>OV884002.1:107115446-109690366 GCA_930367185.1 Myathropa florea
TCTGATCGATAAATGGTGGTCTAAAATTTTTGCTGTGCGAGTGAATTATAATCGTTTCCAGGAGTTTCACCATAAACGAGTCCACCGATTCAATCTTCAATACCAGAGTCTTTTTGATTGGCTGTCGACGTGAAGGCCGTCGAGTGCTTGGCACAACAGCCTGTCAGTTCATTTTTATTCGTAGATCTGAACGGTTTTCCGCAATTTCTGAACTTTATGATACTCAATGTTTGCTCTCCAATCAAGACAAATCTATTGAGTCATCATCTAAGCAATTCGCCGACTCGCACCTCTCTCCTCCCACAGCGATTTACTTCATTTCATAACTCAGAGCCGCCGTACAACTTTCTATCTCTCCGACCCAACCACCAACGACGGACCACACCTGGAAACCTCAATGGAAGTTATCACCAATTCATCATCACGCTGCAGTTAGGAGATACATTTGCACGACCTAAATATGAAGTCTCGCCGCCAATTGCCAGCCGCTGGCCGCCATTCCTTCGGCTTCAGTCTGTGGAGTGTTCCCTTCCAATGGCCCATAAAAAAGTCGTAAATTTCGCGAAACTCTGCACCAATACAACCCTACAATGGCGGACCAATAAGCCCCCTCCCTCCTCGTACCGGCAACTCTCTGACAACGACACAACAACTGGTTCACCTTCCTGAATCCATTCCGCACGGTTAGATAGGAATCGAAATCAAATTTTCTCCAGTAAAGCGGTTCACAACCAACGGTGCGAGCATCTATTGTAATCTCTAATGAGATACAAGGCAGAAAACAGGGCTAAGAGTGACGAGAAGATGCCGAGGGCACAAGGGAAGGCAAAACAAAAAAGAACTCATGCCTGTCGCCAGACCAAAGACAATGCACTTTACTTGTTCTGGTGTCTATGGACTTTGAAGGGGGTTTTCTCTCATTTTCCAGCATCATTTTGTGGCGGAAAAGAAAAGCGGCACCCACTTAACTGTTTTAGCTCGGAGCAGATTGCTTTGTTGTGGGTATTATGTCGCGCAAGATCACAGAAGGCAACAACGATACCAAAGGCTAGCCCGCCGCATTGGCAGCGGCGGCGGCAGCAACAGCAGCCGAGGCTCCGATTGCCATAATTAACTAGTTTTTGTTGTTGTCACGGTGATTTATTGTGTGTATCGGTGTTCTTTAAAGAGGAAAAGACACTTATGCTTGGATGCTGAATCATTACTCTTGACAGAATCGTGTTTCGCTGGAGACAAAAAAAAGAAAAAAAGAAACCTTTGACTAGGTGCATGGAACAAGTATACTACTGAACAGCAGCCTAGGGCCGCAATCTTCCGGTTCGGATGGAGGTTTTACATCGTCACCGGATGTACTCTTCAGTTGGCATACTTTGCATGTGTCAGTCGTCACTGGAGGTGCTGCAAATTCCCTTTAATCGGCTTCCGTTTAATCATCTCTAAAAGAAAAGCGAAGGCTTTGGAATGACTCGTTGGGGGCAGCAATTCAAATGGAGTTAAGGTACAGGTCCCAACTGAAAGAGTAGATAGTATACGTTCAAATAGGACTTGATTGATAACAGGAAGATCATGAGCATTACTGATCTCTAGCTTGAGGTTCGGTTTCTTAGTCAGGTGAGTCCGAGAGATTTCTCGTTGTGCGTCGATATTAGTCTCTCCTGATTGAAGGAAACCTACAGCTTGATGCATACTGAGAACGTCAAAGTTTAAGAAGTTTTGCTTTCTAGTTATAATCTCTGAGCATATTCAGAGAGATACTTTTTTCGGGTAAGTCAAAGTTCTCAAACCACATACCTTTTTTCATACACCACGATGGCAATACAGTGCGCGAAATATTTATATGGGACAAGCAAAATTCATTTGCATTTTCTAAAAAAAAAAATCAAAAGTAAAGTTTCAGCAGCTGTCAAAGCTACCAATGACATCTAGCTATAAAAATATCCAGTTAGTTTTCCCATTTTATTGTCCAACGTGCGAAAATTATTAAAAAATATTATCGAAATTCCGCCTCAGTCGTAAATACGCAACGTGAACGTGAATTTTGTCATCGGGACGGTGGTCTTCATGCTTTCAATGTAGAGGCAATTTGTCGCAATGTGGAAAAATTTGAGAGTAAGTAAGCTCATTTGGACCTTAAGCTACCCATCAGACCGAGATTGGTGCGAAATGAGGAAAACTTAGACACCTTAGCAGCCAGTATCGAAGGAGATCCAGAAATATCGATTCGGTGCCGATCAATTTGGGCCTTAGAGCAGCTTGAATTGGACAACGATTTTGGGAGAAAAATCATCTTTTCTGACGAGGCACATTTTCATCTCGGCGGCTGCGTTAACAAACAAAATTGCCGAATCTGGGGCTCGGAAAACGGAGAATCCGCACGTTATTGTCGAGAAGCCAATGCATCCACAGAGACTGACAGTTTGGTTTGGCGGATTGGAGTGGTAGCATCATTGGACCATTTTTCTTCGAAAATGAGTCTGGGAACAACGTTTCGATCAACGGTGGACGTTGCAGAGCCATGTTAACCCTCTTTTTTTAATGACATTGAAGACATGGATTTGGACGACCTTTGATTCATGCATGATAGCGCGAAATGCCACGTAGCCCACGCCACAATCGATCTTTAGCGCACTTAATTCCCAAATCGTGTTATCAGCCGTCGTGGCGATGTCAATTGGCCACCTCGGAGGTGCGATTTGACCACCTTGGATTTTTTGTGGGGAATCGTGAAGGACCGATGTTATGTCAACAATCCGGAACGATTCAAGCACTTAAGGCCAATATCATCCAAGCAATCAGTGATCTACAGCTACAGTCCGAAACCATCAAAAAAGTCTTGGAAAATTGGGGTGACAGAATGCGCTACTGCGAAGCCAACCGAGGCACCCACTTGAACGACGTTGTATTTCATAATTAATGGGAATGTTGTTCTTTTGTTCATTTTATTGCATTTATAGAAGGAACCTTGTATTTGGCTCAGCCTTTATATTCTTCATTAAACTTTCCGAACGTATTACTTAAGGTGCCTATTCGATTTTAAATAATTCGTTTATTGTTCGACTTGGTCATTAAAATAAAAATAAAGAGAGTAGCCATTACAACTTAAGACGAACCATTGCCTCAACTAATGTGATATTCGTACTGCTGTCCTCACAAAAGTGGATAAACATAAAGATTTGTCAGTGACACACGAGAGGTTATGTTTGCCTGGAATCGAAGCAGGAGCCTTCTCCATACAAGTCCGATGCACTTACCCACTACTCCACGGTGGTCACAGCGACTTGTCGATTGCTTCATGACAACCTCTCAAAGAGCTGTCTTTCAAACTATGGGGATATTTCCGCTGTGGTCTGTAGACAGAGTTGCAAGTACATACATATGTTCCAGGCCTTCAACTCACTTCCCCTACATTCACAATCGGTCGAACACATTTCAATCGAGTCATGACAAAAAGCGATCCCTGCACGGGATGGCAATCAAAAAAGAGAGTTTCGCCGGGATTGACAACAAAAATCTTGCTTGGCAAGTATTCAGCCTAGAAGTAAGTAGTTTAAATTGTAGTAACGTATAAATACTGACAAGACTTTACGACCAAAATCCGTAGAAAGTCTTCTACTTGTTCTGTTATTATGAATATACGGAGAAAATCGATTGTACCCCACAAAAAATGCGCCTTTTTTCATAAACATTAAAACCTCACGAACACACAACATCCAAATAGAGGGAGAATCAAACGACGGAACATTACCAAAACTTCAAGGATTATATTTGAAAATCTTCTACAATCAATGTTCCTTGCGTCTGCTATTGAATCGAGGAATCATACCGCTTTGTGGTTCAAATGGTCGTCCTCACAATACGACTTTATGTAGATAGATTGATCCTTTCAAGAGGTTTCCTTCCCCACTCATCCGCTTCTGAATCAATTGACTAAACAGTTCTCAAGACGTCGAAGAACAATACCCCCTAAAAGAACAATCTTTCAGCTTTTGTGTGTCACTCAAGAGCTGTCTTTGTTCGTTCTGTTATCCATTTAATTCCTTTTAATCCCTCCCCAATTTCTCTAATTCACTTAAAATCTCTGCGATCAACCTAATCCTACTTCGGCCAGTGTGTCCAGACAATTTCAAGTGAAATGTATTCTTAGCACTTAATCGTGTGACCTGGACATCCAGGTGACGAGTCAAAGAGCACTGGAGACCACCCCGAACCCTTCCAAAATGGAAAAAGGATTTCGAACTGGACTGGTATTCATTCAATCACTTGAATAAGTCACAAGAGTTTTTTGTTTGTCACAGAACCGCTCTGGCGACGAAATGCCACAGAAATACTTGTGGTATCAAGTGCGGCAGGTTCAAAGAAAGGCAAAGCATCCCACAAGATTCTTGAAATATGCACAAGCTGCAGGTCCTTTAACTCACGTGTTCATGTGCATGATTTCCGATGCGGAATGGATTGTAAAACATTAATTAGATCCGCACCAAGGTGGGTCGCCAGAAGAATCCTTGAAAAAAAGGTATATCCTCTCCTCCAAAACACCAGCCCCAAGCCGCCCCAGCAGCAGCAGACAATAGATGGAACCGAAATAGAACACATTGTGTACCGCAGTAGCCAACCGGAAAGCAACACTCGGAGAAACACAAATCTGAAAGCAAATTTTTGCTTGCACAAAGCAATTGTGTTATCCTTTTGCAAGTGTTCATGCTTGTATGGTGTCCGGAATCCTGTTGAGCGCCTTGCTCTCTGTGCGATGCCAGTCTTGACTTTTGCCCCGTCCAACGTATAGAAAAACTTTTGCGAGACGCTAGAGATATGTGCCTGTACTCTGTTGGTTATTTTTGCTTTCGTCTTCTGGTTTGGGGATTTTAGCTGCTTTTAAGGTTCCCTTGCGTATTGTTGCATAAAAACCGACCAACAAAAAATACCTCTCAAATAGCAGGATCTCATACTGTGATGGTCACGTGTAGCCGACATTAGTTCAGTAGTGGACTTTGGAATTTTTTTTTCTGGTCATGTGTGTGCTTGTAGTCGACCACTGCTGGTCCTGACGAGCTGTGACGAGTCAAAAAGCATATGAAACGGTTTTATCCGTTTCTTCCTGCTATGCCATGTCCTTGCAGTGCTGTTTGTCTGTGGTTTTTCTGTTTGTTTTCGTGTAATTTTTAGTTGGCCAATGATTTCCTGGGTATCCCATAAAGTGGGAAACGGCGGTCACTAACTTATGAGTCGGGTCTGGTGGTGTTGTAGTGTTTAGGTTCCGGTTATGTGATGTAAGGATATACCGTAAAGGAAGTGGTGAACATTTTTGCAGCACAAAAAAAAACATATGTGGATGGGCATCACTTTTTGGGGTGAACACATAGTATGACCACACAAAGTTAGCTTAAAAGGCGAATTTGACGGAGGCAGTGAGACCGTGACGGGCGTGACTGGGATCTTTTGAATTTCATGCTTTTACCTTATGAAAAGATAGGGGGACTTACAACTACTTTAAGTCGACGGTAATTTGCATGGTAGCACTGTGCAACTTAGTTTGCATTGCTAGTGAAACTGCAATATACTCGATAAACTTTCATCAGAGTAGAAAAAAGCAACAAATATATAAGTTATCGTAATGTCAACTATGGGTGCCGTTACATAGGTGCGTTGACTCCTACGCTCGAAGTTTAGGTTCGAATCTCGAAAAAACAGCTTTTATTTTTTCACGGCTCCACATTTTTCGAGTCATTGACAATGCTTAGAAAGTATAACTTTCCGGAAAAAGCTTTTCAATCTCGCCGTTCGGAGTCGGCATTAAACTGCAGGCCCCCTCCACTCGTGAGAGAACAATAGCACGCACAACACGAGTGGTTGCGAAGAAGCTAAGCCCAAGTCCACTCCGGACTGTAGTACCGCCATTATTTTTATATTATTATTATTATCATAATGTCAACTATGCATTGATCATTAGAAAGTTTTGTGAAACCTTGAAATGGTCCTTTATGATGAGCATTCGATGACGTTGTCGTCCTTCATAAACATTCTCTCGATTTAACAGCCACTTCCAGAGAAGTTTCAGTATAAAGCCCCGTATTTCGTTGCACCGTATCGTCGTAATGGGCCACGGGGCCATGTGGGTTCGTGGGTAGAACCATGTGCATTCGACTTTCGCAGTCTAGGTTAGAATCTAAGTTCAGACAAATAATTTAAAAAAAAAAAAATTGTTCGCGGCTCCACCTCTCCAATGCTCAAAAGAGTATAACTGTCTAGAAAAAGCTTCTCAATCTCGCCGTTCGGAGTCGGAAATTAACTGTAGATCCCCTCTACTCGTGAGAGAACAATAACACGCACAACTCGAGTGGTTGCTGAGTTGCTACCTGAAACCAGTACAAATAAATTGCATGCTTTTATACAGATCACTTAATAGTTTACCAACTGGCAATTGCAAAATCTTTTGATTTGAATAACACACCGTTCCTTGCAACTTCTACTTTTACAGAAAACAGAAAACAGAAAAACAGAATCGGCCAAATGAGGCCGAAGATTTTGCCGAAGCCGAATGTTTTGCAGAAGGTGATATTTATAGCCGACGATTATAATCTTATAACTTTATTGAAAAACAAAAAGCTCAGATTTGGCGTATCTTTTGCATGGTTTGGAAATAATTGCTAACAGAATTTCTTGTTACAGAATCTCTGGTCCAATTAGTAAATTATATAAAATCAACAGATTCACAGACCAGATTAATGTGGTTTTTTTGTTGAGCATTACAAATCTTGAATTAACTAATCACGTTCCCGACTAGTTTTTAATTTGAAATGCTTGTACTAACAACATTGATGATTAGGTTTTTACAGAGGGTTTGAAATAATGAAAACATGATTTGGATAGTGTAGCAGTGTCATGCTTTCCAGTCCTTCATTTAAGTCGAAGACACTTTAGGCGGGAGTTTGGCGGCACTCCCCCGAGTAGATGGACCATTATGAGGTCGGTAAATATGTTTGCCGAATCTGGAATCATCGCACTCCAATCCAGAAATACTCCATGAGACGAAACTGCACCAAAAACGAGTCACTTTGTGGTGCGCAGTTTTATCAAGCTGCATTGTGGGGACATACTTCTTTGAAGAAAACAGCAAAAACGGCAATGTTGCCGTACAGTTTAATAGAGACATTGCAGACATCTACATAGCGGATGAATTGCAATGCTTGCAATCACCCTGCAACCAACGACGATATATAGCAACATCGGTTGCCTCATGATACGTGCAAGCTGTTGCTACGAGAGCAAGCTACTCAAAAGTTGATTTCAAGTCAGCCACGGTGATAATGTGTTGACTACGCAGGTCCTGTAGTAGTTCTGTAGAGGACTGTTTGGATATTCAGACGTGAAATCAAATGCGTGCAGCCTAGCTTTCAAATAATCCAACAGACGCTGCGTTTTTTATTGTTGCCTGCTCTGTCTGCACTATTTCATTTGATTATGTAATTTAAGCGGATCGTACTTTTAAAAAATTTAGTTTTAAACTAAGACATATTGGCTCAGAACTTTGTTGCAGCACAGTTGACCAAATTCTTGAAAGCACCCGTAATCTTAAGTGTAGCCTTAGGAGCCACCCAAACATCAACAGGCGTCCATAATTTGTGTGGTAGCCAGACGCAAAAATTTCATTCAAATAACAAAGATGGGCAATGACCCCAAATCATCCGCGCCAGCAGCAACCATTTGAATACAACATCTTATTCTTCTAATCTTGAAAATATGCTCAGGGCAACAGACAGAGACTGATAAATTTTGAAGATATTTCTGAGAAACCAGAGAGATACCAGGAGAAGTTCTGAGGAACCAAATTACTTTGAGAATTAAATCATTTCAAGAACATGTTAAAAGCTCTATTAATCGATTGAACTGCTAAATACCTTACAAGTGTTACAGGTCAGTAGGATAAGAACTTTCTTAAATAATTTCTAACTGAAAGTGGAAAAGAAGTCTTATGAAAAACCTCTCAGGAGTTTACAAGGCAAGGACGTTCATCGATTGCCTATTGGAGGAGATATTGTCTAGGGCAATTATTGCTTCACCTCAATTATTATTCCATAATCCAAACCATGAGTCTCTTCAACCACCCAACCGGAAAAAAATGCTTAAACAATACCGGTCATTGAAATGCTTATGAAAGACGAGCTCAATTTAATTTTAACTCAAGGACAGGCTTCACAACTCCAGACACAGAGCCTCAATACACCGAACGGTGTATGGCTCCTTTGTTGTGCAGCTTTTTTCAACTTTAAAAAGCCACACCACCCATGAAGCAGTGCATGACCAGACAAAAACGTTCTCAACGTAAAAATCCTTTTTAATTACCATGACCACACACATGTACACATGAGCGCCAAAGAGAAATTGTACCCAATGGTGGCGCGACGACGAGGCGTTGGCGACGGCCAACAGCGACGGAGAAGGAACTCTCATTAAATTATCATCGCTTTGTAGGCATTCCGCTGCACTCAATTGCATGCGTCGCGAAACAGCGGGGCGTCGTGGCAAAAGGGCTGTGCACAGTGACATCCTTCTACTTCGCCCGTATGCACAGAGTTCTTCACCTCGGCTGCATATTTTTTTATCCTTTTTGGTGTCGTCTTTGGTATTTGCTTGTAATTGGCTTTGGCTTTGGCTTTTACTTTCGTTTTCTGTTGATTTGACTCTTATCGTCGTGCTTGTCGTGCTCTTGGCGGTTACTTGTGTCGCGCGGTGGTATGAGACATATGCTCATTTGACTGCACCTAGGATGACGCGGTGTACCTCATGCATTTGAAATGCTGGCGAGGGGAGGATGAGGTGGCACTGTACTGTATTCATGCAATTTGCACATGAAGCCCGCCATAAGTGTCACATGTGACATTCGATATTTATGCGGTATCTCGTCGTCGCTGTGGTTCGGGTAGACGACTGCGTCGCTGCTGTTGAACTGTCTACCTGACGATGTGCTTCTATGGAAAGTGTTATCGTTGGATGGATGCAATGTGGATGCATAATTGCAAATTTTGTGTGTTACCGGGTAGAAGTCAGTGTTACGTCACGCGGTGTAACAGAAGACACTCATGACACAAGTAGGTCGGTTAAGAGGTTTTATTTTTGTTGCCTTGTTTTATTTTTATTTGTTTTAATCTACTAGATATTATAATTCCATACGTATGCATTCGGTGTAGTGTAGAGGGTAGATTGTGGCACAAGTTGGCTTGTTGTTTAGTCAAAGAAGGTGCGCAGAAACGAGTGAACTCGGCTTTACATGTGAATGGTTGCACAAGTGACTGAGAGCAAATCCGAATTATTGTAACTTTTGTAGAAATTACTGAGGAGAAACTCATAAAATTGAGCATGTTGTTTGAGTTCACGCTGTTATTTCAGTTTCATACAACTTGCAGAAGTGAGTGAGGCTGCAAGTAGCAATTTTGTCCGAAGACAAATGTCGAAGAGATCATGTAAGAAGCTTGTCTGCGAGGTTGAAGTGGCAGTCAGCTGCTCCTAACACATTCGACTTACGCAACTATTTCCCTTACTATAAGACACTCAATTAACCGCTTGGTTTTCCAATAAGTTCTAAGAGTATCTATTTTCTTACTTCATGTTGAAGCATAATTTTACATGCTTTTTTAAACTTTTTCGGGAAAGAGGGAACATTTCAATTACGTCAAGTTCATCAATAAAAATAAACTGGGCAAGTGCGAGTAGTACTCGCACGGGTAAGGTTCCGTCGCATAATATTGATGGATGATTTCTGAATATCAAACGACGTTTCAAAACTATTTCAGTTGAATTTTCTTCTAACTTCAACCTAAATCAACTATTCATTCATACATTTATACATCTGAACAAATATTTATCCATACATATACCTATACCTCTATCCACCACAGTTTATCCACCACAGAAAATCCCTTCCATCATACTCGTACACATACCCAATCACTGCTCATGCCTGCGGTGTGTGTGTGTTCATTTCTGTTGGGCATTTAGGGGTGAGATCGAAAAGATAACGCTCATCAACGAATAGAGTGGCCGAACACACTATGAAATTATGTGTGAAAATGAAAATCGTTCTCATTTTAAATCTTAGATATCTCAAAATTTCAACATAAGTCGATATTTTGAAATTTATCATTTCTTAATGCTTACATTGATGTCTTCAAAACTGCGTTTTCAGATCTTCAAAATTCTCATATCGATGATTGACCGTTTTTGGCCAATATCTCCAAAACCATTAGGGCCAGAATGCTCGCAATGGTTTTAAATGGAAGTACTCAATGAAGCCAAGTTTTTGTGATTTTTTCAGATTTTTAAACATTTTGGTTTAGAAGTGGCAGGGGGGGCATTTAAAAAAAACTTTGGAGCTCCATATTTTCCAAACGGTATTTTGGATAAAAAAGTGTTGAAAGAAACCTCCACAATTTTTCAAAATTAATGTCAACTTCACCTGTACTGGAGCCACCCCCAAATGGCCCCACTTTTTAAAATCGTTGCATAGGCAATGACATCTAGGTCTGAAGTACCTAATTCCAAAATTTCATGCCGATATCTTCATAAACTTCGGAGATAAAAATGTGTGACAGACACGACGGACGGACACACCGAAATTATAAAGGTTCCGTTTTTGTAGACGGAACCTTAAAAAATGGTTCCATATTTATATTATTTATAAAAGGACTCCAGTATACGTTAGCCAATATATATCATGCCGCCCAACATATCCGTCAGAATTAATATTTGACAAATTGCAAATTTATTGAAGTTGATTGATCGTCTAATAAAATGTCTGACACGGGAAATGTTCTTTCTTCTTCTTTCTTCCAAAAGGTCTATATTACAATACCCTCCTTGCATTACGAAGGATCATACTTGAGGGACTTACATTTGTTGCTGAATTTAAGGTTGAATGGTTCACTCTCCAGTGTGGCTTTAGGCCAGGAAAATCCACCAACGACCAAATATTCACACTGCGGCAGATCTTGGAAAAAACCCAGGAACAACAAATCGATACCCACCACCAATTCATCGATTTTAAGGCCGCGTATGACAGCATCTATAGAGACGAGCTACACAGAGCAATGTCTAGTTTTGGCATCCATACCCAACTCGTTCGTTTGTGTAGGATGATGATGGAGAATGCACGCTGCTCTCGTGAATTCTGCAAGACATCAATGTAAGCATTAAGAAATTATAAATTTCAAAATATCGGTTTATGTTGAAATCTTGAGATATCTAAGATTTAAAATGATAACTATTTTCGTTTTCACACATGAATTTCATGCTGTGTTCAACCACTCCATCCGCTGATGAGTGTTATCTCTTAGTACGATCTCAACCCCTTAATGCCCAACTGAAATGTACACACACACACCGTAGGTATGAGCAGTGATTGGGTGTGATGAAAGGGATTTTCGGTGTTGGATAAACTTGAATAGAGATATAGGTATATGTATGATTAAAAATGAAGACATAAGCCAAAAGTAAAAGTGTTGTCTCAGGAATAGGGGCCCAACGAATGCCCTAAGCATTGTGCAGTTTTACAATGTTTACTGTTAAAAGGTTATTGATCACATTGGGGTGTTCAAGTCCGTGTGTCACTGTTTGTCATTTGAGGAAGGGGATTGGTCTTGATTGCCGTTTTAGCAGCGATGGTGACTGTTATCACTATTTATTATTTCAGTAAAAGTTGTGTTGTCCGTTACTCGGGTTTGTTGGCAATATCTGCTCATTGTGAGGTGAAGTTTGTGTGATTCAGTCCTTTCCTTTTATTGTGTAGTAGGTACTTAGATAACCCTCCAATGTCTGTGTTACCGTGAAGGATATCCCGTGCGCCACTCAAAAATACTCTCCGAAACCTTACCATCGCGAATATACATAGATGTTGGTCGAGTTGCATGTAGAGTCCATGTTAGTGGAGTCCCATTGAAACAGGTGGAGAAGTTTAAGTATTTCGGGGTCTTCTTCACGAGTGATGGGAGGAATAATGCTGAGCTTTCCTGTAGGATTGTCCAAGCTGGGTCAATCTTGAAATAGCTTGGTCAATCTGTAATCCCGAAGGCCGAGCTTGGTGTCAAAACCAATTTAGCGGTTTTTAACGCAGTATTTGTTCCAACTCTCACCTTTGGTCATGAAATTTGGGTAATGACCGAAAGAATAAGATCGCGAATACAAGCTGCCGAGATGAGATTTCTTCGTGCTGTTGTGGGAATTAATCGCCGGGATAGGGTGAGAAACACAGCAGTGCGTGAGGAACTCAATGTTGGGCAGCTGCTTCTTCGGACGGAAAGGGCTGTACTTTGGTCACGTGGCACGAATGTCTCCTTCATCACGACTTCCGAGGCCTGCATTGAATGCGATTCCATCAGGTAGGCGACCGCTTGGCAGACCCAGGACGAAATGGTTGAACCAAGTCCAAACACTCGCCTGGTTGCGCTTGGGCATAGCTGCTGATAAGTTAGAGTTGATGGCGGAGGATCGTCTGGAGATGTTTCGTGCATCCATTTCCCCCGCGACTCTTTAGAGGAACATGCGGGTCACTGAAAATGATGATGATGATCTTTATGCTGCCCTTGGATGCCATTGGGTGGTTTTTCAAACTATACAATATATTGCGATTTTGTGGTACGTACAGGGCGTCATCTTTTTTGTCGATATGTGAATATTGAAGAACTTGCGATGATTTCGGCACAAATGTTTTTTTTCACTTTGAGCTCATCAGTGGTCTAAGGCTTGCTGGCATACACTTTAACCCCACAAAAATTCGTCCGTGGGGGTCAAATCTGGAGATATGGGTGGTCAATCAATGTCGCCATTTTTTGACAGCACACGTCCAGGGAATTTCCGTTGCAGAAACTGCATTGTTCTACTTGCAGTGTGGCATGGCACATCTTGTCGAAACTAGTAACCTTCCAGATCATCTTCACACATTTGTGGGCAGACATAGTGGGCCATCATACAAAAGGATGCTGACATCAGTGCATAGGCTCTGTGCAATAAGAGTAATAAGCGGCTTCAGGACAATCTCGGACGACGCTGCGTGCGTACTAGCCGAAATGCTCCCCATTGACATTATGGCAGACGAGTTACAAAGATTGTTTCACAGGCGAACGCTGGATTGCCAACAAATCAAAAACATAAAAGGAGAAGAAAGAGCTACATCAATAACTCTGTAGCAGAATAGGTGGAACAATTCCAAGAAAGGTAGATTTACATATAAGCTCATCCCCGACATCGTCACATGGATATCGCGCCCAATGGGAAACTGCAACTACCACATTACGCAGTTCTTGTCCGGTCATGGAGGCTATCGTCAATATCTCCACAAAATGTGGACACGATAGCTCACCAGGTTGCCTGGAATGTCCAAATGTGAATGAGGATGCGGAACATGAAGTTTTTCACTGTGGTCGCTTCTCAGAAGAAAGACAGTCTGTAAATCTGCCAAGTTCAGTGGCCTTATTTACTGCATGACAACTTCTGATAGTAAGTGGAGTGAAATTTGCTCATTTGTGATAGCCGTACAGGATCAGCTATGAAGAGCAGAAGCACAAAGAAGGGGCCATGATGCCGCCTCCTTGAATATAACATAATTATTGCTAACAAACCCCGCGAAATAATACCTAAGGGCAGTCCCGCGGGAAGAGTTGTTGAAGTGTGCAGGGTGTGGGTTAGTACGTAGGCGTATTCTCGAAATCGAGTACTCGGGTTTGCGAATCGTGCATGCTGTTAATAATAATAATAATAATAATAATGGCGGCGCTACAGTCCGAGGTGGACCTGGGCCTAGCTTCTCAGCAACCACTCGTGTTGTGCGTGCTATTGTTCTCTCACGAGTGAAGGGACAGTTTAATGCCGACTCCGAACGGCGAGATTGAGAAGCTTTTTCTAGACAGTTATACTCTTTAAGCATTGTCAGTGACCCGAAAGAGGTGGAGCAGTGAACAATTTTTTTTTTTTTGAAAAATTGTTTGTCTGATCTTGGAATCGAACCTAGGCTGTGAAAGTCTAATGAGTCTTTCAGTATCTTTAGAAAATTGCCACATCCTTGGACGAATCCAAAAAGAAAAAAATAGAGGGCTAAAATACACCAATATCGACGTATATCGACTGTTTCTCTATTTTGACCATTTTACAAACATGGATTGTGGGCAATATCCTTTGAATCAATTGCACTTTTTAGGGAAGCAAATGCAAATCATTCTTCAAAATGTGGTTCCACTGACGCAAAAATGCTAAATACGGTGACGATACGACACACTTGGGTTCTGGGTAACACCCACTCTTACCGCCTCAACCGGTTTATTGGAACGTCTGGGGTATTGATGAATGGCATTTCGATGATCTCTGACTGTCCCATGCGCAACAAAATTTGACACCGAACGACGAATGGTGTTGTCAGACTGAACTTATTGGCCACGATATTTTCGAAGCACATAAAAGGTAAAAAACAGACTTAGACTCTATAGTAGATTGTCGTTCGGAAGAAAGATGGGAAAAAATTGTTCATCTTTCGAAACTGTTCTGCACCTGGAACAATGATAAGTTGTGTAACAGAACAATGTATTTTTAAAAGCATGCCAATGGAATGGGTCTTTCATATAATGATATTTATAGAAGTTGCAGAGGAAACCACTAACTGCCGTCCATGTACATGCAATCCCCACTTGATTCGAAGGAAAACTGATGCGATGATATATGTATGTACTTTCTCGATAGATAGACAAAGTTAAACAAAGTCAGCATCAGTCAACTCAATAAATTCATCGCGAGCTATGATTGGTTAAATAGGTAGGAGATAACTCCACCTGCGTGGCAACGCAATGGGCCTAAGCTGGCCAAAGTGCGACTGCAAGGTTCCTAATTCAAGCACGAATGAGACTCAATTCTTAGAAAGTAGGTTATGGTGAATTGGCTAGAAAAAAAACATGAAATCAATATCAAAAAGGAAGCGATTTCGGGAAAATACCCAGTTCATCAGCTCCAGGGTGTCCCATAAAACTACTTCGAATAATTCCAGTGAAGCTTTTAAAAAACCTCTTTCAGCCTGCGACAATTGATACTCTCAATGAATACGGACGCAGCACAATGAGGATTTAATGCACAAGACCCACTCCCCAAAACCATAACCACCCACTGCCTCGTCGCGTTCTATGAATTTATTATCGACGAACTTTCCGGGAAAGTGCAGTCGAATTGATTGGGTATCATAAAGGTGTAATTAATAATTTACGACTCATATGGAGCTCTATGCGAGCGTGTATGTGGGCTTGATTGTGAATTATCCAAGCTGGAGTCCTGAAGTTACATCCCATTGTGAGGGCGGTGTGGGTTTTCGGCTGCATGTTGGAAATTTGCATTCTCCCATGGTGCAGATTGAAAATCGATATTTCTTGCAATTTGGTGTAACTTCAAGGAACTCTGCGGCACACACCTGTGCCCTGTGTTCGTATCAAAAATTCACCTATCCACTGCGGAGGGGTTTTGTGTTTTCTTCTTGCCTTATTGTGCCTGCCACTCTGTTACCCTGTTCCGGGCTCTATTCATTGTGCACATATGTTACGCTACGCATATTTTTCATGTTTCCTTATGCCCTGGCGCACATGCATTTACTTTTATGTCTTCAATAAAATGGGATATTAGTGTGCTAGTGTAACCTCCCCCGGGGGATGAATCATTCGCGCGCAAACTGTTTTTTTCTCTTTCTTGTTTACTGCCGGAGAGCAACCAACCCTTGAAAGTGGCACTGGAATGAATTAAATAAGCTTTTTTTCGGTTTTGCCGGAAACTCAGAGGAAACCCCTTTTTTACTGTGCACGGGGGGTAGTAAAATATTTTCACCATCGTTGCATGCAGAAAGAAGTTCTCTTGGCGCACGGCTACAGCCACATATGGCATTTCAATGTCAAAATTTTGCGAAAGTTTATTTGTTGGTGTTTTATTGCCCCGACGTCGACGGCGGCGGCAGTGGCGGCGCCTATCTGGCGCGCGAGGTTTTTTTGTTGGCTTTCGCTTCTGCAGCACTTAGTCTCTGATATCCTTGTATGGCTGCGCAGCACAGCAGAACGGTGGATACTTAGTCACTGTATGATGACTGTTAACCATGAATGTTGGGGAGGGTGTGTGTGAGTGGCTCTGTCTTAGCTAAGTCCCCTTGGGCGGGTTATTGTGGGAGGTTACTGCTGCCGTCGCCAACGTCGCCATCGAATGAGGGAGTACTTTGAGCAAGCACTTTGCAAAATGAATTTTTGGCGGTCGTTCAGCAGGGGTTTGCTGGGGGGTTTGTTGCCGGTAATCGATACAATTTGGCATATTGAATTCGATGAAAGGACATGTGGACTCATTGAAGTGGGATGCATTTAACCGGTTGTGTAGATAGGAATGCGCATGTTGTGTACGGACTGTGGTTCGTGTGGTTTGTTTGATCAGGTGCTGTATGGGAAGGTCAGGATTTTGAGATTTTCCTTTTAAGACTCACACGGTTTTGACAATGGTTTGCAAAAGGGAAAATAAAAATTCATTGAATTTAAAATGAGTTTCTCACGGAACGTTCAGAGTGTATTTTGAGAAATGAGATTCATGCAAATAAAATCAGAAGTGGTTTTCTCCAATAAATCCATTTTCGTAAAATGTTAAATGTTATTCGACTTTTTTGGTAATGTCGTCAAGTCATGGACCGAAAAGTTTCGAATATCGATTCTTAACACTATTTCAATTAGATGTGAAAGTTTACAATGCAGAAATGGAATTTAACAGTTAGAGACTCCAAGTCCAGCGGCAAGGTTTGGACAGCCGGTAAGTACGGAAAGTTTTAAATGACAGGCTCGTAAAGAAAACGGTCATATTTAGGCAAGTTCAGCTTATTGCGATACCATGTGAGCTAAACTTTCTTCTAGCACAAACCGAATCATTTAGAGCTTTCAATTGAAGATGTTAATGATAATGATGTATAGCTCGCCAATGTTATATATGTTCTGCATCTTCTTGTGTGAAGTAAGGAAGTACTGCATAAGCAGAGAAAATCGGGGATTGTTTTCTCTCGTCCTTTATCTCTACAACTACGAAAAAAAAAGTCATTGTCAGGCAGACATTATCTGTTGGTGTGTCTTCCAACGATGTAGCCATACTTATCGGTACCATTTGCTCATTTTGATCAAACAGTGATGATTTAGTGAAGGTTAGATTTCTTTATGGATGAGGCTTAAAATGTCTTCTAACGACCTGTGATTGCTGGAGTTTATAGAGTGTAGTTTATTGATTGTCCATGTTTTTCTTGTTGAACTTTGTTGCACTTCTTCTTCTACTTGTGGCGCTACAGCCGGGGTGGATTTGGGCCTAAACCAACAAACCTCTCCAGCCAGCACGATTTTTTGCTAGCTGTCGCACTCTCCGCGTTGGTTAAAGTTGAGACCTATTATGACGTTCTGAACAACCCGGCGATGTTGTGCGCCCTTTCTCGATGACAGAATATATATCGTTTTGACCTCGTTAACCGCCAGATCCATTCAATGCTAATAAACGCCTCATTGACGGCTAGCTGAGTTCATCTAATCATTACAATGTCATCCGCGAATGCTTTTGCTATTGGACGATCGTGCCTCTAGTGTTAGCCGATAAGTTTTTAACAATCTTCCCAAGAATTATGTTGAAAAAGTCACATTACAGCGCGTTGCCGTGTTTAAAATCTTTGGACTTTGTTGCTTGGGCTTCGCAATTTTCCAAATGTGATAAGGATTTTAGAACAACGGGGCATTCAAATAAGTTAAACTCGGATTATGGTGTCCACTTGGTTTGGTAGCTGTATATGTGGCTCATTTACTTTAGAAATTATTGGAATTGACAGCTTAGCAACTCTTTAAAAACATTCACGAGAAATCAAGGAATTAGCAACAAAAAATATATGATTGGAATTAACTCAAGTACTCTAATTGCTCTGTTGTAGGGACTTTGATGTACTATACTTATAATCCGCTGACAATCCAGGTCCTGTCACCTGTCACCTGTCACCTGTCACCCCTCTCGATGAGTAGGGTGATGGCACCAGTAGTCAGCCCCATAACTTTTTTTGTTTTTGAATAGTCCTTAAACATCTATTCTTCAACTATTTAATCAAGTATTTGGTTCTTCTGAATGTTTGAAGCCTGTAGATTGGAAAATACTAAGCTTATTAGGGTAACGAGCTACCTAATGCAAACTATTTACAATATAAGTGAAAAGGTTATTAGTAGCAGTAGTCAGCCCCAACTACTATTTCTACATTTTCATCGTTTTAACAACAAAAAACATTAAGTTAAGAAACTTTTCCATATTTTATAACAAATTCATTACTTAAATAGCAAAAAAAATCAAAAGGAACATTAATTTCAGTCAGTCAGTACAGTCAGTCATATGGCTACAGCTATATTTGCCTTAAAATTGCATCATTTGATTTGGTATTTTAATTAAATAGGAGGGGGCTGAGCAAAGGATAATTATAAAAATAATTATCATAAATCTCATAAGATCAGCCCCCTTTTTAATATTTTAACAAAAAACATTTTTAACATTTTAAGTTAAGAAATAAGATAAATAAAGTGTCAGTAACATAATAGTATTCAAAAAACTAACATATTTTCAGTATAATCGTAATTGTATCACTTTTTCAAATTCACTTCCACTATTTTTTTTGGTAAAACTGCACGAATACTAATATTATTTACGCGCGATTCTGTAAATTTTTTGAACACAGAAAGAAGAACTGTTAGCCAAGAGAGTAATATTTTTTTGTTTGGAAGAAGGGCAAAAGCGTTTACTACTACGCTGTACTTTGTATGTAAGAGGCTGAGGTAAGATGGCTCCCGCAATTCGCTACAATTCACTTAGAATGATATTTGAAACAAGATGTCATCAATGATGTTGGTCACTAAAACGCAAAAAAACGGTCAGGCAGTGATCGATGCAGTCATTGAACATCTTGTTGAAAACACCTTTCGCCCACGTCTATTTTAACAAGAAGAAAAATCGGAGGATGAAATAATCACTTGTGAACTGTCTCGACGGCAAATTCGAAAGCGTCCGTCCGTCCTTCCTTCTGTCTGTCATTCACATAATTATAAGCTATCGGCATAGAATTTTTGAATTAGGTACTTCAGACCTAGATATCATTGCCCATGCACCCAAATTTAAAGAGTGGGACCATTTGGGGATGGCTCTCATATAGGTGAAGTTGCCATTGATTTTTAAACATTGACGCATCGCCTTAAGCGATATATCAATCGACAGATCTTTTGAAATGAGGTGGAGGTTTGCTTCAACACAAAGTTTTTTTTAATGCGTCCTCCCAAGCCATTTCTAAACTAAAGTGTTTAAAAATTTGTTTAAAACTTGGCTTCATTCAGTACTTTCATTTAAAGCTTTCGAGATATTGACCAAAAACGGTCAATCATCGACATGCAAGTTTTGAAGATCTGAAAAAGATAAGTAGGTCTGATCAAATGCATAAAGAAATGATAAATTTCAAAGTATCGATTTATGTGCAAATTGTGAGATATCAAAGATTTAAGATTTCAAAGTTTATCATTTTCACACCTAAATTGCATGCTGTGATCGACAACTCTACACGGTGATGAGTGTTATCTCTTAGATTCATTTCAACCCCTAAACGCTCAACAGCGATGTACACACCACAGGCATGAGCAGTGATTGAGTGTGGTGGAAGGGATTTTCTGTGTTAGATAAATTTGGATGTAAAAACATGGGTATTTGTTTGTTTGGATGTATGAATGTAGTAATGATTGGCTGATTTGGGTTAAAGTTAGAAGAAAACTTATTTCAGTTAAATGTTTGTCCTTGTTGTCTTCATAAAATTCTGTTGAAAAGCTGAGATCATCAACTAACTTTAATGAGGCGTAAAAATATTATTCCTTGCTTAAGAAACTACATAGCTCCGCTGGTGTGTACATCAATTCGCTTTATTTTGTTTTAATGGAGAACAAATTTGCAAGAATTCACTGCTTTTCGTTGGCCAGTGAATTTATATATTTGAAAAAATACATGGATTATCGATTGCAGGCAACATAATTTCTATCCCTCAATTAACGTCTTCTGCTTTAAGCTCGTATACTCAATTTCATTGTTTAACAAGCCAGCTGGTATCAATATGACTCTTAAATCTTGCCTGGATCCTTATTCCTGAACTAACCAAACCCAACTATTCATTAGATGAAAATGTCTGCAGCCGATGTCGGAAATAAACCACCGTGCTTATGTATATTCAAAGAAAAGAAACAAGGATACAACCAGAAAGTTGATTTGAACGAAAATTAAATGAATTTCAGGACATTTTTCAAGCATCAAGGACTAACATCTTACTTGTATTATGATTTTTGACACGATACCTACACAAATGAGAAACAAAAAATCAGGAAAAAGTGAATACAGCAAGAATTTTGATCCCAACTTTTTTGTTCACACAACACGTCTCTGCTTCAGACTGATCTATGAGCAATACTGACAGTTTTTCAAGAGACAAGCAGAATTTGCATGGCGTGTCGCAGTTCGTGAAGTTCACCCTTTTGGGAACCATTTCAGCAGTCACCTTGCTTAACTCAGACAACTCGTGCCACAACTGAATTACCATCCACACACTCTGTGTTAATCCTTTTGTTACTTTGAACAAAGACTATAAATGCTCCTTTTCCAGTAAATAGAGAGCAGAGTTGCGCTGTTTTTTTTCGAAAGAAAATGGAAAAAAGTCACTTAAGTTATATTCCCGTCACGGAATAACCCAGACAATTGCGGTCGAAAAAGCGAGCACGTTCGCAAAAAAAAGAGAACACGAGCAAAAAAAAAAACAGAAAGAGGTCGCCACCCTTTTGCAACGACACAACCACCACCATCAGGCCGTTTCTATCACCATCGCCTAGCCATCCAGCCGCCGCCATCGTCGTCGTCGCTGGTGCTGCCGCCGCCACCGCCGCAACTACCTCAGCAGGCTCCAGCCCAGTATGCACGTGAAAGGTGGAAATTATAGCGTAAAATGTATATTTGATGACTTCTTGATTGTTGTCTGATAATAAATTCTCGTTAAGGGGTGCGCACGAATTTCTCTTACCGCCCATAATGGTTAGGTGCTGGAACTGGTTCTGGTTCTGGTGCTAGTGCCAGTGTTGCTGGCTGCCACGTGAAGGGCAAATCCCTGGCACAGTTGGAATTGCTCACGCGAACGATTTCATTGCTTTTTGCAGTGTGAAATTCCTTCCGCATGAAATGGGATACAGATACTCATTCCCATCTGTACTATATAATTTCCTCACTTCCCCCGTGTGCCGCAATTCAGAATGTTGGTGTGATTTTAGCCTAGGTGTCGGTGATGGTTTAGGGTCCTTCATAGTCGCGCAGTCTTTGCGCTTCTTCTGCCTTGGCTATGTGTTATGCTACTTTTGCAAGGATAATTTATTTTATCAGACATGCAAATAACAGCAAAGGAGTTTCCACCTAAGGAGACACCGATAGACGTAAAGATGGCGATGGCGATGGCGAGGCACTTCGCAGATAAAAAAGCCGCTCTTCCTCTTTCTTGGTGTGTTTTTCTTCGCACATTCATGCTGGTGGTGGGTTCTTTGCGAAGACGGGAGGCTGCTATTATCCGGGATATCGCAAGAGGAGATTCCATTTCCGGACAACTTCGAGGGGATTGAGATGGTGGGGGAAATGGAAATTAAAAGGAATTAGTTTTATGGGTGAAAGTATGGCTATAAAATATCAGGTAAGCTTTCTCTCGTCACATAGGGGATGTTTCTGCAAGGGTTAGCCTCTCTTGGCTGTCCTATGTACGAGTGGAATTTTGATGATGTAGAGTACAGAGAGTAATTTTCATTAATTCGACCCACCGGAAGTATGCTTGCACGTAAAATGAGAGTAATTCGATTCAAGGGCATTCCACAAATTTGTTGAAGTTTGGTTTTACATTTCGAAACCTGATCAAAACCGAAATATGTATACAGTGGACGCTCGATACAGTGAACTAATAAAAACCGGGCCTGTTCACTGCATCGAGATTGTTCATTGCAACGAGCGTGGACTGATTGGAGCAAATTTCATCAAGTGCGTATGTTTTGAAGAACAATTCATCAAAAATGTCTTGTCTATGACAGTTTCAACCCAAAAACCTTCTCTGTCTTTCGTTTCGTTGATGATTGGATTTTTACTTCGTGGCTTAACGGGTCAACGAAAAACCCAAAGTGACGCTGGAGGATCCTACGGTTCGGGATAAGAGTTCCTGAGTGGGTCCTTTTTGTACGTTTATATAGCGAGACGCTTGCTCCAAGACCGACACCCCCTTGGTGAGGAGGCGCTAGTTTGGCTGTTGACACAAGGTTTGCTATGCTTACGCATCCAGGCAATACATTCCGAAACATAAACCCTCTCCGATTAGCCGACCCACAGTTCCCTAGGAGTTGGATACCCGGTCTGCTTGAGGGTTGCTCGATACCCAAGGTGTACCACTTGGAGGTTCGGAGGAGGATGTTAGAATAGGAGTCGCCTTCGCGTTGTTCACAAGTACTCGGCTTTTTGCAGGCTACAACTTGGTGAATTTTTTTATTGCGTCGTGACTTGGGCCTTTACCCTCACAAAATTCAACTGACCCAGCACCTGAGGGTTAACGACCATAGACAACGACTTGTGTTTGCTGAACGGGCTCTGGAGCAGTTGGAAACTGACCCTAATTTCCAACGAAAACCCATCTTCAGCGATGAGGACCATTTCTGGATAAATGGGTACATCAATAAACAAAATTATCGAACTTGGGAAGATACCAATCCAAATGAGATTTAAGAGCAGCATATGTATCCCAAAAAATTACTGTTTGGTGTGGATTTTGGGCTGGCTGCATCATCGAGCCATATTTCTTTGAGAATGACGTTGGCCAGGCCATCACCGTCAACGGAGAGCTCCACAGGTCGATGATTACCAACTTCTTTTGGCCTGAATTGGATGATATGGTCACCAATGTCATGTGGTTGTAACAGGATGGCACTATGTGCCACACAGCTCACGCCAGATTGGAAATTCTGCACGAGCGATTCGAGGCCATAGTGATCTCACGCAAAAGTGGCATGAACTGGCCACCGAGACTGTTCGATTTGACCCTGTTAGACATTTTCTTGCGGGGTTTTCTGAGGTCGCAGGTCGATGCAGTTAAGGCACAACCCACAGCGGCCCTCAAAGCCAACATAACCCATGCCATCGGTCAAATTCAGCCTGATGTATGCGCCGGACAATTGGACATTTCGAATGCGCGCTACCCACAGAAGCAACTGCGGAATGCTTACTTTCGATATGAAGTGGAAACAATAATTTTCCCTGACTTCTTCTACGTTAGGGGAGCAGCCTATGTATGCACTGATGTATAGAAAGATCTGAAACAATTCGTCAACTCAGCCTAGACAATCAACCCCAATCAAGCATCTCTGTTACGACCGAAATTGTCGAAATGTATCAAAACATTCATTGTCCCAAAATAAGCCAGGTTTTTAAATTCAAATGAACAGTAAAACCACTTTAAGCAATCAATGCCAATGATTCATATTTTTTAGTCCGCAATAAACTCTGTCGGAAACAATGAAATACACGTCCTGGTGCTTTACCATTGGCGCCTTAATTCCCACTCAAATATTTTTCCCATCATCTGGCTTCACTTGTAAGCCAAAATGTAAACCTCATCAGTGACAGGGGTTATCCGGAGGCAACAAAAACTATTTCAATCCACACACACGCGCCCGTGCTATTAGCCATAATTTTTTCGCAATTGACATTGAGCCCGTTCCCGACGTTTCAACCGTTAAAAGCTATATTTGCCCTTCGCACTATTTGCTTTGTACACTCGACATGTTGGAGGTGCCTGCTGTAGGTTGTTTCGAATTCGCCCCCATAAATCCGACCGACCTCTGCACCGTAAAAATTGAATTCAGCACGAAAAAATACATATCCTCACATACATGCATGTATTTTCGAATAAATCTCAATTATATTCATATTACTCGTGCACTTGTTGCACTAGATCCTCGCATGCAGTGCTCAAGTCCTCATACGTCCATGCATCGGCTTTCGCCGGGGTGGGGGTGGGTAGGTTGGAACCATGATAATAATAAATCCATATGCGAATGTAATAAATTTATTACGAGGACGCCTTTATTATTGAACACTTCAAAAGTCCTGACGTCGAAAATGAAAAATGGTTTCCGGATGCATTGCGCACAACTCAACTGCCGCCCACCGTCACCGTTGTCGTGGTGGTGCTCCGATGACGTACGATTACACTGCCGACGACGGTGGCTGTAGACAAGGATCAACATTTGAGTAATAGTAATGTTATTCAGAAACGGTAGAGATTTTGTTTTTCTAACGCCAGCTAGCTAGCTCCGCCATGCCGTCTGCCAGAGATGCGTCGCTGACACAGGATCAACATCATCATCATCATCATCAATCATAAATCAGCCACCAAAAATTGACAGGAGAATCATCCATTTCGGTTGGTAAGCTGGCAGGATTTCAGACGGTGATCCCCACCCACCCCTTTGAGAGCGGCACCTTGTGGGACGAGATGGCAATTGTGTTCCTCTTGCGATTTTCGATTTTTCCACGTTGCTGAATATTAGAGTAATCCTCTGGCGGTTTAGCTGGCTGTTTCATCGCATGGATTGTGGGAATTTCGAATGCATCCGCTGTGGCTGAATTGCGCGTGATGGGAATCAGGAGGGAATGCCGATGGGATGGAATAGAGAGCAAAATCGTTTGAAGTGGTGTAGTTGCAGATCTCGTAGTGAAATCAATTTGAATTGACTGTGCAGTCAATAGATGAGACGCGTCGGATAATTGCCGCAGAGCACACCTGAATGTGGCTCATGAAATGGCCTTTTGAGTTGGGATTCTGAGTTAAACGATATGGCAGTGAGCATGATCTGCTTTTGAAAATGTCCTTCGTCAATGGAACATTCAATCGAGTGGGTGTGTATAAAGTTTTGTGGTTGGCTCTTTGATTATCAGGCAATATTTGATGGGGGTTTCATGAAGATACAAGACTTGAGAAGAGGATTTATGTGGGTATGACGTGGACACTGCTTATCTACTAAACTTGTTTGTATGTACATAAATGGTAATGCAGAGGGTAAAGTGCTGCCATTAAGAGTCATTTATTAATTACAAATTTTAAAATTTAGTGTTTATGAGAAGATCGATTTTAGATCTATTTAAGGTCTATTTAAGGTTGAACTTAAAAATTTCACTTTCTCTAGTCTAGTCTAGTCCAGTCAAGTCAAAAACTATTCGAAGGTCCTGACATTTGCTGCTGCATTAGCAATGCACTGAAATGATTCTATTTTTGTGTTAAATGTCTAATATTGTTTAAGTCCTTAAGAAGAAAATATCAATGTTGGTCAAGTGTCTTACGTGCTAGTTTGATCCAAGTAAGCAGCAATACATACCTGGAACGATAAATATAAAAATTTGAATGTTATTAGTCAAGTTGCAACAGATATTATTAAATTTAATCCAATTAATTAATTAATTAAATTTATATTTATATTTTTAAGAAGAAAAAAGCGGCAAAACCTTCGATATAATAAAATAAAAAGCAAACAT
Source organism: Myathropa florea (assembly GCA_930367185.1). NCBI lineage: Eukaryota > Metazoa > Arthropoda > Insecta > Diptera > Syrphidae > Myathropa > Myathropa florea. The sequence continues at coordinate 107,141,067 of OV884002.1, forward strand.
AAATATATAAAAATTAACTAAATAAATAATTTAATAAATATAAATAAATAAATAATAAATATGAAAGTGCATAGAGAATATATAAAAAAAATACATAATTAAGCATGTAAAAGAAAAAAAATACATAAGTAAATAAATAAGTAAACAAATAAATAAATAAATAATATGCTAATACCTACAAACAAAATAGAAGGAAATATGGAAAAAACACAAATAAGTTAGGTGATAAGTTGATGTTTAACAGGATTGTCCGAAAAAGCACAGTTTTGACGAAATTTATCTGAGAGCTTAGGTATTCGATCGGAGATCAATTCAACATTAGATATATGGTGAAGGTCAGAGGTGGAATGGTTTCTAGACGGATTAAGCATAATTTTTATTTTTTACAAAAATTACAAAATTACTTACAAGTAATTGTATCGTAAATTAAATGGCGACAAAACAAAATATGAAATATCCTTCCGAGTAAAAATCGATCTATTGCACACCACCTGGGACAAAACATCAACCGACAGCTGCAGTTTTGAGGTAGTGACGGAGTTTGTTTACCTCGGCGCAAATGTGAACTCCACAAACGACATCTTGGTGAAGATCCGACGCATAAGAAGGGTCAAAACTATAGTATACAAGGAGACAAAGAAGCCAGACCATGCAGGGCGTGGCCGCCACCGGACTGGTCGTTCCTCTGAGAATATCGCGGCTGTGGCTGCCGATGTCGCTGTGAACGCAGAAACATCAACCAGACAACGGGCCACGCGTCACTGTTGCTGGCGAACAGGGCCATGATAAATGACTTCTTACTACCGGATTTGGATGAGCGGTGCTGGTGAACATGTGTTTTCAACAAGACGGTGCAATACACAGTACGAACCACAATGGATATTGTACAAGAATTTGACATGGCCAGCAAGATCGCTCGATTTAACCATCCCAGACTTCTTTCTTTGGGGCTACTTGAAGTCGCGGGCTTACGCCAGACAATCGCAGCCCTTAAGGAGAATATTCAACAGGAATACGAACAGTTATCACTGGAAATCTTGTGGAAAGTCATGGAAAATACTATAAAACGGGCACAAATGTGTATCTCTCAGTTAATGTCTGAAAAACTAAGTGTAATATCTTATTCACCCGCAATACTCGTCTTGCCAGGAATACTCATCAGTTCACCCTTAAGCCTGTTTTCTGTTTTTTTGGAGAATCGCTTTTTAGCCGCACCACACGAATATGGAATGCTCTTCCAAGCCCAATATTTCCCACTCACTACAATCCGCAGACATTTAAGACCAATGTGCACAGGTCCTCCTTTCCCTTTCTCCCTCTACACATTCGGCCCGTGCTGTGTCTTGATTCCGGACACTTAAGGGTATTCGTAACCCCTTCTGAGCGCGCAAATTCATACAAAAGGAAGCATAAATAGAGCAAGCCAAATCGCCTGAAGTTTGTCGCAATGAGGTATTTTGCAACCAAAAAACTTTATGTTCTCTAGAACTCCCTTTAAGACCCAGGGATGACAGAAGGATTTTGAGGTTATTGCAAATTTGATGAGAAGATGTGGCTTCACGAAAGCCATATCGTTTAGCGATTTGAAGAAAAGCTGTCCTAACGTTTTTTGTTTGGTTTTGGCCAAAGCAGGGCATAAACATAGGAAGTGTTCCAGTGTTTCACTGACTGCTGAATCTTTGCAGTTCCTAAACATGTCTGTAGAGATTAGGCCAAGTTTGCTAGCATGGTAACTCAACAGACAGTGGCCTGTAACGATACCATCCAGTGTGCTGCAGTGCACTCTGGGTAATTGTTTAGTTTTGCGGATGTCGTAGTCTGACTAGAAGAATTTAGTTATACTGCAGACCTAGGGATAATAATAATAATAATAATGGCAGCGCTACAGTCAGCTCTTCCACAAGTGGAGGGGACAGTTTAATGCCGATTCCGAACGGCGGGATTGAGAAATTGTTTCTAGACAGTTATACTCTTTGAGCATTGTCAGTGACTCGAAAGAGGTGGACCCGTGAACAATTTTTTTGAAAAACTGTTTGTCTTGACTTGGATTTGAACCAAGTCTGTGAACTGTGAAAGTCTTGTGCGTATGGGTCGACGTACAAACCCACATGGCCACGGCGACCCAGGGATACAACGTGGTAATACTACAGCGGGCCAACAATGACTGACTTCATTTCTGTGTGTTTAAAAAAAAAAATAAACTGGGCAAGTGCGAGTTGTACTCGCACGGGGAAGGTTCCGTCGCATAATATTTATGGATGATTTCTGAATATCAAACGACGTTTCCAAACTATTTCAGTTGAATTTTCTTCTAACTTCAACCCAAATCAACTATTCATTCATACATTCATGCATCCAAACAAACATTTATCCATACATATACCTATACCTCTATCGAAGTTTATCCAACACAAAAAACACATACCTAATCACTGCTCATGGCTGCGGTGTGTGTGTTTATTTCTGTTCGGCAAAACGCATTCTGCGTTTTCAAATCTTCAAAATTCGCATGTCGATGATTGACCGTTTTTGGCCAATATCTCCAAAACCATTAAGGCCAGAATACTCGAAATGGTTTTAAATGAAAGTACTCAATGAAGCAAAGTTTTTGTGATTTTTTCAAATTTTTAAACACTGGTTTAGAAATGGGAGGGGGGGGGAAAACTTTGGAGCTCCATATTTTCCAAACGGTATTTTGGATAAAAAAGTGTTGAAAGAAACCTCCACCTCATTTCGAAAGATCTGTCGATTGATATATATTTGGGGTGCGACAATTTTTCAAAATTAATGTCAACTTCACCTGTACTGGAGCCACCCCCAAATGGCCCCACTTTTAAAAATCGCTGCATAGGCAATGACATCTAGGTCTGAAGTACCTAATTCGACGACGACGAACGGACACAACGAAATTATAAAGGTTCCGTTTTTGTAGACGGAACCTTAAATAATTAAAATTTACAATACCTCTCTGTCTAGTCAAGCACAGGTCCAATCAAAACATTTTCAGTTCATAATGTAGTTCATCTTCTCTCCAGTTTTTTGCTAGAGAGTAATGATAATAAAAGTTAATCACTTTTTGGCATCGTGTGGGTGACCTCAAGCTTGTAGAGTAGACTAGATGATTCTCTTCGTTCAGACTGAAGAAATTGTTGAGGTTAAATAAACTGTTTTAAGATAATGCCTACTCAAACTGCAGCTCAGCCACAGCCTGCTCGAACGGAGGCAGCTTACGAATGTCCTTCTGATCTTCTTAACCATGAATCTAGCAATAGAATTCATATACATTTACAGCACGTATACCCTTTTCATGAAGGGACACACAACCACCTCTTCCCAAAATACATTACCCATCTGCACGAAATCCATCACCATTAGCGTTAGATGCATCACAATTTTCAATCATTAAATCACGTCAGCTTTGCCTCACAGAAAACTGTCACTTCTGCTCCATGACGGGGGATGTGATGAGACTATGACGACGACAATGGCTGCGATAGCATCGGCCTGGCAATACCAACTACCTGCTGCCTTCACTTCACTTCATTCGTTCAATTTTTTCTGCCCTCCCTAGCCCCAATTCACACTCAGAGACACAGAGGCAGCCGCTTTGCAACAGTAGCTGGACAGGCACTTGCGTCATGCATGTATGTGCAATATTTCACTGTCAATTAAAAGCACATAAATCAAAAAAGGCGAACACTTGGACAGGCAAGCGATGGTCCTCCAACGGGATCACACACAGTCTGCGACAGACAAGGGTCTTGGCTCGCATGTCTAAGGTGGAAGTGTGCCCTAATCTTTTCGTCCTTCAGGAAGACAACGCCACTAAGTAAAACGGTGCGACATTCCAAATAAACAAAAACGAGAACACAATGCAACACCCAGGCAGGTGAACAAGGACACGCCTCACCGCCCCACGAGCCGAGAGCGGATGTGAAGAGGTATGTATATCAAATCAGATACATTGACGACAGGGATGATGGAAAAACGAATCCAATTATCCTCCACAACCGATTTCTGTGAGTTTTTTTTTCCTTCAGTCTATGAGCAGAACGCAGCAACCAACGATCACAGGATATTTGACAGCAGACAGGTTGGTCGGATGGTTGCCACTGTATGCTATACGGTGGTGGTCTGGTCTGGTCTGCTCTGGGCTGGGCTGAGCTGGCATGGTTAAGTTCTCCTCTGCGATGGCATTCGAACTGCATCCTTAGACTCCATCAATTCAATTCGCCCGAACGCTTCGGTGGTGCTATTATTCCTGTGCCGTTGTAACATACAATCCAGATTGGGAAATGGTTGACGAAGGACGATGAGGTGAGGTGGCAGTGGTTAGTGGGTGGCAGCGATGGCGATGTATGGTGCATTGGAACGTGGGTAACTGGTGATTACGACAGAATGCAGTATGTGCACGATAGAAGGGGGGTGGGTGGGTGGTATATCATGGCTTGATTGGCTAACTCATACGTGAAGTAATAAATTCCAATCGTGTATTGAGCTCAATCGATGGATAAGGACGAAGATTAACTCGTTCGTTTGCGTTTTTATACGCCATCGGTGTAGGGTATAGCGGTTTTTATGCGATGATTGGGCGTCAGAGAATTAAACTATGCGATGTGTGACATATTTATCACAGCGGTAAGCAGTAAGAAGGACTTATGCCCCGTTGGTGAAACATGTGTCTTTTATTATTGTGACAAATGGCAGTTTGACTTTTTTGCCACCTAGAACTACCAACGTGTCTTATATTCCAGCAGGAGCAATGAATTTCATTTCAGAGAAGGTTGTAAAGGACATGACCGAACATATTACGAGAAATAAATTAAAGTTCTCAAAAAAGCTACAAACTTAGCCGTCAAGTGGGGATGAATGGAGATTTCATTGTGACAGGCCGAGACAGTTATCAAAAGACGTGATGAAGAGTAACACATCTGCAACAAGCACATGGACAAATGTCTTCAGCGCCCTAGAGCTTATCTACATGTTGCTATTGGAGACTAAAGAACCCAGAAGTATTCAGAAGCTGCAGAGAGAGTATGACATTTAGAAAAAGTAGCTGTTCTCAGTTTACAGACTTTGTGCAAGAATTTTTTAAAGAAAACATTTAGACGTCTTGTTTTTCAAAAATGAAATGTATGTGTTTTTATGTACAGCAATATGTTCTTCTCTAATTAATGTCGGTGCTTGGAAAGATGAACAATCCGAAAAGATGAACGGAACCTCTTTTATCTCTGTTCATCTCTTCGAGACTCTACTGTACTTGTGTGCCTACAAAAAGCAGAATTTATGAAAGAAAGATCAGGGACAGCCTCGTAAAATGGAACATATTTGATAACCAGTCCCATGATTCATACTGAACAGGAATCCCAAAGGGAGGGCCGTAGACGAGCCCAAAGGCATGGCTTAGTACGTGAATTGTTCCCACAAGTGGTACAAACTAATGCATTAATTCCATAGTAGTAAAGCACTAAAAATGAACCGTCATTGTTTAAGCTCATTAACTTGTAAATGGGGCCCAAAATAAACGTTTTCATTTAATAATCTAATAAGAATAATAATGGCGGCGCTACAGTCCGAGGTGGACCTGGGCCTAGCTTCTCAGCAACCACTCATATTATGCGTCCTATTGTTCTCTCACGAGTGGAGGGGACCTACAGTTTAATGCCGACTCCGAACGGCGAGATTGAGAAGCTATTTTTAGACAGTTATATTCTTTGAGCATTGTCAGTGACTCGAAAGAGGTAAAGCTGTGAACATTTTTGTCTTTTGAAAAATTGTTTGTCTGGTCTTCGATTTGAACCTAGACTGTGAAAATCTAGTGCGTATGGGTCGACGCATAAACCCACACGACCACAGCGCCCACGTTTTCATTTGCAGGTTTATTAAAACAGTGAGGCCAGTTTGTCTACTTGAAAAAACCTTCGTTTTGTCATTTGGTTCCTCTTAGAAAATACCGGTGTATTGACAAATATTGGCACTGGCCCAAACTGAGCTTCATTTTGTTTTAAATTGATTCCATCGTAATTACGTTTACCTCTAAGGGTTGGTTCCACTGACCACTACGAGTTTTGGCCCGTTTGAGTCATTGTTTGAAATGTTTAAGCCTATTCGTAGACTGCTAGTCTCATTAGTCTCACTATTTGTATGTACCAATTTTTGTATCAAAAAATATACTTTTTTGAACTCTTAAGGTGTGCCCCCTCTATTTAACCCTTTGTCGCATTTCCTTATCAAAGCTCTTTTATACTTTCAACTAAAATACGCTCTGCCTTTTGAAAACCTGTCTGCATCCTCCCCATATATTCCTCTAATAGGGTACACCATAAATAACATCAATCGACTGAATATTCCAAATATGGTACCTGACTAAACCCACACGCGAATAAATGCAATTGATAAATTAGCGAAAACTGCTGCAACATAGATTGCGGTACGACTCTGATATCGTTGGAAGCCCAGGGCCGATGGATGCAAATTTTATTCGCGATTAAATTTTAATTATATGTGACACCGTCCAGTGATTTAATTGGTTGTCTGCATTGCGACGAGGACAGATTTTAAGAAACACACTTTTAGCTAGTTTTGCATAGCGTGCTGCATATCGAAAGTGTGTCTTTAAAAGCGTAGGAGGGATTTGTTTTCAAATGAATGCTGACTTCTATATCTACTTTGATGCCGGTCATGTGTAGATTTTCATTCCATTTCATTTCATTTAAAGCTTTTCTTAAGGGAAATCAGTAAAGTTCAGAACTCTAAGATAATATCTGATTTAGAAGCTCATATAGCAAATATGGGCCAATGTTTAACATACTGATATTGGGCAATTGCAGTTTTAGGTTTATGTAGTAAATATATTTTTTAAGCTAGCTAATATTCTTCGGGCTAATAGCTAATATTCTGTGGGCGCGGTGGCTGTGTGGGTTCGTGCATCGACCCATGCGCATTAGACTTTCACAGTCTAGGTTCAAAGCCAAGTTCAGACAATTAAAAAAAAAATTGTTTTTTGGCTGCACCTCTTTCGAGTCACTGACAATGCTCAAAGAGTATAACTGTCTAGAAACAGTTTCTCAATCCCGCCGTTCGGAGTCGGCATTAAACTGTAGGTCCCCTCCACTGGTGAGAGAACAATAGCACGCACAGCACGAGTGGTTGCTTAGAAGCTAGGCCCAGGTCCACCTCGGACTTTAGCGCCGCCATTATTATTATTATAATATTCTTCGCGTATAGAAATTTTTCCATCAGAGTGTGCGGTTCGTTTTTTCGCATGTGAGCATTGCGAGTGACTTAATTGAAGTGGTGCTGTGAAAATGAAAGTTTTTTTTTGCGGGATTGAACCTTTCTTCTTAGAACACAACACGTCACTACGACACAAGAATTATGTGGAGTGGTGCTTAAACCGTCGCACAACGAGCTGAGGAGGGTCACCTCCGGTTCAGTACAGCGGTATCAAGTCGGGGTGTTCGGGATGTTGCCGTGCAGTTTCAAAAATTCTGGTGGTTGGAAAACGAGGGAACTCCCTCGTCGAACCCTTTAGACCCGGGGTAGAGCGGGATAGTACTGGTCCCCTTATGGGAAACAGTCGGTCTTGCAGCGAAGTAACAGCTGCTTACCTATGGCCGACTTACATAGCTTAATGTAGTCTTAAGGTAGTTTGCAGACGTAGATATGTAAAAAACAAAAAAAAGGATAAAAAAAAGTCATATGTATGTATATATATGTATGTATATAGAACCACATTGCACATTCATACATTCATACATGTATATATGTACATATGCGTAGATTAGTTTATAAGTTAGTTTTTAAGTTATTTTAAGGTAGATTTTAAGTTAGTATCTAAGTTTTAATTAAAAATATACAGTTTTTTTTTTAAATACTTTTTCTTAAATATAAAATTGTACAATGAATTATTTTAAAATAAAGTCAGTCAGGTAAGGTCGAAAGACATAGATTAATGTTAAGTTTAGCTTAGAGAGCCCGCAGAGGGCCAGTAAATCAGGAGTAAGAACTGTGTCCGTAAAACTAAGATTAGCATTTTGTCTAGGATATAAGCATAATGAATTTATGAATAAAAATGCATTGAAAAAGAAAAAAAAATGCTTAAAACTCTCTTTATATTTGTGGTGTGCAGAGTCAGGATACTACTAAAATCGAATAGAGAAACCCTTCTTAAGGTCGGCTTGCGGCCTTTGGGTTGCTTTTATATGGTACATTACGATGGGAGAAGAGGTTTGGCAACAAATTGTGTGTGTTTTATACAGACCTGAGTCTAGTCAGACGTTTACTGAAACTGCGCCATAAATGGGCGGGCCTAGAGTACTTGGGCAGCACAAAAATTGTTAATTATGGTAACGATAAGGTATATACTCGTATGTTTGCGGCGGTAAAGCAAGCAGTGTGAAAGGACTTCAACTAACAAGACCTGCGACCTCGAATCATTTTAGTTAAGACTTAAATCGATTTCATTTTATAGCGTCAAATAAAGCAAATAAAAATGGTGGAGCTAGAGTTTGAGGAGGATTTTGGCCTATCTTCTACAGCAACGCCTCGTGTTGTGCAGATTCAGAACGGCGAATAGTTATATTCTTTAAGCATTGCCATTTACTCGAAAGAGGTGAAGCCGCGCAGAATTTTTTTTTAATTTTTGTCTGTGCTAAGAACCTGTACTGAAAGTCTAGTGCTTTCGAGGCGATATAAGAAGAAGGCTCATCGATTTTGATAGATAATTCTTATATGATGACGGATGACCCTCCCTTTGCTGCTTTTTAAATTGTAAAAACTCCTATGCCAAACTAACCTAAGAGATAGTCATGCAACTTTGCGAATCTTTTAGTGCAAGAAAATTGTGATTTAATTTGTCTCCATGGACGCTCTAGGTTATTATTTACGAACTCGATATACTCCAACTGCGACAGACATGCTTACAGTTATTTTGTACCTTCTACCTCCAGATCTACACGCAACGTTTATGGCCGCATGCAGTACACTTAGACTGAGAGAGTCAAACAGAACTTATGGATATTGTAATATCCTTAACTCACTACCACAACAGGCGATACTAAATCTTGACTACCTTATCCCAAGGCTTCACTCGTGAGAGAATAATAGCACGCACAACACGAGTGCTGGGTGCTGAGAAGCTAGGCCCATGTCCACCTCGGACTGTAGCGCCGCCATTATTATTATTGTATCCCAAAGCTAAATTTCATTAAAAACTATAGGGCATACTTTCCAACTAGAACTGAGTGGAAAACGATAGAGTCATCCAAACCCATGACATAGCGATCTTCACAGACGGTTCGAAGATGGACTCTGGTGTGGGTGCTGGAATCTTCGCCGAAGCCCTTAAGATATCAAAGTTACTCAAGCTACCAAGCTTTGCAAGCATTTTCGAGGCAGAAGTGCAAGCAATATATGATGCGTGTCTTGAAGTTAAGAACAGAACAAAACCAGCACAGCGGAAGCAATTTTTTCAGACAGTCAAGCTGCTATCAAGGCTCTAACATCCATAACAACAACGTCAAAACTAGTGGATTGCTGATGCAAGAAACTATCCATTATAGGTGAACGGAGCCCGGTCTCTTCAATCTGGGTTCCCGGGGACACGGGTATAGGAGGAAACTAAGCAGCAGACGAGCTAGCCAGACAAGGATCCAAACTCGATAGTTTTATTGTGGAACAAGTCTAGGCTCCACTAGGCTTAGTGAAAAATAATATCTACAATCACCTCCTCAAGATCGCAAACGAAAGATGGACCAAGCTGGAAACATGTATCCTATCCAGAAGCTTAGGGCCCAACTACAACCAAAAGAGAACAAAAGACCTGCTCAACAACAGTAGAAGAAACATGTCGAAAATTGTAGCGGTCTGTACTGGACACTGGGCTGTTGGGAAGCATGCCGAAAGACTAGGCATACCATTCAACTCGCACTGCCCCAGCTGCCGGGTGGAAATCGAGCCAGAAACCCCCGAGCACTTTCTGTGCAAATGTCCGGCTCTAGCTAGAGTCAGACAACGCACTCTGGGCAAAGCCTTCTTTAACACCCCTAAAAACCTCTCGGAGGCAACATTCATAGTCTGCTAACCTCTACAAATTCCACAAAGTGGTTTTAAAAAATGAAGGTAAATCTGAGTGAATGCACACTCCTTTTCACCCCCTTCTCACAAATTAGGTATCCCATAGGATGTGGTATCAAAACGGCGCTTTCATGGCGCTAATTGGGTGCGACAAACAGGATCTGTATGTCCACCGCCGCTTTTACCTACCTACCTACCATATGATTGTGATTTTGTTGATTTAAATGTGTCCGGTGTCTATTTTTTTGCCTTCATTACACTGATCATATTTTTTTTTTTTGAGATGAGTCTTGACAGTATTTTCACCCTTACAAAATAATGCTCAGATTAAACCTTAATCCTTGAATACGTAACTCCAAAATATTGCCTTAAAATATATTTTAAAACAAAATGAGGCCCTGGTCATGACCCTATAGCTTTCTTAGGAAACTGAAATGATCAAATCTCATTTGAAAAATTGGCATATTATTGTAACTAAGAAGGAAACCTTGCGTGTTTGTTGCTTAACACCGGAATCCACGTGTAAACAATAGGTTTCAAAAATTAAATGTCTAAATAGGCCCACGGTGTTCCAGAAGAAATAATTAATAAATTAATCAGTCTTAGAAGTCTTAGCAGTATCAGAAGGTGCCGTGAACGAAGGCCATATGAACTAACGCCATAATGGCGTTAATTCGCATTTGAAAGTGAGTTAACGCCATAATCCACTTATGGCTTTAATTCACTTTCAAATTTGAACTAAAGCCATATGGCTTTAGTTCGTTTTAGGAAGTGGCCTTTTGAAATTGAATTAAAGTCACTCGCATCAATCTCAATAATTTACATTATTTACATGGTCCTAAGAAATGAGGTAGAAACTTGTAGGAAAAAAGTTTACGGCGTATAAACAGTAATGTTGGAATGGGGGGCATGCTGCCCCCCTGCAACCCCCCTGCTGGACCACATGTAGGATTTGAAGTAGGCGCGAGACTGAGTGTATCCATGCTTTTTTTTTATCCATGATTTGCATGAGTTTAAAGAAAGTAAATACAAAATAATCAAAGTCGCACTTACCCCAAATTGCATATGTGGCCAAGCAGGGGGGTTGCAGGGGGGCAGCATGCCCCCCCATACATACCTCATATGTATGTATGCATGTAAGGGGCAAGGGAGAACACCATATGGCGTTAGTTCAATTTAATGTATGGCTTTAGTTCCAATTTGAAAGTGAATTAAAGCCATAAGTGGATTATGGTTTTAATTCACTTTCAAATGCGAATTAACGCCATTATGGCGTTAGTTCATATGGCCTTCGTTCACGGCACCGTATCAGAAAACGTGTCAATCTTCATTACAAAATGATTACTCAGTCAAAAGAGTTCCTTCTTCGCGACGGTCCTCTCTAGATGTAACTTTTCTTGCACATCTTGCATCCTGCCAAATTAACTTCAAGTCATTCATTGAAAACTACCTTCACCCACCACGAGGGCAATGTCGTGGTTGCAACTAGACTAACTCAACCTTCAGCAATTAGAAAGTTCAAACCATGTCCGAAGTTCTCAATCTAAATGGCAACTTGATTGGTTGCACTGAGAAACTGAAAATCGTGGAAACGTTTGAAGGGAACGAAGAAATGAAGAGATGTGCTGCAGTGATGCAGTATTTAAGTCACGTTTTCGTTTGCCTCTGCGCTCTCTTTTTAATCTGCCAAGATTTTTACTCAACTTTTGACAGGGGTATGAAAAAGAAGTGAATCTAATCGTGGTTAGGGGCATCGCATTTCGTTGGAATTCGTTTCGTATTTTCGAGAATTCAGGCAACGTGACGAGCACAGCAATAGGAGGGGTTCATCGCATGTTTGCATGAGCTGTGTGGTAGGAGAAAGTTGCAAGGATGACAGACTGACTTCGTCCTCTCCGTCACAATAATGACGGTTTCCTTGATTGGGTAAGTGAAGTTGGGTTTCTTTGAAATGCGTTATAATGTGCTGCATTTCATGAATTCTTTATTCAAACATTTGGTTTTATCCTGTAAGGAGATGTGGCACATTCGGTGAATGAGACCTGATTACTTATGTTCATGCCCAATTTGTACATGGTTTGCACGACTGTATAATGTCTTTACGAGGAATCGAATTGCTTGCAGATATGATGCAACAGAGACTTTATCTTAAGACCATTTGCTTGGAACAAGAATTGGTTAACGAACTACAGAATGGCAGACGCAGTTCCAGCTCGTGATCTGACTTGGATCTATTAGTGGTGTTGGTCATGGAGGGAATCGTGACCATTGTCGCGATAGAGGTCATGGTCGTGGTGACAAAACAAGGAATGGCATCTTGTCACTCAATGAATCTTTTGTTTAGTGATCAGACAGTTAAGAATCATTGATTGAAGTCGCTCGGTCATTCGTGGATATATTATAATATATTATATTAAACCGCACCAAACAGTCGTGTGATTTTACACCGTTGGACTTCTTTCTTTGGGGATATTTAAAAGAAAAAGTGTACGTCAATAAGCCAAGAACAATGCAAGAGCTAAAGAATGAGATAATTCGGCACATTAACGACATTGAACCTCAATTATGTCTCAGAGTCATTGAAAACATGGGCCATCGGATAGAGGTATGCCACCGAAGCCGTGGCGAGCATTTGGCCGATATTTTGTTTCACACATAATTGTCATAGATCCTAATAAAAAATATTAAGATAATTATCTGAAAACTTTTTGTTTTATTTACAATTATCATCGTGTGTTTCCGTTGGACCACCCTTTACAACTTCTATGTAGCTTCTATGTTTTCAGCTCAGACATCTCCCAGATGCACCTGGGAACTTCGACAATCTCTAGAAACCTGTCTACAACGCTTCATAGAAAGTTCGGAATGGTTTTCCAAAATTTGATTGCGGTTTAACTTTTTGGTGATTCACGTGGCACAACAATTGACCTACTTTGGTTTAAGTGTATTTCTTCTTTAGGGACGACGTCCCCCACTTACCTTCTTTTTCGTATGGGACTACAGCCAGGCGTGGATTAGGGCCTCAACCAATAAGCCTTTTCTGCCAGTATGATCTTTAGCTAGCTGTCTTAAGTTTCGGACAACAATCTGGTTGAGTTCCTTCTCCACTTGTGTGTGCCACCTCATGGACATCCACTGTTGCATCTCACCCTATCTACCTAACATTTTATTGAACATTTGATCAACTTGTCGCGGTATAAAATCAAAAACATTTCCTAGCCTTGAATATAATAAGCTTTTCCCAAGACATTCTCTAAGCAACAACTTCACAAACCACTCACTTGGGAAGTGTTCAAAAGGTCGTTTTGGAATCATTTGGGGAAAAATCATTTTTTCAAGTCTTCAGAGGGAACTTTTGTTCTCCTACCATGTGATTCGTTCACCTCTTTAAGCTGTCAAGTTCTACACCATCCCGCGCACTCACAAAACTTTTTCTATTCCATGTCACATGATGTTTTCCTCTAAATGAAGCGCAACTCACTCCCCGTCAACCTCCAACGACATGACCTTTCCCGTTTAAAAGAAGAACGAGGATCAAACTTCCTCTCCTAGTTGTCTACCATGCCATTACAACAACTAACGAACTCCTTTACCGATATGTCAAATAAAATCTTCTTGAAAAATCACTTTGGGAACTGTCAAAAACTTTTGTCATCATTTCCCCACGAACCAGGCGAACTCTTATTTTCTATGTACACACCAATCCTTCCCATGGGTCTACTTCACATTACATAATGTACAAGTGCATATGTACATTCATACCCCCACTGGAAGGATTTTTCGTTTTTTAACTTCAATACAAATCACAATTCATGACATGTATGAGCGAACCGTGGGGCTGCCAAACGCCGAAGAAGCACCAGAATCGAACGAAAGTGGAAAAACTTTAACAGAAAAAATCGAAAATCAAAAAATTCATTTCTTTTTCAGAAAAACTGCGAAAATCTTCACTCTACCACCGTACCTAACCCGCATCGAAGAGTGCAAAGTTTACCCTTCCAAGCAGATAATATTTGTTCCAAGGTTTTGAAAAGTTTTTGAATGTGCGTAGAAATTTAGAATTGTGCGGGCGGTGGAGGATGGTGGGGGAAATAAACTTTAAACGGAACAAGCTAACCTTAGGAAACTGCAAACGAGTGGAGTATAGTTTTGCAGAAAACGATATTTGTATGAATGCGCTAGGGACAAATTATCCTTGATATGTGTGGATTACTGTGTATAAGGATTATGCATTTCAAGCACACTCGAGACTTGAATGTCGTAATTTAATTTCACTGCGAAAGGATATGTCAGTGCCGATTGTTTGGGAGTGTCATGTGGAGTGTGCTCTCCCTTTCAGTCGAAAGTGCGTTAAGTTAGTATCAAGTTTGTTTGAAAAGTCTTGCTTTTACGAAGATTTCGAATCGACTCTTGGTCTAGGTTGTGCATACTTTCTGTGAACTGGTGCTTTTGTGATCTGAATTCTAATGGATTCGTGTGGATACATGAGGACGTAGATTATACATTTAACGGCCAGGGAAGGTAGCAATAACATTGAAATCAAATAAGAATCAAGTCTTAAGACGTTGGGTTATTCACGGCAAAAGGGATGTTTAGGAAAGTTTTAAAAACTTAGGAGATATACCATTGTTTTTATCAGCAGTACGAACATTTGTATGTCAAACGAACATTGTCGTTCAAATACAAAAAAAAACTAAACAATTTTGAAAAAACCAAGTACATATTAGTGAAATTGGTTGAACAAGGCCACGACCACAGAACCGCTCACAAGAGCAGAAACACATGAAAGCTCGATGCATGAGTTAAAAATAAGACGGACAATTCAATTTTGAAATGAGCTGTAACCGGTGATAGTGATGAGAATAATGAGAAAGGAATCAATTTTGTTTATCGAAAGAATCAATGTGCAATGAATAGTGAGCTGTCACAAGAATGCGTGAAACACGGTTTGTCAGCGCCATGTGTGATATTTTAAGTGAAACTGGAATGGTGTTGGAACTTTTTATGGGAAAACAGTTGATTTTCAACTCTTTTGGGAAAATCTAGAGATATTATTTCGATTATTCCACAAAATGGTCCCCAAATACTAAACAACCGACTACACATTTTCTCACAATCCATAAAAAAATCGAACTTGTCTGGAAAATTGTAACGCACCAACCTTATATTTCTGAGAACTATCTGTTCCCATCCTTCCATCCATCCAACCGCCGTCTCGTAGTGGAAAAGTGCGTCGACTCCTACGCATTAGACTTGCAATGAAGCTTCAATTAATAGCACAGACGAACATTTTCAAAAAAAAAATTGTGCTCATTTACATACCTCTCTGATAACGTTCAAAGAGTCTCACTATCAAGAAAAAGCTTCTCAATATCGCCGTGAGGGAGTGAGGAGAATTACACGAGTAGTTGCTGTAGATGCTAGGCCCAAGTCCACCGCGCATTGTTGCGCCATAATTCATTCATTCAGATTAACGCGGTTTCAAGACAGAACATAGAAAACACATTGACCCACTTTCTACCGAGTGATAAAATGTACAAATGCCACAAGACTGATACTCTTATCAACTTCTGAAAGGGTTGTTTGGGCGAAAAAGGGAAGACAAATGGTCATCATCTTTCATGCCCGGCTCTAACACTTGGGAGCCTACATTTTGAGCAACATCTGCGATTTCTGCAAAGTACCAACTCGTATAATACAATCTACTTCGTTTCATTGATATCTTCAAGTTGTTTCCCGTAAATGAAGTAGTAAATAAAGTCCGTGAGGATCGCTGCAGTATAATGGACCTTCACTGATCTAAGCGCGCCTCTTTTAAATAGGCGATCGACGCTATAAGATTAGAACAGGCAGCTAAGCCTCACATAGGCCATTTTGGACCATAGTGATACATTACAAAGCAAACCTAGATGTTCTCGTCAGTGTCTTTATTAAGGTAGAATGTTGGATGGGCAAATTTAATGACTAGATGTGGTTGCACAAAAGCTTTACCATTTAGTGGTTTAAAAAAGAAAATAAACTGGGCAAACTGGGAAGGTTCCGTCGCATAACATTGATGGATGATTTTTGAATAGCAAACGACGTTTCCACACAATTTCAGTTGAATTTTCTTCTAACTTCAACTCAAATCAACCACTCATTACTACATTCATACATCCAAACTAACAAACATTCATCCATACACATATCTTCATACCTTCATCTCTATCCAAGTCCAACACAGAATATCCCTTCCATCATACACATACCCAATCACTGCTCATGCCTGTGTGTTCATTTCTGTTGGGCATTTAGGGGTTGAGATCGAAAAGATAACACTCATCAACGCATAGAGTGTTCGAACACAGCATGAAATTTATGTGTGAAAATGAAAATGGTTATCATTTTAAATCTTAGATATATCAAAATTTCCACATAAATCGATATTTTTTAAAATGTTCCTTTCTTAATGCCTGAGGTCTTCAAAACTGCGTTTTCAGATCTTCAAAGTTTGCACGTCGATGGTTGACCGTTTTGGAAAATATCTCGAAAACTATTAGAGCCAGAATGCTAGAAATGAAAGTACTCAATGAATCCAAGCTTTTCTGATTTTTTATTTCAAAAGATCTATCGATTGATATATAAGTCGATGAGGTGCGTCAATGTTTCAAAATCCAAAGGTAACTTCACCTACACGGGAGCCACTTACAAATGGCCGCACTTTTTAAATTTGGGTGCAAGGGCAATGATATCTAGGCCCGAAGTACCTACATAATTCCAAAATTTCATGCCGATATCTTTATAAACTTCGGAGATTAAAAAGTGTGACAGACACAACAGGTGAACGGACACAAGGAAATCATAATGGTTCCGTTTTTGTAGACGGAACCTTAAAAATGGTAGGCATAGCGTTTTATATCTTTTTCTGGCCAATGAAAGATGCAATTCTCCAAAGTTTTGGACTCCTTTCAGATAGCTTGAATAAGTAATTGAAACCGAATTACACAACATAAATCACAATGTACCTATACTGGCCTAAAGGTGACTGTTTTCTGCAGATAGCCACAAACAGGAAAAAACCACAGCAAAACTTTATCTTTCGGATTTGTAATCAGGATTCGTTCTCAAACTCAGAACAAAAACGGACTGCAAATTAACGTTCCTTACCTCTTCTGTCGAGTAAGGATTTCAAAGGGACGGGAGTTACGAATTTGGAAGCTCTAAGTCAGTAATTTTTACATTAGCCAGGATTGTATAGATCTTTCAAAACAGCAGAAATTCTTGCTAAAAAATTGTCTGCATTAAAAAGGCTATCAGTCAGTTTATTTCTTGAAAAGCGCAGTAGGTTTGTGAGCATAAAATGATTTGTCAGTCGAAGATTTTCGGATTTTCAGATGTGTGCAAATAATAATGGGTTCATTAAGTTCACATTTACCTCCGTATAAATGAGACTTTTCTCAGAAAGAAGCATTCACCAATAAATGGATACAATTGCAGACTTGGCTTGTCTCGCTTCTCTGAAAAGCATGAGAGTTTTGTTTTTTTGTAGGGTAACGATAATCACTTCACAACATCACGTTAAACACAACTTGCACAATGTTGGAGTGTAACATGCAGCTTTTGTGTGCTCCGTGGCGTAGTGGGTATGTGCGTTGACTACTGCGCACTAGACTAGGTTCGATTTCCAGCACAGGCAAGAATTTAAAAAAGAAATTTGTTCACGGCTACATCCCCTTCGAGTCATTGCCAATGTTCAGAGAGTATCATTGTCAAAAAAAAGCTTCTCAATCCCCTTATTCGGAGTCGGCATTAAACATGAGAGAACAATAGCTCGCACAACCCGAATGGTTACTGAGGATGTAGGCCCAAGTCCACCTCGGACTGTAGCGCCGCCATTATTATTATATATTATTATTACTTTTATTATTTATAGCCGCCTTAACAAAGCAAAGAAAAGCGCCAGTGTTTTTTCGCAGAATGCAGCAAATACTTTAAAATGCAAAAGCGCGTGTCGAGTTGACAAACCCAGAAAAAAATATAAGAGGTGAAGTTTTTCTTAAACTTCTACGTACTTCCGTCAATCTCTTCTCATCAAAAACTGACTGAAAACAGCACATTCATGCAAGACTGCTTATCGTCGCGCTGAAACTCCATCACATAAATTAAACAATTTTAATTGGAATTCCCGAGCTTTAAATTGACTCCAGACATGTTTGCACTCACTTGACAGATGTTTATCTTTGCCTAGCGACTCGTATCCCCCACGTGCAGGTAATAGTTTCAAACTGTTACTGTTCGTTTCTTATTAAAACGCAACGAAATAGAAAAACAAAAATAAAACCGATTAAGCACAAAACCCAGCAAAAGACAAGTGAAACTAAAAGCACGATAATATATGTCGCGTGCATGTGTGCCGGATCCTTTCTCGCAAGCCAACCAGCAGTGCAACAAATAATAAAACCAAACTTTTCCTAATGCTCGCATCACGAAATGAGGGATAGAAAAAGTGAAAAAAAAACTTCAAAAACCAAGCGAAACTCCATGTTTCATCAAATTACGGTGAAGGAAACAAAAAACAAAAAAGCACAAGGAAAAAACCGTGGCCATGATATGATAAAAGGCTTTCAACCATAAAGTTCCTTTGACTTGCATTCGAGTATCCTGTGCTCCTTGCAACACGTCACACACATGCATGTGTGCCCGAATGTTATGCTTTATGGTTGGAGCTATAAAAAAAACGCAAACACGGTGCCTCCCCCAGTTCTTGATGGGCCAAACACTCCCGTTGGGAACTATGATCCTTGCATGTTGTATGCTGTTTTTTTGGCAGTTTTTCTCCTTTTTTTCGTTTAAGGCATTTCTTTAAGGACAGTAATAGTTTAATGGACGGAATAATTAACTGCACGAATTCCAGGTATGAGTCCCTGCATGGAGTTGGTTTAATTACTTGAGTGTGACTAATACGAATGTAGAGAGAATGCTATTAAAGATTTAAATTTCTGCCTTCTGGAGAGACTTACGCTTTTTGGGAAATTTATTTTGTGGATGGAATGAATTTTATAACTGAACTAAAAATTGGTTCATAAAACACTTGATCTGCTTTTTCAGTTCTACCACCTTGGGTGTAGATCGCAGATAACGAACTAATTCTTTCAGCAGATAAAGTGAAACAACGGTGGGGGACTCGTCACGTTCTGATATCGGTAAATCAAAAAATTCTTGCATTGCAACAAATTTGCATTTGAGGTGTTTAAAAGATTTATCTCTTTTCAAAAATGCTTTTCAAGAAAATTGTCCATTCAAAAGGGTAATTATTGCAAATATGTTGAGTTGGAGATATGTATATCCACCACTGTGTTGTTGCGATGACTTCGTTAGGAAATATCCAACAGCCTTCAACGACTCGTTCTCGTGGCGTTTCATGCGTGTATTGGGAATCATGCATTACTCGGCATAATGTGCTCCATTTGGCAATGCTTTCAAGATCTCTTTCTGATTAGCATATGGCTCGTTTCCTTCAATGTATTATGTCAAATATTTCTTTGCTAACATAAAAAAAAGCAGCAAAAAAAAAAAATAAATAAATAAAGGCGATAGTTAATTTAGACATTAAAGCCTTAGTCGTAAAAGCTCTAAATAGAGTGCAATAAAAAGTGGCGATAGTTCTCTACGGAATCGCATGGAATGAACATTTTTGGTAGCTTAAGTCATTAAGTTGATGACATTGGGTTGCCGCACTAGAGTGGATATTCCCAGAAGGAACCTTATTAAATTCGCCTACCGTCCATATGCCTCAGATCGTTGTTGGGATCAAAGTACTTGAGCCTTTCTACGTAACATACGGACGGACATGTTATACATTTCACATTGAAGAGGAGAACTTTTGATGAGTCTGCAAAAAGGGGTTGATGCTTGTCCATTTCATTGGGAAATTGTTGATTTTTATATCGACGTAGTATAGTTTTGAAAATGAAGGAAATTACGTTGTGAGCTTAAAGAAGTTATTTAAATATAATAACAAATGCTAACGTGGCTGTAGATTTAGAAAGATGGAGATTACCTTTCATCTAAATTCTGTGAGGGCAACATCTGTAGTACAAATGGTCCCATGACCACTGCCACAATAAGGCCTATTCTGATTTCTTCAAGAGCTAAAAACTTATTCCAATGCTGGCAAATGGGGATGAAATTATCGTGACACAGGGAGCTTTCAATGAAGCGGTGAAGGAAGGGCACACAACATCGATGAATAGGGTCACCAGAGACAGATATACTTTTGAGATAGTCAAGGATTTCGTCTACCTCAGCTCTGCGGTAAACAGTTCGAGTACCATCATTGTAATAATAATAATAATAATAATGGCGGCTGGGGTCAAAGGAAATGCGATGCGCAAGGTTATTAAAACTTCAGTGCGAGTTATACCAAAAACCACTTCTTTTTAAACGGAAGATGGCCTTGAGAGTACACCCCATGATGTGGACATCTAGGGGTGGAGATTCAGCAGTGCATCAAGAGCAGATCCAGGCGTACTGGGGAAGGCGCCTTTGCAGCCTAGACAGACCGTTCGTTGAAGCTTGGTGAAAGCAGCAGTTACGTATTTATTTATTTAAGCTTATTAGTTGCGGTTACATGCTTGTAAGGTAGAACACATTGACCTCTTAATGTAAGTCACAAAGTTCTACGCATTCGATACCCCTTAACTATTTCATCATTTTTCAATCTATTTCATTGTCGTTTTCAATTAAATATAAGAGTAAAACAGTGTCAAAACTTTTTCTTTTAGTTTCAAAATTACTACTTTTCTTCTTTACTATAATATTTCAGAGTTCTTTTACTGCAACACATTGATGGACGCTATTGAGATAGGTACTGTAAGAAAACAATCGTCGGGACGATGGTAATTGACACTTTTCAGGTTACGTAAAGTAAGAAGGATATCTGGTAATACAGTGTTCATGATGCATACGGAAACATATCTTTTTTTTAGTTTTATTCGCCAAAATCTCAATGACGCGGGTGAATTATTTGGTGGAAATTCTAGAGGTGCTCGCACCTACTACACCTGCTATATGGCGCAGAAGCATGGACTTTGTCAAAAGCGGATGAGGTTGCTCTTGGCTGCTTTGAGAAATTGGAAAATTCTTCAGGTGATTTTCGGTCCTGTCTGCATAGAGGGTGAGTGAAGGAGGAGACATAACAACCAACTGTTCAGCGACATGGACTTAGCCAGAAGGGTGATGATCCAACGATTGAGATGGATAGGTCATGTAGAGCGAATGGAAACCAATGCTCCAGCCCGGAAAGTCTTTGAATCCACCTCCGAGGGACGGCGCAGTAGAGGAAGACCGCGACTCAGGTGGCGCACACAAGTGGAAAGGGACCTCAACCAACTGTGCATGCGAAACTGGAGGCAGCTAGTTAAAGATCGAGCTTGCTGGAGACGCTTGTTGGTTGAGGCCCAGGTCCACCTCGGACTGTAGCGCCACCTTAAGTAAGCTCGCACAAAGATTTCCGGGTATTATTGTGAAGAAAACAATCAAGATGAGACGGATGACAAGGTGGATGACTTCTATAGAGCCGCTCTATGATCCTGCTTTGAGAATAGATGAAACAGGATTGAATTAAAAGGGACTCTTTTAGCTACTTGAAAGGTATAAAATTTCTAATCATACACTATTCTGAAAGTGGGTAGGAAAAGCTGAATTATGCTACACATCGTACAGAAATAATTTTAAATGGAACATAACATCAAACTACCGAGGATTATATTCATTTTTCCTGACAGGAAATGTTCAGTACGCGTGTATCTGCTTTGATTCGTCCATATACGTAAAACATCAAATATCTGTCTTCACTGAAAATTATATTCACTCTTTTGTTGCCCTTACCTATTCTATGGAGTTACGAAGCGCTTAAACTTTAAAGACATGATCTTCCACTACTTAGTCATCTAGATCGAAACTTTTTGATATACGAGACTCCTAAAAGGAGAAACTCCATATCAGGTGCATGGAATGCACATCTACATCATCATAAAGGTGAACAGTATCATCTCGCAAGAAGAGTGACACTTTTAATAACTCACCCATACTTTGCGTACACTTTGCTCCAAACAGCAGTAAAGAAAAGAAAAGAAAAGAAAAACGAAAACAACAAAAAAAATATGAACTCAAAGGATAATTTCTTGAGCTATTCAGTTCCAAATACACTCGGTGATGTCCTTCTAGAAAATTTTAACTTGTGATGTGATATCCCTTCGCCTTCACTCTCCGACAAAAGTTTTGATACCTTCAAGTTGCTTGAATTAAGATCTGTGATCCGAGAATAATGCTCCTTCAGACAAGAAGTTACCCAAGAAGACAGACAAAGATGCTCCATGGAAGTGGTGGTGTACTGCAATAAGGATGCGGTAACATCCGAGCAGATGAAATGTACACGATGGTGTTCATATTTTAATTCCTCCCAACTCGCTCTCTTTCACCGCCCCATTGCCCAATGCATTAAGGGTGTTCCCAACCTAAACTCCAACACACGACGGAACATCATGTTGATGCACACACAAAATTTCAGATAGATGTACCAAGGATACCACCCCTGCCGTCTTGCAGCTTGTTTTGTGTCTACTTCTAGACGAGACGAAGAAATTCACAAAACATGGATCCCAAAACTTTGTTCAGTAGTGTAGTACATTTTTTTGATTTTTTGTGTCTCAATGAAAAATAAATCAAAAAACACGCAAAAATGAGAAGAAAAAAATGAAGAATCATCGTGAAGTCAGCAACAGCAGGAGGAGAACGAGTATTTGTTAAGCTACACGAATTTTGTACTTCTTGGACGAAAGTTCCTCCATGAAGCATCCATCCTCTTGGGCGGGTATCAGCCACCATCGACCGTAACCTTACTTAGAGGAGAGTCAGCACATCCTATACATAAATGCTATTTGCATGTGTTTCCCTGTTTTCCCTAAGAGGAGAGGAATGACAACGAACAAGAAGACTAAGTACAGAGCAAGCAAGGAGTGAGAGAGAGAGCAAGGATAATGCTTTAATGGAAGTTTCATGAAATTCGTAGAGCGTTTAATCTGTGGTGTTATGCAAAAGATAGTTTTCTGCTATCTGAATCTGCTGGCATTTCCTCTTTCGGATGGACTCCCACTCTATTCATATGGCCCACTCGATACATCAGGGGAACCGTGAAAAAGGATAAGAATTCTGCAACAAAATATTTGAAGTGGTTGCGCAAACCATTTTTTTTGCATATTTAGGTGCACTTGCATATTTAGCAAAACACAGTTAAGAGGTAGAATTGTGTCATGATTTCGAAAAGCTTTGGACGGTTTTTATTCTTTCGGTGCTCGCTTTTCGATTGGAAGGACAAGGTCATGGGGCTGTGGTTGAGATTGATTTTGTGGAAACGAGTGGTTTTCATTTTTGCGATACGAAAATCGTGTGAATCAATGAAGATTCAATGTTATCAAGTCAAAATATTTCCGGAAATGCGTTTCGATAAGTTGTTGGTGAAATCCTTTTAAAAGGAATGTGAATTGTGGGAATGGGCTTTGAGGTCACAAATGATTTCAGTGAAAAATCCTTAAATTAAAGAAAGCGACAAGGCGATCGTAAAACACTTCTAACTTGAAAAAACGTGGGTACATATACTCACACGTCGAATGAATGTCGCATAAGGCAGAAATGAGTCAAATTTATTCAACAAGTTTTATGGTAATAACAATGATAACAATACTAATGGTGTACTACAAAGTATTTACTCTTTAACTAGAGCAGCAGTTTGGAATCGGGAGTAGCTCTCTGAGTGGTTTACAACAGAAACGGGTGTAAGGCAAGGATGTACTTTAAGTCCTGATTTATTTGCTCCCTTTGTCGATGATTTTGTGGATTATTTGCCTGGTGGGGTAAATTTTGAAGGAGCTCTCATAAAGGCCCTGCTATTTGCCGATAACATCGTCATGCTCGCTAACTCGCCAGATTCTCTACAGCTTATGATCAACAAATTACAAGAGTATTGTTATCTTTGGAAACTCGTGGTTAATCTGGACAAATCTAAAATCTTGATTTTTAAGAATGGGGGCGGAAGAAACGCGGCTAACGAAAAGTGAAAGAATACAGTATCTTGGAGTATACTTTACAAAAAATCTAAGTATGGAGAAGCATCTAAAGGAACAACTTTTAAAAGCAAAGACTGCTCTAAATTGCAAAATTATAGCACATAGCTGCAAATTTAAAGTTTTTAAGACTACAATTGAAACTTCTTCTTTATGCGGCACCAGTCTGGGGCCATGCAAAATATAAAACGGTGGAAATACTGCTCAGATTTTATGTTAAAAGAGTTTTTCGCTTACCGCAGTCTACGCCTAATTATATAATTATGCTAGAGACAGGATTGCATCCACTTTATATTAAAACTTTAATGCAGGAAGATTATATTCTCAAGGTGTTAAACATGCCTGATACGCGCCTTCCTAAAAAAGCCGCCTTTAAGATCATACACAATAGGGCCTGTTGGCTTAACAAATGGATGGCTCTGTCTCAAGAATGTAATTTTGAATTCGACCTACAAGCCTCGATGTTAGATACTTGGAAGAAGACTCTCTACGAGATGATCGCCAAAGTAGATGAGAAATGAGGAGAAGGATTCATTATCAGTGCCTCTGGATCTTCACACAGGTGAGTCTATAGCAGGCTAAACTACAATCTACCAGAAAAGAACTATTTTCGAGATGAAAACCGTGTTGATCAAATTTTGCTGATGGTAAGAGCTAGAAGTGAAGTACTTAAGCTGAACTACATACCTCATAGAGACGATCTACCACTCTAATGTGATATATGCAATTTAAGAGAAAGATAGGATGTGCTTCATTTTATTGGCCTTTGTCCTACCCTTCGAGAAATAAGAAGACTTGCTTTCGACCGCAACTTTCTGGATGACGCGCAGACTATTTCACTCCTAAATAAAGCTAAGCACACCGTGAAAGAATAAGACGTGCAAGTTTTTGAAATCTGTTAATCACCCAAGATCAATTGCTTCTTGAATAAATATAATTTGAAATGAAATTGTAAATTGTGGCTACCGGCAGACGGCTTAGGCCATGCATTAATGTAGTTTTTGTAATCCTTTATGGTACAAATAAATCATTTACTTACTTACTAATGGTTACATTACAGTCCGTTGTGAAATTGGACCTAGATTCTACATCAACCACTCGTGATGAGCATGCTATTTATCTCTCATGAGCGGACGGTACCTACAATTTAATGCAGACTCGAAACGGCGAAGTTTGAGAAGCTCTTTGCGGACAGCTATACACATTAAGCATTTTTAAAAAGGTGTAGCCGTGCAAATATGAAGGGTGTTTTTTCGGGATATGAACGTAGGGGTCAACCCTCTTATTCCGACACGGTGCCCACAACAAGTCTTACGATTGCATATTTGTTTAGATGAGAACCTTCGTTAGTGATTGCTTACGCACATTGACAAATGGAAATGGACATCCAAAATAAGTTTGTTTGCTAACTCCTGATCTGGTTCATTCACTTCCAGCATCCAATTAACGAAAGTACGATATTCTTCTTGCTTCTACAGCGAACACAACTGTTCTCTCATGAGTCGAGAGGGCCTACATTTTTATGCCAACTCCAAACGGCTAAAGTGCCAGCTGTGGAGTCAGTAACGTAAGAACTGAGGCAACGGAGCAAATATTCGAAAATTATACAATGTGACTTTAGTAACCGTTTCGTTCAACACGTCTGGAGGGCGCAGTTGGTTAAGTGCCTGCCCCAAGTTAGAGGGGTCACAGGTTCGAATCCAAGTGAAATTGAATCTGGTCCAGTCACCATTTGCCGTTGGGATCAAATTCACGACACTGGAGTAGGATGCTACCTGGCAGTACAATGGATCAGTTTTGAGTCTGAGTGCTTTAGACGCGCTACAAAAATCCTCCGAAAAAAAACCTGTTTCGTTCAGTTTCGTTAAGTTCGTCTACTTGCGCCTACTAATGCAGGAGGGAAATGAATCGCTCTCTTCGTATACTAATTTTCTGAAAGAAATTATGTACACTTTGATATTTGACGATGCTTCAGAATCGTTAATCTCTTAACTGAAGGCGGGAATGAATGGTTGGTCGAAATATTAACTTCCTTGCTTCTCAGCAACCACTCTTGTTCTGCGTGTTATTGTTCCCTCACGAGTGAAGTCAATTCCACTCTATAGTATAATGATTTTTCTAGATTATTAAACTCTTTGAGCATTGCTAGTCATTCGAAAGAGGTGGGGTAGTGAAAATATCAAAGGTGTTTTTTTGGGGAATCGAATACAGATTTCAAGCGTAGGAGTCGCCGGACTTGCACATTACGCCACGGCACCCACGAAATATTAACTTTTTTTATATTTTTTTTCGTTTTCTTTTGACATGTGCTTAGGTATGTAGGTAGGTATGTGGGTAGAAAGGGAATGCTGCATGTCAGTTAGGTTCTTGAGGACCCATTGTGATAGGACATCACCATTTAGGATTAGGATCGCCATTTTTCCTTGCCGTATTCATTGTTCTTGGTTGTTCCTTAGCCATCTGGTCTCCTTTACCTGTAAAGATAACTTAGATGTTTATTTGAAATCTCGTGAAGATCTTGGAAGAAGTAATACTCTCCCAGTGTTCTAGTGCGCAACTGACACAGATTAGAAAAGTGGAAGATGTAGTGAAGTATCCTCTCGTTCCTCTTCATCACCATAGCCTCTACAAATGTCGTTGTTGGTAAGTCCCGTTTTCATGGCGTGGTTCCTAAGACGATTATGATCGGTGAGAGCTCCACCCACCGTCGTTAGCAACTCTTTGTCACTCTGAAGAATCTTATCGGTTTTTGCTCGATCGTGTCTAGGCCATAATGCTTTAGTAGTCTCGCAAGTAGGTAGGGCACTTGCTATTTCGAAAATCCTATTGTCCACATTTTTCCACAACTCTGAAAAGGCGGTTTGATACCATGAATTACTTGTGACGGGTCAGCAACTTTTCTGGCAAATTCATCAGCTATCTCATTGCGGCCTATGTCCCTGTGTCCAGGGACCCAGCTCAAATTAATCTAATGCTGTGCCAAGCCAAGAGCCTTCAGATCTTCGCAACAGCATGCGACTAGCTTGGAGTTGATTTCCGTTGAGTGATATTGCTTTTATGACCGCCTGACTGTCAATAAGAATGGTAATATCACCTGTTGGTATTGTCATCATTGATATCATTCTGGCCACTTTGACCGCCAGGACTTCCGCTTGAAAAACACTTTCACAGTCTAGGTTCGAATCCAAGTCCAGACAAACAATTTAAAAAAAAACAAATTGTTCACGGCTCCACCTCTTTTGGGTCCCCGACAATGCTCAAAAAGTATAACTGTCTAGAAAAAGCTTCTCAATCTCGCCGTTCGGAGTCGGCATTAAACTGTAGGTCCCCTCCACTTGTGAGAGAACAATAGCCCAGTGGTTGCTGGGAATTTAGGCCCAGGTCCCCCTCGGACTGTAGCGCCGCCATTATTATTATTATTAGTCAGGAGGGAGTCTGAATGAGCAATGAAAGTTTAACTCATCGGAGAAAACGCCCGCGCCTTTGCCTGCTTCCATCTTTGACCCGTCGGTTTATACCTTTATGGTCGTGTTACTGCTGGGTTCATTAGTCACGCACTTCTATCTGGTCAGGAATTGACAGTTGAATGGTCTCTCAAAGTCGAGGAATGGGAGTCTATAGTCACTCTCGACTTCTGATACTGCCAAGTCTGTCTAGAATGCTTGCATGCCCTATGGTCCTTGAGTGCAAGTCGCCAGATTGACTGATTCTCAGAGCACTTTAAGCGGCCGATGCCTGCATATAAAGGTCTAATGGAAGTATAGGTTGGTTTCCAAGTCAGCAGTCGAGGTGGTCCTGACTGCACCAATGACTCCCATACATGCAAGTCTTTGTTCATATATTAGTTAATGCCACCAGAGTACGCTGCCATCGTAAGGACCGGTCTGACAATAGCGGTATACATCCATAGGATAGTCTTGGGGTTTGGTCCCCATTTTTTACTGACAATTTTAGCGCATATGTAAGCAGCGCATGTAGCTTTGTTGACCTTTTCATTGACTTTGAGTTTCCAGTTTAATTTTTTTTATCGAAAATGATATCAAAGTATCTAGCATTGTCGGATAGACGAATAGGCAGTAGCTTAAGTGGCTAATTTATGGTCCTTAAAGAAAGCCTAACAAGGCCTTCTTGCAAATGCAATTTGATAAAAATTCAATTTGATGTGTTGATAGAGATTTTTATCTACACACCTCCGGTGTTTTAGTCGATGCAGTTTCTTACCTACAATAGTGCGCGGCGTCCACGTTGTACGTGGTTTGCTGATTTCAATTCTTGTGTCAACTTGACCTTCTAAAAGTGGTTGAGGGCTGGTTCAATTCGACAACATTCAATGCAACATAGCAT
Organism: Myathropa florea; assembly: GCA_930367185.1. Lineage (NCBI taxonomy): Eukaryota > Metazoa > Arthropoda > Insecta > Diptera > Syrphidae > Myathropa > Myathropa florea. The sequence continues at coordinate 107,169,590 of OV884002.1, forward strand.
TGCCAGGAGGCGCTTGTTGATGATCAAATTCATTATGAACTTTTTCGCCGTCAAACATCTTCTTGATCTCTGTTTGAGCCCGCTGTCGGATTATGTATCGATCCATACAAAGTATCAAAAATCATGCTATTACCAGTTATTCCAGCAATGACTTCTTGCAAAACCTTCAATAAATGGTCACAACTTGCGGTTGAATCGTGGCAAACACAAACCTAATCACATCCCCAATCGCGAAGGAAACAACCAGTACCCACAATCCGAATATCCCTCCGCATATTATTAATACCTCGTGCAGCACGCTGTGCAGACATTTAGCGTTCCGCAAAAAGGGAGAAATGTGAATTTTATTGCACGGTAATTACATGTAATTAAGGTCATCGTACAAATATCTACTGCTCCGAGCAAGAGCACTCCATTGTAACGTGTCCAGGGGAGGACATGTATTCGCCCACCAAAAATGCGTCCTTGCTCGCATTCTCACATACATTGGATGGATGTCTTTTTTTGTTTTTGCTGTTTTCATTTCGTTTGTGTCCGAGCGTAGTGCACATTCCATACGTGTAATTGCACATGGGACGCCCAGTGCACATGTTCATTCAGTGCACCACACATTTGGCAAAAGGGCAAACGTATCCTACTGTGCAAGTGCACTCCCATTAAATTCCTATAAAAATGGTTGCTCACAAGGAGGGGCGGGCGCACGGGTGAATCGGTGGGTGGTTGAACTTAAATGTTTCTCTAATATATTACACCCCATATCTTCTGATGATGAGTCCTTCTTAGCGGGTGATAAAAAATTCACAAAGTACCATAGAAGTTGCTGCGCTCTGTCCTTTGGCAGATCTTCGCTTCGTTTTAATTTTATTTTTGGTTTGTTGTTTTTTCCCATCCGCAAGACTTTAATTTCCAGTGAGTGGGTACAAAAGGTCCTTTCTCTTTTGGTGAATGATAACGTGGCAGCAGCACTTCCATATACAGAACATAGTACCTTAACTGGAGTGGCAAAAGACAAGGCTAACAATCTTTGAAGATGCTTCCACACTTCTCGTCTCCTTTCCCGTCCGCACTCCTTTCTATCTGCTTACTTCGCGTATTGTATTTGCGCGTGTGTGTGTTTGTATGATTGTGCAAACGGACGAATAAAGAACAAAGGACTTTAATAAATTTTAATTTGTTAGCTGATATCTACGGTTCGCATGAATCCACTCATTTTTACCCCCCCAAAGCATTTGTACGACCGAGCTAGGGGAAAAGTTGAAAGCAAAGTCCTCCTTTTATTGTTCATTTCGTTTCTGTGTAGGTGGGCGGGTGTATGTGTGGCTTTTATTTCAATTCATTAAGGGTTCATTAACAGATCGTTTAGCGAAAGTTTTCCAATTCTTTATGCTTTCCGTTAGAGAAAGGGTTGAAGTTCTCCTTTCTCGTCGATGCCGACTGAGAATTCAGGAGCCCCTCCCAGGACCAGAGGAGAACGTGGTTTTGAAAGGCACCAAGGCGTTCTTTTATAGTCCTGTGAAATACACACTCGTACGCATATGCAAATATATTTAAGGAAAGGAGGTAGGTAACAATGATAAGAATTCCTCATACAACCTTCCCAGCACCCATCCTCCCACACATGCGAGCGAGTACACGATACGATTTTTGTGAATGTGGCACCCTGACAGAGGGAACAAGTAAAGTATGCGAACTGAAAGGATATGGCAGGAATATTAAGGGCTTGGGAAACATTGAAATTTATGAAGAGCAAAGTGCGAGGGTAGATAACGGCAGCCTTTTGAATGTAATTTGATTTAAATGTATTTTAAATTGAAGTTTATTACACAAGAGTGTGTGTTTACTTTGTAACAATTCAAGTGACAAGAAGGAAAATTGTGTTACTATCTATTGGTGAGAATGCTCTAGTGGGAAAGGGAGGAGAGTTTGGTGGCAACACGCGAGAGCAATTGATATTTTAAGTCATTTTAGGGAGAGGTGGGAGATAATGACTATCTATCAAGGTGAACTGACATCAATTTGAATTGAATTAGAAGCTTGATAACACGATCTAAGTAAGATTCCCTACATCATAAGGTCCTCAAAACTTCGTTTCTTTTCTGCTTTGTGGACGAATGACCACAAGCTTTTGTGCCAAATAAAACAATGTATTCCATAATTGTTTGGTTCAGGACAATTTGTCTGTATTTTTATTTTTTCGAATTGTTGAAAGTACACCACCAGCTGTGGCTGTGAGTATTGTATCTAAATGTATGGGCCATCGTACGTCCACTCTCCACAAATAACACATTGGGTATAATATCGCACGACAAGCAATACATTTCAAGAATTTCTAGATGTCGGTCGATAAGGTCGAAGAAAAGCATGTTCGATGACTGAAATCTCTGTATCTTTTTTTACCGATCCACAAGAAATTAGATCCCTTTGACTGTGCCAACTATCGAGGGACGAGTATCATTAACATCGCGTTTAAGATCGTTTTGTCGTTCTGTGTGAGCGCCGGAAACCTTTCGTCACCAATCTGATAGGTGCCTATCGGTGTGGTCTTAGGCCAGAGAACTCCACCAGATCTACACACTACCGCAGATCCTGGAAAAGAACCAAGAAATGTAAATCGACACACACACCTATTCGTCGATCTCATGGCCGCATATGACAGTGTGCATACAGACGAGCAGGATTGAGAACTCTCGCTGCTTCGCCAAGGTCGGTAACGGACTCACCGAGACCTTCTGGGTTAAAAATGGTTTTAGTCAAGGCGACGCGCTCTCATATGACTTTTTCAACATCGTTTCTGAGAAGACTGTGAAAAGCCCATTGGCCAACACTAGATGCACGATTTTTCAAACGCCCGTACAAATGGTAGCTTACGCGGAAGACATTGAGATGATTGATCGTCAGCGAGCCTTCAGTGGAACGTTTACTGGCATTGAAACGGAAGCAACAAACATGGGTCTGGTGGCAAACGAGGGCAAATTGATGTATATGCTTTCATTGAAAAAGGACGCACAACATTGATTACGTTATGTTCACAATAGGCAGGTATAACTTGGAGGTAGTTAAGGATTTCGTCTACTACGGCTCCGCGTTATCCTACAAAAAAACTGGGCAAGGAAGGTTCCGTCGCATAATATTTATGGATGATTTCTGAATATCAAACGACGTTTCCAAACTATTTCAGTTGAATTTTCTTCTAACTTCAACCCAAATCAACCATTTATTCATAAATTCATACATCCAAACAAACAAATATTCATCCCTACATCTCTATCCAAGTTTATCCAACACAGAAAGTCCCTTCCATCATACACATACCCAATCACTGCTCATGCCTGCGGTGTGTGTGTGTTCATTTCTGTTGGGCATTTAGGGGTGAGATCGAAAAGATAACGCTCATCAACGAATAGAGTGGCCGAACACAGCATGAAATTATGTGTGAAAATGAAAATCGTTCTCATTTTAAATCTTAGATATCTCAAAATTTCAACATAAATCGATATTTTGAAATTTATCATTTCTTAATGCTTACGCTGAGGTCTTCAAAACTGCGTTTTCAGATCTTCAAAATTCGCATGTCGATGATTGACCGTTTTTGGCCAATATCTCCAAAACCATTAGGGCCAGAATGCTCGAAATGGTTTTAAATGAAAGTACTCAATGAAGCCAAGTTTTTGTGATTTTTTCAGATTTTTAAACATTTTGGTTTAGAAATGGCAGGGGGGGACGCATTTAAAAAAAACTTTGGAGCTCCATATTTTCTAAACGGTATTTTGGATAAAAAAGTGTTGAAAGAAAACTCCACCTCATTTTGAAAGATCTGTCGATTGATATATATTTCGATGGTGTGCAACAATTTTTCAAAATTAATGTCAACTTCACCTATACTGGAGCCACCCCCAAATGGCCGCACTTTTACTTAAAATCGCTGCATAGGCAATGACATCTAGGCCTGAAGTATCTAATTCCAAAATTTCACGCCGATATCTTCATAAACTTCGGAGATAAAAAAGTGTGACAGACACGACGGACGGACACACCGAAATTATAAAGGTTCCGTTTTTGTAGACGGAACCTTAAAAACATCAGTACAAAGATAAAACGGAGAATTACTCTTGGCAACCGCTGTTTTTTTGGGCTCAGAAGACAATTGAGTAATAGAGCCACCTCTCGAAAGACCAAGCTGACTTTTTGAAAAACTTTGATTATCCCGGCCCTGCTTTACAGTGTAGTGGCATGAACAATATTCCAAGCGGATGAGGAGGCTCTTGTCTTTTTGGGAGAAAAGTTTTGCATGCGATAATTGGTCCTGTTTGCGTTGATGGCACAACAAACTGTATGGGCTATAGAGCAACATGAGCCTAGCCAGACATCTGCCGATCTTACACTTAAAATGGCTTGGTCATGCAGAACCTTAGAGAAGAGAGTCTCTTCGACTCTGAACCTGTGGCACAACACAGCAGAGGATGTTCACATCTAAGGTCGCACATACCTCTGTATTACAGGAGCCATGAGAACTTGCCCAACTGCGGCTATGGAGGTGCTACTGGAGCTGACTCCTTTCCATCTAGTGGTTGCAGAATGTACAAACAAAACAATCATGAGAATGGCAAAAGAAGGGATAGGAAAAGACAGGTGCATTACAGCGACACAATTACATGCACTAGTCAAAAATCTACCACTCCTGGCCATTCCGAAAGATGGGGTGATTAGGAAATGCACCTTCTAAAAGAAATTTACCAGTAAGCTCAGCACCAAAAGGGACTGGAGCAATGAATCCACAGACTATGCAGCAACACATTAAAATGGTATACAGACGGATCAAGGACTGATAAAGGAACTGGAGCAGGAGTTTTTGGACCCAGGACAAAATACTTTGAATCCATCGGCAAATGTACCAGCATCTTTCAAGCGGAAATTTATGTCATAGACAGATGCGTTCAGATCAATCTTGAAAGGAATTATACCAACTGCGACATAGCAATAATGTCGGACAGTTGAGACGCTATTATGGCACTAGACTCCTACATCATCCAATCCAAGCTTGTTTGGGAATGCCTTCAGTGGCTTAAAGAGTTGAGTAGGAGAAACCGATTAAAACTCGTCTGGATACCTGGCCATACGGGGATAGAAGGCAATGAAATGGCCGACTACCTGGCAAGGAAAGGAGGATCAGAACCCTTCATAGGCCCTGAACCATTCTGTGCAGTAGGAGACCATCTCCTCAGAGAAGAATTCAGGGAAATATAAGGAAGGAACCGGATGGAAACCTGGAACAATGCTCGTGAAATGAAGCAGGCCAAGAGACTTCTAGGGCAATATAACCGAAATATGTTCGAGGCATGCATCAAAACGAGCAAGAACAACTTGCGTATCCTAACACTAGAACCATCTCTCATTCTCAGATTCCTGAAGGAAACTGGCTTAGAGAGAATACTCTAGAAGAGATTTCTTTACCTATGCGCAATAGGAGTCCGTTACCCTCAATACAACTCTGAAAAGAACTGTATTTGAGGGGAACTCGTAATTGTGCTAAGGTATTTAAAGGGGGCACAATAGATCTTGAAGGTCGCGGTGCAGTGTACCCTCAACCGTAATAATAATAATAAGGTGGCGCACCCCATTGGAGGGGGATCTTAAACAACTTGGTGTGCGCCATTGGAGACAGTCAGCAAAAACTTTTGCTGGCTGGAGATGTTTGTTGGTAGAGGCCCCGGTCCACCTCGGACTGTAGCACCACAAGAAGAAGAAGTGGTTGTTTCGGTTATGTAAGCAGATCTTTTTGTTTCAAAGTCAGCCACTGCCTTATTGTTAGTCCATGGGCGATATTGTCATCCATAAGCTAGAAGGCGTTAGAGTCAACGCCTGTCCTTACTAACATCGACCGAGCTGCAACAATTTCTCATTGACATCCTGCACTGCCTGACGAATTTGGCATTGATGTCAAAACTAGACATGGCTCAGTCTTACTTATTGCCATGTACTATGTCGCAAACTAACTGCCTGAAATTCGGGAAAAAGTGTGCGTTTTCAATCTGAAACTTCCTGGTAAAAGCCAAGACCGAGATCTGTTTAAAGATTTGGTGGCTTCGCTGGAATTAAGCCCCACTAAAAAGGTTCTATAAGGTTGTTGACAAAGAAGTCCATGAAGCTGCGCCACAGTTACATGCCACTGTGGAGGAATGTAATTCAGTAATAATAAGATCGGTAATTGCATTTCTACTACCATAATCCATTAGCAGTTATTCCCCAAGTGTCTCAAAACCCGCCCGTATGATGTCGAAAAAATATAAATGAAGACACAATTTGAACACAAGCCCGTGCGGCATGCCTTTACCATTTTCGGTGACCTCGAGTACATTGTAAATGAGTGTGTCATATGGACTCACCAAAATGGCGCCAAATTGAAGTCTCAATCGAAAGTGCAAAAGTAAACAAGTTAAAGCCACATGAACGTGAAATGGCGTGTAATTTGTTTACTTAAGTGTAGCCCGCGACTGCGGAGGTAATTTGCGATCGCGCTTACATCATTATTACCGCCAATGCTGCCCACTTTGTGTGGATTATTGGCACAGACGTGCTCTGCTGTGGTCTATGCAATTATCCCGTCACCGTATAATACGCTCTATTGGCACTCACCGCCGTCGCTACACTGTCGCTGCCGTCTGATGGTCTGATTATGCTGCGTGCCTAATTTCCGATTGCTAGTTGTATTGACCAATTTTTTGATTGCATCCATTTTGCTTCCGAGATAATCAACTGCATTTTTCGAAAGCGCTTTTCCAGTGATTTAGTGGGTTAATTATGTGCGAAATGTACAAAGCTGAGGGGAAGAGGCCAGATAAAGGTATTTCATTGTTATATTGGCTTTGAAGAGTGATGTCTTCGAATTTGTTAAGTTGACTTGAAGGGGAAAATTTATGGGTTGGATGGGCCGATTGAGAGTGTGGAACCCGAAGGCAGATCATCAGCTCATCAATCCATTGCAGGGAGGAGATAATTTCCAGAGAAATACTGTGCATGATAATCACTGTGACTGCAAGGCTCTTCCCGCAAATACTGACTTCAATCACTGTCTTAGGTATTGTGCAAATTTCGTATGTAATCACCTCATCATTTGTCAGTTGCAGCTTGTATGGATTGACCACGCATGACGTAACCATGAGATGTCTTACATATTCGGCGAAATTAAATTCGATGAGGGTGGTCAATCAAATGAACGCTTACGAGTACCTCAGGCAATTGTCCAATGGTGGAAGAAGATGAATAAAGCTCGCCAGAAGAACTCTGCTTATGACAGCTATGTAAAGTGCATTTTCGGAGGGAATTTTAGGACTTACACAAATTTAAGGGCTAACAAAGGACGTATTTGTGGCCTTCCTGCATATCTAGATAAAAATAATAATAATGGCGGCGTTACAATCCGAGGTGGACCTGGGCCTAGCTTCTCAACAACCACTCGTGTTGTGCGTGCTATTGTTCTCTCACGAATGGACCTATAGTTTAATGCCGACTCCGACAACATCGAGCGTAGGGGTGGACGCACCTACCCTCTACACCACGGCGCCCACACTGACAATGATGATACCTAGATAGTGAATCAATTAACAGAATCCAGCGAGTTCACCATATTCACTGTTGTTTAAAGGTGAACGAACTGATAAGCGGCGAGAAATTCATAACGCCAAAAAGGAGCTCCTGACTCGAAGGACAAAAATCGTGCTCTACAAAACTTGTGTAGTCTTGTGTATGGGGCTGAAAGCTGGACGATAAACAGGACTGCAGGAATGAACACCAATGCTCCAGCCAAGAGAGTCTTCGAATCTGAGCCTCCTGGTGCAAGACGGAGTGGAAGGCAAAACCATCTGCATAAAGACCTAGTGATCGCGGACGCAAGACAACTTGGTCTTGATGACTGGAAGCAGCGTGCCTGGGACCGTCTGCAATGGAAGGCAGTTGCTTAGGCTTAGAAACTCGCAGACGTGATAAGTATGTAAGTAATAGCAGCCTGTCTTGCTTCCTGCTGCAGGTTGCAAAAACTTGCGATTGGAGGAATATGTAATTCAATTCATTGGAATTTGTCCATTACAAGACGTTTAGTTTCACTTCTCGTTGTCGAATTTTAAACAAATTCCCAACAAATTCGCGTTGGGATAACCTTGGGTCGCTTAAGTATGCCGTTGGGGTCTGTCGAATAAGATTCTGAGATCGCAAAAGAATAATTTTCAAGGAATTGACTGTTCCTGTCCCAGTTTTCTTACAGCATATTTTTTCAAAGCTTGTTTTTTGATTTCATGTGACAATGATCGGTTGATATAAATGATGTTTCAGCCTCAATTTAAGACTGGGTTTTACCAATTGTATAAACACTGATACTACTGATTCGCCCCAAAAGATGAAAACTGCTGATTCCGCATTACAACGATGCTGAAACCAAATTTTGCTGTCTCCGCTGAATTAGGTTGTAAAACTCTATACACAGTTCTTGAGAAGCACCGCGTTTGAGGCTTGTGTTACTTTGTCGTTTGTCTCCGATGTTTTTCCTTTCACAACAGGCCCAGAAGGTATACATACATGTAGATATAATTCGCAAAGGTCGGCATAGAATTCTCTAACTCCGGATACTTAGAATCGTACACAGCAGTCTAGTCCGCAGAGCCTCGCCGGATTTTTTTCCGCCTGTTTCGTACATTACACATCCGTATGCCTGTCATTTTCAGTAATTACCAACTTATGTCCACAACTTCACGCCCTTTCCCCTAACTGGACGCGTCAATCGAGCAATTTAGATTCCACGTCGAATAGAGGAATCACCGCCACCCGTTCCCCAATGAGTGCCACATTAACGAGTCCTGTCTGTACGTACAATCCCAATATTGCCATTACTGCAACTATGTGCGCGACATTTGAGTGGAAAGGCTGACAGGCTAACATTTCCACGCGCGCAATAACTGCTTAAATGTGCTGTTAACGTAAATTTACAATCAACTCACGCAATATGCGTACGAACAGGGCCCGGCATATGCTACTGTTGGGCATAGGGTCTGTCACCCCATACTTCTGTGCTCCACGTTCTATCATCCCTCCATCCAGCAATGACGCCACAACCGTCGCCCAAACACGCAACGACTTAACGCGCTGTAAATTCAACAACAAATCTGCGCATTAGGAAAAACACTTTCCATAAGCAGGGGGGGAAGGAGACTGCTGGTGAGGTGCACGATCCGACAGAGCAGTCAAAATTACTACGTACGTACATTTGACTGGGAGTATGCGTTCACCGCGGCCGTATCCATGTCTCATTTGCTTCCGCGGTCTCCGCCGCGAGGGCAATTATTTTGAGATTTTCGCAAAATTTCCCTACGAAAATAAATTATTCAGGATTAGTGTTCGGTTTGGGATAATAACAATGTAATAGGTGTCAATGGATCCCATTCCAGGTTACGAGCAGTGCTCTCCAGCTTTCTGCTTCACCGCAATTATTTGACTCCACCGCGCGCCGTTGTGTAGGCATGTGTAACTGTGGGCGCCAGCAGACGGGCTGGAGGAGCCTATTTAGTTCGTTCTGACAATATTGCACGGAAGATGCGAAATGTAATTTGACGAAACAGACAGATTCGTTGCTGTTGCGTCGTACACAATCCGAAGGGGTGTGTTGGAGTGGCTGCGGCAGTGGGTGCTTATGCAGATCGCATAATTTAATTCCAACTTAATGAAATTTAAAAACGAGGGGTTAATTTCGCTCTGCAGAAATTTAATCAAGACCTCACAGTATCGGCGATGTGTCTGCCGTATCCTCCGCATGTAGCCGTGTAAATGATAATCTCTGCATATGTACTTGTACGAGACTGGTTTACATGGGCCTGTGGCCCCGTTGGTGGAACTGTTAAATACGTTTTCCTCGTCCTGTTCGGTGTTTAATTAAATCTAAAAGTTTCACTTGAGTGTGTTACGAGTGTTTTCTGAATTCTATGCCTCATATGTACCTATCTGAGAAATGATATGCTTTATGATTTCAGATACTTGTAGAATGAAGGGCTTACACAGTTTCCGGGGTGGTTCACTTATGAACATACCAAGTCAAACAGGTAGTGTCTTGGGGGGAACTATGTCAGTTATGATTAGGATCAAATGAAGAGGGTGGTGCTGATGAATGTTTTGCTAAGAAGGTTCCTTATAATGGCCTTAAGTTATGGTTTCCAACTAAAAGGCTTTATGAGTTGCGAACTACCTTGAAGAAGAGTTGATAATTGCAGAAATCGAGTACATCATGTTACAGTTAATTTTATGATACTTGTACGCGGCAAGTGTAAAATAGTATCGATCGCATTTAGGTCCATTCATTTCTAGGAAAGGTAAATCATTTAGAAATTAAACAAACAAATTCTCAGTATAAGTACACAATAAGTACACTTTCGAGCAAAACGGATAGATATGCCTCTAACCAGATTCATACCTAATCGTCAATAAGGAAGCTGAGAACTGGGCAATAAATTAGAAGCTGAGCTGTTATGGGATGCAAGTAAGCAGGATTTTCGTAGGATATTCAGTCCAGTTTGGGAGAAAGGCGACTGGAGGAAAATACAGAACAATGATGTCTGTGAGTAGTACAAAGATGAGGATTTCTCAAAAAGCAAACAATTTCATAACATACACAAAAATCAGTCACTTTGGGCGCTTTAATAGTATGTTCAGGCCAAAGCGCTATCGAATTCCAGTTTTTCAGTCAAGATAACTTCAGCAAGCAACTTCAAGCACAAGACCGTCCTAGATGGAAAGGAATGTTGGCTGAGGCCCAGGTCCAACGCGGCTGTAGCTCCTGCTGAGGAAGAAGATGAATAGGATGTTACTTAATAATAATAATAGTAATAATAATAATGGCGGCAGAGTCAGAGGTGGACCTGGGCCTAGCTTCTCAGCAACCACTTGTGTTGTGCGTGCTATTGTTTACTCACGAGTAGAGGGAACCTATATTTTTTATTTTATTTATTTATTATTTAATTATGATAACAATACTACAAGACTGAAATCTGAATCTGAAGTTGTGAGCCGTTGCAAGCGTTCCAAACATATCAGAAGATTGACTGAAGAGATGGTGGTTGTAGTAAGTTTAATTCGAAAACAAAAACAAAAACGTTTGAAATTAATTTTTAATAACTTCCATTCACCAAAAGGAAATAACCGAATTCTTTCGGGCAAAAGAAAGAAACAGTAACTTCAGTAATTTCATAAAATGTGTCAACTTACTCGTATATAGCAAAATACATATACCGGGTCTGAACATTGTGAACATTACTATAGATTGAAACGGTTAAGAAAATGTGCGGTAGTAAGAAAACGATGAAATAAATTGTAATTTTTCTGGCTTTTCTTCGTCTTTAAACTCAGAATCATCTCATTTTACATAAAGTATATCTTGTAACCCGAAAACGATTTCCTTAAGATTTAGCGATCAACAAAGTTTGGTCTATATTCCAAACTGAGCCTATATAAAGCGAAACAGGCAAATGGATTTCGGTAAGATATAATCTTACACCCACGTACTTTCGACCGTCGCGTCGCAAGTGTTGTCTCAGGTTAAGCAGTATCCAACGCGGAAGGAATATCCATCACGGAAATTACCGACCCCCGTTTTTTTCATATCTTATCCCGTCCCTTTATGCCGGTAAATTCATCCAAAGTACTGCCGCACTACGCTCGGTTGTTTTTTTTTTCATGACATCGTATACATCCCACAAACAATCTGCTCACAACTTATCAACTCATTGTCAGCCTTAAAAATCAAATCTCGGAAACCTCATAACGGAAACCCGAAAACTGTACGAAAAGCGGAGGAAAAGTTTTCTGATAAAATAATCATAAAAATACAAAACGTTCAGAGTGGAAAATGCTCTCGCAAATGAAATGAAACAAATGAACGGTGAAGCAAGATTTTTGATTTTCCTGAGAGGAAGGACAATAAGGTTACGTCAGTTTCTATTTGTGTTCGTGTGTGTATGTTCGTTCATTCGTCGGGGACGAAGACCTGTGGGGAGAATGGAGGAGTGATACATTTGTGTCGCACCGTGCTGGGGAGAAAGCTTAAGAAGATTTTGTGATAACACGGTAAATTTTCCAATTTTGACAGGGGATCAGGCAGGGTTTTCTTATTGTATGGCGGTGTAGTACTTAGGGAATGTGTACGTAAGTGCACAGGGCGGAAATGAAAACTGGATGGGTGGACGATGAAGGAATTTACCTAACAATTTTTGGTATTATAGTTTGGGGAATGGACGAACTGTTTTATTTGTTGGCTTCTTTCGGAATCTGAAGTGGGCCTGAATTTATATGGATTCCATTTCATTATGACATTTTGGGCAGTCATTCTTATCCGAGAGAGGCGGAGGGAGATACAAATTATCATACTGTGGGGGTCGTTCACACCGAGTCGGGGCTTGCGGCTGGACCTTAATTAATGGATTAGGAAAACAAATGGAACAAATAAGTTTCTCATTTGCGAAAGGTATGTGTTGGCGGACTATGAACTCGAGCTAAGAATTTATAAATTTAAAGGGAACATTAAGCTTTTCGCAATAATTTGCGGACTGTCGAGAGTGGAATGCCATTTTCGGTGGAGTTCGAGATCGTTTTATGCTGAACCATACGATAGAAGTGGGGTATGATTGTTTTTAGGGAAAATAGGGAATCCGCCCCTTTGACTCAGTTGGGATACAATGTTACTAGTACTTGACTTATCTTGCTCACGTATTTTGGTTCAACCCACTCCTATGCTCTTGTGCAGTTCGGGATAAAAGTAATTTACCAGATCAGCTTTTCGTCATAAAAAGAATGTGGAACTAAGGCGGCACAGAGTATTTTGTAGAAACTGAGACATTATTTGCTAGGGTTTTTATTAAAGCGAGATCTCTTCCACCGTGAAACTGTAGGAGAACGCTCGAGCACGATCATGGTGAACACATCAGTTGAAGTTAACCGCAACCACCATGGCAAGCGTACTGAAGAAAGCTAGAGAGAGATCGAGTTGGAGAGGTTTTGTTAGGTGACGGTCAGGACACTGCATGATAGAGCCTATAATTAAAAGGAGAGAGCTCAGAATTGATATCAGAACACAGTAAATTCCAAAACTCATGGCTATACGTAAGACATGTTCATGCTAAATTTAGCAAATGGTCGTACATCTTGATTCATCCAATAGCTGAATAAGTAGAAAAATAATCTATAAGCCGAATAATCGATTTCGGAGTTCCGAAAATGGGTTATTAACTTCGAAATCTATTACGCTTAATAGATAGTTTTTCCAATTTTTATATTTTAGCAGCTTTCAAAGTTACCAATGACATCCAGCTGTCAAAATATTCAGTAAGGTTTCATCATGCATCGTTTTACACTTGCCGCACCTTTAATTAAGAGAATATATTATCGATATTCCGGCCCAGCTGTAAATACACAACGTAAATTTCGACTTAAGAAGAAAACATAGCCGCCTTTGCCGTCAGTGTCGAAGAAAAGCAAGAAATGTCAATTTGGAGCAGCTGTATTGGGCATCGGCAGAGATTTAAGCGGCTTATTTTTTGGTTGGATTTGGGCCGACGCAAGAATTAAACCCAGACGACCACAGACAACACCGTGAGTTTACTAATTGAGTGCTGAAAATGTTGGATAGAGTTCCGGGTTTTGGCAAAAAAAATCATCTTCACGAACGATGCTAATTTTACGCTATGCGACTATGTCAACAACCAAAATGGCCTTTATTGGAGCGAACACAATCCACAAGTTTTCGACCTAACATCAATGCATTAACAAAGATTGTTTATTTGGTACAGTTTAAGGCATGGCGGCATCACTGGGACCGTTACGGCCAATGATCTCAAGTATTAAGCGACGTTAACCGACTTTCTGTAGCCAGAGTTTGAAAACATAAATATTTCCAAGCTGTGGTATATGCTGTGTACATGACGCTAGAAGTTGTGAGTGAAAAATTTGTCGAATAGGCCATCTATGGCTAGGTCATGTAGAGCGAACGGAAACCAATGCTCCGGCCCGGAAAGTTTTCGAATCCACCCCCTAGGGACGGTGCAGTAGAGTAAGATCGCGACTCAGGTAGCGCACCCCAACCAACTGTGCTTGCAAAACCGGAGGCAGCTAGCTAATGATCGAGTTGGCTGGGGATGCTCGTTGGTTGAGGCCCCGGTCCACCCCGGACTGTAGCGCCACCTTAAGTATGTAAGGCCATCTCATGGCAAGCCGACATTTTTTTCTGTTTTCTTTGTTCCGGTGTCAAGTCTATGCTAACGATTTAAACGTTTCGGACGAGTTCGAGGCCAACAGTCGAGACGCTATTGTCGGAATAACGCCGCACAAATTGGACTGAGTCGTAAAAAAATGCACCGATCGCTTGAAGCACTGCCAGCGAAGACGAGGCGGGCATGTGATTTACGAGGTATACCATACATAATGGCATGAATATAGCTTCAAAATAAACCTAGTTTCAATATTAAATCTTACATTATTGTTGTTGCTTTTGAATGTCTTCTTCAAGCATTCTTACCTTGTCACCCTGTATTACACTATGGTTTACAAACCATATTTTATCACTCAAAACCTGAAGAACATATCGAAAACTCTCCGAAGTTCCACAGGATTGATTGAGTAAAGTAATATATAACATTGAACTGAGATCTGATAACGGTCACATTATTAGAGTTACAAATCCTCGATCAATGCATGTTCACATATACTCGTATCATGGTTTTAAAATATCTTGAGGTAAGTATGTCATACGACTGGATGGCGCAGTTGGTTAAGTGGTTGCCCCAAATTAGAGGGGTCCCAGGTTTGAATCCCAGTGAAATCGAATCTGGTCCAGTCACCATTTGCCGTTGGAATCAAATTAACGGCACTGGAGTAGGTTGCTACCTGACAGTACAATGAATCAGTTTTGAGTCTGAGTGTTCTGGTAGTGTTTCAAAATTCCTCCGAAAAAAAGGGCGTCGCCTCTAACGCTCGAATTCTGGGATTGATTCCTGAAACTTCACCTCTTTCGAGTCACTGACAATGCTCAAAGAGTTTAACTGTCTAGAAAATGCTTCTCAATCTCGCTCTTCGGAGTCGGCATTAAACTGTAGGTCCCCTCCACTCGTGAGAGAATAATAGCACGCACAACACGAGTGCTTACTGAGCAGCTAAGGCTAGTTCCACCTCGGGCTGTAGCGCCGCCATATTATTATCGTGGTACTATTCTCAAATCGCCGATATCCGGAAAATCAAGTCATTAAGTGATCAAAAACGACAAAGTTTTCGCACCACTGCCCGTTAGTACCACGATATTAAGTTATAAATTTCGCCGATTGACCCTTCTCTGTGATTGCATTAAATTTACCTCTCCATTATCCATCATAGAGGAAGCCACCCACTTGCTAGGTTCTTTTTTAAGTTTTTATTAAACGGGCGAAATGACCAGCATAGTTGTCTATTTTTCCACTTAGCTGAATGGTCCAACACTGTCGATACGTGTACAAGGAAGCGTTGTCATGTTTGCAGTAGCAAAGGGCTAACGAGTGCGCCCACCAACGAAGTGCAGGCAATAATGCTGCAGCCATGTTTGGGTTTCTGCTACTGCATTACGGTTCATTAGGCGCCTAATTGTGGATAATTACAATTGCCAGTTGCCGCCAGATGGCTGTTGCAATGCAACGCGTTCACTCTCCATCTGTACATGTCCGTTACTTTTTTTTCCCAACTTCCCTAGCCACATTCAAGTCGCAACGATGAGTGTTTTTATGTTGGGATTTTATGCAATTTCGCCGCATAATAAAATTAAATTTAAAATTGCTTCCGTGAGGTGGCAGTTTACTGCGAAATTAAGAAAGGCGCGGCGCTTGTTGGTGCTGCGATAATCCCAGGGTAGGGGCTGTAATTATGTATGTCCCTCATTTGGGTGCAGTTGATTCCTTTTTAATTACCGTTAAAGCTGCTTGAAAGTGAATTTGTGTACGTATAAAAGGGTACCCTTTTGGATTTTGCAACTTGTGTCTGTGGCTTGACTTTTGCGGGGTTTTTCAAAAGGTTGCATCTGACTATTAAAGTTCCAGTGTTGGGATGCGAAGCATGTGTTTAATAAAACTTACTTTTGTGTGTTACGTCATTTTGCACACAGCAAAGTGTGAACTAACACATGTGTTGATGAGGTAGAGGTGTGACTGAACGAGGATGATGATTGCCTGAAGAGAGTATGCATGAAGGTTATCGTGAGCATGATTGTTTTTGGGACTGTAAAATTGACAGGCAGTATCTTTTATGGTACCATCTCTTAATTTTCGTCAATAAAAGGTATTTATTTCAAGAAGAATGGTATATGTGTGTGTTCATAGGAAAATAGACTTAAAGAACCGTTTTTGCACAGAAAAACATTTTTATCACACCTCAAATGTCAATGTCGACACCTTCAAAAGACATATTATGATACGTGCAGTTATTACAAATTTCAGTTCAGTATATCACACTAAATGTCTAGATCTCATCTAACGGTTCCGCACAATAATTCGCAATTACAAACGCCACGCTAATCGCCAGACGTCACGAAGTCTTGCATTACTTAAGCATGCGCGTGCTGGGCACCCTCATGTGCAAGTGCAATGCGAAGAGTAATAGTCCGCTCTAGTTGTTTTCTTGTCTATTTTAACGGAATTCACTTTGACCATGCAACACACACAGGTGCAGTATACAAACAGATAAGCATAGGAGCGCTATACTCTGCAAGAGCGTGGAATAACTGTGTCAATTTTGTTGACCAATAATCGGTCGGTGGAGTTAGCGCAGCGTGAATTTCGAGGTCGATTTAGCTACTTGACTCGGACAGACTGAAACTACAGGAGAACATGCAGGGTGTGGCCGCCACCGGACTGGTCGTTCGTCTGAGTAGTTGAGAACGAAGAAACATCAACCAGACGATGGGCCACGCAATTGGACATCACCAGATGGACCCTACAGCGAATTTTAGTGGAAGACTTACAAATGTTCCCATAAAAGTGCAAACAGTGCATCAGTTAATGCCACCTGACCGTCAGCCGTGTGCCAATTACTGTCAAGCCGTCTTTAATCTCAACAACGGAGAGGACGATTTTGTGTCGAAAATCATCATCAGCGACCACCATCCCAGACTTCTTTCTTTGGGGCTACTTGAAGTTGTGGGTTTATGCCAACAAGCCTCAGACAATCGCAGCCCTTAAGGAAAATATTCGACAGAAATGCGAACAGTTATCACCGGAAATTCATGGAAAATGCGATAAAACGGGCACAAATATGTATGTATCAACACTGGCGGCAGCCACTTGGCGGATATCATATTTTTCATTTAGCAGAAAAAATTGTAAAGGTCCAAATAAAGATTTCCATCACTCAAAATCATTACTTTTTAAAAAGTGATTCAAAAACAAAATTGGATGATTAATTTTCCGACACCTTGTATAAAGTGATCAAATGTCACTACCTGGTTAAACCAAAATTAGATTTATGTACGACTATCTCACCAAGTTTGATAATGGGAGTATGTTGCAATGACCGTAACCGAAGGTGGCCCTCCGTGGTTTCGAATTTTTATTTTCAATTTCAGCGATGTAATCTCAATGATTTCACAGGAAAGCACTTTACCAGTTCAATGGATTTTAGGTCAATCCCCAATCTCTAGTGAGTGCTTTGGTCGAAATTTGAAATTTCACACTTCACTTGCCGCACAGACTGTTTGCTGCAAAACAAAGTAACGAATTTCGATGTTAATGCAAAGAACCAAAAAAAGCTTAGAACTACCTCGAAACTAGAAATTTAATCCACTTATTGTGAATGGTTGCACCGAGTAATGGAAAATGGAATGGATTTGGGCGGGACGAAATGCTGGGTGGCGGTACATTTTTGGAGAAAACTCCAGCAAACATTTTCCATACCACATAAACTTTCAAAAATAATTTTTCGGGTGAAGAACATTCTGCTGACAATGCAGATGAAGATTATTGAGTAAAACAATGAAAAGGATTTTCCAAAGACGGGCAGCGGTTGTTGCGGATGCAGATGGTGCGCCCGTTGTGCAGGATGCATGCGGAAATTGTTTGCAAAGACTTTAAAGTTGTTGCAATGATTAACATAACATACACTTGTTTTGGTTCATTATCATAGCGGATGAGTAAATCTGCCTCAACTCCATCAGATGAGATTGATAAAGAGAACAAACGATGGTGGGGTGGATCCTTGGGTTTGAATCGAAAAGGGGTGGTAGTTTTTATTCAAGCACTTACTTAGTTTCTGTAAATTTATTTGCACATCCACTCTGTACGTACCTGCAAAGAGAGGGAGAAAACGAGAATAATTAAGAGGGTCCCCAAACATCACACAATGAATTTAATACTAAGCAATCCTTTTCACAAACTGAGCTACATTTCACAGACAAAAGGATCTCTGACAAATGGAAATGGAAAATCTTTGGTGCAAAATATCTCAAAACAATACACACAAAGGCACTTGGTAATCTGCTGGATTTATCCATTTATCCTTTTAATTTTCAAGGATTATTTCGCCGAAAGGAGGAGCACAATTAAATCATAAATTATCAACAAAATCTTTAAGACAATGACAGCGCCAGCGTGGGATGGGACGAGGTGTGAGGTTCCCCTTTAAAGAGGAAACATGTCACTGTCACTCTGTGCTAATGTGTACCAACATGGGGAGCATCCCTTTTCTCTGATGTTCCTCGTATAATCCCCCTCGTCTTGTGCATTGACATTTTATCGCCGTCAATCTCGCCTCTGTGTACGTTTCGTTGGTTTATGATATTATATCGCTGAGCGATGAGAAAGGAATAAACTTGTCGCGCAGAGGATGAGTTTAATGAATCGATATTGTCGAATTGAAAAGATTCATGGTTGAAATTTAAGTTGCGACTTACAAGATGGAGAAGTCGAATATTGTGGAATAAAAGTATCCGGGCGCACATTACGGAAAATGCAGATTTACAAAAAAATGGAATTCATCGTGTAAGAAACAGTCCTTTACTGTTCCGTGGCCAGAAGTTGCAATATTATCAAAAAATTCTTTATTCAACAATGTTAGCAAATTGCATAGATTTTTGGTGTTTAGTTGGCACTAAAATTTGGGTGGATCATTGCTTTCAGACGGTGCTGTGATTAGTCCGTCCCGGCACCCACATAAGATGAACTTTAAATTGCACAGCCATCTGGTCGAGAGATTGGAGGCAGTTCAGGAAAGTCTTGGAATAAAAAGTTACCGAATTGAGGAATTCAGTCGCTGCCTGGCTGTCAGAACATATGGTGTTCCTCTTGAATATCTTACTATCTTTTATTGCCGTGGTCTCAGCCTAGGAGAGGCTACAATGTTCCGAAAGATGAAGGGATATGTTGAAATTTAGATCCTTGGAGTAGCTGTCTATTCCTATTCCCTCACCCGCATTGGATCCATCTGCGGAAATACACAGAAGTCTGTCCAGCGTCTGATTTTCAGCCTTTTAATGACTTTTACAGGGAATGAAGGTTGAGAAATTTTTCTCAAAGGAACAGAGTGGTAATAGATGGTTAGTATCTTGGGAAAGGAACTCGAATTTATCGAAAATTGGAATTCATGCAACAGATGTTATGTTTTAAGTCTAACATCTACCTCTGTGCCAGTTGCTTACTGTCCTTCAAACAAGTCCACTTGAGGGAGGGATTATGTTCAGAGCAGCTAATGGTGTCGTTCTTATAGTTTCACTGACGCAAGTTACATTTATACTTTTTGAATATTGTCAGTGAGTCGAGAGTGGTACTGTTCTGAAAATGAAAGTTGTTGTGTCTGGATTCAACCGTAGACCTTCCCCGTGGCAGTCGATGCACCTTAGCACTGCTATATTGAACATAGATCCCCTAGTCTCTAATAAGTTACAGGTTACCCATTTTAACCTTAGCAACGTTCAAAATTGAAGCCTTTAGAAACATATAAAACATTTGAAGCAATAAATATATATATATATAAAAAAAAATGATGAAAAAATGTTTCCATACTCTTTAAGCGCTTCATTTTTTTTTTTTTTGAAAATGACTTTGTGTAAAATCTTCTGTCTACCACTGTAAATGGAATAATAGATTTAATTTTGGTTCAGTACCTGCCTGGCTCCCTTCATTCATAAAAATCCAACTGATGTCAGTTATTATCTAGTTTTAAATCTCTGCGGCAACACTTTGGTTCATTGAGTCTTAAATTCAATCATTCACTGCTGCACAGAGTAGGGAAAGTCGGTTTTGCCATGGCAGATTCAATGTTCATAGGATTAAAAACAATGGCTTGCTTCATTTCAATCTAAAAAGCCTAAAATTAAATTTACGTTACGCTTTCCGTTGCAAAGCATTGACTGCTCTAAAAAGGAACAAGTATGTAAAATTTCTTCGCAATTTGATTTTTCACTAAAGCAGTAGGTCAATGACATGAGTTTCCCTGAATTTGGTCAACGTACGTATAATCGGTCAAACAACTCCGATACCAAACACTGGTAGCCTTACTTTCCCTTATTTACGTTTAAAGTCATAACGGGATTTCAATCATACTCTGCGCATCATATCTTCCCACAGCTACCCATACACGGGAATTCAGCAAGAGAAAGCAAAACAAAACCATCTCAAATTCTCATTCACAGGACACACAAATATTAAGCCACAAAAATATATTAAAGTCAGCAAAAGCCTGCAAAAGACAAAGCTATCGATAGTATGGCGCAACGTTCATATGAATGAATGTGTGAGTTGATGGCAGGATTCCAGAAAATCACTCAGACAGGAGCACAATGATGGATTTTATGTATCTGCTGATGACTGTACAGACACAACACAGATGACGATAGCAACAATAACTATTATTTTTATTATTCAAAAGGACAACGAGCCTTGTGGGATGGACCGAGGGTTCATTGTTGGATTGCCCTTGTTCATGGCTTAGTTTGAAGAGTTAAGGGATGTGCTGGGGTCTTGGTCTGTCGTTTTATCAGAAAGTGATTATGAACTTTGAAATTGCCAACGTGTTCTGCTGAAAATAGATTTCTAATAAGTTTTACGTGGAACCGTAGGGGAAAGGACACTACATAAGAATTACGTGCCGTAGACTCTGTAGAAAAGAAGCAACCTTAGACATGTAACATGTACGTTATAGACAGTTTAAAGTAGCTTTAAACCATAAGTGGTAAGTACTTAAGCCAAGAAACGTCCACTGCGTATATGACCATAATCATGAAGGTGTATACGGTATACTATCTCCCTCAATCGCCATCAACACTAAAGGGGCTTAATGTAGCTAAACTGAACCACAAAGGTAAGTATACTTCATTCGTTTCTTGTTACTCTTAATCCTATAGAACTCTTGCTTGGCATCAGCGATTATTTATGAGGTCCGCCGCTATGTACGCCGCCTTAAAGGTGTACATCATCTGTTGCGTTGCGTTATCCCAAAGGCACATAGTCGAAGATTCTACGGGCCACAGTTTAGTAGCCCAAGCGCCTAGCCATCTTAGGCCTTGGATCCGTAGATGCCTGGTTAAGCTCATGTGGGCGTAAAGCTCGTACAGTTCGTGGTTGAATTTTCTCTTCCAGTGACCATCAAAGCAAAAAGGACCAAAGATCGTACGAAGAATTCTTGTCTCGAAAATGCTAAAAAGCTTTTTTTTAGATTGTCCATGTTATGCTTCTGCGACGTAGAGCAGGAATGGCGGCGGTGCAGTCCGAGGTGGACCTGGGCCTAGCTTCTTAGCAACCACTCGTGTTGTGCGTGCTATTATTGTCTCACGAGTGGAGGGGACCTACAGTTTAATGCCGACTCCGAACGGCGTGATTGAGAAGCCTTTTTCTAGACAGTTATACTCTTTGAGCATTGTCAGTGACTCGAAAGAGGTGGAGCCGTGAAAAAATTTTAGGTGAATCGAACCGAGAACATCGAGCGTAAGAGTCGATGCACCTACCCACTACGCCACAGCGCCCACTCTAGTGATAGTGCCGTTAATTTGTCCAATTGTTTATATGTATACAAAGTGAAACTTGGCTGGGTCCCTGGACAGAAGGAGATTGCAGGTAACGAATCCGCAGACGAACTCGCTAGAGCGGGTTCAGGTACTGCGTTCACAGGTCCTGAACTTTACTGCAGTGTTAATTGGACAACGGCTGCAG
The DNA here is from genome assembly GCA_930367185.1 of Myathropa florea. Taxonomy (NCBI): domain Eukaryota; kingdom Metazoa; phylum Arthropoda; class Insecta; order Diptera; family Syrphidae; genus Myathropa; species Myathropa florea. Next base: position 107,191,771 of record OV884002.1, read on the forward strand.
CGCTGATTAACGAATGGGAAAACAAACTTCGCCTACATCATTTGGCTCAGGTCTCAGGCAATCCAAGCGATTAATCAGACCCTATTCCTATGAGGAAATCCTTAGCTTACATAAGGAGAGCATAAGAAAGCTAACGAGATTTCTTACTGGCCGCTGCGGCTTGAATTACCACCTTAACAAAATTAACTTGAGTCAAAACAAGGAATGTAGGTTCTGTCTTGAAGAAGACGAAACATCCCAGCACATTTTATGTGAATGTCCGGCACTACATTGGTTAAGGAAACGTATTCTTCATAGAGAAATACTGACTTCAGTGGAATTGAAAAACTCCACTACAAATGATATACTATCTTTCATAAGGGAAGTGGTAAATCTTTTGGATTAACTCCAACCCGTCGATACAATAGACATTTTTATGTCGCAGTGTCGCTGCCTTTACGGCAGGGTTGTACAAGAGGAAACAAAATATGTTGTTGTATGTCGGCGTTTTCGAATCCATAAAGAGGGAAAGGCCCAATAAAAGGAGTTTCAGCTCCTTTCTTTGCTAGGATGTCGGCCGTTTCCCCGTGGTTTTCATGTTCCGGCACCCATATCAGTTTTATTCTGTTTTTTTCTGCCAGTGCACTGAGTATTTTGTGATATTCCCAGACAGTCTTGGAGGTAAATGTGAAGCTGTCTAGGGCTTTGACTACTGCCTGGCTATCTGAGAGTATCGATATTTTTGAATTTGTAGCATTTCTATTGCCGATACAATGTGCGTCTTCATTTATAGCGAAGAGTTCAGCCTGGAATATTGTGGACTCTTTGGGGAGAGGCATGTGTAAGTTAACGTCAGTCTTAAAAAGATTGAAATAATTTTTGGCTCAATTTCCACTCCATATCCTCCTCAGAATGCATCACATCTTCATATGTGTTACTGTAAATTCGAGCGATGTATGTGCCTCTCGTCTTATAATCGCACCTAGATGTGGCTTAATTTTGTAGTCAAGTGGAAACCACTTGACACCTACAATGTAAGGGAATTAGCCTTAGGGTTCAAGATTACCATCAATATAAATCCCCCAATCAAAATACTGTAGACTACCCTTCTTTTGAGTACTCTCAGCTTCTCGAACTGAAAGTCTGAACTGAAATCTGAAACTGAAAAGTGCAGAGGTTATTCTCTGAAATCAGTTTAATTTAAGTATGGAGTCTTATAGTACGCTGAAAATCAGTTAAATGAATGATTCGCACTTCTGCGAAATTGTGGTTATAAAGTTCGAGGGCCTAGCCTTTTGTATATCCCATTTTGGAGATTTTCCTGCGCACATGCAATCTATTCTTTCCCTTTGATTTCTCTGCATCGTGATAATCGAATTGAAACTGCATTTCCGACGACCACATACACTCACACATCCCGCCAGAGCCCACTCACTTTGCGCAGTCACTGTTGCAGGTAAATGACAACTTCATGCCGGACATTCCTCCAAAGATATTCCACGCGAAATGTCAAAATTGCATTGAAATTCCAAACCGATATCATTCATCTTTTTCGCTCTCCTTTCACCCACACACACACACCAGCGCATAGATTGTTAAATATCCTGGTTCACCGAAATTCCAATTCATTGCATTGCCCATTCGCCAGGATAATGACAAAACCGAATGTGTCACAATAGCGAGCGTCAGTCATTTATTTCCATTTACACGTTAAACCCGTTCCGTTGTTATTGAGTACACGCTTCACTGGCTACGCAAATGTGTGATATAAATGTATGATAGTCCATGAAAAAGACTCGAAAGCGGTGGCGACTTATTATCCTTAGGCAATGGACGGAAAGCATTATTTAAGTACACTTAATAGGATAACACGTTAGCTCAACAAATGGTGGTTGGTACACCTTCTTCCGGTTCATTGCTGTTGTGTTGCATGTTTTATCAGAGTAAGAGTGTGTGCAGTGCGAGTGGGGGTTGTTTAAATACAACACAGTGCATGGCCAGTGATTTTTGGTGAGATTTTTCGGCTCAAAAGTCTACGTGGTCGCATGGAAACTAGTCAATGTTTGTCCAACAGACGATCGGGGAAGGGACTGCGGGGGTAAATGGTAAATGGTTGAAAAATTGCGTGCTCTGACGGCTGGACGTGTCAATATATTCAATGGATTTCAGGAAGGTTTCCATTGCGTGAGTAAATAGGAAAGGCTATGTCCATGCAATTTGATCGAAATGAGGTGGGATAATATTTGTGGATTTAACAAGAGAGAAATGGTATTTGCTGGATGCGACGCTGCCACTGGTGGCGTATACGTAATTTTTTGAAGAGATTACCAGTTTTGATTTGTTTTTGTATGAGGTTTGGAGGGGGACGAAAAAGAGTATTGTTTTCCGTGTTCTCAGATCTGTTGAACCGATTATTTCATCACAGGATTGACGAAAGGCTACTGCATGTTGCATAAAATTGGTTCCAAAACTATATTCAGAAGCAACGAAAATAAGAAAAAATCAGAAGGTAATTAAATTCACTTGTGGTGATATTGTTAACTACTTCACAGAGGCGCGGATTTAACTAACAAGTATACAAAGTAAATGAAAGCAGCGAATGCTAGGTTTGAATCATGACTGTGGTCAGGTGGTGGCAATCACTAAAATGGTAGGAGGTCGTAATCTCATCAAGGTATATTCCCTTCTAACAAAAACACAACTGTTCTATTTAAAGATTTGTACATATACAGTGGATTCCGCTTAATTTGGACACATCGGCCAGCATTTTTTTGTCCCAGTTAAGCGGCTGACCCGATAAAGCGATGTCGCAATAAACAAAATCCACTGTATAGGAAAAATAAACAAACATATTTCGCTTAAAAACTTTGCATATATATATAGAATTAAATTTTATTGAGAAAGCATGTTTTCTCGTCCTTGTCGTCATTGTTACTATAAACCAAGTATATTTTTGCTTTTGCTGTTGAACATCATTCCATACATTGCAGGTAAGAAATGTGGTGAAATTTTTTTCTGTCAAAATGTGTGTAAGATGTGCGATAAATATGTCCACAATAACCGAACAAATTCATCTCTTTTTCGATTCCGTTCTATTTTATTTGTTTCAGCTAAGCGGCTGTCCCGATAAAGCGGAATCCACTGTATATTGTGGCACTACAGTCCGAGGTTGACTTGGGCCTACAAAGTCTTTACAGCAACCACTCGTGTTGTGCGTGCTTTTGTTTCTTCTCGAGGAACGTAGACTAATACGACTTGATGGAGCATTGGGTTAAGTGCCTGCCCTAAGTTAGAGGGGTCACAGGTTCGAATCCCAGTGAAATCGAATCTGGTCCAGTCACCATTTGCCGTTGGGATCAAATTAACGGCACAGGAATAGGTTGCTACCTGGCAGTACAATGGACCAGTTTTGAGTCTGAGTGCTCTAGTAGAGTTTTAAAAATTTCTCAGAAAAAAAAGAACGGTTTTATGGGAATTCAGGGAAGTTTCTTCTCAAAATTTGTACTCTTTGAGCTTTTCAAGTGACTTGAAAGAGCTGTAGCTGTGAAATGTGACAATTGTTGTCTATGTCACAAATTGAGCCTTGACTTACAATGTATGAGTCAATACACTTACCCAATACAGCTCGGCAGCTACCATTTTAATTGAAGAAGAAAATATTATAGGGTACCTAGGTTGTTGCACTAGTCAAAAAGCTACCACTCCTGTCCATTCCGAAGGATGACGTGATTAGGAAATGCAACTTCCAAAAGAAATTTACCAGTAAGCTCAGCACCAAAAGGGACTGGAGCAATGAATCCATGGTCCACAGACTGAGCAGCAACACGGTAAAATTGTGTTCGGATCAAGGACTTTTCCAGTATGCATATAGGAAAGGTAAATCCACCATAGGTGCCCTTCATTATCTCGTCAAAAAGATAGAAGGCGCACTTGCTTCCAAAGAAATAGCCCTATGTGCATTCCTCGACATCGAGGGCGCTTTCGCTATCGAAGAATCGACTAACAAATGGATCAGAGCCATGTTGGAAAGTCGTTCGATTACTTCTTCTTCCGGAGGAGTGTCGGTTTCTGTAACCGCGGCAAAGGGTTGCCCACAAGGGGGGTTCTTTCCCCCTTATTATGGTCACTAGTTGTCGACAAACTGTTAGTAGATCTTCAATGATCAGGCTACACCACAATTGGTTATGCTGATGACCTGGCGATTGTTATAAGGGGTAAGCACGACACGACTATTTGCAATATGATGCAAAGTGCGCTACTGCAAGTCATTGAATGGTGCAACGCAGAGGGTTTTTTCGATCAATCCCTGCAAGACCGTTCTAGTGCCCTTCTCAAGGAGGACTCGTGTCAACCTTGAACCCATACACCTGCGGGCTGACACCTTTACCCATCTTCGTTCGGAAAATAGCTGCCACTTATGCCATTAAACTGCAGCTAGAATATCAATTCAAACCAGGTGACCTAGTGGGTCACCTTAGGATACTCAACTCAATCCCCAATAGAGACATGTTTTGTACAATGCCGGACACTATGGTCAGGCAGAACTGTTTCGGCAGGTTATTTGAAGTTGAAATATTGGACCGAGTAGACTGGTCCAATGGTGTTCCAACACTAGACCCCAGAAGTCTAGTTTGGTACACAGATGGATCGAAAATGAATTCTGGAGTCGGAGCTGGTGTCTGTGGACCCAACACTGGGATCTCTGTACCGATGGGGTCTAGTCCCACTGTGTTTCAAGCCGAAATCCATGCCATTGAGATCTGCGCGAGACATAATCTTGGTAAAGGTATCAAGGGCGCAATTATACAAATCTTTTCAGATAGCCAGGCAGCACTTAAGGCCTTATCGTCCAGTCAAATAGACTCCAAAGCCGTCAAATGTTGCCACGATGCTCTGCAATCCCTAGCCAAACACAACAAAGTGAAACTTGGCTGGGTCCCTGGACACAAAGGGATTGCAGGTAACGAATCCGCAGATGAACTCGCTAGAGCGGGTTCAAGTACTGCGTTCATAGGCCCTGAACCATACTGCAGTGTCAATTGGGTGACGGCTGCAGCGCTGATTAATGAATGGGAAAACAAACTTCGCCTAGATCATTGGACCAATGGGTCAGGTCTCAGACAATCCAAACGATTAATCAGACCCTATTCCTACAAGGAAATCCTTAACTTAGATAAGGAGAGCATAAGAAAGCTAACGGGCTTTCTTACTGGCCACTGCGGCTTGTATTACCACCTTAACAAAATGAACTTGTGTCAAAACACGGAATGTAGGTTCTGTCTTGAAGAAGACGAAACATCCCAGCACATTTTATGTGAATGTCCGGCACTACATTGGTTAAGGAAACGTATTCTCCACAGGGAAATACTGACTTCAGTGGAATTGAAAAACTCCACTACAAAAGATATACTATCTTTCATAAGGAAAGTGGTAAATCTTTTGGATTAACTCCAACCCGTCGATACAATAGATCTTTTTAGGTCGCAGTGTCGCTGCCTTTACGGCAGGGTTGTACAAGAGGAAAAAAAAAAAAGGACTGATGAAGGAACTGGAGTAGGAGTTTTTGGACCCAGGACAAAATACTTCGAATCCATGGGCAAATGTATCAGCATTTTTCAAATTTATGCCATAGACAGATGCGTTCAGATCAATCTTGAAAGGAATTATACCAACTGCGACATAGCAATAATGTCGGAGAGTCGAGCCGCTATTATGGCACTAGATTCCTACATCATCAAATCCAAGCTTGTATGGGAATGCATGCAGTAGCTGAAAGAGTTGAGTAGGAGAAACTGAGTAAAACTCTGCTGGATAGAAGGCAATGAAATGACCGACTCCCTGGCAAGGAAAGAACCATTCATAGGCCCCGAACCATTCTGCGCTGTATACTTGGATTTTGTGAGGCACTAGCCCACAAAAGAAAAAGATATCTCGACAAGTACCTAATATCAGAAGAAGAAATCCAATCACTAGAATCATATCTCATTCTCAGATTCCTGAAAGAAACTGGCTTAGAGAGAATACTCTAGGTGAAAAAATCTGACCTATGCGCAATAGGAGTCCTCAAAACAGCTCTGAAAAGAACTGTGAGGGGAACTCATAATTGTGCTAAGGTATTGAAAGGGGGAACAGTAGATCTCGAAGGTCGCGGTGCAATATACCCTCATAACAATAATATGTTGCCGGCTGTACGCGTTAAAGAGACATCACGTCTCTCTTTACAAGGTAAAGTCTGTTACTAAAGACCTGATAAAGACTAAGTCCTTTATCACCTCGAAATTACGGCTGTTAATCATGCCAATATTAACATCAATATCGTATTTCTGGCATTGGCCAATGAATTTTATGTATGTACGATGTTAATAAAAAGTGCCATGATGAAACCACGTCACCGTGGCACATCAGTTTGTACGCTAATACGCTAATAGCTTAAAGACGGTCGTTGAAAACAAAAAAGGAGCGTAGCATTAATAAGGAATGACCGACGAAAAAGGAACATAAATTTACAAAAATGCCGTGATGTCTTCTTATCAGATAGTACAGGGTGTTTTTAGATTTTTCCAGTAATAATCAATTTTTGGGTGCTACTCAAAACTCAAACATCTGTGCTGTCCGCTTTTATTAACAGAACTGAGTAGCGAGTGTATACAACACATCACTTTTATATGGTGAATCCATTGGAATTACAACGCTCGAATAGATCATACGATCGAACGGGAAGGAATTGATACGTAAATAATATCAAAAAAAACAAGGTACACTTTACAATAACTGCCACGCAGTTGAATAGCCCGAGTCGCTCCAAGCCAAACTCGTTCACTTACTCATTAACTTAACTGACTTATCATAGGTGATGCTATGGAATGCAGAATGAATGAATATGCGGCTGATATAGACTTAGGAGGAAGGAAGTCATATTTTTTAATACATTTTCATTAAGAAGTAACTTAAATATCGGTACACAACATTTTGTCTCTCAGTCCTATCTCTCTGTTCTATCTCGTTGTAAAAATGTTAGTGATGATGGATACTCCATACTAGGCCCCTAAGATATTAACACGAACAATCGCACGGTGGGCGCCGTGGCGTAGTGGGTGGGTGCGTCGACTCCTACGCTCGAGGTCGTCAGTTCGAATCTCGAAAAAAAACATCAAACATTTTTTCACGGCTCCACCTCTTTCGAGTCACTGACAATGCTCAAAGAGTATAACTGTCTAGAAAAAGCTTCTCAATCTCGCCGTTCGGAGTCCGCATTAAACTGTAGGTCCCCTCCACTCGTGAGAGAACAATAGCACGCACAACACGAGTGGTTGCTGAGAAGGTAGGCCCAGGTCCACCTCGGACTGTAGCGCCACCATTATTATTATTATTAATCGCAGAAAATTGTAAATGCTAAAAGAAAAAACATCACACTATTAATATGTTTGAGTGTAAAATATCAACCAGAAAACAGGCATCTTGCTGCACCAGAGTGAAGGTAATCTGCTACATGGCCCTCATCCGGCCAGTCATGGCGTACGGTTGTCCAGTGAGGTTCAACGTGAGTCCTTCCCAGATGAAAAAAAATGATTGAGGCAGTGTCTCCGGGCTTGTCTCAAGAAGTACAGAACCCCAGAATCTGAGTACAAGAAATTCTATCCCAACGAGTTCTTGTATAACGAAGCAAACGTGAACACGGTGGATAATTTTATTATTAAGCTGATTCGAAGGCATGTTGCACGAGCCATGACCTCGGAAAATGAGCTGATATTTGGAGCTTACTACTCCAATATCATGAGAACACTCGCCGAAGAGGGAAGTCCATTGATCTACCACTTGGTGCGAAGGATGGTGGTCAGGTTGAAGAGTAATCTCAGCAGTTAATCCATAGTATAAAATTATTTCTCGTTGTTATTTTCTGGATGGTTTTTCTTCTTCATACTGAATTTCGCTCAATTTCTATTGCTATTTTTGGTAAGTCAGGAATAAGTACCTACCCCCCAGGTCACTCTCTACCGCAATACATGTATTGCTGCACGGAAAACCCTCTCAGAAAACTTGTTGATCACCTGCGGAACTCATTAGAAAATCTTCACACATCAACACACTTAGCTCTAAGTAATCCGCTTTCATGAACCTCCTAAATTATTTATGAACAATATCACACGCAACTCCAAATGAGCGGATGGCAGGGACCACACCAAATACAAAATTCACCGACAATGCAATAAAACACATTATTTACCACCGTCACCTCGCCAAAGATTCCCATCACAAAACCCACCCCACCCATCCCAACGGACATACATTTTAGAGTAAGATTTAAAATTCCTTCCACGCAACAGTTCTTTTGACAATTTTTGAATCATTTGGGAGACGCACGGAAGGACCTTTTAAGTTCAAATGAATGAACCGAAGGACATCTTGCTTTGAACTGATATAATACCCGTCCACCCTCCACATTTCCACTCTCAAAGGACTCACATTTCCAGATATTATACTTTGTACTACCAAATTATTTATCTATTGATGCTAAATTCACTGTTTCTTTTCACCAACTCTCCCTTTTCTCTTCGCCAAGATAAACAAACAAGGAAGACGAAAAAAGAAGTAAAACGCTACGTGGACTAAATAATTGCCAACTGGCAGAAATCTTTTTCCCAAAATGAGAACACACGATCTACATGTAGAAGGATAACATGGAAATCTGCAATTCACTCCAGGGTACCTGTGCGTGAAACCCGGCAAGAGTCCTTCATAGGCTCGTTCCACTGTCAATCGAGAGTGATCCAAATGTATTTGACGTACGGATTCGTCTTTTATCAGGAGACACAGTACATACTACTGATGCTATTATGCAAACAAAAATCGAATAATTTTCTCAGTTCACCTACACTAGGTGTTCGCAATGGAAACCGACCGCAATCGGATGCAGTTTTGACTGTCCCCCATCCAGGCATACCTACACAATCTGTTTGGCATTTGTAATTGTGGAGGTTTTGCAGCATACTTGATACCATTCTGCTCAGCCTAGCCATTTCCCAGATGCAAAGGAGAGCCATCGACCGAAAGTGGAATTAACTTAGTTTCCTCCTGCCAAAAGTGGTCGAAAGTTGACTGTGCGATTTCAGAAGTTAGTAGGCCCATGAAACATCAATGCTCCTCTTCTCTGTTGTGGAACAAAATGGAAAGCACAAGGACGTTTGGTTTAGTTTGTGCTCTTGTAGGTGTGTACCCATTGAGGCGGACATTATGGGTCTAATGAATTCTCCGCCACACAAACACCCGCACTCCGATACGGTCCAGATCAGATTAATGCCGTGACTGGTGTTTCATTCTTTGCAGGTAAACATTTTCTCTCCATCACCTTGTGGCATAAATCTTTCAAGGTTCTCTCACCTCAAGAGGGTGCCCTTTTACAGCGCGCTTTCCCCCCATCATGAGCCTCCACCTCAAAGGACATCTCGCATACTGTTGGGTCTGGCCCCTGGGAACTTTTCTCATAAATGCTAAATGAAGTTTTTCTTGAGTTCGAATTGAAATTTATTGGTTCCGAGTGGATGTAATGGTTGGCTGGAGTCCTCTGCTACCACTGTCGCTGATGCTGCTGCCAACAGTTATTGCTGTGTGTCTTACGAATTCATTGAAATAATCATGGTACTTTCGGAGAGATAGGATGTAGACGTTGTCACAGAGGTTTCGGGGATTTGTGCGCTGCGAGGTGTTTACTTTTTGTGTGGATTCCTTAGATACGCATAATTAGTAATGCGAGACACATTAGTGTTGGATTACGAGGGGGCAAAGGTGTGTGGGTGGAAAGTTCGATAACGATAAATTGCTGACTCTCTGTGAATCAAGAATCGAAACTTTAACCTGTACTTACGGATGTTTGTTTGTTTTCATGTATTTTGTATCTTTTGTCTTCCTTCAGATATAATAAGGAAAGGGTTACTCTTAGAGGAACTCTTAGTCGACGTGATGTTTATTTAAAGCTGATTAAAGTTTTGCCAAGAAATATTCTTGTTTGAAACATGAAGCAGAGTTGTATGGATGCTTAAAAGAGTTGATCATAGAAAAAAAATCGTTTAACTTCAGAAAAGAGGAACACACGATGTAAATCGGATTTTTTTTGTAAAAAAAATATCCTACTTTAGATAGGTGTCGACTTATTGTCATAGGGGTTACTCCCATGTTGTATGCAGTGCCCCGCACCGTTTTTGTTGTGTCTGCATACACCGTTTCTCGTAAAATGGCGTCGTTAATTACCGTTTCCGGTTTCCCACGCGGTTCGTTTTCGAGGCTTAGATCTCCTGAACGGAAATCACGAAACCCAAGCCGAATGGGGCGTTCGTTCACCGCTATATTCTCAAATGCGTCATTTATGTTTTTGGCTGACAGAGACGCATTATGTTTCAGTGGAGTATAACTCGCACTTGCCCAGTTTATTTGAAAAGAAGTTTTGGTCGAAATGAAGCATTCACCGCGATTGCTGTACGCAAGTTTGTGCAAAAAGTTCGTGACATTGGTATGGACAACACTCGTGGTCCCCGTCGTCCTACGGTGCACACAGATGCGAAAGTGGCTGCTGTGGCCGAGTGTGAGACTCAATTCACGAACATCAATTCTCCATCGATCTCAACGGCTCAACATTTCACGCACTAGTCTGAGGAGAATTCTGCACACAGATCTCGGATTATTCGCTTACAAGGTCCAATTGACTCGGCAATTGAAGGCGCTCGCCCAGATCAACCGGTTCGTTATCACTTCGGAGTTTGGCCCTTAGAGCAGCTTGAATTGGACAATGATTTTGGGCGAAAAATCATCTTTTCTGACGAGGCTCATTTTCATCTCGACGGCAACGTTAACAAACAAATAGCTGCATCTGGAGTTCGGAAAATCAGCACGTTATTATCGAGAAGCCAATGCATTCACAGAGAGTGAAAATTTGGTGTGAATTGGGGTGTGGTGACATTATTGGACCATTTTTCTTCGAAAAAAAGATTGGGAACAACGTTTCGGTCAACTGTGGGTGTTGCAGAGCCCTGTTAACCGACTTTGCAGAAATTGAAGAAATGCGTTTGGACGACCTCTAGTTCATGCAGGATGGCGCGCTATACTACACAGCGCATGCCACAATCGATCTTTTGCGCGCCAAATTCCCAAACCGTGTTATCAGCCGTCTTTGCGATGTCAATTGGTTGCCTCGGAGCTGCGATTTGACCCCTTTGGACTTTTTTTTGTAGACAATCGTGAAGGACCGATGTTATGCCAACAATTCATGGCAGCATTGTACACTTGTTCCTTGATGTTGAGTTCCCAGTGGGAAGTGATTCCATATGGGATGTGGCACCCTGTAGGCTCGCATCAGAGTAGAAGTGGACAATTTTGCGATCAACCTGTGTACATCTGTCCCGGATGCGAAGTAATCGTTGTCGCCGTAGTAGAAAAAGAGTAGCAAGTCGATCTTCTCGACGGAATAATCTGGAGGTTGCTTGTTTCCATAAGCGAAGAAATTACTGGTCTTACCGTAGTCGAATTTACGGAAGTGGCCGGGTTCATACTCTTGAAGGTAGTGGAAGATCGGGTTGATTGATGCTCCAGCAGGGAATGCCGCCATGATTTCGGGTATCAAGGTCGTGTTCAAGTTCTCCTCATCGAAGCCAGCAAGGAGGAAGAGTGCATTTGTGCACATCTTTTGTACTGGAGATGTATCTTTGCAAGCTGTAGCGCCTAAGAGTTCCATGGCCCTGGTGTTGGGCTGGAACTCCGTGCTGCTAATGAGATCGACCATGCCAATAGGTTGCCCGAGGAGGTGTGCTCCAAGCTTTGCCAAGGGCGATCCAATGTGATCCATGAATAGGGATGCAAACGATACATGTCGTTAATAAACATCGATGTTGACATCGATGTTTTGCTAACCGATACATCGACGGCAAAATTGTCAAACATCGACATCGTTCATTCATTTCGTTAAACATTCCCCAAATGTGTTATATATAAAATGTGCTTGTATTCTTGTAATAATAATGGGGTGTAAAAGAGCTAGAGATGCGCAATACAATGTAACTTTTTGCATAACTTAGCCTCTCCTTTTTTAATATCCTACTCAGAACCTCCAAGTGGTTTACTTTGGGCATCGAGCAACCCTCAAGGAGACCGGGTATACAACTCCTATGGAACTGTGGGATAATCGAAGAGGGCTCATGTTTCGTCATGTATTGGCTGGATGCGGAAGCATGGCAGACCTTGTGTCAACAGCCAAACTAGCGCTTGTTCACCAACGGGGTGCGGCTGGGAACGGGTGTCGGTCTTTGAGCAAGCGACTCGCTATATAAACGTGCATGAAGGGCCCGCTCGGGAACCCGAATCCCGAATCGTAGAATTCTCCAACGTTACTTTGGGTTTTTCGTTGGCCCGATAAGCCACAAAGTAAAAATTCAATCATCAACGAAACGGAAGACGGAGAAGGTTTTTGGGTTGAAACTGGTACGACTAGTATGTTTTGTTGTTTAGGTATAGTACATCGTAAATATAGCCAACAATTCGTGTGATGTAGAATATAAATAAAAAATCGGAAAAACATCGATGTATCGTTGTTGATACCGATGTTTTTTTAACATCGATGTTTGTCCTGGAACTATCGATGTTTTTAAGAACGATGTTGCATCCCTATCCATGAATGCAACTGGGGCGTGTAGATGAGCTGATCTGATGCGGGTCTTAAACTGCATGTTGAGCGAGTTGAGCAGCACTTGAACGACGTTGTATTTCATAATTTATGGGAATGATTGTTCTTACTAAACCATAAATAATAATATAAAGACATAATATATGGAAAAAATGTAGTTTTGTTCATTTTATTGCATTTTTAAAAAGAAACTTGTATTTGGCCCACCCTGAGAGACCGTGTTACAGTCGAATTTAATTGCACGCAATAAGAAGGGTTGCAGCGTCAACAAGCCTAATACATGTTTTATGCCGTGTAGATTTTGGCGATGAATCGTTGAATCAATTCAGAGATCTCTGTTTTTGAATGCCAAATAGGATACGGGATGATGTTATCGCTTTCATCATACGATTTACACATGATGGATTCCTTTGGCTCTTGCTGAATCTGATCTTGACATTACTCAGTCAGACTACGTTCTTGAATAGTTCCGTGATAAACTTTGATTGTTTGAATACCTGCCTTAGAACTAATATCTGACTAATAGACATTTTATCACCCAATAGCAATTTTCAGTCCTTATTGCAGTCTTTTTTCATTGAGACATAGGTTTCAGTTGAAGTTGAATCATCAATCAAAGATCATTTTCTATTAAGTACTGCCAATGCTCACTAATCGTTCGACCCTTCGATAATTGAGTTTGGACCTACGAGTAGATTAATTTGTCTTTGATCCGACTGAATATTACACTTTTGCCCTAGACTCGAGATCTTCATGTACTCTACCTAACAGGGAAGAGTGTTGTGTTGATTTTGTGTTCAAAATTAAGCTCTTAAGATGCTTAGAAGGAACATTCACCAATTCTGTAACACTCCCATTAAACCACCAGATGGTAATGAGGCTGTTATAAATACAACAGTTCCAGACGTGAGATATTGAAAATATTTATGCCTTTTATTACCTTCTTATGGTCGTGGCATATTGGGTAAGTGCGTTGACACTCACGCTCGAAGTTTTAGTTCGATTCCCGAAAAAAAACTTTTAATTTTTTCACGGCTCCGGATCTTTCGAATCAGTGACAATGCTCAAAGAGTATAACTGTCTAGAAAAAGCTTCTTAATACCGCCGTTCGGAGGCGACAGTAAACTGTAGGTCACCCCCATTCGTGAGATAACAATAGCTCGCAAAACACGTGTGGCTGCTGGGTTGCTGAGATTCTAGGCTCAGCTCTACCTCGATTGGTTGCTGAGCTGCTGAGAAGCTAGGCCCAAGTCCACCTCGGACAATTTCGCCGCCATTATTATTATTATATCTAGTTCAGCAAACAACTAATAAACTGCTGCATCACAATGATCATTATATGTATCTTAAGCCCGATAGAAACGGCTTCATTTCCTCTTTCTCTTAACTAAGGCGTTTTGTAAGGCATGCTAATAAATTCGTTATCGTCCTTCATTATTAGAACTCATTGACTAATTGCCACTGATTTTACGGGAGACATCTCCAAAGTCTGTCTCTCCTTTATGTGTCATAATCTACGCACTTAATGGCCATTTAAGTATTTTGACCCGTCTGGCAGTACAACCAAGCACCCCAAGGAAGTACAATTCCCACACATTCTCTCGACTCGTAAAACCTTCACATCCGAATCTAATTGCCAGACATAACCTTCTCCGAACACGTTGAAATAAACCTTTAAATTCCAGACAATTCCCTTAGCAAACAAGATCGTAAATTCATAAAGACCAAGAAATGCTGGAGACAAACAAAAAACAAACCGAAGCAAACCCGCAAAAAGCAAAGAAGAAAGAAAAAATACGCAAAATTACGAATAACGGGGATGGGGTGCCGCCTTTAGCGTGCCTTGAGTTTTAATTGTTTTTTCCAGTTGAAAATTGAAAAATATGCTCTCGGGTTAATGGGATTCCTTTTTGGTGGTAAATAAATTTTAATAATTCCCAATTTCCTCCGGGCAAGACTCATTCTCCACGAAGGAAGGAGAACAATTTTGAATCTTCTAAATTCTGGAGCCTCCTTTCACTTTTGTATTTTTGCTCGACGACTGCACCGAAGAACTGAAAGAGCAAAACGGAACGGGTGTCCTCACTTTCTATTAAAATCTTATTCACTGTGCAAGTCGTTAATTTTAATTAGGACTAATTTGAGGGAGAAGTTACATCGTACCAGACAGTCGCCGAAGACGCTCTCTGCGTGTGATGTTTGCAATGAGTCCGTGGGACTAATTTCTTTTTATTTGAGAGCAGGAGCGCATTGAGGGGATGGAGGGCCATAAATGCAACATGCTGCACATGGGAAGCAGTACAAATCGAAGCAATTTGAAGTCTCAATTATGCCGTTATCTACAGAGAGTGGGGGCAATGGGAATGGGAATGGTAAAGGAGGGCGCTTGTCTTTTAGGAGGATTTGAAAAGGGGAGCAGAACTTTTTGGGGCGATTTTTGCCACCTTTTCCAAGTTGACTGTAAGTGATTTGCATTAAGGCTGATATCTGTTTAGTAAAATGGGGGATTATTAGAAAAATGTTCGTGTGTTGTGTGGGTGAAGCTTATGTGTGTGTTAATTTTGAGATTCCGATAATATTCCTTATTTACCGCGTTTGTGTAGTAAGACAGGTAGTCATTAACTCATCAAGTCATATCCCGAAGGGGATACAGTGGATGCAAGATATCTGACTCTAATTGACGTTTCAATTATTTTGTGAAAAGACTATATGCAACCCTCGCTAGTTTCCCTTCACACTACACCACACTACTATTTTGATTTTGATTTGTATTCGTCGTGACATTGTAAGTTCTTTTCTCCACCACCTCTTCCGAGTCTCTGACAATGTTTTAAACGAAAAAAACTGTCACGAAAAGATTCACAAACTACACCGTTCGAAGTCGGCATAAAATCTTTCGGCTTGTAAGAAAATAATGTGATCCGCGATATGCTTGGCTGCTGCAAAAGGTAGACCTGGGTATACCTCAGAATGTGGAAGTTGAATAACTCGTTTACTAAAAATTGAATATCAAGCAATTTATCTACAAATACCCTGTCTTTATTGATGAATCAGAAGTATTGTATTCAAAACAAATGACTGAGAAAAGATAGGAGACACAACATCGACGACTTGACCAGATATTCAAAACAGTCAGCTATAACTTCGAGGTAGTGAAGGACTTCGTCTACCTCGGCTCGTCGGTAAACAATATCAGTACCGAAATCAAACGCAGAACAACTCTTGCAAACAGTTTTTTTTGGGCCTTAAATGCAAACTGATGTAGTATAAGACATTGATCATCCTTACGGCGCAGAGGCATGGACAATATCCCAAGCGGATAAAGAGGCCCTTGGTCGTTTCGAGAGAGAAGTTCCTGCGTGCGATCTTTGGTCCTGTTTGCACCTCAACCAACTCGGAGTGCGCAATTAGCGACAGCTTGGAAGAGGTCGAGCTAGCTGGCGAGGTTTGTTGGTAGAGGACCAGACCCACTAGAAGAAGAAAAAGATCGAGAAAAGGCCTTGAGTAGAGTAGAAGAAGATACAGAAAATTTCATTGTCATTGTAAGTCATTGAAAGTGACTTGAAGGAGGTGAAGCCAGGAAATTGGAAAATTATTTGTTCTGTGCTGAGAATTGAACCTAGACTGACGTGTAATACATAGGAGTAGGAGATAGAAAGCATTTTGTTTCAGATGAAGTTGCCGGACTATAAAAAAGAAGGAAAATCTGCAAGAACTATTAAATAGGCAGATATTAAAGTCTGTCAGCCAAATACAGAGTTGGCCAAAACTAAAGAAACTTGGCTTTGCTTCATACAGTTTTTAGATATTCTTCGCTAACTTATTTCGGATCTTAAACATTTTTTTTATTGTCCTGCTGAAATGTCCATTTCAGAGGCATTTCTTCCTTACCATGAGGAAGCACGACACTTTCAGGGATGTCCTTGTACACGAATCGACCCATAATTCCATATATTTTATGGAATGGAACGATATCGTATCCAAAGAAGCATCCACAAATCATGATGCTTCCTCCTCCATGCTTGAGACTATCCTTACAATACCGAGGGTTTAGAGCTTAATTGATTGGCCGCCAAACTCGTCGAAATCCGTCTGAACCGTTTATATAAAACTCGTCGGAGAATAAGACTGTCTTCCATTTCTGACTAGTCTTGCTGAGGTGCTCATGTGCAAACTTTAGCCTTGCCTTTCTACATATTTTTGGCCGAAAGAAAAGTTTTCTTTACGAGTCTGAAAGATACTAGACCACCATAAACTGCTCTTTGACGAACAGTTCTCTCGCTTGCGTCAAGATGCAATTCGTTTTTCAATGGTTTGGACGACATAAAAGGATTATTTTTAATAGTCCTTAGAAAGACTCTAATGTCTCATTGGGTGGCAACTTTGGGTCTCCCACCCTGATGATAGATTGGACGGTGCCATTGTTATAAAAACTATTTTATTAAACGGCAAATTACCGATTTTGCAATAGAATATTTTTCTGATAACACGTTTTGTGAACAATTATTTTTAAAATCAAAAATAATTTTTATTTTTTGTTTAATCGTTGGAATAATTAAAAAAGAACACAGTACAGTACACCATTTCCTGGTGACATACAACAGTAGAATGACAATGTTCTTATATAGAATTAAAAAAAAAATAAAGAGACGAATTCTGCTGTCAGGGAGAACAATTTTATTTCATTAGATATAGGAAAGGAGTAGCTTTAATTTTAGCTAGCTGAAATTGTAGGTTAAATTAGTTTGAGTTTATTTTTTTACATCGCTCAAGGGAGGGTTAGATTATTATGCTTTTTTTAATAGTTTAAGACAAAATTAACATTTTAACATATCCTGACATAAGGGAGCGAAAGAAATCGAAAAACTGTATGAAGCAAAGCCAAGTTGCTTTAGTTTTGGCCAACACTATAGGAGGAGGCAGTTGAATCATTCATTGTTTAGTGTAAGTACACTTAATTTGTTCGATTCATTGCAAGTCCGTTGCATAGTTTCTTTGACCGTAGTTATGTTTCAGACTCAATCGAAGTGGGAATTCGAATAACGAGAATTTTTAGAACTTTGGTACAAAATTGTTACTCTTTCCTGGACAGGGATTTGATGCTTCAACAAATGTGTCAATGCCTCCAGACACCTGCTGATGTTTGCAATTGTTTCATTTGAAGTCCACAAACTCATCCCATTTTCCAGATCTTTAAAGTTCTTTCTTTTCACCCGTGTGGATTTAACTGCATTATCATAATCTAGATTAATGCAACCAAATTGCTCTTACGACACTAAAAAGTTTACTCAATGTCAGCGACTTTTTGGCACAAACCACCAAATGCTACCACTCCCAAAGTCTTTGATCTGTATTGCAAAATTTTTGAATTTCAGCGATTTTTTTACAAGGCAAGCATCACTGCAAGACAAATCGCATATTATCTCCCGTCACTATCTTGTGAAGTGGAAAAGTCCAAGTAATATCATCCGCAACTAGTTTCTCGCACTCTACCAGCACACAGCATTTCACAATACAACTTAATTCCAACCAGAAGCGATTGTGCTCTTCAATCGTTTCTCTATCAATGCATTTATCCGAACCGACTTAAGCAGTCCAGACTTCACCAAAAGTCGATATCAGATCGTAGTTGAATAAAAGAACGTCTATACCAGCGAATGGATACACTCCAACGACTACCGAATAGATGAGAAGAAAAAAAAAGAAAATAAATAAACAAAACTTGCTGATGTCACTTGATTTCAGAAGTCTCCCTTCCAACGTATACCACCAATATTACCACCCATCATCCAAAGTCTACTTCGAACAGAACGTAGATAGGTATTCGCCTATCCTTCAAATAAATTCAACAAAATCCTAACGTAACTGAATAAGGGAGAGACAAAATTAAGAAAGGACGTGCCCTGGAGACAATTTTTCGGTTTTAACCTTAAGCACACTAGGTACAACCAATCCAATGAGAATTTCACGATTTTTTTCTACCTCCCGTCTCTTCGTGCCTCTTTCCTTGCTTTCTCTTCGTGCTTCCATTTGGATGTCACATCTTTCCGATGAATTTAACGTTTACGTACGAGTATATCCTGTTGAGTGTTTGCTTTTAACTGCAGACACCGACAGTGCCTTTATACAATCATTCGATGTCCTTGCCCAATATATTTGGACATTATCAGGATCAACTTAAATATTCCTTGGCATCAAATTTATCGGAAAAAAGAGGGAACGCATACACAAAGGCACACACACACACACTCCTCGAATGAAGGTTGCTACGGGATTCATTTATTTATTCATTGAATCCTTGAAAGGGACGACCCTCGTTGGTAACGAAGTTTCTCCATCGCCTCCGCACACACACCAAATGCGATGTTGAATGGAAATACGCATAAAGAAAATGTTAACCCGAATCTAATGAAGTCTTACGAGCCTTGCAATATCGTGCAATATCCCTAACTTCTGATATCCATCTCATGTGCTTTCAAATCTAAAGGAATTCACCCTTCGACAGGCGGTGTTTGGTTGCGTGTTATAGAGGAGAAAACATCGAATAAACGACCAGTAGACAGTGCATGTGATTACGTCCTATTGGAGATTTGCTTTTGATTCCTACGTGACAATGTGAGATTCTTAGAGAGGGCTCCCTCATGCCAATATCTGCCACTCATCCTCACCCATCGTCGTGGGCCATTAACACGTATCCAAGGTACAAAATCATACAAAATCACCCAAATCGTAGAAAATCTGTTGTTGACACTTAACCCAGAAAATCCTTTTACAGGAGATGCCACCCACCCATCATGCTCCTCCAAGTGGACTCTTTTACAGAAAGGAAAACAAATGGAACAAATGGACAAAAGCACAAAAAACGCTGCAGTGTGTAAGCATCTCCTGCTCAGCAAGTGTCTAATTTCACACAATTTCACAAAAACATTCGACATATGACCCCAACTGTCCAAGTTACTCTCATGTAGATATCCCAAACAAACGTGTCCCGCCGAGAACTGGGCGGTATGTGCGTCATGACGACAAAGGATACTAATTTCAGTGTTTTTGTTTATTGGTTTGAAGGATAAAAAGACGAGACAAAATGATTATGACGAAATATGAGACCAAAGAAGGAAGACAAACAGAAAAGGGGGCAACGGCTAATGGGTGGGTGGATGGATGGAGGCAACAGGACATCACCCACTGAACACACACAAAAAAAGGGGGATGAACCGCTCAGAGTGGACTCTCTCTTCCCCGGTGGCAGGGACTGGCGAAAGCGTGTCGAAGTGCTGTGAAGGTGGAAGGCCAAATTAGAGGACTCAACTTTCGACGACGGAACGTAATGACCTTTTCAATTTAACACTTTTGAAATTTCAACCCTCTTTCGAAAAAAGGGACATCAAAAAACACGAGTATAGTGCCCTTGGCAGTGGCGGGGTTTGGTGCTTTTGTTTTAGATCAAGGTTTCGCCTTTCGACAGGAATGAGAGTGCTGAGTGTAATTTTGTTTTTCGTTTTGTTTTGGATTTCACTTCTTTGAGGTGTCCATTAAATTTTGAAAGAAAAAATTGATTAGAGGACACGAAAAGTGTTCATTTGATTAGAGATCAACAGAAAAGGGATATTCTTTCGGATTTGGTTAGATGCTTGGGGCTTTAACACCGCAAGCAATCTGTGATTCATTTACGAACTTATGGGCGTAACTTTCAAGGTTTCAGAGGCTGCTGTTGTGGTAAAGAAAAATTGAAGGAAGTTGTAGACATTTGGCACTGTGTTGCTTCGTAACCACTGATATTTATCATTAGCTTTTAAATTTTTCGATATTGTGTTTAAACTGTTTCAATCATAAAAATAGTTTTTCCTCGCACGGTAATATTGAAGCCCACAATAAACTCATATATGTTATTTATTAAAGCCATTTATTAGGCAATCCAACAATTAGTTTTACAGGCAAAAAGATATTTTGGGGTACTAACGAGTTTGCAAGGTCCTGTTTTAAAAGTGGAATGAGAGGTCTTTGTGGTCCTCAAAGCATCGTTTGACTTCACTGAAAGAAATGCATGGTTGTTCGGGTTTGAGTATATTGATGGATTAACGAAAAGCTTAAATAAGGAGTAGCCTCACTTCAGACGATTGTTTTTTGCCCGTTTTTCTTTTGCATTATGCATTAAGTTCACCTACATGTTGCGTAAAATATAGAGTATTTTGAAGCATAATCGGATCGGAGCATAGATAGTTCCGTTCAATTTAAATTTAAAGTACAAAATTTCAGCGCTAGTGACAGTTCAGGACAAATTAGTAGAAACTAGTTGTTTAAGCATTCAAAGTTAAAACCATTTAGCTTTGGGATAAGTATTTTCAACAAAGCCCTTTGGAAGCTGATTGTGTAACAAGCGAACCGCTCCAGTTTCTTATGAGTGAAATTTGCATTTAAAGAAAATAAGAAGCCCCCGCGACCCCTTTAGTGGAACATGCGGGTCATTGAAAATGAGATGAATGAGATGAGAAAATAAGAAGTAGCCTATCACATTGTTCTCTCAGGAGTGAATGGCACCTACAGTTTAATGCCGACTCCGGACGGCGGGATTGAGAAGCTCTTCCTAGACAGTTGCACATTTTGAGCATTGTCAGTGACTCGAAAGAGGTGGCGCCGTTAGCATTTATTTTAAATAGTTTTCCTTAACTGGGATTTGAACCTAGACTTGAAAGTCTTGTGCATATGGGTCGACGCACAAACCCACACAGCCATGGCGCACACAAACAAATATTTGGTATGGTAATTTTAGAAAATTTTTTTATCTACAGTGGTTAAGACTGTGAGTTAGCTGTCAGTCAGTCAGTCAGTTTGATTGCTGCCTGGCTGTCTTAGCAGATGGTGATGTCCTTCTTGGACACATTGTTCTTGAACCAAGACAGGGCTTCTTTTATTGCCATCGTCTCAGCCTGTAATACGCTACAATGTTCTGGAGGGTGGAGGAATATACTAAAATTGAGATCTTTGGAGTAAATGTTCTGAAGGCAAATCTGGCCAACACTAAACCTCAAGTGCTCCATTTGTTTAATCAGAAGGAACCGTTATTTGGTATTAAAATAGTACACTGAGCAATTGGCCAGCATACCAATAGCTTAAAGCTCATTAAAAATGACAGAAGGAGGAGGAGCGCACTATTTTCTGGACATGGAATGGCCTTTCGATCTCCAGGAAATCTTACATAGACGTAAACTTCTTCGACAAATTGAACTACATCGCGATTAGGTTGATCTTTCAATAAGAAATCTCCCAATTGCAGACGGCTGAGTGAGAGCACCACTCTCCACCACTTCTACACAAAGAACTCCTGAAGAAATTATTGTAAAGAGTCTTGTGTGTTCCGTCATATCATCAAGAGATGAATACTAGTTAAGTACCAATTTACACTTATTCAAGGGATGTAATCGCCGACTATCAATGAATATGAAGATGAATATTCAGATAATCTGTATATAACGCGGATGTTACGTTCCACTTTCCTCATTATTTTATTATTATTATTATTATTATAGTTGAGGGTACATTGCACCGCAACTTTTAAGTTCTATTGTGCCCCCTTTCAATACCTTAGCGCAATAACGAGTTCCAGTCAAATACAGTTCTTTTCAGAGTTGTATTGAGGGTAATGGACTCCTATTGTGCATAGGTGAAGAAATCTGTTCTAGAGTATTCTCTCTAAGACAGTTTCCTTCAGGAATCTGAGAATGAGAGATGGTTCTAATGATTAGATTTTTTCTTCTGATATTAGGTACTTGCCCAGATATCTTATTCTTTTGTGGGCTAGTGTCTCACAAAATCCCAGTATATGTTCTGGAATTGCATTACATTTTCCACAAAATCTCTAGAGACCTTCTTCCGATAACCCCAGTTTCCTTAGATGCTTCCTGAGCTTACAGTGCCCCGTTAGGAAGCCTGTTGGGATACGGAGGTTGTTCTTGCTCATTTTGATGCATGCCTCGAACCTCTTTCGGTTATATTGCCCTAGAAATTGTTTGGCCTGCTTCATTCCACGAGCGTTATTTCAGGTTACAATCCGGTTCCTTCTTTCTTGTTCCCTGAATTCTTCTCTGAGGAGATGGTCTCCTGCAGCGCAGAACGGTTCGGGGCCTATGAAGGGTTCTGATGTTCCTTTCCTTGCCAGGGAGTCGGCCATTTCATTGCCTTCTATCCCCGTATGGCCAGGTATCCAGCAGAGTTTTATTCGGTTTCTCCCCATCAACTCTTTGAGCTTTTGCAAGCATGATGGTGTAGGAGTCCAGTGCCATAATAGCGGCTTGACTGTCCGACATTATTGCTATGTCGCAGTTGGTATAATCCCTTTCAAGATTGATCTGAACGCAACTGTCTATGGCACAAGTTTTGAGCTTACTCACTTGCTTACACTTGCCTCATTAATTGAAAGACTAATATCTAGTTCATTGGAGTTGATACCACTACCCACTAACTCATCCTTTTAGGATAACTTCGTTTAGATATGTATGAAGCTAATTTTAATTATTAAAATGTTTAAATAAAGAAAGGAATTTAACAAAAGCTGACGTGAGCCAGTTTACTTTCAGTTTGATCGCATGTCATTTCGATTGCACATCTGGGCGGCCGTATGCATGAATAGGCAAAAAAAATTGAAATAACATTGTCCTTGAATGTGGGTACTAAAATCTCGCAAACAGGCATGTGTTCACTTTTATCATACAATAAAAGTATACATAAAAGCACGTTAACAACGTGCCCATTAGTTGATTGTTGATTAAGGCAAAAATTGAATATTATTATCAGAAGATAATAAATTTCAACAATAAAAAATGTAATTACACAATAAAACTTAAAGCAAAGAAGAAACTTAATTACCTTCGAAACCGAAACATTCGATAGGTAGCTGGAACTCATGCTCCTGGGAATTCCTTACGTGAGGCTGAACAGTAAATCATATGGATTCAATTTGATTTTTTTTTTCGTTGCAAAAAATGCAAAAGCAGAAAATGAAAATATCGGAAAAAATCTTTATGGGCTCGTAAACGTATTATTACACAGTCCAGAAGGACTTCCTCACATTTCCCATGAAATTTCATTACAAAATATGTATCAATCGTTGCTTTTGAGGGCAAAAAATAGAAATGTGGACTATGATTGAATTAAAGAGAGTGTTCGTGGAATATTATTGAACAGCATGTAGTGGATTTCTATAATCCAATATGCTTAAGACCACAAATATGTATGTAGAGATGTCCAGGCAATGGATTTCATGTTGATTTCTATTGTTGAAATGCTGATATTGTATTCTGAAGTAAGACAATTTGCTTGCATCATTGGCTTTTTTAAATAAGGGTATACATTAATGCGTGAGACGTTTTTCTCTCTTGATGACATTAGTTACTGTAACGCCTCGAAATGCTGACCCAGATCCTTGTCATCACTACGCGAGTTGTTGCAACGTGAGTCCCTTCACTCCTACTTATCCCAGAAAGATTGCTTCCTAGACTGGCCTATAAAAAAATGTATCTATAGGGTATGGCCAGTGTAGTGTATTGCATGATAAAGGTTGCACTGAAATTATCCCCCAGTCAATTAGTTGCCTATCCACTCAAAGAGCAGAAGAGACTTTACATTAGCTTACATAGCATTGTTCTTAAACTTGTTACATGAGTTTTTCAGATATGCGGCAGTTTATTGATTGCAGCTCTGATTTTCTGAATATCGCCTGTCTAACCCAGTCACCATCATAGACTAAGCTATCTTTCTAATACTTTCTACAGAGTGGCGCACAAGAAAGGTTAAGATTTCATTATTGAATACTTTTTTGTTTGTGTATTTTTTTCGATCCATAGGCACACTCGCCTCCCTAACTTAATTTTTTATATGACCTAAAATCTTTCCATGTTCATAGACGAAACTAACAACACTACCAAACTGGAGGATGGCGTCGTACGTACTGCACAGGTAATAATTAAACAAGCTATACTTTGAACCTAAATGCTTTTTAGCAGTTGTTTCGCAGGCTTAGTGCTACTGTAGTATAGGCAATGATTGGCTTAACAGTCAGCGTGTATAGCTACTATGCTGACCTCAGTGATATTCTTCTTCTATACACCCTCGTCGTCGATTTCGATTTCGCAGAAAAGTCGACCTTCCTTTATGGCCCAAATAAAATAAGATAAAAAGTTTCTTATTATAGCACTATGCCTCAAACATTCTGAACCCAGCCGCCATTAAAAAAGGGAAAGAGTAAATATAAGGCCAGAGCTTTTTATATTCTTTCTGCGATGACAAATCTGTTTTGCGGCGTTCATCAAAACGGAATGTTAAAACATCTTGCAATCAACTTAGTCTGGCAATGATCCAGATTTTTTAGCCAAATTTCGATTTTGTTTATAAACAATTTGTCGTTTACGTTAGTGCTCTTCTGTGGTATAATGCCATACTACTTCCTTTTCTTCAACTAAGGGTGTCATTTTCGGGATTGATTTGTGCTTTAAACAATATTACCAACTTGTTTTTCAGCCAGCGCAATCTTTTGTCAGCTTTTGAGGTTCAGGTTCCCTTCAAGTTGTATGCGCCGATCTGGCGATGGAGTTCGTTCGTCTTCTGGTCTGTTGTCTTTCTGCCCTGGAGTTAAAGATTTGCCGGGCCGCCTGTTGCAGTTCCAACTCGCTCTGTTTTGTCTAACCAACTTAGACGAATACTAGGCCGATGTCTCTTCATGGCCCGTACAGTTCATGTCTGAATTTTCTTCTGCAATCACCGTCCAAGGGTTACCTCGATTGCTATGAACAAGGCCCATGCTTCTGGGTCGTATAATACGACCGGGATAATTAGAAATAAAGGCATCTTGATTTTTCAGAGATGGTTCTGCTTCTAGTTAAGGTAGGTAAATGAGTGCCTTTACAGCCGAGGCTCACAAGGATCATCAGAGTCCATTGTGCCCTTCAAGTCTTGTCGATTTCAAGACCACATATGAGAGCGTGCATAGAGACGAGCTATACAGCGCCATATCTAGTTTTGACATTCATCATTCATCAGACTGAGCAGGATGACGATGGAGAACTCTCCCTGCTCCGTCAAGGTCGGTAACGAACTCACCGAGACGTTTAATATTAAAAAGGATTTTAGGCAGGGCGACGGGCAGTCATGCGATTTCTTTAACATAGTTCTTGAGAATATTGTGCAAAACTCACAGGCCAACACAACAGAGACGATCTTCCAAGAATCTGTTCAACTGCTAGCTTACGCGGATGACATTGACGTGATTGGGCAAACACAGCGAGCCGTCAATGATGCGTTTGCTGGCATTGAAACGGAAGCGGCTAAAATGGGTCTGGCGATAAACGAGGGCAAAACCAAGTATATGCTGTCATCGAGAAAGGACGCACAATATCGACGACTTGGCCAGAACATCACCATAGGCAGCAATAACTCTTGCCAACCACGGTTTTTTTTTGGGCTCAAAAGGCAATTGACTAGTAGAAGGCAGGCAATTGACTAAGAAGAAGAAGAAGAAGCTATTTTTGTTGAGTTCAAATTAATTTTAAAACGTTGTTTTCTGTCAGATATTTGTGACGCGAAGAAGTGAAAATATTCAAAAGATATTAATACTGAGTCTCCAGAATTTGATCAAGACTAAGTGCACGTATAAATTTAAGTCTACTTTGGGTAACCTTATTTAATTAGTTTTTTTTGTTTTCCGCGTAAACAGGAGAACCAATCATTATTTCCTCGTCTCCCTGTTAATTAAAAAAATAAGTTGATTGGAACATCCGATCCCTCACTGTGGCGGCAGTGTCCTTTCAAGGACTTTCCGATGTCAGTCTTGAACGGAACTAAGCTCCGCAAAGTATTTTTGCCGAAACTGTGTTGGCAATCTCAAGTACATGAACGGTACACGTATTATAAAACGTCCAAACCTAATTCCCCGGATAGAAATTTCTTTGAGAACATGCAGTTTATTTCCCAATACCTACAAGCTTATGGATTCGATCCATCGAGCTGAAGATAAATATCTGAACGTGGAAACATAATCACACGAGTGGAGCGAAGGGGACAAAACAAAAAAGCTCAAACTATCTACGGTCAATGGCGATAGCTCTCCCGGGCGAGAAGGATAAATCCTTTAAGATATATCTCGGTGTCTACAAGTGTATGTAACCTCGCAACGAAGGAGGAGCAATTTCAAAAACAACGCAAACAGGGAAAAAAACGAAACAAAAAACAGAAAACGAAAAATGAAAATGTCTTTGGGGAGCTAAGGCATGGATATAATAACATTACCGTATCACTTGTCTGTGATTCCTGTATCGTGTTCAGCGCTGCTCCATGGCACTTTCAGCAACGCTAAGTCAGCAGATTTTTTCGGTTTTTGGCCTTTTGGCTCTCTGACGTGCTCTTTTTTCTTCTCGTATTTTATTGAACATCACGTTGTGCCGTTGTATCTTGATACATATCCTTGTCACCTTTTGAGACTAAGACAAAACAAAGAAAGCAACGAGTAGACTTTGATTGTCATCACCGGGTTCGGGTGGGAAAATAGAAAAGAGCGACTGCCGCGCAGTGCCGCACACCTCCCATAAATATTTATAATAACCTGACATGTATACCCTGTGTAGGGATCCGCAGCCAGTGTGCAGCCAGCCATCTGAACGAAATTCTAATTTATTTTTCGGGCTATAAAAATCCACCTAAATCTGATAAGGATCAGTTCGTTGTGTGTTTTGTCTTTTTAAATTTGTCTCGTACCTCTGCTGCTCCTTCTGAGGGTTGACATCATGTTTCGACGGGATTTCTTATGCCATGGGCTATTGAAAGATTCAGCATTTCATCTGCTATAACGTATCTTTAGGATTACGAATGAAATGAAATGAAATGTTTCTTTGTTTTTGAACTCTCTTCAAGTGATTCAGAAATTGTTTTGAAACATATTTGACAACTATTGGCCGTTTTATGTAAGGGCTTCATTAGCAAACAAGTGTCATTTCAGAGCAATTCATTTTATACTCTAGTTGCGTATCCTAAAAGCATCTTAAATCTGTCCTGTGAAGGGGATTTTAATATATACAAGATCCTTTCAGGTGAAGAAATCAGGGTTTGACAAGAGCCGTAAGTTGAGTCTTAGTCTGCAAATGCAACAGATATGTCAACATTTTTTTAAATTCGTGCACTTTAGCTATCGAAAATAAATCAACGACTAGAACTTGAGGATGAATAGTGTATAAAAGTGTGTTGCGTAGGAACTTCAGAGAAGAGCCGCCATTTCAAATTTCTCCAATTGTCAACTTAAAATTCGCTCTTCTGTAAGTCACGACCAATAAAACTAAACGTCTTGAGTAGATTAGTGATTTGGAGACACCAACTTGTACGCCTGGCAATGTAAACTGTAAATATTGGCATTTCAAGATGATCACAATATTGGTTTCATCCGTAGCAACTTTCCACTGCATTTTGCAGAAAGATCATGGCCTATTTGCGTATAAGGTCAAGTCGGAAACAAAACTTTACTAGACACAAAGACGTTGATTGTGTGCAGATTAAAGGTTTTTTCAAAAGGGACGTCATTTTGAATTAATTTAAAACGCTTTGTAATCTGTCAATGTCAAAACATGGGTCATTGCTTATATTTACTTCACCGCGTAAGTTTACAAACAAAGAACTTTTGAAAATTTGTGTTATTTACTCGCGAATTGGAGGCCCCAACTTAAAGAGCAATCACTCCAATTTTCGGTTGTAATAACCGTGCTACCAGACATACTGTACGTGCTATAGTGGATAAGTCAGTCAAAATATTCTCGATTGGAAGTTCCTGTGCCAGCCAGACAACGCTTCGGTCGACGTACCAAAAATATCGCAGCCATAAATGCTTTATTTCAAAATGAGCCAAATTAGTATATTCCACGCCTTTCACAGGAATTCAGAGTCTATCTGTTCATATTGTACGAATTTTGCAGAGCAATTTTCATCGATGAAAATTATCGCCATGTTATCTTTCAAGTCAAGAATGGGATGGACTTAACTAATGACATGTGGTTACTTATTCATCGCTTCATAACTTACTTTATACCAGAGACTTGTGCCTTTTGGACTATGTCCGCTTCCTTATACAGCTCATATAGTTCACGATTGTCTTCTCTTTCATTCGCCCTTCTCGCAGACATGAACAAACGTCCAAGCGCCGATGTATAATTTTTCCTTCGAAGACATCTAGAATCAGCTGTGTATTCCTGATTATCGTACAGCTTTCGGCTTCATATAGCAGGACTGTCGGTAGAGCATTATTTTGATCTCAAGATTCAGAAGTTTTGACCCAAATTGTTTGGACAAACCGAAGTAACAACAGTTGTCAAGGTGAATTCTGCGTCGGATCTTCACCAAGATGTCGTTTTCGGAGTTCACGTCAGGCCCAAGGTCGACAAACTCCTTAACTACCTCAAAGTTGTAGATGTCGATTGCGACGTTTCGTCCTAGGTAGAGTCCGACCGAAGGCCAGTTTTTCGGCCGAAGCCGAAGCCGAACTTCGGCTTTTTGATCACCTTCGGCCGAAGCCGAAGCCGAATGTTCTGTCGGGCTCTATTTGGAACATATTTTGCAAGTTGCATTCCCATTATTTTTGCAAAATAACCCCAAATTGGATTTTCAGCTGCCAATTTTGATGTTCTTTCTACCTGAAACTAGTACAAATAAATTGCATGCTTTTATACAGACCACTTAATAGTTTACCAACTTGAAAAATGCAAAATTTTTGATTTTAAAGCTGTAAACAAGCGCACTTTCAACAGAAATCTCAACATTCGGCTTCGGCAAAATTTTCGACCTCATTTGGCCGAAGCCGAATGTTTTGCCGAAGGTGATATTTATAGCCGAAGGTGGCCGAAGCCGAAGCCGAATGTTCGGTCGGACTCTAGTCCTAGGTGATGTTCGACCGATCGATTTTTACTCGACAGTGTATATTTCGTCTTCTCCTCAATAACCTTCATTTACGTAGCCCAGCAGCTGGACCGATTTTTAGAAGATAGTGTCTATCGTGTTTACACTTGCCCGCCATACTATCTTCTTCCGAACCAGATTGAAGAAATCACATGAAAGCGTATCTCCTTGCCGATTCTCCTTTAGCTAATGGGAAACCATCAAGGCCAGCCACTTTGTTGTTCTTCAGTTCCTTGATAGCTGTGTCGACTTCTTAAATTTTTTGTCGCAGCAGATTCTTCCCCTCCCGTCTTCTAGCCCGATACTACTCATGAGCTGCCCTGGTTTTTGGCTGCAGCGCTTTTCGGTATGCGTCGTTGGTTGCAACTTTTTTCTGCTCACATTTGCCATAATACCGCGGGTTTCTTGTCGGTGGTGAAAGGTAGCTTAAGGTGTTTTCGGCTACTTACTGCATCGCTGGCAATGCATCCACATATTGTTGGCATTTGTATTTAATTTCACAGCGTGCTTTTATGATAGAATAAATAAGACCGTTGGCGCCGTGGTCGTGTGGGTTCGTGCGTCGACCCATGCGCATTAGACTTTCACAGTCTAGGTTCGACTCCAAGTTTAGACAAACAATTTTTCAAAACAAAATTGTTCGCGGCTCCACCTCTTTCGAGTCACTGACAATGCTCAAAGAGTATAACTATCTAGAAAGAGCTTCTCAATCTCGCCGTTCGGAGTCGGCATTAAACAGTAGGTCCCCTCCACTCGTGAGAGAACAATAGCACGCACAACACGAGTGGTTGTTGAGAAGCTAGGCCCAGGTCCACCTCGGACTGTAGCGCCGCCATTATTATTATATTATTAAATAAGACCTTGTAAAACTGAATTCAGAAAATGTATTTAAACAATCAAAGTCAATTGGGAAACTAAGTCTCTGCTTGACTGAACAATTCCAAAAGACCTTATCTGCTCAACGTCGTCCCTTCCTTTACCTTGATGAAATAAGGATTATTACTCAAGGTTGCATGCCTTTACCTAAGTCAAATCACAACATTTTATGAGCCATAAACAACTTGCCTTAGATTTCTTCATTCACAGCTAAACGCTTTCACTCTACCCGAATTCTTTGCGTCCAAACAGAACAATAACTCAGGATAAACCGTCACACGATATGCAAATGCAGCGTAGACAAGCGAAATGCGGTAGAGACAGTTTTATTTCCAGACAATGACTTTACGATTGCCAGGCCCCACATAACCCACCTTATTTCAATGGCTTGGCGCGTTCCAATTCGCCAGCACTTCAGGATTCCACGCTAAACTCTCACAAACCGCCGGTAAATCGAAACATCCTTGAATGTTCACTCGTGATTATATAAAGAAAATTTCATGGAACGCTATTAAAACAATCTCCAGTCTCGTCCCTCTTCTGACGTTTGTTTGCTCATGTGTAGTGGGGGGAGGGCGGTGGTGTTGCCACTACTTCCTCTGTTTACGTTGCAGCAGTAGAACGACTTTGGCACACCGTGGTAACAACGAACGGAATCCCCCTCAATTAAAATGCGATAAGAAAGTTGCAAATGGAAGGTTGGCGCTATTTCAGGCTTCTGGCTGATACAGCGTGTGGAATTTGCTACCCACCTTCGGAGTGCGACAGGCTGATGAGACGCTAATCAAATATATACCCGGGGATGCTTGACGGGCGATGTAGAGTAGGAGCAGAAGAGAGTAGCTTGCATACAACTGCATGACATAATTTTATAGAAATTAAAAATTCAACACGAATGCCAACAGCCTTGTCGAGGTCTCCTTTAGTCATGGCAAAGTGCTGTGCTAGCAATTGAAAGCGAATATCTTTTATTTTTTGTTTTGAAATTCGTGCAATCTTTTGACAGATTGCTGCAGTATTCCACTGAAGGAAAATATTTATATTTTTTGCTTCGATTGACAGAATAGTTGTTCGATATTTTGTAGGCAACTAACGCGAACTCTCTGTTCTATTTGGATAAGTCTTGCTCTTACAGAAATACGTCCGCCACACAAGAGCAAGACTGAAATGATATATACATTATGCCTCTGGGGAAGCAATGAATCACGATTATGCAGTAATTAGAAGCTGTACGTAACAGTGCATGAAAGCAAGGAAAATCGTTTCAAATTATCACATGCGGATTAATGGCCATAAATACAGCGGCAAATCTGATAAAAAGATCAAAATCAAACTTTTGTACTTGTGGTCAGTAGTGTGTGGTTAATTTGCTGGGAGAAAAATTCTCGATTGAACAAGGCGAAAAAAATATGCAACTTTGTTGTTAAAATGCAGGCTCCTTTAGACGTATATTTCGTGCGTTAATCAACAGAACGCTCTATTTAATATTATTTTGAATTTTAAGGAACTGGTTCAGTTTCCGACGAGACAAGATTACCGTTAAATACGTTATTCTGATTCAGAGCATGATTGCCTCTTAGCGTTCAAAAGAGATAAGACTTAAGTTACGTTACTGCTGATGTTAAACATTTCGAAAGTGAAGTCAAACTTAGTTGATAGTGCGGGACAACTACTTGTTGCTGTCGATAAAGCAGTTGCAGATGACATTGTTGAACTCGTGCATCAGTTTGTCGAAAAAATATGTTCGCAGAGGTTTATGGTGTTTTGAATGCATCAAAGCAATACAGAAACACACAGAAATGTGAACCGGTCGGTCTTTGACATTTTCTGTAGAAAATCATTAGTCAAGTCGGAATAACGCTGTCGGGCGTTAACATTTCATAGACCGTAATATCGTAAGTCCGAGCAGAAAGTCTCTCTCTCTACTCACTCGGGCTTTTTGACAGAAAAAAAAACAATTTTTTTTATTCATTTCTGGTTTTACTTTTGACGGGCAAAGGCAATTATTTGTGTAAACAAATCATTTTTTGTAGGGGTTTTAACTATACTAATTGCATTTTTCTTGTAAAATGTATTTCAGAAAGTGGATAGCTTCGAGGAGGATATTTTACTTGTTAAAAGCGCGAGTTCTATTTCGATTTGGAAAACTGAATGATCGTGCTTTGACATAAGATTCTTGTAAATTCGATAAATCCCTGTCAAAGTCAGAGCGCCCGAACGTGCTGTTGCGATTTGGGCTTAATGATCGAAAAAGATGTACATCAAAATGCATAACTAAATTAATTCAGTTCAAAGACAACAGCAAACAAATTATTCTATTTCTTTTATTATTATACCTTTCCATATCCATGGCGAAAATAATTTGTTTCCCGAAATCACTGTGACATCAAACTATTGTGACGAGATGTCAAAAATGTGCTGCACATCTGTTTTATTATGTATTCCTGCATGCATCAATGCACGCAGTATTGCTGCATATTGGAAATACTGAGAACGATTGGTAGTTCTTATTCGGTAAATCTAATTCGTGTGATGTTGATGATTTATCTAATTTTTTCGTAAAAAGAATTGCATGTTTTATAGTGGATGTCGTGGCAGACATTTTTAACCGTAGCGTATTTACTGGAGTTTTTCTGAATGATCTTAAATGTTCTTAAGTCATACCTCTGTTCGGTAAAGGCTCTACAGTGGAAATTGCTTCCAGCAATTAGTAAGGTTTTTGAAAAACTGATCAAGAACAGAAAAGCAAATTTTTTTTAATAGAAACAAGTTCTGCAGTCCCTTTCAGTTTGGGTGTCAAAAAGGAAAATTGACAGAAGATGTACTTTTACAGTTCTGTTCTAAAATTATATCTAACCTTGAAGACAAAAAACGTACATCTGGTCAATTTACTGATATCACTAAAGCCCTTGACATGCTAGACCACAACTATTTACTGCGAAAACTAGAAGCGGCAGGCATTCGAGGATTCATGCTAAATTGATTTGAGTCTTTTCTGAAAAATAGGTCCCAAAAAGTAAAGGGTAAAAGTAAACAGTAAATGGAAGCGAAATTAAATCTTGGGAATCTTGGGGTACCTCAAGGCGGCGTCTTGGGGTCAATTCCATTTTTAGTTTACGTCAACTCAGTGTTTGAACTAGATTTCGAAGGCACACCAACTGATTTTCCCGATTATATTGGGTTTTATTATGGCTCAAACAGTCCTCTGGGCTTAGTTTCCGACATAAATTGGGATGTGAACCTATTGCCGGATTGGCTTGCTGAACATATGTTTCAAAACTAAATTAATGTTTTTTAACTTGTCCCATGCTAAAAATCTGGAAGCTGATGTTTACTTCCATGGACCAAACTGCGAAGGATATAATTAGAGCGCCGTGGCGTAGTGGGGAGGTGCATCGACTTCTACGCTCGAGGTCTAAGGTTCAAATCACAAAAAAAAAAAAAAAATTTTTTCACGGCTCCACCTCTTTCGAATCACTGACAATGCTCAAAGAGTATAACTGTCTAGAAAAAGCTTCTCAATCTCGTCGTTCGGAGTCGGCATTAAACTGTAGGTCCCCTCCACTCGTTAGACAACAATAGCACGAAAAACACGAGTTGGTTGGTGAGAAGCTAGACCCAGGTCCACCTCGGACTGTAGCGCCGCTATTGTTATTATTATTATTTAGAATAGCCTGTATTAACGTCATTCTTTGTACAGGGTTGATGGAAACAAAAGCGAATAAAATGCATTTGATTGTAAATGAAATTATGTATGTATGTGCAAAACAGGAAGAGCACCACCCACGACTTAGTCAGAACTTTACATCTGGCTGCTAAAGGGTATGTTGACATCGATCAAGCGATACAAAAATTTTGCACCATGTGTTGTCTACGAAAGACAACGAGATAGGAGAGACAGCTCAGGGCTTTTAAAAACGTGATGATTACATAAAAGAACAGCGAGTATCTATTTCTAAGCTGCATAATTGTTTGACTGCTCCTGTTTACAAAGTTTATATAAAAGTAGATATGTTCGTTATAGTAATTTAACTTCATCAATTGCTTAGCTGTCCCTCAACAAGCCTTTCAACACAAAAAAGGGAAGCAATTCGTGTGATTGTTACTGGGAGTCTGCGAATATCAATTCGGAACTGAATATTTCGAGATTTTTTCTGCAGGATATACTCACAAAGAATTTAGCTCATTGTATACTATATATATACTCTATTGATTTGTTTGTCTAATCCATCCCACTCATGGTTTAATTTATAAAACGTACTCATTGTCGCAGAGTCAAATTGTATGTCAGAGTGCAAAATTTTATCTTTTACAAACCAAAAAAACAAAAAACATTAACGAGCCTAAAAATTCTACTACTCTTACTCTACGCATCGGTCTCGAGACCAAACAACAAAAAATTCCAACCATCTACCAGCCCACAATTGCATCCGAATAATTGTCATACCCCATGGAATACCCGTTTGAAGTCCATGCACGTCCCAACGAGCGGAATTTCAGCTTGTGGCTGGAGTCCAAGGGCATTTAACCACACGTATGTAACTTCCAAAGGGTTGTGCATGATTAAAGGCGGAAAGATTTCCAGTTTAATTAATTTATTCATGTGGCCTCCCCTTTGTACATCATCCTGACGACTGGCCTGTCCCTTAGTGATTGCTTCTGTCATGGGTTTTCCGTTTTTTTTTCTTTCCTCGGATTTTTGTTTTTCCAGCCTGGACGAGGTGTCCTAAGCCCTCTCGGTGGTGTAACTGAGGTTTTCAAATACTTTTATCATCATAATCCGCGATGATCTCTAATTTTTCGATTTGCCACGATGCTGCCGATTTGAATGCCAGACTTGCAAAGATAAAAATGAGATAAAACAAGCAAAAAGGGAAATCAGTTTGAATGGGGAATTGATTGCGATCCCTGCGAGGGAGACGCAGACAAACGGCGTAAATTCATCATTTTCAATTACTCCCCAGCTATGGGGATAAAATAAATCGGATTTCGCAAAGTATCCCCTTTCGATTGCACCCGTATTTGTTTATTTTGATGATTGCTTGTGTGGATGACTAACCGCCATGACGATGCCAGTCGAATGCGTCCTTTTTGAAGCGTGTCATCGGGCAAACGGAAAACGGGCTCCTGATGAGTAGGTTGGATGTATGTATTAATTGTCAAACGCAGTGCTGTGACATCAATAGCATTGATTTTATCAAATGGACCCTTACGGTGGTCTAATTAAAATGGTGACACAGGATTAATATGTTGAATGGAAATCAAAAAAAAATTGTTGATCTGCTGCGGGAATTCAAATTCAGGTGAAATGTGCTACAGTTCATATTAAGGTTTCCGCTGTTCGTTTTTGGCATATGAAATACGTTTGAATATTTAATGTGATTTTGGTGATTTGCGAAGTGTGAAATTATTGATGGACTTTGTCTGGAATTTCGTAAACATTAGAATGATTTGTTCTTGAAGCCAGCGAAGGGTAACGCTTGCACTTAAAAACTGTCTTTAAGTTCTTCAGAATAAAACTCGAACTTCATTAAAGACAGCGTTAAATCCGGGCAACAACTAAATTAAATTAGACCGCATGTCTGGATTTTCGATTGATACTTGGTTGGATTGAAAAATTTTGAAAATGTAAGTGTCAAATGCGCAAGTAACAAGTGAAAATCGAACATACTCGAACGTCCGTAAAAATTGATTGCATTTTTGATTGAATTTTTCTGTACAAGTATTTATTTAATCAGCTTCTTCTAGACCATCAATTACACTTTTATAAGTAAAGTAAGTTTTGGTTTATATTACTCTATGGATCACTAAAGGAGTTGAAGTACATAACTATAGGGCGTTGTTTTTGGTATGGAAAACAAATAAATAGAATTTATTCTAAGAATGGCAGTTGAGATTGAAGATCAATTTTCATTTCGCGAGATAATCAATGGTCTATTTCAATTTATTAATTTTTCCGTTTAATCGGACAAGGGAAAAATCAACGATCACTGATCGAAAGCGCTCTCCTCTGACCATAATGTTTCTGATTGGCCCAATCGAATGACTTGGCAATGATTCCATTCAAAAAGCAGACAAACAGTAGTCGCATCGGTGTCCCTAAAATTATTTTGAATTGCTTTTACTTTAGATCTGGCAATTTAGTTTACAGATGCAAACATTTAACCAAAGGAGAGGGTCGGACAAGATTTTGTTGTAAAATTTTCCGATCTGACGAATATGGCCTCATGACGCCGCTGGTCCATAAAACACACACAACCTTAGCTGGAGAAGTTGTTCCACTATTTGTCTAGGGTGGGATTTCGGAGTCCCGATGCGAGGTGTTTTGTTTCCTACGTACCCAGACAAATGCTAATGAGCCTCATCAGCGAGAATAATTATGTGTTTTAAATCATAATCTTTATCATTCATTTTCAGCAATTTCCGAAAGTTACTTATGAACTGGACACTAACTACTGGACTCTGTGAGAATGTAGCCATGATGCTCAGTGGTAGCAGAGATAGTTTCGAAATAGATAAACCTGAATTTTTACTTACACTCTAAGCTACGGTGGCAATATTTTCACATGTCCAGACGAACACACTGACCCGTCCGGGAATATACAATTTATTTATTAAACTCACTACAGATGTGGGCGGGAGCAATTTATAATAACTAAAAGCAGTGTGAATTTAACGAAAAGTATTCACCATATTTTCAGTGCTTATGTAGTAAGTTTAGGATATATTCCGTACTTTGTTTTAGAGCAAATATAATCAGATGTAGATATATGCAAGTTGCTTTTTTTGTGAACAAAGCTTTTACAATTTCGGTGTGTCCTTCCGTCTGTCGTAGCATTCATTTTTTTAATTTAATTTATTGATTTTTATCGCTACATTAAGAATGTTATGTTCTTTTACTAGTACAGGAACTTTACCAAAATAAGATTCGATTTTAAGTGACATGATAGAATTTAATTGATTTTAAAATTAAATCAATTTTAATTAAGAAAGTCTAGGCTTCCAATTTTAAAATTTAATATGATTGCACACAGATGCATAGAGAACAAAGTAGCAGGAGCAGGAGAAATTGGAGAAACAAGCGGAAGAAAATTGTCTTGTATTGTCTGTAAATAGACCGTACCTGTGAAGGTAGGTGATTCTAGAGATGAACATCATGACTAAAGAAGTGCCTGCGTCACATTAACCAAGTACAAATGAAGGGTTTTAGAGTAATATTACGACTCGATCGACAGAAGGTGATATTTTCATAAAGATAATTTAGCTGTTTTTTGTGAATCATTTTGAAGAGTAATATGCACGATCTGTTGTTTAAAAATGGTTCCAATTCGCATCCAAGGAGAAGGCGACGTTGTTCCGAGACGTGATAAAATTTACGAAGGTTAAAAACATACATATACATATGTCAGTGAACAACTCAGAGCCAGATGTTATGTCATATGTCACTATGAGTGGTTTGGTTTCATCCATACCAAGAGGAAAACTTAAGTAGATTTGAACATCGTCTGCATAAATATGAAATTTACAAGAGGACAACACCATTGAAAGGTCATTGATAAACATTGAAAATAATAACGGACCAAGAACGCAACCTTGAGGAACACCATTGCGTACATCACAAAAAGATGAGCGTTTTGAATTACAGGGAACAGCTTAGACACGGTTAGTAAGATACGAGAGAATTAATTTATTAGTGGGATAACAGAAGTTGAATCGGGTGTCAACACAGTCAAGTGCCTTCGAAAAGTCAAGAAGGGCTAATAAGATTGTTTTGTCATCATCAATAGCTCTTCATATGTCGTCCGTTACTTTTAACAGGGCTGTGACACAGCTACGTCCTTTGCGAAAACCAGATTGCAGTGGGGTTAGGAGATTTTGTCGCTCAATGTAATCTTTGATGTTTCGACTAACAACAGTAAAATTGGACAACCCATCGAGTGATATATCAATCGACAGATCTTGGATGTGGGGGTTTGCTTACCCAAATTTTGATTCAGAGTACGGTTCTAATGCCTCCCTCATCCCATTTCTAAGCCAAAGTGTTTAAAAATCTGACAAAAATTATAAAAACTTGACTTCAGTGAGTACTTTAATTGTAAATAATTTTCTGGCCTTAATAGCGCCAGAATACCTCTAAGATACCTCTTGTACCTCTGATGCCACATCTAGGCCTTTTACGAGCAGAAGAATAACTTATAGTGTCAAACGACACGTAGGCTGAGTTTGGAAATATACGTAAGTGGCTTTTTTTTAAATTATAGGTTATTTTGACCTTGACAGCTGTTTCCCGCTAGAAATTTGGACGGAAAGTCAGTATCATACCTCCGCCGAATGAAATTAGTCACTTTACGCTTGAACGCCTATCGCAGTTTGGACCTTAGAGCAGCGTGAATTGGACTGCGAAATATCGTCTTCTTCTGACTTCTGAAGAGGCGCATTTTCATCTCGGCGGCTACGTTAAAAAACAAAATTGCCGCATCTGGGTCTCGGGAAACGGAAAACCCGCACGTTATTGTGGAGAAGCCAATGCATCCACAGGGAGAGACAGTTTGGTGCGGATTGAGGAATGGAGGCATCATTGGACCATATTTCTTCGAAAATGAGGCTGGGAACAACTTTTCGGTCAACGGTGGGCGTTACAGAGCCATGTTCACCGACTGACTGCTTTTTTTTCAAATTGAAGACATGGATTTGGACGACGTCTGGTTCATGCAGGAAGGCGCGCCATGCCACACAGGTCATGCCACAATCGATCTTTGCACACCAAATTCCCAAATCGTGTTATCAGGCGTCTTGGCGATGTCAATTGGCCGCCTTGAAGCTGCGATTTGACCCCTTTAGATTTTTTTGGGAATCAATCCGGAAGAGATTCAAGCACTTAAAGACAATATCATCCAAGCACCCCGTGAGGTACAGGCGGAAACCATCAACAAGGTATTGTAAAATTGGGGTGACAGAATGCGCTGCGCTACTGCGAAACCAGCCGAGGCAACCACTTGAATGACGTTGTATTTCATAATTAATGGGAATTATCGTTCTTACTTATAAAGCCATAATACATGGAAAATTCAATGCTGTCCATATTATTGCATTTTTAAAAAGAAACTTGTATTGTGTGCCCACCCTGCATTTACATATACGCGATCAAATTTTATATTTAATGAAATAGTATTTATTTATGACATTAAAATGAATACACTCCAGAAGCAATCACAACTCACGTTTTATATGTATACATACAAAATAGAATCACCACATACCTGGAAAGAAAAGATAGACAAAATTAATATCTGATGGATCAATGAAATGGAGAAATGGAGTGAAAATGTAAATGACAAAGAATCAATAAATGCATATGTTTGTTCGCAATTGAAAATCTTAGGACTTTAAATGTAATACAGTCTCCACTTTTTGAAGAGGTTATGTCTATGATTTGATCACACACGAATGGAGATATTTATGGTATGGATTAATTGAGGAAGTCTTCGAACGATAGTGCACTGAAATTAAATTTATATTTACTCACA
The DNA here is from genome assembly GCA_930367185.1 of Myathropa florea. Taxonomy (NCBI): domain Eukaryota; kingdom Metazoa; phylum Arthropoda; class Insecta; order Diptera; family Syrphidae; genus Myathropa; species Myathropa florea. The sequence continues at coordinate 107,231,743 of OV884002.1, forward strand.
TGGGGATTGAATTTGAGACATTGGCGCAGATTTTTTTTAGAATTCGTCAGAACTCTTCTTAGCTGGGGCTTCAATCCAAGGTGAAGCTCTTTTAGTTACCATGACCTTTTATTAGTTATATATTCGAACATGTATTGTATCCTCCGTTACTTGTGTCCTATACTATTCAAAAATCGAGTTTTTTTTCCATTTATACGAAAATATACGCCTACACAATCAACTGGTTGACAACAACTGAGCGTCCATACCAACATAGCAATAGTACCTTCCAATATGTTAAATACTTGAATCTTAACAACAAACCTTACATTTCAAAGTAATTTTCCGGGCGAATATCACACAGGAAATTAAGGCCACAGCTTCCAGTACTACTGTCTTTTTCGGCTAACGATGCTTGCCATATACATTTATGCATAAATTTGTGTGATTTCTAAACCACGCAACAATGATTGGAACATTGTTGCAACTATGGCACATTACCTCATAAATGCAAGCTAGATTTGGTACAGATACTCTTCCTCATACCTCCGTAATTGTATAAGAATGCATTCCAATTTCATAGATGGGTAAATAATTAAAATTAATGACTGCTCTAAATGCCTTCATTTCTATTGAAGCCAATAGCCATTTACATCCACTCATGAACATCGATTCCGCTTGCAATTCAATACAAGAGTCATGTACATTACAGATACAGCGGACTCCTTTATTCAAACATCAGTTAATTGAATTACCATTATGCAAGGATTTCTCCTTTCTGTACACACAATCTACGGATGGGTTTACATCATTTATCGATCATTATTCACATAATTGCGAAGCACTCTAGAAAAAATGCGCAATCATGAATCCAGCAAATCATTTAATACTCCAGTACTTCGACTTGAACAGAATTGACTGATGATGGTGAAAGACGTACAGCAGGTCAATGGCTTGTGCGAAATGAATCGTGTAATGCCCTAGGAAATGTTTGAATAGTTTATTATGTTTAAAGAAATCTATCTTTTAATTAGCCTCGATTGAAAGAAAAATGGAATAGACTAAGACTGTTATCAAAATTACTTCCGGTAAGGCGATACCTACGTTTACAGTTTGAATAGTGGTGGGGCATAACAGGGTGGAGCATAAGCACCGACAAAGAACCAATGTGGTTAAATTTTATTTTGAAAGCCGACGTTCAATTATTCAGACACAAAGATGCGCCCAGTGCTCCAACAATTTACCGATTTGACCAGCGTTTTTAGCTTTTTTTTAGGTTTAGGGCTGTCTGTGATCTTTCGCGTGCTGGAAGACCTCGTACAGTTCGAAATGATGTGAACATTGCTCGGGTAAGAAAAACCCCGAAACTTCCACCAGGCGACGTTCTCAGCAGTTGGTGATGTCTAGGGGGTTGGCAAAGAATTTGAAGGCAGTTGCAGCTCGTGCAGCTCGTACAGGCAGTGCAGTTCTTCAAACTATGGCTCTCCCGAGGGAAATTTTTGGTGATCGGATAATATCGCGTTTTTCTGATTTTAACTGGCCTGATTTAACGGCTCCAGGTTTTTTTCTTTGGGGCTACATAAAAAGTAAGGTGTATGCCAATAAGCCAAGAACCATACAACAGCTCAAGGCCAATATCCGAGAAGAAGTGAGGGCGTTGCGACCTGATGCTCTAAGAAAAGTAATGGAAATGCTTTGGAAACAGCACGTCAGGTCTAAGCAAACAATGGGCACCATTTGAGAGATATTATCTTTAAAACATAATGCGAACATATTTCCAAACCAGAATCTAAATTTTAATAAATGTCAAGGTTGAATAAAATTAGAACGAAACATGTTACTCATCAAATAAATCTTAACGTTTCTTATGCGCCACCCTGTATATTTTTTTCCCAAGATATGTTTTAAATAAATCACGCGAATTAAAAGGTTCTCACATTTTGGATCTTAACTTTAAACTGAGGTACTTTTTCAATTAAATTCTTGATTATTCGAAGCATGTAAGTTAAAAGTTAAACAATTCCTATGAATCAAGCAGAATACAGGATTCCTTCGAAACTCCGATGGTCTCACACATAAAATACAATATACCTATAGCATCATACATGGTATAAGAAAGGATAACAGTTGGACCCATGCTCAACAAGGAAAGAGTATATTTAAAAAAATATTGAACTCATAAACGTTTGATTTTGTAAAGAGTACGAATCGAAAGAGATCTAAATATTTGCTTCTCCACAATTAGTTGACATAAACGTTAGTATACACGAAAGAACACAATAATTGAACAACTATTCTATCAGATCTTTTGCATATTTGAAAGATAGTTAGTTGAATAGGGGACAAAAAATAAAACAATTTTAATGAAACATAATCTGAGCCTTTTAGTTTCAGCTAAAGTGAAAACTGAAGAAGGGGGAAGTAGAAACAAAATCTCGATGAATTGTAGGTATAAAATCATTTTCAAAAAATGCTGCTTCGTTTTTTTCGGAAGTTGTTCAGTTTTCACTCTAAGTAACTGATAAATTACAGGACTGTAGTGTATTTTTAAATTCTGGACATTACTTCTGAAAAGCGATAAAAACAAGTGCTTGAAATATTTACAATACAAATACACATTTTTGTATCAGCCATACCTTTCATGGCTACGTTTGCTGAAAAGAAAACTTGGACACACCTCCCTTGGTTGTTTAACTACTTCCTCTCCACTTAATTTTACTCAACAGCTTATCTACACGAGTTTTTTGTTGTTGTTTTGTAAGTAAAAGTCAACTGAACTGGGTACGCATCTGAATTAAATACACCTTATGACAATATACACTTTAGTCAGAGATTCTATTGTATGGGTAATTTTATGAGCACCTGGATGATAAAAATTAATTACATCCACCCAGTTAATTTCATTTTTTTTCTTATAGAACTCAAAGAGTAATTTGTCAAGTGTACGACGCCGTTGTCTGGTCCTTAATGGTCCAAAAAGCAGAACATAAATTGAGTAAGGTTCCACTCATGTAATTATCCATGAAGCTACAATAGAATGTGTTATGGAGAATGATGAGCTTGGCCGCGTGGCAAAAGATTAGAAAGATATTGCGCATTAAAAAAAATGTTTTCTTCAAATTTTGGTCAGGTGCGTCGACTCCTACGCTCGATGTTTTCCGTTTGATTCCTGAAAAAAAACACCATACATTTTTTCACGGCTCCATCTCTTTCGAGTCACTGACAATGCTCAAAGAGTATAACTGTCTAAAAAAAAAGCTTCTCAATCCCCCCGTTCGGAGTCGGCATTAAACTGTGGTCCCCTTCACTCGTGACTGAATAATAGCACGCACAACACGAATGGTTGCTGAGAAGCTAGGCCCAGGTCCAACTCGGACTGTAGCGCCGCCATTATTATTATTATTATTATTATTATTATTATTATTGATCCAGTACAGATGAAGTTGACATTAATTTTGAAAAATTGTCGCACCCCATCGAGTTATAGATCTTTTGAAATGAGGTGGAGGTTCTTTCAACACTTTTTTATCCAAAATACAGTTTGGAAAATATGGAGCTCCAAAGTTTTTTTAAATGCGGGGGACGCATGCCATTTCTAAACCAAAGTGTTTAATAATCTGAAAAAATCACAAAAACTTGGCTTCATGGAGTACTTTTATTTAAAACCATTTCGAGCATTCTGGCCTTAATGGTTTTGGAGATATTGGCCAAAAACGGTCAATCATCGACATGCGAATTTTGAAGATATGAAAACGCAGTTTTGAAGACATCAATGTAAGCATTACGAAATGATGAATTTCAAAATATCGATTTATGTTGAAGTTTTGAGACATCTAAGATTTAAAATGATAACAATTTTCGTTTTCACACATAAATTTCATGCTGTGTTCGACAACTCTATTCGTTGATGAGTGTTATCTTTTGATCTCAACCCCTAAATGCCCAACAGAAATGAACACACACACACACAACAGGCATGAGCAGTGATTGGGTATGTGTATGATGGAAGGGATTTTCTGTGTTGGATAAACTTGGGTAGAGATATAGGTATATATATGGATGAATGTTTGTTTGTTTGGATGTTGATTTGGGTTGAAGTTTGAAGAAAATTCAACTGAAATAGTTTGGAAACGTCGTTTGATATTCAGAAATCATCCATCAATATTATGCGACGGAACCTTCTCCGTGCGAGTTCAACTCGCACTTTCCCAGTTTTATTTTATAGTAAAAAAAGCATCACATAGTGTATTTCTTCAGATATCATATTCAAATCAGTATAAAATTTAAGACGAGCAATGAATTACACAGCTATTTTCAGTAGAAATGTAGCCTGACATGTCACATGTCACCTTTCAAACACGTGTTCGTTTGACGCAATCAGATTAGTGTTTCCAGATATATAGACACCAACACCATCTAGTGACAAAAAACCGCGGAGACCCAATATAACTTTAAAGATATTAATTTACCTCCAAATACTCTACAACAACAAACGAGACAACACCCTATAATTCAGAATATATACAAAATAACAACCGCAAAGCCAGGAAAAGGAAGTGAGATATCCTTTTTCCAATTAAACTGCAAAAACATCATCGATATACATCAAAATAGCACAGAAAACTAACTCAAACATAAGCAAGCAAACAAATCAATATCTCTGAGCCAACACTGAAAGCACAGATAGAAAGGACTTGGTCTGGTGTAGTAGTTACCCAGCATAAAATGAGGATGCCGAAGAGCACGCCATGAAGGAACAAAAAAAACACATTTGATGCACTAGAAAAATTGAAAAAAATAGTAATCTTTCGACGATTGCAATGAACTGACATCGAAACCAACGAACAAACGAAACGAAACGAAACGAATAAGCGAACGGACATATCAAATCCACGGCGTATTTAATGAAGCAATCATCAATCGACTCGGATGGATACGCGTATAGGATAAAGTACTAGATATTTTATTCGAGGATATGGTGGAGAGCTAATCACGCTGTTTACGAGTGGTGGCGAACACTTAACTCGTTGCACACACACATTCGTTTGTCGATTGATCGGATCTGAATCGCACTGCACTTGTATTCCTCTCATCGATGGATACATGGAGGAGGGTTAGAAGCGTTTTCATGTTAAAAACTCTGCAGAAAAAAGCATTAAAGTAGAAGCAGAAACGGTCAGAAGAGGTACGATTAGTATTTCATTCAACTGCTGGTTTGGAAAGTAGACGAATGACAAGGGCTCTAGCCGTTCAGTGTAGAGATAGGAATCTTATGTAACATGACACCGCTGTCGGACTGAGTCGTTCAAATATAACCATGTTCGAGTCCGTTTATTTTCATTAATTTTAGTTTCGACTGATTAGACTCAGTACCACAGAGTAACGGTTAAAATTGTAAAAGACGCAAAAAAATCAGCTGCTGATTCTTCATCGAATACAAGCCAAAAAAATGTCATGGTTTGGACACAACTTCAAAAAAATAATTCGGTAGAAGCAAATATTTATGTGAGATTGCATACTACGTCTAAGGCCTGGCAGAAATGCAGAATCGTTTAATATTTAATGCCTGGTATGAAATTTGTGAGTGGTATTATTGATTTATATGTAACTTGGCATTACGAAGCTTGAACAATTTCATTAATGATCATGGGTTTGTAATGAATGCCACGTACACCCTCAACGTATTCCAAAAATAAGTCGCTCACTGAAAGTTCATGCTCGAGAGAGTCTTCAGAGGACTGACTGCTATGCACAACGGCGTATGATCTATAAGTTCAGTGAAACGATAGTGTTAATACATAGTCTACAAATATATTGGCGATCTCGTGCAAACCAATTTCTTTTACAACACCACATCGCATAGCATAATTTCAACAAATTTTGTTTAACGTATGTACTAAGCTAGTCATATATTGATTTTGATTTAAGGTAGTTTGGTTAAGGGAAAATCCCCACAAATAGCGTACCTTTCACCCAGCAGGACTTTTTCAACTGTACTTAAGTAACAGAAGTGAGAGTCAAGTCAAGAAGGTAACTAAGAGAGAATCCTAACGCCTAGTTCCTAACGCCAACTTAACCAACTACTATCACCAAAAAACAAACCCGCGGTATAATGTCGAGAGTAAGCAGAAAAAGCAACCTACCGATAAGGCACTCCAAAAGACATTGAAACGCGGGCAGTGCCAAACAAGAAAACGGGGCGAAATGAAAAGTCTATGTCAAAATAAAAGGCTTTCTTGTCACCTCCTCCCAACTCAATGGAAAAGATCGAGCAGTCTAGGGGTAAGCACAAAATGGAGGCTATGTAAAGGGTGGTCCAACCATAATGCACGATGTTAATTGTGAGTCACACCTTAACGTCAAATTTTTTTGCCCAACTCAATTTGACATTTCATTGTTTCAGTGCTTGACAAATTCAACCATGGAGAGGTACACAATGAAGCAGCGTGTTAAGATTGTTGCAGCATAATCGACCAAATCGGTAGAATTGTGCGCAAATTTAAGCAAACCGGGTCTGCAGAAAATGTGAAAGCTGATGCATCCACAAAGAGTGACTGTTGTTCCAGTTGCTAAAGACCCGTATGTATGGAATCCTTCTGCGCGCTAGACTTTCAGTTCAGATTAAATTTCTGGCACAATAAAAAAAAGCAAATTGTTCACGGCTCCAGCTCTATTTAGTAACTGGCATTACTCAAAAAATGTAACTGTCTAAAAAAGGTTCTCAATCTCGCAGTTTGGAGTCGGCATTAAACTGTTGGTTCCCTCCACTCGTGGTTGTTTTAGAAAATAGGCCCAAATCCACCTCGGACTACAGCGCCGCCATCATTATTATTATTATTACTAAGTTGTGTACAAGCAATACCACAGTGAATTTTGGTTCTCAAATTTGTCCAAAGCTTTTGCACGGATTGTTTGTGTTTTGTTGGAACGGTCAAACGTAACAGTATTTAATCGGTTGAAGCCAAACGAAGGTAACCGATGTTGACACCTAACAATTACCGGACGAAGTCAAAAAGTACTTTGAACTTTTACTTCGATTGTCTCATAAATTTAAGCAAAGCTTAAAGTTTTGTGACCAAGAACCAGCGACTCTTCAAGCAAAACAAAGTTGGAATGGCTATTTAAAACCTTAGCAGTAGCTTCCGCTTCGGCATGTCGAACAACTATTGACAGGACTACCAATCTGAGTAGCAAGCGTTATGCTCTACAAAAATGTTACCTTGTCAGTCCTAAAGGCCCAAGAACTTACTTGAGCTAATTCAAGATCCCTTCGATTGGAACATTGTCGACAGAACGAAAAATCCGGATGAAGAAGGATTTGGTGCAAGAACCTATAACCAACGTGCATATAACCGCTTAAGTTTTGTGTCTCAAGCCCCCCACTCAAGCAAATTTTATACAATACAAACTTGCAACCTATAAGACAAAACTTAACCATTCTTAATGTACAAAAATGTTTACGTCTTTCATTATAAGCCCAACTTCAAGGCGATTACTTAAAATAATCGCTTTAATGAGGTCTGAGGTCTAAGTACAGGGAAGCTACTTGATTTAAATGCCCTCAAAGTAATAGCCAGTGGTGTTTAACAATTCTCCAATCGGAATTCAACCCCATTAAATGTAAAAGGTAACTTAAGAACTTAACGCAATGCCACATCCATTAGACAGACTGTTTGCCATGAGATATGAGCCTGTCATTACTCATTTTACGATTCCACCCTTTTTTGGGAGTGATTTTATCACCCCAACACCGGTATCGCCAGTTCTTTTCATGCTCCACGTTCCATAAAATTCCAAGGGAGAGGGACATTTTGTTACCTTTTCCTCGAAAAGGTCCTTCATTTTAACAACAAAATATCGAGTCGCCTGACTCTAATTTAAATATCACAGGGCAACTTAATTTATTCATACAAAAACGTGCCGCATAAGGGTTGCAATCAAAATTTATATGTCCCGTCCACCCTTAGTAGACACTTAGCATTTGAAATTCAGCCACCACCTTAACCCCACTTCCGGTCTGCAGCGCAAAACAATTACTCGCCATAAAAGGACGAATAAATCTGAGGGCTTATAAAGTTGTCAACAGAAAAGTACACACACTTTTCTCCTTTTGCGTCGTTGTTTTATTGTGCATTTTTCGTATACTCGACATTACTTAGAGTTAGCGTGCACATGGGAGTGAATGTGACATCCGGCGAGTGGACGCAAAGCGTGTACTTCAACCAAGACTGAATCTAATTCAAGTGCAAATACATTTCGCATGTCCGAACAGAACGGACGTTGAGTAGGTCCAACACTTGATTTCATTCCGTCCAGGTCGTGCAAGTGCTTGATTATGTCAGCTATCTGCCGACAGCGCCAACAACAACAAAATGTCCCTTTGATCAAATTTATGATATGCAGTATAAGTTTTTTTTCGTAGGTCCTGATAAGTAATGGTGACAGGACACGCAAAATTGATTCCTTTGACCGCATTCGCCCCCCTACGACGAGGGAGAACAATTTAAAGAATGGAGGTCGTACGGAAACCGATGGCTATATAAAAAGGCACCACTGATGGATATCTCCGAAACAAACACAACCGCACACCACCACCAGCGGGAAGGCGTACTGTGTCAACAGAAGGCGTAAGGCTGTGCATAAACGTGAACCCGATTTGGGGTGGTTTGGCGATTACGTAATCCTATTACGTTGCGGAAGGAAATGGAGAACCATTTTGTCCAAGTTTTTACTTTAACTCAGTCAGGAGGACTACGAAACGAAACGACCGGAACCCCTTTGCAATTGTAGTCGTCTGTTGCGCGTCGTCAACGGTGGGCGGCGGCGATGGACGAACGGATGCCCACGTGGGACCTTCGGGGCCTAAGGGAAATGACAGTTATATACAACAAAAAAAAATTCAGGAAATCACAGTGGCAATAGCAGCGAGACCGACAGCGGCAGCGGCTTATTTTCAATCAATCACGGGACAGTTTAATCGATATCACTAAGCAACGTTTACCGTTTATCGTTTCGCAATGAGAGTATCCTAGGGGAGGGACATTTTTCTCGCTGCCATTGTCGTCGTTGTCGTTTTATCGCCACAGTCCGTGTTTGTTGGCTGTATTTATGTTTAGTAGCGGAAATTAATGTAAAAGGACATTGTTAATGCTGCTTTGGATTTGAAGGCAAAAAGCGCGACCGACGACGGAGGGAGACTGTCAAATGGAATATTGAAACCGATTGCGTTATTTGATTTCTATTGCGGAAGAGATTTCATTTTTTTTGCTCCGTTGGGAAATACAGCAAGTGGATTAAGTACATTTACACAAATGCTGATCAGGGGATTTGTGCAGGAGCTAAGGATTTATTGCTGTGAAGACTTGCTTAAGAGATGCTATAAGGCAAGAGGGTGATTGAATATTAAATCAAAGTCAATGTCGCAGACAATGTGGGTATTATTGACCCTGGCATGGGGAAGCAGAAGACTTTATCAGTCTAAAATAGAATTATTACGATTTATGTTTTTTATGTCACTGCACTAAATTTCGGTCATTAGCCATATTTCCTTTGGGTCATTGAATGTCCGTACATTTTTAGACCCAGGAAAACAATAAGGCGCTCCTCATCTGAAGCCCAATTAAAAATTCATGTGATGAACAATACTTCTTTTTTCTTCTTCTTTTTTAAAAACTAGGCAAATAAGTATTCAGTAAATCGCAAGATCTCTATTAGAAGTTTAACACGTTGAGTGCCACCATACAATCGGAAAAACTGTCCCCACAGGCCACAGGTTTTTTTATTGACACTTCGATTTTAGGTATTACTATCGGAAAATGCTTTTGAAGGAGATGTCTCATCAGACTAATACTTACCGGATTTCCAAAATTGCAAATCGGATTCCAAATAAGATTATGAACATCCAGTGAGAAAAGTTAGAGAACAACTATCTGATTCAGTGACCTCAACTTCTCAAGCAGCTGTACCAGCAGAGCAGCTTCAAGAACCAGTATCACCGGATTCTGAAAACCCGATGCAACTACTCAATAAGGTAGATGCAATAATAGACGAAGTAGTCTATTAGGGAAAACTACGGAGACATTCCAGAGTAGAATAACTCCAAGCGAGTACATTTGCATAGACGAGACTCTTGTTCCTTTTCGGGGAAGATTGAGCTTTCGACAGTTTATTTCAAACAAGAGAAATAAGTTTGGTATAAAACTATTCAAATTATGTCTGAAAGATGGCTATACGTTTGACTTTCAAGTGTATTGTGGAACATCAAAACATGTCAATACAATAGTACCATCAAAGGTTGTGATGGACCTGATGGAGAATCTTTTGGACAAAGGACGTACTCTGTGCACGGATAACTACTACACATCTGTAATTTGGCATGTTCCGTACAACGCAAAACCCATCTTATTGGAACATTGAGATCAAACAGAAAATTCAACCCAAAACAACTAATTGGAAAAAAAAACTAAAAATTGGAGAGTCTATTGCTGAGGAGTGTAAGCAAGGCATTGTCGTTCAAAAATGGAAGGACAAGAGAGATGTTCTCATGCTCAGCACAAGATACGGAGGTGAGATAGTACGTGTTCAGAAAAGGGACAAAGAAAAGCTAAAGCCCAAAAACGTACTTGAGTACAACAAGTACTTGTCAGACCAACTGAAGTCATTCAACACCAGCCTTCGGCGAACCGTAAAGTGGTATCGACAATTAGCATTTGAGCTATTGACAGGGACTGCAGTTGTAAACGCTCATATTGCAAATAGAGAAGTAACAAACAACAGAATAAGCATAACTCAATTCAAGGAAGAGATTGTTTAAGGATTGCTAAGTACCGATGAGGGTGAACATGTACATGAACATGTACGACCCAGAACATAGACTAGAAGATGTAAACCATGCTAATAGACTAATACCAGAATCGGGGAGAACATTTGCATCAAGAAGAACTCCACAATCAACATTGAAATGCACAAGCATTTTTGTTTCCAATATTTTTTTGATGTGCACAAGGCCAAACTAATAAAATAAATACATTCCTACAGTATTCACAGGTATCTATTTATTCTTACAACCCTGTTATTTGTGCTAGAATTTTTTTTGTTTACCAAGTTCAAAGCTCCATATGCTGACAAATTGATCTCACAGCCGGAAACCAAGACAACCCTAACAGTCTCTTGGGTGTATAGTTTAGAATGGTATTAGATTCAATACATATTGTGAGTCTAATCCAACGCTGTATACACAAATGTGTGTGAACCTACCGTGACACCACTCTGGTCTCACGCGGCACAGCAAGCCCAAACTCGTGTGAGATCAAAGTGGTTTCTTGTGGCACTCAACATGTTAAGAAAATAATAACTTTCTTAAATTCCACATGTTGGCTTTAATAATGTTTCGATAACACAATTTAAGAACCAAGAAACTGAATTATGCTAAAAGAGGCAGCTAGTGATAATTTCGTTGATTGTGTACAGTTCACTGATGATAAAACTAGTCAATATATTAACTTGAATCTCGTAAAGAAAAAAATTCAGCGCAGTAACACGGAATTGGGTCTGGGATTCTCCTACAGTCCTGGGAGAACCTGAGATTTTCCAGTTAACACGATCTAGAATATAAATTAGCAGGAGTAATGATTGGTGCGAAAAAAAAAATATTGGCACTATATACAATTTTGCATGCGCATAATTTCACAAAATTTATCACAACGGTACTCCCGAAAATCCCAAAAATATTCAAACCAAAATTAGCTGATGTATGCTATCTATGTATTTTTTTTTCCCACATCGACTCGAACTGTATCATGACCACTGTCATTTTTGGAATAGCCTTGCCTCTAAGCACCCGTAAAATATAAAGAAACATGTGTTTAAATTCACATTGAATGGATCTGTACCCAAGCCCCCCATCACAGGAAAAGCCCCGCATATGTAGTCAAGCTTTATGAAAGTGTATGTCTTTTTGTCATTTTGTGGGTAATTTTTGGTTCTCCTCATGTAAACATTTCATTGCAGGCATAAACCTTTTTTGATGTGTTCATCTACATAAATTGGGTTTCCATTTGATTCTTTTCGACGACAATTCTAAGGAATTTTGTTTGTTTAGAATTTTCCATCATTATTGCTTTGATCAGTGGGACCTTGTCCTTACACGTGATATGAATTTATATTTTTTATGAAATTGTATTTATACGAAAATTTAAAAACTCAATAATGACGTAATGTTGTAGTATTTTAATTGCTACCGCAGAAAAAAAGAGGGTTCTTCTTTGGATGGAGCTACATTCCGGGGTGTGCTTCGATTTACCTTCGGGAGCCAAAATTTGCGCTCTTATGTTCTATTATAAGTGGAAGGTAAGCACAGTTTTATAGCGATTTCGAATTGTAAAGTTTCCAGAAAGTTATGCTCATTGAGCATTGTTAGAGACTCAAGAGAGGTGGTACCATGAGTATGAATTGCAGGAGACTTCACAGCTCAATTTTATTCAGATCTTTAATTCATAAAATAAGAGTTTGTTAAGTGTTTACAATTTTCTTCTCGTTAGAGCTTGTGATGATGGAATCTTTCTTCCTGATCTCTCCAACTGCTGCAGTAATCGCTGTGGGATATAGACTTTTGACTTGGACATGACATTACTCTTCGCTGATAAACCGTCAGCTTATGAAATATCTTGAATCGCGGAAGATTCTTAATGACCGGCAATACGGTTTCCGCAGCAACAGGTTCACTGGTGATTTGATGGCATATCTCACCGAAAAACGAAACCAATCCTTGCACAATGCTGGGGAAAGCAAGATCGTTGATATTTCAAAGGGATTTGACAGAGTTTGGCACCAAGCTCTCTTGTCCAAAATGCGTGCTTCAATTCAAATTTCAATTCAAGACGTTTTCTATGGGTTCAAGTCTGATATTCACCAAATAAATGCTGGTGTTCCCCAAGGGTCTGTTTTGTCTCCGACTCTCTTCCTCATTTTTATAAATGATCTCCTGTCTGCTACTTCTAATCCAATCCACTCCCTCGCTGATGACAGCAATCTCAGCTTTTCATATTCGTTCCAAAACTCACGACCCTGTCCTTCGACCATAGAGTTGGAACGGCAGCGTATGTTAAGCACATTGCATTCCGACATTGACAGCAATCAATTGGGGTAAAAATAATAGAGTGGAATTCAATGCTTTCAAAACTCAATGCTGTCTACTCTCACTAAAGCGATACCTTAATAATCAGCCGTTATCCATGAATAGCGCTTGTGTCGATTATACCGAAAGACTTTCCATCCTTGGTATGTGTATCAATACAACCCTTAGTTGGAATGATCACATATTCAAGGTCGCCAAAAATGCTGCGAAATGTTTAGGTTGCCTTAATCGATGCAAGAAATATTTCACCCCCACTGATTTGGGTTCAATTTACAATGCCTACATCCGCCCCAAAATTGAGTATAACGCTCATATCTGGTCTGGTGCTCCCAAGACCTCCCTGCACCTGCTAGATAGAATACAACAGCGAGCGATAAAACTTATAGGAGACAGCAATATCGCGAAGTCAAGAGACTCGCTCGCCGTTATGAGTCTTCATAGTCTCTGTTTTATCGATACTTTTACAAACGATGCTCAAGTGAGGTAGCCAATTGCATTCCTCCACACCATGAATTCCCCCGCGATACTCATCTCGCAAGGAATGCTCATCAGTTCACCCTTAAGCCTGTTTTCGGACGTACAGTTAATTTTAGGGACTCGTTTTTTGCTGCACTACACGAATATGCTCCTCTCTCTTTCTCCCTCTGCACCATCGGACGGTGCTGTGTCTTGATTCCGGACATTTAAGGGTATTTGTAACCCCTTTTTTACGCGCAAATTATAAAAAGAAAATTCCTCTAGAGTTTTTAAATTTCCCATATTTCAGCATATATACGAAATCAAAACATATCAAATGGATTGATACCAGCCAAAATATGACCCAAGACAACAACACTGAAAGCTCGTTGAGTTAGGATAAAATGACTGAAAATACAGCAGCCATTACAATGTTGATATAGTATTCTGACCCAATTTCTTAAAGATACCCAGTTGTTATCTTTTTTTGAATCACCTTTAAGCAAATTTTCCAACCATTGTTAAAGATATATTTTATGTACACGCTTTTGTATGTTTTCTCATGCCCTTCGCCCCACCGGTGAAGCATCTCCTTTCAGTCACTTGCTCCAGCTACTCAAAGCACAAACAAAACTTACTAAACCAAAATGTGGGCAAAATGCAGATGCCAGGCATTAATTTCAGTTAAAGGACAAGAAAATTAGTTTCAAAATCCGTTTCAGTTCGTTTCATTGAATTAAAAGGACATATCTGCCAAGCCAGGGTCCAGAGCCATTTCAAAACCATCCAGAAAACGTCCCGTTATGGATGCAATAAAATCTCATCTATCTTAAAAATTTCATACTTTTGCTGAGACAACAACAGCAATATAATTATTATCATTCAATTTATGACGATAAAGATGGACCGACCGTCAGCATCTTGCTTGCTGATACACATTGTTCATGTGTGCGTTGGAGTAAAGCTTTTTCAAACTCGTTCACTAGGCATTTTCATACTAATCTGGGTGAGGAATTTCCCCAGCCAACGGGGATCTGCAATCCCATTATGATGGTGAACACACACATAGCCACACCTTTAATTTTGGGGCACGTTGAGAATCATTTATGAACTGTAACAATATCAAATATAACTTAATTACAACTTTATTTATGCGATAGCTGACAGCGATGATCCTAAACGCCTAGTTGCTATGCTAAGGTGAAACATTTGCCTAGAAATAAACACACAAGCATGCACACTAAATGTCCTCCATTGCCGACACTAGATTTAACACATCATTAGACTTAATGGCTTTGCGTAGAAATGAGTTTTTCTGGAGTGAAATACAAAAATTATGCAGGGACTATGAGCATAAAGGAAGTCATAAGGACCAAATGATCATTGGGGACCACCGCCAATGGGTCCTGTGTACACAATGAATGAAATGTCTCTTTGTGGCCGAATTGATAGCTGTCGTCAATTGTGAGCTTGATGAGGTCCATTTAACCGGTTTGCTATCAAGGGTATACTTTTGTTGGTTGTAGATGATTTCATGTCAAGAGCAATTTGTTTTGTTTGAATAGCAGCAAAATTTGTCTTGGTCCAGATGCTGAGGTTACCTGAGAAAAATCTTCAGTCCGTTCGAAGTTCCAAGTCCATGGCCAAGTTTTTAGAAAATTATGCTTAGTTGCGGCCCAGATCTGAGATATAACTCCAATGTGATTCAGAATGAGATAATAACGCATTTCATTGTCCAAGATGTCACGTGCATAAGAAATAAAATGATTTGAACAAAAACTAAAATATTGCTAAGAATAAACTAAAAAAAAAAAACTGACGTACCAGCATGTAACGCGGCTCTAAAAGAAAAACACTCTTTGAAATATGCACAAGCATTCTTCACAATGTAGTCAAATGGGCTGCAAGGACACCATCATCAACTTCCTTCAACTTTCTCTCAGATTATAAAAAAAAAAAACAATAACCCTTCGTGCATGTTTGCGAACTTCAATTACGAGCTTGAAAAGCGACATTTCGGGTTTCAGATCTGGGAATCTCCAATTTCGTCTAACTTGCAGAGCTACCCCCTTCACGGAGACCATACCAAAGTAAAGCAATGTCGAAGCAACAGTAGTAATAATGCACTCGTTTTTCTAAAAGAAAAAAAACTGAATGAAAAAAAGGACCCCACGACAAACTTCGAGTATGATGGTTGAAATTCCTTTGTAAAAGTTCTGCATTCGAAGAGCTCTCCAAAGGAGGGGAGCAGCATTTCTGAAGAGAATTATTGGACACTCATTAGTCGTGAATGGATATCAACGTAAACTTTAATTTCTTGTGCCCCTATCCACCGTCGTTCGAAGAGGTTCGTCTTTCAGTTAGGGATTGTGCTGCCACTGGCAGCGTCAAGCGTCATAAACTTTCTATCCTTTCCCATCGTATCGCAAGCAACTGATTTGGGAAATGGAAGATAGTTATATAGATGTGTATCTGTATCTTAGTTAAGACACGGGATATTGAAGGGATTATTATTTTGAAAGTGCTCGTGTCTCCTGAGAAGTAAAGTGGAAAGTGCAAAGCGGTTGCTGCAGATGCATAAGAACGTGCAAAATGGAGAGTGAATCCTTCTTTTCAGTTAAATGTTTTGCTTTCGCTGGTTTTCGAAATTTTGTATAAACAATCGCGGGGTATTTTGTACTGTCCTTACCTTTAACTAGATTGATAAAAAAAAACTCTGGAAATGTCATAAGAGAATGACAAATTTCGTTGCTGTGAATCAGGTCCATCTTGAATTTCAGCACTACTGAAGAAATTAAATGTAGCTAAGCGGTTATTTCTCCAGTTGAGTGATACGTATTAGCTGGGATGTTATTCATATCTGTACCAAGTGTTGTAGTCTAATTTTTTCAAAACAGAAATTTTGACAATATTATTGCTTGATGGTTTTGGCATGCAATTGCATGCACTGATGCTATTGAAGCATCTTGGCGAAGCAAAGACGAAAAAGTGAAGCACTAAACGTTTCATAGACGATTGATTGAAAGGCCAAATGAAGTTTCGCCAATGGAGTAAATACCAGGTGGCGCAAAAGTAATCATTCCATCGGAAGATGTTATAATTTTTGCAAATGGCGTCGTACGTCGATCATATTTGACATTTGTAAACCAGAATGTTGCAGTATACAAACAAACAAGCCATGGAGCGCTTTACTCCGCAAGTGCCTGGAATAATTGTGTGGAACGGAGAGGACGATTTTGTGTCGAAAATCATCATGAGCGACGAGTACTTAAGCGGTTACGTCAATAAACAAAATATTCGTTTCTGGGGCACTGGAAATCCGCGTGTGATAAGCCACTGCAGGGAGGAGTGATTGGGCCGTATTTTTTTGAGGACGCTATGAGCAATACTATCACTGTTACTGACGAACGCTGCAGAGCTATGATGAACGACTTCTTACTTCTTGGATGAGCGGTGCTTGGTGAACATTTGGTTCCAATAAGACCGTGCAACCGCACACACTGCACGATCCACAATGGATATTGTGAAGGAAGCGTTTTCTCGTCGCGCAATCTCCAGTTTTGGCGATTTGAGATGGCCAGCAAGGTCGCCCGATTTAACCATCACAGTCACAGGCTTATGCCAACAAGCTTCAGACAATCCCAGCCCTTAAGGAGAATATTCGAGAGGAATGCGAACAGTTATCACTGGAAATCTTATGGAAAGTCATGGAAAATGCGATAGAACGGGCACAAATGTGTATGAACACTGGCGGCAGTCACTTGGCGGATAGTATCTTTTACACTTGGCAGAAAAAATTTTAAAAGTCCAAATAAAGATTTCGATTACTCAAGATCAGTTTGTTATTTATTTAATTCAAAAACGAAATTGGATGATTAATTTTGCGCCACCTTGAGCTAGAATAGTGGAGGGATCTTAGTTTGACCAGCGGCCACTTGTCTATTGTTTAATTTGTCGATCCATTCAGGAAAATTGGGTAATTATTTTTTCCAGCATGAGATCCAAAAACTTCGCACTGTCTTTAAACGCCATTGTATTTCCTTGTGAAGGGGACTGATTATTTTGTCTGCAGCTCGCTTTCCTTGGTCCAGTTAGCAAGCTTGGAGAGCTCAAAATTAAGGAAATATAAAAGATCAAGATGAAAGAACATACATTCAAATGCATTCCAGACCGTTGTGTTCTAGTTAACTTTTCAAAAAGTATTTACCAACCTCTCCACCAGCGCATAAAGCACACAAAACAGCGAATTTTTGTGGGTGTAACATTGTCTTTATAAAGGATTGCCGATTTTCTTAGCTTCAGAACGAGAAATTTTGTTTATTGACGTAGTCATTAAGTCCGCAGTGAGCCTTAAAAGTAGCGGACATTAGGTTTCATGAATTGCACCTACATACCTAAATTATTTTCGAAATAAATTTGCAGAATTTGAAAGTGCTACTTTGGCGTGAGACTTTTTTTCTTTATGTGGAAAGAACCTACAGGACTTCGAACGGCTATTTTTGAGAAACTTTTCTTAACAGTTACACTTTCTAAACATTGTCAGTGATCTGAGACAGGTGGTGACGTCAAAGTGAAAGGGATCGAATCGTTGACCTTTAGCGTAGGAATCAAGTTACTTACCCACAACGCCAGTACTTGAGTTCAATGTAAAATGGAAAACAGTTCTGACAAAAAATCAACTGTCGATTGTCAAAAAAGTTGTACTGTTAAATTGAAAATTGTAAATTCGAAAAACCCTTCATAATTTATGAGAAACAGATGCATCAACGATTCCGAAAAACTATTCATGTTTCGAGGGCGAGTCTGATCATCCTGAGCTGAAGGGAAGTAATATATTCGTTGAAAATGGTGCAGACGCCAACAAAATACATCTGAAATATAGCGTTTTATCGGCTCATTCTGTCTCAAAGTAAGTTACCCTTTGCAGTAAACAAAGGAAATTGTTAAATATTTTCAGTCCATATATGTATCTTACTATTCATATACCGCAACTGACATAAGACGTACTGCGTTGCGTCAAACTTCAAATCACAACGACAATTTTGAGTTAAGATTCATTCAAAAATGTCTGATATCGACCGCCTTATCATTTTGCTTTTCTCTCAATGAACCAAAGGCTGTAGATGTATGCAAGTACATATGCATGTATGTCCTAGATAAATTATATTCCACCGACCTACTGTCGATTATTCAGTGGGCCACCCATTGCTGTGTCACCACATCCAATTCGAACGTCTGATTATAATTATTCCACTGAACAATGGCGGTTTATCTATCAATAGAATGAACAACAGAGAGGAACAAAACATTGCCATTAGATGAGGCAAATCTGAAAAGGTAGCCGTCAACTAAACGACAAACGATGACAGCAAAAACCCATGCAAACACATGCACACAGATTCACAAGGGACAATGATGCGTTGTCGGCGACAACATAATGTTCAAAATACCGGAAAATTAATCCGATTAGATAAATCAAGGAGCCAATTATCAAATGTCCTTATACACAGATTTCCCAACCAGATACCACCACCCATCCTGGCGCAACACCCTCGGCGCTCATGCACTCATCAGTGGAAGATAGAGCGTCGTCGTCGTATTTGCAGGCTCTACAACCATCAGCGGAGTACTCCTTGCATGTCAGAGGAGATAAAACCTCAGTGTGGGTGCGTGATTCTTATTAGCATTCGTTATCCTGCTTCAGAAAGGATCATGCCTAGCTCTCACCAGAGATGGAACGTGTAAGGACAATATTGATTCTTATCAGTGAACCGCCTCTAAACTGAAAGCAGCAGAAGTCCTTGCAAAGTTAATTAGGAGAGATTACGCAAGGATAAGAGCGCAGAGAAGGAGATTAAGTCCGTGTACCCGAATGCAACTAAGTCGCTGAACTAAATGCGAATCGGTCACCAGATGATCATCATCATTATGGCGATGACGAGTGTGCCAAAGGATTGTGTGCACTCATGCATGCAGTGAATTCAATTATGCGTGCTTAAGCAATTGCAACCGTGTAGTATGTATGGGGCTCCTTGTGCATTTCACTATGGTTTGATGTCATTGTGGATTTTGTGTGTGGGTTGTTAATTTTTTTTTCCTTTTTTTGTTTGCCTTGTTTCCTTAAAAACCGCAACGACCCTTCCTTTTATGTATGTCGTTTCTTGATGGAAAAAGAAAACAAACTGCACACTGCACATGGAGCAAACAAACCCTACGGCTGAAAGGACATGCATAATAAATGCCCCTTCGTCCTGTTTCTCGGCTTGGATCTTGATACGGAGGTTTCGCATACACCACCATCAACGAGTGCAGATTTGTTTATGCATTTTCCTTCTGTTTTGTTGAACCGCTTTCGACACTTCTGCACTTCTATTCATAATTTTCACAAGGACCCAGCCTTCTCCGGCGCTTAAGAGCAATGCACACGACGAGAACGACGACATGCTCATGTGTGCAATTCACCTGGGACACAAGAAAAAAGTAGAAAGAAAAAACACATGAGAGCACAAAAATGAGAAGAAAAACCTATCCTCAAACAGAAGATGAGAAATCCTCTCGTTCCTTCTTATGCCGTGTGTGACTATATTTGTTGTTGTTTCTGTCCCCTCTAAGAAGGAGTAAAATAAACAAATGCCACATAACCTTATCAGGATATTTGAATATGACGGTAATGAACGAGCAGCGTTGATTCTAGAGCACACTCCTTATCCTATGTGAGTTTTTTCCTTTCATTTTGTATGGGCCTCCACGGCAAGGGAAAAAAGGTAACAAAAGGAGCCAGGATACTTTGCAGAAAATTGAGGCGTATTCTGTGTGGGGGTGGTACAAGTGTGTGTACCACTTGATACAAGGATCATGAACTTGCGGTTGATTGCATTCTAAATTGGCAAAGCAAAATACATACAAACGTACTACACCCACACATCCGCATGCATGTTTACCTGAGGAAGGAAGGAACGACCGTCACAAGCACTTTGAGAGTGTGTGGATTTCGCGTCGTTTCTTTGTCGGCTTGGAATGCGATGTTTTTTGTTGTTGTTGCTGTTGTTGCTGTTGTAGTTGTTGGTCTTGCAACCTCCGATTTGGTTGTAGAAGGCGGGATAATTGGCAGGAATAAACAGGTGTTGTTTCTTTTTATGATTATCCTTTTTTGTTTGCGTTTAAGGTTATGAATTTTTTATTATTCAATTGGCTGCAGGATTACCATGGAAATTAAATTAAATTAAAAAAATATCGTGCGAATACTCTTGAGCAGTTTTCTCTTTTTTGTGGCACACAAGCATAAGGTCGACCCAGAAATGTGGAATAAGTCGAGACATACATGCGCATAACTATGTATGTGTATGCATGCAACATATGGATGAATCTGTAGTCGGCGATTTTAACAATTAAAATGTCCGTTTAAGATGGATATTAAGTAAGAAAGACTTAATGCTCTGAACTCAGAATAAGATGGAAAATGGACGATATTGATTAACAATGTAATTTGAAAAGTGGCTGACTTAATTTCACTTTCCATTCTTCACGACTGAATAGATGCAGATTCTGTCTGAGGCGGATATTGGGCCTTAGCGAACAATGGTTATTAATAATCTGCACCCAATATTGAAAACGCATAAACGATAATTCGGAGATTTCCAGGAATTCCTTTGACCAGCGCTTCAGAAAACCATGTATAAAACTAACCCTGATAATTACGTTGTTAATATGCAAGCAAGAGTTTTCACCTACATGTCGAATATGGTGTACGGGGTACTGATGTTATGAGAATAAGTGTTGTTTTGACATTGTATCAGATTAAGTTCAATGAATTCAATGAATGGCCCGTCTACGACAAGAGGAGATCTACCGACTCATTAAACTAAGTCGAAAGTATATACGAACAGCCTTTGGGGTCGTGACAGGGCACTACGGGATAGGAAATCACGCTGGGAATACCCCATAACGACTTTTGTAGAAGCTGTAGAGACGAAGAAGAAATATAATCTATTCTATGTGATTGTCCTGCACTAGCCGTTAGAAGGAAGGAAACCTTAGGAAGTTTCTTCTTTTCGGAGCTGGATAATCTAAGCAACTCCTGAGATAAATATCTATATCTGGGTGGTTTTAACTTAGCTGTTGTTACATCGAAGTTTTTAGGTATTCCATGGTTTTAAACTTTTTGGGCACAATGGACTCATAGTGGTCTAAGTGAGCCGTGACATGTTCTTCATGTCAACAAAGGTGCCGAACTACCTAACCTAACCTAAGTTCAATGAACTATTTCTGAGAACAGTTTTAGAAGTATTTCATGTTAATTTCAAGTGGGCGTAGGTCGGAATAATGTGACCAATATGTGCCTGAATAGTTTAATTAAACAGTGTAGGTGGACAATGAACGCTTTGCGTAATGAGTAAGTGCATGGCTGAAAGTCTAATATTTTCACAGCACCACTTTTCATACTTCTTGGACAAATCTGAGAGGGTATAACCGAAGTGAAAAGCTTATACAAATTTGCTGTTCATGTTCACTGCACATCTTCTCAATTCATATTGTAGAAAATTTCATCGAAAAAAAAGGCGGACAGTGCAGTTTTTTTAATTATTTATTTCAACAAATTTATTAGACAGTTTAAAAATTATGAGACCGTAGATATGTACATCGAAGGGGACATTGTATACATTGTATACAATCAAATGTCTTTGTAAATGTTATTCAGTGGGAGCTCAGCCGGGACCTAAGAATTTGATCGTTATAACCGATACATCCTTATAACCGATGTCGTTGTAAGCGATTTTGAGTGTATATGTATAAAATTTCTGGGAAGGAAATTACAGTAGACGCTCGATATAGTGAACATCGATATAGTGAACAATCCAATATAGTGAACACACAACGTTTTATACAGGCTTTTCTAAATAGTGCACAAAAAAATCTCGTTATAGTGAACCTATGTTTTTTTTTCTTTCTTTGGACTTTTCAGAATGCACAAACTCGTCTAAAACTCGCTAGTGCTATGCAATGGGTATTATCCATACAATTTTCCTAATTTACCATTTATATATGATACGCAGTTTGGGGTTGTTTGAAGCAAATACAAAATGCAAAATACAAAATTATACATATGGGCTTGTTTTTTAGTAATTGCGAAGAAAAATTGTAATTATATTCTATTTTTGATAAATTATACTTCAAAACATACGCATTTTGATGAGATTTGCTCCAAGCACTCCACGCTCGTTACAATGAACCATCTCGATGCAGTGAACAGGCCCAGTTTTTATTAGTTCACTATATCGAGCGTCTACTGTATTTATCAAATATGTTGGGTCTCTTAAACTAAATGGTGACCAGATAGCAATATGTTTTTCAATTGTTATGATTAAGCTGATGTGAAAGCCGTAGGGTTTCACGGATCGCTTCTGCTTGCCGAACGAGTGGAAATTATTAAAATACAGTCAAAATCGGTTTCAAGGGACTGATGAATTTGGTTGCTATAAGCGATAGGTCGTTGTAACCGATAACTCGAAGATAGCAGATAAAGGACGGAGACTATCTAAACTGTGCCAACTGCAGACGAATCAGTCTCATAAATATCGCATATCAGATCTTCTCTGCCGAATTATGTAAGCGCCTAAAGCCCTACGTGAACAGTCAGACTGGTCAAAATCAGTGCAAGTTCGGGCAAGCGAAGTCTACCATCGACCAGATATTCACATTGCAAAAGATCTCGGAAAAGACACTGTAGCTTCAAGTCGATACCCACCATCTGTTTATTGATTTTAAGGCCGCGTATGACAGAATTTAAGAAGACAAGTTAAACAGCGCAATGTCTTAACATCCTTGCAAAACTAGTTCGTCTTTGAAGGATGACGGTGGGGAATGGCCGTTGCTTCATCAAGGTCGGCTAAGACTTCACCGAGACCTTTGATGTCAAAAAACCACGAACTCTAATTTTTTAATGTCATTCTTACGAAGATCTTGCGTAACTCAAACGTCAACACCAGAGACATGATCTTCAACAATAATATCAACCAAAAATAAACGCAAAACAAAAAGAATAGCATGTCAACAAACGGTAGGCTGTAATATATTCAAAATAAGTAATAAGTACACAGATATGTACATCGCATCTACAGATAAACAGTTTACCGTTTTGGAAAAAAAATGCGGTCGCATCAACAGCTGCGTCGATTATAGTCGTTATAACCAATATTTTATCCAAAAAAATGGAAAAATCTGTTTTTGTAAGCGATGTCGCTGTAAACGATTTGCTAGTGAGTGGGACTATAATGGGGCTCAGCCGGGACCTAAGAATTTGTTCGTCATAACCGATACGTCGTTATAACTGAAATCTTTGTAAGCGATTTTGACTGTATATTATCAAAATTTCAACTCAGTTGTAAATACGTAACATCAGTTTCGGCATGATGTCGGTCTTCATCATGGCTTCAGTGAACAGGCAATTCGTCTCATCATGTCAAAGTTTAAGCGTGATAGCACTCTTTTGAACCTTAAGCCCCAAACAGACAGAGATTTGTGCGAATTAAAGAAAACATAGCCCCCGTAGCATCCAGACCCATAAATGTCGATTCGGTGCCGATCAGGTGAATTTGGCATCGCGAGAGAGTCAACCTATCTTATTTTACTATTGGACGGGATATGGCCCAATTCGTACAAAATTGTGCTGACGCAAGAATTGAAGACGGACGGCCATAGACAACGCCGTGTGTTCGATAAATGGGCGCTGTAAATCGTTGGCCGGGGATCCGGCAGATTGACTTTTTGCTGCGGTTTATAGCATGGCGGCATAATCGGACTTTATTTCTTTCGGAATGAGGAACGATACACAGCTACCACCGATGGTCTAGGTTATAGAGCGATGTTAATCCACTTTCTGTGGACAGAGCGTGATTACATCGATACATCCGAGCTGTGGTTCCAACAAGACGGCGCTGCATGCCAAACACGAGCGACACAACGCTCGAAGGGGAATTGAATTGGTGACTGGCTTATCTCACGACGAGAGTTCATCAATTTGTCAACGCGTTCATGCGACACCAGTCGAATATTTTCTCTTTTCTAGTCCCTAGTAGAGACGCTGTTGCCGGAATAACGCCGCACGTATTGAGTCGACTCGTCAGAAACTGGACAGAACGCTTGAAGCACTGCCAGCGAGGCCGGGCGGCCACTTGAGTAATGTGCTATTCCATACATCATGGTATTATTGTACAGTCCCTGGCCATATTATTATACGCACTGTAGAATTCTTATAATTATTAAATTACGCGAAATATTTTTAACTTTTAACGTTACAGAGACTAAGATCACTGCCGAGATGAGATTTCTTCGTGATGTTGTGGGAATAACTTCTCGGGATAAGGTGAGAATCACGGCAGTGCGCGAGAAACTCAATGTTACGCAACTGCTTCTTCGAACGGAAAGGGTTGTACTTCGATGGTTTGGTCACGTGGCACGAGTGTCCCCATCATCAAGGCGTGCCTTGAATGCGATTCAATCAGGTATGCGGCCGCTTGGCAGACCCAGGACGAGATGGTTGGACCAAGTTCAAAAACTCGCCTGGTTGCGCTTGGGCATAGCTCCTGATGAGTTAGAGTCGATGGCGTAGGATCGAGTGGCGTGCGTTGCCCCCGCGACGCCTTTAGTGGAACATGCGGGCCACTGAAGATGAGATGAGATGAGAAATTTGTTTTGTGTTTTTATTTTGATTAGTTGCATTATGCATGCATAATGTCAAAGTATGGTAACAGAGCGTAAACAAGTACAGACTTCTTTCAGTCGCATTTTCGCATAAAATCTATAATGCGTCTAATAATATGGCCAGGGACTGTAATTGATGCATTGTATTCTACTCATACCTTTTATACTTAAGTCTGAATGTGACGTGCGATAACATTTAGTTTGTTATTTTAAACTGGACGCAGTTTTAATATTATCATAATTGAAATGGCCCCTTTTAACAAGATGTAAGTATAAATCTACAAATTAAAATAAACAAAACTAAGTTCCTCTTAACAAAGTACAAGCAAACTCATAATCTGTTTTTAATAAACTTCATAACTCTGCACTAGCTCTTGATAATTTTATACACCATTCACTGATTCTTCCCACACCTCCGCAGTTGGCGGCCTTGTTACACCGTTCCTTCCTGCATTCGCTGCACCATTTATAGCTCCAACTGTAACAGCATTTGTCCCGCAAACTAGCTACTCACGATATACTCACCGCAAGACACGTAATTAGCGGTTGCTTGCTTTTGGATCAAGCTCTTCAGACCTGTCGCCATGTGATTGACGTAATGCTGTCGCTGCTCCAGTCGGTTGCGATCTATCGCGGAATGTATGCCTCCCAATTGCATCAAGCAGGAGCATCGGAGTGGAAAATACATTTCAATGAAGCAAATGTGCAACAAAGTCATCTGATCTTCAATGTAAGCAGCGATTTTCAAAGCTTTGTTCGTACTCTGACTCTCGCGGAACTGTAACTCGTTTCTAATGACCACAATCATAATCCTGAGTGGCAAGTTGAGTTATTTCCGCGAAAATTTACGAAAATTACGGATTGATCGCTATGAGGGTAAAGTTTCAGTTCAGTGAGTGCAGATACGAAAAGATCGTGACCATACCCAGACACAATGCACATTAGCAACATGAGGTTGATAATGTTAACGTATCTGTTTGCCTTTTTCAATCGGCCGCAGGTCGTTAATGAATACGTTCCGGATTTGTGTTTCAATTTAAGCCTCAGGTATGGTAAATACGAGTTGTCAAATGCAGACTTGTCCGATGAGTCAAATCAGGAAATCTTTTTCGAGGATTTGAATTACAGCCAATTTGTTACACCAATCAGGGATAATTATCTCACATGTTCGCTGCATGTACTTGTATGAAAGGGTTTCTGGGGGAAACAGATTTGAGACACTTTCAGGAAGAGAAAGCATAAATGTATGACAGAAAAATTAGATGGTTGCAAATATGTTGTCTTAAGACTTCTGGTAGACATTAAGCTGACCAATGACTGTCGTAAAGCTATGCAAGTCGCACAGTCTATCAGCTTGTTTCTATAAGGACTCACTAAACTAGTTTTCCTGTTATCAGACGATCAGATACATGTATGAAAACGTATACGCAGGCCTGACAAGGTTTGCGCAAATACTATTCTGAACGAAAATAAATTTGTTTCAACTGTGACAGGCATCTGAGTTTTTAGTTCACAGAGTCATCAGTGGCTTATCTCTAGCCATAGCCACAATGCTTGCGAATGATTTTAAAGGATAATAAAATCAACTTGCGACTATTTCAGTTTATACTTAATGACTAGGAAGCTCTAGATCACCGACAGAGTTACTTTAGAAATATATAGACAATTCACCACAATGAAAGGCAGTAACAAACCTAGCATAATATTTGAGAAAATAGCGTTGAGTGCCAATGAGATACACACAAAGACTTCAACTTTAATGTACAAACTCTGACATTTACTAGCACACGTACTTTTAAAAATATTTAAAAATCATTAAGCATTAAGTAGCGAATATCAAAGATGACATACATATGTACAGAGTGGGCCATCTAGTGTTTTTTTTAAATCATAGGTTATATTGACACTGACATCTGTTTCCCGCTCGAAATGTTGACAGAAAG
This sequence comes from Myathropa florea, assembly GCA_930367185.1. Classification (NCBI taxonomy): domain Eukaryota; kingdom Metazoa; phylum Arthropoda; class Insecta; order Diptera; family Syrphidae; genus Myathropa; species Myathropa florea. Next base: position 107,258,956 of record OV884002.1, read on the forward strand.
TCAGCATCATACCTCCGCGGAACGAAAAAAGTCGCTGTACGATTGAACAACGTTGCGAAATATTGAAAACTTATTTCCAAAGTGAGTGCTGTGTACCCCAAATGGTGCGTCTTTTGAAAAGAAGTTGTGGCCGAAATGAAGCACCCACCGCGACTGCTGTACGCAAGATTGTGCAAAAAGTTATTGAGACTGGTGTGCTAGTGGACAACACTAATGGTCGCCGTAGTCGTACCGTGCGCACAGATGAGTAGGTGGCTGCTGTGGCCGAGAGTGTTAGACTCAATTCCCGAACATCAACTCGCCATCGATCTCAATAGTTCAACATTTCCCGCACTTGCCTAACCAGAATTCTCAGATTATTCGCCCACATGGTCCAATTGAAGGAGCGCGACCATCTGCTTCGTTATCACTGCGCAGTTTGTGCCTAAGTGCGGCTTGAATTGGGTAACGATTTTGGGCGATAAATCATCTTCTTCTGACTTGCGACGTGGCGCATTTTCATCTCCGTGCCAGTCATATGGAACTCGGAAAATCCGCACGTTATTGTCTAGAAGCCAATACATCCACAGAGAGTGATAGTTTGGTGCGGATTGTGGAGTGGTGGCATTATCAACTTTTCCGTCAACGGTGGGCGTTAGACAGCCATGTTAACCAACTTTTTTTTACTGAAATTTAAGACATAGATTTGGACGACCTCTGGTTCATACAGGATGGCACGTCATGCCGCACAGCCCATGCCTTCCCTTTCCTTCTCCTCCACAAGATATTCATACTTTCTACACAGCAAAGTTTTGGGACATTTTTGAAGAGGTTGCGGAAGGCAAGTCAAATTAAGTTTTCCGTCAAAAAATACCGCCAACGAGCTTGACTTATATCTCAAAACAGTTTATTTTGAACGGAATAGTTACCCTTGGGTAACACTTGGATGGCGATACAATTTTTCGATTTTTATTATTCTCCTGGATTGCTCCTACTCCGTTGACGTTTGCATCGAAAAAGAGACTCTAATACCGTGGGCGCCGTGGCGTAGTGGATAGGTGCGTCGACTCCTACGCTCGAGGTCGTCAGTTCGAATCTCGAAAAAAACATCAAACATTTTTTCACGGCTCCACCTCTTTCGAGTCACTGACAATGCTCAAAGAGTATAACTGTCTAGAAAAAAAAGCTTCTCAATCTCGCCTTTCGGAGTCGGCATTAAACTGTAGGTGCCATTCACTCCTGAGAGAACAATAGCACGCACAACACGAGTGGTTGCTGAGAACCTAGGCCCAGGTCCACCGACTGTAGCGCCGCCATTATTATTATTATTATAGTGTTAGCCCTGCAACCGATAACGTTTCCAGCGACAGCCCAACCGATTCCACCTCTCAAACGTCTATTGAGTCTGAACCTCCACCGTCCAAACTCCACTTCTTCGGTACATCATGGTCCAAGACAGAGTGGGACCATAGATTAAAAAAGCTTCAGGAGCAAAACCATCCCAGTGAGAAAGAGCTCACCGCATTTATCATCAGCAGAGCCCCACGAAAGATGACCGCTACACAGCTGAAGGAGTTCATGAAAGAAAGGTTCTTTTTTGACATCTATAAATGCAAGAACTTGAAAAATCGACGCTTCCTGTTTCACATCCCCAGTAAATACGACTGGCTACTTACGAACCCGTTTGGCGGCAATTATAAAATAGATAGCTTAAGTATAAAAAAACTGTCAGCTTCTACTAATTCTAGTCACCCTGTTAACACCCCCCAAGCTTGCCCCTCTAACAAGGATCCCAATTGGAGCTTTAAAGTCGGCATTTTTCCGGACTTCTCTAAGCAAATTCGCGTGCCTCCTAAGCGAGTTTCCTTCAATTTGACAACTCAACCTACTAACTCACATCCGTTTCCCAAATTTGATCTAACATCTGGTGCCAAATATCCAAACTTTCGCAGATCCCACATTCTCAACCCATCATCAACATCAAATCTTAATCCTGACTCTGCGCCATTTACTCCCTCCACTTCACATCGCTCTGCACATCCCACCTCTGCAAAACCACCTTCCAACCCCCCTAACTTACCTACTGAACCTAAATCGTTCCTTGACCCACTGTTCCCTCCCGTTGCGAAATTAACCAAGCAACTCAGTGACATCGGTGAAGATGGCCGCTATGTTCTGTCACGCCTTCGTGATCGCAAAATTTACGGCAACGTTCGTCTCTATCTGGCATATTTACATGACAAGGACGACTCCATCTGCGTTGACGGAATAACCAAAACAAATGTTATGGTCTCACTTCATCAAGAAGGTCTTCCCACCGACCCCACAGAATTAAAAAAGATTTTCGTCAATTTTCATGAGAGCTTAAATATACCACCCAATAACGTTGCAAATGATCTATCCACATTTGCGTCGCATATTGCCACGAAGCGCATTGCCCATCTTCAAAGAACTCGTTCTAATTATAAAAACTATTTTCGCTCCTAACCGTCCAAATCACGAAATTGAACACCTGTCTATTTATTATCAGAACATTCGAGGTTTACGCACTAAGTCTTCTTCCGTGTTTCTTAATTCTCAAAAACTACCTTATGATGTCTTCGCCCTTACTGAAACTAATCTCTCTTCTTCCTTTAACAGCAATGAGTTCTTTACCTCTAATTTTAATGTTCTCCGGAACGATGGCGTAGAAAAAGAAGATAATTCTAACGGGCGCGGTGTTCTCTTGGCCATCCACAACCAATACGATTCATCAGTTTTTAAAACCTCTCACACTGCTAATTTCGAATTTATTTGTGCTAAAATTTCCATTCTCAAACGTAACCTTTATCTGTTTTGCTGCTACATTCGCCCTTCTCAGCCAATCCGAAGTTATCAGCTTGCTATTGATGCCATAGACTCTCTTTTTGACGTCATAGATACCAACGATGATGTTATAATATTAGGTGACTTTAACCTACCTCATCTTCAATGGGTACAATCTGATGATGAATCATATTTTGTCGCGACCAATGTTACCACTGAATTGGAATCAGTCTTTTTAGATTGCATTTCCAATTCCGGTTTATATCAAATAAGTGGTATAACTAACTGCCTTAGTAGGCAACTTGATCTCATTTTCTCATCCAACACAGAAAATTGCGTTGTCGTTGAAAGTGATCACCTACTGTCTACTTTAGACCGGTATCACCCACCCCTATTTCTTTCTTTTTCTTACGGCGACTTAATTCAGAAAAATCATACACCAACCTCATATAGTTTAAATTTTCGAAAAGCGGACTTTGACAAACTTAATAGCTTGCTCAGTTACGCCAACTTTAATAATACTCATCTTAACGTTGAAACTGCTCTTTCGTCCTTTTACTCTATAATTTTTGATTGCATTCTAAAATCAGTCCCTTATAAGACCACCAGAACCTCTACTTCCTCCCCACCTTGGTATAACAAACATCTACGCTCGCTTCGCAACAAGAGAAACAAACTCTGGGAAACCTATTTAAAATCTCGGTCTGGTTTTGACTACTCCATATACCAGCGATTCCATTTACAATTTGCTGACCAAAATGAACGTCTTTACCAAGAGTACATCAACCGAATGCAATCTAATCTCATTACAGATCCCAAGAGCTTTTATCATTTCATTAATACCAAACGGAAATGTGATAACTATCCTACAACTCTTAAATTCGAAGATACAGTTTCGTCAGACCCGCAAACTATTGCAAACCTGTTCGCGGACTTCTTCAGTCAGTCGTACTCCGACGATTCCATTGACGTTGATGTTGATTATTTCTCCTACATGAACAACTGCGCCCAAACTTCACTAGTTTCCATCAACATCACCGTTCCCATCGTTGAAGAGAAATTAAATAACCTAAAGGACGATTATTCTCCTGGTCCCGATGGGTTACCGGCAATAGTTCTCAAAAAATGCGCAAAACTCTTGGCCCAACCTCTGACGTCCCTCTTCCTTATGTCCACCTCGCAAGGATCCTTCCCACCGTCTTGGAAGAATTCATTCATTGTTCCTATACACAAGAAAGGCTCAAAAAATGAGATAAATAACTATCGTCCTATAGCCAAACTTTCTTGCATTCCTAAAGTTTTTGAAAGCATCGTTTATGATTTAATGTATTTCCATTGCAAATCTTTGTTTTCTTCTTCACAACACGGTTTTCTCAAGGGCAGGTCGACCACGACGAATCTCACGCAATTTGTCTCTGAAGCACTACGCGCATTTGAACATGGGAAAGAAGTCGACGTGATAGCTACCGACTTCAGCAAAGCATTTGATAAAATATCACACGATATTATTTTGTTCAAATTAAACGCTCTAGGTTTCCCACCAAGTCTCGTCAAATGGGTAGATTCGTATTTGGAAGGAAGAAAATATGAAGTTTTATTTAGATCTGTTGTCTCCAAGTCCTTTAACGCTACATCAGGTGTTCCGCAGGGTAGCCACCTGGGTCCTTTAATTTTCGTCCTTACCACGAATGATGTTGTCTACATCATCAAGAACTCTCAACTTTCTGTTTACGCCGATGATATGAAAATCTTTAATTGCATCTCTTCTCCCTCCGACTCTAAACCCCTTCAACGTGATCTCAATAGATTCTCTGTTTGGTGTAAGAAAAACTTTCTCCAGTTGAATGTCAGCAAATGTCAATCTATTACATTCTCCCGAAAACGACTGCAACCGGCTAGAAATTACTTCCTATGCAATGAATTAATTCCTTCCGTCTGTTCTCTGCGTGATCTCGGTGTAATCTGCGATCGGGAGCTTAACTTCCGTTCCCATATCGACAACATAATTAATAGAGCCAACTCTGCACTAGGCTTTGTTAAACGTTGGTCAAAAGAATTTTCAAACCCCTATGTCACTAAGTCTCTGTATGTCACCTTCGTTAGACCTATCCTTGAATATGCCAGTCCGGTCTGGTCCCCCTACTATCTTGTTCACATCCAACGTATAGAAGCCGTCCAACGCAGATTCTTACGTTTTGCCCTTCGCGATCTCAACTGGGCTGACAGAATTAACTTGCCCCCTTATTCGGAACGCCTAAAACTTATACGTCTCGAATCTCTTGAAAAGCGTCGCGAAATTGCAGACTTACTTTTCCTCCACCAACTACTTACTGGTCACACAGATTGCCCCCAGCTACTTGAACTCGTCTCCTTTAGCACCAATTCCCACTACCTAAGATCTAGTTTTCTATTCCGCGTTAGATCACACCGTACTAATTATGGCTTAAACTCCCCTATCTCCAGAATGTTACGTTTTGCTAACATCGCTAATCGCTCATTCGACTTCCACCTCTCAAAATCATCTCTCCGAAATGGTCTTAAGACTCGCCATTCTTCCCCCTAAGTTATGTTTTAGTTCTTAAGTTTAGTTTATTAAGTTAGATTAAGTTTATTAAATTAGATTAAGTTCGCTTGTATTAAGCAGAAATAAATAAATAAATTAGATTAAGTTCGCTTGTATTAAGCAGAAATAAATAAATAGTTACCCTTGGGCTTGGTGGTCAGTAAATGGAAAACAGTACTCAATTTCGCTCAAATTTGCCAAAACTAATTTTTATGGAGATCATGTAGCAGTGTATACAGTGAGAGACTCTTTTCTGAAGCATGCATCGTATACAAAAACAATCGTAATGAATGATTACCCCTGAATGCAGAAAAACTAATTTTCATTCACTATAATTTGGCTTTAGTAAACTTACAATATTAAATTGTTTTTCCTTTTGTTGTTTTTTACTGAAAAATCGACTATCCAGTATTTGGCCGGATATCGAAAGATTATCCGGCTCCAGCCGGATATCATAAAAGAAGCCGCAGAGGCCGGATATCCGTCATACCTTTACTAAAAATGACATATATTTTTTTTTAATTCTTGTTAAATTGCATATGTTGCCTATAAAAAATTTAGTTAGAATAGGGTTTTAACTGTTGTAGACTAAGAGCAAAGGCGAACAAATAATTAAATAAACGCATTCCCCACAAAATCTTTTGTCGAGGTCGCAAAACAGTAGTTGGAAGGAAATTCTACCCTTGGGCAATTCTGTCGAAATGGCAAGGATGTTGGCAAGCAACTGTAAAGCTTAATAATACTTTTAATAAATGGCTCGGTAAAGTGACCTTCCGTTTTATAAATCCCACGCAATTCTACAATTGGGTGGGCAATTTAAATACGTTAATTGGATTTTCCAAAGTTTTTGTGGACCCACCTCTACCTCGAGATTCTAATTTTTTAAGGTCATTTCAAAGGTCTAGCCTAATTGTATTTTGAAGTTAAATTGAATTACCAAAAACAGTCATTCACTCATTCGGTTAGAAGCACTCACACAGAAGGAGTATCAGCTATATATATGAGAATAGCCATTCTATTCGAAAGCCAAGGTGTTCCAAGCTGTTTTATACATTGGGCATTGTGCTAGCGAAGCAATAAGCTATCCTGGCTTAAGTCAGGATAAATTTCTGTTATCATATTTCTGACTGTTTCTGCTGTTAGAAAAGGAAAGCAGATGGGGTTATATTTTGAAGTCATGTTGATTTATGAGTTTAAAAGTTATTGTTCGATAGACGGTTGACTGCAGAAAACTGAGGACCTTGATTGTTGCAGTATTAAATAACGAATCAATAAGGAAGTTCTCACATCTACAAGAATATAATAATAATTCTTTTTCTGGTCAAATTGAGCTCATCGTCATTTAATAGACTTAATTTGATCAAAGACTGTGAATCTTTAGCTTTCGAATTTGAATTATTATTTATTGTACTTTGCATCGGAGTGATCTAAGCAGTATCCAGCAAATTATGGAGATCATAACAAAGAACAAGTGAAACGACTTGCCGCGCAAACTATTGGTGTCTCAAATATTGTGTGCTTTATGTGTGTAGTTACTAAAAGGGCAGAAAAGTGTTACAAATGAAAAAAAAATAAATACGAATTTGACAAGAAAAATGAGACAGCACTTGTGCGTATAGAAAAAAACATCACTGCAAAAGTTATCCAACATGAACTTTCTTAACTGCTTACATCAGCCAGCAAGCGGTTCGAAAGAACCAAGGTTAATAACAAATACGCCAATTTGTCTTTGTCTTTGAAAAACTTAGCCCAAATGCTCATGAAAGACAGTCACAAGACATAAGGTCAATCTATTCATTGACAACTTGTGTAGAAAGTGCAAATTCAAGAAGAATGCACGCGAAATTCTTCCAATGTCCCCAAGGCACTTACATTTTCCACAAAATCTGATCCCTCCCCTTTGGATCAACTTGAAAAAAATTAAAAGAAAAAAGTATATATTCAATAATAGATACAAAACCAACTTTAGGTCCTTCCGGACCTCAATAATTTGATTTAATGGTTGAAACCAATCATGCAAAGCGTAGAGAACTACAACTTCAACGGCAGACTTGAGGATTTCTGAAAGAAAAAAAAAGAAACGCCAACGAAACACAGGAAGCGCAGACCTATAAATGTGAATTACGGAATATTTTTTTTTGTCATACTTATTTCTTCCCTCTCGGAATGTCATCCATTTCCGTAAGATATAAATCGAAACCTGAATTAAAAATTGATCGTTATGAGATTTATATTGCACCAGTGCCGCCCACCACCGGAGTCCGTCTTCACTTTCGAGCTGGCAAAGAAAACTTTTGAAGGAATCTTGTGAAATATTTCAACCATAACTACCATAGCCGCAAATAAAACCACAACCATAGTTCCAGTTCCATCCCCACCCTCTTGAAGTCCCCTCATGCGTCGCCTGTTGCGGTTGCCGGAAAATAGTAGCGATACTTGAAACCAAAAAGAAAAAAAAATAGCGAACGATGGCAAGGGACGACTCTTCCAGTTTTAGTATACCCTTGGCCCGGTGGGAGTGGGAAACTTTTACCACTCTGCACCACATAACGCCAGTGATTTTTGCGGAAAGACACAAATTTGTCACATAAAAATACGAGAAGAGAAGATGTTCGCGGGAGGTGGAGGGTAGTCGGATGGAAACATTGGGTGTAGAGACGACTGTTTTTGACGCCTTTAGTGTGCGCATATCTTTGGATGAAATTTATTAAAATTATTATGATTTAGTTATTTTACCATGATAGGTAGTAGTAAGAATTACGTAAATTAAGGTTTCCAGTCATAAAAGCTAAAGAAATGTGGTAAAAATTAATATAAAAAGCACAACAAATTTAAAATTTAAATAAAAATAATATCCAGTGGGTCAAAGTGGAACTCAGAAACCCCTCTGTGAACATGTAATGGTACAAGTTGCTGAATACAACATTATCACTTTTGGAAAAAAATGTCTTGGACAGAACTCTTTCGTTTTTTAACTAATTACGGAAATTTGAAACGTTTTTGATATCGTTGTTGAATGGCTTCTATTCACAATTCGCACTATATCGCGGTTTTCTGTTTTGAAAACCCTTTATTACCAGTTCTCGTAATACTACCGAGGTCTCACTTCTTTGTCTTTCCGTTATTCTGATTCAAACGAGCTTTTACTAATAAAGGAACTCCAGGCTAGTCTGCCGTAAGCTTCATTATGTCATATTTTTTTGTAAATAAATCAATGTCACATTGAAAACATTAATAGGGATTCCTTACTCTCTTTTTAAGTTCATAGAGGACAAGTGCGTCGACTCCTACGCTCGAAGTCTTGGTTCAATTCCAGAAAAAACGTCTTTTGGACATTTTCACGGCTCCACCTCTTTCCAGTCACTGATAATGCTCAAAGAGTGCAACTGTCGAAAAAAATCTTCTCAATCTCGCCGTTCGGAGTCGGCATTAAACTGAGAAGCTAGGCCCAGGTCCACCCGGACAGTATCGCCGCCATCATTATAATAATTATTATTATTGTGTTAGTATTTTAAGCCCTTAAGGATCTCAAGTTAGCTTACAAATCCAAGACCTTTCTTGGATTTGTTGGCTTTCTATAAAGACTGTCTAGGTTTCTTTCAAAACAAAGGGTACATGCATGCAAGAACTAATTTTTGTACAAAACAAAGATTTCGTCATAGGTTAGATTAGGCAGACAGGGCATGTGGGCAAATTGTGGTGGCCGTGAGTGAATAGAGAACAAATTCTTCCAATCTATGAACGTGAACCTATTGTTCTAAGTGTTGTCCAGCTATCTGGTGGAATTTGGAAAGATTAGAGAGAGGTTTGGAAATGTATTTTCTTTAGGGAAATACTCGCTTTAGTGGAACAAAAGAGATTCACTGCAGAAGACCTACTATCTGTTATAAGGCATGCGTTACGTCTTTTGGATTAACTCCAATCCTTCGATACAGTAAATAGATGTCTTCAGGTCGCGGTGTGGTTTCCCATGGCAACATGGATTGCAAAAAAATAACGAACTGAAAAATTGAGAACAAGGACTACAAATGCTTGTTGTGTTACTTCTTCTTCTTCTTCTTCTTAAGGCGCTACAGTCTGATGTGGACCTGGGCCTCACTCAACATGCCTCTCCAGCCAGCACGATCTTTCGCCAGCTGTCTCCAGTTTCGCAAACCAAGCCGGCCGAGGTCCCCCTCGACTTGTGTGCGCCACCTTCTACGTGGACGTCCTCTGTTGCGTTGTCCCATAGGCTCAGAGTCGAAGACTCTTCGGGCCAGCACGATCTTTCGGAAATACGTTTGAAATATCACTACGCTCATGGATGGCAATGATTTCCAAGCGTTCTACAATATATTTCGAGTGACACAGGGTAAGACAGTGGCAAAGGTAATGCAGTTTCTCTTTGTCACTTGTCATCAGTGAGTCTCATTTTCCTGATTTGTTTCTTAAGACGGTTATGGCCTGCTAGTGCTCCAACTATCATGCTTAGTAACCTTTTGCTACACTGAAGAAGATTGGCGATTTTCATTGGCGACTTCAGGTGAATGAACGAGAGTTCAGTAAATGCAATTTCAGTCGAAAGGCTTGCAATTAATTGATTTCAAACTAAGGAAAGACTTAATCCAATCAATGACTTCAAGAAAAATAACTGACTTCAGTATTGAAGTCTGGTTCGCAGAGTTAATTTATGAATTGCAAAATCAGAGGTAAGAAATCAATTGATTTTTAAAGTCAAAAGATTTAACTCCTTTACATCTCTTAAACGTCGATGCACTTTGTGACCCTTATTATCTATTTTGCCACAATTTTTCGTGTGTAAGATGAAAGAATTTCTTTTAGAAAAATGGTGTTGCCAGTTCAAGTACTGTTTATCACCCCATCTACCCACTCTATCAAGATCCTCTCTCTACCGATATGACTCAGTCTGTCTTTTGAGTTCGGAGATTACTCCAGATTGTAAATGCCTCCAGAAAGGATTTTAATTTGAATTGAATATGCGAATAAGCTACTGGCCGAGTTAAGGATGTCTCCAGTGTGGTCTTCAGTGGCATAGACAACAACGATCAATTGGTCAATTAATACTGTATTATGACGGTTTGGGAACACTGCATTATTATATTAACTGAAATATCAAATATAAAACAAACGTTAAAACAGTTTAGATCACTTTAAGCCGTTGCTGTGAAAAGATGCCAGACCCTTGCCTTCTTCTTCTTCTTCTTCTTCGGGCGCTACAATTCGAGGTGGACCTGGGCCTCTCCAGCGATCTCTCGCCAGCTGTCTCCAGTTTCACACACCAAGCCGGACGAGGTCCCCTTCGACTTATGTGCGCCACCTTGTAAGTGGACGTTCTCTGTCGCGTTGTTACACAGGCTAAGAGTTGAAGACTCTTCGGGCCGGAGCTAAGTTCTCCATACGCTCTGCATGGTCTAGCCGTAGTATACACCTGGTCTAGATACGTATACACCTGGCTAGTCTCATGAAGCTATACAGCCCATATAGTTCGTGGTTGAACCTTCTCCTCCAAATGCCATCAACGCAAACAGGACCAAAGATTACGCGCAGAAATTTTCTTTCGAAAAGACCAAGGGCCTCTTCATCCGCTTGCAATATTGTCCATACCGCTGCGCCGTAAAGCAGGACTGCTTTGATCAATGTCTTATACAAAGTCAGATTAGTATTTCGAGAGAGAACTCTATTTCTCAATTGCCTTTTGAGCCGAAGGAAACAGCAGTTGGCAAGAGTTATTCTGCGCTGGATCTCGGTACTGATGTTGTTTGTACTATTTATCCTATTTATCCTATTTTTTTTTACTATTAGATCCTTGTTTGGGATGGGTATTTCTCTCTCTCCATATGCATGGCTGGAGAGAACCTAAATGCTGTTACCCAGGTTATCCACTCCCACGTTATCCTTAAATCTTAGGTCTACCGTGATCCAGACAAAGACTTGTTGGGATGATAATAATCCCAAAACTGACAGAAATTGTTACAGCTTTTAATGACACAATTATCGTTCTAATCGCTCTTTTACTGCCTAGTCCGGATACTATGCAAAATAAGAGGCATGCTTCTTGTATTGCAAGGAACCGCACCTGAAAAATACTAACTTGATCCTGTAAGCGAAGGACCAACTCCGCAGTCGATTTTCGAACCATCTGTGTTCTAGTCCTGGTATAGTCTCAAATTACCATATCTATTCACCATTCTGTAACAGAATGGAATCGTCAGTCGAAGAAGCAATCAAATAACTTGGTACCGTCTTCATGACCCTACAATGAGCTTTCCATCAGTCGACTTGGTCTATGTTATTAATAGCAAATTGCCAAGGATCGTTATTGTATTAAATGTATTGGAATTTCTTGATTGAAAGTGGTTTTTATCGCTCGAAATCTGTTGATTTTCGATTACATCACTTTTCAGCAATTTGCTGCTCCATAAACTCTTCCAAAAATGCACGTGCAAATGATCATTCGGTGCCAAGAATAAACTTAAGATGAAGACAGTTTCCAAGAGATCGTGATATCCGGAGAAGATTACTGGTTTAGGTCCAGTTCCACTTAGACCTGAATCCCCTTCGGTTGGAAAGGTCTGACTCGACACTTAGAAAGGATTTTCAATTGGTACCGAGTCTGTCTGAATTTGTACGCTTCAACTCATTCGTCTTCTTAGGTTATGAATTTTAGCAGAAACGGAATCTAAATTATTTTAAAGTTTCCCAAAGGAAATACATATATGAAAACTTTCAAGCAACCCACCTTCGATTGCTGAGTGTGGCTGACGCTCGGCAATCATTTAGATAGAGCTTCTGTCATCTGTCATCGGACTCATTTTTTATGTAGGAAACGTTTCCATAGGTAGAAACATTAACAACACCAAATCCTTTCTCTCCATTCGGAGGCATAAAAAAGAGCAGCAACAATGTAAACAATCTAAGGCCGTTCATTAGTTGTATAAATAAAATGATAACACAAGGACATAACAACTGATGGCTGCATTGCACTTAGCGCCCTCGCAGAGTTATTGCGGTTCGCAGCCATAAACATAAAGCTCCCTAGGCCTTTTCGTCATTCTGAGTTATGCCGATGACAAGGAGGGGTGATTTCTACTGCCCAACGTACCTTGCTGTCATGTCATGAATATCGAAAGTTGTGTATGTTTTAGTGTTTCACCGAATATGTCCTGGTTGCTTTCAACTGCATGTAATATGCCACTGTGTACAATTTTTATATTATTATGACAAAAAAGGGTTGGCCCCGATGGTGAATAAACATTTATCATGGTTTTGTCATGGTGTGAAATTTCTTCTACCGGCTGGAGCTGAAATATACCTTTAAAAATTTACGATACTCAACAGAGTGGGCGGAGGTTGAAAGATCCGCCCGTAAGGTTTGGAGAATTTCGTTTAATACATGTACATGAATGGCCAAAGTGGGAGATGAGTTTTATGAGCGGCGTGGTTCGGGCCCACTTGGTGGTGCGGTGCGTTGAAATAGAAGGACATAAATCTTGTAACAGGATATGTGAAAAATATGTCATTTCGTGAATACGAAGCCAATTTATGGTTCATACGATGATATTTTCTTAAGCTTTCTCTTGTTATTGCCCTGGAACCCTTGAGAATGTTTGCTTCAACATAATTCAATTTATTCTCTTGTGGCACACGATTACAATGGACGGTTGTGATGGCATTTTTTTTCAAAATCATTGAGAATTGTAAAAAAGGGAAATGATTGAATTCTGGTTCAAGTTTGATCGGAATTCAATCTCTAAGAGTTTGTGGTATAATATCAGTCATTTTGAAGATTTGTAGCATAATTTAAACACCTTATGGATTGTATTATACACAAGAATTTGGTTTTTATATTTAAGAGCATACACTGATGGTCGCTTATAGAATTCGATATCACATAAATGTCTGCTAGTATAGTACAATAGCACCATTTCTTAAGTGCAAGCTTTGGTTTTATATACTATTCGACAACAGCAGTATTCTTCAGGTCAGAAGAGTAAGATATTGACTACGAGGAGTTTCTTTCTCTAAAGAAAAAGAAAATAATATCCGATAACTTTTGGATAATTTGGATCTGAGAATTGATAGTAAGGTTGATTGAGGCACTAAGCCATACGGTTGATAGTTTATTTGGGACAAGGACAATATTAATAATAAAATGGCGGCGCTACAGTCCGAGGTGGACCTGGGCCTAGGTTCTCAGCAACCACTCGTGTTGTGCGTGCTGTTGTTCTGTCACGAGCGGAGGGGACCTACAGTTTAATGCCGACTCCGAACGGCGAGATTGAGAAGCTTTTCTAGACAGTTATACTCTTTGAGCATTGTCAGTGACTCGAAAGAGGTGGAGCCGTGAAAAAATGTTTGATGTTTTTTTCGAGATTCGAACCGACGACCTCGAGCGTAGGAGTCGACGCACCTACCCACTACGCCGTGGCGCCCACAAGGGACAAGGACAAGGTCAGAAGTTATTTCGTGCGCTGTGAAAAGAGTATTTATGTTTATATTATACGTTTGTATGTATGTTTTGTCCACCTTATAAGAAGAAAGTGTTAGGATGCGACCACGCAATAAGCGACGAGCGATTGAGCGCTTGAGCGACGAGTCTGAGCGATGGGTGACAAATTACTGAGCGACATAGCTCAGCGATTATTTTTCAAGTTCAAGTTGAAATATTATAACCTATCTTGCTACTGCTCTCCGCACATAGTAGGATTTACTGACACCAATGTCACTACAGTCGACTAGGCTCGTTACTTTTGGAAACTTTTGGATTATGGATGAAAATAAATTTTCTTTGCCTGTTTAACTCCTATGTCTAAGAAAGAATTTTAAATGTATCTTGTAAACAATTCAATATTCTCTAAGATACTATAGTATTTCTCTTGTAGTCCACTCCATGGTGAACTTTGATCCAACTTTTGCAGCACGCACTCTAGTTGTGTTGTTAATTTTCTCTCACGACTGTAGGAAAACTGCAAATTTAATGCCGACATGGAACGATGAATTTTAACAAGGTTTTTCTAAGAGTCATGTTCTCCGCGCATTGTCAGTGAATCGAGAGAAGTTGTGTCATACAATTTTGTTTTACTAGTTAAAAGAAACTTTAATCAACTACACCTGTCACACCTATTAGCTAGGTAGCTTCTATGACAAGCTGAAAAATCTTTCTGACGATATTCTTATGTATGAACGCGCTTTTTCGCTGGTATTTGAACTGAATGATAATAGAAAAGACGAAGGCAGAAGATACCTTTAATGTAGCTAAAACCTAAATTTGAAGTTTACCTTACCTTCCCACCTGTCTTCTATCGAATACTCCCTAGAAGTCATCAACTTTCGAAATTATTTTCCATAATTAAATATTTAAAGCCTCCTCCGGTGTTGTCATCACATTTCCCATCATCACTCTTCTTGATCGACCCCCCAGTAGGGGTTAAAAACAGTGAAATAGAAAAAAAATAATAAAAATGGATAACCCACTTCCGCCATCTCATCGCTTATGATTATATGACGAAGAAGAAAGAGCCGTGTTCTCCAAAATATTACCTCAAGTGATTGAAGATCTTCTTCCTCTTCTCGAGAAATTACAAACGTGAAGTGCGTCTACATCCTCTATGCTGGCAGATGAAAAATGACTTCAACACCAGAACGCGAACACATCGATTAGTCGTCGCCGAGTAGATCGCAAAACTGAGTCCTTCATCTTATCCCCTGGACATTGCCTGCTCTGCTGTGCAGTGCCACTGCATAGTGGCAATAGGAATTTTCCAAGCGAATGGCTTCCAATTTTCTTTGAAGTATAAGTAGACTTCACGAGTGCACTTGTAACGTCTGCTACTTGGCTCCTTTAGTCATCATCGCCGATACGCTACCACTCATTCTATCTCACTCCTTGCATCGGTTCTTGATGACAGTTTTGCTCTTCACGTCTTGTGGATACCACTTCATCATCCCTGCCGTCCGAGAGTAACTCCCCCCACACCCAAACTGCAGCCGCATGACGCCTGGTTGACTTGGCTTTGGTAACTTCTGACGGATAAGGCGAAAACGATGGCGGGGCGGGTAAGAATTTCTCGTGGGTAAATGGTGGTAACTGTGTCGGTTTCCTAAAAGGCCAAACGAATCAGTCGTGAAGATTAATAGTCGTCGTGGTCTTGCAGACTAAAAGTCGAGCGATTATTCGCGCGAAACACACCAACGAGCGCTTGTGTCGCCGTCGGTCGTCGTGGCTGCGGGACCGGCACAGTGATGGTCTTTGCAGTGGTGACAACGAATAATGAAAGAATCATTCTGCTACAAGCGACGTTAGAAAAGGTCATGTGGCTTTATCCATAGACCTCGTTCATGGAGGAATGTAATATCTTCCAGATGGTGAAGCTGCCTATGATGGTGCCTTAAGAGCCTGGAGAGGGGCGCCACAACCGGATTGTTGTGTCGTGATGGAATCTACCTTCAGTATCATTGTTCTACACAAATGAAACTCAGGGCTTTAAGAAAAGCACAAGTTCGTAAGTGCCGTGTGCGCCAATATTCCCGGAAGAGACAAAATTTAAACAGAAAATGCTCTACAATGGCAGTTGGTGCCGCTGTCAGATGATGTTCGGGAAACCAACGTCGCCGGTGCAACAGAGAAACCGGACCCAGTCTATGGTAGCTAGACGGTCTGGTGGAAATTTACGGGTGTGGTAATTTTTCATTTTAAATGCACAAATGATTTTGTTTTCCCGCTTCGCTTTTGGTATAATAATAATACAAAATTCGAGTTGCATGGTTTAAAAGAGAAGAGGTGGTTAAAGCATTTCTTTTGCGATGGAGATGAGTTTTCCAAATTTGGCATTTAATTGGGCACAAAGACCAGTACATAAATGTACTGTAAAAAATGATATGTTTTTCTAAAAATTACTGAGCCAATATAGATCGCAAACTTATGCTTAGAAAACTGTAATTTTTTCAAATCCCAGAGGCTGAAAATACGAAGCAGTACTGAACGTACGCCAATTTAAACGCCAAAGAACTGGTGTAACCGAATGAATACACAAAAACAATACACTGTGAGCGTGGTAACTGCTTCGCTCAGTTTCGGTAAGTTACCTACTTACGCGGGAAATTAAGTTTTTATGAGAAAGTATGGGCAGTTTGATATTTGACTATGCTTTGCTTACATTTCTTATGCTTTTGACAAAAGCTTAAGTAAACGAACGGCATTATAGTTGGTCTTTTCAGGTTGGGAAATTGATTTGAATAACACAAAAGGTAAAAGCGAACGACTGGGCGAACGCTCTTACAAAAGAACGTTCAGAACTGGGGAAGATTCTAGCCTTACTCGCTTATTTTAGAAGGTGAAGCCATCGTAAAAGAAAATAAGCAATGGCTGAGTCTAGACAGTAGGTCAATCATATGAACACTGTGAACGGCGTTATGGAAAAAGAGATAATTATCAATGATCACCTTCAATATTTAGGACGTACGCATTGTGGTGGAAGTCTTTACTGTATATTATACAATAGGGAATCACTATGTATGAATAGTGCCTGTCCCAAGTTAGAGTTTCCCAGGTTCGAATCCCAGTGAAATCGAATCTGGTCCAGTCACCAATTGCCGTTGGGATCAGATTAATGGCACTGGAGTAGCTACCTTGCTACCTTGCAGTACAAAGAACCAGTTTTGAGTCTGAGTGCTCTAGTAGTGTTTCAAAAATCTCCCGAAACGCTAACGTCTTAGATGACAAAATTTCTAAGAACAGAAGAGAGCATCAGTGCTCTGGTATTGCACTTTACTCTTTGTAGAACAGTACTGACATTTGCTAGCTATTTACAAGCGCACACAACAAGTTGGTTGAGTTCCTTCTAAACTTGTGTGCGCGACACTGGCCGTCGACGTCTTCTGTTCTCCCGCAAGCTCAGAGTCAAAGATTAATACCTGCTAGTCAAAGAAAAGCATAACCTCTGAAAGCGGACTAAGCATGAACATTTTCAGTACAATTTTCTTGCATCGACATCATTAAGAAGCATGACAATTCCAAGATCTAAATATCTTAATTTCGTGGACAACGCTTTTCCACACAAACGGTGTAAAAACAAAATCTTGCCTGAATTGTATGACATCCTTCATTAATTTCAGGTTATAGCCCATAAAATCTTCTCATTAGCTCAAATCACCCAGCAGTGATCAGAATAAAAAAGATAACAGTTGAGGTCATCTTTCTAGGGATGGTTTTCCTATATAAACTGTATAAATATACTTCTTCCGTTGCTTATGTGTAAATAAGGGTAAATGAGTGTGGATGTATTTCAGAAAAATATTACTTGATTGCCCAGCGAACCCACCCCCAATTAAATGTTAATATAAGTCCCAATAATGGGCGCCGTGGCGTAGTGGGTAGGTGCGTCGACCCCTACGCTCGAGGTCGTCAGTTCGAATCTCGAAAAAAACATCAAACATTTTTTCACGGCTCCACCTCTTTCGATTCACTGACAATGCTCAAAGAGTATAACTGTCTAGAAAAAAGCTTCTCAATCTCGCCGTTCGGAGTCGGCATTAAACTGTAGGTCCCGTGAACATTTCTTTTGTATTGCCCATTCTCTCCGCTCGTGAGAGAACAATAGCACGCACAACACGAGTGGTTGCTGAGAACCTAGGCCCAGGTCCACCTCGGACTGTAGCGCCGCCATTATTATTATTATTATAATTGATAGAACACAGCCTGCTGCCACTGGTGGGTTCGCTAGAATCGAAGCGGAAGCTGTCAAAATGGGTTCAGCTATAAATGAGGGCAAAAACGAAGTATATGCTGTCAACAAGACGGGATAAACAACATCGACGAATTAGACAGAACGTCACAATCGACAGCTATAACGTCGAGGTAGTATGGGACTTAGTCTACCTTGGCTCTACTATAAACTTTAACAATAACACCTCGGCAGAAATAAAACGAGGAATAACTCTTACGAAACGTTGTTTCTTTGGGCTAAGAAAGAAATTGAGTGGTTAGGCCCTAACTGGAAGAACTAAAGAGATTCTATATAAGACCTTGATCATCCCAGTCCTGTTTTATAGCTCTGAAGCACGGACTTTGTCAAAAGTGGATGAGGATATCCTCGGTCGTTTTGAGAAAAAAATTCTTCGTAAAATATACGGTCCCATTTACATTGACGGGCTTTGGAGGAAGATATTCAACGATGAACTATACGAGCTGTACAGCGACATCGACCTAGTCAAAAAACCGCGCATTAGTCGCTTAAGGACATGCATAGCGAATGGGCACCAATACTCCGGCCCGCAGAGTCTTCGAATCTAAACCAGAGGAATGATGCAGTAGAGGATGATTTCGCCTTAGGTGGCACGCACAAATTGAGGAGGACCTCAACTACCTCGTAACTGGAGGCAGCTAGCTAAGGAAAATGCGAGCTAGTGAGGCTTGTTTTTTTAGTCTTTTTTTCAACACAACTGGAGCACTCAGACTCAAAACTGGTCCATTGTACTGCCAGGTAGCAACCTACTCAAATGCCGTTAATTTGATCCCAAGGGCAAATGGTGACTGAACCAGTTTTGATTTCACTGGAATTCGAACCTGGGACCCCTCTAACTTGGGGCAGGCACGTAACCAACTGAGCCATTCACTCGTATAGAAAGGCTTGTTAGTTAAGACCCAGGTTCAACCCGAATTGTAGCGGAAGCTTAGTAAGTAAGTACACAATCAGTTTGGCGGGCGAAAACGTAGTCAACAAGCGATATATTTTAAAGATGAATAGTAGAATCTCGAAAGTATGAATGATTCTACAACATAAATAATTCAGAAAAGAGGACTATTTCTTTCCTATCTCTTTATCCGGGCGACAGTCTTCTATAGAGGTACTTTTTAAGAAAAAGGTTTAAATGGGACTGTTTTTTTACCTCTCATGAGCAGTTTTTATTATATTATATTTTGTATATTTTTATATTTTTATGTTCTTTATTCTTTAAAACTAAAATTAATTGCTATTTTTTTATGAAATAATAATTATAAATACATGTTCATCTCATCTTGACGTTCTGAAGGTATAATGTTGTTATAATGTTCGCTCTACCTAATCACATGGTCGTAGGCGTTAAACTGGATAGACAAAGCTAATTCCGGAAAAGTTGTAGATATGCAAAGCACAGGGGAAACCATTACTCACCTTCTCGTTCAGTGCGCTCTCGATTCGAAGTAAAGTTCAACTGGCTCCGTCTTTTTCAACGAATAGATCGATTTGAGTAGCAAAACTTTTGCTGTTGCTAGAGCATGCACAGCTGTTCTTAAGCGATTGGTAAACATCCAACGCAAGGCCAAACTCATTAAAAATGCATTTTAAAGAGCCATGTAAATGATCAAGATGCTTCGCCTTTCTCGCCAGAGTCTCGTACTTTGGACTCATTGTGAGACATGCATCAATCCAAATCGCATGTAACTTTCTAATTGATTTGTAGAAAAACCCCACAGATAGTGACTGCAAGTGATAGGAAAGTGTAAAAACAACGCCAAATAAAAGGGACTCAGTAAAAATAAATTTCATCAGGAATGTGAACTAACACCAGTACAAGCTGTATCCATCGTGTCCAAGCATCGAAAACAGTATCGTCGTCTCGTCTTTCCACGCCGCATCAGTAAAAGTGGAAAATAATTTGAGAACAAAAAAAAGGAGGAAACCAAAGCGAAAAAAACGAGAAATCCGTCAGTATGAAGAATGGATTTTGCACAGATGAAAGACCACAGTGTCGGTTTGGTCTTCTGTGTCGCAGATTATAATTTACCGTCAGCAGAAGCTGATGATTTTAGACTGTCTTCCCTTTTGCTTTTTTTCTCGTTCAATGAAATTCAGTGTCAAAATGACGGAATCCTTATCCAGAGTAAGTCGAGATATATACCAACGGATGCACGTACGTAGCAACGTACATACAAATTTCTTTATTCTCAGTTCCGTTCAGTCGCTCACTTTATCTGGAACAATCCAACCGTACGTTAATGATAATGACTGCTCCTCCACATGGTCGACCGAAATATTCACATTTCTGGTTAAAACAATGGAAATTTTGTGAAGCAGTCCGCACCGTGGTCCTGGGCAGACGGCGAGAATAAAAAAAGTGAAACTCTTTCTTTTTCCGTTTATTCATTTCATTTAGAACCAGTTCTAGATACATCGCCATATATAGACCAATGTCAGCACCGTGCACTCACGGAAAAAGTAAAAGTAGTGGCAACCGCTCTCAGAACAAGTTACTGTTAGTACTCCAGAGTCTAGCACGCGGGACAGGTATTTGAATGAGCAAGCACCTACCTCTCTGGGCTTTAATTAGCCGGACGCTTAATTGGCCTCTAAACGGAGAGGGGAAAAAATATGAATGTAGCCAAGTGAGGCGGTGCGCTTTGCGGCGTCACACCAAGCCAAAGCAAGTTGCACCACAAAGCACGAGCGAAGGTCTTCACGCGCCGATTTAACAACGTGGTAATGCGGGACCGCAGTTCGGATGACGGCGCGGCGTGTAACGCGTCAAGCCGGTTGTTATAGGTCAGTAAGCGCGCGTGAGCGTGTAGCAATTTTTATTTACTTTTTTTCCTTCTTTCTTCTTCCGTTTTGTAAAATTTTCTTTGGCTTTTCATGTGAGTTTGATTAGTGTGGTGTGTGGCAAGTTGAGAGGGAGCACGGGTGGGGTTGCGTGAAATCACTCTGTCCGCGGTAAAGGTGTAACGAATTCTAGCTTACGGCAATGTTTTAAAATTCAAGTCGAACAGAACTTCTGTAGGTTGGTACGTACCTGAAAAGAGAAAGGAAAAGGGGAGACATTAGTAAAGATTAATGGCAGCATGGCGGCAGAGTGCTGGGGGCATTATGTTGTTAATAAATTAAAGTGTGTAGCGGATAGAGTGAGGAAGAGGTTAAGGTTATGGCCAGGAGGCATTATCCGCAGTTTCAAGTTGAGGGTTAATAGATAAATTTAGACATATGACAATCGTTTACTGGAACTCTCAATGAGTTGTTATATACGAATTTCTCGTTTTAAAAAGCGTTTGAGAGTTATTTCAATTTAACTTAGCATTGTAAACAAAAGCTCCAGGCTGTAACCGGGTTCTGTGGATTCGCGGTGTTTGGCGCAATATTGTTGTCACTTTGCAAATATTTGTAGCACTCAATGCACTGAAATTCATTAAAAGAAAATTCAGTACACCTTCCCACATCTCCCTTCTCTAAATTCAAAATTTTCAGAAAGATGTTCTTATTTTTTTGTCAGAGGTTTTTGTAACTCTGCACTGGAGCACTTAGTCTCAAAATCTGGTACTGCCAACTAGCGACCTACTTTTAATGAAATTTCATGATCTTCCGAAGGAAGACCGGCAAGAGCTTCTGTGATGAGGAGCCTACATCATCAGCTCCGACCTCATTAGCACCGGATAATTGCCACCTGATCCGAGCAAAGGCGGGACAATGGGAGTGGAAGTGCTCTGCAGTGTCATCGTCTTCTCCACAGGCGTCGCAGAGCACACTTAGGTGTTTGGCGAAGGTGTAGTGTCCCGTTAGTACGTCGGTAAGTTGTCTGCAGTCTTTTCTGTTAAGAGATGACAAGAAACCCGCGGATTTCTTACAGACGTTGGGGAGCATGCGCTTGGTCTATCTACATCCTGGAGAGTCATGCCATCTGCGGTTGTGCTCTCGAGAAGTCCAACCATCGACTGAGGCCTTAACCAAGGCCGCAGGTAGTCCCAGAGTAGATTCAGGATCTCATTTCTTGTGATCCCGTGGTGCCCCGGGGCCCAGTCAAATCTTTAATCAAATTTAAGCTGCCGATCAAATCCAGACAAGACTTGCATTCCTGAACTATCCTGAAAGTGGTGAAAGGGTTGAGCAAGGTCTTAAGCACAGCTTGGCTGTCGCTACAGACGCTAATACTTCGCCCTTCCACCTATTCTTCACAACATAGTTCGTAGCCATTAGGATCGCATAGGTTTGCGCTTGGAAAACCGACGCAAATTTACCTAACGAGGTGTGCAGTCAAAAGTTGTCGCTTTCCACGAAGGCACCAGCACCAGATCCTTCATTGGTCTTGGAGCTGTCCGTGAAGATTCGACTACATTCCTTTCCTTGCTCAGATTCTGGACAGAGCCAGTCCTGGGTGCAAGGAAAGTCGACTTTGTATGTTCGTCGCAGCTGGAGTACAGGTGTCCGCGCGTCAGACGGCATATCCACAAGGAAATATGATGCGCGAGGTCATCGAAACTCCAATGTGAGTTGTACCAGAGACTACTTCTTTTTAAACGGAAGATGTCCTTGAGAGTACACCCCATGATGTGAATACTTAGGGGGGAAGATTCAGCAGTACATCAAGAGCAGAGCCAGGCGTACTAGGTAAGGATCATATGCAGCCGAGATAGACTGTTTTTTGAAGCTTGGTGAAAGCAGCAGTTACGTATTTACGCGAAAGGAGAGAAAGGGCCTATTCATAGCCGTGTCCGATATAAATTGATCTTTTTGCAGCTAGACCCCAGAATTTGCCGAAAATTCCCTTACAATGCCAGGATACTGACAGTTCAGGAAGATAATGTGAAATACTTTTATAAAATTTGTTGTCGTTTTTTGTTAACATGTAAACATTAAATAACGAAGACAAGAAATCCTTGAGGAGCCATACCCCGCTTTAGAAAATTCTAGATTAGAGAGAGAACAATTACACGCACAACACGAGTGTTTGTTTAGATGTTAGGCCCAAGCCCACATCGGACTGCAGCGCCGCCATTATTATTATTGTTAACCTACCTGGCGCTGTTAAAGTATGTCCTTCTTCGATAAGGAAACAAATTAGTCCAAGGCCAAGAAGACACAATTAATGGTTTAACTTCCAATGATTCCAATTCCTGTAACCTAGCTTAGCCTAACCTAGCCTAGCTTTTTCAGCACCCACCAATGTTATTCATCCTACCTTTCACTCACCAATGGAATCGATATACAGTTTTATATCAATTCAGTTTGAGAATCTTTTTTTAACAGCATTGACAGGAACTCAAGAAAGTTAATATCGTGGTAATGAAAGTTGTTGTCGCTCAGCATTTTGACGTCAGAGGACCATTTTGCAGCGCATTTTGAAAGATGATTTGCATTTGTTTCCATATAAAGAGCAATTGGCTCAGAGATTATTGCCGACAGTCTATGTCGCCAAAGAGTTGCTCGAATGGTTGACACTGAACCTGATTCTTGGAAGCAAATTTTTTTCTTGAAAGCGAAAATTTGGCCATCCAAATCTTCAGATATCCCTCCAGACTTATTTTTGAGGTGTTATTTGAAAGGCATGTGTAACCCAGCAAGCCTCTGACCATTGACGAGCTCAAAGTAAAACATTCGTGCTGAAATCATCGCTACACCGCTCGATGATGCTCGAAAACGTCCTAAAAAAGCTCCGGTTATTTATGTTGTATTCAAAAGCTAAAATTAGAATAAATAAAAATAAAAAAGTGGGCGCCGTGGCCGTGTGGGTTTGTGTGTCGACCCATACGCACTTGACTTTCAGTCTAGTCTAGTAAGTCTAGGTTCAAATCCCAGCTCAAGCAACAATTTTTCAAAAACAAAAATGTTCGCGGGGACCTACAGTTTAATGCCGACTCCGAAAGGCGAGATTACGAAGCTTTTTCTAGACAGTTATACTCTTTAAGCATTGTCAGTGACTCGAAAGAGGTTGAGCTGCGAAAAAATGTTAGGTGTTTTTGCGGGAATCGAACCGAGAACATCGAGCGTGTGAGTCGACGCATTTGCGCACTACGCCGCGGCGCCCAGCATTCACATGCCGACATAAGAACATAAAAAACGTCGCACCCTGTATCTGGCACCACTAAGATTTCTATGTCATCGTGTACTGCACGAGTTTTTTTTTGTTGCTTTCATTTTAGCCCAAACAGGGCTTCCTCATTGCACACTCGAATAGTTGTTACGAATGTGAAGTTTGTCCACCTTTTTTAAATATTGATTGGGAGGTCAAATAACTGGATGGATCTTCATGAACTTATTTTAAGATCATTCATATTCATTTTACGTACAACCTGTGGATAATGCCATTAAATTTAACAATAATCACAAACTACTTCAAGTAGACGAAAATCATTCCAATAGTCGACTACTGAAATAGTGCCTTCCACTCCTGTGGGGAGCTCTCAGCCTTTCATATTCAAATCGATTAACCACAAACAGCAGCACACAGAGCCAGTCCATCATATTCCAGTTAATTAAACCCCGTGCATAAAGGACTCTAGAGTCTGGAGAGCAAGACCGTTGGACGATCAAATGCAAATGACACATTTAATTTCTCTGGCACAAAGTGAAATGAAATTTTCTGAGAGAGCGCGCCACTTAAGCAAACCAAAAAGGACATCTTCAAGAAATTACTATCAAACCATAGAACGGTTTGTCTGGTGAAGGATCCTTCTATTCGTCGTCCGTCTCCTCTTCTCCCCTGTTTGTCTGTCTGTCTGGAAATGATTGTGAAAGAGGATGAATACATTTTTTTCCTCGTCCCTCTGCTCGCGTAAAGCATATTATTAGTTGTTTTCGTCTTCGATTTATTTATTTTTTTTTCTGACTTGTCAATACACTGAAATGAAGGGGACGGAGGCAGACAAAAAATAAACGTTAAGTAAACACGACTTCCATTACAAAGCAAGGGGCACGCCTTTGTTCTTCTTGTATTGACAGGAGCATCGGAATTGGAAAGAAAAATTGTCGTTGGCAGGCTCAGGCGTGGGATGAATGGATGAGGACACAACAATAGACAAACAGTCAATTAGATTCATAGCAATTCAAATCTGCATTTGAGATATTCATATCTTTTTTGTTGTTCGTGTTGTTGTTGTTGTTTTCTGACGAATGTCTTTGTGCGTTGGGGGAAGTGCCTACGACAAAGCATCTTGTCGTAGACTTTCAGAAGGCAACGGAACAATTGAACTTGACTGCTACCTATATCCGGAATACATGTGATGAAGAACTGTACGAGTACATGGAAATATACATAATCATGTTTGTTCTATATTGCAGAGGGATCGTTAGCGAGTTTGGTAGTTTGTTGAGAGAGTAGAGTCAAGTACGTATGTAGGTCAGTAGATAAGCAGACGCACGTTTGATTCACGTAATATGAGCTAAGAGGAATTGCCAATATTTCAAGTCTAATACATTTTTTGAGGCAGGCAGCGTTTAGTTCAAAAACGAGGATTCGGCCGGCGAGATTCTGTGCAGTCTCTTGCTATTGGAGCTTGAAAACGGGACGTTCTCACTCTACTGCGGGTTCAATGTTGATTTCCTCGAAAGTGTGGGCAAAAATTATCTCAACAAATTATTATTATTATGGTTGAGGGTATATTGTACCGCGACCTTCAAGATCTATTGTGCCTCCTTTCAATACCTTAGCACAATTACGAGTTTCCCTCAAATACAGTTCTTTTCAGAGTTGTATTGAGGCTAATGGACTCCTATTGCGCATAGGTGAAGAAATCTGTTCTAGAGTATTCTCTCTAAACCAGTTTCCTTCAGGAATCTGAGAATGAGAGATGGTTCTAGTGATTGCATTTCTTCTTCTGATAGTAGGTACTTGCCCAGACTTCTTTTTCTTTTGTGGGCTAGTGCCTCACAAAATCCGAGTATATGTTCTGGAATTTCATTAAATTCTCCACAAAATCTGTAGAGACCTTCTTCTGATACCCCTAGTTTCCTTAGATGCTCCCTGAGTCTACAGTGCCCCGTTAGGAAGCCTGTTAGGATACGGAGGTTATTCTTGCTCATTTTGATGCATGCCTCGAATCTCTTCCGGTCATATTGCCCTAGGAGTTTCTTGGCCTGCTTCATTCCACGAGCGTTATTCCAGGTTTCTATCCGATTCCTTCTTTCCAGTTCCCTGAATCTCTGGAGATGGTAGGAGATGGTCTCCCACAGCGCAGAATGGTTCAGGGCCTATGAAGGGTTCTGATGCTCCTTACCTTGCCAGGAAGTCGGCCATTTCATTGCCTTCTATACCCGTATGGCCAGGTATCCAGCAAAGTTTTACTCGGTTTCTCCTACTTAACTCTTTGAGCTTTTGCAAGCAATCCCATACAAGTTTAAATTTGATGGTGTAGGAGTCCAGTGCCATAATAGCGGCTCGACTGTCCGACATTAGTGCTATGTCGCAGTTGCTGTAATTCCTTTCAAGAACGAATCTGTCTATGGCATAAATTTCCGCTTGAAAGATGCTGGTACATTTGCCCATGGATTCGAAGTATTTTGTCCTGGGTCCAAAAACTCCTGCTCCAGTTCCTTCGTCAGTTCTTGATCCGTCTGTATACCATTTTACCGTGTTGCTGCTCAGTCTGTGGACCATGGATGCATTGCTCCAGTCCCTTTTGGTGCTGAGCTTGCTGATAAATTGAATTTCCTAATCACGTCATCCTTCGAGGCATGCGAACCTTTGCACTTTGTTGAGTGTCTCCCACGCGCTGATCAGATCGGTTCTCTTGGTCCATAGGTTATTGTGGGTCGAACAACAGAGATGTACATCCATCTTAGAGTACTTGGACTGCATCCCTAGGATTTGCCCGTCAAGCTTCGACAAATCATTAGAGCACGCGCCGCATGTTTTTTCCAGATGAGCTTGCTGTCCAAGATTACTCCCAGATGTATAACTTCTTTTACCGGAGTCAGTGTTGTACCCGACAGACTTATTGGTTTTAGTCGTTCCAGTTTTCGTTTTCTTGTGAAAGGTGCTATAGTGGTTTTTGCCGGATTTAGGCTTAGCCCATCCGACAGGCACCATTCCTTAGTTAAAGTTAGTCCCCATTTGATAATATCGCATAGGATCTCCTCCATTTTTCCTCTGGCTATGATTACTATGTCATCGGCATATGCCTGACATCTGATGCCATGGTTAGTTAGTATCTCTAGAAGCTCGTCTACAACTAGGCTCCACATGAGAGGAGATAGAACTCCTGCTTGTGGGCATCCTCTTGTTGTGTCGACTTTTATTATGCCTCCTGGTGTGTGAGTCTCCGCTGATCTTGTGCTCAGGAGTTCATACATCCATTTCGATACTGTGTGGTTTACTTCCTTTTTGTCCAGAGCCCGAACAATTGCATCATGGGATGTGTTGTCAAATGCTCCTTCAATATCCAAGAAAGCACATATAACTATTTCTTTCGCATCAAGGGCGCTTTCTATAGTTTCTGTCAGTTGATAGAGTGCAGTCTCTGTGGATCTGCCTGCCCTGTAAGCATGCTGACAGTAATGAAGAGGGGATGTGTGTAGTACTTCCTCTCTTATGTAGTTATCCACAGCCTTTTCCATTGTTTTGAGAAGAAACGATGTTAGGCTGATTGGTCTGTAGGACTTTGGTAGACTTGGGTCTTTCTTCCCCATTTTCGGAATGAACACTACCTTTGTCCGTCTCCACTGGTTTGGTATGTATCCCAGTGCTAGACTACTTCTTAATATCATTAATAGAAACGGTATTAGTTTGCCTTGCCCTTTTTGAAGTAGGATTGGCGTGATTCAATCCACACCTGGGGATTTGAAGGGCTGAAACGAAATCTCAACATAAGAAACAAATAATGAAAAGCCAGTCGTTTGAAATAAAAGTGGCAAATTTTGACATTTCATTCAGATGTCACATTTTTAATTCTAGAAAGCCGCGATATCTCACAACGTAACATTTACATTCCCATTTTGTATGCTACCCCCATACCTACATACAACCGAATTTTATTACTGATCATCTTGAAGATCTGTTTCGCCGAAACTCTAACCTAAGTACAAAGTGAATGTATGCATGTGCATAGAGGTTATATGCGCCTCCTTTGTGCAGTTAACTCTACAAGAGTATCAGACTCTTAATCCACTACTGACCCACCAGTCGGGTGGACAACCAAATCAATTTGCCCTTCATCTTGCGTGTTAATTCATTTTGGAATTTCAACTGCAATCCCCCACACTCAGTCCGTTGTAGAGAACGGAGCTTATACACAAATCCTTGTTTCAAATATGAACAGCGCACCCCAAGTGCTCGAGCACATCCCTTCTCACAAGAAATTTTGTTTTTAATTTTCTAGTCATGTTCCAGTAACGGTAAGCATCCCACAAGTTTGCAAACCGATTCGCACATGAATTCTCCAGTTTGTAAGGATTATAGCCTCAGGCTACCATGCGAAACTGTGTGTTGCTTAATGCAAGTGGAGAGCTCCTGCAATCCTCCTATACCCTGCAGCAGCCATGCCGCTCATGCCGCATGGAACAATGCTGACAATGTCACCATGGTCGTCGTCACAGTCGTCGTTCTCATCATCCTCCTCCCGGTCGACGGCGTCTACGGCGTCGTCGTTGCTTGCACAGTGGTAGTGTGTGAAGGCAAGCACAAGTGAGCAAAGACTCACGATGAGAAAATCTAACGACTGTCATTTGCACAGTTGGATTCTATTACAAGAGTCTAGCGGAGGATATTCCCAGTGGACATTTACCGATGGCCGTGTATGCGTCTTAGTGCTCAAGGGGTTGAAATGCTGCTTCCATTCGGCATGATGATGATGATTATCCATTTTTGTTGCTCTCCCTTGCAATGCAACAGCAATGACTTTTATCGGTGGGTCGGTGTATGCATGCATGTCGCCATCGCCACCACCAACGCCGAAACAATAGGGGGTTGAGAACCAAATCGGTTTCATCCTGCTCCCACAAAATTCTCAATTTTCGATATGAAACAACAAAAAATACTCAAAAACAAAGCTACCAAATAACAATCACATCCTTTCCCGTTCAATTCACTGCCATAAATGGAGGGAGAGTGGTGGCAAACAATCACATATGTGAACCATAGTGTCAGGACATTGCGCCATTATTGTTCTGCCTGGTATGAGCATAAGTGCGCGACAGAAAAGTTGTGTTAATGTCTAGCGTGTGACACTGTTGCAGGAGAAGCAGGAGCTTTTGATGCTGCCAAACTTGGGCTTTATGCGTGTAATTGCTTAAGAAAGAGGATCCTCTTGCGAGATAATGCTGCCTTGTTTGACATTTATTCTTCTTAACACTGTCACCTGCACATTAAGTGCAAGGTACACACACTGAAAGGTTCAAAGTGAAGGACAATAGAGGTGTAAATTTCATTTATTCTTCATCCTCAACACAAGCACACGTGCACACGCTGCACGGCGAAACTAAAATGACAAAATAGAAACAAAAGCAAAAGCAGAAGCAGAAGTAACAACAATACAAAAATAAGTAAAGCACAGATGTCAATGCCTCCTGTCTGATTTTTAAAGGAAATTCTTACACATATTCCTTCTGCACTCGAGGATTCACACAATGACAGGATAAAATATTTACCCAACGTGAGCGGAGAATGGGAAGAGATAAAAATTAAAAGGAATGTATATCCTTTAAACCCATTTCGGCCGTCAGAAATGAGAGAATTCCTTTTGTAGAATGAAAATCCTTTGGGATTTCATTCAGTCTCTTATCGTTTGCTCACTCTTTTGGCGGATTTTAGGATGAACAATTCTCCTCTGATGTGTGGAGTGTGAGTGTGTGCAATTGACATCCACAAGTGAATTTTACGTTTTTTTTTTTCCTTCTTTTTGTTTCTTGCGAATGAGATTCCTCTATCTCCTATTGTTTGTTAGTCCGTTTTTTCATTCTGTAGAACAGTGCCATGAACTTTTCCTTTCAAAGCGTGGGCGGGGTGCATACTTTACTGGATGGATGCATTCGAAAGGGGGTTAACATGTCTTTCAAGAATGATAAGTCTTTAAATCTGAAAGAGTAGGTTTTTCATTTATTTTTAGCAGCAGATCGGGTGCAATCCTGTCAAATAGCAAGAAAATTGACATGACGATCAGATTGCACAAAGCTAACGCGAAACAGAATTTCACCATTTTACTCTTAAAAAAATACAAACTTTTTTATGACGGGCAGGGCAGACCAGGGGTACTTTCTACAGCCCCCTTCGAGTCACAATGCTCAAAGAGAATAACTATCTGCATAAAACTTTTCGAACTTCGCTGTTCCGAGTAGGCATTAAACTGCAGGTCCTCAGCACTGGTAAGGAAACAATAGCATGCACAAAACGAGTGGTTGCTGTAGAAGCTATGTCCAAGTCTACCCTGAACATAGCGCTACCATTACTATTACATAAGCCTAACGGGGCATATCAGCCTTGAAGGTTTTGGGCACTCAGTTTAATAAACTAAGACGTGGGTAATTTGGTCTTTCTACCAGTGGTTTATGTTCTCCGTGGTATTCGAAGCTAGTCTTGGTCGGAGTACTCTTGTACATTGCTCAGTCAGGTTACTCCAATTAATAGTTCTTACAGTTTTACATTCCATTTTTAACAGGACCAGTAAAGAAAGCTCTGCCACCTCGCTTATCATCCAGTTTTCGAGTAAATAACAATAACGTCCCCTGAGCTTAGAGTTTTGAACTAGCTACATGTTATATAATGTATCTATACGTGGCGTTGTGCTTGTATGGCATATGATACCAAAGCAGGACAACCAGCAACAAATTGTGCTTTGTCGCTAATCTCATCTGATACATTTCCGTTCGCATTATCGTTAGACCTCTAGGAGAGAGTTTTTAAAATAATGACATCAGGCCTTCTTTCATTTCAGAAATTTCAAATTGCATAAGTCGTTAGCAAAACATGTGCAGACGCAAATTTTCCACACCAACGTTAACGATTCGCATAACTCTCTTGTCAAGGATATTCGCTTCCCCTTGTTTTTCAAGCAATTCCTCTAATTCGTTTTCGCAAACACACACACGTCTGGTTGAACTTGTGTCCAACTTGACATGCGTGCAATTTTTAAACCTTTCATCCAAACCCATGCAATCCTTTGATTATCTGGAAAACATCTTCAAACGAATGATTCCATCAAATGTTGTTGTATGTAGAGCACACGCAAATATCAAATCAAGGGCATTTGTTTAAGCCGCGTTATGTAGTATGCATACGTGTAGGACCTCCCGGGGATTCCATTACGCTTACAGTTCGCTGCAGGGTATTCGATTTTTCAATAATGAATATCTGCTGGCTTTGTTAAATGTTCTGTAGAATTGAGAGGAAAAAGGAAGAAAACATAACTCAATGCGAAAAAATCGTGTTCTGGCGTCTGAACACACTTTCAAGCAGTATCTATAATTTGGATGCTTGGAAGTCCTTATCACCCTTGTACACTTTCGTGTGACTTCTTGTCACGTGTTCATTAGAAGACATCCACAAAATTGATATAAGGACTTAAGAATCGTTGATAGACAATGAGATTTCTAAGGAACTCTTCTACACAGCTCTGGCTCTATACACCAAGAATAAAGGTTTTAAATGACTAATATTGCAGGGAAGTTCGTTCTCTGTTCAGATCTGCTTCCTCTTTTGGAAATGGAACATAAAAAACAAACGCATTGCTTGCTCTTAAAATAATTATTTTAAATAATAGTAAGCTTAAAATTTAAAATTCATAACAACAACCACGATTAAAAATACATTTTTAAATGTTTCATGAACCGCAGTTGAAATGAATTTAATTCGCATTGCTTTATAAAATTACAAACACACGCAAATAAAATAACCGAAGGCATTTCAAAGTCTAATTGTTGTGAAACACTTGAATAACTGAAAACGTTTCCTGCATGCATTCTTTCAATTTTCACTCACCCCCCGCGGCATTAGACAGAATATCCATTTAATTTTCTTTTCTTTCGAAAACTAATTCTGAAATGAATGCCAGCACTCGTATGAAAGCTTGACATTTCAAACGAGAAATGCGTGGGTGTAAAATGGAAAAAATTAAATTTCTATTTATAGCCTAGCATGCAACCACGATAGGCAGCTTTGATGCGGGGGATAATTTATTTATGTGAGACATTTATAAGCTCAACAAGTTGAAATGCATGTTTGCTTGCAATATTTATCATAACAGCTCACCCAGGGAGATAGTTTGACTAATACGTACCTGTAAGGAGAAAGAAAATAAGATTTATTATGTGAATAAATACTTTGAGGAGAATTTTAAGCGGTTAAATTAATGAAAATCGCAAGCAATTAAAAATTAATTTGACATAAGAAGGGCAGTGTCTTACATTCTGTCGGTCATTTGGTCGCGTGAAATAAGACCAAGGTCAATGGTGCGCTCCACCATCACAAATCATGAGGACACTAAACAGGCATGGCGTAAAGGTGAACCAAAAACTAATATAAAGATAGGTCAATCGAAAACATTAGACAGCCGAAGAAGAGACTTTTAGTAAATATATAGATATACTCGTATATATATATACACTGCCTCAGAAATGTATTCGGAATTATGTTTTTTTCCAGGATTTTAGTATTGTTAAACAACAAATAATTATTATAATTATAATAAAAAAAACAGTTTCAATTCAACATTTATTCTCTGTTAACAAAAAATCGGAAAGAATAATGCATGTTTTCTGCTTGCAACAACAACAAAATGCAACAAACTAGAATCCAGGAAAAAAAATAATTCCGAATATTTTTGTGAGGCACTGTATATATTATGATCATATTACCACCACGGGATTGTCTCAAATACGATATACTATCCAGACAGAATACGTTCTTAACGCTGCGGTAAGATTATTTTATGCAGCGGTAATATTACTTTGACATAATGGGACGTTGAAAACGAACTTCGGGTGACAGGTGATACATATATTATTACAGCATTACAACGCGACAATGGTACGCGCTCTGCATCGCAGAGCCTTCGTTCGATCAGTTACTGCATAGTCTTCCGAATTGTCTTTAAAAGCTCCAGAAGAAAACAGTGTGTTATTGAACGCTAACAGAAAAAAAAACTTTCTGGACTACTTAAAACTCCTTTTAACGGTATTCCCTCATTTTTGCAGGAAAATTAAAGCACTGAGGGGAATAAATGGGTAGACGAACTTAACATTCATACATTATGACAATCAGCCATAAAGGGGTACACAATTGAGCAGTGCGTTAAGATTACGAAAATGGGCGTTCAAATCAAAATGCATTTCGTGTACTTCGTAATTTTTTTTGTTACCATAATCGACCAAATGTGTCCAAAATCGGTAGAATTGTGCGAAAATTCAGCAAACCGGGTCGGTAGGAAATGTGAAAACACCTGTGCATGCTTGTCCAGTTCGTTCTGCAGAAAACATTGTTGTTGTTCGCGATAGTGTGGCAAAAGAGCCGTCAATCAGTTACCGTGAATGGTGTTCGCTATCGCGAGATGATAACGAACTTCTTGTGGCCAGAAATTGAGGATATGGACCTGGACGACATGTGCTTCTTGCCACACAGTCAACGAAACAATGGCTCTTTTGCGCGAGAAATTCAATGGCCGTGTTACCTCACGTCGTGGCGATGTTAATTGCCCACAACGATCAGGTGATTTGACACCATTGGGCATCTTTGTTTGGGGATATTTAAAGGAAAAAGTGTACTTCAATAAGCCAAGAACAATTCAAGAGCTAAAGGATGAGATAATTCGGCACATTAACGACATTGAACCTCAATTATATCCCAGAGTCGTTGAAAATATGGACCATCGGATAGAGGTATGCCACCGAAGCCGTGGAGACCATTTGGCCAATATTTTGTTTCACACATAATTGTCATAGATCCTTGTATCATAATAAAAATTATTAAGATAATTGTCTGAGAACTTTTTGTTTTATTTACAATTATCATCGTGCGTTTTCGTTGGACCACCCTTTATAATATTTCTACGTCTATAACTATTTTTCGGCACTTGTCATGACTTCAATTGCATCGATAGGCACAGATTAATTTGTCAGCCTTATGGCAAACTCAAATTTAAATGTCGTGGACCTTATTAATGTTCTCAATTACCTTTTTTAGAACTTTTTTAGGAATTCTTTGAACATGACTTTGGTACTACAATCTGGACTAAAATTGTGCATCGATCTAGAAGTCTCTCTCCTCTCTGATATGCACTTTGGTACTAACTGTCCTCAATTGTTAACATCACAATACAAATTTTTGTTAATTTTTGAATTTTGTGACACTGGTCGTGTGGGTTTGTGCGTCGACCCATATGCACAGGACTTCCAAGTCTTGGTTCAAATCCAAATTCAGACTACCAATTTAAAAAAAAAAAATTTCACAGCTCCACCTCTTTCGAGTGACTGACAATGCTCAAGGAGTATAGCTGTCTAGAAAAAGCTTCTCAATCTCGCCGACTAGTTAGAGAGCAATAGCACACACAACACGAGTGGTTCCTGAGAAGCTAGGTCCAGGTCCAGGTAAGTCGCCTACAATTGTCGGAAAATAATGTCATCACATAATATTAGTGGCAGAAGCTCACCCCAAGTTCACCCCTGACTTCAAGACAGTCAGCGGTAAAGAAAGCCTCTCAAATTTTGAAGAAAAGTAAGGACACATATTTAACCATGAAGCATAAATCAGAGTCTAAATTTGTTGAGATAACTGAAGCATCAAAATCCAATCCACAATTTTAAAGAAGTCTAAACGTGTCTTTAAAACCCCCGCAAGCAAAACTGCACTAGTGCCTGTCAGGGCTTAATAATGCGGATACAAAATTTGGTATTAAATATTAAATTTGATTGCTGTCATGCATACACAACCACACGCATAAATATATGTGTATGCATTTTAGATGTTCATACACATACGTATTTTTACGTGTTTAAAATAATTATAAACCCCGTTCGTGAATTATACGAGTTTTGAGTTAGTAATGCCAATTCGCCAGCAGACTAATTTTGCATGCATACACGAAGAGTGGTGGTGCACGTACCGTACATTAGATACTTAGGGCTATTTGATTTAAGTGTTTAAAGCGACAGTGGGCGCTGGAATGTGACTTCTTGTATTTTAACCGCGGCTTCTGTAGACTGCACACACACTAACGAACAAAAGTATTCGTAATACGATATTTCTACCAATTGTTGGCCGGAAAAAGTTAAAGATTAAAAAACGTTGTTTTATTTGGTGGAGCAAATAATAAGGAAAAACGTTATCAATCTCATTACAAGTAGAACATTTAAATAACGAATGAAATTATTTTCGCCCTAGCGTAGTGGGTAGGTACGTTGGCTCATACGCTCGAAGTCAAAGTTCGAATTTCGAAAAAAACACCTTTCATTATTAGGGGTGGCCCTTTCAAGTACATGACAATGCTCAAAGAGTATAACTGTCTAGAAAAAGTTTCTCAATCTCGCCGTTTGGAGTCGGCATTAAACCGTAGGCCCTTTCCACTCGTGAGAAAACAATAGCACGCACAACAAGAGTGGTTGAGAATCTAGGCCCAAGCCCACTTTGAAATGAAGCGCTACCATTATAATAATATAATTTATTCTTAATTTCCAAAGCAGCTATTGACGGAGAAGAAGAGGTGAGATTAAGAAGTAAAACCGACGCCATTGGAGTAACGGTGGTTAAAAAGATCGGTGATAAAAGTAGGCTTCTAATTTATTTAAATTCTGTAATCTCTTTTATATGTGAAATTGTTAGCCGGCAACATAGTTTTAACGTTTTTAAAAGAGCTACAAAAGTTTTCGTGATGAGCACAAATCCCAACACACCTTTTACTTTAAAAACGTCACCCCAATCACCAGATCTTATGGCTAGACATGTTGCTGCACAGCCCGTACAGTTAGTGCTTGAAAATTCTCCTTTAATCGCCAACGCAATGATTAAAGATCACATCCAGATTTTTAATCTTTATTCTTTTAGTGGTTTTTTCGGATTAATATTGGAAGTGATATGATATTACGAATACTTTTCTTCATCAGTGTAGGTAAATTCACGTTTAATTTACAAAAGCATAGTTGATTAGTTTTGCCTCCTTATCTTAGGAAATAGTTTGCTAAAGATGATTGCTAGGCTCAGGGTGTAAGGTTAGGTTAGGAGTCTGCTAATAAAATTCACCAGCACACTTAGAACATGTTGGTCCATTGTGATACCCATAGTCAGACTACTACCACTGATCGACCGCTCCAGTTATAGTGCCGTTTATTTGATCCCAACGGCAAATGGTCATTAGACCAGATTTAAAAACCGGATAAGAGCGTATTAAATTCGCTTTCACTGGGATTCGAACCTGGGACCCCCCTAACTTAGGGCAGGCAGTTAACCAACTGCGCCATCTAGTCGTTATAGGCTCAGGGTGTAAGGACATTTAAAAATAAAGTTTGAAGACATTCATTTGTTACTTTCCATATTAAGCAGACTTTTTGACACAGTCGACGTTGAAGACGGTGGGGTTTCACCACGCTTAATTTATGTCGAAATCTTTTTTATGCACAGTCAGGCAGCACTTAAGGCATTATGTTATGGTCAAATGTTGCTACGACGCACTACAATCCCTTGCCAGACACAACAAATCGAAGCCCGGCTGGGTCCCTGGACTTAAGGGGGTTACATGCAACGAATCTGCAGATGAGCTCCCTAGGGCTGGATTGGAATCCACTCTGGCCTGAATTACCACCTTTACAAAATAAACCTGTGCCAGGAAAAGGAATGTCGGCTATGCCTGGAAGAGGATGAAATATCCGAACACATTTTATGTGAATATCCGGCACTAACCTGGTTAAGGAAACGTATTTTCCATAGGGAGGCACTCACTTCAGTGGACTTTTCTTTTGGATTAACTCCAACCTTTCGATAAAATAGATCTCTTTGGGTCGTGGTGTCATTTGTCATGGCGGCAATGTTTTATACAAGAGGAAAAAAAGTGCAAAACGCTTTAAACTAATTTAGCTTGAGCAGCCAGAGACTGCTAGCAAGAGATCATGCTAGTTGAAAGAAATTTGACGGTGTGGGCCCAGGTCCTTCTTCGATTGTAGAAACATCAAAGCCGAATGAACCGCCTTGCGTTGAGGACCGCATAGTCCCGATAATTTCTGCAGGGATAGAATCAAGTAAAAATCAAAGAATTGACGATAGTCGCAACATAACATTTCTACCGAACTCTTGTCATTTCAAGCGAGTCATTGAAGAAATGGGTGAATGGAAGTTGTTCTGAGGGAAAACTATCGTTCCTATTCGGTCAATTTTGTTGACTGACGTTTTGTTTCGAGTTCTTAAGAAAATTGTTATGAGAGTAAGTCCGGGTATATAATCTCATTCCAGTTCCGAGACGTCATCATTTTCGCTGCCTGACTGGTTTCAATGACTTTTGATGCATCCGATTGTGGTATGTGACGTTGGCTTGGATTTTATAGCTCGTTAGTATATCTTTGTCCATCATTTGTTTCGAGTTCCGGAAGTATCTATAATGTTGTTGAGTTTTTCGAGTTTCTTTTTTCACATTAACAGGATTATACTACCAGCACATTCCACATTCCAGAATTGCTCAAGGTAACTCTGAAGTCCTCTGAAGAAACAAAAGGGGGCACAATAGATATATTGTGGTCACAGTGCTATGTGACTATGCAGTCACTCCCCATTCTCTTCAATTCAATTCAATACTCTTATATCGATGCAGTATTCAAAAGAAACTAAAAAGCGTTGTCCCGACTTCTTACAGGAGCATATAACATTCTTGCCTGTAGGCGTAAGTTAGACCACAATATGCGTCTCCTTTCCCGCCACTAGACACAAATATCACGTTAAGAAAATTCGAGTTTTTCTCCGCAGTTTAACCGATCTCCTCCGATCCAAATTCACGCCTATACTTACATATTTACCTTGTCATGTTGTCAGATAGGGTTGTATAAAGTATTAAAGCATTTCAAACCGTTTGTACCTACATATCCTTACATGTCAAACAGAATTAAATTTGAGCAAGTAAGTGCTGTATAAGTGATATAGATTTGAAAGGCAAATCATAATCTAGCATTGGCGTTGGCACTGATGTGCGATTTTCCTGTGTAATCATTTGTTTTGCTTTCACTTTCCAACTTTGTTTTACGACTCCTCCCTTATTCGATCGTCAATTGCTTCGCAAATTGCAGTACAGTCGGTTTGGATTAACAGTCGAACAGGTAATCATAGTTTTGATTTGCAATGGGGTAGACTTATCGCTCATTCGGATCATGACCCATTTTATGGTGCTTACGTCTTTGCTTCCAATGCACCACTTATTTTACTTAATAACTCGCAAGCAATCAACGCTGGGATAAAGTGTGCAAACGGTTTACGAACATCCACTGAATAGGAAACGCATCAGAAATGAGGAAATCTGAATGTTTAATTGGGTTAAAGTTGCCCCAAAGAAAGACAAAAAGGAAATGTAATACTAATAAATAACTTGCCTTGTGGATGTAATAGTTACATAACTTGCCTTGTGCATACTACTGCAAGAAGTGTGAGAAGTTTTTTTAAGACGGTTTTGCTCTCGAAGTTTTATCATTGTGAGATAAGGAGGTGCTTGATACACTCTTCAGCAATCGATACTGAGGGCTATGGAGACATCCGATGCACGCCGGCTTTATCATCTCAAGGTAACAACATGACACTGCCTTAAGTTTCTTGTAACATGTTGCTTCAACAAATTGCTGCACATGAAATCAACTAGATTGAACTGACCAAAGCTGATCAGAAGTTTCGAAGGTTTCCACTCTCTCAAAAGATCAGTAATTAGCGTTGTGTTAAGGACACAGGTGACAGAATACTGCCTCATAGGATCGCATGCGGGAGGACTAAGTGTCTTCTCTACTGAAAAGCTGCTTGGAAGAAATGGGGAAAGAGATTACCTTGTACCTTTCCGGTTCTTGCTATTAGTCGTTTGCACTAATTAGCCATCGCTTCAGTGAATGCTTCAATTGGTTCCCATAAATCAATAAGGGTATAGGAGATTTAACTGTCGGTCATTTGGTCGCGTGAAATAAGACCAAGGTCAATGGTGCGCTCCACCATCACAAATCATGAGGACACTAAACAGGCATGGCGTAAAGGTGAACCAAAAACTAATATAAAGATAGGTCAATCGAAAACATTAGACAGCCGAAGAAGAGACTTTTAGTAAATAGTTAGATATAGTTAGGCACTGTATATATGCCTCAGAAATGTATTCGGAATTATGTTTCTTTCCAGGATTTTAGTATTGTTAAACAACAAATAATTATTATAATTATAATAAAAAAAAACAGTTTCAATTCAACATTTATTCTCTGTTAACAAAAAATCGGAAAGAATAATGCATGTTTTCTGCTTGCAACAACAACAAAATGCAACAAACTAGAATCCAGGAAAAAAAATAATTCCGAATATTTTTGTGAGGCACTGTATATATTATGATCATATTACCACCACGGGATTGTCTCAAATACGATATACTATCCAGACAGAATACGTTCTTAACGCTGCGGTAAGATTATTTTATGCAGCGGTAATATTACTTTGACATAATGGGACGTTGAAAACGAACTTCGGGTGACAGGTGATACATATATTATTACAGCATTACAACGCGACAATGGTACGCGCTCTGCATCGCAGAGCCTTCGTTCGATCAGTTACTGCATAGTCTTCCGAATTGTCTTTAAAAGCTCCAGAAGAAAACAGTGTGTTATTGAACGCTAACAGAAAAAAAAACTTTCTGGACTACTTAAAACTCCTTTTAACGGTATTCCCTCATTTTTGCAGGAAAATTAAAGCACTGAGGGGAATAAATGGGTAGACGAACTTAACATTCATACATTATGACAATCAGCCATAAAGGGGTACACAATTGAGCAGTGCGTTAAGATTACGAAAATGGGCGTTCAAATCAAAATGCATTTCGTGTACTTCGTAATTTTTTTTGTTACCATAATCGACCAAATGTGTCCAAAATCGGTAGAATTGTGCGAAAATTCAGCAAACCGGGTCGGTAGGAAATGTGAAAACACCTGTGCATGCTTGTCCAGTTCGTTCTGCAGAAAACATTGTTGTTGTTCGCGATAGTGTGGCAAAAGAGCCGTCAATCAGTTACCGTGAATAGTGTTCGCTATCGCGAGATGATAACGAACTTCTTGTGGCCAGAAATTGAGGATATGGACCTGGACGACATGTGCTTCCAACAAGATGGTGCCACTTGCCACACAGTCAACGAAACAATGGCTCTTTTGCGCGAGAAATTCAATGGCCGTGTTACCTCACGTCGTGGCGATGTTAATTGCCCACAACGATCAGGTGATTTGACACCATTGGGCATCTTTGTTTGGGGATATTTAAAGGAAAAAGTGTACTTCAATAAGCCAAGAACAATTCAAGAGCTAAAGGATGAGATAATTCGGCACATTAACGACATTGAACCTCAATTATATCCCAGAGTCGTTGAAAATATGGACCATCGGATAGAGGTATGCCACCGAAGCCGTGGAGACCATTTGGCCAATATTTTGTTTCACACATAATTGTCATAGATCCTTGTATCATAATAAAAATTATTAAGATAATTGTCTGAGAACTTTTTGTTTTATTTACAATTATCATCGTGCGTTTTCGTTGGACCACCCTTTATAATATTTCTACGTCCATAACTATTTTCCGGCACTTGTCATGACTTCAATTGCATCGATAGGCACAGATTAATTTGTCAGCCTTATGGCAAACTCAAATTTAAATGTCGTGGACCTTATTAATGTTCTCAATTACCTTTTTTAGAACTTTTTTAGGAATTCTTTGAACATGACTTTGGTACTACAATCTGGACTAAAATTGTGCATCGATCTAGAAGTCTCTCTCCTCTCTGATATGCACTTTGGTACTAACTGTCCTCAATTGTTAACATCACAATACAAATTTTTGTTAATTTTTGAATTTGGTGACACTGGTCGTGTGGGTTTGTGCGTCGACCCATATGCACAGGACTTCCAAGTCTTGGTTCAAATCCAAATTCAGACTACCAATTTAAAAAAAAAAAATTTCACAGCTCCACCTCTTTCGAGTGACTGACAATGCTCAAGGAGTATAGCTGTCTAGAAAAAGCTTCTCAATCTCGCCGACTAGTTAGAGAGCAATAGCACACACAACACGAGTGGTTCCTGAGAAGCTAGGTCCAGGTCCAGGTAAGTCGCCTACAATTGTCGGAAAATAATGTCATCACATAATATTAGTGGTCACTGCAGAAGCTCACCCCAAGTTCACCCCTGACTTCAAGACAGTCAGCGGTAAAGAAAGCCTCTCAAATTTTGAAGAAAAGTAAGGACACATATTTAACCATGAAGCATAAATCAGAGTCTAAATTTGTTGAGATAACTGAAGCATCAAAATCCAATCCACAATTTTAAAGAAGTCTAAACGTGTCTTTAAAACCCCCGCAAGCAAAACTGCACTAGTGCCTGTCAGGGCTTAATAATGCGGATACAAAATTTGGTATTAAATATTAAATTTGATTGCTGTCATGCATACACAACCACACGCATAAATATATGTGTATGCATTTTAGATGTTCATACACATACGTATTTTTACGTGTTTAAAATAATTATAAACCCCGTTCGTGAATTATACGAGTTTTGAGTTAGTAATGCCAATTCGCCAGCAGACTAATTTTGCATGCATACACGAAGAGTGGTGGTGCACGTACCGTACATTAGATACTTAGGGCTATTTGATTTAAGTGTCTAAAGCGACAGTGGGCGCTGGAATGTGACTTCTTGTATTTTAACCGCGGCTTCTGTAGACTGCACACACACTAACGAACAAAAGTATTCGTAATACGATATTTCTACCAATTGTTGGCCGGAAAAAGTTAAAGATTAAAAAACGTTGTTTTATTTGGTGGAGCAAATAATAAGGAAAAACGTTATCAATCTCATTACAAGTAGAACATTTAAATAACGAATGAAATTATTTTCGCCCTAGCGTAGTGGGTAGGTACGTTGGCTCATACGCTCGAAGTCAAAGTTCGAATTTCGAAAAAAACACCTTTCATTATTAGGGGTGGCCCTTTCAAGTACATGACAATGCTCAAAGAGTATAACTGTCTAGAAAAAGTTTCTCAATCTCGCCGTTTGGAGTCGGCATTAAACCGTAGGCCCTTTCCACTCGTGAGAAAACAATAGCACGCACAACAAGAGTGGTTGAGAATCTAGGCCCAAGCCCACTTTGAAATGAAGCGCTACCATTATAATAATATAATTTATTCTTAATTTCCAAAGCAGCTATTGACGGAGAAGAAGAGGTGAGATTAAGAAGTAAAACCGACGCCATTGGAGTAACGGTGGTTAAAAAGATCGGTGATAAAAGTAGGCTTCTAATTTATTTAAATTCTGTAATCTCTTTTATATGTGAAATTGTTAGCCGGCAACATAGTTTTAACGTTTTTAAAAGAGCTACAAAAGTTTTCGTGATGAGCACAAATCCCAACACACCTTTTACTTTAAAAACGTCACCCCAATCACCAGATCTTATGGCTAGACATGTTGCTGCACAGCCCGTACAGTTAGTGCTTGAAAATTCTCCTTTAATCGCCAACGCAATGATTAAAGATCACATCCAGATTTTTAATCTTTATTCTTTTAGTGGTTTTTTCGGATTAATATTGGAAGTGATATGATATTACGAATACTTTTCTTCATCAGTGTAGGTAAATTCACGTTTAATTTACAAAAGCATAGTTGATTAGTTTTGCCTCCTTATCTTAGGAAATAGTTTGCTAAAGATGATTGCTAGGCTCAGGGTGTAAGGTTAGGTTAGGAGTCTGCTAATAAAATTCACCAGCACACTTAGAACATGTTGGTCCATTGTGATACCCATAGTCAGACTACTACCACTGATCGACCGCTCCAGTTATAGTGCCGTTTATTTGATCCCAACGGCAAATGGTCATTAGACCAGATTTAAAAACCGGATAAGAGCGTATTAAAT
The DNA here is from genome assembly GCA_930367185.1 of Myathropa florea. Lineage (NCBI taxonomy): Eukaryota > Metazoa > Arthropoda > Insecta > Diptera > Syrphidae > Myathropa > Myathropa florea. Next base: position 107,302,076 of record OV884002.1, read on the forward strand.
TCGCTTTCACTGGGATTCGAACCTGGGACCCCCCTAACTTAGGGCAGGCAGTTAACCAACTGCGCCATCTAGTCGTTATAGGCTCAGGGTGTAAGGACATTTAAAAATAAAGTTTGAAGACATTCATTTGTTACTTTCCATATTAAGCAGACTTTTTGACACAGTCGACGTTGAAGACGGTGGGGTTTCACCACGCTTAATTTATGTCGAAATCTTTTTTATGCACAGTCAGGCAGCACTTAAGGCATTATGTTATGGTCAAATGTTGCTACGACGCACTACAATCCCTTGCCAGACACAACAAATCGAAGCCCGGCTGGGTCCCTGGACTTAAGGGGGTTACATGCAACGAATCTGCAGATGAGCTCCCTAGGGCTGGATTGGAATCCACTCTGGCCTGAATTACCACCTTTACAAAATAAACCTGTGCCAGGAAAAGGAATGTCGGCTATGCCTGGAAGAGGATGAAATATCCGAACACATTTTATGTGAATATCCGGCACTAACCTGGTTAAGGAAACGTATTTTCCATAGGGAGGCACTCACTTCAGTGGACTTTTCTTTTGGATTAACTCCAACCTTTCGATAAAATAGATCTCTTTGGGTCGTGGTGTCATTTGTCATGGCGGCAATGTTTTATACAAGAGGAAAAAAAGTGCAAAACGCTTTAAACTAATTTAGCTTGAGCAGCCAGAGACTGCTAGCAAGAGATCATGCTAGTTGAAAGAAATTTGACGGTGTGGGCCCAGGTCCTTCTTCGATTGTAGAAACATCAAAGCCGAATGAACCGCCTTGCGTTGAGGACCGCATAGTCCCGATAATTTCTGCAGGGATAGAATCAAGTAAAAATCAAAGAATTGACGATAGTCGCAACATAACATTTCTACCGAACTCTTGTCATTTCAAGCGAGTCATTGAAGAAATGGGTGAATGGAAGTTGTTCTGAGGGAAAACTATCGTTCCTATTCGGTCAATTTTGTTGACTGACGTTTTGTTTCGAGTTCTTAAGAAAATTGTTATGAGAGTAAGTCCGGGTATATAATCTCATTCCAGTTCCGAGACGTCATCATTTTCGCTGCCTGACTGGTTTCAATGACTTTTGATGCATCCGATTGTGGTATGTGACGTTGGCTTGGATTTTATAGCTCGTTAGTATATCTTTGTCCATCATTTGTTTCGAGTTCCGGAAGTATCTATAATGTTGTTGAGTTTTTCGAGTTTCTTTTTTCACATTAACAGGATTATACTACCAGCACATTCCACATTCCAGAATTGCTCAAGGTAACTCTGAAGTCCTCTGAAGAAACAAAAGGGGGCACAATAGATATATTGTGGTCACAGTGCTATGTGACTATGCAGTCACTCCCCATTCTCTTCAATTCAATTCAATACTCTTATATCGATGCAGTATTCAAAAGAAACTAAAAAGCGTTGTCCCGACTTCTTACAGGAGCATATAACATTCTTGCCTGTAGGCGTAAGTTAGACCACAATATGCGTCTCCTTTCCCGCCACTAGACACAAATATCACGTTAAGAAAATTCGAGTTTTTCTCCGCAGTTTAACCGATCTCCTCCGATCCAAATTCACGCCTATACTTACATATTTACCTTGTCATGTTGTCAGATAGGGTTGTATAAAGTATTAAAGCATTTCAAACCGTTTGTACCTACATATCCTTACATGTCAAACAGAATTAAATTTGAGCAAGTAAGTGCTGTATAAGTGATATAGATTTGAAAGGCAAATCATAATCTAGCATTGGCGTTGGCACTGATGTGCGATTTTCCTGTGTAATCATTTGTTTTGCTTTCACTTTCCAACTTTGTTTTACGACTCCTCCCTTATTCGATCGTCAATTGCTTCGCAAATTGCAGTACAGTCGGTTTGGATTAACAGTCGAACAGGTAATCATAGTTTTGATTTGCAATGGGGTAGACTTATCGCTCATTCGGATCATGACCCATTTTATGGTGCTTACGTCTTTGCTTCCAATGCACCACTTATTTTACTTAATAACTCGCAAGCAATCAACGCTGGGATAAAGTGTGCAAACGGTTTACGAACATCCACTGAATAGGAAACGCATCAGAAATGAGGAAATCTGAATGTTTAATTGGGTTAAAGTTGCCCCAAAGAAAGACAAAAAGGAAATGTAATACTAATAAATAACTTGCCTTGTGGATGTAATAGTTACATAACTTGCCTTGTGCATACTACTGCAAGAAGTGTGAGAAGTTTTTTTAAGACGGTTTTGCTCTCGAAGTTTTATCATTGTGAGATAAGGAGGTGCTTGATACACTCTTCAGCAATCGATACTGAGGGCTATGGAGACATCCGATGCACGCCGGCTTTATCATCTCAAGGTAACAACATGACACTGCCTTAAGTTTCTTGTAACATGTTGCTTCAACAAATTGCTGCACATGAAATCAACTAGATTGAACTGACCAAAGCTGATCAGAAGTTTCGAAGGTTTCCACTCTCTCAAAAGATCAGTAATTAGCGTTGTGTTAAGGACACAGGTGACAGAATACTGCCTCATAGGATCGCATGCGGGAGGACTAAGTGTCTTCTCTACTGAAAAGCTGCTTGGAAGAAATGGGGAAAGAGATTACCTTGTACCTTTCCGGTTCTTGCTATTAGTCGTTTGCACTAATTAGCCATCGCTTCAGTGAATGCTTCAATTGGTTCCCATAAATCAATAAGGGTATAGGAGATTTAACTGCTAGCACAATAAATAATATAACTCCTTGGGCCTAATTGCGCCTTTCTTCTAACAAGGCCGCCAACTTTTATCTGTTCACATATGTATGTACGTTCCATTACTTGTTTTCTCTCATAACAGGATGCTTCTTACCTCTATTGAGTCCATTGGGGACCTAGATGAAGAGGCCTTCCAACTAAATAATATAATGATCAATTCCTATCAAGACAGTTGTGTACTCAAGGCTACTACAAACAAACGAAGTGCCTTGGTGGAAGGGCCTTTTGACAAAACTTAGGAAAATAGTCGGAAAACTCTTCAATTCTGCAAAGACAATGAAGAGGTGGGAGAAATATAAATTTGCTCTCAAAGAATATAATTTAAAACTGAGGCAATCTAAACGGACTACGTGGAGAAAATGTCGCGGACCTGCTTGTTGCGGCACGCATCCACAAATCGCTCGTAAACGATCGTGTAAATTGTGTAGGGTCTGACCAACTTGAGGGAAAGGCCTTCTAAGCATAGTCGAACGCCTTTTCCATGTCTATCAAGCAGGCTGGATGTCGGAGAACAATTTGGACGCGGCATGTATGGTATCATGCCCCGCCCTAAAGCCGAATTGGTTGTCCGGTATAATTTGTTTTTCCTCAACTCATTCCTTCAGAGTTCTAATGACAATCTTCTCAAAGACTTTGCTTATACACGGAAGAAGACTTGTCGGGATTGAAGTATCTTTGTCCCGTTTAGGGATTTACTGTTCTACAGCTGTCTTCCAATGTGCCGGGTAATAAGCATTACACAGCGCAATGTTAAAAAGGGTTGTATATACATACGTCCACCGCCTCAGAGGGGAGATGGCGCAGAACAATATTTGGTATCCCATCGATTCCCACTGACTTCTTCTTCTTGAGTGAGTTGAAGATACCCTGGAGTTCACCTTTCGAAATAAAGATGGAGTTATTTCCATCATCGGCGACGGCATTATTTGCCAGGAAATCGTTACTGAATCTGGTAAAACCAGGATTCTCGGAACGCCATTGACTTATTTCATTCCGAAGATGGAAGTGGTTTAGCAAGTTTCTGTTCTCCAGGTCGTGATTCGGACAACGGGGTTCGTTGACCGTGTACACTTCCTTGAAGACAGCACCAATTGCTTTCACCTTCTCCTGGGGATCCTCAACTACGAAGAAGTTGTCAAGCACTGCCCCATCTGGATCGATGCCAACTGACGTCAGTAGGTTCGCGTTGTTTGTCGTTCTGTCAAGTCGGGCGGTCGGAATGTCGTTCTGATCTTTTCTCCGGAAGATTTTATTTACTTGCGGGAACATTGGAAGAATATTTAGTATGATTGAATGGACAGTGGACACATTCGAATCTTTCAAAGATCCCGGGGGGGACGGTCTTTTACCAGAACTTCTGCTAAAAGCAACTGACCTCATCCTATCGGAATTGACAGTTTTACTTAGAGCCAGCTACTACTGGGGATACATACCAATCTCCTGGAGAAAAGTTAATGTAGTTTTCATTTCCAAACAGGAAATAGACCCAGAGAGCTCCCTCAATCGTACAGACGTATAAGTCTAACATCAAGACAATGGAGAGACTTATTGATGTTCACATTAGAGAGCAGTTATAGCTGTCTAATCCGCTAAACTCGAATAAATTTGCTTATAGGAGAGGAAAATCCACCACAGGCGCATTATCTCATAAAAAATAATGAAAGTGCACACGATTCAAAAGAAATAACCCTATGTGCATTCCACGCCATAGAGAGCGCGTTCGATAACACTGACTATGACTCGATCACAAGAGCGATCAGAAACAGAGGAATCAAAGAACCGACTAACCAATGGATCAGGGAGATGCTGGAGAGTTGTTCTGTCACTTCGTCTTCAGGAGGAGTGTCGGTTTCTGTAACCACAGCCAAAGGCTGCCCAGGAGAGGGTTCTCTTGCCTTTAATATGGTCAATAGTCAATATCATTGTCAATATTACAATGGACCAGTTTTTGAATCTGAGTGCTCCAGTGTAATGTCACAAAAACCTCCAACAAAAAAATGGTCAATAGTTATCTGATTTTCTGATTTCCAAAGATCTAGCTACATATGTTGAGCTGATGACCTCGCGATTTTTATCAATGGTAAGGGCGACATGACAGTATCTAATGTGATGCATTACTACAGGTTGTACAATACTGAACTGCTATCGATCAATCCCAGTAAGACTGTTCTTGTGCCCTTCACAAGGAAGACACAAATCACAAGGACACAAGACACAAATCACAAGGAAGACACAAACCAGAAATGTAAGTCCCATTTCGCGTAGTGGGCCTAGTAGGGTCTTAGAATGGTTTATATGGGAATTCTTACTCTTCCCAAACTACCGTGCTTCAGTATATACTTTTTTTGATATATTTTCTTTGAACCCCGTTGTTTAGCAACAAAAGTAAAAAAAAACAACACACTAGCCCTAGTGCACGTTGTCACATAAATCTTGAAAAGATGGGCTAAAAAATGTATATTGAATTACTTTCTTTTTAACTCAGCTAAACAAGAAATCAATAACCAACCCACCAAAACATCATCCAAGCTATAAAAAATACTGATAATTGATTGATTGACCATAACGGCAAGTGATGGTCAACATCAACAAGGACCATTAACCTCGACCTTGTTCACATTTCCAGTCATGAATACCGAACGTGGTGTTATTAAAATATAAATGGGCAGCGAACGTTACTTGATTTGTGTGGGAAATTGTACTTTTATGAATATTTCTCTCAAAATAAATTGCCTCCCTGCCATGAATGAATTTCGTACTACCAAACCGTGACGTACAAAGCAATGCTGTTCGATAGACTGTGGATTTTCTCGATTATCGGGGCCATTATCCTGGTCTATTTCTTACTGATGATGGTAATTTATTTGTTTGTTTTTCGACTCTTGAGGAATGTTCAGTTGAAACGTTAGCAAATTCACTTGGCGCAATTTAAATTTTCAAACACAGACTTTCACCCAGACATTGGCTGAAAATACTTATTTCCTTTTTCGAACCAAGTCTTCAATTCGAACAGAATAGGCTCTTCAATATGCCACCTCAATCGAGTATGCATGAAACCAAGAGCACCATCGTCGTTATGCGGAACTCAGTGACAGTAGAACACATCCGTCGACATGGACACATGGATATGTTTCATAAAACATAGTTTCATAAAATACTAGACCTCCTGCGGAAGAAAGCACATCACATCCGACCGACGCCAATAAGTTGGCCAACCAGACGGACTTGGTTTTCTGATATCATTCCACAAAATCACATCCTGCTTCGGTTCTTTGCCAAATCCAATCTTCTACGTCCTTATATATTCATGAAATGTATCAGTGCCCTCCTCAGCCCACCTTCACAGTTCTTCAAAAAAGAAAAAATGTACGAAAAAAGTCCATTGGAAGCGATGTGTCAATAAATTTTATTTGCTTGGCCTACATTTCGGGCACGAAGCGTACAGTTGGGCGCCTTTCTCATGCTACTCCAACGGAAGATATCCGATACACAATTGAAATTTGAGTGTGGAATAGAGACGATGACGGTGGGGTGGTGATGGTGATCGGCCAAGTGGAGATACTGAAGAGGATCCATTCTAAGGGGACTATGGCGAAAGGCAAATAGAGTGTTAATAAAGGGCATGGCAAGGAGCATTCTGTATGACCTGGCTCCGATTGATTTTTGAGTAACGAAATTGATTCACTTGCCAAGTGGGTGATCGGTGAGAGTTCGTCTATGTAATGCTAAACCTCCCCTTGAGTGCGAGTGGAGGACAGTGGAGTGGAGATTGGCTACTTCAATCCAATTAAAAAAAATCAATTGCATGAATTTGAAGGGAGCGCTTTGAACATGCTTGTGGGTAACACATGTTTGTGTGGTCATGGATTAGCACACTGAAGAGAAGATTAACGTGACTGTGAGCGTGCTGTGGGGATTTGAAAAAAGTATCCAATTTTCGTGTGGAGTATGAGGACTTTGCACAAGCATAGAACTGAAATTTGTTAAGCTTTCTGTTAACCCAACAGTCAGTAAGTTTTCTTGAGTTTGCTACGAAATAGAACTCAGTGAACCCAATTATTTCCAGTGAACGAATACGAGGTTTGTTTCTTGAATTAAGAAGATTTTCAAAGGAAAATGTCTGCACAGAGATTAAACAAAAATGCACTTTTATCAATTGATGCTTCTTTTGACTTAAGAATTAATTGAGTAATATTAACCTTTCAAATTGTGCATTTGCTGCTCAGACGATTGTACAGCATCGAAATCGGATTGGTTGTTTCGAGGAAGAAGTTTTGCGATCCCTGACGGAGTCTGGAGTCAGTTATTCCGAAACCGAGCAGAAGCCTTTGAGGAGTATGAGAGCCTTCTAAAGGAACGATTGGATGGCGCAGTTGATTATGTGTCTGCCCCAAGTTAGACGGGTCACAGGATCGAATCCTGGTGAAATCGAATCTGGTCCAGTCACCATTTGTCGTTGGGATCAAATTAACGGTACTGGAGTAAGATGCTACTTGGCAGTACAATGGACCAACTTTGAGTCTGAGTGCTCCAGTAGTGCTTCAAAAATCCTCCGAAAAAAAATGGGTGACCAGATAGCAATGATAGATTTTCCAATTCTTATGTTTCAGCAGCTGTCAAAGTTACCAATAACATTCGGCTTTCCAAATGTTCACTAATGTTTGTCATTTTATCATGCATCATTCTATACTTGCCTGTTAAATAATGTTATCAAAATTACGGCTCAGTTGCAAATACGCAACGAGAATTTCGTCGTAAGGGTCGGTCGTCATCATGGCTTCAGTTCACATGCAATTCGTCGCATCGTGGAAAAGTTTAAGCGTAGTTGCATGGCGCACAATCTTACATGAACCAGAGATCGTCCAAATCAATGTCTTCAATTTGAGTAAAAAAAGTCGGTTAACATGGCTCTGTAACGCCCACCGTTGACCGAAACGTTGTTGTCAGCCTCATTTTCGAAGAAAAATGGTCAAATGATGCCACTACTCCACAATCCCCACCAAACTGTCACTCTCTGTGGATGCATTGGCTTCTCGGCAATAACGTGCGTTTTTTCCGAATCCCAGATGCGGCAATTTTGTTTATTAACGTAGCCGCCGAGATGAAAATGCATCTCGTCAGAAAAGATGATTTTCGCCAAAAATTTGTTGTCCAATTCAAGCTGCTCTAAGGCCCAAACTGCGAAGCGGATAGTCACGCGCCTTCAATTGCTGAGTCAATTGGACCTTTTAAGCGAACAATCCGAGATCTTTGTGCAGAATTCTCCTCAGGCTAGTGAGATCGTTGGCGAGTTGATGTTCGTGAACTGAGTCTCACACTCTCGGCCACAGCAGCAATATTCTCATCTATGCACACCGTAGGACGACGGGGACCATGAGTGTTGCCTACTAGCATACCAGTCTCATGAACTTTTTGCACAAACTTGCGTACATCAGTCGCGGTGGGTGCTTCATTTTGGCCAAAACTTCTTTTCAAAAACGCAATTTGGGCTACACAGCAATCAGCGTAAAGTGACTCATTTCGTTCCACAGAGTGATACAGACTTTGTGTAGAGATTTCGAGCAGGAAACAGCTGTCAGTGTCAAAACATAATAATAATAATGGCGACGCTACAGTCTGAGGTGGGCTTGTCTTAGCTTATCAGCAACCACTCGTGTTGTGCGAGTGGAGGGGACCTACAGTTTAATGCCGATTTCGAACGACGAGTTAGTTTTCTAGACAGTTATACTCCTTCAGCATTGTCAGTGACTCGAAAGAGGTGGAGCCGTAAAAGAAATGTTAGATGTTTCTTCCAGATTCGAACCTTAGACCTCGATGGTCCACCCTGTATAATGGAATGAGTGTAGCTTTAAAATATGGCCAGAATTATTTTTATATCTTACTGCGTTGTTGTTTTATTCAAATTTTTTTCGCTATTGTTCTTATCTGGTCACACTGTATATAAAAGATATAGTGCACACGTTGGGAGAAAATTAAAGATACCAAAGTTTAATATTTTAAATGCTTAAGAATGTATAAAATCGAATCATTGTTAACCATAAAGTCTTTTTCAACCAAAGAGCCTTTTTGTTCTTAAACAATCGAGTTGTTCAGTTACTTTAAGTGTCATTTTTGATTCAAAAAATTAATTGAAGAAGACACATTCACATCCTATTTTTAGTTAAAGACAAGAACGATAAAATTCGTTCCAATCGTGATGCAAGAAGCATTTAAGGTCAGCAAAGTAAATAAATCTGTACAAGCTTGTGGAATTACGATCTCTCAATAAAATTTGCATATGAAGCTTAAAGTTATATGGCACGTTTAATGGACTTGAATATTTACATTTTGATCGAAAGTGTGTACAAATTACTCTGAAGTCTGTCCTTTGCGCAAAATTTCTGCATATTTGAAGTTGCAGACTCAAAAGCTATCCTCAACCTAGTCCGATAAAGCAACTTATTTACTGAACAGATGCGGATTTGCAGACTTTCTTAATAGAGCTATTAAATGCATTTGCATACGTGTTCTTATTAACATTACTCCAAATGACACCACACCAACACACGTTTTAATTGCATCGAAAACTGAGAAAAGGAATGAGTTGGTTCAGCCTATATGAGGCAACATCAGGTTAACAAACTGCTCACCTTTGGGTGCATGACAAACGAACGTAACTCAAGCTTTCGCAATCGATCGATCGTGATCGTGTGCAGGCTGGCTCTGAGGGCAACACTTTGACTTTTATTTCACTCCAATGGAGCGCAGTTTGATTTGCAAGACCAGAGCGTGATGTATGAGATCAGCATGATTGGGTAAAAGGTAGTTTCGGAGCTGAATTACTTAATGGTAAATGTTTAAGAAGGCTTTAGGTAGGAACTGTGAAAAGAGGAAAAAAAAAAACGCTATCTGATGTTGGTACGTACGAAGATACCGTAGTTGCTGTATGATGAGTAAGTGATTTGCTTTACAAGTTTCTTGGGAATGAGCTTCACGATGTGGAGGTGTTGCGTCGTTTGTTATGTAAAGATGGGTCCATGTTCGCCAAACTCCTAAAAGTGAATGCAAGCGTGACACTAGCTAAGAGAATGTTGTTTATTTTTTCTTCCAAATACACGTTAGGTGATTAGTTCTGATATTCTATCTATTTATTAAATTTAGCATTCAACGAGTTTCGAGTTACGATTCACTATCTTTCAAAGTAGAAGGGTTCTCCTTCAGACCAGGTCTGTGTCGGCAGTAGTTGTTTGAAGATTAGGAAAATATTACTCGGACTAATGTGTTTCATCTCATTTCTCATTTCACATTTTCAAAGACCCGCATGTTCCACTAAAGGGGAACAATGCATGCAAGAGAGATCTCCAGGCCACTCGATCCTCCGCCATCGACTCTAACTCATCAACTCATGCCCAAGCGCAACCAGGCGAGTGTTTGGACTTGGTCCAACCATCTCATCCTTGGTCTGCCAAGCGGTCGCCTACCTGATGGAATCGCATTCAAGGCACTCGGACTAATGTGTTTCAAAAATAAAAATATAAGAATTAATGTGCTGTTCTAGTTGTTGGACACAAAAATCTCTTGTGATGCAGTATCCTTTCTTGCGGTCTTAAGACGAGGAGGCCACGAGTCATTTATATACATATGTAGTAGGTGTACCGGTTAATTCGTGCGGTTTTACAACAGATGGCGTAACTTGATTACTATTCCAGTGAATCACCTTTTCAAATATTCATCGGAAAGCTACCATCATGTAGTTTCAGAATTAGTATGTGTCATTTAGTTGAAGCGTAAACATCAATACTTTTTAATTCACTGAGTATGTCGAGTTTCGTTCCAAATATATTGTTTTTTCGGGGAGTTTAACTTCATCATTTCAATGTGAAGAAAAAAGCGGCCGAAAGTCATCGCATTTTGGTTGAAGTTTATGGTGACCATGCTCTAGCTGAGTAAATGTGTCAGAAGTGGTTTTACACGGTTTAAAAGTGGTAATTTTGACTTGGAAGACGAAGAACGAAAATGTTTGACGGTGAAGAATTGGAGGCATTGCTTGGTAAAGATCCGTCACAAACGCAAGAAGAACTTGCAAATACACTTGGGCAGGGCCGGCCCTACCCTATGTGCAGGATGTGCAAATGCACAGGGCGCCAAGGCTTGGGGGCGCATTGTGAGTCTAAACAAACAATATGCAATTTATCGATATACTGACTTTCATAAAATTTTAGTTCGTCCAAGCTACCTTTGCCTTTCTAAACGCTTTCTGAACGCAATTATTTTCAAATAATACAAACTACATAATTTCACCTGTTCATACAATATGCCATTCACACGCAAGACTGTGCAAGATCATTTCTTGCACAAGCACTCAAATATATCCTTAGGAAAAATTCTCAAAATAATAAACTCAATCTTCAGTTCCGATGGAATCATTTGAGTGACAACGTGCAGGTTTTATTTCTGCACATATGACAATTACTTAGTTCAATGACATAATTTTTCGTTTCTCTCTCTCTCTTCTCTTAATTCTTCACACAAAAGGCCAATCACACACAGGACTGTGCAAGATAATTTCTTGCACAAGCACTCAAAAATCTCAAAATAATAAACTCAGTTCCTATGGAGGAGAGAAAATGTGCAGATTTTATTTCTGCACGTACGAAAGAGATTTACTCATTATACATATTTGTTTGAAAGGAGAATGAGTACAGTGGGTATATATACACTACCTCATAAAATTGAGCACACACCCAAAACAAAAAAATATTTTTTGGTTTTTTCTTCTTGAAAAATGTAATGTAATGTATTAGAAAATTCAATTACACATATTTCATTTCTGGGTGATTTATGTACACATTGCCTAGCAAACTCTATTCTCTATAATTTTGTTTGTATTTTATTTGCAATGAACAAAAATTCCCATGTCTTGTCAAGCACAGATACAGGATGTTTTTCAAAAAAGTTTTGAGAACGGAAACAACAATAGACTCACCTCGATCTAAACTGAAATAAAATATTAGATAGAGCTGTTTTGCAAACACTAATTTTTCGAGGAACTTCTGAAGTGTTGTTTGAGCTTAATAATGGTAACTTTTTACAGATTGTTGAGGAAGTAGCCTTATTTGATTTGGTGTTAGGAGAGCGCTTGAGGAGAATAACGAATCAAGAAACCCAAAATAAATATTTAAGCAAAAATATACAAAATTAGATAACACGTATCTTTTCTACAACTGTTACTAATCACATTGTGTCCATGCTAAAAGAGGCCAAATTCTACGCTTATTGTTGACTATTGTTGTTTTGGGTTTTTAAAACGAGAAGACAAGACCGGAGAGGAACTTACAAAGTTAATTTTGAACAAACTTGAATTTCAAGGAATTTCAATAAGCAACTGTCGAAGTCAAAGTTACGATAATGGTTCAAATATGAAGGGAAGAGAAGCTGGTCTTCAAAACAGAATTCGACCAAGAGCATTTTCGTCCCATGCAGCTCGTATTGATTCAATTTAGTAGTCAATGATTCAGCTCGGTGCCTAATGAGCACCTGTTATGTTTTTTGAAACATCATCTAAATTTCCAGAAACATCTCCTTTACGATGGTGATGAATGTTACGAAACTAGTTTAGAGCCGAAACAAAGTTTTAATGTAGAATTTTATTTCAAAACACTAGATCAAAAGAAAGTTTTGAGTAGCTTGAAGCATATAAAACGAATTTTTCATTTTCAAATAACATTAAAATATTTTTTTTACTATTATCTTTCAACAAGCTAATGCTTGAACAATACGTTCCTAATTCCTTAATTTACAAAACTGTATTACTTGTAAAACCAGAAAGCTCATGTTTATGAAGTATTAAATTTTATATATATAGTTCAAACCTAGATTATCTTGCTCCCAATCTAGTTATTGCTCTCCAAATTTAAACAGTAGCTTTAGGAGGAGTCTGTTTTTATAAACTTAAAATGATAAAAAATTAATTAAGACAACCATGACCCAAAAAAGGGGGGGGGGGGGGTGGGCGCTAAACGCAAGTCTTGCACAGGGCGCTCATTTAGCTGGGACCGGGCCTGCACTTGGGGTCACTCAAGAGACGTTGAAAGGCGATTTTGCATGCTGGAATGCAGCTTAAGCGCTATTAAAAGAAATCGGATTGTGACTGGTGATGAAATGAAATGCTCAAATGGGAAGTCCTAGCCCAGACAAATTCATAATTAATTCTGTGATATTATTTTAAACAAATTGTACTAATATTTTAGTAGTAAGGTGCTTGACCAAATCTCTGTAAACAAATATTGTTAAATGAATTGGTAACTTTATGCCACAATAAATAAACTATAATAATAAAAATATCTTAATATTTTTTATTGTGATAGAAGGATCTGTGACAATTATGAGTGAAACATATTAGCCGCCAAATGCTCGCCTCGGCTTCAGTGGCATACCTCTATCCGATGGTTCATATTTTCAATGACTCTGAGACATAATTGAGGTTCAATGTCGTTAATGTGCCGAATTATCTCATCCTCTCATTGTTCTTGTCTTATTGACGTACACTTTTTCTTTTAAATATCATCAAGGAAAGAAGTCCAACGGTGTCAAATCACATGATCGTGGCGGCCAATTCGCTGAAGATGCTTTTCTTTGTAAAGTCACCATTCACTTCTGTCTGTTCAACCAACCATTCGGCGTATTGACGACGCTTGAAATGGTCAGTAGGCTTCAGCTCTGAGTCAATTGAGCCTTGTAAGCTTGAGCCCCAGCAACTACTCGTGTTGTGCGTGCTATTGTTCTCTTACGAGTGGAATGGACCTACAGTTTAATGCCGACTCCAAACGGCGATTTTGGGAAACTTTTTCTAGACAGTTATACTTTTCTAACAGTTGTGCGCAAGTGCTTATAAACTGCACACTACTATGAGAGCAGACACAACGTCAGCATTCTGTCCGATACTTTATTCACCTATGCTTGATAACATGCTTGTGTTCATCTATTACAGAGAGCATTGTTCTTTGCGAGTGTCCGACACTAGTCAAGGATAGATTGGAAGATGGACCAGAATGAGTATGCTCAAAAACGAGGCTTGAATATTGACGTCGATAGGGAAATGCGACTGATATACGTATTTTGTTGCTTTTGGGTAATTCCGTTATTGTGGTATTGTGATACACCATGCTGAAATTGCATAAATGTGGAATTGTATGAATTTTGTATTCTCAACTTTTTACTACACAGGCTTTACAGAAGACGGAGCAAATGTGACAAGCCTAGAAAATCTCGTTTGCACCATAAGACGCGAGGACAACGGGATTTGACAAATAGTTCATGCACAGGATAATACATAATATGAAGAAAAGAAACTTTGAGAAAAGCTCAACGGGCAGCATTGTGAATTAGAACATACCTAATAACTAACCAGCCTTGATAACGAATACAAATCGGTAGTTCTGTGGGGGTGACAAATCGGTGCAGATAGATTGGTGTGATTCCCATGAATATAGCATTCTAGTCGCAACGACTAAAACTACTTTTGAAAGATTTCACATTTCTTAGGAGGACATTTATCCCTTAATCATTGGGAGATCCCATTGACACAAGTGGTGGTGTTAAAATGGCGCTGTTGAGGTAGTTGAGCCTCAGCTTACAGTCTTCGGAATTCATTTATCCATCTTATTTGCTTGTTATCCTTAACGATTAAATGCCTTTCAAATAACTTAAAAAGCTCAACTAACAAATTTCGAAATACATATTGAGTATTATTGACAACTGATGGAGGATTAAACAGGAACAATCGTGGTAGACTCATCTATAAATCATCAATGTAATCTTCTCTGAAGCCGATGTTATAAATTCTTGGATGTTTTCTGCCTCATTTTTCAGTTGGTACGAACTCAAATTTCCTGGAATTTTGAATTGCACCGTCACCAACTTAAAACAAAGTCTTACATCGTGCCACGTGCTCCATCAACAAGGATCATCCCATCTCTTCTCTCCCTTTAATTATAATTAAAAATCAAACTGATTGCCTGTCCTCTTTTGTGCATGATTATAAGGTTTCTCCACTTTACGTACGAAGAAGGAAAGACTGTGAGAAAGTGATATTGTCAGCCGTTTCCACATGCGAGCGACAGCATTCTACGAAGTTTTGCAGCCGAGATTAAACAGAGGATTGTGTAATAAATTACGCAGAGGCATGTGATTCACGGAATCTCACATGGAAAGTAAAATCGATTTAGATACGATCAGCAGTGGTGACACTGATAATCACTTTCCGTGTTTTTCACCCGAGTTTACGTTTGAACGTGCAGCAGCAACGACAGCAGCTTCATACTCGCAATCGATTACACGATATTTTTAAAAATTTTCTCAGAGTTGCTACTGAGTCTGAAGCATCGATTAAGTCAGTGGTTTCTTGTAGCTGTTTCCGCAAACTAATAATGTTGCAACTGGAAGTGTTCATATAAGGCAAACTGGTAAACATGGGATGCATAAGAGCAGCTCTTTTTGGAGAAGATCTGCCCGAAAGGGGAAATATGCTGACATCACTTGACGACTGATTTTCTCATATTGTGACAGGTTTCCGACTTTGTTTACATCTTCACTTGGGCATTGCTTGTACGGAAAGATGAACACCTATATACATATGTCCGTATGCCTTACATTGCATTTGCCGGCAGTTGAATATGTGCAAACGAAACTAGTTGATCATCTGACAGGCTGGGTGCGCATTATTTGCCATTTATAGGCTACTGGTTTAACTTTCACTTATGGATTCATTATTTATTGCGATGATTCTCAGAGAATCAAGGGGTTCGTGAGATTATGTAGGCATGTTTCACTGGCTGTCTCACAGAAGATGGAGACGCAATTAGAAACATGAAAGGTTCATTGTGCAGCCAAGGGGTTCTCCGAAGAGTTCATCCACTCTTTCACTCCAATTGGACAAACGTGAGCTTTCAATAGAGTGGAAGTAGCGCTCTAATTGGTCGTAGAGATTGACTGGAGTAAAGTTCAAATGTATATTAGGTCAACGTCGAGCCCTATGGCCGGTGTTGAACAGGAAGAAATCATTATTAATGATTAGCATAAGCCGCAAGGATATACGGACGGTGGAGGGAGTTCTCACGGAGCATTGTCCGATAGGCACCCATGCCAGTATAGCGACTACTGTAAAAGTTGCATGGACAAGTAGGAAATAGAATCTGTTCGCCACCTACTATGCGATTGTCCAGCCCTACGGGAAAGGAGACTGCTAACACTAGGCAGTAACTTAAAATAGAGCTGAAGCAGCTCTTGAGATATATGCAATAATCTGGGTGGTTATAATCAGCAGTAAAAGTGTAGGTCTCACGGGGTGTACCCCCCACACCCAGGGCACAATGGACCCAACTGTTGTTCTCAGTGAGCCGCGACCCAGTCGCAAGGGCACCCTATCACCTACCTACCTTAAATTCAAATGTAACTTTTCGGCTCTACAGCGAAATTATTCTTATCAGAAGTCTACAGTCTCGAGCCAAGGAATATTATTTAACTGGTAATAAAACTGGTAATAAAAATAATGGAGAAATTGTGAAAGGTCATGAAAGCTTGAGAGGTTAATCTTGGGATTCAGGTTCAGAATATCTATAAGTGATGCATAAATGCAGCCTCAACGTGCCACTGTCTGATGTGGATTTTGAGCTGGAGCCACCAGCATCATCGGACCATTAACCCTTCTTCTTTTTCTTCGGACGGCGCTAACATCCGGGGTGGACTTCTTCATCAGATTGATAGATGTCCATATGTTTCCCTATTTCACTTATTCACAGAATAAAACAATGTATTAACTGCCTCTCGATTTTGTATGATTTCTTCCGATAGTTGCCGCCAATCTTGATGTAAGCTTTTAATCTAATATTGTGATTGTCTATGTCTCCGCGCCATAGAGCAGGACAGGGATGATTAAGGTGTTATATAATGTCAGCTTGATCCTTCAATTGCTTCTTGAGCCCAAAGAAACAGCGGTCGATATTTGTTATAGTACGTTAAAGCTCGATAGTGATGATATTCGTACTGTTTATTTGGGAGCCAATGTAGACAAATTCTTGTACTATCTCTTTAACCCTAGCTGTATATATTCTAAATAAATGTTTTCTTATATTATTTTTTTGCCTTAATGTTGGTGCACCTTTTAAGACATACACACCTGATCCAAAAAATAGATACATCCTCATTCACCTTACATTTTTTGTCTTTGATTTTGACATGAATGCTTGACATGTCTCTACTGGTATTTCATAACAAGATTTTTGAACAAATTATCACTGTGTGTCTGTATTGGTAAATATTTGCTCAAACAATTTCTTTTTAGGCTTAGAGATTGACTTGGCCAAGCTGGCAGGTTGATTTTGAAGCTGTGATATGAAATTACTTTTCCTAACTGAAAATGTAGGGCAAAGTGGCTAAGTTTTGCAGGGCAATTATATTCTAGAAGAGAGTCTAATTGCTGGCGAGAGGTAAAGCCCTGACTTAAAAAATGTGTGTTTGCCTAAAAGAATCGAATCGTAAACGTACTTAGGACTTTATGTGTAGCAGTTGAAGCGATAGGCCAGAACAACCATACTTTAAGTCAATACTGCTTTACAAGCCCTCATAATTTAAGTTTCGTTACACGACGTGACTTAGCCTTCGACTGAATAAGTCGTCATTCACGTCCAGTCAAAGTTTCTGGTTCTCTGTTGGTTTTAGCAATTACTACATTTCAGAGTTTCTGCGGGATTTATGTCCGTTCACTAGAATACAGCCTCAATTCATTGTACCCGGAACCACACTTTAGACCAACATGTATTCGGGTCATAGTCCTGCAAGAAGCCAACATTTTCGATCTTCGCTGTTTTACAGCCTTCGTTGTATCTATGATCTGTATTGGGCGGATAGCGTTTACTTCGTCTAGAGCTAGTATCGCCAAGAAACATGAATTTGTTTTGATCGTTTCTTCATGTTGCGATATTTCCAGAATGGGGTTACATTTTACCAGCACTTTAGATGCTTGGTTGTCAGTAGCGGCACCTTACACGTGAACTTCGTGAGTGCTCATGACGTTTTAATAGACAATAGTCTTCCTTGATGATGATTGAATTTTCCTATTTTAGGGAATAGGTAAATGTGTCGTCTACAACGTTTGTCTCTCATTTCTTTGGCGAGATTTTGTTTTTCAAATTACTTGATGGGCATAGCTCTGAGAACTAACAATATATCAAATTTTCATGAAAACAGCCAGAAAGAAGAAAAAAAGCTTTTAAATTAAAGATTGAATAAATTTATTTACTGCCTTCAATTATTTACGAAGGCCTTCGAAGCTCGTTAGCTGATAAATGCGAGTTTTCCCTAGTCTTATAAACGTTCTCTAGAGACAAAAACATTGTAACATTGTGAGTAGAGTGATAAATGTATGTATACAGTCATGATATATTACTCGTCATGAGCATTGAGGAATCCAGTGGCGACACAGATCCACCGCAAACCTCATAAACGCGTCCTAAATTCACAGAAATACGATATTCAGTAAATGCCCTCACATAAAATAATATTTCGCGAATACATGAAACCAAACCATAGCATGGCTACCATCGCTCAAGTCACCGGTACCATCCACAGGATATGAATCATTCTTATGGCGGCTGCCTAACGAGCTTATGACCTAACCCAGGACAATTTTGCTTATTTTAATTCGGGCTATACTCACAAATCGATATTACGCCATTCCGCTCTCCGCCAAGGACACGCACTTCAAGTTAAACTCAAAACTCATATCCTATCGTGTTGAATACCAAATGAATCAAATCCTCAACTCGAGCCATGTACATAAAGTATGTGGTTGTACATAGGTACCAAAGTGAATAAATCCAGAGGAAACATCTACACAGCGCCATTGACAATAAATACGAGAAAAACAAAGGAAGACAGCACCAAGACGCCAGTCGGTGCGGAGAACTCCGATTTGCTCAGTGCCATAACTTTTTTTTGCGCTATAAATTCATAAATGTCCTTAGTCCCTCGGTCCAATTGCGGCGGGTTTGCGTGCGGTGAAGTTTTCCTCTTTTCAAAAGTCATTGAACCCTCCCCACGAGTATCCGCAGTGAGTTTTCAATAAATTTGTCTTTTCTTTGCTGTTTATTTTCTTGCTTATTTCCACTGCGATCATCCTCTCATGAAAGGAGTTTAGAGAGGGAGGGAAGAGAGCAACTTTCCTGGCGGCACCAATAATTATCCCTCATGCGAAAAAGAACCTCCACTCCTGTTGCCATGTGCGTGTGAGTGGAATCGCATGTTGACATGGATAACAAGATAGATAATGAAATTTATTTACCGACAAACACTGCCGAATGATGACTCAATTTTCCAGAAACTGATTTTCCTATTATTTTTCCCTTTTTCCCCCATCATGTCCCATCTAATGATGCCTCTGTGTGCCCTCCCATATTATCGTCATTGTCATTCGGAAGGACATCGCTTTGGTCACATAAAATTACACTTATTTTCGAGAGCGAATGGGCGGTGAGTGAGGTGGGTGATGGAAATTAAAAACACACCGACAGCAGAACAAATGTATGCACACATACACCATTTAGATGGGAAACAGAACACGTGAAGTCATCAGTTTTTGAAACAAGACAGAATAACCAAAGGATCAGAAAGAGGCCAGGGGAGAAAGGAAAAGAAGAAAATTTGAGGACATAATACAAAATGTGGCGCCAGGACTTTTAACGATTTTTAAATTGTGCCTGGCAGTGTGTTGTCGTCGCAGAGATGGAAGGGGGTTTTCTTTTTCGTCGCCAGTCACTTTGGTTGGATTTCAGGGATTTCCGTGAAAAGGCATTGAGAGTTTTGAGTTTTCTGTCGCAGTGAGACTGAAGAGGAATGTGAGAAAGAAACGGAATTTATATTTGGATGTAATGGCATGTAAAATCACAGGACAGAAACTGTTACAGGCTACTCCAAGGGAAGTCGGTGAGTTTTAATTGTTATTACCTGTTTGTTTTGACGTCATTTGGTTGTAAACGTAATGTCATCCTGTATCTTGATTATTTGAATACGAAAGAGAGAAAATGGATTCTGATTTGGGGACAATATTAAACATCAGGTCTTTGAACTACATAAGTATTTTGGAATAAAACTGATGTTGTTATAAGTCGATAATGTTAAAAACACAAAAGCGGAAAGAAACAAATTTAACATTTTATATCCCCTTGAATATAAATATAGTCTGACCTAACAAGGGGACATATTCTTTATAATGAAGTTCAGAAATCTTCCCGATAAGTTAGAATTAATTACGTATACTACAAGAAATTTAGGAATGGCTGTCAAATAATTCCACTCTCAAGCCCAGATAAAACGTAGAAAATGTTTAATTGTAGCAAGTAGAGAGTTATCATCCATTTTAGCAATGAACTTCTCACACTTAACTTAAATGTTTCGGCAGTCAAGCTTCTGTGTAATTTAATAAATGATTTTTGAAGTGCCTTAAGAAAATTACCTTCACCAAAAATTGTGAGAGAAAGTAGTAAATAACTTCGTTTACCGGAAGCTTATATGAGGTATAGCAAACTAATATTCATAACATCTAGTGGGATGTCTCCGAAGGCTACACTGCCTTTCTAAATCAACCGGAACGACTGACGGCTAAGAATTTGAGTAAAAGTCGAGGAATGTGCCATCATTTTATGCTTCGGGTGTACGGTGAACACAAAAAGAAGACTTCTTTGACAACGAAAACTACTATAGCATACCATACTACAATACAAGATCTAGTTGGTCGAAAGCAGAAACACATTTGCTGGTATTGAGAGGAAGCTGTTTAATTGATTCTGTCGATAAACGAGACCAAAAGAAATTTCGTGCTTTATTCGAGAACAATATCGACAATTCGTCCAGGTCAGCCATAAATTCGTTGCGGTGAAGAACTTCGTTTACTTCAGTTCCGCAGTAACAGCAAAAAACCTACATGAGCACCGAATTCAAGCGCGGAATCCCTCTTGTAAATCTCTGTTTTCGTCGGGCTCGAGGAGCGACTGAATCTCGGTATGACGATTATGGCGACCGTAAAATGGACGAAGTGCGCGGAAAGTTGCCCGAACAGAGCACCCATTTTGATTTGCAATTTGATGATTTGATGATTTGGAAAAACAAACTGAATAAAAGACAGCCAATTTGACATATGTAGCTTCAACAATATGGCCGCTATCAACTGTTAAAGTTCGGAAGTCTCTATTGGAAGACCCCGTTTTTTTTAAGTACAGATAAGACACTGTGGACGCCGTGGCGTAGTGGGTAGGTGCGTCGACTCCTACGCTCGAAGTCGTCTGTTCGAATCTCGAAAAAAACATCAAACATTTTTTAACGGCTCCACCTATTTCGAGTCACAGACAATGCTCAAAGAGTATAACTGTCTAGGAAAAGGTTCTCAATCTCGCCGTTCGGAGTCGGCATTAAACTGTAGGTCCCCTCCACTCGTGACAGAACAATAGCACGCACAACACGAGTGGTTGCTGAGAAGCTAGGCCCAGGTCCATCTCGGACTGTAGCGCCACACCATTATTATTATTATTAAGCCACTGTCGTTTCTGCTTGTTTCCGTTTCTGCTCATGGTGTCGGGCTTATTATAAGTAAATTATTTCTTATATTCTTAATGTAATAAATATTTTTCTGATTTGGTAGAAAATAAGCACTTAAATTGTTTTCAATAATTATCGCAAATTTTTCTACGATCTTTTCTTGAGGATGTGATTTTCAGTTTTTAAATCATTTTTGAGTCATTGAATTTTTGCATTTAATATACAGTACCTCACAAAATTGCGCATAACCCAAAGGAAATAAATATTTTTGAATTTTTCTTCCTGAAAAAAGTAATTAAAAAAAAAATTAGTTTCAATAACACAACAACAACAAAACAGACTATCTTTTAGCGAAATATAATAAAAGTACTTAATTTAAGAGCACAAACTATACTTCTTCTTCTTCTTAGGGCGCTACAGTCCGAGGTAGACCTGGGCCTCACTCAACATGCCAGCCAGCCAGCCAGCACGATCTTTCGCCAGCTGTCTCCAGTTTCGCACACCAAGTCGGCAGTGGTCCCCCTCGACTTGTGTGCGCCACCTTGTACCTGGACGTCCTCTGTTGCGTTGTCCCACAGGCTCAGAGTCGAAGACAACAAACTATACACTGAAAAAAAACTAAAAGTCAATCCAACTTATGGTTTAAACACTAACTAAAAAACGACAAAAATGTGAATCTCAGTATCGGGTAGCACAGCATCTATTACAGATTTTAACCGCCAGGGTATGGGTTTTATAAGTTTTTCCGTAAAAGATGACAACATGCTTTCTAAAGCTGCTTAAATTTGTAAATTTTGCTTCTACTTATTAGAGAAGAGACTTTCTTCAAGCAGCAATCGGGCTTAGATCAATATATTTTGGAGGTTTTTTAAGTTGCACTTGGGGCAATATAAAGCAAACATTCGCGAACTTAGTAAGAGGTGTGCATAAAGCAGTAATCCTAATGTAGGCTTAATTTTTCTGCGGAACTCAGTAAAATTCACTTGAAAATATTCAAATACCCAATTTTTTCCATAGTATTTTCTATGAATTCAATGTGCCCACAGACACTTGAGGCCATACAAACCAACAACATTACACAACCTCCTCCGTGTTGTACGGAGAAGCTTTATTTAGGCGCTGTGTTTAGTCCTTTCTAAACAAATTGCATATTACCTGATCGAAAGTTGTTTATTGCTGTTCCGTTTGAATACATAAGCCAGCTTTCTCAAAAGCTTTCTGGGTGATTTACATACTGCCTAGCCAACTCTATTCTCTACAATTCTTTATAATTTTCCTTGTTCTGATAGGTTTATGCTCAATTTTGTGAGGTACTGTACATACATTCCTTTTATTTTCGGCAACTGTTTTTTTGGTTAAAATTGATAAGTTAATGTAGACACACCCACGGTTGCTGCCTTATCAGCTCTCTATATATTTATAAAGCCTGAACATATAATATTTTTTTTGATTGTCAACGTCAACAATTGAAAATATACACGGAACACTACAAAGATAGCAGGTGAAAAAAAACGAGGATAATTAAGCTTTCAGTGTTACTGCGAGTGTTATCATCAACCACAAACATAAATGTAGACAATTGTTAAGTGGCAAATAAGTACCGCCTGGCAACAACTTAAGTTTATCGCACCCAATATTCACATTTTTCTCATTAAGTGTTATATTTACTTAACTTATCACTTAAAGCATTTCAAAAAGAGTTCCTGTATTGGGAACCAAAATCAAAAACCTCTTTATGAGAATGACCAAGAAAGCGAGAAATTGATTAGAAACAAGTGACGAAACACTCGAGTTCGCTATAATCCAACATTAGCCAAATTTATACCGTACTCTGTCATAAATCTCTCTTGAAGCAATGGTAGCCACAAATCCGGTATCGGATAAGAAAGTTGTTTTCCCAAAACACGAGATCAACAAGCACGTTGCTCCATTGACAACCACACTAAGTTTACGGAAATACTTTATAATTACATTAATCTTGATAAATCCGGAGCACATCTTCTCCTCAAGAATTCAACATTCAAAATCCATGCTGGACCACATGACACATGTGAACTGATCTACGCCACCAGCTGTCATTCTAAGTAAAATTTATTTTCCTATTTATGTACTTATGACACATTAAGTACCTGTGTGACAATAGCACAGCCGCCCGTTCTATATAAAAATAAATTCTCCATTCAGCCCCATCTAATGTGCTTCCATCACCATTAGTTAAATTTGACAAATGACAACGTTTATCCTTGCCCATTTGTCATGGCATGGCAGTTGGATTTTTTTCTTACTGGCTTCCTCCATTTTGCTTGCGTTCTTTTTGCGAAGGCAGAAGAATATTCTCTTTTTGCATACCACCCTTCCACCTTAAGACGCTGTCTGTTACTGGCTGTCGGTGTGTTCTACCTTTTCCCCTCTAAGTAACCTCATATCACGTATGGAATCCTGTTAAAACCCACATTTCAGGAAGCGAAATATGAGAATATGTGGCATATTCCTTTTTACCAGATTTCACTCAAGAAAAAAATAAAAATAATAAGGAGGCAGAGGGATTTTCGTAAAAATCATATTCTCACGCCTCTCTCGCATTCTCTAACGATTTGTACCAAGGATACTTGGAGGCATATGAAAGCATTTTATTCACTAATAGGATGTGCGAGGATAAAACTGCCGCTCTCTGCCACTGAATGCTTTGATTGAGTTATCCTTGGAGCAGGTACGTGTAGAACAAAACCACATTATCCTTCAAATTGCTTTCATTCTTCTGTTACCCCAAATCGCTTCCAGGACACCCCAACAGCGGTAATGTTGTGGGCGTAACGCCGATTGTTACATCATCGGTGGGCGGCTTACGAAGCAGCCTTGGAAGTTCCGAGCAAAACAGCCAATTGAACCAGATCCTTTCGGGTGTGTGAATAGCAATCGATTCAATGTAACTTTCAGATTATTATAATTTTTCCTTTTGAATCCTTTCGTACACACCTTCCTCTTCGTATTGTGATTTCGTTTCGTTTTGACGTGTTGAATACGAAATAAAATGCCCGCCGCGTGACTGTGTGCGAGAATCGTATGAGCTTGTGTGCACTCGTTCGTGTTGTGATTTACGAGTTGGTTGATGGATTGACCAGTAAGGGTGGGTGCGGATTTAATAAAATTTATTTTATTATCCCTCTCATAAAATAAAGGGTGTTCCTCGCAGAAACGATATGATCCCAAGAATTTATGTGTCTCGTGTCTGGGATTACGTTTTATTGATGAATTCAATGCTGTGTCCACTTGGTTGATTAGAACTCCATTGATTGATTAAAGTGCTAAAGATATTGATTTTGACCGTCGTTTGATAAAATAATGATTGAAAAGTGAACGTTTTTCGCCAACTGCTTAAAAGATGCTGTACCAGTGATGCTTATTCCTTTTTTTTAAGACTTAGCTGCGAAAAAGCACAGCAAATGAAAGACTGCATCGAAGTAGAAAATTCGAATTTCTATTATCTGACTTCCATTAACAAAGTGTAACTATGTAACTTTCATTTCAGTGCGGCGCCCAATGTTGGACCCTAAGATTTTTTAACTTTTTAAACTTCACTTACAATTGCAAATTTGGAAAATCGATTTCGATTCAATTTCACTAGTTTTCTGGAACCTAGCTGATAATTTTGTTATAAAGTCTTGCGCAAAATAGAATCACGCTGGTGATGAATTTCGCATCAAAGACTAAACAGTTCTGTGTGAACCTCATAAGACTTCGTTTGTATCTAAGAATAGTTTAGTATGAACTACATGTCTTCTCAGATAGCGCTGTCCTTCGCTTGTTATCTCAATTTCCCACGCCAAATTATTTGAGGTCCTTCTCAACTTGTGTGTGCCACCTTAGTCCCTATTGCGTTGTCCTACAAACTCAGATTCGAAGATTCTTCGGGCCGGAGCTTATCTTAGCCATCTTAGGCATTGGACCCTTAGACGCCTTGCTATCAACCGTCCTAAGGCACTATAGTCACCTAAGGCACTATAGCCACAAAAGTTATTGCTACGGTCAACTAATCCCAGTAGTATACTCGGTGACGAACTCGCCAGGCAGGGAACAGCTTTTCCATTAATAAGCTGTAAAGCGACTGAATGGCGCAGTTGGTTAAGTGCCTGCCCTAGGTAAGAGGGGTCCCAGGTTCGAATCCCAGTGAAAGCAAAGTTAATACGCTTTTATCTGGTTTAGCCTAACCTAAAGGCAAGTACCATCCCACATTCTTAAAATTTAGCTGACCTGAAATGAACTTACAAGTTGTGCAACATCTATACATGTAGGTGGAACGACCCTGAAAAGAGAGAACCCATGGAAACATCACAAGGACAGCGCTCAGTACGGGACACAAGCCGATGCTAACTTGGACAAGTATGCCGGAAAATCGGCAAAATGAATATCTCGTCTTTTAATCGGGATGTGATATGATGCAGTAAGACTAGGCATCTCTCAATGCGTTCACTTTTGCAATTGTGGGAATATATCGAAAAAGTTTCTTGACAGGATCTCTAAAAACACCATCAAGGAATAAATGGCTTTCTTAAATCCCATGTAATGGGAGCGACAACAAACCTTTCCAATCTCATATCAGTGCTGTGGTATCAATATCAACATCAAACAGTACTAATTGGGGTCATATCATATCGGTCTTATTTGAACTACTGTAATTTTGGTTAAGGCCGAGCAGAAAAAATGACTGCAGGAATACTGTGGTTCTTCTTGAGCTTCTTTAAGTTCGAAAGTAACAGAATTGTCGGAACTAAGCAGATCTTAAATATATAAATCCACGAACGAACACAACTAGGAAACTAGGGGTACCAGAAGAAGGTCTCTGTAGATTTTGTGGAGAATTTAATGAAATTCCAGAACATATACTGGGATTTTGTGAGGCACTAGCCCACAAAAGAAAAAGAAGTCTGGGCAAGCACCTACTATCAGAAGAAGAAATGCAATCACTAGAACCATCTCTCATTCTCAGATTCCTGAAGGAAACTGGCTTAGAGAGAATACTCTAGAGCAAATTTCTTCACCTATGTGCAATAGGAGTCCATTACTCTCAATACAACTCTGAAAAGAACTGTATTTGAGGGGAACTCGTAATTGTAAATGCTAAGGTATTGAAAGGGGGCACAATAGATCTTAAAGGTCGCGGTGCAATATACCCTCATCCATAATAATAAAAAAATAACAAAACTATAAAAATAACCCGGAGGTGTTTTAGGGAGCAAAGTGATGCGACGACTTTAGTGTGCAGTCGAAAAACCATTAATAATCAACATTCGTTCATAAGCCAATAATCGTGGGCAATCTTTGTTTTCGTGTTTTTATACAATCCATGTGTTTACACTCATCGAAGCAACGACGATGATAAATTATTTTCAATTGATTTCAGGCTCTGCATTGACACTCAACACGCTGCAGAATGCGTAACTCTTCGCAAACAACAACTACTTCACGAAATCCCCCTTTATGTGTACATCAAAATGACATATGCACAATACCACACCAAAGGGGTTCAAAAGTCAAGTCTGTCCCAGCTCGACATATCATTTCCACATCGACAACTTAAATTAAGTCAAAAATTTGTCACCAATCCCCTATTAAAATTTAAATTCTCATAGTTCAAGACCGAACCATACGCATGCATCCTGTCCGCACAGAAACACAGAGACCTATCTGCATAATCTGCAAAACACCGTCGACCAGAATCAACTGGGATAAATCATGTACATGCCTCCAATAAATCATCGGACAGCCCCATCTCGCTCTTGCGCTACTCCTGTTGCCTGCGCCAAATCAGTCTCCTTCGCCGAGGAGAATCCTTTTGAGGCCCACATCAAAATGTCACCCCCTGCCACCTTGACTGGGCCGCCCCTTTTCTCATTTGACGCTTACAGCCTGCAAATAAATTTTAAAACGATCTACCACATGTGTACATGTGCTTTCTCCGACATTCTGTCTGCCAATACAGCCAACGCAACGTCCCTGCCGTCCATGCGCTTGCATAACATTCGTACCGCACTCACATGTTCATATGCATGAATGTGTGAACTTGTGTGCTGCAGGAATATGTTGTATCAATCCAGACCCGACGAGCAGAACATGGTCCACAGGAGACAACACAAACTCCTTGTACACACAATGGGAAAGTCAACTGCCGTCTATTGGCAAAGAAAATCTCTCAAAGTTTTCCAGCAAATATAAATAAATAAAAACTTTTGCGAAAAATTTCTCCACTTCCATTATCCTTTATGCACACAGGAGTACATGTGGCAGAAGAGTAAGTATCTTTCCGTCCTTCGATGAATTTAAAACATTTTACCAGAGTTTCGCAAAAAATATGCAAGAACTGAAGCCGGGGGCCACCCCTAAAATAGTGACATTCCGAAGTTGGTCTCTCCACAGGACACGCATTATAAGGTTAAATAAGTATTCAAAGGATCTTTGTGCTGTGCTCCTGCACACACATGAACTTTTAAATCGCACAGGACGCACACATATTTTAGGGGTTGGGTCTGTTGCATAGGTGGAGGCAGAGTAATGGCTTTGCTAACGACCGGAATCAATTTATGGACATTTACAACACTTTGCGACGGTAAAGTTGTAAAAAATTAATTCCCTTACACACATGTGCGCTTTCTCTAGACGAAAATAGGTGCACACACAACTTGTACCTTACATCGACCAAAAGTCGCTTCATCACACAGAGTTTGAAGTAGAATTTGATCATCGAGAGCTTAAGGTTTTTCAAGTGAAGGAGTTTGTAGATTGAACACGTTACGTTGAAAATTGTTGCGTTAAAGATTAATTTAATGGACTACAATTAAATTGCACTCAGGCCTCACCTGAATACCTCTTGTTGACGTTGTAGTGAAATGTATTTTTCGGTCCGATCTTTTTTCAAAAATTATGCCGGTTAGAAAATCGGAGCCAACAGAAATCGCCATGGATCCATGGAAATCTCTTGAATATTATTGGGCATTAATGTAAAAGAGCTGTGGCCTTAATAAAACGGCGCTGAATCAGAGGGTGTAACAAATATTCTATTGGCACATCATTTTGCGGACATGGCGTAGTGGGTTTTCTGCATATAGTATCTGTAGTGCTTTCCACGAGCAAACATGAGTTCGGAAATACTTTGGGCTTTAGACCACGTGTGAAGAACTGGCTATTCACAACGAGAGTGGAACATATCTAACTGACTTGCAGATCAGTAGTCTGGTGGCAATCGCCAAAGAACAAATACCATCTTTTAAACATCGAAACTGACCATGTTATGCAGGTTAAATGTCAACGATCAACTTCTGTATCCACGGTGGACCTGTATAGGGTTGCAGACCATAAACGCATCGAAGGAAATGAGAGAGCGGACGTCCCAAAAAGTCTCTAACTCTAACCAATGCAAGTACGTCACTAAGCTAATTTAAGATAGGAGCAAGATAGAAGATGAAGTAATTGAACGGTGACTGAGTCTAGACAACGACGTCAACCTTGTGACCGGCGATGAACGCAAACAGATTATTATCAATGGTCAACCATAGTCGCAAGGATGCATGTTGTGTTATACTTACTAGACATTGTGTAGGGACGAGAAAGAAATATAAACTCTCATGATTGCCCAGTTCTAATAAAAAGTTAATTAAATGAAGTAAACACTAGCCAAACACTTGTCTGACCTTTTTGAAAATCCGTATAAAATTTAGCTTAAAACAGTCTATGTACACAATAACCCGCTTACCTACTTTAGGATATATAGAATGCAGTACGAACAATATTTTTCTTTAGTTCCAAGCGAGAGTTATTTACGGCGGAGTGAGAATTGCGTGGTAGAGAAGGAGAAGTGTCATGCAAATCTTAAGTTCGTTTGTATCAAATTAATACAACTAATAAAGTAGGTTCAGTCGATTCAGTGATTGTAGAAAATAACAAGTACTTAGACTGTTAACAGCTCAAATACCGAGTATGAGCAGAAAGTAGATGATGAAGGATGTGTTGCTTTAAACTAGAAAATAAGAACGTAGTAGTATTGCGATCTTCTAGAATTCCGTACAACAATACAATAACCATGAATTGACGTGATTGGTCGAACTCAGCGAGCCATCAATGAGGCGTTTGTTGGCATTTAAACAGAAGTGGCAAAAGTTGATTTAGAGGTGAATAGCGGCAAAACAAAGTGTATGTTGCCTTCAAGGAAGGAAGGACACACAACATCGGCGACTCGGTCACAACGTTTAGATAGGCAGATATATTCTCGAGGTTTACCGCGGTTCACAAGTAAACAGTATGAATACCATCAGTATCGAGCTTTAACGCACCATAACTCTTTTCAACCGCTGTTTCTTTGGGCTCAAGAGCCAATTGAGTAATAGAGCCCTCTCTCCAAGGACAAAGTTGACTTTATATAACACCTATATCATCAGTATCCTGCTGGGGAATACTTGCTGCTCATTAAAAGTATTCAGTGTCAAAAAACAGTTTAAGGCAAGGCTCTTTCATTGAATGTATTTTGAAAAGCTCAATGAAGAATTTTAGAGCTACAATCCTCTAAAACGCCGACGATAGTAAATTTACTACAGCTAGTCGGCGGACGTTACTGGGACGGAATCGGATCAAATGGACTAGGGGTGTACAAAACATGTATTTGTGATCATTAAAGAAGAACGCTAGATGGTTTGTGCATTGACCCATACGCACTTGACTTTCACAGTCTAGGTTCAAATCCCAGCACAAGCAACAATTTTTCAAAAAAAATTGTTCACGGCTCCACTTCTTTCGAGTCACTGACAATGCTCAAAGAGTATAATTACCTAGGAAAAGCTTCTCAGTCTCGCCGTTCGGAGTCGGCATTAAACTATAAGTCCCCTCCATTCGTGAGAGAACAGTAGCACGCACAACACGAGTGGTTGCTGTGAAGCTAGGCTCAGGTCTACCTCAGACTGTAGCGCCGTCATTATTATTATTATTAATGAAGGACGGTCGTTGTAAAGAAAAAGGTTTCTGTTGATGGAATCTGAGGAAAGTGCAAGAAGATACTAGTCGGTTGTCATATTTATTTTTTCACATAGCCGAGGATCATAATGATTCAACGCTGAAAAATCGGCATAAATACGAAATATTTTTACAGTCTGTGCATGTTTTCCAGTGCAAACACGGTGACACTCTGTTGGGTACCGGGACACACAGGAGTCCAAAGAGACGAGAAGGCGGACGTGCTAGCAAAAGAAGGGTCAGAACTGGATAAATCTCTGGCACAACCTTATGTCAGCACGCCTTTAGGTTTACGAAAGAAAGAAATAGAGGACGAAGCATTAGAAAGAGCGAATGACCCATGGCTGAATCTGGACATTGCGTCAATGGCGAAAGCTCTATGGGCGGTGCTGAACAGGAACAAATCATTATCAATAATTAGCATCAGTCGGAAGGATATTCGAATGGTGGTGAGAGACCCCACCGAACACTGTCCGATACGCACCCATACCAGGAGGCTAGATATCCAACACAGCGGCTATTGTAGAAGTTGCAGGGACTAGGAGGAAATAAAGTCCGTTCACCACTTGCTTTGCGATTGCCCAGCTCTACGGGGAAGGAGACTACTAATACTGGGCAGTAACTTCTTCGACGAGCTGGAAGATCTGAACAAAGTAGAGCTGAGGCGCCTCATGAGATATTTACAACAATCTGGGCGGTTCTGATCAGCAGTGGTAATGTAGGTCTCACGAGATATATGCATATATCACATTCCCAGGGCACAATAGACCCATACTGTTGGTCTAAGTGAGCGACACTAGCCGAAAGGACATCCTTTAACTTACCTACCTACCTACAGTCTGTGCATACTTGCGGTTGGTTTTACTTGCTAAATGCAAAAGACTGTTTACAGGAGCGAGCTTGATGTGAGGATGAAAATATATACACTCAAGTCGCTGATCAGAAAAGGAGAAACAACTTTAGTAATATATGTACATATTATGTATGAAAGCCGGATTTGATCACTCCCCTAAAAGATTTAATTACAAGATGAAACCTGTTTTGCATGAATCCTCGGTTTGTTCATCTACACTACTCCGTCCATGTTGGAGAGTAATTAGTTTGCCAGGTGTACTGTCCTCCGTTCCTTGACGGATTCAATGAATAAAATATGATGGTAACGACACTGACTATATGAACGTTCCCTATTCGATGACATCATCGAGAGCAGAACCTTTCTTGTCCTTATGCATTTGTTTTTCGTTTTTTTTTTTTCATATTTTTTGTGTTTACTTGTTCTTTCACCTGCTGCGGTTGTGGTTTATTTACATATCCTCCTGCCCTTGCCTCTACAGCTCATCATTCGAATTCTCCTGTTGTGCCAGTCTTTGTCGGCAGCAGCTTTGTCCGGCACACATGAATGTGGGCACACCCTAAGTATGCCCTTTTGTGCTCCTATTTCATTGTAACTTTGTTTGGTTTCGGTCGATGGCATTGATCGATTTTAGGATTTTTCTTTTGCCTCTGGCCCCTGGGAGCGTTTCTCATTTTCATTTACGGTAAAAATGAAGTGTTTACATTGGGAATTTAGAATGCACACATGTACGAATGCAAACAGAGTGAATGTGTTCATGCAAGGGAGTGTTTGAACGCTTGTATGGCTGCATATGAATATTTAGCAGAGGCGCATGTGTTTATGGGGTAAGCAGGGTTTTACTGGACAATTGAATTTATTCGAATATCGTAAACTATATCTTATGAGCTGGACACTTAAATGCATATGTACATACATGTGTGTATGCATATACATATGTATATGCGAATATATTCGTACGGTTAGTATAGTGAGCAGAATGTGACACCTCATCCCTAGAGTGATCCATCAGAGATTTAGACGGAACAGTCTGTTTTGGTTTAAGATTTGGTCATACTTAACCTTATTCTACAAGTTTTGAGATCAACTTATATTTACGTACACACTCATACGCCTACGAAAATAAATGGTGATAAATTCTGTTGATATATTTTTGAAGTATTTGCTATTCGTTTAACCTATGTACATCCCATAGAGGAATTGGGCCTGAGCTATAGCTGTCTTTCATATATGGCGGTCCAGGTCACGTTGCTTCCAGTCGTTTGAACCAAGTTGTCTTGCGTCCGCGATGACTTGGCCTTTAAACCCGAGGTTCAGTCTCTCTCGAACCAGGACGCTCGGATTCGGAGACCCTCTTGGCTGGAGCTTTGTTGTCCATACGCTCGATGTGGCCGAGCCAATGTAGTCGACGGATTTTTGCCTTCCGAACTATGTCCAAATCTTGATACAGCCTATAGAGTTCGCGGTTATGTCTTCTCCTTCATTCAGACAGGACCATACATCCGACACAGAATTTTTCTTTCGAAGGAATCAAGAATCAGCTCTGCCGTTCTGCTTATCCAGCGCAATATAAAAGGACTGGCAGAATAAGGGTTTTGTAGAGCATGATTTAGGTACTTCCAGTCGGAAGTTTTGACCCAAGTTGTTTAGACAAACCAAAGTAGCAGCGGATTCTAAGGCCGATTCTGCGTCGAATCTCCACTAAGATGTCGTTTATAGAGTTCACGTCTACTCCGAGGTAGACAGACTCTTCGCTACCTCAAAATAGTCGAATACATAAGATCTGAATTGTATAGAGATTGTCGCATATTGGCTATAGAGATACTCCAAGTAACTGTGACAGTAACTTAACAGTTAACAAGTCAGCCAAGAAAATCAGTCAAATGAAACTATCGACCGTTGCAAGAGAGACAACCAGTCCCCTAGACACATTTCTGATAGTCTCTGAATTAGCCCGAATACAGGTAAACTAGAAGCGGCTCAATTTATTTTGATTTTGAGTGTAGTAGGGAATACGTTCTTGAAGTAAGGTAAAACTATTAGGAGATGAACATATTATGTTATACATTCATCCTTAAGCAATTCTACAAGACCATATCAGTAAGGCCTTTTATCCGTCTGCCTGTTTGTCACACAATCAGCGGTTTTTCTATTAGACCAACGACTCATTGAGTCAAAGCTAAGGCTATTTCTGTGGTTTAACCTCATTTTCCGTTATTAGAACGAAGCTTTGACTGAGTTCGTAAACGTCAAGAAAATCATGCGCATCGCGTAAGCATCCATGCCTATGTGATGCGACGCAACGATTTTTCGACGTTCCGATGCATCACGATGCTAATTTTGTTGATGCTTCTGAACGGCTTGTAATTTTGTGTGCCAATCTTCTTTTTTTTTTGTAAAAATGTCCAATAACTTCGCAGACACGATTTTTCTAATTAATTTCGTTAATAACGTTGGCAATTACAATTCAGCATACGCATAAGTATATCCTAGACATGAAAAACAGACAATTGAGTCGGAAAATGTTGTTGGTTACGTCGTATCGCAATAATCTATGATGCGCTGGTTGCTCTTATTTGCGCAGCGGTTGTTCTCATGTTGTATTTTAGAACCCGATGCTTAGCATCGTTGTCAAATGTTTGCAATTAAAAATGTTTGACGTTGCAGTGCTGCGCTAATACTATGATTACGAACTCACATTTTCTCGCATCTGCTATAATTTGTCGATAGATTTGATATCATTCCCTATTTCTGACTAGGAGACCAGACCTCGAATACACTCTTGGAGAAACTCCTAAACATTTTGATGTGATTGCATTCATAACCAGTACTTGACCAGGTCTCTGTCGAAGCAAGCTACAAGCAGCTCTGGTGCACTTTTCATTGTCCAGCATTTAGCTTCATAGTTCAGGACTGACAAGTTAGTAGAACATGATCTTTGACGTTATGAGCCCTGTTGTAGTTATTTCTGTATCCAAAAAAATATTTCTAAACGACCCTCAAACAAGGGGTCGTATGGTTCAAGCCTTTTCTTTTCCCATCGTTGTATTTAATACAACATCACTTATCAACAAACATACATAATGTACATAGTTCAAATGCAGTTTTATAATAAAAAATTAATATCTACAAGATATTTGGAAAACATGTCACACCCAGGTTTCTTTTAAGTCGCAATAAAACTTTTAATTTCAGCTAAGCCTCCACAATCAACAACAACCCTTTCCTGCAACTATCCACGTGCGGCGTTTCCCTTCTGAAAGTTTCATATCAAATCAAAATGCAAATAAAATCGTTCATATCCCCGGCGATTCCTTCCAATATCCTCTCAGCCAACCGACGAATTTCTCGTCCCTTCCCCCCACGTATCGTATAAATAAATCGAAGCACTTTCCGAGGAATTGCCGAAATTCCATTAGCAAAGGACGACTGAGTGAAAGAGAGGACAGCGAGCGGAAGGAAAAGAAAAGTGCTCTACCACGCAACAGCCGAGATGCAGAAATAAAACGAAAACATCCCCGCCAAGGATGTGCGAATAAAAATAAATACTAGATATCACTAAAACTACCCAGCACTACGCACCGGGAAACAACAAAATAATCAAATTAAATTTTATCGGCGACCCTTAGTTGATAAATAATCCAAACAGTGCCAAAAAAGATACAGAATTCGTACCTTCATCCCAAGGATACCAAGGTACGCCCTGCCCACCCTGTAAGCCCCATTTGAACAAAGGGAAGCGAATCGAAAGTTTTTCGGTTCCTTTTCGCTTTTATTATCCCCCACGGGGAGGGACGATGAAACAAATAAAAATATAATAAAACGTATTGCCCCTTACCAGAACCAGGGGGCTGGGCTTTCAAGGATATTAGCACGTGTGTGCGTGCGTATGTGGATGGTAAATTTTTAATGAGTTTTTATTGAGTATCGATTCGGAATCATTTCCATCCTATTCTTAGTTGTGTGTACTCAAATCTTTATGTGGTCCCATCAAGGATGTACTCTGCTTTGGTGCAAAATGATACCGACCACATCAGAAGAAGCAAATACCGCAATACACAAACAGACAGATATCAAATATGCAACTTGAGGCTGGTACACAACGACCGTCGTCAACGCCGCCGCCGACGCCCATCCGAATGGGAACGAGACATTGACACGCCAATGAATAACATTAATTAAGTCAAGTGGATAATATCCACAAAATGCCTTCCAAGCCTTATTACCTCAATATGCAGGTCGCCCTGACACCGTTCACCCTCCCACCCACCATCCACTCATACAACCACATAGGCGTTTATCCTTGTTCATCATACAGCAATCAGAATTTGATGGTTCTCATCAGGTTACCTGTGCGTTCCCGGCCGTCTAGATCCGCCACAAATGTTGAGCTAATTTACGTTTCTCATTTCGCCTCGCCCCGACACGTTTTCTCGGTTAATTCAAGTGCAGACCTACGCATATACTCATCCACCTACGTCTGTGAATGTGGAAGCTGTAACTATGTGCAGAGCTGAGTGTTTTTTCTCTTCGCAAAAAATGCCAAGGCGGCAGGGTTAAGTGGCCAAAATTCAGGATCAAAAAACTCACGTACACAAACTACACATCATCCATGCTCCCTCATCTGCTCTCGAGTCGATGATTTTAGCCTCTTGGCCGTTTTATGTTTTCCGGTCTAATATGGATCGTGAGAGTGTGCCATGGCGAATGAAAGTCCCCAGAGGGAAGTTTCTATTTCCAGACTGGCATGCATGAGGGGCGGTTTTATTGCGCTACGATGAAAGCGGTAACATAATTTTGCGTTAATTTTGTGGTAGTCTCTGTGTGCTGTGAGCTGGGCGCCAGTAGGTGGACGGGTGGACGGGTGGATTGGTGGATGGGTGACAGGGAGCCTGGTGGTGGCTTGATGGTGTTGAAGCAGATGTATGTTTGATAAAATAATTTCGTTTGATCCTTGGGTTAATTTTCGGGTTTTTGTGTATAAGAAAGGCGTGTTCTGGAGAAAAGGAAAGGAAAAACCCATATCCTGCAGATGTTGTTGCTGATTTGAATGGATCTAGGCGTCTGTCAGAGCTTTACACAACAGCAACTGGCAGGCAGGAACTTGAGAAGCCCGGATTGTTGTGTTGAATTCAGTGCGCGCCACTATAATCGTTTGGTGTGTTTTCAAAGTTTTAATTGATGGAGATTGCCAGAAGAAGATCTTATGGCAAAAGATAAACTTATTATTGAGAATGTTAATTAAGGCTCTTCTCAGGCAAACTTATTTTAATGGTTTGGTATGCTTATGGTTTTAGGGGAAATGTATTGGAAATTAATATGAACCTTTCGATGGGTGGAAGCGATAAAAGAGGAAATTTGAGAAGGAATTGAAAGGATTCTTGAAGAAAACTATTATCCTTTGCAATCTTAAGTTTCTTAGAGAAGGAAATAATAATTGCTATTACCCTTTTATTTACTGCAATGAAATACATTTTTGGCTAAATACTTGATTAATGTTGGGTCAGTTGGTGATTTAAGTCACCCTGGTTATCCTTTATCAAGTTGTTGAACACAAAACATCGAAGCAGTTCGTGCTTCTGAGAATTCAGGGACATAACACGGTTCTCAACAATTGGGCATTTACAGAAGCTCTTTGCAGCGTATTCTCAAGAAACACAAAGTGCAATTGGCTTATGAATTGGGGCCAAGCGCTGCGACACGATTTCATTGAAGAACCGAATGAAATGGGTCATGATTTTTCGACTTCAGCAATGAGAGCTAAGAGGTTTTTCGCTTTTCGAAGGCTTCCTTCCTCTTGCAAAAACTATCCGATATATACCTGCTTAATATATCCTAAAAGATCCCGTCCAGCGTATTGTGTGAACGTCTTAGGCACTTTTTCACCGCACTAATCGACATGTACTAGTGCGGCTTCCAGTCGGCAAATCGGCTATAGACCTGATCTTCATACTAAGGCAAATCCTGGAAAAGACCAGCGAGTTTCAGATCGATACGCACCAACCTTTTGTTGATTTTAAAGCCGCATACGAGAGCATTCATCGCAAAGAATTATACGATGCGACGCCCGAATTCGAGATCCCGAGGAAAACTGATCCGGTTGGGTCGCATCACACTAAAGGATATGCACCATGCAGTTCGGTTCAAAGACCTCTGAACCGTTTAAAATATGAACCGGATTTCGGCAAATGCGGTGTCGTGTGATTTCTTCAATCTGGTCCTGGATGAGACAGTGGGGCGGGCGGGTGTAAACACGAAAGGCACTGTCTTCTACAAATCTGCCCAAATGCTGAGTTACGCTGATGACATTGACAACGTCGCGTATACCCAGTGTGCCGTTGTAGAAGCTTTTACGACGATAAGAGGCGAGCTGGTCTGAGAGTAAGTGAGTACAAAACTAAAAATATGCTGTCAAGCACAAATCGATCCAAGCGACAGCTACAATTTTGAGGTAGTGAATAAGTTTGTCTACCTCGGGTCAAATGTTAACTCCACAAACGACATTTTGGTGGAGATCGGCCTTGGAATTCGCTGCTACTTTGGTTTGTCTAAACTGTTAGGTTCAAAACTCCTAACTCGAAGGACCTAAATCATTCTCAACACAACCCTTATTCTGCCAGTTCTGCTTTATGTAGCCGAATGCTGAACGATAATCAAAATGGCAGAGATGATTCTATGTTCCTTCGAAAGAAAAATTTTGCGTCAGATATATGGTCCCATCTGCGAGGAAGTTGAATGGAGGAGAATGAATAACCGCGAACTCTATAGCCTGTACGAAAATGTGGACGTAGTACGGAAGGCAAAAATCTGTCGACTACATTGGCTCGGCCACATCGAGCATATGGACAACAATGCTTCAGCCAAGAGTGTCTTCGAATCCGAGCCACCTGGTTCGAAAAGGAGAGGGAGACCAAATCTCCGGTTTATAGATCAAGTCGTTGCTTACGCATAAAAGCTTGGTCTAGACAACTAGAAGCAGCGTGATCGGGACCGCCATATATAGAAGACAGCTATAGCTAAGTCCCTCCATGGGCCGCAGTACTGACAATAATAATAACAATAATGGGGGTGCTACAGTCCGAGGTGGACCTGGGCCTAGCTTCTCAGCAACCACTCGTGTTGTGCACGCTGTTGCTTTCTCACGAGTGGAGGTGACCTACAGTTTAATGCCACTGCGAACGGCGAGATTGAGAAAC
Organism: Myathropa florea; assembly: GCA_930367185.1. Classification (NCBI taxonomy): domain Eukaryota; kingdom Metazoa; phylum Arthropoda; class Insecta; order Diptera; family Syrphidae; genus Myathropa; species Myathropa florea. Next base: position 107,340,455 of record OV884002.1, read on the forward strand.
TTTTTGTAGACAGTTATACTCTTTGAGCATTGTCAGTGATTCGAAAGAGGTGGAGCCGTGAAAAACCGTGTTTGGTGTTTTTTCGAGAGTCGAACCGACAACATTGAGCGATTCGACGCACCTACCCACTACGCCCACAGTCCTTATAAGTGAGTAAATATTGGAGCCAATCGCAGAGCTTGTGACGAACGAATTCCATTTTTGCCTCGTTTCTGCAACCTCTGCACAAGTCGCTTTGGAGAATACCCTGTTGTACCAATATCTGCCTCTGGCCATAATTTCCAAGACTTCGCCATTTTAATTTCACCTTAGAAAGCCAGATACAACTCCACATCTGAAGCCTTCTTTACAAGAAATACATGGTACCCAGGTAGGTAGATAGGTAAGTGGGTAGACGGGGGTAAGCCACGCCTCACTTAGGTCCATTTTTCATTTCATTTTTATTGCAATAACTCTGTACAAGATAAGTTACATAATGTCGAATTTTTAAGTTTGTACAGGAAAATTTTACAAAGTTGAAATATCATATAGGATATATAAAAAAATACAGTATTAAACTTAGCTTAACCTAAGAGTGAGGAAAGGAGAAAGGAAAACAAAAGAGGGAAAAGGATGGTCGAAGAAAATAGAAAAGAGAAAAGTGGAAAAAGCAAAAGATATTTTAGAAGATATTTTAAGATTGTTGTATTATTAATGGATTAATTCATTGTATAAAATTCAAAAAGTTTTTTTTAAAGTGATTTCCTGTATCTACCCTTTTCATCTCCGGTGCGAGTGCATTCCATAAGTGAATTGCGTTCACAAAAAATTGTCTTCCTGTATTCAGAAACTTATGCCTGGGGGGTAATTAATTTAGAATACAAATATTCTAGTGCTTTGCTATGTATAATTTTATGCAGAGCAAGGACTGTACGATAACGAAGAAATTGGTTAAGAATGCAACCAGTAATTCTCTTTGCAAAATCTGAGACATGAGTGTACCGATCTAAATTATTGATATAACGTGCACAATTGTTAAAAGCCACGTTCAATTTGTGTGAATATTCAAAGTCAAGGTTAGAGAATATATCGCAACCGTACAGAATAACAGGGAAGATAAATGACTTAATGAGTTTTTCTTTAACATAAATAGGTAAATAATGTCTGGTCGGGCCAGTCATTTATAAATAACATAAACAAGAGTGGACGCCTGTAAACACGAGTGAACTCGAGGAACTTTTATTCGCATGGAAAACAATTTGTGTTCTCCCACGCAGTTATGATGATAGGAGTCCACACAGATTCATCAACACCAAATTGAGTTCTTAGCTTATGCAGCAAAATGGAATGGTTGACGGAATCAAATGCTTTTGAGAAGTCAATAAAAACTATTATCGATGCCATATCATTATCGAATCCGGAGCGTACATCGTCAGATACTTTTAAGAGTGCCGTTATGTTTACTGCTAAAACCTGATTGCAACTTCGTCACAAACTTATGTCCCTCGTTGTGCCGAAGCCATCCCGATTTCCTTATAAACATGTAAAGAGATCTTGGAGGTTTATTTGAAATTTCATGTAAGTCTTGCAAGAAAAATTCTCCCAGTGTTCTATGACGCAACTGACAAAGGCAGTGACACAGGTAGTGAGGAGTATCCTCTCGTTCCTCCTCATCACCGCAGCCTCTACAAATGTTGTCGTTGGAGAGTCCCATTTTCATGGCTTGGTTTCTAAGATGATTATGGCCAGTGAGAGCTCCAACCACCATCGTTAGCAACTACATACTCGTACATGGTACCCAACTTAGGATCAACGTGTGGGAGTTTCGTTGACGCTTAGTCAGAATTTGCGAGGTTTGCCTCTAATTGCTACCTAGTTATCGGAGGATATGGTTACCAATTTTTGGTTAAGGTATTTTATGGATAGTTCTACTTTTATCCTTCTATGCTTCTATGCTTCTATGCTTCTATTTTTCTATGCTGCCACTACTTTTAAATTATCATATTAAATGCTGAATTTCAGCAACATTTATGCAAAGTGGTCATAAACTGCCTCAAATCTGCTGCTATGTGCGTACTACCCCATACATAGTGTAATTTGGGGATCAATAAAAAATTTATAATTTTTAATTAAAATCCTTTTATTTATTTTGCGTAAATTTCGACCCCTTTATGTGACCTCAAATTGTTCAAGGACTGACTGGAAGATCATGGTTCATTTCTAACATTTGCTATTATTAGTCTATTATCTGCATAGAAGGATAACTTCCAAAAGTTGTGGATGAGTATTTGGAGTTATTTTATGCGAAAGAATTATTATTCGAAAGAACTACTATGACTGTAAAACCGAAATATTTCTTAGAAATGATTTGGCGTTAGTTCGACACAATACTGGGCACTTCTGCCTCATTACTTTTCCTTCTAAGAAAATAATTTTTTTTATAGTTATTTAAAAAAGTGATCCAAACGACTGCCACTCTTGTATGGAGTGAGAAAAGATTTCAGATATTTCCCTTTATTTGCACTAAATTGAATTTCACTTGGTCCAAAAATAACCGATGGAGTAGCGATTGAATTAAAACTCAGGACAGCCAAAACCCTGCTATCATATCTGTCATTTCCTGTAGGAAGGCATGACTGTCGTCATCGTCCGATATTTGATAAATTTTAAATCGAAAATACTTTTGCAACAATTCGTTCAACTTTCATTCTATCCAGGAAGAGTAATCACTCTACACAGCTTATGCCAACGTCCACATCCACCCCCATATCCCCAGTAACATCCTTGCTTGAAGCAGAAATTCCAAATCATTCACTCTGTGCGTCGTCTCGGTTGTTAGAAGTATCGCATTCCTTGTTCCACTCATAATTACTGTTTGCACCCAACACCTTTAAGGAATTTTTGTGTTGTTTGGATTTTTTTTTCTTCTTGTCCTCCACTGCTCCTTCCGGCTTCTCGGTAATGCTTCTCCCAGGGCATGACAAAACGCAATTAAATTCGCAGAAGCAGAATAATGAAATTAGGTACAAAACAAAAGGACATTTCTTCAACCAGTTGAATGGTATCCTTAATTTCTCAAAAGATGACGGAGCACTCCGACGATGGGGAAGTAGGACTGTTACAACAAAAAAAAAAGAATAAGGGACACGCCGACGAAGAAGACAAAAATGTAAAAAACTGCCACAATCGTTCTGCTTCATCTTTTGCTCTTCTACATCTTCTTGGTGTTTCTTGTTTGCTATAATTTCATAAGCACATCTCGAAGGACTTGTGTCCCACTGGAATTTATCTGCTGCAAAAATTTGTTTTCATGATAAGGAGCAAGGCTAACAGAGGGCGGATCCGGGTGTGATACCCTCTTTCTGGATTTTCTCTTCCTCTATTTAATTCCATTTTTTTCCTCATCTCCTTTTGCTGTAGAAATTCTTGTGCTCCTTTGTGACGATGATTTATTCTGGAGTGAAATTTATGTTTGCTTCTGGGAGTCGCCGCGTGTAATTTGTGTGAATTTAAAAGTCCTTAGGAAAAATACGAAGGGATTCATTTAAAGTAATCGAAATGAGTCTTAAGCGCGCCGAGGAGGCTAAGGCTGGGGTTAACAATAATCGATGATACTTTGGGGTGTGATTGATGATTCAGCCGGAAATGGTTTTCATGATTGAACTTTGGGAGGCCTCTGGGTGTGCGTTTAAGTGGTCTGGGAGGATTTTGTGTGTAATGTTGCAATCCTTTAGGTGGATGAGATTCCGCTTCCGCTTTCCTGTTTGTAAGTACCAGAACAACTTAAAGAGCAAACTCATGTGTTGCTCATTACTTTTTGAAATTTAAAGTGAATTTGAAATTAAAGTGACTTTGTGCTGAAAAAAGATATACATACTTGCGAATAAGAATATTAAAAAAAAATTTAGGGTCAATTTATAATTTTCTTGAGAGAGGGAGATTCTCGGAGAATTGCCTTTAATTTTTTGGGTGATGGAGGGTCTTTTTTTTCGGAGGATTTTTGAAACACTACTGGAGCACTCAGACTCAAAACTGGTCCATTGTACTGCCAGGTAGTAACCTACTCCAGTGCCGTTAATTTGATCCCAACGGGAAATGGTGACTTGACCAGATTCGATTTCACTGGGATTTGAACCTGAACCCCCCGAACTTTAAGCAGGCACTTAACCAACTGCGCCATCCAGTCGTCTTACATTGCAAGTTGTTTAAATATTTTAGAGAAGCATATCGCATTTGTAGCCGCCGTGGTGTAGTGGGTAAGTGTGCCGACCTTTACGCTGAAGGTCCATGGTTCGATCCACAACGACCTGCATTTTCTAGGCACCACTTTTCTCGAGTCACTGACAATGTCACTCATAAAATAATTATGCTTGTAGGCATTATGTCAAAAAGGTCAAACGTTAATACCAGAGAATCTGCTACCGCCATGGAGATAGTTATCTGTGAAGATGGATGACACAGACAGCAAAAAGGAAGAACATACCCTATATAAGACTCCAATTACTCTAATAACGACACTAGTTCACGAGCATAGCAAATTACTACAATACCGGGATGGTACAGTAATAAAGAAATAATTTTTCTAGAATAATCAATGAAAATACAATCCTTATCAAGATAAACTCAATCGGTAAAATTTTTAGGAAAAATAAACGATCACGGAAGAGGAGATGGAAAATTTTACTGGGATTCGAACCTGGAACCCCTCTAACTTGGGGCAGGCACTTAACCAACTGCGCCATCCAGCATGATGCTTTTTTTTTGCATGAAACTTTTCCATTAGAGATATAATAACTAGGCAAATGCGAAATAACTGTAGTTGATTAACCGATAAGATACAACATAAACTGTGTAGGCTGCACAACGATTATTTTTGATTATTATACCTGACATTACTCCTGTACTGTGCATTTCTTTAAAGTTCTTACAATGCAAAATTAAAACACTTAAAAATAAGCCATTGAATAATAAAGGGTACTTTTTCTGTTTTTTTCAAGTCTCTCTCAAATCGGGCAACATATAAATATGAACCTCTTTCCCTCCAAGGCTCTTCATATCCGCCAAACCCTGGATATACTTCCCTAAAATCATTCAAAATACTCGAAACTTTATGAATTATTAGTGTTCTTTAGCGGTATTCGCATCTGGCCCTACAGATAGCGCCAAACAAGAAACTCCAACCACTGAAATTTTCATTACCAAATTATGAAAACATGAATGACAAATCGTAAACAATTTGTATCCGTGATCCTTATCCACCGACTATTACGCCAACAACAAGCTGCGTTCACTGAAAAATTCATTTAGCAATTTTATCGCTAGGCTCCTTTCGTCGAAAATCCCCAAGTAAATGAATTGCACATCTTAAGTGTGCCCCGTTTGATGGATTCCCCCTTTCTCCATATTCCACTCCCCACTCTACCTTCAATGCCACACATACGTGCCTGTTCTTGTATGTATTCAAATGGTATCCATTCTAACAATTTTGTGTTGTGTTACATCTTCTCGCACATGGGACTCTGTACGCACGTAATCGATTTATCGGATCAGTCTGGGAATCAGGGACTCAACTTGACTCAGTCAACAACGTAACAACTCATGATAAAGTGAACTCCACATACAGTAAAGTAACAAAAACACACGCGATATCATCCTCTTCCGCATCGAGAACAAAGGTCACCAAAGAAAAGAAGGGGGAACAGGAGGGGCCGAAGCAGCGCAAAGAAAATCAGAGTATCCTTTTTGTGTCAGATTTGTACTTACCGTTGAAATGGAAATCAAGTCCTTAAAGTGGGTGTCAATACCCAAATAACAGCGCAGAAGAGAGTACATCGGCACTCTCAAAGGGAGGATTACAAGACAAAAAGGATAACCCAACACATCACCCAAAGGAAATGCTCGTGTACTCCTCTCCTTCAATCCTTTGGAACGCAAAATAAACGGACTGATAATGTCGACAATTTAAGTACCCTTGACTGGCTTAAGTTGAATTTTTTTCTCCTTTCTCTCCCCATTTGGGGTTGTCGCTGTTTCCTAAACAAATGCACGCATCGATTGAGTCCTTTCACCTCCAAGCTGTATTTGTCGGGCCGATAGTGTTTTTTTGCTGCTGCCACCATCGGTGCCGTCGCTTTTTTCCCCAAAACAGACAAAGACACGTTACAGACAAAGAAGAGGCAAGTGAGAGGACAAAAAAATTGAAAGGGCTGAGCCAAAGTTTCAAGTTTAAGATCCTTTTTAGCGGTTAATAAATATAAAAAGGGATGCCCTCTTGTCAGACGCTGTGTTTCCTTTAAGTGAGGAAATCTTTCCCAACACCCCCGCACCCAGTCATCGCCAGAGGGCTTGGTCTGTTGGGTTTGTGGTGGTGTTTTTGTGGACCAAAATGGAACGATTCCAAGGATTTTTCAATTGTTATTTGTCAGAGTGTCAATTAAGGACATAAAGGGTGCCACCAACATTTTTTCAATGAACTGCGAAATGGACACACAAGACAGGGAAAGGAGTACGTTTCGCAGTGCGAATTGATATCCAGATGAAACATCCTCTGTTTCGAGGGTAGGCTGCGCGGCTGGCACTTTGTGGAGACACTTAACAAAGAAAACTAAACCCCGACCGCTGGGCATTTGGTGAAAGGAAGTTTTTTGGGCAAATTATTGGCTGAATTTGTACAACCAATTTTGGTTGTGTCGAAATAAAAGCGAATTTTGCGGCAGTGGAGGCGAAAATAGTGTCGCAGTGGGTGGAACATTTCCGTGGCATTTATTCGCTTTTTTGTTTTGCACCGTGAATGGTGGGAATGGAAGTCGCAGAAACACGTGTTTCACATAATTGCTGCTGTTTTTTATGACCCTAAATGCCAGAATTTTCATTTTCCTCTTATCCCATTGGGAGTGGCAGTGTGCTGTGCGCCGCGGAGTGAACATGGTTACGCTGTGAAGGATGACGCGACGAAAGATTTATGTTTCGTCCACCGTCAGTTTGCTATTCGACTACAGTTGGTTGGTATTATTTTCAATCCAAGTATTTATTTATTATTTTATTTTTTATTTTTTGTCGTCCTTTGGCTTTCGGGATGTAATTTGTCGCATGAAAGATTTGACTTATAGGCACGTAATTACGCGAGAAAAAAAACTCCGACTTTGTGATGTACAATGTCAGATAATTGATTTATTGGGCCAGTGGCTGGTGCTGCAGATAATTATGCAGTATCCCCAAGTGTGACAATGTATCGTGGGCCTGTAACTATACGGACTTAATAAAATGGTCTAAATATAAGTTCAATGTAATGGACAACTAACAAATAAGTATGTGACTATGATGGATGGATGAATAAAACACACATTTGTCGGATAAATTCTGAAACCAAACTCTGATGGAATACTTCCAAATTGTAACCAACTGGCATTTGAATGAGCTAAGGACCTCATAAACTGGGAATTCAAATTTTATGACTGTCATGACTTGGCCAAGCACGGCGTATGTGCCTTCAAATCCTGTAAGCCTGTAAGTCTCCCAGCTCGAGAAGAAGACATTTACAGCTCTAAGTAATAGCGAATATCTGGTAAAGCTTGACATGTTTAACAATATGCAGTGGGCACAGGACCGTTAAAGGTTCGTCTTTAGATCGTAAAAGACTCATCGGCTGGAAATAACATTTTGAGGAGCTGCAGAGCAAAATCACTGATGGAAATCAGAAAATAAAGGAAACACCACTCCACTCCAATATCGGCTAATAGGCAGTAGAAATATTTTGATTCTCGCCTGGTTATTGATTGCTTAAAATTATTGATTGTCTGACGGAATTACCCCGGTAAAGTTTACGCTAAGGTGTTGGAGGTGCGTTCTAGAGCCTGTGCGGTTTTCGTCCCGGCAGAAGTACAACCGACCAGCTTTTCACTCTAAGAATGGGACTCGAGACGGCTTGATAGTACGCCAAGCCGATCTACAGTTGTTCTGTAGATTTGAAAAAGGCATACGACCGAGTTCCTCGAGGCAAACTCTGGAGTGTTCTGTAGAAATATGGGTTTGATAGTTCTTTGTTGAGGGCCATTCAGTCTCTATACACAAGCTGTAGCAGCTGTGTTCGGATTAACGGTAGTAAATCAACACATTTCACCGTGGGCGATGAACTTCGACAAGCGTGCGTCTTGTCACCTCTTCTTTTCACTGTATATGTTCACGGACTGAATGTTGCAGCACAGTCGAGGCGAGGAATGTTCCACATTGGGAGAGTTGAGGGTAAGTCATCTTCTTTTTGCAGATGACTTAATCATCCTCACATCCTCCCAGATGGAACTCCAACGCGCACTAGATAGGTTTGTGGCCGTATGTGCTGATGCTGGGATGAAGGTTAACGTGGACAAATCCGAAGTTATGGTTATTTCCAGAACGCCTGTTCAATGCACTCTACATGTTAGTGGAGTCCCATTGAAACAGGTGGAGAAGTTTAAGTATCACGGGATCTTCTTCACGAGTGATGGGAGGAATAATGCGGAGCTTTCCTGTAGGATTGGTCAAGCTGGGTCAATTTTAAAACAGCTTGGTCGATCTGTAATCAGGAAGGCCGAGCTTGGTGTCAAAGCCAAGTTAGCGGTTTTTAACGCAGTATTTCTAACCTATGGTCATGAAATGTTGGTAATGATCGAAAGAATAAAATCGCAAATACAAGCTGCCGAGATGATATTTCTTCGTGCTGTTGTGGGAATTACTCGCAGGGATAGGATGAGAAACACGACAGTGTGCGAGGAACTCAATGTTGGCCAGTTGCTTCTTCGGAAAGGGCTGTACTTCGATGGTTTGGTTACGTGGCACGAATGTCCCCATCATCACGACTTCCGAGCCGTGCATTGAATGCGATTCCATCAGGTAGGCCACCGCTTGGCAGACCTAGGATGAGATGGTTGGACCAAGTCCAACCACTCGCCTGGTTGCGCTTGGGCATAGCTCCTGATGAGTTAGAGTCGATGGCGGAGGATCGAGTGGCCTGGAGATCTCTCGTGCATGCATTGCCCCCGCGACCCCTTTAGTGGAACATGCGGGTCATTGAAAATGAGATGAGATGAGATGAGGGATCATATTTGTAGTAGCTTAAGTGCTAGAGACTGATGGCTTTAAGTTTAATTTAATATGGAGAAGATGTTATAGTCAAGTTCGAATGACGGGGTCGTTCTCAGGAGTCTCCCATATTAACACGTTGAGTGCTACATGAGACCACTTTGGTTTCACACCAATTTGGGCTTGCTGCGTCGCGTGAGACCAGAGTATTCGAAGTGTCAATAAAAAAAAATCCGTGGCCTGTGGGAACAGTTTTTCGGATTGTATGGTGGTACTCAACGTGGTGGCATTGGTGGCTATTTAATAATTTTCCTCGAACTTTTGTGTTGCTTGTAGCATTGAAATTTTAGTTTATGTTAACGTAGAAACATTCGTTACCTGTCTTGATCTATAACTTCCCACAACTCGGTCTGAAATGACTAACATCTTCTCGTAGGATTTACTTATGTCAGCAAGGCAAATACCATACGATTGGATAGCGCAGTTGGTTAAGTGCCTGCCTCACGTTAAAGGGGTCCCAGGTTCGAATTCGAGTGAAATCGAATCTGGTACAATCAACATTTGCCGTTAGGATCAAATTAATGGCACTAAAGTAGGTTGCTACCTGTCAGTACAATGGACCAGTTTTGAGTCTGAGTGCTTCAGTAGTGTTTCAAAAAATTCTCGGGAAAAAAGGGCAAATACCATTAAGAAAATAAATGTTAATAAACATTGACATTTTTAACCGGACTTGTGTTTGTCGTAACAAGGGGCAGCCAACCTCTACGACTTGGTCAAACCCTAGGCAGATATGCTTTCGAAGTGACCAAGGACTTCGTCTACCTCGGCTCATGAGTAAACAGTAGGAAAATTATCAGTGCCATGATTAAACGCAGAATTACTCTTGACAACCGGTGTTTTTTTGGGCTAAAGAGTCAACTCGGCAGTAGAGTCCCCTCTCGAAGGACCAAATTGTTTTTGATCATATCTGTCCTGCTGTATGGGGCGGGGACATGGACAATCTTAAAAGCAAATAAAGAAGCTCTTGGTCTTTTCGAGAGAAAAAAGTTCTGGGTGCGATTTTTGGGCCTTTCTGTGTTGATTGAAATTGGAGAATAAGATTCAACCACTAACTGTTTGGGCTATACAGCGAAATGTGTCCCGCCAGGCGCCTATAGTTTAAACGTCTAAGATGGCTAGGCTTTGTAGAGCCCATGGGCAAAACTGGTCCAGCCCGAAGAGTCCACGTGGATTCCCACTAATTGCGTGGGACAACGGTGGAAGGAAAGGACCTTAGACAACTTGACGGTCGTAATTCAAGGCATCTGGCCAAAGATCGTGCCAGCTGGACAGGCTTGCTAATTGAGGCCCAGATCCATCCCGGACTGTAGCGCCTTAAGGAGAAGAATTCGATTTGGAGGTACCCGCTAAAGTTTTAAGGAACGTCAAATTCAAACTAAATTTTTGTTGAGAATCTATGCAAGATAAGATCACTTGACCAAAAAATGCTGAAAATCTTACAACACTACGAGGAATGAAGTCGCTCAGATATTAAATAAATACTCCTACATACATACATGCAAATTACACCATAAAACGTACGAGTATATATCACTTTTTCTATTGAAATTATTGAGAGCATGTCCATAGCAACAGTCACTCACACATTGTTTCACAAGCACCTAATGCACGAATTAATCAGCACATCTATTTACAAAACTATGAAATTGAAATTCATAAATCAAACGCAGCACTTTTCATTCGACTACACTCATTCAATCAATCAAAGCTTAATCTGGATTTCATGCTGGAATACATATAAAATCGAGTGAAACCTAGAAAACAGTCGGAAGCATTGGCACCTACGCCATCAGCATTCTGTCGCCAATTTGACTGGCGCCAAATTGTTCAACGCCCATTTTTATTCCCACCCCATTTATAGTCGCTATGCAAACGTACCCCGGTTGCAGACACCAATCGCGCCCGTAACTATAAACCGCTATCTAAACAAGTTATCATCATCAATCAAAATGGCTAACAAAAATCATACTTTTATTGCTCGCCCGGCGATTATTTGTCGGTCAATTAGTGTGCGAGCCGATATCGCAGTGTGCCGGTGGAATCCATCGAATTAAGTTATTCCAAATGATTCATCATTACAGCTACATTTGCAGAGTGGCCACCCCCTACCGAGCTCGGTGAGTGGTGCGTTCGACCTTTACTTCACCATGGGATCCCCCATCTGCCCAATGGGTGAGGGGACAAGCAGACGCTCTTACCGAATACCCACCTATACAGCGACTCTTATTATGTAATTGAGAATGATGACACATACCTGTAAAGAAAAACAGAACAAAAATACGTAATTAGTCAAAATAAATTAATCGTCTGCGGGGTGGTGGGACTGGATTGGGGCGGGGACACACGCATTCGGGGTGATAAAATTAACTTCTACATGTCTTGTAATTGACATTAATGAAACGGTTAGGCCGCCACCCCCATCAGCCGTACCGATGCTGAACACTTGCCGGCTCTAGTTGGCACTTTGCACCTTTATGACGCTCGTAAAAATTAAATTGACCGTAAAAAAGGGTTCACTTGTGTTGCCTTTTGGGTGTGACATGAGCGCAATAATTTCACCTTCTCGCTCATTAAACGATACAAAGAAGCTTTGTTTAATTTTTAATTGCATCAGAGGGATTTTTTCTCGAGTTTCTGTTGGTGTTTGGTGTTTCGTTTTTACTTCAACTTTTTCAAAAATGTCTTCAAATTAGGAAGCAACTTTGTTAATTGGTCAGTTTTGTGGGTGGTTTTTGATACAAAATGGTGAGACATGTTTGAACATCAAAAATTGACAGGAGCAGATAAATTGACACAAAATTCTAAAAAAACAATCTTGCCAACTGATGTTTTCATTTGAAAAGTGTTTTGAAAGACGTAAGGAGGAGGAAACTTTTTTATTTACTTTTATCAGTGTATATTTGTTTCTAGCAAGGTAAATAGTGATTAGGACAGGTTTCATCAAAATACGCGTGCTGTTATGATAGCTCGTCAGCCTGTGCAGGAAGCCGATGAGGAACCATAGGTGGTAACAAATCCACAGAGACCTTAAATGTTAAAAGAGTTTACCCATCCTTGAAATTTGTAGAGCCAAAGTGGGCGCCTTGGCCGTCTGAGTTTGTGCGCCGACCCATACGCACGTGATTTTCACAGTTAAGGTTCAAATCCCAGCACAAGCAAACATTTTTCAAAAGTAATTTTTTCGCTGCTCTGCATCTTTCAAGTCACTGACAATGCTCAAAGAGTATAATTGTCTACATAAAGCTTCTCAATCTTGTCGTTTGGAGTCGGCGTTAAACTGTAGGTGTGCTCCACTCGTGAGAGAAGAATAGCACGCACAACACGAGTGGTTGCTGAGTTGCTGAGAAGTTAGGCCCAAGTCCACCTCGAACTGTACCTCCGCCATTATTATTATTATTATAAGAACGTCTCGAGAAGGGCTTCTGGGCGTTCTTCACTTCAAATTCGGTTTGCGTATATATATATCCATTTAACTAAAACGGGCCGCATTAAAGAACAAAATTTTGCATTGCAAATGAGGATCAAGCTGAATACAATTTTTCCGCTCATTCACCTAAACTATGAAGCATGTAATGGTCACGTTCTAGCCAAGATTTTCCACAAAGTTAATGGACATATCTCCAATTGTTGTGCATAACGGCGAATTGACTCATTCCTCTTCTCCTCAACAATGGACTCCAAAACAGCAATAACTTCTTCTGTTCGCACTGATTGTCGTCTTTGGGGATGCGTTTTATCCACTAGAGTGTACGTGGTGTGAAAACGATTCATCGTGTTCCGAATAATGTTAATACGCGAACCATGCAGACACAAGCGTATGCACCTAGCCTCTATTAACGAACTCCTACTCTCATCTCCCCGTGGAGAAATCCGGGAGCCGAGTAACCTCGACAGAAGATGGGGTTACCAATCCTCGTGGGACATCTGGGCGGTTGCAAACGAGAGAGGGGGGAGTCTACTAGGGCTTACTCTTTTTAGGATGGCGGCGGAGGAGCTGGTCAACTGATTGGCCAACGGCAGCATCCACAACTCCAGTCAGCAAGAGCTACCTAGTTTCCATGGTAAGGTCGGGACCCTGGAATAGAGATGGCGGCGGATGAGCCCTTCTTTTAGGGCCAACGGCGGCGCTCACAGCCTGCAAGAAGCTACCGACACCGGATCCCTCCGGACCCCTTTGTCCGTGGGCTAAACAAATGGACCTGTCCTCCCAGTTGGAGGTTGTGCGTGGGGTTAACTTCCTCACCACGTAAAAATGAACGAGTTCAGAAACAACAACCTGGCTCGGATATGGACGGATTTACTGTTGATGAGTAAGGCCCAGGTCCACCTCGGACTGTAGCCCTAAGAAGAAGAAGAAGAAGATGGACGATTTTGTTGACAGCAAAATGGACGTAGCGCACGATAAGTTTGGCGAACCGAACCATAGTTTTCAAAATAAGTTTGCACAGTCAGCACACGCTCTGCCGTAAATCTATTCATCGTAAAATGACAAATCGTACTAACCAAAGTTTCAGATCAGCACTACTACTGCTACTTAGGCTACAAGGTTTTTTGGAATAACTTCTGTTTAAAAAAAATATACAGACATAACAAATTTAGTGAAAGTAGATTTAAAAATGCTGAACACAATAGTACTTATAACTTACTTTTGTCCTAACTTGAGTTAAGCGGTAATAGTTTATGGCCAAGTTATAGAATTATATCTACAATTTTGAGATAATCAAGGATTTAACTTACATCGGTTCTGCTGTAGACAGTATTATCAACGCCAGACCGAGATTAAACTTGTACATTTTGTCAATCTCTGTTTGTTGAGTAATAGAGCCCTTTTTTAAATGTCCAAGTTGGCTTTGTAAAACATCTTGACATCTTCTAGTTGATTTCGGCGCACATGCATGGACGATATCGAATGAAATGTCTCCTCACCATTTGGGCCTGTTTACTTTGATGGCGATTGGAGGAAAAGATTTAACCATGAGCTATACATGCTATATGGCGACATGAAGCCCTTTTTCGAATCCGAGGCTGAAGCACAATTCAACAGAGGACGCCGGCTCCATATCTTCTCATCTAGAGAGGTTTGTTGATTTTCAGGCACTAGCCCAAACCGGATTGTTGCAAGGGAAAAAGAAGAAGAAGCAGATCTATTACAACGAATTGCGTTAATAATTCAATACTTGTCTGACAACACTTTCTGTCATGTTTCGTCATTGTTAACTCATAACTCACGAGTTCTAAGAGAAATTATTTTTTAAAAATAAAGTTTTCAATATTTGAGATGTGGAATACAGTGGTATTTCATTGTATTCCAAATACAAGGTATCAGGATTTATTCAACTGTTATCCTAATTAAAGTGTTCTTCAAGCATAAGAATGAAATTAACGTCATGAATAATTCCGACCGGCCATAAAATAGATGGGTTATATTTTCTATCTTCCTTATAATGGTCGGATTAAGAAGTCAATATCAAAGTCAGCATTATCTTTCGCATTTATGGAATTGTATGTAAATTCCTAACTGGCTCAGACTTAAATGAATGTCAAAAACAAACGACAGATCATTTCTCATGACAACGAAGTCGATAATCGCAGTTTAAGTCTCCTGCAATGAACCGACAAAGAGGACAGATCCTTGAGTCTATTTGCGAACACCATTAGTCTGTCAACCTCGTGTTTGTTTTTACCATTAATCTCCTAATTATTCCATTCTGATATCTGAACGAAGAAAGCAAATAAAAACGCAAGGAAAAAAATGGTATATCCTGGCTCCATTATGATATCATCCATCCGAAAGGAACTCATTAAAATCCGACGCCGAACGGGAGTGAATAAAAATCACTGTCACCGAAAACCGTAGTTTTGACAACAATAGCGGCGTCAGGAAATTAATTAAAATTCCGTTCCTTCATTAATTTATTACTGTTTTATCTTATTTTCATGTTTTTTTATTTTTGGTTGATAGCGACTTAACTACTGCTCGACATAGTCTCCCAGTCATGTCGCCTTGTAGCAGTTTCGAAAAGAAAGTTAATTCGATGAATCATGCAATCCTCGTTGGGGGATCCATAGGAGCAGTCGAACTGTTTGACTTTGCTAAACAATGTAAAATGAGCAAATAAAACACATACACGCACACAAACTCACACAAGTAAACACCCATCAAAATGGGTGATTTTATTGAGTGCACGTGGAACTGACTGGCGCCATAATGTGTATCCCTTTTTCCCTGCTTCTCTCTGAGAGCCAGAGAAAGAGTGAGAGAATGTGTGTTTTCGTAACTTTTATTTTCAGGATACACTTGTCGTTGAAAGCTGCAAAAGTCGTAAGTGGGTTAACTATGTTTGTGTTATCGTTTGTTTATCATTAGCAATGGCGAGGGCGAGTCCTTGAAACAGCTGTGTTGGAAGTTTAACTCGGTGGCTTATACAGCCACCTTTATAAAAAAAAACGAAGAAGAAAAAACACAGATAACATGATGCGATGACGAACAGCAGGAAAAGTTTCCCAATTGTTATTGATGTGTTACCATGAGTGATGACGCTACCTGTATGTTAACGGACGCACTTGTGTGTTATGTGTTCATTTGTTTCTGCTATAGGCGTGGGGGAAATAGGGTGTGGGACCTAATCAAGTAGTTATCGAAGTTATCCTTATGAATATAATTTCAGCAACAAGGTCTAATTAATGGCATTCTTTGGAGTAACAGTAAGTTGATGATCGATGAGTTAAAGCCTGAGTTCCTTCTCAGCATTTCTTTTTTTTTCAAATTTTCTGTTTTATTTTTTGAGATTGTTATGTTTCAGCAGTTGTCAAAGTAGGTGGGTGGATAGGGTGGTGCCCTTGCGACTGGTGTCGCGGCTCACTTCAACCAACAATGTGAATTTATTATGCATCGATTATTATTTCCATCGATGATTAGAACCGCCCAAATGGTTGTATATATCACAGGAGTCGCTTCATATATATTTTGTTCAGATCCTCCAGCTCGTCGAAGTTACTGATTAGAGAGCAGGTGCCGGACGGACTCTATTCCTCCTCGTCCCTTTAACTTCGACAATAGTCGCTATATACCTAGCCTCCTGGCATGGGAGCTATTAAAGTTACCAATGACATCCAGCTGTCAAAATGCTCAGTAAGATTTGCCATAGGACTGGATGGTACATTTGGTTAAGCGCCTGCCCCAAGTTCCAGGGGTCCCAGGTTGTGCAGTAAGATTTGCAATACGACTGAATAGCGCAGTTGGTTAAGTACTTGCCCCAAGTTAGAGGGGTCCCAGGTTCGAATCCCAGTGAAATCGAATATGGTCCAGCCACCATTTGCCGTTGGGATCAAATTAACGGCACTGGAGTAGGTTGCTACCTGGCAGTACAATGGACCAGTTTTGAATCGGAGTGCTCCAGTAGTGTTTCAAAAATCCATTTTATCATGCATTGTTTCACGCTTGCCGAACGTGCGGAAATTATTAAAAAATATGAGCACTATCGAAAATCCGGCTCAGTTGTAAATACGTAATGTGAATTTCGTCGTGAGATGGCTTCAGTGTACAGACAATTCATCGTACCGTGGAAAAGTTCGAGCAATTTTTTAGACCTTTAGCCACAAACCTGCCATCGTAGCAGCTTGTATCGAGGAAGATCTAGAAATATCAATTCGGGGCCAATCAGCTGAATTGGGCATCGCCAAAGAGTCCACAAAAATTTGAGAGACTGGGTCTTATTACGACGAGTATTCATCAATTGGCTGCCGCGATTATGTGACTTGACACCACTCGATTATTTTCTCGATTCTCTGGGTCTACGTCAAGCCTGGGTCTACGCTCACAAGGCAACCACTTTGGACGAGCTCAAAGACAGCATTCGAGAAGCTATTGTTGGAACGACGCTAACGACGCACATATTGGACTGAGTTATCAAAAATTGGACCGACGCCTGAAGATTATGTCTATCAACCGCATTTTAATAGTACTTTAAAGGAGTCATGTGTAGTAAATCCGAGCGGAAGTCTAGTCCATAAAAATTCGCGGAAGGATATACCTGAATAGAGCAGTACAGTGCTTGCATAAACAACTTTTCTCACAGCCGGGCTACAGTAAAGGTCTTTAACTCCTATATTGTGTAGTCCAGGCTTTCCAGCTTGGGACTTGCTCACAGAAATAAATGAACTATGCAAGGGCTTTGAAGGCAACAAAAAGGCAGATTGCATTGAGGAACGAGGTGCTAACATTTCTTTTGTTGGACCAGAGCTTTTCTTTGGAGTCTGCCTTTCTTAAAGAGGTCATTAAGAACAGAGAGAATGTGGATATAGTTTTGGTTAAGATTCTTAACAAAGTTGATGTTTAGAACCTTAACTTTCAGCTTAGCTCTTAGTTCAGAAGATATACCATTGGGTCTAGGAAGAAAACTTCAAGTACGCTCCATTATTATCAACAATTTTACGCAAAAAAAAACTTTTTTAAAAGCCCAATAAATGCAGACTGTGATTTCAATTCAGTCGAACTTAAAAAAACAGCTTTCAACGCATTTATAATAAAAATGTATGAATTCCTGCTTAAATGCCATCTGCATTCATTTTGAATTCAACTAAACTACTAGCTGAAGAACATCAACAGTTTTAGACAAAAGCCGTATTCCTAAAACTTGCAAAGTTTTAATCAGGGGACTCTCAGGAGATTCTATGAGAAAACGCTACATAAAAAGAATGTACAAAAGAAAGAAGGAAAAGAAACTGCCCGTCTTTCTACTTGTTAATATGCAAACGCAGACAAAACTACCTCTCTTCAATAGGATAACCATGGAGCATCCACCCAATAATTCCCAAAGTAACCAACCTCAAGAAGCCAAAAAAAAAGAAGTCAAATAAGCATTTATTAACCACACAATATGAGAAACCTATTTGCAGTGGTAGCACAGTAGAAGAAGGATTCACCATTGGTCACACATCCATTAGAAATGACAATGACATAAATACTTAGGGTCATCTCATTCAAAAGAAACCATAAAGGGAACGGCGATAGACGAAACTCTCAAGGACTTTCAAATCTCCGAAGTGTGCTTAAGCCAATTGACCATTTAAGTGCGTTCTTGACTGTGATTTCGTCAGTGAATAGAAATACAAAGGAGACTGTTACAACACTCTTTTATGAAGAGCACATGTTTGCAGAGCTTTTTAGACATCAAATCGTTCCCTCTGCATCCAGCACTGGAGTTATCATTGTCGTCAGCTTCTCCCACCTCGTGTACAGTTGGTCAAATAAAAGCAAAAAAAGGAAAATGAATTGCGTGCGAAATGTTGATTTTCTGGAAATGTATTCGTTACACACATCCACCTTGAGTCTAGCTGACGTTACTCGGTGTCCCTTTAACAGCTCCAAGGACCGTCCATACATATGTACGTGTGAAATTAACTCTCTGTGATTACATGGAGAGTGGTAAGCGCAGAATGAAGGAACTGGAATGGATTCGTACTAGACATGTAGCACCCTATATAGGACTAAGAACTAATTTGGTCTTGATTCGAATGCTAAACGAATTTATTAAGGGTTTGTGTACTGAGCTTTCAAAGTCATCATATTTATGTACTCGTATATCTGCTCGATATCATTTCCCGTAATTATACGTATATACAATTGAATGTTGTTGGCGTAGTACGTAGGTGCATCGACTCCTACGCTTGAAGTCTAGGTTCCATTCCCGAAAAAGTTGCAAAACAAAGAACTTGCTGAAATCGGAATTCTAAAAAAAAATTATATTGAAGAGTGATTGAGAGATCTCATAGGAAAACTGATTCGAAATCCCATGAATGGAGATTAAAGCAATTTACAATTTTAGAATGTTTTGCAGAAAAATTTCAATGTGGAAGACGGCAATGTACCAACTCCGATCGAATTGGATTTGATTCAAACTAATAAATTCGGACTACAATAAAACGTTTTCGAAGCAAAATGTCTTAACTGTTGTCCGGGGCTCTTTCCCAAAGGCATTTTTACCGTCTTCATACAATATATCGATATAAAATTTCGGCCAGTTCGTACAGTAACCACTCCTGTTGTTTATGATATTGTTGGCTCATTAGTGGAGGGGTCCAACAGTTTTATCGAATCACAGAGTGTTAGAAAACTTTTTCGAGATAATTATACACTTTGCGCATTTTCAGTGGCTCGATAGAGATAAAGCTGTGAACTATGAAAACTGTTGTCTGTGTCACGAATTGAACGAAGACATTCAGTGTAGTCACATCACCTACACACTATGGCGTAGCTAGAGCATAAGTAAAACATACTCCTTAATGAAGAGTTCTCATGCAGTTTTGGAGTCAACTGCTCTCTATTATTATTATTCAAAAGCAGCGATGATATCCTCAATTATGACGGCGAAAGAATGTCGGACGTTTTCCTGTATTTCTTCCTCAACCATTGTTTCCATAGATAATTAAAAAAAACTATTGTATAAATTCATTTTATGAGGTTTTTAAATGGTAGATTTTTCGTCGACTACATGATTTTGTTCACCGATTTTGTTCATTATAAAATTGTTTTTTTTTTTTTTTTTTTTGTTTTGTTTATTTAACCACTTAATCAATATTATACATTTATATTGCTTAAATAAACTTAAAATGCTATCTATATAAAATTGTTAGAACATTTGAGAAAAATGAAATAATGTTATTCCAAATCTCTAAAATTACAGCTATGGCTAATAAAATAGGTGTATGAAACATCTCCATATCATTCGACTGCCCCCTCCATGTTTGGCAGTTTTCCTTGTGTGACGGAGGAGTAACTCTGTCTTCGGTGGCCGTCTTACAAATGTCTTACCATCGGAACCGTTTAAGTTAATTTTAGTTTCGTCTGCCCAGAGGATGTTTCGTCATCGGTTATGTTTCAGTCTATTATGCGTGGCTCTTAGCAAAGTCAATCCTTTGTTTCACATGTCTGGCTCTTAACAAGTTAACCTTTCTCGCGGTTCTGTCAAACTGATTTGCTTCATTTAACCTTCTCGGAATAGTTCTAGCGCTGATATTGTCTTCGATTTCCTTCACGATATATTTTGAAGATTTAAAAGGGTCAATCTTAACAATTTGAACAATTCGTCGACCAGTTCTTTTGGACATTTTTCGGATTTTGCCTCGTTTATTCTCAAGATTTTCCGGCTTCAGTGCATTTGTTACCATATTCTGAGAGCATCTCATAAACTTTGAAATTTCAGAGTATGTTTTATTTTCACTCCTTAACTGTAGAATCAGTCTTCTTTCCTCTTTGGAGCCATGTGGTCCTTTTCCCATAATTACTGAAAATTATCCTAACGATATATTGTAAACATGGGTATCCAATTAGGATATGAATCGCTCTTACTTATTTTGACAAAAGAAAATCTTTTTATTGCTTAATTCAATTATTTTTACTTAAAACTTAAAAACTACTTAAAAAAAATAATCATTTTGAGATAAAAGCAGATGTGAGGTGTATGGGTAAAAATAAAGATATGTATATAGAAAAATACAGAAATGCATGAGTTACACCTACTACATTGACCATAGCTATACATGTCAAGTTAAGTAAGATTGCTGTAAATATCAAGTACCTCGGGGTTTACTTGGATTCGAAACTCACGTTTGGCGACTGAATGGTGCAGTTGGTTAGGTGCCTGCCTCAATTCAAGGGGTGCCAGGTTCGAATCCCAGTGAAATCGAATCTGGTCCAGTCACCATTTGCCGTTGGGATCAAATTAACGGCACTGAAGTAGGTTGCTACCTGACAGTACAATGGACCAGTTTTGAGTCTAACTGCTCCAGTGTAGTCTTTCTAAAATCCTCCGAAAAAAACCTCTGGTATACCTATTAAAAACACCCTTAATCAGCTAGCGACTAAAATACTGTATCTACTGATCAATCGGAAGTCGATGCTGAGTCACTGTGAATATTCATTTAAAAACGTGTACGGACGCTCGATATAGTGAACAATCCAATATAGTGAACACACACAATTTTATACCGTTTTATCTACTCATCGTGTTGAGCGAAAATCTTGCACGATTTGTTATGTTATGTGTATGGTACACATTGGGGTTGTTTGAAGCAAATACAAAGTGCATGTTGCTTGCATTTGGAATGTATTATTTTTGTTGCGTTTTACGTTTTCTTACAGTCGAGTTATTTTTGTTAAAAACAAAATATTTTTTTTTTATAAATATTGGATTGGTTTTTTAGTTATAACAAAGAAAAATTGCAATTATATTCTATTTTTGATAAGGTGTACTTCAAAACATCCGCATTTTGATCCAAGCAGCCCACGCTCGTTACAATGAACAATCTAGCTCCAGTGAACAGCCCCGGTTTTTATTAGTTCACTATATGGAGCGTCTACTGTAATTAATTTTTACTATTACGTAAATGTATTTTTAATTAATTTTTTTTCGTTTTTAACAAAAATTCATGACATATGTGCGCATATAATGCAAAAAACGACGAAGAGCAGACCAAGACGACACGAATCTTGTACAACGAACGACAAATTCCAAATTAAAATTCAGCTCGTCCAAATGTTACTGTTTATTTGGTACGAAAATTGTTGTTCACATTTTGAAGCGTGCATGATTTGTTCACGTTTTAGAGATCTCAATGTAAAAATAAATCTGTTCACGTTATCCGGTGTTCACATTAGCCGGTGTTCACGCTAACGCGTGTCTACTGTATTTATATATATATTTATATATTATATTATTGTATATATATATTATAATATATTATTTTATTTGATTATTTATTTATTTGTCTATTAATATAATTATTTATTTACGTACATATACACATGTATGTATAATAATAATAATAATAATAATGGCGGCACTACAGTCCGAGGTGGACCTGGGCCTATCTTCTCAGCAACCACTCTTGCGTGCTATTGTTCTCTCACGAGTGGAGAGGACCTACAGTTTAATGCCAAATCCGAATGGCGAGATTGAGAAGCTTTTTCTAGACAGTTATACTCTTTGAGCATTGTCAGAGAATCGAAAGAGGTGGAGCCGTGAAAAAAATGTTTGATGATTTTTCGAGATTCGAACCTTCGACCTCGAGTGTAGGAGTGGACGCACCTTCGCACTACGCCATGGCGCCCAAAATTAATCTATTAAAAACAGGAAATTCCGATCACGTAGAGCAGACTTGTGTTCTTCGTAGCAGAGTAGATTAGAGGGTCCAAACAAGCATTCCTTTGCTTCGATCGGGGAGTTTTCAGTAATGCTCTTGTCAGTGATTTATGCTAATAACTCATTGGCGTTTTTTCCACATTGTTCGTATTGAATGCAATGAGTAGTGGAAAACGAACGCGACTACTATACCACATCGGAAAGGTAGGTTAGGTTAGGTTAGGGGACTGCAAGTGAATTCACCAGCACACTTAGACCATGTTGGTCCGTTGTGATACCCACAGTTAGACTACTGCCACTGGTCGACCACTTCACTGATAGTCGGAATAGTAAAGTACATTTAAACTTATGTTACTCACTTTAAGAAGCATTCTGTCGGCTGCCCTTTTCGACAAATTTGACTCGATTTTATAAAAAAAAAAATACTAAATCACTTTAGCATAAATCATGTGATGCTCTTTTTTACATACTTCCCATAGCATCCACAATAGTGCACATGAACATACTGTAATGTACCCTATATTAACGTTTTATGTTAGTTTTTTTGACTTACGAAAGGTTTTCTCGCATCTCCTCTCCTCATCGCATTCTGTGTGATTTTTTTTCGTTTCATTGTTGATGTTGATCCTTCACATCACGCAACTGGAATTAAATTCGATATTCACGGAAACGAAACATAGTGCCAAAGCATAAAACACCAAACAACACTCTGTGTTAATTTCTGACCATCGCACATCCGTACAACAACGCCCGCACACCCACCCACGTACACCGGCACACACATACATTCGTGCATTCAACCAAAGGACGAGGAGTAGCACTTAGCGAAATTACATTCGTAGGGATGGATATAAATTGTATAAATAAAATGTTTGCATTCTGAAACATTCGCAGTGTTAATGATGATGATGAAGTGGTGCTGGTGGCAGAGTGGTGCGTTAACTCAGTTAAGGAGGTGGGATGGGAAGAGTCTCACTGCTGGATGTGAGCGTAGTGGTAAGTGGAATGAGGAGTCAACGTCGAGAGAGTCAATGAGCAAAACGTTTAATGAGCACCACTCCTGTTGAGTTGATAGCTGACGGAGACAGTGGCGGCGGCGGCGTAACGAAGCCAACGGCGGCGATGATGGCTATAGGTAGCTCAGCCTGGGGAGTGATACACTGGTTTGTGTGATAGATAGAGATATCAGTGTATAGGTGTTGTATCTGTAATTTTCCAGTTCGTTATGCACAAAAGAATGTCACTGGGAAGTCCTCTAGAGTAGACTAGCAGATGGTTAATTTTATTTGATTCTCGTCAATTTTATGTAATTGTTTATTTGTGTGTGGATTGTGATAGGGAAGGTCCAAGGACTCGGATGATGGTATGGTGATAGCTTGCCATGGCTAGGCTCAGGGCAAAAGACTCGTTTTGAGATTTGTTTTAGGAATGGCGAATAACCCATTAAACTGGTCTTGCGACAGAATGAATGACGGTCTCTTTTGTCCAAGTCTGTGTCACTGAACAGGACAGTTAGAGTTCAAGGTCGAATGTGACATAGTCATGGTGGAAGAATTTCTGAACACTGACGATGCATAAATATGTACATATATTTAAAGCGTTCTTATTCACATGTTTTGTGTCTAACAGCGTAGATTGATGGCTCTACAGTCCTTGAAAGACGTACATGAGATAGAGATCCTCCCAACATATTGGCATATAAAGATCCTAGCAGGGGCAGGTTCTCAATCACATCTTTTACAAAAAGTAAACTTTAAATTAGAAGCATCTGACAAAGAGGAAGTATAGGGGAATGAAAGATTGTGTTAATTTCGCGAAATATTTTGTGTGGTTTCATCTGTCTCTCCTTGTACATACAGTGGAGGAGAAAAGTTTTGACAAAAAATCATTTTCAAAGAAAATTAATTATTTAAGCCTAAGCTACGTTTAAAATGAAATCCTTTATGTTAAAAACATGTTAAAAATATGAGACAATTAATTATGTAGACGTGTGAGTTTGTGCGTCGACCCTTATGCACCAGACTTTCAAGTCTAAGTTTAAAAAAAAGGAAAAATTTAAGAAAAAAAAAATTTGCTCACCGCTCTACCTTTTGAGTCACTAACTGGAAAAAAGCTTCTTAATCTCGCCGTTCCGGCATTAAACTGTAGGTCACCTCCACTCGTGAGAGAACAACATCACGCATTACACGTATGGTTGCGGAAAAGCTAGGCCAAGATCCAACTCGGACTGTAGCGTCGCAAATATAATGCTAATAGTAATAATATTATTATTAAGAATCACAAAATAAAACAAAAAAAACTTTTAACTCAGGCTTTCTCCGTTTTCTTTGAAAATGGCTTTGTGTGAAAACTTTTCTCCATCACTGTGCATATTTGGTCTTTCTGTTTTCGGCATTTTCTTTATTTAAGAGTGGCTTGGAATAAACATAGGCTGTCCTCATCTACCACCATTTCTATAGTTCTAAGTCTTCTCAACTTCTCTCTAACATCTGCTGCGGAAGTGATCATTTTTGGGTTTGTAGCTATGTTCTTCATACGGTCAACATGGCCTTGTCACTATAGGTGCTGTTCGGTAGACGTCGGAGAAAACCTACGTACCTTACGTACAGAGGTTATTTTATATCATTCGCTGAATTTACGACGTTTCGTGGAGTCGTAAAAGTGAAAATTCATGATTGCAATGGAATTGAACAATAGACTTTTTTCGTAGATCATAGAAATGGACACGATTGGTGACGAATTTTAATGTTTGGGGGAGTTAATTAAAGAAGTAGTTCAATATCAAAGTCAAATTAAGAACATAATAAAGAACTCGGACACTTACCTTGGTACACAGCCACCACCATCTTATACCGTGGCTTTTAATTTTTTCAACTCTTCATTTGCCACACGCAAGTTTGACCATGGAATCTAAATAAACTAAATTTACTCTCATCCGAGAATAAGACATGTAAAAAAATCATATGTAAGTGTCCGAGTTC
The DNA here is from genome assembly GCA_930367185.1 of Myathropa florea. NCBI lineage: Eukaryota > Metazoa > Arthropoda > Insecta > Diptera > Syrphidae > Myathropa > Myathropa florea. The sequence goes on from OV884002.1 coordinate 107,365,674, forward strand.
TTTATTGATCCACTGTACATCCATTAGAGGGTGAAAATCGAAAAGGAGTGTCTTCTGTTAAACAATTACAGGCGCTTTTTGCAGACACAGACAATAATAAAAAATGTGGGAAACTCAGGAGTTCCTTCCTATTTTTGGATCAAGCTAGAGACCCACAGTTTTATTTCATCGCTTAACGCCAGGGGAACCAAAAACTAAGGGGTCAACTATAATGGTTGTACGTAAACTTAAGAGAACCGAGCGAATGTTTACAGAAAAACAGTGCTTATTGACCATAGTAACCTTTTTTTTGAGTTTTTGTAAGTTTATTTACTTTTGACTATTTATGCTGGAGCGAAATAACCCGCTGCCTTCGTATGCAAATGTCAGTTGACAACTATTATGAGCAGCTTAAAATTGTACGATGCTTCTGGTTATTTTTCGTTTGCTTTCGACTATTATAGTATTATAGTTGTCCATAACTACACGTGAAGCATTTTCCGCCATCTGCAGTCAGTTATCCTTCGGCTGAAGAAGTTTCTTGAAAGGTCAAGTAGGCCTCATATAGACAAGTGAAGCTTTTTCTGTCATCGGGAGAGTAGATTGCCCTGATTCAGAATGTGAAGTGGATTTCAGCTATCCTGGAAACAAAGTTGTGGAGATTTTGAAATACAGTGTACTCCCCTCATAACGGACACCCCTCATAAGCGGGCACCTCTCATAACCGGACAAATTTCAAAGAACGGAATTATCTACACGATTTTTCATGTAAGTAAATCTCATAAACGGAATCTCTTATAACAGGACGCGGACACCAATTTTCATAACCGCAATAATTTTACTCTCTCTTAAACGGACACACGCTTTGCTTTGTTTTCTTTTTATTTGTGATTTGTCCTTGTTAAGTTAAAAATAATAATTTAAGAATGTAAACATAGTAGGCTGCAGCGCCGACGGACGTCTGTCGACCATCGGACTATGTATAATTCTCGCACAATATGTAGGTTTGTGTGCAAGTGTATGCAAAATTTGAAGCTTGAATACCATAGATACAAATATTTGGGATATTATGGGAAAAGTGAAGCATTTGTTAACATTGAAAGAAAAAGTTGAAAATTAATGTTTATCACAAAAATTATTTCCATTTTAAAATAAAATGTTGCATTATAAATGCATGTCTATTGTGTTTATTTTTTTCAATGTTGTCAATGTCATATTTTTCTCATAAGTGGACAAATTTCTTGGTACCGTCACACAATGGGGCAAAAGTAGTGGTTTTGTGCGATAAATTATTTTGAAAAGTCTAAAGTGACTTTTTGTGTTTTAACAGTATAATAATATAAATATAATATAAAATAAGTTCAAATTTAACTTTTACTAAAAAAAGACGCGTCAGTGTCCGCTTATGAGAGAGTTCACTGTACATACATACATTCTCGTTGACTGCTGTGTGTGATCAAAACAAGGTTTCATTAGCACTACAGCTTTGGATTGTGAAAGATTAAAATAGACGAATGCTATAAAACTAGGGTAACATTGCTGTGTATGAGGTGTGCCTGCAAAGGCAAGGGCCAACTCCCAAAGAAAAAAGAAGACCCAATCTGATCCTGCCTTTCGTGTGTTAACTCTCGAAGCATAAGAAAAAGACATTGTAGTTTTTAATGATTACTTCCATCATCTCACAAGCAAATAAATTGACAATTACTCTCCCAAGGAATTAATTACAGTGAAACTCTTCTAAGTTGGCCACCCGCGGTGCAAATATGACGAACGTAGGCAGGCAGCCAACTTGTAAGGGTGTCAGTTTATTTAATAAATTTAGAATCTTAATATTTGTTACTTTATGCAATCGCAAATCTTTTTATTTTATTTTTGAAATACTACTGGAGCACTCAGACTCAAAACTGGTCCATTGTACTGCCAGGTAGCAACCTACTCCAGTGCCGTTAATTTGATCACAACGGCAAATGGTGACTGTACCAGATTCGATTTCACTGGGACTCGAACCCGTGACCCCTCAAACTTGGGGCAGGCACTTAACCGGCGGCGGCGCCATCCAGCCGTACATTTATTTATCTTAAAACACTTCAACTTTTGAAGCCAATGCAAACAAATGCTCGTTACTGAACAGCTACTCCCTGGACTCTGGAATTGCTGTGCTTCATGTATGTGCGTCGAAATGTGCTGATTAGCATTGCTTGTGGCCAACGTTTCCAGTTTTTTTTCTTACATGAAATAGAAAAATGGAAATAGCGAAATTTTCGTCTACGTTTCAAGATTCCCAACAAGTACAGTAGTTTTTCAGACATTTTGTATGAAATTTTCTTTGCTGTGGCGGGTGGCCAACTTGTAAGGATAGTCAACATATAAGGGTGGCCAACTTGTAAGGATAGCCAACTTGTAAGGGTGGCCAACTTGACAGGTTTCACTGTGTTTTAGAAAAGAGGTATCAGACAATCCGAAAGACCAGTGGCTACTGAGTATCACAAGATACATTAAACAAGCTCCAGAGAGAGTCAAATTTAAGAAATGAATCAATGAGCCATGACATTTGATGCCAAAAGCAATTATCACTCACAAAAAGGTTCAATGACTCGATAGATTTGAAAAGATTTGTTAATTCAAATCATAAACCAGACAAGGGCCTAACAAAAGTGACACGCAAGACAAGTCGTATATCCACAATTGGCATCCGTGTCTTACGGCGATGAGTAAGTAATCAATAAACTCTCAGTTCCCGAACGAAAGTGATTTCCTGAAGTCTAACCCCGCTCGTCGACAATGAGCGTCCATCCAATGTTAGTAAATCACATTAAACAGCTATTGTGTCAAGCCCACGCTCGGTTTCCATAATTCAACACCAGTTGGCGTATCTTATGGCATACACCGGTCATCGGCGTTTGTGTCATCCCCTCAAGACAGCCACCGTAGGCGTCTTGTTAATTAATCTTTTTTTTATTGTTGCTCATGTGCCTCTGTCTTCTGGGATCATTCGAATAACTAATTTGACAATCGTCGTCATGATCATCTGGGCATTGTGCACCTACTGTCGAAACGATCAATAGATACCACCAAGCGTTTCAGTCAAGTCTATTTTTATTTTCATCAGACAAATCAATGTGGGAGCGTCTCACAATCAGGTTTACAGTGTTTCGACGCAGAGTGATCTACCGGCAAAATGAGCTTATGTCATGCTTGACAGTGAAACATCACTTACACCCGAGCAGTACATGGAAGCAGTCGAGCGACGTGATGCACTTGGAGAACGCCATCTCATCAGCATTTGGCACACGTCGTTCAGATATCTGAGTGTGTGCGTGTAGTTATTGCCGAAGAGTGTATGCTTGAGAGGAATAGGAAAGGGGGAGAGGGGAATTGAATGCAATGCCCGTGCACTTAGAACGGTGACAAATTTATATGTAACACTTTGCTGTTACTTGGATTTCCATATAACGGGGGAATAAAGACAAATCTGACAGATAGAGGATGGAGGAACTTTTTCAAATCTGGTTTGTGGGAGATTGATGCACTGTCATTAGGGATTTACCGCCCTCTTTGGTCTAGTCGTCACGAGAGGTATGAGTAAAGTGCGACTTGCAATGGAAATGTGATGGCTTATCCATGTGACAATGGATTCAGTTTTATAGAATTCTGGTTTTATATTGCGAATCAATTGTGATACGGGCTGACACTGATGTATTGTATTTTGGCTTCGATTGTGAATTTAAAACAGTTGACGACCTCATTTTTTTGGCAGCAGATGACTTTTTGTTTATGGCATTTATGTTGTGATAGAGATAATCAGAGAATATACTGCAGACGTATGTTTTGTATGCAGCGGTTTTAGAATAAAAGCATACTGTACTGGTTTATGAAGACAAGCTGGAAGAGCGGTTAAATTCAAATGAGCACGCACCTTGATGGTTTCGCTCGATATCCGTAGGGAACCAAACAAAAATCTGAAATGTTGGCTAAAGAGCTTCGTTGAGTTTCGTTGAGAGTAGAATCCTTCACGAGAGTCTTATTAGATCATTAGAATAATTTTTCACAAGCATCCTAAAGGGGTTAGCAGAAATTGCACTGAAAAGTTAAGGCAATGAAATAACTTTAAAGCTGACTATGGGGGAGTCTATGGCGATCAAGGAGCACTCTCATGATTGAAATACAATGCGCTATCCAGAAGGGCCAAAAATATGTTTTGAGATTGTCAAGTTGGATTCTATTGCATTTCACTTGAAGATCGCCTTAAATGTCGCCACGAGATGGCCAACAATTAAAATATTCCACTCGTGCCAGGGCACAATTGTGTCATTCCAGGAAGTTTTTAATGAACTCGCCAAGCACGCCACAATCTCTTCATCCCCTTTGAAACTTGAATGAAAGCTAGTAACGTTTTCGAACAAAATATCTCTACCTAACATTAAAAAAGTGATGTCTTTCATTACGAGTAGCATAGGACTAGAGTCACTTGCCAAGACGAGGAATTATCTGAGACATAAAACCTTATCGGTCGAACGAAAAACGCACAAAATAGTAATGAAATTCCGTACTTTAGCTAATTACCATACCTATCGTGAACCCCTTTGGTGAATTTGGTGAATTTAATTCGCCTTTTACGTAATTAACATGCATTTCGCAAAACAATATCGCGTCGAATCATTCTCGACCCTAATTCACCGCAAACAATAGCACACTTACTTCGAAAAAGCTATTAAAAACTATTTTCTTTTCAGCAATCACCTGAAGATGCTTATCATCACGTAAAACTCGCATGCGACCAAGTCACTAGCGCACCTTGCGTGGAGTCATTATTCATCAGACAAGGCTACGCCCGCATTTCCCACTCAAATCGGCGAGTGATTCAGTGACAACTTTCAGACGAAATCCAACAAAAGAACAGACGAAAAAATGGAAACCGAATAAATTGTCTTCAAATCAGATGTATCTGCCCAAAAAAAAATGCGAATGTTTCTCAAAAAAGTCTTTGTCATCAACTTACGAATCCCGCATTGAATCGCAATTAAATTTTAGCGTGGAAGTGGAACTTCAAGTGTTGGACTGCAAGATTGTATCGAGCTTAAGCTGATGTCACGCGATGTTTAATTGAAAAGCAAAAGAAAAGAAAAGTTGAAGAACTGCCTTCTCACAAGAGATATTTGTACATCAATCTTGTGGTTGGTTGGGTGACGAAATACGAAAGAAATTTCAATTAACAGGCTTCATGTTGATCATGCAAAGTAGGAGCTATACATGAAAAGAAATGCATTGTCCTTGTTGTAGGGCCAAGAAATTTGCATTTTAGATTTTTGATATCTGTGCCAAAGTTCTCCAATTTATTGTATTCATGAGTGATATCTGAGTTCAAGTACTGCTGGTTTGCATACACACCTTTGCCTAAGAACTCAGACATTCCGGTACTGAATTTAAAAAATGCGCTACAGTCCGGAGTGGACATGTTCTTCAACAAACATGCCTCTCAAGCTAAAATGATCTATTGCTAGCTGTCGCCAATTGCGCATGCCAAGTTAGGTGAGGAATCTCTCCACTTAGCTGCGTCACCTTAGTCGTGGACGTTCTCTGTCGCGTTGTCCCACTGGTTCAGAGTCGGAGATTCCCCAGGTCGGAGCCAAGTTCTCCATGAGCTTTAAATGTTACAGTTATCTAATTTATTATTATTTACATTCTGCCAAAAAATAAGATAAGAAAACCGTCGTTTTTTTTGAAAAAAAAAAACACGAAAAAATCTGAAGCATGGCAGGTCATAACCATTTACTGTCATTTGTGATTTACTATTCCGGAGCATATCCATTACTCAAGGGCTTCGATTTTAAGCAGCATTAATAAATTAAATGGATTAATTAACGTGGAATTGTCCTTGGAATCGATGTTTCTTAAGCTCAAGAAACTTATCGAAAGATCAAGTAGGCCTTCTATACGACTTCGTTAGCTTCAGTATTTCCCTACTGAGTTGACAACATCAAACTTGTTGTTAGAGTCAATAGAGAAAAATTCTCGATAGCAAATAGAAGACAAGATTCAACCACAATATACAATATACAGGGTGGACCATCTAGGGGTGCGATGATTATTTTGACACTGATAGCTATTTTCCGAACGAAACCTTAAAAGAAAGTTAGTATCAAACCTTCGCGGAATGTTTTCGCTTTACGCTTGACCAACGCAGGTAAATATTGAAAACTTATTTCCAAAGTGAGTTCTGTGTAGCTCAAACAGTGCGTTTTTTGAAAAGAAGTTTTGGCCGAAATGAAGCACCCACCGCGACTGCTGTACGCAAGTTTGTGCGAAAAGTTCGTGAGACTGGTATGCTAGTGGACAACACTCATAGTCCACGTCGTCGTACGTTGCGCACAGATAAGAAAGTGGCTGCTGTGGCCGAGAGTGTGAGACTCAGTTCACGAACATCAACTCGCCATGTCAACAGCTCAACATTTCACGCACTAGCTTGAGGAGAATTCTTCACAAAGGTCTCGGATTATTCGCTTACAAGGTCCAATTGACCCACCAATTGAAGGCGCGACCATCCGCTTCGTTATCGCTTCGCTTTTTAGGCCTTAGAGCAACTTGAATTGGACAACGATTTTGGGCGAAAAATCATCTTTTCTGACTAGGTGCATTTTCATTCCGGCGGCTACGTTAACAAACAAAATTGCCGCACCTGGATATCCACAGATATTGACAGTTTGCGGCGGATTGTGGAGTGGTGGCATCATTGGACCATTTTTCTTCGAAAATGAGGCTGGAAACAACGTTTCGGTCAACAGTGGGCGCTACAGAGCTTTGTTAACCGACTTTTTTTTTTTTACTGAAATTGAAGACATGGACTTGGACGACCTCGGGTTTATGCACACAGCCCATGCCACAATTGCCGTTTTAGCGATGTCAATTGGCCCCTTCGGAGCTGCGATTTGACCCCTTTGGACGTTTTTTGTGGGAACCGTGAAGGACCGATGCTATGCCACCAACGCGGAAACGATTCAAGCACTTAAGGCCAATTTGATCCAAGCAATCCGTGAGCTACAGCTACAACCCGAAACAATCAACAAGGTCTTGGAAAATTGGGGTGACAGAATGCGCTACTGCGAAGCCATCCGAGGCAGCCGCTTAAAGGACGTTGTATTTCGTAATTTTGTTCTTACTAATTCTTACTAATACTAATTACTAATTCTTACTAATAATACATGGAACAAATTTATTTTGTTCAACTTTTATTTGGCCCACCCTGTATAGACAGCAAAGTTATACAAGTCCAGGCAAGCACCTACGCACCATCTAGCGAATACTTCAAGAATCCGTTGTTTCGGGCATGTAAGAACAACATAAAAGTGGATGATTACGGTGATGCACACAAGTGCATGCAAACAACTTGTCTTGCTATACGACAGAGTTGTCTTGCTATAGAGTCAGAGTGCGAGAAACCATGGAAGCAGTAAAGGATTGTTATAGCGCTACTCATTAAGAAGACTTTTTGCCGACGACGACTTTGTCCCTCCGTACAGAATCAAAGTCAATCATCAATGAAAGGAGTTTATTTAAAAATATGTTCTTCTTTTAAGAGTAATTCGTGGATCAGAATTATTGCAATTTAACGTAGATAATTACATGTAATCCCACGTGGTTGCCACTCTAATAAGGTAAAAAATTTTTGCAAGGTCACATTGTTTTTTTTTTACAATTCCTTACGTCCTTACCAAAGTTCATGGTTTCAGTTGCTCACGACTGCTCGATCTCAGATTAAACGGTTGGTCTTCGTCTTTCTTTCGCAACCGAAAAAGAGCTAACAATGGCATGGTTTAAGCACTTGTCATTCAATCATTCAGTTTGACAATGATAATGTTGTTCCTCAATGATTGCCTCTCATAACACGTCTATTTTCTAATAAAATTGACGACTTTACCTTGACACTTAAAGCAGATTATATGTTGAATCGTTTTGTGTTTATTACGTGAACGGCATTATTCCGCAAAAGTTTATTTAAGCACTCGACTTAAACTTAATTTTTGCGAATAATTCAATAGACAGGAAATTTGCTGAGAATCAGGTGATGCTACCTCAACTAGTTTTGCAAAATTAAAAATAACAGCATGTAGAGAATGACCGTTTTTCCTGGATCACAAAAAGTTAGGTTAATCTAATGTCTGCTGAATGGCCTTGCCTGTGTGATATCAGTTCGATTTCCCCACTGGATATTTTTTGTACATCATCAGAGTCCTGCCTTTTTTGTTAGATGAGAAATGAGCGTCTTTTAAAGGCATTTTGTCTGCCATGTTAAATTATGTAGATGTAGTTGATTATCTGATCTGATATTGATTTAATTGGTCGCCGCGATGCTGTTAATAAGTCTGTTAGCGTAGGTTTATAACTGCAGGACTAGTCGTGGGAGAAGAAAAAACCCACAGTACGAGTAGTAGCTGTAGATGGGAAGGATCTTGCTGCTCTGCACTATTTAACGTACATGTGTACACAAATGAACATCGGAGAATCAAAATAGTCTCAACAGATCTTGCAGTTCATTAGAAGTGAGGCATTAATAATAATAATAATAATAATGACGGCGCTAAAGTCCGAGGTGGACCTCTGCCTAGCTTCTCAGCAACCACTCGTGTAGTGCATGCTATTGTTCCCTCACGAGTGGAGGGGACCTACAGTTTAATGCTGACTCCGAACGACGAGATTGAGAAGCTTTTTCTAGACAGTTATACTCTTTGAGCATTGTCAGTGATTCGAAAGAGGTGGAGCCGTGAAAAAATTTTTGTTTTTTTTTTGTGATTTGAACCTTAGACCTCGAGCGTAGAAGTCGATGCACCTCCCCACTACGCCACGGCGCTCACAGAAGTGAGGCCCTAATCCTAAGAGTGTTCCCATAACTCTCTGGAAAACCTGGATTGATTGACTACTGGTTGCCTATACAGAATAATCTCGAAGCGTTTTCAAAACTAATTAAATAGCATAACTTGAGATTGGTCACTCAGACCGATGCAGTGTGTTATGTTGGTTTTGAGACCGCTGTTTGTGGCTTGTTCGCATAGACCTGAGACTTCCGAAAACCCCACAAGAAAAAGTGTAATGGGGTAAAATTGGAAGATCTCGGTGGCCAGTTCACATCACCTCCATGTGAGATGACCATGCTCTCGAATCGCTCGTGGAGAATTTCCATTGTGGCGTGAGCTGTGTGCCACGTAGCGCCGTCCTGTTGAAAATGCATGCCGTTGGTGTCCATATCATACAATTCAGGCTAAACGAAGTTAGTAATCATCGACCTATATCTCTCGCCGTTGACGGTGATATTTTGGCCAACGTCGTTCTCAAAGAAATTTGGAGCGATGAAGCCGCCAGCCCAAAATCCACACCAAACAGTGATTTTTTTGGATACATTGGACGCTCTTGGCTTTCATGTGGATTGGTATCGTCCCAAACTCGTCAATTTTGTTTGTTAGCATACCCATTCGACAAGAAATGGGCCTCATCGCCAAGGATTAGTTTTCAATGAAAATTATGGTCAGTTTACAACTGGTCACCGAGCACACGTCGTTGTCTATGGTCGGTTATCTTCAGCTCCTGGATCAGTTGAATTTTGTACGGTTGCAGGCGCAAGTCACGACGCAAAATTCGCTTCCCCAAGTTGTGGTCTGCGAGTTCTTGTGAGTGACGCGAAATCGACTGCCGCGGATTCTCCTGCACACTCTGATGGACAGCGGCGATTGTTCGACAGAACTTTAGTTTCATCGACGTACGAGCACGATTATCGTTTACTGAACTAGTGAACTCAAACTTGTCCACAACACTGCGAATAGACCTCTCGGTAGGACGATTATGGAGACTGTAAAATGAGCGAGGCGCGCAAAGCGTTGCCCGAACAAAGCATCCATTTTGATAAAACAATTTTATCATTTGCAAGTGTTGTTGAACGCTATGTCTGGCAAAACAGATTGAATAAATAACAACCAATTACAGACAGATGTTGCTTCAACAATGCAGCCGCTATCAACTGTCAAAGTTCGGAAGTCCCTATTGGAAGACCCTTTGTTACCCGATTCAATTCCTAGTTGGAGTTCGGCTTGGGTTCTGATTCTCATACGATGTTCTGACCGTCATGGCGGCATAAGTTTTCTCTCATTGATATTTTTTTACGAGTGTTCTTGTGTTATAGGGCCCATAGATGACGCAGACACGTCGCTGCAAAGCTATAGCAACCATAAGTCTGTGCAAACATCCCTTCGCCACACACGGTGCAGACAATCTGCACAGACATTAGTTTGTATCGTTTCGTCGTAGTCGTCGGGTCACAAAAATGACAGACACTGCTTATGCCGGTCTGTGCAAAATCCACTAGACACTACACAGACACGTCGCTGCAGACCGTGCAAAACTAAAAAAAATTTTAATTCACGCAGACGGTCGCTACAAACATGCGACATGAATACACACGACACAGACAGTCTGCGCAGACTTGTGCACAACAACAAAATATATATATAGGTCTGCAGCGACGTGTGTGTTGTGTATGGGCCCTATTAGTTTGACGTTCTTATACTCAGTTTTTTTGTTTAATGTATAAAATTAATTCAGTTTAGTGTGTTGTAATAGTGCGACACGTTTAAACGAGTCGAATTTGATTCGGTTACGATTTGCGTGAGTCTTAAAAATTTGTTAGCAACTGAGTCACCCGACTAGGTTGGCTTTAATTCCAATCCGAGTTAACTCGGCTTGAGAACTTTCGGTCTGGTATATCACAAGATGAGTTCTCCTTATGTGGCCTCTTCCTAGTACGGAAAACTAGTTTAATTCTTGAAATACATAAAAAGAAAATCTAAAACGGGGGCGGTGTGTCGAAAATACCGGAATCTTACAAGTATACTCCTTCTTCTTAGGGCGCTCTTACAAGTATACTACCACCAGCATTTTATTGGTTACAGTAATATATTTACCGGCCTTTGTCAAATTATACATATGTCAAATCCTTATACGTTTTATAGTTAAGTTAACAATTGTCGGTAAATTTTTAATAACGCGGAAGGCCCCATCCTGAGGTTAAAACCCAAAGGTGAACATGTAATATATATTGCAAAACATACACACATTTCTGCATACACACATGCCCCTGTTCTCACGACAGTACGTGATACATTTAAAATCCGGTGTAGTGTTTAAGCTGTTCTTAAACTCGCGCGTATATTCCTATATCAAAATTTATAGACTATCAAATACGGCCTGACTCCTTTTATTTATTTCACAAGGATTCTTTCTAAAAATAGACTTTCAAATCAAACTTTACGCGTCAATAAAGTTGTTTTCAAACGAAACCCAAAAGCACAAAAAGAATTCAGACAAATATTCTGTAAACAGTTTTATTGACTTTTGTCTTTTTTGCATTTGATAATAAAACTCATAGCTTCACTCCTAAAAACTGAACTTTACGAAGGAATTCATGAAATTCGATGCAATAACCGTTTCTGCAACCATTTTGACATTCATGATGTATCGCAAAGATATTATTTTTCCTTTGAACAAAATAAATAAAAAAAAACTCTAAAACTCTCCAATACGATGCATTGCAGTGACCGTGCCACTATATCTGAAGAACAGATTTCACAAATCGAACTAAGCATCGGGCTTAGCTGACGGTCTTGCCTCTAGTGTCCGTGAGAATGAAGCACTCGGGTTAACTCCGCTAACGATGATATGGCAATGTATGCGATGATCTGAGATGAATTATTCATGGTATTTTGATGAGTTTACCGGGAATGGTCTTTGCTTTTATTTTGCCGTCGTTTTGTGCAAATTTTAAGATACCCACGGACCAAATCAACCAGCAGACCGTCCGAACTTCTATTTGAAGTCATTCACTTTAGAGAATACTAGGTGATTTCGGAGCGCTCATTTTCCTCATTCGTTTGCTGTGAGGTGCTATTTATAGTCTAATTGACAGATGATTTGCGCGAAATGGTATTTGTTGATGGATATAAACGAAATAAATCTGGAATTATCTGAAAATATTCTAAATAAATATAAAGTCTCCCGTTGTGGGCGGGGGTATTATTTGGTATTCGATCTTCGGGAAGAATTATCAACAAACATGCTAATTTGATTAGGAGCAATGAACTCATGGGTGATTGATGAAGAGGATAGGATGAGAGTATTGGCCATAATGGTCGTCATGTAATACTAAATGTGTGATGATGACGAACACGCGTATGTATGTGCGATACGAAGTGATTAACTCCCACGCGTTGATGACAAAATTCCCAAGGCTCGCCGAGACGAAGTTAAAAAACAGGCCAAATATGGTAGAAGGAAATCGGTGTGAGTTCACTTTGAAATGTACACATTGACACATTTTGACATTGACAAAACTCTCGTTTAGCTATCATGTGGCGAAACATATGCCCACTTCGATGAAAATGCTATTCAAACTGTAACCAAATTTTGCATACATTTGAAATCTCTAAGTTAAGCATTATCAGTTTCGAGGGATAGAGGGCGCCGTAGAATTGAAATAAAAGTAAACGATTCTTGTCTATTATATTTCTTAGAAGTGATTAACTGATTATTTGGGTTGATGAGTGTAACAATCAAGTGTTTTTTTTTTTTATAATTTGCGCTTGCAAAAGGGATTGTGAACACCCTTAAGTGTCCGGGTTCAAGACAGAGAGGGAGAGGAGGTACCTGGGAAGGCTGAAAAGAGCATTCCATACTCGCGTGGTGCGGCTAAAGAACGAGTCTCTGAACTTCACTGTAAATCCGAAAGGTACAAAATTACTGGCAAAAGTTCGTAGCGGATTATCATCATTCATGATTATCATCATTCATCATTCACCTTGAGTTGGCAGTTGTTGGTTACCAACCAAACAGTTAAAACTATCTTTGTAGTTTGGATTGTTTGTTTGTTCAATCATCCTGCAGACACTTAAATCTCAGCAGTTATGCATCCAATATTTTACCCTCAAAGCTTCAATAATGATTAGACTCATTTCTGACTCAGTGGTCTTATTCATAATCAATTGTTCACATTTGGACTAATCTGATTTAAGTAGTACGAAGTACACCAACATTACACTGTTTAGTGGAATGACGGTTACTTAGTTAAACATTAAGAAAATCGAAATATTACCGTCAATGGCGCCCAGCACGCAGCCCTTGTTTCAAAAGTGGGTATACATGGCGCCGACTACTTCTACTGATAGTAAAAACGTAAGTTTATCAAAGAACATTTTTGATAACAAAATTGTATCCAGAAAATATTACGGCCGCGGCCACTTTCTGTGACGGCTTTTAATGCATTGTTTTATGCGGATAAGCTATTAACAGTGTAAAACTCAAAACAAAGCATTGAGTGTAAAGTTCCTGCGATACGAGTCCAAATCTTCGAATAACTGACCAAATTTGCGCCTTTGTTGGCAGTTTCACATTCCTGTCGTGAACATGTAAAAAACGATCTGCTTGCTGAAGTTGTCTGTAAATGGACTAAAATTTCTTAGCTAAAGATTTTTAAAGTTGATATATAAGAATTGATTCGGATTAATTTTCTTTGAGGACTACACAATTTATCAAGAAAACACACCCCGAAACATTTAAAAAAAAAAACTGAACTTTACTCATTCTTACAGGAAAGAAACTTTTGATCATATCGCGTTTACATCACCAAAATGTGATACCGCATTTTAAGAGTATTAATTTCCGATTACACAACAGTAACAGACGGTCCCACTTTACGAGATCTTAGTCATATTTCTTTACTTCATCGGGGGCAATAATTGTTATGCCAAACAATTTAAAAACACCACAATACATTGCTTTATGTGTATGATTTGTCTCGAAAGCCACTAGTGAAAGAAAAGCAAAACAATTCCACCCCACACCTAAGACCACTCACTTATGAAATCTTATTAAACTCCCGCATGGCCCCAATATGCTCTGACACTTGGACCCACTGCGGAACAAGGAAACATTTTCCACTCGTGGGGTAACCAAACTCTGCTCGACTTCGAAATTTCCAAACCCACTCCGCATGACCAGGTACCAGGAAGGGACTGCGTATAGGGAGCCCTAATGCGATTACCAAGTGAAGCCCATTCGGGGCATAATGATGAATATGGCCACACACTCTTCCTCTCTAACAACATGTCCAATGCTGACCGTTGGTTTGCTTGCAGCTACCATGTTCAAGCAGCCAGAGAAGCACGTGGCCAGGCATCTCTGTACACATTTTCTGATTTCAGCTTCATTAAAAGTTCATCAAGGAATGGAGTTCTGTTTTGCAATCACACAATGTTTGCTTGTGTGCGTAATGTTTACTTTTTGTTTTTGCTTTTTGTAGTTTTATTATAACTTCGGCGGGTGCGGCCTGAGTGACCATGGCGGGCCCGGTCTAGTGGTGGTATGATTCTGTTACACTTGTGTGTCCGGGATTGCAATTAAATTGTGTAAACTTTGGATTTTGCTTTTGCGTTCGACAAACACATGTATAGTATGGTCTTATGGTCTATATGGGTAGGTTTGTGTGTAAACATGTCGGGCTCGAGTTATGGCCCTGATTATATGAGGTTGGGTTGTGTGGTTGGCGCTGTGGCTTGGACTACAAATGATCTCATTCCGGAGGGTGATTGACTTTGTTTTGCCGTTAGAAAGGGAAAACTCAAGAATGCTATGGCTGTTCAATGTCAGACACGGGATAAGCAAAGAGATTTTAAATGTGTCCGCTTTGCTGTGGGTCTGCTATGGTACATGACATCACTCTTAAGGAGAGCGGAGGAAAATAAGAAACAATGTATATTTGGATTTGAACGAATGGAAGTTTATCTATCAGGCTTTGTAAACAGAAAACATGTACAATCTAGATATTGAGTATCTCCAAGGAGTGGTCACCACCGATTAGGAGCTAATTCGGCATTTAAGCTCACGGCGTCCAAAGACTCAACAAACAATGAAAGATGTTCTTCAAATTTTTTACTTCATCGACTTCATTTTGTGTTCCTTCCATTTTCAATAGTAATCTTCCTTAAACTTAAAAGTATCGACTAACAAAGCCAAAAACAGCCCCCTGTTGATGTTGGAGATGATTATTTTATCGATATTATGATGCCCTGATGATGAACTTAATTCGATTTATTATGCAAAAGTTTCCCTGTCAGTTCATTCCAGTGGACATCCGCCTGTCAACCAGTTTAAAATTCGCGCAGTTCAAAGAAATATTGCCGCCTATTTGACGACATGTAGAATACTAAACTGGTCAAGTGAGATTTGCACTCGCATGCAGAAGGTTCCGTGTGGTTAATTGCATTGTATCACAGGCGTAGACGTAGGTTCAGGTCTCTTTATAGCCCACGCAGTTATTTTTAAATCTTTTCCTCCAATCGCCATCAACGCAAAATGGAACGGAGTTCTCGGCGGAATTTTCCTCTCAAAGCTTTGAAAGATGCAATTCGGAATATTAAGCTAGGTCAATTCAAACAATGTACATTTACAGTCGCTTTGAGCCAAACTCGATCACTTCAAAAATTAAACAAAATTCGGATATTCGGTAAGTATTCGGTATCTGGCCTATCCGGCTTCCTTTACAATATCCGGCCGGAGCCGAATAGTTTCGTTATATCCGGCCGAATACCGGATAGTCGTATTTTCAGTAACAAAAAAACAAAAACAACAAAATATTGAGTTTTATGATCTGATTTATTTTAGTTAGCATATTATAAATAGGTGGTTTATCTAGAAATATTGGAATATTATAATATTGGAAGTTTACTAAAGCCAAATCTTTTCTGCATTCAGGGGTAATAATTATTACGTTTGTTTTCGTATACGATGCCTGCTTCAGAAAACAGTCTCTCATTGTATACACTGCTACATGGAGATGAAAGATAAGTTTTGGCAAATTTGGACCAAATTGGGTACAGTCTTCCATTTACTGATCACCAAGCCCAAGGGTCACTATTCCGTTCAAGCCAGCCAACAGTTTTGAGATATAAGTCAATCTCGTTTGCGGTATCACTTTTGGCAGAAAATTCAATCTGACTATTGCCTTCCGCCAAGTAAGCTCTAGAACTAAATAAAGCAGACCTAAGAGTGGTGGCGATGTGGACAGGTTAAAGAAATTATGGAACATCTGTCTGTCTGTCCAAGTCTTGCCCGAGAAAGATTTAAAATGTTAAACGTAACATTGGAAGACTTTCAAGAAATCGCATCGAGAGAAGTTTTCAAATTTTTGAAGGCAGCATTAAAATTCTAAGTCAAAGGAAGGGGGTACAATAGATCTTTATGGTCGCAGTATTAGTGTTACAAACATGACACACCCCAAGTTCTTCAATTCAATTCAATTCAATTGCCTTCCGCCACCTCTTCAAAAGAGTCCCGAAAACTTTGCTGTGTAAAAAATAAGAATATCTCGTGGAGAAGAAGGAAAAAACATGTTTAAGTTGGTTTTACTTGTACCAGTCTGATTTGAGTATCAGATCACCAAACTTTAATACTTTTAATTTAGGCAGATATTCGGCCGCCGAATATTCGGCTATCCGGCCTAGCTGCAGGCTCGGTATCCGGTATCCGCCCAAATCACTATTCGGTACAACTCTCTGTACTGTACTGTTCCTGTACTTATGTTTTGACGCAAATAAATAAATAAATAAATAGTGGGCGCCGTGGCGTAGTGGGTAGGTGCGTCGACTCCTACGCTCGAGGTCGTCAAACATTTTTTCACGGCTCCACCTCTTTCGAGTCACTGACAATGCTCAAAGAGTATAACTGTCTAGAAAAGAGCTTCTCAATCTCGCCGTTCGGAGTCGGCATTAAACTGTAGGTCCCCTCCGCTCGTGAGAGAACAATAGCACGCACAACACGAGTGGTTGCTGAGAAGCTAGGCCCAGGTCCGCCTCGGACTGTAGCGCCGCCATTATTATTATTATTAAATAAATATTTATACCTATACATTTTGTATTTTCTTGATCGTTTTTTTTTTTTTGGTGCAAGTGATGGTTCGAGTTATCGAAGTTCGACTGTATATTCCTTCAAAAACGAAAGGGAAGATATCAATCATCCATCTGATTACAAAGTCAATCGCCAATCGCTTCGACTATTAAGCGAATTATACAGTAAGGGAAAGGATTTGCTTACTGGAATTGAAAAGGACGCTTCTACAGCTGCTCAACGTGCAAAACAAATAATGATTGTCATAAAGAAAATAGGCACACCACGAACGACTTGTCCAAAGCATCACAATAGAGAAGTTTGACATAACTTTTCTGGGTTTCGCAGTCAACTTTACAAATTAAATTAGGCACATAAACATGTTGGCACATATGTAAATCGCAGAATTATGCGACGCAGAATAGAAACATAAGCAATGTGCAAATTGAATGAAGAATCTCTAGCTTGATTCCAGAGATCTTTATTTCGTTCTGCGCTGTTGATGCTTGGAGAAAATGATTTAAATATAACTGCGCTTAAAGGGACATAAACCCACGTCTATGTCTGTGGTACAACGCAATAGAGAACGACAATGATTAAGATAAGGAAAACACGTTCATTGGATCTTAAAAAATTTGACACCCAGCATCAGGGAAAGACAGCAGAATATAGTACTATAGGGAAAAACATACTTTTTGATTCTTTTTGAGGTTCAAACTCACCCAAGACTGTTGCACCACATAAGAAGAAGAGAAAAATAAAACGTTTAAATATAGTAGCTAAAGGAAGCTAGTATAAAATAGAGCGACTCCAAAAATGTGTGGTAAATTATACACTGAAAGCGAGTATGGTTTGAATTTTTCTCATCTGACTCTTCAATCACTTCATAAATGTGTATACTAAGCTGTCCATCCTCAGTTTTTTGTAGTTTTAATATATGACACTTGATACTTCCAACAAGACTGTGGTTCTGCATTTACGATGTACGACTAGGTTGCACTTTATGTCTCGTTTAATTATAAAAAAACACCGAAAAGTACTCATGAAACTTTAGAGCTATGTATTTTCATGAGAAAGGACGTTTGCTGTTCAGTCTTAGAAGGCTTCTTAGAACATATGAGGTGGTTGTCAAGATGAATTATCTCATAAGATGAAAAGGCAGCAATTCGAACTCATTGACATTTAATTAGATCCGCCCATCCATCTTGTTAATGTGAAACTCATGCACTTGCACATCTCAAGTTGGATTACCTCCATAAAGACAACTTACCAGACTTCTCACCCAAATCAATCATTTTCAAATGACAAATATTTAATGAATTCAATTAAATTGACCGAGTAATATGAGCTCATTTGGAAGTTCAACATGTAAGATACGAATATCAAACCGAAGTGCCCCGTTCTCATAAATCTCAATCAACAATCTGACCTCCCAATTTATTCAATTTGATTGGCACTTTATATTGATGTAATTTGTTTGATTCTCTTCATCATGAATAAAGTTTTGAATAAAATTTCGAATTTCTGATCTTTTTTTACTTCGAGATGAAAAATATCTCAAAGATAATGAGACATTGCCGCAGCAATTAATGAATCTCATCACTACATGACGCGTGAAATGAGAAAACCTTAAGGCCGCGGTATTGACACTCAGTACGTACCCTCAACAGAAGTCGACGTCTCTCTAGTTCTTTAGTTTTCACTTCCACGCGGCCATTGAATTAATTGCCCTCTTAAATGCGATGATCCCCATCTATTCCACCGTTTTTTCTTTCGGCGGAAATTTGTTTATCTTTGAATCTAGGCTGAGGGGAGAAAAAAAAGTTTAATTCTGCTGAACAAGAGTGGCATAACTGTAATAAGAATGACAACTTTGACATTAGTAGCAACAGTTGATGGTGGAGAAAATTAAGTGCCTCCCGCCAGTTTGGGTCGCTGACTAGGCTTTCCATCGTTGCTACGAGTGTAGACAATGACAGAACGCCTCATTTCCTTAATTACATAAATTGTGTAAATGTCTAATTAAATGTCATTCGGTTGACTTAACATTGGAGACTGAAGTGAAAATGAAAACGTCGCGGTTTTCCATGGTCTTATGGAAATTTTGAAAGAGCGTATCGTGCGGGGTAAATGACAGGTGACGACTTCATTCTTGCTGCAGGATTGCCTACATTAGTCAAAAGCAGAAAACGTGAAAGTGTATTTTAATTTGAGTGCACACAAGGTAGATTAGTTAGCATTGTGCAATTTGAAATTATGCTTGCTTTTAGTAAGAAATGAAAGCGAAAATGGACTATGTCTAACTTATATAGTCTTAAGTACTATTAATCTCAGTCAAACACGATTGGTTCGACTGTTTCTTAGAATCTATAGTCTGAATCGCCTATCGAGTGTCTTTTTAGACAGTTCTAAGGCCATCATTAAGTTATGTTGAAGAGAAGTTGAAGAGTCACTCGCAGAAGATTCCAAAAAAAAATCGAATAATTTGGTTATGTCAGATAGTTTATAGGAAAACATAATTTTTAACTTTGGGTATAATAACACTTTTTTAATGTTCATGGTCTCAGGGTCTGATCATTGAAAGATGTTTCGAACGTCTGTTAATCACATTTTCATAGAAACTAGAAACAACAGACATTTTAAGCTTAACCCCTTTTTGAATATTCATATGCCTTCGAGGTATATAACTCAACAGAACTAAAGTCGAATACCACGAAGGCATATGAATATTACTGCTAATTCACAAAGGGGTTTACCTTAAAATTTCTGTTGATAGCAGCTATCTTTTTGCATCTAGTCCCTTAAGGCAAGACAACAATTTTTAATATGGCTTGTGTCGACATCAAACGTACATAGGATCACTCTGTTTCTATCTTTGTGTTGTTAAAATAAACATTGGCTTAGAAATGGGGTCGTCTTGATAAGACCAAACTTGATTTTAAGTATTGCTTTATGATATAGAGGCCTGGACAATTTCGATAAAACACTTGTTTGTCTGAGCCATGTCTAGTTTTGGCATCCTTGCCAAACTCGTCCGTCTGTGCAGGATGACGATGGAGAACGCTTGATGCTCCATTAAAGTCGAGTAACAACCTCACCGAAACCTTTGAAATCAAAAGAGGACTTAGACAAGGCAACGAGCTGTCATGTGATTTATTTAACATCACACTTGAAGCAAAGCTCAAAGGCCAACACCGGCGGCACAATCTTTCAAAAGTCTGTGCAACTACTAGCGTACACCGACTATATTGACAAAATTGATAGAATACAGTTGGCTGTCACTTGTGCGTTCGAAAGTATCGAAGCGGAAGCTGTCAAAATAAGTTTAGCAGTCAATGAGGGCAAAAATTATATTCTGTCAACAAGAAGGGATACAACATCATCGACGAATTGAACAGAACGTCACAATCGACAGCTATAACTTCAAAGTAGTAAGAGACTTTGTCTAACTTGGCTCTGCTATAAACTCTGACAATAACACCACAGAAATAGAACGAAGAAAGACTCTTGTAAGTCGTTGTCTTTGGGCTGAGAAAGCAATTGAGTAGTTAGGCCCTATCTGGAACAACTATAGGGATTATAGAATCTCTATAAGATTGACCTTGGTTATCCCAGTGCTGCTGTATGGCGCTGAAACATGGACTTTGTCAAAAGCGGTTGAGGATATCCTCGGTCGTTTGGAGAGAAAAGTTCTTCGTAAAATATACAGTCCCATTTGCGTCGACGGGCCTTAGAGGAGAAGATTCAGTGACGAAGTGACGAAGACGACGGTGGAGTTTTCGAAGCTGACTCGGAAAGACGACGCAGTAGAGGAAGTCGCTTTATGTGGCACGCACAAGTTGAAGAGGACCTCAACCAGATTGAAGTGCACCTAGCTAAGGATCGTGCTAGCTGGAGAGGCTTGTTAGTTGAGGACCAGTTTCACCCGAACCTTAGCAAGTAAGTAAGACGACCGGATGCGACTGGATGGCGCAGTTGGCTAAGTGTCAGCCCCAAGTTCGAGGGGTCCCAGATTCAAATACAGTCACCATTTGCTGTTGGGATCAAATTAATGGCACTGGAGTAGGTTACTATTTGGCAGTACAATGTCTGAGTGCTCCAGATTAGCGTTTCAAAAAACTCGGAAAAAAAAGATAACCGGATGGCGCAGTTCATTAAGTGCCTGCCTTAAGTTGGAGGGGTCCCAGGTTCGAATCCCAATAAAAGGAAAGTTAATAGGCTTTTATAGGGTTTTTCAAATCACTGGAGCGGTCGATCAGTGGTAGTAGTCCGACTGTGGGTATCACAATGCACCAATATGGTCTAAGTGTCCTTGTGAATTCATTAGCAGCCCCCTAAACTAACCTAATCTTTATGGCCTTATGACTCTTATCGGGTGTCTACGATTCAGCTTGTAAGATATCATGGCTCTGTATGGTCACGCTTTGGAATAACTTTCCAGAGGACGACCGTGTCTAAGAAATTCATACAAACTGATCAGAACTACGAGTATATCCAGGTTGGCAAGTGCTACTGAAGACTTCAAGAAAGATTGCTGAAAATGTGGGTATCGACTTCTTTTTTCTCGACTCCGAAATACGAAGTTTGAGCAGCTTTTCTTGACAGTCTTACTGTTGGTATCAAGGTGTCGCTCATCTCTTAAAGGGTGACCGACCAGTTTGAAATTAGCCTTTACTGGGTTCCAAGTCATAGAGACATCCTTGGCTACTGCAAAGCGGACAAACTTGCCAAACATGCAACCACACCATCACTGTTACATAGATAATGTTTACAATATCGGCATGCCACTTCCCACGTGCAGACTGTTATGAGATGTTTTTTATTTGAAATCGAGACTGCAAGAAATCGTTGAATTGGATAGGGTATCGTACTCGTATGTGCTGAGAGATACCCTATCCAATCCAATGACTTATTTCATTGGCGAACTACAAGACGTTAATTAGGATACCTTTTCTTTTTAGAGTGTCTTGCTACAATACGTATGAGTGTACTAAATGCTGGCTTACTGATTAGACAGACCAAACGCTTAATCTGGATCCAGATTTCCTTAGTAATAAGGCACTTTGAGCCCCCGGATCACCAACTGTTGGTGGAATCGTATTAGTTTTTGACTAAGCAGATAAACAGAGGTATAACTGTTATGTTTATGTATAGTGCTACTATTTTAGTCTTTTACTGATGTCATCTAGACGCATTTTCAGTTGAGGAGAAAAAGTTCTTATTTTAAATTAAGGAAAACAGGCGTTTTTGGTGGAACCACAGGTATTTCATATCTTATCAGATGGACGGACAAACAAGTCCATTTGTATTACATAAATAGAAATATAAAAACTATCAATATAGTGGACATTGCATTAATTGAAATTCTGTAGTTTTTTTAACACCCACCGCAGTAATGATCTGACAGAATTTTTGCATGTAATTAAGCCTCACTATCGAACAATCAGCTGTAATTGAAATACGTATTCCATCCAGATATGTGAAGGATGGCATTCGCGTTTTCTATGAAAAAAAAATGTATCAGCAATTTCATACGCAACTCCCTACATTTTCCCACACGTGGGTAGCACTCTCGAACAATAAGCGGGGAAAGGAACACAGTGTATGAGCTGACCTTTTAGTTTGACAGCCAAGGGAAGAGGACACTAATTACATTTCCATTATCGGTGTAACTGCATCGAGTAAGCGTCATACACTGAAAAACTAGGGTTATGATATGTCTGATTAATTTAATTGCTCTTAATTGGATGTGTATGTGTGTTAATAGCGCCACATGCATATGGTCCGTAAGGGCACGGCTTTTGTAGGAGTTTGAGTTCTATGGTTATTATTGAAAAAAATTTAATTCTAGTTGAAGTGCTGCCTTGAACAACAGATACCACAGGTCACATAAACAGCGTATGTCATACTAATAGTGAAACATTAAATGATATTCAAGAGACTTTTTGATGTGATTAAAAACTATAGTGTGGTTGGCAATTGATGACACTGATAATTTCAAAAATATTCTCACTCAAATAGAAAAAAAAATGATTTGAGTTGTTTTCGAAAATATGTACAGGGTGTGCCAACTTTTATGTCGTGCTCAACATTATTCGACACCAAACGACAAGTAGTATTGTCAGACGATGCTTGTTGGCGATGATATTTTCAATGATATGAACATTGAGTTAACAGAACTGAACGACTATTTTCAATGTACAGTGTCGCTATTTCGGTGTGAAGCGATTAATGGTTGAAATGGTTTCAAAAACATGTCTACTCAAGTCAATCTGTTAATAAATGTCAAAGTTATTCAATGTTTACATGTTGCGGCTCTACAGTCAGACGTGGACTTGGGTCTAGCTTGTACAGTAATATAGAATGTAGCTATTATTCTCTCATGAGTTGAGGGGATCAACAGTTTAATGCCTACTTTAAATGGCAATTTGAGAAGCTTTTTCTTGTCAATTGTGTACACTCTGTGAGACATTTATACAACTGGTAGTAGATAATATAAGTTGAAAAATTTGTAGTAAGTTTATTTAATTTCGTTTCATATTTTTTGCTTTTTTTGTGCCTTTCTTATGTTATATATAACTACACTTAGTGACAAAAGTCTACGTACACTCGAAGTTCTAGTGAATCAACGAGTTTTTTTCTAGTAAAACAATTTTAAATTCAAGAAAAGTAAATATCTAAAAACTAACTTCTTAAAAAAATTTAAAAAATTTGGAATTACATACGTAGTTTTTCCGTAAATTTTATAATTTTGAATCAACATTCATTTTATCGACTAGGGAATAGCAGGAAATGTTGCGGCTATGTAATGGCATATACTGCATTAAGTCTTAGACACTCGCAGCAGCAATCAATGAAATGTTTGTATCATTTCATTGAATTTCTTTTAAATTAAAACTAGTTCTAAAATTAGCAATATGGCAACCCTGAAACGCTCCAATTTAGAAAATTATGGAACTGCCACGATCAAGAGTATAAAAGGCTCCGCCCGGTCGATGGATAATCACTCAGGTTTGGTATTTCATCTTGCGAAGTTCCCCGAGCGTTCAAGAAAAAGTACCACACTTGTGTTTCTGGCAATCAATATTTGAGGATATAACTGATTTTTTACATTTGTATATTGAACTATTTACTCTCAGAGTCACAAAATAAAATAATAAAAATATAAAAGAGAAAGTTTCATTTCGATCAGTTTGATTTTGCTTCCCTGCCTATTAAGCGTGTACTGCCGTTCTTGGACAGCACACGCGCGGTAGAGAGGAAAGCAAAGTGGCGAACAGAGGGAGTTCTCCGGAGGAGAGTGGAGACCAAAGGGAAGAGCTACTGCCGGCCCCTACAACACTACTTTTTGTTTTGTCATCAAAAATAACCGCAAATATGGGGCGAAATTCAGAACTTTTGTGAAATTTTGGGACAGCACTTACTACGAAATGATGATGGGATAATGGCATAAAGTACTCTCGAAAGTCCCTTCTCCAAGTAAACAGCACACACCGAACGTTGTAACAATGAATGCAAATAACTTACGAAACCAAATCCGAACAGCTGGAGTAAGCTTGATTGTATTTATTAGGCGATCTCCATTGTACACTGCTTTCAATGCTTTGTGTTCAACTGTTACTAAGATCGGAAACACTTTGCGAATCAATTCCAATTAGAAGAAAATACTAAATCAATTGCCGCTTAAAACATGCGTCTTGGATCAGTCAATGTGTGTCATCAAATTTAAAATTGAACATCTATTAATTCATATTTTATTCATTGTATACCATGTATCCATTTTTACAACAATGTATGATCACGCAAAAATCTATGTAAAATACGCTATAGTAGAATACGCCAATAACTTCTTCCTTCCTCAACTAATGACAAATTTATTCGTGAGTTACAAGCCTATTTCCACTATAACTTTTTCATCTCTAGGAAAAATCTTTTCCGTAAGCTGCCTGCAAAAAAAAAAAAACACTTTATTTTTTTGATTCAAGTTCAAAAGAAAGTTTGACCTATCATTTGAAAACAAAGTTACCATTTCTTGTCATCCCATGACCATCAAAAGTAGTCTCAGCACTCATATGTGTGCTTACATTCCAAGAAATGCTTTATGCACAGGAAACAAAGCAACATTAAATTTAAAAATCTACATAATAAATTGTAGATGGTCCAGATCTCTTCTCAGAATTCAAGCACTTCGGCAATCAAGTGAGATGGCTGGAATGTCATTAACATTAAAAAGGATACATTTATCTGATCAAGAGGGGAAACATCTAGTAGACAATTTTGCAACTGGTTAACCAACGCGGGCCGACATCTGCTTCAAACCAGATTTGTAGGCAATGCATTAATGGTGGACGACTGGCTCGTCTGTACGCAAATTTATATCCCCGTAGACCTTGAAAAGCCATGAACCGATGAAACCCGGGCAAACTTATTAATTCCAAATGTACTTCTCGCCACAGTCCCAACTGCCCAACCGCCTATCCACAGCCACTTCCACGAAAAAAGAAGTGCAAAAAAAAGAAGAAAACTTACAAATGAAACGTATTCGTCTGAGCCTGTTCAATTCAGACTGCTTCGGACTGAAATTAACATTCAGCTCCACAAGTGAGTCATACGAATGAATCGACCCCGCAACTAGTGCGGATTCGTACTCGGATGAGAATTACACTCGCGACGACGACGCCACCGTCGTCTCAAGCTCTCTTCAGTGGTCGACGTTTTTTCCGTAATAAACCCCGCATACTCATCGCCGAGTGAGTAGGTTGACGAGTTACGCGTGTTCTTCGACAGAGCAATTAAGAATTTTAATTGAATACTCCCCGTATCTTACACAACACCGGCGATGACCAACCGCGACAACATCGCGGAATAGAGTTCAAGTTCAGTTTAAGCGTTCAAAAGGGGGTATTGTACGGGTGTCGAGAAAGGCATTTTTCAACACATTTGATCGCGAACACCATCAATGTCAAGACGGACGTGGACAAATGACGGCTGACGCCGAATTTAAATTAGCTCCAGCTGTAGGGTTTTGTTTACTTTTCGTTTGGGGTTTATGTTAAAATTTCGTCGTAAAGAAAAGGGAAATTAAGCTTGAAGATTGGAACAAACAAGTTCGTTCGGAGTGGCTCATTAAGTGCGATACAGTCGTTTGTTACATATTAATGAAACCTAAGCGGTTGTGTGCCGAAATCGGATGTAGAAATGTATGACGACGCTTACTGTATATGCCCACGTACCATTTTTTAATTTATGAGCATATATGTACATATGTACATATGCATACATAGGAACTGATCATTAGCCGGGGATGATTAAGCACGGAGTTCTTGGAGTTCGAAGAGATGAAATTCATTTGGTTTGTGAGACGGCTATGTATTTGCATACAAAAATAAGTCCTGAATTTATACAAATAAATAACTAAAAGAGTATAACTGTCTAGAAAAAAAAGCTTCTCAATCTCGCCGTTCGGAGTCGGCATTAAACTGTAGGTCCCCTCGACTTGTGAGAGAACAATAGCACACACAATACGAGTGGTTGCTGAGAAGCTAGGCCCAGGTCCACCTCGGGCTGTAGCGCCGCCATTGTATATATTATATATAAATAACTAAAATACGTAAAATTAAAGTTTCAATCCATCTAGATGCATACATCATCTCCGAGAACTGGTACAATTGAGAGATCCCTTATTTCATTAAAGAGCATTAATTAAACCGGCAGTAAAGAGCCTGACAATCGCCTAATTCGTATAGAGGGAGAGACAAATACAAGTTTCTTTTTAAAAATTTAATAAAATGAACAAAATTGTTTTTTTTTTCATGCATTATGGCTTTATTAGTAAGAATAAATATTCCCATTAATTATGACGTACAACGTCGTTCAATTGCCTGCCTTCGCAGTAGCGCATTCTGTCACCCCAATTTTCCGAGACCTTGTCGATGATTTCGGGCTGTAGCTCACGGATTGCATGGATGTTATTGGCCTTAAGTGCTTGAATCGTTTCCGGATTGTTGGCATAATATTGGTCCTTCACGGTTCCCCACAAAAAAAAACGTCCAAAGGGGTCAAATCGCAGCTTCAAGGCGGTCAATTGACATCGTCAAGGCGGCTGATAACACGATTCGGGAGTTTGGTGCGCAAAAGATCGATTGTGGCACAAGATGTGCGGCATGGCGCGCCATCCTGCATGAACCAGAGGTCGTCAAAATACTTGTCTTCAATTTTAGGAAAAAAAAGTCGGTTAACATGGCTCTGTAACGCCCACCGTTGACCGAGACGGTGTTCCCAGCCTCATTTTCGAAGAAAAAAACTGTCACTCTCTGTAGATGCATTGGCATTGGCTTCTCGACAATAACGTGCGGGTTTTGCGTTTTTCGAGGCCCAGCGAAGCGAAGCGATACAGAAGCGGATGGTCGCGCGTCTTCAATTGTTGAGTCAATTTGACTGTGTTGGCGAATAATCCGAGATCTTTGTGCAGAATTTTTCTCAGGCTAGTGCAATGAAATGAAATGTTGAGCTGTTGAGATCGATGGCGAGTTGATGTTCGTAAATTGAGTTTCACACTCTCGGCCACAGCAGCCACATTCTCATCTTCGCGCACCATACGACGATGGGGACTATGAGTGTTCTCCACTAGCATACCAGTCTCAAGAACTTCTGGTACAAACTTGCGTACAGCATTCGCGGCGGATGCTTTATTTCGGCCAAGACTTCTTTCAAAAAACGCACTGTTTGTTCTCACCTTTTTTTTGCGCTCACCTCACTTCAGGGGATCTATAGTACTGACTTTCTGTCATTTTGAGCGGGAAACAGCTATCAGAGTCAAAATTACATATGACTTAAAAAAACACTAGATGACGCAGGTACTTGCGAATTATTATTATAATTATGTTAATTTCTTTCTAGACCTATCCAAAATTTCTGCAAATAAAATTGGTCGCAGTTTCATGAGCCACACAATTCTTATTTAGTTCACAGACTATGCTAAGTATTTTTCTCTTACATTATAAAGACACAAAACCTATCGATAAGTAGAAATTAAAATTATTGTCTTGTCAATAAACATGCGTCATCATACAAAGTAAATATTTAGAGATTTGATACGTTGTTTTCTTCGAGTGGTAACGCTTTATAGAGATTTAAATGCAAGATCTTGCTTATCTTATCTCATGAGACCGGAATTACACTATTATTATCCAATTGAGATTGACCAACTATCAAATCGTGGTATTTCTACAGCCATTCCCCTGGCACCCGGGTATGAACCATTACAAAATCATTCTGCCTCGTCTTTCAGGAAACTAATTATTTCGGTTGAAATTTGATTATCCTCGCAAGTGTTTCCCACTCGATCTCCCATCCACTTACCAACTCTATTCATAATCTTCCACCGAAACAACTCCTCGTTCATCATTATAGTTTCTTCTCATCCAAAGTATAAAAACAAGAAATGAAACACTGAAAACCTCAAAGAATTCACGAATTAAATACCATCTCCATCGAAATGTCAAATAATTTGAACTTTTCGAAATTGATGTTAAGTATCTTTGGTCTCGCACTCGACACAAACTTGACAAACAGCCGCTCATGTCGCACACTTGTAACTCTAAAGCAAGCGATCACTTCAATTCCATGAGGAACAGAAACAAAACAACAACAATTTCCCATGCATCCATGTGATGTCTGCATCTGCATGTGTTTGTTGTGGTACACGTTTGCACTCTAAAACTGCAGCCGAACGTCGTCGTCGTCTTGAAATGAAATTTTCATCAGCACTTGTTGCAATTTCATCGCATATGCCAGTCATTCATCATAAAAAATTTGCGGATCTGAAGATTATTTTTAAATTTGCTCCCATCTAGATCCAGCTGTCTGCCACCAAAAGGTTACCAAAAGTATAAATACATTTTAATTGAAATGCAAAAGTTTAAGATCCTTCTCCTGGGTATGACAGGCTGTACATTGTATGCATTCTGATGCTTGGATGTTTTGCTCGCAAAAGTTTACCTTTGAAACGGTTTTGGAATGTGTTATTGAATGCGGATGGCTTACAACGCCTCGCAGTGATTGACGGGGAAATGATCAGTATGGCTATTCTATGTTGGTTCCTTGTGGAGGATGTTATGCTTACAAAAATAGACTGGCCTGAATTCATCACCCATCGTGACTCATTTTTTGGAAAAATACAATTAGGCCTTTGTATTTGCATCCATTGTGTGATTACGTCAAGAATTTTTTCTAATAAAGGGTCTCCCAATAGGCACTTTCGAAATTAACAGTTGGCAACGCGTATATTCTTGAAGCAACATCTGTCAAATTGGCTGTCATTTATCCACTCTGTTTTGCCAAATCACCATGGATGAAAATAGCGTGCAAATGATAAAATTGTGGGTGTTCTGTTTGGGCAACGTTCCGCCCGCTTCGCTCATTTTTCGGTCACCATAATAGCCCTATCGAGATAACCATTCGCAGTGTGGTAAAATTAAAGTAAATTTGAGTCCACTGTTTCAGTAAACGATGAATCAACAACCGTACGTCGACGCAACGCAATATCTGCCGAAAAAAATAGACGCTGTCCGTGAGGTTCGCTCACAGGAACCTGGCCTTTCGCAGACCACAATTTGGCGAATTTTGCGTCTTGCGATTTGGGTTTGCACCCGCGACAGACATTTGAACGATGTGATATTCCGCACATATTCCAATGACGTTATATTCCATACATAATGGCATCGACAGTCCTTTCAAATGAATAAAAAATGTTGATTATATCTCACACACACTTTGTGTGTGGCAAGAACAGTTTTGAGATAAGCCCAAAGATTTTCGATTGAGTTGAGATCGGGGCTTTGTGTTGGCCCGTCTAAAACATCGAACTTCTGTGGTTTAAGTCAATTCTGCACTTTTGTGCTTTCGGTATCATATTGAAAAACAATTTGGCACGGAGGATGTATCTGCTGTAAGTACGGTGACCCTATATTTGCTACCTGTAAATACTAGGATTTAAAGAAATGCAAGTTTGGGCATAAAAAGAGCGTTGAAAAGTCTCTAGCTCTACTTAAGACAAGTATGTCTCCAGTCTTTTAAAGAAGAAAATAAGGTGATGAAGGCTTGGAAAAGAATCATTAAACGGTGATGAGTGTAGACATTGGGTCAACGACGAGCTCCGTGGCCACTGTTTAACAAAAAAATCTTGGCCAATGGTCACTTATTAAACCCTGTTTTGTTTTTCTTTCCGTATTGAACTTTCTACAATAAGCACCCACGCATTATTATTATTATTGTTGAGGGTATATTGCACCGTGACCTTTAATATATATTGTGCCCCCTTTCAAAAGCACAACGAGTTCCCCTCAAATACAGTTCTTTTCAAAGTTGTATTGAGGGTAATGGACTCCTATTGTGCATAGGTGAAGAAATCTATTCGAGAATATTCGCTCTGAGAATACTGAGAATGAGAGATGGTTCAAGTGATTCCATTTCTTTTTCTGATAGTAGGTACTTGCCCAGACATCTTTTCCTTTTGTGGACTAGTGGCTCACAAAATCCCAGTATATGTTCTGGAATTTCATTAAATTCTCCACAAAATCTGCAGAGACCTTCTCCTGATACCCCTAGTTTCATTAGATGCCGCCTGAGTCTACATAAGCCTGTTAGGATACGGAGCTTGTTCTTGCTCATTTTGATGCATGCCTCGAAACTCTTTCGGTTATATTGCCCTAGAAATTTGTTGGCCTTCTTTATTCCACGAGCGTTATTCCAGTTTTCAATCCGGTTCCTTCTTTCTAGTTCCCTGAATTCTGCTCTAAGGAGATGGTCTCCTACAGCCCAGAAAGGTTAAGGGCCTATGAAGGGTTCCTGGCTCCTTTCCTTGCCAGGGAGTTGGCCATTTCATTGCCTTCTATCCCCGTATGGCCAGGTATCCAGCAGAGTTTTACTTGTTTTACTTACTTGGTTGCAGACATTCCCATAAAAGTTTGAAATTGATGATGTAGGAGTCTAGTGCCATAATAGCGGCTTGACTGTCCAACATTATTGCTATATCGTAGTTGGTATTATTCCTTTCAAGATTGATCTGAACGCATCTGTCTAATAGCACCCACGCGTTAAGCATGTAATTGCCATCGACTAGCCACCATGCATTGTGTGTGGTGCAGTTAATATGAGAGGTTTCATGTAATGTCTTACTGCTACAAAAATAAAGAAATTCAAAAAGTTATTGTTAATGGCAATATCAACACCTCAGAATCATGATGACATATTTTTATTTCTGTTTTGACCTTCGAACTTTCGAAACAGCCTCAGAGAAATTCGAATTCGAATTTAACGCCCTTCAAGGACTACCTTTCTATCAGTGTGTTCTACCCACATGCATTCTCTTCATATACAAATTCATGTTAAATGAAACTTGACAAATACTCGTATACCCTTTTACCTCCCATTTAACCATTAAAAATTTAATTTAATGGCCAATATAAGAAGCATTTAGTTAAAGGTCGAATGAATCTCGATTACAGCATCATCAATCGATTACGTGCATTACCAGACATTTTTTTCAATTTTTGCGGCTGTCTCATAAAAACGTCCTAAGAGCCCATTAAGGTATCATTTCCACTTTCACTTTCTTCCCAAGATGTGAATCTGTGAACGAGCAACACTCAACTTGCGTATGAAGACTGCAGTGAAGTAGCTTCAATTAATCTTTGACCATCATCTAGTCTATATTCGACTTTTAGATATGTACATAAATTCAAAGAAATCAATCGCACTTATGGATTAATTCAATTTTGTACAGAAAAAAAAATGGATAAAAGATGTTTCAATAAAAAGAAAAAAACACGCATTAGATAGGAATTCGATTTTGTGATATATTTAGTTCGAACGTAATACTCTGCGGTAAGTTATGCACATGTATCTAGACAGCAATTGAGTGCATGGATACATAACATCTTAGGCTAGTTTTCTTATGAAAAGTTACTTAACCTAATGGATTTTCTTTGGAATGCAAATCGAGGTTGCCTCAGGCTGCTAAAAGTGGAGCATTACATGATTAGTTGGCAAAATAATTTGCTCTACTTCAAATGCATTCGTTTTGTTTATTGTGAAAATTGAGAGATGTGTAACGACTGTTAGTGATTTGATTTTCTGGTTTTGTTTTTTCATTCCATTTGAGGGTAGAAGAGAAGTGTTTTATCAAATTTTATGGCATCAGCGGAGAACTGATCTTATTTATTGTGACAAAATCAATTTTTTACGTATAAATAATTTATGGGAGTTCCAAAGGTAAACCCTCCTGTTTCCGTTTTGGCCAGTTCAAATTGGTTTTTAATAGAGGAAATAATTGAAAGTCAATCGTCTGCCCTGAATGGCTTATTTTTGGAAGCAGAGAAATGCGATTAACTATTTTAATTGGATTTTCAGAAATCCAGTGGCGTCCAGTTGTATGATCGCGGCAGTCAATTGATGAACGATCGCATTGAGATGAGCCAGTTGCCAAATTTCTCCATCACCACTTCCAGTGTTGCACAGCCTGTATGGTATGTCTTGCACCGTTTTGTTGTAACCACAGCTCGAATATATCGATGCTGTCGAGCGCTGGCTACAGAAAGTCGATTAACATCACTCTATACCGAAAGAAATATGGTCAGATGATG
Source organism: Myathropa florea (assembly GCA_930367185.1). Taxonomy (NCBI): domain Eukaryota; kingdom Metazoa; phylum Arthropoda; class Insecta; order Diptera; family Syrphidae; genus Myathropa; species Myathropa florea. The sequence goes on from OV884002.1 coordinate 107,398,214, forward strand.
TCAACCGCACTAAAGAGTGAATGTTTATGGATGCATTGATGGTTGAGCGAACACTTGAGAATTGTGCTCGCTCCAATAACGAAAATTTTGTTCGTTGACATAACCGCTGAACCAAAAATTGGCCTCGTCCGAGATGATTTTGATTTTTTTAGCCATTATACGGAACTCCGGTCAACATATCAATCGCCCACGATTTCCATTGTATCAATGTTGGACTTGTGACTGTCCTAAGAGATCAACACCCTTGTGCTCCTTTCTCAGCATTTCTATGACTTTTAGCAAAGCTTGAATATTTGTTGACATCTTGTCCGAAGTTATCCTATAGAGTCACCACGATCTGAGGTTTTCCCCACTAAAAAACAGCCGAAAAACTACAATTCTTAATAAATTTCTGCCGGTTGTTTTTTTTTGGAACCATACAGATTGGAATTTAAGGAAAATAATCGTACATACAATTCATGGTCAGAGCTATGACAATGGCTTAATTTGAAAAATTATTTTAGGATGTTATGTCTTGAATATGATTTCTGGCACATGGCCGTCGTCGCTGCTTGAACTACTTCTTTCAGAAGCTCAGGCTGTTCATCGGCAAAAAGACGTCGAATCTTACAACATCCAAGGTATTCATAGTCTCCGATTTACTATATGGATTATTGACACCACATACCGTCCAGATATGTGATATCACATAATTTTGGAGACAAATTCACGGGCCTTTTGCAGGAGATGATGTGTCGCGCAGTAGACGGTATACAGCGCGGCCGTTTTGAAATCATATCATTTACTGTGGCATAAAGTTTACAATATGTACACACATTTTCAAATTTTTGCTGTACAGAGATGTGGTAAAAGTGCCTTACTACTATAATATAAATACAATTGTTTAAAATAATTTCACATTTTGAAGGAAAAGTCCATTTTGAATTCACAACTCTTTCACATTAAGGTCATCCAAAGAGGAAACGAAGCAATCTTCTTCTTCTTCTTAGGGCGCTGCAGTCCGATGTGGACCTGGGCCTCACTCAACGAAGCAATCAGTGATTAAATATAATGCTAATCAGAGCATTACGGTCTATGGAGAACATAATACAGTCATTCCAAGCCGAAATCAAGTACTCGTAGATGAGAAAAGTAAAATACAAATTCAATAGTCAAAATTTCTGAAAAACTACCTACCGAATGAGGGCAAAAATAAATATTCTTAGCAAGTCCTAATTTTTAACTACAATTACCAACCTTCGATACTGAGCAAATGAGCGACTTTGGCTTGGAACGAAGGTATAGTGTTCTTCATAGACTGTAAAGCTTTGACTAGCTTTATCTAGGAATATAAACGGATTATTCCACCAACTCATAAGTAAATGCTTTTCCATTACGGATGATGGATTTTCTTCATTCCCGAAACAGCAATTTTATTTTCTGACTTTGCCATGCAACCAGTCCAGGTCCTTTACGAAACAAATTTTTTCTTGAATATTTGCGAAATTTCAAATTTTGATTTGGCGTAGGTCCTTCGGTGTTAAAATTAAGACAAAACAATAAATTAGCTCTAAAATTTGCTTCGGAACCGTAGAAAATTAAAATGTCTTGTCTTAAATTGTCTTAACACTCTACATGAGCCGATGGTTGAAGGCAATTGAGTAGTAGAGCCCTCTCTCGGAAGACCAAGCTGACTCTATACAAGACCTTGATCAGCTGGAGAGGCATGTTGAGTGACGACCAGGTCCACCTCGAACTGTAGCGCCCTAAGAAGAAGAAGAAAAAGAAGAAGAACATTCTTCCTGTCATTTTTGGTGCAAATATGAGAATGCTGGCGCTGTCGCGTATACATACTAATGTGCATTGACCTTTACGCACTAAGCTCTCAGTCTAGGTTCAAAAACCAGAAGTGGCAAAAATTAAAAATAAAAAATGTTCACGGCTCCACCTCTTTCGAATCACTGACAATGATCAAAGAGTATAACTGTCTATTAGTGTAGGTCCCATCCACTCGTGAGGGAACAATAGCAGGCACAATAGGAGTGGTTGCTACAGAGGCCCAAGTCTAAGGGACTGGACTGTAGTGCCATAAGGAAATGTTCATCGTTGATTATTGCAGTTGATTAAAATTTACCAACCGATAATTAGTGTGAAACAGTAACACAGTTTTTCCGTGTTCATCTTATGAAAAAAAAACCTCTTATGCACTGAATAGTACTGACTTTAAGTTCTTGCTTTTATCTAGTTCCTGAAGTACAGAGTGACAAGATAAAAACGATAGGAAAAGAAATTTAAATTAAAGAACAAAGGTGGGAGATGTAAAGCTCGTTCAAAGTCAGCGTTGACTGAGGATTTGACATACAAGGTGGCGCAAATTAATCATCCAATTTTGGTTTTGAATTACTTTTTTACTAAATAAAAAAAAATGATTTTGAGTGATGGAAATCTTTATTTAGACCTTCATAATTTTATTTGCTAAGTGGAAAAGGTGATACCCGCTAAGTGGCTGCCGCTAGTGTTGATACACATTTTTGCCCGTTTTATCGCATTTTCCATGACTTTCCACAAGATCTCAAAATAATACGGCCCAATCAATCCCCCCGCGTGAACGCCGAACCACACATTGGCCTTGAGTGGCTCTTCCTGCATCACACACGAATTTCCAGTGCCACAGAAATGAAGATTTTGTTTAGTAACGTAACCGCTTAAGTGGAAATGCGCCTCGTCGCTCATGATGATTCTCCGTTGTTGAGATTGAGGATTGCTTGACAGTAATTCACACGCGGCTATCGGTCATAAGGCATAAACTGATGCACTGTTTGTACTTTCTATGGGAACATGTTTAAAACTTTCATTAAAATTCGCTGTAGGGTCCATCTGATGATGCCCAATTGCGTGGCCCGTCGTATGGTTGATGTTTCTTCGTTCTCAACGACATCTGCAGCAACAGCCGCGATACTCGGCCAAACGACCAATCCGGTAACGGCCAAGCCCTGTATGGTCTCCTGTGGTTCCAGTCTGTTCGAGTCGAGTAGCTAAGCGCCGAATTGTTTGCCCAGTTGCCGCGATACGATTAGGAAATCGACGTCGAAATTGACGCTGCGCTAACACCATCGACCGATTATTGGTCAAAAAATCGACACAATTATTCTTGTGGAATAGAGCGCTTCATTGCTTGTCTGTTTATGTACTGCAACTGTCTAGTTCACAAATGTCAAATATGATTAACGTACGACGCCATTTGCAAAAATGATAACATCTTCTGATAGAATGATTAATTTTGCGCCACATTGTAGCACAAGAGAAAATAATAGAGTGGTGTGAAGTCGCATGGTCGCAGCGGCCAATTGATGAACGTTCGCTGTGAGATTCCCCAGTCACGAAATATTTCCTTCACAACTTCGAGTGTTGCTTCGCTTGTATGGCATGTAGCCCTGTTTCGTTTAAACCATAGCTCGGATAAAATGATGTTGTCGAGGTCTTGCCACAGAAAGTCGGTTAACATCGCTCTATACCGAAAGCTATAAGTGTCGATAATGATGCCATGCCATAAACCGACAACACCGCTACGTCGGCTATGTTTTCTTTATTTCACACGTATCTCTGCCTGCTTGGTGCCTTAAGGCACAAAAGAGTGTAGTCACGTTTAAAATTTTCCACAAATTCTTGCGAAGAATTGCCTGTACACAGAAGCCATTATGACCACTGACCTCACCGCGAAATTCACGTTGTGTATTTACAACTGAGCCGTTAATTCGATTATATTTTTAATAATTTTTACACGTTCCGCAAGCATGAATTGACGCGTGATGTAATGGCAAGCCTTGCTGAATATTTTGGCAGTAGGATATCATTGGTAAATTTAACAGCTACTAAAACACAATAATTAGAAAAACTGTCATTGCTATCTGGTCACCCTTTACTACTGATTGATCTCTATTGCTCCTCGAAAAGCATAGTCGAGTCGGCAGTCATATGGTCAGTTGTTCAGAAGCCCCATATCGTTGTGTTCTTTACTTCGTAACCGAGGGTATTTAAAGTTTTTTCTACAAAGCATTAAGTCAATTAAACTGCGAGATGTAAAATAATCGGGGGTAGACGTCTAAGGTTAAAAGCATGACACGCTTTTTATAAGAAGTGGCGCACCCACGCTATAGGTTTCACAAGGTTTTACATGCAGATCCCAATTCTAAGAAATCACGAAAACCGTTTGTGTTCTTCACCGATCTAATACGTTACAGAAATGTGACCGAAAACCCCAAATAAAACGGTTTTAAATTTAGAGGCTTCATTGGAGTATTTTTGTATTCTGTCTGTTTATTTATACCAATGAGTTGGAATCCATAGAAGTAAATTTTCCCTTTTACGAGATGGCTTATACAAATCGATAATTCGTTTTGATTCACTTATAGAAAAGTCTACTGGAATTGCAAATGTCATCCAACAAAAGGGAAAAATGGCAAATGAAATGGATAACGCTACCCAAATTAAAAATGCAAACACATATCGAACTTATGAATATTACACAACTTTATGCATAATCAAGGTAATCTTATAAGCGAAATCAATTTATGTATGTGACAGGTGGAGGACAGAATACGATAAAAATGATTCACGGAAGAAGAGAAAGTGGCAGTCATTTGAATGCGAAAGTGGAATTATATTCTTGTTTTCAGATCTGTTATCAACGCTGCTTTGGATTTCTTATAGGTTTTGTATCCTCAAGAGCTTACTTCTTATGGCCTTCTGGATTGTTCTTCGGTTTAACTTAAACGCTAATACTATTTTTAGACACATGACATATGAGGTATTTACAGGATGGGCACATACAAGTTTCTTTCCCACTCTCTGTGGATGCACTCGACAATAACGTGCGGGTTTTCCGTTTTCCGAGTCCCAGATGCGGCAATTTTGTTTGGGAAAGTAGCCGGTGAGATGAAAATGCGACTCGTCAGAAATGATGATTTTTTGCCCAAAATCGTTGTGCAATTCAAACTGGTATAAGGCCCAAACTGCGAAGTGATAACGAAGCGGATAGTACGCTTTTAATTGCTTTGCTGAATCAATTGGACCATGTAAGCGAATAATCCAAAATCTTTGTGCGGAATTCTCCTGAGGCTAGTGAGTGAAATGTTGAGCTACTGAGATTGATGGCGAGTTGATATTAGTGAATTGAATCTCAGACTCACGGCCACAGCAGCCACATTCTCATCTGTGCGCACTTTACCACGATGGGGACCATGAGTGTTGTCCACTAGCATACCACTCTCACGAACTTTTTGCACAAACTTGCGTACAGCAGTCGCGGTGGATGCCAAAAAATTTCGGTCAAAACTTCTTTTCAAAAAACGAACTGTTTGGGCTACACAGCACTCACTTTGGAAATAAATCTTCAATATTTCCCAAGGTTGTTTAAGAGTAAAACGACTCATTTCGATCCGCGGAGGTATGATACTGATATCTGTCAAGATTTCGAGCGAGAAACAGCTGTCAGTGTCAAAATACCCTATGATTTAAAAAACACTAGATGGCCCACTCTGTATGTGATTGACAATTATGCGGAAACACTTATTCTGAAATAATTTTAAAAGTTCAATCAATAATAAATCAATCAACAACAATATCGCTTAAGTCTTCTACAAAGTTAGAACTGGGTTTCTTTAATCATAATAATAATAATAATAATAATTATAACAACGGCGGCGCTACAGTCCGACGTGGTCCTGGGCCTAGCTTCTCAGCAACCACTCGTGTTGTGCGTGCTATTGTTCTTTCAGGGGTGGAGGGTACCTGCAGTTCAATGCCGACTCCGAACGGCGAGATTGAGAAGCTTTTTCTAGGCAGTAATACTCTTTAAGCATTGTCAGTGATTCGAAAGAGGTGGAACCGTGAAAAAATGTTTAGGTGTTTTTTCGGGTATCGAACCGAGAGCATCGAGCGTAGGAGTCGACGCACATACCCACGAAGCCACGCTCAAGCTCCTTCTTAGTCGATATTTGCGGAATCATGTCTACCTGGCACAAGTCCCAGCACAATCTACAATTAAAAAAAAATGTTTACATCTGCACCTATGCTTCACTTGCAATGCTTAAAAAGTATAAATATCCAGGAAAAGCTTCTCGACCTTGCCGCTCGGAGTCGGTATTGAAAACTGTAGGATTCTTTCACGCGTGAGCGAAAAATAGAGAACACTCGTATTCGTATCTAACAAACTTTTCCTAGTATATAAAATATAGATACCTGTTCTTTTTCTTCACATTGCCTTATATTAACTCAGTATGCGAATTACGAATCGCTTTAGTAATGAGAGTAAGTTTACAAAAATGTGATCTAATAACATTTGTCTTTTATAATGGTAATGAACTTCATAAGAACAAAGAGCGTATTTTTTACGTTTATTATGTTTGTCAGCCACTTCGATTTAGATGAAATCTGTTAATGTGCAGTTGATAGACGACAACAGTTTTTTATCGAGCAACTTACATCGCAACTACGCAAGGTGTTGAAATCATTAAAATAATAACACAACAACAATAGCTGTGACCAGGGAAGAACATTTTGAATGGGCAGGCTTTCTTAATAATGGACACATCGAAAACTACTGTTGCATGGTGTGCCATTTAGCCACTGGCGTTATGGGACCATATTTATTTATAGATGTCACAGGTTGCTGTTACAGTTACTGGGGACCGCAATTGGAACATCTTGGAAATCTTTCTTGCGGCCTGATTGACCCACCTGTTCACACACGATGCAAACTTGGCGACAAATTGTTTATGCCTCAGGTAAATGAAGTTTTTTTTTTCACTCGTCTGCCAGAGCATTGCAGTCTTCCAAACGGAAATAAAGAAGGTCTGTCTGGGCTTAAACACAATGTGGTTACTAAGAGGCATATTATCATTTGTATTCACAAAACTCAATTAAATCCCTCGATTCTTTGCTCAAAGCCTGCTCTAATCTCAACGACATGGCTGTGCACTTTAACAAACACCCCATCTGCGTGCTGGCGCATAGCGTCATTTCGACAAATTGCGACAATCTCTCCACTACATCCTGAGGGAAAAAAAACTTTGCATGTCAATCCCTGTAATTAAACCCCACACTATAAGAAGAAGAAGAAGAAGAAGAAGAAGAAGAAGGTGCTACGTACCTTATTGTTTCCCCGAAAGCTTAACGCTCAATCTGCTTGACCAGCATAAGCCAAAAAGGATCCTAAAGGACGTCGCGAGCCTCTGGACGAATTGGAAGCCACTCTAACAGAATGGGTTTTTCTGCAAATTCTTCTGCTGCAACTGGAGAGGTGGTGAAAGGAAAGAAATTATCTAACACCTTCTCTACTCGTGTAGTGTTCTTTCGCTTCGCAGAAAGTGAGTGAGCTATGTCACATTAGCATCAATTACTTCATTGCTCGCCCTGAGGGGAACAACTTGTTATCACAATGAGTCTAGCTTGGCCTAAGTGTGTCTGTATTCATTCATAGCCTGAACTTAAGCTAAGCTAAAAGACTACATAAAAAAGACTGTGTTGTTTTCGAATCTCACAACTAAACAAAATTAACTAAATCTGGAAATATACTCCTACAAACACGTGTCATCAATCTTTATTAAGACGTGAGATAAGTATGTAGGATAGATACAATCTGAGAATGAAATCACACCTGAAATACCAACTTTTTTTTGCATTCCCAGCGAATCGTCGATGAGAATACAAATGTTTTTGTTTGCTCGCTAGTAGTTACTTAAACTGCTGCACATGTTTCTCCGTTGATTGTAACGATGATGATGAATCAAAACAAAATCGAATCGAATCAACAAAGATAATCGCATTTACGAGACTCAAGTGAGCGAGAAAAAACGTAGCGTACTGGGTAATACCACGTAGACTCTTAATAAGAGGTTTTCAAGAGATATAGCAAACTCGTATTTGTACGAGTGTCTATGTATCGAATTCGTGGAAATATCACGTTGAGAGTCAGCATGCTGGATCTCTTAAGTGCATTTGTGTATCCACCACTAAATATCATACAATTGCACTTACAACACAAATTGCTACGGGACTTGTAAATAATCAGTGTAATGATGAGATTTTCCAGGAGAACAGCTTGAAGAGTGATTGCTACAACATGCTTGTGGACACATTTCAGGCGAAATGAAGAGGGCTGTTTGATTGAAACACAATCTTCAATTGACAAATAACATTTGGAGTAAGTACACGAGAGGTAGCTCGTGATATGCGTTGCCATTTGGGAGGTCTTCCGATTCTCTGCTGAATAAAGACTTATGAGTGATTTTACAACGGAACGATGGAAAGTTGTAGTATTGTTAATTATGTGTTGATTGAAACTAATAAATAAGACGGAATAGTTCATATAATGATTAGATTGTTGGTTTTGCCAATGAACTAAGTTGAGATAGGTCATACGAGATAACTATTGCCTTCGATTTGCTAAAACCTATAAAGTTAATTTAACTTAAAGATATTCATATGCATGTCTTATTAAACCGTGGGCGCCGTGGCGTAAAGGGTTTGCGCGTCAACTCTACGCTTTTCCACTCTAGGTTCAAAAAAATAATCGCTGATAATAATGTTATCAAAAAGTGACCTTTTTAAGTCATCAAAGGCGATTTCCGCAGAAATTGACAACATCGTTAGTGCTTCAACAGTTCGTGGTCGTTTACAAAAAGTCAAACTTCTCGGACGAATAGCTAGGAAAGTTCCGCTAGTGAAAAAAAAAGTCATGACACATGCAAATTGGACGATATCGATGAGTCTCTTTGGGAATGACTGTGAAAAGCCAAGGAATTTCATAACCGTTGCACAAAAAATACAGTGAAAAATGGTGGCGGCAATATAGTGGTCTGGGGACGTTTTTCTTAGAATGATGTTTGTCCAATATTCCAGACTATAAAGAATATGATGGCAGCCGAGTACAAAGACATTTTGCAAATGGTAATGCCATCATACGCCAAGGAAAACTTGCCTCTGCGTTGGGTTTTTTCAGCAGGATAACGACCCAAAGCATACTTCCACACTAGTTCTTTTTTACTTTGTTCACAACAAAATTAACCTGACAGCTTGGCCAAGTAAATCTCTAGGCCTAAACTCTATTGAAAACCTGTGGGCGCATCTAAAGAAAAAATTGTTTGAGCAAATATTTACCAATACAGACGAACAGTGATAATTTGTTCAAAAAACTTATGAAATACCAGTAGAGACATCGCAAGCATTCATCAGCAGTATGCCGAAAATGATGTCAAAAAATACAATGCAAAAGGGCAACTTCACGGGGTATTAGTGGTAATTGGTTTTGCAACTGAAACAAAAAAGCATTATAGCTCTTCATTTAAATATTTTGGAAAAAATTACAATGTATCTATTTTTTTGATCACACAATTTGTATGAGCTAACACAATTTAATCTTCATAAACTAATTATTAACGTAAAAATTGAAAATATTTTTATGTTTATGTTTGGTTTTTAATATAGAATACAAATATATTAGCCTTTTTTGTGAACTTTAACCATTTCTTTCATTGTGCAACTTTAAAGACGAAAAATGTAAGCTGAATGAGGGTATATCTATTTTTTTGATCAGGTGTATATATGAAGATCGAAGACAACAAAAAGCCGTGTTACCTAGCAGAGCAGCGATCAACCTCAGTGCTGTGTGGTCCGGAAACATTTACTTTTGTAAGTAGATGTTTGATCAACAAATGGGCTTTGGTGGAACACAAAAGAGGATGGTCAACCATGGAAGGATACATTCGGATTTAGACAGGAAAAAATAACAATGAAAATATCCGTCAAGGGCTGCCCAGAAATAAGTGGGGCTGTCTGACGAAGATAGGACTTCCTTAAGATGATGCTTGTATACTATACCGGAGGATGAAGAGAATGCTGCACAAATATTGTGTCAATGCACGATTTATATATATATAGGATATATATATAACTTAAATCTTTTTGAAACAAAAATATATGAACAACATCACGACCTTGGAACTTTATCAGCTTAAACATATCACTAAGCATAGTTTAGTTTTTAGTTTTAGTTTTAATTCGTATATCATTCAGTTACATATGACGTTTTGTACGCTTATTGAAAAATGAGAAGTATATTTTTTTCAAATGTTCGAGTACGGAGACATAAAAATAAAAAAATAACATTACTGTTCCGATGCGATTTTACACATGTGGGCCTACTACAGCTTACAGATGGCTTAATCTAAGTCACTCAATTGGTAAACAAAAGTATCACTTATCCTGCGATAAAATGTGATGATCCGACAGTTCTGAACAGGTGAAAGCATCAGCACATATTCGTAAACCGGTCCAAAATTAAGTTTAAAGCAAATTTAATTTGGATTTCCGGCGGGCTTTATATTATTGTAGTAAAAGTATATTTATGATGAAACAATCAAACAATCAGCTTAAATCAATGCAACTTGAAAAATGAATGCACTTTTCATTTTCAAAAAATATAATCTTTGAAAATAACATACGAAAACGAAATCTTAAACTTAATTATGTATTTTTGAAAGCATATTGCTTATTGTTCAAATTTTGTCTATCAAATGATCAATGAATATGTACATCGGCAGCACTTGCACTCTTTTAAAAACTCACCCAAAAAGGGTTAAAACAAAAACGATTTTTGTAATGGAAGTTTCTTAACAAATTGAATATGCATAAGACATAGTATAGTGAACTCTCGATAATTCGAACCTCCATAACTCGAAAACCTCTGTAAATAGAAGCATTCCAAAGGAAAAACATCTGTACATCGAAGAATTCATATGCAATTTGTCCTTTTCGTTAATTCGAATTTACTATTGCGCAAAATAACATGAAAACCTCTCTAATTCTATAATGATGGTCTTATTTAGCTCTATAATTCGAAGTCAAGTTTATTTTTTTTTTCAACAACTGTTAATTGAAGCGCGTACATGACGAAAGTGAGAGAAATATATTTTTTTCTGAAACCTCCGTGATTCGAAGTTTTTCCCTCGTTCAATGAAATTCGCACTATCAAGATTTCACTGTACATACTCGTATATACCAAAAATGTTATCCAAAAAGTGGGTATATGCAATCAAATTCAACCGTTGCTCCAAACGAATTACAATTCGAAAAATATTAAAATTCCTAACTTCAGAATAATTTATAGCTTCAAATACAGATTTTTGTGGAGAAATAATGATAATGAAAATAAGGTAGATGTTAGACTTTGTTTCGGTGAGCAGTGACATCAATTTCATACTAGTTCCCGTTCGTTGATGATTTCATTACAATAAGGAGACATTTATCTCAGCTCAAATGCTGTAAGCTTTTGAAATATTAAAAAAAAAGTGTTTTCACATAAAGTTGTCTGGGTAATTAATTAATCGGTATTCGTCATCAGAATTTAGTGTTGTAATTTGAAGTTGCTGTTGTATCACGAATATTTGTTTCATTTGTTCTGCATTGGTTGCACTCCCAAAGATCTGGTCTCAATTCAAGGTCTCTTTTGTCCATTAATTTTTGTAGCCAGAAAAATTCGCCTAAAATTAGGGAAATAATTAACACCGACGCACCGACGTAGGAAATGTCAGTCAGTCCAACTGATAGAAGGTCGCCCAACTGCTATCGACTCAATTGCCATGAATAACGAAAAATTTTGTCGAGATAATTACTTATTACCCTTAGACTATGTTTACATTATTCACGAATATCCTTAAAAAAGAACCTTTGATTTCGAGAGGCTTAAATTAACAAGGCGATTGTATTGGTACGGAAAAGGATATGTTGTTATTGACAAAGGCCAAATATATGAGGAGTCTGTCTAATGTTTGTAATAAAGTGTTGTCAAAAACGAGGACCAAATTAAACTATTCTTCCCAAAATAAACCACAAAAAGTTACATAGCAGTAAGTTCGTATGAACTGAGATAACCCAGCACTTGTCAAATTCCTGTGAATCCCTGGGGGGAGATAAGTAGCAAGGGATTAAATGCTCTTTGCTATGCAAAAATTTAAACGTAGATTCGACCGCAAAAGTTATTATCATTTATGCTTCTTTCGGGTATTCAGTGAAACATTTTTATTTATTGTTCAATTGATAAAAAAGAAAACTTTTGCAGGCTTCAAAAAGTAGATGTTACTTTAAAATACAAAAAAAAGAAATAATGTTGGGTCAGAATAATACTTAACATTTTTGATGGGAAATTCTGAGACGAGTTATGGATAATCGACTGTAATCATATTACAGTTTATTAAATACCTTACAGATATACTTTCGAAAGCAAACTATAGAATCCATTTCAACGGATATAAAGTCAATGACAATTCCGAGAAACTTGAAGGTAAATAAATAAATTATGAATCTCAATTCATTGGCTATTCTTGATATCTGCTAATCGTTTTTAGTTATAGGGAAGGAACACTTTGCTTATCTGGGTATTGCTTCCTTTTCCTTTTTTTTTATTCTTAAGACAGTTTTTTTTCAAGACCATTGTTTTCAAGGGGGTTTGCCTTTAACCCTCTAACGTTCAAAACCACAATTTTGACGCAAAAAGAGTCGGGAATTTTTTTCTGATAAATAATGGGCTTATAAATCATAATCTGAAATCAGAATTCGAAAAAATTCTTTTAGTGGACCTCCAGGTACAAAACAGGTTGTTTTTTTGTTTTGATAAAATAATATCCAGTTACTATTATCGTTCCATTTATTTTGATACTATGATGTCTTGGGGGATAAATGCAAATTAGATTAGACTATAAAGGTGAAAACCAGAAGTTTAATCCAGTGTAAAGTTGTAAATAATAAAAAAAAAAAATAAAATGTCGTGTTTGAGAAAAGAAATACGAAGGCGGCCTCAGGGCAGCTATGAACGTTTAAGTCAAAGCTTTTTCCCTCCACTTTGCATCGTATATCATTGATTTCATCGTTTCACCTATTATTTCAAAATAAGTGCAGATTTAAAAGCTTAATAAAAGCAAAATGCTTAACCTATCAGGCTTTTTTACTGTTTTATTGAAACAGGAAGATAATGATAGTAGAAGATTAGAGAGAGAATTACTTTTTGACAACGGTAAAAAAAACAAAAAAAAAATGTTGGCGTAAACGGTCATCGCTGCCCTCAGGCCGCCTTCGTATTTCTTTTCTCAAACACGACATTTTAATTTTTTTTTTATTATTTACAACTTTACACTGGATTAAACTTCTGTTTTTCACCTTTATAGTCTAATCTAATTTGCATTTATCCCCCAAGACATCTTAGTATCAAAATAAATGGAACGATAATAGTAACTGGATATTATTTTATCAAAACAAAAATACAAGATCAAGTTGCAAAAAAATTATAAGCAAAAATAACACAGTTTGTTATAGATTTCCGCTTTTTTAATCGGTTCCAAAATGATTCCAAATTTTAAAATTGTTATTTAAACCGTTTACCAGATTTTAAATTCAAAAATGTTGTTCACATTTTCGTTGTGTCTCATAGATTTGCCAAATACAAAGATATTGAATATGAGATTTGCAAAAACTCTGACTAATTTGCTTTTGATTTAATATAGAGAAAGTCTTCTAACGGGTTAATCAAAGTTTAAAAGTTAAACACCAATTTATTTGCCCTGAATAAAACCCGATGCTGCGGAACTGAGGAACTAGGCCCAGGTCCACCTCGGACTGTAGCGCCCCCATTTTTATTATTATACAACCAGATTCTTTTAAGTGTCAGATAATTTTAAATGATGTATTATGAACGTCCATTATCTCAAAACTTCCAAAATTTGTATCGGTTTAAATTGGAAAGATTATAAAAAAAATGTTGAAATTAAGGAAGTTCGAAGATATAACATTGCAAATACGTAAAAAATCAAGCTAAGAGGACTTGCTCGATTTTGTAGTGAATTTTCTACAATGAATTTATGAAACGAGCAGTTATTACTGCTCAAATTACTAATTCATTCTTTTGCTGATCAAAACAAAATAAAATATCTCAAACGCATCTCTTATTTTTGTATACCCTTAGTTAGACTTAAAAAAGTGAATTATCCCAGTTTTTACAAAATTTTGTAGCAGTTACCTAAAGTACATTTTAGGCACAATTATCTTATTATCTTCAAATCTGATTGGATTTTGGTAAATAATTTAGGGAAAGCTTAATTTTGATGTAACGAATGCAATACATTTTAGAAAAGCAGTAATCGTAGTAATTGCCTACACAAAACAGAAATGACTTATCATTTAAGCACGAAAATTCTACGTTTTCGAATGTTTTCCATATGATCTAGTGCGTGACTACGAGTATATTGAGTTGCTGACAAGCTAAGCCCAGGTCCACCTCGGACTGTAGCGCCGCCTATATTATATTATATTATTATATTGAGTCATAATTGCAATACTAATTTCAATCTTTTCGAAAGATATTTACATGCCTAAAAACGCTTGTCTCACATAATGTCAACACATTCGTTATGACTTTTAGCTTACTTTTGAGCTCAATTTTGAGCTTAATTAAGTGCATCTTGTATGTGTTTTCTTTTTTAATGATGATCTGAATCCACAAAAATATTTATAGTCAAAATTACAATGAGTTTCCGTTCAAATAAATTTTTGCTAAATAAACAAAATTTCGAGCAAAAATAAATTTGATATGAATTTTTTTTTCAAGACTTGGTAAAGGTTGTGGAAAACAGTCCAAACTCAACAAAGAACCGCCGAATTTATTCTTCCCTCAGACTTGTAGTTTCGCCAATTTTGTTTGATATTCCCATACAAATTCCTTGACTTACATTTAAGGAAAATCTCCACGATAATACAAATTGCTCTGGCTGCGGCAAGTGCTGCTAAGGCTGATGCTGGTATCAAGCTGCCTGCTTCGCTGCTAAATTCCGATTAAAACTGTTCCGTTCTAGACTGAACTGTGTGTTTTAGGTTTTCTGGATTTGATCTATCCGGGAGAACTTTTTTGTATTTTTTCACTTCTTTTTTAATATAATCTTATCAGAATTTGGGGCTTCAAAAGAAAGATAAATGGGTATAAAATAAGATTTATATTTTATTTACACATTTATTTTTTCTATTCACTTAAATATATCAACAAAACAGTTTCACTTCACACTTGGAGTTTTTCTATAGAAAACTCTTTTTGACTAATAATGCAATGATAAAATAAATATAACAAATAATAAGTAAAAATATATATAAATGTCAAATAAATAAAACCGTATGGTGATCCACCAAAAAGGAAATATGGTTGGCTAGGTCCAGGATGGAAAGGAAAGCGTTCAAATGGTTAGGTGATCAAATAAAAATGTTGGGATTCCTGAAAGAAATAAAATACAACAAAATTAAAAACAAAATAAAAATAAAAAAAAATAAGTGTTGATGTAAAAAATAAAATGTATTATCCAAACATATGGGTCCTAACCTCTGCAAAAATGCTGCGACCGACCGATTTGAATATTCGATGAATTATTTTTGAGGAAACAATTTATTCCTGGACACTGAACGGAAATTCTGAACAGAGTTTTGTTTTGGTCAAAGCCAAAGCCCGAAACGAAACCGAAAATTCCACACGTAAAAAGCGGCTCGTCGGCGTATTACTCCGGGATGCAGATAAATATTTGCCTTGACAATTGGATCTGGATTAATTGGGTTTTGTGTTTATTTAGATATTTTCAGTGAAATTTTCTGGTATTTAATTTGATTTGATTTGAGAGAAGCAATAAAAGCGGCAAAAATTATTTATTTTGCGGGGATGCGAAATAGCGCGACCTTTCGTACACGTAGTCGCTCGTAGACTGAATTGTTAACAATATGCCGAACTAGAGTATCTTCTGGGTGGTAGTGTAGTGCAGTGTGCTTCTGGCTTAAAACTTTTTCTAGTATGACACAATACCATGAGGCTTCACTATCCACAACGATGGGGAAGCTGACGACGACGCCAACAGCGACCGTATGTGGACTTCGGGTTTGTATGTCTGCCTGTGGAGCACAAAGAAACAACGGAAAGAAAAAAAACACCGATTCCCATGCACGTATCCGAGCACTAGAACAATTACAAGTGGGACTCTTTGTTGATGATGGTAATGGTTCGGATGTGTTGGAGCATGGATGCACTCAGTTGGTTGGAGTTTTATTTTTGCTTTCCACAGGGAAAGCGTGTGCTTGCTCACTTTCGAAGTGAATTTCGAAAGATTTTCTCGCTCACCGTGAGTAATCGCATTCTTTTCGATTGTGTTGGTTTCGCAAGGGAGCCTACATCGTTGTGTAGGTTCTGCGAAGAAGAGAATGTTCTCTGCCGCTCATCTGCTTTCGTATTAGTGACAGAGAGGAGATCTAAACAGCTCTAGGGTTCTCTTAACTCTTGAAGCGCGTCGACACGTTGACGATACTCTCTGACGGACGGTTTGTAAAGTCTTTGGGGGATAGTCCGTCGGTATGGCTGTGTGGTTTTCGATGGGCTAGGGGAGGGTCTTGTTTGTCTCATGCTCCATAAATACCGGGGTTGGGTAGGTTAAGAGTCAAATTAAATTTGAATGGCAATCATTTAGTTATATTTTCGTTGATATGCTCGATGATGGGCTCGAGTGTAGGTTTATTATGCAATTTGTTCTAGTTCCAAAGAGTTGGTTGGCTTCTTTTGTAGAGACGTTTCTTTGACAACATCTAAATGAGTTGCAAGAAAACCCTCATGCAACTAGCTCAGAATAGGGCGACTAAGGACTCAAAATGGTTTATTCACACATCTGCTTGATATTCTATTCAAAGTCTCGCCGGAGCTTAACAAATTAAGATAATTTTTTTCTAATCGCATTCGATATTAACACACTCGCAGGTTGTGGATACCTTTTAGCAGGGCATGAGGAGTGTTGAATAATAAATGAAGGATGAAGTGGTAGGAGCATTAAAGTGTTAGAATGTAGGGAAGTACTTACGAGCACTATTATATGAAGCAGAATTAATTGCTGCAGAATGTTTATAAAAGTCAGGCCCAAGTAATAAACCGCAAAGAATAACTCTACGAATAATATTAAAAATACGCCTATATGTACGCATCTAAAAAATTAGACATAAGGATTGATACCCCAATATGAATGTTAACGACTAAGTTTTTATTATTTAAATTTAATTTAAGACTAACCGTATAAATTTGACCATAAAAAAATAGAAAAAAAAATCGAAAAATTAAAAAAAATAAAGTAAAGCATAAAATTCCACATAAAAAAAGATTTTACACAAAGAATAGAACACTATACCTTCTAAAGTCAGGATTTATACAATTTTGGAAAAATGTGTTAGTAACAGACAGATGGTCTAAATTTTGATCTTTAGCAGATCATTTGGTTAAGGGAAACATTTGATGCAAAGCGTTAAATCTTTAGTATGTGTCCTGTGTAGCATTTAGGTAGCATTTATAAAATCAGTGAAACTGTAAGATAATTAATTTAAGAATTGTAAAAAAAATATAAACTGCTATAAGATAAGCATATAAAGTTTTTCTTTAAACCACACCACAATAACAAAATTTAACTGCAAATTTTGCAGATCTTGCGGATTTGATATTTATGTGTATATACGTATACACGTATATCGTATATAAATACAGTCTGCGTCAAACTGAGTGAACAGTCAGTCATCCGCTGAACGCTTATCCACTTAATGGAAATTCAGCGAAACGAACTAGTACAGACATGAATGTGCTAAAACAGCAGTCAAAAGGGAAAGTGTTCATATAGTTGTGTCAATGATTGTGAGACAAAACGGCTCGTATTCATTAAAGAATTGTAAGAACATTCAGACGTTCATACGAAAACTGGAAAAAGTGGTAAAGGTAGGTAGAGGTATGTGAAAACACACTTTTGACGCCTCATACTAGTCCTTGTTTCTGAATTCAATTAGCAGCTTTATGTTCGACATTATGTTAAAAAAATTATAGGGAATATAATAAGTTAACGTCAATGGATCACCGCGCTTTATTCAGAATTACCTTGCAATCGCGATTCACACCCGTTATATAAACATACTTACCGGAGATGCTGATTGGGCACTAACGGAAGCCACTTATGAATAGAGTCCGACCGAAGACCAGTTTCCGGCCGAAGCTGAAGCCGAAGCCGAAATTCGGCTTTTTGATCACCTTTGGCCGAAGAGGAAGCCGAATATGATGGTATTGCGAAATACTAAGGAATCTACAAAATTATTGTTTGTTTTTTTGGTAGTGAACTACCAAGTGACAACGATTTGGAACATATTTTGCAAGTTGCATCACTTTTACTGAAATAGCCCCAAACTGGGTTTTTAGTTGCGTTTTGAGATGTTCTTTCTACCTAAAACCTGTACAAATAAATTGCTTGCTTTTATACAGACCGCTTAATAGTTTACCAACTTTTTAAAGCAAAATCGGTGGATTTTAAAGAAAAGAACGGAGAATACCGTAATTATAATTTTACAGAAAAAAGAAAATTTATCATTCGGCTTCGGCAAAATCTTCGGTCTCATTTGACCGAAGTTGAAGGTTTTGCCGAAGGTGATATTTTTAGCTGAAGGTGGCCGAAGCCGAAACCGAATGTTCGATCGGACTCTGCTTATGACATCAGCGCAGCAGCCACTCAGATGAGATCGTCAAGCACCAATGAGGATAGTTTTAAGAAATATAATTTTGTAACAGTTAGTTCGTAAAGGGAAGTGAACCGTAAAGGTCGTACTCACTACTAAACCCTCAAGGAACGTAGATCATTCCGTTCAATTTTAATTCAGCAAATTTTCACTTTGAAGCTGACTGTATATATAATGGCCCTGAAGTCCGAAGTAGACTTGGGGCAAGCGTCTACAACAATTGCACATTTGATACTGGTAGTATATTGCTGCCAGTAAGCCATGAACAACTTTGCTCTTACCACAACTTACTTAGGCACAAGGATTTTACACTTTAATTAATGAGAAATTGGTTGGACTGGCTAAAAGAAGATGAATCCACAGAAACTCTCGAAAGGAAGCTGTCTTTGTTGTTTGCGTAAAACCAATTTTGTACCAATATTTTCTACAGATATCCTAAATTGGGCGAAAAAGGCTAACGCGTAATTTCGAGAAAGATTTGACTAAGTTGCAATGAAAAAACTATAAACCTGCTAATTAGTTATAGAAAAGACATCACTCGAATGTTTGGGACCAAATGCTGGTCGAAGACATCACGCCTATTCATGATACATACTGTTAACGGTTGGATTCCTCTTTCCAAACGGTTGTCTCTACACCGTAGGTACATAAACCTAGACCTTCTTTGATGTTATTGTACAAGTCGATTATTGTATCGATTGTACTTATCAAGTTTCCAAGCAGCCCTTCAAGCAGACTCACTTGAAGAAGAAAATAAAGTCTTACGTTGACTGTTGGAAAAAGACTCTTTATTTTTCATGAACTTACTCTATTTGTACTAAAATTACAATCAATAAATGCTTACTTGGTACAAAAAATTCTAACAAAAATTATGCTAGCATAGACATAATTACCGAAAGTGACAAAACGAAAGGAAAACGAACAAAAAAATAAGGTGAATGATTGTTGTGCGCCATTTTCTTGCAATTGAGACGATCGGTAAACTTGAACTTGCTAAGCATGCACTTATGCATTTTGTTGTGCTGTTTCTGTTCGTGAACACATACTTCCTATAATACACTCGTGGGGAATCGATTTAAATGAGGTCTCTAACTGAAGGACTTGAAAAAGACCTCTGTTTTAATCAAGCATTATTTTTCGAAGTGAACACGAGAGTACTCCATTAAGTCTTTGTAAGCTTAAAGAATCCACTAGTCCTTTCTACATTCCCCCTATTGCAGCTATCTGCAAATACAATTTATAAAAATATGACAAGTGATAAACAAACAAATAAATCATCACAATTATGCATACTCAATTCTGAAAGTCCAAGATGCGATCTCTGTTACACTTTCATTACCAAGACGCTATACCCGACTAGGCTCAGAAAAAAATCTAGGCTATGCTCAAGGCACAATGAATTGTAGCGTCATCCGAAGAAGAGAAGAAAGTTGGTATGTTCTGAGCTGAATCATGAATCATAATAATAATAATAATAATGGCGGCGCTACAGTCCGAGGTGGACCTGGGTCTGGCTTCTCAGCAACCACTCTGACTGAGAGGTTTTTTCTAGATAGTTATACTCTTTGAGCATTGCCAGTGACTCGAAATAGGTGGAGACATGAACTTGTGGAGGCCACTGCCGATCAGTGTCACATGCACTTAATTAGCCGAGCGCGGTTTCGACTATCGCTCGCTGACGGCTTGACAGCTCAGATTCACGGCTTGAAACTCCAACACGCACGAGGTTTCGAGTTTGACAGTTTCAACCAATTTTGCTCTTCTTTCGCCATCCGCCCGCAAGTAAGCAGCTGTCAGAAACTAAGTAGAAGTATAAGTATTTTAAGAATAAAGATATTTTATCTATTAAGCTTTCCGAGTTTTCTTATTTTTCCTACAAACTGTAGCTTGTTCTGGGATTTGAACCTAGTGCGTATGGGTTGACGCAAACATTCTGAATGATCCTTATACTAACATTGGTATAAATAAGAGAGTTCTAATACCTAGTGTGAATTTTAGACTTACCGTCATGTACAGGTAAGTAATCCATGACAAGGGGTGAGGACTATCATTCATCCTAAAATAACTACACTGTTGTTGGGATACATACATTTTATTGCCATTTTAAATTCAACATTTTAAATACAACTGAAAGTACATATTTTTCTTTTCTGTCTCAAATCTATGAATAGTCACTATCTATCTTTATTAAATCATAGAATTTTTGATTCATTAGATTTATCATTTTTTTATTTTTGTATCCACCAATTTAAATATTTGATAATTTATGTCATACAAACGCAACGAGTGGTCAAAAAAAACATCAGGAGAAAAAATGCATTACTTTTAGGAAAAAAAGCAACATATAAACCGGATCTTATTTGTTCTATCAACAAAGTAATACCTGGCTGCTATTCGACGGGAACTATGGGTGGTGATGTAAAATATGTCAGTCAAATTTCCCATCATTGTTAAAATATGATTATTCAAAAATGTACGTCCAATTTTTTGAGGATTATACATATATTAAAGCCAGTCGGCTATTCAAATAAATAAATGAATCCGAGGGATTGATGGGCGTTTAAAACAAAATTTGTGTTTTAGAGGCGAGTGAGTTCATCTTACTTCGTTGGAGTTCGGGTTACATTGATTGATCGCCTGCAGGCCGCTACTACATGCAAGGAAACTGTGTATTTTAAACTATTAGACATTCCTGTCATCAATTAATTTCTGCATATGAATCCTTTTACCACAGAAAATTAAAAACATTTTTGCAAAACAACACGTAGTTTATAAGTTATTAAATAGGATTTTTAAACATAACGCTCAAGTCACCTATTAGCAGTAGAGACATGATTATACAAATTGCTTTCAATTTGTTATTGTGTCGACGAAATTGATGACACTTCTGACGGTCACAAGTTTGTTGCAAAACCGTAATGAAACTTCCATTTATGTTAAGCTTTGGGGACGAAGGATTATAATTTTATCAATATAACATCAGTAGAGAAATCGCGTTCTAGCCAATTTCTTTGCTCATATTGCGCTCTGCGGCTATATGGGACTATCTGCAAGCAATATTAACGGCGGAGAAGGTATAACAGCGAATTCTATAGGCTGTACCAGGATGCGGACGTAGTAAAGAAGGCAAAAATCCGTCAACTACATTGACTTAGCCAAGTCGAGCATATGGACAGCCGAGGCTCCTGGGTCGAGAGGGACAAAAGAGACTTAACCTCCGGTTTAAACACCAAGTTATCGCGAACACAAGACAGCTTGGTCTAAACGCCTGAAAGCAGCGTGCCCGGGACCGCCATATATGGAAGACAGTCCCACCATGGGACGTAGGCCTGATAAGTAAGTTAGTAAGTATTAAGTTAGTTAGTATTAAGTATTATTATATTATATATATTTATATATATTATATATATATTATATATATTAAGTATAGTATTAGTAAGTATTTAGTTAGTAAGTAGGTTAGTAAGCGCCCTTGATACCAATTAGAATTCGTTATTGTTAATGTTCATATAAAACTATTTACTTCAGATCCTAAAGACACAAGGAAGAATTTTCCGCAAGGAAAGATGCAACCACCAAGAATAAATGCTTGGGATGTAGCTAAAGCACATGTTCGGATTTTGAATCAGCAAATATCAACATCATCAACAAACATTCATCCTCACAAAAAATCTTTGGTTATGTTCCGTTGGTCCTGGATCTAGTCAGGAGTATAAGGATTCAACGCTTTAAATAGCAAGGCTATGTAGAGCATTGAATACTTGGCTCCAGCCCGAATAATATTTGACTCTGAACCTGTGTGTCAAGACAACAGAGGACATCCACTACTAAGGTGGCGCACCCTAGTGGAGAGGGAGTTCAATCAACTCACCGTGAGCAATTGGCGACAGCCGGAGAGGTTTGTTGACTATTCAGGACTGTAGCGCCTCTAGAAGATGAAAAGAAACCAGCACAAACTCTGCAAAAGCGTTTTTTAATCAACATTTTTTAAAGCTAATTATTCGTTTTGGGCGCCGTGGCGTAGTGGGTAGGTGCTTGATGTTCTCGATTCGATTCCCGAAAAAACACCAAACATTTTTTCATGACTCCACCTCTTTCGAGTCACTGAGAATTTCCAAAGAGTATAACTGTCTAGAATAAGCCTTTCAATCTCGCCGTTCGGAGTCGGCATGAAACTGTAGGTCCCCTCCACTCGTTAGAGAACAGTCACAATCTTTACAGACACAGTCTTTACCAGCTTCTGAATGATTTCATCAAAAGAAAAAAAATACGACAAGAATAAAATAAGATATTCTTATTTTAGTCTAAAATACAAACGTTGAGGTTAAAAGCGGAGTATAAAACTTGCCTTGCCTCTACTTTAATTTTAATAAAATGTTCATCAATTCAAAGTTTCAAAATCTTTGGGGGAGCACTGGCTTCGAATATAAATTTAATAATAATATAAATAAAAAATAAATTAAATATAATAAAAATAATAACAAATTTAACAAATCTCCTCAAGAAAATTATCTAATGGTGCGAAATCGAGCGAACTTGGAAGCCAATTAAAGTTTTTATTGCAAAAAATCACACAACCAGGTAATTTATCAAGCAAAAGAGCCACTGGGTGGTATCATTCAGCTAAAAATAAATTTCGTCCATAATATACATTTTTTGGAAAAAAATTTTCAACATCGTTCGCTTCATTGAAATGCCCGCACCAATATCATTTTCGACAAAATTTGATCCAATGACACTGTCGGTCCAAAAGCCGGAGAAAACTGTCAGTTATTGTGGATAAAGAGCTTGGTTTACTATTGTCTTTGGTTTTCGAAACCCTCAATATCAGTTTCGCTTGTTTCTTCTTCTTCTTCTTAGGACGCTACAGTCCGAGGTGGACCTGGGCCTCACTCAACATGCCTCTCCAGCCAGCACGATCTTTCGCCAGCTGTCTCTAGTTTCGCACACCAAGCCGGTCGAGGTCCCCCTCGACTTGTGTGCGACACCTTATTCGTGGACGTCCTCTGTTGCGATGTCCCACAGGCTCAGAGTCGAAAACTCTTCGGGCCGGAGCTAAGTTCTCCATACGCTCTACATGGCATAGCCATCTTAGGCGTTAGATCCGTAGACGCCTGGCTAGACTCATGTCGCTGTACAGCCCATGCAGTTCGTGGTTGAACCTTCTCCTCCAAATGCCATCAACGCAAACAGGACCAAAGATCGCGTGCAGAAATTTTCTCTCGAAAAGACCAAGACACTGTTCATCCGCTTGGGATATTGTCCATGCCTCTGCGTCGTACAGCAGGACTGGGATGATCAAGGTAAGTTTTGCTTGTTTAGGTACCCAGAAATATGGAAAATGAGCGTCATTATTCAAAATATTTTTGTGTAAACAATCACGATCTTGTTCACTCACCTAGCACCCTATCACAGAATTTACGGACTTGCGGGTGATTTGCTAGCTTCAATTCTTGTTTCAACTGGACTTTATATGGAAGTAGGTTAAAATCTTAAGATCTAGGTTGCGCCAGATGATGGACGGATGTGCTAGTAAATCTAACACTTTACTGGTTCAGTTCTAAAGATTTGTGCTGAAAATCCTTGATATGGAGCATACTCTTACTAATTTCCATTCAGCAGCGTTTCATGCATGAGAATAGCTTGTATATTTATATTGTGTAAAGCAAATGTAACTTTAAGAATGGCTGATCAAAGCTAAGGTGGAAGTGGAAAGACTTTTTCAGCCATCAGTATCAGTATTTGATAAGCACTAAGCTAAGAACTGCAGTCAAAGAAACTGAAATCAAACGATTGCAGACGCTATAAAGAAGGCAGTGCCTCTATCAAAGCTTGACACTCCTGAGTTCAATAAATTTCTAAAGTTCTTATATCAATATTAAAATTTAACACTTCATCACTGTTTTATTACAAGCATATTAAGTACAATTTCAAATGAAGAAAACCAACCACTTCTTCACATATAGTGCCTTGTAACAAAATCCATATTGACCACATCTATGTTCAACTAACATCCATGTACAGAGATACTTAAAAGTGATGTAAATCACTCGCACGCTGTACATTCCTGTTAAATCTGTTCCCAGTATATTAACATTGACGAAGAATGAGTGCAAAGGGTTCCTTCTCCAACCGGTAGAGTCTCTTGCAGAAATTTCTCTTAAAAGTTATTCACCACTCGCAATGAGTAAACATGTGCGGGAACACATTTCGAGGGAATATTTTGTGCTCAGTAAAGACAAGTTGAGTGGAGTTCATTCAGAAAGATATTATGTCTACATTCTGTTAGTCTGCTCCCAGTATTTTATTTTGAGTGAGGTTAAAAGAGGCTCTGCTCTTTTGTTTATCATAGAACAGATAAGTTTATTTTTGTCAGTTTTCTGTGTTGAATCGCTATTGAACACATTTGTGAATTTTACTTTACATCAAACACAAATAAAATGTATGTATGCCTTTAAAAGAGACGCACAAGAATTTAGGAGCATACAATAAAAATACAGCAGCGATTCCTGTGCAATAGGAGCCTTATTTTTTGTGATTCTCTTAGGACAATACTCTATGTTGATAGTTCCTAGCTCCACATTGGTCCTTCGGCTAAATTTAGTATAAACGGTTTAAGTGCCATAATAAGCTATCAGTTTGCATTTTTGAAATAATATTGTCAAAATTAGTACAGCAAACCTTAAACATTTTTAACTGGTATGTAAATGTGAAGAACTTGGTTAGAATAGACAAAAATGGTTATCACCAGGGCTAGGATTTATATGTTAATACATATTTTTTTGGATAAAGATGGAAGCAAACAAATAATACAGCTTTTCGAATCAGTGGATTTCCTTTAAAATGGCAATTAATCGTTAGAGCATATTTTTGCATATATTACTACAATATAAATGCATATAAATGCTTTTTTTTGGTTTATTGGCCATATTTTTAAAATAAATGCATATTTTTAGTTTATATTTTCGTAACCTTTAAAATGTTTACTTTAAAAAACTTACATACGCACCTTAAAACTTTTACTTCCAACCTACATGGAATAAACAACACTAAACACAATTTCAGCTTTCCAGTTTTCTTTTTGAAAATTTCATAAAACACTTTTTGGTATAAGTAAACAAAGCATGTTCAATGAATTTCGACAATTAGTACCTTATTTAAATTAGACTAACACGTAATATTTTAATTTTCTTTTCAATGAAATAAAGTTTATTTTGTGATTATATATTTTTGAACTTTTTCTTTTATTATTGTACCAATATTGCCACCTGAAGTTTGCCAACTTGAGAATCTTTTCGTCCACTCGTTTGTTTAAAGCACAGAGTGGGGATGAATCCCCGGAATTGCTGCGGATAAATCCACTTCGGGTCCTTTCCTGGCAAGTTCGTTAGCTATCTCTGCCGGCGTTGTCCCTATACCCTGGGACTTCTTCCCGCTTCCGACTAGTTTGGATTTTCGTTGCGTATATTGCCTTCATGGCCATTTTACTGTCAATCAAAATGGTAATATCATCCGGTCAATCACAAGGATCGACAACATTTTGACTCCCTCTTTAACTGCAAGGACCTCAGATTGGAAAACACTGTTATAATCAGGTAATCTGATTGAGCAGCGCAAGTTCAGTGCATCGAAGAATCTGCCCGCGCTCTTTATATATAAATCTGGATAATCAACCAATTTGTTTATTTAATTCTAAGGGATCGTTTAATAATCTAAATGCCAAAGGAAAACGTTGTTTCGTAACGACACAGACAAAGCCCAAATTTACCAACTTTCGTTAAGGACGGATACTCAGCTGAAAAGAAAAATACATTTTGAGCATTACGTGTTTTGAGGTGTTAATAATAGACCAACTTTGAATAGGGGCGCAGATTTGGTAATCGGGTTGGTCTGTAGATGTTATGAAATCATCAAGGAAAGACTCAATTCGTGTTCGTGCAGGTCGTTCACCTGAAAACACGTGCATCGTGCACAAGAATAAAGCTCTCAAGGGCATTATAATTAATTTTGTAAAAAAAATATTTAATACGCACACAAAATGATGCTAACGCATTAACTGTGGGCGCATTTGGGTAGTGGGCAGTGGGTATTTACGGTATTTACTTTCAGATTGGATTCGAAAATACTCAGTAAAGAAGCCTATTTTCTTGTTAGCGGATAGAGTAATAAATAATATACATACATCTTTCGGAATTCGTTCCATGAAAATACTAGAACGACTATTCACAACCTGACACATCTTTAAAGAGTCGACGTCTGGTTTGATTTTTGTGCTGGAATTAAAGAACCGTTTACTATTTCAACTATGTGCTAAAAAAGTTCCCAGGAAACATCACTTCGCGAAATAGAGAAGCCCATTGAAGACCAATATAGGAGGATTCTACAACCTCAATCACTTTTCTTACTTTGTAGGCCTACGACCCATGTAGGGTCTGAGCCTGCAACCTCAATCAGGCAGCACTAATTTAGTGCTAGAGAATGGGATACTGAGGTATTTACATACGTAAGTAAAATATAATTATGATTATGACTAGATGTCGCTTTAGATATACATACATACTTACATATGTCGCTTCAAGTTTGTGGTCGATATTATATTTCACACATAATAAAGCTGTTCTGAAATGGACGGAAAACCTCACAGTTTTTGTGAGGTTGTTGAATCAAAAAGAACAAATACGCAGCAACAGTTTCTAGTTTTAGTACGAACTATTTTTTTTTTCGGTGGATTTTTGAAACCCTACTGGAGCACTCAGAATCCAAAATGGTCCATTATACTGCCAGTGCCGTTAATTTGATCCCAACGGCAAACGGTACCTGGACCAGATTCGATTTCACTGGGATTCGAACCTGGGACCCCTCTAACTTGGGGCAGGCACTTAACCAACTGCGCCATCCAGTCGTCGGCGTATGTACGTAGTGCAAATGCACACTAGCCTTTGTAGTTCATTTAATTTGATGATGGTCTGCCTTTGTTCGCATTTTTTTCACCAAATTACAGCACCATAGAATTGATCATTTGATTGTAGATCCACAAGCTCATTTTTGAGTTAAATCTCCAACATATTCAACAACATAATCCTATATTCTAACTTGCTTCATACTGCATGCAAACGTCCAATTGATTCAAGAACTAAATTCTTTACGGTGCTCACAGCAAAGAGGTTTCGTTGAATGGATTATGGAACAAAAGAGATAGATCCTGATTTTTGTAAGACAATCCTTTTCAACGATACGACTGGGTTTCTTACTGAAGGTTATGGTAATCACCAATGTTTTCGAAATCGGGTTCGGAAAATCCATAATTGATTGTTGGAAAGTAATTGAATCCACAACGTGTACTATTTGCTGTTTAGAGGTCTACGCAACGGTCTACGCAACGAGAGAAGTTTCAGCCACTGAATTGCTAAATGTCCTATTCTAAAAGAAAAGCTGATTGCTTTCTTTAAACAGCACCATCAACACAATATCAGAGGTATACATATCCTTAACCAAGACAGGGATACTGCTCTAATTTTCAATACTTTCTAAAAGGCTCTTATGAGATTAGTTTGAAACTGGTATCCTATCGTTTCATTTTTTTTTCTTCCTGAGATATCCAGTTAATTATTATAGTTTAATAAAATGTCCTTTACACAAATGTCCATTCTCGGATACATTTTGTAAATTAAATGTACAGGGTAAGCCATCTAGTGCTTTTTTTTAAATCACAGATTATTTTGACACTGATAACTGTTTCCTGCTCGAAATCTTGAGAGAATGTCAGTATCATACCTCCGCGGAATGAAATAGGTCGCTTTACGCTTGAACAACGTTGGCAAATATTGAAAACTTATTTCCAAAGTGAGTTCTGTGTAGCTCAACATATCATGCACTTGCCTGAAGAAATTTCTGCACAAAGATCTCGAATTATTCGCTTACAAGGTCCAATTGACTCATCCCTTTTTTTCGGAGGATTTTTTGAAACAGTACTGGAGCACCGTGGCGTAGTGGGTTAGTGCGTCGACTCCTACGCTCGATGGTACCCCTCGAACTTGGCGCAGGCACTTAACCCTTAGACCAGCTTGAATTGGACAACGAATTTGGGCGAAAAATTATCTTTTCTGACGAGGCGAATTTTAATCTCGACGTGGCTCGGAAAACGGAAAACCCGCACGTTATTATCGAAGCCAATGCATTTACAGAGAGTGACAGTTTAGTGCGGATTGTGGAGTGGTGGCATCATTGGACCATTTTTCTTCGAAAATGTGGGTGTGAACAACGTTTCGGTCAACGGTGGTCGTTACAGAGCCAAGTTAACCGACATTTTTTACTGAAATTGAAGACATGGATTTGAATGACCTCTGGTTCAGAATGGCGCGCCATCCATGCCACAAAGCCCATGCCACAAACGATCTTATGCGCACCAAATTCCCAAATCGTGTTATCAGTCGTCTTGGCGATGTGAATTGGCCGCCTCGGAGCTGCGATTTGACCTCTTTTATGTGGGGAACCGTGAAGGAGCGAAGTTATGCCAACAATCTGGAAACGATTCAAGCACTTAAGGCCAATATTATCCAAGCAAAGCGTGTGCTACACCCCGACACCATCAACAAGATCAAAATTAGGGTGACAGATTGCGCTACTGCGAAGCCATCCGAGGCAGCCACTTGAAGGACGTTGTATATCATAATTAAGCGGAATGTTTGGTCTTACTAATAAAGCCATAATACTTGAAAAAAATGTAATTTAGTTCATTTTAATGCATTTTCAGAAAGAAACTTGTATTCGGCCTACAGGGTTATATATAAAAAGTCAAAATATTTATCTACATATTTACATATAATGAATTTTTCGCGATTTAATTATTTACTTGTTGTAGCTTTAGTGCTTCGAGAAACATTTTTCGATTCAATTCGTCTACTTACTGCTTATCATCATTCACGTCAAAATCGTTTTGGAAATTGCCCAATAAATCAATACATTTGTTTTTAATGCACTAAACTTAACAAGTGCGAAGCAAAATTCTTTATTCAGTTGACGGCTATCCAGCAGATTAAATTCAATTTTAAAGTTATCAATAAAATTTCGAGCTGCGGTTGTCTACTTACGAGTATATAACTGATCTGCGATGTTACCGACTACAGCCCTGATTTAAAAACTCAGATTGGAAATTATTGCAGTGATTTGCGAGAGTAAGTTGAACACAAAAATTGGATCATAGTACATTTTATGGAAAATGCAATTTAGCGCGTCTGCACTGTATAGCAGGTTTGTTAATGAAATTCATATTTTAACAGATTCTTCCTACTATATTAGCATTTGATTGGAAAGGCGCTAGAAGGCACGATTAATCTTAACTGACACAGGCACGTGCCGTAGACAGCAACGACGTTTTGAAAACCTGCTCTCCTGTGCGTGTCTATTTGATGAGCATCAATAATTCAAACTATGTTCTAAATACGTTCATATGAATGTAAAAGTCATAAAATCGTAATTGCTGTCACGGTTGATATCCTTCCGAGACAGCTTTGGCGAAACATATGGTTTAAACCGGTGTCACATCTACGCCGAACTCAAGTGGTCTTTAAGTTTCATATTACCTAATCGCCATATTAACAGGATGAAACAGATTAGTCATAGCAAACTTGGCCCAAATTACATGCTATAAAACGAGTTCCCTTACTTAGCAACCTTTTGGTTTCCCGGAAAATACCCCCGGTAGAGAAACAATACTTGAATGGGTAAACCATAAAGGAAACACCTTTATTAATTATTGATGTCGAATCCATTAGGAAAGTTACGCTCTTAGAACCCCACTTTTGGGGCAATAAATTCAAATTTGTTACCCAAAAATAATCCCCGCGACGAATAATACCAGCGACGTGATCCTTTTTCAATTTGTCACACTTTAAATCCACAAAATCAAAGGTTAACCTGAAAAGATAACGACAAAGTATTAATTATCGAAAATACAACACTTCCTTTGATTTTCAAAGCCCAATTGGTAAACTTTTGCAATTCTCATTCACACAATTCTACCCACATCCAGAACCATTTCCGCCGAGAAGCAAACTCCCCCAAAAATCCGACACGAACCGCCCCCCATATAATTAATCAAAAGTGTCAAATTCGGAATGGAATTGGGCAAATGAGAAGGTGGAAGTGCCGTTAAGTAAGTGGCTGAAAAGGTATTCCCCCACCGAGGTCGTGCCCGACGTCAAGAGTATCGAAAAAGAGAGCACAAATCAAAATAATAATTATCTAATTTAAATTCACCACAGAGCACTGGATTAAGGATGAAACCCATCATCAGAAGACGAAAAGGAAAAATGTATTGCCTTTGACGAGCGCCTTAAGCAGAGGCATAAGATTTAAGTAATTGAAGTTATCCTTGGTTTTCGTTTTTTTTTCTGTGTGTAGGTACTAGGGCCTGAGACCTTGTTAAAAGTTTTGCCGACGGAAATGTTTATTTGTGGGAACAGGATGCGGCGTGTCAAGGTGAATGGATCATAAAGTTACCTGGACAGTGTTTGAGTAATAAGGTTCAGTTGACAAGAAAAGTTTTTAAGCGACATAGAGGGATGTATAAGCACTTCGACACCTTAATGACTTCCGAAATCATAAGAGAGGAGTCTTGTCTTCGGTCAAGGATTATCTGAGTAATTGAGACTTATCTCAGTTGTCTCTATGGTTATGTGCTTGTGTACAGTGGGGCTTTGTAAAAACTAATCAACTGAATTTGAAGATGGCAATTTTGCATCTTCCGGAAGTAAAAAAAATCATAAAATTTCTTTGAGGTTAAAATTTGGATTTTGTGTAAAATCCTGGAATAAAAGGTATTCTACATTGCACGCAAGAAATATTTTTGATAGACAAAATTTTCTTTCTTATTCAATTTACTGAATAAAAGACTAAATTTTTCGGCTGCGTCTTTCATGTATTTGTCACCTTAATTTTAACTTCCTATTTGATATTTGATTTGACAGGTGCTGCTAAGAAAACAAACAATTTTGGTGGTAAAGATTTTTTGAGAGCGTAGGTCCCCTTAGTTCGCCGACAATTTCTTGCACCTTTTCTACGAAACACCATTCTTTGCCACAGTGCATAAAAGAATACATTATTATTCTTTGCGTTTTTTACAAAATACATTTTTATCTATAAAAACCAACAAAAAATTATTTCATTTACCATGAATTTGGTATTCACGAAAAAGGAGAATTGATTAATTGATGAATTGAAATTGAAGAATTGATGACCATCTTTATCGTCCATTTCTGTCATGACATGACATTAATTTCCAGTTGCGTTTTTACTATTTTTTTTTTATTTAAAATTGTTTATAAAAAAAATAACTGTTCTGCAAATGTCTCAAAAAAACTAATAATTCAATGAAATATAACATTAAAACATGTTTACCCTTATATTAGAATTTTAGTTTGTTTTTTTTACTAAAACCGAATTTGGGAAATACGGGTAATAAATCTGTGTCAGTAAAATTCGTGACCGTATGTCACTGCTGTGCTGATAAAATTTAGCTCCCATTCACAGGAAATACTTTGCAGAATAAGCGTACCATAATTAAAAACAGACCCGCTAAAATGTTTAAAGCAGCTGGAGATGATCTGGTAGGGCTCATGCACCAGCTCATCTGTAAAATATGGTCGGAGGAGAGCATGCTCGATGAGTGGAATCTCAGTATCGTTTGCCCAATCCACAAGAAAGGAGACCCCTTTAACTGCGCCAACTATCGAGGGATAAGTCTCCTTAACATCGCCTATAAGATCTTCTCTGCTGTTTTGTGTGAACGCCTGAAACCATTTGTGAACAAACTGACAGGTCATTATCAGTGTGGTTTCAGGCCCGGGAAGTCCACCATCGATCAAATCTTCACACTGTGGCAGATCCTGGAGAAGACCCAAGAAATGCAGATCGACACACACCACCTATTTGTCGATTTCAAGGCCGCTTATGACAGCGTGCATAGAGACGAGCTATACAGCGTCATGTCTAGTTTTGACATTCCTGCCAAACTCGTCGGACTGAGCAGGATGACGATGGAGAACTCTCGCTGCTCCATTAAGGTCGGTAACGAACTCACCGAGACTTTCAATGTCAAAAAAGGTTTTAGACAAGGCGACGCGCTGTCATGTGATTTCTTTAACATCGTTCTTGAGAAGATCGTGCAAAACTCACTGGCCAACACAAGAGGCACGATCTTCCAAAAGTCCGTTCAACTGCTAGCTTACGCGGATGACATTGACGTGATTGAGCGAACACAGCGAGCCGTCAATGATGCGTTTACTGGCATTGAAACGGAAGCGGGTAAAATGGGTCTGGCGGTAAACGAGGGCAAAACAAAGTATATGCTGTCATCGAGAAAGGACGCACAACATCGACGACTTGGCCAAAACTTCACCATAGGCAGCTATAACTTTGAGGTAGTTAAGGACTTCGTTTACATTGGCTCCGCGGTAAACAGTACAAACAACATCAGTACCGAGATCAAACGCAGAATAACTCTTGCCAACCGCTGTTTTTTTGTTTCAAAAAGCAATTGAGCAGTAGAGCCCTCTCTCGGAAGACCAAGATGACTCTATACAAGACCTTGATCATCCCAGTCCTGCTGTACGGCACAGAGGCATGGACAATATCCCAAGCGGATGAACAGTGTCTTGGTCTTTTAGAGAGACAAGTTCTGCGCTCGATTTTTGGTCCTGTTTGCTTTGATGGCATTTGGAGGAGAATTTTGAACCACGAACTATATGAGCAGTACAGCCAGGCGTCTACGGATCCAACGCCTAAGATGGCTAGGCCATGTAGAGCATATGAACAACTTAGCTCCGGCCAGAAGATTCTTCGACTCTGAGCCTGTGGGACAACGCAACAGAGGATGTCCATGTACAAGGTGGCGCACACAAGTCAAGGGAGACCTCGGCCAAACTGGTGTGCGAAACTGGAGACAGCTGGCGAGAGATCCTGCTGGCTGGAGAAGCATATTGAGTGAGACCCAGGTCCACCTCGGACTGTAGCGCCTTAAGAAGAAGAAGAAGAATTATAAACAGTTGAACGATATTGTGTCTTGGGAATTAATATCACAGCATGATTGAAGACAAGCGGAGCATTTTGAACCATCATGATTAACATGATATTTTTTTCTGAACCAGTTACTCACAACGATCACGATATTTTGGAAATATGCAAGTGTATGTAGGCAGAGCTAGAAAAAGTGGGAAAAAGATGTCACGACAATGGTCTTGTGATAAGCGCTTCAAAAACAAAACATATTCGTAGTCCAATGCAAATAGCATTTCAAATTGTACCAAGGACTTTCCATGTAGCAATTCCTCTGAAAAACGTACAATTGAACTCGTCGGCACATACAAATATCTTGACCTTATCCATTTGATTGGCTTCTTATGAGATTGATTGACTTCTTATGAGAGCCACTCTCTACGTAGCAAGTTTAGGAGATCACTATTTTCACTTGCTTGTCTGCAATGCAAGGCCCCAGACCCCGTACTAAAACTAGGTTATTGCACGCATAGAGTTTACTTTATTGTTTGAAGGCCTGAGAAGCACCTGTGCAACCATACATCGACAAACTGCAAACAGCTTAAAGCAGTTTAAGGACACCCCTATTAAAAAATTATTCAAAAGCAGATGTGCAGATAAATACGCAAACAAAATCTTCAAGCTGACCACTGCAGTGGAGCATTTTTGAAAACACAAAATTACTAGCACCGATAGCTCAGCTTTTCGAAATAAGGAAATGTGCCGAAGGACTATGTCAACTACCGCCGATCATCAATGAAAATTGTAGAGAACACGTCCCGTCTGTCCAATGGGTTCCCCAATCTTCCACAGTGTCTAAGAAATATAGCCTCAGGCCTCTTATTGCTTTTTTTCGATTTTGAATTATGAAATATATTTCCTTCAATATTTAAACCATTAAAAATGATATAAGTTTACATTTTTTTGTATACAGAGTGGCGCACGAATTGTGCTACAAAAACAAAACATAATAATATCTTCTTTTCTGTGTGAGTAATTGGCTTATTTTTTTATTTAGTTACTTTACTAGTTTTGTTTAGTTACTATTTAGATTTATTAAATTGAATGCTTGGGATACCGAAAAGAGAATTTGGATAGTGCAGCGGTACCATACTTTTGCAGTCCTTCATTTCCGTCCAAACGGAATTTAGAGGGGAGTTTGACGGTACTCCCCCGAGTAGATGGACCATTATGAGGTTGTTAAACATGCTTGGCGAATCTGGAAGCATTTCACAAAGACCGTACAATCGAGATCCCTATGTTCGGGCTCAAGTCACAATCGCGGCTGTAGCCGTCAATTCAGGCAAATCCAAGCGTTTCGACTCGAAACTTATCGGCGCAAATTGGAGTTCGCAGACGGTCATTACAATGGATAATTCATGATGACTTAAAGATGTTGCCGCTCAAAGTCCAAATTACAAGCAAGTTTAACCCTCTGGAATTTTGCCAAAAAATGATTAAAATGGCCGCAGAAGACAAAAGCTTGATAAATTGCTTGTCTGATGAGGCCCATTTTGATCTAAAGGGCAATTAAATAAGCAAAATTGCCGTATATGGAGTGAATCTAATCCAGAAATACTCCATAAGACGGAACTGCACTCAGAACAAGTCACTGCGTGGTGCGCAGTTTCATCAAGGTGCATTGTGGACAGTTATTTAAGGATGTCGAAGGAGTTTTTTTTTACCCAAAACTGCTCCGAAGACGTATTCGTTTGAACTGCATTTGGTTCCAGCAAGATGGAGTAACTGCACACATAGTCATAGGTTATGGCGGAGCTCCAACGAAAATTCTCAAACAAATTAATATCCAGAAACTTCACGTTCCGCTGGCTCTCAAGGTCGCCTGACCTGATTGCACCAGACTTTTTGTATGGGGTTATATCAAGGAAGTTGACTGAATTGAAGCAGTCCATTAAGATAATAATTGATCGATTCCGACTTCAACCCTTTAGGCCGAATAATTTTCTGAGCAGGCTTCGCATATTCGTGTATGGAGGTCATTTACGGTCTATCATCTTCAAAAACAATTAGTTATATTAAATACATTTTAATTTTCTATACAACAAAAAAAAAAAATTAAACACATTTATTAAAAAAAAATTTATTTCAATTTCTTATTGCAGCATAATTGGTGCGCCATCCTGTCCGAGGCGGACCCAAGCTTCTCAGCGACTACTCGTGTTCTGTGCGCTATTGTTCTCTCACGAGTGGAGGAGACCTACAGTTTAATTGCCGATTCTGAACGGCGAGATTGAGAAGCAAATTCTAGACAGTTATACTCTTTGAGCATAAGTGACTCAAAAGGATGATCAAAGTTGTTCTTTCCGGGAATCGAATCAGACTTCGAGTGTAGAAGTCGAACCACTTACCCACTACGCCACGACGACGGCCCCATGAGTTTGTTTCAACATACGTATTTATCAGTAAATGGCACCATCAACATTTCAGTGCAGTTGATCGTATGAGAGTACTCGTATAAATTGTGCACTCTTTTATGAAACTAAAAAAGAACTGGTCTGGTCGATTAGCAACGAGAAAGTTTGTCGCATTTATGACATTAAGCTTTTCTTGATTAATTAAATTTCCAGTCGCAATTCATTTCTATTCAAAACCGTCGTCATTCATTCAAAATTAAATACAGACCACCTCATTGGTCTGGAAATCAATCCAAAACTTTATAACAACATTCTGTAGAGCGTATTGTATTTTAATCAACGCCATTAGCAATAATTTAAAAAAATAATGATCAACTCATCGTCAATTTTCAGCTCCAAATCAATGAAGAAGATTTTTAAAATCTCAATCTTCCTGCACGAAATATCAAAGTATCCTTGAATGAACAAATTCATAAATGAAATACCAATCTCTCTGAGGAGCAATACCTCGGCATGATGCAAGAAATCATTTCAATTGCTGCTACCTTTTATCGGCCATCTCTCTTCCAATCTCTCTTCCATGCCTACTCCCTAAGGAATCGTCTCAACTCATCGTCAGAATGAAACTCTATAGAGTACCAGTAGCAACAACAGCAACGGGGATAAAAGGAAATACTATGTATTTTATTATTATTCTCGTGTCCTTTTTCGGTGGATGGAAATTCGTGACAATATTTCGGAATTTCCGGTACCTAACCACTTGGATGGCAAGTGAAAATTGTTGGACCACCTTAAACGGAACAAAGAATTCGGCCAACAACAACAGAGGAAAGAGTTCTCCCGCTATCTCGCCTGGGATAAATTGAATTAATTTTCATGAACTTGCAACAACTTTGTACTTGACGCGACAACTTGTTCATCGTTACGTCTGGCTCTTACTGTAACATTTTGCTAACTACTTGAAGAAGGGTTGCACTCGTACTTGGGTCCTTTTTTTTCCTTGTCGTGTTAAGGGCTAGTGGAATTTTTTAATAACTCTGTAAATGATGGGACGATGATGGGCGGTGTACATTCGTAATTTCTAGTACTCCGTCACGTACAAAGGGCGTCAAGCATTTTCATGTGCACAACAAATATATACAGTGCTGTGTGTACACAAAGTATGTGTAGGAGATTATCCAAGATTTCTGGCATCCCAGTGTTGATTGGAAGTCCATACCCATACAACCGAATTTCTATCAAACACGACTGACCAGATGCAACAATCTCTAGACAACTATCTCCAGTTTCACACGCGTCCTAATATGTCACTTCAATTGTGGTTCTTTTGCGATGTTCCACAAGCCGTGCGGTTAGAAAATCTTTGTTCCCGAGATGTGTTCTTCATACGCGAGCTAAATATCTTAGAGGCAGGATCACCAATCGCCAGCTATACTTATCCCAACGCAGCCTGAATATTGCAACTTCTTCTCCAAACGCCATGCACTAAAACAGAATCAAATGATGTAGAAATGGTATTCCCAATTAACCAAGGACTAACCTATTCCTGGATGTTTTCTTTTTTTTTTTATCTTGACTTATTCTCTGCTGAACCAATTTGATAATTCAAAACACACATTCTGGCAAACCAAAAAGTGTACATTTTTGCTGATATTTCCTAAAATATGGTTATTTCGAAAAATTGAAAACCCCTTAAGCCAAACTTAATCCTAAACTATGTCTTTCGACGTACGGAACTGGAATTTGCTTATTTGTCTGATGAATAATTGCACACTAAGAAAACAAACAAAAATAAACTGGGCTAGTACCAGTTGCACGAGGAAGGTTCCGTTGCACAAATATTTTTTGAAAAAATCATTTCTGAATATACAGGCGACGAGTTCAAATTTTAACTTAAATAAATCTTCTAACTTCATTACTCATTCACACAAACAAACAAACACCCATCCACACATATACGAATACGAACACAGAAAATCCCTTCCATCATACCCAATCACTGCTCCTGCCTGCTGCATATTGCTGTTGGGTATTTAGGGGTTGAAATGAAATGAATTTGAGAGATAACACTCATCATCGGATCGAGTGGTCGATCACAGCGTGGAATTTATGTGTGAAAATGATAAACTTTGATAGCTTAAATCTTTGCTATCTTGAAATTTTTACATAAATCGATATTTTGATATTTATCATTTCTTTATGAAGCAGGCGCCGTGGCGTAGTGGGTTTGTGTGTCGACCCTACGCTTGATGTTCTCGGTTCGAATCCCGAAAAATCACCCAAACATTTTTTTACGGCTTCACCTCTTTCGAGTCTCTGACTCAGAGGGTGTCTAGAAATTAGTCGACCTTAAACTGTAGGTCCCCTCCACTCTTGAGAGAACAATAGCACGCACAACACGAGTGGTTGTTGAGAAGCTAGGCCCAGGTCCACCTCGGATTGTAGCGCCGTCATTATTATTATTTTTTAGTTAGTTTGAATGCATTTTTTATTTTTATCTTTAAAAGTTGTATGTTCTAGAAAAAATACTTAAACTGGATATACAATAAATGGTTTCTTATACTATCTTACTGGCTCTATGCGGGCACTCTAAATTAATCTAGGAATTTGCAATTAATTTATCTTTTCGGCTTCTTTTGTGTATTTTGATATATTTTTTAATAGTCATTATTATTATTATTATGCATTATTTTTACACCACTTCACTTATCACGCAATTTCAGCTATCTGAGGAATTAACTTAAAAAAAACCGCATCCAAATAAAATGAATTGAGGTATTGTTGTGAATTAATCAGTTACTCTGAATAAGTCAGTACGCTTATTTGCAATGACATTGCAGCTGTCAGCTATAGAGACAAGGTCAAACTGCCACTTTGCGGGCAGCTCAAAGCCGCCAGATTCGATTCGTCAATAATAATATGGGACAAATCTATTTTCGAACTCGCAAATTTGCAAGAGTACTTAAGAATCTCAACGTACATAAATTCTCTGGCCCGGATGGTGTCCTTCCGATAACTCTGAAGAGGTGTTCTCTTACGCTGGCAAAACCACAGATGTCCTACTCTTCTTTTCTCTTTCCGAGTCGATGGCAAACAGCATTTATTCAGCACGTCCCTAAAATAGGCAAATCTTCGTCACCCGACCGTCGTACCCGACCGTAAATTAAAAAAAAAAGATGAAGAAATATCAAGTGGTTCCATGACCATTCGTTTTAAGGTCATGGAAGGATATTTTTAAGGCATTTGATAGAGTTTGGCACTTTGACACCAGGCTGGTGTGCCCCAAGGCACTGTTGAGTCTCTCTTTTTTTCTCATATTTGAAAATTATCTCCTGTCTGCTACTTCTAATCGAATCCAGTTTTTCGCAGATGGAAAATTCTTCGGCCGTAGAAATAAAAGCGTATGTTACTTGCTTACTTACTTAGCAGGCCTTCGACCCATGTAGGGTCAGCTCAGGCTCAGAGCTATCGCTGCCTTCCATCGTTGACGGTCCTGGGCACGCTGCCTCCAGTCATCAAGACCAAGCTGTCTTACGTCCGCGATGACTTGGTCTTTGTACCGCAGGTTCGGTCTTTCTCTCCTTCTCGAACCAGGAGGCTCGGATTCGAAGGCCGTTTTGGCTGGAGCATTGTTGTCCATGTGCTCGATGTGACCAAGCCAGTACAGTCGACGGATTTTTGCCTTCCGGACTACATCAACATCCTGGTACAGCTCATAGAGTTCGCGGTTGTGTCTTCTCCTCCATTCGCCTTCCTCGCAGACGGGAGCAAATATCCGACGTAGAATTTTTCTTTCGAAGGTACCAAGAATCAGCTCCGCAGTTCTGCTTAGTGTCCAGCTTTCGGCTCCATATAGCAGGACTGGCAGAGAATAAGAGTTTTGTAGAGCATGATTTTGGTCCTTCGAGTCAGGAGTTTTGAGCCCAGTTTTTTTGACAAACCGAAGTAGCGTCGGTTGCCAAGGGCGATTCTACGTCGGATCTACGATCGGACCACTGTGATGTCGTATGTTAAGCACATTGAATTCCGACCTTAATAAATTGGTGTGAAAATAATAGAATGGATATCAATGCTTCCAAGACTCAATGCTATCTACTGTTATCTAAGCTAACCCCTTAACAATCACTCATTATCCATGAATGGAGTTTGTGAAACCGAAAGACTTTCCATTCTGGGTATGTGTATCAATGCAACCCTTAGGTGGAATGATAACATACTTGAAGTCGCCAAAAATACTGCGAAATGTTTAGGTGTTCTAAAATGATGCAAGAAATACTTCACCCCCCCTGATTAGACTTCATTTTATAAGTCCTTCATTCGCCCCAGCTTAAGTATACCACTCATATCTTGTCAGGTGCTCCCAAGACCTCTCCGCACCTAATAGATATAATACAACCTCGATCACCGTCGTAATGTATCTTACTTGTCACTGTTCTATCGGTATCTTATCAAACGAAGATCAATTAAGTTAGCCAATTGCATTCATTCCGTCAATGAATTCATCCGCGATACTCGTCTCGCCAGGAATGCTCATCACAACGTGTGATATAGCATTATTTGCATTTTTATCTCAGACACTAATTTACTAACTTACGTGTGAAAGCGTAAAACCTGTCAGTAAATCATGAAATGCAGTGTCAAACAAAAAATACATCTCCGAATGCTCTACATTTCATAAAAACCTCAATTTTGGTTCACACTCTAGCACGACTTATTTACGAAAAATCCGTTTTCCAATTTACCCGATTTACCAAAAAGAAAATATTTTCGATACAACTGTTTGCCTGCTTGCAGATAGACCGTAACGAATCCTCTTAACTGGATATACAAAACTGAGAGTAAACTTCGATAACTTGGTAACTCATAAATTGCCTTATCCACTTAAAAACACTGCACAGAAGAACTTTCACATTTTGTTCTGCCCTTTCGCCTTTATCCTCAAAAAACAAAAACAAAATGAGAAAGGAAACGAAAAAAAAAAGAAGCAGAAAAAAATAAAATGAAACTCTGTGGCGAACTCTAAGTGTTAAAAATTCCGGAAGCGAACACTGAGAAAAACTTTTGTTCTTCACAAAGTTTTGCGATATTGGCTTCCAGTGAGGCGACTGTACACCGAAGTGGACTTCGACGAAAAACACGGTGATGCGCATTGTTTTTGCAATAGCTATCCACTTCTTAGCAATGTTCACTAACCCTCATGGGAAGTTGTCACAAAGTGAAATGCACTTTTCCATTGATCCGAAAATTGATCATCTAATCTATTAGGTATTGCAGGAGGCGGCGAATGAAAGAACTTGAAAAGCGACACGGAGTGTTGCTAATTTGGCGATTTTCACTTAAGAAAGGAAATAACTTTCAAACTAAGGAACTAGCAGAACTACGAGTGTCGAATATTTTTTGTTTGTATTCTGCATTGAGGAGGCGTTGACCTCAACGAATTAAAGAAGTTTTTGAAAAAAAAAACTTCAGGTGACCAAAGCGCATTTTGGGAAGATACGAGTAATTCTGCTTCACGATGTACTGAATTGATGCAATGATTATTGCATTGGTTGTAGATCCAGAT
This sequence comes from Myathropa florea, assembly GCA_930367185.1. Lineage (NCBI taxonomy): Eukaryota > Metazoa > Arthropoda > Insecta > Diptera > Syrphidae > Myathropa > Myathropa florea. Next base: position 107,439,770 of record OV884002.1, read on the forward strand.
CTAGGTATTCAATCATTGCTCAATATAAGTTAAGCGCTCCGTAGGGCTAGACGCAGCTACTGCACATGGCACCGCGACTCATCTACTGTGGGAGCATCCATTGACATCGACATCGCCGACCATGTAACGTATTCCCTCGATGTAGCCAAAACAGATTAGTCGACGGATTTTTTCCATATCCTTGTACAGCGATTAGAGTTCACGGTTGTGCCTTCTCCTCCATTCGCCTTCCATGCAGACAGAACTGAATATCCAATGTAAAGTTTTTCTTTCGGAAGTATTCAGAATCAGCTTTGCAGTCTTGCTTATTGTCCAGCTTCCAAATAGCAAGTTTTGAGAGCATGACTTTGGTCCCAGGAGTCAACCCAAGTTCTTTCGACATATCAAAGTAGCAGCTGTTGTCAAAGGGGATTCAACGTCGGATCTCCGCCAAGATGTCACCTGCAGGGTTCACGTTTGCCCCAAAGTAGACAAACTCTTTGGCTTTGAACTCTGAAAATTATAGCTTTTGATTGTGATGTTTGATCCTAGATGGTGGGCGTCGGATACCCGTATTTTGTCTTTTCCTCATTTTCCAAACGACCGGCTTGTTTTGGCTGTTCTTCAGTCGCCGTTAATCTCCTCAAGAACTAGATTGAAAGAATCACATGACAGTGCATCTCCTTACCATATTCCGGTGCATATTTTAAACGGTTCGAACGTTCTAGAAGCGTACTCCACCGTGCATCGCGTATTTTTTAGCGTGGCGCGACATAACCCGATCAACTTTCGCGGGATGCTGAATTTGGCCTTCGCACCGAAAAGTTCCTTGCGATGAATGCTGTCGTATACGGCTTTAAAATCGATGAAGAGGTTTTGCATATCGACTTCAAACTCACTGGTTTTTCCGTGATTTGTCGGAATGTGAAGATTGGGGTATAGTCTATTTGCCAGGCCGAAACCCGCACTGGTACATACCGACTAATAATAATTATAATGGCGGAGCTACAGTCCAAGGCGGACCTGGGCCTGGCTTCTCAACAACCACTCGTGCTGTGCGTGCTATTGTTCTCATACAGGAACATACAATTTAATGTCGACTCCGAACGGCGAGATTGAGAAGCTTTGTCTAGACAGTTATACTCGTTGAACATTGTCAGTGACTCGAAAGAGGTGAAGCCGTGAACAATTTATTTGAAAAATTGTTTGTTTGAACTGGGATTCGAACCTAGACTTGAAAGTCTAGTGCATATGGGACTTGCATTTACTCGTATGTCGACGGCGCCCATTATTGCAGACTTTTGACATTCACACAGTACGCTGAATAGGATCTTGTAAGCGATATTGAGCAGCGATATATCTCTATAGTTGTTGCATAAGGAAGAATAGCCCTTTTTGGGCATATAGAGCTGATATTCCAGTCGTCGGGGATGCTTTCGTCTTTACAAATTCTACAGATGATCTGGTGCATGCTCCCTACTAGAACATCACCGTCACACCTGATGAAATCTGATGGCAAACCGCCTGAGCCTGTGGCATTGTCATTCTTCAGGTTTTCATTGCTGTGACGACTTTTCCAATACTGAGTGGGAGAACTATGTCATCGGCTAGAGGTGATATATCTTCATTCCCTTTCACTCTCTCCTAGTTGCGCTCATTAAGCAACTGCTGGAAATTTTGCTGAAATACATCCACTATTCCCTGCGGGCCGGTAACAAAATAACCTTCACAGTCTGGAAGAGTCTGGGTGTCTTTCTTAAAGTCTTTTGCCAGACTCTTGGCGTTTTTTTAAAAGGGCCGTATTCAGCAAGGATGTTTATCGTCAATTTAACGATAACCTTTATAATTTAAATTAATATTTTAAATATTTAAATTTAAATTTTGATTGTAAAAAATACTGAGATCCGGTATCAACATCTGTGTTATAAGGCAGACTAATAAAAACATTATGAAACTAAGCTATAAAATGCAAAGAAGTTCCAAAAAATTCACCATGACATAACTTCGTTGGAACTTTAAAACCACGTCCTAGTAAAGATCCTATGTCGGTCTAAGCTTCATACTATTTAGGCTTTATTTGAACGGTTCGAACTTATTCGAGCTAAGAGAAGCCCACATTTTATGCTAAAAAAAAACTTTCAGTTTTTAAAAGAACCAAATGCACATATGAACATTTTCAATTTCGGCATTGGCACTCTAAGCTACTGAATGTTTCCTTATATTTTTTTTTCATCCTATCATTTATTATTTTCTTTATATTTATTTTTCGTAAAAAACTAAAAATTACAAAAACTTGAGCTACCCGCGAAGATTATTGCTTATCTGCGGGTGGTTAGAAACATATACAATGATTATAATTTGAAGTTACAGGGGAGTTCTTACAGTTTTATCTTATTTTTTGTTTCAGTAAGTATTAACAGAATTCCAAAGTTGAAAAGTACACAATTCGCTTGTAAAAAATAAGTTCTGAGATATTTCTTACTTTTTTCCAAAATTAATGATATTTCTTAGAACTTCTGGTAGTGAGTTCATGATTGTTGGTATGAGGTAGTTTGGATGTCTTCTTCCGTAGATGTTGAAGGTTTTTGGAATTTCCAGACAACCTTGAGCTCGTCTTCTTGTGTTCTGATTGTGGCGTATACTTTGTTGACAACATTGGTCATCGTAGTATTGTAGCAGCATTGTCAGCTTAAAAATGTCATTAACATCTAAAATCTTTAAATTAGCACTATTTGTATTAATTATTTTAAATAATCGACGCTGGAGATTTAATAGCTTATCCAGGTGGGTTTGCGTTTCCCCACGCTAATATCCCATATCGTAGGCGAGATTCAGCTGGTGAGAGGTACACCAACTTCTGCACTTCAACAATGGTATGTCTTTTGAGGTACGCCATCGCAAGGAGTGCACTCTTTTACTGCATCCGTATCCGATTAGTGTGTTCATGCCACACGAAGTGATCATCAATTATTATTCCCAGATACTTTATAGTTTTCACAACTTCAATAGCTTGTTGTTGTCATTAGGCAATCTTCATTTTTGTGATATTTGCTGATAGACGCTTCGAGTTGTCGTGGCATGCGTATGTGCATCATCTTTGTTTTAACCGCCAGACCTTGGTCGTGGCATCATCCTGAAAGGTGCATTTTCGCTACTGTAGTTGCAAGGCGTTTGTGCTTCACATTAATTGCTACATCATCTGCGTAGGAAAATGCTGTGCTTTTTTTGAGGACACGAAGAAGTTCATTAGTGAACAAAATAAACAGGATGGGCCCCAGTTTGGAACTTTGTGGTATACCAAGTAATGTCGGCTTTTCTTTTTTCAACTCTCTATTTAATCACCACCTAATGAAGTGTTGTTTTATCCTGCCTCGAATTTAATTACAACGTCCTGCTTAATGACGTAATATTTCCAACAACACATATTATCATGAGACACCATTTTCTCCTGAATCTGCAAAGTCGCTCGCAACTTATCAACAGTATTTTTGAAAACTCATCACAACCAAAGCAGGTCAACTCACTGTGAATCTCTCCCCTCAATGGACTCACAGCGAAGTTCCACGAAGTCTATTATAAGCTCTTTTCAAATCACATCAACTTAACTCCCGTGTCTGCTGCTGAAATCGATTTATGTCGTAAATGCCTTTGGCAATAAACTCCAAAACAGTAGCAAAAATCGAAACTCTAACCTAAGTAACGTAAGTTTAATGATGAAAATTATGTCGCACTTCTCCGTTCGAACGGCCGCCGACTACAGCAACAGCAGCCTAAATCATTTTCAAGCCATTAATCCTAATTTGATGGTGCTGCGGAATCACTTCACGCCCCCGCCTCGCGTTTTCTAGCTCTGCGGAATTGACAACTTGTAAACGCTTGACGAGTACAACTTTATTAAATTCTCTTCTCTCAGTCGGAGACTCACGTTCGACAACAACAAGACATCCTCCCACCAGCCCTCATGCCCAAAAAAAGGCATTTTACAACGTTTGTCAGTCAATATCCTTCCGAACAGTGTCACACCAATAAAGTCGCGCAGGACACCCAAAGTCATAGAAAGCATAGCGTCACGCGAATCGAATTTGATAAATAATGTTCTCCTCCATCAATTCCATTTGTTAAGAGAATCCAAATGAGATAAGAATGCGAATGCGAAGGGAAGACACAGGACAAGCCATCCGGGATGTGAAACTGATGGATTCTGATGAACAGAAAGAAATTTTGCAAACTTTACATACCGCTGCTTCCTTCGCATCGGCTGTCAGAGGAAACAGACAGAAACCCTACCCAAACGACGGAGTATCCTGCTGACAGCTGAGAAAGTGGATGGGTATGTGATGGTAGGGCAACGCCTCTTCCCCCATCTCCTTCGCCATTGCAACCAAACGAAAGAACCCAAATGGAAGGGGAGTGGAGACAAAATTGCTGGAAAAATTATAATTTAAAATTCTCATCATGTTCTCTGACAATCAATAACTATTAAGGATATTAGCACTGCAAGAACAGCATCATAAGTAGCAAACATCAGTTGGTACAACATACACATACCATGCCCATGTCCTTGGTTGGGTTGGGGGAGGGATGTAGGGCACAGAGAAAACACGACGCGATGACGATGGGAAAGGAAAGAAAAGCGAACGTGAAAAATTACTTTTAAATACAAAGTAGACGAAGCCAATATGTACCCTTCCTGACAAAACGACAATATCTGGGGTTGGCGATTGCAAGGACAACGATTTAAGCTGTTTTTCAGCGAGTAGCTGTTGAAAAGGGGTTTAAGTCGACGCAATCGCGACGTGATAAAAGCAGTTGGTTCTGCAGTAATTATTGTTTTTCATACGAACTGTCGATAAGTGAGGTGGTGTCCCACCTAAGCAGTTTAAAACTGACTGCCGTGTGAGTTCTTTGACAGATTTTCGATCAAGACATTGTCATTTATTCGCAAGAAGTGACGTTGAGATTTGAAAGTTGGTGTTTGCTCCAAAACCGAATCTGGAGTGTTGAGTGTGGAAGTACATGCACTTATTCACAAAACCACATTGTGATGCATGATTTATCGAGTAGACCGGTTTTAGTGCAGCAGTGTATTGTTCGATCCCGGACAAGGACATCTTTGCAAGAGTCATCGGAAATCACAGCCTGTAAGACACCACGCTCGAAAACGGGCTCAGGCTGTTAGACGGGGTGAAACCTTTCAGTAGACGCTATTCCCGCACATCAAAATTCACAAAGCGACCCAGCGGTCACATAATCAATCGAGTTAGGTGCTATTTAGACAACGTGATCTAGACGGGGTCAGTTACCTAAAAAATGAACTGAATGATGTCCATTTTATAAACCATTTCGTAACCCCTAGCTGGACCTGCTCATGAATATACAAAAAATGTCTTCCGCTTTGAAATATGTTTATGGCACTTTCACTGGATTAAAGAAACCAGACAGCATCTTTAGTTAATATTAAATACATGTTTCAGGCGACTAAAAACCGCATCGTCCGCTGGGGCACGTAGTATGTTTAGAGGGTTGAACGACACGACCATTTTCATAATGAAACTAGTCATAGCCGGGCATAGCAGTTTATATGACAATCCATGCTTCGGAGCAATGGAACACTCAAGTGTCTGTTCCTTATTATTCATTATTTCGACATCGGACTCTCGATTTTGCAGCTCCACAAATATGTGCACAGATTTAGGCGACTGATCCTTGAAGATGTTGAGCATTGCTTACCAAATTCTGTGATATCTGCAAATATCGCAGACACCTATTTCTACCAAAATATCAAAGAAAGTGCGAGTGATACACCCATTCTAACATGTCTAGCATTCTTTCAACTCAAGCAAAGTCCAATTTATGACCTCATACTACGGGGATTAAGACCCGTCTAATACAGCCCAGAGGTTCCCGGTGAAATCTCCACCTCTGGCTCATAACCGACAACATCTGCGGCTAACCGCGTCAAATGTGCATAAGATGTTTTCTCTTTTTAAGCACAACTATGCAGCTGCACACCCACACACTTAGTAGCCCTCCTGCCTGCATAAATAGGAACATCAGCTCCAACATGGAACCAAAAAAAAAACACAACAAAACGTTTCAAATAATTTTTCTTGTCCTTTTCTTTGGAACTGGGAAAACCGTGACGAAACTTTTGATTAACTTAGTCTGCAACTATGAGCAGAAGGAAAGGAGTTTCAAGTGAAATAAGCTCTGAGGACACACTCACGATGGACGATGCGGTTTGGGAGGTGTGGGCTTTGGACAAAAGTACACTCACATATTTATATGCGGGAAAGGTGAAGTCTTGCATTTCGTTTAATAAATTACAGCTGGTGTCTTTGGCTTTTGTAATCAACTAGAATGTATAGGGGAAGGGTAACCCCCACTGCAACCTAAATTATGTACCATAGTTTGTAATCTTCAACGGTGCAATCTGAGGGAGTCAGTGTAGCAAAAAATATCACGTACATTTTTCATTTTGGTTGGGAGAATTCTAAGAGAGTACCTGAAAGTATATGAGGTTGGGTTTAAATAAGTCAGGTTAGATAACAAATCGATAATCAGTTTTGAAGACTCATCAATTTATAGTGGAAAACAAATTAAAATGAAGTATGAAGGAGAAAACTTATTTTGTTGGCAGTGGGGGGACATGTTCACAACACTTATTTATTTTGCACACTAATACCCAAATCGCAACAGCGCGTTCGCGTTCTCTGGCTTTGACATTTTCGACACCTAAATCCTTAGTCAAGTCGGAATAGCACGGTCGGACGTTGACATTTCACCGTAATATCGTAAGTCCGAGCAGAAAGTTTGGAGTAGAGCTACTCTCTACTCACTCGGGCTTTTTGACAGAAAAAAAAAATAATAAATCGCGTAGCAATGCCTGTCAAAGTCCGAACGCGCTGTTGCGATTTGGACTTAAAGAATAAAATGTGAAATAAAGGGTGACCCGATAGTAATGATAATTTTTCCTAACGTTATGTTTCAGAAGCTGTCAAAATTACCATTGACAGGCAGTTTTTAAAATATTTAGTAAGTTTTGCCATTTCAGCACGCATCATTTCACGCTTTCAAAGTATACGAAAATTATTACAAAATATCGAAATTCCGGCTCCGTTGTAAGTACGCAACGTGGACGTTATTTTCGTCGTGAAGTCAGCCGTCGCCATGGCTTCAGTTTGCCAACAATTCAAAGCACCTTGCAAAAGTTTAAGCATGAGTATACTTTTCTAGACCTTAAGTCACCAAACACACAGAGATTGGTGCGAGATGAAGAAAACAGCTGCCGTAGCGCCCAGTATCGAAGAAATTAAACTATAAATAAAAACATAACAATCGCCTCCATTTGGCGATGTAAATAAAATTAAACTCAAACTAATTTAATATCTATTTTCGGCTGGCCAAAACTACACCAAATAAATTTAAAAATTCAAAAAAATTGGTACTTAGTAGCAATACTCTTATTTTTGATGAAAGCAGTGCATCTTCCTGGCATGCATTCCAAAAGGTTTGATATAATTGACTGCAGAATGCTGCTCCAAGCTTCCTTAAACTTCATAGCCTTGGTTTTGTAACCCCCACGTACAATTCTCTAGTCTACAATACCCCAAAAGTTCTGAATAGGATTGTGATTGTGGCCATTCCATAACATCTTTTGTACCCCAAACCGCTCCTTGACCACTTTTGCGTTATGCTTTGGGTCATGGTCCTGCTGAAATGTCCATTTTAGAGGCATTTCTTCCTTTTTTTTAAATTAACCACTTAATCAATATTATACATTTATATTGCTTAAATAAACTTAGAATGCTATCTGTATATGTATGAAATATATTATAGTAAATGACATCAAGGGTTCTCAATATTTATGATATTCTTATTTGTTTTTGAAGTACTTAATTCTAACAACTATTTCAATTTACTTTGTTTTTTTATTTCTTTAATTCATTTATTTATTTAAATTTTAAGGGAAAATGTGGCAAAACCTTGTGCGAATTATTTATCTTTTTTTTTTCTTAAAAACTATCTTGATAGATCCCTTTCAGGTACACTAGATGATAAAAACGAAATAAGATTTTCTTTACCTACCTTAACCTAGGGACAGAGTTAGGCTCTGGTATATGACCCCCAGCTCGCCGATAACACACTAAGCGAAGTGATATCGCTCAAGCATTTTATCGGCGGACCAAGGGTCATATGTCAGGACCCAATCCTGCTTAACCTAAACATTCGCTTCAACTCAGTCGAGCCACAAGTATCTTTGTTTATTTAATCTTTCGAGATTTGATAGATCGCTTTCAAGTACACTTACGCAGTATCTCAGATCAGTATTTCCTTTGCCTAAGGATGTCGGTTCATAGAGAATGCGTTTGTCTGTCGCCCTTCCGGTAAAGTGGTAGATTCGTCGAGTCTGATAACTAGCTATCTGCATCCAGATATAGGAATGTCTCAGGTGGTATATATCCGCTCACCAAAGTGTTTCTGAAATACCCGGGGTTAGGGTAAAACCAGCCGGAAACTAATTCATTTTCAGTGACGTTAGCTGACCGCGCGAAATGATTCCTCACTAGATCCAGAATTGACAATGTCATTCTATATATATATTCTATACCGGAGGTATCTAATAGTCTCTTATTAGAGACGTAATGCCGAAAGTCGGAAAGTGCGCTTGTATTTATCCGCATACAAGCTCGAAGACACTTTCTTTCAAATAACCGAAGCTTTTCCATGTAATATGGGCTAATGTTCCACCATATTGGACCCGCATAAGTCAAAATTGGGCGAATGAAAGCTTGGTAGCATATGATCTTCACATCAGATCTCAGGTGAGGCATTTCTTCCTCAGCATGAGAAAGCATGACACTTTTAAGGATGTCCTTGTACACGAATCGATCCATAATTAGATTTATTTGATGGATTAGACCGATATCGTATCTAGAGGAGCATCCCCGAATTATGACGCTTCCTCCCGCTTTAGGGCTTGATTGAAAAATCCATCAAAAATCCGTCTGAACCATTCAAATTAAACTTAAACTTGTCGGAAAATAAGACTGTTGCTCATGTGCTAACTTCAGCCTTGCTTTTCTTTTTTTGGCCGAAATAAAGATTTCTTTACGACCCTGAAAGATACTAGACCACCATCAACGACTCTTCGACGAATAGTTCTCGCGCATGTGACAATATGCAATTTGTCTTCCTAATACTCGACGAAGTCATGTTGCCTTTAAATCTCGCAAATTCCCCAAATAACTAGAGTCAAAGCGCCCAATTCCAGAAACAAAGTTAATGCTAGATAAACAGCCTGCTATATGGGGCCTGAAGCTGGTGAGCAAAGAAAACCAGAGTTGTTTCTCGATTGTTTTGAAAGAAAGTGTCTTATTATGATTCGATCGTGTCTGCGAGAAAGGAGGGCAGGAGAGAATAAAAAGAGAAAGCCGCCCGGTCATGAAGTCGAATGCATAGTCAGCAACGCTGAGGCTAAGAAAAGAAAGAGAGGCCGAAACTGGTATATGGTAACTTAACTCTGATCCAAGGATGCAATCCGCCTACCCATAGGCACTGAAAAGCAGCAATAGTTCAGATTCAGACCTTGATTGGATTGCTAAACTAATAAGCAAAAGTTAGTCATATTTACATAAATTAATGGATTAAGAAGAATGCACTTTCAATCATGAGTATATGATAGATATTTGAATTGGTTTACCAAATTAAGCGCATACTATTGACTCCAAAAAACGAAGTCTTAACCACTGGAAGCAGAATGTTTGGTACGATAAGCTGAGAACAAACATCCTATTTAAGTTTTCACCTTTTGAAAAAATAAGCAATATCAGCAAAGTTGCATTAGATATTTTTGTGGACAGCATTGGAAACAAAGACTCGGAGCCAAGTACAAAAAAAAATTATGAATCTCATTACTTATGGAAGTTACCGATAAATCAGAAGTCGCAGGAAATACAAGAAAAGTTATATGTAGTGGAAAACATTTTGCAACAAGTTTCTTTCCTTCTATCAGCGCGCGTTAACAAACAAAAACAATAATCTAACAAAATTTTCATAATTTCCAATCATTGGAGACGGCGCACATGTAAATTCCCATTAACCGCGTTCTCCAAATGATATGTCCCCATGGGCGTAAGGTCTGGAAGTGCTTCCACTGTTGCCGGAACAACAAATCATAAAATCTCTCCCATGTCGAGTCATGGCAAGCAATTCGACCAAACATCTGTTATTTCAATGTTAACTATGCAAAGGTTCATTGTTTGGTTGCACGCAAGTACAAAGCATTTTGTCAGCCTTCTCTTGCCTTAACAATTCATTCATGCCCACCCTAAGTCATCCTCACACCACTTCTCACAATGTGAAGACTTTTTTTTTTCATCTTCTCTTCACAGAAATGCCACAAATGTGAGGATTATTACTTCCACAGGAAGAGATGATTAATTCAAAGTTATTAGATACATGACTAAAATTTATAATGCAAACTTTGCGCTTGAGTTTGAGTTGGAAAGAGCGGTGAAGTTGTAGCGTGGTATCTTTATCTGTGGCGCTGAATGTTGGCGGTGTGCGGTGTTCAGTGTCGTGTAGTTAGTTCGTTGTACTCTCCTTGTGTCATCATCAGCATCGCTGTCTCGTCGTTCGTACCCCACAGACCGCACCTAGTGCCGGTGTTATTGAGATATTGAGAACTCGTGCGAAAGGTATGAGTGAATTAACGGGGCGTAAAGAAAGTCCTAGGTCTCAATCTACCCCGAAAACTTTACAGGACGGCGACAACGACAACGACAACGAAAACGACACCAACAACGACTATGATGACGACGACGCACAGCACAAGATATTGAAGCACGTTCCTTTGAACTTTTCTCCCTAATCTGTATGCGACTCCGGTTTACAGCACAACGGACGACACACACAAAGTTTATGGTGGCAGTGGTTGGGTGTTGCGGTGGAATTGAGTTGGTCACCCACCCACTGCACGGAAGGACGCTTGGGACGGTCTAAGGAGATATACAATCGTCAAGGTGTGATTACTCTTGTTGTTTGTAATGGTAGATGTAATTTTATGTTGGTTGCACGACCACTTCCTTATTGATGTATAATGTGGCAGAATGTTTTTCCATAACTTCGTGTCCAAAATAAAGGACTGACTGTTGAAATTATTTAACTCAGGCACCGAAAGTTCGACTGCATCCTTGGACTTTATCTAATGGTTATCGAGTTGGAATCTTCTCCTCAAATGCTGGCATCAATTAATTTGTCAGAATGAAAATGGATGTCTGTTCAAAGATCTTTAAATTTAAGGACAAGATGAAGTCAAAGTTGTAAAAGCAAACACTTCACGAAGGTAGGTATAGGTACTTTGACATTGGAATGACTAAAACTAATTCACTTTAGTTGAAGACGAAGGCTGTTGCGGACTTGAAAACTTTTAGGCAACTTATAAAGATTTTGAAAGCCTTAAGTAAATTAAACTTTTAGTGTTCTAAATTTCTACCAGGTAATTAAGGCTTGGTAAAAATAATAAATGATAAAGTGGGTTGTGAGTATGGGCGTCAACCCTAACGCTCTAGATTTTTAAGCCTAGGTTCAAATCCCAGAAGCAGCAATTTTTCAAATAATTGTTCACCTCTTTCAAGTCACTGGAAATGTGTGAAAAAGTGTATTACTGTCTAGAAAAGCTTCTCAATCTCGCTATTCGGAATTGCCACTAGTGGTCCCCTCCACTAGTGAGGGAACAATAGCACGCACAACACGAGTTGTTCATGAAAAGCTAGGCCCAAGTCCAATGTGGAATGTGGACCTAAGCCATTATTATTATTATAAAGTAATAAAACTGATCTGAATTTTTACGCTTGAATTTTACAGGTTTTAAACAATGCACATGAATGAGTAAATTTTACAAATCAGTTTGTTGAACGCATTGCTTTGAACTGACTTAAAATCTGTTTCGGTTTTTGGGTCACTGATGTTTAAAATCTGATGCTATTCGTGAATCCTGCTAAAATTAAATTCAATTTGATTTGCAGCTACCTTTGAAGTGTTGTGGAAAAGTTAACCATCCACTGGGAGGAGAACATGATATGGTCGTTGCAAGCGTAAAACGAAGTGTTCCTGTGAAGTGTGAGATGTGAAGACGACGAAATGCCGCAAAAAACGGCTACAACTTACGAGTATGCCACGCGGTTATCTTACAATAATAATAAAAACATTGTGGCCTAACAGTTCGAGGTGGGCATATTTCCTTTATAACTCTTCTTCATAATTTGAGCAAGAGCAACGGCTGGGTGTTAGCAAAATAAATATGATATAATTTTATATAACATTTTGGCCAACTCGATTCTGCTGCTTACATCGATATGATTTTTTTCGGAGGATTTTTGAAATACTACTGGAGCACTTAGACTCAAAACTGGTCCATTGTACTGCCAGATAGCAACCTACTCCAGTTCCGTTAATTTGATCCCAACGGCAAATGGTGACTGGACTAGATTCGATTTCACTGGGATTCGAACCCGGAACCCCTCGAACTTGGGGCAAGCACTTAACCAACTGCGCCATCCAGTCGTATTTTAATCGAGATCGAGATAATCTTTATAAAAAGGTAGAACAGAGTCGGATCGACCTAAACATAGGTAAAAGGGCGACGAGGCTTGTCTAGGAAAAAGACCTATTCGCAGCGTTATTATTAGAGTCCGACCAAACATTCGGCTTCGGCCACCTTCGGCTATAAATATCACCTTCGGCAAAACATTCGGCTTTGGGGCCGAAGATTTTGCCGAAGCCGAATGTTGAATGTTCTGTTTTCTATAAAAATATAAGTTGCAAGGAACGGTGTGTTTTTTGTTTTGTTATTGTCGGATATTTTGTGTTTTGAATGTGCGCTTGTTTACAGCTTTAACATCAAAAGATTTTGCATTTGCAAGTTGGTAAACTATTAAGTGGTCTGTATAAAAGCATGCAATTTATTTGTACTGGTTTCAGGTAGAAAGAACATTAAAAATTGCAGCTAAAAATACAATTTGGGGTTATTTGGTAGAAATGATGCGAATGCAACTTGTAAAATTTGCTCGAAATAGAGTCTGAGCGAACATTCGGCTTCGGCTTTGGCCGAAAAACTGGCCTTCGGTCGGAGTCTAGTTATTATAATATCACGAGATATTTCGAAACTATGAGTATTTTCAAGTCAAATTCTGAGTTGAGGAGGAGAAAATATAACCTGAAAATCACAGGTTGATCAACTATAAACCAAAGTCAAAATCCTGGTGCAAGAGCCCAATAACCACCAACCTATAAATTTGAACAAACAAATTGTGTAATACAGTCAAATAGGGCCCATAGAAATTTAAGAAATTAAATATGGAACAATATTTCCTGGAAACATAGAGCCAAAAGAAAATTCAGTTAACTTAAGGTTCAAATGCACAATACAATCAGAAAAGGAAGGAAATATTGGCCATGCTGGTAATAGTTGTATTCTTAAAATCATGCCCGGGCAAGAATAAATGGTTGTTTAGTAGTCGACAGCAAAATCTGTCAAGAACACCAAACAGAGACCGTAGCTTAACAACCTGCAGCACAAAGAGAAATCAATCTTGTGACTATTGACATATCAGAACGGTAGCTTAAACGACTTTTGAATAGGTCAAAAGAAATCCTGTAAAACGACAGTTTAGGGATTGCCGTTAGCTCCTAGAATCTATTAATGGCTCAGGTATTATGACCGAAACATGGTCAAGAAACAATTGACAAATACAAGGTTTGGTTTCTGAGTAGGTAAAGAATTTTACTAAGAAATATGAATTAGCTGTGAATATTATATGTATGCATATAAAGGGTATCTCATTGAGCGCGTCCTATCTTTAAATCTAAATAAAACAAAGTGTGAGTGATATACCATGGAACTTTTTTATTTATTCTAAAGAATTATCGATATTATAATATCAAATTTTTCATAATTCTGGCGCGTAAATCAGACGGAATTTGACCGATGGAATGGGTTATGTTGCCTTTGAGGGCGGCTGTGGTTTGTGACTTATTCGCATAGGCCTACGACTTCAGTAAACCCCACCAGAAAAAGTCTAACGGGGTCAAATCACACGATCTCGGTGGCCAGTTCACATCAACTCCACGTGAGATTACTATGCCCTCGAATCGCTCATGTACAATTTCTAATGTGGCGTGAGTTGTGTAGCACTTAGCGCCATCCTGTTGAAACTACATGTTGTATCTCGTGATATTAGTTGGTAATCATCAACCTATAGCGCTCGCCGTCAACGGTGATGGCCTGGCCAACGTCGTTCTGAACCGATGACGCCATGCCACCAGCCCAAAATCCACACCAAACAGTGATTTTTTCGGGATACATTGGACACTCTTGGATATCACATGGATTGGTATCGTCTCAAATTCGACAATTTTGTTTGTTGCACCCATTCATCCAAAAATGGGTCTCATCGCTGAAGATGATTTTCGATGAAAATTAGGGTTAGTTTCCAACTGTTCTAGAACCCATTCAGAGAACACATGTCGTTTACCTTCAGCTTCTGGGTCAGTTGAATTTCGTAAGGGTGCAGGCCCAAAAAATTTGCAAAATTTGCCAAATTGTGGTCTGCAGAGTTCCATCAGAGTTCTTGTGAGCAACGCGAAATCGAATGCTTCGGATTCTTTTGCACACTCTCACGGACAGCGACGTACCGGTGTTGGTTTTTAACGTTTACTGAACCAGTGCACTCAAATTTATTCACCACACTACGAATAGTCCTTCCGGTAGGACGATTATGGCGACCGTAAAATGGAACGTTGCCCGAACAGAACACCCATTTTGATAAAACAATTTTATCATTTCCACGGTATGTTCATCCGTGGTGATTTGGCAAAACAGACTGACTGAATAACAGTCAATTTGACAGATGTAGCTTCAACAATATGGCCGCCATCAACTGTCAAATTTGGATAGTCCGTCCCTTTATATAATAAGACCCTTTATATAATGGCACTACAGTCCGATGTGAACTTGGGCCTAGCTTCTTTAGCAACTCCTCGTGTTGTGCGTGCTATTGTTCTATCACGAGAGGAGGGAACCAACAGTTTAACGCCGACCCTCAGCGGCGAGATTGAGAAGCATTTACTAAACAGTTACCCATTGAGCATTGTCAGTGACTCGAACTCGAGGTAGAGCCGCGAAATTGTTGTATGTGGTGGTTATTTCCAACCTCAACTGAAAGTCTAGTGCGTAGGTTTCGACGCACCTACCCACTTCGCTACGGTGGCCACAGTTGTGGATATATTTCGGCATTTTGGAGTAAACTGAAAAGAGGAAGCTACTCGGTTTCAGTCTCGTTCATATGTACAATTGTTGTAAGTTTTAAATATAGCAAATAAATCACACTCACGTACTTTAGCCACAAGCTAGTGTTGAGGAACTGAGAAGATTCCATAGTTGCACAAGATTGATTGTTAAGGTTCAGAAAAAAGTTGCATTCAGGTCAAAGAAACGATTGAAAACAAAGAGCCTTTCCCGAACCTACGGTCAACAAACAATGTTCTTGGATAAATGAAAGGTAAGAGAGTTACTACCTAAGTTTTGAGTGTGCTGATGACTTGATTCCAGAAACTTGAGGGCATTCACTGCCCATTTTTCTGCGCGCAAGTTATAAAAAAAAATCAGAAAGAATTGCTTTCTTTTCCGATATTTCACTTTTGCTCACGTTTGAACGAATTTACGAAATATGTATTTTTGCCATTCCTAATGGGGTAACATCACACATTTAAAATTCATCAACCACTTCTTTGGGATTTGAAGAACGTTGATTGCAATTTTGATGTGCTGGAATAAAAGATTTGGTCTAAAAGGGCACTTGCTTGATCTGACCTGTGACAGCTCTCATTGTCGTGGTTGAGAATGATCCCTGTTTGGCGGTTGAATTTCCTTATTTCGCAGAAAGGATTTCTGACTTCTGGTGTTCCTTCTACGTTGATGTAATGGTAACGCGGGGACATGTCCGGTTTTCCAGAATAAAGAGGCAACCCTTACTTTGAAGTGCTTGATGCGCTCTAAAGACCCATACAGTAGACATTTATTTAATTATCCAGTTTTGGGCTCAAATTCATACATACACGTGTGATCTTAGAGAAGCAGCGCGATAGATTCTTTAACACAAACCTAAGCAAGCGCATTAGCAGTTCGCTATTTCGCTGACTTCCACAATAGATTCAGAAAAACTATCGAAATACAGTGACCTGCGATGGGACTTCATCATCAAAAGTTGAAGTGATTGATCGGATCGGTTAATTTAATCAACACCGAAAATCGAAAATGCTCATAGCTCTGCACTCGTATAACACTCGCATAACGTCCGGAGAACGCGTGCCACCTGAACCTTTAACTTTACGACGGTTACGTCAAATTTAGTTCGCTTACACTTACTTAGCAACTCTTCTAAGGCAACATATGTACATACATACATATAATTGTACTCAAAAATATTTGATTATGCAAAAGATTTTCACCATTTTCCCTGCGCTGTCAATAGAATAATCAAATTGTTGATTGGAAAATGTTGATCGACTCTAACAGAACAATTTCAATTCACAAGAAGTCTCCTACCTCTAACACCATGAATACCGTCGTCCAAATCCGCATTCTGAACCATATCTACGTTCTAAGACAATGTGTGCTTCTTAGAAATTGAACAACCATTGCCGTTACGTAGACTATCACGCGAACGTCTGCGAAATATTTAAAGACGTCAGTCCTTAACAAGTCCTGCATTCAATGCTGACAGATTCGCAATGAAATATACATATGCAAACCAAATTTGTCAGCTTCGAATTGCTTTTCAAACTGAGCACATCCCTGTGAATGTGGTCGATATTCATGCATTGGAAGTTTTGTATGTAGTATTCATAAAAAATTTAAAATTCCCTCCGTGTACTACTTTCGGCAGAAAAGTTTGCTGAAGTATGAAGGGCAACTTGGGGTAACTTACTTCGAATTTGTCTTTTGCATTATTTTCGAAAGAATTCACAAAATTGCACACGAATCAGAATCAGATGCACACGACAGCACAGTGGAGACAAATAAAATCTCCCAAGGTGTCAATAAAATGGTGCCTTAGTGAAAATATTTGTGAATTCTTTCTGTTTACTTCATAGATTGCTTTTTCTCTTGAATTAGGGGTGAATTTATGTATGTGCATGTACGGATTGAAGACTGAAGTATTCTTTTTGTTTTGTGATCCTGTGGAGTAAACAATAGTGTCTAATGAAATGGGTTGCTGATGACATTCGGAGAAGTTAAGTAGGTAAAGAGAAAATCGCCAAAAGACTATTTACCCGACATGGTTAATCATACTAAGGCTATGAATTGTCGAATCGATGAAGTTAAACTAACCTTCTCTTTAAACTCAGGTGATCTGATTTTAAGGATGACCCCCCGCTTCCTATCTTGGGCTCCATTTATATATGTACTCATACATCACAAACATCAAGAGTTGGCAGTTTTATGTTATAATAATATATAATATATTAATAATGGCGGCGCTACAGTCTGAGGTGGACCTGGGCCTAGCTTCTCAGCAACCACTCGTGTTGTGCGTGCTATTGTTCTCTCACGAGCGGAGGGGACCTACAGTTTAATGCCGACTCCGAACGGAGAGATTGAGAAGCTTTTTTCTAGACAGTTATACTCTTTGAGCATTGTCAGTGACTCGAAAGAGGTGGAGCCGTGAAAAAATGTTTGATGTTTTTTTCGAGATTCGAAGTGACGACCTCGAGCGTAGGAGTCGACGCACCTACCCACTACGCCACGGCGCCCACAGTTTTATGTTAAGCAAAACTAAAAATAAATTACAAAGTCAGTTGTGTCTATTCTCTGACACGCCAAGCGAGACAAAAGGCCAAAATGTTTTGTTGTGCCCAATTGTAAGTGTAGGTTGAAATAAGATGCCTTTTCGTCCGTATATCAAAACACGTTTCATCGAGTCCGATGCAGGTTCAATCTTAGTCATATAGTTTCAAAAAAGGCTGCGCCGCAAAAAGTGCTCTCAGACTAAGGGAGCCCTCTTTGTGGAAACAATCCAACTATGGACATGCGGCCATAATCAAGACAATAGACGATCTGGGAAAGAAACATGGTTCCAGTAGCCTCGTAGCTACAACTGACTATATATCTCCCCATAATGACTTCTCCCTCAAGATACCAATTCTATTCCCCGACAGAGACAAGTGGTTATCGAATGCCTTTATAAACGACCACGAGATTACCCTTTTCAACGACGGATCAAAAATGGACACAGGTACGAACTTGTGCAGTGTCTTTCAAGCAGAGATTCGAGCAATAGAGAAAGCAGCTAAACACATACAGGTAACCGATATCCCACCATCGGATATCACCATTTTTGTAGACAGCCAGTCTGCACTGAACTCAATAGGATCATGTACAACGAGATCAAAGGCTGTTATGAATTGCCACGACTCACTGAGAACCATCAGCCACCACAAGGTCAAACTCTGCTGGGTCCCGGGCCACAGCTCAATTGCTGGGAACAAGAGAGCGGACGAACTGGCCAGACAAGGGTCTGAAATGGAAATCAGCGAAGCGGACACGTCACTGCGACCACCGATCAGTGCATTGTACCGGATCATAACCGAAACAATACAAAAAAAGACCGACTCGACGTGGCTTACAAGAAATGATTGTCACACGATAAGATTAACGTGGCCAAAGCTTAACTACGGCAAAACGAAGAAGCTTCTGGTGTTAACTGAAACTCGATCCGTATGCTCGTCGGAGTGATCACAGGGCACTGCCCCACCGGAACAATGCTCCGGAAATGGAATGCAGAATCCAGCGATTTCTGCCGAAGTTGCGGAGATGAGGAAGGGACCGAGACGATCCAACATATGCTTTGCTATGCCCAGCTCTCCAGAATCGGCGCCTAGTTTTGCTGGGCCAAAGATTCTTTACAGAGACTGCGGACTTAGCAAATGTAGATATATCGGATCTTCAAAAATTTATAAGGAGTACGGGGTGGTTTCAGCCATCACGTGACAGGATAGGTTTTTAGATAGTGTACTCCGCAATTGAAGTTATTCACAATGGGCACCATGGCCTCCGAGTGGAAGTGATGCTTTATCTATCACACTCCCCTTCCAAAACCTAACCTAACCTAGTCATGCAGTTTCTTTGAAAATGTGTATACGTATACAATGGTCCAGCAGTGCATTCCAAAAGGGATCAGCACGTCCCCCCCAAAAGACACCTTTTACAGGCATGTCCTTTTATCATTGATGTTGGGATTTTGCATTAAATACATATAAAAATACAGGACATAATTGAATGCCTTTTATCGACGGCAAACATATGTATATGCGCTGCTGCAAGTTGCACTTGACGAGAGCCAGTCCGAAAAATAAAAGATATAACTTTGCCATCACCGCCTTCCTTATCGCCTTTAAGAAGTAAACACATCCTAGCAGGCCGCGCGAGTAAGAGAAAAAAAAATGTGAAGAAGACGGACGGAAAAATGGCAGAGTACGATGTCAATGACTTCATGGTTAAGTGCAGGAGGAGCATCTTTGAATTTTAACCACGGTGCGCGGTTATTGCCTTGTCAGAGGCATGCTTACAGAATTTTCAAAATATCATCGAGTGCTACGGAAAAACAAAAATAGGCGATAGAAATTTGAAAAGTCTGTTGGTCAAGAAAGGGATTTAGTTTTATCTTGTCATGTTTCACAATTGTTTTGGACTTCGAGCTGGGACTCAATCATGAGATAAACTTTGTGAACAAAAAGTGCATTAAAGCGGTAAGAGGCATCCGGCTGAAAGACCTCAAATAGCATTAGCCTTAAACACACTTCGTATGGGCATCAAGACAGGTCTAACCCTTTATAAGTTACAAAGACTCACAGACGACTTGATGACTCACAAATAGCAAGCGCTGTCTGATAAATTCTACGAATAAGTGGTGTTGCTGAAATCAAATGCTAAGTGGAAATAAATTCTCAATTAGTGAATTTATATCTGCATGGGTGTGGGCACCGTGGTATAGTGTGCGTAGGTGCGTCGACTCATACGCTCAAGGTCTAAGGTTCGAATCTCGAAAACAAACATACAAATTTTTTTCACGGCTCTACCTCTTTCGAGTCGCTAACAATGCTCAAAGAGTATAACTGTCTAGAAAAAAGCTTCTCAATCTCGCTGTTCGGAGTCGGCATTAAACTGTAGGTCCCGTCCACTCGTGAGAGAACAATAGCACGCACAACACGAGTGGTTGCTGAGAAGCTAGGCCCAGGTTCACCTCGGACTGTAGCGCCGCCATTATTATTATTATAATTATTATTATTTGAGAGAGAGAGGGAACAGCTGATTAACGCAGTGTGTCAACGCACTCCCTCCGTAACATGAAGTCGGCTAGCGCAACGCCCTATTGTGTTCGATTCATAACAGTACTCATTTTCAATGCACACTATTCTGTACTGTAGATGTTCGCATTCATGCAGACCTCTAGTTTCAAGTGCCAGAAACCAGAAAAATAGATTTCGTTAATTTTTTCCCTGCAGTAATGATCAAGCACATCAGCAAATTTAATTTAAAATTCTCGCAAGTCTAAAACTCATAAAAAAGTACAGTACAATTAATTTGTTAAGCTTACAGTTATTGTCTTGGCGCCGTGGCCGCGTGTGTTTGTGTGTCAAACAATACGCAAAAGACTTTCAAGTCAAGATTCGAATCCCGAAACAAGCAACATTAAAAAAGAAAAAATTGCTCACGGTTTCACTTCTTTCGAGTCACTGAAAAGGCTCAAAGAGTATAACAGTATAAAAAAGCTTTATGTCACCGTTCGGAGTTGGCATTAAACTGTAGGTCCCGTCCACTCGTGAGAGAATAATAGCACGCACAGCACGAGCGGTTGCTGAGAAGCTAGCCCCAGATCCACCTCGAGCTGTAGCGCGGCCATTATTATTATTATTAACATACTGCCCATTTTGTTTGTCCGTAATCGCTTCTCTATGACCAAGTGTGCATATCCCTGTGGCCCTCTTGCTATGCTATTTTGTTATCATATTATAATAAGATTACCGTAAACAATTTTTCACAAAAAAATAACTTTAATGTAGATTTCCTAAGAATAGGAGCGACTGTACAATTTGTTTCTGATTTCCTTAATTCGGAGTCATCCGAAATACATAATAACTTCAAAACGTACGAAGTTTTTGTATTTGTAAAACAATTTTTTTCTAATCTATTTTTAAATATACTTTTTTATATCGCGATTTTTAAAATATCGCGTGCACCCGGTGCTAGCTCGGGCAGTGAACGCACCCGAACGAACTTATACTTTGATAGTTGATTTAGGCTGTCATTTACTTTATTCGATCACCAACCATCGCACAGTGGTTTCTCACATAGCTCAAATTTGAAAGTTTAAAAACTAGTTTTTTTTAAATGCAATTATTATCTAAGATAGCGGGAGAACAATGTGGCGGTAAGGTTTCTCCTCTAAAATTGGTTACGTCACGAAGTTGAGTGTTTTTCGCTGTTTTATAAAAAAATAAGGTAATCTGAAAATAAGACATTGCGGTTCAACCATTTTTGATCTGTTTCCTTAAGTTTATTTTGGAAAAAAGGTGATGTGAGTAACAATAATGTTTAACGACAGATTTTTTATATAATTTTCTTTAAAAAAATATATTTTTATTATTTTGACCTTTATTGAAAATGCTGCATAATTTGTGTTTTTTCATATAGATAGAGCCAAAACATAAAATTCCCATAAAATCCCACGATAATTAATATACAATAATTTAGAATTATCTTTCCTCTTCAAGAATATATACGACTTTTTTTGCACAGATCGTAAAATTTTGACCCGAAGCAAAACACAGTTTTCCCCTTTTTTTTAGATTCTAGCAATATGATTAAGCGCATTTATATTTTTAATATTTGGCATAAGGCGAAGAAAGGTCGCAGTATTGCCAAAATTAATGAAACATGGGCAATTTTTAAGGAAATTTACCAAACCCAAAGTTTATACGCAAAGAAAAATATTTTGAATTTATTACTTTAACCTTTAATTAAATTAAATAATATATGAATTTTCTCACATTTTTAACAATTTGTTTTATTTTCTATCATTTAAAATTAAATTTTGAGTTTTGACCGCCATTCCCATACAAATTGAACCACTGTGCACCGTCTTGAGCCAACGTACTTCTTTTGTATTATCTTAATTATATTAATAAACCGAGTTATTATAGTATTTCTAATACATATTTCATTGCATACACTAGTATTGATTTATCTGAGCTTAAGGCAAAACTAAAAACGTTACGTACATGGAAATCGAATTTAAAGAATCATGTGATTCGAATTCCTTAAATTAGCATTTTGATTTCACTTCAAACTTTGCATATCACATTATCGATTTTAAGCACCGGAGTGTTGCGTGTTGGAGTTATTAATTGAGCACAGGAAGAGGAGAAAGAATGCACTATTTGTTGATATTTTTATATTGTATAATAACATACTAATATTATTATATTTATATAATAACATATTAACAAATTAATTATAACATAAAGAACTAGCAACGTTAACGTTCCAAAAATACTAAAGGATTTGGACAATTCGATAGGGTTCGCTGACAATGTTACATAATGCAAATGGTTAGAGGGTCCAAGAGGTGCAGAGGGAGCTTCATGGTGATAAACTGAAACCTTCTACTCAAAATGATGGCTCAAAATAAACAGGCTAAAATGCAAGAATGTATTGTTTCGACATTGACATGGTAATTCAAATTGACTCAAGAGACTTAATCGCTATGATAGATAGAACGGAGAGCAGCCAGGGTAAGCTGAATATGCGATATGGCCGTTAAAATGTATTTAAACGGCGTTTTGTCACAAAAAACCGCAACGCACTTCGCCGACTTAAAGTTAAGTAGCCGTATTCAGGTGTTTAAGGATAATGATACTTAAGATTCGAACTTTATCAAACGTCTGAAATAACATGCCGAATTCATTCACAGTTTGGGATTGCTCCTATGACAATTTTATCAATTTTTATTTTTTTTATTAATATATTGACCCAGTATTATAAATTGCCCATCAAGCAAAAGAAACGACTGCAAAATACTTTAGATACACAAATTACGAATCCCTTACTCTGGTATACTCGAACAAATACATCAATTTTTAAATTGTTCAGAAAATATAGCAAAAGTTACAATTCCCTTAAACTAATGGCATATTACTTGCAGGACATACTGCCTGTGTCGGTGAACTATTACCGTCGCTAGAGGAAAAGGAAAACTCCTATTTCTTTCTTGAGATTGTTGGCAATGTGACGATGATGATGATGCTGGCTACGAGTGAGACGACTGCCTGATGAAGGTACAATCGATGAGTTGTTTAGATAGATCCTAGTCCTTGTGCATCCAGAGAACTTCAATTGCCTTACTGCCTTGCCTAGTCTTGGTTTGCTGGTGGTTTGCCGGCTTTGCCTTTCCGCATTGATTGTGTGTGGCCTGTACCGCCAAGTCGATTCGTGCAAAGATTCTGAAGATGTTTCCAAAGGAAAACGAATTTTCTTTTATTTTTCCTTGAGTTTCGACGTTTTTTCTATCTATCCTCTACGAAGGAAGACATCTCTGTAGTGGGAATCAAATTGAATTTCTGCTGTGCATGCAGAACCTTGCCAACACCATCTTCACCAAAACCACCAGCGCCACCTTCTTCATCATCATCATCGTCACCATCATCACCATCCTCATCATGCAGCCATATCTCCTTCACGTGCCAGACGAAAACCCTGTGAAACGATCGCGACTTGAATATGTAATTCGATGCTGCCTGGCATCTCGGGGCCAGCATTACCCGACAAATGAATAGAAGCCAAGCAGATCCAAGGAGACGTTGTCGTTGTGGTCATTAACGCGGATGGTAACTACAAAAATCCTGTGCCGTCCAATCTGCGGAGGACTGCTGCCTCATCCTCTGGGTGATGTGTGCAACAAACAAAAGGAATACTTCCACATCACACCATGCTACACTGTTGACCGAAAGGCTAGAGCATCAAATGCTATCCAACATTAGGTTTGAGGGTGCCACTATGTGCCCAGCAATTCGTGGAAATCCCAGCTAGCACCATCATGGTCATTCAACAGGACACGTCCAAGCGGGGACCTAGAGGATAATTTCTCCAGCGCGTAATATGCAAATGGAGATGAACCGCAGAGACAGTGGGACTGGTTGCTTTCTTTGCCACACTTGATGACAGGGTACAGTACCTGATGTCGCCCGGCGTTGAAAGAGGGCACTCTCTGGACTTCCTGGACGTCCAAAGGGGTGGTGATAGTGACTACAGTCACATGCATTCATGCTTAATAGCACTTTGGCTGGTTTTGGTTAGATTTGTGGGCAATTGATGGAAGCGTGACCAAGACCTTTGGTCCACACCAGAGAGGTTATTTTTTTTTCTTTTTGTAAACGTAATTCCTACACTTTGTTTGACTAAAACGGCAGCTGGGAGTGAAGGGGGGGTTAGTTGAAAAAAACGAAGACATATGTTGGGCTTTGAAATGCAATTGAATATTTTTCAATAAAAAAGTGCTTACAATTAATTGAAGAAAGTGTTAAGAGAACGACAGGTTACATGTGAGAATCATTGGATACATTTTGTTGCTGTACAATATTTAACCAATTCTAAACCAACTTCTAAAAAAATGGTGAGTTGTAATACTAAAACTGATTAATATTGCGAATATTTATTTGACAATCATCCTATTCTGTCATATAAAGGGTGGGCCATCTAGCTTTTTTTTTTAATTATAGGTTATTTTGACACTGACAGCTGTTTCCCGCTAGAAATCTTGACAGAAAGTCAGTATCATACCTCCGCGGAACGAAATGAGTCGCTTTACGCTTGAACAACGTTGGGAAATATTTAAAACTTATTTCCAAAGTGAGTGATGTGTAGCCCAAACAGTGGGTTTTTTGAAAATAAGTTTTGGCCGAAATAAAGGATCCACAGCTGTACGCTACTGTACGCAAGTTTTTGCAAAAAGTTCGTGAGACTGTTATGCTAGTGGACATCATACGTCATCGTACGGTGCGCACAGATTGCTGTGACCGAGAGTGTGAGACTCAATTCACGAACATCAACTCGCCATCGATCTCAACAGCTCAAGCCTGAGGAGATTCTGCACAAAGATCTCGGATTGTTCGCTTACAAAATCCAATTGACTCAGCAATTGAAGGCGCGCGATCAAACGATTCGTTATCCCCTCGGAGTTTGGGCCTTAGAGCAGCTTGAATTGGACAACGATTTAGGGCGAAAAATTATCTTTTCTGACGAGGCGCATTTTCATCTCGGCAGCTACGTTTACAAACAAAATTGCCGCATCTGGGTCTCGGGATAGGGAAAACCCGCACGTTATTGTCGAGAAGCCAATACATCCACAGAGAGTGACGGTTTGGTGCGGATTGTGGAGTGGTGGCATCGTTGGACCATTTTTCTTCGAAATATTTCAAAATATTTTTAAAAATTTTAATTTTTGTGACTTTTTCAGAGTTTTTCAGGTTTTGGCTTAGAAATTACCGGGGGAACGCATAAAAGGTCCATAAATTTCAAACGGTACTCTGAATCAAAATTTGTTTAAGAAAATCTTCACCTCATTTCAAAGATTGATACATATATCACTGTATGTATGTCAATGTTACAAAATCCATGGCAACTTCAGCTATATGGGAGCCATCCCCAAATAGCCCCAATATTTTAAATTTGGATGCACGAATAATGATTTTTGGGCCTTAACTACTTCATCCGAAATTTCATGGTCGATATCTCTATAAATGTGGGAGATAAAAAAGTGTGACAGACACGACAGACGGACGGACGGTTGGTTCCGTTTTTGTAGACGGAGCCCTAAAAACGGATATATATAGGCCTTTTTCTCGAAAAACTGTTCTATAGTAGACTGTCGTTCGGAAGAAAGATGTGAAAAAAAAATTGATAATTGTTCAAAATTATATTTTAAATTTAAATGTTTTGCCATTTTACATGTCAAATAATAACGTCATCGGTGACTAGCTGTTTGTTGAAATACTGAATGAAGTGTTCTTGAACAAACAAAACACATTTCCTGAGTAGTCATCAACGGTGCCGTGAACGAAGGCCATATGAACTAACGCCATAATGGCGTTAATTCGCATTTGAAAGTGAATTAACGCCATAATCCACTTATGGCTTTAATTCACTTTCAAATTTGAACTAAAGCCATACATTAAATTGAACTAACGCCATATGGTGTTAGTTCACTTTCGAATGTGAACTAATGCCATACAATGTATTTGAGCTCTAAAGCGCGTTATATGTCCAATGTCCCACCATGATCGGACCACGTTTAGTTTCCAACCAACCTACCTCCCTTGCCCTTTACATGCATACATACATATGAGGTATGTATGGGGGGGCATGCTGCCCCCCTGCAACCACCCTGCTTGGCCACATATGCAATTTGGAGTAAGTGTGAGTTTGATTGTATTTACTTTCTTTAAACTCATGCAAAACATGAATAAAAATAAACTGGGCAAGTGCGAGTTGTACTCGCACGGGTAAGGTTCCGTCGCATAATATTGATGGATGATTTCTGAAGATCAAACGACGTTTCCAAACTATTTTAGTTGAATTTTCTTCTAACTTCAACCCAAATCAACTATTCATTCATACATTCTTACATCCGACAAAAACAAACGTTCATCCCTACACCTATATCTCTATCCAAGTTTATCCAACACAGAAAATCCCTTCCATCATACACATACCCAATCACTGCTCATGCCTGCGGTGTGTGTGTGTTCATTTCTGTTGGGCATTTAGGGGTGAGATCGAAGAGATAACGCTCATCAACGAATAAAGTGGCCGAACACAGCATGAAATTATGTGTGAAAATGAAAATCGTTCTCATTTCAAATCTTAGATATCTCAAAATTTCAACATAAATCGATATTTTGAAATTTATCATTTCTTAATGCTTACATTAATGTCTTCAAAACTGCGTTTTCAGATCTTAAAAATTCGCATGTCGATGATTGACCGTTTTTGGCCAATATCTCCAAAACCATTAGGTCCAGAATGCTCGCAATGGTTTTAAATGAAAGTACTCAATGAAGCCATTTTATTTTTTCAGATTTTTAAACACTTTGGTTTAGAAATGGCAGGGGGGGACGCATTTAAAAAAACTTTGGAGCTCCATATTTTCCAAACGGTATTTTGGATAAAAAAGTGTTGAAAGAAACCTCCACCTCATTTCGAAAGATCTGTCGATTGATATATATTTCGATGGGGTGCGACAATTTTTCAAAATTAATGTCAACTTCACCTGTACTGGAGCAACCCCCAAATGGCCCCACTTTTTAAAATCGCTGCATAGGCAATGACATCTAGGTCTGAAGTACCTAATTACAAAATTTCATGCCGATATCTTCATAAACTTCGGAGATAAAAAAGTGTGACAGACACGACGGACGGACGGACGGACACACCGAAATTATAAAGGTTCCGTTTTTGTAGACGGAACCTTAAAAAGCGTGGATAGACTCAGTCTCGCGCCTACTTCAAATCCTACATGTGGTCCAGCAGGGGGGTTGCAGGGGGGCAGCATGCCCCCCCCATTCCAACATTACTGTTTATAAGCCGTAAACTTTTTTCCTACAAGTTTCAACCTCATTTCTTAGGACCATGTAAATAATGTAGATTATTGAGATTGATGCGAGTGACTTTAATTCAATTTCAAATGTGAACTAAGGCCACTTCCTAAAACGAACTAACGCCATATGGCTTTAGTTCAAATTTGAAAGTGAATTAAAGCCATAAGCGGATTATGGCGTTAATTCAATTTCAAATGCGAATTAACGCCATTATGGCGTTAGTTCATATGGCCTTCGTTCACGGCACCGTCATCAACAGTCTCTGACCCGTCGTTGATCTGATGGATGGCATCTTTCCTTTTGATCAATTCTTGACGTTTTTTAAATAATAAAGGACTTGGGCTTAGCTTCTCAGCAACCACTGCTGACTCCGAACACCGAGTTTGAAGAGCTTTTTCTAGTCAGTTATACTCTTTGAGCATTGTCAGTGACTCGAAACAGGTGGAGAAGTGAATTGTAATTTTTTTTTTTAAATTGTTATCTGCTCTGGGGTTTAACCCTAAACTGAAAGTCTTAGGTACAATGCCACGGAGCCCACCATTTTCTTGCGTTGCCACAGCGCCCACCGTTTTCTCGAGTCGCATTTTGAACAAGCGTTTATGAAGCAAAGACAACAGAGCAAAATATGTAATGACGCTGAAAAGAAATCGTTCACCCTGGAGTACTACAAAATAGTCAGGCGAACTCAATAGCGTGAGTTGAGTTATTGCTGCACAAGGGGGCAAAAGTCCCGAGCGTGTCTGGGAGAGATCATGACAATTTGGAAAGCACTGTCATGTCTTAAAAATGGAATATAAAATCTGCCCGTGATTTGTACATTCGCAAATAGTAAGGCAGCCATTCAACTTCTGAAATTAGTATGTGTATATGCGAAATTTGGCCCAGGTCCACGTCGGACTGTAGCGCCGCCATTATTATTATTATTATACACGAAGTGATGAGAAGATGCCGGAACACTTAAACATACGTCTGCTTTGTGTACCAGCCCACAGGAATGGCATTACCTGTCCGCAAACTATTGCTCAAGAAACTAACAACTCGGAAGACTAATATCTGATGTACTACAAACACTACGTGTCCAAACCTCTAGATTAATCTGTACTAAACTATACCCTAAATGCTCCAAAATCTGGTCTCCCTAAGAAATTAAGAATTAATGCAATGGTTAGGCCATCACAGAACACTGCCTCATAAGTGCGCACGGCAAAATATGTCAAATCTTAGATTTTTTAGAAGTTGCTTTGACGAGAAAGAAGTGAAGAATATTCTCAACCTCCTATGAACAGCTGACGTACTTAGCCTAAAGAAAGTCTACGGAGGTACCCAAGCTGAAATTTTGGATCTGAGAGATACTACGATCTGACAAGATCGGCTGGGTGATCTGCGCGTACGCAGTAGACTGACCAGACGCTTCAGGTGCTTAGAATTTAGGCACACAGCCCATTCAAGCAAAAGCGAGCGTAACCACTCAAAGAAGTTCAGAAAATGTGGAGAAGAAGTACATGTTGTTTAAAAGTGTTCTATTACTAAAACAGGGTTCTGCTGCAAAGTTGTCAGACATGAAAACACAGACCACCACCACCACCAACAGCAAGTGCCCGCTATTCCGAAAAGCGCTGTCATAAAATCAACAATGAAAGTGATATAAATAAACCTTAATCACTGCGTGGACGCTCAAGACTTGCTGGCACAGACGGATAATCGACAACACAAAACCAGCTGCTATTTGGGCCTGTGGAAGGCACACCATAAAGGCGGTTGGTCTATCGGTCAATTATTTCGTAACCGGCAAGTTAAACGGAATTCACCCAGGATATTACTGGAAGAGTATGGAAGCCAATTGAACGATATTTTAATAGACGCAAGAGGTAAACACCCAGTAGTAATCGCTGGTGGCTTCAAAGCTAGACCTCCAGCTTTCGTATCCGTAAGCGGTTGCTTTCGGAGAAGCATCCATCAGTAATCTATTTTTGTTCGTAGAAAGCTCTAGCTGGCTACGCCATAATGCAAAATAACCCTCATGCCTACACAATGGAGCTTTTGTTGATCTAAGTGCATGCCTGGTAAAAGACAATCAACTGCAAACAAACCTAACTTAGAACCCCGTCCTGAAGCGCCTTCCAAAGAAAGAAACAAAATGCACAAGTCTGGTTTATCAAAATGGTTGCTAGTTTTACAGACACTGTGTCCAATCGCGTTAACACTATAGACTGCATTCAAATATTTATACCGAAGCAGTGATTGAAAAGTTGTTGCTAAATTCGATCGCGTGAATTTCATTGCACGCTATTAAAGTGTGTATGTCAAACTGAAAGAATTTCTCTTTAAAACTAAACCCTCATAAATTTGCCAAGCACCCAAATCAAGACATTCTGAAATTTCAACATGGCTCGCACGCACGAGATAATGAATCGCAACACCACGCCAAAATATTTACGGATTTCATTCAAACAGATACGGTAACAACGCCACAGGATATTATCTTTATCTTATATATTCCAATGAGTTCAATCCCTAGGCACCTTCTGTTCAACAGTCGAAAGAGATTAACATGAGGCAAGTATCTGCCACAGCGCAGTCCCGTACCTTATCTCTTTAAATAAGCTTAACGCTTCGTAGCAACCACACCGCCAAGAAGTTCTTTTATCAAATCATTCAGCTAACTCAGGGAAACCACCCACAGGTTGCTGCCCCATTTTCCAATTAGACCAAATCCACCCCGATTACACCCACAACTTGCAGAGAGCCAATTGTAGACAAGAAATAGAATCGAGAAATTAAGCACAACAAGCCATTCCGTAAGCCAAGATTCACTTTCGAATTGGATGCAATTCAAGATACAACACATGTAGGTAGAGCACACATCCCCTGATGGTGTTTGATCCCCTGCGACTTAAGGATACCTCCCGTATCCCCTCAGCAACTACATACTGCCTGCTTGAGAATATTGGATTGCATATTTGAGCGCTCCGCTTGCAGACGAAGTATGGTTGAGGAGGATTAAAATGTTAAAAATTAAAAGAATGGCACAAAAGGTGGGGATCCTGCCGCCCTCGGTTCCTTGCTTCGTTGGCTTGGCTCGTTACTTTTTATTACAATCGCATCTTACTCTGAAATTCCCTTCTCCGCTCCTTGTTTTACTTTTGTTTCTGAAGAAAGTGATTTCCTCTGGATGTCCCTGCTGCTGCGGTCCCACATTTACTATCTGGGAGCTCGTACATACGTTTGTAGTTTGTTTTGTATCTTCTGCCGCTGTTATGAATTTCCCTGAGAAAATCATTCACCTTTGTTCCGAACATTTAAGGTACTCTCGCCCACCCCCGCAGGACTTCATGACGCTGCAGCAAGAGCAGACCGTGGCAACGACACAAAAAATTGAAATAAGACGGCAAGCGACTGGTTAAAGGTGGCTATCTTTTCGCAAGAAATCGTCTTGTAACGGTGATAAAAAGAAAGACCCAGCAACCCAAGACCATTGGTAGCGTCAGCAACAATTCTGTGCCCTGGATCTCACCTTCCACGCCGGGCTTCGGCTTTTATGAGTTCCAAAGGTTTTTCTCTCCAACCCCATGGAGCAGCCTTGCACATCGTGCTACTGAGTCCTGCTTGCGAACATCTTTCAGGTTAACTCATGTATAATGTATGCAATTTTCTGTTTACCACCCGCCCAACTGTTGTACAAATTTCGAATTTTATTTTCCTGACTGCGTCTTCTTATTTTTATCACCTTCAGCATGCACACGGGGTTGCATGGGTTGTGTGCTGGGGGTAAGGGTTTCTTTTCTTTCATTTTTCTGTTTCGTCCGTGTGCGGGGTAACTGGCTTTTTTAAATGTTTCAGATATTACAAGGACGAAAACGTTGAATCGGAAAGCGAGTGGGAAAAGTCTTATCTTTTGCTTGAATTGGTTTTGCACTTGACGGCAATGACGACGATGGGTACGAAGCCGCCGTCGACTAAGGTCGTTCAGGCATTTTCTTGAATTTTTGTTTAGTCCTCTTCTATTTGTTTTAAAATTTTTATTTTTAAACATTAAAAATTATGACTGCAGACTTGTGTGCACCCAAGAATATTGTAACCTGCTCCCTAGGAAGGGGGCAACGAAGGGAAGGTGTTGCTCTTAGACGTTTAGAGATGTCAGGCAATAACGATTCAATTTGTGGCGGAATATGCTTTCGGGTATATACATTCTTATGAATTGAATATAGAACGTAAGTTGTTGGGATGCTTTAATCTGTAGGTGTAATGTGTACCCTTACTTAGCTGTGCTGATGTACAAATTGAAATACATTTTCGAGATAAGGTACGTTAAGTCAGCTATTCATATGAATTTTATAACTCTCTTGGGTTAGATCTGGCGATTCCGTCGACGTAATAAGGACTATTAATAATTTTAATAATAATAACAATGCCACTACAGTCCGAGGCGGACCTGGCCCAAGCCTCTCAGCAACCAATCGTGTTGTGCGTGTTATTGTTCTCTCACGAGTGGAGTGGACCTACAGTTTGATGAAGACTCCGAACGGCGAGATTGAGAAGTTTTTTCTAGATAGTTATACTCTTTGAGCATTGTCAGTGACTCGAAAGAGGTGGAGCCATGAAAAAATGTTTGATGTTTTTTTCGAGATTCGAACCGACGACCTCGAGCGTAGTAGTCGACGCACCTACCCACTACGCTACGGCGCCCAGTTTGTGTTCAGTTAGAATTCCTATTATTCCAATGATTGCAAAAGGAGCTAGGAAAATGTAAAACAAATATAGAATATACGCTTGTAATCTATATACAATGCGTTTTCTTTGCTGTTTATTCGAAAGTAAATCCAATTTTGCTTCCCCACAAGATCCATATCAGAGTCACAACGCTTAGGGTTGTTGAAAATTATAAATTCAAAAGAAAATTGCACTCCTTGATTTCGATGAACTATCACCCCTTGATGTGAAAACAAATTTCACAGGAAACAAAACGCAAGTGGTAATTAATATTTGCCTGCATTTCGTTCAAACAACACAGACGACACCCTCCACAAAACATCACAAACTCACTCACAATTGCCTCCCCGGGACGACACGTGTCTCGCGGTGTACTGCACCGCATGAGTCAAGGAAACTTCGACCTTCTTATTACATACATTTCAGCTACTTCAACCAACCCCTTTAAGGACCCCTTACCACACATAACCAAAAAATTAGTCGCCCTACAGCAACCATAATTTTGCATGCTGCATACCGATAACTGCCAGCTGTCAAGCTATGCGACCGCATATTGGGTTGGCCCTCTGGGGCCACCGAGTGGGCAAATTGCGCGGGTGAGTGAGCCCACAAATATGCAAATCACCTAACCTGTAATTTGCGATTAATTATGCCGTTGGGATTTTCCATTGGACAAAGCAGGTGTTGCTGTGTCATATCCTGGCTTTCAGGGTTAGAGGTGCACATTTGCGTCATGCGGGTGCCATCAAACATCATTAAGGAGATGTGGCCTCCTGACGCAATGCAGTTGTATACACCCCACACACACTCATCCTGATAAGAGTGAGAACGCCACACTTGAAAACTTCTGCTACGTGTCTGTTGCCATCATTTAACCAATTTGAAGCCAAAAAATAGAAGAAAAAAAAACCGACAACACTCCTTGCCGGATGCGCAGCAAGGACAATTTGTGAAAGTCCTTAAAAGTCATCCTGTCTCAAAATGTGTGTGTTCACCACAGGTGGCATGACAAATTCTGTCAGTTGTGGATGCAAAAAAAGACGTACGAAGGAAAACTACAACAACAGACTCATTAAGACAGACCGTACAGCACAATTATGTGCACTTGACTCGAGTGTGGTGCATCACATATTCGAAGGCGAACGATGCGAATGCCGTCGTGCGCCATTTGCCCGGCTGTTTGGTTGCACACACTTGAAAAACTCACAAGTTGACAGACGCTTTATATTTGCAGCTTAACGATGAAAGCTCTCGTATGGCAAAACGCAAGTAACGAATGTCGGGGGTGTGCTTAAGTGGTCGAGTAGCGACTTGAGATTATTTAGAATTTCTGTGATTTTGTGAAAGGGTACAAAGTAAAAGTTATAACCACTTAAAAAGGGAAATTTGTAATTTCTTATGGAAAATTAACATTTACAAGAGTTGGGATTTCACTGAAAGTGGTTGACAGTAAGTTGTTCATAGTGAACCTCACATTGGATCGGGGTGGGAGTATGTTCGTTGATTGATGGCGTTGTAGCTGACGGATTTATCGTGTTGTTAAGGTTCCGTCTACAAAAACGGAACCATTATAATTTCGGTGTGTCCGTCCGTCGTGTCTGTCACACTTTTTTATCTCCGAAGTTTATGAAGATATCGGCATGAAATTTTGGAATTAGGTACTTCAGACCTAGATGTCAATTCCTATGCAGCGATTTTAAAATGTGGGGCCATTTGGGGGTGGCTCCAGTACAGGTGAAGTTGACATTAATTTTGAAAAATTGTCGCACCCCATCGAAATATATATCAATCGACAGGTCTTTCGAAATGAGGTGGAGGTTTCGTTCAACACTTTTTTATCCAAAATACCGTTTGGAAAATATGGAGCTCCAAAGTTTTAAATGCGTCCCCCCCTGCCATTTCTAAACCAAAGTGTTTAAAAATCTGAAAAAATCACAAAAACTTGGCTTCATTGAGTACTTTCATTTAAAACCATTGCGAGCATTCTGGCCTTAATGGTTTTGGAGATATTGGCCAAAAACGGTCAATCATCGACATGCGAATTTTTAAGATCTGAAAACGCAGTTTTGAAGACATTAATGTAAGCATTAAGAAATGATAAATTTCAAAATATCGATTTATGTTGAAATTTTGAGATATCTAAGATTTAAAATGAAAACAATTTCATTTCCACACATAATTTCATGCTGTGTTCGGCCACTCTATTCGTTGCTGAGCGTTATCTTTTCGATCTCACCCCTAAATGCCCAACAGAAATGAATACACACACATCGCAGGCATGAGCAGTGATTGGGTATGTATATGATGGAAGGGATTTTTTGTGTTGGATAAACTTGGATAGAGATATAGGTATATGTAGGGATGAACGTTTGTTTGTTTGGATGTATAAATGTATGAATGAATAGCTGATTTGAGTTGAAGTTAGAAGAAAATTCAACTGAAATAGTTTCGAAACGTCGTTTGATCTTCAGAAATCATCCATCAATATTATGCGACGGAACCTTACCCGTGCGAGTACAACTCGCACTTGCCCAGTTTATTTTTCTTTCACATCGGATATGTTGCAAAATCCTGGACAGGAGACGGAAATATTTGAATAAAACTTGATAGTTTTTTACTGATTTACAAAGTATACGACTGGATGGGACAGTTGTTTGAGTGCCTGCCCCAAGTTAGAGCGGTCCCAGCTTCGAATCCCAGTGAAATCGAATCTGATCCAGTCACCATTTGCCGTTGGGATCAAATTAACGGCACTGGGGTAGGTTGCTACCTGGCAGTACAATAGACCAGTTGTGAGTCTGAGTGCTCCAGTAGAGCTTCAAAAATCCTCCAAAAAAAAAATGCTCTATACGGTTAGCATATCGGGTAAACTTGTCCATGGCACATGTCCATAAATGTGGCTTAAATTTGTTGATGCAGCCCTCAAATTTCAAGAGTTATGTGCTCGTTGGTTTATTGACCTAATCCTTAGACTTCAAAAGAAAACCCGAGGAAAAATGTAAAATGATGCTGTTTTTTTCATAACGTTCTCGAGAAGATCCTACATAGCTCAAACGTCAACACCAGAGGCAAGATCTTCCGCAAATCTGTGGAATTGCTCGCATATGCCGACCTCATTGACATCATCGGAAGAACACAACGGGCTGTCAGTGGGGCTTTTGTGAGCATCAAGAAGGAAGCGGCTAAGATGGGTCCTGCGTTAATGAGGGTAAGACAGAGTATAGACTCTCCACGAAAAAAGTCCACCAACAACAAAGTCATGGGCAAAAACAAGAAGGAACAGGAAAAGACAATCGCATTACAGTGAGGCAATTCCACGCACTAGTCAAAAAGCTACCACTCCTGGCCATTCCGAAGGACGACGTGATTAGGAAATTCAATTTCCAAAAGAA
Organism: Myathropa florea; assembly: GCA_930367185.1. Taxonomy (NCBI): domain Eukaryota; kingdom Metazoa; phylum Arthropoda; class Insecta; order Diptera; family Syrphidae; genus Myathropa; species Myathropa florea. The sequence goes on from OV884002.1 coordinate 107,475,568, forward strand.
ATTTACCAGTAAGCTCAGCACCAAAAGGGAATGAAGCAAGGAATCCATGGTCCACAGACTGAGCAGCAACACTGTAAAGTGGTATACAGACGGTTCAAGAACTGATGAAGGAACTGGAGCAGGAGTTTTTGGACCCAGGACAAAATACTTCGAACCCATGGGCAAATGTACCAGCATCTTTCAAATGGAAATTTACGCCATGAAACAGATACGTTCAGATCAATCTTGAAAGGAATTATACCAACTGCCACATATCATTACAATAATGCCGGACAGTCGAGCCGCTGTTATGATACTAGACTCCTACATCAACAAATCCAAACTTATATGGGACTGCTTGCAAAAGCTCAAAAAGTTGAGTAGGAGAAATCGAGTAAAACTCGGGAGCCGAGTACCCTCGACAAAAGATGGGGTAACCTCTGTGAACTAACTCTCGTGAGACGTCTAGGCGGCTGCAAACGAGAGAGGGAGGCGTGTGAGTCTACCAGGGCTCATTACACTTTTTCGGCGGCGGAGGAGCTGCTCAACTGATTGGCCAACGTCGGCATCCACAACTCAAGTCAGCAGGAGCTACCTGGTTTCCATGGTAAGGTCGGGACCCTGGAATAGAGATGGCGGCGGATGAGCCCTTCTCTTAGGGTCAACGGCGGTGCTCACAGCCTGTAAGAGGCTACCGACACCAGATCCTTCCGGACCCCTTTGTCCGGGGGCTAAACAAATGGAACTAACCGCCCAGATGGAGGTTGTGCGTCGGGTTAACTTCCTCACCACGTAAAATAACAGTCGAGTTCAGAAAACACAAACTGCCTCGGATATGGACGGATTTACTGTTGACGACCCCAGCAAACGAAAAAAGGACAATAACTTCCGGTTCTGCACGTGGAATGTGAGGTCCCTGAACAGACCACGTGCAGCCGATGAACTCGCGGAGGCCCTAGACTACTATAAAGCAGATGTTACCGCAATCCAGGAAGTGCGATGGGATGGGCCGGGCAAAAAGAGGATGAAAGACTGCGATATACTACGGCGATTGTTATAGAGAGCGAAGGCACCTATTGTTTGGATGTGGATTTGTTGTTCGAGGCAGACTTAGGCAAAAAGTCTTAAGCTTTAAGTACATAAGCGAGCGCCTCATAACAATCCGCATCAAGGTTAAATTCGGCAACATCAGCCTAATCTGCGCCCACGCCCCAACGGAGGACAAAGATGACGATAGCAAAGATGACTTCTATGATCTCCTAGAAAGAACGTATGATCAGTGCCCCAGCTACGACACCAAGATCGTTCTAGGAGATTTTAACGCTAAGCTGGGTAAAGAAGACATCTTTGCTAGAGTCATCGGTAAACACAGCTTGCACGACACCACGTCCGAAAACGGACGGACGGAACGGAGCAAGAACAACCTCCGTATGCTAAAAGGCTTCCTAACGGGGCTCTGTAGACTCAGGGAGCATCCAAGGAAACTAGGGGGAAATTCCAGAACATGTACTGGGATATTGTGAGGCACTACGCCACAGAAGAAGAAATTCAATCCCTAGAACCATCTCTCATTCTCAGATTCCTGAAGGAAACTGGCTTAGAGAGAATACTCTAGAACAGATTTCTTCACCTATGCACAATAGGAGTCTATTACCCTCAATACAACTCTGAAAAGAACTGTATTTGAGGGGAATTCGTAATAGTGCTAAGGTATTAAAAGGGTGCACAATAGATCTTGAAGGTCGCGGTGCATTACACGCTCAACAATAATAATAAAGTCTTGGGCAAAACGTCGTTACTGGCAGCTATAAATTTGAAGTAGTGAAAGACTGTCAACAAGACTCCAAAATAAACTCAAGCAATGACACCACTGAGGAGATAAAACGAAGGGTTAGTCTTGACAATCGCTGTGTCTTTGGAATTAGAAGGCAATGAATTATTAATTAAAATTAGAGTCATCAACACTACTTACTGTAAAGCTACAAGTATTTCCACCAAAGGCAGTTGCTGCAGATAGTCTGCCTGAAGGGGAGAATCTACGCGGACTTTTTCGGTTAGATACCCAAATTGGCACACAGGACGTAGATAAAATCTAAAAGTGTGTATCACACTTCTTGTTAAATACACCCCTGCACTGATGTTGATGCATACAATAATTACGTGACATTTTCGTGCAGATTGTCTATCTATTAGGTTTACGAGAATTTGTGGTCTGCTGTCACTAAAAACGCCTAACTCCAATTTCAAATACCTTAAATAATTAAATAATTAAGTGCAGCACATCTAACAACTGCTACTTGACTGTTCCTGCCATTGACTCAGTTTATCCTTTCCAAAGATATCACGTTTCGATATATCACTCGTGTCAAAGCACCCAATAAATCAAACAGACCGCCCTTCGGCCAGACTATCTGCAGACACTGCAAGGACAATTTCAAAGCGGTTATCCATGGTTATCATCATAAAGTCGCAAACAAATGGTTATTTGATATCCATTAAATTGTGATCTTTAATCCTTTACCCTAAAAGTGCAATAAATTTCAAAGCTCTCCTCCAGACCTGAGTTAATGTATGTACATCTCTGTACACAATATTATATGCCGCCAATGGGTACCTCTCTGTTAATTAACTCATCTCTCTCTATTCGTTCTGCCAACATTTGCATCTGCATTCCTGCAAACATCAAGCAACCAGTGGTGTCCTGTCACCCGACTAGCATACTGTCCTTCACAACATTTCCATAGGCGATGCAATACACACACACTTTCATTTAGATCCGAGATAGGCAAATATAAGCAAACATATCCCCGGATGAAGATAGCATCTCCAAACCCCATTGCACATTCAATGGACAGCTGTGGGGCTTTGATGTAGTAGGCAGTGAGAGTGGATGTGAATGTGTGCTGCTGCCCCCAAGGGCACATCAACGAGGGCCCCAAAAACCCTTCTTTTGGGTAGGCGCTACTTTTTTGTTTACACAGACACCCGACAGGAGTGTTAATTGCTTTGTCACTTATCTACGTTTTATGCTAATTACACCTCAAGTGGTGCAATCTTGCCATATACCATTGCCGCCCCGCAATTGACCACCTCGTCCACTGTTGCTGGCCCTACGGATACATATATTCCTTTCCCTCGAACTCGGTTACATTTTCTTCATTTGCATCAAAAATGGCGACAATTTGGGGTAGGTGGGGTCAGGAATGCGGAGAGTGCTGGTTTAATTCAGCCCAGGTCCCTTGTCGTCGACGGCGTCGTTGGAATGCATTATCGTGTGGGATCGAACTTGAAAGGATAAATGGCCAAATGAAGCCATTCCGCATGCATGTACCTGGGGACAACAAAGACACATTTTCGAAAGAGTACACGGGAATGGGGAACTGTGCACATCCCACCACATGGGGCCAATGTGAACGGAGACGATATCGAAACCGAAAAGGACTTCACCTCATCTAATACGTGAACTGGGTGAAAGTCTGCTGTTTTTTCGTTCAACGTTCCAACGCTCTAACGTTCCAACGTTAAGGGACTACTCTGTCTGGTGGTACTCACTTCTCACTTGGTACGTGTCCAGTCACGTTCTTATTTTTTGCTCCTCGACCTTAAGCAGCGACAGAGATGGAGACGACGATGGAAACAATGGCAAAGGGGATACGAGAAAAATCGAATATCACAACGAATCAGAATCAAATGGACCAGCATTTATGCATGTGTCATTGTGTGTGTGATAGGGATGGTCTAATTTGACCACATGGGGAATACATGGTAATACTTCATTGTCCTCCTTCGTTGGACTCATACGCGAGGGAGTACCGCGTCGCACACGTGATGCAGACTGAAATAACAAGGCGACTAGCTGCGACCTCCTAGGGACACATGAAGCGACTTTGGGCCACTTCCCCTGTTACCTGTTACCTGCACCACCGCCGCTGACACCGTCACTCGCTGCCCGCATGGCGGTAATGTCGATGGTACTAAACATGACTAAGGATTGAAAGGGTTTTGCATTTCAATGGTTTTTTGTCTCGCTACAAGATTTTAACCAGGGACTTAAAGGTGTAATCGGATTTCGGAGGTATTCCAACCGCTAGTGATGTCCTCGCTTTATGAGAGCTTTGCCTGATGGTGAAGCTCAAATCTCAGAGGGCGTCTACGCCACATGGGTTTCATTGTATTGCGATTTTTCCCGTGTCTACATTGGTGGTCTTCGTGTGATCTTTATTTACGTAGGCAGCACGTCTCATGGTCGAACAAAAAACAGATATCCGTTCTGTTTAGCCATTTCATGGTGTGTTGACGTTGTGCGGGGCTGATTGGCATGGGAATTGAATGTTCGCCGTTGCAACGAGCAGCTGACGTACGTGGTTGGGGCGAGTTGCGAATTTAAACTTCGCTGCTGAAATCGAATTAATCTGCTCATTATATCGAGTTCAATTGAATGTTAATGTGGACTTTAAATTGAATGAAATTGCATTGCATTGGGGTCTCTCAGGGATGCTGATATGATGATAAGGACGACCATTCGATCTGAGTAGGAAAGAGGATATGTAAATTGGAGCAGAATTTTCCACACTGTTGCTTTTATGAGGCTTTAATAAAAGTCAAGAGACTGTTGCTTGAAGGTGCTCTGTATCCGTTGGCAAGTATTTCATTGCACAATTATGAAACCGGCTTAGACTTCAGTAGATGTGGGAAAGAAAGTATTAACTTACATTTTCTGCAGTTAATCGAATTTGAATGGTAACGGCTAGAGAACGATATCATCTATGGAAAGATTGGACCTATTCATAAACAAAGCCAAAACTATAAACATGTTAAACAGATTTAGAGAAGACATCTAACGAACAGTTGGTATCGCTACGAGCTATTCGCTGATTGGAAATTATTCGGCCAAGCTTAGCACTCGTAATAACACGCTTACGGACAGCAAAGAAGGGACATTTTTGTATACTTTTTGCGCTACCCTTAACAAGGACCATCTTAAGACCTTTCTATTAAAATTCTACCTACTACTAAATTCATATACTTTAGAGCATATGAAAAAACCGCATTGGAGATGCTCAAAGTGCGAAATCTCGGGTCGAAACTCTTTTTGTCTTCTTTTCCTCTAAATCACCTCTATACCTTTAAGGTTTTGAAAATGTTCTACTTGAGAAGCGCATGCAGTCAGTGTGGGGCTATGCAAAATATGAAACTATGGAATAAATGCTCAGATTTTATGTTAAAAGAGCTTTTCGTTTACCGCAGTCTACACCTAATTATAAAATTATGCTGGAGACAGGATTGCCTCCACTTTATGTTAAAACTTTAAAAATGCAGGTAGATTATATTATAAAGGTGTTAAACATGATATGGGTCTTCCTAAAAAAGCTGCCTTGAAGATTATACACATTAGAGCCTGTTGGTTTAGCAGATGGATGGAACGTGTCAAGAATGTAATTTGAACACAACCTATAAACCTCGTTAGATGTAGTAGATGAGAAATGTGGAGAAGGATTCATTATCAGTACTTCTGGATCTTTACACAGGCCAGTCTATAGCAAACTCAACTCCAGCTACCAGAAAAGAACTATTTTCGAAATAAAAACCGTGTTGATCAAATTTCGCTGATGGTAAGAGCTAGAAGTGAACTGCGTAACCTGAACTACATACCTCATAGAGACGATCTACCACTTTATTGTGATATATGCAATCTAAGAGTGAAAAAGGATGTGCTTCATTTTATTGGCTTTTGTCCTACCCTTCGAGAAATAAGAAGGCTGGTTTTCGACCGCGACTTTCTGGATGAAGCGCAGACTATTTCACTCTTTAATGAAGCTAATGTTCCAAAAATTTCAAAGTATTGTAAACTTGGATTAGCGCATCGTGAAAAAATAGGTTAGCGTAGGTTAGATTGTGACGGCTTTATGCTTATCAGTAATTATACCCAGAGGCCGTGAATTTCCATTGTGTATGACCTGTAAGGATTACGTGTTTTCCGCGGTTAACACTGGATCAGCATGCAATTACCAAAACCACCCCGTTCTAGTTAAAAATTTCCTTAGGTCAGAGATCTGTACCTGCGCCGCATCGCTGAGCTCGTGAAAGAACCTTGCCTTTAAGTGAATAAGCCGTCGTTCTTGTAGAGCAGGGCAGTGGCAAAGGAGATGCTCCACTGATTCAATTTCTTCTTCATCCCTATAGCTCCTACAGAAATCGTTCGCCGGGAGGTATAGTCTCTTAGCCGATGCACCTATTCTGCAGTGGCCAGCGAGAACCCCTATTAAGATGTGTATGATTTTCTTATTGTTGGTTATGAGGGATATGGTCTTGTTGATATCGTATTTGGGCCATAAGCAGTGGGATATGACGCAGCCTGGGTGGCTTTGCCACTTTTCGTTTGCTGATGACATTGATACTTGCTCAATGAGTCTTTTGGCTGAGCTAATAGGAGGATGAATAGCATTGTCAGCCGATTCTGCGCCTGAACTTGAATGTGTCTGTGCCAGTTCATCTGCCTTTTCGTTTCCTTCAATGTTGGAGTGTCCAGGAACCCAGTACAGAAGGATTTTGTGGCGGTTCAAGCTTTTAAGCTCTTTAATGCAGTCCTTGACGGATTTGGAGTTTACAAGGTGGGAATTCAATGCCTTCAAGGCCGAGCAGAAGGTGATTTTCATGTCAGGGAGGTCCATTTGCTGTACAATCTGCGCAGCTTTCATTATGGCAAAGATTTCTGATTGAAATACACTAGAATAGTCAGTAAGCCGATGGGCATTACTTATTCTTAGTGTCTCACAAAAGATTTCCACTCCCGTACCGTCTTCTGTTTTCGACCCATCAATGAAAATGAGTGTGCCTTTGATGAAGTCAGGCTTTTCCCAATCCAGCCTATCTGGGATAAAGATCGTGAAGTTCTCATCAAAGTCATACTCGGGTTCTTCATAATCTGTGGTAGTCCAGAGACCCTTAAGATGACGGCGTTATGATGTTCAAATATATACAGCCTTAGAATAAACAATACAAACCTTTTGAAAGATCTAAAACAAATTAAAGCAATTGACCGGCAAAAGTATCATGTTTCAAGATTTGTGTTGAAATGATTCTGGTAACATTTGCTTCTAACAATGTAAGTAATTTACGATGGGAGTTCTAGATATTGGTATTTCGGAGAATCGATTCTAAATGCAGCACATGAAGAAACAAATAATTGGACCACTTGAAGCACAAAGGATAGTCAATATTCCATTCAACTCAATATAACAGACTCAGAATTTAGGAGTGTATTGTATCAATTTCAGTTCAAATATCTTTCTCGGAATTGCAAGTTCCCATGTTATTGCAACTGGGTTTTAAAATGGTCAAAGTGAAGCTGGATCAATAAGTGAATTGAACCAGACAAATGGCACCAATGGTTGTATTTACAAGGACGATGTTCCTAAAAATAATTGCTTATTGAAATAGATCACGTCGGCCAATGGACTATCAAATTCACTCCTTAGTCCTTAACCCTCATATTACCTAAAATACAAAATCTTAAAGACTTAAAAAAAGGTCTTCCCATTGAGTGCGCCCAATTAATTCAAATGATTTCCACGCAATTGCGGAATCTCTCCAATGTCTCTCCCTCTCTGTACACCCTTTATTCCGACTTTGCTAGCACAACACCACTTGACAATCAAATAAGTCCACCCAACCGAATGCAGAGTTCAGTCATCATAACCAACACCAACTTGCAATTGTCAAGCGAAAACACTTTCGCAGGAGTAACAATCAATTTGTCACAATTCTGCGCTGCACAAGGATCCTCTTAAACTTTGACGGATATCCTTTGGAGTTCTTTATTTTCCTGAGCATTTTCATTTTTTTTTCTTCACTTTCTCGTCTCTCTCATTGCCACTTTTATTCACAACTTTCCACCAACTCGGTGATGAAAACCAAGCAAAAAGGGCAACATTTTAAATCTCTTTGAACAACAAAGGGCTGCCAGCCAACCCACCTTCCCCAATGGCATAACACGTTGACTTTGCTGAAGAGATTCCCTCCACTTAATGAACTGTGTGACGCGCGCGTACGGTTGAAGTACTTTGTTTTTCCATGATTTTTTCCTCAAGGTGAAAAATCGCATGCAGACGTATACCTGAATGCTCCGCGCCCGTCTAGACCGAGGATGCTCGCCGATGAATGACGACGACGATGAAGGGTGAATTCTGTCACAATCCTCTCGTCTCCCGTCTGCTCCGCTCAGCACATTTATGATTTGTCGAAGCTAACAAGATGATCTCCCCCTTCCTGACTCATGCTCATTGGTCATTTTCAATGCAACGGCAGTAATCCCACGGTCAGCCCAGGGAGTTCATCAAAAATGTAACACCACCAAGCAGCTAGCCTTCATCATCTTGGAATTGGTATATCGAAGACGCTGCTGCGTCTTTGTCCCTATCTTGCAAAATGCTACACACTACTTTCACCACGTAATGTACATTTCTCCAAATGAACCTGTCTTAAATCGGTTTTTTCCTCTTCGAGCTGAAAACTGAGCGAGCGAAAAAAAAAGTCGTCCTGCATTGCACACTTCATACATAATGCGGGTGCAATGGGAGCAAAATCCAAAGGCGAACGGAGAGAATCATTAGGATAAGATATACGAGGCCATAAAGGAAGATAAATGTTTGCATAAATTTCTCATCTCCTCCCCGCGCATTGTGGCATGTGGAGAGTTGAATTGCAAAAATTCTACTTAGAGAAGGTGAATTGGAGTGCACCTCTCCAACCCCAGTTCGTTGCTTAGTCTTCCAATTTATCCTGATTATAGCTGATCTACTGCTACAGTGTTGTATCCGAGCCCGTTACACGCTACGGACTATGCGAGTGTGCGGGCGGGATAGTGTGAAATGTGCATCTTGATGGGAGATCCTGAGAAAAGTAATTTTCACAGCATCTCAAATCACCTCACAAGGATAACAAACAAAACAGAAAAAAGCACAGAAATTCAAATTATAAAACCCCAAGAAATTTGCTGCTGAGAGATGTCTTGTCATTGTAGTTTTTGGGTTTGTGTACATTTTGGTTAGATAATGCAACCACAAGAGACCCACGTCGACTACACATTTTGCTTTGGCTTTGTTTCTTTGAGAGATGATGTAATAGAGTTCAAGGAGAGAACACATAGGAGGGTGCCAAGAAGGTTAAAGAAAACCATTTTTTCATTACATTCGAGAAAAGTCTTCACAATGGGAAAATGTACTTTTAAAACCACTGTATGAATTGTAATACTTTGAAAATGAACTTCGGTCTAGACTGCAGGGTTAAAGGAATAGTTTTACAAAAAAATTGTTTTTTTAATTGCTTATTTCCAAAATGAAACGTTTTCTTTGAACAACACAAAAAAGTGTTTCTGAGTCTATAAGACATGCCACGATGAATTACTAATAGATTTTCCACAAAGTTCGTGGTATTTATTTCTGTCTGTAGGATAGTTAGACAAAAGTAAGTTGGAATAACTGAGAATTCATGAAAACCAAAAATGTGGTGTCTCTTCTTTTAAGTGAATATGACATATGGGCTTTTCGAAAGGTAGTTAAATTTAGATTCATTCACCTTCCCTCCCGTAGACAAATGCTGCAAATAAGTGTGGCTTGAACTTCCAGTGTGTCACTCCACTATTCTAAGATAAATAAAATCCATATTCAAATCTGCATAAGACTATAGACAGATTATAAATGGTTCGAGATAGGGACTGGGAGTGTATTCAAGTGATCTCAAAAACTGATAAGAACTGCGTCTTCCTTGAAAATGCATAGATAATGTGATAGTTTGTGATAATAATGTAATAATGGCGGCCCTACAGTCGGATGTGGGCCTGGGCTAAACTTATCAGCAACCACTCGTGTTGTGCGTGTTATTGTTCCTTTACGAGTGGAGCGGACCTATAGTTTAATGTCGACTCCGAACGGCGAGATTGAGAAGCTTTTTTTTCTAGACATTTCTAGACAGTTATACTCTTTGAGCATTGTCAGTGACTCGATAGAGGTGGAGCCATGAACAAATTTTAGGTGTTTTTTTCGGGAATCGAACCGACAACATCAAGCGTAGGAGTCGACGCACTTTTTTTTTCGTAGTATTTTTGAAACACTACTGGAGCACTCAGACTCAAAACTGGTCCATTGTACTGCCAGGCAGCAACATACTCCAGTGCCGTTAATTTGATCCCAACGGCAAATGGTGACTGGACCAGATTCGATTTCACTGGGATTCGAACCTGGGACCCCTCGAACTTTACCATCCAGTCGCTGTCGACGCACTTACCGTTTTCCGGTGATAAAAGAGGCCAAAACACAATGTCCTATATTACAGAAATGATGACCATATTGCAACAAAATCCCTCGAATCAGTCACTCAAACACTGCTATAAGCAGCTGACTACCTCTCAATGGGATGACCCAGTACTTTACTTTATAAGGCCGACTAAACCGCCTGGTTTGTGATCATCTCTCCATTCTATCGCGATGAAGAAAACATCTTGCATAATAATTTCTTCCATTAAACTCGTAACAAGGCACACTATCAATTCCACCAAACGCAAGTGTTCAGAAGCTACTTCGTGTTTTATTACAAAACAAATTTGACGCTCAGTCTGCTTGATCAGAATTATCAGCAATAAGGGTAATGACAGTTGTCATCATCGGGTCACTGCATGAAGATGTGCCAACAGATAGGGTCCTTCCAACGCAGTTATTGAGATGAAGAAGAGCAAGGAAAGTACCCCATTCTCTGCTCTTGTCGTTCTCTCTCGCTCCGCAAGAACATACTCGTATTTATTTTTTTATTTGTCCTAAGTATGGCTGTATTCACTCGAAGCCCGTAACCTTACTTAAAAAGAGCTGTTTTCAAGCTTAATGGTATCTTCCTTGAAACCACTATAATGGGTCCTACTAAAGGGATCAAGATAGCACTGATAATTTGTTATGATTGAATGATATGATGATTACTATTGACAACCAGTTTTCAAAATATTTGCATTAGAGCTCTTGATGCTCGGGTACGCGAGAAATTTCCCGAGTACGTGGGTACCCGCATTTTCGGGTATTACCCGGGGACCATAAGTTATTGGGTACCGGTCATTATTTTAGGTACCCGGTACTTTTCTTCTTTCACTCATTATTGATTTTTATAATTCAGCTTAAGACACGATAACAAAGAATGACTTAAAGAGACTGAAGCCAGCCACACATTTTCAAAACGAAGTTTAGATAAGACCCAACAGTAAACTGTTCTTATCAGTTGTCATCAATGTGAGAAAACATGTAGACATGTAAACATGGATTAAATAACGTGGCTTTCTGTCTAAGCATGCACTTCACTGACACCGATCTCATGAGCAAACTAAGTAGGATGGTTTCTTATAGCATTTGGCTTAAAACACAAAACTCGACCTCGACAGCATCCTTCATCTGGCTTAAACAATACTTTTATCGTTATTGTTTCAATCATACATTTTTGAAGTCCAATGATTTTGTTTTGGTCAGAAACCTTCTAATGAAATCATTCAGCACTAGCATTTTAAGATACCTACCACCTACGTGTCTTAATCTCCTCTCTTCCACCATTATCCATCTTCTACCCCCCACTATCTCCCTGTCGTCGTATATCCATCCCCCCTGCCTCTTCCCTTGCCCACTCACTCATACTCACATCTGTAAGTTGTGACTTGAGTACCCGGTAACCGGCGGCGGGTAGCCGGTAGCTGACATTCCCGGGTACCCGCGAAGTTGGTCATTACCCGCAGTTACCGGGTACCCGGTAAAATACAGAATCGGGTATTACCCGGGTAAAATCAGGAGCCCTAGTTTGCATCGTTTCATACTTGCCGTACGACACGTGCGTAAATTATTAGAAAATGTTATCGAAATTCACTCTCAGTTGTAAATACGCTACGTGAATTAAGTTATAGGGTCGCTTATCATTATTTCTTCAGTGTGCAGGCAATTCGGAAAAGTTTTAGCATAACTACACTCTTTTGGCCCTTAAGCCACAATCGAGACAGATTGGTGCGAAATGAAGAATACATAGCCGCCGCGCCGTACTAGAATCAAAGAAGACCCAGAAATGTCCATTCGGCGCCGATCGGGCATCGACAGTGTACAAACATTTTTTAGCTTATTGGCTTATTACCAAATTACACCGAATTACACTGACGCTTGGGCGCTGGAATTGTGGCCAGAAATCCGGATTTTTGGCTTAGCATCTGTGTAAGGAGCGAACACAATCTACAAGTGTTCGACCAAGTATCAAAGCATCCGCAAGGATTGTCTCTTTGGTGCGATTATTCAGAAATGGCCTTAAGCACAGCATGGCTGTCGCTACACACAAAAATATGTCGGCCATCCACCTTTTCTTCACAATATACATAATTCATATCCATTAGGATTGCATAGGTTTCTGTTTAGAAATCCGCCGCAGGTTTACCTAACGAGGTCTGCAGTCTAATATAGTAGCGCCAAATCCTTCATTGGTCTTGGAGCCGTCTGTGAAGATGCGACTACAGTCTTTTCATGGCTCAGATTGTGGCAAGACCCGACCTCAGTGCTGGGAAAATCGGCTTTGTATGTTCGTCGCAGCTGAAGCACTGGTGTCCGTTAAGAAGGATGCTTTTAATTACCTAAATAACTATTGGCCAAGAGGCACGATCTTCCAAAAGTCCGTTCAACTGCTAGCTTACGCGGATGACATTGACGTGATTGGACGAACGCAGCGATGATGCGTTTGCTGGCATTGAAACGGAAGCGGCTAAAATTGATCTGGCAGTAAACGAGGGCCAAACCAAGTATATGCTGTCATCGAGAAAGGACGCACAACATCGACGATTTTACGAAGGACGTCAGAACGTCAGAACGTCACCATGGGTAGCTATAACTTTGAGGTTGTTAAGGACTTCGTCTACCTTGGCTCCGCAGTAAACAGTACAAACAACATCAGTACCGAGATCAAACGCAGAATAACTCTTGCCAATCGCTGTTTTTTTTGGGCTCAAAAGGCAATTGAGTAGTAGAGCCCTCTCTCGAAAGACCAAATTGACTTTGTATAAGACCTTGATCATCCCAGTCCTGCTTTACGGCGCAGAGGCATGGACAATATCCCAAGCGGATGAACAGTCTCTTGGTCTTTTCGAGAAAAAAGTTGTGCGCGCGATCTTTGGTCCTGTTTGCGTTGATGGCATTTGAAAGAGAAGGTTCAACCACGAAGTATATGGGATGTACAGCGACATGAGTGTAGCCAGGTGTTTACGGATCCAACGCATAAGATGGCTTGGCCATGTAGAGCGTATGGACAACATAGCTCCGGCCCGAAGAGTGGAAACAGGTGGCTTCGTTGGGCTTTGTTACTTTAGTTTGCCACCGCCATGGATCGTACCTGCATGGGTGCTCAGGATTTGATGCAGCTACTCAACAAGTCAAGATGCAGCCCTTATTCAGAGGTGTTAAAAGTGCCTCCATCCCACAAATTTTGGGATCAAACTTGGACAATGGATGAAAACGTGTTCGTTTAGTATAGAGATTAAGGTTGAAGACATCCGATTGTATGATAATTAAACAAAAACACGCAACCTATAACATATTCGTAGCATTCAGTCTCCACTCATCACTCTCGCGTCCGACTGCATATAATCTGATAATGATTGTAGAGGAATGGAGGACAAACCAAATTCCCATTGGCCACCTTTTCCAGTTCTGAAGAAAAATATTCTCTACTTTGAATTAAAAATGCTTTTTCTTGTCTTTCAATCAGAAAAATTAAATGTTTAAACTCAACCCCAACCCCCCTACATGCTGTCGCCCATAATTTGGTCCTGACCCAAATTGAACACCCTTTAGCTTGGTCTTAAGCTTGTGCCTGTAAACTTCGTCTTCTATGAGTAATAATCCATCCATCGGAGGATATATATATTGCTTCACGACTAAGCCATGAAATGGGGTACAGCAATAACTTTGATTTCACAAACTTGAGATTGGTTGTGTATTTTCTTATCTCAATTTTCGGCAGATCCCTGCACATGTACATGAGCTTGTATGCACAGCACAAAAACTCTCCCCAAGGAGTATAGTCGTGTAGCCATCTTTCTTCGTTGTATGCTGCTAATTTTGGTTGAGGAACCATAGCTGTTCTTGGTCGTCGCTTTTTCGGAACCATTAAGCAAAAGTCCGATTAAAATTAAGTGCAAGTCTTCGTCGTTTTATTTTTCGTTGTGGCTGTGTTGTGTTGTGCATCCTTGTGGTTTATTTTTTTTTTCTCATTTTGGTATATTTTTCTTTCGTTTGTGCTTCGAATGCATTTGGGTATTCACCTATTATCCGACAGATGTTTCGTTCTTAATTGAAAGCAATTTGTTTAGATTAAATTTTTCACTGTGGTTAATTATTTGTTTTACGCTGTCTTAGCTAATTTTTGGGATTTTCTCAAATAAAATAACCATGCCACCAGGGTAACTATGTGAGGTAGATAGGACTGAGGAGTTGTTATATGATACGCCTTAACCAACTGTAAAATAAACTGAAAACGATAGTCTAGTGAAAATATCAAATAGTTCTTGGAAAACATTCCCGTTTTCGCTTGGTTCCCGTTGAACTGACATACTTACTTATCAAAGAGCTAAAAATATGATACCTGAAGTGAATAGGAAAAACCATTGTAAATTTTTATATTGTATGTATCAGCAGAAATGCCACAAGTTATAACTGAAAATTAATTCAAAGTAAATTAAATAACTCTTTCGTACATAATACTGACAAAACCGGTTATAACAACCTTCAAGAGATTGGCGAATTTGGTCGTTATAAGTCGAAGATTGCAGATAAAGAACGGATACCCTCTAAACTGTGTCAACAACAGAGGGAACAGTATTCTATCATACAGGAACAGTATATCGCATATGAGATCTTCTCTGCCGTATTATGTTAGCGCCTGAAGCCCTACGTCAGCAGTTAGATTGGTTAATATCAGTGCAGGTTCGGGCCAACGAAGTCTACCATCGACCAGATATCCAGATTGCGACAGATCTTGGAAAGGACACAGAAGCTTCAAGTTGATACCTACCATCTGTCTATCGATTTTAAGGCCGCATTATTTAATTTTCGCATCCATGCAAAGCTCGTTCGTCTTTGTAGTATGACGGTGGGACATGGCCGTTGCTTCATCAAGGACGTTTAACCCTTTCGCCCCGCAATTCGAACAAGTAAGCTAGAAATAATTTTATTGTTTTAACATGTCGCGAACCAACCCCTAAGTTATGATATGTAAAGATGTAAATGAGAGAATCCAGCGTTGTTTGAACGTTTACTGGTACATTTATGTACCATGCGGGGCGAAATGGTTAAGATTTCTCCGAGACCTTTGATGTCAAAAAATGGTTTACGAGGTGGTAAGGTAAGATGTTAATTGTGAGTCACCCCTTAACGTCAAGTTTTTTTCCCGATCTTAATTTGACATTTTATTTGTTTCAGTGTTTGACAAATTCAAGCATTGAGAGGTATACAATTGAGCAGCGCGTTAAGATTGTTGCATTTCGTGTACTTCATGATTTTTTTGGTCAGCATAATCGACCAAATGTGTCCACAATCGGTAGAATTGTGCGCAAATTTCAGTTAACCGGGCCTGTAGGAAATGTGAAAACACCTGCGCATGCTCGCTCAGGCCGACTCCCTGGCAAGGAAAGGAGCATCAGAACCCTTCATAGGCTCTGAACCATTCTGCGCTGTAGGAGACCATATCTTCATAGAAGAATTCAGGGAATTAGAAAGAAGGAACCGGATTGAAACCTGGAACAACGCTAGTGGAATGAAGCAGGCCAAGAAACTTCTAGGGCAATATAACCGAAAGAGGTTCGAGGCATGCATCAAAATGAGGATGAACAACTTCCGTATCCTAACTGGCTTCCTAACGGGGCACTTTAGACTCGGGGAGCATCTAAGAAAACTAGGGGTATCAGAAGAAGGTCTCTGCAGATTTTGTGGAGAATCTAATGGAATTCCAGAACATATAGTGGGATTTTGTGAGGCACTAGCCAATAAAAGAAAAAGATGTCTGGGCAAATACCTTCTATCAGAAGAAGGAATGTAATCACTAGAACCATCTCTCATTCTCAGATTCCTGAAGGAAACTGGCTTAGAGAGGACAGATTTCTCTAGAACAGATTTATTCACCTATGCGCAATAGGAGTCCATTACCCTCAATACAACTCTGAAAAGAACTGTATTTGAGGGGAACTCATAATTGTGCTAAGGTATTGAAAGGGGGCACAATCGTACTTAAAGGTCGCGGTGCAAGATACACTCAACCATAACAATAATGCTCGCACAGTTCGTTCTGCGGAAAACAGTGCTATTGTTCGCGATAATGTGGCAGAAGAGCTGTCAACCTCGACTCGTTGTTACCGTGAATGATGTTCGCTATCGCGAGATGATAACGGACTCTTGTGGCCAGAGATTGAGGATATGGACCTGAACGACATATGCTTCCAACAGGATGGTGCCACTTGCCACACAGCCAACGAAACAATGTCTCTTTTGCGAGAGAAATTCAATATCTCACGTCTTGGCAATGTTAATTGGCCGCAACGATCATGTGATTTGACACCGTTGGACTTCTTTGTTTGGGGATATTTAAAAGAAAAAGTGTACATCAAAAGGCCAAGGACATTTCAAGAGCTAAAGGATGAGATAATTCGGCACATTAACGACATTGAACCGCAATTATGTGTCAGAGTCATTGAAAATATGAACCATCGGATAGAGGTATGCCACCGAAATCGTGGCGAGCATTCGGCCGATATTTTGTTTCACACATAATTGTTATAGATCCTTCGATCATAATAAAAAATATTAAGATCATTTTCTAAAAACTTTCTTGTTTTATTTACAATTATCATCGTGCGTTTTCGTTGAACCACCCTTTATGTACACAGATCATCTACAGATAAACCGTTTACCGATCTGGAGATTTCTGTTTTCCTATAAAAATAGAAGTTGCAAGGAACGGTGTGTTTTTTGTTTTGTTATGCTCGGATATTTTGTATTTTGAAAGTGCGCTTGTACAGTCTTAAAATCAAAAGATTTTGCATTCGCAAGTTGGTAAACCATTAAGTGGTCTGTATAAAAGCATGTAATTTATTTGTACTGGTTTCAGATAGAAAGAACATTAAAAACGTCAGCTGAAAATCCAATTTGGGGTTATTTCGCAAAAATGATGATAATGTAACTCGCAAAATATGCTCCAAATAGAGTCCGACAGAACATTCGGCTTCGGCCTAAGGCGATCAAAAAGCAGAAATTCGGCTTGGGCCGAAAAACTGGCCTTCGGTCAGACCCTAGTCAGACTGGCCTTCGGTCAGACTCTAGTCGGTATAAACGATTTGTTATTCAGTGGGATTATAATGGAGCTCAGTTGGGTCGATGTCGTTGTAACTGTATGTCGATAATTCTCAATTTCCGTTGTTGAAAAAAAAAGTGTTATCCATAATAGACCAATTCAAGCAAATCGAGATTTCTTTGAGAGATTTGAGAAATGAGACTAGTCTAGTCTCAGATGAGGATCGTTCTTTCTCTTTTTATTCACAATCCACGACGTACCCGACCCCAGACGTTGTGTCAGCGATGAATTGTAAAAAAAATTCTATAAAAGAGGAGTTAATATGTGAACAATAACTTGAGTGCGAATTACAAGCTTGTATATGTACATTACACTGCTTTTATTTTTTTTGATTTGTGCTGTTACTCTCCTCCCATCCGTGGAAAGGTAGTAATAGTTCAAATCTAAATAACGATAGCAATTAAATTAGAACGGTTGTTATGTTTCTATCCTACAGTAGAACCTCTACGTTAATTAGATTCGCATGAAAGAATTCAAATCCTATAAAAATATCGAATGTAGGTAATTTGAGATTGTTTTTCTTTCTCTAAACATTCAGTATGAGATGAGAGATTATTTCTTTAATAGAAACCAACTTTTTTTGAACATATGAACCACCTCGAAAAAGTACTCTTGCTCACATAGATTTGTATTCCACTCTGTATGATGCTGTGACACAACAAAGACAGACACAACAAAGACTGCACTGGATAAAGAGTTTCTTCCGCATCAGCTAAACATATTTTTATCATAAGATCTTACCTACGACAAGGCGACAATAGACCTACTCAGGTCTTCAATTCAACACCGTATGGAACATTCAGGGAAGGAATACACTTAAGGATAAATGATGAGGTCCAAATATATCTATCAAAGTAGTAAACTCTGAGGATATACAATATTAAAGTGCCTGACAGATGTAGTCAAATGTTTCAGCAAATTCTTTTGACACTACGTTCAAAAATATTTACTAGTTCAGAGTCTAAAGCTTCTGACATGTCTGCAGAAAATGCAAGGTTATTCACTTCACAGGCATTATCATCACCGTAGCCACTTGGTGCGTGATTTGCGCCATATGCTTGCGAAGATCCACAAATAACCAAAACCCCATACCGTCAAAATTGTTTTAACATCCCCTGGCATATTCCTACAGAAGTCGAATAAGTCTCAACAAGATACGTGGCAAACATAAGCAAACATATGCACGGCTTTAGAAATTTCGGCAAATTAAATATTTACCCAAAAGATGTGTCAGAAAAATGGACAGCTGTCAGATGACCGATAACAGAGCTTATCCACGCACACGCATGCACACAATCGTTTTGCTTTCTCTCTTCACCTTGAAATCAAATGGTTTACCAGGGGAAGGACTCACCTATAAGAGCGCAATTCAATGGCTGCACATATGGAATCAATTTACCGCGTTTCAAGCGCAGGATATTAGAATCTTCGCTTCCCCCAAACGCGAAACAAAAAAAAATTCTAACTTGTTTTCCTTAATTATTTGCAACTTGTTCACATTCGTGGCTGTGAAAGTGCGATGCAGGAAAAACTAAGAGCATTTCTAGCTCTTTATTCACTCTTAAATTTTCTCTGCACTCCCAACGCGTCAGAACGGCTAAAGTTCCAGTGCAAAACTTTCAAGCTGAGGACACATTCACAGCACACATAGCAAATACTTCACACTACCGCAAAAGTTTTCGTAGCACTTGAAACGCCAAGGAAGGGAAAGAAAAAGAACAAAAATATGAGGCGAAAATACAATATCAGGGGCTTCACTAAGCGACACGAGTTTCTGCGGCAAACACTGAGGAACGCGGGAACTGAAGATCACAGTCGATTCTGCAACAATTATCCGTTTGATTATTGGTGTTTGTTTATTGTTATTTTGGTGTTGTATCAAATTTGACAAGCAAGCGAGATTAAAGCAGCAGAAGCGAACTAGAAGCAGGATAAGGACTGTCAGCAAAGAGTGACAGCAGAGAAAAAGCCCTTTTCAGTGAGCAAAAAGGATACACGAAAGCAACAACAAATGCCTGATGCACTAATACAATTATGAGAACACCAAGAGCGGAATTATTGAATTTCGCTCTCTCTTTCATCTTTCATTCTCACATCCGCTCACAGGTTCAGCTTCTAGGTGCTGGCTGGCGTAGCGTTTTGTTACTTGGAAGCGGATACAGGATATTGGCTTTGTTGCTTTCACATCTGTTGTGGGTGGCAAGTGATTTGATTAAAAGCTCTTATTCCTATTTGGGGAATGACCGAAGCGCTGTGAGATACATATGCTTCCTTTTTCACTTTGTAGCATCGAAAGCTCTCAACACTTGTATGAATTTCCGGACTCCATCAGCTGATTGTTGTCCTCACAAATTCGTCGCCCTGCGCTATCGTTGTCGGTGCGCAGTGGGAAAGAAAAACCATTTAAATCGCTACTCCTTTCAAAAAAATCTTCGCATTTGCTGTTCCTCTCTCATTTTCCTTTTCCTAAGGTGAAGTGCTTCTAATGACGTGTATATAAGACCAATGCAACTTGAGATCCGCACAGGATAAGGCACACACTTGAGGGTTCTCCCTTGGATGAGGCTTGAACGCGATGAATATCTGAAGTGGATGAGAGCTTTTGTCTTAAGTTGTTGGTTTTAAGAAGTGAGCAGCTGTTGTGGATAATTTAATGGAAATTGTAAATTTATGGGTTTTGAAATTATAAGAGTGCGACATTTGCAACAGGTGAATTGTAGGCTGCGGTCACCCGTACGAGAAAGCGAGATGAAACCGGTGGTGGCTTCATAACCTCAGGAATAAGTAGCACAGGAACAACTGAGGCAAACAATCTTTGGTCGCAGAAGAAAGTTGTGATAAGCTCTTAAGCTCATCTTAGATTAAAGTCACAGTCTCCTCTAATGTTAGGCCTAAAGGTGACAGGCGGAAATTTCATCCCTTCAATCTACACGCGATTGTAGTAAGAAGTGTTGCCGACGCAGACGGACTGGCAAATTTCGTTGTGATTCACCAGGACATCTTTAGAATATGATTGAATAAAAACATTACCAATGAATCACAAAATCGTTTGCGTATTCTAGGAAAGGCGACTGTTTTGTCGACTTTGAATCAAATCTCCTTGATATGATCTTGCGTATTTGTTGTTATTCAAAACCGTCGATAGATTCTAAGTACGGTAGTTTAGGTCTGGAAAACCGCAGGCACACTTGGCAAAACCTTGAAAAGACCCAAGAAGTCCAAATCGAAAACGCCGTATATGACAACATGAAGAGAGACAGCTCCATGTTCAAACTAGAAATTTCTGCCTAACTCGTAAGAATGTGTTGTAATACTATGAGGAACTTTCGCTGCTCTATAAGTTCATAGCGACTTTTTATATTAAAAGAGATTTTTAAGAAGGCAACGTGCAGTCATGCACTCTTCTGAACACCTTATTTTAGAAATGGTGCAACGTCCACCGATGGACAACAGAGCTATGGCCCTTTAAATTTCCGTACAATTGCTGACATACACGGATGACACTGACATAAATGTTCAAACATAGCGAGCCCTCAAAGGAACGTTTGCTGACAATGGAAGTGGCTAAAATTACTCTTTCTGTAAATGAGGGCAAAACAATTTGTATTATGTTTTCAAAAAATGGCACAAACGACCGGTCATTTACCCAGAACTTCGCAAAAAGCTTCGTCTTAAACAGTACTGAAAAAATCAGCACTACGTTGAAACGCAGCATAAACGTTGTCTTTTTGGGATCAAGAGGCAATTGAACAATACAGCCCTCTTTCGAATGATAAAGTTGACAATGTATAAGACCCAAGGCTGTTTTGTCTCCGACTCTCTTCCTCATTTTTATAAGTTATCTCCTGTCTGCTACTTTTGATCCAATCCACTCCTTCGCTGACGATGGGACTCTCAGCTTCTATATACGATCCTGTTCTTCGGGCGTAAAATGGGAAGGGTAGCACATTGAATTTCGACCTTGACAGCATAATCAATTGGGGTAAAAAATCGATGCTCAGCCATTATCCATGAATGGCGGTTGTGTCGACGAAACCGGAAGACTTTCCATCCTTGGAATGTGTATCAATACAAGACTTAGTTGGAATGATCACTAAGTCTTGGCGAGGTCGCCAAAACGGCTGCAAAATGTTTAGGTTTCCTTAATCGATGCGAGAAACATTTCACCCCCTCTGATTTGGCTTCAAGTTACAAGGCTTACATCCGCCACAAGCTTGAATATAACGCTTATATCTAGTCTGATGCTCCCAAGACCTCAGTGCAACGACTAAGTAGAATACAACAGCGAGCGATAAAACTCATAGGAGACAGTACCATCTGTGATACGACATACAGCGATCTAGGACTTACCAAGCGTTTACAGATCTAACGGCTCTTGGCCATGTAGTATCTTCTGTTTACTAAACGACTCATTCAAACGAAAACACACGTAGCGAGGCACTTTAATCAACTTTGTAGCAAAACTTCCTGCTGGCTAGGGAAGTATGTTGGCTGAAGCCCAGGTTCACCTGGATTGCAGAAAGAAGAGGGCAGCGTCAAAGAAAGAAGATTGCAGCGTCAACACCCTAGCCTCTGTTTGTGAATTCTTATTCGCACCTTGAGGTATGAAATTAGTACCTTGATTTTGAGATGGGAACTTTCTGCGTTAGGTGGATACGTACAGTTGGAAGCAACAAACATGCCTTGAACTTGGCAAATATATGCTTTATCCAGAAACCATGCTAGAATTGTTTTGCTCAATAATTGTGCCCCTATTGAAGAGTAGACTTCAGGCGGCTGCTGTAAACACGGAAGGCACTATCTTCTACAAGTCAGTCCAACTGTGGGGATACGCAGATGATATCGACATCGTCGCGCGTTCTCAACGCGCAGTAGTGGACGCTTTCACGGCGATTGAAGAACAGGCGAAATGAGCTGGTCTACGGTCAATGGGGATAGGACGAAGTATATGCTGTGGAGCAAGAAACGATCCGCTGCATACCACCTAGGGCAAAACATCACAATCGTCAGCTCCAATTTAGAGATACTGAAGGAGTTTGTCTTCTTCTTCTTCTTCTTCTTAGGGCGCTACAGTCCAAGGTGGTAGAAGGAGTTTGTCTACCTCGGGGCAAAAGTGAACTCCACGAACGACATCACAGTGGAGACCCGACGTAGAATCGCACTTAGCAACCGATGCTACTTCGGTTTGTCAAAACAACTGGGCTCAAAACTCCTGACTCGAAGGACTAAAATCATGCTCTACAAAATTGTTATTTTACCATTCCTCCTATATAAAGCCGAATACTGAACACTAAGCAAAACTGCAGAGCTCATTCTTGGTACCTACGAAAGAAAATTTCTACGTCGGGTATATGGTCGCGTCTGGGAGGAAGGCGAATGGAGGACAAGACACAACCGCGAACTCTATGAGCTGCACCAGGATGTGGATGCGCATGGACAACAACGCTCCAGCTAAGAGGGTCTTCGAATCCGAGCGTCCTGGTTTGAGAAGGAGGAGAAGGGGCTATCAAGACCAAGTTATCGAGGATGCAGGACAGATTGGTCTTGATGACTGGAAGCAGTGTGCCCGTCAACGATCGAAGGCAGCGATGTCTAAAGCTCGGATCCTTCATGGGTCGTAGGCCTGTTAAATAAGTACGTAAGACTTCAGGCAGCGACTGGATGGCGCAGTTGGTTAAGTGCCTGCCCCAAGTTCGATTCCTAGTGAAATAGAATCTGGTCCAGTCACCATTTGCCGCTGGAATAAAATTAACGGCACTGGAGAAGGTTGCTACCTGGCAGTACAATGGACTCAGTTTTAAATCTGAGTGCTCCAGTAGTGTCTCAAAAATTTTCCGAAAAAAAAGGATTCAGGTGGCCATCAAGAAAACGTATACCTTTAAACAAAAGTGAGAAATCTATATAAATACAAATGCAGTTAATTTAAAAAGTTGTCTTTCCGTCGCGTTAACAAATGTTTACGTTTCATTTTCAACTTCCGGATCAATCTTTCTGTCTATATTTCCTAAAGGAGATCAGGCTGGAGAGATAGAACTGTTTGGAAAGACTACCCCCATCAACATTTATACGCAATTGAGCGGTGCAGTGGCGGCCGTCAGAGGTACATACAAAGAAAGCTGCAAGTCTCGTGTAAGAAAATACACATTATACGAAAGTGACAAGAAATTCGTCGCACAATATGCCAGCCAATAAAACTAGCACAAAGTCCTTCAGACAGAAAGAAAGCACAAAAACTATGTAGATTAGAAGAGAGAAAATCTGAGAAGCATTGTCAGCGAATGCCATGGCGTATAGACGTAGAAATGAATTGTGTTTCGTGTTAGAATATAGGAGGTTATAAATATTTTCTCGTTTTCTGAAAAACCAGCGTACTTTCGAGAGAATTAGAAATTTTCCTATGCTGCGATTTTAAGCACAAACTTCTTCCAGCTACTTGTAGTAAGTTTTAATATTCATCAAATTATACGCTGTTCTCTGTGCGCAACCCGTTCATTTCTTTGAAATTTAACGTCTTTCTTAAGCACATTCCATCAAATGCGAGGAATTGCGTATTTAAGCTAGATAAGTTTTCGAACAGCATAAATTTCTATATCTCTACTGCCCTATTACATCTTCCTACTACTCTACTACTACATTTAAATATTCTTTTTTAAGTATCATTCTCGAAAAGGTTCGATTTGGGGACTAGTTTGAAGATTATTATGATAAACTTTCTGAACGCAAAGAATAATTCTGATATGCTCAATTATAATAATAACAATAAAAATGGCGGCGCTACAGTCCGAAGTGGACTTGATCCTAGCTTCTCAGCAATCACTCGTATTGTACGTGCTATTGTTCTCCCACAAGTGGAGGGGACCTACAGTTCAATGCCAACTCCGAACGGCGAGATTGAGAAGCTCTTTCTAGACAGTTATACTCTTTGAGCATTGTCAGTGATTCGAAAGAGGTGGAGCTGTGAACAATTTTTTTTTAAAAATGTTTTGTCTAAACTTGGATTCAAACCTAGACTTGAAAGTCTAGTACGTGTGGGTCCACGCACAAACCCAAACGGACATGGCGCCAACATATGGGCTCATGCTCAATACTAATATAAAATAAACTTGGCAAGTGCGAGTTGTACTCACACGGGTAAGGTTCCGTCGCATAATATTGATGGATGATTTCTGAATATCTAACGACGTTTCCAAACTATTTCAGTTGAATTTTCTTCTAACTTCAACCCAAATCAACTATTCATTCATACATTCATACATCCAAACAAACATTTATCCATACATATACCTATACCTCTATCGAAGTTTATCCAACACAGAAAATCCCTTCCATCATACACATACCCAATCACTGCTCATGCCTGCGGTGTAGATAACACAAAAGATAACACTCATCAACGAATAGAGTGGTCGAACACAGCTTGAAATTTATGTGTGAAAATGAAAATATTTATCATTTTAAATCTTAGATATCTCAAAATTTCAACATAAATCGATATTCTGAAATTTATCATTTCTTAATGCTTACATTGATGTCTTCAAAACTGCGTTTTCAGATCTTCAAAATTCGCATGTCTATGATTGACCGTTTTTGGCCAATATCTCGGAAACTATTAAGGCCAGAATACTTGAAATGAAAGTACTCAATGAAGCCAAGTTTTTATATTTTTTTCAGATTTTTAAACACTTTGGTTTGGAAACGGCAGGGGGACGCATTAAAAACTTTTTAAATTTGGGTGCATTGTCATTGACATCTAGGCCTGAAGTACCTAATTCCAAAATTTCATGCCGATATCATTATAAGCTTCGGAGATAAAAAAGTGTGACAGACACGACGAAGGGACGGACGGACACACCGAAATTATAAAGGTTCCGTTTTTGTAGACGGAAGCTTAAAAATGAAAGGCGTAAACAAGAAAGAATGTTATAAATAAATTTTAACGTTTCTTATGCGCCACCCTATAGCAGGATGAGAATTCATTAAACAGATGTGCTTTCCCCCGTCCATATTTTACATTTGAGCTGATCTATGTGTACCACCAAAGCATCTAAGGTTAGGTTAGGTTAGGGGTGGTAGCTGAACTTCACATAGACCAATGTTGGTCCATAGTGTTGCAACTTAAAGAGTTAACCTAAGTGTTGACCTAATAGCCTTTATTGAAATATGATGATTTTGAGGTTATTCCAAATTTAATGAGAAGCCATATCGTTTACCGATTTGAAGAAAAGCTGTCTTAACGTTTTTTGTCTAGTTTTGGTCAGAGCAGGGCAAAATTCTATACAAAGTGTTCCAGTGTTTCACTGGCCGCTGAATCTTTGCAGTCTGTCTGCAGAAAATAGGCCAAGTTTGCGAGCATGATAACTCAATAGACAGTGGCCTGTAACGATACGAACCAGTGTGCTGTAGTGCACTCTGGATAACGAGATTAAGTTATGGCCAGAATATTTTAGTTATACGGCAGGTGTTGCTCCTGTTCCATATACTGCTAGCCACTTTATTTGACTCGGTATCAATTTCGGCGAAAAACAGCCGAATTGGCGCTGCAATGGTTATTGATTCTGTAGGGATTAGGTCACCTTGCTTAGCAAGTTCGTCAGCAGTTTCATTTCCTGGAATTCCTTCATGTCCAGGAACCCAGTATAGATAGACTATGTTATTTACACAAAGTATTTGTAGCGAGTTGTAGCAGTTGTATACGGTTTTAGATTTTATAGTGTTGCTTTGAAGTGCTCTGAGTTCGACCTGGCTATCCATAAAATTGCTATACAAATGTCTGCAGTCAGCAACAGCTGCTTTGTTTGACTTCAGCCTCGATACTGTTAACTTGATCGCTAGATACAGGTACGAAATTCTCTTATATACTTATGTGGCATTTGTATATCATCTCATAATCTGGCTTTACTGACATTATAAATTAAGCGCCTTCATCTCGTTTGATCAAACCTTCCTAAGTCGATTTCTTCGAATCATTGTCCAGGCGTCGATTGATACTCGTATATATTTCGATGTGGTGCGACAATTTTTCAAAATTAATCGCAACTTCACCCGTACTGGAGCCACCCCCAAATGGCCCCACTTTTTAAATTTGGGTACATCTGCATTGACATCTAGGCCTGAAGTACCTAATTCCAAAATTTCATGCCGATATCTTTATAAACTTCGGAGATAAAAAAGTGTGACAGACATGACGGACGGAGGAGCGGACGAACGGACACACCAAAATTATAAAGGTTCCGTTTTTGTAGATGGAATCTTAAAAATATGTGTATCTCCTGAGTGCAGGAGGAAAGGTCTTCCATGATTACTAATGGTACCGGGAGTTGAGCAAAAATCTATAATTTTCATTGGTTAACCTTAGCCGCAAGAATGAACGAGGAAGCGTGATAATAGCCTGTTGTGCGATTGCTCAACTCTAAGAAGAAGAAGATTGTAGCTATTAGGCAAACATTTCTTTAACGAGCTGAAAGATCTGAATTCAATGAGTTTAAATGCCCGATTTTCAAGGCTAATCTCGTTACCAAAGTATTAAAGTACAACTGGCACTTGTCCAGTTTATTTTATTGGATTTTTGTTATTGTTTTATTTGCCAAGGCGTTTTGTTTTGTTATTAGAAAATAAAAATACCTTTTCAAAACATCAAACATTTTCAAAATCGGATGTCTGGAACCCTTTTTATTAGTCTTTAATATGTCACCACATAGGTGTACACTTTCTTTTGAGGCTCACAGTAGAGTGGCATAGAGATGAACTAAGATTTCCACCAGTTTCTATGTTGGAGTGAAACAAATCGCACATCACATTATATCACATCACATCTCGACACATCGGCACCTCACGTCACCTCACATCTCACCTCTCTTTACCTCACGTCACCCTCTCGTCACCTCACGCCACCCTCATATCACCTCACGTTACTCTCACGCCACCTCACGTCACCCTCACGCCACATCACGTCACACTCACGCCACCTCACGCCACCCTCACGTCACCTCACGCCACCCTCACGTCACCTCACGTTACCCTCACGCCACATCACGTCACCCGCACGTCACACTCACGCCACCTCACGTCACCCTCACGCCACCCTCACGTCACCTCACGTTACCCTCACGTCACGTCACGTCACGTCACGTCACGTCACGTCACGTCACGTCACGTCACGTCACCCTCAAGTCACGTCACGTCACCCTCAAGTCACGTCACGTTACGTCACCCCCACTTCGCGTCACGTTATGTCATGTCGTGTCACGTCATATTACGCCACCTCACGTCATGCCACTTCATGTCACATCACATCACATCATTCCACGCCATGTCACGTCTTCCACGTCTCGTCACTTCACGTGGGGTGCAGTTAAGCGTGTTGTATGTATACATGACAATTTCGAAGAGTCCCTCCATATCGAAATTCGTCATGAATTATTTGTTCTCCACCCTCATATCACCTCACGTTACTCTCACGCCACCTCACGTCACCCTCACGCCACATCACGTCACACTCACGTCACCTCACGCCACCCTCACGTCACCTCACGTTACCCTCACGCCACCTCACGTCACCCTCACGCCACATCACGTCACCCTCACGTCACACTCACGCCACCTCACGTCACCCTCACGCCACCCTCACGTCACCTCACGTTACCCTCACGTCACGTCACGGCACGTCACGTCACCCTCAAGTCACGTCACGTTACGTCACCCCCACTTCACGTCACGTTATGTCATGTCGTGTCACGTCATATTACGCCACCTCACGTCATGCCACTTCATGTCACATCACATCACATCATTCCACGCCATGTCACGTCTTCCACGTCTCGTCACTTCACGTGGGGTGCAGTTAAGCGTGTTGTATGTATACATGACAATTTCGAAGAGTCCCTCCATATCGAAATTCGTCATGAATTATTTGTTCTTAATTTCCGTCTATGGCCAATAAAACATTGGCAACAAGAAGTGAAACCAACAAATGTCTTCAAATTTTTTTTCAAAGGCATAGAATCCTATATATATTCTGAAAAGTCTGTATTTCTAGTTTGCACAAATCGTAATAATTTTTAAAATCCTTTAAAAAATGGACTACTTTGCGTGGACTTGAAAATGTAACCTCTAATTGGTGCACGACAAAACATTGCAACTTTTAATTGTAATTACAGGGAAACTACTAAAAATCAATTTATAGTGGCAAATAATTGTCTTTGATGATTGTTTTACACCTTGGCATTAGGTGAATTTAATTTAGCATAGAATTTAATGAATTAATGGTACATATGGAGCTGATATTCCAGTCGTCGGGTATGCTTTCGTCTTCCCAAATTTTATAAATGATCTGGTTCTGATGCTCCCTACCAGAACATCGCCGCCAGTCTTGAAGAACTCTGGTGGCAAGTCACCTGAGCAATCGGCTCTTTTTTTTCTTCAGCTTTTTGATAACTGCATTCTTCTTCTCCATGGGATGTTGGGGTCGTTCGGGTCGGTGGAGATATGCTCTGTTGCGCTGAGCACTTTGACTTCTTAGAACCAAAACTTCGCTTGTTTCTCCTCTCTTGGCTTCTGGTCAGAATAGGTTGTGGTGTTGATGCGTCGGGATCGTTCAGTTCACTGAAGATGTGCTCAGTGACCCTGCCCACTTTGACTTCTTAGAGTCAAAACTTTGCATGATGCTTCTCTCTTGGTCTCGCAATCTACTCGTATATATAATGTGGCGCTCGCAAAGAAAAATAGAAATAATAAAATGTTAGTGTGTTCTAATTATGGCTGTTATTTGCCAAATATATTTCATGTTTATAGTATATTTTTATATATTTATTCTTACATATTGCCAATATCTATTCCGTATAGCCTATATATACAAGGCTATACGGAACGGCTGCGGATTATTCTGGAATATGTTGTTGTATATGTCTTTGATTAAATAATTATTGGTTTATTTATTTTGTTATGGTTTGACATTCGCTTTAAAGATAACGAATGTCACCAATCACGTGTGTCGCACCAATTTGCCGGTTTTGTGGTAAGAAAATGCGCTTCCGCTTTTGCCTTTATAATTGTTTCCACTCCCGGCCCTTGCACCTATAAGCCGTGGGCTGCGTCGAGAAATGGAGGAATTTGCCATCCCCATCCTCTGTTCCCAACACACCTATGATGTAGATTTCAGAGGAGTGGCCCAAATTAGTGAACTCCTCTTTCGGGAAGATCTCCAAGTCAGCGTTCACACTTTCTGTCCCCCGATAACCCTCTGAGCCGTAGGCAGTAGGCATCCTCTCGGGAAGTTCCCTAACACGCTCAGATGGGTCGGAGGTTGCGTCGATAAGTGGAACCAACTTTAATTCTTATTCTATGCCCCCTGCCAGTCGTAAATTGGCAAGCAGCACAGAAATTAAGAAAGTTATTTATGTAGATATTTTATTCTTATGTTTTTTTTTTATTATTATTTTCCGAACAAAACTACGACAAACGGAATCTTCACATCCTTGAAATGAAACCGCGAACCTAAACCAAGCCCTAATTGATGAACTTGACCTAAATCATGTGTACATGATTGACCGGGAAAAACGAACGAGAGACGAACAAAGAAAATTAAACTGTTTTGTAGAGACGTATTTAATTTCGTGTTCAGGTGTACGTGATACATTGATAGGCGTTCAATGTAACCATAATTCTTCTACCTAAACCAAACATTCGCTCGATGAAGCTGACCCAAAATATCCGCGCGCAAGCGGTCATTCATCGAAGATCGCGAACGAGAGGTGGAAAAAAAGGGTTTCGTTTGTTATTACAAACGATGGTATTCCAGCATGTTTCCATGCAATTGTATATCCACACAGATCATAAAATTGTTTTTATCTCGACCCACAAATTGTAGGCTAACCCGACCAACCGTAAACCATCTACCTAAACCGACATGCAACCGACGAAACTGACCCAAATATCCGCGCGCAAACGATCCTTTATCGAGCCTAACGGGAAGAGAAAAAAAAAGGAATAAACTGGGCAAGTGCGAGTTGTACTCGCACGGGGAAGGTTCCGTCGCATAATATTGATGGATGATTTCTGAATATCAAACGACGTTTCCAAACTATTTCAGTTGAATTATTCTTCTAACTTCAACCCAAATCAACCCTTCATTCATACATTCATAGATCCAATCAAACAGTCATTCATTCATACACATATCTATACCTCTATCCAAGATAACACAGCATGAAATTTATTTGTGAAAATTAAAATAGTGATCATTTTAATTCTTTGATATCTCAAAATTTGAATACTTACGCTGAGGTCTTCAAACTGCGTTTTCAGACCTTCAAAATTCGCATGTCGATGATTGACCGTTTTTGGCCAATATCTCGAAAACTATTAAGGCCAGAATGCTCGAAATTATTTTAAATGAAAGTACTCAAGGAAGCGAAGCTTTTGTGATTTTTTAAAATTTTTAAACTCTGGTTTAGAAATGGCAGGGGGGGATGCATTAAAAGAAACTTTGGAGCTCCATATTTTCCAAACGGTTCTTTGGATCAAAAACTCTTAATGGCAACTTCACCTATACTGGAGCCACCACCAAATGGCCCCAAATTTTAAATTTGGGTGCATGGGCAATGACATCTAGGCCTGAAGTACCTAATTCCAAAATTTCATGCCGATATCTTTATAAACTTCGAAGTGTGACAGACACGACGGACGGACACACCGAAATTATAAAGGTTCCGTTTTTGTAGACGGAACCTTAAAAATGCAGCATTTTGGACTATACTTGCTCTTTCCTTCATTTTTGCTGTCTTTCCGTAGCCAAGGGCTTTGCAACCACTTTCGATTTTTATTCCTTTTTTTTTCCATTGCTTTTTGTCATGTTTTTTTGAGCTCTCTAGGGATTCATTATCGATTTCAATTTTTCTCTTTGCGTCTCTGGAGCACACAAGACATTCGAAACATCTGCAGGCTTTTATAGACCATCTGCAACCATACTCGTAGGGACACCATTATTGCTTCTGAAATATACTCTTTTTTTGTTATCTACTCAAACTCAACCGACATAATTACTGATGGTGCTTTGGTGCGCCCATTCAGCTTGCCAATACCTGGCCAGGATGTCTTCAATCCAACGGGGTGTGAGGTGATCAACGTGTATGCTTCGAAATTGTATTTTTCAACCCCCCAAGCGTGCATGGAACGCTTATGCGTACATTACGTACCATAATGCACAACGGAGTCGAGCTACCAAATTGCCCTTAAACATTCAACTGCTTTCATCACCAAGTGAACTGCAGAAGCAGTCGACAGCAAGAACATGTTTCAATTTAAAGCACTCATCTTAAGCGAGTTCTCTAACCAATGTGTTACACTCTCGAGTCCTGCAGAAAGTCCAGCTTGCGTACTCGCTCGAGTATTAGTGTCATTAAGGCAATACATGGAGAGGACTTTTAAATATTCTCTAGACTCACGTCGCCCCCCTCCACACAACTCATTTAACCAACACGCTTGCACAGATTCACCTGCGTGCGATGGTGTGTGAACTGAGGACAGTTGAAACAATCATGGCAAGTGTATGAAGCTGAGGATTTCACGATCTCAAACAGGGTTTAATTTATTTAGGAAGAAGTGCTGTTGAGTATATTTAGCCACGCTACGAAGGTCCCCATTCTGGCAGGCCCCCTGCAACAATCCATAGTAACGTTTTTATTTTTCTGGTCATAAAAGCCGAGCAAAAGAACTCGAAGAGAAAGTGAAGCAAGGAAAAGAAAGAAGCAGATTGGATGCCCTCTCTGTCGTTTGTGTTGTCTTTACATCCCAGCCATCTCTAGGATGCTGCCTCATCTCGCATAATAAAACCAAACGTGTTCCTTCCATGGTCCATGTACATATTGGTCTTGCTCTCTGTGTTTTTATCCTTCTAAGAAACACGAGTGGAAAAATTCATTAAATATTAATCCGTGGCTAAAGTAATTTCGTATTCAATTACACCTGCCCGGGAGTGCTGTCTTATCGTGCGCCTCTTGGTCGTACAACGTCGGGCATGGAGTGAGTCCTTGGGACGACCAGTAGTGTGCAGGATATTTTAGAAAGTAGTAAGAGAAAACAACGTGCAAATAAACGGAATTATTTACATCACCTCGAACCTAACCTACGTGTGTTACATGTGGAGTGCACTACGATCTGAGGTGGCGACGACGGCGGAAGGGTTCAGTGAGTTCAGTTGAGATGCTCTTACCGATGCTGCTCCTGCTCCTGCTCCTGCTGCTGCTACAGCTATTTTATTTGTCTGGATGTCATTGCGTTTTATAGCCTTCTTCCACATCTATTGCATCTCATTCCCTTTCCATCACACAACACACACACACACACACACAAGTCACATGAACGATGTGTACTTCCCATTAAATGTGCTCGGATGGCAGCCCGAAAATGTTATCGTTATCCTGCTTTAAAATTCACCTTGGAAGTGAGCTTTGCTGAAAGACAATTGACATGCGAGGCTTACACTGGTTTTGTATCTTTTGTGGTTGATGGATGCTATTATGTTGTTTTGTTTGTAAAGAACTAACAAGGACATTCAATATTTGATAATGAAATGATACACACATCTGAGATGCGCATGAAGCCGCGCAATGGTTGTGTTATTAAGGTACTTACTTATGTTGGCTTGTTAAAGATTGATGAGCATTAGTCGTTTGTTGCCTCGAGACTCATGATGTCCTAAAAGCGAATCTGACACATAAGCGGGATTCACAAGCAACGACTGCAAAGGATGTACATGCATATGAATGTAAATAAGTATGAACATATGAGTTCTGTTGAAATGTATTCCATGCCGACGGTTGCTTCATTTGTCATTTAGAGCATTTTCGAAACAGAGTGAATCTCAATTAAACTTGCAGTGGCCTTATGGTTTAAATATAAGGTGGCGCAAAATTAATCATCCTATTGGAAGATGTTGTAATTTTTGCAAATGGCGTCGTACGCCAATCATATTTGACATCCGTGAACTAGACAGCTGCAGTATACAAACAGACAAGCAATGATCAATGGACAAGCCATCCTCAATCTCAACAACGGAGAGGTCGATTTTGTGTCGAAAATCATCATGACCAACGAGGCGCATTTCCACTGGCGCACTGAAAATCCGCGTGTGATGCACGAAGAACTATTACATCCTCTCAAAGACATTGCGCAGTGCGGCGTTCCTGCGGGAGAAGTGTTTTGGCCATATTTTTTTTTAGGACGCAATCGGCAATACTGTCACTGTTTCTGGCGAACGCTACAGGGCAATGATAAACGACTTCTTACTGCCGGAATTAGATGAGTGGTGCTTGGTGAATGTGTGGTTTCAACAAGACGATGCAACCTCACACACAGCACGAGGCACAGTGGAGGGAGCGTTTCCTGGTCGCATAATCTCCCGTTTTGGCGATTTGATATGGTCAGCAAGATCGCCTGATTTAAACATCCCAGACTTCTTTCTTTGTGGCTACTTGAAGTCGGGGATTTATGTCAACAAGCCTCAGACATCCGCAGCCCTTAAGGAGAATATTCGACAGGAATGTGAACAGTTATCACGGGAAAGCTTGTGGAAAGTCATGGACAATGTGATAAAACGGGCACAAATGTGTATCAACACTGGCGGATATCATCTTTTCGACTTAGCAGAAAAAAGTTTAAAGGTCCAAATAAAGATTTCCGCCACTCAAAATATTTTTTTTTTATTTTGTAAAAAAGTAATTCAAAAACAAAATTGGGTGATTAATTTTGCGCCACCTTGTACAAGCAAAGAAAAAGGAGGTTTCCTAGTAAGCATTCTC
This sequence comes from Myathropa florea, assembly GCA_930367185.1. NCBI lineage: Eukaryota > Metazoa > Arthropoda > Insecta > Diptera > Syrphidae > Myathropa > Myathropa florea. Next base: position 107,509,743 of record OV884002.1, read on the forward strand.
AAAGCAAAAAGTTGTGCCTAAATAAAGAGATAACTCTGATATGTGGTATCCATAACAACTTCACTGCGCTGTAAATTAGTAGCACCTGTAGAATATTCGAGAAACCACTTAAAATTCCCATCACCATCACAGGCTGAGGACAGTTCCCCGAAGATGTCTAAGATTACATTTTCAAAATACTGAACATCTCATAAAAAACAATCGATTCTTTCATCAATTATTGCTTAATTGAATGAAATGTCAAGCTGACTCCGATTTGCAAAGCTTGAGGAGCTTTCTTTGGCAGCATTGCTTTCCGACTCATTGCTCTCATGACGATGGTGCTCGTCATGAAATACAATCCAGAATATATACTTAAATGATCGCACCATCGAGGAAATATGGACCAATAACTACGTCTGTGTGGGCGCCGTGGCGTAGTGGGTAGGTGCGTCGACTCCTACGCTCGAGGTCGTTGGTTCGAATCTCGAAAAAAACATTCAACATTTTTTCACAGCTCCACCTCTTTCGAGTCACTTTCGAGTCACTGACAATGCTCAAAGAGTATTACTGTCTAGGAAAAGCTTCTCAAAATCGCCGTTCGGAGTCGGCATTAAACTGTAGGTCCCCTCCACTCGTGATAGAACAATAGCACGCATAACAGGAGTGGTTGCGTATAGCCGCCATATGATTTACAACAATCGCAAGCACGTACACTGCATCATACGACTTTCACATATCACAAATAAATTTGTATGAAGTTTTTCAATATTTTATGAATTGTAAAAAATCGCTGTTTTTTTTCATTATTTTCTATTAGGACAACTATATACAGGGTGGGCCATTTAGTGTTTTTTTGTTTTAAATCATAAGTATTTTGACATTGACAGCTATTTCTGCGCGGAATGGAATGAGTCCCATTACGCAACAACAACGAAAACAAGTTTTGGCCGAAATGAAGCACCCACAGCAATAGTTCGTGAGACTGGTAGTGGTATGCTAGTGGACAACACTCATGGTCCCCATCGGCGTACGGTAGCACAGATGAGAATGTGGCTGCTGTGGCCGAGAGTGTGAGACTCAATTCACAAACATCAACTCGCCATCGATCTCAACACCTCAACATTTCACGCACTAGCCTGCACAAAGATCTCGGATTCTTTGCTTACAAGGTCCAATTAACTGCACTCAACTATTGAAGGCGCGATTTACGACAGCCTCCTGCCTACGACAGCTTCCTGCCCCTCCGTCGCCCCATAATCAACCACCCCAGCCAGCTTCATCCATCAGCTACCATAACTTCGTGCCCCTCCGTCGGGTGTCCATCCAAATAAAAATGCAAATAAAATGTAATGCACAGGTGATAGCTGAACTGCTTACTCAGCGTCTGGGCCTTTTTCGTCCCAATTCGAGTTCAAGCTATCACCTTTGCAAAACGAATATTGTATTTCACACTAAATGTAATGCACAGGTGACAGCCAAACTGCTTATTCAATGTCTGGGCCGTTTCCGCCCTAATTCAAGTTCAAGCTGTCACCTTTGCAGATCGAAATCATAATCGTATTTAATAAAATTGTAATTTGGCAGTCATGAACTGACCACAAAAGTGAACGGTTGTTTTATTTTTTTTTCACTCCCACACAGTGGAGTACATAACATGCGCGACCATCCGCTGCGTTATTTCCTCGCAGTTTGGGTCTTAGAGCAGCTTGAACTGGACAATTTGGGAGAAAAATCTTCTTTTCTGACGCTGACAAGGCGCATTTTCATCTCGGCGGCTACGTCAACAATCGAAATTGCCGCATCTGGGGCTCGGAAAACTGAAAACCCGGACGTTATTGCTTAGAAGTCAATGCGAATGCATCCACAGAGAGTGACAGTTTGTTGCGGATTTTGGAGTGGTGGGTGGCATTAATTGGACCATTTATCTTGGAAAATGAGGCTGGGAACAACGTTTCGATCAACGGTGGGCTTTACAGTGCCACGTTAAGCGCCTTTTTTTTTTTACTGAAATTGAAGTCATGGATTTTGACGACCTCACATGTCGTGCCACAATCGATCTTTTGCGCACCAAATTCCCAAATCGTGTTATCAACCGTCTTGGCGATGCCAATTGGCCGCCTCGGAGCTGTGATTGACCCGTATGGAAGTTTTTTTTTTGTGGGAAACCGTGAAGGGCCCATATTATGCCAACAATCCGGAAACGATTCAAGCACTTAAGGCCAATATCATCCAAGGAAACCGCGAGCTACAGCCCGAAAGCACCAATAATGTCTTGGAAAACTGGGGTGACAGAATGCGTTACTGCGAAGCCTGCTAAGGCAACCACTTGAACGACGTTGTTGTTGTATTTCATAATTAATACTATTCAGGTTAATTTGGTTGCATTTTCAAAAAGAAACTTGCATTTGGTCCACTCTGTACTGCCAGCAACACAGTTCCGCTGGACCCGTCCCAAAGTGAATAGCAGTTCGGTGGATATTCCTTTCCTTTCTTGCAATACCTCATTCCTGAAAATGAGGCTGTTCACTAAATTTTTCTGATTTGTCCATCAAACCTGATTGCTTACTTATGCACATCTAGTTTCTGCCGAAGCCTTTAGGGGGCCAATTCCCAACTGAAACAGCATTCTTCACGCTTCAAGTCAGGTGTTGTAGGCCTTGATTTTCCCATCTGCGTCGTATGTGCGTCCTAACCCATTAGCTCCCAAGGCAGAATCTTTCCAAATTTGTAACGTCTCAGTGCAGGATCTTCAGACAAGTACACATTTGAACAGGATATTGACCGAAAATAAAGTATGCATCCATCATTTATCTGCAACAATTACAGAAATTCTGATATTAATATCATTCTCATTTGGCTCACATTATTCTATGAGCCAATATTTATGACCAGAAGTGCGTGCATATGTATCTACTACCACCAAAACTCCTCTAAGAATATAATAGGAAGATAACCTCATTCCAAAACTAAGAAGCTAATCGATGACTCACTTCAAAGGTTTCCCAAATATTTCAATCAACAGATCCCATCACAAATTATCAGCACAAGTGCCAACCCTCGCGCGAGGTCAATTGGCAATCGCCTTCATGAAAACATGCTCAGAATCTAAGAATAGGAAGCACAATCCAACACCATACACCAGAGCCATGTGGCCATATGGTAGGGCACCACGATTTAAAATCAATCAAGCATTCCTCGCTACAACATCAGAAGGCCCTAAGGACATATATGTACAGTGTGTGCCTCATGTGGTTCAATTCTGCCACACTCACACTTAGCAGTTGATCCCAGTTGACTTTCTGCTCGTACCGAGCCTCACTGCAATGCAGGCGCTTCAGTGCAATTCCATAGTGACACGATTGTGTAATGAACCTGAATGTGTTTGGCCTACAGAAACAGCTCCGTGCCAAGCATGGAAGGCATTTTAATTTTAAACCCAAACAGGCAATGGAGTTGATGGGCTGTTGTGTGTAGACGTTGATGGTGTGTAGGGGACTTAGTGCCGCTGTTCATTACCGTCTGCAGGTGGATTATATATAGAATCAAGCAAAATTAATCGTTCTAATAAAAATAACCTACAACTATGATATGCATACACGTCTTTACATAAGCAGCAGTAGCCATAAATCCATTCCCACATGCATTTACTTACATAACACGTTTAGCTCTTAACACAGTGATTAGAGAAAATAACTTGTGAAGTTGAGCTTATGGATGTTCCCGTCGAGCTTCTACAAGGCAATCCTGCAAAAATTCATCATGAAAGAAGATAAATGATGTTGAGGAAGGTAACTTATTCAGACCAACTTCTCTGCACCCGACGAATTAATACTCCGCTGTTGACATACCTGCTGTTCAACTGGAATCTTCTCGAAAATAATATCCGAGGACGTAGGCGTGCAAACAAGATTAATGTGAGTGCAGTCCATGCTGAAGATTCTTACTGAAACCTTAATGGAAAACATGGCCCCTATACATTTTCGAACGCTTGAAGCACACTTTTAGCCACAACGAAAAGTGATACAATACCGGTGGAGAGAGGTTGAAATATCTGATGGAGATATTATTTGAAGAATCATTTGTGGTTCTAACAAACGATCAAATAAACGCAACTGAAAAATTGTTTACAAAATGTTGATGCACAAATCGTTTGCAATGGCTCAAGTAATTTGACGGTTTGGTTAGGCTTACGATGAATATTCGATTCGTATCTTACTAACTGTCGAAGCACTCATGTGGAAGATACCATAGTGTGTCGTTTTCAAAGCTGTATTTCACCACCACGGGACTTAATTTTCTCATCACGATTATGAATATATCGTGGCGGCTATTTGAAAGTTACTTAAACAAGTGAAGACTTGTAGTATCAATCGCACCTTATTATGTCGAGACTAACAGATATGTAAGAGTGACTTCACACTTCGCTAACCAAGTGGTCAACCAAAGTGGTCATTCCAGGATTTTAAAGCACTGGCACTTGAGGCACACGGCTTAAATTATCTGTTTAATTTTGGCCAAAATGGAGCACCTACCGCGACTGCTGTACGCAAGTTTGTGCAAAAAGTTCGTGAGACTGGTATGCTAGTGGACAACACCCACGGTCCCTGGAGTCATACGGGGAAGGAGAGAAAGAGAAAGTGGCTACTGTGGCCAAGAGTGTGAGACTCAATTCACGAGCATCAACTCGCCATCGATCTCAACAGCTCAACATTTCACGCACTAGCTTGCGGAGAATTCTGCACACAGATCTTGGATTATTCGCTTACAAGGTCCAATTGACTAATCAATTGAAGGTGCCCGACCATCTGCTTCGTTATCCCTTCGCAGTTTGGGTCTTAGACTAGATTGAATTGGGCAACGACTTTTGGGCAAAAAAACATCTTCTTCTGACTTTTTTTTTGACTCTTTTGACTCGGAAAACCCGCACGTTATTGTTTAGAAGCCAATGCCAATGCATCCACAGAGAGTGACAGTTGGGTGCGGATTGTGGAGTGGTGGCATCATTGAATCATTTTTCTTCGATAATGAGGATGGGAACAACTTTTTGGTCAACTGTGGGCGTTACATATTGTTGCGATATTAACCGACTTTTTTTTTTACTGAAATTGATGACATGGATTGGGACGAGCTCTGGTTCATGCAGGATGGCGCGTCATGCCACACAGACCATCTTTTGCACTAAATTCCCAAACCGTTTTATCAGCCGTCTTGGTGATGTCAATTGGCCGCCTCGGAGCTGCGATTTAACCCCTTTGGACTTTTTTTTTGTGGGGAACCGTGAAGGACTGACGTTATACCAACAATCCGGAAACAATTCGAGCATTTAAGGCCAATATCATCCAAGCAATCTGTGAGCTGCAGCCCGAAACCATCAACAAGGTGTTGGAAAATTGGTGTGGCAGAAACGACATTGTATTTCATAATTAATAAGAATCTTAATTTTGTTCATTTTACTACATTCTTAAAAAGAAATTATTATTTGGTAAACCCTGTATGTATTATATTGTCTGGGGTGCATTTGGGCCTAGCTTCTGCACGAATCAATCGTGTTGGATGTGCTATTGATCTCTCACTAATGAACAGAACTAACAGTTTTATGCCGACTGCTCGTTCGCACCAGCGAGTTTTGAGATTTTTTTTAACAATTTAATCTCTTGTCATAAAGTGTAATGCTCGGCCACTTTTTTCTATAAGACCTCCCTACATTGCCGGACATCTCTTAGCGAGATGGCTGAGCATTTTATTATTCACCTTAAGTGGGTGATGGAACATAGTAACATTCCAGGGAATTGTGAAGGCGATGATCTCGCCAAGCGTGGAGCGGTCTGTACAAAGCTTCCTGGTGGAGAACTTGCGTCCATGCCATTCGCTACAGTTAAACTTCTTTTAAAAAATCCTGCTTTTGAAAACACCAACTTAAGATGGTCAGATGGCACTAAATGCCTCATCGCAAAACAAATTTTGGCCTAAACTCGATTTAAAAAACGTAAAACGTTCACTCTACCTCATTAGAATGAACAGTTCATCTCTAAAGACTCTCGTCGGCGTTATCACAGGAAACTGCGATTGGCACACACGCCTTAAGAATGGGACTCCCTCTTAACGACTTCTGCATAAGCTGCAGACACGAAGAAGAAAAGGAAAGTTTAACGCATCTTCTCTGCATATATAGCGCTCTCTCCTTCCTCAGGAAGAAAGACCTTCCAGCTCACTTCTTTAACGGGTTAAGCGAACTGCACAATGTCAGCTTCCATCAACTAAGAAGATTCGTAGCAAGCACCAAATGGTTTGCTGGATAGGTGACATCCGATCCGCGTGGTACCACAATGGGCCTACGTTGGCCTATCTGTGACTGCTGTCTGCAGTCAGCCACCTAAACCTAATATAACTTAACAATCCATCTGCGTCAGGTGTCTTGCCCCAAAAAGCAGCGGTTGGCAAGAGCTATTCTGCGTTTGATTTCGGTACTGATGTTGTTTACCGTGGAACCAAGGTAGACGAAGTCCTTAACTAACTCAAAGTTATAGCTGTCCGTGCTGACGTTCTGGCCAAGTCGTCGATGTTGTGCGTCCTTTCTTGATGACAGCATATACTTTGTTTTGCCCTCGTTTACCGCCAGACACATTTTAGCCGCTTCCGTTTCAATGCCAGCAAACACATCATTGACGGCTCTCTGTGTTCGCCCAATCACGTCAATGTCATCTGCGTAAGCTAGCAGTTGAACGGACTTTTGGAAGATTGTCCCTCTTGTATTGGCCAGTGAGTTTTGCACTATCTTCTCAAGAACGATGTTAAAGAAATCACATGACAGCGCGTCGCCTTGTCTTTCTTGACTTTAAAGGTCTCGGTGAGTTCGTTACCGACCTTGATGGAGCAGCGAAAGTTCTCCATCGTCATCCTGCTCAGTCTGACGAGTTTGGCAGGAATGTTACAACTAGACATGGCGCTACATAGCTCGTCTCTATACACGCTGTCATATGCGGCCTTAAAATCGACAAATAGATGGTGTGTGTCGATCTGCATTTCTTGGGTCTTCTCCTGGATCTGCCGCATGTTTGAAGATTTGATCGATGGTGGACTTCCCGGCTTTAAACCACACTGCCACAACCACACACGGTACGGACCTATCAGATTGGTGACGAAAGTTTTCAGGCGTTCACACAGAATGGCAGTAAAAATCTTACAGGCTATGTTACGGAGACAAAGGGGTCTCCTTTCTTGTGGATCGGGCAAACGATACTGAGATTCCATTCGTCGACCATGCTTTTCTCCGACCATATCTTACAGATGAGCTGGTGCCTGCGCCCAAGCAGATCACCTCCAGCTGCCTTAAACATTTCAGCGGGCAGACCATCTGCACCAGCAGCTTTATTAGACTTCAGTCTCTATATCGCTATGTTGACTTCGTCGTGATCGGGGGGACGGTATTCTCCTCTATCATCGTCCGTTGTGTTGAGTGGAACATTCTGCCTGACAGCGGTATTTGTGTCCTCATCGCCGTTCAACAGTCTGCAGAAATGATTTTTCCAAATTCTCAGTATCGACTGCGAATCTACTATTAGTTGTCCATTTTCGTCCCGGCAAGCTTCTGTCCGAACTTTATATCCTTTCGATAAAAGTTTTATCCGTTGGTAAAACTTTCGGGCATCATTCCTGCCATAACACCTCTCCATCCCCTCGATCGCGCGCTTCTCGTGCTCTTTCTTTTTTTTTCCTGAGAAGCCGGTTCTCTTCCCTTCGTTTCTGTTCGTAGAGCTCACGAACAGCTCTCGTGGTTCGATGAAGCGTTGCCTGGTAGGCTTTTTTTCCTAGTTGCAGTTTTAAGACCCAGCACATCAGTAACGGCTTCTCTGATGTCTATTTGACAACGTTTCCATTCTTCGTCCATTGTTAGTGCAGGCGACGTAGAATTTTCGGAGAGTTTAAGAGAGACTCGATCGGCTAAGTTCCTGGCAGTCTGTTGCGATTGTAGCTTTTCGACGTCAAACCGTGGTTGTCTTCCTCGACTCCGTTGTTCTGTCGATATTCGTGTCCCTTACCTTGGCTATAACAAGGAAATGGTCCGAGTTGATGTTGGCGCCTAGGAATGTTCGGACATCAAGAATACTGGAAGAGTGTCTGACGTCGATCGAAACGTGATCAATCTGGTTGACGGTTGAATGATCAGGGGACGCCAGATCCCTTTAGATCAATACATTATTCCATCGATTTGAATCGTAGAACACTTTAATTTAGAAATATGAGTTCTGGGCTGATTTTAAATTAAAGAAAATATAAAATTTTCTCACACTTCGCAAAGTCTATTCAAGCATTTACATTCCCAAACAGATGGAAAAAAAAGAGTTAAGAGAAAATGTCTCATAGTCATGCGATTAGTTACGCGCCATATAAATTGCTTAGACTTCAAATAAGAAAATTCCCCGGCCATTTCATAAAGGACGCACTCGCCTGGACTTGAATGAGGAGGATATACACCGAAACGACGGATAAAACGAAATGAGACAAGGTAATTAAATGTCCACACTATCGCACATACGTTGGCCGTCGGTTGTCTCCTTAATTAAAGTGAAATTCCCATTACGCCATGCACGGGATACTTTTCCACTTCCGTTCAGAAAACTCACTTCAACCCTAACCTCAGTCGGACGTCTTTGGCAAAGGCAGCAACAACTACAGCGAACAGCGCAATAGAATCCATTAGAAGGGATAATAAAACCACATCTCTCACTCAAGTCCTTTTTGTTCTCTCTCGGCCCCCGCTCTCAGTTGCTGCACCTTCCATATGTGTGAAGACTGGCTGTGTGTATTAAAAAAGAGGCGAAAAAAAATAAGGATTCTCTCACCCACCCGGGACGAAACGATTTTAAGAACAAAGGACCTAGCCATTCATACAGATGCTTCTTTTGTGACTTTGTCGTAGGCCGGAGACAGCATAAAGGATGGGGCTCACCGTCTTCTCAGTTCGTCCGGTGAATGGCATGACTGCAGTTTCCTTTGCCACATATCCTGTTGCTCTGTTTTTGTTGGCGGTTTTTTTTATTCCTACTCGTATCTTTTTGTTTCCTTTGTCTTGAGATTTATTTTCACAAAGCCATCAGAGCAAGGGATGAGCGCTGTGAGTGCCACATTCCACATTTGTCTGCATTCCGCGCGAAGGAAATTGTTGCTTCAACAAATCCTCGGTTTTTGCTGGTTGTTTTGTGTCTCCTATCCTGGTCATTCCTTAATTGAATTACGCTTGTGTAATTGACAAGTGCGTATGTCCACGTGTGGTTGTGCTCGTCCCTTCGTTGAAGACATGTGCAACAGCAACTGTTTGACTTCATGCCTCTCTCGCGCATTTTTAATCAAATTATTACTGGGCACCGGCTAATTGCATTTGGACCTTAACAGAGTCCCAAAGGGCTTGGGTGACCAATGTGATAGACACCCTTATAATTGCATTTTCTGCAATATTACATTGTTCCATTTACATGCACACAATGTAACACTGCTCTCGTGGATGCTTTCAAATAAGAAAAATGTTTACTCCTATGGGATGGAGTGTAGAAAATGTATTACTATCTAAAGGGCCCTTTAAGGCTTTCGAAGTTACACGATACAAGGTGTTAGCATATGGTTAACCATATTCCACATCAGTTTGATCTTTCCTTTTAAAAATTCCAGTCAAATTTAGATGTCGTTGATCCAAGACAAGTTGTATGTGCATGAACACTTAATACTCACTTTGAAGAGAAACAAATCAATTAAAATTCACTCGTAAATAATTATTAAAATTCTGAAGCCGTCTGTTGTCATACTTTAGTGCGAATTTGAATTTTTATTTGAAAACGAATAAAGGAACGTTTATGTTTTCGACTTCAGTGTGCGACTTAAGAACACTGTTTAAGATATATATTCCCCTCCACTCGAAACTGAACATTTGTCAGTAAAGGAGGAACAAATTGAAATTCAATAAGTAGTCTCGTGGGCGTCGTGGTGCGTCGAATCCTACGCTCTAAATCTGGGTTCGATTCCTGAAAAAAAACAACTATAATATTTTCAAGGCTTCACCTCTTTGGTTCCCCAATCTCGCCGCCATCCCCTCCACCTATGAGAGAGCAACAGCACGCACAACACGAATGGTTGCTAAGAAGCTAGGCCCAAGTCCACTTCGGATTGTAGTGTCCCCATTATTATTATTAATTAGTCTCAACAGAGCTTCAAGATCACGGATATTTCGATGATGCTATCTATATTCAAGAGCTCTGCTGACCATGAAGTCTTTTAGTGGATACATAAATGTACGCGAGTGGTTTTCGAAAAGTTTGTAAATTATTTTCTTTGCTAATTTGCAAGCTGGCTTCAAATAACCTATTGGACTATTTGGATCTGCTTGGCATTATGGAGTCATATACAGAAGATCCAATGATTTTGTTGAGATCCCTCTCAACGGTGCCACCTTAAACGTGGACATTTCACCGGTTCAGCATCGAAAGTCCTTTGGGCCGGAGCTAAGTTGTCCAACCACTCTACATCTCGCCTTAAATTGCTGGATCAATTGAACCTTGTAAGCGAATAATCCGAGATCTTTGTGCAGAATTCTCCTCAGGATAGGGCGTGAAACGTTGAGCTGTTGAGATCGATGGCGAGGTGATGTTTGTGAATTGAGTCTCACACTCTCGGTCAATTCATGGGGTACCCACTTATCGCATTTCTTTATCTTACTCCTCAGCTTTGTGGAATCTCCAGCATAGATTTCGTTGGGTCCGCATCCACCGTTGCTCTTAAAACATCATCGTCAACAAACGTTTCCGGCTTGCCTGGTACTTCATTTTCGAGGAAATACAGATTGTATTGGTTGTAAGACTGGCAAGGAGTCTAAAGATCGAACACTTAAAGTGGCTGGCTGATATGGCCACACAGATCCGCCTCGAAAATGTTCAACACGGAGTGAGTGGAAAATTCAATAAAGAGCGACAAAAGGATATTTGGAGGACGGTCAACTTGTACGCCACGACGAAAGTTGTCTTCTAGGATATAATTCTTGAAATTGGTCAATGCTAAGAAATAAGTCAAAAACTAATTTCCAAAATCATGCTGAAAGAAAATGCTATGATAGCGATAAACAGATGTCAACTTAATGGCTGCATGAACGTATTGCTTATGCAGCTAACACCATTTGCTAGCAGTTCGAATTGTAAAGACTATTTTTGAAAGAACTTCGGCACCAGACTACCTACATGTTGTTGTAATGTTTGTCCATCAAGTACCGACGCGAACTGCAGCGAAGAAAATACACAAAAAGTAAAGTATTTCCGTGTATTGTTGTTATTGTATCCTTTGAACATGTTTGCGCTTGCACATCAAGGATAATTGTTCCGCCGAACGGAGTTGATGTGTGCAAAGTCCAGTGTGTACATATATCCGCCAAATTGTTAAAAACAATTCCTTTTGTTTTCATTTGTTTCATTGAGTTTTTTTTTAATCTTTTTTATAAATTTAATTCATTGTGCAAGGGATAAAATTAATTGCAAGAGATTGTAGTCTATCTCAGGCCACAGCACATACGCCCACATTCGTACACTCTGACCCCAGCCGTCCATCAATTACCGCCGGGGCAGCGGCTTTGAGCTAAAAACACAGAAAACCGAAACAATAAAGCATCCAAAATGGCGATTTTGATTCGCAAAACAATGCATCGGCCGAAAAAATTCCGACTTTTCACACTCCGTTGGAATAAAAATTCATTAAAACTTTTTATTATTTCACATTTCGGACATTTATGTGACGTGGCGGCATCATGTATTCCCTCATTCCTTGAAAACTGACCATTGGCATGTTTCACGCTGACGGAAGCAGCAAGAAATGCGGTCTACTCTGAAATTGATGCTGGTTTCTGATAGCACCAAGCTGTGAGGGGGCAGAGTTGAGCATGGTAATTTGTTCGCGAATCCTTTCGGTATATTCGTATGGTGGATTTTTTATTATGCCTCCTCCAGTCGTTGAGCAATGGATTAGCGCACTGTGGATAATTTATGATATAATTAATTTTCTGCAAAAGGTTGACTCAAAGAGCTTGTGATTGAGGCTTAAAGCCAACGTATATATTCGGCCTGGCAGGAAGGACTTGAAGCATTGTTGAATGTCGCTTTGCGATCGTACAGCGATCAAAACAAGTATTTGACAAGGAAGCCCTCTTGAGTGAAGAATACAATAATATTACTTAGGAGTAATAATTTGACCGCAGAAGTTCTCCGGACGGTATGGTTCTCTTCCCCCCATAAGTATAGTCCTTAGTTGCAGATAAAATGAAAGATGTGAAAAAATGGGAAGAAAGTCTAGTACCCTATCAGACATTAGGGAGAAACGACATAAATGAAATGGTGAAACATGAAATGGTGTTTATTGTGTATGCCTTTTCTTGTAATATCTGATAGCACCCCACTCACTTGGGCGCTAAGTCCAATCATGGTCTAAATTAAAATTACCTAAATACGTCCTAATGCTGCGAACCTCTTCAGGAGAGTTTTGAAATTATGGTTCGTAAAAACTTAAGCAGCACCAGCACATACGGCCACAAACATATCTATGTGCTGATGCTGGGATGAAGGTTAACGTGGACAAATCCGATGTTATGGTTATTTCCAGACCGCCTGTTCAATGCACTCTACATGTTAGTGAAGTCCCATTGAAACAGGTGGAGGAATTTAAGTATCTCGGGGTCTTCTTCAGGAGTGATGAGAGGAATGATGCTGAGCTTTCCTGTAGGATCTTTAATCAGGAAGGCCGAGCTTGGTGTGAAAACCAAGTTAGCGGTTTTTAACGCAGTATTTGTTCAAACTCTCACCTATAGTCATGAAATTTGGGTAATGACCGAAAGAATAAGATCGCGAATACAAGCTGCCGAGATAAGATTTCTTCGTGCACACACGGTAGTGCGCGAGGAACTCGACATTGGGCAGCTGTTCGTACGGAAAGGTCTGTACTTCGATGGTTTGGTCACATGGCACGAATGTCACCATCATCATGACTTCCGAGGCGTGCCTTGAATGTGATTTCATCAGATAGGCGACCGCTTGACAGACCCGGAACGAGATGGTCGAGTCCAAACACTCGCCTGGTTACGCTTGGGCATAACTCCTGATGAGTTAGAGTCGATGGCGGAGGATCGAGTTGCCTGGAGATCTCTGGTGCAGGTTCTGCGTGCAATTTTTAGTCTCGTTGCCGTTGATGGCATCTGGAGGAGAAGTTTCAACAACGAACTATGTGGGTTGTATGGCGGCATGAGCCTAGTCAAGCGTCTATGGATAACATGTAAATATGTAGAGCGTACTATTGGCGAATTGTGAATGCTCTTACAAAATCTATTTCAGAGGCTTCTGGTTTTGTTTCAGTAATTTCATTTCCAAAACTGTTTTGGAGCATAAACGTTTTTTAAAACCAACTCATACAATTTCCAAAATGCCCCGATAGCAGTCACCAGTAACTGTTACAGATCTAGCCTGCTTAAAGAAATATGACGGTTCAACGGAAATAGCAACCAAACTGGGTGTCGTTTGCGAATCATATTCATCGTTGCATAAGTTTGCAAAGAACGCTTGATAATGTGAATGTGAATCTTTTTCAGCACTATATTTAAGAAGTTTTGTTTTTAACAAAACAGAACCAGCACAGCGGATATCAATCTTTTCGGATAGTCAAGCTGCTGTCAAAGGCTCTAACATCCATAACCACAACGTCAAAACTAGTAGATTGCTGCTGCAAGGAACTATCCATTATAGGTGAACGGAGCCCGGTCTCTTTGATCTGGGTTCCCGGGCACACGGGTATAATAGGAAACGAAGCGGCAGACGAGCTAGCCAGACAAGGATCCAAACTCGATAGTCTCGTTGTGGAACAAATCCAGTCTCCACTAGGCTTCGTAAAAAATACCATCTACAATCACTTCCTCAAGATCGCCAACGAAAGATGGACCAAGCTGGAAACATTTGTCCTATCCAGAAGCTTATGGCCCAAATACAACCAAAAGAGAACAAAAGACCTGCTCAACAACAGTAGGAAAAACATATCCAGAATCACAGCGGTCTGTACTGGATACTGGGCTGTTGGCAGGCATGCTGAGAGACTAGGCATACCATTTAACTCGCACTGCCGTAGTTGCCGGGTGGAAACTGAGCCAGAAACCCCCGAGCACTTTCTGTGCAAATGTCCGGCTCTAGCTAGAGTCAGACAACGCACTCTGGGCGTTGCCTTCTCCAACACCCCTAATAATCTCTCAGAAGCAAACATTCATAGTCTGCTAGCCTTCATAAATTCCACAAAGTGGTTTCAAAATTAGGCTAATCTGAGTGAATACACACTCCTTTTCACCCCCATCTCACAAATTAGTTATCCCATAGGATGTGGTATCAAAACGGCGCTTTCATGGCGCTAAGTGGGTGCGAAAACAGGATCTGTATGTCCACCGCCACTTTTACCTACCTACCCATATTTAAGAAGTTACTCGATAGTGCTTTTTCTTTCCAAGATCTGGAGAACGTTTCAAAAGGTATCGGTGTCTAAAAAATTGAATTTCACTCCGCAACGCGAACTTTTCATCGTATTGCGACATTAAGCCCCTGACGATGCTTGTTTTGATATGTTTTATAAGAAGTTTCTATGTACCGATTTGAAACTATTTGACATTTTGCAGTATGTGCAAAAATGTGGAGCTGGAGGCCAAGGGACTAACACTAACACTGGAACAGTACACTGGATATGATTTGTAGCCAATGTGAAGTAGGAAAATATGATACTTCTAAAGTTGTCACAAGAGATGTGAAAACACCTTTTTGCAGATAAAGTTTATTTAACTGAAATGCGTAAAATTGCCAAAATTTTGCAAATGATCTTGTGCAAGATTCCCAACAATTCATCTCCGTCTGATTTGATGAACTCTGGTTATGAGCAGCTCTTTTACGCAACGAATGCAACAGCTTATAACTGCCTACCACGGAATCATGTCAACAGCGTCACATTTAGCTATTGAAAAATTCGTTAAGTACAGTCTTGCTCTTCAGGTTTAATAAACTACCAACGTTAATAACAATTATAAAAATGGCGGAGCTACAATCCGAGGTGGACTTGGGCCAAAATTCTCAGCAACCACTCGTGTTGTGCGAGCTAATATTCTCTTTCTAGCGGAACCGACCTACAAATTAATGACGACTCTGATCGGTGAGATTGAGAAGCATTTTCTAGACAGTTATACTCTTTAAGCATTGTCAGTGACTCGAAAGAGGTGAAGCAGTAAACAATTCTTTTCGAAAAATACTTACTTGTTTTGGGATAAGACTTGAGAGTGTAGTGCGTGGGTTTCGACGCACATACCCAGAGCGCCACCAGAAAAAAGTGCCAACGTTACGACATATTATTTCGACATCCCTGTTCTCTTCTACTGCATGTCTATATAATCTGCAATTAAATCTTTTCAATACTGTCTCGGACTCTTAAACAGATCTGCTGCGTAATCTACCAACAGAGTCTATTTCCGTTTCCCCTTCACTTTTCAATTAATCTAAACCAAATGAAATCCACATTCAAAGTATTTAAAAAATTAAACAAAATCTCTTGCTAAAAACTCATCTAAAGTGTAACATTTAGCTCGAACTTTTCAACCCTCAACATATGCCGGAATCCGACAACAATTCAAATATTCCGCGCCGGCATTCGGAATCATTCACCATCACTTGTCGGATGAGTTTTCACTCCCAAAAGCATGCTTTGGTGGTTCATCAATCATTAATGCGTTGGGCGCGTTATGCTCTGGGAACTAAGTGTGTTCGCGTGGTATGCCTAGCGCTATGGCGTCATTCATGCGAAATTTATACTTGTATCCGCCACACCCCTACACACTGGCGGGTATCCACGTTGAGTGTATCCATCCGCTTCGTTCGTTTACAGGCAATTTGTGATTTTGACCCGCAGCACCGCAGACTGTGTCTCCTTATTGCACACCACCATCAGCCGCCAACGGTCGGGCGAATATGAAAAACCGATTTACTGCTAAGGCGGGTGGCTAAAAGGGCAGATTTTGTTTCAATTTTCTCCTTTTTTGTGTTATGATGGCTCGTGAAACGTTGAGTGGGAATAGAAAATCGCAAACCCGTCATAAGTACGAGTAGATACGTACTATAGAGCAGCAAAAACGAAAGTAAATTCTGGTCGAAGGGGAAAAGATAATTTATTTTATGAGTGTTGAATCCTTGGGGAAATCTGTTTCACTATACGAGTACTATACCCCCCACCCTCCCATCGCCCATTGCTTACCTGTTTGGCTTTCAATTAATTTTTCTCTTTTGTATCGTCAAGGTATGGCTGAAAAGCAAAACAAATTATCCGACTACCGGTGTTATCTACGGGTATGGGATCAGACAAAATTTTTGGATATTAATAACACGGGGATGATGAGACGCTGTATAGCTTTAAGAGTATATCCGGGCCGCCTTAGTATCCAATTAGACTGAGAGGGCACTTTGAAATTGAATTATACAGGGTGGGCCATCTGGTGTTTTTTTAAATCATAGGTTATTTTGACACTGACACCTGTTTTCCGCTCGAAATCAGTGACTGAAAGTCAGTATCATACCTCCGCGGAATGAAATCAGTCGCCTTACGCTTTAACAACTTTGCAAAATATTGAAAACTTATTTCCAAAGTGAGTGCTGTGTAGCCCTAAAAGTGCGTTTTTTGAAAAGAAGTGCGTTTTCGGCCGAAATGAAGCCTCCCGCGAGTGCTGTACGCAAGTTTGTTCAATAAGTTCGTGAGATTGGTATGTTAGTGGACAACACTCATGGTCTTCGTCGTTGTACGGTGCGCACAGATGAGAATGTGGCTGCCGTAGCCGATAGTGTGAGACTCAATTCACGAACATCAACTCCCTCCCATCAACTCCGATTATTCGCCTAGAAGGTCCATTTGACTCAGCGAGCACCCGCTTCGTTATCGCTTCGCCGTTTGGGTCTGGATTTGGCAACGATTTTGGGCGAAAAATCATCTTTTCTGACGAGGCGCATTTCATTTCATTTCATTTCATTTATTTGTTACTAAGTATCGCTGTACAATAAGAATATTCTATTCTTTAATAAGTACAGGGCTTAAAATATAACGCATTCCAATGAGTGGAATCTCAGTATGATTTGCCCGATCTATTAAAAAGGAGACCACTTTGACTCAACAAACTTGGCGTACGCAATTGGCTAGTAAAAGATTGTGATATCTGAGAAGACTTGATGGTTGGGGCCCAGATTCACCAGATTCAGAAAATCTTCGCAAAAATCGTCGAGACTCAGCATAAAAATGTGGAGACCTACATGCATGTCGTGGCAGAACAAGAGCATGCATAACATCAATGGCTTATGTAAAAGCTAGGCAAAAGTCCTCCCTGACTTTAGCGTCATCCGAAGAAGGAGAAGAAGATAGAACGTTTATTTGAAGACACAATACCTAGCCATATATTTTTTCCTAAGAAAATGTATTTGAATTCGTACTTTTCGCTTAAACCGCTCGATATAGAAATTACATACCAAAGATTCGAAAATTCACTTGCTACGTTTCAAGAAAGATTTAATTGAATTGATTGCTCCCTACGCGCAAACTGTTTTATTGAATCCTTTTCAAACATTTCCATCTGACTGACACTTTTTGTTGGGATAATCTAAGCCCAAAAAGTGCTACAGTTACTAACCGCCACCTAATCCAGTGAAGCAACGTCCGACCATTTTGAACAATTTCAAGTCTGGATGATGACATTAATTAGATCACCAGAATGCTGAAGCTTCAGCATGTGATTATGTAAAAATTAAATGCTCGAGACTTGATGTCACCTAATAAATTTATGACATGTTGCTTGCTTGCTTGCTATGCGGGCATGTGTGACATGGCGATGGTGGCTTACGTCCTTCACAATGGAGCACACATTTTGCGCTCTCGCTTTTAATTCGTTTAAAACGAAAGGAAAATTATTTTTCCCAAAACCTGCCATGCACCGCCTCAGCACCACCATCCCATTTAAGTCACCCTCGCTGTGAAAAGCGGGTAGTTGCAAGTGGAAGGGTTCAAGCCAATAAATTGCTGGCACACAGTACGAGCCAGCAGCAGAATTTGTGTGAAAGCGTTTTCCTGCTTGTCCTGATTTGAAAGTCTGCTATCATGGATTGCCATTGGCGGAGGGGGGTGAGTGGATAGAAATGGATCAGCGTTCTAGAGTATAAATTGGCGGTGGCGTCGTCGGGCGGCCAACTTTGCAGCTCCGCGTTCGGAGTTGGACGGTTCGTTAGTTACGACCTGGCGGTATGCACGCTGCCTACTATGTTTTGCTGCTGCTCGCACGGCAGACTTCTGTCGCCGTTCACATGGCAGGAACTCTTGTATTCGCCACTGGCGGCCCCCTAGCGAAGCCCCCGCCGCCACCCTCACGATGTGTCACACACAGCACAGGGGCACTTTCTCACTTATTGGAGAGACTTGTGCATGTCGTAAGTTGTAGCCCGCGAATTTCAGCCGGTTTTACACTAATTAAAAGTAACAAAGCTACAATTAAGGGCTGAATTTCTACTATTCGGTGATGGGTTCGTTACTTCCATTCCCTTCCGCTGTCTTCCGACAGATACAGAGGCACTTGTGCACCCCTAGTCAACGGATGGATACATACTCGTACATACATATGTACATACTTAGCAATGGTAAAAGTTTTTAATTTTTGCAAATGGTTTGGTAATCGCTTTAATTTGTGTGAACGAAAGGGGTTGTTTTCTTGGTTTTTATGCTGACGTTCTCAGTGTTGGGGTTGGTAAAGGGGAGTTTTGCTTCTACGGGTATGGGCGACTAACTGTACAAAGTGCACTCAATTTTTGAGAGGGAGAAGTTGTGTAAAGTTAATGGTTAACAAATTTAGTTTTCGTTGGCACAAAACCGTCCAATTTTAAAGTTTTGTAATTTCGGTTATTGCTTCCGAAAAATAACGAAAATGACTTTTTGTTGTGCACTAGTCTGAAAGATTTGCAACGAATTGTGAAAATAGGTAAATAATAGGTTTACAAGATTAATCCGATTTGGAACTTCTAATTGAGGAAATTTTATTCCAATTACTCGTCGTTTTGGTAACAAAAGAAGGTAAATTATTGGCAAATTGTGTCAAGAAATTTTGCGGCTGCTGTAAGAATCAACATGAATTACTTTCGTTCATTTTGCTGAAGATGAACTTTCTTACAAATCGAGTTTTTCTTACCAAAGGGTTATTCAAATTTCCCAAGGCAACTTATGTTAGTCATTATTTATTGCAATTTGATTGGATTTCATTAAGGATAGAATTGGTCTTTCATCATCATGGGCTACGTTAGGTAAGTTAAAGTTATTGTCCCGGGGAATATTCGCAAACCACTAGGTCCATTCTCATGTAGGGCAAGAAAATAATGTTGTGCCCTTAATCCCTTTTGGCAAATTCGAGTACGAAAAAAACGGGTAAACCACATGAAATGTGGTTCCTGTAAGAATTAAGTTTGCTACGATTGCGAAGTCATTTGGTTTTTCTGATGAATCTATCGGCGGATATTTATTTCCAGCTCGTTCAAGTTCTTGAAGGCAAATGTATGTAAAGGGTGGTCCAACCATAATGCACAATGTTAATTGTCAAGTTTTTTTCTCCAACTTAATTTGACATTTCTTTGTTTCAGTGCCTAACAAATTCAACCATGGAGAGGTACACAATTGAGCAGCGCGTTAAGATTGTTGAAGCATTTTACGAAAATGGGCGTGAAAATCAAAATACATTTCGTACACTTCCTAATTTTTTTGGTCAGCATAATCGACCCAATGTGTCCTCAATCGGTAGAATTGTGCGCAAAATTTCAGCAAATCGAGTCTGTAGGATGGTTGAGTGATTGTGGAAAAGCCGATGCATCTACAAAGAGTGACTGTTTGGTGCGGTTTATGGGATGGCAGCGTCATCGAATCGTGCTTCTTCGAAAATGAGGTCGGCCAAGCAGTTACCGTGAATGGTGTTCGCTATCGCGAGATGATAACGGACTTCTTGCGGCCAGAAATGGAGGATATGGACCTGGACGACATGTGCTTCCAAGAGGATAGTGCCACTTGCCACACAGCCAACGAAACAATGGCTCTGTTGCGCAAGAAATTCAATGGCCGTGTCTCACGTCGCGTCGTGGCGATGTTAATTGGCCGCCACGATCATGTGATTTGACACCGTTGGACTTCTTTCTTTGGGGATATTTAAAAGAAAAAGTGTACGTCAATAAGCCAAGAACAATTCAAGAGCTAAAGGATGAGATAATTCGGAACATTAACGACATTAAACCTCAATTATGTTTCAGAGTCATTGAAAATATGGACCATCGGATAGAGGTCTGCCACCGAAGCCGTGGGGAGTATTTGGCCATTATTTTATTTCACACATAATTGTCATAGATCCTTCTATCATAGTAACAAATGCTAAGATAATTCTCTGAAAACTTTTTGTTTTATTTAAAATTATCATCGTGTGTTTTCTTTGGACCACCCTTTACCTATTGAAAATCGTTAAATTTTAAGTTGTATAATTTTGAATGCATTTATAACCGAATAAACTTCATTTACGAACCTTTGAGCAGATGTTAGAAGATACTCAAGTGCCGAGAAAAGTGACAAATGAAAGTGTTTAAGTGTATATACAGTCAGGAACATTCAGTTTCCTACGATCTCAATTTAATAAACTTGATTTAAATGAAAGCCTTGGAAGTCAAACACATTTGAATAGTTTTTAATTATTTTTTGAAATATTCAGATATTAAATAAAGAAAAAAAATAAAAATATGCATAATTACAATAAAATAAAAAAAAAGATAGAAAGAACAAAAATATAGGAACATTCAACTTCATACGACAAAGAAATAGAAAAAACAAGTAAATAAACAAAAAGTTAACAAAATCTTCAATGTTTTTTTTAGATTGCCCTTACTTTCTATGACAGCCTTAAGGCGACTTGATATGTATTCAACCAATTTTTTAGTAATCTCTGACGGAATTTTGGCCCTCTCTTCTGAAATTACTTGCTGTGTTAGGCTTTTGGTCCGTGTTTGGTTATTCGAACTAATTTGTTTGTCCAGATACTCCCATAAAAGTTTGGTCGGGTTAATATCTGGACTTTGAGGAGTTACCATCACTTTGGGACAGTTGTATAATAACCACTTTCGCACTAGCAAAGACTTATGCTTGGAGTCAATGTCCTGGTAGAAATGGAAAGTGTTTTCTATCTCCAATTTTCGAACACTATGAACTAAATTTATTTTTTAAATTGCTAAATACTTTTCTTTGTTCATATTTCCTTCAAAAAATTCCAAATTTTCAACTCCTTCGTCATGGCTCATGGAACCCCATACCATCACTAACTGACCACCATGCTTAGTACCCGCATGAAACTGAATGTTCTTGACTGTATGTTATTTGATTTCAACGTCAGTCAACTCTTGCTCATTAGAGGTAAGTATATTTTTTGATGCATCGGTTCCAAAATATTTTCGGCCCGTAATTTTATTAATTTCTTTAACCTTCGCGTTCATAATATCTACGCGGGTAGATATTTCGATATTCATTTGCTAATAACTCATGAAGTTTTTATCAAATCTGCGAATGCCTCTTACTCTTTTTATTCTAGAAAAACAAAAAATGCGCAGTTGTCCTATTTTCTATAATTATGTCCGTAGATTCATAGATATATAGGAAATTATATTAATGTATACATGAAAGGTATAGATGAAATGTATTTTAGATTCATCTACGCAAGCTGTGAGATGATGTAGGTACACCCATATGACAATCTTCACATTTTGTCAGCGTGAAGCTATGATGTGCGCATACATGCTTTTTGGATTTGCCACGTGCTTGTCGGGTAGCTCATTTCCTTTTTGGAGCCTCGCACATATATCAACCGCCTCTTTCTTTAATGCGCCCACTTGCATCTAGATGAGAGACAGCATCAGCCTCAAACTCTTCGTCTTCGATTTTTGATACAGAAATTGATTCACTTGCAATAACAGAACAATTATATTTCGCCAGTAAAATTCGTCCAAAAACGTCCCTAAAATGTATTCAATCGCTGTTTTTACTTGTTAATTACCATAGACCTTTGAGCTCGAATTCTAATTTGCGGAATACAACGATTTTCACCTAAAGTTTGTATAAACGCCCTACGTCGAGATTTCTTTACCTCACTATGAGTTGTTGATTTTGGGCGTTCTATTTATTATAGAAATCTTCATTCATATCTACAAATTACATCTCTAATGGACAGCTCATTACACAAAAAAAAGGTATCTACGGTTGACAAGTTTTTTGTAATTGAACTAGGACCCATTGAATCACGAATAATTTTAACGACGGGCGAAGGCAGAATTTTTCTTATACCATATTGTGCCATCTTTGGGATTGAAATAGTTGTCATTACGAGTGGCTACCTGCTCATCATTATCACTCTCATCACTATCAGACTCACTATTGTAATTCAGCTCGGCATTTATGTCGGCGTTTGCTATTCCAGCATCCGAGTTCGCATCTTCCTGATCAGGCAGATATTCGTATCCACTTTCGGCGCTTCCACATACATCTGACTCGGTTTCATCCAAATCAGACTCGGCAGCCAACATGTTTCTAAAATAATCCTGCATTTCCTCATGAGACAATCTAAACCGGAAATATTATTATGATCAAGGTCTTAACTTGGTCTTCCGAGAGAGGGCTCCATTTTATTTTGAGCTCAAAAACTCAGCGGTTATTTTGGCCGCATATGACAGCGGGAATAGGGATGAGCTATACAGCTCCTTGTCTACTTTTGACATTCCTGCTAAACTCGTCCCGCTACTCACACGAAACGGCCTTCACCCAGCTAGGTAGGCTTGTTCGTTGAGGACCAGGTTCACCACGGGCTGAAGCGCCATCAGTAGAGGAAAGAACATATTCAGTCAATATATTAGGGATTCGTGAATCTGTAAGTTTGGGCATTAGGTATCTTATGATCAAAACATTTGAAGGAATCGTAGGTAGAAATCCATAACTTTCTCAGTCAGCCAATCTGGTGCGGTCACGTTTACATTAAACTTATCCTCTTTTAACGATAACAACCGATGAGGCGGAATGCTCATAAGACATTCCTTGCAAACTCACTCATCGCACGATAATTGATTTTTTTCGCTCTTGCAATTTTACCGATATCGTCATCTTAAGTACACTCACAACTGCCAAGTGAGCGTCCAAACATATTTTAAATTGTCTTCTCGGCTCGCGGTAGAATTTGCCTAGAAATAACACCTTTTGCTCACTTCCATTTATTTTTCAGAATCTCAACCCCCTAAGAACAGGCCTTTAAGTTTAGCTTCATTCACCTGATCAGAGTTTGGCGGAGAAGACAGTAAACTCATCAAAACCATTCAGAAATAAATCGCATCTGTTGTCTATCGAGCTAGCTTGTTTGTGGGCTCCCTCGCAGTTTTCAAAACGTAGATAAAGCATTATGAAATAACTTTATGTCATCATTGGCAGGACGCATTTCTCTGACTACCCACTTCCGTAGAAAGTTAATGAAGAAGCTAAAGTACTGGGCCAGATAAGCTCTTCCAAACCGATTTTAAAAGCAGAAAATTAAGATTCAATTTCATTCAGCGAAGTATATCCATATCCTCGTTACTGCCACCATCAAAAAGTACTCAGCGATGGAAAAATAACATAGACAATGAACCAAATACCATCAACACCAAAACAAGGGGAAAAAATCAATCCAATTAGATTGTGAATCATGAGGCGAATTCAAGTTGAGTTCATAAATCCTTCAAGTCACGACACTCCAGTCCAAGGGAAGCGAGAGAGAAAAAATATACAGAATAGAAGAAGTCCACCAAAATTGGAAAATGAGAAAGGAGAAGAAAATAGCGTTTGCGATGATAATGGAAAGTATCCCACTTGGTCAGCATTCCTACTCCATCCCTCAACTAAATACCCTTCATTATTCGGTGATTGCACTACCGACGTAGCGTTGGCACAACTGTCAGCCTGGAATCCACTCTGTGTATTATTTGCCGCATTGTATTACAAGTTTGATTCCGCTCCAGAACATCGAAATGAAATAGGACTTCGTTTAGTCATATTCTACATGCATTGAATTCGAAATGATATCCTGTCCACCGCCGCCGCCGTCATGCCAGCAGAGGCAGCAGCCAACGCCTTAAGCCCGCTTGTTCGCGCTAATATGTGTTTTTAATGAGATAAATACGTGATCTGTCCATCTGGTGTATTGCGAGTGTCTTGGCGGTGCCATGCCTTGCCATGGTGGGGCATCTTCTCTCAGGAAAAAGATGTGTCCTTCGATTAAGTATTAAATAAGGAAAATGTGCACGTGAAAGATATTTATTTGGGGTGATTTTTTGCTCTACTCTTTTTCTCTTGTTCTTTGCAGCGGCTTTCTTTTATTTTTGTCAGGGCTGGACTGGGGTTAACGTTGATTAATTGTTCGTTCTGTTAAATACTCCTCTGGGAAGGGGCTGGCTTACACAATGAACAGATGACTTGCAGGAAACGATTAGGGGCAGTGTCAGTTCTAATGAGTGAAAAGAGGGTGTTTTGAACTTCTTCAAATCCAAGTGGGTTAGACAACTTTGACTTATTCAATATCATTCCTATTCAACTTAACAGATGCATTCATATGGAAAAGGAATAGGTTGGGAAAGCAAACAAGGAGGATATAACAATATTTTTTTCGGAGTAAATTTGAAATAGAGACGTGGTATCGTAAATATGAAAATTGTTATGATCGGAATCGAACGTAAACCTAGAATGTACAAGGTGATCAGATAAGAACAGTAGGAAAAAAAATCTAAGTAAAACAACAACAGTGTGAGATATAAAATTCATTCTAGTTTCATTTTGAAGCTACTTTCATCCAATTATGTACGGTATAGCACATCGACTTCGCCGGCATGTTTCGAACATTAATTAAATGTTTTTATCTTTTAAACAGTGTTAAGAAGATCGTCTGTTTTCAGAGGGAAACCGCACTTACTTAGATTAAGTATCCATTTCGTGATTTTCTTTTCTTCATCTGCTGAAGGGTAAGATTCTGCTCCAAACCTTGAAACGTCTTCAGAAATTCTACCATGAAGGCGATCTTGAAATGTTGTCCTAGGCATTCCGTAGATTGCGGCGGCTTTACCTGTGCAAAATATTATTTCTTTTGTCACGAAGAGCCAAGGCCATTTTCTTTTTGTCTGGGACTTTATTTGACCTACTTGTAGTTTTTGTTTGAAATCTAAGCACATAAATTAGACAAATAGGTCGATACAAATCGCAATAAGCATCAGCGGCTGAACACTAGCTTCGTAATTCTAATAATCGGCCGGCAGTGCACCGAAAACTTTACTACCTGGCCGAGCACTAAAATTTCTCAAACATTTGTTTGCTTATCGGTGAAATCAGAGCAATTCATTAATAAACGTTTAATATTATACGTCAAAAGATAAATCTAAGCTATAGTACATTTCTTTAGGGCTCGAAATATGGTCTATTGTCGAAAGTGCTGCTATGAACCTTCAAATGGAGATGAACTGGTGGATTGAGTTTGAAAAACACATTTTGGACATCGCTTTTGCACTTATGTACTACTTCACGTCATGACTGCATAGCGATGTACACGCCCAAGGGCAGCAATTGGCAGTCTTGGAAAATCGCAGAGGTATACGGTTTGAGATAAATTAATGCATAAATGGATTACAACAAAATATATGTATTGCAAAATTAGAGGTATCTGCGCATCTGTCATCATTTTCAACCCCTATCTTAAGTCGTTTGATGCATTTGTGTTTGCCCGGAAGCACCACGCACCCTTTAAAGAGCAATTTCATACCTCTCCCATACCAAGATACTTATTCGCCGACAGTCATTCACCGGTTGACTATAAGCGGTAAATTGATTCATTCGCCTCTACACTAAAAAGCCCACGATACCCCAACAAAGCTCGTACTCACTCGTCCACCTAATCCCAAATATAATAACAGTATGCACACAGTGCGCCAGGATGAGTGATTGCGTCCAGTCAGGCAGCAGTGATCCGTGTTCGTCCAATGTATCCATTCTGCTTCATCCAGTTCCAAGATTATAATCTGTTGAATTCTTGCCATATTATCCCCTAGATATTCCCTTTTTTCAGCAAATCCTCCCTTTCATCCCTGGAAAGCTATTATTTTCGCAACGCTACTCATCGAACGCTGCTGGACCAGGGATGAAGGATTGAAAATCCCTTCGACAGCATATTAACCCTCTAAAGATCTGTGATATTGCCATCGTCATAGAGTGGGTTGGCATGGCATGAAATGAAAGTGCAAATTAATTGCTTTATGGAGCGATAATTTATGGATGCGCTAGACTATAAAATGAAAGAAGGAAGGAAGAGAGAAAAAAAACAATCTTATGGAGTATTTGTGTAGTTTTAAGGGTCATCATCACCATCGGCATGGATGAGTTGCAAAAGCAGAGCATGCCACTGAGAATCTGTTGAGGTGAGGGGTGAGTGGATATATCTATCGCAAGAAGCGAATTTGTCCCCGAACTAATTCGCCATAAATTTAATAAGCACTTCATCAAGATAAATTCCCGGATGCGTTGTGTATCCTTCGAGAAATCCGTATTGTTGTACAGTTTGTTCTTGGCGCAGGCTGGCCGTCTACTCAGTCGTCGCCTCAAGTGACATAGCAACGACGCTGCTAGCCATCCACCCACCCACTTGTAGGCAATAATTCATTTGTTGTGCGCGACAGTAGCAATTTTTGCGTATAACTTTGTGCTGGAGTACATAGCCTTCAGCAGTATGGACAGCAAGTAATGGACTGGACAGTAACAACGGATTGTTGTTCAACGGATTGAGATTAATTAGCAAAAATTGTATTTCCTGCTTGGTAATTGTCTATGGCAAAAAACGGGAAATGAACATTCTTTGTCATTTGAATTGAAGTATGCCTTGTGATAATTTTGTTAAAAAACTAAGGTAGGACTCGCCTGTGCCAATGTTTTCATTGAAATCTGAGGATATCTGATGAAAAAAAAATCCATTGCATAATGCACATTATCTGGGCAATTGGAAAATCCTTGAGGATAGATAATCAAGTCTGCTAATTCCCGATAAATACATCAATAGTCAAAAATTCGAACATTTTCAAATACTTCTGTTAAATTGGTTAAAGATAGGACAGAGCGTCACATCTCGCAGCAAAAACTTTGAGATAGTTAAGGACTCGTCTACCTCGGCTCTGCAGTAAATAGGGACAACAACTTTAGTACCGAAATCAAACGTAGGCTTACTATTGCCATTCACTGTTTCTTTGTGTTCAAGAGGCAATTGAGTAATAGAGTCATCTCTCGAAAGACCAAGTTGGCCTTAAATATCACGTTGATCTTTCCAGCACTGTTGTATGTTGTAGAGACATGGACGATATTTAAAGCAGATGAAGAATCTTCTGATCTGTTCGAGAAAAAAGTTCTGCGTGCGATTTTTGGTCCTGATGGCATCTGGAGAAGATTCAACAACGAACGATTCGGGTTGAACGGCAGCATGAGCCTAGTCAAGCGTCTACAGATAACACGCTTAAGATTTCTAAGCCATGTAGAGGGTACAGACAAAACAGCTCCGGCCCAAAAAGTCTTTGAATCCGAGCCATTGAGACAACGCAACAGAGGACGTCCTGGTTATAGATGGCGCACACAAGTAGAGAAGGACCTCAACCAACTTGGTGTTTTGGAATTGGAGACAGCTAGCGAGCGACCGTGCTATCTGGAGAAGTTTGTTGACCAGTACTGTAGCACCACACAAAGAAGAAAAAAAAATCAAAATATCATATCGGAGATTGCATTTTGTGGTGCCTTAGGCTGAAACAACACATAAAAAGTGTTGCTGTGTTGAACAGGTTTCAATGTACGAAAACATGTCTGGTTATCTTTAAGTAGGTTTTCGATTCCTACCAAATAATGCGGACATCTAACCGTAGTAAGAGTCGTGATCAGGTATCCTGATCGCCCGATTTGTACGGTTATTTTGATAAACATGTGGAAGAACATCTGAACACGACTGACGAGAAGACCGTTAATCTGTGCTTTACTAAGTAATGGAGTAAAAAAAATGTTTGCTTTACACAAATTTTGGAGTTTTGGATCATAGACTCAATGGCATAGTTTTCGCAATGGTCTCGGTTTTAAGAAATTAGATGATGATGTACATACTATTTCACCATGCAGCAAGACCTTATACGACCTTAAACATCAATTGAACGCTATTTGTACCTAGGAAGAAAAACGAATGGGTAGTGATTCGATATTTTGTTAGTTTTCTACTCAGGACTATGAACTGAACGGTGTTCTCTTGGCCAATATTAGCATCCAAGTGATCATTCATGCATATTCCCCTAAGCTATTGTTTTGAGTATTGATGTGTATTTCGTACAGTACAGTGTACTGTCGTAACCATCTAAAAGTCGTCTGAATTTAATAAAACACTAAAAAAGGTGGAATATGTGCTGCGATTTTTTACCCATTCGATGATCTACGCTTTATAAAGCGAAACGACCTCCAGCTCCAGCCGAAACATTTTCCGAATACAGCCCAAATGGAAAATGTTGCACAATACTATCATTGATTGTAGACCTGACAACTTGGAAGGGTGCGTAAATTCTGGTATTTTGAACGACAAAACAGGATGCATGTGTTCCAGGCTCCTATTAGAGTAGCACCACCTATAAAAGCCCACCTAGTGTTTGTTTTTTTTTAAATCATAGATTATTTGGAGACTGACAGCTGTTTCTCGCTCGAAATCTTGACAGAAAGTAAGTATCAGCACCTCTGCGGAAAGAAATGAGTCGCTTTACGCTTGAAGTACTTTGGGAAATATTGAAAACTTATTTCCAAAGTGAGCACTGTGCCCAAACAATGCGTTTTTTAAAAAGAGTTTTGGCCGAAATAAAGAACCCGCTGTGACTGCTGTGCGGAAGTTTGTGCAAAACGTTCGTGAGACTGGTATGCCAGCGGACAACACTCATGGACCCCGTCGTCGTACGGGGCGCACAGATGAGAATGTGGCTGCTGTGACCAAGAGTGTGAGACTCAATTCACGAACATCAACTCGTCGTCGATCTCAACAGCTCAAAATTTCACGCACTAGCCTGAGGAGAATTGTGCACAAAGATTTCGGATTATTCGCTTACAAGGTCCAATTAACTCAGCAATTGAAGGCGTGCGACCATCCGGTTCGTTCGCATCGCTTTGCAGTTTGGGCCTTAGAGCAGCTTGAATTGGACAACGATTTTGGGCGAAAAATCATCTTTTCTGACGAGACGCATTTTCATCTCGGCGGCTATGTTAACAAACAAAATTTCCGCATCTGGGGCTCGGAAAACGGAAAATCCGCACGTTATTATCGAGAAGCCAATGCATGCACAGAGAGTGACAGTTTGGTGCGGATTGTGGAGTGGTGGCATCATTGGACTAAAATGAGACTGGGAACAACGTCTCGGTCAACGGTGGGCGTTACAGGGCCATGTCAACCGACTTTTTTTTACTGAAATTGAAGACATGGATTTGGACGGCCTCTGGTTCATGCAGGATGACGCGTCATGCTACACAGCCCATGCCACAATCGCTCTTTGCGCACCAAATTCCCAAATTGTGTTATCATCAGTCTTGGCGATGTCAATTGGCCGCCTCGGAGCGGCGATTTGACCCCCTTGAACTTTTTTTTGTGGGGAATTGTGAAGGACCGATGTTATGTCAACAATCCGGAAACGATTAAGCCCAACATCATCCAAGCAATCCGTGAACGTGGGCGCCATGGCGTATTGGGTAGATGCGTCAACTCCTACGCTCGAGGTCTAAGATTCCAATCTCAAAAAAAAGAACATATTTTTCACGGCTCCACCTCTTTCGAGTCACTGCCAATACTTAAAGAGTATAACTGTCTAGAAAAAGCTTCTCAAAATCGCCGTTCAGAGTCGGCATTAAACTGTAGGTCCCCTCCACTCGTGAGAGAACAATAGCACGCACAACACGAGTGGTTGCTGAGAAGCTAGGCCCAGGTCCACCTCGGACTGTAGCGCCGCCATTATTATTATTATTATAATACATGGAAAACATTGAATTTTGTTCATTTTATTGCATTTTTAAAAAGAAACTTGTATTTGACCCACCCTGTATACAAATGTAGGAAACATTTAATTTTCGTCCCCGGCCACATTAGGTAAAAGGAATCTCGTTTTGAAGAATCTTTCTATAAAAATCGAGAAAACAAAATAACCTCTACCAAATCAGCATTCCATTCAATTACTTTCATGTCATCATCTGAAACCATGGCATTTGTTTCTTGTTTCGTTCAACATACTGTAATCGTTTAAATGCCAAAAAATTGTTGATAGTTCATTACTAACTGAGTGTATACAAGAAATGATGGATTTTCGTTTTAATTTGTTATTAACTCCAGTGGTCGGGGATCATCCCGAGCTCCAAATAAACAAAAAACGAGATTCCTTTGACAGAGTCTACCAGTCTCTAGTCGCCTCCATGAAGGCAATCATGCAAGGATGCGCACCCATGCCCCCACAGACTGGTCGTTAGGTAGGCGGTCGACAGCGGCATCAGTTGGGGATGTGGTAGTTCAGTGATCCATTTGTATCGCGAAGCGAATTTAGCAAAAGTTCACGCGACGGCCAACCAGCGCAGATATATGACGACATTTATGTTGCGAAATGGCTCTTCAGGGGACGTAATGATAAAATTTATGACCACGCTTAATGTATTATCGCCTATGAGCAAGTAATAATAATAATAGTGTAGACATACAGCATACGGAATGCAGATAGATAGACGACAGTTTTGTTGTTGCCGCTGCCATCGCATCTGTCCGGCTGTGGGCATGATGCTGACAGATTATTGAACTGCCCCAACGCATCCCACTGCCCAATGAGGAATGGGGTCCTTGGTAATGCAGTGTAAACTCCCGATTTTATTTGACAAGTTATTTATTGTTGCACGAATGTGACGTTGGCTCTCGACTCTTGGCCGCATGACACTGCACAACAACACGCTCGTGCTGTGTGCTGTCTCTCGAGGAGAAAAAAGGCCTCGGGCAATAAAATTACAAAACGATTCACTCAAAAATTATTTTTTGTGCAAATATTTATTGCCTCACTGGCGACTGATTTTTACTCAGTTATTTTGTATTTCTTGTTGATGAGTGATTTCGTTTCGTGCAAAAATCGGTACTCTTCTGCCTGATAATTGATCCATAAATCGTTGTCAATAAATCTTCGAAATGTGACATTGATTGCATTGTGTACAGCAGTGTTTGGATTGATTATGATCGTATCTCATTGTGTATGTGACGTCTTATGTGTTTTAAGGAAGGTGCATGAATAAAGGTTATGGGTTGTTGTTGCGGTGTTTCCTAGTGCTTAATGTCATGACTGCCAAGCAATTAAGTGGTGGTTTGCAGCTGATGTAATTCTTGAAGAAAGATGATGTTTATAGAGCAAATATGCAATAGAAAGGGGCAAATGTCAACTCAAAAAATAGTAAATCACTTAATTTTATACCGGCCTTATTATCCTCGAGTCGTAATGGCCTATGTGGATACATTTGCATACTACCCGCACTTGGAGTATTCAATATTTATCTGTTTTTGTATCCTTTTCGAGCTGACGTTAATTGTCTGTTTCTTCATCAAAAAAATAATCCATTGCTTGTAAAACAATCCTTAGTTTCAAGAGATTTTCCCAATCATAATGTCATTCGATATGGATAACGTAAAAATATCTCTTTGGAAACCATGTAGGTGATGTACATAGCCAACAATAAGATCCAAATTTCAATAGAGCGCATAAAGTCGCTACCAAATTGGAAAACTCCCCTTTCTGCGCGATATATCAGAGGACTTTTTATATTCCTCCTATTCACATCATTTCCACAGGAATCATCTTCTAAAAAATCCAGTTTTAAGGTGACATGGACGACCCCCAAGGAGAATATTAGACTGAATAGGTTGGACTGGATAAGCCCGAAAGAACTAGCCAAATATTAAACTGTCTCTTTGTTTTTCTTTCTCTTAAGTACACCCGCAAGGTGGCCGAGAAAGGTACGAACGAAGGTCCAGGGTTTGAAAAAATACTTATTTCAAAACAGAGTTCCCGGAATTTGCAAAACGGAGAAAGAAGAAGGTAAACTCCTAAAGGAGATACGAGAACTTCGTAGAATACAGTCGGAAGGTGGGAGAAGAATAAGGAGTTGGAGTCTCGAAAGCAGCAGAAGTTGCAATAGTAAGTGAAGAAAACGCAACAACAGATGCCAATACAGAAAAAGTAACAGCCGCAGCCGTAAATATAGTGACAGAAGTCGGACCAGCAATTGCAGCAAACGTTACAGCAGTAGCAGCAAATGCAGTGATAGAAGGCGCAGCATTAAAAGTTCTTGCAGCAAAAGGAATAGCCGCAGCAGCAAAATCAGCGACAGAAATCTTCCCTTCTCTTGTCGCCGAAAACTTTATGGCCCATTATAGCCTTTTTATTTTTACCTAGTTCATTTGATTATGCGAGACAATCTCACGGGAGCCTAGACTATACATTGTAGGAGCTGAGGGCTGACAATGCTGTATGACGATATGTAATGACAGTTGGTATAATGTTACTGTTTCCCATGTGCCATCGTTGTAATAGGTCACAATTTCGGTCTAGAATATGATCACTCAACATCAGTTTTTCTAATGTCCATGCAAAACCTTTTCAATAAAAACGGCGATGTCTGCGAGCAATTGCTGATTCCTTTTGAAATGACATAACTTTAATTTGCTCACAACTCTGTAATGTAACTGCGTCCAGAGAGGCTAAGAAGCTAGACCCAGTCCCCCCTCGGACTGTAGCGCCGCCATTATTATTATTATAATGCCCAGAGGGGCACAAACAAATGAGAGAAGACCTGGACCCAGGAGTCACACAACACCGGAGACAGCTAAGCACGGATCACGGTACCCTCAGATGATCTTGAGTACAGTCTCAGAAGCTGAGACTCAGAAGTGTAAGCCTCCCACAACTAGGCTCTATCCTTCGGACGTAAAGGTTCTGGTCTCAAATACGGTTTTTCTGTAACTATGCCCAGAGAGGCACAAACAGTCACATAATACCGGAGACAGCTAAGCATGGATCTTGGTACCCACAGATGATCTTGAGTCTCTTACTTACTTACTTAACAGGCCTACGACCCATGGGGGGCCCGAGCCTGAGCTATCGCTGTCTTCCATCGTTGCCGGTCCTGGGCACACTGCTTCCAGTCATCAAGACCAAGCTATCTTACGTCCGCAATGACTTGGTCTTTGTACTGGAGGTTCGGTCTTCCTTCGACTTCCAGCGAAAATTTTGCATTGTAATTGCTGCAGTAACCCCATCTGATACTCTATGTTTTTTTGTTTTTTTTTTGTTCATGAACCTTCTGGACGGAGTGAAGTTGGTCATATGCTGTCTATGAGCTAAACACCTTAGGGATTGGTTTCTCAGATTCTTGACCAGATTCATGTCGTGGTGCTGAATCTTTTCCTTCAATCGCGATCAACGCAAACAGGACCAAAGGTTA
The DNA here is from genome assembly GCA_930367185.1 of Myathropa florea. Lineage (NCBI taxonomy): Eukaryota > Metazoa > Arthropoda > Insecta > Diptera > Syrphidae > Myathropa > Myathropa florea. The sequence goes on from OV884002.1 coordinate 107,543,376, forward strand.
CACACAAAACTTTTCCCTCGAAGAGAACAAGGGTTTCTTTTTTTTATTTGAATGTTGTCCATGCCTCTGCGCCGTAAAGCATGACTCGGAAGATCAATGTCATCTGCAAAGTCAGCTTGGTCTTTCAAAAGAGGGCTGTAGTACTCGATTGCCCTTTGAGACCAAGAAAACAGTGATTAGCAAGATTTATTATACGTTTGAACTTGGTACTCTTTACCGCGGAGCCGAGGTAGACGAAGTCCTACACTACCTCGGAATTATTGATACCCATTATGACATAGCCGTGGCTGTGTGGGTTTGTGCGCCGACCCATTCGCATTAGACTTTGCTCCCGGCTCAAGGCTCTATCTCTTTCCAGTCACTGACAATGCTCAAAGAGTATAACTGTCTAGAAAAAGCTTCTCAATCTCGCCGTTCGGAGTCGGAATTAAACTGTAGGTCCCCTCCACTCTTGAGGGAACAATAGCACGCACGACACGAGTGATTGGTGAGTTGCTAGAAGCTAGGCTCAAGTCCACCTCGGACTGTAGCGCCGCCATTATTATTATTATAATTGTCACGTACCAGTGCGGCTTCCGGCCCGGTAAATCGGCTATAGACCAGATCTTCACACTAAGGCAGATCCTGGAAAAGACCAGCGAGTTTCATAAGCGATACGCACCACCCTTTCATCGATTTGAAAGCCACATACAACATTATTCATCGCAAAGAACTTACGATGCGACGGCCGAATTCAGGATCCCGGGAAAACTGATCCGGTTGTGTCACACCACACTAAAGGATAAGCGATGCATCGTGCAATTCGGTTCAAAGACATCGACATCGTCGCGCGTTCCCAGCGTATTGTTGTAGAAGTTTTTATGACGATTGAAGAATAAGCGAAACAAGTTGGTCTAAGAGAAAATTAAAACAAAAGAAAATATATGCTGTCGAGTACAAATCGATCCGTCCCACACCACCTGGAACAAAACATCACCATCAAAACCATAAAAAAAAAAACTATTTTGAGGTAGAGAAGGGGTCTTCCTCGGGGCAAATCTTAACTTCACAAACGACATCCTGGTGGAGATCCGACGCAGAATCGCCCTTGGCAACCGTTGCTATTTCGGTTTGTCAAAACAGCTAGGGTCAAAACTCCTAACTTAAAAGGACCAAAATCATGCTCTTCCTATTCTGCCAGTCCTGCTATTTGGAGCCGAATGCTGGACGATAAGCAGAACGGCATAGCTGAATCTTGGTTTCAGTAGTAGTAGTAGAATGTTTTTGGACTACTATGTTGGCCCAGCAGCTCTTTCCTTGACTTTTGATAAAAACCTTAAAAAAAAGTTCTCTGAAGAAACTGCTTATAGTTTGTTCGTAATATAAATAAGTCCAAATGAGACCCCATAATGATTTACATACGCAAAGTTTAATATCGCATCAAAATAAAAAACATTTCTACACTGAAGAAATTGATTAGTGATTTTTTCAACGTCATGTTAAAACTCTGCTCAAATGAAAGCATTCTTTGCCGCCTTCAAGGCATAAAGCATAATCCTTCGCGTAGCTAGATCATGTTATACGATGCAACTCCACTACCAATTCACTGAGAACAGCAACAAGGATTTTCCGATTGAAATTATAAAACGATTCATGTCACAAGCACGACATCAAATCAAAGCGTTCATCAACTAAAAAAACCATCAGGATCTTTTGTGCGGCATGTAATGGAAACTCTCCCGCTTTCTTCATCTTTGCTGTGTGGCATGTCGCCGACTGATATACACATCCTGCATGCAACAGCGCAAAAAACCCCTCGAATAAACAAAGTCCTCGCAACATAATTTATTATGCAATGAGTTTTTGTCTCATACTCTGTCAGAATGATGATGCACTCTGACTGACAGCGAAATAATTTAGTGAGCTGTTCGCATAACAAAGGAATAAGGACAAACGAGGAGCAAAACAACAAAAAAAAAGACGAGAAACCGAATGCAAACAAAAACTGTTCGAGGACTAAGGAAAATGTTAAATAACATTCAGCAACATGCCATAGATTCAAATAATGAATTTGCATTTAAATGGCTTTTTCCCACTTTCAATGTGCGGGGAATCTTGAACCGGGCGCCGAGACGGTGGGTGGGTGGCTTGCGACGGTGTGGCTCGCAAATTGGACATGAAATTTCTTCCCTTCCGTTGGCAGGAATGACGACAAATGACGTTAACGTAATTTCTAGCACAGTTGGGTCATTTACACGTAGAGGAACATCGTACACGGGACGCTGTGTGACATTTACAAGGTCTACAAGCAAATGTCAAATTACATTAGCTGAATGTTTAAACGTTGGTTACTAAGAACTCCTGCAGATAATCGTTCAAGAATGTCTACAATATCAGTACATGTCAGAACTTGAAAATCGGAGACGTCTAGAAGAAGTCCAAGTCGGCAAACGTAACTTTCCGACGCGAATACGCCACGAGCGATAGTTGAATTCGGGATGACAGGAAAATAGATTCTAGGACACCCAAATATTTTCAAATTTGTTTCGGGATTCGGCAATAAATCTCCTGATTCCTTGAATTTTAATACCTGCTCTATAAACAGAGATGGTTACTCTGGAATCATTTCTGCACGTTGGTTTTTTATATAGCTTTTACCCAAAGGAAGAAAAGACGGTGTGTAACAGTGGTAGATTAGTCACTCAACTATGTCAATACCTTACTTACTTATTTACTAGATGATCTATAGCTGTCTTCCAGCCAGCCAGCCAGCCAGCCAGCCAGCCAGCCAACCAGCCAACCAGCCAACCAGTCAGCCATCCAACCAGTCAGCCAGCCAGCCATCCAGCCAGACAGCCAGACAGCCAGTCAGACAGCTAGCCAGCCAGCTAGCCAGCCAGCCAACCAGCCAGCCAGCCAGCCAGCCAGCCAGCAAGCCAGCTACCCAGCTACCCAGCCACCCAGCCAGCCAGACAGTCAGCCAGCCAGTCAGACAGCTAGCCAGCCAGCCAACCAGCCAGCCAGCCAGCCAGTCAGCCAGCCAGCCAGCTAGACAGCTAGCCAACCAGCCAGCCAGCCAGCCAGACAACCAGCCAGCTAGCCAGCCAGCCAACCAGCTAACCAGCCAGCCAGCCCTGACTTATGAATGGACCAGAGCTAACCCTGACTTATGTGTGCATGTAAGTATTTATGCATGTAAATTATAAATGAACACACATCTTGGGTGAGTCGGGAATCAACTGACTTTATTTTGGATTGTTTTCTTCTTATATACCTACTTATTCTATCTTATTTCTATCTTAACAATAGTTCCATGTGGTATTTCTAATATACCTGCGATGGGATGGCTGCATATGCGTGGGTGTTCTCGGCATGAGTTCGGGGTTAATGTTGTACGCGACGATTTGATTGTTTAGGCTCACATGGTTGCCATCCCTTTTGTATGGGATCGATGGGATCGACAGGATCGCTTGCCTGTCTGCCTCTGTTGGGACGATATAAGTAGGTAGTATTTCCTACTTCAAGTGGATGATGTTAACTTGTATGTTATGTATTTTGTCTGAAGTGCTTTATTTTTCCTTTAACCAGCCAGCCAGCGACGGATCGATTTGTGCTCGACAGCGGATATTTTATTTTGTCCTATTTACTCTTAGAACAGCTCGATTCGCCTCTTCGAACTGCACGGTACATCACATATCCTTTGGTGTGGTGCGATACAACCGAATCAGTTTCTCCGGAATCACGAATTTGGACAACGTATCGTATAATTCTTTGCGATGAATGCTGTCGTATGCGGCTTTAAAATTTATGAAAGATTGTGTGTATCGATTCAATTAGAAATTGATTGATTTTAAATACGTATCGACGTTTTGATTGAAAGTTATTGAAGTAATATTTTTGTAGAATGGTCTCCATAGAACTTTCAGGACAGGCACCGAGTTCATGAAGGATGCTTTTCTCTTCGTCTTGATCTCCACATCTCTTAAAGGAGTAATTTTAGCGAGTTTCCATTCTTGTGCTTGGTATGAAGCTTTTGATTTAACTAACGCTGACGTCATCATAGAAGTAGACTACAATGTACTTTTGTTAAGACTTCTGTGACTTCCTTCCAGTAGCTGGGAACATATCTTACGTCTAGTCAGCCGTGAAAGATGTTTATCAGCCAGCGAATAATGAAATCTGTAGTTCCGCAGGAATAATGAGATCGGGGCCAGCCGGATGGTTTCAGAAGCGATGATAGTACTTTCCTTATTGGCTTAGATGTTTATACCAAACCCATACACGATTGACTAAATCCTTGTTGGTGGACGTCCTCTGTTGCGTTGTCCCACAGGCTGGAGCTAAGTTGTCCATACGCTCTACATGGCCTAGCCATCTTAGGCATTGGATCCGTAGACGCCTGGCTACACTCATGTCACTGTACAGTCGATACAGTTCGTGGTTCAAAATTCTCCTCCAAATGCCATCAAAGCAAACAGGACCAAAGATCGCGCCCAGAACTTTTCTCTCGAAAAGACCAAGAGACTGTTCATCCGCTTGGGATATTGTCCATGCCTCTGCGCCGTACAGCAGGCCTGGGATGATCAAAGTCTTCTACGAAGTCAACTTGGTCTTCCGAGAGAGGGCTCTATTACTCAATTGCCTTTTGAGCCCAAAAAAAACAGCGGTTGGCAAGAGTTATTCTGCATTTGATCTCGGTACTGATGTTGTTTGTACCGTTTAGTGCGGAGCCAAGGTGGACGAAGTCCTTAACTACCTCAAAGTTATAGCTGTATATGGTGACGTTTCGGCCAAGTCGTCGATGTTGTGCGTCCTTTCTCGATGACAGCGTATACTTGGTTTTGCCCTCGTTTACCGCCAGACCAATTTTAGCCTGTTGATGATTAAGAGGTAATTAATCCTCAGAAATAAAGCTTTATGCATTGGGTGAGCAGATGAAAAAATAAAATCACGTCCATACTTAAAGAATGAACGACACCCCAAAAGATTTCACCTCAGGATTAACTTTTGATTTACGTCGAAAGCTTGAACTAATTCCCAGGTACACTGCCGTTGTAATATAACACATGTAAAGGCATAAGACTTTGATATATTGCTTCCCAAAAAGAGCTTAACATTTGGTCATGGCCCTTCTCGGCAACGAATAGACATTCCACAGTGATCCTAGTCGCAGCATCGCACAGATGGACACCGAGAGAAACTTTGTAATTACCCAGGATTAGTCCCATACGATTATTGCAATATTCTCGGATCATTTATCCACGTAGTTAATTGCGATTGTTGTTGGTCCTTCTGCTTCCGTGGTACTAGATGGAATGGTGTTCCCCAATTCAATCATTGCGACCACCTTTTCTCTCTTTGTATGTCCGGCTTGTTTTCAAAACAAAGGGGCACAGCATAAAGCCACAAAAACAAACATCGCCACAAAGCATGATGGAGAAGGTCCAAGAAAAATTGGGAGAGTTCTGCATTCACGCTTCTATGTCATTCGGTTACAAGAGCCATGTAAAGGGACAACTGTCTCGCTCCTGTGGCCAATTGCGCTTGTAAAACTAACGCGTCCTTTTTGATAGAGAAAGTTTGTCGTGTGTCTATATTTTTCTCTCACTTCCTATTTGTCTTCCCTGTTGTCCGTTATGAATTCAGAAATCTATTCTATAGGTGGTACCTCGGTCACTATATAAGCAATTTCGAGGAATGAGGACCCGTGTAGCGCGTTTTTTCTTGATATATATGTATTTGAAGGTATACCACTGGAGGTATACATCATCAGCGACGATTTCATGGGACTCGCCGAATTTTTGCAATCCCCAGTGAAAGTCTCCTTTCAATGGAATTTAAGAAGACCTCGTGCGAACAGCATTGAGTCTGCACTCAAAAAGGAGCAACTTTCATTTCGATTCGCCATAATTCAGTTACCCTCGAGTGCTTGTTATTGCGTTATTTTCTTTGTCAATTCAATGAGCAGAGGGTTAGAAGAATGAAGTGTCGCAGAAGGCATCCACCACCAGAGCCACTGGTCGATGCGCGGTATGCTTAAAGTGAGCAGTCTTCATGTAGTCTCATTGCTTTGAGGGAGGGTGGTAACTTACAACGTACGACAATCCTTTCAATTTGATAATTTATTATCCTTGAGGAATGGACGCGGTTGTTTTGCTACTCTTGTTCTGCTCCATGGTTCATAGATGGAAGAAGTAATTGCGTTTCACTGTTATTCCTGTGATAATGGAGAAAGTTTTTATTTGAATAGGTTTTTGCTTAGACGCTATGACCGGGGAAGCAATGCCATCGCAGGAAAGAGCTATGCGACAAACGTTGGCAATATGTTTTGGGGCTTCCTTTCCATGGCGGAGAATTCGAGAAATATCGCAATTAAGTGAGAAGTGGTTGAAATGTGTGGAATTCTATGTTTGTAGTGTTCACTTCTGTCTCTGAGTAAGTTTGGAAAAACCAACGTGGGTAGGTGAGTTTATAAATGTCAGAAATGGTAGGGATTGGTAAAATGGATAGAACATTTTTCACAAAAGGGAAAAAAATGAAAAACATAGTTTGCAAAGTCATGTAGTGCTTTATACAACTGTTGGGCGCGTTAACGGCTCGGTGGCTTGTGTTTGAGAAGCCTTATTTTGGAATTGTCAGCATTTTGAAACGTCGGGTTATACATAGCCAAATGTATTAGGCACCCTTATGGTTTGTCTTTGCTGTCAAATCACTTATTGGAAGTAATTAGTTTGAATTTTATGGTCTTCGGCGGCACTATCTGAGGTTATATTTATTTTTATTTTGTCCTCTCTTTTAACTAATTTTGTTGCTTTTTAAGGATATAACGAATTTTAAAGGGCGCCTAATACATTTGGCCAAGGCTGTGAAGTGCGTGAACAATCAGTCATCTGCTGTAAGTATATCCACCGAAGGAAAGATCTAGAAATCAATTTAAAATATCAAATTGAAGCTCTTTTAAAGAACTTTAGAATACACTGTATTGATATGAAATGGATATGTATTTGAACATAAGCGTAAGCATAAATCTAAACATAAAAAAACCGTAGATCATTCCGATCAGTTCTCATTTAGAGGACAAATTTTAATGACAGGTCACTCACTTTTGAAGTTGATTGTACATCATGTGAGCTTTTACTTGTTATCGGAAATTTTTTACTCTTATGTCATTAGCCCTTTGACAAATTTCCGTGCTTGACTAGACGGTTCAAAGTCCCGATCTGATTCCTATTGAGAACCTTTGGCATGATATTGACTCGCTTGTTAAGGACTCCAATCTAAAAATTTTGGAAGAACTTTGGCAAACCATAAAGTCAGCTTGGGAAACTATCCCTCCCCAAAGATGTAAGCGCTTAGTGAAGAATCTGCCTACATTTTGTCAGCAGGTCATAAGGAAAAATTGTTATCCTTCCAAATATTAACAAATATTTTCGTTTTGTGTGAGTTTTTCTAGTTATTTAGCTGTCATATTAAAAGACAATGACATTACATTTCTTTTCATTTCAGAATTCACAGATAGATATACAGTTCAATAATAATCAATACGGCAGACACAGAGGCATGGTGAAATAACAGAGTGTTCTATAATCAGATAGACTCTCAAAGGTCAAATTGGCTGCCACTACAATCAGTGCAGCCAAGTTAAAAATGTTGTCTCTAAAATAGCTCATTATACTTACATTTAGATACATTTTTAGCCTCCATGAATATAGGCCTTCAGCTCAGAATTCACTATTTACTAGTAATGTATTATTTAGCTATGACTTGACATATTTTTAACAAAGGTCTTTTAATTTCTCGTACCCGCATCTTCCCATTCCCTTGTCTTTACTGTGGTTACCTAGATGCAGGGTCTTCAATAGATCACCTTTGTTGTCATTGCTCTAAATGGCACCGTCAGAGGTCATCCAATGGACTATACCAACTCAAATCATTTCAAAATGTTTCTGAATTCGATCAAAAACATCCTCCTATCACAGACAAATTCACAATAAACTCATACGAACCTATTGATGCTATTGAACTATTTGTACGTCAATATGAATCTAAATTTGTTAAATTTTCTTTAACAAGCATGCCATTCAAATATTGGCATACCCGTGCGAAGCTGAAAGCCACAGGGGAGCAATTTCAAAAGAGAAGAAGATACCACAGCAGACCTCTTTTCTGAGATAACTTCGACATAAATGCTGAAGAAGCACTATTTCCTCTTGACACTCTGGCATGTGAACCTTCTTCAAAATGTCAACCAGAGCACACCTAAAAGCCGATAGAATAATTAATAATAACAAATACCATATTTATCCTTTGGGAGGTGTTAGCCTCTAACAGTGCCTTGCATTCCAACATAACCAATTACCAAATTGCTCCCTTAATACCAACTTCTTTAAGGCATGCAATGGAAATGGCCAAGCAAGAGACCCAAAATAAACCAAAGACAAATATCTCTTTCGAAACACCTTAATCGATTAGCCAAAACCCGAAAATGTCATTCTGTCCGGATACCCCAAGTTAGGGCCAGTACCGACGCCGCACTGAGCCCAAAGAGTAATTTCAATTTCAGTCAACATGACACCTCAGCAGCAAAACCATCCAGCCGTATCTGACGTATGCTTCTCGACTCTGCACAGGACACGGCACTCGCACAAAACATCCATGCATTCAAACACATATATTTGCATATATATGACTAGGGATATGAAGGTATGTGCGTCCTCTCGCATGCTCACAGTTTAAAGGATGCCCTTAATCCCTGTGGCGAAGATTAGTCAACAGCAGTTGCTGGTTTAACATTTTCCATGTCTCCTCCTCATTGATAGTGCTACTTCGTGTCTGTGATGGGTGGCTCTTTGAAGCGGTGGGGGGAGAGGTGGATTGAGAGGAGCAAAGTAGGAAGATTACGTCAAATCCATTGTTGCCAGTTCAAGGTAAATTGTTCATTAATTTTGGAGAGTATCTCAAGACAGCCAATGAGTCAATCACACAACCGACCAAAAGTGGCTTACGTGTGTGGCTCATGTGCATGTGTGTGGAGCAGGGAAATCATATTGGCGACATCCAAAATTCCAATAAAATTTGTTTCATGTCATAAAACAGGCCGAACAAATTTCACACACGCACACCAAGTGGCATAGATTTTTCATAAAGGCAGTTTGCCCAGCCATTGGCACTGTGTCATGCCTAGGATCTTTTCCAGGAAAACACACAGAGTGCTCGCTGACTCTTGAACTGGAGGTGGTGGCGCGCCTATAAACCAAAATTACCACGCTTCCCCCCCTGTGCATACTACTCGTAGTTTAGTGGTGGTGTATGTGTGTATGTTTATGCATGAGTATGAGATATTCATACTTTCGTCGAATTGTTATCCTTTTTACAAACTGAGCGCCACAGTAGCGCCGCTCTAGCGATTTTTGAATTTCACAAAACGAGGCCAAGCCAAAAAGTAGAAAGAGAGAATCTCGGCTAAGCCTCATACACATAAACAGGCACAGACACAGCAAGGATATTAGAAGGATAAGGATAATGTGCATGAAATCCTTTCGAAAAACTTTCTCCTCTGTCTGCCCGTTTCGAAATCATTGAGTCATTGAAAATCGACCGTCACCAGTTACCAGTTACCGGTGCCATCGGATGGCGTGCTTTAAAGCACTGCACTACTTCCAAACCCAAAAAATTGCAATTCAGTGTGTAAGAAGAAACGATGGCGAAGGCGATGGCGATGGCGCAACCTCAACCCTTCACAGAACATTAGTGAACTCAGCCCGCCAACACCGTCATATGACTGAGTGTGCGTTTACTGCCTGTTCATAGGCGCCACTTCAGCAATGAAATTCGTCCCGACTGTTTGGCGCCAGGAATATCGACCCGATTTTGTCCTTTTATCTGTTTCATGTTCTTAATCTATGTATATCAAAATGGGTTGTTGGTTTGGAGCAGTAGCAGTTGTAGCCGGGTATTGGCGCAGGTCACCCTTTGCCGATGTTTCGTGATGGTCTTACTCATCACAGTGCTTTGACGAACGGGGAGTGTGGTGAATTTTATTGAGGAACATCCGCAAACATTTTTATGTTGCCTTTGTTGTTAATTCGCCCAACAAAGACCGAACAAAATGAGTGTCTTAGGCGGTGGACAGGACAAAAGAAAGCAGTCAGAGACAGCTGAGTGGAGTGACTTGGTAAGTATGTCGGAGCAGTGTGTTGCTAGGGGAAAACTCATCAAGAATCTGTGGGAGGTTTTGTGTGAGGCGTGTTTTGAACGTGCATATGAGCACTAGGCTGTGTGTATTTGGTTATTCAATGGAGCGCTATTAATGAGGTCAAACATTTGTATGTTTGGATATTTGACCGTCGTCACTGCGAAAAGAATTTCAACTTCAATGCGGTTAGGACTCTCAGACTAACCAAGGGGATGACACATTTTTCTTTCCATATCAGATTTCGGGGGGAGTGACTAACGAATGACCAGAAATTGCAAAAGAAAAATTACCAAACAACAAATCTAGCTGCTAGGCGAATTTGTTGTTTGCATGTGTACGTATGTACGAGTGCATACATAAGTATGTACATACGTGGAAGGAAACATACTTCAGAATCGTTAGTCTTAGGCTGAACATTGTGTGCCACAAATATTGGTTTTATTTACGAAACTACATAATAGCCATGTTTCCTGTATTTTGTCAAAAGGAAGCACCTCTGCAGAAATTTATTTTTTCTGTTTTTTTTTTAAATATCTTCTTAAGTAATTAAAGATTATTTTTGTTATTATTTCCTTTACTTTCATCACATATTTTTGATGGTCCCTTAGAAGACATCCTCACAGGGGACGGACGGAAGGTGTGGTATTTTCTCACAAGCTCAACAATTGACATTTTAGCAGATGATCATTGATACTGACACTGCAATGTTTGTAGAGTTTACCAGCAGTGTTAACATCTCTAAAGATGAAAATTCTTAGCAGAGAATCACTCATAAGATTCATAGCTTAGGCTCTCTTTATTACTCAATTGCGTACTCATATGATTTGATACCGTACAGATTAGGTACAAAAATCGAGGCCATTATCACTGTCTTGCAGAGTGACTTCGAATCGATCCCGCGATATTGCGACGTGTGGAACTTCTGGATTAGATAAACATTCTGTTTAGAATGCTTTTCTCTAGGGCCTTGGTGGATACAAAAAAAATGTCGGATGTACCCAGCTATTGCCCAGCCACTGGCAGAACGAAATGTAGTCAGATATTTGGGGATCTGGTTAGATCGGTATGTACATTTTAACAAGCATGTAGATGCTGGTCTAGCTAGAGCTGGTGGTGCTTTCGGCCACCGACGAAGGGACTGTTCGGCCAATGCTTACCTATGGATGGATGGTAGTTCAATGTCGAATGAGGTCCTGTACAACATGGCGAATTTGACAAAATGTTGAAAATGTCCTGGTGGATCTGATTGGGGATCATCCTGCTAGAGCGATGATCATGCTTGATAAATTTCTGGGGTTTACTACACCAAATCTCTGCACCATGAAAACGTATGGCAAAACGCCTTCGTCCACTGGAACCTCTCATCTACTTAGATAAAAACGGCTTGGGTGGATGATTCCACTACCGCTTATCTGTCGCACAGTGCGCTGTAGAGCGCCGATCAGCGATGTTAAAAAGTTAAATGCAACAGATGAAGTCTTGGTGGCTGGGAGGGTGGAGAGAATTTCTTCGTCAAACCTTTTAGAGCCAAAAATGAAGAATGTCGGTGGTTCACATCCAGCTCGAAGGATCAATGAATAAAAGATTCCTCGTTGTGGGTTTGTAAGACTCTGAGTCTCTGAGAATAACTTTCTTATGCTACTTACATACAAAATTCTGAACCCTAAGTTGTCTACTGAAAATGGATTATCTCTAATTACACATAGATAAGCCATCATAGATGCGCACCGTCATAAATTATGTGTTGCGATCGAACCCTCATAGAAATATATTTGTCCATACCAGTCCGGTCGCAACAAATAACGCATTTATTTACGTCTTCATGTGTGAACAGACGGTATTTACCTTATTGTGGATTGACTTTCCTATCATTTTGTCGATTCTGATTTTAAGGGCAATAGGTGGCGAAGATTTATATTTTTGAATGGAAAAAATATACCTAGATGGATCTGATAGTTGCAATTCGCGAATCATTATGACAAGACTTCCTACGAGAAGCATCAACAAGATGTTGATGAAATTTTGCGCAAATAACTTAATTGGCAGGCTTATTTATACAAGGATTGCAGCCGAGCGTTGGAACTGGACTCACTTATAGGTAAAGAACCGGCATCAGCCCGCTCCTGCAAACCGCCGCTCCTGCAAACTGGGCAAGTGCGAGTTGTACTCGCGTGGTGAAGTTGCGTCCCTTACAACATTTTTGAAAGCAGCAATTGTGAATATCAAGCTACAAAATTAAACTATTTCAATTAAATTTTCCTCTAATCTTTAACCTGAATGATTAATTTTATTCATCACAAAATTATTTTTTTTTCCGAGGATATTTTGAAACTCTATTGAAGCACTTAGGCTCAAAACTGGTTCATTGTACTGCCAGGTAGCAACCTACTCCGGTGTCGTTAATTTGATCCCAACCGGAAATGGTGACTGGACCAGATTCGATTTCACTGGGATTCGAACCTGCGACCTCTCTAACTTGGGTCAGACACATAACCAACTGCACCATCCAGTCGTATATCACAAAATTAATGTGCAAATTGGTCTTAAATGCCTGTGGATTGAAGTGAGTGGGAAATATTGGGCTGGGAAGAGCATTCCATATTCGTGTGGTGCGGCTAAAAAACGACTCTCTAAACTTAACTATAACTTAACCTATAAGTTTTATCGCTCACTGTTGTATTCTATCAAGTAGGTTCAGAGTGGTCTTAGGAGCACCAGACCAGATATGAGCGTTATACTCAAGCTTGGGGCGAATGAAGGCCTTATAAATTGAAGCCAAATCAGAGGGGGTGGATCGTTTTAGGAAATCTAGACATTTTGCAGCATTTTTGGCGACCTCGAATATGTGATCGTTCCAACTAAGTGTTGAATTGATACACATACCGAAGATGGAAAGTTTTTTTCGGTTTCTTCGATGGAAGTGCCATTCAGGGATAATGGCTGATTATTTTGGGATCGCTTAAGTAACAGTAGACAGCATTAAGTTTTGGAAGCATTAAATTCCACTCTATTGTTTTTACGGGCAATTAAATATGCTGTCAAGGTCGGAATTTAATGTGCTTAACATACGCTGCCGTGTGGGCAACGTGGCCGTGTGGGTTCGTGCGTCGACCCATGCGCATTAGACTTTCACAGTCTAGGTTCAAATCCAAGATTAGACAAACAATTTAAAAAAAAAAAAATTTTTCACGGCTCCACCTCTTTCGAGTCACTGACAATACTCAAAGAGTATAACTGCCCAGAAAAAGCTTCTCAATCTCTCCGTTCGGAGTCGGCATTAAACTGTAGGTCACCTCCACACGTGAGAGAACAATAGCACGCACAACACGAGTGGTTGCTAAGAAGCTAGGCCCAGGTCCACCTCGGACTGTAGCGCCGTCATTATTATTATATTATTATTATTAACATACGCTGCCGCTACAATTCTACGGCCGAAGGACATTGACCTGAGTCTTGGAACGAATATGAAAAGCTGAGAGTACTGTCATCAGCGAAGGAGTGGATTGGATTAGAAGTAGCAGACAGGAGATCATTTATAAAAATGATGAAGAAGTCGGAGACAAAACTGAGCCTTGGGGAACACCAGCATTAATTTAGTAAATATCAGACTTGAACCCATCCAAAACGACTTGAATTGAACGATTCGAAAGGTAATTTCTAATCCATTGAAGAAGAGACTCATCGATGCCATAAGCACGCATTTTCGACAAATGAGCTTGATGCCAAATTCTGTCAAATGACTTTGAAATATCAAGCGCAACGATCTTGCTTTCCCCTGCTTTGTGCAAGGATTGATTCCACTTTTCGGTGAGATAAGCCATCAAATCACCAGTGGACCTGTTGCTGCGGAAACCGTACTGCCGGTCATTAAGAAGCTTCCCCGAGTCAAGATATTTCATAAGCTGACGGTTTATCAGCTTTTCCATGACCTTCAAAAGAAGGGACCTTAGTGCTATGGGTCGGTAGAAGGAGGGTGATGAAGATTTACCCTTTTTAGGGACGGGCTGGACAAATGCTGTTTCCTATCCACTCGAAAAGAGACCGGAAGAGTAGGACAGACGAAAAAACTTACGCAGTGGTTTTGCCAGCGCAGAAGAACACCTCTTCAGAAGTATCGAGGGTATACCATCCGGGCCAGCGGATTTATGCAGGTTGAGATCTTTAAGTACTCTTGCCACTGTAAGAGTGCGAAAATGGATTTTTCCCAGGGTGTAATCGACGACCTCAAGTACGAGAGGAGACAAAGTGGAATCTGGCAGCGTTGAGCTGGGCGCGAAATTCGCAGCAAGCGGATTGGCCTTGTCTAAAGAGCTGACAGCTGGAATGTCATTGCAAATGATCGTGGCAATTAAAGATGAGGCTGAATTTCTTATATTTTTTAGCAAATGACCAAAAGTTTTTGCTGCCCTTGGGACATTGTAGCACTTCTTGCCTCAACTTTTGGTCATAGGAGAATTTCAGACGTCTTATTAGTGCATTGCAGTCATTTCTGGTCCGTTTAAACTTTTTTCGGTTTTCTCAGTGGGGTTGGCTTTGTAAGTCTGGAAACTCAACTCCCTCAATCTGATAGCCTCTTTGCAGCTCGAGTCATACCACGCATATCATATCAGCAGCGGCATCCACGTCACTATCGGGAAAATATAGTGACCAGTTAAAATTCCTAATGAAGTCGTTAAGGCCGCTTCAATCGTATAGCCATATCGTTCTTTTGGGAATTGGTTCTCTAACTGTGTGGAGTGAACACGAGAAATTAGCTGATACGACACGGTGGTCAGACGAGCCTAGAGGCGACAAGATGTCAATAGAATATTTATCAGGTTGAGAGGTGAGAAATAGGTCCAGGGTGTTGGCGGAATGATCTGCAACGTCAGGTACTCGTGTAGGCTCATTCACAAGCTGGGTCAGATTATTTACCTATTTTAGATGATGGAAAATAAATCTTCATGTGGAAAGACGAATTGGTTTTTGGTTATATACAGTAGTCCTTCCAAGCCATTTGATTTAAGAACAGCCTTCAATTCATTTAATTATCAATAACTGAAATTGACTCACAACCGATTCTCAAATAAAGGCATCACTCCAGCTGCTGTAGCTATACGGTATCACAAAATAGTCCGTTTTTCTCGTTTCCAAACAACTCAATCTGAATGACGTCCAACTATGCAACCTTAACCTCAAATGGATGGCCAAAGAAAATAGTTCCATAACCAAATTGACCGGTTTCAGAGTTAGATGTAACCTGAATCGAGAGTTTTCTCCTGCCCTTCTGCGCCCCCAGCAACCTCAAATCGATTGCACTTTCCCACACAAAGTGTTCCATAGTTGAAAGTTCAATTTAATCTGATTCCAGCAGCTCCTTGTCGACGAATATCAATGCCGGCTGCATTGGTATTTTGTTCGTCTTATTACTTTTCTTGAATTGGACAAAAAATATCCCTCCTCCCGGTAGCTCTTATAGAATCCTGTTAAACAACACAAAAACAAGGCGAGAACATCTATGTAGGTAGTTCCCATTAACCGAGCTGCCTTACCCCCGCATCAGCAACCCGAAACCAAGCCGCCTTCACATCTTGGTGAAAACTTTGCATTGCTGAGCACGGCAGCCGAGTAAGAGAAAGTGAGACAGCAAGTGCTGGGGAGTAGAAAACTTTCCAAATATTCGGTGTTCGACTGGCACAAGTCCAATGAAAACTTTAGTTCGGTTAGAAACTTGGCCATGGTGGAGGAACTACTCCAGCCATCACCACTGTCTCCGACCACCATTGCCAGCACCATACCGCGTTGCAGCACGACAGCTTGTAAAACCATCTCATTTTCTCCTGGGTTGACATTTGGAGTTTTCCATTTTCCCTGTTTTTTTTTTGCTTTTTTTTCTCGTCTACTTTGTGAAGGAGAGTAAAGCTTAAATTTCTTTGTTCCCTGCCGGGCTCTTCCTTGAGGAGTAATTTCAAGCAGGAAGTACCTGCATATGGTCGACGGAAACTCCGTTTAATATGTTCTGGTTGTCTTTGCGTCACTTCGTATGCCTGCCACGTTTGGGTGGCAATAGGTGGGCTCTGAATAAGTGACGGCTGCCTAATAATGTCTACATCAAGTTGAAACATTTTGTTTAAGATGAATTTAAGATTTAAAATGGGGACGAAATTGTGCAATGAAAGTTGAGATAAAGCAATCTAAGAGAGATCTTGAAATTTTTAATCGTTGGTTAAAATTTGTTCTCTTCCGGTGATCTCTCAGCTGCAGGTGTAAGAGTGAAAACAGTGACAGGATTTGTTTACAGGCTCCAAGGAGACGGCTGAATGGTCAGAGAGCTCTAACAAAACGGGCTCAACAAGGTAAGAGAAACTTGATCCTGGATTGTAATGCTAACGCTTACTATGTTTTTAAGGTTTCGTCTACAAAAACGGAGCGTTTATAATTTCGGTGTGTCCATCCGTCCGTTCGTCGTGTCTGTCACACTTTTTTATCCCAGAAGTTTATAAAGATATTAGCATGAAATCTTGGAATTAGGTACTTCAGGTGTAGATATCATTGCCCATGCACCCAAATTTAAAAAGTGGGGTCATTTGGAGGTTGCTCCTGTATAGGTGAAGTCGTCAATGATTTTGAAACATTGACGCACTCCATCGAATAATCGACAGATTTTTTGAAATGAGGTAGAGGTTTGCTTCAACACTTTTTGATCCAAAGTTCCATTTGAAAAATATGGAGCTCCAAATTTTTTAAGGTTCCGTCTACAAAAACGGAACCTTTATAATTTCGGTGTGTCCGTCCGTCCGTCCGTCCGTCCGTCCGTCGTGTCTGTCACACTTTTTTATCTCCGAAGTTTATGAAGATATCGGCATGAAATTTTGGAATTAGGTACTTCAGACCTAGATGTCAATTCCTATGCAGCGATTTTAAAAAGTGGGGCCATTTGGGGGTGGCTCCAGTACAGGTGAAGTTGACATTAATTTTGAAAAATTGTCGCACCCCATCGAAATATATATCAGTCGACAGGTGTTTCGAAATGAGGTGGAGGTTTCGTTCAACACTTTTTTATCCAAAATACCGTTTGGAAAATATGGAGCTCCAAAGTTTTAAATGCGTCCCCCCCTGCCATTTCTAAACCAAAGTGTTTAAAAATCTGAAAAAATCACAAAAACTTGGCTTCATTGAGTACTTTCATTTAAAACCATTGCGAGCATTCTGGTCTTAATGGTTTTGGAGATATTGGCCAAAAACGGTCAATCATCGACATGCGAATTTTGAAGATCTGAAAACGCGGTTTTGAAGACATTAATGTAAGCATTAAGAAATGATAAATTTCAAAATATCGATTTATGTTGAAATTTTGAGATATCTAAGATTTAAAATGAAAACAATTTCATTTCCACACATAATTTCATGCTGTGTTCGGCCACTCTATTCGTTGATGAGCGTTATCTTTTCGATCTCACCCCTAAATGCCCAACAGAAATGAACACACACATACCGCAGGCATGAGCATTGATTGGGTATGTATATGATGGAAGGGATTTTCTGTGTTGGATAAACTTGGATAGAGATATAGGTATATGTAGCGATGAACGTTTGTTTTTTTCGGATGTATAAATGTATGAATGAATAGTTGATTTGAGTTGAAGTTAGAAGAAAATTCAACTGAAATAGTTTCGAAACGTCGTTTGATCTTCAGAAATCATCCATCAATATTATGCGACGGAACCTTACCCGTGCGAGTACAACTCGCACTTGCCCAGTTTATTTTTTATTTGTAGTGAGAATAAATCTTAACTGAAATAGTTTGGAAACGTAGTCTGATATTCAGAAATCATCCATTAATATCTTACGACGGAACCTTCCCCGTGCGAGTGAGTTGCACTTCCGCAGTTTATGTTTAATTGTCTTTGGGGAAGATGAATTTTAACGCTATCCTGGGACTCTTTGCTAGAGTCATAGGGAAACATAGCCTGCACGACAACATGTCCGAAAAGGAATTCAGGCTAGTGGATTTTGTCAAGGGGCAAAACATCTCTGCAGCTGGCACACTGTCGCGTTTATCGCGTGCAAATTGCACGTAACAACACGGTTTCCACACTTCAACATCCATAAACGGACCCACTGTTATTCAACAATAAAGGGACCCCTTGATTATTCAACCGTCTAACAGATCACTTCCCGATCGATATTGGACAAGCATTCTTGGTGTACGAACGTTCCGACAAGTCACAATCGACTTGGATAATTTTCCTGTTATTGGTAAGGTAAGAACACGGATATCGAAAGAACAACAGAGTCGAGGACGAACACCAGGTTTTGACGTCGGAAAATTGTAATCGCAAACAATTCGTTAGGATCTTTGCAACAACAACGGCGCCTGCACAAACAATAGAAGAAGAATGGAAACACTGTCAAAAAGTCATCACAGAAGTCACTATTTGTGTTCTATGCTTTAGGAAAAAAACCTGGTTTGACGACGAGTGCAGGCAGGCACAAAACAAGAAGCCTACCAGACAACGCTGCATCGAACTATGAAAGCTTTCTCGTGAGCTCTACGAACGAAACGAAGCGAAGAGACCCGGTTTCTCAATTGACGTGATTGGTCGAACACGGCGTAGCGTCCATGAGGCGTTTATTGGCATTGAAAGGGAAGCAACTGAAATGGGTCTGTCTGTAAACGAGGGCAAAATCAAGTTCTTCTTCATGGAAGAACGCAGAACATCGACAACTTGACCAGCTTGTCACCTTTGGCACCCTTAACTTCAAAGTAGTTTAGAACTTCGTTTACCTTGGTTCCGCTGTTTACAGCAAATAAAATAAGCTTGCAACCGCTGATCTTGGAGCCCTATCTCGAAAGACCAACCTAACTCTGTATAAGACATACATCAGTCCTCTACGGAGCAGAGAGTTGGGGCATGTTGGTAGAGACCCAGGTCTACCAAGGTCTGAAGCGCTGTTATTGCTACATTTTCACGAACGTGAACTATGTATGCAAGCTTGAGTTACGAGTAGTTAGTAACCCGAGTATTTCCAATCAGGATAATCCGAATTTCGAAAATTGCGGCATATTCTACATGATATCCTTCGTGTATCAGGTGTACTACTTGCTCTTCTCGATGACGCACGCCAATCTGTGCGACGTCCTCTTCTGCTATAGGTTGATCTTCGCCTGCGAACAGCTGCAGCACTTGAAGGGGATCATGAAGCACCTGATGTAGCTGTCGACTTCCTTGGACACATACCGGCCAAGCTCGGCCGCCTTTTTCCGGTCGTTATCGGCCAACTCCAAGTCGGAGCTCATCGTGAATGAAGGTCAATGGAGGAAGAGGGGTGGGTCGAAGTTAAAAGAGAATAACGTGTTCTTTCTTTGCAGAGAAGGAGCCAACCGACACGCTGGACATGTCAGGAGTGTACAGCACCAAAGCGGAATGGGGACGCTCAGTCTACTCTGCAGACATTCAATGGAACAAACGGCGTCATTAATCCGAATGGATTGACCAAGAAACAGGAGATGATGGTGCGCAGCGTTATCAAGTATTAGGCGGAGCGTTATAAGCATGTTGTGAGGTGAGTTCTTAAATCTTAGGTGGTTAAATGGAATTGGTTGGGTTCTAGTTTAGTACGATCAAGATTGCAGAAACTGCCTAAAGTGGGCTCAAATAGGACTCAGTCTCACTACAAGGAGGTACATGATGATGAAAGATTAACGATCCGATGCGATCCAAACATATCTTATGGTAGTTATTGTCTATACCAAATAGCACTACAGCGAAAAACCACGGCAACGCAAAAGGAAAACATTTCTCGCAACCTGCCAGCTCAAGGCTATAGGAATATAAATAGCAACCGCGGGGCTTTTATAAAGAAAGGAAAAGTTTGGCAATGTGCTCATAAAAAGGCACCATCCGAAAATTGAATATATTTAAGCAGCAATTCCAACAACTACTTAATGAGCACAGCCAGAAGAGAATGATAAGGAATGATGAAGTCTCACCTGCAGTCGATGAAGTAGTTCTCCCACCCAGTGCTGAAGAAGAATGCACAGTTATCAAAAAGCTCACACACACACAAAGCACAGGCTCAAATGGTTTGCCATTAGAGTTCTTCATGGCTGGCGGCGATGTTCTGGTAGGGAGCATGCACCAGGTCATTTGTAAAATTTGGGAAGGCGAAAGCATACACGACGATTGGAATATCCGCTCCATATGTACCACTAATTCATTAAATTTTGTTCTAAATTATATTGAGATATTGCCAAGATGTAAAACAGTCATCAAAGACAATTATTTGCCACTGTAAATTGATTTTTTGTAGTTTACTTGTATGCAGTTATATTGAAAGTTGCAATAGTTTTGTCGCGCACCAATTAGAGGTTGCATTTACAAATACAGTGCGTCCTCAATAAAAGCAACTAATAGAAATTTGGGCAGTTGCTTTTATTGAGATTGTTGCAATAATCGAGCCAAAAAATTGGCTGTGCAAAGAGTGAGACAAAAAGTTTAACACGTCAGAATAGTAAAAAAATATGTCTTGCAGTGGTAAACAGACCAAAACTGATAATTAAATTCATATTAAAAACAAAAAATATCAAAATTTGTTTTTAAAAAATTGTGAAATGTTTGATTGTGTCTTTTTGAATGCAGAACTCGTTTCCACAGTTGACTCTCGTAAGTTTTGCAGAGCTAAAATATTGCTCACTGAAGCATTATGTTATGCAAATTATGCAAATGTTTAGTGCTGGAATTGCAGCCCCTGCTATAATTTTTGGCAGTGGGGATTCTACAACTGCATTTTCGTGGTCACTTTCTATTTTTTCTGCTCTCGGATTGCTGCAAGTCGGTTACAGATCTGTTTCATTTTCGGGAATCCAATCGTTTATGTCCTCGGAGCAGTCAATAGGGGGTAGTTCTTTAGGATTTTGTTCCATATGAAACTCAAAGGTACCACATCATTACATAATTATTGTTTGCGTTCATCAAAGGATTTCAGCACTTTTGTATTGCAGTAGTCTGCATCTTGTCCCATGCATTAGCCAAGAAACGTACGGCGTGCCTCAAATTAAATGCTTTTATAAGAAATAAGAGTTCATGAAACAATAGTTGCTTTTATCGAGTCACCTTTCTGAAGAGTTGCAATTACTGCGTCAACAATGATAAGATTCAAGTAGATGCTTTTATCGAGGAGTTGTGCGTATCGAGGGTTGCTTTTATATACAAAGTACTACATTTTTTATACAATTTCAAAAATTATACATTTTTTTGTAAACTAAAAATACAGCCTTTTCAGAATATATGTACAGTGCCTCACAAAAGTATTCGGAATTATGTTTTTTTCCTAGATTTTAGTATTGTTAAACAACAAATAATTATTATAATTATAATAAAAAAATCAGTTTCAATTTAACATTTATTCTCCGTTAACAAAAAATCAGAAAAAATAATGCATGTTTTCTGTCTGCAACAACAACAAAATGCAACATACTAGGATCCAGGAAAAAACATAATTCCGAATATTTTTGTGAGGCACTGTATATAGGTTGCTATACTTTTGAAAAAAAAACTTTAATAAATTTGAGGAAATTGCCTGGTTTCACTTCTAGTTGCAAAGGAACAAATAATTCATGAGGAATTTTCGTGTATACATACAATATCATGCTTAACTCCACCCAACGTGATACGACGTGGGGTGAAAAGACGTGACATGGAGTGGTATGATGTGATGTGCATGAAATGATGTGATGTGCATGAAGTGACATCACGTCATTCCACTCTATGCCAAGTCTTTTCACCCCACGTCGCATCACGTAGGGTGTAGTTAAGCATGATATTGTATGTATACACGATAATTTCGAGGAGACCCTCCATACCAAAATTCGTCATAAATTATTTGTTCTTAATTTCCTTTTCAGCTAGAAGTGAAAGCAGGCAATTTATTCAATTTTATTGTAGTTTTTTTTTCAAAAGTATTGAATCCTATACAGTGTGACCTCAATAAAAGCAACCCTCGATACGTGCAACTCCTCGATAAAAGCAACGCCTTAAATCTTAGCATTGTTGACTCAGTAATTGCAACTCCTCTAAAAAGGTGACTCGATAAAGGCAACTAATGTGTCATCAACTCTAAGTTCTTATAAAAGCATTTAATTTGAGGCACGCCGTATGTCTCTTGTCTAATGCATGAGACAAGGTGCAGTCTACGGCAATACAAAAGTGCCTTTGATGAACACAAGTAATGATTACGACAAAGACTATGTGCTACCATTGAGTGGCATAAGGGACCAAATCTTAAAAGGCCTTGAAATAATATCATCGACTAATGATTTGTTTCAAGAGCTATCCCCTATTGACTGTTTCGAGGACATAAACGATTGGATTGCCGAAAATGAAACCGATCTGGAACCGACCTACAGTCCGGGAGCAGAAGAAATCGGAAGTGATGACGAAAATGCCCTTGAAGAATCCCCACAGTCAAAAGTTGAAACGGAGGCTGCAATTCAAGCGCTAAACATTTGCCTTCAATGGACTGAAGAAAATTATGCTTCACTGAGGAATATTTTAGCTCTGAAAAATGTACGAGAGTCAGCCTTGGAAAAGTATTTTGCCTTCAAAAAGACACAATCTCAATTTTTTAAAAATAATTCAAATTTGAATTTTGAACAATTTTGGTCTGTTTACCAGTACAAGACACGTTTTTTTTACTATTCTGAGGTGTTTAACTTCGACTCTGAGCCTGTGGGACAACGCAACAGAGGACGTCCACGTACAGGTGGCGCACACAAGTCGAGGGGGACCTCGGCCGGCTTGGTGTGCGAAACTTGAGACAGCTGGCGAAAGATCGTGCTGGCTGGAGAGGCATGTTGAGTGAGGCCCAGGTCCACCTCGGATTGTAGCGCCCTAAGAAGAAGAAGAAGAGGTGTTTAAATTTTTGCTTCAATTTTGGCGCCTACAATTTTTTGACTCGATTATTGCAACAAACTCAATAAAAGCAACTGCCCAAATTTCTATTAGTTGCTTTTAGTGAAGTCGCACTGTATATGTATATTCTTAAAAGGCTTGGCCACCAAAATAATTCTCTGAAAACTTTTTGTTTTATTTACAATTATCATCGTGCGTTTTCGTTGGACCACCCTTTATTAGCAAAAATTAGAAATGTTCCTATAAATTGAGGAAGTAAATTGTAGGAGCATTTTAAGTCAAGTAAATCTAAACTTAGGCCGCCGTAACGTAGGTAGGTGAGTCTTGAGTGAGTAGGTAAGTAGGTGAGTGACGTGGGTAGGTGAGTCGACTCCTACACTGAAAGTCTGTGTTCCAGTCCCGGCACATGTAACAATTTTCATAATTCACGACACGTCAATACTCAAAAAGTATAACTGTCTAGAAAACCTTCTGAAATACCGCCCTTTGGAGTCGACATTTAACTGAAGGTCATCTCTAATCGCGAGAGAACAGTAGCACGCATAACATGAAAGATTGCTGCAGAAGCTAAGTCCAAGTCCACCTCGGGTTGAAGTGCCATAATGTACACGTATGCATAGATAAAAAAAATCACACAATATCGACTTCTTTTTCATATGTTAAGTAATCCTAGTTAGGACATCCACCCAACTGTTGTTCAAGTCGAATATCAACATCGCCCAGAGGCCACTGTGTGATGCGTCAAGCAACCAGGCCCACACAGATGTTTCCGTACGTCCATCATCACTGTCACTGTCATTCAAAATTTCACAGAACTTCAGTTCGTACGCATCCACAGGGTTAACTCACATCGAAATAAATTATCCATGCACCCTAAATGGGGACATAATCTAGTCTTCCACGAGTAATTTTGTCTCGCGCAACTTCGTTCTCGTTCTATTTGTCGAGCTTAATGACTCGAAATTTGTCTGACACACCACCTGAACACCAGGACCCAGACAGATAGAATTTAAAATGCTCACCCCCATTTACCGACTGGGAGGAATAGGAATAATTCCGAAACACAAAGTAGACACAGTCGGGCATTATCCCAACGAAAATTATGATGATTATGAAAATTAATTTATTACCATTAAGGGGTAGCTGGGGAGTAGTGAAGACAAAAGAAAATGCAGAAAAAAAAAACAGAAAAAAGAACAAACAAAAAACTATTAACGTATCTCGCCGACAAGCCTTGGCCCAGCTGAAAGAGTTGAACTTAATTTTGAACCAAGCAAATTAACCACTAACAAGTAACACAAGTCAAGCCAAAGGACTCGGGAGCATAACAAACTTTAAAATACAGCTCCCCCGAGAACGAGGCGAGGCTGAATGGGGTGGTGTGGGAGGTAAATGGAACAGGGAAGGAGATTTTATGCAAGAACGCCTCAAAGTTTTGCCACATCCACTCGAGAAAAAGCATTCAATTGCCCCTCATCATCCGGAATGAGTGTGGCACAGAAACGCTGCCTGTTTGTCGGGGTATAATCCTGGGTAAGCGGAAATTATGAGCGTTGACACAAAGGACACAGCAAAAAGGATTATGCAAACAGGAGAGTAGCAGATGCCTCTTAACTTTATAGAGCGTCAAATTCTGTGAATTTGTTTTTGCCACTGTTCTTGTGGGCTTGTAGCTGGTTGAAGGAGCGTAGGATCCTCCTCCAGTCACCGGGGAACAATCAAATTCACCTGAAGTAATTGTTATGCAAAAGTTTCGCGCCCTCTTGCTAAAGTTTGGATAACTTTTGTTAAGCTACGCATTAGAGTGGATAATTTTAAGAGTTGCAAGTGTGGGCCACAGTACAACGCACACCCCATGCAGTTGCAATAAATTTTTGAGAGGCAACCGGGAGAAGGCAGGAGATCTCCTCCTTCTGAGAATGTCCTTAAACAGATGTATGGAGATTTGTTGGTGCTACATTCCCAGACGGCAAAAAGAAGGATTGCAAAACAGAACCGAGGGTAGATGCACATTTTGGCAATGAACGGAGCTCTTGCGCAAGCCACGGCGGAAGGACATAACCTATTCAGCTGTGTGGAGACAGTTAAGGTGGCTCCATTGCGTTCGTTTTTATTTCGATGTTGGTATGCCAAGCTAATGGCAAATAACCTCGGCCACTGCAGTTGGCTAATCTCCTGAAATGAAAGTCTTGGCCGAGGTTATTTTGATTTCAGCGCGCCTTGACTTAATGAATGGCTTTGTTACCAGAGAATTGGAGAAATAACATTAATTCATTGTGCTTTAAGCACGACAGCTAAAGTGGTTGCAAGCGAATAGCTAGTAGTTGCGTTTTGAAAATATGTTGCGGTTTGTTGGATCAGGGGATGAAATGCATTGTGCAAACCTGAATAAGTCAACGTCATGGGATGTTCGAACTATCCGAGGAATGATTTGTGCTTTTCTCAAACTTTATATAAGAGCTTAGCTGAACTTAATTAGGGGACTGTCATTTATGATTGTCGAAGTATGGTATGAAAGTATGAAAATCTTACTGAATATTTTGAAAGCTAAATTTCACAGGTTAATTTAACAACTGCTGCTGAAAGAGGTGACTTTCTATGAACCTACTTACTTACTTAGCGGGCTCCCGACCCGTGAAGGGTCTCTGCCTGAGACACGGCAGCCTTCCATACCCTGCAGTCCCGGGCATGCTGCTTCCAGTTATCCAAACCTAGCGCTGTGCCATCCGCGATAGCTTGGCTCCATACAGTAGAACTGGCAGGATTAGCGTTTTGTAGAGCATGCATTTTGTCTTTCGAGTTAGGAGTTTTGAACCCATTTGTTTCACCAAACCGAAGTAGCAGCGGTTTCCTAGGGTAAGTCTTCGTCAAATCTCCACTAGGGTGTCATTCGTGGGGTTGATATTTACTCCGAGGTATGTAAACTCCTTAACCACCTCGAAGTTATTGCTGCCAACAGTGACATTCTCTTCTTCAATGGCCGTGAAAGCTTCTATAACGGCTCGCTGGGTCAATGATGGCAATGCCGTCTGCGTAGCCCAGACTTTCTATGAAGGAGTTCAATTCATGTGTTTTTTGAAAAATCTATGCAGCACCAACTGATGAAGCATTATTTTATCAATTGTGATATATATAAAGTGAGTTCGGGTGAACTACAACCAGTACCCAAAGGCTACGATGTATAGAAAAAGTTACAACATTTTGCATCGCAAGGTTGAAGCTAATCAGTGCCTATCCGATTCCTACAACATTCAACCATCCTGGACGATATTAAAGAATATTTTTTTTTTTTTTTTTTTGCGAGGGTAGGTGAAAATCTTCAAAAGACACTATGGGGACCGTTCCCTTATAGCGAAAGGGATTTTTACCCAGTAAAAACACCTCCCTTCAAATAAATAAAATATATCTATACTACAACTAAGTTAGTCACTTATCCAGCAGTTTACATTTCGTAATTTAGAGACATTAGGCAGGTGACTCTCCACTGAAAGTTCCTGCTTACACCGCAAATACACGCGGGTTGATTTCACCATGCTAGATCAAGTGGTCTAGTCCTTTGAAGACGGCGAATAGCATTACTTCCATTAAGAATCGGAAGGACTACAGAATATGAATATTGTTATTTATACGTTGAGGGATTCTAAGATTTCATAATCGTGCAAAAAATGGCAATCATCTGCTAAGTACAAATCCGTTTTCTAATTCATTTGATTTTGTGATGTTGTCTGATCCTCAATGCAATGGATTGCAACTTCTTTGTTTGGTAAGCTGTTTTGCGAAGAATCAATTTCGACGCTGACCTTATCGATTTCCAAAGCCAAATTTGTTTAATTGTGTTTTGAAAATAGCGTCAACCAAAAATTACTGCCAACATGTTCCAATTACTCATTCCTCTGTTAGTATGGCAGGATCACATTTATTACTGCGTTGTGTGCAAGCACGAGACATACTCGTATACCGACAAAAGCAAAAAAAAACTTCGATCACAAAAATGCGTGATTTTTATTCGACAGAAACTTCATCCGTCATTTAAATGGCACGTCATTCATCAAGCCAGAACCCAAACAACCCAACACATAACATTTCGTCACTAGGAAATTCCACGTCCTTTTGGTCATCAATCCTTGTTCTATACAAAGCCACCGAAAGGGGCTGCAATTCCGGCTACAATCAACAACCAAACACCCCGCGCATATGAAAATATTTCACGTCCCATTGTGACACATCGGTTCAAGTAGTGTTGCACAAAGCAATGACATTATACCCTCCCGCTACCACCTGCATGCAGTACGGACATTATAGAACCCGCCCTCCTTAAATACATATTTATAACTCATAACAGGCCTGTTTGGTAATTAATAACTTTTTCATGTTTCCCCAGCCAAAAAAAAAACAAAAAACTTGTTACAGCAACCAGACTACACCCGACGTGCACCGAAAAAACCAAAAATTTTCATTTGGCGGAAAGTAATTGCCACCAAAGTGTAATTTATTGGCGCCATGGAGCTGCCCCTGCGAACTCCCATTTTGCACTTGTGTGTGTGCTGTTGACTGGATAAATGTATGCGCAAATAAACAAATAAATACGAGCATAGCAATTCAAAGGGAGGCCACGACCAACCTCACTTCGTTTCGATGGACTGGAAAACAAATCCGAATGAGAAAGGAAAATCAACTGTTCAGTGAGAGTGAGTGGGTGGAATTGGCCCCCAGATATTTACCCCCAATTGTATGCCTACGTAATTGAAAGAGTGACTGAGTGTTATCCTTCGAAGTTAGCTTGGGACATTTAACTCTATTTAGTTGGGAGCTTAGCCAATAGACGTTCATTTGAGTGACAGAGGACAATGTACGTCTGCGGGTGCTTTTCGTGCACACATCCATATACACTAGGACAGATAGGAGTCCATATGGTTAGCGCACAAAGGATTGACGTTGGGTCCTCATCGGTTGGGCCTTCTTAAGTTGTTTAGCATTCCCCTCAAAGTGAGTGAGACATCACCAGTTTATTTATGTGCCACACAGGAAGAATTGTGTTTATGCATGGCGACGTGACTTTATACACAATTTGGCATTTCAAGAGGTTTGGTGGATTCAAATAGTCAAGTGCCATCAACGTCATCTCCTTCTGCAAACTTGGTTTCCAACACAAACATATGGGTGTGTGTGTGTGCACTGGGAAAGGAGTAAGTTTGCGATGCTTGGACATACCAAGTGTTATGAGGGGTGGATAGGATTTTGAAAAGTCTGATGTGAAGGATAGTAAACACATTTCTGAACTCTCATCAGGGAGTCATACATCTGAGCTCAATTTTGGCTTGATTTTATTGAAAAACTTGAGTCTAGAAAGGGTTAGGGAAGTTATCAAACAGTGAACAGCATCATTTGGGTTATGTTTGTAAAATAATTTCAAGACTGACAAATTGATGATAGACTTCTAGGGAATAGTAGTTCTGCTTAAGCTTATCGGGTGGCGCGACGTCCACAATAAAGACTAATTGCTCTCATGGATAGAGCAAACAAAACTTGGGAAAGACCATGATCGGGATTTGTCTCAAACAATGCATTGTGTGGTTCAAGAAAAATTTACAAAGAATTCAGGTTATAATTATTAGGTGCGTTGCAGGGACAAGGAGGAAATAGAGGCCGTCCGCCACCTGCTCTGCGTTTGTTAAGCCCTTCGGGGAAAGAGACTCCTAACACCCTACCCTGGCTAATAGTCCCTGGTTTATTGACATCGGGCAACTGCGCCCGAAATCTGGTGAACAAAGTAACCAAGGGAAATCTGAATTTTTCGAAATCAAAAGTTCGCCAGAATATCAGGCAGCAGGTCCATAGTTAGCCTACCTGTGTGCGTAGTAACTCCATTTTGTTGAAACCGCAAATTAGGATACTGTTGGAAGTTGTCGATCATTGCTCTGTAAGAAGACGCGGAAACCTTCTTTGGCATTGCATCCTCATTCTCAAAAAAATACGGACCGCTTTTGGTTTTTCGACTAAAAAGCCACCCGAAAAAGTGCATCTCATTGGGTGTAACTGATGCTGGTGTGTTGCCGTTGGATTTTCGGGGCCCCCAATGGAAATGAGCCTTCTCCGACATCAAAACATAAAAAAAAACAATTTGTCTGGCTAGTTGTGTAAAACGAATAGCGTATTTTAGTCGTTGTCGTCGGTGTACTTGTGGTAGCAGTGTTTGCACAATTTGAATTTTGTGTGGGTACAACTTAAGATGCAACTTTAAAATCCACCACAATGATGTTCTGGATATGCTGAAAAGGTGCAACGACGACGACAGATGTCTTTTGATCATCTCTGTTGCATGGATTTCACGTTGTCGTCAATACGAATAATTAGATGAGCATCTGTTCCAGAACTGTCGGCCACTGAATCCCCTTCCTTAAAACGGCCGACAAACTTCTAACCGTGAAGACTGTTGGAGCTGATCTTGAATTAAAATATTGGTGATATTTCGCTGGGTCATAACAATTGATCATTGACAACGTGGGCAGCGTGGCGTTGCTGTTATGTACTTCGAACCCTACGAACTAAACTTTCAAAGTTCAAATCTTAGAACAGGCAACAATTTAAAAATAAAAATGAATCCATCTCTTTCGAGTCACTGACAATGCTCAAAGAGTATAACTGTCTAGAAAAAGCATCTCAATCTTGCCGTTAGGAGTCAGCATTACACTGCAGGTCCCCTCAACTCGAGAACAATAGCACGCACAACACGAGTGGTTGCTAAGAAGCTAGGTCCAAGTCCACCTCGGACTGTAGCGCCGCTATTATTATTATTATTATTCGTATTTAACAGTAGTTAGGTTAATTTGGCCCACCCTGTACATAAACCACATCATTTAAAACCTGTGTTTTATGTCAAAATTACTACTTGCGTGAATATTGAGATACCCTTTGCTATGTCCAAAGTCAATGTGCATTGTTCCTAACATGATATGTTTTCGGATATAAGCTACAAACTGATCGGTTTAAAAGAAACTAGTTAAAAGAGATTCCACAGCCGTGGCACAATATGCATAGAAAGCATCGCAACGTCGCGAATGAAAATTATATTTAAAGTAAGTTTATTTACGGAGTATATTAATGGAAGGCAACAGTACTTGCGGTTAGAAGCGAAAATGAGTTCTTACTTTAAGAACCAATCAATCAGCTCCCCAAAACATAAGGTTAATTATGTTTGAAGTCCATGAACACAGATCTCTGGTTCTAATTCGGTGAACATCTCAAATTCCATTTATTTGCGTAATTTAACTTGATTTCCCATGAATTCATATTTCCTACTACTCAATACTGTGGCCCAACAACTATGGAACTCAAAGGAGATTTTTATTTTCCTCTCACTCTTGTCCCGCTGCCACTCATCGCGAATGAATAATGGACACAACTTATTGTTTTCAAGGATCAATTTAATTTAATTTCACCGACAAGCAAAGCAATTAGATCGCAATCAAAATTTGAATTTCAAATTTCGCTGAAGATATTAATATTTATTTACTGTTATCCCGTCTCCCATTAACTGCGGCTCCCGAACGCGAGCGCTCTAATCGAAGCACAGTCGTCCGCCAGGCGTTCACATTTCAAGGAGTGGCTCAGATTTGCACAAGCACACTATTTAAACAGAAGCCAAGTGGTGTGGGTCGTGGTTAGCAACAGTGTGGATGGGGTGAATGAGGGGAACTTGAAAGGACATCAACAGCACTACCGCAACTCGCTTATTTGCATAATTCATTCGATTTCACTTCACTATGACGTAGACCGGTGACCAAGCTAGAAAAATTGAGTTTCTCCTGCACTCGAGGACCCTGGCTGCCATCCACCTTGTGGGTCCCCAATGGTACGTGCATGCCTGAGATGGTTTTCCTAGATACTGATTTCGTGTAGGGAGTACTCTGCACAAACACATCCGTGCCCCGAAAGTGGGTAATGTCACACCGCAAGCACTAAAGTGTAGTTAGCAGTTGCAATCGTGCAACCGAGTATCCAAACTTTCATCTTATTTTCTATAACACGAAGGACTTGCTCTCATGTATGCGGTTGAGCGGTAGCCGGGGTGTGCTATTTGTCTATTGGCCAGAGGGCGGTGATGCTGAAAATAAAAAGAAGCCACTCTCCTTGTAATGTCTAGGGTTAGGGAAGTTCACCTCACACTTCCACCGAACAGTGGCGACACTGGCAGCGGCGAGCGGTTGAAAAGTTATCCGTGGGAGGCGACAGTTTAGTTGCACACCCTGAGCGAGTATCCCTTTTTTTGCGCGCTGCAATGTGGTGCCAAAATATTATACATCTTCATTCTTCGGTGGCGGTCTCATTAAATGATAATTACACTGATAGTGCAATTATTATTATGATTATGATTAACATTTTTATTGCGGTTTCGCCCTGTTCTTGTCGGGGTGCTCGAGGACGGCGTTGGACTGGAATGTAGCGTGGTTTTGTCAACTTTTGTGAAAACTTTCACTGATCTCATTAGGAGGGATGTAAAGCGAAAATTGTCGGTCGTTAGAGTCGTTAACGTCGAGAGAGGGTTGTTCGGAATGTGAATGGTCTTTAAGTTTTAAGGAATTTTCAGCTCCATATTGAAGACAGTTCATTTCTGAGATGTGTGCAACAGCTCCAGTAAAACATACTTTTCAAGTATATACAGTGGTGACGCCTGGATGGCGCAGTTGGTTATGTGCCTACCCTAAGTTTGAGGGGTCCCAGGTTCGAATCCCAGTGCAAAGCAAAGTGAATATGCTTTTATTTGGTTTTTCAAATCTGGTCCAGTCACCATTTGCCGTTGGGATAAAATTAACGGCACTATCACTGAAGCGGTCGATCAGTGGTAGTAGTCTGACTCTGGGTATCACAATGGACCAACATGGTCTAAGTGTGCTGGTGAATTCACTAGCAGCCCCATAACCTAACCTAACCTATATACAGTGGTGTGAAGAACAATAGCTGCGTTTTAAGCATCGTGTAAATCCGAAAAAATTGTAAGACACAAACAAGAGTCTTTTCCTTGTAGTCTTTGTACAGACTGCGTGCCACTGTCTGCTCCCAATATATTGAACTTTGACTCATCAGATTTTAAGACATTTCGCCATTTTGCAGCTGGCTAATTTAAGTGCTCTTTGGTAAGGAGATTTTGTCTTTGACGATGTCGAGAAGTTAGTTTAAGGTCGGTTGGTGTTAGCGAGAAGTTATAATTATAATAATGGCGGCGCTACAGTCCGAGGTGGACCTGGGCCTAGCTTCTCAGCAACCATACGTGTTGTGCGTGCTATTGTCCTCTCACGAGTGGAGGGGACCTGCAGTTTAATAAGCCTCCTTATTGTTGACATGTTGTGGACGTCGTGGCCATGTGGGTTTGTGCGTCGACCCATACGCACTTGACTTTCACAGTCGAGGTTCAAATCTCAGCACAAGCAAACATTTTTCAAAACAGAATTATTTGCGGTTCCACCTCATTCGAGTCACTGACAATTCTCATAGAATATAACTGTCTAGAAAAAGCTTCCCGCCGTTTGGAGTTGGCATTAAACTGTAGGTCCCCTCCACTCGTGAGAGAACAATAGCACACACAACGCGATTGATTACTGAGATGTTAGGCCCTTATTCTTGACATGTTTACACCTAGATTTTGGTCTTATTTGTATTTAGGTCGATGTGGCAAACGGAACATTTTGATATAATTTTACGTGGGCTGCCTAGTGTTTCTTCAGTTTTGTAGCAGTTTAAGGCGTTGGTTATCATGTTATGGAAGCATTCAGCTCTTTCTACAATACATTTCTGTGGTTACTCCCTTTTCACGCATTTTATTGATGCTTTTTCCCACATCTTCGATACAATGGTTTTTTTTTTAAAAGGAATATCACAAGTGTCGCCTTCAAATAGAAAACATGGGCTCTCACGCCATCAAATCTCACCTTTTAACGCTTCACAACTCAATATCCTATCCATTCTAGAATCACCCAATTATGGAGAAAATTTTTTCAGAAACATCATGCATTCAAACGTCATAAATGAGCCGCACTAAATTATGGAAATAAATACAAATACGGGACACCTAGAAACACAGCAAAACTTCAATTATACCAGGTAGCGCAGAATTAATCATTCAATTTTGATTTTGAAAACAGAAGCACCGCTCATCCTTTTCCGGCAGTAAGAAGTCCCTGTACGGTCCGTCTGGTGATGCACAATTGCGTGATCCATCGTCTGGTTCATGTTTTTTCGGTATCAGCGATATTGGCAGCCACAGTCACGGTATTTCGGCCGTCCAGTGGCGGCCACATTCTGCATGGTCTCCTGTTGTTCCAGTCTGTCCGAGTCGAGTAGCTAAGCGCCGGGCTCTATTACTCAATTGCCTCTTGAGCCCAAAGTACACCTTCTTCCATATAAGATTCAATTGGTTCGTGAGTTGAAAGCAAATGATCCACAAAATTTGTTGAAATTTTTGGGGATCGGATAATATCGCGTTTTTCTGATATTAACTGGCCACCGCTTTCGCCCGATTTAACGGCTTCAGATTTTTTTCTTTTTGGAGCTGCCTAAAAGTAAGGCTTATGCGAATAAGCCAAGAACCATACAACACTTAAAGGCCAATATCCGAGAAAAACTGAAGGCGCTGGGACCTGAAATTCTAAGAGAAGTACTGAAAAATGCTCTGGAAAGAGCGCGTCAGGCAGAAGCAAACAATGGGCACCATTTGAGAGATATTATCTTTAAAACATAATGTGAAAATATTTCCAAACCAGAATCAAAATTTTAATAAATGCCAATGTCAGAAAAAAAAATATTTTTCATCAAATAAATCTTATGCGCCATTCTGTATATCTACAGGTGGGGACCTTCGGATATTATCTAAAACAGAAGGGGCTTTTGAAGATGTTACTTGGGGACTCCGCCTGATGGAAGAAGAAACTGCGGCACACAGGTTGTATCAATGCCCGGTGTTTGTATTAAAAAGAGACTCTAAGCCATAACTGGGCGAACACTTCTTAGACAGAAATTAATGCGCATTTCTTATCTTTTGATAATTTTTGGTGAATAGACCATCTGATGTTAAGAACCAGAGCAACTTTAGAGCACCATAACAATACCGCCTCCGGTGACTCATACATAAATTGACAAAGCTGGTAATCTCATAAGCACAATAAATACCGCAAATATTGGAATTCAAAATATGTTCGCACTCTTCCGCTCCACGTTCATCTACTTCAGGAATTCTAGCGCAAAGAATTTATTCGAAATTCTGTCCGATACTTTTCGGTGAACTGAGAGAGAAATATATCGACGGCAGCCAGAAGCCGCCACCCTCTGCAGAAGCAAAAAAAATGTCTCCACTCAGGAAGAATTATTGAGGGCTAATGGGAAATATGCGCTGCAGGATATCGGAAGTGCCGCCTGAACGAATGTAATTTATTACCGAAGGAAGGGGAGAAAAAAACATTGATGACGGTGTCAGTAGGTATGTTACAGCGCGAGAAATGAGAGTGTAACAAATCTAACAGGTTGCTGGAAGAATGATTAGAAAATGTTGTGCACTTACATTTGTGAGATGGAAATGGCAGAGAAGGATTCCTCCACTAACCTAGAATAAATCAGACCTTCGACATAGTTGAAAAATATAGTCAGTATTTGCATATTTTAAGTTTATGCATTCACGTAGATATTATAACTACTTGAATGCAGCATATTAGTCCATAAAATGGGGACCACAGAAATATCAATCAACACCGCATCAAATTCAAAGAAACCGATGGTGAGGTCTTTTCGGAACTGGAAGTAGAAGTTTACGTATAGCAACGAAGAGATCCGATATAAAGATAGAATCCTAAGCCCATTGCTTGTGGCAATTATGTTGCAAACATCATTTATGACTAGCACTACCCCAGTTACCCCGAAACGACTTCGATCTTCTTAGACACTTAATCTTCCATTCCTGTGAAGCAGAAAGCAGAAATTCAATAAAATATCAAATTGCTTACCATTCAAACTGAACAATGAGCAGAATTTATTTATTTTTCCGTATCCTCGCATCCTCGAGATTCCGCCAGCAAAGCAATCACCACGAGCAGAGTCAATTAATTAACTTCCGCCGCAATCGAGGCGAAAAGGGCTTATTGCAATTTCATGTTTCACAGTTTAGCAACCACAGCACACCAGCAAAACGCTAACTCATTCGCCACCATCCACCATCCACGTCTTTCACTCTGCGGGCAACTTCAAAGTAATGGACATTAAAACTCCGCCATCTGCAATTCTTGAAAGGAGTGAAAACAAGAGAATACTCGTAACATAACCAAACAAATCATACTTAATCAACAGTGAAACTTACCGCTACCACACAATAATAACGAAACCAACAACGGCGACCGAGAGTCCTCTGCCCATCAAGTGGGTGCAACCAGCTCCGGCATCCACATCAACATCAAGTGTACAACGACACCCTTCTTCGACGAGTGGAGTCAGAGTGTGTCGTTATTTAGTGCGTTTTGTGGCGTCATGGTGTGGTGTAAATTTCATTACAATCCTTTCTTAAAAGGAAAAGGATAATAAAACGGAGAACACACGCACAAGCACACTCGCATAGACACACGTTTGCCATTTCACCAAACACCCCCAGAGGCTAAGACCGAAGCGAAACGGAAAAGAAAATATGCTTCATCGGAGGAAGAAAGTGAGAGAAATCCTTTTTTTCGGAATCACTTAGGATAAAGTAACCCAATCAATTTATTAATTATACACACCCGCCAAAGCCGTGGCAGCGTAAGAAAAGGATATCCCCTTACTGGGATCTAGGAATTTTTACTGTTTACACCGCATTCCTGCTGTTTCTGCGATTCAACTCATTCTTCAGGGAGCTCTGCAGGAAAGTTGGATGGAATAATGAGCGTGCAGGGAGCGGTGGAGTCCAACGGAAGTCATTGAGTTGAAATCTGCTCCACTGGTGGTTTCATGCGATCGAAACACGAGTCGAGAAGCCAAGAAGCAGAAGGGTTCGTTTTACAATTTCTGTGTGTTTTCTGCGGCACAGCTTGTAATGTTCGCTCGTTCGTTCCCCCTCGCGGCGCGGTATGTTGTATGTCCTGCAATTGCTGTTGATTTTGTTTTTAATTCCTTTCTGTGGCAAATAAATAAGCTATAAAAACGGGGAAAGCAAAATTAAATTAATTGAAGCTGGTTGAGTGGGAGAGGAAATGCTTCCTTTATGTGATCTGACCGTGGTACCGTGTGCCGCAATGATTTGAGGTACGTGCGGGGATGGAATGTTGTGATATAAACACCTTCCTTGTGGTTTTTCTAGCTTCTTTTCTACCTTGTTTTTGTGATGTTCAAAGCACCTTGATCTGAAAACGTTTTGATTCGGATTTCTTTAAAGGTCATTGCGGCTTATGGACTTATTAGAGGACGGAAAATGGTGATGTGGTGGCAAAGAAACGGAACATTGGATTTTAGGCTTCGAAATGCATTCAAAATGATTTGTTTGCATAGGCAACAATTCTGTACAAGATTCTCTTACGAAGCTTCAAAGTTATAAATATGCACAAAAATTCACTGCATTTCTGTTATCCGGAATTTTGCTTTGCTTTACACATTTTTCTGTTCAGTCCAGGAAGTAGATAAGTCTGTAGGTAACATGGATTTTCTCCCTTGTAATTCGCTCCATTGTTTTGCTGCTGGAGTCGTCCCAGTTCGTTACTCTTGGAATCAATTAGTTTTTAAGTTTTTCTGACATCCGTATCGGATAATAATGTTGATTCGTTAATGAAATATGTGAGTATACTCCCAGAATAAGTTTTCTTAAGGCTAATGCAGATGACTACAGAGAAAATGTAAAAGCGCTTCTTCTTTTTAGTCGTCCAGGCAACTTGTCGAATAAAATAC
The DNA here is from genome assembly GCA_930367185.1 of Myathropa florea. Lineage (NCBI taxonomy): Eukaryota > Metazoa > Arthropoda > Insecta > Diptera > Syrphidae > Myathropa > Myathropa florea. The sequence continues at coordinate 107,580,333 of OV884002.1, forward strand.
AATTTTATTTTTCAATTAAAGAACAAATATCCACACAACAACATGGATTTATGTCCGATAGATCCACATTAATTAACTTCGACTTGAGTTGTAATTTTTACGAAGCTTAAAAAGGCATTTGACACAGTCTGTCATGTAATTGTTTAAAAAAAACTATGGTTATTTGGTATTCACTCAATTCTTCTTGCTTGGATTTTGGATTACCTCTCTCAAATTGAAGCCATATTGTGAAAATTGATAGTTGTCAATCAAGAACCAAGGTAGTGACCTAGGACCATTACTATTTAATATATTCATTAATGACATTCCTTCAGTTTTTGATCATGTTATTTGTGATTGGTGAACAAAATCAACCGACAAAAACGGATAGCATTCGCTAAGGAGTACGTGAATAAGTCTCCAGACTTCTGGCGTTCTGTTATATTCTCAGACGAATCCAAATATAACATTTTTGGGTCTGACGGCCGTTTGAGGGTATGGAGGCAACAAAACGATGCCCTTAATCCAAGGAACACGATAAAGACAATGGTTTTTTCCTGGGTGTGCATGACTTGAAACCCTTTTGAACTATTGTTCTCCTCACAGTTTCTGGGTGGACTTTGATGTTACTGCTTCTCTCAAGGTTAGCACTCACTTTATTTGCAGTTATGAATGGTTCTTGGTCCACCATCCGCTTTATAACACGTTTATCTCTTTCGGTGAGCTTCGATGGGCGGCCTGATCTTAGCTTTGATTCGACCCGTCCGTCGTATCTAAAGCGATCAATTGTTCTCTGAATTGTTGACCGGCTCCTTGATGTTTCCTTTGATATTTCCGTATAGGACATTCTTTTTTCCACGTACAAATTTATAATAAACTGCCGCTCACTAACACTTAACTCTTTTTTAGCCATTTTTACCGTCCTTTTTTGAAAAATCTAAAAAAACAACAACTTTTTCTCGCGTCAACAACGTCAATGCACAAATTAACAAGCACGCTGTGTCAATTACCGTTGCATATACAGTGATTAAAGAAACAGTATTACCAGCTGTACGCACACTTTTGTGGAGTGAATTTCGGAAATTCTTTTGGTTTTTGTTATGGTTTTTTTTTAAATGAATAATAATTTTTAATTTATTTTGTTGAAAACTGAAACCTGAGACCTTGTTTTATTGGAATTTACCTTTCAAAAATATTTTTAGCTTATATTAGGTGAATGACAGCCATTTTTTTCCAAATTGCATCATTGTACGCAAACTTTTGTGGAGCACTGTATGCTAACGTTGTTAAAATTGTCCTTCGTATTACAAGTATTCAAGACTGTGTAAAAGTCGTAAAAGACTTATGAGGCCCATACACGGCACAGACATGTCGCTGCAGACCTATATATTTTGTTGTTGTACACAAGTCTGCGCAGACCGTTTGTGTCGTGTGTATTCATGTCGCATGTTTGCAGCGACCGTCTGCATGAATTCAAACCTTTTTGAATTTTGCATGGTCTGCAGCGAAGTGTCTGTGTAGTGTATAGTGAATATTGCACAGACCAGCGGGAAAAGTCATATCCTAAACATGAGTAAAAACACGGATAGACAATTTTGGATAAAATTTATGGATATTTATAAAAGTTTGCCGATTTTCTGGCATATAAAAAGTGCCGATTATTATAATCGGGTTTTAAAATCCGATGCCAAAAATTGAAAGAAATTGATCCGTATGCCAATTAATTGCCAAAGCAATGATTATAGCGGCATAAGCAGTGTCTGTCATTTTTCCGACCCGACGACGAAACGACACAAACTAATGTCTGTGCAGATTGTCTGCACCGTGTGTGGCGTTTGCACAGACTTATGGTTGCTATAGCTTTGCAGCGACGTGTCTGTGTCGTGTATACGCCCTATTAGACGCATTAGTCAAATGGTGCGATCTCAATCACCTAAGGTTAAATGTAAAGAAATGTTTTTCTTCTCCTATTTACCATTTGTTGCTGTTGCCTGTTGTCTTTGACTATTCCATAAGTGGGTCAATTCTTAATAGTAAAACTGAAATAAAAGACCTTGGGATGATTTTTGATACGAAACTGACATCTTCGTTTCATATTGATTACACAGTGGCTAAGGTAAACTCACTGCTTGGGTTTCTTAAACGAGCATGTTATGAGTTTTCGAATCCATATGCCGTTATAGTACGTTTACGCCGCACCCAAATTCAACATTTCAGGAAAACAATTTCGAAATCCAATTTTGCGTTTCCACTGCAACTTCAGCATTTCAAATGACAGCTAGTGCTAGAATTGATTATTGATATTTTTCCCTGATTGGAAATCAGAAGTGGTTGAACCATTTAGCTTGTTAAATCAATTTAAAGATGGATTTAAATGCTAATTCAGACATATTAAATATATTGCTGACTCAATATAGAGGTATGGAGTTCGCGTTGAAACTTTTGTTTTGAAGCTCTCAACTAAGCCGAAAACGTCGGTATTTTCTACGATTACTTATGAAGAGAAGACTTATTATTGCAAAAGTAATTGCAACGCATAGACAACCAAGAAAAGTCTGGACTGATGTAAGTAATAAATGGAGATATTATATGGGCTGTACAGCGACATGAGTCTAGCCAGGTGTCTACGGATCCAACGCCTAAGATGGCTAGGCCATGTAGAGCGTATGAAGAACTTAGCTCTGGCCCAAAGAGTCTTCGAATCTGAGCCTGTGGGCTCACGTGGGCTACACGTACGCAAGTGGAGGGGGACCTCGGCCAGCTTGATGTGCGAAACTGTATACAGCTGGCAAGAGATAGTGCTGACTCTGAGAGGCATGTTGAGTGAGGCCCAGGTCCACCTCGGACTGTAGCGCCCTAAGAAGAAGAAGAAGACGTAAATCAGACACTATGCAGTCCTTTATTTTCTGAGTCAAGGATCGTCTTGGCATTCCGAAATCCTATCTTTGTTCAGGAACAATGGCTAAATTGGGTCGACGTATGTTCATTCCTTATCCAAAGCGTTTTGTCGGTATCTGTAGCTTTATTGCTTAAATGACCTAGGTTGTTGGCCCTAATATTGAGGCTCTACAGACAACGGCCTTCGCAATTTCAGCCTACTAAGAACTTAAACACGCATTTACACGTAATCTTGATTGCTGCTGTACTTTTTTTTTTTTTGCTGCTGTACTGGTCCAAACAATATGTTGAACAATCAGCAGTTTGCCTATTAGTCACCAAGCACCCCTTGATTGCCGTGATTGAGAGAACACAAAAGACGTAAACGAACACCAACAATTACTGAAAATGTTCTGGCTGTACAAGAAGGCCCTGGTAGCAGAATTGAATGCAGTCTATCGCCAAGTTTTCCAATGTAATTCCTTTGCCTTACCACAACATTACCGCAAAAAATATACTCAAACTGAATTTCACCATTGAAAATATCTCAAGAGCATTACGTCTCTCTAAGAAAGTGGCAATCTTATTTGGGTAACAAACTCAAATTCAGCATCTCCGATTCCGGATTCGGCGCACATTTTGCACATTTCCACTCACAGGGGCACATCGTTCGAGGAACTCATTTGTGCACAAACTCTCTTAACTATGGTGAATCGAATGTCATTTATATAAATCGTCCGGTTGGCAAACACACTCACTCTCATGACTCATGAGTGAGGTTTCAATCCCATAAGGGCCATGGTCATTCGTATTCTCGTCGAGACAGTATGGCAGGCGCTACCATATGTTGGCATTAATTACCAACATTTAAGTGGCCAAGTTCCCTCAAACAAAACTTAATAAATTTCCTGCTAATTGATTTCATTAGCCTTTCCAATCACCGCGCACATGTTACCCGGAGACATGCAAGCCCCCAGCCTACCAGTGGTGCCGTGAAAGTTTGCTATCGATAATAATTGATTTCGTTCGCATCTGGTGGCGGATATCAAACACCACTTATGTGTACGTTTGGTTCTCTTCGCAAAAATTTTCGATTATATCATTTCGGAGACATAAAAGAAAGCTTCGTTTGACACTCAACTGCAGCCACTGGAGCTGATCCCGTGGTTTGTCAACTTTAATTATTCGGCCAGACCGCATCCGTAGTCAGTGTTCGTAGATGAAAAAGGAAATCGGTCATTTGAAGGCAGGCCATGTATTGAAGAGTGCACATCATCAGTCAGATGCAACTAATCAAACCGCAAGCTCAACGGCAGCCTCGCCGCAAAAGAGATCCAATGGCATCGACTATCCGTCGAAAATAAAAACATAGAACTGCTTTATTTAAGGACGAAGCCCGAGGGCAATGATCATTGACAAAAGCACATCGATGGCGACTGGGGATTCCTTTGGAATAGAAGTGCAGCGTGCATTTGCCACCCTTAGAACCATGTCAACTGCACAAAGGCTAACCAGATAATAGTGAGGGTATAAAGGACAAAACTTAAATCGACTGCAAAATTGGTTTAGACAAACCACAGGGCGCAGTCAGATCCTGTCCGTGGGTTCCATTTGCATTTGACCGTCAGGAATAAGTAGAAGGCTCTTTTGCATGGATGTTGGAAACATTCCCGCGGGACAATTCAGACATCGGTCATCTTGTTTGGATGCGAATTCATTGAATTCATGAGAAATGGAAATGTCATTGGCAGCGTGAACGAGGAGCTCAAGTGTTTGTCAATGTTGACAACGGTATGGAGAATGGGACAAGCCAACTACACACGACTCAAAGTGAATTGTTCGTAAGGATTTGTTTTTGCTGGTATTAAGGTACAGAGGGGCTATTGAGTCGTATGCCAGGTGTTGGAAAAGAAATATTAATTCAGTTTGTGGATTATTATTACTTCTTTTTGTCGGAGGTTTTTTAAACGAAGTGATTTATTCCCACGCAGACCAAATATGGTAGAAGGAAATCGGTGTGAGTTCACTTTGAAATGTACATACGGACATATATTGACATTGACAAAACTCTCGTTTAGCTCTCATGGTCCACTTCGACGAGAATGCTATTCAAACTAATACCGAATTATGCATGGATTTAAAACTTCTAATTTAAGCATAATCAGTTTCGAGGGATAGAGGGCGCCGTTTTTTGTTTTTATTGTCGGAGGTTTTTGACGCACTGCATTAGAGCACTCAGACTCAAAAACTGTTCGGTCCATTGTACTGCCAGGCAGCAACCTACTTTTACTGAAATTTCATGGCCTTTCGAAGGAAGATCAGCAGGCGCTTCTGTGATGAGAAGCCTACATCATCAGCTCTCGCCTCATCAGCACCGAATAACTGCCACCACATACGAGCAAAGGCGGGACAATGGCAGAGAAAGTGCTCTGCAGTGTCATCGTCTTCTCCACAAGAAAGCCGCTATTTCTTACAGGCGTTGGGGAGCATGCGCTTGGTCTGTCTACATCCTGGAGAGTCATGCTACCTGCGGTTGTGCTCTCGAGAGGTCCAACCATCGATGGAAGCCCTAACCAATGACGCAGGCAGTCCTAGCGCAGGTTCGGCGCAGGTGAGAGTACCTCTTTTGATCCTCGCCTACCAAATTCATCGGCGATCTCATTTCCTGTGATCCCGTACTGACCCGGGACCCAGACAAGCCTTAGCGAATTTAAACTGCCGATCAAATTCGGAGAAGACTTGCATTCCTTAACTATCCTGGAAGTGGTTAAAGGGTTGAACAAGGCTTTAAGCACAGCTTGACTGTCGCTATAGACAAAATACTTCTACCTGATCTTCACAATATAGTTCGTGGCCATTAGGATCGCATAGGTTTCCGCTTGGAAAACTGACGCAAATTTACCTAACGAGGTGTGCAGTCTACTGTTGTCGCACTCCACGAAGGCGCCAGCGACAGATCCTTCATTGGTCTTGGAGCCGTCCGTGAAGATTCGACTACATTCCTTTCCTGGCTCAGATTCTGGCCAGAGCCAGTCGTGTTTTATGTACAGCTGGAGTACAGGTGTCCGTGCATCAGACGGCATATCCATAATACTGGATACACTGCCAGAAAATTGACAGCGCATTCGCAATTTTCGATTCGATGTGTTTCTCCACAGAAATTTTCTATTTAGGATAACATCTAGATATTTAGCTTCATCGGAAAAGCAAACAGCGACATCTTTTAGTACTAGTTGAGTTAGACCAATCAGTTTCCTCATCCTCGTGAAGAGAACAACTTCAGTTTTTGGAGGGTTGACTGAAAGCCTATTTCGAGTACACCAATCGTCGATCACGTCTAGAGCTGCCTGCGCTTTTGAACCCACACACGCGAACCAACAGACAGTACATGATGATTGGGGCCTTCAAAGTTCTTGCCCCAACCGCAGTCGAAAGGACAACGAGTGGATTTTCGCTATCGCAAGTGCCACCTGGTGTAGTGGAAATATTTTGTTTGTCCACCATATTTTTGACTTTTTTTAAAACATCATAGTCGAAACGTTTATGGCTTTTGGTTCGATGTCTCACCTGGTGTCTTCAGAACCGCAGGGCTTTGACTCTAAGGCCCTCCCGTCACGACAAGGCATCCAGAATCTAGGAGTATTATTACATTAGTCGAGATCTTCCATTCATTTCTGAGAGTGTTCCTGAATATTGCATCGAAAAATAAACGTTAGTCTTTTTTAAGAAAATATTTATCAAAGTATTTACTAATATTCTTGAACGGATCAAGAAGTACTGGAAAGCTATAGGGCTTAAAGTCTTTGCGTACTGGCTATGCGTAACAGTTGTTAGACCCTTATTTGTGGCTTGACCCCGTCCTCATCACTTGACAACAGCATCCACCTTCTCAACCGTGTATATAGGTCGGTCAATTGACCTTAAAGAAGCATTAAAAACAACTGCATGTGCTTTCCTAAATTTCTTCTCAACCGCTTTCCAGTTGACGTACGAGTATGTATTCGGCCGATAGGTAGCGACCTACACTACAGTCCGACTGAATCCACTCCATTTGTTGACCGGACATGGTAACATGCACTTTACCACCCTAAAAAAATGTAAGACCTTGATCAAGACACCGAGTTTAAGCTTCTTCAACTTATTTTGAAAAAAAAACCAATTCAGAGATCAACCAGACCAAGAACATGTCTGTTGTGATGTCAGATGTAAAAACCTACAAGAAGCAAGCAGAACAAAATTGAATTTTGTACAAAAAAATAGTCAAATCGAAACGTATTGTTGACTAATGACTATAACAGACAGCCGACAGCAGCGATATTGTTAAAGCTATGACTGTCAAATTAGCTGTTATTAATTCAGTCTTTTTTGCCAAATCATCACAATTCAACAACACTTGCAAATGATGAAATTGTCAAAATGGCTGTTTTGGTCGGGCGCTATTCGCCCATTTTACGGTCGCCTACCGAGAGGACTATTCGCAGTATGGTATATCAATTCCAGTCCACTGGTTCAGTAAACGATAAGCTAACACCCGTACGTCGACGAAACGCAATATCTACCGAAAATATTGCTGCTGTCCTGAGAGAGTGCAATTGGCAGTCGATTTCGCGTCACTCACAAGAACTCAGCCTTTCGAGGACCACAAGTTGGGGAATTTTGCGTCGTAAATTGGGCCTACCTCTACAAAATTCAACTGACCCAGGAGCTGAAGATAAACGAAAAATAGACAACGAGGTGTGTTCGTTGGATGGGCTTTCATTCATTTTAAATTCATTTTTATTAAGACTTAATTTAACCTTACTTGCTAGACAAAAATGACTAAAACTAGCTTACTTGTTATGAACTATCTTACTGGCTCTCGGCGGGCATTCTAAGCTAAACTGAACCTCAACTATGTCTTTCGACTTATTATTTCGACAATTATTGCTAAGACAAGTAACAATTAATACAAAGGAAAAGCTTAGTGGAAGAATGGCTGAATAGGCTCTAGAGCAGTTGGAAACTGAACCTAATTTTTATCTTCAGCGATGAGGCCAATTTCTGGATGTTGGATGGATGGGTACGTCAACAAAGAAAAATGTCGAATTTGGGACGATGCCAATCCAATCCACATGAGATCCAAGAGCGTCCAATGCATCCCGAAAAAATCATTGTTTTGTGTGGATTTTGGGGTGAATTTTGGTCCATGTTTTGTTTGGGAAGGACATTGGCCAGGCCATCACCGTCAACGGCGAGCGCTATAGGTCGATGATTACCAATTTCTTTTGGCTTTATTTTATGATACGGACACCAACGACATGTGGTTTCAACAGGACGGCGCTATGTGCCACACAGCTCAAGCCACATTGGCACTTCTGCACTATCGATTCGAGGGCATGGTCATCTCACTTGGAGGTGATGTGAACTGGCTACCGAGATCGTGCGATTTGACCCCGTTAGACTTTCTCTTGTGGGGTTTTCTGAAGTCGCAAGTCTATGCGAATAAGTCACAAATCACAGCGGACCTCAAAGCCAAGATAACCCATGCCATAGTTCAAATTCTGCCTGATTCATGCGGCAGATTCATGGCAAATTTTACATTTCAGATGGGCGCCACCCGGATAAGCCGCCGCGGACATTTGCTGTATTCCACGCATAATGGCATCCATAGGGCTTTCAACCGAATAAAAATTGCGATAATATCTCACACACCCTTTGATAAAAGATAGGAAGCGCTTAATGAAAGACTGTTTAGTTTCTGTGGGTTGTTGAGATAAGATCACTTGAATTGGAGTGACACCTATCTACCAAAGGCATGGACAGCAAGTAAGGTGAACTGATTTTATTTCCGCCCATGTTTTGCTGTTAGAAACGAGATGGCGGTCCATAGAGATGTACTGTGAATTTCTGAAGACTCGAATACTTCTCGTCTTAAAGCTGAAGTAAAGTTCAATCGCACGGATAAATGTTAAGTGTCACTCACACGAACCGCGAAACTCGAAACCGATTTCCGCGAACAAGCCACTTTTGATAAATATCAACCGAAAATACAACTTTTCGGTATGCCAGGAAATGTATATTCAATTATTTAAACTCAAGACCCTTTAAGAGCAAAATATACAAAATTTGGTCTGCGAGTTCAAGAATCTTTTCTGCGAACTGTCAAACTATGTTCAAAGTCAACAATGTACTGACGCAATCCACAACTTTGCGAACAAAAATATCGTGCGTATGCTTTCCTCAAAAAAATTAAATGTCACGGTTCGGTGTGCTGGGAATTCGTTGCTACTAGCAATTAAATAAAGTGTAATATGAATGAACTGTCTAAATTTTAGAATTTCTCAATCCGCAGGACGTAGTTCCGCTTTATGTGAATGGCCTTACGGGTTATTGACATTCAGGTCCATAAGGCATGTAGTCCATGAACTCCAACACCGTGGAGGATTTTCAAGTGACTTGCACGGTGGGTTTTGCTCTCCCGATTAGATTCTCTTAACCATCACTTTTCAAAAGGTATCAATAGGGTCAACAATGACTGACGTACGCACTAGACTTTCAGTCTCGGCTCAATTCCCAGCACAGGAAAAAAATAATTTCAGCTCCACTTCTTTCAAGTCACTGAAAAGCTCAAACTGACACACATGCTGAAAGTGTGGAAATTACTACAAAATATGAAAATACTCAACGTGAATTTGGTCGTGAGGTCGGTCGTCATAATTTCATTATTCAGTATGCAGGCAATTCGTTGCACCGTGGAAGATTTTAAGAGTTTTTAAGCGTAAATACACTCACTCTAAAGCCACCAACCAGACCAACCGCCAATATTGAAAATGAGCCAAAAATGTCGATTCAGTGCCGATCAGCTGAATTGGGCATCGCCAGAAAGTCAACCCGGCTTGCTTTGCAATTGGATTTGAGATGGGCCTACATCCGTATAAGATTGTGCTGAAAAAAGAATTGAAGCCGGTAGACCGTTGACAACGCCGCCGTGATTGGGCGTAGGAAATGTTGGCCGAGAATTTAGATTTTGGCAAAAAATCTCGGGTGTGGTGCATTTTTGACTCAGCGGCGATGTCAATAAGCAAAATTCTCCATATTGAAATCAACGCCGTCCAGAAGTGTTTAACCAAGCATCAATGCATTCACAAGGATTGACTTTTTGACATGGCGGCATCGTCACACCTTATTTCTTTCGAAATGAGGAAGGACACACAGTTACCGTCAATGGAATCAGGTATAGGGCGATGTTAACCGACTTTCTGTAGCCAGAGCTCGACTGACTCCGAGCGGTGATTCCAACAGGACGGTGCTTCTTGTCATACAAGTGACGCAACGTGCGAAGTCGTGAGACTTGGCGAGCCATCATCCCACGCTGAGCGTTCATCAATTGTTCGCCGCGATCGTGCGACTTGTCACCAGTCGATTGTTTTCTTTGGGTCTACGCCAAGTCCTTGGATTACGTTAACAAGCTTATACTCGACTTTGGAAGAGCTTGAACCCAACATTCGAGATTCTATTCCTAGAATAATGCCGCACGTATTGGACTAAGTCACCAAAAATTGCACCGACGGCTAGGAGCAGTGCCAGTTACTTACTTACTTACTTAGCGGGCTCCTGACCCGTGAAGGGTCTCTGCCTGAGACACGACAGCTTTCCATGCCTTGCGGTCCCGGGCACGCTGCTTCTATAGAGTGACAATTCCTTCCACAGAGTGACAATTTGTGGAGTGGTGGCATCATTGAATCATTTTTCTTCGAGAATGAGGCTGGGAACAACGTTTCGGTCAACGGTTAGCGTTACAGAGCCATGTTAACCGACCTTTTTTTTACTGAAATTGAAGAGACGGAATTGGAAGACATCTGGCTTATGCAGAATGGCGCGTCATGCCACACAGATTCCCAAATCGTGTTTTCGGCCGTCGTGGCGATGTCAATTGACAGCCTTGGAGCTGCGATTTGACCCATTTGGACTTTTGTTTGTAGATAACCGCGAAGGACAGATGTAATGCCAACAATCCGAAAACGATTCAAGCACTGAAGGCCAATATCATCCATCCAATCCGTGAGCTACAGCCCGAAACCATCAAAAAAGTCTTGGATAAGCAAGCCACTTGAACGACGTTGTATTTCGTAATTAATGGTAAAGTTTGTTTCTACTAGGCATAATGCATGGAAAAATCTTTCATTTTATTGCATTTCTTTGAGCATTGTCAGTGACTCAGAGTGATGAAATTATTTTGAAAAATTTTTCCTTGTGCTTTTCACAGTTACAGAATTTAGCTGTAGGAGTCATAAAATATTCTCTAGGAAATCTGTCTATATTCCATAGCATTTTTTTTGCTTACTATCGCCTGATTAAATTCCATTACATACGCCATTTGGGGATCGTGTGCTAAAGGAGCAAAAATCCTTGAATTGTTTCTGAAAACATAACAATGTATCTTGAATGTATGGAGAAGTTGAAAGACAACATCATGTTCATGATCATGTGCTTTGAAGCGCTGTTTTCTGTTCCTGCTCCTTCTCAGTTTCGCCTTCACCCCTGTGCTGAACTGAATCACCTTCATCACTGTAATCGTTCTAAGAATATTCCAGTCATTCCACTTAATCCTTGAAAGACGTAACAGAAAAATCCCAAATCAGATTACTACGTGTCTCTGCAGAACATAGCATAAAGCTCCATAACATCGGTAATCGTTAACAAAGCACGCAACACAGATAATATAGTTATTCCTTCAAATAAAATCCCGTTGCAGGATAATATGTACAAGTGAGTGGATGCATTTTTATTTGAATTGTGCCTTCCCTCATTCACCTTGCCAGTACACTGACAGTTGACAGGATTCTTGAGATTTGATATCGGTTCGAGAAATTCAAAGTGTATTTGAGGAGACACAGTAGCTCCTTTTGATCTATCACGTAACGCATTCCTTCCCATCCACACTTCCACTCTCACATTCACATCAAATCAAGGACTCGCTTCGGAGAGAGCGTATTTTGTGGCAAAGTAAATGGCCAACCATCACGTAGAAAGGCGGTGCCACAGAGAGTCCTTACATATTTATCCTCCAGCAACAAATTACCCCACATATTCGCAAGGACACATACATACATGCAAACACTGAGTGGTCCAAAGTAGAAAAGGCTATTCAATGTCTCTGAGTGCCTTGTGGGTGACGGGGGACTGCAGAAACAAAATATTTTCACTACAAACGTCATCTAAACGTCGTTGGACTTAAGGATGATTGATGACACTGCAAGTGACAATGAAGTCCACAGGCAGAGCGACTTGGATAACAGTGATAAACGAAGATTCTGCTGTGATTTTTCACTAAGCGACACACAGGCGCAAAGAAAGAAGCATCGGAGCCAAACATCATCGCAGTCACGATTGCCACTGCATTGCAGTAAGCTGATGGAAACGAGGATGTGCACAGCGCATCCTTCTCAAATATTTAAATTAGCTTCGTACGGCTAAAAAGGTTAGAATGGAGATTTCTCAATATGCCAGATGTAGTTCGCTTGGTCATCAATTACAGATACATTTTTCCCTCCAGCTCCTCCTAAGGAGCATGTGTCCGCCATTTCCAGGTGGGTGGAAGGTCACACAATTTAAATACCTTGTCGGACTGTGTGTTGGTGTAACGATTTGTATTCCCTGCGACACAAGCTTGCGAGTCGGGAAAAGAGTGATTCTACGTGGGATAAAAATAGAAAAATACCATAAGTCGTAGTCGATTAAACGTGTGGGTTTTGTCTAACATTATTCGCGACGGTGGTCTTTCTGAGTGACGTAAACCTTAAGTTACTTGTATTGACTAGAATTAGTTCAAGGGGTACTAAAAAGCAACAAAACGTGTCTGAAGTCATGGGCGACATTGATGGTGGCTTTGCAGTCATAGTTTTCCTTTGAAAATAATTGGGTGAAGAAAAATGTTGTCGTTCTAATTTTTGCTGAATTCAGCTGCGACAGATGAATCGTTATAAGATTCTCGGGGAGTTAACTGCACACTAACTTGGAACTTGATGGTTTTAACCTTCAAGCACCTTCAATGTAGTGCATTGGGCGGAGACAATAGTTTTAAAGATCCACTAAGTTTTATGGTTTTCTAGGTGAAACCGGGGCAGTATTTTGTATTGGATAGGTGGCTAATGCATTGCTAACAACTTTTCTTTCTTCAACAGAACAATTTTACTATCACTGGTAGATATTACAGGGTGATCATATTAAAGTAATAGGAAAATCATTTTCAGTAAAACAACAACCATGTGAAATAGGAAATCGATTCTAGCTTCATTTTAAAGCTACATTTATGCAATTATGTTTCTAATAGCTCACCATTTAAATAACAGCCTCGACTTCGTTGGCAGTGCTTCAAGCGGGCGTTCTAATTTGTGATGACTCGTTCCAATATGTGCGGCATTATTCCCACAATACCGTTTCGAATGTTGGCCTAGAGTTAGTCTAAATTGATTGGCTTGTTGGTTAGCGTAGAATAAGGACTTGACGTAGACTTAGAGAAAATAATCGAATGGTGTCAAGTCGCATGATCGCAGCTGCCAATTGAAAAACGCTCGCCGTGAAATGACTTGGTCGCCAATTTTCTTCTTCACAATTTCGAGCGTTGCGTTGCTTGTAAGGCATCTTGTAACCACTGTAACCACTGCTCGGATATATCGATGTTGTCCTAAGACTATATACCTAAGACTATGTACCTAAGACCCTATACCTTTACCTAAGACCATTGAGTGCAATGGTGTCCCCTTCCTAATTGTGAATCGTGCATTCTGATAGACATGTACTGCGACTGGATGGCGCAGTTGGTTAAGTGCCTGTCCCAAGTTCGAAGGGTTCCGGGTTCGAAACTCAGTGATATCGAATCTGGTCCAGTCACTATTTGCCGTTGGGATCAAATTAACGGCACTGGAGTAGGTTGCTACCTGGCAGTACAATGAACCAGTTTTGAGTCTGCGTGTTCCAGAAGTGTTTCAGAAATCCTCCGAAAAAAAAAACCCGCTGATTGTTCTTGTGGCGCAAAGCCTGTATGCTGACGAAAGCTTCTTTACCGAAAGAGCACCCGCCCAGACTGGCATATAGAAGAATTGAACTTACCATTCTGGAAAGCAAGATCCTTCTTAGGTATCAGGGTCATCCAATGTTCGGCAGCATACCGGAAAGTGCCGTCTGCGTCTTTGACGCTTTTTTGCTGCAGTATTCGACGTGCTTTTTGAAGTTATGTCGGTTGTCGAGCATCACTCCTAGGTATTTCAAAGTATCTGTTACAAGCATGGTTGGCTGGTTGGCACGCTTGCGGTTGCACGGCTTAGCTCGTCGGACGGGGCGGTTCTTGTCCTCCCACTCGTACACCACCAGTTGCAAACAAAAAATATCGTGCCTGTAGCTAGCTAAGAGAAGATAGAAAGAGGAGAAAAGATAGCGAGAGATGAAAGCCTAATACCCTAACAGACCGCGGACGGACAACTAAAAGATAGGACAGAGAAGAGAAAGAAGAGACAGGAAAGAGGAAAAGAAAGGTGTTCAAGGTCTATGCCTTTACCACCAAAAGAGACCGGAAGGAAGTTCGCGGAGCTAAGCTAACTTACCTAATCTACGCCTAAACTAACCTACCTAACTTAAAACTATACCTAAACTAAACCTAATCTACCTTAAAGCTACCTAGCTTAGCCCTAACACGAAACAACACCCTTCCAGTGTCGTTTGGCGATGCAGGTTCGTCAAGAACCCGAGGGTGCCTGTTGTTGTTGGCACAAGTCCGCCTGCCCACCCCATCATGTCAATCGACATGACCTTCGCTATCTCCCTAGGCGAAATATTGTGGGAGATAGCCCCTTAGCGGAGACGTTAGCCACAGCCTAACGTTCCACTCTGTCAACTACCCCGAAGAAGGACGGCCTTCCCTTACCCTACACACACATATCGGCAAAGATGACTCTACTCCATTAAATAAAACATATTTACATTCATTTTAAAACTAAACAATTCATATTTATTGCAAAAAGGAAAATAAAAAGAAAATTCAAAACTTAACCTATGTGAAATAACAAACAAAAACGAAAATTCAAAAAAAAAAAAAAAATATATAAAAGAAAATATTTAAATTGAACAAAGGGTTCTAACCCTGGCTAGAGGCTACAGGACGACACACAACAAACAGAGGTTTCCAATAGGCGAAACCTATAACTCACGGTTATACTGGTCCCCCGACGTCCTGCGCGCAGCACGATAAAGGACGACACCTGTGGAAAGAAATACGGAAAATTTGAGGAGAAATCTCTCTTTTCGCGAACACTCACGATCACTAGCACTAAAGCCAGAACTATTTTGGGAATTATTATTTATATTTAAGCTAAAAACTAGAAACTAGATCTAATACAATTTTAAATTTAACAAAACAAATCTTATAAATGAAAAAAAAAGAACTTCATTGAAGCAAAAAAATTCAAAATATCTCCGGCTTCAGGCACTGTACTTTTCTGGCTCTTGTAGCACTGCTCACTCCTGGCACAATTTTTCCCACTTCGGCACAATTTCTCGTTACTCCGGTTTCTCGGGATGAAGTCTTCAGTTGTGTCACGGCAACGAAGTTTCGTGTTGTGTGAAACGGCACTGGGCAATTCACTACCGGCAATGGAGATTGAATAAATCGACACTTGTATGCTTTTGTTTTTCCTTTCTTTTTTTTTTTTTTTTTGTTAACTCGTTACGCGTATATATATATATGTCTGATTTGTTGTGGATGTTCACCTTTTATATAATCATATTAATTTTTTTTTGTTGAGTATTTGATAGTTTTTAAAATTATATGTTAATATATATATGTATGTATGCACATTTGGTTTCTTTTTTTTTGTTTTTTTGTTTTACGAATCCTTTTTTTTGTATATGTTTGTGTGTTTAGTTTAAAAAAAACCCACACGCGCACTCGTGTTTATATGTTTTTAGTCTTTTTAATTTGTGTATGCACTCAATAATCACAAAATTTATTCCGTCTCCAAAAATGCTGCCGATCACGATCACGTTTTTTTCAAGAATCTCTCATTTCTCTTTGTCTCCTTGTCAAACTCCACTGATCCTCTGTAGGGATTCCAGTCCTTTCCACTGGAAAGTGGGACAAGGAGTCGAAGTCAATTTTTTTTTTGTATGTAGTTTCTATTATGTGACACTTACATGTCACTTTACATATAAACAGAATCATAACAAACGTGTTTTGATTCTGTCTCACAAAAAAAAATCAAGGAATTTTAGTTTTCTGGTGAGTAAACTTAGTTATATTTATAAAAAAACATTCTTAATCATTTTTTGTCTTATAGACTCAGGACTGGACTCATAAGTAGCATCTACGCGGGACATGGTAAGTATGTGAATATATGTGTAATTTTTCTAAAGTATTTCTTTTTTCTTTTCAGATAAACTGCTGCGTGTTGCAGCCTGCCGCAACATATCCTTGGATTTTATTAGCTGGCAACCAACCCGAAAGTTTGCGTATTCCACAATCTGTTATTAAAACATCCTTCCACAGGTTCCGCAGTTCCAAAGGAGGGGTCCTTCCACAGGTCCCACAGTTCCACAGGAGGGGTCCAAGAACTGATCCCTGTGGGACGCCTGCCGAGACGTCGTAATATTTAATACTTTCGTCAGTCTGGTACCTGAGTTTTCTATTGATGAAATAGCTGACGATTATCCTCCTCAAGTACTGCGGTGTGCTCATCCTATTTAATGCTGTCATGATGCAGGACCAAGCGTAACTACGGCGCAGTATCTTTTTGTTTCTTCCCCCATCTTGAACCCGCTATGGCTTCGCTTGCTGTATCCATACGGTGATTTTTTTTTGTTGATGCAAAAAAGGTGACAATCAAGGGCTATAAATCTAGGGATAGAATTTTAGGGCTATAAATCTAGGACTAGAATTATAGGGCCAGAATTTTAGGGCTATAAATCTAGGGCTAGAATTCTAGGGCTATAAATCTAGTGCTAGAATTTTAAGGATATAAATCTAGGGCTAGAATTCTAGGGCCAGAATTTTAGGGCTATAAATCTAGGGCTAGAACTCTAGGGCTATGAATCTAGGGCTAGAATTTTAGGGCTATAAATCTAGGGCTAGAATTCTACTCGTGAGAGAACAATAGCACTCACAACACGTGTTGTTGCCGAGAAGCTAGGCCCAAGTCCACCTCGGACTGTTGCGACGCCATTTTCATTATTATTATCATAAATATTGTTAACTTCGGCAAGACGACTGGATGGCCCAAGTTAGAGGAGTCCCAGGTTCGAACCTCAGTGAAATCGAATTTGATCCAGTCACCATTTGTCGTTGAGGTCAAATTAACGGCAATGGAATAAGTTGCTACCTGGCAGAACAATGGACCAGTTTTGAGTCTGAGTGCTCCAGTAGTTTCAAAAAATCCTCCGCAAAAAAAAAACTTCGGCATTCGGGCCCGTCGATTCTAGTGAGAACAATTGCAACGGCTCTTGGCTTCTTTCCGCTGAATGTGTTTGTGTTAAACTAATGGGACCAACAATAGATCCTTTTTGGCATTGGAAAAATAATGTCTCGAATACATCGTTGCGGAACTACTTCTGACTGACGTTATACAAGAAAATGACTTAAAGGAAAAGTTCACCAGTACCATAGTTTAAGAAATTGCTGAGATCACATCTAGATCAAGTCTAGATCAATCATCCGACCTAATAATCCCATGATAAGTTTATAAGACTTGTGCCTGGGTTCAATCTCAAATAGCTTAGCAGGGTATTCATGCACATCTAACCGTCGAGGCTTGAATTATTGCCAGTTTGTCTTTCTGTCGTTTTACATGTCTTTAATTAAATATATCGTTTGAGTCCTTAAAAGTTGTTTAATTTATAGAAGAGATTTAGCCCAACTTCCTTGCGTTCGCATTCTACTTCGAGGGCTGCGATTTCCTCAATTGCCTTTCATTACTCTTTCCATTGACAATAGTATGTGCAACGGCTTGCTTGGGGAATATGTTCCAGTGATCTGCTATAAAACCAGGCTTTGCACCATCATCAGCTGAATAGCATGGCCACAAACCTACTGTTGAAATAATAAAACACAAAGAAGACTGCCCATCCCCTAATGTGTCTACTGTCAGCACTTTTCCCTTAGGATCGTTAATCAGTTCCGTTAATGTAATGTCCAACATGAGCCTAATCAAGTCGTGCGAATGGGCTTTAAAAAACAAAATAGTTGATTACTTTAAGGCTGTCCCCAAAAAGGAAAGCAACGAGATTCTGGCAAACCAACATGACCAAACCTAAGCAAAACTGTGTTTCTGATTAAATTCCGCACTAACATGACCACCGCGTTATTGTGTAATCAAAAACAAAAACAAAAAAAATAGAAAAACCTTGAAGTACATCGACTGAATCGAACCATGATAACATAGGCAAACATTGTTTCATCCCTGTACCAGGCCAGTCGTGTTCATCACTACCACAGGCCGACACTAAATGGGTTTTCCAATGATGAGGACCTCTGTGGTAGCAATGGGTGGTGTTGCCGGCGTTGTTTGGAGGCCACTCAATATTTCCAATTAATTGAGCTAACCTGCGAGATAAACAAACACACACATGAAATTCAAACAAAAACACTGAAAAAGAAGAGAGAAAGCCTTCGCTTAAATGAAGGGCTTTGAGAGACGAAAAAAGCGTCCATTTGATGAATACCGCTGCCGAGGTAATTTATCAAAAGGATCACTTCACGTTACAAACAAAAATGCCGAAAATTGAGGAAAAAAAGCTGAAACGGGAATACTGGAGCAGAAAAGGCGACTGACGTCGCATCCACTATCGGCGTTCCGCGCCAGATGGAACAGTGGATCCCAACACAAAAAACCAAGCGGAACAATGCCACCGTATGTCACTATTTGTCCTGAAATTTCCAATTTTTTTCTTCTTGTTTCTGCTCTTGTCTCCTCTATCACAGGGTTCCACTTCGATTTGTGGGTGGAAGGCGGAAAGGTCGCATCGCATTCATGTTTTCCGGTTGTTTGTTTACCTTTGATTTGAAAAATGTGTAAATAGAGGGTACGGCAGACGGCAGACGGCGGACGAAGGAGAAGAGAGTGAGGGAGAGAGAATCAAATTGTTTCGTCCAATTTTTAAGTTTCAGATTAAAATTGGAGAATCGAAAGGACCTCTTTCTTTGGATAGTTCTATCGGCAATGTGCAGAGGGAATGAATGGTTGAATGAAAAGCTATCTCTGGTAACGGCTTTGTTTGCATTTCAGATTGAAATTAGCGGCATGTCCTGCTGCAGGGAGTATGTGAATAGAATGACAGAGACAACAAAAAAAAGAGAAAAAAATCCACTCGTTAGTAATTAAGGCCAATTGGTCAAGTTGGTAAGGGACAGTAGGGAAAAAGAACTCGATGACTGTTGGTGACATACAAAGCTGTGAAATGAATTTAAATGAAAGGCATGATGGAGTTCTATTGAGCAAGGATTTGCTTACATCAGGAAGCATGCTTAGTTAGTTAGTTATAGGTTAATTGTAGGGTTGTTGACCACTTGACTTTTGTATATTCTGTCATGCAGGATATTTTCAGGATTCGAATTCGTGAATTCGTTAGTTAAAGATCACGTCTAAGCTAAAGACAGTTTTGTTGACATTGGCAAGAGCTCCAGTCAGAGACTGTTTTGGTTGTTCTATGCGAATGTGCTAGATGTTAAATAAGTCGAGATGAAAATGCGTCTCATCAGAAAAGATGATTTTTCGCCCAAAATCGTTGTCCAATTTAAGCTGCTAATCGATAAGGCCCAAACTGCGAAGCGATAAATAAGCGGGTGGTAGCGCGCCTTCAATTGCTGAGCCAATTGGACCTTGTAAGCACACTTTTCTATTGGTGTGGTCAAATGTAAAAAAAGCCATAGTTGACATGTTTGTCTGTGTAAGACGCTCTAGTATCGCAACTTATCGTGTTAAATGACTAACGCTATTCAAGATAACTATTTTCGTTGACAAGCTAGTCGACCATTGCCATGAGCTACACTCATGACCTGGACAGCCCGGGGTAAGTCTAATATATGTAGGTTCCAGGGCACTGAGCTAAAGACATGACCTTCCCATGGTGAAGCATATTCCGTTGCGTAAAAAAAGTCCAAAGGGATCAAATCGCAGCTCTAAGGCGGCCAATCGACATCGCCACGACGGCTGATAACACGATTTGGGAATTTTTTGCGCAAAAGGTCGATTGTGGCATGAGCTGTGTGGCATGGCGCGCCATCCTGCATGAACCGAAGCTCGTCCAAATCCATGTCTTTAGTTTCAGGAAAAAAAAAGTCGGTTAACATGGCTCTGTAAGGACCACCCTTTATTGATGCATTGTTCCCAGCCTCATTTTCGAAGAAAAATAGTCCAATGATGCCACCACTGCACAATCTACAACAAACTGTCACTCTCTGTGGATGCATTGGCTTCTCGACAATAACGTGAGGGTTTTCCGAGCCACAGATGCGGCAATTCTATTTGTTAACGTAGCCGCTGAGATGAAAATGCGCCTCGTCAGATGGCGAAGATGATTTTTCGCCCAAAATCGTTGTCCAATTCATGCTGCTGTAAGGCCGAAACTGCGAAGCGATATCGAAGCGGATGGTCGCGCGCCTTCAATTGCTGAGTCAATTGATGAGGACCTTGTGAGCGAATAATCCAAGATCTTTGTGCAGAATTCTCCTCAGGCTAGTGCGTGAAATGTTGAGCTGTTTAGATCGATGGCGAGTTGATGTTCGTGAATTGAATCCCACACTCTCGGTCACAGTAGCCACATTCTCATCTGGGCGCAAGGTACAAAGACGGGGACCATGAGTATTGTTCACTAGCATACCAGTCACAGGAACTTTTTGCACAAACTTGCGTACTGCAGTCGTGGTGGGTGCTTCATTTCGCTTCAAAACGCTCTGTTTGGGCTACACAGCACTCACTTTGGAATTAAGTTTTCAATATTTCCCAACATTGTTCAAGCGTAGAGCGACTCATTTCGTTCCGCAGTGTTATGATACTGACTTCCTGTCAAAATTTCGCGCGGAAAACGGCTGTCCAACCACTAGATGGCCCACCCTGAAGATATAACAAATTGAGTACGATGGTTTTAGTAGCCGTGAGATTAATAATGATTATTTAATTAAATTAGTACGAATTGCTTTTATGGTTAACAAATGCTTTCAAATATGCATGAAATCTTGATTACGGACAAGACGTGTTATAAGGTGCTTTAGCCTCTAGTGCGCTCCCTTTTGAAACAGCTACAAGATTGTCTGTGAGTCAAACTTGATGTGCAGCGTTTACACTGTTAAAACGTGCACGCGAAACTCATTTTGTTTGCAGATCCCATAAACTTGTTGTTCAAAAGGACAAGTTTTGTGAAAGAACATTCGTTTCGAATTAGGTGAATATAAAAGGGATAGGCAGACGTCATTTATTTTGAATTGATCATGATCATGTGGTGAAAGTTACCGAACTTGCGGAAATCATTAAAAAATATTATCGAAATTCCGGCTCAGCTGAAAACACACAACGTGAACGAGAATTTCATCGTTAGGCCGGTCGTCAACATGTTTTCAGTGAGCAGGCAATTCGTCGCACAGTGAAAGAGTTTAAGCGTGAATACATTCTTTTCGACCTTAAGCCACCAAGCAGACAGAGGTTGATTCAAAATGAAAAGAAAACATAAGCGACGTAGCGGCCAGTATTGAGGATGACCCAGAAATGGTGACTCGGCACTGATCAGCTGAATTGGGGATTGCTAGAGAGTCAACCCGGCTTATTTTGCGGTTCGATTTTGGCCTACATCCATACAAAATTGTGCTGACGCAAGAATTCAAACCGGACGACTATAGAAAACCTCGTAAGTTCACAATTTGGGTGCTGGAAATTATTGCTGAAGATTCGGATTCTGGTCAAAAAATCTTCTTCTCGGACTAGATCCATTTTTGGCTCAGCGGCGATGTCAATAAGCAAAATTACTATTATTGGAGCCAACACAATCCACAAGTGGTCAATCAAGCATCACTGCATCCACAAAGATTGACTGTTTGATGCGGTCTTAGGTATAGATCGACTTTCTACATCCAAAGCTCGACAACATGATTATATTCGAGCTGTGGTTTCAACAAGATAGCGCTTCATGCCAAGCAAGCGACGCAACTCTCGGTGAAGTGATGGAGGATTGAATTGGGTCACCTCACGCCCTGTGGTCATCCAACGAATTTGAGGCGGCCATTTGAATGATGTGCTATTTTCTACACAATGACATGAATGTGGCTGCCAGACTCACGCAGTTTTTGGTTTTCTTAAATATTTTTCCTTTCCTATCATTCTTATCCGGTCAAATGGTTCAAAAATTTGATATGAAGCCAATTGAATACCATGAAGGTAAAATGAATAAACAAAAGCTATTCGTTGGGTAGGAAAATATAATGAGCAAAGGGTCGCCTTGACGTTGTTCCCTTCGTTAATTTTTACGCCCTAGACTTTCAGTCAAGTTGTAAATAACAGAACAGACAACAATTAACGGCTCCACCTCTTACGAAAAGAAGCACACACAACAGGAGTGATTACTGAGAAGCAAGGCCGCAGTCCACCGCGGACCGTAGCGCTACCATGAATGTCATCAAATCTAGTCTATCCTCCCTAGAAATTCCGAAAGAATATTCGTACGTATGAAATAAAAGCTCTTAAACAACTATAGAAAAGCTAAGACAAATTAACCAGGAGAAAAGATAAGTCTATATAAGGACTTTTAGTGAAATGCAAGCGCTTATAAGTGAAAATAGATCCTCAGAGGGAATTATTTTATTATCAACAAAACTGTTTGGGTATTGCCAACATTTCCTCCCTTCTTCAAGCGATAGCTGTCATAACTACGGAAAAATAAAATAGAAAGTAATTCAATTGAATGTTATTGCTCCAACAAATCACTAACGCAAGTGAAGGATAATCAGTTGTAAAAAGTTAAGCAGTTCTTTTTTTTTTCAAATACAACAAAGCCCATAACGATCACGTGCGAAATCCCTTATTCAGGATATTTCACTTCCAGTAGTCGTTAAGAAATATAAAACAAAAAACGGAAAAGAACAAAATAAACATCAAAACAAACCGCATTGTCCTCGGGCTAGTAATTAGCATGCGACAAATCTTAACAGGCTTCAGGCAAAAAACAACCACTCGGTCATAAACAAATAAACACAGTTAAGTTCAGACTTATTAAATATTCGCAACATGTATCCTTTTAAGCATTGGTGTAACTGGGCATATTTTATCCTGCACTGCGGATAGCCCTGTGGGGAGTCGTGGTACAAGAGGATAGTCCACAGATTTATGCCACAAAGGAAACATATGCATGTTTGCATGAGAATGAAATATTCCTCCGGCAGAAAAACAGCATTTTTTTAATGTAAAGATTTTACAAGGTTATCTCCTTAAAAATCATTTATAAAGCCTGGGGCAGTACTATGCTCATTTGCACAGTCCTCATGGTGTAGAAGTCTGTCCACCATTTCCTAAGACAATGACTGTGTTTAATTAAAAGAAATTAGGTCTTACGCTTGTGCGGTTGTTATTGAAATAGCTGTTGCTAGAGTTGAAACAAATTTGGATTTGTTTTTAGGGCATTTTGCATAACTCGAATAACTTCGACGATAAAACGATTCACTTCTTGTGAACAAACCTAAGAATTGTCGAATATTTTAGTTTTCTTCAAACTATTTGGTTGGATTTCTTACAAGACATTTCTAGTAAGTTTGCGGCGGCAAGGACAGTAACGGCGCGATCCTTCTAAAACTGAATTGCCTGAACCATATTCTGCTAAAAGTTTTTGAGAAATCTTCTGCAAAAAAAAAAAATTTGATATAATTCAGTAACAACCATACAAATGAATTGATACATAACAAAGACGTTGGCGTTGAATATTTTAGACCATAGGTAGGTAGGTAGGTATGTGGGTAGACGGGCTTAAGCCACGTCTCACTTAGGTCCTTAGGGACCCATTGTGATGCCCAATTGGAGGATAGTGTCCCCTTTTTTACCCTTGTCGCACTCATGGTCCTTCGTTGCGCCGGAGCCATCCCGATTTCCTTATAAACCTGTAAAGAGATCTAAGAGGTATACTTGAGATTTCATGTAAGTCTTGGAAGAAGAATTCTCCCAGTGTTCTATGACGCAACTGACAAAGACTAGGGCAGTGACAGAGGTAGTGAGGAGTATCCTCACGTTCCTCCTCGTCACCACAACCTCTACAAATGTTGTCGTTGGAGAGTCCCATTTTCATGGTATGGTTTCTAAGATGATTATGGCCAGTGAGAGCTCCAACCACCATCGTTAGCAACTCTTTGTCGCACTGAAGGATCTTGTCGGTTTTTGCTCGGTCGTATCTGGGCCATAATGCTTTAGTAGTCGCACATGTAGACAGACCGCTCCATCTACTGTTTGCCATTTCAATGATCATAGTATCCACCTTTTTTCCTCAGCTTTGAGAGTGGCGGTTTAATACCCTGAATTGCTTGTGACGCGTCGGTCACTGACCCTGTTCTGGCAAGTTCATCAGCTATCTCATTGCCGGCTATGTCCCTATGTCCTGGGACCCAGCACAGATTAATCGAGTGCTGTGAGCCAAGAGCCTTTAGATCTTCGCGACAGCTTGCGACTAGCTTGGACTTGACTTCTATTGCGGATATAGCTTTCATGGCCGCCTGACTGTCAATGAAAATGGTAATATCAGCTGGTGATATCGCCATCATTAATATCTTTTTGGCCGCTTCTTTGACCGCCAGGACCTCCGCTTGAAACACACTGCCATAATCAGGTAGTCTGATTGAGCAGTGCAAGTTTAGCTCGTTGGAGAAAATGCCCGCGCCTGTGCCTGCTTCCATCTTTGACCCGTCGGTATATACCTTTATTGACGAGTTGTTGATGGGTTCATTGGACGCCCACTCCTCTCTGGTGGGGTATTGGCATTTGAAGGATCTCTCGAAGTCGAGGAATGGGAGCCTGTAGTCGCTCTCGACTTCTGATATTGCAAGTTTGTTAAGAATACTTGCATGTCCAGGGGTACCTGATCGCCAGTTGCAAGATTGACTGATTCTCAGAGCACTTTTAGCGGCGATTGCCTGCATATGAAGGTCAAGCGATAGCATGTGTAGGATCGTTTCCAGTCCAGCTGTTGGGGTAGAGCTGATTGCGCCAGTAACTCCCATACACGCAAGTCTTTGTATTTTCGTCAATGCCTTAAGATTAATGGCTTTCAATGCTGCCTGCCACCAGACTACGCTGCCATACGTAAGGATGGGTCTGACAATAGCGGTATACATCCATAGGATGGTCTTGGGGCTTGGTCCCCATTTTTTACCGACAATTTTTGCGCAGATATAAAAAGCGCATGTTGCCTTTTTGACCCTTTCAGAGACATTAAGTTTCCAATTTAGTTTCCTGTCAAGAATGATACCTAGGTATCTAGCACTGTCGGATAGCGTCAGTGTGGATCTCTCGATAGATGGTAGCCTAAATTGCGGTATGACTCTTTTGTTGGAGAAGAGAACCAATTCAGTCTTACCTGGGTTAACACCCAGTCCGCAGTTTTTAGCCCATCTAGCTAGTGTGCTTATAGCGCTCTCAAGTACTTCACTTATGGTTGGGAGGAATTTGCCTCTAGCTATCAACACTACGTCGTCTGCATAAGCAACTACTGTCACCCCCGAGTATTTGAGCTTCTCTAAGACTTCGTCGATGACAAGAACCTAGAGCAGGGGTGAAATTACCCCTCCCTGCGGTGTGCCTCTAGAGGCAATGGCTTTCACGAGCCTGTCACCCATGTTCGCGTAGATTGTTCTTTTACTGAGCAGGCTAACAACGGTTGATGTTATTGATTGCTCAATATTGGCCCTCTCGAGGGCTGACTTAATCGCTCTCGTTTCCACATTATTGAAAGCGCCTTCAATATCCAGAAAGGCTGCGAGTGCGTATTCTTTGGCTTTGAGAGTGCTTTCAATTACATTAACCACGCTGTTAAGTGCGGTCTCCACACCTCTGCCTTTAATGTAGGCATGTTGTGCTGTGGAGATTGTGTTGGTAGAAAGCTTACTGCGAATATAAGCATTGATTACCTTCTCAAAGGTTTTGAGAACAAAGGAAGTCAAGCTTATAGGTCGGAAATCTTTTGCAGCTGTGTGGCTAGCTTTACCGGCTTTAGGGATGAAGACAACCTTTACTTCCCTCCAAGTCGACGGTATGTAGCCGTTTATTAAGCTGCATCTATATATCCTACTCAGGACAGGGATTATCATATCCTTAGTCTTTTGCACCATAATTGGATATATGCCGTCTAAGCCAGGAGACTTATATGGGGCAAATGAGTCAATGGCCCATCCAATTCTATCTTCGTCAACAACGGTTTCCGGAACGTAGAGTTCATTCACCGCGTCGTCGGCTGGCGCCGAGATGTCGCTGCCAAAGGTGCAACCCGGGAAGTGAGTGGACACCAGAAGATTGAGTGTTTCCTCTGCAGACTGTGTCCAAACACCGCCGTTATCCTTGAGATACCCTGGGACAGCAGGTTCTTTGGAGAGAATTTTCCTTAGCCTAGCTGTTTCAGTGGTACTCATTATTTCACTGCAGTAGGTACGCCATGTGCATCGCTTAGCAATGGCTACTGCTTTTTTGAAGTCCCTTTGACTAGCCTTGAAAGCTTCCCAGTCTTCGGGCGACCTTGACGCCTTGGCTACATTAAAAAGGGTTCTGGTTCTTTTCCTGATAACCCCAAGGTCTTTATTCCACCATGGGGGGGATTTTTTATTCCTGAAGGTCCGAAGAGGACATGCTTTTATGAAAGCTTTCTCATAGATGTTCTTAATATCTAAAGCAGTCTGCTCAATGTCGCTTATGGAGACCATTGGTCTGACCATTAGATGCCTTGAGCAACTGCTGATTTCTCTGTAGAAGCGACCCCAATTTGTATTTTTGGGGTTCCTGAACCTGTCCTCCTTTACCATCCTACTGTTGACCGTGAAGGTTATTAGCTTGTGGTCCGAGAAGGACGGCGAATCTAACACTCTCCAATTGCTGACCTCCATGGTGGCGGAGTCATTATAGAGAGTTATGTCTAGAACTTCTTCCCTATTTCTGGTGACGAATGTAGGTTCATCACCCAAATTAGCTATTCTTAGATTATTTAATAATATAAAATTAAAAAGTTCTTCACCTCTTATGTTGGAGTCCGAGCTTCCCCATAGTGTGTGGTGGGAGTTGGCGTCGCACCCCATGACGAGGTCCCAGTTGTTCTTACTTGCCGCGTCCACCAGGATCTTCGTACTTTCCTCTGGTGGGCCGAGCACCGCGTCGTAAGGCATGTAGACTGACGCAAGTAGAAGCGGAGGTCTATCTTGCCTTTCGACCTTCACAACCGTCTGATCGCAATCACTATATTTAGATAGGAGGAAGATATTAGAATTTTTCCTAGCTACTATACAGGATCTATATTTACTTACACCAGAAGTTGCGTGATATGTCACCAACTCCTTATTGTTCAGCCCCAGTATCCTGCCTCGGCAGAGCCAAGGTTCTTGCACCAGGCCGATGTCTACACCAGACTAGACCATAACATAATACATGAAAAAAAGATTGTCCTTCAAAAGGACTGGCAGCTAAAATAAGACAAATTACAATTAGCCACTACTTCAACCACTCAAAGTTGTAACCAAGATTCAATTTTATAGGCTCACTTTGTTTAAAGCTTTCTTTACATCCTTACTTACTTACTTACTCAGGCCATCGACCCATGTAGGGTCTGAGCCTGAGCTATCGCTGCCTTCCATCGTTGACGGGCCTGGGCACGCTACTTCCAGTCATCAAGACCAAGCTGTCTTACGTCCGCGATGACTTGGTCTTTGTACCGAAAGTTCGGTCTTCCTCTCCTTCTCGAACCAGAAGGCTCGGATTCGAAGACCCTCTTAGCTGGAGCGTGGTTGTCCACGCGCTCGATGTGGCCAAGCCAGTGCAGTCGACGGAGTTTTGCCTTCCGGATTACATCCACATCCTGGTACAGCTCATAGAGTTCGCGGTTGTGTCTTCTCCCCTATTCGCCTTCCTCGCAGACGGGACCATATATCGGACGTAGAATTTTTCTTTCGAAGGCACCAAGAATCAGCTCCGCAGTTCTGTTTAGTGTCCAGCTTTCGGCTCCATATAGCAGGACTGGCAGAATTAGAGCTTTGTAGAGCATGATTTTGGTCCTTCGAGTCAGGAGTTTTGAGCCTAGTTGTTTTGACAAACCGAAGAAGCATCGGTTGCCAAGAGCGATTCTACATCGGATCTCCACTGTGATGTCGTGGAGTTCACCGAGTTTGCCCCGAGGTAGACAACCTCCTTCACTACCTCAAAATTGTGGCTGTCGATTGTAATGTTTTGCCCTAGATGGTGTGCTGCGGATATCCTCATTGACCTTAAGACCAGCTCGATTCGCCTGTTCTTCAATCGCCTTGAAAGCGTCCACTACGGCGCGTTAGGAACGCGCAACGATGTCGATGTCATCTGCGTATCCCAACAGTTGGACTGTCTTGTGGAAGATAGTACCTTCCGTGTTTACAGCAGCCCACCGCACTATCTTCTCCAGTACCAAATTGAAGAAATCACACGACAGCGCATCTCCTTGCCGAAATCCGGTGCAGGTTTCAAACAGCTCGGAGATCATCGAGCCGAACTACACGGTGTATCGCGTATGTGTAAGCGTGGTCCGACACAACCGGATCAGTTTTCCCGGATTTCCTACTTAGGTGACAAATTTATTTCCAAAAAGGCTTTTCCAGCAAGTCAGTGCACTTGTCAGCTTTCTCTAGTATTTTAATTAAATGGCTTGGGTCGACCAATTTAGTTAATTTTCAATCTATAGATCATTAAACTATTAATAATCTGACAAAGTCTGTGCCATCAACAAAGATAATTTGCCACAAATTGAGGGTCTTGCATCAAAAAGGAGGCAAGTCCAAATTTAACTTTTTGTGGGAAATCAAAAAAACACTCTATCGAAAATTTATTATTACACAAATGTTTTAAAATGATACGCTATTAAAAAATAGCAGAATCACAAGAAACGGCTTTGAACTTTCTATTGAAACCATTTAAAGTACAAACTGAAACCTCTAAGTGAAAACGTCCCGCCATTGAACCCAGACCCCAATTCTCAATATCAGAAATGCTTTCACCCAAATTTTCAATAAAACTTGAAATATTACTGCAGTGGTAATGATAAAACTTTTGATTGATATTATTATTGGCCATCCGGTTGTGCAATTGAACCCCACATGCCGAGACCGGAACCACCAGAAAAACTTCAAACAATCGAACAACACCAGATATGATTTCTTTCCCCCACAAGGCAGCGACAGTCCCCCGGAAAGGGTGGCTCGTCGCACCCTCGGCTTGGTCTGCTCAAATCCTACAAGTGAAATATCCTTTTTACTGAATTGAATTCTGGAGCCCGGTCCTCCATTCTGGCCAGACGCAAACAACCAGTCAAACATTCGGCCAGTGCCCCAATCCGAAATTGCTATCTCTCAGATGTAAACATTATATTCACTCCTGTTGTGTGTGTAGTACGGTTCCAAGCGTGTCGGGTGAGCGGCTGGGTGAGGAGAGACCCTGCAGATTGTTGTTCTCAGTTCGATTGCTTCAGTTTATTTGCACAAACCGAAACGGTATACGATTGCTACCGGAGAGATATAATAATCGCATTGTGCACAGCAGGGTGTGGGCAGAACTTTTGGGAATGTTCAACAGGAAAATGCAATTGGATTGTGTATGGTGGTGGATTGGTTTTGGCATTTCAGGAGGCGCCTGTAGTGAGTCCTTTGGGCTGAGAAATGAATTTCGCTCTTGATTATTTCTTAGTGGTCAGATAAATTTGAAGAAAACATTTCATAAATTTTGTGTTTATTGTTAAGGATTGAAGGAAGCAGTCACTAGTGCCGGGACTCGCTTCACTGAAGATCGATGGATGGGTGGGGACTGATTGAACAACTTCATTGATTGCATCAACTTAGAAAACAAGGCTTTAATTACTCGGCTGGCTGACTCTCTGATCATTTCTGACTATCGATTTGAAATGGCAGCGTTTTCTTTGGGACGAATGAAATTTAACTGAAATAAGGCTTGCGGATGTCAAAACTACAGAAGTAAACAGCTTAGAAATTTGCTTTATTTTTTTAAGGAAACCATAAAATGTGGAGGAACGTAGAGTTCGTTATCGCCGTATTTTTTTTTTTTTTTTTCGAAGAATTTTTGAAGCTCTGCTGGAGCACTCAGACTCAAGACTGGTTCATTGTACAGCCAGGTAGCAACCTACTCCAGTGCCGTTAATTTGATCCCAACGGCAAATGGTGACTGGACCAAATTCGATTTCACTGGGATTCGAACCTGGGACCCCTCGAACTTGGGGCAGGCACTTAACCAACCATTCAGTCGCTTTTCGCACTATAGTACTGAATACAAACTTGCATCCGGCTTTGGTCAATAGGAAAATATAGATTATAGGTGCTAGTGGTAGACTGCCGAATGCAGTAACTCTTATGCAGTTAAGCTCCAGTTACATCAGGTGATTCTGTAGTATGGTTGTGATGATCCGATTGAATTGAGTGATGCTGTTCTTATACAGTTCTCTGTGTATGAGATACATAGCACAAGTCTCACAGGAGTAAAACGATTAATAATAATAATAATGGCGGCGCTACAGTCCGAGGTGGACCTAGGCCTAGCTTCTCACCAACCACTCGTGTTGTGCATGTTATTGTTCTCTCACGAGTGAAGGGCACCTACAGTTTGATGCCGACTCCGAGCGTCGTGATTGAGAAGCTTTTTCTAGACAGTTATACTCTTTGAGCATTGTCAGCGACTCGAAAGAGGTGGAGCCGTGAACAATTTTTTTTTGAAAAATTGTTTGTCTGAACTGTGATTTGAGCCTAGTCTGTGAAAGTCTAGTGCGTATGGGTTGACGCACAAACCCACACGGCCACAGCGCTCACAAGATCTAAGGAAATAAGTGTTAATATAAAGGGATATCTTTTCTAGAGCCATGGTTGACGGCTAATAATAGGTAATGTCTGCAACTTCTTCAGTTCTTGACCGATTTCTTGACGGTTATTTAACGCAAATTATGACATCAGAATTTACCCCTTACTGGTATAAGTAAGACATGTTTTTTCCGCATCAGTTACATTAGCCTTATCTAATCTTACAGTACAACTTCCATGTAAAAATGTTCTTAAAAAGAAACAAAGCGTTGTTTTAACGTTTTCATTTCAACATTTCAAAAATACTTTGACTCTCAGATCAATTTTGATAGACGTTTAAAGATCGCTTTTGTGCTTCCTTGTTGCCGGCATTGAAGAACATTCAAATTCTTAGTTCAGTAATTTCCATAAGAAATTCTAGCTTTAAAACAAATTTTACCTACTAGAACCTGCACTTAAATCTCAGCGGTTCTTCCTGCATTTCAACTCTAGCTGAAGATAAGAAAACATTTGCAGACAGTCTCTGAAATCATTCGTTTCTTGAACTCTCGCAACATCCCTTAGGGTTGCGATTCCCAATTTGTTTATTGCTTAAGGACTCTCTCTGCAAGTAGCCAAATTGAACGCTGACTTGCGGTGAGCAAGTCAATGCGAAACGAAAGTATCCCAAAATGCCATCATCATAAACAATAATAATGTCTCCTCCACAAGGCAAACATAATTTTGTCCTTTTACACACATTTTGTTTGTGAATTTCATGCGCACATTCTCCCGGAGGACACTGACAGCGAACCACAACCAATGGCAAAGGCAAAGGCAATGAAATCCAAGGAGCAAACGAAAGAATTGATTTTTGCAAATTGAAAGGGTTCCTCTGTTTGTCGTAGACTCCCGCCGCATTATGTGAAACATTGGAATATGGTCAGCGATGATGAGAGGAAGACCAGGATGACAGCGCGTTTGTGATGTTGTTGAACAAACCAACGCAACATAACCCAATCTTCGAAATGGCAGCAGACGGCTACGACAAACGAAAGGCCACCACCATCAGACCGCCAAAGCCGTAATGTCCACATCATCATCATAGTGATCATCATCATCATCATTGGTATCGACAAGAGGGACAATAACAAGAAGGGCATTGTCATAGTCGTCAAATTGTTTTCAGCTAGTTCGTCGTGTGTGCATCTGCACACAGAGTACGCGAACAGTACTCCGGGTTTGATCAGGAACAAATGCCATAAAATCAAATGGCGTCCTATGGAATGGGTTCGATTCGTATAGAATATTTCTGTAAGCTGTGGACAGGGAGGTGGGATAAATACTTTTCGGCGAACGTTCAATAAGAACACTTGTTTATGAGTTTAGCAAGAAATTGATAGATGACATTGGCGAATCGACGAAGTGGATTTGACACGTGACATTGGCTTGTCACGGTATTTTTATTTGATACATACAGGGTGGGCCATCTAGTGTTTTTTTTCAATCATAGTTTATTTTCACACTGAAAGATATTTCCCGATCGAAATCTTTACAGAAAGTCAGTATCATACCTCCGCGGAACGAAATGAGTCGCTCTAGGCTTGAACAACCTTGGGAGATATTGAAAACTTATTTCCAAATTGAGTGCTGTATGTTTTGAAAAGAAGTTTTGGCCGAAATGAAGCACCCAACGCGACTGCTGTACTTAAGTTTGTGCAAAAAGTTCGTGAGACTGGTATGCCCGTGGATGTACGGTGCGCACAGATGAGACTGCGGCTGTTGTGACCGAGAGTGTGGAACTCAATTCACAAACATCAACTCGCCATTGATCTCAACAGCTCAACATTTCACGCACTAGCCTGAGGAGAATTCTGCACAAAGATCTTGGATTATTCGCTTACAAGGTCCAATTGTCTCAGCAATTGAAGGCGCGCGACCATCCGCTTCGTTATCGCTTCCCAGTTTGGGGAGCAGGTTAGAGCAGCTTGAATTGGACAACGATTCTGGGCGAAAAATAATTTATTCTGACAAGGCGCATTTTCATCTTGGCGGCTACGTTAACAAACAAAATTGCCGCACCTGTGGCTCGGAAAATCTTTACGTTATTGTCGAGAAGCCGATGTCAATGCATCCACAGAGATGCAGTTTGGCGCGGATTGTGGAGTGGTGGCATCATTGAACCATTTTTCTTCGAAAATGAGGCTGGGAACAACGTTTCGGTAAACGGTGGGCGTTACAGAGCCATGTTAACCGACTTTTTTTGCTGAAATCGAAGACATTGATTTGGAAGACCTCTGGTTCATGCAGGATGACACGCCATGCTACACAACCCATGCCACAATCGATCTTTTGCGCACCAAATTTCCAAATCGTGTTATCAGCCGTCTTGGCGATATCAATTGGCCTCCTCGGAATTTTTTTTATAGGGAACCGTGAAGGACCGATGTTTCAAGCCCGACGATTCAAGCCCTTATGGTCAATATCATCCAAGCAATCCGTGAGCTACAGCCTGAAAACATCAACAAGGTATTGGAAAATTTGTGTGACAGATTGCGCTACTGCGAAGCCATCCGAGGCAGCCATTTGAACGACGTTATATGTATTTTATAATTAATGGGAATATTTGTTCTTACTAACAAAGCCATAATACGGGGAACAAAATGTAATTTTGTTAACTTTTTTGCATTTTTAAAAAGATACTTGTGTTTGGCCCACCCTGCATGTCTACCAAGAAATATTGCGACTGTATCCAATGAAATAATTTCAACATAACGAAATTCACTGAAAACATTAATCTCTTGCTAATTCTGTGAACCACTAATGTGTCCCAATATATCGCACAGTCCTTCATCCAAATATAAAGGCTGTTTACAGAATTAGCTCTTGGCTAGTTTGACTGTTTAAAAACTTAGTACTTTCCTGTCCCATCTGTCATGTGCATTATTGTCTGGTCCTTTCTAGTACATCTGTACATGGAAATAGAAATAGAGATTAGAAAGGTTTTGATTTATTTTTTCGGATGTAAGACGTTTGTTTGAGATCGACTCCAGAACTGAGGTCATTCCTATGAACGTATCAAATTGCGAATGTTAAATGGCCTTTACAAGCCTGCACTTCACCACAAATTAATCTCTTCACAATTTACCTATCACACAGAAGGACTTTTTTCGGATTCCGACATTATTTTAGTTCTACCTTCGATAGGAAGGTCTAATTCGAAGATCCGCTACACTGTAAGCAGATCTTATCAAATTGAAAAATTAGACTGGAAGACTTCTCTGCATGAACTGTATAATGACGGTCTCCGAAAGGAGATTTTTTTGTATGTTCTCCTCTTAACTACTTACGGTACCGTGGTAACACTTACTTAGGGCATAATAATAAGCCATACTCTCATAGTGCAAACTCCACAAGCCCTGCGACGCC
Source organism: Myathropa florea (assembly GCA_930367185.1). Classification (NCBI taxonomy): domain Eukaryota; kingdom Metazoa; phylum Arthropoda; class Insecta; order Diptera; family Syrphidae; genus Myathropa; species Myathropa florea. The sequence goes on from OV884002.1 coordinate 107,614,609, forward strand.
TAACAAGGATTTCAGTAATACTTGAATCACATAACCACTTGCCGGTTGACATAGGAAATTATATAATGAAATCCTGTTAACCCATTCCGACATTTTCATTTGTCAGAGAGAGCACAGCTTCAAACTTTGAGGACGATTCACATGCGATTCTTCTTTGCTGTGTTCTTCGCAGTTTGGCACCATTTCTAGGAAAACTCGTGGACATGTGTTTGGCGACAGGATGTCTCCGCCCTTAAATTATGGCCCTGTGACCTAAGTGCGGTACAATTGTTTTAAAGTGGATGATCATTTGTCAGACAGACAGAGGAGACAACATTTCGCCTCGCCCAGCATCCTAACAAGCGCACATCGGATTGCCAGTGAAAGTGTGAGGCGATGCATTTCTATCTGGAATTTATTTGGCGCCTGAGTATCTGTGCGGTAAATTGATGTGAAATGAGACTCATTCGCTGAAAGGAACTTTCGGTTTAATCATCACAACTAAAGACACAAATTACAATTTACTTAGGAGCCATGGGAAAGTTTTCTCTTTTGTGGTCCTGTTTTTCTCTGTGTGCTTCCTGTTTATATTGGCTGCGTCAGTTGAATTCCTCGATTTTGACTGAGTACGGGAGGACCTTTGGGGCGAAGTACGGTTATTGATTCTGTTTTCAGTTCGAAAAGGAAAGGCGACTTGTGAAATTTACTTTCATAATAAAATTTACTTTCATAATAGAAGCGTGCAGATATAAAATAGAAATTAAGAAGCAAAAGTCACAAGTTACGACTTCGTGCTATCATTTGATGGCCCGATTTGTTAACTGCCATAGAAGATTTTAATGCTTGAGACCATAAAGTATCTGTTAATGGCTGTCGTTGTTATCGCGGTGACTAACCCAAAAACTCAAAACCAATTGCCAATCGCTCTTGAGTCTAGTTGGCTTAATATACAGCCCCGATCATACTGGTTACAGCGTAGAATATTATTAACAACGCAACAGAGCTCATACCAGCTGAGGGTGATATCCATAGAATTCTGGGCACTAATCTTGATAATATTGTTTTTCATTTTTCTAAATTTTCCAAATTAATGGTGACCTGATAGCAATGATAGTTTTCTCCAATTGCTGTGTTTCAGCTGCTTTCAAAGTCATCAATGGCACCCAGCTGTCAAATTTAGTAAGGCTTAGCATTCCTCATGCATCGTCTCATGCTTGCAGAACGTGCGGAAATTATTACAAAATATTATCGAAATTCCGGCTCAATTATAAATACGCTAGAAGGTCGGTCGTCGGTCGTGGGCGCCGTGGCGTAGTGGGTAGGTGCGTCGACTCCTACGCTCGAGGTCGTCAGTTCGAATCTCGAAAAAAAACATCAAACATTTTTTCACGGCTCCACCTCTTTCGAGTCACTGACAATGCTCAGAGAGTATAACTGTCTAGAAAAAGCTTCTCAATCTCGCCGTACGGAGTCGGCATTAAACTGTAGGTCCCTTCACCCCTGAGAAAACAATATCACGCACAACACGAGTGGTTGCTGAGAAGCTAGGCCCAGGTCCACCTCGGACTGTAGCGCCGCCATTATTATTATTAGAAGGTCGGTCGTCAGAAGTTTTGAGCGTCTTTTGGACGTTAAGTTACCAACACAAATAGAGATTAGTGCGGAATGAAGAAAACATTCCCAGCCTTAGTGGCCAGTATCGAAGAAGACACAGAAATGTCTATTCGGCAAAATTAGGCAAAAATTAAATCAAACCGGATTTAAGAAAAAAACCAGACGATCATAGACAACGCGACAAAGGTGAGATTGCTACTTGGGGACTGGCTGTTCGCTGAAAATCTGTATTTTAGTCAAAAAATCACCTTCTCGGGCGAGGCTCTATTTGGCTGCTCCAAAAAGGACAATTTCCCTTTATTGGAGCGAACACAATCCACAAGTGTTCAACTAAGAATCAATGCATCCACAATGAACGACTGCGACTGGTGCGGTTTATGGCATGGCTGCATCATAGGACCATATTTCTTTCGCAAAAAGAAAATATTGACTGCCGCGATCATGAGATTTGAAACCACTCGATTATTTTCTCTGGGGAAGGTGAAGTCCTTAGTCTACACTTATAAGCCAACCAGTTTTGTTTAAAATTGTTAAAAATGTTTTTATTAATATTAATGGCGCGCGTTACCTATAAGCGAGAGAAGTTTTCTTTTTCGGAGAATTTTGAAGCAATACTGGAACACTGAGACTCAAAACTGGTCCAACACTCTGCCACTCTGTCCCATGTGGACTCGAATATGGTCCAGTCACCATTTGCAGTTGGGATCACATTAACGGCACTGGAGTAGGTTGCTACCTGGCAGTACAATGGACCAGTTTTGAGTCTGAGTGCTCCAGTAGTGTTTCAAAAATCCCCCGAAAAAAGAAAAAAATATAAATTAACAAAAAAACAGCGAAAAAGTGAGAGAGTTTTCGTCAACGGTGCCCATGTTAAGTGACTTTTTTTTTTACTGAAATTGAAGACGTGGACTTGGACGACCTCTGCTTCATTTTTGATGCAGTGAGCTGGAAATGTAGAGAAAGATGGGCATTAAGCCAGTTCTACCACGAATATCAAGCAATATCTTTTCCTAAGGAGTTAATGTGGGCGGTTGTCTTCTCATATAAATACAATCTTCCCAGTTTTATGAAATAAAATCAAAAATGTCTTAAAATTAAGAATTGCGTTGTATTAAATATGCATATGCGTTAAAACTTTGTCATTTTCAGCTCGCAGCATTATGTCTAGGAGAACATGTCTCGAGTACCGAAATTCGCATCCGAATTTCCTAATTTGATTAGCAAAAGTAAAAAGCAAACACTTAAAGCGCAACGGTAAACAGCGTTGCAATATTCCGCGAATAAAAAATTTCCTTTGAACGGACTCAAAATTGAAAATTGCGGCAATTTTTTGCTTCGAATGAAGATTTCATTACCTCCCTTTATGCAGTGTTTCGAGCCGTCTCTTTGAGCGCAGCCTCACTCCATTTCGTCCCTGCAGCACATCCATAATGGTGAGAAGTATTGTCATCCAAACTGACCAGCAGGCTCTCTGATAAAACCGATACATTTTTTTTTTACATAAAACAGATTGGCGAAAGCAATTTGCTCGGCAACCATATCTCCATCGTTAAGCTGAAAAGCAGATGAAGGGAAGTCGCTTTTCCACTTCACCGACCCAAGGTTGCACCCGCAATTGAGTTTGATTGGTTTTTAAGGCTCATGCATCGTGGGTGTATCATGAATTTCGAGAAGAGTCCTTCATCAGCAGCGTGATTTTCAGTTGGAGTGCACGTATCCTTTACCAAAATGCCCAGATTGTGAAAAAAAAAACGAAACAGCAGGCACCCGCGGACGAACCACAATTTGAAGGTGGCCGTTAATTACATTTACCAAAATGCAAATAATTAAATGCGTATCAAATGGAAGGCAATTTATTTCTAAATTAGTTCAACCGCTAATCAATTAATATTGAAACAAATAAATCTTTTTTTTTTCTGTTTCCTCGAGGTAGCGGAGGGTTTGTTTATTTGTTTTGGTGGTCGTACTGTGCGGCAGTCCTGAGGATAGCCCTGTAAGGCGGGTGTATAAAGCAGTGGCAGCCGCCCTGATATATTTTGTTATTTGGATTTAATTTGCGTGTTTTTTTTTTGCGTCGTAAAATTCGTTGCGGTGGAATAAAATTATCGACAAAAGTGGGTGAATTTATGAAGCAATCAATTGAGTGGGGCGAGCGGCATCTAGAGCTCTAGAGCTCCGCAAATGGTGGTACGGGAGATGGTGAATGTTTGCAAACGACTTTGATTACGTAAATATCTCTGGCTGTTTCGCTGGGCGCCACGAGGGAACCAAAAATCACTCGCATCTAACGGTTTTTTGGAAGTGTTATGCTTTCGTAACCACTCATTCACGTTTTTTTTTCAATTTTGTGCATGTATATAACTCACCGAAGGTAAAAATGTGTTTTTAGTCCAAATGACTAGAAAGGTCTAAAAGGATTTATTTTGAATTTTTTTTTAAATAAACACAATATATATTTGGAAATATTATAACGGAAAGTATTGAAATAAAGTTTTCCTATGTGGCAAAGTACTGTAACTGTTCTGTTCTAAAATATAAACTTTCTTCTGAAGTAGGGTGAGAGCCTCAGCTAATGCTGCCTCCCATTCTTGCCAATCCTGAGTACGCTTTTTCCAGTCATCAAGACCATGTTTATCTATATCCGCAATTACTTATTATTTATATCGGAATTTAGTTCTTCATATCTTTCCAAAGGGAGGCTCAAATTCAAAGAGTCCTTTATCTGAGCATTGAATTTCGTTTGCTCTATGTAGCCGAACTAATTTAGTACATGATACAGTAGTGTGCAAAATAATAGTCTTCTGTACATATAAAAAATTGTTGTAAGTGCGTTGTGACTTTGTAACTCACGAACGGTCAAACCGAATTCGATAAAATAGTTAGAGTTCGTTCGTATGGTCGTGCAGATGGTTTTTCTAAAGTTTGCATGAAATTGGTCGACGCATTCGTGAGTTATGATTTTTTATGTCAACATCTGATTTTGTCCTACAACAAATACGTAGGCGCCTATGAGCGTGTGCTGTATGTATACTGTGTCCTGATGTCATACACATGGCAAATACACGTTGTAGTAAGTGATCATGTTAAGGTTCTTTTTCATCGAACTCGCATTGTGAACGGATGAAATCGGTAAGAGTTGCATTTAATTTTTTTTGTTTATTGAACAAAAAGAATTTTGCCTGTTTTTTTTCAAACTTGCAACTAAACATCATCAAACAATTAGCTTAATTTTTTTATCGTTTAAATACAAACGTATATGTGTAAATTTTATTCGCGCTTGCCGGTAAGCGTTATTGTTTTGTTTTTGATATGCGAATAATTGAATGATTGAAGCAATGATGCTTAATATAGTGTGTATGTAAATCTATGTTAATAAAATCGTAGTGTCTATCTGTCTGATTGTTCGAGCTAAACTTCGAAACGGCTGGACCGATTTCAAAGAAACTTTGCAGGCATGAAGAGGAGATTGTCAAGAGAGACTTGGACATTTTTGTGCGTTTTGGTTTATAAGAATTCTCGCCGGGATAGGGCAAGAAACACGGCAGTGCGCGAGGAACTCAATGTTGGGCAGCTGCTTCTTCGAACGGAAAGGGCTGTACTTCGTTGGTTTGGTCACGTGGCACGAATGTCCCTATCAACACGACTTCCGAGACGTGCCTTGAATGCGATTCCATCAGGTAGGCGACCGCTTGGCAGACCCAGGACGAGATGGTTGGACTAAGTCCAAACACTCGCCTGGTTGCGCTTGGGCATAGCTCCTGATGAGTTAAAGTCGATGGCGGAGGATCGAGTGGCCTGGAGATCTCTCGTGCATGCATTGCCCCCGCGTCCCCTTTAGTGGAACATGCGGGTCACTGAAAATGATGATGATGATGATAATGAGAATTCGAGCTATGCAACCTATGTCATTATTTATATTATATTTATCATACCTAAGTAGATATTAATCATACCTAAGTAGATGACAAACAGTCACCTAAAGTCACGAATGTGCAAGTTTTAATAGACGACGTGTGCCAACCTCAATTCTTAATTATTATTTTACCATTTGTATTTGTAAATATAACATGGGAAATTTATTTGTAAGTATGGGACAATTTTCTAAACAATTGCACCGATTCTTATGAAATGTTTGACATAGTGTCAAAATAGAACCGATCGATCAGAAATTGGTCATAGGCTATAGGAAAAATAGATATTTAAAATTAAATCCCTTGGAAAAGGAGAGAGGGTGTAGCGAAGAACGTTTTGTACTCTAGTTCTGTTATAAAAAATCCGAATAAATTATAGATCACGAACAACACAAAAGTCTTCTCACAAACTGACTGCTTTTTGTTTGCCTCTAATATATTTATCTTTGACTCAACAGACTATAGACGCAATCTGTAGATGAAATAAATAAATAAATACATTACTTAGCCACCTTAGGCGTTGGATCCGTTAACGCCTGGCTAGACTAATGTCGCTGTACAGCCCATATAAGTAGTTCGTGGTCAAACCTTCTTCTCCAAATGCAGACATTTTCTCTCGAAAATAACAAGAGCATCTTCATCCGCTTTCGATATTGTCCATGTCGTAAAGCAGGACTGGGAAGATCATTGTATTTTACGAAGTCAGTCTATCACTCGATTGCCTCTTGTGCCCAAAGAAACAGCGGTTGGCAAGAGTATTCTTCGTCCTCATCCTGCTCAGTCTGACGAGTTTGAAATAAATGTCAAAAAAAAAACATCTGCAAGTTAATAAATTATTACTGACTTTCCAATAGAAATCCACACCTCCCCCTGGTCTCATCAGCACGTAGCAATATCCTTCGCAGATATCCTCTGCCCGTATGCATAATTATTCAGCCGGAAATTTTCTTATGACTTTCAATATCAAAGCATCACTTTCAAATCCCTTCCGATATCCTTTGATCCTTTCCCAATTCATAATAAACTCCCTAATGATTCCAAAACCAAATGTATTTGAAATCCATTGATGATTCTATTGACCATCTGCACGGGTAAAAATTCCAGCATGCGACATTCTTCAAATTAATTTGAGCTTGTCTCCGAAGGTGATGCAAATTAAGCGAACCCCCGTCACTCTGTAAAATCCATAAATTGTCTCTTTTTTTCCCTGAGTTTGTGCGGGCATTCCAGGGCTTTCGATATGACAGAATACCGGGGGTCAACCAAGCCTGTTAATGGTTCTTTTTTCTTTCTTTCCTTCTCCTCTCCATTTCAGTTAATTTGTCATCGTGTCATGTCGGTGAGTCTATTTTTGGAGACAAATTTACATTCATCTTCCGGTGAGCATACATTTACATAATTCTAATTAAGCATGAAAGGTGGATTCCATGAAAGGGAGCGAGCCTGAATCTAGTTGATTCATTACACGCAGAGTGAAAGAAGAATACGAAAAAAAAACGACTGCAGTCCTTCGGGTTCTGAATTTTAACACATTGTTGCTTAAATAAATTCATTTATTTGCACTTAGGACTCATTGGGCTGCCGAGGGTATCCAATTTGTATACAGTGGTCGGGACATGCTTTCTTCTAATTAAGTGAACCTGAATATACAAATAAGTTTTGCCAGGATAAAGTATTCAAAATTAAGCATCATTCTGATGCCAAATAGATGCATATAAATGGTTTGCTAGAAGTTTTCACTCACTTTGCATAATATCCTTAATAAGTAAGGAAAGACTTCACTTAGATGTCCATTGGCACAGTGTAAGCTAAAGGATACAAATGATTTAACAGCTTTAATTGGTTCATTTATAACTGATACAATAGTCGCAGTCTAAACTGAGAATTTGAAGGAATCATTTTTGCAGACTGTTAAACAGCGATGAGGGCGCAAATACCGCTGTCAGGCAGAGTGATCCAATTAATCTGGAAGATGATGGACGAGAACTTAAACCCCTGATCTTAGAAAGGTCAATAAAGCAATATCGAGATTACAATAATAATAATAATGGCGGCGCTACAGTCCGAGGTGGACCTGGTCCTAGCTTCTCAGCAACCACTCGTGTTGTGCGTGCTATTGTTTTCTCAGGGGTGAAGGGACCTACAGTTTAATGCCGACTCCGAGCGGCGAGATTGAGAAGCTTTTTCTAGACAGCTATACTCTTTGAGCATTGTCAGTGACTCGAAAGAGGTGGAGCCGTGAACATTTTTTTTGAAAGATTTTTTGTCTGAACTTGGATGGATTGAACATAGACTGTGAAAGTCAAATGCTCAAGGGTCGACGCACGAACCTACACGCCCACGGCGCCCACCAATATCGAGATTGCTGTCTGACAAATTTTCAGGTCCGTTCGATCATTCTGCTGAAATCTTTACAGCAGCTGGGGATGATCTGGTTGAGCGCAAGCACAATACTGTTTGTCCGATCCACAAGAGGGGATACCCCTACAACAACGCCAACTATAGAGACAAGGTATACAGCCCCATACCAATTTTTGACATTCATGCCAATCTCATCGGGTTTTACAGAATGGAGAACTCGCGCTGCACCATCAGGGTCGGTATCGAACTCACCGAGACCATCAATATCAAGGCGTAGAAGGGCGAAGCGCTGTCATGTGACTTTCGAACATCATTTTTGAGAAGATTGTGCAAAACTCACTGGCCAACAATAGAGGCACGCTTTTCCAAATCTTCAAGTCCATACAACTGCTAGCATACGCGAATGATATTGACTTGATTGGTATAACGCAGCGAGCATTCAATAAAGCGTTTGTTTTCACTGAAACTGGAGAAACTGAAGACGGTCAGTATGTGTTCCATAGTTTCCTGTCCACATCGCCTACAGATTTCTGTGCTGCTAAGACCCAATTTGTGAAGGTGGTAGTTGCATGCCCCATGTCCTGTTAGTGCTTCACATAGAACTTTAAGGTCTGCTTTATTAAGCTCTAGAGCTTCTTTGGCTCTATTGGGATTGTAATGTTGTTCCATGAACGTTCTTGAGTGTTTAATACCCTCTTGGTTGTTCCAGAACTGATTCTTTTGTTTTATAACCCATTTGTTTAGGTGTACATTTGTGTCCGAAACCTGAGCACCTTTCTTGGCTTGTATGTCAGCCTTTTCATTCCCTTCATGGTTTTCATGGCCTGGCACCCAGATCAATTTTAACCTGTTGTTACCTGCCACTTTGTCTAGCATATTGTGACATTCCCAGACAGCAGAAAGGAAGTTATGAATGAAGAAAGTTATGAAATATAAGTTAACAGTTGACCTCTTTATCTACCTCTTCGCAAAACTTAATTTTAAATCTTTAATTTTTAAAAACCAATCATATTTTTCACCAACAATGGTTGGTATTAAATGTTTACCTATCAAAAGCAAATAATTGTTTGAATTTTTAATAAATTCCAAAATATGAATGTTTACGTGTCCTAAAACCAATGAATTGTAAGGATTTAATTTCCTATTATAAAATTGATCTGCGTCATATCTGAGCTGCTTATATTAATCTGCGTTATTTTACATTGGGCTGTATGCGAACTATGTACAAAAGAGGTAACACCATCCGTCCTGTAAAAAAAATTAATATTGTACACAAATAGCTCATATAATCGTCATATTATCATATTTCAGAGAAAACATTGAAATTAACTTCAAAATTTAGTACCTTTAAGTGCGCTACAAGCCGGGCAACATTTATAAATCGATCCGTCGGAACCTCAATTAAACATGGGGAGTTATGATTTTAGAAATCCCAACGTCCGGCAAAAATATGACATAAAAATTCCATCGTCCAACGAACACCCACGAATTCAATTCAATTCAATCAAATTGAATGGAACACGATCATGCAAATCAGGAAATATAACTAACTGGGTAAGTGCGAGTTGTACATGCACGAGGAAGATTCCGTCGCATACAACATTTTTGACTGAAACTTTTCCGAATTTCATGCAACGAATTCAAACTATTAGGAATAAAAAATCATAGCAAGCTTTGTTTTCAAATTTTCCATTTTGTTATACAGAAACATTTTTTTTGGGAGAAAAAATTAGTTCCTTGAAAGAATTTCGCTATAGAGAATTTCGTTATAAATAACCTAATTTTTCTGGGATATTTTTAAAGGGGAAGGGGAACAAAATTAAATTCGGTATGGAGAGAATTACGCTATAAGGAAGTTTCTTTTTAAAGAAGAAATTATTTGACTGTAATTCTAATTATAAGAAAACTAGTATAATAAATTAGTTCGATTTGCTTTAATCAAATTGGTAAATACCAAGCCGATTTGTTTGGCCCGATTCTTTTGCACGCGCCTGTACAATCAAACATCCAAACAAACATACAGATGCGTATATCTCTATCCAAATTTATGTAACATAAGAAAAAATTAGCCAATATCACGTCCATCATGCTAGCATCAGAGCACATGTATGTTCTTCTTGGTATGTGGAGATTGAAATGAGTGTGAAATGTTCTACTGAGATTCGTGTTGTGATGGCGATCTCAGCAGGGAATTATGTGCAAAATGGGAAATTTTAAATAGTTGATAACTAGAAATCTGGATACAAATCGATGTTTTGACATTTATCATTTCTTAATGCTTTCGGTCAAATCAACAAAACTGAGTTTTCAGATCCTTAAAATTCGCACGTCGATGTCGGACGGACATCGGACGATGTCTTACCGTTTTTTACCCAATATCTCCAAAACTATGAAGATTCTGGCCTTTATAATCGAAATCGAAATAGCTTCAAACGAAAATACAAATTGAAGCAATATTTTGCGATTTTTTTAAACCTGGAGCTCCATATTTCTCGGGCAATACCCGAATCAAAGAGCTTTGACGAACCTATAATAATAACAATAATAATAATAATGGCGCTGAGAAGCTAGGCCCAGGTCCACCTCGGACTGTAGCGCCGCCATTATTATTATTATTATTATTATTATTATTATTAATAATAATGGCGGCTCTATAGACCGAGGTGAACCTGGGCCAACCATTCGTGTTGTGCATGCTGTTGTTTTTTCACGAGTAGAGGGGACCTACAGTTTAATGGCGACTCCCATCGGCGATTTTAAGAAGCTTTTTCTGGACAGTTATACTCTTTGAGCATTGTCAGTGACTCGAAAGAGGTGATGCTGTGAAAAAATGTTCAGTGTTTTTTCGAGATTCAAACCTTGGACCTCGAGCGTAGGAGTCGACGCACCTACCCACTATTCCAATACGCCCACAACCTTTTCTTCATTTAAAAAGACCTTTCGATTGATATATGACCAGATGGAGAGTGCCAGTATTTAAGAATCCAGAAATTCACCATTACGGAAGCCCCTCCCAAATGGTCCAACTTTTTAAATTGACTTTGAAAACGATACCTAGACCTGAAACACCAATTTCAAGCCGATATGATCCCAGTGCGAAATAAAACAACAGCAACGAAATGTTGTCTTACAACGGACAAGAATTTCTTTCCCGTCAGAGTGTCCCTGTCCTGTCGTATTCGGTGTGAGTTGCCCCATAAGCGCGTGTGCAATACTCGTTAACGCTCATCAGTAGAGTCCGACCGAAGACCGAAGCGGAAGCCGAACTTCGGCATTGCGATCGATTTCGGCCGAAGCCGAATGTTCGATCGGACTCTAATTGGAACATATTTTGCAAGTTGCATTCGCATCATTTTTACGAAATAACCCCAAATTGGATTTTTAGTTGCCTTTTTTGTTCATGTTCTTTCTACATGAAGCCAGTACAAATAAATTGCATGCTTTTATACAGACCACTTAACAGTTTACCAACTTACAAATGCAAAATCTTTTGATTTTAAAGCTCTAAACAAGCGCACTTTCAAAACACAAAATATCCAACAGTAACAAAACAATAAACCGGGCAAGTGCGAGTTGTACTCGAACGGGGAAGGTTCCGTCGCATAATATTGATGGATGATTTCTGAATATCAAACGACGTTTCCAAACTATTTCAGTTGAATTTTCTTCTAACTTCAACTCAAATCAACCATAAATTCATACATCCAAACAAACAAATGTTCATCCCTACATATACCTATATCTCTATCCAAGTTTATCCAACACAGAAAATCCCTTCCATCGTACATACATACATACCTATCTAATCACTGCTCATGCCTGCGGTATGTGTGTGTTCATTTCTGTTGGGCATTTAGGGGTGAGATCGAAAAGATAACGCTCATCAACGAATAGAGTGGCCGAACACAGCATGAAATTATGTGTGAAAATGAAAATTTTTTTTTGTTTTAAATCTTAGATATTTCAAAATTTCAACATAAATCGATATTTTGAAATTTATCATTTCTTAATGCTTACGCTGAGGTCTTCAAAACTGCGTTTTCAGATCTTCAAAATTCGCATATCGATGATTGACCGTTTTTGGCCAATATCTCCAAAACCATTAGGGCCAGAGTACTCGAAATGGTTTTAAATGAAAGTACTCAATGAAGCCAAGTTTTTGTGATTTTTTCAGATTTTTAAACACTTTGGTTTAGAAATGGCAGGGGGGGAAAATCTTTGGAGCTCCATATTTTCCAAACGGTACTTTTGATAAAAAAGTCTTGAAAGAAACCTCCACCTCATTTCGAAAGATCTGTCGATTGATATATATATCGATGGGGTGCGACAATTTTTCAAAATTAGTGTCAACTTCACCTGTACTGGAGCAACCCCCAAATGGCCCCACTTTTAAAAATCGCTGCATAGGAAATGACATCTAGGTCTGAAGTACCTAATTCCAAAATTTCATGCCGATATCTTCATAAACTTCGGAGATTAAAAAGTGTGACAGACACGACGGACGGACGGACGGACGGACGGACGGACACACCGAAATTATAAAGGTTCCGTTTTTGTAGACGGAACCTTAAAAAACACACCGTTCCTTGTAACTTCTATTTTTACAGAAAACAGAAAATTCAACATTCGGCCCCGGCAAATGTTTTGCCGCAAGTGATATTTATAGCCGAAGCTGAATGTTTGGTTGGACTCTACTCATCAGAAACACGTTCGTCTCATTGGCCGTGTGTTGGTCCTATACAAAGCTATGTATTTTCGATTCTGTCTTGTCTACTTTGGTGTTGGTTCGCTCATAAAAATCAATGTATTCTTGTCGAAGCCGACATAAAAAAATGTTTTGTCGAATCCGTTGTGAGTTCAGACTCAAAAAAGATTCAGAGGAACAAAGTTTCAAAATCCAATGAAAAAATAGTGTGTCTTACTTTTTGTTCAATGAAGTTCAATAGAAAACTGTCAGTCCCAGATTTCTGACCCCAAGGCACTTTCAGAAAATCGGACGATACCTAAAAATTACTCTTGCTTAGTATTGATTACTCCACTTTAAACGGACTCATTCGCAAAAAAGCAACCTCTGCTGCGATTCTTCTTTGGACATCTTTATGAAGTATGACAGCTATTAGATTGCGTTTAGTTAGGCGAATACTGCATCTGCAGTGTATTCGAAAATATTACCTACAAAAGCATCTTCCCAGAACCACCAAAATTGCCTTTTTTTGTTTGAAATATAGGCGTACGAATACGAGCCTAATTAAGCGCACATGTGTGTCAAGGCTTACCAGCTTAGAGAGCCGTGTTCCGTTTCACATGTGTCAAAAAATCTCCCTAATGGCAATGTGTGGTTGTTTTGCATACCGCCTAAAATTGGTCTGTCAAAACACGTACACAGTCATTTGCATTTCTCGTGCTTGGAATTATTGAACACATGCTTTCACATCCCACCAATCCACACGCACTCACATCTGTTCCTGTATCCTTGAAATGAATAAATTCAGCAGAAGATATATAAAATTAAATGAAGTGTTCTGTCAAAAGAATTTTAAGCACACTATCGCTATAATTATCGTCACGTCGAGAGGAAGTCCTTAAAATTGTCGTCCCTGCATGCAGACGCGCAAAAAACATCGGCAATTACTACTGTCCTCATCATGCACAAATGCGAAACACACGCGAACACAGGAGTTCATTTTTTCCTCGGTAACTACGCATAATAATGTGCATGTTAAAGTGACACTCCGACGTCCATTTCATTTATATGGCGGATGTGGACACATTACTGGGTTCGATTACCGATACGTCCGGATTATCCTTGCATCATCTACATTGGCGTCATCATCATTATCATAGGTATCGCATCTGCGAGTATAGTCAGCGTATTGTAGTCATAGTCAGTGGCATCGTTATTATTTGCAACGTGCCCTTGCCCTGTGCCTACGGCAACGAGAAGGATCCCTTCGCTCTGATTTATCATTTGCGCAATAAATAAATTAACACGAAATCAGGACTGCGAGAGTCCTGTGAGAGACAGAAATAAAACAACCAACCGCTGAGGACGACTTCACTACTGAAAATAATAATCATTATCATTTTTCCTGCGTCCCCTGAGCGAATTGCGCGGATGCGAGGACGACGCAAGAAAAATGTCCTACTCGACAGAGGCACAGGAAAAAAATGAAGAAGCAAATCCTGCAAAGAGTAGCGACGAGGCGGAACTCACTTTCATTAAGTCACTCACTCATATCAATTTTCATTTGCGAGGCCTAGTGGCTGTGTTAAGCGTCGATAAAAATCGACCGGTAATCGATCCACCACTAGCAATCCTTGACGGTGGGCCAGTAGATGTGCGGTGTGTGTGTCCTCTGGATGGACATTCAGTCACCACCAATTACCATTAAATATCCCATGACCGCAAATTTATTTTTGCGGACGAACTCCTTTTTGGTTCCTGTGTGCATACCCATCCTGAGTGTTTGCCTTTCCCTCCTGGTTTACTTTCCCTTCCTCGCCCACGAAATTCGTCGAGTTATTTACAGGATTTTGTGTTTTTTTTTGGTGTTGTGTTCATTGCCTCATCGCGCTGAGGTTGAAGGTGGTTCGGGTCGGCACTCAATGGCGCCGCACGATACTTAAATCTCTATGCGGAAATAAATTCACAATTTATTCGCGCTGAATTGTGATGGACCATAAAAGGACGAAGAAATATGTTGTCACTCTCGTAAAGCGAACGTATTTGCGAGCGGTTGTGTAGCGCAGACACATGCGTTTGTGTGTAATCAAATGAGTTTCTTAGCCTTTTATGACCCGGGAGGGTCCCGCGAATTTGTCAAATAGGCTGTGCCGAAACAGCTTACGTAAGTATAGCTTACATTTAAAACGAATAAATTATGAAATCTGAAACGAGGATGACAAACTATTTATTTACTAACTTCACTGACAGAGGACGAGCGCACGACGTGTCTCATGTGAGCATAGCGGGCATTGATGGGGAAGTCCTTGCATGCTTTTCATTTTAATGTTACGAGTTTATTAACTTTTGTCTGCCACATAATCATAAAAAAATTCTTACAACGCAATGAGGCAGAGTCAAGGGTTGTAAAAATACTTCACATGCAAACGGCAGAGCAATACAGTGGTTCTCTATTAAAATCAAACGTTGTCAACTTCAAATCTATGACTTCTGACTTGAAATATATTTTCTGTTATCAATCAACCATGACGATAGATGAATATAAGTATATAAAGTGTGGGCTATCTAGTGATTTTTTTTATATCATAGATTATTTTGACACTGACAGCTGTTTCCCGCTCGAAATCTTGACAGAAAGTCAGTGCCATACCTCTGTGGATCAAAATGAGTCGCATTACGCTTTAACAACGTTCGGAAATATTGAAAATTTATTTCCACTGTGAATGCTGTGTAGCCCAAAAAGTGCGTTTTTTGAAAGGAAGTTTAGGTCGAAATGAAGCACCCACCGCGACTGCTGTACGCAAGTTTGTGCAAAAAGTTCGTGAGGCTGGTATGCTAGTGGACAACACTCATGGTCCCCATCGACTTCCGGTGCGCACACATGAGAATGTGGCTGCTGTGGCCGAGAGTATGAGACTCAATTCACGAACATCAACTCCCCATCGATCTCAACAGCTCAAAATTTCACGCACTAGCCTGAGGAGAATTCTGCACAAAAATCTCGGATTATTCGCTTACAAGGTCCAATTGACTCGGCAACAGAAGGCGCGCGACCATCTGCTTCGTTATCGCTTCGCAGTGTGGGCCTTAGAGCAGGTTGAATTGGACAACGATTTTGGGCTAAAAATCATCTTTTCTGCCGAGACGCATTTTCATCTTCATTCATCAGCTACGTTAACACACAAAATTGTCGCATTTGAAGCTCGGAAAACCCGCAACGTTATTGTCGAGAAGCCAATGCCAATGCATCTACAGAATGTAACAGTTTGGTGCGGTTTGTGGAGTGGTGGCATCATTGGATCATTTTTTTCGAAAATGAGGCTGGGAACAACGTTTCGGTAGGCGTTACAGGGCCATGTTTTTACTGAAATTGAAGACATGGATTTGGACGACCTCTGGTTCATGCAGGATGGTGCGCCATGCCATATAGCCTATATCACAATCGATCTTTCACGCACCAAATTCCCAAATCGCCGTCTTGGCGATGTCAATTGGCCGCCTCGGAGCTGCGAAGGGGTCAACCTATGGACTTTTTTTGTGGGGAACCGTGAAGGACCGATGTTATGCCAACAATCGGAGAACGATTAAAGCAATTAAGACAAATATCATCCAAGCTATCCGTGAGCTACGTGGCCGCCGGGATGTAGTGGGTAAGTGCGTCGACTCCTACGCTCGAGGTCTAAGGTTCGAAACTCGAAAAAACACCTAACATTTTTTCACGGCTCCACCTCTTTCAAGTCACTGAAAATGCTCAAAGAGTATAACTGTCTAGAAACAGCTTCTCAATCTCGCCATTCGGAGTCGGCATTAAACTGTAGGTCCCCTTTACTCATAAAGAACAATAGCACGCACAACACGAGTGGTTGCTGAGAAGCTAAGCCTAATTTCACCTCGGACTGTAGCGCCGCCATTATTATTATTATTATTATTATTATTATTATAATCTTGGAAAATTGGGGTGACAGGAAGTGCTACTGCGAAGCTAGCCGAGGCAGCCACTTGAACGACATTTTATAATTAATGGAAAAATCTGTTCTTACTAACATAATACAGGGAAAAAAATTAATTTTGTTAATTTTATTACATTTTTAAAACGAAACTTGTATCTGGCTTTACGAGTAGTCATCAAAATCACGTTATCTTGCATAAGCGCTTTATCTTTATACTGAAGGATAGGTCTTTCGCTTCTTGTTGAAACAGGAAGCCCAGATTAGAAAATTCTGCATTGAAGTGCATGCACCCAATGGGGCCCCTCCATTTTAGTCGGCAAACTATGTACAGCCCGTTCCCGTTTTCTGTCTAAAGCTCCAAGAATCAGCTCTGCCGTCCAGTTACCAGCAGCTTTAGATGGGTAACACCATCAAAATGATGAAGCTAAATAATATTGGGACTACCCACGAACACGTATACGTACATATATAAACACATTGGTGGTACGGCAGAAGATCCCCGCTTGGACATTAAGCAAGTTTTCTGACTCCAAAGAAAGCCTGTTTAAAATATTTCTTAAACATGGAGTGTCAATTACGTCACCAGATATCTCGTAAAAATAACCCATTCAAGTTTCAGTTTAATGACGTCGCAGTGCCTTATTTGGTTAATTCATCACCCGATAGTATTTGAAATAAAGAGTGACTACAGTGTCCTTAAGTGCTACTAAAAAACTGTTTTCTTATTGACTTACTCTGCTGTAGATACTTTATTTGACAATTTATCGTTCTATTTCCTGGCTTTTTCTTTTTATTCTTTTTTTATGCTCCGATGTACTCAATCTAGGCGAAAAACTGAAATGTTATTCAAAATTTTGTGTTACTCGTAACTCTGCCATTTGTTTTTTTGACATAAAGATTCCGAAAGATCACGCAATCTGCGTCATCTGCCTGCTACTGGCTTTCTCATGGCACAAATAACATTCAACGGAATATATTCCTTTCTGAGTCGTCGCAATATATGCTACTGGTCCGACTTTAACGAAAATCAAATTCAGAGCCAAGTTCAAAATTAATTTTCCCACCCAACCAACCGAAGTGCGCATCGATACGAAACTTGTCACAACATTCTGTTGTTGCATCGTCTAGGAGCACAGCACAGCCAACAGCCTTGGCACCACATTTCATCCCCACCAGTATTCTGAAATTTATTAAAACAACATTTTTCCTTCCTTGCATTGCTTCTCGTATTTATTTACTTGCAACTCGATGTGAATCCAATAGCATAGCATCACATGATTCATTGCACCCACTCAACTGGGGAAAGGACGCGTGTGTGTGAGTGTATCTCTATGGGTGTGTGAACGCTGTCCTTCGAAGGAGGCAAAAATCGAATATGAATTTCAAGCAGTTAGCTAGCACAGATTGCAGACTCTCGCTGCCGCACAATGAAGCATCTCGTCTAGCAACTGCCAAAAGACGTCGTCGCTGCTGGGGCTGTTCCTGCTCCTGCAGCAAATGTTTTCATGTTTCCATACTCCTTTTGGCAACGAACAGTCATTGTGTGGCATAAATCTTATTGGAAATTGTTATTGCTCCGATGGTACTGGTATGCATTCACTGTATTATGTGATTTAGTTCTAATGTTGCTACTACTGCTCCAGGATGATCTAAATGGCAAAGAGTAAACTCATAAAAGCACTCCTTCTGTCCTCGGTTGGATCTTTGGTTTTTTCTTCCTTTCTTCGAAACGTTGCTGCTGTGTGTCTTTTGTTTGCGATGTCCTGATGGAAGGAAAAAAAAACACAAATGTTTGCATTTATGCGCCGTTGGATGCAGTTGATGTTTTATTAGAAGATTTCCAATGTGGTCCCTCATTTTGTGAACGGAAAGCAAATTGCTCTTTTGCTGCCAAGTATGTGGGATACAATGGTTGCGAGCAAGTATCGTAGAAGAAGTTATTAAGTTCTTGATGGGGTAATGGAGTGGGAATTTGGAAAGAGTACCTACCTACCAACCGAGTGGCATTTGATAATGTTTGAGGAGAGATTTTTATTGAAGTCATTTTGTATAAAAATGAAGTATTTATAAGAAGGGATAAGCCTCCAAGATGCTTTTCAGATTCTGCAGAATTTTATCTGGATGATACTTATGTACATGTAAAGGATGGTCCAACCATAATGCACAATGTTAATTGTGATTCACACCTTAACATCAAGTTTTTTTGCCCAACTTAATTCGGCATTTCTTTGTTTCAGTGTTTGACAAATTCAACCATGGAGAGGTACGCAATTGAGCAGCGTGTTAAGATTGTTGAAGCCGAAAATGGACGTTCAAATCAAAATGCATTTCGTGCACTTCGTGATTTTGTTGGCCAGCATAATCGACCAAATGTGTCCACAATCGGTAGAATTGTGCGCAAATTCCAGCAAACCGGGTCTGCAGGAAATGTGGAAATACCTGTGCATGCTCACCGAATTCGTTCAAACCGTTTGGTGCGGTTTCTGGGCTGGCGGCGTCTTCGGGCCGTACTTCTTCGAAAATGAGGTCGGCCAAGCAGTTACCGTGAATGGTGTTCGTTATCGCGAGATGATAACGGACTTCTTATAGCCAGAAATTTAGGATATGGACCTAGACGACATGTGATTCCAACAGGATGGTGCCACTTGCCACACAGCTAACGAAACAATGGCTCTTTTGCGCGAGAACACATGGCCGTGTTATCTCATGTCGTGGCGATGTTAATTGGCCGCAACGATCATGTGATTTGACACCGCTGGACTTCTTTCTTTGGGGATATTTAAAAGAAAAAGTGTACGTCAAAAAGCCAAGAACAATTCAAGAGCTAAAGGATGAGATAATTCGGTACATTAACGACATTGAACCTCAATTATGTCTGAGAGTCATTGAAAATATGGACCGTCGGATAGAGGTATGTCACCGAAGCCGTGACGAGCATTTGGCCGATATTTTGTTTCACACATATTTGTCATAGATCCTTCTATCATAATAAAAAAAATATTAAGATAATTCTCTGCAAACTTTTTGTTTTATTTACAATTATCATCGTGCTTTTTCGTTGGACCACCTTTTATAAGGTGTCGAGGGATACCGAATCATACCTATTCTGTTCCCCATAATTAGGGAGACACTACGGATATCTGAACAGTTTTCCTGTAACCTCTTCATGTTAATGCAAGCATCTACTTAATCTCCATAAATTTTCTTCCGATACCGGATGTCAGCACTATTTGTAGGTCATAGTCCCTTCTTCCTCGGATCATAGTCTACAGGCATCATCTTCAACAAATCTTCTCTTCTTCAGATGAGAACATAAGTTCTCATGACCTGTGAAAAGTATCAACACCCAATTTCTAGGCAGCGCCTGACAAAATGTTTACTGTCATCTTAAGTTATCTATATTCTTGCATGGATGACCACTCTTTGGTTTTCCATCCAGATACATTTGTTAATCAGGTCGTTACTCCACTTGTAACTGAAAAAATGTTTTAGATCAATAAGCACCGAGATTGACCTCTGCCTTTGCGATCCCAACGTGTATTTTTTCCCAAAGAAGATTGGCATCATTATGACATGCTCACTCGTTTAGTTTTGATGCACATTCTATAGCCGGTCACATATTTATGTATGTATATTTGCCTTTTGATCAACGCCTGATTATTTAGTGCAATGCGAACATTGTTTTCTTGCAACCCAACTACTCGTATCATTTAGCAATCTTTACCTTTTTTATGTGCTGCTATAGTCTGGAGTGAATCTCCGTCCTTACCAACAAATCTCTCCAGCTAGCTAGCGATGATTGCGAACGGCAAGTTGGTTGAGATCACTCTCCACTTCGGTGCGCCACCTTAGTCGGGGATGTCCTTTGTTACGTTGCCCCTCTGGTTCAGAGTCCTTCGGGCCGGAGCTAAATTGTCCATGCGCTCTACATGGCTTAGCCATCTTAGGCTTTGGATCCGTAGACGACTGGCTAGACTCATGTCGCTGTTCACCCCATACAGCTCGTGTTTGAATCTTCTTCTCCAAATGCCATCAACGCAAACAAGTCTAAAGATCGAGAGCAGGACTTTTCTCTTAAAAAGACAAAGAGCTTCTTCATCCGCCTTCGATATTGTTAAAGGCCAATCCTTTAAGCACTTTCTATCTTAAGGTTTAACTTAAAAAAAATGCGTGTGAGGTATCGTCGAAATTTTTCATTCGTTTGAAAGGCATATCGATGCCATATATATATGTAACATCGTTCAAATGTCCGCCGCGGCTTCTATGGGTGGCGCGCATTTGAAATGTCCAATTTCCCATGACTCTGGCGCATAAATCAGAGTGAATATGACCGGTGACATGAGTTATGTTGACTTTGAGGCCCGCGGTAGTTTGTGGCTTATTTGCATAGACCTGCGACTTCAGAAAACCCCACAAGAAAAAGTCAAATGGGCTCAATTCGCACGATCTCGGTAGCCAGTTCGCATCACCTTCACGCGAGATGACCATGCCGTCGAATCGCTCGTGCAGAATTTCCAATGTTGCCTGAGCTGTGTGCCACGTAGCCCCGTCCTGTTGAAGCGCCATGTCGTTGGTGTCCAAGTTGGTTACCATTGACCTATAGCGCTCGCCGGTGACATTAATGGCCTGGCAAACGTCATTCACAAAGAAATATCGACCGATGGCACCGAAAGCACAAAATTTACACCAAACAGTGATTTTTTCGAGACGTATTGGATGCCTTTGTATCTCATGTGGATTGGTATCGTCCCAGATTCGATAATTTTATTTGTCGACGTACCCATTCATCCAGCTCCTGGGTCAGTTGAATTTTGTACGGTTGTTGTAGGGGTGGTCCCAAGTCACGACGCAAAATTTGCCTTCGCCAAGTTGTGGTCTGCGAAAGGCCGAGTTCTTGTGAGCGACGCGAAATCGACTGCCTCGGATTCTCCTGCACACTTGAACACTCACGGACTCACGGCGATATTTTCGGTAGATCTCGCGTTTCGTCGACGTACGGGTGTTGGTTTATCGTTTATTGAACCACACTGCGAATAGTCCTCTCGGTAGGACGATTGTAGAACGTTGCTCTAACAGAACTTCGATTTTGATAAAACAATTTTATTATTTGCACGTGTTCTTGAACGCTATGTCCATCCATTGTTGACTGTTTGCCAGGAATTGAGTTGTAAGTTGTTGAACCAGGAATCCCTGCCTCCGAGACCCTCCGTACGCTACTCAAGGCATATCTCGCACGAACACATCTTACACCTGCTAGGTTGACCTAGAGAGAACAGGCTGTGCGAAAAGTTCGAAAAATCAAAGAGGTCAAAACGAAGTGCATCCTATCACCGAAAAAATCGCTGTTTCTTTGGGCTCAAGAGGCAAGTAAATAGTAGAGCCCTCTCTCGAAGGACCAACTTGAATAAGACATTGATCATATCAGTCCTCCTGTACGACGCAGAGGCATGGACAATATCGAAAGCTGATAAAGAAGTTCTTTGTCTGCGAACTCCGATTTTGATAAAACAATTTAATCATTTGCACGTGTTGTTGAACGCTATGTATGTCCATTGTGATTTGGCAAAACGGACTGAATAAACGGCAGTCAATATGATAGATGTAGCTTCAGCAATTAGCCCGCTATCAACTGTCAAGGTTCAGAATTCCCTATTGCTTTATTTGTAGTGACTGTCATAAATTTGTCTTTCGCCACTATTATGTGGATATCGTGTCCATACAGTTCATCAAGTAAATAGGCCAAAGTTATATAGTACACCTTTTTGAGGACAACCTGTGCCAACCTTTTCTGAATTTCGAGGATGCCGTCTGGATATTAATCGTCCCATATTTTAGATACCGTCCACCCAGCATTTTGAAAAAAAAAAACAGTCAAAGAGCCGCACAACCAACACTTGTGGCTCAAATGATAATTTTTCATTAGAAAACAAAGTCCCTTTATGACTGTCGGTACACTAGCAATCATTTCTCGGAAAGTCCGCTTGCAATACGACGAGGACATCGAATATATTAGATTTGACGATAAAAACTTTCCAAATTTCGAAAGTGGTAATAGGCACTCATTAAGACATCGCAGCTAGCCAGAACAACCAGGGCAATTTCCACCAAAATCGCCAAAGCAAAAACCTATAAAAGGAGCAAACCACCACGAACTACCACAGAAATGACATCAACCGCATTAAACCTATAAATTCATTAAGAAACTTCCATCGTTACATTGCTCCTCGCCCAAATGTCGTCGTCCAAAGTGTGGCACATTGCGCTACATGCAGGATGCATTAAATGATTTCCTTCCAACACCCCCAGCTGAACAGCGAATAGTTAGGGAAATGGTCGAGCGAAAGTTTTCGCTTAGGACATTTCACTTTTCCAAGAGGAGAAGATAAGAAAACAAAACTTTTAATAACCCAGGAACGGTTATTACGAGAAGTCCTTTAACATGATAGCAAGACGGAAGAAAAATACAACAAAAGGGACGGAGAGAGAGGGAGACAGATGAGGCTTGAGACTACTTGGGAATCGTTTTTGGATTTGATTAGCATCGCTAAGAGGAAGCACGGAACGTATCGGCTATGAATATTGCACAAAAGGACTAAGGCCAGTTGTCTATTGAATTAGTTGAGAATCCTTGGAAGCCAATTTAATTTCATATCAATTCATTCCTGCTGCTGACGATGTTCGGGTGTCGGTTGCCACTGCCAACCGAATGTTGTCGGTGTGCGTCCCACCATCCGACCATCATGATGATGCGACGACTTTGCTATAATTGTGTGCACGTCATTATTGTAATTAGTGGTGGTGATAGGGCGGGGCTTTAGAATGGCTCTAATTACGATAGGAAATCTGTGAATAATTCATGATTAGTACGATACGCGGTCGAAGGAATCGAAAAGACAACTGCGCTACAGTGTCGACTCTACAGGAAGTCGCCGCAGCTATTATGGTTTCACTAAAAGTGGTTGTGACCTAAGTGAATTCAATTTAAGCTGTTCATGTAGATGTTTTATGATGTGTTATTATGAAGCAGATGCGTTGGAATAAATTTGTAGATATGGAGATGTTTAGCCATTTTTGTCGACGTTGTAGGATTTTACGCTTTTCGTATCTTCCAATTAAACATGGTTCCAGTAGCCTCGTAGCTACAACTGACTATATATTTCCCCATAATGACTTCTCCCTCAAGATACTAATTCTATTCCCCGACAGAGACAAGTAGTTATCGAATGCCGTTATAAACGACCGCGAGATTACCCTTTTCACCGACGGATCAAAAATGGACACAGGTACTGGGGCCGGATTCCAGTCGGAGACCTTGCGTAAAGAGGAATCATTTAGACTCCCTAGCTTGTACAGTGTCTTCCAAGCAGGGATCCTGGCAAAAGAGAAAGCTTCTAAACACATACAGGTAACCGATGTCCCACCATCGGATATCACCATTTTTGTAGACAGCCAGGCTGCACCGAAGTCAATAGGATCCTGTACAACGAAATCAAAGGCTGTTATGAATTGCCGCTACTCACTGAGGTCCATCAGCCACCACAAGGTCGAACTCTGCTGGGCCCCGGGCCACAGCTAAATTGCTGGGAACGAGAGAGTGGACGAACTGGCCAGTCAAGGGTGTGAAATTGACATCAGCGAAGCGGATACGTCACTACGACCACCGATCAGTGCACTGTACCGGATCATAAGCGAAACAATACAAAAAGAGGCCGACTCAACGTGGCTTACAAGAAATGATTGTCACACGACAAGATCAACGTGGTTAAAGCTTGACTATGGCAAAACGAAGAAGCTTTTGGCGTTGGACCTAAACTCGATCCATATGCTCGTCGGAGTGATCACAGGACACGGCCCCATCGGAACAATGCTCCGGAAATGGAATGCGGAATCCAGAGATCTCTGCCGGAGTTGCGGAGATGAGGTAGAGACCGAGACGATCCAACATCTGCTTCGCCACTGACCAGCTCTTCAGAATCGGCGCCTAGCTTCGCTGGGCCAGAGATTCTTTACAGAGACTGTGGACTTAGCGAATGCAGATACATCGGATATTCTAAAATTTATAAAGAGTACGGGGTGGTTTCAGCCATCACGTGACAAGATAGGTTTTTAGAAGTTTGTTCTCCGCAATTGAAGGGATTCACAATGGCCCCGAGTGGAAGTGATGCCTTAACACTCCCCTTCTGGCCTTCCTATCAATTAACAATTACAGTCCCTGGCCATATTATTAGATTACACGCAATATTTTTAATTTTTAACGCTACAGAAACTAAAATCACTGCCGAGAAACATGACAAACGGAAAGGGCTGTACTTCGATGGTTTGGTCACGTGGCATGAATGTCCCCATCATCACGGCTTCCAAGGCGTGCCTTGAATGCGATTCCATCAGGTAGGCCTCTTGGCAGACCCAGAACGAGATGATTGGACCAAGTCCAAACACTCGCTTGGTTCCGCTTGGGCACAACTCCTGATGGGTCAAGTGGTGTGCGTTGCCCCGCGACCCGTTTAGTGCAACATGTGGGTCAATAAAGATGAGATCAGATGAGAAATTTGTTTTGTGGTTTTATTTTCTTTATGTTTCCATTTTGATATATTGCATTATACATGCATAATGTCAACATATGGTAACAGAGCGTAAACAAGAACATACTTCTTTCAGTCGCATTTTCGCATAAATTCTATAGTGCATAGAATATTATTGGCAATGGACTGTAAATAATAGTGGTCCCACTACAGATCCTTGTGGCACTCCTGCTCTTGTTCGGAAATGGCGGTCTGATAAATCGCTATTTATTAAAAGGTAATAGTCTGGTAGGAGTAAGTCTGAAGTTTATGTAATAGCCCCTTATGCCAAACCATTTCGAATGCTTTTGCTACGTCTAAAAATACTTCATTGCAGTACTTCTTATCCTCAAAATCAGTTGTAATTTTATTTACCACCATGTGGTTTTCCTGGATATTTGAATGCTGACTACGAAAACGGAATTGGTGGTCAAGTATTGAATTGTTGTGAGTCAGGATTGGAGTCAGCCGATCGTAAATGAGTTTCTCGAAAACTTTTCTTAGTATTGGAAGCAGGCTTATTGGACTATAAGATGATGTGGATATTGCATCCTTACCAGGTTTTAACACTGCAATTATTTGAGCAACCTTCCAAGTCATGGGAAAGTATTTTAGTCGGATTAGTATATTAAAGATGTTTCTTTGTACTCTAAGGCTTGTCTGTGTAGATCACTGAATATATTACCATTTAAGGAGTATCCTGGAGATTTTCTGTGGTCAGTTATTTTTTTAATGCAGTATTCAATTTCGGTTATCTTTATTTTCTTAAACCTTATATTGCTCGTGATTATGTAAGGTTGATGTTGGATGACCGCATCGTCCTTTGCATTTGTGTCCTTTGCTTAGCAAAGCATTTGCTATGTCTTGATTCATTCTAGCCCATGACCCATCTTTCTTTTTCTTAAGTGTTTCTAAAGTGGTGGTTCATGAGATATCTGTTTTTAAGTTTTTTTCGTAGCTGTCCATAGTGAGTGATTAGTTTCTGATGTCGGAGAGAGATTTTTTTAAATTTAATTTAATTTCGTTTCATTTCATTTCATTTATTTGTTACTAAGTATCGCTGTACAATAAGAATATTCTATTCTTTAATAAGTACAGGGCTTAAAGTATAATAAAGTATTAAGTATAAATTGTCAGGTATTTGTGCGTTTTGAATTATAATCTAATTCCTTAAGGGAGGAGAAAATAAAGGGGTATTTACTATGGATCCTGCACAAATTTCATCGCGTGGCAATTGCAAGCATAGACAAACAGATTCGGGTAATGTGCTTAGGCACTACGGGAGTGGACAGCCATGATCGATTTGCCTCAAATGTGTTCACGGTCTAAAACCCTTTGAAGCATGATAACATCCCATCACAATTTCATCGATGCACATTTTGTTCACGGTTTAAAAAACCATTAGTATACCGTGGTGGTGCTGTTTCACATCGACTACGAAACTAAAGAAATCTGTCTTAAATAAGCTCCGTTGACGATCGGGTTAAAACACACAAAAGAGCAACCTAAAATATCGCATTGTCATTTATGAAAAAAATTCCACCACCCAGAGGAATTCAAATAACAAGTAGATTTGTAATCAAGAAATCGTTGCACCTTGCTGACGATCACCCAAGAGAATTCACGTCCCGAACTCTTCAACGACGTCCGCTGAACTGAAAAGGTCACGAATATTCTATCCGATGATTTGATTTCAGATCTAAGTGTCGAATTCGGACGACGGAAACGATGCCGGCATGCAAAATGTCCAGGCAAATCCTTCGCACCTTCCAACAGGAGCAAATGAAAAAAGTCCGTCTATCCAACACGTAACAAGCACGCCATTCATACACATGCAGCTTACAAAAGGAACCCATGGAATATGCGTCTTCTCAAGTCGAATGTAAATTCGTCTAGCAGACAGTTGGACGGGGGGTTGGCAATTCACACAGACTTACACACGTCCGGAACAGATGAGCAGGGACACGAAGAAAATAACGTCCGTTCAAGGAAAATTCCCGAAAAGCCATCAAGGAGAAAATTTCCTTTTCCAAGTTTCATTTCGATATTCTACGGACCTCGAATCCGGCACGTACATCTAATTCTTATTCGATTATTCGCTATATTTCGCTCCTGATTCAAGATTCACGATGCTTGGGTCACCCGTCCGGGCAGCACAGCTCCTCCTGCACCGCTCGTATCGCATGGTATGTGAGCTGCACTCTCAATCGAGATGTGGGCAATACAATGAATAATGGAGAACCAACAGCGGCACTAGACTTTCTGCATTTGAATGCATTCTCACATCCATACATAGATAATTCTTCAGCATCTTACCCGCACGTGGATGCAATATAATGTAAGGATGGTAAGCCACTTCCGCTGCACTAGTTTTAAATGGTCTATGCGCCTTCTAGCAGTGACACGACAATACACACCATCGACAGCGGGCATGGTTTGCATAAATCATCGGCTAGTTGGTGGATTGGGTTCCTTAATTAAATTTCCAATTAATTAGTATTTTTGTCACATCCCGACGGAAGGCTCGTGGGTTCAGCCTAGGTGATGGATTCCTTTGAACTACCCGCCCAAATGAGTTGAATTGGATTGGATGCCTTTTTCTTCCACGTGTACTACTCGCGATGTAGTCAGACGATGTATGACTTTCCACTCCAACGGCCAGGACAATGCCATTAACAGGTAAAGGGTTAGTTGCTCAGTCAATAAAACAGGGAAATTATTGGCTGCAAGGCTGGAAGTCAGGATTTACTACATTCAACTGCATTCGCATAGAGTGTTTTTGGTCCGAAGCATGGGACTACCACAGAAGAATCAAATCTCATTTTTATCAGACATTGTTAATGAGGTGGAAAAGAAAGGTAAGCTTCCACACTGCTTAAAATATATTTTATAAATACGACGTCCTTATTTCAATTTTATTTAACGAACGAGCTAATAGTTTTTTAACTAGGAAATAAATTTAATGTTATGCTTAGATGCATAAACACTTTCAACAACTTCTTCTTCTTCTTCTTAGGGCGCTATAGTCCGAGGTGGACCTAGGCCTCACTCAACATGCCTCTCCAGCTAGCACGATCTTTTGCCAGCTCTCCAGTTTCACACACCAAGCCGGCCGAGGTCCCCCTCGCACAAGTCGAGTCGCGTCACCTTGTACATGGACGTCCTCTGTTGCAGTGTCCCACAAGTTCAGAGTCGAAGACTTCGGGCCGGAGTTAAGTTGTTCATACGCTCTACATGACCTAGCCATCTTAGGCCATCCGTAGACGCCTGGCTAGACACATGTCGCTGTGTATATAGTTCGTGGTTAAACCTTCTTCTCCAAATATCATCAAGGCAAACAGGACCAAAGATCGCCCGCGAAACTTTTCTCTCGAAAAAACCAAGACACTGTTCATCCGCTTCGGATATTGTCCATGCCTCTGCGCCGTAAAGCAGGACTGGGATGATCAAGGTCTTGTATAGAGTCAGCTTGGTCTTCCGAGAGAGGGCTCTACTACTCTACTACTTTTGGCCCAAAAAACAGCGGTTGTCAAGAGTAATTCTGCCTTTGATCTCTGTACTGATATTGTTTTTACTGTAATCGATTTCTATTTTGGGATAATTACAGATTATTTCTGCTACACCTAAATTTGTAAACAGAAGCGCCTCTTTGTAAGACTTCGAGTAGTTGTGCGGTCATGAATTAAGGTAAATCATCTCTCTCAGGCAACTTTTTTTTCGAAGGATTTTTGAAACACTACTGGAGCACTCAGACACAAAACTGGTCCATTGTATTGCTAGATAGCAACCTACTCCAGTCCCGTTAATTTGATCCCAACGGCAAATGGTGACTGGGCCAGATTCGATTTCACTGGGATTCGAACCTGGGACCCCTCGAACTTGGGGCAGGCACTTAACCAACTGCGCCATTCAGTCGTTTCAGGCAACTTAGAAGATGAGTTTTCTTAAATCGTATGAAAATTACAAAATCCGAGTGCTACAGGCTAAATTCAGCACTCAGAACGAAAACTAAAAATACAAAAAACAGTAGAGAGTAACCGTAAAACGCTAAAAGAAAGCGCATAGCTACTCGTACATATGCACACTCCAACTGGAGGTAAAACGAAGAGTTGGTGTTGAGAAACTTTTTAATAAAAAGTTATTACCATCACCGCTCTAATATTTTCGACAAGTCCTCTTCTTCAATGCAATGCATGTTCGACAACACATAGCACCCCTGATGTGTGCGTGTGTGTGTGTTTGTGTAGAGGTTCTCTCAATGGAAAACTTTCTGGTTGGAGTTGTTGTAAACTTAAGAAAGCCCCAGAAGGAAAGAAAAGAGGAAAAAACGATGTCACGCAAGCAAGGCGGCATCAGAGCCTTGAAAATGGGGGGCAGGGGATGGGAGAGAAACCAAAAACCTTCTAAAAACTTCCTTCCCTCGTCCGCCTCCGCAAAACCAAGAACCTTCCTCGAAGAAATGTGAGGCGCGTCTTAAAGGAAAAACTTCTTCTTCCCTCTATTAAATTATCCCATTATGCAATTTTGAAATCGTGCACCGAATATGTAATGCCGTGTCATAAGTTTAAGTTAAAAATTGTTACTTACTCTCTCGAGGAGCACGGTGTGGCGCGGCAACAGTCGAACAAATTTACTACCTCTACCCTGCACGCAAACATACGTACATACGTACAAGCATATGTTTGTGTGGGCGATATTAAAGGACGCGCCAGGAAGAAATGTTTATTCTTTTGCTTCGCAAATGTCACTGAGTTGCTTAGGAGTAAGGCTGTGTGCATGTGTCAGCATGTGCATTATTAGACACGTATTCCCGGGAAAAAGAAGTCTTCTGTGATCGTCAGCTGAGCCCTGTTCAGAAATTTTCGGTTGAAATGGGGTGGTCTGTATAGCTACACAGAGTTACAACGAAATGATAATGGCAAGTTGCAGGGAAAAGTTTCGCACATGAGTCAACCACATTCTGGGTTATGGTCTGGCGCTTATAGTTAGTTGTTGAAGGTAGCCTCTGCCCGGCGCCAGAAATGAGGGTGTTATCATATTTCAGTCACTGCGGACGGTTTTGGTAACAGGAAGCGCTTAAATTAGCAGGTGCACTGTGAGGGCTTTTTAAAGGAGTAAGGGTTTTGTGCAAATTGGTGACTTCCGCCTTGTTCGTGGTGTTCTTTTCGATGGCCGTTCAAAAAATGTAAAAAACAAAAGAAATCCGCAAATACTGTTTTTCGGTTTCTTGCTCTTTGACGACCTCATGTTTGCTGCGTTATAAGTGAGCCGCTTTGAGTGCCAGTAATTCAGGCAACTGGAATGTATCCGCCTTTGAATGGATACAGATCAAAAGGACGCACACCATCGATGAATGTCTTGCTGCATTTTTCCAACGTCCTACTTAAGATGATTGTGCAAACTATAGTCAACTCAGGACACATGAGCCAGCCAAACCCAGCTGCCATTTTGTTGCAGCTGGGTTTGGCTGAGCCACCGTGATGGTGGGTAGGACGGCGGCACGCTAGCGGTTTCACGGCTTACCTCGTCGGACGGGCGGTTATTGTCCTCCCACTCGTACACCATCAGCTTGCAATCAAAAAAATTGCGTGCCTAGCTAGCTGAAATAAGATAAAAAGAAGTGAAAAGATAGAGAAAGAAGAAAGCGTAATTCCCTAACAGACCACGGACGGACAACTAAAAGATAGGCCAGATAAAAGAAAGAAGAGACAGGAAAGAGGAAAAGAAAGATGTTCAAGGTCTACCAAAAGAGACCGGAAGGGAGCTCGCGGAGCTAAGCTAACTTACCTAATCTACGCCTAAACTAACCTACCTAACTTAAAACTATACCCAAACTAAACCTAATCTACCTTAAAACTACCTAGCTTAGCTCTAACACGAAACAACACCCTTCCAGTGTCGTTTGGCGATTCAGGTTCGTCAAGAACTGGAGAGTGCCTGTTGTTATTGGCACAAGTCCGACTACCCACCCCTCATGTCAATCGACATGACCTTCGCTTTATCCCTTTGCGACGTATTGTGGGAGATAGCCCCTTGTCAGTGTACACGGATATCCTTGACGGGATTAGGGCAGCACGGCGAGCCGGGGAGACTTTTCTGGAAAGACAATGGAATAAACTAACACATTCTTATTTCGATCGAAAAATAACGCAAACCCTTCAAGACTTGGCCGGAATGTTTCAATCGATAGCTATAAGTCCAAGTCGAGACAAAGTTGGACCAAGCAGTTTCATTGTGCTGCCACGTAGATCTCCTCGTCGTGACATCTTTTGCAGAAGTAATTTTAGAACAAAAGTCTTCTGGACTCATAGGTGTGGCAGTGTTCTGTGATAATGCTAAGAATCATAACGCCAATATTTAATCTCTCTAGAAGGGTTTTGGCCAGATCATTCTTGAGGTGTGACATATAGAGGAAGTCATCCACTTCTGTTGTTTATCCTTTGCTTTGCGACTTCTCAGAGCAAAAAAGTTTGCAAATAACATTCTAAACGTTACCATTTTTTTTTCGGATGTTTTTGTGACACTACACTAGAGCACTCAAAGTCAAAAAATGGTTCATTGTACTACCAGGCAGTAACCTACTTTAACTGAAATTTCATGGTGATGAGGAGCCTACATCTCAGCTCTCACCTCATTAGCATCGAATAACTGCCAACTGATCCGAGCAAGGGGGGGGGGACCGGCAGAGGATGTACTCTGCAGTGTCATCGTCTTCTCCACAGGCGTCGCAGAGGGTTTCATTGCTTAGGCCAAGCACACTTAGGTGTTTGGTGAAGGTGTAGTGCCCCGTTAGTACGCCAATAATTTGTCTGCAATCTTTTCTGTTAAGAGATAACAAGAAAGCAGCGGATTTCTTACAGACGTTGGGGAGCATGCGCTTGGTCTGTCTACATCCTGGAGAGTCATACCACCTGCGGTTGTGCTCTCCAGAAGTCCGATGGAAGGTTCAGGTCCTGAGAATGTCTCATCTGATACTCGCCTAGCAATTTCATCATCGATCTCATTTCCTGTGATCCGTGGTGCCCCGAAACCCAGACAAGTCTTAGCGAATTTAAACTACCAATCAAATTCAGAAAAGACTTGCATTCCTGAACTATCCTGGAAGTGGTTAAAGGGTTGAGCAAAGCCTTAAGCACAGCTTGGCTGTCGCTACAGACGCAAATTCTACGCCCCTTCCACCTATTCTTCACAATGTAGTTAGTGGCCATTAGGATCGCATAGGTTTCCGCTTGGAAAACCGACGCAAAAACCGACACCTAACGAGGTGTGCAGTCTAAAGTTGTCGCTCTTCACGAAGCCACCAGCACAGCACCAGATCCTTCATTGGTCTTGGAGCCGTCCGTGAAGATTCGACTACATTCCTTTCCTGGCCTCCTCAGATTCTGGCCAGAAAGAGTCGTGAGTGCAGGGAAAGTCGACTTTGTATGTTCGTCGCAGCTGGAGTACAGGTGTCCGTGCGTCAGACGGCATATTCATAAGACTGGGGTCAAAGGAAATGCGATGCGCAAGGTCATCGAAATTCCAGTGCAAGTTATACCAAAACCATATATATACAGAGTTATACAGTGCCTTCGCAATTTTCGTTTCGATGTATCTAGAATGACAGCCAGATATTTAGCTTCATCGGAAAAGCGGATAGTGACACCTTTTAGTACTAGTTGAGGCAAGAAAGTCAATTTCCTCCACCTCGTGAAGAGGACTACCTCGGTTTTAAGAGGTTAAACGCTACCATACTTTGTTAACTCAGTACATTCTTTCATTGATTTTAGCTTCACTTGGAAGTTAATTGCCTGGAGACTTAACCGCTAAACATGCGGCACGGGAAAATAAATACTCAAAAAACAAGGCGTAATCTGCTTAATCGTTGGTGAAGTCAACAAGCGATAGAGTTCAATCTAAATCTGTCAACAACGGATATCTTTTCGAAGCGCTGTACTGGCTAGTATCTAGGTCTAGCGCTTTTGTACTTTAAATGTCTTCTAAAAGTTGCCTTTAATTACAAGTAGTTGTTTGCGCGCTGTCTTAATGAGAAATTAAACTAATGCAGAAAACACCAGCAATTAAGGCACTCTACAACCATAAGAGTAGGTTGCCCTCACGACTCAAATGTCTGTACAGAAGCTTTACGGACAGGAACGATCTGGAGATAAAGATACTGAAATCTGAAACTTGAAACAAATCATTTATAAGTGACTTTCCTTAAAGCCTCTTGTACAGTAAATGCTATTCAATTCATTCTACTGGCTGGAACACAATAGTGCGTTGCGCTAGCCGACTTCATGTTACGGATGTAGTGTGTTGACGCACTGCATTAATTAGCTGTTCCCTCTCTCTCAAATAATAATAATAATAAAAATGGCGGCGCTACAGTCCGAGATGGACCTGGGCCTAGCTTCTCAGCAACCACTCGTGTTGTGTGTGCTATTGTTCTCTCACGAGTGGAGGGGACCTAAAGTTTAATGCCGACTCCGAACGGCGAGATTGAGAAGCTTTTTCTAGGCAGTTGTACTCTTTGAGCATTGCCAGTGACCGTGAAGGCACTATATAACAGAGCCGTGAAAAAATGTTTGATGTTTTTTTCGAGATTCGAACCGACGACCTCGAGCGTAGGAGTCGAAGCATCTACCCACTACGCCACGGCGCCCACCTCTCTCTCAAATACAAATAAAAATAGTCTGTCAGCTGTTTTCATTTCTGAAATGTCAAATCAAAAAATATTCTGGTCAAAAAAGTTCTTAATTTTGGAAAAAAAAACTCCCAATTTGAGAAACATTTCTCAATTTCCCTCAAACAGCCCATCCCTTTGTCAAGAAAATATTCAACATGTTGAATAATGACGTGCTTTGGGATTACGTTTTACGTTTTATTACGATCCTCTCATCTCTCTCATTTTTGACTAACGTAGGTCGACGCAGTATTTCGTGCATTTCCACTGAATTGTGTGCGTGAAAGACAATGCTGACGCTGACGTATTGTTGTGTTTCAGCTATAAGTCGGCAGTTAATTCCATTTTTTAATTAATAATAGTTTTCTGTCACTGCTATTATTATTCATAATCGACATATTTTCAACATTCTGGTATAAATTCAAAACTGAATATGTGATCTGAGAATGCTTTGAACAACAGTTTGGAAAATTAGAATTTTGCTGATAATAATTAGAAAACTATTAACAGTCGTTGCATCGCTTACTATCTTCGATAACTGAAATGAGATTAAAAGTATCTGTAGATTTTAAGAGACCACTCAGAAGTCGTTTTATCCCATGATACACAGAATACAAGGTAATATATTCGTTTTCTGTCATCGTTCGTGTGACGTCACTCACCGAGGAAACTGGGCGAGAGAAGATTTTTACTCTTGTGTTTGCGAAAAACAATGATGCCGAATGTAAATGAAAAATGCTTGTTTCTGTATGAAAATATTGATTTAACTTTATTATTTTATTAGGTCTACATTGAAGTAACACACTTAGTTCATTTTATTTACAAGTTTTATTTAATTTTCTTTTTACATGCAATTTGTTTTGGAAGCTATTTTCAAAAATGTTTCTATTTAAAATTCTTATTCTAAAATACATCTTACATCTAAAAAAAGTTTTTATTATTTCCGGGTTTAAAGAAAAATCTGAACTTAAACCTAACATAGTTTTTATATAATTTGTACCCGTTTTCAACTCATTATTATTACCATTCCATTGATTATATATACAATCTAATTTTTCCAACTCACAAATAAATAAAAGATTTGGTTTATGGAGACCTCCTTCTGTTATCACGTCCGTCCATGTAAGCCCAGTATCATTCCTGTCCATCTTCTCTGTGTAGGTATCCAGAAGATTACCCACTTTTGCCTTAAACCTATTCAGGAGGTATCCAGCAAGGTACTCCAGCGCGTCTTACTTTATGTCGTCCATCACGGCTTCTGCGTCATCTCCACCTTGGATGTGATCTTCAGCGGCAACTAAATGGGAGAGAAGATCTGAAGTAATTAGTCTACTTTCAATACTTACCACATCTTCGGCCTGAACACCAGCTCCCATATCGGTTTCTCGTTCAACAAAGCATTCCACGTTTGCACCATCTGATGTTAATCCTTCATTCCTACCGACTAAATAGGAACGTAAACGATACTTGAACTCCAGCGAACTTGGATGTTCATGGAGACCTCCTTTGGCACGTATCACACCAAAAAACATCTCTAACATATCCTGATTTAGCCGGTAGGTAAGGATATACTCTGCTTCAAACTTTTCTTTCAGGGATTCGAAAAGCAAAGTCAATGACTTAATGCTTCACAAAATGCCTCTCTGAAAGGGAAGTAAGTTGCATCGTTGACCAAACCGCATTTTTAGCACAATGCTTTGCATATTGTCCAATATCTTCTTCTGGACATCCATCTCCAGTCCGAAAGCTGCTTTTCTGGGCCTTGAATCAATTCTCGGAATTTTGGAATTGGAGACGTCGAACCAAGCATCAACCTGTGATAAAAATGTGTTACTATAATCACTGTTTTTTTTATTTATTGACTTACCGCTTTCAGAAGTTCTGAGAGTTCTTGCCAATTGTGTGTGTTGAGCATTCCCAACATACCCAAACGACTTAATGCACACGAGTTCGTATGAGAAAGCAGTTGAGTTGCATATTTTACCTGTAATAATTAAAAAATATCTTTTAGTGCACTGAAAACATTAAAGAATTAAATTGTTACCTTCTGTCTTTTGCTGTACTTTACAGTTAAGTGCATTGTTGTTAAGCGGGGTGCTATTTTCAAATCGTGGTTGTCTTTGTCTAGAAGCTCAAATAATGGTGCCTTCGTTATGTGCTTTCCGTCAATGAAAATGCCATCGTCAAGGAAATGATTCCTCAACAACTTAATCAAGTGAGGAACGTCAGCAAACATAAACTTCTTCTTAGGGCGCTACAGTCCGAGGTGGACCTGGGCCTCACTTAACATGCCTCTCCAGCCAGCACGATCTTTCGCCAGCTGTCTCCAGTTTCGCACACCAAGCCGGCCGAGGTCCCCCTCGGCGACTTCGACGCCACCTTGTACGTGGACGTCCTCTGTTGCGTTGTCCCACAGGCTCAGAGTCGAAGACTCTTCGGGCTGGAGCTAAGTTGTCCATACGCTCTACATGGCCTAGCCATCTTAGGCGTTGGATCCGTAGACGCCTGGCTAGACTCATGTCGCTGTACAGCCCATACAGTTCGTGGTTGAACCTTCTCCTCCAAAAGCCATCAATGCAAACAGGACCAAAGATCGCGCGCAGAACTTTTCTCTCGAAAAGACCAAGGGACTGTTCATCCGCTTGGGATATTGTCCATGCCTCTGCACCGTAAAGCAGGACTGGGATGATCAAGGTCTTATATAAAGTCAGCTTGGTCTTCCGAGAGAGGGCTCTACTACTCAATTGCCTTTTGAGCCCATAAAAACAGCGGTTGGCAAGAGTTATTCTGCGTTTGATCTCGGTACTGATGTTGTTTGTACTGTTTACCGCGGAGCCGAGGTAGACGAAGTCCTTCACTACCTCAAAGTTATAGCTGCCAATGGTGACGTTCTGGCCAAGTCGTCGATGTTGTGCGTCCTTTCTCGATGACAGCATATACTTTGTTTTGCCCTCGTTTACCGCCAGACCCATTTTAGCCGCTTCCGTTTCAATGCCAGCAAACGCATCATTGACGGCTCGCTGTGTTCTCCCAATCACGTCAATGTCATCCGCGTAGGTTAGCAGTTGAACGGACTTTTGGAAGATCGTGCCTCTTGTGTTGGCCAGTGAGTTTTGCACGATCTTCTCAAGAACGATGTTAAAGAAATCACATGACAGCGCGTCGCCTTGTCTAAAACCTTTTTTGACATTGAAG
Organism: Myathropa florea; assembly: GCA_930367185.1. Classification (NCBI taxonomy): domain Eukaryota; kingdom Metazoa; phylum Arthropoda; class Insecta; order Diptera; family Syrphidae; genus Myathropa; species Myathropa florea. The sequence goes on from OV884002.1 coordinate 107,651,529, forward strand.
GTCTCGGTGAGTTCGTTCCCGACCTTGATGGAGCAGCGAGAGTTCTCCATCGTCATCCTGCTCAGTCTGACGAGTTTATTAGACTTCAGTCTCGATATCGCTATCTTGACTTCGTCTAGGTCGGGGGGACGGTATTCTCTTCTATCATCGTCCGTTGTGTTGAGTGGAACATTCTGCCTGACAGCGGTATTTGTGTCCTCATCGCCGTTCAACAGTCTGCAGAAATGATTTTTCCAAATTCTCAGTATCGACTGCGAATCTACTATTAGTTGTCCATTTTCGTCCCGGCATGCTTCTGTCCGAACTTTATATCCATTCGATAAAAGTTTTACCCTTTGGTAAAACTTTCGGACATCATTCCTGCCATAACACCTCTCCATCTCCTCGATCGCGCGCTTCTCGTGCTCTTTCTTTTTTTTCCTGAGAAGCCGGTTCTCTTCCCTTCGTTTCTGTTCGTAGAGCTCACGAACAGCTCTCGTGGTTCGATGCAGCGTTGCCCGGTAGGCTTCTTGTTTTGCTGCATGTGCCTGCCTGCACTCGTTGTCAAACCAGGGGTTTTTCCTAGGTGGCGTTTTAAAACCCAGCACATCAGTAGCGGCTTCTCTGATGGCTATTTGACAACGTTTCCATTCTTCGTCTATTGTTAGTGCAGGCGACGTCGAACTTTCGGAGAGTTTCAGGGAGACTCGATCGGCAAAGTTCCTGGCAGTCTGTTGCGATTGTAGCTTTTCGACGTCAAACCGTGGTTGTCTTCCTCGACTCCGTTGTTCTCTCGATATCAGGGTCCTTACCTTGGCTACAACAAGGAAATGGTCCGAGTCGATGTTGGCGCCTAAGACTTTTTGCCTAAGTCTGCCTCGAACAACAAATCCACATCCAAATAATCTCTGCCTTCGCTCTCTGTAACAATCGCTGTAGTAGATATCGCAGTTTTTCATCCTCTTTTTGCCCGGACCATCCCATCGCGCTTCCTGGATTGCGGTAACGTCTGCTTTATAGCAGTCTAGGGCCTCCGCGAGTTCATCGGCTGCACGTGGTCTATTCAGGGACCTCACATTCCACGTGCAAAACCGAAAGTCATTGTCCTTTTTTCGTTTGCTGGGGTCGTCAACAGTAAATCCGTCCATATCCGAGGCAGTTTGTGCTTTCTGAACTCGATAGTTTTTTATGTGGTGAGGAAGTTAACCCCACGCACAACCTCCAACTGGGAGGACAGGTCCATTTGTTTAGCCCCCGGACAAAGGGGTCCGGAGGGGTCCGGTGTCGGTAGCCTTTTGCAGGCTGTGAGCGCCGCCGTTGGCCCTAAAAGAAGGGCTCATCCGCCGCCATCTCTATTCCAGGGTCCCGACCTTACCATGGAAACCAGGTAGCTCCTGCTGACTGGAGTTGTGGATGCCGCCATTGGCCAATCAGTTGACCAGCTCCTCCGCCGCCATCCTAACAAGAGTGATGAGCCCTGGTAGACTCACACTCCCCCCTCTCTCGTTTGCAGCCGCCCAGACGTCCCACGGGGGTTGGTTACCCCATCTTCTGTCAAGGGTACTCGGCTCCCGGATTTCACCACGGGGAGGTGAGAGTAGGAGTTCGTTAATAGAGGCTAGGTGCAGACGCTTGTGTCTGCATGGTTCGCGTATTAACGCTTCGAAATTTAGCACTTATTTCAGCAATAGTAATTTGCCCCATAGGTGCAGTCCAATCCGCTCCAATTTGTCTTTGATAGCCGCCACCACCAAGCAGATTAAGTGTGATAGCCAACTGGAGAATGTGTGGTATATGTGTAGCTCTAACTCCATCTGATAGAGCTAACAACTCCTTGTTTATTTAATCGAAACGTTTTCAGAAAACTGAAACAAATAAATGGTTAATAAAATAAACACCAAAATGTTAATACTTACATCTGATTTGGAAGCTCAAATATATTTGATTTATCTCTAAGGTTTCTTCTTAAAAGCCGTATATCCACATTTCGATTTTCGTTTTCAAATGTGTTAGAACAAAACAATTGTAATGAAGTATACATATTGCCGAAAAACTCAAAACTTTGTATGAAAAATTTATTTTGCATGTGCAGCCGACAAAAATACATGAAAATGACACTACTTTAGCTGTCACATGAAAACCATCGCAAATTTGCGATTCTTAAATTGACAATCGCATTACGCAGAGCAAAAAACTCAAATGTGACAATCAACAATCAACTATCGCATTAGCCGATTCCACCCCAGGTCCACCTCGGACTGTAGTGCCTTAAGCAGAAGAAGAACTATCTTCTATCTTCTAAAATCCGAAACGTTGTTCCACTTTTTTACAGGTTACAGTATCTGTTGCATTAGAACAAGAAAAACATATTCTTCTGTTCTTCTTGCCCTTGTGAAACTGCAGGGGTTAACTTATGTTTATCAACAAAATTATATTGATGACATATTAATTATATGCCATCGTAGAAAATGTTTGATTTTGCATACTTACTTCAGCTCCCGTGAAACGTGAACCAGAACAAGTTCCACAAAATGTAGTAGTCGTAGCAGAAAAACTAATTTGTTTCTAAAATTGCACATTCTGTTGCATCATTCAGACACCGTTGCCATCCGTTGCACACTTTCGATTTTGCTGAGTGGAATAGTTTCACTCCAATCCTCCCGCCATCATCTACTGGATATTTCGGCAACGAGGATGAAATTAATTTGTGCATTTGTAGAATTAAACTCGAACGCAATTCGAAAGCCAAAACTTAATTTTTCACCAATTAGTCTGTTAGCTTGTTTCGCCGGATTCGGGAGACGAAGAGCAGCAGCAACGACACAAGCCCCTAGATTGTAAAGTTCCTTTTTCAGCAAACATTGTAGACAAACACATAGTTTCCGAAGCTAGTTGGTGTTGCGGTTGGTTGGTTGGTTTTGTATGCGTGAGTGTTTTAGTTTATTATGGAATAGTGAATGTAAATTTGTTCAGCGAAATGCGATTTACAAAACGTCGGTTACTCCCACGGCTCGTCCATGGATCAGGCCAGTGCTGGTGGAAAAGCAATTTTCTATGAGAACGACTTTGGTGGAGGAGGGTGCCGGTGTAGTTAGCAGTGGCAGTCAGTGGGTGCGATGAGCCTCATAGTAATGATGTGGTCCACAGTGGTCTGGTACTCATGTAGCGACTGTGTGGCTAGGATTAAAATTAATGAAACTTATTTGTCGATAATTTCGATGATGGAATGTATCTGTGAGCAGTGATGGATCCCCGCCGGCCTCGTCTGATGGCGCTGGCGATGGTAGCATTGTTGGAAGGGCAATAATTGTTGCAAGCTCTGGTCAAATTTCGTTGATTGAATTCATTCTTTTATGAAATTGAATTTATAAATTAGTGTGCTCAATCATTTGGGAAATTGGGTGCGATGATTGCATTGCGGAGGATGTTTGCGAATGAATTATAGTCTTAAGTGCAGAGATATGTTATCCTTATACAAACGAGTGTTTGATACATGCTTGGTCATGGGAATAGGAATTTAGATATGATGTTTGCAGCTGGCAAAGTTAAACAAATAAAAAGCGTAGTTAATCAAAATGAATCAATTCACGAAACATTTCAAGTGCGGAGCATGTAAATTCCGATCGCTATCTTCCTTTTGGATCAAAATATGTGGCGAATTGCCGCCCCCAATGGTTCCATCCAGGATCGAACTGGAGACCTTCTGCGTGTAAAGCAGACGTGATAACCGCTACACTATGGAACCAGTTGACATAAATGGAAGTCACAGTACGCAAGGTCACAAATAGAAAGTTAAATCTAAAATGTATCGGTACTCAGTTAGCGGAATTAAATTTGAAAACGATGACAATATGGTAGCGTGGCCGAGCGGTCTAAGGCGCTGGTTTAAGGCACCAGTCTCCTCGGAGGCGTGGGTTCGAATCCCACCGCTGCCAAGCGACTATTTTTATTTTGACCAAAATGCATCGATTAAACGTCGGTGTGATGAAAGACGCGTAAAATTGAGATACATGTAGATTTAAGTTGATTTAAACTAAATTATGTATTTTGCCCTAATTTACATGATTCTTATCAATTTCTTACTGGCAAGACTACCAAAGAGACATACATATTTTCACGTCCAAATGTATTTATATGAAAACTTGGTGGCAGTGGTACAGCCAAAAGAGTGTGAGTGAGTTTTTTTGCGGCGCTTTCTCATTTCGTCTTATGACATACAAATTGTGCGTTACTATTGATAATGTCACTGGCATAATAATAGAATAGCAAAAGATCATACGAAATCTTTATTAAATTATAAGTGAATACGAGTGTTATCTAGATGAGGATCTGCTGAATAATGAGTTAACACATTAATGACATCACTCAGAAGCCGTTTTACACCACAGAAGCTATGAGTGTGTAACTAGAAACATATTATAATCTCAAGTTATTTTGCTTAAAATTCGTAGTAAGTTGAACAAAAAAATAAACTGGGCAAGTGCGAGTTGTACTCGCACGGGTAAGGTTCCGTCGCATAATATTGATGGATGATTTCTGAATATCAAACGACGTTTCCAAACTATTTCAGTTGAATTTTCTTCTAACTTCAACCCAAATCAACTAATCATTCATACATTCATACATCCAAACAAACTTTTTAATAATTAATAATTTCATTATACTTACGTCGTAGACAAAATGCTAATTCTAGTTGGACGTACACTGTTCTTAATCCTAACTTACTGGCCCTTTGCGGGCTCTCTGAGCTATACTTAACCTTAATCTATGTCTTTCGACCTTACATGCTGAATTTGTCTTCAAGAAAATCTAAACAGGCACACTTTTAGCTTTAAGGAAAAATATTAAAAAAAAAACTTAAACTGTAAAGTGTAGCAAAACATTTTGAAATTTATCATTTCTCAATGTTTACGCTGAAGTCTTCAAAACTGCGTTTTCAGATCTTCAAAATTCGCATGTCGAATGCTCGAAATTGTTTTAAATAAAAGTACTTAATTAAACCAAGTTTTTGTAATTTTTTCAGATTTGGTTTAGAAATGGCAGGGGGGACACATTTAAAAAAACTTTGGAGCTCCATATTTTCCAAACGGTATTTTGGATAAAAAAGTGTTGAAGCAAACCTCTACCTCATTTCAAAAGACCTGTCGATTGATATATAAGTCGATGGGGTGCGACAATTTTTCAAAATTAATAGCAACTTCACCTGTACTGAAGCCACCCCCAAATGGCCCCACTTCTTAAATTTGAGTACATGGGCAATGACATCTAGGTCTGAAGTACCTAATTCCAAAATGTCATGCCGATATCTTCATAGGCTTCGGAGATAAAAAAGTGTGACAGACACGACGGACGGACGGACGCACGGACACACCGAAATTATAAAGGTTCCGTTTTTGTAGACGGAACCTTAAAAACAACGGGTTCCGTGCCGTTGTCTCTGTGTGTGAATAACACAATTGTGTTTTGCGCTAGCCGACTTCATGTTATGGAGGGTGTGCGTTGACGCACTGCGTTAATCACCTGTTCCCTTTCTCTCTCAAATACCAAATGAAAAATATTGCGTCAGCTGTTTTCATTTCTGAAATGTTAAATCAAAAAAATATTCTGATCAAACAATTGAACGTTAAAGAAATTAATTGTGGAAAAGGAATGCTAAGAAAGATAAAAAAATTAAAAAAAGTGCTTCTTATTGCTAATTTCGTGTATTCATGCTTCCAAGCATTTGAAATGTCGCAACAAATTAGATTGAGCTGAATCTTTGCAGAAATTCAAAAGGATTCTACTCCACAAATTTCAACAAAATGATGGGAAAAGATCCCGAACACTTTATCAAAATAACACGAATGTTTCCACAAACGTTTGAAGCACTTCGAGCGATGATTGAACCTCACTTAGAAAAATCTTCATGGAGGAAACCAATTGCAGCCAGGGCCCTTACTCTGTATTGATATTCGTATAGCACAAATATGGGAAAATCCTTTGCGATTCTACTTCTAATCGGTACTCTGTATGAAAGTAGAATCGAGTGCTACTGTTGCCATTTGCATCCAACAATTTGCTAATTTCGAATTTTAACTTCGAAGGAAAAAAATTAAATTGACAGTTCAAATTCAAGCGGAAAACAATTTTATTTCTTAAAAGTTAATGTGTTTTGACTTTATTAAATGAATTTGTGCCTAAAATGTGAAAACAATTAATATAAAGTAATAAGAGAGTTGTTGAATATTGATTTAATGAAAAAAATATTGCAGCTGGAAGAATTGAACGTCGACAGGTGGTACATAATGCAGATAAATACTGAGAGGTAAACAAAATGTTTGAAACAATACAAAAGCATATCGTGTTTATATTTATGTTTGTCTATAATTTCAGAAGTCTTCCGTCTACATTCAAATAGCATAAAGCATGAATTGGAAGGTTGTTGTCGACGAATTGCAGTGCCGAAATACATACATGTGATTGGCTGCTACGTTGAAGTTCTTGGCAGCGGATGACTACCGGCATCCAATTCGAAGGGACACTATAAACATTGCATAAACTGTGACTGGTAGCTAGTAATGGAAAATATAAATACAAACAATTTTAAAAATTGATAGTATATACATTTCATGCATGTAATTTAGGTTGTCCCTTAGAACCATGGACTTGAAAACCCTACCGCACTGCAAAACGTGAAAACATTTTCTTTAATATATTCCAGTACTTACTCAACTGACTTATAACACATAATAAAAATTTATAAAACAAATAGAAAGAAAACACATAATGCATATTTAATTTTTCAAATAACAAAATGTCGAAGTTGGCAACTCAACACTACTCGATTTTCGAAAATGTGACTTTGCTATTAGAGTTAGAGAGTACCGTTTTTGCGAATTCGAGTAATTTCATATTAGAATAGCAATACAGAGTAAGGGCCTTGGGCGGGCTAGATTATTTTTGGTTCATCTGTAAGTATTCTACAGTATGGCTTCATATACTTTAGTTTTTATCAATGACAAGGAGTACCGAAACAAGTGCTGGCGTGGATATTTCGTATGGGACTTTCAACAGTTTCCAGCATAATATACGAAACGAATAACATTTTTGAGGTTCCTCTGAGGCTCCTCCACCGCATCTTGCATTCTTTTTCTGAAAATTAAAAAGTTTGTGTATATTTGAATTTTCCTATTTAATAAATTACCTGTTTTGTTCAGCTCTTTAGCGATTAGGTCCCATTTCGTATCCCTTTTCAAAACGTTTTTATGGTTGTGTATAAAAACGTTTCTTCCCTCACCAAGTTTATGAGTTTTTCTTCGAATGACATTTTAAAATATGTTATTATATTTAATTAAACATATTTCAAATTTTCCGCCTGCATTCAAGGATTTCAAATTAGTTTTGTCGTTAATATAATTTTCAGCTGTTTTCATTTCTCAAAAATTTCTCAATTTGAGAAGCATTTCTCAATTTCGCTCTCACAGCGCATCCCTCTGTCAAACAAATATCCCAACACTTGCGTTGGGATCACGATATACAGAATACAAGGTATTATATTTCTCTTATCTGTCAAATTCGCCTGACGTCACACATATCAGGGCAACTTCACATTGAATTCAAATTGTATGGAGAAAATCTATACTTATTCACTTCAATGATTGCGTATATACTTTCTGTAGCATTAATTAAATGAAAAACGTTGGTTATAGTATAAATAATAGAAATGATTTTTGTTATTATTGGTGTTACAACCAAATACTGCACAAACTGCCATTTTTTAATCAAACTTTTCACAAAATTAGTCACAAATGTTTTCACAACACTGTTCAAATTGTTCGCGGCAAAACATGTCATGATACTTATGACGTCACACGCAGCACAAGTCAAAAAAAATAAGTGACGGGTACATAATACCTTGTATATTGTATATCGTGAGTTGGGATTACATTTTACGTTTTATTACGATCCTCTCATCTCTCTCATTTTACACTTACGTACTCGTAGGGCGACGCAGTATTTCGTGAATGTCCATAGAATTGTGTCCGTTGAAAGACAACGCTGACGCTGACGCACTTCTGTGTTTCAGCCATAAGTCGGCAGTGAATTCCATTTTTCTGTTAATAATGGTTTTGTGTCTAGGGATGCAAACGATACATCGATGTTTTGCAAACATCGATGTTTCGTTCATAAACATCGATGTTGACATCGATGTTTCGTTCATAAACATCGATGTTGACATCGATGTTTTGCTAACCGATACATCGCCGATACATCGACGGCAAAATTGTCAAACATCGACATCGTTCATTCATTTCGTTAAACATTCCCAAAATGTGTTATATATAAAATGTGCTTGTATTCTTGTAATAATAATGGGGTGTAATCTTTTACACCTACATCTGCTAGAGATGCGCAATACAATGTAACTTTTTGCATATCCTAGCCTCTCCTTTTTAATATCCTACTCCGAACCTCCAAGTGGTTTACTTTGGGCATCGAGCAACCCTCAAGGAGACCGGGTATACAACTCCTATGGAACTGTGGGATAATTGGAGAGGGCTCATGTTTCGTCATGTATTGGCTGGATGCGTAAGCATGGCAGACCTTGTGTCAACAGCCAAACTAGCGCCTGTTCACCAACGGGGTGCGGCTGGGAACGGGTGTCGGTCTTTGAGCAAGCGACTCGCTATATAAACGTGCATGAAGGGCCCGCTCGGGAACCCAAATCCCGAATCGTAGAATCCTCCAACGTTACTTTGGGTTTTTCGTTGGCCCGATAAGCCACAAAGTAAAAATTCAATCATCAACGAAACAGAAGACAGAGAAGGTTTTTGGGTTGAAACTGGTACGTCTAGTATGTTTTGTTGTTTAGGTATAGTACATCGTAAATATAGCCAACAATTCGTGTGATGTAGAATATAAATAAAACATCGGAAAAACATCGATGTATCGTTGTTGATACCGATGTTTTTTTAACATCGATGTTTGTCCTGGAACTATCGACGTTTTTAAGAACGATGTTTCATCCCTATTTGTGTCTCTGGTATTATTACTCATAATCGACATATTTTCAACATTCTGGTATAAATTCAAAACAAACTATGTGATCTGAGAATGCTTTGAACAACAGTTTGGAAGTCAAAAATTAGAATTTTGCTGATAATAATTAGAAAACTGTTAACAGTCGTTGTATCGCTCACTATCTTCGACAGTTGAAATGAGACTAAAAGTATCTGTAAATTTTAAGAGACCACTCAGAAGTCGTTTTATCCTATAAACCGAGCGATCATCGAAGACATGTTGAAATTTCGTTCGAAACGTTAATCAACAGCCAAAATCTCACGCTATCAGATAAGACGATATTCCTCTCGTCATCGCGGGTTTTTTGTCTTAAGAATTTCTTCGAAAGTAAATGAAGACTGACTACAGAAATGATCCTGTGAAGTATAGTCTTAAATTTTCGCTCCACATGCTGTGTATCTTCTACAATCGACTCCGTCAACTAACTGTGAATTGTAGGAATGAAGAAACTGATCTACATCATGATCGCCATTACTCATGACTCATGACCAACAACACTTGTGTAACACCAATTTTTACCTGCGTTATTGTATTAGATACGGCAGAAAGTCCTGCTACTTAGTATCGAGGTTAACAAGCCTAGGATGTAATTAATAAATAATAATAATAAGACGCAACAGATATGTGTGTAAAGAATTTTTAGATGTTCAAAAATTGCGTAGCGCCTACGAATATGCACCCGTTTAGATTAGTTTATTGGCCTGAAAAATCTGAATTTGATTTAGAAGAAGGAATTTAATTCGGTGACAACAAGGTTAATTTGAATTCTCTCATAGAAAGACAATGAATTCAAAACAATGGTCGATCTGTGCATTGTTTGCCAACTTTTATTGACATTTCTCTTTATTCGCATTTAAAAAAAGAAATACATATATATTTCAGTAAATTTCAACTGAAACCAATACAATGTTATGCATATTTACACTGAACTCAAACATTATTTACGTAGTAAAATATTCGTTGCTCAAAATGGATTTGAAGGGATATATTGTTACTAGAGCTCTTGATACCCGTATTTTCGGGTATTACCTATAACTATAATTTCGGGTACCCGTAAGTTATTGGGTACCCGCCATCATTTTGGGTACCCGGTACTTTTTTTTCTTTCACTCATTATTGATTTTTATAAATCAGCTTAAGACACGATAACAAAGAATGACTTAAAGAGACTGAAGCGAGCCACACATTTTCCAAACGAAGTTTAGATAAGACCCAACAGTAAACTGATAAGAACATTGTCATCAATGTGAGACAACATGTAGACATGCAAATATTGATTAAATAACGTGGCTTTCTGTCTTCATGCTTGATCACTGACACCGATCGCATGAGTAAACTTAGTGGGATGATTTCTTATAGCATTTGGCTTAAACCACAAAACACGACCTCGACAGCATTCTTCATTTGGCTTAAACAATGCTTCTATCATTACTGTTTCAATCCCCTCTGCCTCTTCCCTTTCCCATTCACATCTCTTAGTTGTGACTTGGGTACCCGGTAGCGGGTACTTCCCGGATACCCGCGAAGTTGGTCATTACCCGCAATTACCGGGTACCCGGTAAAATGCAGAATTGGGTATTACCCGGATAAAATCAAGAGCCCTAATTCTTACCTTATAGTTTCCTATGCGACTTTTAATAGAATTTTTTTGTGATTGATGCTATCAGGTCTCATTTTCTTTTGTTAATCTATGGTAGGTAATCAAATACATAATTATTTCCTTTCATTCAGATGAGCGCTCATATTAAACTGAAAATCGCTACCCATTGAGAAACTTTCTGCTGATATTCGTCGAAAGAAAATATTCAACTATCGAATAATTGTCAACTACATAGCCCAGCTTCTGAAGTGCTTTTGGAAAATAACATTTTCTGCACAAGTTAAACTGAATAACGCAGAATACACATTCCTTGTTAGGTTACAGGCAAATCATTCACTAAATGCAGTTCATAAAATTTCAAGGGTGGATAAGAAAATATTTTCCTTCTTTTCATGGCTCTTAAATGCCAGAAAGGCGGGTGCACTTTTCCTTCTTAATATTTCGCTTATGGCCTAAATGGTTTTGTGTTGCACAGACCGAAGAAAGTTTTAATACAGTCTCGTCATAGGAAACTTTGGGATAAGTCAACTTGTATGCTTGAATGCTTGAATCTAAATGCAAAGACTGAATTATAAGTTTTGAAGTTTGTATTTTGATTACATACGAGGGTTTAGTAGGTAGGTAGGTAAAAGTGGCGGTGGACATACAGATCCTGTTTTCGCACCCAATTAGCGCCATGAAAGCGCCGTTTTGATACCACATCCTATGGGATACTTAATTTGTGAGAAGGGGGTGAAAAGGAGTGTGTATTCACTCAAATTTGCCTAATTTTATTTTTTAAAACCACTTTGTGGAATTTATGAAGGCTTGCAGACTATGAATGTTTGCTTCCGAGGGCTTGAGTTGCAGATTTTTTTTTTATTTTTTCTGTATACAAGAGCGACTGAAATTGTTTAAATGAATTGAGGACTTCGATTTATATAAGTGGAATATGTTAGGATTCTAAAGGGTGGTCCAACCATAATGCGCGATGTTAATTGTGGGTCACACCTTAAGGTCAAGTTTTTTCCCCAACTTAATTTGACATTTCTTTCACTTTCAGTGTTTGACAAATTCAACCATGGAGAGGTACACAATTCAGCAGCGCGTTAAGATTGTTGAAGCCTTTTACGTAAATGGCCGTTCAATTCAAAATGCATTTCGTGCACTTCGTGATTTTTTGGTCAGCATAATCGACCAAATGTGTCCACAATCGGTGGAATTGTGCGCGAATTTCAGTAAACCGGGTCTGTAGGAAATGTGAAAATACCTGTGCATCCTCGCCCAGTTCGTTCTGCGGAAAACATTGCTGTTGTTCGCAATACGGCGTCATCGGGCCGTACTTCTTCGTAAATGAGGTCGGCCAAGCAGTTACCGTGAATGATGCTCGATATCGCGAGATGATAATAGACTTCTTGTGGCCAGAAATTGAGAATATGGACCTGGACGACATGTGCTTCCAACAGAATGGTGCCACTTTCCATACAGCCAACGAAACAATGGCCGTGTTATCTTACGTCGTGACGATGTTAATTGGCCGCCACGATCATATGATTTGACACCGTTGGATTTCTTTCTTTGGGGATATTTAAAAAGAAAAAATGTACGTTAATTAGTCAAGAACAATTGAAGAGCTAAAGGATGTGATAATTCGGCACATTAACGATACCGAACCTCAATTATGTTTTAGAGTCATTGAAAATATGGACCATCGGATAGAGGTATGCCACTGAAGGCGTGGTGAGCATTTGGCCGACATAATTGTCATAGATCCTTCTATCATAATAAAAAGTATTAAGATAATTCTCTAAAATCTTTTTGTTTTATTTACAATTATCATCGTGCGTTTTTGTTGGACCACCCTTTACAACTGTCTATTGTCACCAATAACAATGAAGCAGAATGCTTTTGTTTTTCACAATAAACTAATGAATGGATGGGAGATTTTAAAGTAGCACATGATGTTTTTATTTTCCGCAATTCTCATTTAAGAATGCCCGATTAATTTAGTTAGATGACATTTTACTTCTTAGGCAGGTGGAATGCAAATGTAAAAATTGTCCTTTTGTTTAAAATGTTTCCGACAAAACAAAAAATAAAAAAATGCGGCAAAAAATTTCTTGACTGGTTCCATCCAGGATCGAACTGGAGACCTTCTGCGTGTAAAGCAGACGTGATAACCGCTACACTATGGAACCACTTGTCGACTGGCTAATACAACATCAAATTCGAAAAGCGAAATGTGTAAATAATTTTCCTAAATGGTACCAATAAAATAGCCATGTTTGGGTAAACTACGAGAGCAGTTAAGAAATTCGAAACCTTACATAAAAGTATAGACTTTTGCTGCATCGAAAAAGATGATTTCTGTGAAAATCTAAGTATTTATTCGAGAATTTCTACTAAAGTTTTCAGACAAATATGTGAAACGAAATGAAAAATAGTTTTATTGTTTTTAAGGTTTCGTTCACAGAATCTTCTGTTTGCCGGTCACAGTATCCGCAGTTTCTATGATACATTTGTGAAGGTATCGGCATGAAATTTTTGTTGGCCTAGATATACTCGTACAAGATGGCACAAAATTAACCATCGTATCCGAAGAAATTATCATTTTTGCAAATGGCATCGTACGTCAGTCATATTAGACATTTGTGAACTAGACAGCTGCAATATACAAACAAACAAGCAGTGGGGCTCTATACTCTGCTAGAGCGTGGTATAATTGTCGATTTTTTTGATCAATAATCGGTCGGTGTTGTTAGCGCAGCGTGAGTTTCGACGTCGAATTGTGTCGCACCAACAGCAGAGCGTGGCCGAGAATATCACAGCTGTGGCTGGCGATGTCGCTGAGAGCAAAGAAACGTCAACCAGACGACGGGCCGCGCAATTAGGCATCACCAAAGGTCTCTACAGCTAATTTTGGAAAAAATGGCTCTATATTAGCTACTGCTCAAAATTGGTACGCAGCGACGTACACATATGCACTGGGAGCATAAAAATCATTTATATTAACCGGACGAATGAGGAATCTAGTTTAAACCCGCATTGTATTTTTAAAGTGGTGAAGGTTGACTACACTATCCCAAGTCCAAATTATGCTACAAGCGACGATCTGTTCTCTTTGTATTACTCCTTTGCCCATATTCCCGCCCTCCCATCTCAACGTTTTCCTAATTTCTTGCATCACTCTGCAGTTATTTCATTTTTATTTGCTCCAAAGTATCTAATTCTCATGATGTGGTAGAAGAAGAACTTTGAAAACATTTTCCTTCATTTGGCTTCCATATCACGAATCCTTGAAGCAGCGTATTTCACCTGGCACGTATCGGCCGTGATGAGTTTGACTGCAAGGACCTCACTATATGACTCGTATTCTCTGCGCTGGTGTCCAGTAACCTGTTCTTTTATTTTTCCCCATTCATCCGAAGGGCGGGTGTTTTTTTCTGCGCAAAACCCTTTCCGTGGAAGCCGATGGAAAAGTCTTTGGAGAGACGAAAGAAACAAAAAAAGAAAAAGAAAAGGCCAAAGGAATCTAAGGCAGGGTAGTGTTTGAAATGTGTCAGACGTGGATTCGCAGAAATATATGTAAAAGTACCATATACAGTTGAAAAGGGCCAATAATTAAACGTCAAAAGTGAGTAAACGTGCGCCGAATTGTTATATTCGCTACGTCGCACTTGAAGTTGCAATGAAATTCTTTTATAGTGGAAATGTTTTACAAATGACGCCTGCCATGTCAGGGGGTGGGTGGTGTTTAAAGATGAATGACTGGTGGACGTTGAATGAATAAGAACTGGCATTTCTAATATTTTTCCTACACAAAAGTTGACTTTTGTTCATACCGTCAAAAAATGTTCAATGATATAATTAACTGCTTTAAAGAAAAATACGTTTCCTTTCGAAACATACCTTTTAGCTAAACATTTTAGTGGAAGTTGGTTGTCTTTATAGAACAGTAAGACACATTTTACACAAGTTCTACGAGGTGAGTCAAAATTACTGAATCTTTGAAATGAAATAAAAAAATTAATGCGTTTTCCATGGTATTCTTCAGAACTTTCGGGCATTGCCATAAATCCGTGACTTTAAAAAATCGAATAATATGAAGCACAATGCGGACAAATCGGGTAAAATCGCTGCAAATCGCCAAAAGCGAATATCAGACCATAGGAAAATCCCTGCTTTAGAAAGTCGTTTGTGGCTCGTGCAGGAAACACATGCCTCTCAATCTCAGAACACACTATCCACAGTAATGATCAGACCCCCGGCGTTTAGAAAATGCCATTTGTAAAATCTATTACAATTTCCGATAGTGTCATTAATTCTGATTAATCTTGCAAGTTTAGCAAAAAATTTAGTTTTAAACATTATCTCGGTGTTTGTTCGATACTCTGGATAAAATACCGCAAAGAAGCTTAGGACCGGCACGTTTTTTTTCACAAGCTGCGGGAAGAGGCCTGTGATTAGATGAAAGAAACTATAAAACTACATTTTCCTACCTGCTGCAGCGTACAATTTTTGGTGCCTAAGCCAAATTCGTTTGAGATATAATTCTTCTACCGAAACTATTTTATTCAATCTTATTTATGGTAGGCCTGTTTGAAAATAGATCTAAAAGCATTAAATCACACCGTCCACTTCGACAATATGTCGCCGCCGCAAGAGAAACATGCTCTCAAATCGCGTGCGGCAAGTAGCGCCACTGCCTTGAAACCACATGTTTTCGATATCCTGTCCATCCAGCAAAGGTGTTCTTTCTTATCATTTATCTGTGGCGTTCGCTATTGGCGGTTATGGCAAAGTCAGTTTCGTTTGTTTCATGAGTTTCGTCGTTTAAGAGTATATTTTGATGAAACTTAGCCAAATTTGCAACTGCTCCGGGGACCGATCAGCGAAAACACGGCTTTGATGATTTGCAAACGGTGTTCATCCTTATAACTTTCCCTAGGGATCAAAGATATCTATCGATCTAGACATCAAAGTAGGTAGGTAGGTGATAGGGTGCCCTTGCGACCGGGTCGCGTCTCACTGAGACCAACAGTTGGGTCCATTGTGCACTATGTGTGGGGTGTGTATCCCGTGAGACCTACACTTTTGATGGTTATTAGAACCACCCAGATTGTTGTATATATCTCAGGAGGTGCTTCAGCTCTATATTTTTTAGATCCTCCAGCTCGTTGAAGAAGTTTCTGCCTAGTGTCCTTCCCCGTAGGGCTGGACAATCGCAATAGCAGGTGTCGGACGGATTCTATTTCCTCCTCGTCGCTGCAGCCATACACCAAAGAACATTCAAAATAAATTAATCATATGTAGCTTTTGGATCATGGTCTAAACAAACGTGTTTCGAACATACCGATTGAGAAAAACGAAGCCTTTTATAAACAGTTGTGATATATTTATTTTATCCTGGAAAACAAGCTTTCAAGTTGGTAATAGAATGTAATATCTGAAAACAGACGTCGGCCACGCACATAGCATCAAATTTAGGACAAAAGAAAATCAACATTGTTCGATAATCCAATCCATTCACTGAAACGATGGCGTCACCACCTTTTACGAAATAAAAGTGGTCCAATGACATCGTCAGGCCAAAACTCTAACTTTGTCGCATACTTTGTCTTTATACGTGGATGGCGAAGTTGTTCCACTGTTTTTCTTGTATCTTGATGAGACAGTTTTTCTTGTTTACGTATCCAGGCAAAGCTATGCCTAATCAGCATAAATATTTCTGTAGAAGTTACACACATGCGGAGAACTCCTCTGCTCATATTGTTTTTGACCGAAGAACTATCCACCTGGGGGCCTAGTAAGCGGTCTTCCAATAGAGACTTTCGAACTTTGACAGTTGACGTTTCATCTGTTAAATTGGCTGTCATTTATTCAGTCTGTTTTGTCAAATCACCTTCGACAGACATAGCGTTCAACAACACGTACAAATGATAAAATCATTTTATCAAAATGGGTCTTCTCTTCAGGTAAAGTTCCGCGCGCTGCATCGAAAAATTATCTGCAGTGATGAGACCCATTTCTGGATGAATGGGTGCGTCAAAAAACAAAATTGTCGAATTTTGGACGATACCAATCCACATGAGATTCAAGAGTGTCCAAAGCATTTCGAAAAAAATCACTGTTTGGTGTGGATTTTTGGCTCTCGGTGTCATCGGTTCATATTTCTTTGAGAACGACGTTGGCCAAGCCATCACTGTGAACAGTGACCGCTATAGGTCGATGGTTATCAACTTGTTTTGGTTTGTATTGGATGATATGGACACCAACGACATGTAGTTTCAACAGGACGACGCTACGTACCACAGAGCTCACGCAACATTGGAAATTCTGCACGAGCGATTCGATGGTAATCTCAAGTGGAGGTGATGTGAACTGACCACCGAGATCATGCAATTTGACTCCGTTAGACCTTTTCTTGTAGGGTTTTCTAAAGTCGCAGGTCTATGCCAATAAGCCACAAATCGCAGCGGCCCTCAAAACCAACATAACCCACGCCATCGGTCAAATTCAGCCTGATTGATGCGACAGAATCATGGAAAATTTGACAATACGGATGCGCGCCACCCAGAGAAGGCGCGGTGGACATTTAAACACTATTATTCTCCATATATAAGGGTATCGTTAGGCCTTTCAAACGAATAAAAAATGTTGATAACATCTCACATACACTTTGTTTTATTTAAATTTAAATATAGGAAGCTCTTAAGGAGACACCCATCTCGGAGTAAATATCAAACCCACGAATGACACCCTAGTGGAGATTCGTCGAAGACTTACCCTAGGAAACCGCTGCTACTTCGGTTTGGCGAAACAAATGGGTTCAAAACTCTTAACTCGATAGACAAAATGCACGCTCTACAATACGCTAATCCTGTCAGTTCTACTATATTGAGCCGAGTGTTGGACGAAAAGCAGGAAAGCAGAGCGCATTTTGGGTACTTTTGAGAGAAAAATTCTTCGTCCGTATGCGAGGAGGGCGAATGGAGGAGAAGATACAACCGCAAACTCTACGTGCTGTACAAAGATGTGGATGTAGTCCAAAAAGCTAAAAAACGACGACTGCACTGGCTCGGTCACATCGAGCGAATGGACAATAACGCTCCAGCAAAGAGGATCTTCGAATCACAGCCCACAGGTTCGAGAAGAAAAGGAAGATCGAACCTCCGTTTCAAGGACCAAGCTATCGTACATGCCAGTACGCTTGGTCTGGATAACTGGAAGCAGCATGCCCGGGACCACGGGGCATGGAAGGCTGCCGTGTCACAGGCAGAGACCCTTCACGGGTCGGGATCCCGCTAAGTAAGAAAGTTACTATAACAATTCACTTGCCTTTCCTGGGATTCAAAAATGTATTTTAAAATAACTAGATTTAATTAGAACCTTCTGCAAGGGACACAGAGGGTACAGAATGTTATATGAAGTATCGCATAAATCGATGCAAGCTCATATGTAAATAACAAAATCGAGCAATGCCTTCCTTTGTGATAATCAAGCAGGATTACCTGCAAACCAGCCCCGCTGGGTTGTTATTATTCCAAGCATAACATGTTGTATGTAATTACGTTCGAAAGTCTCATGAGAAAACAGTGAAAAGAGATACAAGTTGGGGGAGGGTTTCCTCAGACACGTTCTCCACTTGATTTCAAATGTCATTTACATACAGAGGATGTATGTGTTCCATTGGAACTTTTTTAATGGAATTTTGCGATGAAATATTTTCTCCGACGGTGAAAACAGTTATCGGGGGAGTTCTGTTGCCAGATTTTTAAGAAAAAAACTTCTTCAATTCTTTGTTGCTCAAATGCCGCTCGGTTGAGTTCTTTTTTCGAATTTATTTTGCATTTCTATCGCTGACAGGCGCATTTAAGGATGCACTGAAAATCCATTACATTGAACATAGCTGGTGTTCTTGCAGCATTCGATTCGGTTGTCAGGTTGAAATTGAAAACGACAGCCCTAGGGCGGAACAAGAAAATTCGGTTATAGAGGCAGAAATTTACACTCTACAGGAAGAAAATTCACTGTGCACCTGTTTGTTTGAAGATGATTTTCGCCTGTGGCTTGAGGAAAGACTTGGTTGAGAGACAGTCAAAGAAAACCGAACTATTTCTTGGTCAAGATTCTGTGAGTTCTTACTAAATTAAAAACACAACACACATAAACATTAATTTTTTTCAGCATCTTGTTGTTAAACACAACGAAACTAACTTTCGTTTGCATATAGTATTTCGAAGCCCTTACAACGACCTAATAAAACGCATACTGCAGCGCACATTAACATTTTTACAACTTTACATCAACTACTGTCTAGTTAATCCACTTTTGTAGCTAATAGTAGTATTTTTCTCACACTTTTAAGGGTGGGTTTCAATTTCTCTTAGAAATATGTGAAATTCCAAGAAACTAACACAAAAAGTGACTCACAGACTTCAATTATGAAAGAATAAGAACACGTGGGCGCCTTGACGTAGTGGGTAGGTGCGCCGACTCCTACGGTCGATGATGATTTTTCACGCCTCCACCTCTTTCGAGTCAAAGAGTATAACTGTCTAGAAAAAGCTTCGCAATCTCGCCGTTCGGGGTCGGCAGTAAACTGTAGGTCCCCTCCGCTCGTGAGCGAACAATAGCAGGCACAACACGAGTGGTTGCTAAGAAGCTAGGCATAGGTCCACCTCGGACTGTAGCACCGCCATTATTATTATTATTACCAAGAACACTGGGAGGAAGTCGGCTGACAGAAAATGAAGAACTTTCGTTCGAAATAATCAAGAAACGCGCTACAAGTTTTTATGTTCGTGAACTGGATTTTGTGACTTATACTTTGGTTAGATTGGGTTAAAGTGGTCGACTGCAAGTACAAAAGCAGTGACACTTAGGCCAACTTAGACCCTTTGTGATATCACGCGGATAGAGCTTCTCCTATCCATTAAACCATCTTTTTAACCGACTGGATGGCGCAGTTGGTTAAGTGCCTGCCCCAAGTTAGAGGGATCCCAGGTTCGAATCCCAGTGAAATTGAATCTGGTCCAGTCACCATTTCCCGTTGGGATCAAATTAACGGCACTGGAGTAGGTTGCTACCAGGCAGTGCAATGGACCAGTTTTGAGTCTGAGTGCTCCAGTGTAGTGTTTCAAAACCTCTGAAAAAAACAAGAAAAAAACATCTTCTTTATCTCTGCAACTACTGCAGAAGTCGTTATGAGGGCGTCTCAATCAAGTGATCTCAGTGCCAATGGCACACTGTCCCGTTGTGATATCGATGAGAGTCCTGAGAGATGAGCTGTCCATTCTGATTAGACAGACTAGTTTTGTAATGAGGCACGTAGTATGTTGGGGTCATCTACGATAAGTGGCCCATATTTGGCTCAGCGGCTATGTAACAAGCAAAATTGTGGTTGTTGGAGCGAAGACAATCCACAAGTGTTCGAATAAGCATCAATGTATGATGCGGTTTATCATAGGATCACATTTCTTTCGAAATGAACATGCGGACGCCGTTACAGTCAATAGTCTTAGGTATATGGCGATGTTAATTGATTTTCAGTGCCCAGAGCTTGACAACAGCGACATATCCGAGCTGTGGTTGCAACAAGACGGCGCTAAGAGAAATTTGGCGACTGGGTCATCTTAAAGTGAAACAACCGGAGTATTTTCTCTGGAGGTACGTCAAGTCTACGCCATTTTAGTCACTTTTGACGAGCTCGAGGAGCTATTGCTAGAATATGGCCACACATATTGAACCAAGTCATCATTGCTCAACATTTTATTATATGCAACCAACCACTTTTCATAGGAAGACTTTCTATCCGATTTTATTCCTTTCTGTTTCAATTTCGTTGTTATGGTTCTGCGTGTTTTCGGCTACAACCATTTCTGAAAATTAACATATTCTCCCAACCTCGCAATGCTGTCAATATGGTTATGAGGGCAAGTAGGAACAAGTAGGGTGAACCTGTGCCACAATCAACATAACTCTTCAGATAGCCGTCGCCAATTTCGCACGCCAAGTTGAGCTACTTAACTGACAATATTATAATTTATTGCTTTCGGAGTGCCTTCAAGAGGAGATTCAAAGACAAAACCCAGTTGTCAAAACTTTTCAATAAATAACTGATTTTATTTGCGCAAATTTTCTATTTGTTTAACTATTTCTTTAATTATATAGTGTGTTGGAGAAAGAATCGAGACGCTTTTTTTTCAATTACGTACATTGAATGTAAATACCGCCTATCTCTTTCTCAACTGGTGCACAGTGCACTATGTCTTCCTCGGGCATTAAAGTCGTTTATGGTTAGTAGAAGTATCCCAGTATATCGTATTATATAGAGAGTTGACAGCCGAACTCGCCGAACAACATGGGAATGTCTCCAGCTCTAAAACTCCTGTTGCTCCAGAAGTTACAACTCAAAGGTCAAATAATAGACGGGTGAGTGATACCATGTTTACCGCTGTCCAAAAAATGTCTACCTCTTTTGAAAGAGAGAAAATGAAGAGACTGTCTCAAGGAATACTTTTCCTGCGTAACTCAGACGATTGTACTTGGGGAGCAAAAGTATCTGTGACCTTATTGAGGTAGTTATTAGAAATCTGCTCTCATGTGCCGCTACTATGTCTACTCCCTTTGAGGGATGTGGCCACATTACGTATATTCCTGGATAAAGTAGGTGATGATGTATTTATCTACAGCCAAATGCAAAAAGCTACAAATCTCCCGAATCACTTGAGTTCATCATCTTTTGTAGCAAATGGATAGTTACTAGAAAGCGACATAAATTTGAATCTGAATTAATAGAAAAGGGTAAGGTTTTGGGAACGAATTAATAAACCGGAACATAATTTTCAAAATAACTTTAAAAATTGCACTTCTATGAATTCAGGTGGATCCAGTATCCCAAAAAGAAAACCAAAGTCCACTCTCGACGAGTAGATGCTGCCAATTTATTTAATTTATTTAAAATATCCTACGATCAGATATCTTCGTGGTGGTGAAAAATAATTATATTCATCCACCTGATTTAAGAGGCACAATGAGCACAGCACCCACCATCGTGCACCGGCATTGCGAATATCCACTGAATTGCGAATACTGATATAATCACGTGCACGAATTCTCACAACAGCGTTGGAATCAAACAACAAAAAATCCCAATAACGGCAATTAAGTTGCCCTCCTTTCCCCACCACCCAGTCGCCTTCTGTGGACTGAAATGCAGTTTTTTCATTATTTAAGCAATCGCGAAACAATAAGCACAATAATGCGGCCTATACTGTAGCTGGATACCATACGCTTCACTGCCATCTTCCCCTGCCAACGGGACACACTGTATAAGTGTGGGGACTGTCATTTGCCGGTTTTATTATTGCGATTATTTTATACCAAAGTCGGCAAGGAGACCACAAATGAAAATAGCTTGGTGGACGGCGAATGAGCGCAGAGTGCCAGGACACTGCCCGGGGGCACTAGGTGGGCTCCACCCGGCAACGATGGCAGCACGGGCGATAACAATAAATCGAGAATAATACACAAAAGATCGCCACCGCAGAAGGCACTGTCATCGTTGTCCTTGTCGTCTTCCACGTAGTCCTCGTTCTTGGTATTCGTCCAGGACGGCAAATAATGGCCGATTTAATTCAGTTGAAGGAATTCCCTTCCACTGCGACAACCTCTTGCCAGCCACCTCCACATCCATGTGCAGTGGCAGTCATCGACGTTCACTTGGGATGAGACCTAAAATACGCGCTTTCAACTTGCAATACCAATGGCAATGGCTACGGCTACGGCAACAGCAATGGCATCAACGGCCGCAGCGACAATTCCATGACGTTGACAATAGGGCTTAGGAATGTTGAAAATCCAAGTTATGCCCAATGTGAAGACGATGACGATACCGGCGTGCTAGAGCAGCTTTCATCGAGAACAATAGGACGGCAGATGGATGCCTTCGAATCAACAAGTTGAAAGAGGATTCAGACTCTTGCACCATGAACGCGACGGCATTTCATGCTACAGCATGCCTATCGGTGGCGTTAAATGCCGAATGAGTTTATAGACAGAGGAGTCTTGCGAGTGATTTGTTTGGATGGTCATTCGAATCAGAGGATGTTCCTCCATCGATAGGTATTTCCAGGTAGTTAGACTATTGTTGTTTGGAAAAACTTGATTAATGTCGAAGGCATGGCGTCTATGTGGGCAGATGAGAAATGTGCGCATTGATGTGGGCAACAAAAGCCGCATAAATTAAAATTGTCAAGCGTCTGTCGAAAATTATTTTGAGGCTAAATTAGAGTTCCTGATCAATTCAGTTGTTCCGATTGCTTGTCGAATAAAAAAAAATTTTCAATCCTGGAAATTGGGGTAGAAGTTAGTTTCAATTCTATCCACTTCCAAGCAGCACAGAACTGACAGAACTTCCATAATACGGGTAATTTCCGGCTAGTCTTGCGCTTTAAGAGGATTAAAGGTTGCAATCTGGGCCAGCAAAACTCAGAAAAAATCCTGTTGAGTTGAGTTGAGTTGAGACCTTGGCCAGTGTTCATTCATAAGGGCTGTACTGGACATGAGTGGGCAGGCGTTGACATTTTTCCTGTCTACCAAGGTTATCTGGCCTTTCTGGATATCGAGGGTGCTTTCAACAATGTCTACCCATCCTCTATCATCAGTGCACTGGTGAATCTTGGCGTGGACAAGGGACTCGGTAGACTGATTTACCAACTGCTTGTCAGTAGAGTAATTATATCGAAGCTGGGTTCCACCACCGCCAGCAGACTTGCCAGCAGAGGAACACCACAAGGTGGAGTTCTGTCTCCCCTGCTATGGAACATCATGGTCAACGAACTACTTTTGTTGCTAGATAAGGCAGGGTGTAAGGTGATAGCCTATGCGCTGTAGCTGTAAATAGCCAACAGTGCTAAGGGATCTTATGCAAAATGCTCTCTCTAAGCTATCGGCGTGGACCAAAGCCAACGGACTGGCCATTAACGCTCTAAAAACGGAAATCGTCCTCTTCACACGGAAATACAGAATCCCCTCGCTCGACCCCCTTACCACTGATGGCACCAGTTGCAGATTCTCAGAGTCTGCCAAATTTCTAGGGGTCATCCTGCTGAACATAATGGAGCGTACCCGCAAGGCGACGCTTGCTCTCTACGCATGTAAAAGAGGATTAGGCAAGAAATGGGGTCTCCAACCTCACATGATTCATTGGATCTACACAGCCGTCGTTAGACCCATTCTGTTGTATGGAGTGCATGTCTGGTGGCCAATACTAGACAAAGCCATACACTACAATCTCCTCAGTAAAGTTCAACGTCAAGCCTGCATCTGCATAGGAGGCGCTCTGAGAACCACACCTTCAGATGCACTGGACGTTATCATGAACCTATCCCCACTTGACATTTTTGGCCGACTATTAGCAAAAAACACTGCTATTCGTCTTATGGCCTCCGCCCAGTGGACTTATAATCCCCTTGGCCACTCCTCTATACTACGAGTAAGTTCTCTAAACTTCCCGACTAGAAATCTAGACCATGTCACACCCCAATATTTTCCTGATAGGCACTTTGAAACCCTGATTCCAGATAGAGACTTTTGGAATGACAATCCTAAACCTTTTGCAGGTTCCCTGCACTTCTTTACGAATGGGTCAAAGACCCAGGATGGGGTTGGCAGTGGTGTTTTCTCTAATGAACTAAACATAAGTCTCTCCTTTCGCTTACCCGACCACTGTAGCGTGTTTCAGGTGGAGATAATGGCGATTAGTGAAGCTCTGTCTTGGCTCAACTGGAATGTAATATCCGCGCATGATATTTGCATTTTCACAGAGAGAGAGGCAGCTATCAGGGCCCTGGAATTAGTCTCTATAAGCTCTAAAGATGTAATTGACTGTCGCTCATCTTTAGACAAGATGGCCGATCAGTTTAATATTCGCCTGTGTTGGGTACCAGGCCATAGAGACATTCCGGGTAACTGCAAAGCGGATGAGCTTGCCACGTTCGCTACTTCACAGCCATTGCTACCTAAACACAGCAACTTGGATATGCCCCTTACAACTTGTAAATTGTTGCTTTTTGTAGAGGCAACTCATGAAATAAATAACAGATGGCACTACGTGTCACACCTCCAGAATGATATGGCCTAAACTAGATCTCAGAAGATCTAAAGAATTAATCTCTTTGGATAGATCGAACATAAATACAATCGTCGGTGTCATCACAGGACACTGCCTTATAGGAAATCATGCCAGCAGACTAGGCGTCTCGGCCAAAGATTTCTGTAGAAGCTGCTTAGACGAGGAGGAAGTGGAAAGAGTTTCACACCTTCTCTGCTACTGTCCGGCCCTGGCGTCTCTTCGACGCCTTCATCTAGGGGCCTACTTCTTTGAAAACTTATATGAACTCAGGGTCCAAATGTTTTCCTAACACTCTATTGGATTGACCTTAGTCAAACCATGTGGCTGCACAATGGATCAACTCTGGTCTTAGTGGACACCTTAGCCCCTTCTACCAACCTACCTACCAGGGTTATCTGAACATACAGGAAAAAAAGGAATTTTGGAAAACGTGCATCAAGGATATACAAGGTGGTGCAATACCCTTAATTTGATTTCATAATACAATCACCTTGTATGTTCGTACGTTGATTTATTGCAGTTCATTTTCAAGGCCAGACTTAATGAACATTGAGACTCAATGGAATAGTCTTCTGACGGACACCCTTGTATGCCTTTTAGTTACTCTCATGGTTTTAATATCCTGTCACATCAGTTTTAACCTTCTTAATCCCGTTCGCAAAAACAGAATCCATATAATTTTTACATAACATTTTGCAATTAGGTGCTTTGGGACTACTCGTATAATGAGTAGACCATCAAGTGTTTCTTTTAAATCATAGGTTATTTTGGCACTGCCAGCTGTTTACCGCTTAAAATCTTAACAGAATCTCAGTATCATACCTCCACGGAGCGAAATGTGTGGCTTTACGGTTGAACAACGTTGGGAAATATTGAAAACTTATTTCCAAAGTGAGTGCCGTGTAGCCCAAATAGTGCGTTTTTTGAAAATAAATTTTGGCCGAAATGGAGCACCCACCGCGACTGCTGTACGCAAGTTTGTGCAACAAGTTCATGAGACTGGTATTCTAGTAGACAATACTAATGGTCCCCGTCGTCGGTGCGCACAGATGAGAATGTGGCTGCTGTGGCCGAGAGTGTGAGACTTAATTCACGGACATCAACTTGCCATCTATCAAACGCAATCAAACACACACAAACACAATTGCCGCATCTGGGGCTCGGAAAACCCGCACGTTATTGTCGAGAAGCCAATGCCAATGGATTCACAGAGAGTGACAGTTTGGTGCGGATTGTGGAGCGGTGGCATCATTGGATCATTTTTCTTAAAAAATGAGGCGTGGAACAATATTTCGGTCAATGGTGGGCGTTACAGAGCCATGTCAACTGACAATTTTTTTACTGATATGGAAGACATGGATTTGGACGATCTCTGGTTCATGAAGGATGGCACACCATGCCACACATCTCGTGCCACAATCCATCTTTTGCGCACCAAATTCCCAAATCGTGTTATCAGCCGTCTTGGCGATTTGACCCCTATGGACGTTTTTTTTTATGTGGGGAAC
This sequence comes from Myathropa florea, assembly GCA_930367185.1. NCBI lineage: Eukaryota > Metazoa > Arthropoda > Insecta > Diptera > Syrphidae > Myathropa > Myathropa florea. The sequence goes on from OV884002.1 coordinate 107,677,792, forward strand.
TGTGAAGGAGCGATGTTATGCCAACAATCCGTAAACGATTCAAGCACTTAAGGCCAATATCATTCAACCAATCCGTGAGCTACAGACCGAAACCATCGACAGGGTCTTGGAAAATGGGGGTGACAGAAAGCGCAACTGCGAAGCCAGCCATGGCAGCCACTTTAACGACGTTGTTTTTTGTAACTAATGGGAATGTTTGTTCTTACAAATTTTGTTCATATTATTGCATTCTTAAGAAGAAACTTGTTGTTTTTTTTTTGTTTGTAATGTATTTTTATTGTTCAATTCATGTTTACCTTATAGCCTAGACAAAAATACTTAAATCTAACTTAACTATCTTAACTAATGTTCTTAAATCTAACTTACTGACCCTATACGGGTACTCTAAGCTAATCTATGTTACATTTAATATGCCTTTCGGCCTAATTTATCTTCATTTTAATTTTAGCGTAAGGTCTTTATTTTTTATCCAAGAAAATTTTAAAAAAAACTTGGACATACTTGTTTTTTTTTTTATTTTTTCTCTTATTCTAACTTAAACTATTAAACTTAAACTGTCCGTAACACTATACGGACGTGTGCACAAGGGCCGTATATGTTATTTATATGCTTAACATATATATCTAATACGCCGTGATGCACCTTTCTTTTTTTTTCGTCTATTCTACTTACAACTACCTTAACCTATGTAAGTTGGCCCTAAAGAGCCAACTACACCGTCATTGCTCTTGAGAAGTTAGCGGCGTCGAAGGCTGATTCTAGTGCAACCACCAATAGAAATGCCGTTCTTTGGCAGACACTGCTCTATCGCAGGCAGATATCGCTCTACTGAACCGCAAAATCCTCGTGGCTGCGAGCGACGTCTGGCTCGTACTGAAGTCGCCTGTCCAATGTTCGGCGTGCGACATGGAAGATGATAGGACAACCTTCTGTATCCTGTATCAGGCCTTTCTCGTCCAAATAGAGGAAAGCTTCTGGCGGAATAAAGCCGTTAAGGCGCACCTTCTCATGGTACAATTTTTAGGGTAGTAAGCCCCAAAGATCAGACAGTTGGTGGAAGTCATAGCTCGTGCAATGTGACCCCGAATCAACTTAATAATAAAATTATCTATCCTTATCAGGTTTGCCACGTTGTACAAGACCTCGTTGGGATAGAATTTCTTGTACTCGGATTCGGGTGTGCGATACAAACGGAGGCAGGCCCGAAGACACTGCCTCTCGAACACCCTCAACTTTTCCATCTGGGAAGGACTCACGTTGAACCACACTGGACAACCATACACCATGATTGGCCGAATAAGGGCCATGTAGCAGATCACCTTCACTCTGGTGTCAAGTTGGCTGCTGTAAAACAACCCACTTGCCACAGCGAAGGCTTTCTTAGCCCTGGTGAGCGCTGTATCTTCATGTTTACCACCATACAGATACTGGTCCAACCAAATGCCAAGATATCTAACTACATTTTTCACGGCTAACGGCTGTCCCTGTGGGTCAACTGTGACGAACTTGCGCCAGTTTCTCTTCGTGTCCCTTGAGGCCTTGGACTGCGGGGTTCTGAAAAGGATAGTTTCGCACTTCCGGAAGTTGATCTTCAACTTCCAGTCGTCGCAAAATCGTTGGATTTTATCGAAGTCACGCTGCAACAAATTATTTATTACTTCGACCTTCGGACCTGATCTGTACGCGATTAGATCATCGGCATACGCAATTAAGTTTGGCATGGAACCTATAAGATCGCTAGTGAATATAGCGAACAGGATCGGCGAACCAACTGCTCCCTTTTGCAACCCATTTTTTATGTGAAAGGTCGTGGTGAGAAGAACTGTTAAAAAAAAAACATCTAAAAACTGTAAGTGACCTCTTGCTGTAAGAGCTGGTGCCAAATCCACTCTGGACTGTAGGGCCAGCTGAAGAATATCCTGTTGAAGGGTGGGAAGTCAATAATTTTTTATTGGACCTGCTTCACTGGAAGAAATTCACTGTTTTTTTGTCTCGAAACAACCAACGGAGTAAGAAAGTATTTGGTGTGGTTATATGCTAAACAATTCACAATCTGTTCCAAATTATTCACGCACCAACTTATGGTTTCTGTAGGTGAACAAAATTGTCAACTTAAAGTATTTCTATTTTTCCACAAATTCTCCCACACGACACCATTGAAATCAAATTCGAGTGCCAAATAGGAATCCAGCATCACAATCGTCTTGCGCGTTAAGTCAGCAGAAACCCAGACATAGAGTTACTGCTCAAAATTGGTTTTCGTTTCGCATCTCGTGCGCTTTCGAACAGAAGTGAAGGGCTTTACATGAAACAACCAAAATTACACAAATTCCAGAAGAGGTTGCTGCTCTTCAGTGCCACCTCCAATCCCCCATCAGTAACCATCCGGTGGCGGCAAACCCTTCTTGCCGCCCATAAATATCTCAAAATCTGCCGCAATGAAATTAGAATTGAAACAACCTGCTGGAAGCCACAATTTTGAGAATGACTGCGGATGCGGTTTCATTATAACCCGTTTCTGGTGTGCCTTCTTTGTCAGCGTGCGACGACGACAACTACAGCGACGACGGTGTTTTTATTTGGTCCTTCCCTGTGAATTACAAAGTGCTGCCGCGAAGGAAGCCGGATGGCGCCGAGCCTGACGAGGGAGGTCGTGCAAAAATAGCTTCTGCCTCTCGTCTGGCATGCGGCAGCATTTCTTCTCGTTTTTCAGTCGGACAAATACCGAGGAGTCAACAAAACGGAATTAGAATTTTAAGGCCATCGCAAAAGGACTGAGTGAGTGGGGGAGGGAGTGAGGACAGTTATTGTGGAAAACACCAAAAGGGAATGTAAGCACGTGCATATGACTACTGGGACGGTAAGAAACGCATACTGGAGCGGAGGACCACCGGTAGCAGAGTCCGCCGCCGTACACAATTCAACATGTGGCACGAGCTTTATAAAATTGAATAAGCATTTTATTGAGATGCCATAACGCAGCACACATGTGCGACACGGGGTGGCGGAGCAATGCGGCTGGTACGGGGTAGGCAGCATTTTTATTGTCGTACTAGATGTAAAAGTGGCACTTCAAAGGAATTTTTGTAGGAACACTTTAGACAAGCGCCCGAGTGTGGGCCTTGAATTTTTATTATTTATTAAAAACAAAAAGGGATGCTCGAAAGGGTGGGGTACGACACACATATTGTTGGATTGCGTTGTGCGTCATTGCAATAAAGCGGCATCCAGACTAAGTGGGTATCTAATTTTGTTTGCGTTGCGATATTTTTATTAACAATGGTCACAAGTGGCAAAGGTATCTGGCTCATTGGCTATTCCAGCATCATTGCAACCGTGGGACTTATTGTCTTTTCCTTTCCTCGTGAAAGGATGATGCAATAAATTATTTGAAGACTTAAAGGTAATCTCCGAGGTGGGTACTTCTGTTGGAGCTGGAGCCCCCAATGGGCGGGTTATTTTGTATCTTGTGTCTTTAAATATGCGAATGTGTGCCGAGGGGTCGATGTCATAAGAAAGTTCGCATGTCATTTTAAAATGTGAATTTATTGAAACATTTATTTAGTGTATTTCCTATCACACGGGGTAGCTGTTATTAAGGTTTCTTGTGTCAAATCTTCGTGCTCTTGGTTCTGCTTGAAATTCTGAGGTCAAAAATGAAGACTAGTATATACAGTCGACTCCCTCTAAGCCGAATTTTCACGGGATATCAAAATTAGTTCGAGTTAGAAGGAGTTCGACTTGGAGGATGGTTTTTTGTATGGAAAATTAAGGGAATGCCAAAATAAATATGACGAAAAAATTCGAGCTAGAGGTAAATTCGACTTAGAGGAAGTTCGACTTAGAGGGAGTCGACTGTATTGAATACTTTCTTATGAAAGCAAAGGATTCTAAGAAGTGTAGTTTAGTTCATAAAGTACTTGGGAAGTTTTTTTTTTGCTTTACTATAAGAGAGCTTTTCAGTGACCTTGAAATGAAATGCAGTGGATCAGTAAAGAACTCGGACACTTACCTTCTTACTTTTTGATTGCAAATTCGCTGAACTCACAAAATCCTCTAAAAACAATTACTTTTTCTTTTGAAATCAAGTCTTCTTCTCGAATGAGAAAACATTTAGTTTATTTAGATTTCATGGTCAATCCTTTGACGTTCGGCAAAAAGGTCTTAAGTCAAAAATTGCATTTTGGGTTTTTGATTGGGTTTTACTTAATTTGTTTTCTTTTGCGTTTGGTATTAACGGCTTCAGTTTAGCACAACTGTTTCCCATCGTAATAATTTAATCCTTAGGCAATAAGTCAGAAAACTGAATATTTGGTTTGGTATTAAAGTCTAAAGTTTATTTAAGCCTTTGTGATCGAGGTCTCTGAAACATTTAAGATTCTTATAATTTATTTTATATTTCAATAAAGTTATAATAATAATAATAATTTAAGATTCTTCTACAGACTTAAGTCTTTTATACCAAACGAAATAATCAAATAGGAGAATGGCGCAGATATACTTACAGTGCTTCACAAAAGTATTCGGAATTATGTTTTTTCCTGTATTTTAGTTTGCGTTGTTGCTTTTTGTTGTTGTTGTAGACAAAAAATATGCATTATTTTTATTGATTTTTTGTTAACAGAAGATCAATGTTGAATTGAAATTGAAATTAATTATTTGTTGTTTAACAATACTAAAATCCAGGAGAAAAACATAATTCCGAATACTTTTTAAGGGTCTATATGTTTATTTTCCGTTACAACACATTTAGAAAAACACCCAAAATGTGTTTACCTTCCTATTTAAACTTGCGCATTATGTACTTATACAAAGAAGGACGAGAAAATTTCATTGGTCGTTCAAATTATGAGAGGGAATTTCATAAATTAAAACTAGCCTTTAAAAAGCCAAAAGTAGACACCTTCTACAAGTGCGACACACTTCACATGCGCGTTCAAGTTGCAGCTAATCAGGAAGAAAAACAGGAAGCAACAAACGATCTTCAAATTCACTAGGATCAGGTTAATGCAGCATTTGATGCCAAAAAAGCTGATAATCTAGCAGTACAAGATAGCGCGCAAAAGAAATGCTTCAGCTTCGATCTTCACCAATGCTTGCCAACACCGTTTGTTGGATCTTCGGTAGCATTTTATAAAAGGCAGTTATGGACCTATAACCTATTCACGGTAATGCTACCGGAGATTCAACGCACTACATGAAGCTCTAGCTGCTGGAGGGGGAAATGAAATAGCGTCCTGCCTAATTGCTCATATGAAAAAACTGCCTGATTGCGTTTCTGGGCAGAAATTTTACTCAGACACATGCGGGGGACGAAATAAAAAGCCATGTAGCGGCAATGGCTCAAGTTGAGCTCCCCAATTTAACTATAAACCACAAGTTCCTCATTCCAGGTCGTACACATATGGAATGTGACGTGGATAGTTCCATTCCATGGCTCGATAAGCCCCAAAGTAAAAATCCAATCATCAACGAAACGGATGACGGAAAGTTGTTTTGGGTTGAAAATGGTAAGACTGGTTTATTTTGTTACTTAGGTACATTTCGATAAATAAAACATCGATGTATCGTTGTTACTACCGATGTTTTTTAACATCGATTTCGATGTTCGCTCACTTATCCATGCGGGTTTTGGCATTAGCTCATGTTTACTCATGCATATTATAGTTGGGCCTTGACTACGCCAATAAAGCAAGAAATAAAAAATAGCATCACGAACTTAATCTTGCTCCACTCCTTTTTGGCTCACTTGAGAAAAACATTCGGATATTTCTTCCATCAAATGACTCCATAACGAATTATTTCCTTCATTTTTCTCACAAGACTCTTAGCACGCTTCAAATTTTGAACTTCACTCGACAACTACAAGGACTTCAGACCGACTGTCAATGGAATTTGTTTTATTTCTTTCCCGTCTTCTTCTCAATTTTGTTAATTGGATGCCAAATCTCAAAAGTTTCACAAATCTTTTCTTAATTTTCTCACAGCAATTAAAATTGTTTCAAGCATCATACCCAAAGTCGAGGGCGAATCCTCCAGGAGCTCCTCCAACAGAAAAACAGCACTCATTCTCATTAATTGAAGCAACACACAAGGGAGTGTGAAGTGGGTGGGGTACAATAGACGAAGAAAACGACTCCTCAAATCCTTATCCTCCTTCGCCGCTTATAATTGCATTTGAAAACGATTTAATTAAGAGCCAAGCATCGAGTGCCACTTAATAACTGCGTATAAATGTGCTATTATTGTATTAAATAAGGACCCGAGACCGAGATAATTCTATAATTTAGTGTCTGAATCATATTTCAAGCTTTTACCGGAAGCCCACCTGTCGTCGACGTCGGAGTCGAAGCGCTGCGGAGGGGAAAAATAAATTTATCATCAAGGATTTTTGAACGGTATGGCTTCTTAAAGGGCGCCAACTTACTCATAAGTAAACATGAGTAACGTTTATGACCTCTTACATCATCAAAATTGCACGAGACTACAATTCGGATGCAGCGCAGTGGAATCTGGATGAGTTCTGTGTTACATTCCGGTTCATATTAGGCGCGGCGATGGTGGAGCCATTCATCGTTCCGGATCCCTAGCAGGTGAGGATAGAAATTCATTCCGCTACGTTGGATGATGGTGGGCGCTTTGGGGCGAGCACTTTATGTGCTTCTGCCAAATTGCATTTGGAATGAATTGTTGGGCTCTTTGGATTACGGTTTGGTCTTCTTTTTCTTGGAACTTAATTGAAAATGTATGAGCGAGCTGTATCTTAAGCTATCGTGTGTGTGTTTAGATACCCTAGCGAACGGAGAGAGCAGACATAAACATATTTAGGATACTTAAAACTTGCTGACGGCGATTGGACACAAGCTTTCTGACATGATTTGTAACACAGTCCTTCGCGATTTCGCCGGATTAATCGATATGCCAACATCATCAACGACTTCTCTGATTGTGACTCGGCGATCGTTCACATCCATTTCTTCCACGTTTTCATCGGTTGTTGATGTGCTGGGCGTCCGGGAAGTACGACATCTTCAACTTCTTCACGGCCACCTAGCAAACGCTTATATCGCTCGTAAGCTTTCGTTTTACTCATAGCAAACTCACCATAGGCCTTTGTTAACATTTCACACTTTGTTGCACTTTATTTAATTTTTTACACAAAATTTGATACAAATTTAAGCACATAAAAATACGTCCTACCTTAGCGGCTGCCACGGACAAAGTAACTAATGAATACAGCTGACAATTTGTATGCATATAACTTACTTTCGACCAATTGGCTTCACAATAGGTGTTGCCGAAAGGGCTTTAAGATATCCCCAACCCAGTATTTCAAATCTCAGACGATTCCTTCTTGTGCGAAGTCCGAGGTTTGGGCGTAGCTACTCAGTGTGCTTTTGTGTTGTGCATGCTATTGTTCTCTCACGAGTGGAGGGGACCTACAGCTTAACGCGGAGTCCGAACGGCGAGATTGAAAAACTTTTTCCAGACAATTATAATTTTTGGGTACTGTCAGCGACTCGAAAGAGGTGGAGCCGCGAGCAATTTTGTTTTGAAAAATTGTTGATTATGCTGGGATTTGAACCTGGACTGTGAAAGTTAAGTGCGTAGAGGTCAACGCACATACCCACAACGCCACGATGCCCTTTGCGCGAAATAGAACACATTTTTCAACTATAGACTCCAAACATGTTGATAACTTAAGCTTTTTTCGAGAAGACTATCCATTCCGTGAGCATTAATGATGCGCCCACAGTAAAATTTCCATAAAGTTATGGAAGTTGTGTAAGAGATTGCTTTTGAATTGCATGACATGTTTCCACTTTTTACCTCCCATGTTCTTTTTACATCCTTAAAACTAACTAGGCTCTTATTCTGCGTATTGAAGACTATTGAATTTATTTAACGAATATTCTGCATCAGTCAACGATTGAACATTTTCGGAAACCACACACAACACAACACTATCGACACACACTACACATAAGGTCTCCACAAACAAACGGGTGACAAAAAAATATACATTTTTGATACGTGTTTGTGTAGTGCATGGGCCCTATAAGAAGTTGTAGCTCCTTTTTAAATTTTATTTTCGCTAAAGCTTATGGCGGATGCAACATTCCATCTACAGTGAAGGCGAAGAAAGGAGAACCTCAAAAGTTCAACCTCTATATATATATATATGTATAAAGACTTGTCACTTCACTGACTTATTGGCGTTTTCTGTTCCTTACTTTCCGATTTGAAAAGAAAAGGAAAATACAAAATCTAGTATAGGTCCAAGGAGTCGTTGATTCAAGGTATGGCCTCGATAATTGGAAGCAACCTAGCTCAGAGCTTAAGAATATTATTTTGGAAAACATGATACGAAACAGACTTTAACGCCAACATTACAATCGCCGAAGTCATTGACATAATCGAGAGATCCCAGCGGGCTATCAGTGTGCCTTTTGTGACCCTAGACAAGAAAGCATTTTCGAAGTTATTTCCAGTTAATGAGGGCAAATCAAGTCGTATCATGTCTCAAAAAAAATGTTAACACTTCCATCTTAAGCAAAACGTCGCTATAGACATTTACAACCTTGAGGCAGTTAGTAACTTTTTTCACCTTGGCTCCGTACTTAATTCAATAAACGACAACACGACGAATATAAAACCAAGGATAAATCTTGCCACTCCTGTGTTTGATTTTAGAAGGCAATTATGGAATAAATCCCTCTCTCGAAAAACCAAACTACTTTAATTGTATCAGTTCTGCTTGATGTGGAAGAGGCATAATAATAAAAATAATAATGGCGGGGCTACAATCCGAAGTGGACTTGGGCCTAGCTTTTCAGAAACCACTAGTGTTGTGCGTGCTACTGTCCTGTGGAGGGGACCTACAGTTTAATGCCGACTCCGACTCTTAACGGCGAGATTGAGAAGCTTTTTCTAGACAGTTATACTCTTTGAGCATTGTCAGTGACTCGAAAGAGGTGGAGCCGTGAATAATTTGAGGTGTTTTTTCTAGAATCGAACCGACAACATCGAGCGTAGAAGTCGCCGCACTTACCCACTACGCCACGGCACCCTAGAAGAATTACATCCTAAGGTCGTTAACCACGGAACTAAGTAGCAGGCCTTTCTGCCGTATCTGTTGTATCTAATACAATCACACAGGTAAAAATTGATCTTACACAAGTGTTGTTGGTCATGACGCATGAGTCATGACGATCAGTTTCTTCATTCCTACAATTCACAGTTAGTTGACGGAGTCGATTGTAGAAGATACACAGCATGTGGGGTGGAAATTTAAGACTATACTTCACAGGATCATTTCTGTAGTCAGTCTTCATTTACTTTCGAAGAAATTCTAAAGACAAAAAACCCGCGATGACGAGGAATATCGTTTTATCTGAAAGCGTGAGATTTTGACTGAAACACAACAGTTCGTCAGCGTCAGCGTTGTCTTTCAACGCACACAATTCAATGAACATTTATGAAATACTGCGTCGACCTACGTAAGTGAAAAATTAGAGAAATGAGAAGATCGTAAGAAAATATAAAACCCTACGCACGTCATTATTCAACATGCTGGATATTTTTTTGACAGAGGGATGCGCTGTGAGAGCGAATTTGAGAAATGTTTCCCAAATTGCGAGTTTTTTTTCCAAAATTGAGAACATTTTGTGGCAACTGACGTTTGAGATATGAAAACAGCTGACGCAATATTTTTCATTTGATATTTGAAAGAGAGAGAGAGAGGGAACAGCTGATTAACGCCGTGCGTCAACGCACTCCCTCCGTAACATGAAGTCGGCTAGCGCAACGCACTATTGTGTTTCAGCCATAATGCCGACTTCGAACGGCGAGAATGAGAAGCTTTTTCTAGACAGTTATACTCTTTCAGCAATGTCGGTGACTGGAAAGAGGTGGAGCCGTGAAAAATTTTTTTGAAAAATTGTTTGTTTGGACTTGGACTTGAACCTAGACTTGAAAGTCTATTGCGGGTCACAAATCCGCGCGGCCACGACATAGACATAGAAGTCATCAAAACATCGCTTCGATAGGAAAGACCTCCGAACAACTTTTGGTACCATCTGCGTTGCTAGTTTTTAGAGAATAATATTAAGTTACGATCTATATAGACTAGACAGCTTCACCGACCTTTTCAGATGAGTTTGAGTTTTTTGTCTTTGATGCTTTTCATATGTAGAGCGAACATCAATGCCGCGACTCGTAGATTAAAACCTCTTCTCTGGTCTCAGCTGGCAGTACGAAATCAGAGGCACCTAGACAAAAACTGGCCTTAATGGAGAGGCATATGGGGCTTGGCCCAATTCATCCCAGACTTTAAATAGAATAAAACGTTAAGCACGCTATAATTTCGTCGTATGGCTAAACTTGTACTAAATAAATAAATTTCATCTGCCACAATTTACAATGTAATACCGTGCAGCGGTAAGCCAATTCCGAAATGAATTGAGACACTTCAATAAAATAGATTTCCTTATTTCAAAACCAAATCAAATGTAACGACTATGGACGGAAGGAAAAATCAAATTTCCTCAAAATGTGCGCTCGAGCTGTTTCGGACAGAGAATCAACACGAATCCTTAATTTTCTGTATAATTCCGCATTATTCGGGCTCAAACTCAACAGTGTTGGCTAAGCAAATACCTTATGAAGAGTGCTCCAAACAAGTAGGTTCTATTTAACTCAATCAAGTCGTTGTACTACTCCTCCTACTCCCTTATCCGCACTCGTTCGTTTTACTATTTACTTGGCAGCTATTTCCGCGAAGGATTCACCTCCACTTTATGACTTCATTCCGAAAGCTAATTCCATTCCTCTTTGTTTTCGTCTCATTTCGTTTCATTTCATTTTTCCATTTCGAGATAATTCGGTGGCATTTCAAACAAAAAAGGAAAAAAGAAAAAAAACAGAAAACGAACCAAAAGATGAAGGAGCATACCGCCACCACCTTCCCCATGCCATAATCAAATATCTCCTCTCATTTGAGTTTTCTCACGTCGTCGTCGCAATCATTTGGCTTTTCTATACCCCCCATCCTTAGTACCCCATCAACCCTGTGCCCTGTGCGAATCCGAGCTGAGAACAAAGGAAAATGTCACTTGCTACAGAAAGCACGGCCAAAACAAAGGAATTGCGAAACTTTTATTTAATTTTCACTCAGCATTAGCGTAAAAAAAGACCAAAGAAACGTAAGCAGCTAGCAAATGAACAAAACTTTGCAAATAACAAAATAAACATAAAAGAGACGAGTGAGCAGGGGAGGAATAGACCCTCTCCCCATTACCGCCACCAGCCGATGTGTGTACTGGCGCGGTATAGGGGACAGGACTTCCTTGCTTGTTGATGATGGCGTATCGTACTGTTTGCGGTGGGCGAGGGGATGCCAAAGTGGCAGCATAGTAAATTACACATTTTATTTAGAACCGCAACCAAATAAATGCCACCACCCTTACCTAAGAGCGTCGAACTTTTTCCCTCTCTGACGTGGGGGTTGGTTGTGTGCACTTGTTACCGCTTTGGTATTGCCTCCTTTTTTTTGTGTTTTACTTCTCTATACTTTAAGTGACATTTTCGAAACTCGAAAGGAGAGAGTCTTTGTGTTGCGTTAGTGAACGGAGAGTTTCACCGGGAAGTGGAACATGCCATCATCTCGGGCAACTGGGGGTAAGCCAATATGCGGTACGTGATAAATGCACAATGTCGGGATTTACCCTTATGTCCCTCGAGTACCTTTCAAATGTGCTTCAGCAGTGGAAATTTCTAAATTTGATTTTATTTCTTATTTTATTTATTTTCTTTTTTTGCATTGGTCTACGTCTTAAGTCTGTTCGGGTGGTCTACGAACTGGTAGGTTTCTTCTTGAGACTCATTTACTCATTTCAGTCTTGATTTTCGCAATCTGGTGGACAAAGATAGCACAACGACATAATTTCTTGCAGAAATCGTTAGTTTATTGGCATACAAATCTAAGCCGCACAGCTGTAGTTACAGCTGCCTCAGCTTAAATTTTTAAAAAGACTCCTTAATAATGAACACCCTTTCTTCTTTCATGTAGCAGCTGTTATGTTGCCTTTCTCTTAGTCGGCAGCTTTTTATCGCAAGAATGCCAGAAAATCCAAATCTTGGGACAGCCTTTAGAATATAGTAGTCGCGTGCATTCGCAAGATTGTGCACCTGGCCAGAATATAAGTCAGAAAAGGACTGTAGTCGTTTCTTCACGAGCGGCTCCAAAACCAATGAAGGATCTGGCGGTGGTGCGACGACATTAGACTGCAAACCTTGTTAGATAAATTTGCGTCGGTTTTCCAAGCGAAAATTTCCATTCACCGGATTTCGACAAGGAGATGCGCTGTCGAGTGACTTCTTCAACATTGTACTGGAACAGATAGTGCGCAAGGCAGGCGTCAATACAGATGGCACTTTCTTCAACAAATCCGTACAGTTGCTGGGCTACGCAGACGACATTGACATCATAGGTCGCTCCCAGCGAGCTGTTATAGAACTTCCACGGCCATTAAAGAAGAGGCGAATCGAGTTGGTCTTGAAGTAAATGAGGACAAGACCAAATATTTGCTGTCAACAAACAAAAAATTATCGGTCCACCGCCTAGAACAAAACGTCACTGTTGGCAGCAACAACTTCGAGGTGGTTAAGGAGTTTACATACCTCGGAGTAAATATCAACCCCACGAATGACACCGTAGTGGAGATTCGACGAAGACTTATGATAGGGACCGCTGCTACTTCGGTTTGGCGAAACAAATATGTTCAAAACTCCTAACTCGAAAACGCTAATCCTGCCAGTTCTACTGTATGGAGCCGAGTGTTGGACGATAAGCAGGAAAGCAGAGCGCATTTTGGTTACTTTTGAGAGAAAAATTCTTCGTCGAATTTTCGGTCCCGTATGCGAGGAGGGCGAATGGAGGAGAAGATACAACCGCGAACTCTACGAGCTGTACAAAGATGTGGATGTAGTCCAAAAAGCCAAAAAACGATGACTACACTGACTCGGTCACATCGAGCGAATTGACAATAACGCTCCAGCAAAGAGGATCTTCGAATCAGAGCCCACAGGTTCAAGAAGAAAAGGAAGACCGAACCTCCGTTTCAAGGACCAAGCTATCGTGGATGCCAGAGCGCCTGGTCTGGATAACTGGAAGCAGCGTCCCCGAGACCGCAGGGCATGGAAGGCTACAAGCAAGCTCAGCACCAAAAGGGACTGGAGCAATGCATCCATGGTCCACAGACTGAGCAGCAACACGGTAAAATGGTATACAGACGGATCAAGAACTGATGAAGGAACTGGAGCAGGAGTTTTTGGACCCAGGACAAAATACTTCGAATCCATGGGCAAATATACCAGCATCTTTCAAGCGGAAAAGTATGCCATAGACAGATTCGTTCTTGAAAGGAATTATACCAACTGCGACATAGCAATAATGTCGGACAGTCGAGCCGCTATTATGGCACTTGACTCCTACATCATCAAACCCAAGCTTGTATGGGAATGCCTGCAGAAGCTTAAAGAGCTGAGTAAGAGAATCCGAGTAAAACTCTGCTGGATACCTGGCCATACGGGTATAGAAGGCAATGAAATGGTCGACTCCCTGGCAAGAAGGAGACCATCTCCTCAGAGAAGAATTCAGGAAACTAGAAAAAAGGCACCGGACAGAAACCTGGAATAACGCTCGTGGAATGAAGCAGGCCAAGAAACTTCTAGGGCAATATAACCGAAAGAGGTTTGAGGCATGCATCAAAATGAGCCAGAACAACTTCCGTATCCTAACAGGCATCCTAACGGGGCACTGTAGCTCAGGGAGCATCTAAGGAAACTAGGAATATCGGAAGAAGGTCTCTGCAGATTTTGTGGAGAATTTAATGAAATTCCTGGGATTTTGTGAGGCACTAGCCCACAAAAGAAAAAAAAGTCTGGACAAGTACCTACTATCAGAAGAAGAAATGCAATCACTAGAACCATCTCTCATTCTCAGATTCCTGAAGGAAACTGGCTGAGAGAGAATACTCTAGAACAGATTTCTTCACCTATGCACAATAGGAGTCCATTACCCTCAATACAACTCTGAAAAGAATTTTATTTGAGGGGAACTCGTAATTGTGCTAAAGTTTTGAAAGGGGGCACAATAGATCTTGAAGGTCGCGGTGCAATATACCCTCAACATCAATAATAATAATAAACTATGAACCTGTTTATTTTGCAGTTTCAAGCTTTAAAGCATTAACCTCCAAATTGGTCCAGATGCGATATTATAGACTTGAATATTTGCTTTCTAATACATAAGCTACCGTTCCCGCTGAGCGCTTTCATGTACCACTTTGCATACGAATTCAACGTCTAGATCAATAGAAAATATGAAGGGACTTTAAAGATGCTTTAACAAATTCATATCAAGCATTTTTTGCGGAATTCGTTATTTTTTTACAGGCACCATGTTCCTTTATTCGACAAGAAGCCATTTTTCCCCTTCAAAGCATTAGCAATTCTTTTTACCACGTCTATTTGGGTGAGGCGAGGTATTCATATTTCCATTTATCTCATTCATTGTCTAATGGAATGTGTTTTGTGACAAAAAGAAATCCTAAGGGGAGTCATATTTTAGAAAATGCGTTAATAGATTCGAAGTCAGCTTCTGCAGTTATTTAGAGGGATGAATGTCGAGGAGAAGTTGCGAAATTATTTGGCAGTATCCCTGTTTATAGGCTTTGTGTACGCGAAAAGTGCTCATACCATTTTTCAAACTTATCGAGTGGGGGAGTTTATCTCATTACATGTTTAAGAATTCCAGAAGAGATTTCAAAAGAAAGAAAATTATCATACCATAAATAAATGGTAACTGCTACTGGCAAATGTAACTGGTACAAGTTGTTTGGTTCCTAGTTATGGAATAATGTGTGCGAATAAATTAGCAGAGCAACATAAATTAACTTAACCCTGCATGGTTATCCTGTGGTTAATAGACGAACACCTCTTTCATTCTGTTGTAAAATTAAATGAAATGGGAACTTTAATTTAATTTTAGTGGCATACAAAATTTCAATACAGTCAGAATCGCTTATAAAGACATTGGT
Organism: Myathropa florea; assembly: GCA_930367185.1. Classification (NCBI taxonomy): domain Eukaryota; kingdom Metazoa; phylum Arthropoda; class Insecta; order Diptera; family Syrphidae; genus Myathropa; species Myathropa florea. The sequence goes on from OV884002.1 coordinate 107,692,893, forward strand.
TATAACGACGTATCAGTTATAACGACATAGTTCCAGGCTGAGTCCCATTATATTCGAAGACAGAAATTACCTTTAGAACTGTTCAATTGTTTTGGACGGGTTCGAGTCTGATATTCAAGGAAGGCTCTGTTTAGTCTCCGACCCTTTTTCTCATTTTCACGAATGATCTTCTGTCTGTCAAGACCTGCCTACTGAATATAATACTTACGAGCGATAAAACTTGGATGACACAGCGAAGTCAATAGTCAAACCACACGAATCCCAGCCCATTATTTTCCACTCACTGCAATCAGATATTTAAGAAATTTAAGACAAAAGTGCACAGGAACCTTCTCTCCTCTTCTTCCTATATACCTTTGGCCTGTGCTATGTCTTGATTCGGACTCTTAAGATTATTCGTAAACCCTTTTTGCGCGGGCAAATTATACGAAAAAAATTAAATTCTTTTGGATGTAAGTTTCCCAACCACCCTCATTTCGTGGGGACAGTCCCACTCTTCAGATTCTTTCTCTCCGGTCGTCTTTTGATTTCAAGTTTCATCTTCCACAGTTGGGAACCCTAGTTCGATGGTTGCAACAAAAATATACATATTTTTAAATCAAAAAAATTGGGGATTGAAATAATAATAATAATTACAATGGCGGTGCTACAGTCGAGGTGGACCTGGGCATAGCGTCTCAGCAACCACTCGTGTTGCGCTTGCTATTGTTCTCTCACAAGTGGAGGGGACCTACAGTTTAATTTTTTTTTTTTTTTTTTTTTTTTTTTTTTTTCGTGCGTTGGTGTGAATCTTCAATAAGACACTATGATACCCGTGTGCTCATAGTAGTGTCAGATTTGTTCTGACTAAACACACCCTTCCCTTTTAAATTTTTTTTTATACTTTACTACAACTAAGTTTCCTCATCCAGTAGTTTCGCTTTCAATATTTTTACGCGTGAGGCAGGTAGATTTTCCGTAAAATCACCTGTTTAAACCGTTAGGAGAGGCTACTACTCATTGCGCTAAATCGAACGGTTTCGTTCGTTGAAGTCGGCGCACGAGGTTTCGCATGTCCAATGTTTGGAGTATGGCATGGTTACAATGACCATGAAGTCGAGTTCGCAACTTCCTAGCGAAGTTTGTTATTTCTTCGTCCACGGTTGCGATTTGTAGATCCCTTTGTATATCACTGTTACGAAGATACCAGGGAGCACTCACGATAGCTCTTAAAACCTTATTTTGGAATGACTGTATACATTCTCTGTTACTTGCTTTAGTGCAACCCCAGAGTTGTATACCGTAGGTCCATATAGGCTTTAGCACTTGCTTATATATAAGTAGTTTGTTATATATGCTTAACTTGGAATGTCGTCCGAGTAACCAGTACATTTCTCTAAATCGATTCTCAAGTTCGTCACGTTTTTTTTTGACGTGTGCCTTCCATTTGAGCTTTGCGTCTAACGTCATCCCGAGATATTTGGCTTCATTTGCGTACGGTACTTGTACCGAATTAATGAAGACGGGTAAATTGTCTATGTTTTTATATGTAAAATTAATGTGCGTGGATTTAGTCTCATTAAGAGCAATGCGCCAGAGTTTTGTCCAATCAGATATTTTGTTTAGAGCTAGTTGCAGTTTTTCGGTAGCGGACTCGATTGTGCTTTCAGTAGCGAGAATAGCCGTATCGTCCCCGAACGTTGCCACTACTGTACCCTCAGTTTGAGGTATGTCGCGTGTATATAATAGAAACAGAGTGGGACCAAGAACACTCCCTTGCGGAACTCCGGCCGCAATTTCTTTAAACCCGGAGTAGTCCATTCCGTACTTAACTCTGAATATTCTATTGTCGAGGTAGGATTTTAGAATTCTATATATATTTTTCGGAAAGATCCTTCTTATTTTCAATTTTAGACCATCGTGCCAAACTTTGTCAAAAGCCTGTGACACGTCAAGTAAAACGCTAGAGCAAATCTTTTTTTCCTCCAATGCTTTTTCAATTTCGTTAGTTATTCTATATACCTGGTCAATTGTGGAGTGATTCGTGCGAAATCCAAATTGATGATCAGGGATAAGTCGTCTTTCTTCTATGATTGGTTGAATACATCGTAATAGAAGTTTCTCGAATAGCTTTGATATTATAGGCAGGAGTGATATTGGTCTATATGATTTTTTGTCGTTTGGCGGCTTACCCGGTTTCGGGACCATTATCACTTCTGCCACTTTCCACGAATCTGGGACATATAATAGTCTAAACGAGGCATTTATTAAATATTGGAGTTTAATAATCGCTTTTTTTGGTAATTCCTTGAGTATTTGTCCGGTAATTAAGTCATAGCCAGGTGCTTTGTTATTTTTCAGATTTTTAATTGCCTGGTAAAGTTCGGATAACGACACACGCTTTATTCTAATGTTATCGGATGTAGTTGTCATATCGCTTGGATTGTCCATCAACATTTGACCATCAAAAGGCTTAAACGTTTCTTCTAGGTGTTCAGCAAAGAGATCTGCCTTTTCTTTGTCACTCTTTGCCCACTCACCATTGTTATTTCTAATTGGTGCCGATTGCATTTGAGGTTTCTTTATATATTTCACTGCAGTTTAATGGCGACTCCGAACGGCGAGATTGAGTAGCTTTTTCTAGACAGTTATACTCTTTGAACATCGTTAGTAACTCGTAGCTTTTGTCTGAACTTGGATTCGAACCTAGACTTGAAAGTCTAAAGCATATGAGTTGACGCATAAACCCATACGGCCACGGCGCCGTGAAATACCAATTTTAAAGTTTTACCGCCAATATCTCAAGTTCCCTTGTACATTTTTTATTGATGAAATTTCTTCTTCTTCTTCTTCTTAGGACGCTACAGCCCGAGGTGGACCTGGGCCTCACTCAACATGCCTCTCCAGCCAGCACGATATCTCCCCAGCTGCCTCCAGTTTCGCACACCAACGCGGCCGAGGTCCCCCTCGACTTGTGTGCGCCGCCTTGTTCGTGGACGTCCTTTGTTGCGTTGACCCATAGGCTCAGAGTCGAAGACTGTTCGGGCCGGAGCTAAGTTCTCCATACGCTCTACATGGCCTAGCCATCTTAAGCGTTGGATCCGTAGACGCCTGGCTAGACACATGTCGCTGTACAGCTCATACAGTTCGTGGTTGAAACTTCTCATCCAACGCAAACGGGACCAAAGATTGCGCGCAGAACTTTTCTCTCGAAAAGACCAAGACACTGTTCATCCGCTTGGGATATTGTCCATGGCCCCTTATACAGAGTCAGCTTGGTCTTCCGAGAGAGGGCTCTACTACTCAATTACCTTCTGAGACCAAAAAAACAGCTGTTGGTAAGAGTTATTCTGCGCTTGATCTCGGTACTGATGTTGTTTGTACTATTTACTGCGGAGCCTAGGTAGAGGAAGTCCTTAATTATCTCAAAGTTAAAGCTGCTTATGGTGACGTTCTGGCCAAGTCGTCGATGTTTTGCGTCCTTTCTCGATGACAGCATATACTTTGTTTTGCCCTTGTTTATCGTCAGATCCATTTTAGCCGCTTCCGTTTTAATGCTGTGTTCGCCCAATCACGTCAATGTCATCCGCGTAAGCTAGCAGTTGAACAGACTTTTGGAAGATCGTGCCTCTTGTGTTGGCCAGTAAGTTTTGCACGATCTTCTCAAGAACGATGTTAAAGAAATCACATGACAGCGCGTTGCCTTGTCTAAAACCTTTTTTGACATTGAAGGTCTCGTTGAGTTCGTTACCGACCTTGATGGAGCAGCGAGAGTTCTCCATCGTCATCCTGCTCAGTCTGACGAGTTTAACAGGAATGTCAAAACTAGACATGGCGCGTCTCTTTACACGCTGTCATATGCGGCCTTGAAATCGACAAATAGATGGTGTGTGTCGATCTGCATTTCTTGGGTCTTCTCCATGATCTGCCGCAGTGTGAAGATTTGTTCGATGATGGTATTCCCTGGCCTGAAACCACACTGATAAGGACCTGTAAGATTGGTGACGAATGGTTTCAGGCGTTCACACAGAATGGCAGAAGAGATCTTATAGGCGGTGTTAAGAAGACTCAGATACCTCGATAGTTGACGCAGTCAAAGGGGTCTCCTGCAATTTAGTTTTCTTATAATACAGTAGAGTTTTAAAAACATGAATGGGTTGCAGAGACTAACGACTTTTTCCCATCTTTTCTCTGGGCGACAGTCTACTACAGATCAGATTTCTAACAGAAACGTCGAAATACAGTGGAAGTCGCTTATAACAACCAGTCGCTTATAGCGCCTAGTTGCGCTATATATATCTTCATTCATATGGTTGGTTTTTTTTTCCATTATACACTATTCTCCAGACGGATAAAACGACGTCGAATATAACGACCAATTTTCGAAAATATATAATCGTTGCCGTTGTCGACGGAAAGGGCAAATGAAAGAAAATACATTTTTTTTGATAATTTTCAATTTTTTACGTTATCACTGATAATTCTGAAATGTTGGACTGTGGTTCTGCATTGTGCAGCTGTATATCTCTGGAATATTTGAATCTATATATATATGTATATACGTTCTACTTTAATTAAATTTCGGTGCATGTTTTATATCTGTTTATCTTTTTGAGATTCTACTGCACTCTTAATTTCGTTTATGCTTAAAGCAAATTCCATTCGAACAATATGCCATATTATAGTAAAAAGTCTTAGAAAAGGAGCTTTAATATTGTGTCTAAAATTGTTTCTATGTAAAATCGAAATAATTCCCGCTTTAAGCAACACTTCTTCTTTTTTTGTAGTTTTTGAAACACTACACTGGAGCGGTCAGACTCAAAACTGGTCCATTGTACTGCCAAGTAGCAACCAACTCCACTGCCGTTAATTTGATCCCAACGGCAAATGGTGACTGGACCAGATTCGATTTCACTGGGACTCGAACCTGGGACCCCTCTAACTTGGCGCAGGCACTTAACCAACTGCGTCATCCAGTCGTTTCAGCAACCCTTTATCGAATATGAAAACGAGACTAAAACGTAAGTGAATTTTCTAATAACTTGTACATCAGTACATCAGTTAAAAATTAAACAGGACATAGCAAGGATTGTTCAACGGAGAAACGCTTTGGATGAAACTGCCAGCAACCAGACGTTTATTTTTCGGACTGTGTCTATCCACATGAGACTACAGATGTGTAATTTTTATTATCAAACTTAAATCGTGCTACATTTCTTGTATCTTGTATATGCACTTTTTTGTATCATAATTTCATAAGTGCCTGGAACCCATTCCTACGCTACACTTCGTGCTGCTCTGCTTCTTCAAACCGAAACAAAGTTCACATGTACGAGTATACCCTTGCACGTAGGAAGCAAACATGTCCCAGTTGTTTCAGTGCACTCACGGCAACCCCCTTTTTGGTGAAGCACAAAACTTCCCCAAATTGTTACTTCCTCAATGTCATTAACTAAGTACATGTGGGTCACCAACTTAGCATCACCCATTACTATTTCATGCAAACGTAAACCTTGGAACGTGATCAATTTGCTGATGTCTGCACTCCACCAATATTGACAAACAAAATTTCGCTACTTCTACACGCATCCTACCATCCTGAGGTAAGCGGATGTAATTCCCGCATCAATTCTCATCGATTGCCAAACGAATGCCATCTGATGCTCAGCCACGCTCGTAACATCGCACAGCGGTACTTAAAGCGAGCAGTCCCCACCGTCACCGTCATCGTCATCGTCAGCTTCATTTTGTCGACATGCCCTACTCGATCCCATTTAAGCCGCCCACTCCCAATTGCACAGTAAATTCCAAGCACTGTAATAGAAATCGAACCACGCATTGCCACACGATACTTTCGATTGAATGCAATACCCTGACGGCGTCCCATAAAGGATCCGTTCCGAGGATATGAATTGATAATAAATTAAATGAGACCACTTGGGATTCGAGAAACAAAATAAAGCGGATGCGGGAGCTGTGAAGAGGAAAAAATTCGTAAAAGCGGCATAAAGCGTCCTCGCGATTATCATTAAATTAATAGACACATTCCGTTGCACGGCGCCGAATCCGATGTGATATCGCCTGATCCAGTGTCTAAGTGGATTATTGCAGAACTGTTAGACAAGTCGAACACTGGGACTCTCACCTCGCATTAGCAGCGAACGCATGTAAGCGTCGGCCAACCGAAGCTGATACTCTTCCAAAATTCCCATTCAAAGAATCCTTGATGAGATTTCAACGATGGGACAACAAATGAAGATTGCAGTGCGTCGTGAGGGTGGTGAGCCGAACCCTGCTCTCGGTATCTTATTAATTTGCTGCAAATGAACGCCAGAAAACAGATTGAATCGTTTTGTGGATTTGTCCTTAAGGTCCTCTGTGGGGCGAGACGAAGGTAGATGTAAAACTGAGCAAGTTTCACCCAACCATTATTTTGGCTACTTAATGAGGTCTCTTCGGCGCGATGCTCTTTCGTCGTGGGGTCGGAATCACATTTCGATGGTAATTTTGGGATTTGTCCGTTCCTTGGTGTGTTTCTGTGGGAGTGAACAGGATCTGTGAATCCCTAATGGGCTTGTTTTCTACGAGAATTGCTGCAGAATACGCATTTCAGTGGGTGATAGAGGTTAATGCCTAATGAGATGTCAATGAAAGCAGCGACGGGGGTTGATTCGATGTTTGTTACCGGCGACGGACGAGGGGTGGAATATTTATTGATTTGCATGCAGTAGATGTAATGTAATCATCATCTTGAGCTTGGGTGATGCCATTGTTTGAGTAAAGAAGTTCAGAACCTTTTAATTTGAACCAGTCATAGATCAGATACTGAAGAGTGCTTGTACGTCAAACTCATCTTTGGTAGTTGTTCCTACAAAAGATTTTAATTCGTGGCACGATTGGACTCCGAGCTTGAGACTCTGTTGAACAATTGATAAACTTTGCCCATTTTCTTACTTACTTACTTTAAGGTGGCGGTACAGTCTGGGGTGGACCTGGTCCTCAACCAACAAGTGTAAGCATCTGATATATTACCGAAAGCTAAAAATAAATTAAAATATCGTGTCACCCTGCACCCTTCCACGTACGTACACACAAATATTCTTAACGCAATTCTGCAATCAACTTCCTATAATCCTCTCAATTATGTAATCGTATGATCTCAAATATGTAAGCTCTCATTTATATATTCTCTCATTTACATATGCTCTGTTATACGCATTCTGTTATACGCATGTTATAAAAAGCCTGATCGATGTTATTAGCGCTCTCTGTTAAGATAAAGCTGTTGTGGAGATACGTTCTCGAGTGAGTTTACCTTTTATTTGCCCTTACAACCATCAGAAGTGGGATGACTGTACGCAGTCGACTGTACATTTAAGAAATGTGATTTTAATTTTTTTGTGAACTTGTGAACATTTATGTTAATTTATGGAATTTTATGTTACGAGTATGTGTGCTGAAATTTATTGAACAATTTTGTTGCTTAATTTTATGAAACTGTTGCAAGTAATCCAAAAAATGAATAATCGATTTTATTTAAGATTTATCCAAACGGCAACTGTGCAGCAACTTAAAGACAAGTTGCCTGAAATGGATTTGGCTACAAATGAAGTAAAGTCCACTTTAAAAATTAGACTGGAGGAAGCGCTCGAAAGATTAGACGATGGTCAGATGGAGGAATTCTTTCCAACTAATATTCTCGACGCAGTCAGCTCAGAGGGGAACACCTTGGAAGAGGAGAACCGGTCAACGTCACAGCAGCTGGAGCAGTTAAGGGAACTGGTAACGAGGAAGGAAGGAGACTAGCGGAGTTAAACAATCCTGTGCAGACATCGTCATGGCAGTGTTCATTCAGGGACATTGAAGAATCCTTGCACAAATTTTCTGGTGACGACAACTTTCCTGTAAGGAGATGGGTCCAATCGTTTGAAGATTCTATTGAACTATACAAGTTGGACGAATCAAAAATCTTCATCTACGCGCAACGATTGCTTACGGGTACGGCGAAGTTGTTTCTGCGATCATCAAAATGTCGCTCATGGGTTGAGCTAAAAGCAGCTTTGCTGACCGAATTTCACCAACACACAACAGCAATGGATGTGCACAATACATTGCGGAATCGGAAAAAACGCAAGGAGGAGAATTTCCAGCAATATGTCCTCGCCATGCAGGAAATTGCTTCCCTAGCCGATCTGGACGAACATGACATAATTAATTACATTGTCAAAGGTATACCCGATTCAGTTTTTAATAAACAAATATTGCTTACAGCCAACAACATAAGTGAGCTCAAGCTGACATTAAGGAAGTACGAAAAGATGAAGTCAGAGTTTCAACCATCCACGTCGGGTCATATCAAGAATTTTCCAGTCGCCAGAAATGTACCTCAGCAACGTAACGAAAAAACTAAGTGCTACAACTGTAGTGAGGAAGGTCATCTAGCCAGCAATTGTCCCAAGCCACGGCGAGAAAGAGGTTCTTGTTTCCGCCATGAAGCCATATGCGACTTTTTAAATTCCTCGTACCTATCGACTATATTTTATAAATTGTATGATTGTATGATGCTAAAAGTTAATTTTAATTGTCAAAGTATTATGTACTTATCGTATTGATTTATGTTCTCATTTCATCATTAATTCGAGACAATATTATAATTCGTATATCATTTAAGAATTGTATCAAATTTGAAACTGTAAGTGTCTATGTATATGGAAGTAAATCGGGGTCGATTTAAAGGTCAGGATGACCGAGCTGTAAGCATCTGATATATTACCGAAAGCTAAAAATAAATTAAAATATCGTGTCACCCTGCACCCTTCCACGTACGTACACACAAATATTCTTAACGCAATTCTGCAATCAACTTCCTATAATCCTCTCAATTATGTAATCGTATGATCTCAAATATGTAAGCTCTCATTTATATATTCTCTCATTTACATATGCTCTGTTATACGCATTCTGTTATACGCATGTTATAAAAAGCCTGATCGCAAGCGACTCCAACCAGCTCGATCTTTAGCTAGCTGTCTTCAGTTTCCGACGCATAGTTGGTTGACGTCCCATTTCAGACGTCGGTATTGAGTGTCCTTTCTGGTTGACAGCATATACTTGGTCTTGCCCTCATTTACCGTTACCATCCCCATCTTCGCGGCCTCCGTCGCAATACTCACAAAATTGCCATTGACATCATTCTGTGTTCTTCCGATTATATCAATATCGTCGGCATACGAGTATGTAAGTAGTTGGTCGGACTTCTGAAAGATGGCGCATCTGAACAATTCTGTCAAGAATGATGTTAAAGAAGTCGCATGACAGCGTATTGCCTTGTCCTTTTTTGACATCAAAGGTCTCGGTTAGGTTTTTACCGACCTTGATGGAGCAGCGTGCATTCTCCATCGTTATCTTACACAAACGAACGAGTTTAGTAGGGATGACTAGACATTACTGTGCATAGCTCGTCTCTAAAGATGCTGTCATACTCGGCCTTCAAATCAATGAAAAGTTGGTGGGTGTCGATTTGTTGCTCCTGGGTTTTTTCCAAGATCTCCCTTTGCACTTTTATGTAAGGTAAATTTGGAAGCAATAACTCGATGAGTATCCTTTGAAAGGACTCTATTGCTGTTAATACTATTTCAAGCCTCACTCTTTTAAAAAAGGTTTACAGAACAATTAGGTAGCGTAACTATACGATGTGTATCAAAATATTGGGGGAGAAAGCAAAAGCAGTCACATCACAAGTGTTTGCTGCTGAAGATAAGTTATGATGACCCAAGTCCAACAATGAGCCAGAGAAAAAAAAAATTAAGTTGATTCTTTCGTTCAATGCGTCTTCAAGATTAAAAACGACCTCATTATCCATTTGATCACCAAATGCTATGTTAATTGTAGCTGTTAACATTGTATTGAAAGCTTCGTACCCATATACACAGCAGCTATATTCCGAAATCTTATACAAAATGGAACAAAATGAATCATCCTATCGGAAGATGTTATAATTTTTGCAAATGGCGTCGTACGTCAATCATATTTGATATCTCTGAACTAGACAGCTGCAGTATACAAACAGACAACAAATGGAACGCCATACTCGGCAAGAGCGTGGAATAATTGTTTCGATTTTTTTTTACCAATAATCGGTCGGTGGTGTTAGATCAGCGTTAATTTCGAGGTCGATTTTCTCATCGTGTCGCACCAACTGTGCAAACATTCCGGCACTTAGCTACTCGTAGGGTTGCTTAATGTCACACTTTTTGGCTTTTATACACTATACCGTATAAAAGCGTATAAAATGTATAAAAGTGTATGTTCAATATTCTTAATATAGAACGAGAGCATGTGCGAGAATAAGCGCACAAAGGAATTATCTACCACACAATATCATCCGATCCTGTGTGTGTGTGCATGCAGGATCACCCCAGCAGTTCGCTATTAGCAATCAGTCGACGAACTCCAAGGAGAGTGGTCATAAATTATAATCCTTAAATGTTACTGTCCACTTAATAATAAATAAAGACAATTCTGAACCAAATACTAGTGACTTTATTTTACACTGTATAAAAGTGAACAACAGTATCTAAAAGTGTATGCAATTTTACAAGTACCTACAATAATAAGTGTCTATTCTCTGTACATTTCTTTGCAGATTTTTTTCTTTGGGACTACTTGAAGTCGCGGGTCTATGCCAACAAGGCTCAGACAAGCGCAGCCCTTAAAGAGAATATTCGACAGGAATGCGAACAGTTATCACCACAAATCTTGTGGAAAGTCATCTGTATCAATACTGGCGGCAGCCACTTAGCAGAAAAAATTGTAAAGGTCCAAATAAAGATTTCCATCACTCAAAACCATTTTTTTATTCAGTTAAAAAGTAATTCAAAAACAAAATTGGATGATTAATTTTGGGCCACCTTGTACCTTTTGAGTAGAGTGAATGTGAAACTTTTGTGGTCTGTCTCTTGAGTGAGAACAAGCTTCAATTCGTGATAAATCTCAAGTGAAGTTGTAAATAATAAGCATAGATTTGTTGCCGTGGCATAGATCCTTTTTGAACATGTTCCCAACATGTTTCAATTCGATATAATACGCCAAAGACTTTTCGACATCACCACACCTACCCAGTGCTGTCAGTTTTTTCAAGCGGAATTTATCAAACTGGAGAAGGAAAATTTCCATATAACTTTAACATAGAAATGCTTTTGGGCTAATGTAAGCCACAGTGAGTTTTTTCGCAATTTCGAAATTAATAAATATTGGAACCAAATGATCTTCCAATTCGATAGGAAACTGTCAGCTTTATTTTGCCATTTTTTTTTATTATTTCTCTTTGGTAATTCAATGTTGACGCTACAAAACGCATTTATATATTTTTTTGTTGGCTTCCTGCAGCGTGTTTTTAAATTTAGCTTTTTCGGCAAAAAGGTTAATCCAGTTCGCAGTTCGCTTTTGTGTTTCACTTTGACACAGATTTCAGCCACCCCTTGAACTCAGGGTATTCCATCAAGAACAACCAAATGGAAGTATATTTTTTCCAAAGGAATTTACCTTTTTTTGTATGAAAATAACATTTTACCAAATGCGTGTAATGGGAGTTGGAATTTCTCACAAAAAGGTAAATTCACCACGACCTGGCAGCACTGTACCTACCTGATGTAGGAATACAGCTTCATCTTGTACATTGAAAATGACGCAAGCACTAGGCATGGGCACCAACACGGCGCTTGCAAATAAATTAAATAATATGTACAACAACGGTGTGATAAAATTGGTTCTAGCTTTATTTTGAAGTTACATTCATTCCATTATGCATGAAATAGCACATCATTTTAGTGAATGCTTTGGCTTTGCTGGCAGTGATTCAAGCGGTCGATCCAATTCTTTTTTTTATGATGCAACATGTGCTGCGTTATTCCGTAAATAGCATCTCGAATGTTGGCTATCAAAGTGTTTGGCTTGCTAAGGTGGGCTAGGAACTTGACGTAGCCCTAGAGAAATTAATCGAGTTGTGTCAAGTCGCATGATCGCGGCCATATGACTCAGTCGTCTAAGAGAACTTTAACGACTTCATGCGCTTGTGTGGCATCCAGCGCCGTCTTATGAGAACCTCAGTTCGGATATATCGATATTGTCGAGCTCCGGCTACAGAAAGGTGGTAAACATCGCTCAATACCTTACACCATTGATGGTAATGGTGTCTCCTTCCTGTAAGGTCCAATGATGCCAAAAACAGTTAATCTTTGTGGATGCACTGATGCTTGGTCGAACACTCGTAAATCATGTTCGCTCTAATAACGATAATTTTGTTTTCAAACAGCCGCTAAGCCAAAAATGGGCCTTGACCGAAAAAATGATTTTTTGGCCAAAATCCGGATCTTCGGCGAACATTTCCAGCGCCTAATGAACGAAATTGTGGGCGCCGTGGCGTAGTGGGTAGGTGCGTCGACTCCTACGCTCGAGGTCGTCAGTTCGAATCTCGAAAAAAATATCAAACATTTTTTCACGGCTCCACCTCTTTCGAGTTACTGACAATGCTCAAAGAGTATAACCGTCTAGAAAAAAGCTTCTCAATCTCGCCGTTCGGAGTCGGCATTAAACTGTAGGTCCCCTCCGCTCGTGAGAGAACAATAGCACGCACAACACGAGTGGTTGCTGAGAAGCTAGGCCCAGGTCCACCTCGGACTGTAGCGCCACCATTATTATTATTATAATGAACGAAATTACGAAGTTCTCCATAGGCCCAAATCCAACTGCAAAATAAACGTGGTTGACACCCTGATGATGCCCACTTGAACTGATTGGCGCTGTATCGACATTTCTAGGGTTACTTTGATACTTACGGGGGCTATATTTTCTTAAATTCGCTCAAATCTCTGTCTGATTCGGGGCATGAGTGTACTGACGCTGCAACTTTTCCACGGTGTGACGAGTTGCCTGCACACTGAACCCGTGATGACGACCGAAAACACGACGAGATTCACGTTCACGTTGCGTATTTACAAGTGAGCCGGAATTTCAACAAGATTTTTAATTTTCTCACGTTCGGCTTACGAAATACGAGGGGCGTTTAATATATTCTCGGTATCGATATGAAGGAAAATGCGAATTCAATTTAAATTGTTTTTATTTTTCAATATAATCTCCCCTAACATCAATGCATTTGTTACATCTTGAGATAAGCTTTTTTAAACCCTCAAAAAAATAAATTTCCTCTTTCTCTGCAAAATACCCATTTATTGCCGACTTGAGTTCTTCATCATCCGAAAATCTTTTTCCACGAATACATTTTTTCAAATCCGGAAACAGGAAATAATCACTAGGTGCAAGGTCTGGACTATAGGGTGGGTGTTGGATTTCTTCGAAACCACAATCTCGCGCAGCAGCCTTGGAAATTCGCGCCGTGTGAACAGGACCGTTGTCATGAAGAAGCAACACACCCGCTGCGAGTTTACCCCGTCTTTTCTGTGGAAGTGGAAGCGTAGGATGTGGCGTTGATGGTTTCACCTTTTTTTTTGTACTCAATGAGCAAGATTCCCTTTGAGTCCCAAAAAACTGTGGCCATGAGCTTCCCGGCAGACGGAGTGACTTTGAACTTCTTCGGGGGGTCTGTTCCTTTTTTAAGCCACTGCATGGACTCTTGTTTGCTTTCAGGGTCATAGTGGTGGACCCATGTTTCGTCACCAGTAACAATTCGATCAATAACACCGTCCGCGTTCTCACAGCACATCTCCAAAAACTCTCTACAGCATGCGATTCTCACTTTTTTCTGAGGCGCTGCGAGCATTCGTGGCACCCACCTTGCACTGACCTTTGAAAGGTTAAAATGGTCATGAAGAATGGTGTGAATGGTACCAATTGAAAGCTTGGTGATCTCTGCCATCATTTTCACCTTTATTCGGGCATCCTCAAGAACAAGTTTTTCGACTTCTTTGATGCTTTCTCCCGTACAAGCAGTAGCCGGGGCGCCGGAGTGGGGGTCGTCTTCAATGCTCTCTCTGCCTCTCTTGAACTCACTTCACCACTTTTGCACAGTTGATAATGAAGGTGCGGAACCCTGGTAAACAGCCATCATCTCTTCATGATAAATAAGTATATAACAATTTATATATACAACCACAGCATTGAGTCAATGTCAAAAAAGGTTTTAGACAAGGTGATGTGCTGTCATGTGATTTCTTTAACATCGTTCTTGAGAAGATCGTGCAAAACTCACTGGCCAGCACAAGAGGTAAGATCTTCCAAAAGTCTGTTCAACTGCTAGCTTAGGCGGATGACATTGACGTGATTGGGCGAACACAGCGAGCCGTCAATGATGCGTTTGCTGGCATTGAAACGGAAGCGGCTGAAATGGGTCTGGCGGTAACCGAGGGCAAAACCAATTATATGCTGTCATCGAGAAGGAACGCACAACATCTACGACTTGGTCAGAAGGTAATCATAGGCAGCTATAAGTTTGAGGTCAGTTATACATTAAGACCGAGATCAAGCGCAGAATAACTCTTGCCAACCGCTGTTTTTTTGGGCTCAAAAGGCAATGAGTTGTAGAGCACTTTCTTGGAAGACCAAGTTGACTTTGTATAAGACCTTGATCATCCTGATCCTGATTTACGGCGCAGAGGCATGGATAGTATCGGATGAAGAGTCTTTTCGAAAGAAAAGTTCTGCGAGCGATGATGGCATTTGGAGGAGGAGGTTCAAACACGAACTACGAGTATATGGGCTGTACAGCGACATGAGTCTAGACAGGGGTCTATGGATCCAACGTCTAAGATGACTAGGGCATATAGAGCGTATGTACATATTAGCTCCAGCCCGAAGAGTCTTTGACTCTGAGCCTGTGCGACAATGCGACAGAGGACGTCCACGTACAAGGTGGCGCAAACAAGTCGAGGGGGACCTCGGTCGGCTTGGTGTGCGAAACTGGAGACAGCTGGCGAAAGATCGTGCTGGCTGGAAAGGCATATTGAGTGAGGCCCAGGTCCACCTCGGGCTGTAGCGCCCTAAGAGAAGAAGAAGAAATAATTTTGTGTCTATTCTCATGGATCAAGTTTAACCAGACGGAATCAAAGATAACATCTTGAGTCCGTAGATATTGACTTTAAAAAGCTTTTTGGATATCGGAATGCTTAGTAAAATATTCTGTGGAATGGGAATTGAAAGTTAATAAATGTGAAAATTAATACTCTTGAGTCTTCTTATACACTTAAATTATTTAAATTTTCATAGAAATGCTGTGCTGCTTGCGTAATAAATAAATATAACGATATGGGATGAAAGCATAAGTGCTTCACCGGCGAATTCAGCTGTCAAGCGACTTTTCGGCGCAGCCAACCAATTTCCAACTGCTGTAAAATCATAAGATTTCTCTCCAACACTTTCGATGCTTGGTCAACAAAAGACAATATAATAGACTTTACGGTTACACTGGTCACAGTGAACTCTCTCATAAGCGGACACTGTCGGTACCAAGAAATGTGTCCGCTTATGAGAGGTGTCCGGTTATGAGAAAAATACGACATTGAAAACATTCAAAAAAGAAAAACATTAGACATGCATTAATAGTATAACATTTTATTTTTAAATTGAATTATTTTTTTATGATAAACATTAATTATCAACTTTTTCTTTCAATGTTAACAAATGCTTAATTTTTCCCATGCTATTCAACCAAATTACGAATAAATATTTGTATCTATAGTATTCAAGCATTACTTACACACAAACCAACGTATTGTGCGACGATAATTGTACATAGTCGTATAGTTAACAGACGTCCGCCGGCGCTGTTAATTTACGTTCTTAATTTTTTTTAAGTTTTTAACTGGGTAACAAGGACAAAGCGCAAAGTAATGCGTTTGTCCGTTTAAGAGAGAGTGAAATTCTATTGCGGTTATGAAAATTGGTGTCCGCGTCCGGTAATAAGAGAGTCCGTTTATGATAGAATTATTTACATAAAAAATCGTGCAGATAATTCTGTTCTTTGAAATTTGACCGGTTATGAGAGGTGTCCGCTTATGAGGGGTGTCCGTTAGGAGAGAGTACACTGTACATGCATTCGACATGCAAGTAGTTTACGGGATTACTAAATAATTTTCTTCTAAAGATTTCGACGAAATTCGACTTACATTTTTGTAATTGCTTTGCAACTCTCGATTATTCTGCACTTCCTCTATCGAGTCATTGGCAATGCTCCCAGAGTATCACTATCTGGTAAAGCTTCTTTGTCGTTCGGAATCGGAATAAAACTGTAGCTTATTGTCTTTCCATGTTCGTATATAAATTTACAAGTTTATTCGGAAACAATTCTTTCAATTTCTTTCATTTCTTTCAACACTTTCAGTACATGACATAAATTATAGAGCATGCAGCGAGACCGAAGCATGTTGGCACATGAAACGCCAACGCTTGCGCCCTTCCTCATTTATGTGTCGAATGAAGGGTACAATCAGTACAACTCTTGAAAACTGCATCAATTGACTTTTAAAGCTTAGATACGCTCCCATACCCGCCACTGACTGCATAATCGTACCAAGAATTTCAGTGAATTGCCGCATGTTCTCTGAACACAACACATTCACAAAACAAAGAGTTGTTTTGTTGCTGGTAATGTTAACAATGCCAATTCGGCCAACTTTTGTACATCTCACAATTCCCAGAAGAAACGTCCCAGAAAAGGATCTAATCTCTCCCCGATTCCCCCATCCCCATGTTCGCACACAAGCACACTTATTCTTAACTCCCGATTGTTGGCTTCGTTTGTAAGGCAACTGAGGGCAAGGAATAAACGAAAAATAAATAATAATTTCTACTCTGGCAACTTTTCGCACAATTTCCCATTTTGTGCGCCAACACAATCTGAGGTCGTCCGTCGTCCCAACCACCGGTGCACAAAACACCTCGGCAAGGAATGCATAATGCGAAAACAAGGACGAATGCTACTCAGAAGAAAGATATTACACATTCTGACACTTCTCACCTACGCCGGTGAACCAGCAGGATTTGTTTGATAAGCAAGAGCAGCAGCCAGCCCCTCAGCTCAGTCCATAGCTCGCTTAGCCTTTTGTGAGTTAGTGCCGCCGGGTGAGTGAATAAGTGAGTGTATATTGTAGGGATAACAAAGCAAAATGCATTCATTCAACACCTATCCGCAGGTGTATGACTGCTAACCAGTTCCTCCACCTCTCCGTAGTTTCGCTGTTGTCGCCACCAACGCCACCGCATAAGCACACAAGCCCACACAGAGAACAGAATTCAGGATCTGCTTAGAAATGAGCAAAGGAGCGACACAAAAGCGACGATAACACTGCAAGAATGAGCCGGAATAAGGCAAACATGAGCTTGAAGGAGGCGAATTCGCTGGGGATTCCATGCAAAGGATTTTCATTTTTCTCCGCACGCCAGTCCTTAGAAAATATGTAAATTTCCGCATACATATATGAGCACCATTACATGGTTCGAGAGGGGTCTCTCTGGCTCACCGCAGAGCCAGTAACAACTACGAGTACACCGGGTGGTAGCGCCTTTGGCCTTTACATTTGAAATGTTAAAATGCATTTATCTCCTGGGATGAAGGTGATGATGATAATGACGCCGGCGATAGGATCCTTGTTATGCTGCCGCCGCCGTAGTCGCACGAAAAGAATAAGGAAAAAGTGCGAATGATTTACGTAGGAAACATTTTGGTTCGGGCAGCATTAGTGGGAGCTGAACGGTTAGATGGATTCCGTACCCGAAGTGGGTGTGGAAATGCTTGAATTTAAATGCCTTCTCGTGAGATCCAACTAGAGTGGCGTTGCAGTTCCGAACCATTTTGAATATTTCATTGCAATCGATATGAGTTAGGGGTTTATGGGGCTGCATTAGGTTAACGTAAATCATTTTCTGAGGTAAATGGTCTAAGAAAATATTCAACCGCATCGTAGACTTTGCGATTGGAGGAGGAAGGATCAACGACCTTACATCTCGGCACCTGTGCTTGTTGAGATTGATATTTGAAAGCATTTTCTTTTTTGCCAGTTGATGCCGAGAATTTAATCCGTCCAAGACGATACTAAGGGCTAGATGTGACATCGAGTAGAATATCCTGGCGTGTAAGGGTAGTGCGGGATGTTACATTTTATTGATTTATAATTGAACTCACCGAGACCTCCATAAAAGGGTTTTAGAGAAGGTGACGCACTGTCATGAGACTTTTTCAACATCGTTCTTGAGAAGATTGTGTAAAACTCACTGGCCAACACAAGAGGCATGATCTTCCAGAAGGAAGTATACGCGGACGACATTGACGTGATTGGTCGAAGTCAGTGGGCCGTCAATGACGCGATTGCTGACTATTTTAATAAACGATACCAAAACTAAGTTTGGGCTGGTACAATGGACCAGTTTTTGAATCTGGGTGCTCCAGTTCAGTTTAAGGAAGAACACACACCATCGACAACTTGGCCACAACGTCAACGTAGGCAAATATACTTTCGGGGTAGTGAACGATTTTGTCTACCTCGGGTCCTAAGTAAACTGTAGGAATACCATCAGTTGCTGCTGTGGCAGAGAGTGTGAAACTCAATTCACGAACATCAACTCGCCATCGATCTCAACAGCTCAACATTTCACGCACCAGTCTGAGGAGAATTCTGCACAACGATCTTGGATTATCCGCTTACAAGGTCCAGTTGACTCAACAAAGCAATTGAAGACGCGAGATCATTCGCTTCATTATCGCTTCGCAGTTTGGGCCTATGAGCAGACCAGCTTGGATTGGACAACGATTGTGGGCGAAAAATCATCTTTTCTGACGAGGCGCATTTTCATTTCGGCGGCTACATTAACAAACAAAATTGCCACATCTGGGGCTCGAAAAACGGAAAACTCGCACGTTATTGTCGAGAAGTAAATGCATCCACAGAGAGTGACAGTGTGGTGGACCATTTTTCATCGAAATGAAACAACGTTTTGGTCAACGGTGGGCGCTGCTGAACCATGTTAACCAACTTTTTGTTACTGAAATTGAGGTCATGGATTTGGACGACCTCTGGTTCATGTAGGATGGCACGCCATTCCACAGAGCTCATGCCACAATCGATATTTTCCGCACCAAATTCCCGAATAGTGTTATCAGACGTCTTGGCGATATCAATTGGGCGCCTCGGAGTTGCGATTTGACTCCTTTGGACTTTGTTTTTGTGGACCGATGTTATGCTAACAATCCGGAAACAATTCAAGCACTTAAGGACAATATCACCCAAGCAATGAGTGACCTACAGCCCGAAACTATCAACAAGGTCTTGGAAAATTGGGGTGACAGAATTAGGGATGCAACATCGTTCTAAAAAACATCGATGGTTCCACGACAAAAATCGATGTTAAAAAACATCGGTATTAACAACGATACATCGATGTTTTTCCGATGTTTTATTTATCTTCTCCATCACATAAATTGTTGAATATATTTGCGATGCACTGTACCTAAACAACAAAATATACAAGTCTTACCATTTTCAACCCAAAAAAATTCCCGTCATCGTCCCGTTTCGTTGATGATTGAATTTTTACTTTATAGCTTATCGAGCCAACGAAAAACCCAAAGTGTCGTTGGAGGATGCTACGGCTTGGGATTAGGGTTCCCGAGCGGGCCCTTCATGCACGTTTATATATCGAGTCGCTTACTCCAAGATCGACACTCGCTTTCAGCCGCACCTCCTTGGTGAACAAGCGCTAGTCTAGCTGTTAACACAGATTCTTACACATTCAGCCAATCAGGAACCAACTTCGATTAGCTACCTACTCACAGTTCTATAGGAGTTGTATACCTAGTCTCCTTGAGGGTTACTCGATGCCCAGCGTGTGCCATTTGGAGGTTCGGAGTAGGACGTTCGACTAGGAGAGGCTAAGATTTAACAAAGTTGCATTGTACTGCGTATCTCTAGCTCCTTTACAACCCAAATACAAGCACATTTTATATATATCACACATCTTGTCAATGTTTAATGAAATGAATGAACGATGTCGATGTTTGACAGTTTTGCTGTCGATGTATCGGCGACGTATCGGTTATCAAAACATCGATGTTAATATCGATGTTCACGAACGAAACATCGATGTTTCGCAAACATCAATGTATCGTTTGCATCCCTAGATAGAATGCGCTACTGCGAAGCCAGCCAAGGCAGCCACTTGAACGATGTTGTACTTCATAATTAATGGGAATATTTGTTCTTATTTATAAAGCCATAATACATGGAAAAAATGTAATTTTGTTCATTTTACTGCATTTTTAAAAAGAAACTTGTATTTGGCCGGCTTTGTATATAAAGTCTGATGTGATCTTGGGCATAGCTTCTCAGCAGCCACTCGTGTTGTTCGTGCTATTTTTCTCTCACGAGCGAAGAGGACCTGCAGTTTAATGGCTATTCCGAACGGCGAGATTGGGACGATTTTTCTTAACAGTTATGTATATTCTTTGAGCATTGTCACTGGCTCGATAGAGCGGTGAAATTTGAAAATAATTGTGTATTCTGTGAACTGAACCTAGGCTGAAAGTCTAGTGTGAAACGATACACTTATCCGCTCACGATCCTACTTTGATTGAAATGCTGAAGCACTCTCTTTCATCACCCAGCCTTCGCAAGGGAGCACGCCTAAGGCAGCAATGTGATGTCAAGTAACACAAGGGATGAATGAGTTCACTATAAAGGGTTATTAATTTTTCGATTTCGAAAGTAAAGCTATATAAAACACACACAGCAAAACATTTCTGATGAAAATTTTAATTATTATAAAGTTTTGACTTTGCCATTAAGTGTGAAAAACAATATCATTCAAAATGATTCAAATGCGATTCTTTTGAGGTATTTTTAACCACTTTTTCGCACATTTCGGGCGGTATCTCGGCCCGTAATGTTGTTTTTTAATGCATCTAGAGTTCGGGGATTATTCGCGTAAACATGGTCTTTTGCGTAGCCCCACAGAAAAAATCGAACGATGTCAAATCGTATAATCTTGGTGGCCAATTGACGTCGCCAAAACGTGAAATTACACGACCAGGAAACCTCTCACAGAATAAAGCCATAATTGGTCGTGTTGTGTCGCTTGTTGTCCCGTCTTGTTGGAACCACATATCGTCCAAGTCACAATCTTCAATCGCCGGCCAAAAAAAATCGGTTATCGTTCGACCATATCGCTTCGAATTGACTGTAACCGTCCGCCCATTGGCATTTCGAAGAAATACGGACCAATGACACTTCTCGACCATAGAGCACACCAAACAGTCACTTTGTCTGGATGCAACGGCACCTCTTCGATCACTTGTGGGTTTTCTGAGCCCACCGAGTGATAAATGTTCCTCATCACTAAAGAGAATGTTGTTCGAAAAATCGGTGTTTATTGTCTGTTGTTCCAACACCCAAGAAGCGTATCTACGGCGTTGGGAATGATCCGCAGGCTTCAATTGTTGCGTAAGTTGAACTTTATAAGGATGGAAATGCAAATCCAAATGCAGAATATGCCATAGTGAAGTATGACACGTTCAATTGCAGCCAACGCTGGGAAATCGATAAATTAGGATCATCTGTAACACTGCAATATTTTCGACTGGGCGATGATGTAAAGGCCTTACGACATCAGTAACGCTTCTACTCTCTTCAAATTTCTTTACAATTTTACTGATTGGTTGCGTAGTCGGTCGATTATGACGACTATAATCATCGCGTAATGCGCAAAAAGTTGCTACGTTTGAATCAACACTTTTGTAGTAAATTTTAATAATTTTAACGCGGTGTTCGATTTTTAAGCGATCCATTATTGTAAATGGCAAACATTCAACTAATACCTTGACACTTCAAATGACAGCTGAGTTTGCAAGGTGCCAAATGCCAGCGCTACCAACTTCAAACTGCGAAATGAATGACCCTGTACAGTTTCGCAAATAATTGCGAGACATGTCCAATCACACTTGTCTATTTTACAGTGCTTGCCCGTTTATTCTTTGGTCAAATGACATTGTTATAGACGACTTTGGGGCATAACCCTTTGAATGACGAGTAACTAACCTTGTCATTGGCTCCAACAGGCAAAGGATACAAAAATCACGGATTGAATTAATTTATTTTACTCTCCACTCGCAATCACACCGCTTCTTCTCTGTTCCATAGCATCATCTTCAATAACTTTAAGTGGCATTTTTTAGTGCGGACATAATTTAATTACATTATCATCTACAAAATCAGTCCGTTGTATCTCATGAAAAAACAAAAGAAAATCCCCACCGCATCTGTCAATTAGCTGTCAAAACATGGAGAATATTTTAAAATTATATTAATCTCTAGCAATCAGTATTTAATTGGATTTTTCACACCTGCTCTCATTACTTCAACCCCGCCGCTCTCGATCATGGAGTCCTTTACATGCGTATCATTGACACTTCAACAACGAGTTCTGTGTGTGTGGCTCTCCATGTATTTTAACTACATCCGTTTGCGAGGTCCTTTCGATCCCATACCCATGCATGCTCGCATACATGCATTTATAGGGACGTTTGTCGATTGGATACGTGGTTTACTGTACATGAGGACACCAAACGTATTTGGTATGCGGAACGAGACCGTTATTTCATTTAAAAGCCTCCAGGGATGAATGAGTTAATTAAGCGCCTCACGGCCTGACATAATTTCTAGCCATTTATCAGTGACAAAATGACAGTATCTCCACTGCAGTGGGGTACAAAACCGAACCTGTTCACTGACACATCATGGCTTTCCAGTCAGAGCTGTACCAGTTGGCTATTGTCGATGGGGAGGACCACGATTTTCTCAAGTACATTCGAGTTCATATGGAATACCATCTGAAAAGCTAATGTGTGTGTCGCAAGTTTGGGTATCATTTGGTTTTTTCTTCGAGGGGGTGGTGGAATACGCCCAATTCTGTGGCCACAAACCATAACCGCTTAACTCAAGTTAGGACAAAAATGAGTTATAAGTACCATTATGTTCAGCATGTTTAAACCTACTTTCACTAAATTTTTTATGTCTTTTTTTAAACAGAAGTTATTTCAAAAAAGCCTGGTGTAGCCTAAGTACTAGTAGTAGTGCTGATTTGAAACTTTGACCGCCTCTCCTGAAAAAGTATAAAAAACGACTTCGGCGGTTATGACTTAATTATAACACCGTTACAACGTAACAACTAATGCACTTTACAAAGTTTATCTTCGATGTCCTTAGCAATCGAAAAGGGGTGCTTTAGAAAGCAGTTGAATGGAAGAAGCTGAGTCTGACTACATTGGAAAATAACACTTAGAAAGTTGAAAAACCGTGTACATATCAACGATCTAAGCATAACGCACAGGAGATTAAAACAGCATGAAGATGATATTGAATATATAAACACATACATATGTACCTCCGTGGAACAGTTGCTATCGTCAACAAGAAGAATTGAAAGGTAAGAATTCCATATACCTCCTAAGATATCTTTGGCTGCAAATGAAAGGGGATCAAAATAATAAAAATAACAGAATATCTGACAATCAATAACAATGGCAATGGATAATCGATGGAGCAGGAACTACCTGGTTTCCATGGTTAGATCGGGATCCTGGAATAGAGACGGCGGCGGTTGAGCTCTTTTCTAGGGCAAATGGCGACGCTTACAGCTTGCAAGAGGCTGACGGAACCGGTTCCTTCCAGACCCCTTGTTCGGGGCTAAACAAATGGACCTGTCCTTCCAGTTAGAGGTTGTGCACGGGGTTAACTTCCTCACCACGTAAAAAAAAGCGAGTTCAGAAACAACAACCTGCCTCGGATATGGACGGATTTACTGTTGACGACCTCAGCAAACAAGAAAAAGGATAATTACTTTCGGTCCTGCATGTGGAATGTGAGGTCCCTGAATAGACCACGTGTCGTCTGCACTAACAAAAGGCGAAGAATGGAAACGTTGTGAAAAGCCATCAGAGAAGCTGCTGCTGATGTGCTGCGTTTACAACACCACAGAAAAAAACTCTGGCTTGACAACGAGTGCAGGCAGGCATGCATGCATACGTGCAGAAAAGCAAGAAGGCTATAAGGCAACTCTGCATCGAACTACAAGAGCTGTTCGTGAGCTCTACGAACAAAAAAAGGAGGGAAGAGAACCGGCCTCTCAGGTAAAAAAAGAAAGAGCACGAGAAGCGCGTGATCGAGGAGATGGAGAGGTGTTATGGCAGGAATGATGTCCGAAAGTTCTAAATTTCGGTCAGAAGTCTGCCGGGACGATAATGGACAACTAGTAGCAGATTCGCAGGCGATACTGAGAATTTGTAAAAATCATTTCTGCAGACTGTTAAATGGCGATGAGTACACAAATACCGCTGCCAGAATGTTCCACTTAACACAACGGACGATGATAGAAGAGAATACCATCCCCCGATCTAGACGAAGTCAAGATAGCGATATCGAGACTGAAGTCTAACAAAGCTGCTGGTGCAGATAGTCTGCCCGCTGAAATGTTTAAAGTAGCTGGAGATGATTTGGTAGTGCGCATGCACCAGCTCATCTGTAAGATATGGTCGGAGGAAAGCATGTCCGATGAGTGGAATCTCCGTATCGTTGGCCCGATTCACAAGAAAGGAGACCTCTTTCTCCTTAACATCACCTATAAAATCGTTTCTGCCATTCTGTGTGAATGCCTGAAACGTTTCGTCACCAAACTGATAGGTCCATATCTGTGTGGTTTCAGGGCACGGAAGTCCACCATCGATGAAATCTTCACACTGCGAAAGATCCTGGAGAAGACCCAAGAAATGCAGATCGACACACACCACCTATTCGTCGATTTCAAGGCCGTGGAACTCTAAATGGGTTTGAAGCACTACGATCCCCAAAAGGATAAGCGTTTCTCTAGCACCGTCAAGTTGAAGTACATTCTCCGCTCAAAGATGAAGGTGTGCGTGCTCGGTGATCAACAGCATTGCGATGAGGCCCGCGCCAGCAACGTCGAATACATGGACGCTGAGGCTCTGAAGAAGCTAAACAAGAACAAGAAGTTGGTGAAGAAGCTCGCCAAGTCATACGACGCTTCCCTCGCTTCGGAATTGATGATCAAACAGATCCCACGTCTGTTGGGTCCTGGCTTGAACAAGGCCGTCAAGTACCCTGGTCTCTTCTCCCACCAGGAGTTCATGAAGTCCTACGAGTTGGATCAGAACATTCACTTGTTAATCAATTCCTTGGTCTCGCTGCTGAATAAGCATTGGTAAAACGTACGCTCCCTCCACATCAAGTCATCCTTGGGACCCCCACAGAGACTGTACTAAACTTTGTGCGCAGTTGTGTAAAGAAATACATTTTATAGTTTGTTCTCTCACGAGTAGAGGAGACCTACAGTATAACGCCGAGAAAAGGTCATGCCCATGATCATCCACACCAACAGATTTCGAAAAAAAGAACGTATGCGCCAGCAGTGTCGTGAATTTTATTTACTTGATAAGCCATTCCCTAAATAACCAAAGACTGTAAATGTACCTAATAAATCAATAAACAATTAACAATTTCTAAGTAAAATAAAAGTTAAAAACGAGTATTTTTTTATTTCAATTACTTCTTGCTAGTTGGCTTGGTGGATACTTTCTTTCTGCAAATAGTGTATATTATTATCCAACGTCCTAGTAGAGTATCTATTGATGGCGAATATTCCTCATCGACAATGACATACACGATCTCATTTGTGCCTCCTCACACGACGAGCTACGTTCTAATGTTAGGTCACCTGGTGAGGCCGACCAACAGACCAACTCCATTGACGGTTCATTTCTATGCTTCACCATAGGATTGGATGAAATTGTCAGCTAAGCTGAATCCAAATGATTGATGAATAACTGCAAAACTTTCGCACACCTCTGGTGCCGGTCATTGTGACAAGGAGTCACAGTGCTCTTTCAAATGAATTTGTGGTCGATGTATACCGAATGACCTTTTTCGCCGTTTCCTGTCGTTCAATGCTCCCCTCTTCACTCAATTCCACCAGATGGCTGTAGTCAGAGAAATTAATAATTTCGAAAATTCTTGCACAAGCTCATAGCCGTTCTGCAATACACCTCCTCCTGCTGTCATCCTCAGTGACAGTGAGACAAAGCACAACAAGCGCAACTCCTGCAAATGCACGCTACTCCGCAATTATTCAGCGGTGCCGCACGGCACCATTTGTCTTATTAATAATGAATCCTGGGCGAAGGAAGTTTTGTATACCGATTGTTTCATAAATAAAATGGCATCACAAATATTTATCCTTGCTCTGTTGGATAGTCGGCCTTAGTTTCGTTCTCTTTTTTGTGCGTCTCTCCTTCGAAACAATAAATAGAAACAATAAGATTGGAGACGATGGGTGGAGATGGGTGGGGATAGGTGCGGATAACCACGAAGATATCGGGCCTCGAAGTCCGCATTTTATTTGCTGCAGTAATTATGTAGTGCCACAGGAAAGCATGTGGCAAGACCGTGATCGAAGGACAATAGACGGGATTCAATGTTTTTAATTAGCAAATAGCCGGTTGGCTTTAGCTGTTTTACGGTCTGCTGCATCACAGGAGGGTGGCTACTCCTGAGGGATTAAAATTAATAGAGAATATACAAATCTGTGCGGTGAGAGGAAGGGTTGTTCTTGGACTATTACCTGGAGAATCACCGTCTTTGTTGATAGTGTAGGTAGTGGGCAGTGTCAATTAGATGCTTGGGGCAGCAGAGAGTCGTGTACTTTGTAAGATTCTCTGTGAAATAAGTCAACTTGTTTTATGATATGATCGGGGGTTGATTCAAGTCGCTTCTCGTCTTTATAACTTAAGGAATCCTAGCACCGCTTTAGGGCATAGGTTCTAAATTGAAATTAAGGGAAGAATATCGCCACAAAAGTGGAGAAGCTTTTTTCTAACCTTGGTGGAAAAAAGGGACTAGCTTCTACAGCAACCTCTCCTGTTGTGCGAGTGAAGGGAGTTTTATACCGACTCCGGAGGACGAGACCAACAACTTTTTCTATACAGTCATACTTCCTGAGTATTGTCTAAAGAATCGGAGTCGGGAATACACAGGGTGACCAGGTAAGAATGATAGGAAAATAAATTTAAATAAAACAATAACGGTGTGAGATATTGTTTTAAAGCTACATTTATGCCATTATGTATAGAATAGCATATAATTTAAATGGCAGCCTCGGCTTCGTTGGGAGTGCTTCGAGCGGTCGGTTCAAGTTTGACGACTCGCTCCAATATTTGCGACATTGTTCCGGCAATAGCGACTCGAATTTTAGTCTCGAGCTCGTCCAAAGTGGTTGACTTGCTAGCTAACTAAGACTGAAGACTTTACAAAGCCCCAGAGAAATTCACCGAGTAGTGTTAAGTCGCACGATCGCGGCGGACAATTGATGAAAGCTCGCCGTGAGATGATCTATTCGCAAAATTTCTCATTCATAACAGCTTTTTATCGCCTGTGAGGCATCTAGTGACGTCTTGTTGGAACTACAGCTCTGGTCATAAAAAATTAGTTAATATCACTCTTTTCCTAAGACCATTAATGGTAACGGTATCTGCTTCCTCATTTCGAAAGAAAAATGGTCCGATGATGCCACGGTGCCACTAACCGCACCAAACAGTCAATCTTTGATGATGCATTGATGTTTGATGCTCGAACACTTGTGGATTGCATTCCCTCAAATACCAAATTTTTACTTGTTGACATAGCCGCTGAGCCACAATCGGGCCTCGTCCGAGAATACGATTTTTTTTGGCAAAATCCGGTCCTCCGGTCAACATTTAATGAATTCACGGAGTTGTGTATGGGCGTTTGGCTTCAATACTTGCGCCAGCACAATCTTATAAGGAGGTAGGCTCATTCTCTCTCACTCCCTGGCGATGCGCAGATACGGGATACCAAGGCGGTTATGTTTTCTTTATTTTGCTTCAATCTTTGCGTGATCGGTGGATTAAGGTTTAATCGTGCTCACAACTTCTCCACGGTGCGACGAATTGCCTGCACACTGCGGCCATGATGAAGATTGATTTTACGCCGAAAATCATGTTGCGTATTTCTAACTGAGCCGGAATTTCGATAATATTTTCTAGTAGTTTCCGCACAATCGGCAGAAGTGAGACTACGCGTGCTAAAATGGCAAGTCCTACTGAATATTTTGACATTGAATATTGGTAGCTTTAATTGCTGTTGAGATATAACAATTGGAAAAAACGATCATTGCCATCTGGTCACACTTTATGAAAATGGTCTTCCAGCACAAATCAGTCACATAGAGATATCCAATTTCTACCTCGCTTGCACATATATATGTGTATATATGAATATGTGTGAGCTATGCCGAACAGCAGATAGACTTCCCCTACAAGCTGATGTAGTGAAATAGGCATAGACAGTGTTTACATGAACGGAGGAAGGCAGGTGTATCGAAAACAAAGTATTTGGAAGTTGGAAGGAAATGGTTTCGATTCGATGAAAATCCTGTTTCAAATTTGATTTTCCGATGAAGCATGTCCGTTTTTATCGCATATGACAGCGTGCATAGAGACGAGCCTTACAGCGCCATGTCTAGTTTTTACATTCCTGCCAAACTCGTCAGACTCAGCAGGATGACGATGGAGAAATCTCGCTGCTCCATCAAGGTCGAGACCTTCAATGTCAAAAAAGGTTGTAGACAAAGCGACACGCTGTCATGTGATTTCTTTAACATCATTCTTGAGAAGATCGTGCAAAACTCACTGGCCAACACAAGAGGCACGATTTTCCAAAAGTCCGTTCAACTGTTAGCTTACGCGGACGATATTAATGTGATTGGGCAAACACAGCGAGCCGTCAGTGAGGCGTTTGTTAGCATTGAAATGGAAGCGGAAGGAAGGGCAAAACCAAATTTATGCTGACATCGAGGAAGGAAGCACAACATCGACGACTTGGCCAGAACATCACATTTGACAGCTATAACTTTGAGGCAGTTAAGGACTTCGTCTACCTTGGCTCCGCAGTAAACAATACAAATAACATCAGTACCGAGATCAAACGCAGAATACGTTTTGCCAACCGCTGTTTCTTGGGCTCAGAAGGCAATTGAGTAGTAGAGTCTTCTCTCGGAAGACCAAGTTGACTCTGTATAACTGATCATCAAACCCCTGCTTTACGGCACAGAAGCATGGACAATATCACAAGCGGATGAACAATCTCTTGGTCTTTCGAGAGAAAAATTCTGCGCGCGATCTTTGGTCCTGTTTGCGTTGATGGCATTTGGAGGAGAAGGTTCAACCACGAACTCTATGGGCTGTACAGCGACATGAGACTAGCCAGACGTCTACGGATCCAATGCCTAAGATGGCTGAGCCATGTAGAGTTCATGGACAACTTAGCTCCATCCCGAAGAGTCTTCGACTCTGAGCCTCTTGGACAACGTAACAGAGGACGTCCACGTACAAAGTGGCGCACACAAGTCGAGAAGGACAGCGGCCGGCTTGTTGTGCGAAACTGGAGACAGCTGGGGAAAGATCGTGCTGGCTGGAGGGGCATGTTGGGCGAGGCCCAGGTGCACCTCGGACTGTAGCGTTCTAAGAAGAAGAAGTAGGTTCCATTTTCTACATATTTTCCTCAGAAAGCATTTCATGCCTATGCGATTCTCCGAGAGGCATCTAAACACTCATAAGTTTGTTATTTGTTGTCTTGATGATTTTTACAACAAAAAATAAGGGGAAGTTAGTGTTCACGAAATGCATTCATTAACTGATGGTAAAAGTCAGCTTTAGTTAAAAATAAACTGGGCAAGTGCGAGTTGTACTCGCACGAGGAAGGTTCCGTCGCATAATATTGATGGATTATTTTTGAATATCAAACGACGTTCCCAAACTATTTCAGTTGAATTTTCTTCTAACTTCAACCCAAATCAACCCTTCATTCATACATTCATAGATCCAATCAAACAATCATTCATCCATACATATATCTATACCTCTATCCAAGTCTCTCCAACACAGAAAATCCCTTCCATCATACACATACCTAATCACTTCTTATGCTTGCGGTGTGTGTGTTCATTTCTGTTGGGCATTTAGGGGTGAGATCGAAAAGATAACACTTATCAACGACTAGAGTTGTCGAACACAGCATGAAATTCACGTGTGAAAATGAAAATAGGGACGCATTAAAAAAAACTTTGGAGCTCTATATTTTCCAAACGGTACTTTGGATAAAAAAGTCTTGAAAGAAACCTCCACCTCATTTCAGATCTGTCGATTGATATATATTTCGATGGGGTGCGACAATTTTTCAAAATTAATGGCAACTTCACCTGTACTGGAGCCCCAAATGGCCCCACTTTTTAAATTTGGGTGCATGGGCAATGACATCTAGGCCTGAAGTACCTAATTCCAAAATTTCATGCCGATATCTTTATAAACTTCGTTGAAAAAAAAGTGTGGCAGACATGACGGACGGACGGAGGACAGACACTCCGAAATTATAAAGGTTCCGTTTTTGTAGACGGAACCTTAAAAATAGCTAAACATTAAAGTTAAGGTTCAAGAAAAGTATTCATTAAATGATGGTAAAAATCAGCTTTAGTTACTAAAACCCGCGAACAGGGTCCTTAAAATATTTACAGGTAGCTGCCAAATTCACGAATGTGTGACATTATTATGGGCAAACATTCATAAATGTCCCGCCATTTTCATGGGGTAATGATGAATTCAAATAAGTGTGAATGAAAATGCATTCATCATTAACCTTTAAATTTATGGAACAATTCGTGATTTACTGTCAAATTTTTTAATAGGCTAGGGGATTTCCAATGGAAAGAGCACTATCTTACATTAACCGCTGGGCGATACTTAGCTGTCTTAACATAAACTTAAAAAAGACAGAGATAATAGTCTTCACTAGGAGACACAAAATCCCTAACTTCAGAAACATCAGAATCAGTGATACGTGTTTGCTAATCTCCATGCAAGCTAAATTCCTTGGCGTAATTTTCGACAGGAAGTTTAGCTGGAAACCCAATATCGAAGAACGAATAAAAAAGGCACAGAATGCCTATTATGCTTGTAAACGAATGTTCGGATCAAAGTGGGGTCTACAACCAAAGGTGACCCACTGGATCTACACCTCTATAGTAAGGCCAATATTACACGACTGGATGGCGCAGTTGGTTAAGTGCCTGCCCCAAGTTCGAGGGGTCCCAGGTTCGATTCCGAAATCGGTCCAGTCACCATTTGCCGTTGGGATCAAATTAACGGCACTGGAGTAAGTTGCTACCTGGCAGTACAATGGGCCAGTTTTGAGTCTGAGTGCTCCAGTAGTGTTTATAAAATCTTCCAAAAAAAGAAGGCCAATATTACAGTACGGGGTCGTGGTATGGTGGAAAGCCCTTGACAAAAAGTTTATACTAGCACATCTGGAAAGGCTCCAACGCTGCATAGGAACTACAGGGGCACTCAAACATCAACTGCGTCACTAAACATGATTTTACACTTACTCCCTATCGGCCTGTTCGCCAAAAGCACTGTCCACAAGACGGCACTAAGACTTAAAGAGGCGAATAGTTTTAAGTTTAGATTCTTTGTGCATAGTAACATACTGAATATTTCCAATATCAATACAGATCACCACAGCATGATTTAGAATCATCATTCCAACGAGAGAGTACTGGAAAGCACGCAGTGCTGATCCACAAAATAGCATCAACATTTACACTGATGGCTCTAAGCAGAATGAACGCGTCGGTGCTAGAAACTATAACGCCACGCTCAACCACAAAATTTTCTACAAATTGCATGATAGTTACAGCATTTTTCAAGCCGAACTCGTTGCTATACAAAAAGCATCGGCAAGCTTATCTAATAAACCTGAACGTACGTAGGATGTACGTGACCAGAATACGACATCCGCAAAACCAAACTCTTAATCTTGTTACCCAGAGTGCACTACAGCACACTGGTTGGTATCGTTACAGGTCACTGTCTGTTGAGCTACCATGTTCGCAAACTGAGCCTAGTCTCTACCGACATATCTAGGAACTGCAAAGATTCAGCGATCAGTGAAACACTGGAACACGTCCTCTGCTTTTGTCCTGCTCTGGCCAAAACTAGACAAAAAAACGTTAGCACAGCTTTTCTTCAAATCGCTAAACAATATGGCTTCCGTGAAACCACATCTTCTCATCAAATTTGCAATAACCTCAAAATCCTTCTGTCTCAATAAAGGCTATTAGGTCAACACTTAGGTTAACTCTGTAAGTGGTAACACTATGGACCAAAATTGGTCTATGTGAGGCTCAGCCACCACCCCCAACCTAACCTAACCTAGGGGATTTCCAGCTGGAAAGGTACGTATCTTCATGTGACTAGTTTTTATATTCTCCGTATCGAATACTCGCTTCGAGTGTAGATGTCAGCGAATTTACCCACTACGCCACGGTAGCCACAAGAACACAGTTAACATCTTTGGTTTTATAGGACAATCTGCCATTTCGTTGCTTTCTAGGGCTCCACGGCCAGGAATCCATGCGATGGTCAAAAAATTTTTTTTGGCTTAGTTTATTTCCTTGTGTGTGTCGGGCCTAGGCGGCATTTAGTGTAGCCTGACTGCGATAAGATGTAACTGCATACATCATTGGTGCCTGCCTCAGGCAAGTTTCTATGACACAGACTTTCACTTAGGCTACGACCACGCAATGAGCGACGAGCGATTCAGTGATTGAGCGACGAGCGATAGAGCGACACAAAAAAATTAATACACATGAAATCATATAGATGTGGCCACGTAAGCACTGAGCGATTTGCGATTTTTTTAAGCGACAGAGCGACACGTCGCTCCGCAACCAAATCTGTTTTAATTTTTAAGTCGATCGCTGAGCGATGTTTGATCTCAGCTGTTCAAAAACCCCCCAGTTCTGTGGAAGGATAACCACAAGGACTGTAAAAATAAAAATATCACCGAAAAGCAGTGGAAATGAGTGGAAAGAAGTTGAAATGATGAGCTTCGTAAAGCAGACAGTCGTTCCAGATCCAACTGAAGGGAATCTGCGATAGCCAGAGGATTATTCATATGAATGCGGCTTTCAAATAAAAGACTACAACGAACTGAACTTGAAAATTACATATTCGCAACTAATCGCTCAGCGATGACGCTCAATAAATGGCCACCCATCGCTCAGACTCGTTGCTCTATCGCTCGTCACTCTATCGCTCGTCGCTCTATCGCTCGTCACTCTATCGCTCGTCGCTCTATCGCTTGTCACTCTATCGCTCGTCACTCGATCATTCAATCGCTCACTGCATGGCCGCAGCCGATGAGCGACTTACAGCTTTTTGGAGCCTTGGTCCGACAATGCCAACATCCCGTTGTCGCATGTCTAGTTTTGTTCCATTTGCTGTTAAAGGATCCAATTGTTTGACTCAAATCTTAATCTATTGTTGATCCTCCATTTACTATACCAAACGACACTTCAGCTAATGAACACAGAAGTTCAATAATTCCCCTACGATAGGGCCTCGCGCCCAAATCTGAGAGGATGACGATAGTCTATTATACTCTCTCCTATATTTGTAAATAATTCTAATTGTAAAATTCTGTTTCACAGTTTTTAAGCTTAAATAAATAATGCAAAGCGCGATGCGCGCCGCGAGGAAGGGTCCAAATTGACTTCCTGTGCAATCAATTACATAGCCATTGAATTCATGATTAAAGCCAATAAATTAAAATTACCTTTTTTGAATGGCAGGCATTAGTCCGGCAGAGAAATATGTATGTATGCATTATTTACACTATTACAATTTTTTTTTAGAAATTATTTGTTTAAATAAAGAAATTAATTGAATTGAAAAATTGGACAGCGCATGAAGTAGTCGAATGTCGAACTTTTCTATGTTTTTGCGTGAATTGACAGCTGATTCATTTGAAATTTATTTGGTTGCTGTTTACCTGTTTGTTGTTTCGGAAAAAAAGTGATTTCAATTTCAATTACATTTTAATAATCTTTGAAATTAATTTTTGTTTAACTGTGCACGAATATGGATGGCAAATAAAGCTCATTCAATGGGTCACCCCATTCCGTAGCAGAAACCAGAGCCAGAGCAGAGAGCCCAGACCAATATCGGTAACGGATTCTATTGTCCGGGGGTTTAAGCTTCGAATAGAAAGTAAGATAAGTCAAGAATGTACCCCGGCGCTACAGTCCGGGGTGGACCTGGGCCTCAACCAACAAGCGTCTCCAGCCTGCTCGATCTTTAGCAAGCTGCCTCCAGTTTCACACGCACAGTTGGTTGAGGTCCCTTTCCACTTGCGTGCGCCACCTGAGTCGCGGGCTTCCTCTACTGCGCCGTTCCTCGGGGATGGATTCGAAGACCTTCCGGGCCGTAGCATTGGTTTCCATTCGCTCTACATGACCTAAGCATCTTAATCGTTGGATCTTCACCCTTCTGGCTAAGTCGATGTCGCTGAACAGCTCGTACAGTTCGTTGTTATATCTTCTCCTCCACTCACCCTCTATGCAGACGGGACCGAAAATAACCCGAAGAATTTTCAAAGCAGCCAAGAGCAACCTCATCCACTTTTGACAAAGTCCATGCTTCTGAGCCTTATAGCAGGGCTGGGACGATTAAGGTCTTGTACAGGGTTACCTTGGTTGTTCGAGAGAAGCAGCGATTAGCAAGAGTTATTCTTCGTTTGATTTTAGCGCTGGTGTCATTGTCTGCGGTACCTAGGTAGACAAAGCCCTTGACTACCTCAAGGTTATACGAGTATCTGTCTGCTGTGACGTTCTGTTCGAGACGTCAGTGTTGAGTGTCCTCTCTGGTTGACAGCATATACTTGGTCTTGCCCTCATTTACCGTTACCATCCCCATCTTCGCGGCCTCCGTTCCAATACTCACAAAAGTGCCATCGACATCACGCTGTGTTCTT
This sequence comes from Myathropa florea, assembly GCA_930367185.1. Classification (NCBI taxonomy): domain Eukaryota; kingdom Metazoa; phylum Arthropoda; class Insecta; order Diptera; family Syrphidae; genus Myathropa; species Myathropa florea. The sequence continues at coordinate 107,727,770 of OV884002.1, forward strand.
CCGATTATGTCAACATCGTCGGCATATGCAAGTAGTTGGACGGACTTCTGAATTCTGATTCTGACGGACTTCTGATTGTGCCTCTGGTGTTGGCGTGCGAGTTTTGCACAATTCTTTCAAGAAGGAAGTTGAAGAAGTCGCATGACAGCGCGTCGTCTTGTCTGAATCCTTTTTTGACATCAAAGGTCTCGGTTAGGTCTTTACCGACCTTGATGGAGCAGCGTGCATTCTCTATCGTCGTCCTACACAAACGGACGAGTTTGGTAGGGATTCCAAGACTAGACATTGCTCCGTATAACTCGTCTCTATAGATGCTGTCATACGCGGCCTTAAAATCGATGAAAAGGTGGTGGGTATCGATTTGTTGTTCCTTGGTTTTTTCCAAGATCTGCCGCAGTGTGAATATTTGGTCGATGGTGGATTTTCCTGGCCTAAAGCCACACTGGTATGAACCGACCAGGTTGTTGACGAATGGCTTTAGGCGTTCATACAACACGGCAGATAAGATCTTGTATGGAATGTTCAGAAGACTGATGCCTCTATAGTTTTCGCATTTTAGAGGGTATCCTTTTTTGTCACCTTCGATTAGTATAAGTTAATTTATAATTAATGTTAGGATAGACAGAAAGGCAAATTAATAATAGATTAGATTAGCTTAGAGTACCTGTGTAGGGTCAGTAAGTTAGACTTTAAAACAATGGTTAAGATAGTTAAGCTAGTTAAGCTAGTTTTAAGTAATTTTTGTCTAGCATGTAAGTTAATGAATTGTTTAATAAATAAAAATGCATTAAAAAAAACATCCTTGTCGTCTCAACGTTCATTAAATAAAAAATGTCCTAACTTACTTGCCCTTTATTAAAATTACTCTGTAGACTCTGTCCATCTTCAGCACAATTATGAACCATAAGCTGATAGTCTGTTCCTCAATCCTCCACTTCGTTCGTCACTTTACCTCACTATTCTCACAACAAACATCTTTACTTCTTGTAAATATCCACCCATTATCCGTCCAAAATTAGAAGTCAACTTTTTTCTCCGACTCTGAGGTCTTGTGCATACACAGGTCTAGTCTCTATAATGCCATTAAAACGCCTTAATCATTGCATCCTTCAGTACAATACTTAAAACTCCCCATGCAACCCATTAAGATATCCATCCTGAACTCTAAACCGCATCGAGAGGTTAACTCTATTTAATGACCGCAGTTTAACGGTAACGTCGACCTCATAACCGATTAATAAAACTGCTCCCTACAACACCAATACCATTAAAAACTCAAAAGTTTTCATTTAACGACAGTTGAAGAAGTTACTACACCACAGTTCGTAAGCCCAATGGGTACAGTCGCTCTCGCCGGCAGGATCAAATGCACTTTTGCACTCCAAAAAATGATGCCACCGTCAAAACATTAAAAACTCATAAAGGGAGTGCTTCGTATGGCACAGCGTAATAAGCTGCTCCCAGAGCCCAACGTAACCCGCCACCAAACACATCAGCATTTTCCGAGCGAGACACGACAAATATTTACCAGCTTCGCCATCGTTTAATTGTGGCCATAACATTGACATGGCTTAGGGCAAGTGATGAGAGTGCAGACCGAAACAAAGGACACGCCAAGAGCATGGAAAGTTTCTGCCCATTTTCCTCGGCCACGGAGATGGTGTGTGATCTGGACTACAACTCTGCAAGTATGAAAATTTAACTCCTCTTCTGGACACGTGCAAGGGAACGGGCCTTAAACATCTTAATGGCTGTGTCGTCGTTTCGTTTTGTTGTGCCGAGAATGTTACCACAATGAGACGACAGGAAGCAGACATGAACAAGCGAGTCAAATGAATTTGTGGCCGGTCATGATGGTTATGTTCCCGCTATGACATGCTAGCTTTGGTAGCTGAACTGGAATTGCTAGTGTTTAATGTCAAAGCCTTATGAGTGGAATATAGGAAGCAGTTGCTAGACACGAAGACAACAAATGACAACATTACCGCAACTTGTAAGCCATGCACAATTTTGAAGAGAAACATCAGAAGAAAGAAGTCCACTCTGTAATCGATGCAGCAATTGGTGATGGCTTAGTAGTAAACAAAAAGGACATTTCACTCAGTAACTGCTGGAATTGATGCTGTGGAGTTCTCGCTTACTGGAATTATAGTTCCATTTTAAACAAAACCTCTGACTGTTCTGCCAGTGAAGTGAATTCAAGTTGTTTTTCAAACACTTGCCATAGGTTATGGTTAGGTTAGGGGGCTGCTAGTGAATTCACCAGCACACTTAGACCATGTTGGTCCATTGTGATACCCACAGTCAGACTACTACCACTTATCGACCGCTGCAGTGATATTGACGTTGATTTGATCACGGCAATTGGTGACTGGACCAGATTTGAAAAACCGGATAAAAGCGTATTAACTTTGCTTTCACTGGGATTCGAACCTGGGACCCCTCTAACCGAGGCCAGGCAATTAACCGACTGCACCATCCATTCGTTTTCTTTCACTTTCGACAAACTCGTTTGCTTAACGACAAAACTTTGCTCATTGCCACCATTGGTGCTACGCACATACCTCGTTTCAAACTTCACTTAGGAAACCTTTCCCTAGGTACTTCAGTTCCCTATTTTGGTCATTATCTTGGTCCCACAATAATGAAGGCCTATATTCACCCCTACCTCTCTACCTGGGCCCAGCTTCTATAGCACCCAATCCCTCACGAGTGGATGGGTCCTACAGTTTAATGCCGACTCCGAACGGCGAGATTGAGAAGCTTTTTCTAGACAGTTATACTTTTTGATCGTTGTCAGAACTCGAATACGGCGGAGCCGTGAACAATTGTTTTTCTGAACTGTGATTCGAACCTAGACTGTAAACTGTAGACTGCCACGGCGTCCACTTTCGTTTTATGCGGTGAAATATCATGAATGTGGGAATTACTCGCCGGGATAGGGTGAGAAACACGACAGTGCGCAAGGAACTCAATGTTGGGCAGCTGCTTCTTCGAACGGAAAGGGCTGTACTTTGTTGGTTTGGTCACGTGGCACGAATGTCCCCACGATCACGACTTCCGAGGCGTGCCTTGAATGCGAATCCATCAGGTTGGCGACCGCTTGGCAGACCTAGGATGAGATGGTTGGACCAAGTCCAAACACTCGCCTGGTTGCACTTGGGCATAGCTCCTGATGAGTTAGAGTCGATGGCGGAGGATCGAGTTGCCTGGAGATCTCTCATGCATGCATTGCCCCCGCGATCCCTTTAGTGGAACATGCGGGTCATTGAAAATGAGATGAGATGAGAGATGAGATCATGAACTTTCCAAAAGGTCATGCGTTGATGGTGAAAGGAAGGACGAAGAATGTGTTTAACCACAAACTGTACAGGTTGTACTGCGACATCGCACTGATCAGGGACGTCTAAAGTTGAAGCGCCATGTAGATCGAATGGACAAAACATTTTCAGGTCTAGAAGCCTCACTCACATAACCTAGAGTGAGGGACTGCAAGGAGCTGATAAAATATCACTCTGGCTGAAGAGGCATGTTGTCTGAGGCCCACCCTGGATTGTAGCATAAATTTAAGAAGGTGCTGAAGTCTTGTTTTGAGTTCTAAAAGAGGTAATGCAGTGAAATCAAATTTCCTGATGTTTTTTGGCAAATAGAACGTGAGACGTTGAATATACAGAGCGACGTACATGAGTATTTGCTTAGGGCGAAAAGGCTGTGGAAGAAGCAAGAATTAAAAGACATTCAACTCAATTTGTGAGTCGCCCTAGGGAAAATTTTAATTGCGGATAATTCTTCAATTTTTTATTTTAAGTGAAATTGGACCAATCTTGGCTTGCATATTAAGTAGAGCTCCAACGAATATAGGTACCTACTTACAGCTGTGTTCAAAATAATAGTAGCAGATAAAGAAAACAAATAATTTCAAACACATATTTTTAAGTTTTTTTTTCGTCAAAATAAAAAAAAATCCAAACCTCAAGTATAATTTAATGCTTTACAAGAACTCATTACTTTCTAAACTTATTAAATTTAATGAAATAAGCTTAAAATAAAATTAGCAAAGAAAATTCACAGTTCAAAAAAATAGTAGTATTCATACTATTAAGAAATAACGGCCTTTAAATGGCATCTGTGGTCACGAGGCTTATCCGCCTTAGTTGATTTTTATGCTTTTTCAGGAGAGGCGGTCAGAGTTTCAAATCAGCACTACTACTAGTACTTAGGCTACACCAGGCTTTTTTGAAATGACTTCTGTTTAAAAAAAGATACAGACATAACAAATTTAGTGAAAGTAGATTGTTCAAAACAGCTTTATAGCGACGCTGCATGGAGTCTACTAAGCTGTGGCAACGCTTTTCTGGGATTTTTGTCCAGGAATCCTCTAATATCTCCCAAAGGTCCCGATTGTTTGATGGTTTTGCCTTCTTTACCTCTTTTTCAATATCACTTCAAAGATATTCTATGGGGATGATGTCGGGGTACTTTGCAGGCCAAGTTATAACTTCAACCTCATTAACCAGAAACCATTCCTTCACTGCTCGACTCGTATGGTTCGGGCCATTGTCCTGCTGGAAGACTAATTTTAAAGGCATTTCATACTCGGCGTAGGGCAGCATAGTGTTGTTCAAAATATCAGCTTAGACATGTTGATCCATTATTCTGAATATCAGGTGTATAGGCTCAAAGCCGTAGTATGAAAAGCATGCCCAAACTAATATTTTTGACCCTCTGTGTTTTACGGTTTTTACGGTATATTTGGACAACGAATATACTGCCGAGAATCAGTACCTCCAAACAGAACGAATTTAATCTCCTCTGTCCACAATACATTGCGCCATTTTTCAACTGTGTGACTCTGTGTGATTTTTGGCGAATTAGATACGGCTCTTTAGGTGCTTCTTTGTCAAAAGAGGAACTTCCCGTGGACTTCGTACATCCAAGTCGTAATCTTTAAGACGTCTGCGAACAGTCACCGCATTTACAGGAAGTTGAAGCTCCTTTTGGATTTCAAATGATAAAGCACATGGATGCAATTTGCTGTATCGGACAATGTGTCGATCGTCTACTTCGTTCGTTTTTCTCTTTCTTGCTTGAGTTTCCGCCTTTTCAACATATTTGATGGCATTGGCTATCATTGTTGGCGTACAACTTAGCAAATTTTGTATTTCGGCATAAGTTTTGCCTTCTCTTCTTAATTTTTTAATGAGATCACGATTTTCTTTGCTGTAACGCTTGCCTCTTCGCACTGTGGATATTTTTCGCCAAAAAATTTGGTTTTTTATTTCGAATTTTAAAAAGACAAAGACAGTACTTTTCTACTTGAAACAAATCTTTTCACTGATATCACAAACTCGACTCACATGCATTGATCTTTAAGATATTTTCTATGAATTTTACAGTAATTTTGTTTGGCATATTCCGTTAGTTTCTGGAAAAAAGCTGAAAATCGAATTTCCATGTGGAAGCAAGCTGAAATATTCATTAAAGTATTGTTGTTGTACGCACTACTATTATTTTGAACACAACTGTATGTATAGACTTGGGGTTTAAAGAAATAGGCCTATTGTGGTTGCCTTCAGGGACTCCTGCCGATTTTTTTTCAAGAAGATTGGTTTTTTCTTCGAAAGAAAGAATTGTGTCCACGATGACAGCCTAAGAGGATTCAACAGTTTTGGAGATTTTTTTTTGATAAGATTCAGTGTTGATTGCATTGCTCGAACTGATGACACCAACACGATTTCTGTGATTCTAAACACCTTTCAAGAATACCTTTTGAGTGATACTTCATAACGATGGATAACATACTGCTACCACGATGCTATTGCGCATCGTCTCCACCTTAGCTAATCCCCCAGCCATTTTAATCTGGTAATCACTTCAATTTCTTTGAACTTCCTGCATCGAATTGTCTTTAAAACAAACTTAGGAAAAAAAAAACATCAAAGCTCAATCACTGTCCTTTCGAGCATATGGCCACGGAAGCAATAACGTCGTCCACACGTCCCACGATAGACGCAAAAGAGCACACTCAAACACACTCGAGCACATCCTCTCATCGTCGAATTTGATTTGTGGCATTTCACTCATCATAAATTATTCTGTTATCCTGCATAGAAACAGTTTTCATTTTTATATTTCATCCACATGTGAGCGTGTCCTTCTGGCTGACGGATCAAATTGAATTCCCCACGTTGAACCGCACGTCAGCCGCACGTCCACCCGACGTACTATTCGCTCGCTCGTTCATTCGCTTCGTCCTTTGTGCGTTGCCTCCATAACACGGAATTAAGTTATAGAAATTACGTGATTTTTATAGATACGAGCATGATCGACCGAGAGGGTGACCGTCATTGCACACACATGTCAGGAAGAAAGCATTTAAGCACTTCAAAGGACGACCGACAAGTCCTACAGTATCTTGTTGACGCGATTTTCTCTCTCTCTCTCTCTCTCTATTCCTTACCACATTTGGTGATTTATGGCCCTTTGTGTGTAACGAATTCGCCTCCCAGCCTTCGAGTGCTGCAAGACCAAACAGAACGACCAAATGTTGTCTTTATCTTCGGGAATCCCGGAACCGGGAGGTCAAGTCAGAATTTCTTCGTCCTCTGTGTGCAGAGGAAAATACTTTATCACAAATAGACCAGGAATCCTGATGTGTTCGTGTGTGCTCCGGGAATACTGTGCGAGTAACAGCAGGACTTGCAGCAGGGCTCACAACAGCAGCTGGTAATAGTGCTCTCGTGGCTTTCAGATGAGCATGAAGTCCTTTTAAAAAATGTAATAGCACTCGCACAAAGGGCGCACGATGTGTCCTTTATATTTGAAATGTTGTATCTTCACGGGTTCAGTTGATGTTCCTAGTTTTTCTGTTATTTGCTGGCTTCGCTATTCGAATGGCAAGGATATTTATTTTTATTTATTTTTGTTCTCAGCGTTGAGGGAAAACACTTGGTGTCCCCGTATTCTTAAAGCTCGGCTGGCTTGGGCTATGCTTTGTATGCACCGTCCCATACGTGCAAATGCCTAAACATACATAAGTCCCATGAAATGGTTCAAGTATTTGCATTTTATTCTATGAAATGGTTGCTTCTCTAGTTGACTTTGATCCACCACCAAGAAAGTCTAGACGAAGTGGTTTTTTGTACACGTTTCTTCGGTTTAAATGCGCATACATACGAGTCCACATCGGAAAGCTTTAGTGTTTTTTAGGGAAGGAGTTTCACGACGGAATTGGAGAAGTGAATATATTTAAGATAATTCCCGATGGTTGCTGTAGTCAATACCACGTTTTTTTTCTGTACTTTCAAGTGTATTTAGTGTTCAGTGGAGAGGCATTGGTTGGTCATGAGAGTCTATTTTTCTTCCACATACTGCTGCAGTCTACGCCTAAACCTAAAAGGCCTTCAAACTTCTTTGTCCTTCTCTTCCTTCCATCTTTTTATAAGCTTTGTTCATATTAATTCGAGGTGCAGGGTCTAGTATATTCGAATGCAAGTTTTGGGCCAGTATTTATTAGATTTATTAGTACATCCTTGAACCATTCAACCCGAATGAAAGGGACGATGTAGATCAACAATTCCATCCCCCCGACCTGGATGAAGTGAAAATCGAAACTGAAGTCCAACAAAGTTGCTGGAGCTGACGGCCTAGCGGCTGAGCTTTTCAAAGCAGCAGGCGATGACTTGGTAAAGAACATGCACCAACTCATCTGTAAAATATGGTCGGAAGAAAGCATGCCCGGTGAATGGAACCTCAGCATTGTTTGCCCGATTCACAAAAAAAGAGACCCTCTATAACTATAAAGGCATCAGTCTTCTAAACATTGCTTATAAGATCTTATCTGCCGTCTTGTGTGAACGCCTAAAGCTATTCGTCAACAACCTGGTCGGTTCATACCAGTGTGGCTTTAGGCCAGGAAAATCCACCATCGACCAAATATTCACACTGCGGCAGATCTTGGAAAAAACCAAGGAACAACAAATCGATACCCACCACCTTTTCATCGATTTTAAGGCCGCGTATGACAGCATCTATAGAGACGAGTTATACGGAGCAATGTCTAGTCTTGGAATCCCTACCAAACTCGTCCGTTTGTGTAGGACGACGATAGAGAATGCACGCTGCTCCATCAAGGTCGGTAAAGACCTAACCGAGACCTTTGATGTCAAAAAAGGATTCAGACAAGACGACGCGCTGTCATGCGACTTCTTCAACTTCCTTCTTGAAAGAATTGTGCAAAACTCGCACGCCAACACCAGAGGCACAATCTTTCAGAAGTCCGTCCAACTACTTGCATATGCCGACGATGTTGACATAATCGGAAGAACACAGCGTGATGTCGATGGCACTTTTGTGAGTATTGCGACGGAGGCCGCGAAGATGGGGATGGTAACGTTAAATGAGGGCAAGACCAAGTATATGCTGTCAACCAGAGAGGACACTCAACACTGACGTCTCGAACAGAACGTCACAGCAGACAGATACTCGTATAACCTTGAGGTAGTCAAGGGCTTTGTCTACCTAGGTACCGCAGACAATGACACCAGCGCTGAAATCAAACGAAGAATAACTCTTGCTAATCGCTGCTTCTCTCGAACAACCAAGGTAACCCTGTACAAGACCTTAATCGTCCCAGCCCTGCTATAAGGCGCAGAAGCATGGACTTTGTCAAAAGTGGATGAGGTTGCTCTTGGCTGCTTTGAAAATTCTTCGGGCTATTTTCGGTCCCGTCTGCATAGAGGGTGAGTGGAGGAGAAGATATAACAACGAACTGTACGAGCTGTTCAGCGACATCGACTTAGCCAGAAGGGTGAAGATCCAACGATTAAGATGCTTAGGTCATGTAGAGCGAATGGAAACCAATGCTACGGCCCGGAAGGTCTTCGAATCCATCCCCGAGGAACGGCGCAGTAGAGGAAGCCCGCGACTCAGGTGGCGCACGCAAGTGGAAAGGGACCTCAACCAACTGTGCGTGTGAAACTGGAGGCAGCTTGCTAAAGATCGAGCTGGCTGCAGACGCTTGTTGCTTGAGGCCCAGGTCCACCCCGGACTGTAGTGCCACCTTAAGTAAGTAAGTAATCGAAGGTGAATAATTCACCACCTTCACCTCAAACTTGAATCTTGATCAGATTTTTTCTTAACCTAACATAACCTACGCTAAGACTTACGAACTACTTAAAACTACTTAAACTTTATCCGTAACACAATACGGACGCGTGTACCAGGGAGTGTATGGTATTTATATGCTTGACATATATGTTTTATATGCCGTGGTGCACCTTTTTTTGTTTCTTTTTAAATTTTTTTTTTATTTTTTTTTATAGTTTTTTTTTTAGTTTTTATAGTTTTTTTTTTACTTTATATCTACCTTAGAAACCATGTAAGTTGGCCACAAAAGGTCAACTGCCATATTGTTTGTAGACGTGAACGGCGGCAGGGGCTGGCTTTGGTGTAACCACCAGTAAAAGTTTTTTTGGCGGACTGTGCCCTATCTCGGGCGGAGATCGCCCTACTGAACCGGAGAAGTTCCTCGTGGCTATGAGCGACGTCCGGTTCGTATTGGAGTCGCCTGTCCACTGTTCGGCGTACGACATGGAAGATGATGGGACATCCTTCCGTATCCTGGATCAGACCCGCACCCTCTCGTGGTACAATGTGTTTGGGTAATAAGCCCCAAAAATCAGACTGTTGGTAGAAGTCATCGCTCGTGCAATGTGACTTCGAATCAACTTAATAATTAAATTATCTATCCTGATCAGGTCTGCCACGTTGTACAAGACCTTGTTGGGATAGAATTTCTTGTACTCGGATTCGGGTGTGCGATACAAACGGAGGCAGGCCCGAAGACACTGCCTCTCGAACACCCTCAACTTTTCCATCTGGGAAGGACTCACGTTGAACCACACTGGACAACCATACACCATGATTGGCCGGGTAAGGGCCATGTAGCAGATCACCTTCACTCTGGTATCAAGTTGGCTGCTGTAAAACAACCTTGCCACAGCGAAGGCTTTCTTAGCCCTGGTGAGCGCTGTATCTGCATGTTTACCACCATACAGATACTGGTCCAACCAAATGCCAAGATATCTAACTACATTTTTCACGGCTAACGGCTGTTCTTGTGGGTCAACTATGCCGAACTTGCGCCAGTTTCTCTTCGTGTCCCTTGAGGCCTTGGACAGCGGGGTTTTGAAAAGGATAGTTTCGCACTTCCGGCAAAAAATCGTTAAATAAAATCGAAGTCATGCTGCAACAAACTATTTATTACTTCGACCTTCGGACCTAATCTGTACGCGATTAAATCATAGGCATAGGCAATTAAGTTTGGCATGGAACCAATAAGATCACTAGTGAATAAAGCGAACAGGGTCGGCGAACCAACTGTCCCCTGTTGCAACCCATTTTTAAGGTTCCGTCTACAAAAACGGAACCTTTATAATTTCGGTGTGTCCGTCCGTCCGTCCGTCCATCATGTCTGTCACACTTTTTTATCTCCGAAGTTTATAAAGATATCGGCATGAAATTTTGGAATTAGGTACTTCAGGCCTAGATGTCATTGCCCATACACCCAAATTTAAAAAGTGGGGCCATTTGGGGGTGGCTCCAGTATAGGTGAAGCTGTCATTAATTTTGAAACATTGTCGCACCCCATCGACTTATACATCAATCGACAGATCTTTTGAAATGAGGTAGAGGTTTGCTTCAACACTTTTTTATCCAAAATACCGTTTGGAAAATATGGAGCTCCAAAGTTTTTTTAAATGTGTCCCCCCTTGCAATTTCTAAACCAAAGTGTTAAAAAGTCTGAAAAAATCACAAAATCTTGGCTTCATTGAGTACTTTCACTTAAAATAATTTCAAGCATTCTGGCCTTAATAGTTTTCGAGGTATTGGCTAAAAACGGTCAACCGTCGACATGCGAATTTTGAAGATCTGAAAACGCAGTTTTGAAGACTTCAGCGTAAGCATTAAGAAATGATAAATTTCAAAATATCAATTCATGTTGAAATTTTGAGATATCTAAGATTTAAAATGATCACTATTTTCATTTTCACACATAAATTCCATGCTGTGTTCGACCACTCTATGCGTTGATGAGTGTTATCCCTTAGAACAATCTCAACCCCTAAATGCCCAACAGAAATGAATGAACACACACACCGCAGGCCTGAGCAGTGATTAGGTATGTGTATGATGGAAGGAATTTTCTATGTTGGATAAACTTGGATAGAGGTATAGGTACGAGTATATGTACGGATAACCGTTTGTTTGTTTGTTTGTGTGGCTGAATTTAGTAATGAATAGTTGACATGGGTGTAGTTAGAAGAAAATTCAACTGAAATAGTTTGGAAACGTCGTTTGATATTCAGAAACCATCCATCAACATTATGCGACGGAACTTTTCCCGTGCGAGTTCAACTCCCACTTGCCCAGTTTAATTATGTTACAGATCGAGGTAGAAGTTACGTTGCCATTTTTCACAACGAACGTCCTTCCTGTGATCATGTCATGGATCAAATATAGCAATGGTTTACTGATGCCGAGCCCGACCAACCTGAGGAAAAGGCCTTCTAACCATACGGTGTCGAACGCCTTTTCCATGTCTATCAAGCAGGCACCCGTGCATTGAGTCTTATTCTTATTCCACTGGATGTCGGAGACGAATTTGTACACGGCATGTATGGTGTAATGCCCCGACCTAAGGCCGAATTGGTTGTCCGGTAAGATTTGTTTTTCCTCAACCCATTCTTTCAGAGTTCTAATGACAATCTTCTCAAAGACTTTGCTTATAAGCGGAAGAAGACTTATCGACCGGAGATTTGTCGGGATTGAAGTATCTTTGTCCCGTTTAGGGATAGGTTGTACTACAGCTGTCTTCCAATGTGCCGGGTAATATGCATTACTCAGAGCATTGCTGAACAGGGTTGTGTATATGTCCACCGCCTCAGAGGGGAGAAGGCGCAGAACAATATTCGGTATCCCATCGATTCCCACTGACTTCTTCTTCCTCAGTGAGTTGAAGATACCCTGGAGTTCATCTTTCGAAATAAGGATGGAGTTATTTTCATCATCGGCGACAGCTTTATTTACCAGGAAATCGTCAGTGAACCTAGTGAAACCAAGATTCTCGGATCGCCATTGATTTATCCCATTCCGAAGATGGAAGTGGTTTAGCAAGGCTCTGATCTCCAAGTCGTGGTTCGGACTACGGGGTTCGTTGACCGTGTACACTTCCTGGAAGACAGCACCAATTGCTTTCACCTTCTCCTGGGGATCCTCAAGTACGAAGAAGTCGTTATCAAGTACTGCCCCAACTGACGTCAGTAGGTTCTCTATTCTATCTGATTCTTGGCACCTTCGAAACAAAAGTTCTACGTCGGATATTTGGTCCTGTCTGCGAGGAATGCGAATGGAGGAAAAGACACAAAGGCGAACCCAATGAGTTGTACGAAGATGTGAACATAGTCTGGAAGCCAAAAATCTGTGGACTAAACTGCCTCAATCACATCGAGCTAATGAGCACAAATGCTCCAGCCAAGAAAGTCTTCGAATTTGAGCCTCCTGGTTCAAGAAGGAGAGGAAGACCAATCATTCGGTTTACACACCAAGTGGTAATGGATGTAAAACAACATGGTTTTGATGACTGGAAGCAGCGTCCCCGGACTCGTCAGTGATGGAAGGCCGCAATAACTCAGGCTCATACCCTCCATGGGTCACAGGCTTAGATGCAGATGCTTTTGTAAACCTTACGAGTGACTTGAATGAAATGTCATTTCATTACTTGCTTCATATCAGACACATGTCAGAATAATCAGAAGATGTGTTCTGATCAAAATCCACTTCCTCTACACGAATCCTATTTATTTCCAATTGTTCACCAATGTTTAGATCTTATAAACTACAACTGATGCTTTCACGTCACCCAGTCGACTTTGTAATAAAATATGTATCTCGTCGCAGATGTACGGGTGCCAGATACACATAAATCGTTTTGCAAGAAAAACCAAAACGACTTGAATAAGACAAAAGCTATCCAGCAAAACCCACAGCCATTGTGGTCATATAATCAAATTACGGTAACAAAGTTCAATTCCACCTGACACATAAAACAACCAACAAATTGAGTGACGTTGTCACCCTCCTTGCCATCAGTGGTTTCGCCCAACCCATGCCACGTCGCTCTAAATTTCACTTAATGCAAGCAAAAGTGCGCGACACAACCAACGAAAATGATAATAATATTTCATTTCTCTTCGATGCGAGCAGCTCGGTTTTTCGTCCTTTAGTCCCTCTGCCGTTTTTATACAACAACACGTCCGGGTCGTAAAGTTTGCTACCGAACTGTACGCCAGCAATAGTGTACACTGCACAAGGAGAGCATTCGTCCTTATTGCTTTCTATTTGGTGTCGCTTTTATTACATTGCAATAATGCAGAATTTCGAATGTCCTTGTTTGGAGAGAAATAACGAAAGCGTCTTCTTCGAGACGTATCGCATTATCCTGCGAACTCAAAATGCCAGCCAACCCTCGCGGACGCGGTCTCGCATTATAGTGTGGGCAATAAAGTGAAGCCAAGGAGGCAAACCCGCAAGTGAATATTCTTGTTTTGATTATATGGTGTATGCTTCCTCAAGGTCCTATTGGTAGCAGAGCCAGTTGAACTATGGCTGGATGTGAGGGGTGGCTGGGTGATATTTTCTTTCCTTTTTACGATGCAGCCACGTGTCCCTGCAACATTTACTTTTTCATTTTATTAGACTCGCTCTGGATGTGATGCATTTAAGGTCTTCCTGTGCAATGGCAACCATGTTGAACGTTTTGCATTTGTCACAACTCTGGATCTGGTATGTGACTGGTGTATTTTATTTCTATACTCACTTTGAATGCCACCGTTTGCAGATGTGAGGATTAACTTTACTCTTATGCACTTCAATCAGCATTATGCTCCATCCATGATCAACATTTAGCTGAAGGGTAATATTTTATGACGGCTCCGAAATGCTACGAAAAACATCGAGATGGACCAACTTACCACATCAACACAGTTGGAACCAATAATGTTTTTGAAAGTCCAAGACTGTAAGGTGGACAGACAAGCTGTAAGTTCATTACACCCGTTGTAGAGAGTCAACATTTTGGCAATGTAATTATCTGTCTCAGTCTGCGTTCAAATCTCAGTACAGACAACAATTTTTCACAAAAGAATTGTCCACGGCCCCACCTAGTTCGAGTCTCTGACAATGCTGCTTGGTTTTAGGTTAGGTAAGATTAAAGAAGGGGAGTGTGATGATAGAGACATCACTCCACTCGGATGCCTTAGCCCAATTGTGAATCCCTTCATTTTTGCGGAACACCAATTTTACAAAGCTAACCTATCACGTGATGGATGAAACCACCCCGTGCTCTTTATAAATTTCAAGGGATTCAGTAAATCTGCGTTAGTTAAGTCCGCAGTCTCTGTGAAGAATCTTTGGCCCAGCGAAGTTAGGCGCCTGGGCAGTGGTACAGCAGATGTTGGATCGTTTCGGTCTTTTCCTCATCAGCGCAGCTCCTGCAGAGATCGCTGACCTCCGCATTCCATTTTCGAAGCATTGTTCCAATGGAGCAATGTCCTGAGCTTACTCCGACGAGCACGCGGATCGAGTTTTGTTCCAAAGCTTCTTTGTTTTACCATTGTTAAGCTCTGGCCATGTTGATATTGTCGTGTGGCAATCAGTTTTCACAAGCCAAGACGCGTTTTCTTCTTTATGTACTTTTTCGTTTATGATCCGGTACAATGCGCTAATCGGTGGCCGCAATGACGTATCCGTTTCAGTGATTCCCATTTCAGACCATCGTCTAGCCAATTCGTCTGCTATCTTGTTCCCTACGATTAAGCTGTGGCCCGAGACCAGAGTTTGACTTTGTAATGTCTGATAGACCTCAGTGAGTCGCGGCAATTCATAACAGCCTTTGATTTCATAGTACAGGATCCTATTGAGTGCAGTTTGGCTGTCTACAAAACTGGTGATATCCGATAGTGGGTTGACGGTTTCTTGTATGCATTTGGCCGTCTTCTCAACCGCCAGAATTTCTGCTTGGAAAACACTGCACATGTTAGGAAGTCTAAATGATTCCTGTTTGTGCAGGGTGTCCGATTAGATTCCTGCCCTTGTACCTGTGACCATTTTTGATCCGTCAGTGAATAGGGTAATCTCGTGCTCGTTGATAAAGGCACTCGATGACCACCCGTCCCTGCTGGGGAATAAAATTGGTATCCTGAGGGAGAAGTCATTGTAGGGAGATATAAAGTTGGTTGTAGCTCTGAGGCTACTGAAACCATATTTCTTTCCCAGATCATCTATTGTGCTATCCGATCTAGTGTCATGAAATCCGATCTAAGGAAGTTATCAAATTTTTGAAGGCGGCACTTAGATCCTAGCCTAAAAGAGGGGGGTACAATAGATCTTTATGGTCGCAGTACTAGTGTTACAAATGTGACACACCCTGTGTCTTCAATTCAATTCAATCTATTGTGCTACTTGGTCTTAATAAGCACACAAGCCGTCTATCGACATACTATTAAATAAAGATGAGCTCTGACAGCCTTTTCGTCGAATGCTCTATTATGTACAGTCAGGAACATTCAGTTTCAAACGGGTACTAAGCATGGTGGTCAGTCAATGATGGTATGGGGTTCCATGAGCCATGAAGGAGTTGAAAATTTGGAATTTATTGATGGAAATATGAAAAACGAAATGTATTGGCAATTTTAAAAAAAATTTTGTTCATAATGCTCAAAAGTTGGGGATAGAAAACACTTTCCATTTTTACCAGGACATTGACCCCATACATAAGCCTTTGCTAGTGCGAACGTGGTTATTATACAACTTTCCCAAAGTTATGGAAACACCTCAAAGTCCAGATATTAACACGCTCGCACATTTATGGGAGTATCTGGACAAACAAATTAATTCGAATAACCAAACACGGACCAAAAGCCAATTACAGCAAGTCATTTCAGAAGAATGGGCCAAAATTCCACCAAAGATTACTGAAAGATTGGGTGAATACATGCCAAGTCGACTTACAGCCTTAAGTAGAAAGTAAGGACAATCCAATAAAATATTGAAGATTTTGTTAACTTTTTGTTTATTTATACAATATATTTTTTCTTTGTCGTATGAATATGAATGTTCCTAAATTTTTGTTCTTTCTATCTTATTTTATTTTATTTCATTGTAATTATGCATTTTTTTTTCTCTATTTAGTGTCTAAATACTTCAAAAAGTAATTAAAAAATATTCAAATGTGTTTGACTTCCAAGGCTTTCATTTAAATCACGTTTATTATTCAAAATTGCAGACGTATGAAACTGAATGTTCCTGACTGTACCTATGTTCAAATAGATCTTTCATATGTCCAAGGCTTTCGAATAAATAATTACTCATGCTCGCAAATCACAGACACAAGCCTAAGATTCCTATATTTTCCAGATCTTTATTATTAGTTTTTAACTTTAAGCTTTTAACTTTTACGACAAACATAAAACCGATAGTGGAATTTGATCAGTCAAAGAGATACTAAGAGAAAGATAAAAAAACTGTGTGCAAAAATCTGCTTCTGGAAACTGCCTCATCCCGGGGATATAGAATTGCGGTAAAGAAGACTGACATCAATAGAGTTAAAAAGTAAAATCTCCAGAGAACTGCCGAAATAATTTATAAGAGCACAAAGGGGCAAACCCAAGCCTTACATGACTCAGGATTCACAAATTTGTATGCTTTCATGGTGAATGGCTTTGCATTTGAATTTATCAAACTAGATCCAGTGTGCATTCATTAGCTGCTGTCCCTGTGAAGTGAAGAACGACGGCTCCCTTGTTTTCCGCCTTGGGTTAACAATAATATAATTACAGTCCGAGTCCGAACTACAATCCGAGGTGGAATTGGGACTAGCTTCTCAGCAACCACTCGTGTTATCCGTGCTATTGTTCTCTCATGAGTGGAGGGGACCTAAAGTTTAATGACGACTCCGAACGGTGAGATTGGGAGGCTATTTCTAGACAGTTATACTCTTTGAGCATTGTCAGTGCCTCGAAAGAGGTGGAGCCGTGAAAAAATGTTAGGTGTTTTTTTTATAGATTCGAAACTTAAACCTTTGTTTAGTGGATACTATTTCATGCTGTATTCCAAAATATAACTATTATTACACTTATTTACAACTACGTTCACCGATTGTCTCTATTGTCGTTGGTTTGCTAATTTCAGGAGATATTCATTTAAGAGGAGTCTATCTACTTCGGGGCAAACTTAATCTTCACAAACGATATCTTGGTGGAGACCCGGCGCAGAATCGCCCTTGGCAACCACTGCAACTTCAGTTTGTCCAAAACAACTTGGGTCAAAACTCCTGACTCCAAGGACCAAAATCATGCTCGACAAAACTCATTTCCTACCAGTCTTGCTGTATGGAGCCGAAAGCTGGTTGATAAGCAGGATGGCAGATCTGATTCTTAGTGCCTTTGAGAGAAAATTCTACTTTGGATATCTGGCCCTGTCTGTTAGGAAGGCAAATGCAGGAGAAGACGCAACCGCGAACTCTATGAACTATACCAAAACTGCTGTAATGTATGGCATCTGAAAGTGAATACTTCTAAGTCAAAGCAATGATCTTTAGAAATGGATTTGGACAATCGATATTTTCAATAGAATAATGATTTCGTCAGATCCTTTGTTGTCAAGTCTTAGGAGTCAAAACATTTTTGTTAGTCTTTTGTTCAGATACTATAAATTTGTATGATGTGGAAAACATTTGTTTCGAAAATGAATAAACTAAATTGTGTTAAATATTAAATGTATTATTTATAAATTATAGGATTCAAAAACCGAAAACAGTACTCATAGTTTTAATTTTTATTAAATTTATCGTATACTTATTGTTGACAAAACATTTGACTTTGAAAAAGCTACATTATCCTAGATGATAAGCACCAAAATGAAAAACAAAGATTTTTTTCTGAAAGTTTCACGTGAGCTTATAATGAAACAACCCTCCAAATTTGTTTTTTTTTAGTAAAAGTAAAATTTGAATTTGTTTTCACTCTTATGCAATGCTTTAAAACACAAAAGGTCACTTTAGACCTTTCAAAATAATTTATCGCACAAAACCACTACTTTTGCCCCACTGTGACGTTTAAAACAAGAAAAAATTACTTGGGAAAACCAGGCACTAGAAGTGTTTAAGGAGTATATATATCTTGGGCAAAAAAGTCAACAAATTGCAGTTGGTGGGGCAGCCTTAATAACTAAATCGTTCCCCAAAGTATCATGTTTAAGGTTGGGATATATTTTAATTTGAAGAGGTTGAAATACTTTTAATATATTTCCTAAAGAACTTTTTCAGACCGTTTCAAAACACACGCACATAGTATACAGTGTGCATAATTTATCTTGGTATGTAAAAACTGAATAACTTCGACATTTAAGAACCGATCGACTTGAGTAGACATGTTTTCGAAACGTGAACTCAGTTGTAGTCAATTCACACCGAAGCAACCCGCCGAAATAGTGACGCTGTACATTGAAAATAGTCGCTCAGTTGTGTTAACTCAACGCGCATATCGTCGAAAATATCGTGGCAAACAAGCAGCTTCTGGCAACACTATACGTCGTTTCGACAGAGACAGTGGGTGTTGAATCGACTGACGGTCAGACTTCCAGTCAAATCTAAAGGTGGTGCTGGCTGAGAAGATTTTTTTTGAGAAGGCCAGTGTGTTGAGGAGAATTTGCGTGATGTTCGTGCCACAAATGGACTGTTTTAAGTCAGACCGCTGTGCTAGTTACTACCCGTCCACCCAAAAAATTGTTCCAGTGGTGGAAGGTAGGAAAGTATGTTCAGTGCAGGATGGTCTTGACTTAAATGCTTGCCGACCTTTGCACGCGGTTAAAAAGGTTGCAGTCTTGAGAAAGCTCCGCATATAATTTATAAGAGTAGAAATGCGTTCACCTAAGACCCACATAATTCAGACTTCCCAAACCTGCTCTGAGTGTTATGTTGGTGAATCCCTCTGAGTACTTTCCAGAGAGTAATTCAAAGGTAGAACGACTGGATGGCGCAGTTGGTTAAGTGCCTGCCCCAAGTTAGAATCCCAGTGAAATCGAATCTGGCCCAGTCACCATTTGCCGTTGGGATCAGATAAACGGCACTGGAGTAGGTTGCTACCTGGCAGTAAAATGGACCAGTTATGAGTCTGAGTGCTCCAGTAGTGCTTCAAAAATATTACGAAAAAAAAACGTTGTCGACAGCAATCTTACCAATAATCCAATAATAGTCCCCATATACGTTTCCATCGTTTATTACACCCAACTTGAATTACGAACAGTAGACTCGCTCGAAAGCAGAAATTCAACGCAGTTTGCTTGCGTCTGGTGGTGGAAGTTGAATCTTTGGAAATCGTTTAAAAGTTGACAAAAGAATGGAAAGAAAAACCTTATAAAATTGCTGGGTTCGAATATAATAAAAGTTTATTTGGATTTGACGTGCGTTGATGGCATTTACAAAGTGGGCTTGCTCTGGCCTAGGGGGTTATCTAGCCATGGATACACTTCTGGGCAACTGCTGCAGACATTCAACCAGCGCTTGTCCTTGGTATCGACCTTGTCCACCTCACAGAGGGTTGCCCTGCAGGTATCATCGTGCTTTGCTGGGCAACCACGGAATGGTTTGCCTTCGATTGGCCGTTGCAAGTATTCGATCACACGAGCCGCTGACACAAAGTAGACGTCAGTGTGTCGGTTCATATACCCAATGAAGCTGTTAAAAACAAAGCGATCAGTTTTTTGTTGCAAATGGTCGATGTTTACCTACTCTTTAAAGGCTTCCAAGTAGTTCTCACCCTTCTGGAACCATGAGGAGTGAAGGTAGGCGCCGAAAGGAGCGCGATTGCCGAGGTAGTGGCGATTGAAGTTGCTGATCATCCATTCGAGGAGCTGTTGTGGGTCATCCTCTGGCATATGAATGCAGGCATCCAGCATGGCGCACTTGTATCCTTCAATGTCTTCCCAGTTGACTAGAGGATTAATCCATAGTCCAGGGAAGGATGCATCCGGGCACCTGCCAATGGGGCAGTCTTGAATTGATTTGTAGTCCAGGGTGTAAGGCCAAAGTGCGGGTTCGGTGAATCTCTGAGTTGGCCAGGAGCTATCGTAGAGCAGACCCAACTGCTTGGCAACGACGTACGAGCTGTTTCCGGGGATCTCAAAGTGTGGCATGCGCATTCCCTTAATATCATGTCGGTCGATTTGGGCGAAGTGTTCAATCATAGCGAGTTGCTGGCCGAATTCTCTGGCCAAGACATCGACATCAGCCTTCTTCCAGTAGGCCGTGCCCATTCCGTGGGTGATGGAGTGCAGTGCCAACTCATGGCCCTGTCCCCAGAGCTTATGGACCTTTGTGTAGTCGGTGTACTCGTGCGAGAAGTAGAAGGTTGCAGCAGCTTCACAGCCATCCGGGTTGCGGACGTCTTCGAAGAGTTCCTCAAAGATTTCATAATTCAATGCAGTGATGGCATCATCGAAGGTGATGGTAACGAGCTACAAATTGAGGGGTAATAAGATTTAAGGTTGGCGGATGTGGAAAGGAGCTCACCTGTGGAATCTTCTCTGTTGGAATGTTGCCTCCCAATTTAACGTCGGCACAACGGCAGTCGGGCAGGCGACACTTAGCATCATCACAGGACTCTGCCAATTTGAGTCCCAGAGTGACAGGCTCTTCGGCAACTGTGGATGGTTGTGGTGTAGTGGTCTTTCTGCGTCTCCTGCTTTGTGAACTTGGAGCGGCTTTGTCGTCGCTATCTGCAACCGAACCTTTTTTTAATGGAGCGGACTCGGGTTTCAGCTTCTCGGATAGTGTGGCAGCGTCTTTAAGCTCTCCAGGGGCTTTAGTGTCTGGTACAGTAGCTGCGAATAGGCCGTGGAGCAGCACTGCTGCAATTAAAGCTACTTGGTATATTCTCATTCTGTTTTTTTCGCTGCTCTGCCAAAGGAACTTGCGACACTGTACCTGAGATACTCTATTCTGCGCAATGTGGACGCTTTTATATCAGGCAGGGTGCGCGTTATCTCAATTGGGTGGAACGGAGTTAAAACCATTTCACTGTTTCGGATGGCGGGTGTGTCAGTCACACAGCCTGTAAGCGGCGCGCCAAAAATTCTGTGGGAAAAAAACTTGACACGGAAACATCGTTAAGTCTGTGTTGGGCTTGTTGCGCTCGTGTGCGTAAGACGGGCGGGCATTCGCTGAGTGCTTGCAGTACAATTTTTGAACATGTGTAGTTGATAAGCTACCGGGAAACGAACTCATTGACAGGGTACATCATGACGGTGTTTTACATTGAAGATCTTTGGGAGTAATGAATGACCTTGACCTAGATTGATAATGTCAAAATGTGCTGAGTTCATGACCCACAGCAATTCCGAGGAAGTGCTCGAAAAATTCGATAAATTAAGCAAATTTTGGTAATAAGTAAATAACTTCGGGAAAACGCTTTTCTTTGCCGAAGGTGTGTAAGCCCTACACTGGAGCATTCAAATTAAAAATCTTGTCCATTGTGCTACCAGGCAGCATCCCGCTTTTGCTGCACATTTAGATGCTTTGCTAATGAGTAGTGGTCCGTTAGTAAGCCGGTAAGTGGTGTGCAGACTTTTCTGTCAAGGGATATCAAGAATGGAAAAAGATCTAGCTCTAGTATTCTGCTGGTGACTTACGTTCGAAGATTTTTGAAAAAGTTGTCCTCCACTGCCATGGGACGGAGGGCTGATAATTAAGTAAGTAGACATTTTTGAGCACTATGTACGGACATGATTAGGCCCCTTCTCTCTTATGCATCGGTCGTTTGGTGGAATAAGCTTTCGCGTAAATACGTAACTGCTGCTTTCACCAAGCTTCAAAGAACGGTCTGTCTTGGCTGCATAGGGGCCTTCCCTAGTACGCCTGGCTCTGCTCTTGATGCACTACTGAATTTCCCCCCCCCCCCATACATATCCACATCATGGGGTGTACTCTCAAGGCCATCTTCCGTTTAAAAAGAAGTGGTTTTTGGTACAGCTCGCACTGGAGTTTCGATGACCTTGGGCACCGCATTTCCTTTGACCCCGTTTTTCGTTTTTAATGCATTTTTATTGATCAAATCATTATGCTTATATACTAGACAAAATGCTTATCCTAGTTGAATGAACACAATTCTTAATCCTAACTTACTGGCCCTTTACGGGCTCTCTAAGCTAAACTTAACCTTAATCTATATCTTTCGACCTAATCTAATTGACTTTATATATGCAAAAGTTTGTACAATTTGTTTTAAGGAAAAATTATTTAAAAAAAAACTTAAGACTGTACATTTTTATATAAAACTTAGATACTAACTTAAAATTTACCTTAAAATTACTTATAACTAATTTGCTCATATGCACATATATACATGTGTATATGTATGAGTGTACATATGCGGTACTATATACAAGTGCATATATATATGTATAGCTCATATACTCTCTTAAGAGAAAAGACTGCAGACAACCTACCGGCGTATTAACTGGGCACTACACCTTCGCCAAACACCTAAGTGTGCTTGGCCTAAAGGATGATACTCTCTGCGACGCCTGTGGAGAAGACGATGACACTGCAGAGCATTTCCTCTGCCATTGTCCCGCCTTTGGTCGGATGAAGTGGCAGTTATTCGGTGCTGGTGAGGTGAGAGCTGATGATGTAGGCTTCTCATCGCAGAAGCGTCTGCTGGTCATGAAATTTCAGCAAAAGTAGGTTGCTGCCTGGTAGTACAATGGACCAGTCTCCAGTGTAGTGTTACAAAAACCTACGACAAAAAAAATAGATATCGTTAGAATAGATGTGTCTGATTCAAAGAAATATTCGTTCGCAATTCAATATTCTTCAGCTCCCTCGCCAACGCCATCACCAGAATCCATGTCGATCTTTTCGCAATCCTCCTGAGGGCAGCCAAATCTTCACGCACCTCTTCCATGCCCTTTTATACTTAGCAGTGAAAGAAGGCAAGCTCGGCGCACATGAGAACAAACTTGCGATCTAGTTAATATACATCTGAAAAAAACAGTGGGCCAAGCACAGATCCATGAGGAACACCATTTTATCTCATTATTCGCTAAGCTTTAAATATGAATGAAGTCATCCAAAAAAAACCTTCTAAATGATTGCGATTGAAGTAGTCAGATTTATGGCATAAAGTTGGAGTGCAAATTAAAACCTCAAAACTCGTAGAAAAAGTTGAAAAAAGTGATGTGGGTGATGGCAACTAACCAGGCATTATTGGTTCCTCGGTGCGAGGGTACATTTTCTATTAACATATGCAATATGCTAATAAACAAGTTTCGATGCGATTTGTAAAATTTGCGAAAGATGTGCTTCTTATGCACTGACTCCTTTAAACACAAAAGAATCATCCAGCAGCAAAAGCGAAGACATGAGCCATTCTTCTCTTCTCTACGAGTATTTCATGCAGAAGGACACCAATTTAGTACCCACCACGACATACTCTCCATTCAGCACAGTTTTCCATTGTTTCCTTGAAATTCTCAAGAAGCTCAACCAGAGGAAAATTGAAAATTCCTATCTTCGACAATCCCATCTGAAATACTTTGGCTAAAGGCGACTCAAACTTATTTCCCACTTTCAGTGGCGGTTCAATTATAAACTCCTTAACATGCACCCCAATGCTGTCCAAATGTCGCCTTCAGAATACACAAACAAACGAAGCGACACAAAAAGGAAAAAAAAACATGAAAACGAAAACTACACAGTCACATAGCGGAGCTTTGGATAGAGAAAAATGGAAGGATATGTCTCTGGATATCCCATATTATCTTGCCACGAACATCACGAACATTAATTGAACTCCAAGCTAGCTGAAGGAATAACCTCCCCAATTGATTTATTGCATTTGCATCGAGTCGTCCTTTATCCATTCCCCGGGCTCTATTCAGTTTGACTTGTACTCCCTCTTCGGCGAACGCAAAGAAATGTAAATGACGAAAGGGAAATGCCTACACATCCGCATACAATGCTGCAGGGACTAGAACTACTAGCGCGCATACATTCCTTTTCCTTTTTGCGACAAGGATCATTAGTTACATCCTTAGCTTAATGTATGTATGCTCTGAAGACGGAAAGGCATAGCAAAAATAAGGACGAACAAGACAGCAAATAAAAAAAGAAAGCATGAACTATTCCTTTTCAATTTCAAACCCGATTTACTTTTCGACTTCCAGTGTCGCAGTGTCGTGACATGTCCTTAATAGCCCTGCCGGCACCCCAGCAAACGTACACACTCGCTGATAGTATAGTACGTACTCGTACATGCAGCGCCAACGCAACACAAAGAGCGCCAAAATAGAATTTCAATGAAATGCTAATTTTCGTCAAAGGCAAGGATAAAGGATATGCAAGGCATGACGGCATAGGAGAAGATAAAGTAAATGAAAAAAAAAAGATAAACACAACTTCGAATATCCCGTGTGCAACTGGGCTTACTTATTTTACTCATCATTTTTGCTTATTTGTGTTTATTCACTTTGATAATGGTCAAAGCTCAGAGGGGGCAGTGTTGCCGATCCTTGAAAATATGCAGGAAAGAGTCGAAATGGCACTGAAGTCACGTAGCAGCACCAAATTCTAGCATTTGGCCTAACATAACATAGTAGGTAACATATATCAAATTTTGCACCTACCCCAAATACTATCTGTGGTCAAGCAGGGGGGTTGCAAGCCAATTGGCTTTATGTCGCTTTGTGAAAGTGACATAAGGCCAAAGCAAAAATTTGGTCTTATGTCACTTTGATAAAGCTACATAAGGCCAAGTTTTAAAATGTTGTCTTATATCGCTTGGCGTTATGTCATGGCACCATTGTGAGTTACATCTTAACGTCAAGTTTTTTTCGAAGCTTAATTTGACATTTCTTTGATTCAGAGTTTGACAAATTCAACCATGGAGAGGTACACAATTGAGCAGCGCGCTAAGATTGTTGAAGCCTTTTACGAAAATGGGCGTTCAAATCAAAATTTCGTAATTTTCTTGGTCAGCATAATCGACCAAATGTGTCCACAATCGGTAGAATTGTGCGCAAAATTCAGCAAACCGGGTCTGTAGGTTTGTTGACTGAAATAGATTTTGTGCACTTTCTGATTTTTTTGGTCAGCATAATCGACCAAATGTGTCCACAATCGGTAGAATTGTACGCAAATTTCAGCAAACCGGGTCTGTAGAAAAGCCGATGCATCCACAGAGAGCGACTGTTTGGTGTGGTTTATGGGCTGGCGGCGTCATCGAGCCGTACTTCTTCGAAAATGAGGTCGGCCAAGCAGATAACGGACTTCTTGTGGCCAGAAATTGAGAGTATGGGCCTGGACCAGAGTTGTAAAAGAATGCATTCTTAGAATTTGAAGTCAGTTTCGGTTTTTTTATCGATGCAATCAAAACTAAAAAAAGGCTGGGATTTAAAAAAATCGAAGTCACCATTCTTTTGAAATCATTGACTGGTGCATTCAATATTTAGCAATCATAGAATTGAAGTCATTGATACAAGTCAATTGAATTCACTTAATTGGACTTGAATTCAGCAGTGAATTCACTTTAAATCGGTTGAAGTCGGTGATTTCAATTTTAAATCAGTTGAAGTCAGTGATTTCAACTTTAAATCAGTTGAAGTCAGTGATTTCAATAGATCTTATGTGAATTCATTTAAAATCTGTGGGTTCTTATCACATCATTATTTGGTTATAATACAAACAGAAGTAGAAAAAATTATTATAGGCAAGACTTCTCATTAATCATTGCAACGTTGAGCCACCGTAAATATGCTTTTGATTTATTTGTCCAAGTAAACATAATAATACGCAGATTTTTTTTCATTTTATTCTAGTATAATAAACTAAATAAGAACTCAACTTAATCAAACAAGTAAAATAATATTTTAGGAATTGAAAATTTTAGATTTCCTCAATGTTATTAACTTTTAATAACACCAACCGTTCAAAATTTTCATCCGAAAGCGCGCCTCGCCGGGGGTGTTGATTAAGCTTGCAAAAGAAAACAATCTTTCCACAGCGGCTGACGAAGGCAATGAAGTGTTATATTTAATAGCATTTTTTTTAAACTCAGGTAACGATCCAACATTTTGAAGTCTGTTGCTGGATCGGCCAGATATGCATATAACTCATCAGATTCTGTGGTATCAAAATTGATGCTTATGACTTTTAAATAAGGATTGGCAAACCTCAAAAGGCTTCTAAAAGATTGGGCTTCAACAATAGACACAGGCAACTGCATTTTGTACCAACTAACGTCAAATGAATTCAAATTATTTTCGTTGAATTCATAGACTTCAAAAGATTTTATGTGAACTCACTGCTGACTTCAACTAACATAAAGAGAATTCACACGTTTTTTTTTTAAAAGAATGCAATCATTCGGCTTAATTCAAAGATTGTAAAAAATTGAATGCATTAGTCACTGTGTTCCAAAGAATCAAAATGCGCTGATTCGCTTTTTAAAGCGTTAAAAATAATTTTCAATGAATCACTTCTTAGTGGCGTCTTTCTAGAGGAGTGGAAACTATCATCCATTACTCCAATCTATAAAAGTGGCCTCAAGCACTTAATTAAGAATTATAGGCCTATTTCAAAACTTTCAGCCATTCCTAAGCTTTTTGAAAAGTTAGATTTTGATAGACTCAATTTTGCGACGAAAGAAATGTTGACTTCAAGACAGCATGGATTTGTTAATGGTCGCTCCACTACAACGAATTTATGTCTTTTCACTAATTTTTGTATTTCTACTTTAGAAAACAGAATGCAGGTTGATGTCCTTTATACAGATTTCGTTAAAGCCTTCGATAGAGTTCATCATAGACTTTTAGTTGAAAAATTGAGAAAAATTGGGTTTAAAATTAATTTTCTTCAATGGTTAAAATCCTATTTGTCTAATCGTCAACAGATTGTCAAAATTGAAGGCGCGCAATCTTTCTTTATAGAAGTTCAGTCGGGTCTGCCTCAAGGCAGTCATTTGGGGCCTCTCCTTTTCAATCTTTTTGTCAATGACATCCCGCACTGCTTGCAGTTTTCTAATTGTCTAATGTTTGCAGATGATTTAAAAATATTTTCACAAATTTCTACCATAACTGATTGCTTAAATTTTCAAAAGGACATAAATTCATTTTTTAAGTGGTGCACGTACAATCATCTGGAGTTAAATATTTCCAAGTGTAAGATATTTAGTGCTTTCCGATCAATATCACGAACTTCGTTTGATTATAGTCTTGGTAATGAACGACTTTTATTAGTAAATGAAATTAAAGATCTAGGTGTTATATTTGATTCAAAGCTGTCTTTCTCAGCACATTTCGATTATATAACATCTAAATTTAATTCCTTGCTGGGCTTTATGAAACGGAATACAGTTGCATTTAATGACGTTTATACTTTGAAAACCCTTTATTTTTCATTAGTGATCCCCATACTTGAATACTGCAGCGTTATTTGGTCTCCTTTTTATCATAATTCATCTAACAGGATTGAAAATATTCAAAAAAGATTTACGCGCTTTGCATTAAGGAAACTGAGATGGTCCGAAGATTTACCTAATTATAGATCTAGATGCGCTTTAATTGATCTAAAAACTTTAGAAAGTAGAAGAAAAACTCATAGCGTTCTTTTTATTAAGGACATACTCAATGGTAGGATTAAGTCTCCGGAGTTACTAGCTCTTATGCCTCTTTATGTCCCCGAGAGATACCTAAGAAATAGGAATGTTCTCTTATTTTTTTCTTATCATAGAACGAATTATGGTTTAAACGAACCCATAACCCGTTGTTCCTTACTATTAAACTCAATCTATCATGAAGTCGACCTTCAAATGAATAGAAATATGTTTAAACAAATTGTATTGAATATTTTTAACAATATCAATAGTAATTAATTGTAGTCAAGAGATTATGTATCCATTGATGAAATAATAAATAATAATAAAGAATGGTGACTTATAGTTTTTTAAATCGCAGTCATTTTTCCCAAAAAGACTTCAAATCATTTTGGATGAATTCAATAGAATTACGATCTCTAAAGATTTAATTCTTTTACAACTCTGGCCTGGACGACATGTTCTTCCAACAGGATGGTGCCACTTGCCATACTTCTTCTTCTTCTTAGGGCGCTACAGTCCGAGGTGGACCTGGGCCTCACTCAACATGCCTCTCCAGCCAGCACGATCTTTCGCCAGCTGTCTCCAGTTTCGCACACCAAGCCGGCAGAGGTCCCCCTCGACTTGTGTGCGCCACCTTGTTCGTGGACGTCCTCTGTTGCGTTGTCCCACAGGCTCAGAGTCGAAAACTCTTCGGGCCGGAGCTAAGTTGTCCATACGCTCTACATGGCCTAGCCATCTTAGGCGTTGGATCCGTAGACGCCTGGCTAGACTCATGTCGCTGTACAGCCCATACAGTTCGTGGTTGAATCTTCTCCTCCAAATGCCATCAACGCAAACAGGACCAAAGATCGCGCGCAGAACTTTTCTCTCGAAAAGACCAAGAGACTGTTCATCCGCTTGGGATATTGTCCATGCCTCTGCACCGTAAAGCAGGACTGGGATGATCAAGGTCTTATACAAAGTCAACTTGGTCTTCCGAGAGAGGGCTCTACTACTCAATTGCCTTTTGAGCCCATAAAAACAGCGGTTGGCAAGAGTAATTCTGCGTTTGATCTCGGTACTGATGTTGTTTGTACTGTTAACCGCGGAGCCAAGGTAGACGAAGTCCTTTACTACCTCAAAGTTATAGCTGCCTATGGTGACGTTCTGGCCAAGTCGTCGATGTTGTGCGTCCTTTCTCGATGACAGCATATACTTTGTTTTGCCCTCGTTTACCGCCAGACCCATTTTAGCCGCTTCCGTTTCAATGCCAGCAAACGCATCATTGACGGCTCGCTGTGTTCTCCCAATCACGTCAATGTCATCCGCGTAAGCTAGCAGTTGAACGGACTTTTGGAAGATCGTGCCTCTTGTGTTGGCCAGTGAGTTTTGCACGATCTTCTCAAGAATGATGTTAAAGAAATCACATGACAGCGCGTCGCCTTGTCTAAAACCTTTTTTGACATTGAAGGTCTCGGTGAGTTCGTTACCGACCTTGATGGAGCAGCGAGAGTTCTCCATCGTCATCCTGCTCAGTCTGACGAGTTTAGCAGGAATGTCAAAACTAGACATGGCGCTGTATAGCTCGTCTCTATGCACGCTGTCATATGCGGCCTTGAAATCGACAAATAGATGGTGTGTGTCGATCTGCATTTCCTGGGTCTTCTCCAGGATCTGCCGCAGTGTGAAAATTTGACTTCCCGGGCCTGAAACCACACTGATAAGGACCTATCAGTTTGTTCACGAATGGTTTCAGGCGTTCACACAAAACGGCAGAGAAGACCTTATAGGCGATGTTAAGGAGACTTATCCCTCGATAGTTGGCGCAGTCAAAGGGGTCTCCTTTCTTGTGGATCGGGCAAACGATACTGAGATTCCACTCATCGGGCATGCTTTCCTCCGACCATATCTTACAGATGAGCTGGTGCATGCGCCCTACCAGATCACCTCCAGCTGCTTTAAACATTTCGGCGGGCAGACTATCTGCACCAGCAGCTTTATTAGACTTCAGTCTCGATATCGCTATCTTGACTTCGTCTAGGTCGGGGGGACGGTATTCTCTTCTATCATCGTCCGTTGTGTTGAGTGGAACATTCTGCCTGACAGCGGTATTTGTGTCCTCATCGCCGTTCAACAGTCTGCAGAAATGATTTTTCCAAATTCTCAGTATCGACTGCGAATCTACTACTAGCTGTCCATTTTCGTCCCGGCAAGCTTCTGTCCGAACTTTATATCCATTCGATAAAAGTTTTACCCTTTGGTAAAACTTTCGGACATCATTCCTGCCATAACACCTCTCCATCTCCTCGATCGCGCGCTTCTCGTGCTCTTTCTTTTTCTTCCTGAGAAGCCGGTTCTCTTCCCTTCTTCTCTGTTCGTAGAGCTCACGAACAGCTCTCGTGGTTCGATGCAGCGTTGCCCGGTAGGCTTCTTGCTTTGCTGCATGTGCCTGTCTGCACTCGTTGTCAAACCAGGGGTTTTTTCTTGTTGGCGTTTTAAAACCCAGCACATCAGTAGCGGCTTCTCTGATGGCTCTTTGACAACGTTTCCATTCTTCGTCTATTGTTAGTGCAGGCGGCGTCGAACTTTCGGAGAGTTTCAGGGAGACTCGATCGGCAAAGTTCCTGGCAGTCTGTTGCGATTGTAGCTTTTCGACGTCAAACCGTGGTTGGCTTCCTCGACTCCGTTCTTCTCTCGATATCCGTGTCCTTACCTTGGCTACAACAAGGAAATGGTCCGAGTCGATGTTGGCGCCTCGGAACGTTCGGACAGCAAGAATACTGGAGGAGTGTCTGACGTCGATCGCAACGTGATCAATCTGGTTGACGGTTGAATGATCAGGGGACCGCCAGGTCCCTTTATGGATGTTGAGATGTGGGAACCGCGTGCTAGCTACAGAGAGGTTTCGCCCCGTAACAAAGTCCACCAGCCTGAGTCCGTTTTCGGACGTGGTGTCGTGCAGGCTGTGTTTACCGATGACTCTAGCAAAGATGTCCTCTTTACCCAGCTTAGCGTTGAAATCTCCTAGAACGATCTTGGTGTCGTAGCTGGGGCATTGATCGTACGTTCTTTCTAGGAGATCATAGAAGTCATCCTTACTATCGTCATCTTTGTCCTCTGTTGGGGCGTGGGCGCAGATTAGGCTGATGTTGCCGAATTTAGCCTTGATGCGGATTGTTATGAGGCGCTCGCTTATGTACTTAAAGCTTAAGACTTTTTGCCTAAGTCTGCCTCGAACAACAAATCCACATCCAAATAATCGCTGCCTTCGCTCTCTGTAACAGTCGCCGTAGTAGATATCGCAGTTTTTCATCCTCTTTTTGCCCGGCCCATCCCATCGCACTTCCTGGATTGCGGTAACGTCTGCTTTATAGCAGTCTAGCGCCTCCGCGAGTTCATCGGCTGCACGTGGTCTGTTCAGGGACCTCACATTCCACGTGCAGAACCGAAAGTCATTGTCCTTATTCCGTTTGCTGGGGTCGTCAACAGTAAATCCGTCCGTATCCGAGGCATATTGTTGCTTCTCAACTCCTTACTTTTTTACGTGGTGAGGAAGTTAACCCCACGCACAACCTCCAACTGGGAGGACAGGTCCATTTGTTTAGCCCCCGGACAAAGGGGTCCGGAGGGATCCGGTGTCGGTAGCCTCTTGCAGGCTGTGAGCGCCGCCGTTGGCCCTAAAAGAAGGGCTCATCCGCCGCCATCTCTATTCCAAGGTCCCGACCTTACCATGGAAACCAGGTAGCTCCTGCTGACTGGAGTTGTGGATGCCGCCGTTGGCCAATCAGTTGACCAGCTCCTCCGCCGCCATCCTAAAAAGAGTGATGAGCCCTGGTAGACTCACACTCCCCCCTCTCTCGTTAGCAGCCGCCCAGACGTCCCACGAGGGTTGGTTACCCCATCTTCTGTCGAGGGTACTCGGCTCCCGGATTTCACCACGGGGAGGTGAGAGTAGGAGTTCGTTAATAGAGGCTAGGTGCAGACGCTTGTGTCTACATGGTTCGCGTATTAACGCTTCGAAATCCGCCACTTGCCATACAGCCAACAAAACAATGTCTCTTTTGCGCGAGAAATTCAATGGCCGTGTTATCTCACGTCGTGCCAACACGATCAAGTGATTTGACACCGTTGGACTTCTTTCTTTGGGGATATTTAAAAGATAAAGTCTACGTCCATAAGCCAAGAACAATTCAAGAGCTAAAGGATGAGATAATTCGGCACATTAACGACATTGAACCTCAATTATGTCTCAGAGTCATTGAAAATATGGACCATCGGATAGAGGTATGCAACCGAAACCGTGGCGATCATTTGGCCGATATTTTGTTTCACACATATTTGTCATTTGTTGGACCACCCTTTATATCGTTTTTTCCAATAAGGACTTTACACTACTATTTTTTTAAATGAAACACAAACCATTTGAGTTATCTCGAAAATTGTATTATTGGTTTGACGCACAATGAAAACATTTATGCATGGAATTGGACATCTTTCATATGTCCACCACGGACACGTATTGCAGCGGTCGACTTGGCCAAACATTTTGACGAAAACGGCCTCGAGCAGTATTGGCTCTGAGCTCCTCGGGTGACGTCGGCTTGTTGGCAAAGACCAATGATTTTACGTAGGCCCATAAAAATGGTCTAAAGGTGTTAAATCACACGATCTAGGTGGCCAATCGTCCGCACCATTTCTCGATATCACACGTTTACCGAGAGTTTTCAATAAGTCGATTGTTACAACCGCTTTGTGGCTTATGGCACCATCTTGTAGACACCACATTTAATTAGCTGAAATGATTTTGCAATGAAATTGGTAAGCTTCGTCGAACATTTCTAGAGCCAAGAACGTACATCGCTTCATATGATCGAGTGGCTTTATATCTTAAGCTCATCTAATAAGGGCACAGACCAAGATCCTTGTGCAAAATTCGCTGTGTGGTCTTAGTTATGCTTAATTAATGAGAACGCCGTGGAATCGACTCATTGTCACGGCAACATCCGACAGCGAAAACTTAGACACAAATTTGTTCACTAGACTATGAATTGCTTGCCCACTGGGACGAGAATTACGACCAAATATTGGTAATAAATTTTACTTATTAGACGTTCTTCGCTGGTGAACTTCACCACAAATAAAATGTTGTTTTTGACATTGACAGTTTGGTCATTGGTTTAAAGGTTGGTTCATACTGCAAGTTCAGAGTTGTCATGTCCCAATTGGAAGACCCTGTGCATTTTATTTGTTTTCTGAGGTATTGGTTGGTTGATATGGTTGATTGTAAAAGAGTGATGGCCTAGTAAAACATGTACACCTGGGATTTTGTGATCATGTTAAAGGCATGTGCATCAGAGTTTCCCTTTAAAAAATTGTTAAGTCCAAAACAGTAAAGTGTTGCAGTGGAGAATAAATTCTTCAAAATCTGGGAAATCTAGGCGCCGCGGCGTAGTGGGTATGTGCATCGACTCCTACGCTCGAGGTCGTCGGTTCGAATCTCGAAAAAAACACCAAACATATTTTCACGGCTCGAGTCACTGACAATGTTCAAAGAGTATAACTGTCTAGAAATAGCTCCCCAATTTCGCCGATCAGAGTCGGCATTAATCTGTAGGTCCCCTTCACTTGTGAGAGAACAATAGCACGCACAATTAGGGATGCAACATCGTTCTTAAAAACATCGGTATTAACAACGCTATATCGATATTTTTCCGATGTTTCATTTATCTTCTCCATCACAAAAATTGGTGGCTATATTTACGACGTACTGTACGTAAACAACAGAATCTACTAGTCTTACCAGTTTCAACCCAAAAACTTTCTGTCTTCCGTTTGGTTGATGATTGCATTTTTACTTTGTGACATTGGAGGATCCTACGGTTCGAGATTAGGGTTCCTAAGCTTGCTCCAAAACCAACATCTGCTCCCCCTTGATGAACAGGCGCTAGTTTGGCTGTTGACACTATGTCTGCTATGCTTACGCATCCAGCCAAAACATGCCGAATCATGAACCCTCTCCGATTAGCCACCGACCCTTAGTTCCATAGGAAATGGATACCCAGCCTCCTTGAGAGTTACTCGATCCCCAGGGTGTACCACTTGGAGGTTCGGAGTAGGATGCCAGACTACGAGTGGCTAAGATGTAACAAAGCTACATTATATTACGCATCTCTAGCTCTTTTACATCCCTTTATTATATAATACATCCTGGTAATGTTTAGGGAAATTAATGAATGATGTCGGTGTTTGACAGTTTTGCCGTCGATGTATCGGTGATGTGTCAGTTATCAATACATCGATGCTTATGAACGAAACATCGATGTTTGCAAAACATGGATATATCGTTTGCATCCCTACACACAACACGAGTGGTTGCTGAGAAGCTAGGCCCAGGTCGACCTCGGACTGTAGCGCCGCTATTATTATTATTCAATTTGGGAAAACGAAAGGGAAACGACGACAATCACTAAACGTCGAGCTGGATACTACTGCTACATTTTTGATACAATGCTTAAGAGAAAATATAAATAAAAGGCAAGATCACCATCAGCACAAACCATTCCGACCGGCAACTATAATTTTAAGTAAATCAAGGGGCTTATTTGCCTTAAAAATCCCGACCCAAAATACATTGCTTGCCAAGACTCTACCTATCTTGCTACAAGAAGTCAAAAGTTGGGCTTTGGAAGAACAATTTTATGTAGAATATTTAATTCTGTTTCCGAGTACGGCATATTGACTCTCAATAATGAACACGGATGCTCCAGCTAAGAGAAATTTCGAATCCGTGTCTCCTTCTTCGTGTAGGTAATATATAATAATGGCGTCGCTACAGTCCGAGTTGGACCTGGGCCTAACTTCTTTCTTCGAGTAGGTACATTATATACATATAAAGATCAGTTGAACAGTGATGCACAACGACTTGGTCTTGACAACTGGAAACAAACTTCCTGGGACCGTCAAGGACGGAAAATACCATTACACAGGCTTCAGACACTTCACGGCTCACTGACATGACAAATAAGTAGTATTATAAAACATTAGCTAACCTCCATTAACATCTGACTTGAAGTCTTAGTTAATCATCCCTATCATAGGATCCGTCGGAGAAAACCTACGAACTTATATCTCCGTTCCGAATACGAATGAAAATGCATCATAGGATCTGTCGTAAGATCTTTAATTTATGTTTGAATTCGAACTTAGACTCCTGTCACTTTTCAATTGCTAAATTGAATTGTCATTATTCATTCACCTTTCCACAGGTGTTGTCCTTCATCGTGCTGCGCGCAGGACGTCGGGGGATAAGAAAAACCGTGAGTTACAGGTTTCGCCTATTGGAAACCTCTGTTTGTTGTGTGTCGTCCGTAGCTTTAGCCAGGGTTAGAACCTTTTTTTCTTTTATTCTTTTCTCTTGTTTTTATCTTCTTTCTTTTGAATTTTCATTTTATATACATTTTGTTTTTGGATTTCCCCTTTTCTTTTTTTTATATAATAAATTCAATGGATTGTTTATTTTTACCATAAGAAGTATGCTGTTTTATTCGATGGAGTGAATTTTCTTGTGCCAATATGTGTGTGAAGGGTTAGGGAAGGCCGTCCTTCTTCGGGGTAGTCGACAGTGGAACGTTAGGCTGTGGCTAACTTCTCCGCTAAGGGGCTATCTCCCACAAACTTAGCGAAGGCCATGTCGATTGACATGAGGGGTGGGCAGGGGGACTTGTGCCAACAACAACAGGCACCCTCGGGTTCTTGACGAACCTGCATCGCCAAACGGCACTGGAAGGGTGTTGCTTCGCGTTAGGGCTAAGCTAGGTAGTTTTAAGGTAGATTAGGTTTAGTTTAGGTATAGTTTAAAGTTAGGTAGGTTAGTTTAGGCTTAATCTAGGTTAGTTGGCTTAGCTCCGCGAGCTCTCTTCAGGTCTTTTTTGGTGGTAAAAGCATAGACCTTGAACACCTTTCTTTTCCTCTTTCCTGTCTCTTCTTTCCTTTATCTGTCCTATCTTTTAGTTGTCCGTCCGTGGTCTGTTAGGGTATTAGGCTTTCTTCTCACTCTATCCTTTCACCTTCTTCTATCTTCTCTTAGCTAGCTTTAGGCACGATATTTTTTGTTTGCAACTGGTGGTGTACGAGTGGGAGGACAAGAACCGCAAAATGTTCCTACGTCAAAGTTACGAACTTTCGTTCCGATGGAATTCTATGATATCGATATCCGAGTTCCGGAAGCGATCGAGGTTACGACGGATCCTATGATAGTGGTGAATGTCAGTGATGTTTAAAAATAAGATTTTGATCAAATTTCTTTTACTTAAATCGTATTTTAGAGCATTCCAAAAACATAAAAAGTACTCAAGACGAGCTTTTTCTTCTGGCGGCGCTACATTCCGGGTAAAACCGGCCTAGCTTTCTGGCAACCACTCCTGTTGTGCATGTTACTGATATCTCAAGAGACTCAAGATGAGCTTCAAATAGCTCAAAATGAGCTTGAAATCATACATATTATTTTTCCTTGAAAATTCAATTGTCTTTATTGTTGTCACTGAAAAGTTTCAACCCTGGTCTGCATCACGTCACAGACAAAATCCACATTAGAAAACGAGACTTTTCAGATGCAATTGACGTTAAAGATTTTCCATCACTCTTAGCGCATCAATTGGGCATATAAGAAAAGATGTGCTTAGAATTTGTTGTCTCTTTTTCGTTCATCCATCCGTCTGAATTAAGCGTTTGAGTACGAAGTCAAAAATTTGTTTATAGCCGTTGGTAACTAGGCTGAACTCACTATTCCACTACAGCAGATATTACTTTGTATTTCCCGTTATACTTGCAATGGCGACATCAAAAATGCATTTTCTGATAAAATCAACAAATTAGCAAAATTTATTCCATTGGGTGGTAACCAAGTTGCTTCCATGTTAGACACTTTTGCTTTGTGTTTGACAATTCTAAAATTAGAATGAGATAAATAGGCGGTCTTGTAGCTGTGCTCTGATAAGGTTTCACTGAAATTTTAACTTTCGTGTGCAATTATTTCGGTGTATATTGTAAGTTAGAAACAAAAACCTTTCAACTAAAGCTAATAAATAATTTATATCAATTATTCACATTTAATTATACCAATACATAATTTTTTCCGATTATTCTGTGCTGTGATGGATAGGCAGGTGGTGGTGGTGCTTTCTGTAGGCATGGGAAGATCCATTTGGTAGATACTGTGGTGGGCTGTTTTCATACCACTAATTATTTCAACTTCATTCAATTGAATAAAGTCGTTTGTTACAAAGTTCGTTAGTACTTAGTTTAAATAATATAAGAATTATTTACAATTAATTACAATTTCAACAGAAGAAAAGAAAAAGAATATAGAAAAGGTAAACGCCTAAATTGGTACACTTTTGCAGGAAGATCTTCTTTTATTCAAAAGTATCAAGTAGTATATTATATTCATGCTGACATAAAAAAAAAACTCCCGACCTGCACCCACAGACCATTATCTAACCCAAGCAATACTTTGTTAAAGGAGTAGGATTTTTTTTCTACGCAGAGCATTTATTAATGTATCTGGACAAAGAAATTCGTAACACTAATATAACTGGCAAAGATTTTTTAAAAATAATGGTTACTCAGAAGCTAGTTCCGATTGTAAGCCCAAAATTAAATGTCCCGCGCTGACAGACACCGTCCCGCTTTTAATACATTTGTTAACTCCTATCTTTTAAATAATTTTAAACTTCATTCGGCATTCATTCAATGCATCACCCTCAGAATGTACCGAAAATTGAGTAGGGACACTGCATCTGTACACGCAGACACAAATTTTTCTATGTTTATCATAATTTGAAACTTAATTGGAAACTCAAATAAAAGGATAAGTAATAAAAAACTACTGACTACTTGTGTTTTTTTATGTCCCGCTTAGAAGAATGCACAATTCTTGCTTATGTCTCGTTAGTTACGATTTGCTACATTTACATACACATACACAAAGTCGCAGCGAACAACGCAGTTAGACTCAAAGAGTCTAGGCTGTGAAATGCTTAACCATATGATCACAGTAGTTTGAGGCAGAACTCATAGTTGCCAAACTGATTACATCTCTCCCCAAGCTTGAATTCGCATCACTCCACGCAAGAAGGAATGCATGGGAAAGAGGACGTATCGGTCTCGTCCTAGATGTGGACGTTTACACTGTCAGTTTAAAAATAGACTGCGGAGTCGTCCACTTCTTTTAGGCTTCTAGACAATGCTAGTGTTTTCCGAGCGGAAATGCAAGACATAACAACATTTTTTTTTTCGGAGGATTTTTGAAACCCTGATGGAGCACTCAGACTCAAAACTGATCCATTGTACTGCAGTTAATTTGATCCCAATGGCAAATGGTGACTGGACCAGATTCGATTTCAGTGGGATTCTGACCTGGGACCCCTCGAACTTGGGGCAAGTACTTAACCAACTGCGCCATCCAGTCGTATTAACAACATACTGGAAAATGAAAGTTGATAAACTCGCAAGGCTTGGATCCGCACTTCATCGTTCGACCGCAATGGATGTGCCGATTCCGCTCGGATTGGTCAAGGAAGGAGAATCAGCGCTAGCGATGGTGGGCTTAAAAACCATTAGGAAAAACTTGGCCTAATTTGGCTTGAACAACAGATATGCTTAACAGAACTCGACCGATGTCGCAAGAATAGCAGGGATCATCACGGGCCAATAGGCAAACAGGCAGCTAAATTGAGCACCCCCTATAATGACCACAGTGTAGCTGTGACATCGCATCAGAAAGGGAGACCCTGTCTTACTTTCTTCGTGCCTTAGCAGCACTGGCTACAGCCAGGCATCGAGCTCTGGGAGCACTTTAAAGAATCTCTTGAAGAAGTGAAAAAGATGATACCATTCTCTGCAAAACGTTGGCCCAACACTTGGAGGCTAGCAGAGAGAATTTCGCGATACTTCTCAACAGATGCAGCAATGCATCGAAGTGTAGGTTATGGTCCTCATCGAGCCAATGCTCACCTATGACTGTACCGTGTGGTTCAACGTGAGAGTAATTTTGATGGGAGATCTTCCGGTATTTTGGAGATGTTATATCAAAGACTGCGTTCACCATTGAAGAACACCCGAGATCCAGCACAAACAGTTACTTAAGTAAGGTCCAACACAACGTGAGAAATCTGAAAAGATTGGACACATTCCTGGTGAAGATGATTCGGAGTCACATTGCTGAAGCGATGAACATGGTCAATAACCATGCCCCGTAAGGCTTGCAAGCATAATCGAGAGTTCCACGAAAAGCTGCGTCATGGCATCGTAAATTCATTCAGTCTTCATTCTATTCAATGTTCTTCCTCTGCTTGTTTAGTCAAGTAACTTGCACTTAAGGACTCAGACACCTCTTATGGAAAGTCACTCTCGAAAGAACGACGCCTTAACCCATCCAAGATAGGTACATCTTCGATAACAGCTTTCTTCCCCACTTCATACGATCCCAGATAGCCTGATGAGACCCAAACCTCAATCTTATAATTTATGCAACTTAGAATCGCATTTGGGAAAATATCTTCCTCTCCCTAATACTTGCACCATGCAACCCCCAATTGGAAGCCCTAATGGTGTCGCATATGTGAGTCTTTCATGTGCACTTGACACCCTTTGAAGATGTGCTGCTATCTAAATTACCAATAGACATCCTGCAAAGAATTTATCCGGAAGGAATCCCCCTTGGGGAGAGATATGTGCTCCGTGCTGCCATCATTGAATGCAACTAAACTTCAGTAAGTGTCTGTTGTGTGTGAAAAAGCTATCTGAAAGTGCTTATATCTCTACCTTGAGACGACATTTGCCGCTGCGGCAGACGGAGAAGGGAGAAAAGTTTACTCGACAGGATACAGGATGCAGATAACCGAACTGAACGCTTTGACGGCACAGTGTCTGAGGACCTCTTCACCTGATTGCACCGAAAACCAGACAAAAAAGTAACGAAATCGGAAACATAATTAATGCTCCTCAGAAGGACATACGTTCAAGGACGTACCCGTCTGTACAGCAAATAATTATTATCCTCTCGTGCTGAGCAGATGCTCTAGTTTGCCAGGGGTTCGACGAGAGAACATGAGGCACCGGACATTGTGCACAAGGCCATTTGAGATTGGCGCATTTTCCATAGGTGAATCCTTTTTGGCACACAGCAGGCAAGACCCACCCCTTCCCGCACTCGGAGCGGAGCACAAAAAAAGGAGTTGGTTCGCTACCCAATCAAGACATAAGAACTTTACCGTAAATCTCGTGACTCTTCCAGTTCCTTCTTATCAGCACTCCGGGTTTGCCATCATCCCCAGTGCACTTTGAAATTCCCAAAAGGTCTGCCATTAGAATAGGATAAGATGATACAGCTTCCTGTGAGTGTGGATGTTGGCTTTGCGTTCCGTTAGTTAACTTCGCTTTCTCATATGTCACACGAGCTTGTTGCGAAAACTCTCTTCACAGACTGAGAGGGAATCCTTCCCGACACGCCATCATCACAAATGTATTACGAACCGAGATCCGGAAAATACAGAGTCACATCCCATTTCATATCTCAGACAGATACTGTTCGTATATGCGAGTGGTGATGGTGTTCGGCAACATACGAGCACATTGGGCCTCGCGCATGGGTGGAGGTGGTGGTAAATTTCAATAGGTTTGAAAGGTACCGCCCCAGTACGTGACTTTCATCACTTAGGGGCGGATACCGGAATTTTTCACCCCGCTCTGTGGCATAGCTTTAGGGAAACTTGTTGGGTTTCCGGTATTGAGGTTTTCTTTTTCTATTTCGGATGCTCCGGGAGTTTGCTGGTATGTCTTCAGTTCTGGCAGCAGCGCAATGAATTTTCAGAACCTCTTTGGTTGGTCTTTCATCCTTCGTCCGGGCGATTCTGAGTTGTCGTATGTGAGAGGAGAGTTTTATTTTGGAGGGAAAAATGTGATGTTTGTTTTGGTTTTTGCTTGGCCCCCTGGTCACTTTTACTGTGAGGGGATGGAGAATTTTATTGTTATCTCATGTAAGGTCTTAAGAGAAAATTGTAATGTTTTATTTACTTAGTTCTTTGAAGGTCTGTTGGTTGGGGGAGGGTATTGAACTTTGCGGTTTGAATTTGCTTTTTTCTTCAATGAGTTTGCGATTAGAGGGATATTTTTGTATTTGAGAGAGGGTTGAGGCAGCGCTTGCCAAAGTGACCTTCGACTATATTCGCAAGAATGCCGTCCAGAGCGCTCAAAGACCAGTGGTCTATTGAGTTTGCAAAATCGGCGTTCAGGGGGCTACAGATTTGGGAGGGAGCTGCGCTGCAAGCGCTGAAGGCAAGACTCTGTATCCCAGACTTGGGATTGGACAAGCAGGAAGTCCTTAATTTCCTCCAAGCCCAAAACCCTTCGATCCCAATACAGGGATGGGAGATCGTCAGCGAGGAGGAACCCAAGGATGGGAATCGGGGATATATCATCCTTTTGTATGATACTCCGGCTCCACTGAAGGAGGGGGCTAGTATGCTGCTGGCGTAAGCGAAGTTACTCTAAAGATCATCAAGGATACTCAAGGTAAGTCGAAAGAGGCGGCTTTAGCTGGGGCGGCGGTTTGTTCGACCACCAATGAAGGTAGTACAAATAAACCTCCACCCCTGTAAAGTCGCCTCCAAAAACCCGAGGCTGCTCCTCGAGGAGGATGAGCTGGACCTGGCCCTAACCCAAGAACCCTGATTAAGGAATGACAGGGTGATGGGATTAGGGTCGAAGAACCATCATTGCTGTACAGCAACAGGAAAGGTAAGATTCGTTCCGCATACTCGCTAAGAAATCCTTGAACCTACTAATGCTACCAAATTTCAGCTCCGGTGACCTGTTTGCGGTGAAGATGAGAGGGAAGGCCAACGTCACCATAGCATCCGTCTACATGTCGCATGAGGATGGACTAAACATTTCCTCGGACAATTTGAGGGCGCTCATAGCGGCGACTCAGCAAGGTAAGACAAACTGATGATGCGAATGCGCACCATTATTTATGGGGCAGCTCCGACATCAACGCCAGGAGGGAGGCTCTCTTCGATTTTATTGTCTGCTCCTATCTGCTCGTCTGCAACAGGGGTAATGAACCCAAGTTTGTTACGGCAAGCAGAAAGGAAGCTTTAGATATCACTCTAATATCAGATTACAGCTCAGAACTTATATCAAATTTGAGAGTGTCCAACAAAGCATCGCTATCCGATCACTGCTGGATACTCTTCGATGTTACTAGTCATGTGCCAAAAACCTGTAAATTCAGAAACCCGCGGTCGGCAAATTGGGAGGCTTTCTGTAAAACGGTCAATAGATCGGCTTGTATCGGACCTAACGGAGACATATCCTCCGCGTCAGACATCGATAAAGCGGTGGAAGTCCTCACCAACTTGCTAAACCGGTGTTTTGAAGAAGCATGCCCGGCACGAAATTCGAGCATGAAAAAACGCCTACCATGGTGGAACGCCAAAATTGCGGAACTTAGGCGCAGCTCTAGGTCAAAATGGAACCTTGCGAAGGAAGGAGTCATTGAATGGACGACCTACAAAGAGAGCGTCAAACTCCTGAAAAAAGGAATACGATTCGCAAAGAAGAACTCCTGGCATAGTTTCTGCGAATCCATTGAATCAACAACCTAAACATCACGGTTGCGAAGAATTCTAGCTACTGCACCGGCGCAAATATCTTCAATAAGAAGGGTCGATGGTAGCTGGACCGAATCATTCGAAGAGACGTTGGACAACCTCTTCAGTACCCACTTCCCGGGATGTGTGGAAGCGTCAATAGAAAGCAATGACATCCACGAGACAGCAAAGGGGATGGATACTGCCAAGATTGACGACATGGTCGACGAAAATAAGATAGAATGGGCGATCAACGTGTAACAACTTGGGACATTGAAAGTGCTACAATGTCCCAAGGGTAGCAAAAATTGTTGGTCATTTGTTAAAAATATAAGAAATTCAGCCTCGTCTTCAATTCCCACACTCATTTGCACTGACATTCCAGCTGTCAGCTCTTTGGACAAGGCCAATCTGCTTGCTGCGTTTTTCGCGGCAAGTCGAAACCACCATGGTGGAATCGGGAACTTGACAAGTTGAAGAAGGAAAGCAGGAGACCATTCATCAAAGCGAAACGCATTCTAAATGCTGATGAACACCTTCAAAATTGAACTAAGAAGAGCAAAGCGTGTGTCTTGGAGACTCTTCTGCGGCAAAATTGAAGAAGTTTCTGAAGCCTCCAGGCTGAAGAAAGTACTAGCATCGTTACGGAAAGCACCCAGCTTTCTCTAAAAAGCGGATGCTACCTGGACATCTTCCAGTCTAGACACTCTAAACCTACTTGTGGACACCCATTTTCCGGGAAGCTTAGCTGCTGGATCAATCTGTCCTGGCAGTACACCATCCAGCTCCTCCTGTAGCCCTCTTAAAATAGAAAATGCGTCTGTCAAGTGGGCACTAAATAACTTTAAACCATATAAATCAGCTGGCCCTGATTGCATTATACCTGCAGAGCTCCAAGCAATTGCAGATCTTCTTCTCCCCTGGCTGACAAGCATCTACCAAGGTTGTTTAGATTTAGGATATATCCCCAGGACTTAGAAGGAGATTACAGTAATCTTCATTCCCAAGGCCGGCAAATCCTCACACAGCAATCCTAACGACCTTAGACCTATCATGCAGCATGCCTTCCAAAGACTAACCTCATGGACCAGTGCATGCGGTCTTGGAGTTAATCCGCAAAAAACGGAACTAGTTCTCTCCACGAGGAAATATAAAATTCCCCCCTTTGACCCTCCCTCATTTTGTGGCTTAAAACTCACGCTTACAGAAAAGGTCAAATTCCTGGGTCTCATCATGGATCGAAAACTAATCTGGAAGCCCATACCATACCCTCCAGGTCTGACTGGAAGTCTGATACTCAGACGCTGGATGGTCCTTGGCGTATTTTCACAAATGGATCCAAGACGGACGAGGGAGTAGGATTAGCTGTCTACTCCAAGGATCTCAAATTTAGTATATCCCTCCACCTTCCAGAACATTGTAGCGTATTCCAGGCTGAGACGTAGGCAATAAAAGAAGCCCTGTCCTGGCTCAAGAACAACGTGATATCCAACAAAAACATCACCATCTGTTCAGACAGCCAGACAGCAATCAAATCCCTGAACTCGGTCACTTTCCTCTTTAAGACCTCCCTAAATTACCGCTTATCTCTTAACGAGATAACTGAGCATTTTAATATTCATCTCATGTGGGTGCCGGGACATAGTGGCATTCCAGGGAATTGTGAAGCCGATGATCTCGCCAGGAGCGGTACGATCTCCACAAACCTTCCTAGTGGACAGTTAAACTTCTTTTAAAGAATCATACTATTAAAAACAACAACTCGAGATGGTCAGATGGCACTACGTGCCTCATCAGAAAGCAAATTTGGCCTAAACTTGATCTAAACCGTTCACTCTATCTTCTTAGAATGAACAGGTTATCCCTAAGGACTCTCATTGGCGTTATCACAGGACACCGTGCTATTGGCACTCACGCCTCAAGAATGGGTCTCCCTCGCAATGATTTCAGTAGAAGCTGCAGAAACGAAGAAGAAGAGGAAAGCATAACGCATATCCTCTGCACTTGTAGCGTTTTCTCCTCTCTCAGGAAGAAACACCTTGGAGCCTACTTCTTCAACGACTTGAGCGAATTGCACAACGTCGGCATTAATCAACTAAAGAGCTTCGTTGAAAGCACTAAATGGTTTCTTGGATAGGTAACATCAGATCCGCGTGGTATCACAATGAGTCTAAATTGGACTAAGTGAGACTGCTATCTACAGTCAGCCACTTCAACCTAACCTAGGTCGCCTTAAACGATGCAAGAAAAACTTTACTCCCTCTGATTTGGCTTCAATTTATAAGGCCTACATCAGCCCCAAACTTGAGTATAACGTTCATATCTGGTCTGGTGCTCCTTTCTGCACCTGCTTGGTAGAATACAACTGCTAGCTAAACTTATAGGAGACAGCAATATCGCGAAGTCAATAGACTCGCTTGAACACCGCCGTAATGTGTCTTCCTTGTCTCTGTT
This sequence comes from Myathropa florea, assembly GCA_930367185.1. Taxonomy (NCBI): domain Eukaryota; kingdom Metazoa; phylum Arthropoda; class Insecta; order Diptera; family Syrphidae; genus Myathropa; species Myathropa florea. The sequence goes on from OV884002.1 coordinate 107,772,564, forward strand.
TTATCGCTATTTTTACAAACGATGCTCAAGTGAGTTAGCCAATTGCATTCCTCCCCTAAATGAATTCACCCGCAATACGCGTCTCGCCAGGAATGCTCATCAGTTCACCCTTAAGCCTGCTTTCAGGCGTACAGCTTAGTTTAGAGAGTCGTTTTTTAGCCGCACTACACGAATATGGAATGCTCTTCCCAGCCCGATATTTCCTACTCACTTCAATCCACAGGCATTTAAGACCAATGTGCACAGGTACCTCTTCTCCCTTTCTCGCTCTATTCCTTCGGCCGGTGCTGTGTCGTGATTCCAGACACTTAAGAGTATTCGTAACCCTTTTTGCGCGCGCAAATTACAAAAAAAAGTTAAGCTATTTTTAATAGTTTTTATCTAGCAATAAATCATACAAAAATGTAGTGAAATGAAAATGAAAATAACAAGGATCTGGTAGCGGTGTCCTTACCGTCGCTAATACTTACTTAACTTCGCTATCTTTAAGCGCGTATGCGCTCTCGTGTTATATATGTGCGTACAAAGAAACACGCCTTATCCCGAATTCGCCATCATTTTGAACCAATCACTTGAGCATCGAGGACGCTTCAAGTTCTGTATTGAGGCTTCAAAATAATTTCCCAATCCAACAAAAAGTATTACGCTATCTATCTATTGGATCAAATTACAAAAATTGCCTTACGGAAGAGTTTAGAAAAATTATGAAAATCCACTTTGTATCCTGTCGCCGACTGCGATGACACAGTTTCACATTTTATTGCAAAGGACCACGCTGACAATAATGCCACAATGCCGACAGGGCAATCAAACACTCATAAAATTATCAATCGTCAAAATGCATAAAAGAAAATATGTCTGCCGTTGGCATTTCAGTGTTCACCTCAGAACCAGGGAATACTCACATCGCCAGCCAGGCGGACGTGCTTGGAAATTGCTTTGTAGCTTAGCTGAGACGTTTAAATGTCCTGATAGGCAACCATATTTGGAAGTTTGGTGACAAGCACCAACTGCGCTGCCAGCAAAATACTTTTCGTTCTAAGAACATTGAGGAGGGCAAGGAAATGACTGAACCGAATGAATTCTCCTGATGTCTATTCCTGCTCAGTCGTTAAATGGGTGCTCGAGAGGGCGGGCATGGCGTTTATGAGGACGGTATTTTTGCCTTGTTTATACTGTGTTTTGTTTAATTTTTCGGTCCTTTATTTTTTACGATAATTTCGGGCTTTATCACGACAATAGAGTTTGGTTTTCTCTCATGTTTGTGGGTTAGTCATCTATGTAAGCAAAGTAGATGGTAGGAGCAACTGAAAAGCGATTCGAGGAAATTGGGTATTGTTCGTCAATAGTTCAAGGTCAGCTCGTATCTGAAACTGAATGTGAAATTCTAATCCCGTTTGAGGAGAATCTATGACTACGAGTTGGGAAGTTTGCCGATTCATTCAAAAACTTTTGATTAATGATGAAATTTGGAAAAAATGTTCTATAAGGAATAATCAGTTCAATCTTCCATCTCTTCAACTGATTTCAATTGTGTCTTTTTTTCCATTTGCAAATTATGAAATTGACTTAAACGTTGGCTTGAACTTTGATTAATGTGTGGATGATAGTCACCCATAATTCAATCTTCGGTATAGTTTCTAATAACTGTTCGAGAAAATCATTTCTCGTGGAGTTCCCAAAAACAGTCTAACAATTACAGTGGCTCAAAGTGAAACTCGGACAACCCCCTGTGAATGTATATCAACATGAACAAAAAAGTTGCTCATGGGATAAAACTCTGGTCATATTTTATTCATGAGATTTACTTCTGACAGATCTACTTCTTACTAACAAACAAGAACAAACAACAATTCAATGCAATTAATACATTTAAAAAAATTAACAAAGTAAAAAACTCGGGCAGTAAGAGATCCCTGGGAATGTTTTCAATGCACCATGAATTTAATTTCAGAAAAATTGACACAATGAAGGTAACGGCAACTGAGCCTGATATGCATTTTATAAATTAAAAATCAGTCCCCAAAATAGCGCGATTTGTGAATCGGAAACATTCAACAGCTCACGATTAGAGTCCGACCGAACATTCGGCTTCGACTTCGGCTTCGGCCACCTTCGGCTATAAATATAACCTTTGGCAAAACAAATTGCAGTGATAACTGTTTTCTGATTGAGACAGTGGATGAGTTTAAGTATCTTGGACTTACAAAAGATATACACCATAAAACTTCATTATAATAATAATAATGGCGGCGGTCCAGTTCGAGGTGGACCTGGGCCTATCTTCTCAGCAACCACTCGTGTTGTGCGTGCTACTGTTCTCATAAAATGTTTCCATAAAAATGCATTGCCTGGTAAAAATATCCGTGACGAAGGGTTCGTGCTATAAATAATTTTTGAGAGTTAGTAAGGAAGTAAGTCCTGTTTTTTTTAGACCTTTTTAGAATTTTGAGTTTCATATCTCTGAATTAAAATCTTGGAAATATATTGGAAATATTTATTTTAAAATGTTTGCATCTACACAAACTTTAGGAGCTACTCCAAAATACTCTCAGACTCTAAAAATTGGTGCCTTTGTCTAAAAAACCTACTTCCAAAATGTCATGCCGATAATTATATAAATGCATGTCTAACAGAGAGAGGGATGGACGTACAGATGTATTTAATACAGATGTATTAGAATAATAACAGTACCGATTCAAAATAAAAGACGTTTACAACAATCCAGAAAACTATAATTCCTGGTTTTCTCCAAGGTTCAGTTTTGAATCCAATATTGAACATATTTAGTTTATAACTTCATATTCTTTATTTGGTCAACCTTTCAGACGAAAAGTTTTGAGGTTTTGCAAATGACCTTGGCATTGCATGCAATTCAGGTAGTGTTTTGAGCTTGTCTGTTGACAGACACTATTACATTTCTATTTTGAGAATTTGATTTCTATGGCTCTAGCTGGCGGTAAGCTGTAAAACTAATGATAAATTAATGATTTTAACATTTTCTTGTACTCAAAATTTGCTGGTATATTTGCAGTATCAAATTCTCAATCATATCTTTGCATTAAAACAGTACTTACGGAGCAAAGTATTTAAAATATTAAGATATTATTTAGTATTATGCAAAAATAATAATAATGGCGGCGCTACAGTCCGAGGTGGACTTAGGCCTAGCTTCTCAGCAACCACTCGTGTTGTGTGTGCTATTGTTTTCTCACGCGTGGAGGGGACCAACAGTTTAATGCCGACTCCGAACAGCGATTTTCAGAAGCTTTTTCTAGACAGTTATACTCTTTGAACATTGTCAGTGACTCGAAAGAGGTGGAGCCATGAAAAAATGGTAAGGGTTTTTTTTTCGATATTCGAACTTTAGACCTCGAACGTAGAAATCGACGCACCTACCCACTACGCCACGGCACCCGCATAAAAAAATATAGCAACTCCTAATTTTTTTTTTAGAATTGAAACTCTACATCGGAGCACTCAGACTCAAAACTGCTCTCAGGTAGCAACCCTACCCCAATGCCGTTAATTTGATCCCAACGACAAATGGTGACTGGACCAGATTCGATTACACTGGGATTCGAACCTGGGACCCCTCTAAATTGGGGCAGGCACTTAACAAACTGCGCCATCCAGCCGAACTCTTATTAACTCACTTACTTACTTAATTTAGCGCTACGTTCCGGGGTAGACCTAGGCCTCAACCAACAAGTGTCTCCAGCCAGTTCGATCTTTAGCTAGCTGCCTCCAGTTTTGCACGCATAGTTGGTTGAGGTCTCTATCCACTTGCTTGCGCTACCTGAGTCGCGGTCTTCCTCTACTAAGCCGTCCCCCGGGGGTGGATTCGAAGACTTTCCGGGCCGGAGCATTGATTTCCATTCAATCTGCATGACCTAGCCATCTTAATCGTTGGATCTTCACCCTTCTGTCTAAATCAATGTCGCTGAACAGCTCGTACACTTCATTGTCATATCTTCTCTTCCATTCACCCTCTGTGCAGACGGCACCGAAAATCACCGAAAAATTTTCCTCTCAGAGCAGCCAAGAGCAACCTCATCCGCTTTTGACAAAGTCCATGCTTCTCCGTCATATAGCATGACTGGGACGATTAAGGTCTTAATAGGGTTACCTTGGTTGTCCGAGAGAGGGCTTTGTTTATCAATTGCTTCCTTAGCCCAAAAAAGCAGCGGTTAGCAAGAGTTATTCTTCGTTTGATTTCAGCGCTGGTGTCATTTTCTAGGTAGACAAAGTCTTTGACTACCTCAAAGCTATATCTGTCAACTGTGACGTTCTGTCTGAGACGTCGGTGTTGGGTGTCCTTTCTGGTTGACAGCATACACTTGGTCTTGCCCTCATTTACCGTTAAGTCCACCTTCGCGGCCGTCGTCTCAATACTCACAAAAGCGCTATGGTCTTTACCGAACTTGATGGAGCAACGTGCATTCTCCATCGTCATCCTGTTTGGAACGAGTTTTGTAGGGATGTGAAAACTAAACATTGGTCTGTATAGCTCGTCTCTATAGATGCTGGCATACGCGGCCTTAAAATCCATGAAAAGGTGGTGGGTATCGAACTCTAAAAAGTGTCCTATAAGAAAGCGTATAATGCGAATCGTTTTGCTAGTTCTATGGTTTTGTATAAAACATTGGGAATTCAGTCTAAAAAATGTGTACTTTTACAAAACCTTTCAAAAATATTTTTTATAATAGATGACTGTTTGCAGACTCCGAAGACTAGCATCAATAATTTGCGCAACTTTCTAATTAAACTTGTAGGTACAGTCAAAATCGGTTATAACGACTTTCAAGAGACTGACGAATTTGGTCGTTGTAAGCGATATGTCGTTGTAACGATTTATTATGCTATTGGATTACATATCATGGTGCTCAGACGAGACCTAAAAATTTTGTCGTTATAACCGATGTCGTTGTAAGCGATTTTGACTGTATTTCTATTTCGCACCACACTCTACAGAAACGTATACTACATAGTTACGTGTAAACTGCTTAAAAAACTACCTGCATATATTTGCAGTACGAGACATCTAAGGAGTTATCTGAAACAAGTTAAAATATTACTTTTTGCTTTCAATCACTATGAAATTAAAGACTTGTTGTTTTTTTTTAAATTGTATAAACTCTTCTAATAAACAGCTCTAATTAAATGAATTATATGTTCATATAATTCTTCTGCTGTTATATAGATTCTCTTCCACATCACCCAACACTTGAAAATATCAGCTACGATATGACATTTCCACTTTTTTTGAGAAAATATACGTTCAATATATTTGAGATAACTGAAATAGAGCAAGTATTTAAGTGGTTACAGGTGTATTTATTTTTTTGTCCATCACTGTATATATATATATAAGGGGGCGCCGTGGCGGTGTGGGTTCGTACGTTGACCCATGCGCATTAGACTTTCACAGTCTAGGTTCGAAACCAAGTTCAGACAAACAATTTTTCAAAAAAGAAATTGTTCGCGGCTCCACCTCTTTCGAGTCACTGACAATGCTCAAAGAGTATAATTGTCTAGAAAAAAAAAGCTTCTCAATCTCGCCGTTCGGAGTCGGCATTAAACTGTAGGTCCCCTCCACTCGTGAGAGAACAATAGCACGCACAACACGAGTTGGTTGGTGAGAAGCTAGGCCCAGGTCCACCTCGGACCTATATTATTATTACATATATTATTATATGTTCTTATTTCATTATTATTTAATTACTTACTCACTTAACAGGCCTACGACCCATGGAGGGTACGAGGCCTGAGATATCGCTGCCTTCCGTCATTGACGGTCCTGGGCACACTGCTTCCAGTCATCAAGACTAAGCTATCTTGCGTCCGCGATGCAGTCGTATTAATCACCAATGTTTTTCGACAACAAATTGAAAAATCTTGATGAGTCTGTCCAGTATTAGCTCTATGAATTTATTTGATTCAGACGAAATATTTTGTGACCCTGACATCACAAAGCACAACTGAAGCTTTTGCCATGAAAATGTCGCCCCCTTCTGATAGCTCTAACAATTTGCAATTTTTTATTTTCAATTTCCTCCTTCGTGTGCGTTTAAATTGAAAACCTGTTGGACAGCCATTACCACCAGAAGGCTATAAATAATTTATCCCGTTAGAAGTTAATATCACCAACGTCACTGGTCGCATCCCATCGTCCATGTCGTCTGCGGTCGTTCGCTAGGAAGCAATGAATGTGCAATGCACTCCTTGCCATAAAAATACTATTTTTACGGCCACCAAAGATGTGGGTACATATTTCATCCGCACAGCTCCACGGCGGCAGCGGCGGCTCTTTAATGCTCGTGTCTTTTCGGCTTTTATTGAACACACAGTGTCAATATTGTTGACTGGCGGATGTTAAAGCTGTATCCGTCGGCGGCAATGGCCAGTTCGTTTTGCTGCTGCAATTATCCTTGTGAAATATTATGTAAGGCTCTATAAAAGTTAGACTCGCAATGACACCCCTGGTCGAATGGGAATGGTGTGTATCCTGGCCGGTCGATGGAGAGAAATGCAATGTCCTTGTTGACATAATGTCAACGGCAGGCCGCATAAAATCCCGTGTTGCCCCGTGGTAATTCCTTCCACAGTCCCGGTAAGCTCAGTGCCTGTGTACACTGGCTGTCTGGGCTTATCCGAGGGAGGTGGCCATGCCAAGGCGGGCTATTGAGACGATGCGATGGTGCAAGAAAGTTTTGCTGGATTTTCGACTTCATTAATTTGCGGACATTTGGAGCGATTTTATTGACACTTTGTATACGTTGATGTCGAGACTATGGCAGATAAATTGGTTTCGGAACGTTGCTTGACGCGGTGGTGGGGTGTGATGTGATGATGGGGATGGTCGTACTGGCGGTGTCTTCAGAGAAGGTTGGGGATAATTTCTGTGTTGTTCGGTTTATGATAGCTTTGCACTTGGTTAATGGGCATACGGGACATGGTTTGTGATGCCGTGTGATGGTGTCTAACGTCGTTGGAGGTTGTAATATGCAGTTATGCGATGTGTTTTATTTTATTGCGTGGATTAACATTTATTGCGTATAGTTTTATCGAGCAATTTGTGCAAGAGCGTGTCGCTGAATATTGAATGAGTTGTGCCATCCAGAGGTGGTAAGAATTTTTATGAAACTTTGACTTTGTCTTAGGGGGATGGTAAGCAATTCATCGATTTCGTTAAACATGGACAAATGAGCAGTGAAATCTAGTCGTTTTTATGGAATTTAAGAGTTTGACAAACTTTGACAATGAAAAAGAATCCACTTAAATCAAATTAATCTGAATCAGATTAGTATTTAGATCAGGGCAGATCGAAATACTTTCCTGACACATTATAATGGAAGCGACCAACACAGATGCAGGAGATTACGAGCTTTTGCAGTGTTGTCTCCCTTTCGCTGTTTCTGCTGTTACCAGTGCACTAAGAGCCTGTGTAGTTAAGTTAAATTGTAAGGCTCAATGTGCATCATATTCGAAAGAAGCTTGGTTCTAAGGATAAGTCGGTTTTATAATTATAGCCCCTCCTTTTGGCAAACAACTTTTAAGGAGATTTCCAACAAACAAAATTACTGAGCTCATACCTTATTAATTAATTCTATTAGACGCATCAAACTCTTTTCCCATTTAGTTCACTCGAGCATATTTCTTTGCACTGAAAGCTTTGAAGCTTTGAAGCTATTAAAGCTTCAAACTGGGTAAAATAGCTTCAAACTGGACACCGCAGTGCTGATTGGGTATCTTCTAGGGCTGCGGCCACGCAATGAGCGACGAGCGATTAAGCGATTGAGCGACTAGCGATAGAGCGACGAGTCTGAGCGATGGGTGGCCATTTATTGAGCGTCATCGTTGAGCGATTAGTTGCGAAAGTGTCATTTTCAAGTTCAGTTCACCGTAGTCTTTTGGTTGAAAGTCGCATTCATATGAATAATCCTCTGGCTGTCGCAGATTCCCTTCAGTTGGATCGGGAACAACTGTCTGCTTTACGTAGCTCATCATTTAAAAAACAATTACAAATGTGTCCAACTTTTATCCTATCGGAATTCAACGACCATAGTTTTCATTAACTGGATGAGAAGACTTCTATATGGCGATTTCTAAGAAACTATATTCTTATGGGGTTTTCCGATTAACTTTTTAAGGTTCCGCCTACAAAAACAGCCTCTATAATTTCGTTGTGCCCGTCCGTCCGTCTGTATGTCACACTTTTTTATCTCCAATGTTTATAAAGATCTCGGTATGAAATTTTGGAATTGAGTAGTTTAGACATAGAAATCATTTTTATGCACGCAAATTTACAAAAGGATTTTGAAACAGTGACACACCCCATCGAGGTATATGTGAATCGACAAATCGTTTGATCCAAAGAACCGTTTGAAAAATATTAAGCTCCAAAGTTTTTTTTAAAGCGTCCCTCCTTGCCATTTCTAAACAAAAATGTGTTTAAAAATCTGAACACAAACACTTGGCTTCAATGAGTTCTTTCATTTAACATGATTACATTCTGGCCCAAATAGTTTTTCGCCCCGAATGAATGACACCATTTCTTCATGTACTTCGACACTATATGGGTCTTATTGGGCCCTTTGTGTCGTCCTACCTTTTCCACCCGAGTTACATGCTTAGGGGATCTCAATATCTTGTAAGGTCCTAAATATTTCGGCCTTAGCTTCATTCCTGAACCGAATTGTATGCGCCTAATGGCGACTAACTCTCCTGGTTCATAACATTGATCCAGCTCTCGGGTTCTATCATAAGCCCTCTTGTTCCCCTTTTAAATCTCGGTGATATTCTCTCGAACTTTCTCTAGCTCCTTGTCTCTGACAAAGTCGAGCTCCTCCACAATCTCCTCGTTTAACAGTTCTCGCAGGTCTTGGTTTTCGGGTGTACGTAAGTCCAATTCTGTCATTTTCATTTTATTCATCATTTATTGAGTTTATTGAGACAATATTAATACACATTTGTTGAAGTAATCAACAAAATAAAATACACCCAGCAACACAATAACTAGCAAACATCAGCAGTCTGGGCATAACCATACTGACCCAATGGTTGAATAACCGAAGAACAGCCGAGTCAGCACAACAATGCAATTGCGGAGAATGATCGGCGATAACTCGGGTCATCAATTATTAAGGTAGCATAGTAAGCAAAATTTCTGTATAAATATTGAATATGGCAAGAAATAAAATCAGATCTAATCAGCAACAGCAAGCGTTCGATCTCGTTATTATTGTCAGCTATCCCCCCACCAGTGGTAAGGTGACTGACAATAGAGGAATAAAATCTGTAAAGGACAGATTTTACATTGGTCCTTCGAGTCGGATAGCCGGAACAAGTGCAAATTACAAGTGTAGTACAGTGCAGTGAGTATTGTACAGTACAGTGAGTGTTGAATCAAGTCAAAGAGAAGGTTGTCAAGCGAAAATTACTCAAAAACCATGAGTGAAATTGACGAAATAGCTCTGAACCAAACGCGAATTTCGGAAGAAGTCCATAGATTATGGACCAACTTTAAAAAGGATGGAGAATCTCGATATAACGTGGAGTATATCGTCAAACGACTAGAACAGCTGGAGGAGCATTGGGTCAACTTCCAAGTAAATAACGGGTATTTAGAAGACCGAAGGGAGGCGAATCCGCACCACGACTACTTCAGTAAAGACTATTTTAGTCAGTTTGAAACAAGGTATCTTGACATTAAGAGTGCTTTGAAGGCGAAATTGTATTGGCTAGAAGAGAAAAAGCAAGCCGATACTCTAGAATCAGGTGTAGTTCCTGGCGGTTCAAATCAAGCTACGCCAGTTCAGCCATCAAGGAGCACATCATTAGGAAAAAAGGAGGAGCCAGTTGGAAAAATGAAGTGCCCAGCAAAGTTTACGAAACTGAACCTCGTCAAGAACAGATTCATACGTATAATTGACAGCTTGGATTTGAATCAAAATTCAGTTTGCCTTAGATTCAAGCTGAACCAACTAGAGGAATGCTGGACAAGGTTACAAACGATGAATGAAGAAATTATGTCATCACTTGAAGAAGCTGACCAGGAGTATGTGTCCAGCAACGAGTTTATCGATTTGGAGCAGATGTATCAAGATGTATACATTCAAATCAAGGAGGCAGACGAGCTACAACACCAAACGGAGGCAGTAGCTTCACAACCTAGAACACATCAAGAAATCAAACTTCCGCCCATAAGCATACCAAAATTCAATGGAAGGTATGAAGAGTGGACACCATTTTGGGAACTATTTGAGCGATTGGTACACCAAAACAATTCCTTAAGCAATGTAGAGAAAATGCAATATTTGAAAGGAAATCTGAACGGAGAAGCAGCAAGGATTGTCAACCACCTATCACCTACGTCAAGCAATTATGCAACAGCTATAGAATTGCTAACGAACCGGTTTCAAAATCCAGCAGCATTGGTCAACAACTACATTCAAAGGTTGCTTACTTTGAAACCAGTTCGAAATGAAAATGCGTTCGACTTGAAAAATATTATGGATACGTCGAGAGAAATCTTGTATGGCATCAAAAACTTGGGAGTTGATGTCAGTTCTTGGGATCCATTAGTGATTCAGTTAATATATCCAAAACTCGACGGTGAATCAAGAAAATTGTATCAACAATCGAAAGGAACGTCAACAGAAATTCCAAAGTTAAGTAAATTTTTTGATTTCATCGAGGGGAGATTCCGAGGATTGGAGAGCAGTCGCGAACTCAATCGGGAACACCAGTCGCAAGCATCGAAACTGACAGTTACCAGAAACCATTTGACTACAGCCACACAGTCCAAATGCGTGCTGTGTAACGAGTTTCATCAATTGTATAATTGTAAAAAATTTCTAAATATGAAGCCGAAAAACCGAATGGAGGTGGTCCAAAAGTCAAGGCTATGTTTCAACTGTTTGCGGGATGGACATGCCGCAAGGGATTGCTCATCAAAGAAGGGTTGCAGGATATGCACACAAAATCATAATTCGCTTCTTCACTTCCCTCGAGGTGAGAGTACAGCAGTCGTAGTGGGAGGAAGAACAACAAGTGAAGAAGCATCATCGACAACACGAATCACCACAGCATGCCAAAGTAACAGGACGGTACTACTAGCCACAGCCATGGTGAATATATGCATTGGAGGACAAGTGAAACTGATACGAGCTCTAATTGATCAAGGATCTCAATCATGTTTCGTGACCGAGAAGTTAGCCCGTCAAATAAAGGTACCATTGGTCAAGTATGAGTCAATGATAAATGGAATCAACGGCCATGCTACACAAATCATCGCAGCATGCCATTTTACCATCCAATCAATCCACGATGAAGAAGTCAACTTGGAGGTCGAAGCTCTAGTAATGCCTGTTATTACATCAAGACTGCCAGTACAAAAGGTTTCACCCAACCAGTGGCCACACATTGAAGGCTTAAAGTTGGCGGATCCATGGTACGAACAACCAAGGGATATTGAATTACTGATTGGGTCAGACATTTTACCACACTTCCTGACGCATGGATTAATCAAGGGTCCACCTGATACTCCAATGGCACAGAATACAAAGTTTGGTTGGATATTATCTGGACCAGTCATTACTACATCGACTCCAAGGGAGCAAACACAAACTAAGATCCTTACGTCATGTATCAGCGTATGCAGCGAAGACGAGGAATTGAAGAAATTTTGGGAGCTGGAAGAAGTACCAACTACTAAGATTAAGTCTGCAGAAGAGGAAATGTGCGAAAATCATTACCAAATGACATACAGACGGGATGAAACAGGAAGATATATTGTCAAATTACCACTATTGAAGGATCGCCAGCTCTTGGGTGACTCACGCAAAATGGCATTAAAGCGATTCTTTATGTTAGAGCAGAGATTCGCAAAAAATGAGGAGCTTCGTCATGAATATTCCAAATTTATTCAGGAATATATTACTCTTGGACACATGGAGGAAATACAAGAAGATTACATCGGAAAAACGTATTATCTTCCACATCATGCAGTGATGAAAAATGACAGTATTACTACCAAACTAAGAGTGGTTTTCGACGCCTCGGCGAAAACGACATCTGGAGAATCGCTAAATAGCATTATGATAGCAGGTCCCACGATTCAAAAGGACCTGTGCGTCCTGCTTCTTCGATGGAGGTCATTCCCAATCGTGTTTACATCTGATATCGAGAAAATGTATCGGCAGATCTTAGTCGATCAGGAGGATCAAAATCTACAGCGCATCTTGTGGAGAGAAAATGCCAGCTGGCCAATCAAGGAATATGCCCTCAAAACAGTCACATATGGTACAGCATCGGCCCCGTATTTGGCAATTAGAACTTTATGCCAGCTAGCTGAGGATGAAAGACAGAGGTATCCAAGAGCGAGCAAAACAGTGCTTGAAGGATTCTATGTGGACGACTGTCTTGGTGGAGCAAATTCTCTAAAAGAGTGTAAAGACCTTCAACGGGAATTGGTGCAGCTGCTTCGTTTGGGTGGATTCAACTTACGAAAATGGACATCAAATAGTCCAGAATTCATAAAATCCTTACCAAAAGAAGTCATTGAAATGGAACCAGATCATGATTTTAATAGTTACACAACATTCAAAATTCTGGGAATAAAATGGTGCCCGAGAACGGATGACTTCCAATTTAAGGTAAATTTGTCGTCATTCAGCACACAGAGTACTAAACGAGCAATATTGAGTGACGCAGGCAAGATTTTCGATCCCTTTGGCTGGTTGTCCCCATTAACAATCAAAGCAAAAATTCTGATCCAAAGTCTTTGGCTCTTGGGTATCGGATGGGATGAAAATGTGCCAATGAGAATTCAAAAGGAGTGGGATGAATTCAAGAAAAGATTATCGACGCTTGAAAAAGTAAGAATTCCACAATGGACGCAACAAACAGAAAGCTCTCAAATCGAGCTACATGGATTTGCAGATGCATCAGAATCGGCATATGCAGCGGTGGTGTATCTAAAGGTTAACAATTGCGGATCTACCTCAATATGCATCATCGCGTCAAAGACCAAGGTGGCGCCTGTAAAGCAAGTATCACTGGCCAGACTGGAGTTATGTGCAGTTGCACTGCTGACGAAGCTAATGAACTACGTCAGAGAGGGAACAGAAACGAAATACAGCAGAATTGTCGCATGGTCAGACTCTACCATAGTCTTGAACTGGTTAAAACAACACCCAGTGAAATGGAACACGTTTGTAGCCAACCGGGTATCCTATGTGCAACAGCATTTCAAAGGACAATGGAGGTTCGTACCTGGAAAAGAGAATCCTGCTGACATTCCGTCTAGAGGATCATATGGAGATACCCTTGCTGAGAATTCCACATGGTGGCATGGTCCAGAGTGGTTGAGAAAGGACGAACATTATTGGCCAGCTGACAAGGTTATGATGGAAGTGCAAGATATGCCTGAGCTCCGGAAGTCTTATGCTTGCATGACATTACAGCCCCACAATTCTCCAGACACCGACATCACTTGCGCTTTTTCATCACTCTCAAAACTTCAACGTGTAAGCGCAATCTGTCTACGATTCAAAAACAATTGTAGAAAGAGCAAGAGAGGCGAACCCCTACTACATGGCAATTTGAAGGTAGAAGAACTCCTGGAAGCAGAAAAAGCACTGGTAAGGGGTGCTCAACGAATGTTTGCCTAGGATATGCACAACCTTAGAATAAACAAAGCATTGAAATCAACCAGCGAGATATTATCACTGAATCCATTCATCGACGCCAATGGAATTTTGCGAGTGGGAGGTCGATTGAGACACGTTATTCTATCAGATGACCAAAGACATCCCATGATTTTGTCATCCTCGCATCCGCTGACAAAATTAATCATCAACAAAGCTCACATCGATACCCTTCATGGTGGAGTAAAACTGACACTAAATTACACTCGGAGGAAATTTTGGATCATCCGAGGAACTAATACTGTCAAGGCCATAATAAATCAATGCGTTAGATGTTTCCGATTTAAGGCCAAGGAATCAAGTCAACTCATGGGACAACTTCCGGAAGCACGAGTAAGGTTTTCACGCCCATTTACACATTGTGGAATAGATTACGCCGGCCCAGTCAACGTACGATGTTCACAAATTCGAGGGGTGAAGTCGCACAAGGCTTACATAGCGCTGTTCGTCTGCATGTCAACAAAGGCAGTACATATTGAGTTGACTTCTGATTTAACGACCGATGGATTCATGGCAGCATTGCGACGGATGATAAGTAGAAGAGGATCCATACATCATATGTATAGCGACAACGGAACAAATTTTGTTGGAGCAAAAAACATGATAAATGCATTACAAACTCAACTTACCGATAACGGAATTCAGTGGCACTTCATCCCCCCTGGAGCTCCACACTTTGGTGGACTCTGGGAAGCTGGGGTCAAGTCCGTCAAATATCATTTGAATCGCATCATAGGAGAGCAAAAATTGACATACGAGGAAATGAACACAATTCTGGTGCAAATAGAAGGATGTCTGAATTCGAGACCACTCTGCCCATTAACGGACAATATTGAAGATCTTGATGCACTAACACCAGGTCACTTCATTATTGGATCACCATTAATAGCACCACGGCATGATGTTATTCTAGATCTGGCAAAGAGTAGTTTAAAAAGGTGGAAGTTCATTCAAAAACTTAAACAAGATTTTTGTAACCGTTGGTACGAGGATTACATAACAAAAATTCAACAACGATATAAATGGAAGCAATCAGCAAGAAATCTTAAGATTGTCCAACTCGTTTTGCTGAAAAACGAGCTACTGACACCTTCAAAGTGGCCTCTGGGCAAAATAGTCGAAGTGCATAGCGGAGGAGATGAACTTGCCAGAGTTGTGACAATCAAGACAGAAAAGGGAACATTCAAGCGACCAATAACCAAGGTATGTCTGTTGCCAATCGAAGACAATACTATAAAACTCGAAGAGGACGGCAAGGTTCAACCATGGAAACAACCCTCAGACCAGTCACCATCCAGTACCACCGGAAGAAAGCTAAAAGACAAAAAACAAAAGTCAACCACTCCGTCAGTAAATTTTTCCACTGCCCTTTTGACTTTATCGCTACTTGCATTTATTATGCCGGGATCGACAAGATATACAATCGCCCATCCGGACGCTGGATTGTTCGTGGAACAAATTGGAACTGCTAAAATACAACGAGGAGTCCTACGCACTAGCATTCGATTTCCAATCGAAGACATTCTACATGATCAAGCTAACATGAACAAGACGAGAGATCAAATAATTAATTTATGCAACAAGGCGAAATCAGTGACAAAAGAGAGTCAGTGCGATGAATTGCGTCATCACATGGAAGAAGAATGGAACAATGTATTCTCCATTTTCACCAGACTTCAGGTGACACCTTTTCGTAGACAAAAACGAGGACTACTGGGAACTGTTCTCAACTCATTATTCGGAGTTAATGATGAAGTATATCGTGACATCGAAGACCTGGACAGTAATCAGAAGGAACTGATCAAAAGTGCCAAAACTAACACCAAAATTATGTTGTCTACAATCGTCAGTGTAAATGAGACAGAAGCAAGAATCAATAAAATAAACCGGGCAAGTGCGAGTTGTACTCGCACGGGGAAGGTTCCGTCGCATAATATTGATGGATGATTTCTGAATATCAAACGACGTTTCCAAACTATTTCAGTTGAATTTTCTTCTAACTTCAACTCAAATCAACCATAAATTCATACATCCAAACAAACAAATGTTTATCCCTACATATACCTATATCTCTATCCAAGTTTATCCAACACAGAAAATCCCTTCCATCGAACATACATACATACCTATCTAATCACTGCTCATGCCTGCTGTAGGTGTGTGTTCATTTCTGTTGGGCATTTAGGGGTGAGATCGAAAAGATAACGCTCATCAACGAATAGAGTGGCTGAACACAGCATGAAATTATGTGTGAAAATGAAGTTTTTTTCTTATTTTAAATCTTAGATATTTCAAAATTTCAACATAAATCGATATTTTGAAATGTATCATTTCTTAATGCTTACATTGATGTCTTCAAAACTGCGTTTTCAGATCTTCAAAATTCGCATATCGATGATTGACCGCTTTTGGCCAATATCTCCAAAACCCTTAGGGCCAGAGTACTCGAAATGGTTTTAAATGAAAGTACTCAATGAAGCCAAGTTTTTGTGATTTTTTCAGATTTTTAAACACTTTGGTTTAGAAATGGCAGGGGGGGGAAATCTTTGGAGCTCCATATTTTCCAAACGGTACTTTTGATAAAAAAGTCTTGAAAGAAACCTCCACCTCATTTCGAAAGCTCTGTCGATTGATATATATATCGATGGGGTGCGACAATTTTTCAAAATTAGTGTCAACTTCACCTGTACTGGAGCCACCCCCAAATGGCCCCACTTTTTAAAATCGCTGCATAGGAAATGACATCTAGGTCTGAAGTACCTAATACCAAAATTTCATGCCGATATCTTCATAAACTTCGGAGATAAAAAAGTGTGACAGACACGACGGACGGACGGACGGACGGAACCTTAAAAATCAACGACTTTACAAAGAAGCTAAATGCTGGTCTGGAAGAGATCAACAGAATGGAATCTTGGTTCAAACTGGTTGATGAAAACAAAATAAATCTGCATGTGACTAACGCCTATCTCATTGCACTCAGTTACATGCGAGAGATTGAAACAAAATACAACAAGCTGCAAAATGCGTATCTCAAACGGAGTCATTTGTTTGAATTCTTGTCACAGAAGAGCATGGAGGAAATCACCAATAAGTGTGCGGAGAAACTTGGCCCAGAGATGAAGGTACTACCAGACCCAATGGACCAACTCGAGATGTCTACAACTTCAGCGGAGATTTTGGTCACTGGATACTTCACGATCAGTGATGCTGATGAATATGTCTTGATCAAAACCAACACTGTGCCAGAAAAGGTGAACGAGCAGACATTTCAAGAGGTAGAGATACAGCAGACGATACTGGGAGTCAACTATAATCTACAGAGGTATTTCGAACTACCACTGGAGGTAGTACATTTAGTACATCAGTATCAACTCAGGCTCCAGTTTACTTTTCAAATGAGACCGTCATCCCACTGAATAAGGATCTAATGGAAATGTCACTAATCAACCATCGAGAGGCATCTGAATTGCTCAATCGGATGCATGAACACAACTGGAAGACCATCAAAAAACACCAGTATTTGGCAATTGGATTTTGCTCAATTTTTGCAGTCACTGTGATCATCATCTGTGTATTGGCGGTGATACTTAAACACCGAACTAGGAGTAATCACTCTGACGACATTGAGTTAAAAGGAAGCAGAAACACATCGGATCACAGGTTTGAAATTACTTGGCAAACAACGCCGGAGGTGGCAAAATGTTGAAGTAATCAACAAAATAAAATACACCCAGCAACACAACAACTAGCAAACATCAGCAGTCTGGGCATAACCATACTGACCCAATGGTTGAATAACCGAAGAACAGCCGAGTCAGCAC
The DNA here is from genome assembly GCA_930367185.1 of Myathropa florea. Classification (NCBI taxonomy): domain Eukaryota; kingdom Metazoa; phylum Arthropoda; class Insecta; order Diptera; family Syrphidae; genus Myathropa; species Myathropa florea. The sequence continues at coordinate 107,790,100 of OV884002.1, forward strand.
AACAATGCAATTGCGGAGAATGATCGGCGATAACTCGGGTCATCAATTATTAAGGTAGCATAGTAAGCAAAATTTCTGTATAAATATTGAATATGGCAAGAAATAAAATCAGATCTAATCAGCAACAGCAAGCGTTCGATCTCGTTATTATTGTCAGCTATCCCCCCACCAGTGGTAAGGTGACTGACAATAGAGGAATAAAATCTGTAAAGGACAGATTTTACAACATTAATTAATTTAAGATTACATTTTTTTTTCGTGATAACCGACTATGGGCATATAATCTGGTTAAGCTCAAGTACAATAACTTAATTAATAATTAATTACATTATAAATTTTTATTAATTCATTTTTGAATACTCTATTTTTATCATATGCTTGCTACCGACATATGTTCACTTCATGGCTCTAGTTTGACCAAAATTAAACTTATATCAAAACTACTCAAAAACTAGTCCAATTCTGTAAGAATTTTGTACCAGTTACTGGCGTTTCCGATGCAGTCTATTGTCAATATCTCCTTTTCTTCCTCCATTAAAATAACAAAGTCGACGGCTTGAGCTTTTTCGAACGCTCCCTCTTCAGCTGACAGGTAAACTTGTCCTAACTCTTCAATCAACTCTCGTACTTCCAAATCGTGCTCATAATCGGCGGTGTACTTATGACCTTCGCACTCTTCTCTCAAAACTTCCTCAACCGCCCATGGATGTTGTCAGTTACCATAATCTTCATCTGGACGCATGAAATCAGCGTTATCCTTGGCTTATCATCTTTCATAACTTTCAGTATTGCTTTCTTCGTATCTTTATCCAGGTGGTCCACATCAACTTCCGGTTTATACTTAAACTCTGCTTTTCCAGCTGACAGGCATATAATCTCAAACTCTTTCGTTAGATCGAGCCCATTCTGCTCACACTTCTTCTTTTCATCTTTGGCACTTTCGGAGTTCTTGCTCACTTTGCCACATCCTCTGCTAGTGGAAATTCCCTGGAATGAATCACAGCCTTCGCCTTCATTCTTTACATCACTCAATACGTCTTCACCTTTTGTCGCCTTTAAATTTTCCTGACTTGATCTCCGCTATCTCTAGTACAGTATTGGCTCTAAACTGCTCTGATTACGCCGGCTTGTTGGCTTAGAGTAGTTAAATCCCACGATTTAGGCGGCTAATTGACAGAACCATTTCTCGATAAAACGGGTTTATCGAATTGAGTTTTCAATAACCACTGCCAGTACTGCTACGAGTTTATTGGGAAGAAAACTGGAGATATGACAGCAGAGCAGAGATTCCTTCTAAGGCTAGTGTATTAGAAATGAGTACAAAAGCTTTCATATTTCAAGCTGTACGAAACCGTTGGTGTAGTTTGAGAGGCAATCACTGTTCTATAACGTTGGTTCATCCAAGTGGAGATCATGAAAAGTTAAGGCCCTAGAAAGAGAACAACTTAAAATTGGAATCTCCTGATTCTAGACGAAGATGAAGATGAAATATCCCTAACTAACTACATGAAGACTCTTAAAAAAAGCATCCTTTGCAAAACCAAATAGTGTCCTGTGGAAGGACTACACTCTTCCCTATTGAATTCTGGTTAGAAATCTCATCTCAAATAATGCACCCTAGGAACATTACATATTTGCCATTATTAACCATCATATCCATGCCTTGGAACATCTTGCACTGAGTGTTCACGTTGTGCCAACCCTATTCACCTGCACTTACTTCGCACAGTTGAACCTCCTCATGACTCGTCGATACAGCCTGCAAATCCCCCGATTGAAAACAGCACGGCAAGCAAATTCGACAACTACCCGTACAAACGTCTAAAACCTTCCGAAAACCAATCACAGTGTGCTGCAATAATCGACGACAGTATTCCCAGCCACGTACTTACTTCGCAAATTACCACCAAGCTTGATGATTTGATTAGAGAATTCAGCACCACGCCAAATAGAGATCCGCCTCCTCGCCCTCCCCCATACACACATATACACCTTCCGGCACATGAACCGGAGTGTGCAACCCACGGATGTGTATACTCTGTGTAACCCTAATGGGAAGCAATATTCCAGCGCTCTAGCGCTCTGAAGGAACCACACTCTGGTGCCACCACCAAAGGCCAACATAATGAGATTGAGATTTATTTGCATTGAGGTGATGACACCAACGAATCGTGCCCTGGATGATAACACAGTGCAGCTCACACAGGGGGCTACAGGACTCACTCACGCCTGGCGCGAGCTGATCCTTGAGGACCAAGCACATTGCCATCGAATACTCACTCGCAGTGATAGTGATTTGCATTTGAAAGTGATAAAATAAATTCTGGTCCATGAATCCAAGCGACAACGGCTGGTGGCAACTACTGGCGTGACCCACCCCTTCATAGCCTTGTTGGTTTGCCGTAAAGCGTGTGCGTGTAATTTTCGGTCGAGCCATGCGATTCTCCTCTAAACAGCGAACGCAAGGAATCACTATACGCGTTTCTTAGCTGCTCGGGGAATTAAGTAAATTGTTTTTCGAATTGAATTCAAAATTTATGTGCGGCTGGCGGGCGGATCCTGGGCGCTTCCTGGCGGGCATGAGGACTCGCACGGATTCGATATGTATTCATGAATCGGGGTTTTGGTGTTTTGATTTCATTGCACAGTATCGGGCGTCTCTGGAGACTATCATTACTGCTTGTGCTTGTGATTCCTCAGGCTCTGACTGACCCTGGCTGTCCGTATTCCCGTCCGATTCCCGTTCGACTGATGGCACGTAGAAAAGCAGTACAACAACTTTTAATCAGATTCTTTTCGATTTCGATTTCGATTTAATGGAACACACCAATCGATGATGCCACGGATACATATGTATCTGCACACACATGAGTGGATGAAAGTTGAAAGTCTCTCAGTGGTATGTGCTTGGGATGCAGCGGATGTGTGTGACGACGAAAAAATCCTTCCGGCTAATGATAGCGTTTAGGACTTTTGATCTTTCGTTCTATTATTTGCTGACTGTGAGGTGAATTGGAAATCAGACTGAAGTGGTGACGACAACTTTGTTCGAGGTCAAACTTTGGTTGCAGGGGGTTGCTTGTGAGAATTCCCTGGTCAACCGCCTCTTGGCAAGCGTCTCTTCTGTGTAGTTGGCAGCATCGATTGCGATTTGATTGCTTGCCGCAGGAATATAGATGGAGTTTGTATAGCTTGGAGATAGTTTCTCCTTTTGTTTGCGCACTTGGACCCAATTATAGCACAAAAGCAGCATTAGAATGGGTAAGTAAGCATTCTTTCTAAAATAAAGAGTTAGGTGATGCGGATAAACTTTGAGATTAGGTTGTTGGATTGAATGACTTCATACAAAGTTCATAAAGTTCATCAACTTTAAGACAGGCTCTTTCATTGTATTGCTTTCGTTGGGTTTTATCTTTTTCTCGTGAACCACTACTGCCTGTTGAAGGATTTGAGCCTACCGTATGATAATATTTTAGCTAGTCTTTCTTTCATTTTTATAAATAAAATGATGCAACATGTTTGATGTAACATTCGCAGACTTCATTTTGTGGGTTCATGCTAACAAGACTGAAATACTTGAGATGTAGACATATATTAGGAAAACAAGAGGAAGTAGTTTGAGCATGATTCTATTCAGCATAAGTACAGTAGAATCTCGAGAAGATGAACAGATATAAACCAGGTCCCGTTCACCTTTACGAATTGTTCACTTTTCATAGAAATAACAACTCAGTTAATTTTTAAAAAACATAAAACTTATAAAATAGACCTAGACAGACTGTCGCCCGAAAAAAGGGTGGGAAATTCATCTTTCCGAATAATTTTTCGAGATTCTACTGTACCTAAAGGGTCTTCCAAAAGGGACTTCCGAAGTTTGACAGTTGATAGCGGCCATATTGTAGAAGCTACATCTGCCATGGACCACCATGGACGGACGTAGCGCTTAACAACACTTGCAAATGATAAAATTGTTTTAACAAAATGTTTTGTTCGGACAACGAACCGAAAGGACTATTCGTCTTGTTATATATGTATGAGTGGGCGCCGTGGCGTAGTGGGTAGGTGCGTCGACTCCTACGCTCGATGTTCTCAGTTCGATTCCCGAAAAAAAAAAAACATTTCCTTCGAGTCACTGACAATGCTCAAAGAGTATAACTGTCTAGAAAAGGCTTCTCAATCTCGCCGTTCGGAGTTGGAATTAAACTGTAGGTCCCCTCCACTCGTGAGAGAACAATAGCACGCACAACACGAGTGGTTGCTGAGAAGCTAGGCCCAGGTCCAACCCGGAGCGCCGCCATTATTATTATTATTATTACTGGTTCAGTAAATAATAAGCCAACACCCGTGCGTCATAAAAATGCAAAATTTGCCGCAAACATCGGTGGTGTCGGTGGGAGTGTACAGGAGAATCCGAGGTAGTCGATTTCGCGTCGCTCACAAAAACTCTGCCTTTCGCAGACCACAACTTGGCCAATTTTGCGTCGTAACTTGGGCATGCACCCGTACAAAATTCAACTGATCCAGGAGCTGAAAACAACCGACCATAGAAATCGACGTGTGTTCACTGAATGGACTCTGGGGCAAATAGAAACCGACCCTAATTTTTATCTTAAAATCATCTTCAGCAATGAGGCCCATTTCTGGATGAATGGGTACGTTAACAAACACAATTGTCGAATTCGGTACGATATCAAACCACATGAGATTCAAGAGCGTCCAATGCATCGCATCACTGTTTGACGTGGATTTAGCGCTGGCGGAGTCATCGGTACGACGTTGGCTAGGCCATCACCCTCAATGGCTAGCGCAATAGGTCAATTATTACCTACTGATCCATTGATCGAATCTTCGCAAATTGTATACGGGGTGGGCCATCTAGTATTTTTTTTTTAAATCATAGGTTATTTTGACACTGACAGCTGTTTCCCGCTCGAAATCTTGACAAAAAGTCAAGCCTCCGCGGAACTGAGTCGCTTTAACCTTGAACATCGTTGGGAAACATTGAAAACTTGTTTCCAAAGTGAGTGATGTGTACCCCAAACAGTGCGTTTTTTGAAAAGAAGTTTTAGTCGAAATGAACTACCTACCGAGGCTGCTGTACGCAAGTTTGTGCAAAAAGTGCGTGAGACTGGTATGCTAATGAACAACTCTCATGGACTCCGTCGTCGTGTGGTGCGCACAAATAAGAATGTGGCTGCTGTGCCCGAGAATGTGCGACTCAATTCAAGAACATCAACTTGCCATCGATCTCAAAAGACCAACATTTCACGCACTAGCCTGAGGAGAATTCTGCACAAAGATCTCAGATTATTCGCTTACAAGGTCCAATTGACTCAGCGACTCAAGGCAAGGCGGGCGACCATCCGCTTCGTTATCGCTTCGCAATTTGGGCCTTAGAACAGTTTAAGTTGGACAACGATTTTGTGGAAAAAATTATTTTTTCTGACGAGTCGCATTTTCATCTCGTCGGCTACGTTAACAAACAAAATTGCCGCATCTAGGGCTCGGAAAACGGAAAACCCCACGTTATTGTCGAGAAGGCAATGCATCCATAGAGAGTAACAGTTTGGTGCGGTTTGTGGAGTGGTATCATTGGACCATTGGCATCATTGCCATTTTTCTTCGAAAATAGGGCAGGGAACAACGTTTCGGTCAACGGAACGATAGGCGTTACAAAGCCATGTTAACCGACTGACTGTTTTTTACTGAAATTGAAGACATGGATTTGGACGAGCTCTGGTTCACGAAGGATTGAGCGCCATGCCACACAGCCCATGCCACAATCGATCTTTTGTTTACCAAATTCCCAAATCGTGTTATCAGCCGTCTTGGAGATGTCAATTGGTCGCTTCGGTGCTGCGATTCGACCCCTTTGGACGTTTTTTTGTGGAGAACCGTGAAAGACCGATGTTATGTCAACAATACGGAAACGATTTAAGTACTTAAAGCCAATATTCAATACTTATATGCAATCGTTGAGCTACAGGCGGAAACCATCAACAAGGTCTTGGAAAATTGGGGTGCCAGCCACTTGAACGACGTTGCATATCATAAATAATGGGAGTTTTTTCTTACTAATTAAGTCATAATAAATGAAAAAAAATTAATTTTCTTCTTTTAATTGCATTTTTAAAAAGAAACTTGTATTTGCCCCACCCTGTATAAGTGAGAAATGCAAACGATTTGAACATGTAAGTCCAAAGGGCTTACCAGACTTTAGATACCCTTTAGACATTTAACCGAAATAAACTAAGAGAAAGCATAAATAATCATGTAATTATCTAGTAAAATTTGCATGATATGCTGGCCTATAATCCGCTCGGTCTTGGGGTGGAAAATAACAACTTCATTTAATGAGTTCTCCCAATCTTACATTCGGCAAGTCCAATAACAATAAACCACGTATATATGTACATGTCTGCAAATGCTCTTCTTTCACTCTTAGTCGTGGCCCCTTAGTGTATGCATTTGCCACCCTCTTTTCGTGTCATTAGGCAGTGAATCAAATGAATGTCCAGCTTGGGTATCGCTTTCGCTGCGGCGTTGACATAAAATACGAAAATTTATTGTCCCCCCGATATCCTTTCCGCTTTTATTCACGATTTTTACGACTATTTAATGGAATCTTGAAGATACAAAAAGGACAGGAAATAAATATGTTACAGCTCTCATTTGATCACACACTGAACCCAGCGACCGTCATATATGCACTCGACCATATTTGAACAACGAACATGAGATGATGGGAGGCCAAGTTCGAAACGACAGAGGTCATAGCTCAAGCCGTTTACGATCTTTACAGATTAGTAAACGAGTAGTAAATGTGTATCGAAGGCATCTCTTATAACTGTCGCAATTCCAGCAAAAGGATATGAAAACTTGTTTGCTGGCCTTTAATTAAGTTTTTATTTGTTTAATTTGTTTCCTGTTGAATCTTGTAGATAAGCGAAAATGAGGATTGAAGGGCAAACTTGTTTGATACGTTCGAGCCAGTGTGAAGTTTCAACCAGTGAGTGGAACATAAGGAGGCTGTTATCTGTTGAAGACTGTAATCAAGGGTCAGACTCTCATAATAATGACGACGTTCTGCGATTAACACTGCCCGAAGTCACATCCGGAAACTATGATTTTAAGGTAGTTAAGAAATTTGTCACAGTCGTTGCTGAGGATATGCAGGGACCACTCCTGCAGACTGTATAGCTGTCATGAAGAACGGAAGAATCGAACCTCCGATTTGTTTGCCCGATCCACAAAAAAAGGAGATCATCTGAATTGCGCCAACTATTAGCAAAAGCATCAGTCTTCTGAACATTGCTTATAAGATCTTAGCTGCCGTGTTATGTTAACGCCTAAAGCCATTCGTCAATAACCTGGTCGGTCCATACCAGTGTGGCCTTAGGCCAGGAAAATACACCATCGATCAAATATTCACACTGCGGCAAAACTTGAAAGCAACTCAGGAACAACAAATTGATACCCACCAACTTTTCATCGATTTTAAGGCCGCGTATGACACCATCTATAGAGACGAGCTATACAGAGCAATGTCTAGTTTTGGCATAATTACCAAACTCGTTCATTTGTGTAGGATGACGCTCCATCAAGGTCGGTAAAGACCTCACCGAGACCTTTGATGTCCAAAAAGGATTCAGACAAGGCGACGCGCTGTCATGCGACTTCTTCAACATCACACTTGAAAGAATTGTGCAAAACTCGCAAGTCAACACCAGAGGCACAATCTTTCAGAAGTCCGTCCAACTACTTGCATATGCCGACGATATTGACATACTTAAGCCGGAGAACACAGCGTGATGTCAATCAACCAGCACTTTTGCGAGTACTGCGACGGAGGCCGCGAGGATGGGTTTAACGGTAAATGAGGGCAAGATCAAATATATGCTGTCATCCAGAAAGGACACCCAACAACAACGTCTCGGGCAGAACGTCACAGTAAACAGATATGTATAGCTTTGAGGTAGTCAAAAACTTTGTCTACCGCTATCAACTCAAACAATGACACCAGCGCTGAAATCAAACGAAGGATAACTCTTGCTGATCGCTGCTTCTTTCGGCTAAGAAAGCAATTGATAAGCCAAACCCTCTCTCGAATAACCAAAGTAACCTTAAGTAAGACCTTAATCGTCCCAGTCCTGCTATATGGCGCAGAAGCAAGGACTTTGTCAAAAGCGTATGAGGTTGCCTTCGGCTGCTCTGAGAGGAAAATTCTTCGGTGATTTTCGGTGCCGTGGACATAGAGGGTGAGTGGAGGAGAAGATATGACAACGAATTGTACGACCTGTTCAGCAACATCGACTTAGCCAGAAGGGTGAATGTCCAACGACTGGATGACGCACTTGGTTAAGTGCCTGCTCCAAGTTAGGGCGTCCTGGGGTCGAATACCAGTGAAATCGAATCTGGTCCAGTCACCATTTGCCGGTGGCATCAAATTAACGGCACTGGAGTAGGTTGCTACCTGGCAGTACAATGGACCAGTTTTTAGTCTGAGTGCTCCAGTAGTGTTTCAAAAATTCCTCCAGAAAAAAAAGCGTCGGTAGTTTAAATTAAATTTCTGCCAGTCCTGCTATATAGAACAATTTAACGTCGGATATTTGGTCCCATCTGCGAGGAAGGCTAATGGAAGAGAAGACACAACCGCGAACTCTATGAGCTGTACCAGGATGTGGATGTAGTCCGGAAGGCAAAAATCCGTCGACCGCACTGACTAGGCAACATCGAGCGCTAGCTAAGAGGATCTTCGAATCTGAGCCTCCTGGTTCCAGAAGGAGAGGAAGACCGAACCTCCGGTACAAAAACCAAGTCATAGCGGATGTTGATCTTGATGACCGGAAACAGCGTGGCCAGGACCGTCAACGATGGAAGGCAGCGATAGCTCAGGCTCAGACCCTACATGGGTCGTAGGCCTGTTAAGTAAGTAAGTAAATTTAAGTTCGACGATACGATACGAGTCCGCGATGAACTTGCAAGGCAAGGATAAGAAGAGGTGCTCTCAAACCTGAACCTGCGATGTGACTGTCTGTGTCCTAGGGTAGGGCTTTCTTCGATGGTTAGACCTCCCGAGAGCACAACCGATGTTGGCATGATATGATCTAGGATGTAGACAGACAAAGTGTATGCTCCCCAAAGTCTGTACGAAATCGGCGGCTTGCTTGTTGCCTCTTAACAGAAAAGAATGCAGACAACTTACCGGCGTACTAACGGCCCACCACAACTTCGCCAAACACCTAAGTGTGCTTGGCCTAAGCGATGAAACACTTTGCGACGACTGTGGAGAAGATGATGACACTGCAAAGCACTTTCACTGCTAGTATCCCGCCTTTGCTCGGATCAGGTGTCAGTTATTCGGTGCTGATGAGGTGAGAACTGATGATGTAGGCTTCTCATCACACAAGCGCCTGCACAGGCAGTAGGTTGCTGCCTGGTAGTACAATTGATCAGTTTTTGAGTCTGAGTGCTCCAGTGTAGTGTTACAAAAACCTTCGACAAAAAAAAAAAGAAAACAGGCGTCTGCGGATCCTAGACGTTGGTGTAGATGACTACACCATGTAGAGCGTATGGACAACTTAGCTTCGGCCCGAGCATGTGGGACAACGCAACAGAGGACGTCCACATACAAGGCAGGTAGGGGGATCTCGGCCAGTTTGGTGTGCGAAACTGGAAACAACTATCATGTTGGGTGAGGACCAAGTCCATACATCGAGCGAACGAATAGCCATGCTCTAGTTAAGAAAGTCTTCGAATCCGATCCTTTTGTTTGGAGAAAAAGAGGAATCGGATCGCAGACGCAAGAAGGCATGAGCTTAGGGTCAGACTCTCCATTGGTCGCTGGCCTGAGAAGTAACTAACTGCGGTCACCAACGTGTAAAGAAATCTTATGAATTTTGGAAAGTACAGTTTTTCAAATATTTCCCCTAATCAATTCAGGCTAAAGTTTCAATCAATATATTATCAAACATTGCCTTAAATATAGCGGACGCTTAATGAATTTATTTACAACTATCTTCACTCTCCTCTTGTCTACCCTCAGTTTTTAGCCCACAAAAGTACAATATTCGTGCCCCATTTGCTCTAAACTGAAAAGCAAAATTCCACCAGAGCAAAAGATTGAATGAATCAATGAAGGACGAATAACGATGGGGCTCGTCAAAATTACCCAGTTAAATGGCACGTTCATATTCGTACGTACATTTCCCTTCCGTTAGTTTCTAATTCAATTCATCGAAATAAAAACACGATAAACAACGCATAACACTCGATAGCAAGAAGAGAAGAGGATTTCCCGATGTTCACACATTCATCTCAAATCACCCCTTAGGTGATGGGAGATGAAGTTTGGAATTCAGAAACGTGCGACGAAAAATTACAACCGGGTCATTCGTTTTCCAATTTTCACCCCATCCACCCCACAAAATGGAGAAAAAAATGCCCAAAATATTCTCGAAATGTCCCAGTGCCATCAACCCCGTTCCAAATGGTTGCCGAGCAGCATACAACATCCTCATCTCATCTGTTGACTGAGCCGTTGCAGAATTCATGGACATCGCACCAAATGCTGACAACCACCCTGTCATGGGCCCTTAAGCTGGCGGACAAACATAATGGATTGGTCCTGTGAACAAATGAGGCGGGACAGGGAAATGGTGGCATAATATGATGCTGAGGCTGGAGCTGTTTCGCAACAGAGCGGTGGTTGTCTTGAATCGTAGCAGGGAACTGTGTTCAGTAATGGGATGAAATCACGTATGATTTCTGCCCTTCCTTGGGGGCAAATGGGATCAAACACATAAGGGTGGCAACGTTCATCGAGAGATTGGGGTGAAGCAAGGAGCACCACTGTATTGGATTGTTGGTGGGCAGGGAATAGATGAAGATGCATGATAATGATGATGATGATTGTCTAAATGTGGAAGGGAGTATCTAGTGAATTGTTTGGGAGTGATGTTTGGTAAAAAGTTTTTCATGTTTTGGCGTTTGAGTGTCCTGCAATTAAAGTCAGAAGATGGTTTATTTCCGTTCTTATCTCCCCGGCGTAAACTCTTGTGATATGATAAAGACTTTACTCTTGAGCTTATGCTCCAGGACTTAAACTATGGTACATATCCCATATCTGAATGCCAAGAAATGCATAAATGGCATACGTCGAAACTACGGATAATGAAGTTCAGCGAATACAGAATTTATATTGTTTACAGGTTTGATCTTAGAGTGAGGTTAACCTTTGTGATTGCAGATGTTATTTTTATAGCTGTCAGTCGCATCTAACTGCAGCCCAAAAACAATCAAGGTCGGTACGTTTTCAACTGTGCTAAGTGAATTCAGTAGACCCATTGATGGTTCCTGAAGGCAGTTTAAGGTTTCTTCACCATTATCCGTTTTACACACTTTTCTTCACTTGCATCAGTTTGTCCTTTTAATTATTCTGGTTTAGCACATTTTCTGCGGTTCCCTAATTTCCCTAGTTTTCATTACTCATGAAAATAATATTCCACGTTGTTTCTACACTGCCATCAGGGAAATATGATAAACGACACATGGAGATTATAGCTAAACGACAACGTGGAATATTTTTAAACAGTATCTGTGTGACTTAGTCGACTGGATAGCGCAATTGGTTAAAAGCCTCCCCCAAGTTGGAGGTTCCCATGTTCGAATCCCAGTGAAATCGAATCTGGTCCAGTCACCATTTGCCGTTGGGATCAAATTAACGGCATGGCTTTTGAGTAAGCAGTACAATGGACCAGTAGGCAGTACAATGGACCAGTTCAGTCGACAGATTTTTGCCTTCCGGACTACATCCACACCCTGGTACAGCTCATAGAGCTCGCGGTTGTGTCTTCTCCTCCATTCGCCTTACTCCCAGACGTGATCATATCTCCGACGTAGAATTTTTCTTTCGAAGGCACCAAGAATCAGCTCCGCAGTTTTGCTTAGCGCCCAGCTTTCGGCTCCATATAGCAGGACTGGCAGAATAAGAGCTTTGTAGAGCATGATTTTGATCCTTCGAGCCCAGTTGTTTTGACAAACCGAAGTAGCATCGGTTGCCAAGGGCGCTTTTACGTCGGATCTCCACTGTGATGTCGTTCGTGGAGTTCACGTTTGCCTCGAGGTAGACAAACTCCTTCACTACCTCAAAATTGTTGCTGTCGATTATGATGTTTTGCCCTAGGTGATGTGCGGCGGATCGTTTCTTGCTCAACAGCAAATATTTTGTGTTATCCTCATTGACCTTAAGACCAGCTCATTTCGCCTGTTCTTCAATCGCCGTGAAAGCTTCCACTACCGCGCGTTGGGATTGCGCAACGATATCGATGCCATCTGCGTATCCCAACAGTTGGACTGACTTGTAGAAGATAGTGCCTTTCGTATTTACAGCAGCCCGCCGCACTATCTTCTCCAGTACCAAATTGAAGAAATCACACGACAGCGCATCTCCTTGCCGAAATCCGTTGCAGGTTTCAAACGGCTCGGAGGTCCTCGAGTGGATCGCCTTCTTTGTGGATGGGGCATATGGAGTTTATATTCCAGTCGTCGGGCATGTTTTCGTCTTGCCAGAACGTCCTACCAGAACATTGCCACCGGCCTTCAGAGCTCTGATGGATGCTTTGTTGTACTTCAGCTTTTTAATGGCTGTGCCGACTTCTTCATTCCTCGGTAGGATGACTACTTCATCGACTGGAGTTGCGATTTCTTCATTCCCTAGCACTCTCTCCTTTCCGGGACACTACAAGAAAATTGACATTTTAAAAGAGGCCGTTAAGAAACTTGGCATCAAAGACGCCTTTATATTCTATCAAGACAACGGTCCTGAGAAGTCTTGGGTTGCGAAGATGTGGCTCCTTCACAAAGTTATTGTAATACATCACCGGACTTAAATGTAATTGAGCATTTGTGGGCAGAATTAAAGAAAAGAATGGATAAAAGAAAAGTTTTGAACATCAACACTCTTAAAACAGTTGTGATGGAAGAATAGGAAACTATCGAGTCATCTTTTTGCAAAAATTTGGTTGAAGAAGAAGTCTTGAATAATACTAATAATGGCGGCGCTACAGTCCGAGGTGGATTTGGGACTAGCTTCTCAGCAACCACTCGTGTTATGCGTGCTATGGCTCTCTCACGAGAGGAGGGGACCTACAGTTTAATTCCGACTCCGAACGGCGAGATTGAGAAGCCTTTTCTAGACAGTTATACACTTTGAACATTATCAGTGGCTCGAAAGAGGTGGAGCCGTGATAAAATGTTTGGTGTTTTTTTTTTCGGGAAAGACGTCTTAAAGCGGCTATAAAGAACAATGGAAACTCGACAAAGTATTAAAAATCAAATAAAGCTACTTTAAAAAGCAGAATCTACCGTGTCCCACTTTGGGTGTGACGAAGTGAAAGTAGGCTCATAATATTAAGGTTTCTTTTTTAAGGTTCTGTCTACAAAAACGGAACCTTTATAATTTCGGCGTGTCCGTCCGTCCGTCGTGTCTGTCACACTTTTTTATCTCCGAAGTTTATAAAGATATCGGCATGAAATTTTGGAATTAGGTACTTCAGGCCTAGATGTCATTGTCCATGCACCCAAAATTAAAAATTGGGGCCATTTGGGGGTGGCTCCAGTACAGGTTAAGTTGCCATTGATTTTGAATCATTATCGCACCCCATCGAAATATATATCAATTGACAAATCTTTTGAAATGGGGTAGAGATTTGCTTCAACAGTTTTTGATCCAAAGTACCGTTTGGAAAATATGAAGCTCCAAAGTTTTCTAAACCAAGGTGTTTAAAAATCTGAATAAATCACAAAAGCTTGGCTTCATTGAGTATCTTCATTTAAAATAATTTCGAGCATTCTGGCCTTAATAGTTTTGGAGATATTGGCCAAAAACGGTCAATCATAGACATGCGAATTTTGAAGATCTGAAAACGCAGTTTTGAAGACATCAATGTAAGCATTAAGAAATGATAAATTTCAAAATATCAATTCATGTTGAAATTTTGAGATATCTAAGATTTAAAATGATCACAATTTTCTTATTTTATTTATTATTTATTTTAGGAACTTAATTAAAGTACATCTCCAAATCCTGGGTCCATATTCAATGAAATCTGTCACCGCAGAGAAAACTCGCCTTTTAATTTTATTTCTGAGAATGCTGCTCTTAAAGTCTTAATTAAACGAAGATCACATTCTATTTAGAGACACATTCTGGTATTCTCCTCCGATATTTGCACTGAAACAGACATCCATGGAAGACTAAGAAAACATTAACGTACATCCTTAAAGACTGTCAAGTCTCAATCGAGTTAAAATGTTTGTTTGTCTACGGTTCATCTTCCTCAAGAAGAGTTGACATATTTCCAGAACTAGTATTGCTGCTGTACCCTCTTTCATAGACATTCATTCTATTTGATTGTATCATATCTTCAATGTAGCTGAGACAATACTGATTATGTGTGGCTGTTTCAGAGTGAAAGTTGCAGACTTGTACTCTCCTGTGGGCCATTTTAAATGCCTTTTCCTCAGCAATCAGGTCTATACCCTTGGATGGATCATAGCAGCCGCGATATATCAAGCAGTCTCCTCTCACTTCTGTGTAAATCATAAATTTATCAAAAACGAACACTTTGCCGCCATAGCCCTGTTGCAGGTCGTAGTCATACACGAACAGGTCGTCCAGAACCTTTCGGAATCTATTTTCCCGATTGAAGAGATTTAACTAAAAATACAAAAATAAATCAAAAATGTAATTAACCATAATTTTGAGAGCCTCACGGTAGTCCATCCAACTATATCACAGACGACATTGGCCTCGTTAACAAGGCTCAGAAGATTTTTCATCTTTTTCTCGAGGTCACAGAGAGCCTTCACATGGCTTTTTTGAGTAAAATACTTTGGTGAGTGTGAACATGCTTCAAAGAGTGCCTGGATTCAAAAAAGAAAGAGACATTTAAATCATGGAGCTGCTTTTCTTTTCCATTTTACGTACCGTTTTGAAGTCCTTTAGAAAAAGTTCATATCTGGGTAATCTCTGGATGGGGAGCAGCAAGAAACTTTGTATCCCAAGTGGGTCATTTATTTGTGTTTGGAAAAACTGAAAAAAATAATGATTGCGTTTGAGTTAAGTCTTTAATTTTCTTTACAAATTATTTCACTGAAAGTATTTTCTTCAGTTTTTAGATCTGTTTAGAAGCAACCTTTAATATAAATGAAGGTGGATTTAATTTAATAATATAATAATGACGGCGCTACAGTCCGAGGTGGACCTGGGCCTAGCTTCTCAGCAACCACTCGTGTTGTGCGTGCTATTGTTCTCTCACGAGTGGAGGGGACCTACAGCTTAATGCCAACTGCGAACGGCGAGATTGAGAAGCTTTTTCTAGATAGTTTTACTCTTTGAGCATTGTCTGTGACTCGAAAGAGGTGGAGCCGTGAACATTTTTTTTACAATAAATTGTTTGTCTGAAGTTGGATTTGGACCTAGAATGTGAAAGTCTAGTGAGCATGGGTCGACGCACAAACCCACACGGCCACGGCGCCCACGGCGCCCACTTTCTTCAATATATAAAACTTAAAATATAATAAAAGCATCGCCTTACCTGAAAATATGGTTGAAAATCATCGACTATCTTCAATGAGTTCTTGTTGTTCGTCGCAAAGATGACATATTCGTAGAATCTGTTATCCTAAAAATAAATGTTCAAATCAAATCTCACAATCGATACTCCAAATAAGATTCTTACATCAAGCAACACAGAGAACTGATCGAAGAGATTGTTAAGATCCTTTTGATTTTTCTCAAACATCGGAAGGACTGTGTCTCTGTGAAAGTGGATTATTTCCTCAATGTTCCCAAATAGCATCTCTTGCTTGTCTCGTAGACCTCGCGGTATGTCTCTTCTCTTGAACATTTCACTAAAACTGTCGAAGTCTCGTGATAAACTCTCTACAAAAATTTTCTCAGTATTGATCAATTCGCCTGTAATATTTTGCAGTTTCTTGTCGTACTTTTCACTGTCGTCAGAAGTGTCTTTATTGCGGATGAGAGTTCTTCTGAAAATGAAAAATTATTGCATTATTACAAGAAATGCATATGCGTATTTATTTACTCACTCATGACTTTTCTGACTGAATGACATGGACGATTTTAATTCAGGACGGCTTTGTGGTGCAGCGTAAGAGAATCTTTGTCGTGGGGCATGTAGCAATCCACTGAAAAAGGAGAGCTTTTTTAACAATTTATTTTCTACATTCGCTCATTATATTTATTTTTGTCGACTCCGCCGAGCCTGCATACAATTTGAAGAAGCAAACAATTTAATACCAACTTCTGGGGCATTCAAGCAATGCTAATAGGAGAGTTTAAGCAAGAGAAGAGGTCCTAAAAGGATAGCACAAAGCATTCCTTACAAAATATCGGAATATGTGTGTTTCTTTATAATGTGAGGATGGTCTGAAAAGTTTCTGACCTAACGCTTTTTCAATAAGTCTACGCACTTTTTCTTGCGATGCTCTCATCTTTTTAACCCATCCAAAAAATAAGTTATAAGGCATTAGTTATTTATAAATATTTTTAGCCATAAGCCATTGCCCTTCCTAACACAACTCCAATTCTAACTTTCACGCTCTTTGCATTTCACGTACGTTCACCTCCAAATAGGCAGGTAGGTAGGTATGGTGGCTTCCAACGTATGCACATTGCCACATCCGGCTTCCTGCCGCTCATTTCTGGAACCATTTCGATTTCTTGACGAATATCCATAATTACTTGACGTCCTTCTCGGATATATCAGTTAGTGATCTTAGATTATATTCTCCCAGGGTTTTCTTCCTTATGCAGACTAAAGCTGGACAATTGCATAGTAGGTGTGAGGGGGATTCCTCTTCCTCTTCATCCTTCATCTACTACAGTAGTCGTTATTTGGTAACCCTAGTCTTGCGGCGTGCCTACCTATAGCGCAGTGTCCTGTGAGGACATTTACTAGGTCACCCAGGTTGTTCCAGCTTAGGCTAAGGATGGCTGTGGTTTTCCGGAGATCCATTTTTGGCCAAGTTTTCCTTGCATGTTGACAGGTATGTAGGTTTCTCCATCTCTAGCTAGCTGGTTGCTAGTTCAAACATTTTGGTTTTCAATGTACCTATTGACACAGAGATGTTGATAATGTTTGGATCACTGATTATTGTACCCCTTTTGGCTAGCTCGTCTGCTTCGCAATTACTTGGTATATCTCTATGACCAGGAACCCAGCAAATCATGAGGCTGCATTCTTTAGATATCTTATTTAGAGATATACGGCAGACGGCTTACCAATTCTGATTTTAATATTGGTGATTCGAGTGCTTTTATAGCTGCTCGACTGTCGGTCTATATTACGATATCCTCTCTCGATATCATGTTCATCGATAGCCATTCAGCAGCTTCACGAATAGCCGTCTTCCGCTTGGAAGACACTACAGTGGTTCGGTAGTCTAAGGGACTGATTTGGAGTTGTTCCGAGAAAATTCCAGCACCTACTCCACTGCTAGTCTTAGACCCGTCTGTGTAGCTCTCCTTTACGTTGTTATTACTTAGCACCGAGTTTGTTTCCCATTCTTGTCTATTCGGGATTTTGGTGCCGTATTCAATATTGAAGTCCGCGACTGGGGCTAGAAAGTCAGTAGGTTCCTCAAGAAAGTTATACAAATTAAGTATGTGTGCATGGCCTACGTTTTGGTTTCTCCACTGTGAGATTTCTTTGAGCCGTAGCGCCGATTTTGTTGCAAATTCCTTGCCACAGATGTCTGTTGGGGTGAGGTGTAATATTGTTTCAAGCGCTGCGGTTGGAGTAGTACGCAATACGCCTGTAATTGATATACACGCCATCCTCTGGACGCTTTTTATCTTTTTTGCATAAGTTGACTTGTCTAACACCGGCCACCAGACTAGTACACCATATAGAAGTATGGAACTTATGACAGCGGTGTATAGCCATCTCACGATCTTTGGTTTTAAGCCCCATTTCTTACCTAGGTCTTCTTACATGCATACAACGCGATTGTAGCTTTCTTTACTCTTTCTTAAGTGTTCTGCTTCCAACTAAGCTTCTTATCCAGTATTATGCCTAAGTATTTGTGGTGGTTTGAGAAGGTTAGCGGGAAGCCGTTGATTTTTGGTGGTATAATTGGGGGTTTTTCGAAAAGAGTACCAGTTCAGTCTTTGCCGGGTTAACACTCAGGCCTGGTCCATTTCGATAGCGCGTTTCCGATTAGATCTCCTAGTACCTGTTGATATTTACCACAGAACATGATTCGGATGTCGTCCGCATAGGCGATGACCGCATAGCTCGAGTGAGAGTAAAAATTCATTTACTGTAACGAGCCACAGCTGCGGTGATAGTATACCCCCCTTAGGTGTACCTCGCCGTACTTTCCTTATTATGTGGTTGTTACCGAATTCAGCTTGGATTTCCCTGGTGGTTAGCATATAGTTTATCCAGCGGGCAATTTCTTCACGGATGTTTAGTCTGCTTAAAGCATTGTCTATCGCTTCCGGTGTGATATTGTTGATAGGTCCTTCTATGTCGGGGAATGCAATCATTGTATACTCTTTGCAGGTCATTTATTTTTCAATACTACCTACCATATTGTGAAGAGCAGTCTCGACAGATCTTCCTTTACAATGCGCATGTTGTGAGGCCGACAGACTCCCGACAGACTACTTAAATACTGCTCTTGATGTAAAAATCAATCCGCCTTTCCAGCGCCTTTCCAGTAGGAATGATGGTAAACTGATTGGCCTGTAGTCTTTTGGTGTTGTATGGGATATCTTCCCCGTTTTTTGAATTAAGACGACCTTTATTTTCCTCCATCTGTGGTCGAGGCATCCCCTGTATAGGCTTAGCAGCCAGGGCTCTAACATATCGTAGGCCTGCTTCAGTTCTATTGGGTAGATACCATCCAAGCCTGTAGATTTATATGGAAGGAAGCTATGGATTGCCCAACGGAGCTACCTTTTCTTAGAGATATTCGCGTGAGTGGTCGCTTGTATTTGCTGATTTGCAGGTTCTCCTTCTACGCTTCCTGGGAAGTGTTTATTCAGCAGCAGCTGTAGTGATTCGTGACTCGAAAACGCCATTGTTATTAGAGCCTCCAAATAACTGCATATTACATTTTTCCCCGTACCTCATTTTCGCAACATCTACACTTCCTCTGTGCTCAATACAACGCAATCATTTTCATTTTCCTCAATAAACCAGCACAACGAACTCATTTTCGTACTCTCAACATTTCCTTTTCCACCCCGAGAATTATTGCTAAAATTAAGTTAGTCTTTCTAGATCACCATAGGTGAATTTTATTTTAATTTTTTTTTCTCGGAGGATTTTTTTGAACTCTACTGGAGCACTCAGACTTTAAACTGGTCCATTGTGCTGCCAGGTAGCAAATGGTGACTGGACCAGATTCGATTTTACTGGGATTCGAACCCGGGACCCCTCTAACTTGGCGTAGGCACCTAATCAACTGCGCCATCCAGTCGTACCATAGGTGATAAGACGGTATTTTAACTAGTAGTTAGGATCTTTGTTTGCAAATTATCTGTTTATGAAATCTCCTGGGCAATGTATAATAGCCGTAAATGCCAGAAAGC
This sequence comes from Myathropa florea, assembly GCA_930367185.1. NCBI lineage: Eukaryota > Metazoa > Arthropoda > Insecta > Diptera > Syrphidae > Myathropa > Myathropa florea. Next base: position 107,809,727 of record OV884002.1, read on the forward strand.
TGACCTGTTCTCAAGCAATTTCTGCAGAAGTTGTTTGGACGAAGTGGAGAAGACGCTCTCCTCATTTCTTAGACATCTGCATTTAGAGGCTTTTCTTCACAACCCTACCGTCTCGGCTATCATAAGCGGCCTAATTGGTTCCTTTGAATGCAAGCAACGAAAAGCACAACGCACCTATATTAGTTCAAGTGCGTCCTACGAAGGTGGCGACCACTTTAACCTAAACTAGCCTCCTTGCTACCAAATATTCTATCATCAAATTATCTCCGGTCCTGTCAGTCACAGCTGAACGAAAGACAAAGCAGCCGACGGCTTACTAAAGAGTATAATCTGGTCTAAGTGCATACACCAGCCACCTAAACCTACTAAAAAGTAAACATTTACTCCATGAAGCCGCAATTTAGAGTTAAGTTTTCGAGTACCAATGACAACAAGACAATAGAAACTCGTCACCTCTTATATGTTATCTAAAGACATTGCTTTGGTACATAAGCTGACGCATGGTCAATCAATTTTAAGTCTGCTTAAGTTTTCACAGGGGTAATGCTTCCTACCAAAGCTAAATTAGATAAGATAAACAAAACAAAATATGTAATCAAAGTTAGCAACTTACTTCAGTATTCGGTCATGAACGTGATTAAGGGCAAAATGTTTGCCAAGAATTCTCTCATCCGCCTGCACCTGATTTGTACTGATCTCCCCAAATTCTTCATCGTCGTCATCAAAGTCACTGTCGAAACTCGAACTTGAAGCATCGTTCAGCGAATTTTTTGTCAGGCTTTTGTTATCGACAAGATTTTCAAGAGAAATCGATTTAAATTGTCGCGGAAGCGTATTGAAATCGTACATCTTTCTTTCATAACTCGCGAAATTTTCGTAGATGGGCTGCCTTGGGGGAAGAGGAACAAGATTCGTTAGTGGATTGGATATTGTAAGTTCCATCATTTTCAGTCTATGGCTTGGGATATTCGCATAAAGCTCTTCCTCTTCCTGTTTATGCAGCTCTGTGTTTCGCGGATTCGTGTGTGAAGCGTTTGATTGCCCGTGATAGACAGGAGCATCGTAGAGATTTTCTATCGGTGGTGGAAATTTCGTTGGGAAAGTTGTTGGGAGGGGTCTGTTCGAAGATATTTCACGTCCATTTTGATTGGAAACATTTTCACTATGATCCTCGTTCGGTTGTAGTACTCTATGTGGTTGTGTCGGGATCCGTGGCGCATCGACCGTACGATCTTTTGCAGGCTTGCCTGCAGCAACCGGGGTCTCAACACGTGCCTGCTCGAATTGTTGACGCAGCCGATTCACCGATAGGGATTTCTGTGGGACACTTTGAGAGGGAATCTTATGCGACGTGATAGGGGAAAGTGGTATGTTTTGAACACGAATCTTTTCACTTTGAGAAGGTTTTGGTGGTTTTATTGGATGAACTGACGTTGAGGTGGTTCTCTGGTCCTTGGTTGTGGCATTTTCAGTCGAAAGCTTTCTTGGCTTTTTAGGAACTTCAGGTGCTATCCGAAGTCTACGCGATTGCTCTTTAATTAACTCCGAAAACGAGTTCACTTTTTCCGATCGTTCCTCACGATGTGTGGTCGTAATGCGCAACACTTGATTTATCACTGGGCACGGGGGCGGGTTTTTATCAGGGAAAGCTACAGCACAAGACGGTGGCAGACGGATTTCCACATTCGCGGCTTGCACGTACGTTTTTGACGCGGTAGAACTTTGAAATTTCCTAGAAGTGACCGCTTCATTTTGCGAGATACTCGTTTCGAATCTTTCACGAATAGAGAAGAACGATTGGTTCATGTTTAACCTCTGCCCGGGTTTCGCTTTGCCGTCTACTATACCGTCAATCAACGAAAACAGATTCTCACAATACAACTTTTGCACTTGTTGCCTCGGCTAAAATTCAATCGAAAATACTTGAATTAGAACAGAAAATGATAAGAGGGGGCTTTTTCTTTCAAAGAAAAGGCATTTATCTTATCTTACTTCAATCGGTGAAGATAAGACACACTTATTATTCAATCAAAGCAGTGTTTAATAAGGAGTCGTTTGAATGATGCAAGTGTGTCATCAAATTTGATGGAGTTGTATCTGAATATCTTAGCATACTCAACGAAAGTAAATATTGTAGTTGCAGTTTGATAAAAGGTGTATCGACATCGTCTAAGACGATAAGGAATGCCATGGTCAAGTTAGATAAAATCTCTAAAACAATGAGTCAAACCTTTAAATCTACGATAAAAAATGTAACCGATAACGAGTATAAAATTAGAATTGTTTGAGTTGTTAAAATTTATAACAGATTTTCGAATGGATTGAAGGCTTCAACGTAGAAACGTGAATAAATGTACAGTCATGGTAGAAAGTTATTCCAGTCAATGTCTAGCTTCTACAGCAACCACTTGTGCTCTGCATACAATTTTTCTCTCGCGAGTGGAATGTAAGTTTTAGAAGGTATTTTCTAGGCGGTTATAGTCTGCGTTATGAAGATGAATGGACCTAGGTCCCCCTCCACTTGTGTGTGCCACCTTGTTCGTGGACGTCCTCTGTTGCGTTGTCCCACAGGCTCAGAGTCGAAGACTCTTCGGGCCGGAGCTAAGTTGTCCATACGCTCTACATGGCCTAGCCATCTTAGGCGTTGGATCCGTAGACGCCTGGCCAGACTCATGTCGCTGTACGGCCCATACAGTTCGTGGTTGAATCTTCTCTTCCAAATGCCATCAACGCAAACAGGACCAAAGATCGCGCGCAGAACTTTTCTTTCGAAAAGACCAAGAGGCTGTTCATCCGCTTGGTATATTGTCCATGCCTTTGCGCCGTACAGCAGGACTGGGATGATCAAGGTCTTATACAAAGTCAACTTGGTCTTCCGAGAGAGGGCTCTACTAATCAATTGCATTTTGAGTCCAAAAAAACAGCGGTTGGCAAGAGTTATTCTGCGTTTGATCTTGGTACTGATGTTGTTTGTACTGCTTACCGCGGAGCCAAGATAGACGAATTCCTTAACTACCTCACAGTTATAGCTCCCTATGGTTACGTTCTGGCCAAGTCGTCGATGTTGTGCGTCCTTTTTCGATGACAGCATATACTTTGTTTTGCCCTCGTTTACCGCCAGACCCATTTTAGCCGCTTCTGTTTCAATGCCAGCAAACGCATCATTGACGGATCGCTGTGTTCGCCTAATCACGTCAATGTCATCCGCGTAAGCTAACAGTTGAACGGACTTTTGGAAGATCGTGCCTCTTGTGGTGGCCAGTGAGTTTTGCAGGATATTCTTAAGGTGGATGTTAAAGAAATCAATTGACAGCGCGTCGCCTTGTCTAAAACCTTTTTTGACATTAAAGGTCTCGGTGAGTTCGTTACCGACCTTGATGGAGCAGCGAGAGTTCTCCATCGTCATCCTGTTCAGTCCTACGAGTTTGGCAGGAATGTCAGAACTAGACGTGGCGCTGTATAGCTCATCTCTATGCACGCTGTCATATGCGGCCTTGAAATCGACAAATAGGTGGTGTGTGTCGATCTGCATTTCTTGGGTCTTCCCCGGCCTTGAACCACACTGGTACGGACCTATCAGTTTGTTCACAAATGGTTTCATACGTTCACACAGAATGGCAAGAAAGATCTTATAGGCGATGTTAAGGAGACTTATCCCTCGATAGTTGGCGCAGTCAAAGGGGTCTCCTTTCTTTCTTTCCACTGATCGGGCATGCTTTCGTCTGACCATATCTTACAGATGAACTGGTGCATACTCCCTACCAGATCATCTCCAGCTTTATTAGTCTCGATATCGCTATCTTGACTTCGTCTAGGTCGGGGGGACGGTATTCTCTTCTATCATCGTCCGTTGTGTTGAGTGGAAGTTGCGACCAAGTTTTTTATCCTTTTATCAATCGCAAGTCAAAGCTATCAAATGCTAATAAAATAATAATGCACAAAGTTATTTTTCAAGCAATACTCTTTTATGGTTGCCTAGTCTGGGGCAATTACGCACACTATATTCACAAAAAGACAGATGTTGAATTGATCCTAGACAGAATACGAAAATTGCATCAAAGCTTTCTTGTTCGATGTTATTTTGCTGATAATCCTCTAGTCAAAAACTTGAATAATAACAATTCTCCAATCGATACCTGATGTCATGTCTATATTTATAATTTCTTTCTTTTATCTGTTAATTTTAATTGTATTTAATTAATTAATTTTTATTAATTACATTTTTATTAATTCAAAAAAATTAATTAATTTATTATTTATTTACTTGTACGTTGCTATTTGTTTATTTATTTTTTTTTGCTTACATATTTATTTTCATATTTATTTCTTCACTATTTTTTTCGTAGTTTATTTAGTTATCCATTTATTTATTTTTCAATATTTTGTTTGCCTTATATTGAAGTGTTTTTCATGCGTTTCCCTTCGTAGAGTCAATTAAGCTTTATTTAATTGCAATTTTAATAGTAATTGTATAATCATCATCTGTAATAGAAAGATAAAATGTATCAAATCTGTGAAATTTCAAACGTGTGGTAACGAAATCCTTTATATTATTTTATGCGAAATAAAGAATTATCTATCTCTCTAAACCTGCAGAAAAACAGAGACTCAAATATCACATTATCGACTGGATGGCGCAGTTGGTTAAGTGCCTGCCCCTAGTTAGAGCGGTCACAGGTTCGAATCCAGGTGAAATCGAATCTGGTCCAGTCACCATTTGCCGAGTAGGTTGCTACCTGACAGTACAATAGACCATGGTCTAAGTGCTCCAGTAGCGCTCCAAAAATCCTCCGGAAAAAAAAATAGAGCCTTCTCTTAGAAGACACAGTTGTCTCTGTATAAGAACTTGATCATCCTAGTCCCCTTTTTTCGAATATCTCTTCAACAATACAGTCGCAAGAGATTTTTAAGTTATTCAAGAAGGATTAAAGAATAAACATTTTTAAAACTAAATGTTCGCACATCTTACCTCGGCTGTATTTGAAGATGATTATCTTATCGTACATTTAAATATTTTCTAGTTATATTGTTCCCAAGCTGAGAGACAAGGCACAGCCTAACGTTGGGAAAATGGTAAGGTGTAGCGTATTACCTTTACCATATTTGATGTAAAATGGCAATCTTTACGGTCAGAGTAGTTGCTACTTCTAAACTGTTGTTAGCAGAGAATACAATTCCAAAAACAAAGAATAGACGGGTGAGACGCAGAACTTGGTCTACGCTAGATCCCAAACGATCTAAGAATTTTATCTCTTTTGACAGATCAAAAATTAGGATTATGGTTTGTCTCATCACTGGACACTGCCTAATAGGCAAACATACACGATGTTTCAGGGTCTTGGCGAAAGATTTCTGCAGATACTCGGTAGACGATTAATAAGTTGATATCATTCCAAATCTTCATGTACCTGTACGGTTCTGACTAGTCCCCGATGATACTATTTGCGGGGATACTTTTTCGAGAGTATCTGCCAGGCACCTATTAACGATCTACTGCGTTTATCGGTTTTCATCTATTTGGCGGTACAAGTCTGGTTTAAATGCACTCTTTCAGCCACTTCAACCTACTTTCCTAAGATCAGAGTAGAATCTTCAGGATTGCTAGTGATCTAGCCTACTTAAAACTTCACTCTGGATCTGAAGTATAAAAAATCCATAATCATTTATTTAGACGCCGTTACACCCACAAAAAGTCACTGCAGAGTTTGCTTTTTGACCCATATTTCTTCAAATAAACTGGGCAAGTAAGGTTCCGTCGCATGATATTGATGGATGATTTCTGAATATCAAACGACGTTTCCAAACTATTTCAGTTGCATTTTCTCTTAACTTCAACCCAAATCAACTATTCACCACTACATTCATTCATACACTGCTGTTGGTCATTTAGGGGTTGAGATCTGTCTCATATAACACTCATCAGCGCATAGAGTGGTCGAATACAGCATGAAATTTATGTGTGAAAAAGAAAATAGTTATCATTTTAAATCTTAGATATCTCAAAACTTCAACATGAATTGATATTTTGAAATTTATCATTTCTTAATGCTTAGATTGTTGTCTTCAAAACTGCGTTTGCAGATCTTCAAAATTCGCATGTCAATGGTTGACCGTTTTTGGCCAATATCTCGAAAACTATTAAGGCCAGAATGTTCAAAATGGTTTTAAACGAAAGTACTCAATGAAGCCAAGTTCTTGTGATTTTTTCAGATTTTTAAACACTTTGGTTTAGAAAAGGCAGGGGGGACGCAATAAAAAAAATTTTGGAGCTCCATATTTTCCAAACGGTACTCTGGATCAAAATCTGTTGAGGCAAACCTCTACCTCATTTCAAAAGATCTGTCGATTGATATATAACTCGATGGGGTGCGACAAAGTTTAAAAATTAATGGCAACTTCACCTGTACTGGAGCCACCCCCAAATGGCCCCACTTTTTATATTTGGTTGCAGGCCTAAAGTACCTAATTCCAAAATCATGCCAATATCTTTATAAACTTCGGAGATAAAAAAGTGTAACCGACACGACGGACGGACGGACACGCCGAAATTATAAAGGTTCCGTTTTTGTAGACGGAACCTTAAAAACGAGGCAAACTCAAAGATCACTGATTTTTCTACTCTACATTCTACTCTGAATGTCCTTAACATAAAAATACTCTGATTTCAGCTAGATGGCGTTAACTGTCATTAAACTGCAGTGATTGTGATTCCTAACACTAACACTAAGTAGAAACCCAAAACATTGTCGTTCATTAAATCATTTATACCCAAATGCTCAAATCTCTTATTAATTCAATAACCTAAACACTCAGACCCCATCGGGCATCAAATTATCATCGTCAAGTCAGAATGATTCACTTGAGCAATCATTTATCTTTTGATGAGTTTATTAACGATAATAAATAAACTAAATGCCAATAGATTGAAATTGACTCTACGTCGTCGTCAAGACAAAGCATTTTGAAGATTGTTTAGTATAATTATGTTTATTTTGAGCATTTTAAGATTTGTCATGGGAAACAGATTGTCTGTCAGTTGCAAGAGGATGAATATTTACTGTTTAACTGATTTTCATCACCCAAACACATTTGGTGATGCAATAATCATCTCCTGTCGGAAATCAGTTTAATTCAAACCAATAGAAGTAATTACTTCCCGAAATAAGACGGCAAAACTAATATTCTTCTGGTTGAAACATTTTTCGCGAGTTTCTGCTTAATTTCCTGTTTATTTGTTTCCTTTATCTTGAAATCTATTTCCGTAACGCTGATATTCTGTATAGGTTGTGACACTACATAGTGTTTAGTTCTTTATGCATGTAATCTATGTTTCGGGAGATAAATCAAACGGAACAAATGAATTTGTTTGCACAGATTATCACATAAATGCTGTTTTATGTTTTTGTGGCTACATTTAAAGAATACGAATAGATTAGATTCGAAGACTCTGCTAAGTGGTGTCTCTCTGTGATGTCGATTCGGTCTGCATGCATTATATCAGTATTATACCACGTGTCATTGTACACCACTTACTATTAAACACAGTGACCCTTCAATGTGGTGCCTTACCCTCAGATGGCTAAAAGTAGCCCGTCAATCATATAACAGAGCGTCGTCTTGGGTTAAACCTTTTTTGGTATACAAGGTCTTGATATTTGCGGAACTGATCCAAATGAAGTATCGAGAGTTATGCATGTAGTTGCAGTAGTTGTCACCGTCGAAGAAGTCACCTTTCTTTCCTCCGCAATCCCCAGACCTTAAATCGATCAAGTATTTGTGAGATTTTTTGGATACGCAGATCCGAAAACGAAAAATACCAAACAAAGAGTCGTTGAAGTTCCAGTCAAATCGACTAAAAGATGTTTGAGTCAATGCCAAGACCTGCGACAGACGCGCTTACAGTTATTTCGCATCTTCTACCCCCAGATCTACACGCAACGTTCATGGTCACATGCAGTGCACTTAGACTCAGAGAGTAAAACTGCAGGAACGACAGAACTTATGGACATTTTAACATCCTTAACTCAGTACTACAGTTACTCTGGTGTGGGCGCTGGAACCATCTCCGAAGCCCTTAAGATATCAAAGTCACTCAAGCTACCAAGCTTTGCAAGCATTTTCCAGGCAGAAGTGCGAGCAATATATGATATGTGTCCTGAAATTAAGAACAGAACAGAACCAGCACAGCGGATAGCAATTTCTTCAGACAGTCAAGCTGCTATCAAGGCTCTAACATCCATAACTACAACGTCAAAACTAGTGGATTGCTGCTGCAAGGAACTATCCATTATAGGTGAACGGAGCCCGGTCTCTTTGATCTGGGTTCCCGGACACACGGGTATAAGAGGAAACGAAGCAGAATACGATCTAGTCAGACAAGGATCCAAACTCGATAGTCTCGTTGCGGAACAAGTCCAGGCTCCACTAGGCTTCGTAAAAAATACCATCTACAATCACTTCCTCAAGATCGCCAACGAAAGATGGACCAAGCTGGAAACATGTGTCCTATCCAGAAGCTTATGGCCCAACTACAACCAAAAGAGAACAAAAGACCTGCTCAACAACAGTAGAAGAAACATATCCAGAATTATAGTGGTCTGTACTGGACACTGGGCTGTTGGCAGGCATGCTGAAAGACTAGGCATACCACTTAACTCGCACTGCCGCAGCTGCCGGGTGGAAAGCGAGCCAGAAACCCCGAGCACTTTCTGTGCAAATGTCCGGCTCCAGCTAGAGTCAGACAACGCACTCTTGGCAAAGCCTTCTTTAATACCCCTAATAACTCTCGGACGCAAACATTCATAGTCTGCTAGCCTTCATAAATTCCACAAAGTGGTTTTAAAAAAATTGAGGCAAATCTGGGATTGTGCTGAAGCCACTAATTACTCTTATTGCACAGAGCCTACGCACTGATGTCAGCATCCTTTTGCTTTTCCCGGTATTCAAAGCTTCTGGTCAAATCGGAAGATTTATAACCTATAACCTTATAACCTTGCGACTGGTTATAAAGACAGCCTCCTTTTGTGATCAGTTAACTCCAAACCAGCAGTTTCTTGCCAATCTTTTATATTTGCCACTACCGTTTTTGTGGCACTCTCGACTTCTGTTACGTGTTTGGCCACTGTGAAGATAGCAATATCGTCGGCACGGCCAGTCACATGTACTCCTTCGGGTTTGTTTAGCCGTAGAACACCGTCGTACATTATGTTCCACAAGAGTGGTCCAAAAAGAGATCCCTGTGGAACTCCTGCCGTGACATCGTAGTGTTTCATGCCATTGTCGGTTTAGTACATGAGTTCCCTGTTGTTGAAACAGTCCATTACTATCTTCAAGAGATATGTAGGCGTACCCATGTTGACGCGGCATTTTCGTAGTTGCAACCAGGCACAATAGATCTATTGTGGTCGCATTGCTATGTGACTATATATTCACTCCATATTCTCTTCAATTCAATGTACAAACAGTTCGCTGAATTAAAAGCATTCTTGACGTCCAGCGTAACTACTGCACAATACTTCTTTGTTCCCCCCTTCCATATTTTTCCTTGGATGGCCCGTGTTACCAAGTCTACTACCTTCTTTATGGTGTCAACGGTCGATCGTGCTCTTCTGAACCCTGGTGATTCGACAGCGCACCATTGACCTCTGCCACCGCCAGCAGTCTACCATAGATAATACGTTCAAGAATTTTCCCCAGTGTGTCCAATAGGTATATTGGGCGATACGAGGACGGTTCTGCAGAATTTCCTGTGTTTCGTGTGTTGTGTGTGCATTGTAATTATTTTTCTTATTAGAATGACGCTACAGTTGGAGATGAATTTTAGAACCAGTTTCTGCAACAACCATTCGTGTTGTGCCTCCTATTTCATCTCATAAGAATTGAGCTGGCCTACAGAGTTATGCACACTCCGAACGGCGAAGTTTGAGAAAGATAATCCACACTAACGCTTGCGACATCGCCCTCGTAAAGGAGTCGCCTATCTACTGTCCTTCGCATTTCATGCCATGTCATGCGCTCTGAGTGACAGTGATACTAGAGGTTGTGAAATTCATGTCTTTTTGAAAACACTCGTCCACTAAAGGTAGCCCTAAACGACGAACATGCTCGCCGAACTTGCTCGTTTACGTTATCCGCTACACGGCGAACACATTTGGCGAACATTAATTTCGTGTTGTTTCTTCAAACCGTCAACACGTGTCATAGGGAAGCGCAAATGGTGAATTCCTCGATAAAATCGTGGCTGACTGTTGACATTGTGCTTAATCCGCGATATGCACTCGGCGACGTTCACAGAAATAAACTGGGCAAGTGCGAGTTGTACTCGCACGGGTAAGGTTCCGTCGCATAATATTGATGAATGATTTCTGAATATCAAACGACGTTTCCAAACTATTTCAGTTGCATTTTCTTCTAACTTCAACCTAAATCAACTATTCATTCATACATATACATATACATCCGAACAAATATTTATCCATACATATACCTATACCTCTAGCGAAGTTTATCCAACACAGAAAATCCCTTCCATCATACACATACCCAATCACTGCTCATGCCTGCGGTGTGTGTGTGTGTTCATTTCTTTTGGGCATTTAGGGGTGAGATCGAAAAGATAACGCTCATCAACGAATAGAGTGGCCGAACACAGCATGAAATTATGCGTGAAAATGAAAATCGTTCTCATTTTAAATCTTAGATATCTCAAAATTTCAACATAAGTCGATATTTTGAAATTTATAATTTCTTAATGCTTACATTGAAGTCTTCAAAACTGCGTTTTCAGATCTTCAAAATTCGCATGTCGATGATTGACCGTTTTTGGCCAATATCTTCAAAACCATTAGGGCCAGAATGCTCGCAATGGTTTTAAATGAAAGTACTCAATGAAGCCAAGTTTTTGTGATTTTTTCAGATTTTTAAACACTTTGGCTTAGAAATGGCAGGGGGGGACGCATTTAAAAAAACTTTGGAGCTCCATATTTTCCAAACGGTATTTTGGATAAAAAAGTGTTGAAAGAAACCTCCACCTCATTTCGAAAGATCTGTCGATTGATATATATTTCGATGGGGTGCGACAATTTTTCAAAGTTAATGTCAACTTCACCTGTACTGGAGCCACCCCCAAATGGCCCACTTTCTTAAATTTGGGCATGGGCAATGACATCTAGGTCTGAAATACCTAATTCCAAAATTTCATGCCGATATCTTCATAAACTTCGGAGATAAAAAAGTGTGACAGATACGACGGACGGACGGACGGACACACCGAAATTATAAAGGTTCCGTTTTTGTAGACGGAACCTTAAAAATGAGCTTTGCTCGCGAACATGGCCCTATACGACGAACATCAAAGCCAACGAACACGACAAAATCGAAATTTTTCGCCAACAGCGAGCGGCTCGCAAACCAGCCCATATACGACGAAAATGCGGCGAGCACGAGAAAGTTTGGCGAGCATGTTCGTCGTTTAGGGCTACCTTAAGCCCTTAATTCATATTTTTTTTTTGGAGGATTTTTGATACACTTCTGGAGCACTCAGATTCAAAACTGGTCCATTGTACGTAGCAACCTACTCCAGTGATACTGCCGTTAATTTGATCCCAACGGCAAATGGTGACTGGACCAGATTCGATTTCACTGGGATTCGAACCAGAGACCCCTCGAAATTGGGACAGACACTTTACCAACTGCGCCATCCAGTCCAATTCATCATACTGCGGCAAGAGACATTCGCTTATATAACGGAAACTATTACCATACATTAAAGACTGACCGATCTTGTTTGTGAACATAAAGCCATTTCCATATATCCTGTAATTTTCTCTCTAAGTTTCTCAAAGTTCCCCCAACCTGATCGAAACAACCCTTGCCGCTTTTATTGACGACGCACTTAATTCACCAATTGAATCGAATCCACACGAAGACACGTATCACCAATATCCGCAAAGAATTAGATTAAGGCACATACTCGTAAGTATGTGTAAATTAAAAATATAAAATTTCCGTCACTTCTAGTCTCTTGAGCTTCAGTACCCGCCCCTGCCTCGAACACCCAACAAAGCACAAGGTTTGTGTGAAGGAAAGAAGCATGCACAAGTCCAACAACCCTCTCCAGCTACGTACATCTTCATTGCTCCCCTTGTTGTCTCACAAGGGAGCCTCGACCGACGAATAGATTGGGTTAGGGATACCTTGTAATTGACTTTGGGATTTTTCCTTGAAGACAAGCAAGAAATATGCGAAGCACCATCAGATGCATGTGCGCCTTATTATTCTCTGCGCCCCACTCGCACAAGGACGAGAATTTCAACGACACACAAGATGTTTGATTAAATTATCAAAAGCAACACCGTCTGCACCCGCCACCACATGCAAGACGTGTTAATATGAAATGCTTGTCACTTCTGTGTCCTGCGGAAACGCCGCCTGAAATGCTCATAGCGTGTCTCGCATCCTCGGCAAAAGGATAACAAAATTCATATGCAAAACGAGTGCCGGCTTGCCTCATCACCGGGGACTGTCAACATGTTCCCAAAGTCTTTCAAGAAATTATCCTCTCACATTAACTTGACTCTGAAGCGATGCAGTGTGCTCACTGACCGGAAAATCAAAAGGACATTAAGATTCCTAGCTCGAGATTTTTTGTTTGTTTGCATGCAGAACGGTCTGCTGGCTTCGTATCGCTTATGAGTTTCAGGAAATCCCAAGGGCATCCATGTGAGCTAGCACTGTCGGCAAAATCACCATCGCAAACATGGAATGTAATTGGATTTGCCTCCGTTGCAGGTTGGAGGTTGCAATTTATCATATCGTGCAGCGCATATTCGTTTGTCCTCCAGAAAGTTAACGATCCTTGTCAGTCTGTAGTTGCAGTGTTGTTTCACAAGCAAAGTGTATCGTTGTCAGCAGAAGGAACTGAGAAATCTACGTACGAGTATATACAACTCCGGAGATGAAAGACGAAGATGTGGGGGCATGGCGCCAAAGTGCATCGTCTGAGAATGTCTTCCCTTGGTCAGTGAGCAAGTTCTACCAAAGTTTAAAAGGGAATTCATACAGCAATCGATATATGAGCGTAAAAGTTTACTTCCAGTTTAATGCTGACCAGATCCTCTATTAGAAGTCTTTGGAGGTTAATTGGTTCTACCAAAGTTCGAGAAATTCTATAAATAATTTCAGTCTTTTATCCTTAGACGGCATTGTACAGGACACGGTTTTACACTAATTGGGTATGAGGTTGAAGTATGGAATTGCATACAAATAGGTAGGTAGGTAGGTAGGTAAGTGGGTAGATGAGCGTATGCTAAGCCTCACTTAGGTCCTTAGGGACCCATTGTGATGTCCAATTGGGGATTAGTGTCCCCTTATAACCCTTGCCTTACTGAAGGTCCCTCGTTGAGCCGAAGCCATCCCGATTTCCTTATGAACCTGCAAAGAGATCTTAGAGGTTTATTTGAAATTTCATGTAGGTCTTGGAAGGAGTATTCTCCCACTGTTTTGTAGCGCAACTGACAAGGACTAGAGCAGTGACAGAGGTAGTGAGGAGTGCCCTCTCGTTCCACCTTATCACCGCAGCCTCTACAAATGTTGTCGTCGAAGAGTCCCATTTTCATAGCGTGGTTTCTAAGATGATTATGGCCAGTGAGAGTTCCAACCACAATCGTTAGCAACTCTTTGTCGCACTGAAGGATTTTGTCGGTTTTTGCCCGATCGTGCGCTTTAGTAGTCGCACATGTAAACAGACCGCGCCATCTACTGTTTGCAATTTCAATGATCTTTATATCCTCCTTTTTCCTCAGCTCTGAGAGGGGCGGTTTGATTCCATGAATTGCTTGTGACGCGTCGGTCACTGACCCTGTTCTGGCAAGTTCATCAGCTATCTCATTGCCGGCTATGTCCCTATGTCTTGCGACCCAGCACAGATTGATCGAGTGCTGTAAGCCAAGAGTCTTTAGATCTTCGCGACAGCTTGCGACTAGCTTTGATTTGATTTCTGTTGCGGATATATGTAGCTTTCATGGCCGCCTGACTGTCAATAAGAATGGTAATATCAGATGGTGGTATTGCCATATTTGATATCGTTTACAAAATACAAATAGGTGTTCTGTTCGGGCAACGTTCCGCGCACTGCGCCCATTTTACGGTCGCCATAAACATCCCATCGAGAGGACTTATCACTGTGTGGTGGATAAATTTGAGTCTAATGGATCAGTAAACGAAAAACCAACACATGTACGTCGACGAAACGCAATATCTGCCGCAAACATCGCCGCTGTCCGTGAAAGAATCTAGTCGGGCAGTCGATTTCACGTCACTCACAAGAACTAGGCCTTTCGGAGACCACAACTTGGCGAATTTTGCACCGTCACTTGGGCCTGCACCCGCACAAAATTCAGCTGACCCAGGACCATAGACAACGACGTGTGTTCGCTGAATAGGCTCCAGCGCAGTTGAACAATTTTCGTGATTTTCATCGAAAAATCATCTTCAGCGATGAGGTCCATTTCTTGATGACGGATGAAAGGGTACGTCAGCTTACAAAATTATCGAATTTGAGACGATATCAATCCACATGAGATCCAAAAGCATCCAATGCATCTCGAAAAAATCGCTGTTTGCTGTGGATTTTGGGCTGGCGGCGTCATCGGTATTTCTTTGAGAATGACGTTTATCAGCCCATAACCTTCAATGTCGAGCGCAATAGGTCGGTGATTACCAACCTTTTTTGGCCTGAATTAGATGATATAGATACCAACGACATGTGGTTTCAACAGGACGGCACTACGTGCACACACACAGCTCAGGCCACATTGGAAATTCTGCACGAGCGATTCGAGGGCATGGCCATCTTACGTGGAGGTGATGTGAACTGACCCCGATAGACTTTTTCTTGTGGGGTTTTCTGAAGTCGTAGGTCTATGTGAATAAACCACAAACCACAACAACCACAATCCATGCCATCGATCAAACTCAACCTAATTTATGTGTGTGGAAAATTTGACATTTATCGTTTGCTCGCACTGCAAAGAAGCCGCGGCGAACATTTGATCGACGTTTTATTCCATTTTTAATCTGTGTTCCAGACAGACATCAATTCCCAATGAAAATACTCTTCTGAATTGTTGGCTCAGGAGCCTTGGATATTTTTGTGGCCACAAACCATAACCGCTTAACTCGAGTAAGGCTCAAAATAAGTTATAAGTACCATTATGTTCAGCATGTTCAAATCTACGTTCACTAATTCTTTTACGTCTATATCTTTTTTTAATCAGAATTTATTCCAAAAAAAAACCTAGTAGCCTAAGTACTAGCAGTAGTGCTGATTTGAAGCTTTGACCGCCGCTCCTGAAAAGGTATAAAAACCGACCTACGCGGTTATGCTTTGTGACCACAGATTTCTTCATAGATTGGGCAGCTCAACAGCGTAAATGTGCTGAGTGCTTAGCGATGTTTAGTCTCTTATTCTGTGCGTACTTCTTCGCCCAATTGGCACAATTTCATTTTAGAAAGCCCCTCTTAAACTGCTTCGTGCGAAATACATGGATTCGCAAACAGGTTTTAGTGATGATCGGTCAAAATGGGATATCACAAACGTCGCCTCAAAATACCCCTTTTACCCCATTTAATAAGAAATAAAAAATCACATGTAGGACGGCGGCACGCTTGCGGTTGCACGGCTTAGCTCGTCGGACGGGGCGGTTCTTGTCCTCCCACTCGTACACCACCAGTTGCAAACAAAAAAATATCGTGCCTGTAGCTAGCTAAGAGAAGATAGAGAGAGGTGAAAAGATAGGAAGAGATGAAAGCCTAATACCCTAACAGACCACGGACGGACAACTAAAAGATAGGAAAGGGAAGAGAAAGAAGAGACAGGAAAGAGGAAAAGAAAGGTGGATGATAAGCTCAATAATTATACATATAAGCGTAACAAATTAACATACAAAAGAAAATATAAAAAAAGAAAAAAAAGACTAAAGTGTATTTGCCACAAGTGCTATATTCGCCGCAATTAATTAAACACGTACATATATATATAGACAAGAGTGCCAGTTCACATTACGGCTTTCTTAGGCCCAAACCAAGACGATACCTGACGACAAGAAACTTTTAACAATAAATGTCATAGCCATCCGGGGAAGCTGAGGAAAAAGTGTGTGCCAGGAGTGTGCAGTGCCCTGAGACATCCAGATTTGTTTTTTTTTTATTTGATAATTTTGATTGTCGATTAAGTTTCTTTGGTTTTGATAATATTCCTTTTTTTTTGGTTTAAATTTTAGTTTTTTTTTATCACATTTTGTTTAGTTTTTTTATTCTAGTTTCATTTTTTTTTTTTTTTAAAAACAGTGTTAGCTAGTTCTGGCTTTAGTGTTTTGGTGTGAGTGAGCGCGGGTAAGAGGGATTTCTCCCCACAATTTCGTTTTAATCCACAGGTATCGTCCTTCATCGTGCTGCGCAGGTTTCATTTATTGGAAGCCTCTTTCTGTGGTGTGCCGTCCGTAGCTTTAGCCAGGGCTAGAACCCTTTTCTTTTATTCTTTTGCCTTTTCTCTTTTTTTGAATTTCCTTTTATTTAAATAAAGGATAAGTTTTGAATTGTTTCTATTTTATTTTCCTTCCCTTTTCTTTATTATTTAATAAAAATGAATTATATTGTAATAGATTGAAAGTGAACATGTTTTATTAAATGGCATAAATCGTTCCGTTGCCGACATGTGTGTGTAGGGTGAGGGAAAGCCGTCCTTCTTCGGGGTAGTCGACGGTGGAACGTTAGGTTGTGGCTAACGTCTCCGCTAAGGGGCTATCTCCCACAAACTTCGCCAAGATAGCGAAGGTCATGTCGATTGACATGATGCGGTGGGCAGGCGGACTTGTGCCAATACCAACAGGCACCCTCGGGTTCCTGAAGAACCTGCATCGCCAAACGACACGGGAAGGGTGATGGTTCGTGTAGGGCTAAGCTAGGTAGTTTTAAGATAGGTTGGGTTTAGGTATAGCTTTAAATCAGGTAGGTTAGTTTAGGCTTAATCTAGGTTAGTTAGCTTAGCTCCGCGAGCTCCCTTCCGGTCTCTTTTGGTGGTAAAGGCATAGACCTTGAACACCTTTCGTTTCCTCTTTCCTGTCTCTTCTTTCTCTTCTCTTTTCTATCTTTTAGCTGTCCGTCCGTGGTCTGTTAGGGTATTAGGCTTTCATCTCTCTCTTTCCTTTCACCTTCTTCTATCTTCTCTTAGCTAGCTATAGGCACGAGATTTTTTTGTTTGCAACTGGTGGTGTACGAGTGGGAGGACAAGAACCGCCCCGTCCGACGAGCTAAGCCGTGCAACCGCAAGCGTGCCGCCGTCCTACTCACCGTCACCGTGGCCCAGCCAACCTAGCTTGTAACAGAACATATGAATGTTCATATTGCCTAGCAACGCAGCAATGTTTTTTGCTTCAGGATTTTCTCTGAAGGATATTTTCTAGAAGTGTCTGAGATTGGTAGGAACATCCGAAGACAGAAGACGATCAGCGAGCGTGGTTTTGTTTTGTTTTTTAGTTTCTTATTTTTTTTTAAATACCTAATTTGCTTTGATTCAATCCTTTCTTATTATCAATAAATATAAAATATTTTGAAGCATATTAAAAATATAAGTTTTGTATACACATTCCATTCAATTTACTTTGTTAGTTTAGCAATTAAATCGAACACCCATTTGGGTTAATCCATTGGGGACATGTGATCGGCGTTACGCACTCGAACCTCTATCAAATTACCAGCTCGCTTCTTATACCCGGGAACCTCACCATCCACCCCCCAAATTTCACATTTAGCAATCTTGTACTCGGAGACGTTTTTTTTTTATTGCTTATAGGAAATGGATAGGCCACAATTATGTCCAGCTGTCCATTGTATATGCAAACGGTGTATGTATTCAACAACTCTGCTACCCAGAGCAACACTACTCATGACATCTTCTTTCAAATGCTCTTCAACTTTGTTCTCCCCTTCTAGATTGTGGAATGAATTGTTTCCGACGTGAACTTCTCTTCTGGTGAGAGATGACTGCAGGACAGAGTCTTATCGCCATCATCGGGATCTGTTTTGAGATAGTTGAAGTAAATCTTATAACCAGTTAGATTACCGAAGAGGGATGAATAAGATGAGTCCATGTTGATCAATCCGTCGAATACGTCAAAAGTACATTGCATGTCGTGTTTGTGAATGCAGTCAATGCCCTTTTTTTCTAGCTCTGCAAATTTGTTGTGTCCATTTAAGTCAATCAAGCCCAACTATTAGAGATAGTCGCCGTAGTTTAATTGATATTGTTGATCAGATAATCCATTTCGAATTGCAAGACCTTTCAATGGAATATGCACGACACTGTGTACTGAATTCTGGGCGTAATGAATGTGATATGCTAGCGCCGGGACATACTTGCCGGTATATGATTCGCCGGTTATCCAAAAGCCAAAGGTTGACGAAAAATCAAACAAAATTAAGATTTGACGTACGCCTCATACAAGTTAAGTCCGACCAGCTTCTCGTTTCGTGCGTAACCAGCATCGCCATCAGTAAAACTAAAACCTGTTCCAACGGGATTATCGATGTAGATCAAATTGAATTGACGATTCCATCTGTAATCCCTTAACTTGAGTCTGTCTTTGTTGATTTCAAATGGACCGTTCTCAGTGAAAAGGCCGAATAAAGACGACGCCCTTGGTCCGCCTTGAAGCCACAAAACAACCGGAGCATAGTTCGGATTAGTTTCTGCGGGAAAGTATCAGAAAAACATATTCGAGTTGTAATGCTTGTCAACAGTTAGGTAACTGGCAAAACTTTGTACAGAATGAAATTGAGTGCCAACAACACTGGCCTTGCTTCGAGCCTCATCTAATTTGTTTTTCTCTATAAGAGGCGTCAAATAAAGTGTCTCTCCCGGGTCACCGCCATCGTGTTAAGCCTCAAATCGGGGATATGGATTAATAAATGATTTCCGATAATGCTTTGCCTTCGATGCGGATGAAAGTTGAAGCAGCGCAAGCAGTAAAGCAAATGTTAATAAATGCATTTCTGCAAGTGTTTAGTATTCTTCCCGCAAAAAGGCAATCAAACGTAGTACACAGACAACAGACACCAAGGAAGACCGGTAAACAAAATAACCAACCAAGTCGCTCCTGTTACAAAATCGTACCTCCTCACGCTTCGCAAATCAATCCCCAATCTATTTCGGTATTACTCAATTTCAAAATCATCGAGTCGGCTTGTCGTTTCTAAAACTATGACCTTAATGAACGCTACGGTAAAGACGCCGCAGCAAAGCAAGAAGCATACAAAATTAATAATATCTCCTTTGCTGAAAAAAGAAGGGAATTCGAAATCAAGATCGAATGGAAAGTCAAATAGCTGAAAAGTCTAAAAGGAGGACGTTTGGGAACCTTACTCCCGACGAATTCCTTTTCTAAATAAAAAATCATCCTTATCGTTTAAATGCATTTTGAAAGATTTACTTATTCCTAGACAGCAACAATTCCCATTTCTACAACAATCGAAACAAAATCCATATCACAAGACCAACCGCCAGCACCACTTCCATCGGCAGTGTGAACTTCGCTCCACTCAACAGGTCCTTCTTTGTGGTCTCCCTTATCCTCGCTATACATCGCATCCATTGCTTAATCGCAATTGCCTCGGCCGCCGTGAATTCGAACTCGGGGCGGTTTTGTACTTTATGTGTTACCACAAACGACTTTGAATTGCTTGTTGTAACCTCGATGGAATCCCAGGAATAGTGGCAGCGGTAGGATAGGCGTTTCTTTCGCACTTCCGTGCACAGTAGGCATTTATCAAAGAGGAACACTTTGCAGCGGTATTTCTTTCGAGACTTGTGGTTGTACGCATCGAATTCGCATGATTTTCGGAAGTATCCTAGGTCAAGGATACTCAGCTGGAATAAAGGCAATTAGTGAGACGGTTCTCCTTTGGAAGATAAGACGAACTCACCTCGTTTAGGTCTTCTATGGATTTGACTTCTTCTGATTGGTTAACTACGGCTAAGAGATTTCGCATTCGAGTCTCTAGTTTGCAACAAGACATCAGTACCGGCTTGCAGTTGATGGCGGATTTATAGAATTCCTGCAAAGGACAGAAACGATTGAATAACTGAGCGTGTGTGTGTTTGTTGTGGGGAGGTTTACCGATATGAATTGTTGCAGCAACAATGGATACCGCGTCAGTCTTTGAATGGGCTGTACAAGGAAACTGGCAATTCCAAGTTTGTCCTTTAATTCCTCTTGGAGTGTCTAAAACAAAAAAAAAACATTATTTAAGTAACGAAGTCAGTGGAAGAAAGCCTGGTGGTTGGTGCTTACACTAAAGTACTCTTGGTGATCCTGCCGGAGTTGCATTGATGCCTTTTTGTTCATCGTGAATGTCACGTAGCAGTAGAAATGATTTTTCTGAAAGGACATAAATGAGAAAAACATTATTACGGAGGAGCACTGTCAACTTAGTTTCAAAATATATTTTTATTTTTATTTATTTATTTTTTATTTCCCCAAAACGTGTGTACAAAAATAAAGAAATTCGGTCAACTGACGCCTACTCAGCACTCCCCGTCAATAGTTTTCGGTTAACCTAATATCTTCATTGCAACACAAAGTCCTGGAATAATCTTATGGGTCTTTTAATAAGTATTTATTCGTTGGTGTACACTGAGGTGAACTGTAGACCGTCACTAAGCTACTGTATAATTTACGTGAGACATTATGAGATTCATTTGGCCAGCCGCTGTCTGAACGAACATTTTGTAAAGGATCTGCTTTCGAAATCAATGCTAAACCAACCAGCTACTGTTAAATCAGTTGTGGTTGCCCTAAGTTCCTCTAACATCGTGCAGAATTATTTTATTGTATGTGACGCCCTGATACTATTCGTATCAGTGGGTATCAGTTGATAGTCCGCTTAAGGCCTCGGCGGGGCTAACCACCTTGTCTTGGTGCCGGGGCTTAATTAGGTCCGATGATGGGACGACTTAGGTCTAAATTGAGGTCCGAAGACTAAGAGATAGCCAAAGCGTGGTGTGAACAGACAGCAAACCGTGCCCAGGAATTCAAGGTTGGGGGTCAAACCAACCGCGAATGAGGTCCCTTAGACGTTAGGACGAGGGTTTGTTGTATCTAGACTTACCCGGGCATGGCGGCTTTATTCGTGGGACCAGCAAACATGAAAAAATGAACAAAACCACGACAAAAAAGGAAAATTAAATAAAACGAGAAAATAACAACAATAACATCCAATCAAAAGCAAGTACGAGGTGCACGAAGTTTCAGCTGCTAACCCTACAGAGGAGGAAATATCGATGGAATTGGAGGAGCAACTACTTAAGGAACCCAAAATACCCGAAGAGAATACTCCGAAGGTGTCACTGAGCAGAAAAAGGATCTCTGAGGTCCTGCTGCGCAAAAATGAATAATTTAGAGCACGGCACTTAAAAGGCATTCTAGCCGCAAAGGAACCCACGCCCCACTCACCGGGAAGAAGGAACTCCCTAGCTTAAACGAACGAGGTCGTTGCCAAAGACAAACTGACTAGACCTAGACTTGCCTGCCCAAAAGGATCTAGAAAGGATGCCGACTATAAGAAGTGTCCAAGCGAAGACGGTTTGAACAAACAAGGGAAGCAGGAGGACTCCGTACCCGGAGGAACCATAGGGTGTAAACCTACCGCTAGCAAGGAAGCTGCCAAAAGGAGGGGTCCTAGCGGAGTGAATATACTGAAAAGAAGGCATCAAAAAAGCCGCAACCTGTTTATTGATCCCCTATGACAGTATTTATAGAGACGAGCTATTCAGCACATCGTCTAGTTTTGGCATTCTTGCAAAACTCGTCCGTTTTAGCAGAGTCACGAAGGAGAATACCCCTTGCTCCGTCAATATCGGTAAAGCATTCATCGAGACCTTCGATGTCAAAAAAGGGTTAAGACAAGGCGACGCATGCGTTTTTTCAAACATCATTCTCGAGAAGATCGTGCATAACTCAAAGGTCAACACCAGAAGCACGATCTTCCACAAATCTGTAAAACTGCTCACATATGCCGATAACATTGGCTTCATCGAAAGGACACAGCGGGCTGTCAGTGGGGCTTTTGTGAGTATCCATTAGAAAAGTCCACAAAACCCGAGGTATTGGAGAAAACGCCACTATAGGCAGCTACAACTTTGAAGTAGTGAAGGATTTTGTCTACACAGGCTCCTAAAGTAATGACACCACCGCGGAGGTAAAACGATGGATTACTCTTGCCAATAGATAAAGCCCTATCTCGAAGAACCAAGATATCTTTATATAAGACCTTGATAGTCCCAGTCTGCTGTATGGCGCAGAAGAATGGACAATAACCAAAGCGGACGGGGAGATTCTTGGTCGCTTCGAGAGGAAGGTCCTTTGAATTATCTTTGGTCCCGTATGCACCAATGATGTTTGGAGGAGGCGACTGATCGGTGAACTTGACGGGCTGTACAGCAACTTGGATCTGGTCAAACGAGTCCCAGTCTCTCGTCTCAGATGGCTAAGTCATGTAGAGCGAATGGACACCAAGGCTTCAACTCTAACCCCGAGGTATAACGTGGTAAAGAAAGACCATGCCTCCGTTGGCGTAAACAGCTCAAAATGGACCTCAATCCATTTTGCGGCCCAGGTCCACCTCAGACTGTAGCGCCAGCTGAAGAAGTAGAAGAAGTCCCCTCCACTCCTGATAGAACAATAACACGCACAACACAAGTGGTTGAAGTTTTAGCTAGACTCAAGTCCACTTCGAACTGTGGCACCATCCAAAGAAGAAACAGGCGACTCGGAACTAGTTATCGCGAAAAAGAATGTTCACGATTAAGATGACACGCATAGGTGGAGGAGGACATTAACCCATTTCGTGCATTTGGCGCATTTGGAGACAGCTAGCAAAAGATCGCGCTAGAAAGGCTTTTTGGTGGATGAAAAATCCTACCGCACCGTGCAAAAAATAAGACTTAAACTTCTTTCGTCGAAAATCTGTCAAGCCAAGGGAATTTACGATTAAACCACAGTTATCGGAAGATCGACATAAAGTGAATAATTTATCGTCAAAATTCCTACGAGAAATCATACAAGGTGCTCTGCAGCGAACCGGAATGTGCGTCAATTTCGGGGGCGACTACTTGAACTGGATCTTTGTGATATAACATTAAAAATATAAAAGTCTTAATAAATAAAACCATGGATCATTAACTTTTTTTCTTAAATATACTCAAAGTTATGGTCCTTTAATAAGTGACGACTTTTGCAACATACTCTATTTTTCTGTAGCTTGGTGTGCCCTCAGGCCAATAAAAAACTTAAAATTCAAAGAAATTACGGTCAAAATAAGATCTTTGTACAAATTTCCACTGCCGATCGATTCGCAAAAAATATCCAGTATTTTTAAAATTCTTACATCTGTCCCCTCCATCGATTAACTTTTGCAATAAAAAAAATAAGAGGTTTAAAATCATTCTCTCAGACAGGCAACATGCACTGATCCCCTCGATCGGGTTATCGTAAATGACTCATCTCTTCCAGAATTCCTGGAGTGAATCACAATTTATGCTTATCCCCAGCATAGCCCCGAGCATTTCTTTGAAGAAATTCCATCGGGTTGACAGGTATGAGTTCCCACGAAGCAGTCGTCTACCTGCCTGCCAACCCTCTTATGATACACAGACAAAAACTGCAAAAAAATATGCACGAACCAGCCCATTCGAGGGACCCGTGTTGGGTCATCAAATAAAGCATTCGTCGCACACAACGCAATTCCCCTTCACATCGTTCTCACTATTCTGGGGCAACCCGTGTTCGAAATTCCAAAACAAGCACGCAATAGGCTCTCCCCGCTCCGTCCTCCATAAATCTGAACTCACACCCGCCACCCACCGGCCACAAGGTGCATGCACAGGCTTAACGCCTCATTTAGAATATATTCGCATTTCAAATTGAATTTCACTGTAGCGGACGACATAAGGTGCGGCCAATTGGGTGAGATATGGCGGCCAAAAATTTCTGACTGTGTGACTGCAAGTCTCATAAATTCGTGCTTCAAATGAAAATGTATCTGTGTGTCCCCAGGCCTGCAAGTGTGTATAATCACGTTTCAATTAGCAGGCATTAGCGTACGTCTATTCTAATTTCAACGAGTCACAGAAAAGCTCCGCCGAGGGAAGCTTGCATACATTTCTGACGACATGCTTGAATCTTATCAGAACAGACTTGACATGTCGTCATAAACTCACTGCTGTCGCCTTGAAAACCGACCGCAAGAGAGTGTGAGCAAAATTTTGAAAATATCTTTAAGTGTCTTGTTGTATCAGTGTTTTGTTTTATGCGCGTCGAATGATAGACTTCTGAAAATTTAAACTGAGATCACTGCTACGTCTGGCGCATGCTTAATGCTGCTTCGAGATAATAGATCGTTTCGCCTTGACTGTGGTCACTTGGTGCGTGTGTGTGCTCGGTTGTGTGTCGATGAATAAAGTGGATAACACGTGGGTACTGTGTTTTATGACATCGTAGGCAAGATCATAAAAGTTTAGTCGAAAATTTATATTCAATTAATTATAAGCGATTTCGACACCTCTTCCCAGATGGACTATTCGATACGGTATTTCAGTTCTATGGACTGCCATGCGAACTGACCTTCGATTGAGTAATGCTTCAAATTAGAGCTATTCAAAGGAGGATTAGTCCACGCATGTAATAAATTAGGAAATTCTTTATTAGTTCTTCTCTTGGCCAGCACTACATTTATGATATTTTCAATATTTGGGAATACACTCGTGTGGTAAAAAACACATTCTGTTTTGTTATGAGAATGTGGAGTTTCCGCCAGAATACGTCGCTCTTTATCAGTCTCTTACGGAGCAACATGATAATGTTGCAGGTCGATTTGGTTTGGCCGCTACCTCGGCTTGGATGACATTCGTCTGCTGGCATTTCATAGTCTCAGAAAATGGTCAATAACAACTGATTATAAAGTAGCAGGCCAAATTGGGGTCAAAACAAAGAAGAGTATTTCGACTTAGTTGGTTTTCTTAATTACGGTTGGGGCACAACAATTGGGGTAACGAAAACGCTCAACTGACACACCAGAGGACACTATGCCCTCGTAGGGTAACAGCAAGTGGCGGCATTCGGACCGGCGGCATCATTGTGCCGTAATTCTTTACTAATATGTGTTGGAATCCTCTACTATTTATTGCCGCTATCGCGACATATTGGAAAACGTATAAAAAGCTCGACAAAAACACAAGCATTGAAACTACTCAACAATCATCGGAATTGAGCTTCTCAAACGAGCCAACGCTCAAAAGGCAGTAGAGTAATAGAGCCCTCTCTCGGAAGACCAGATTGACTTTGTATAAGACCTTGATCATTCAAGTCCTGCTTTACGGCGCAGAGGCATGGACAATATCCCAAGCGGATGAAGAGGCTTTGGTCTTTTCGAAAGAAGTTCTGCCTGCGATCTTGGTCCTGTTTGCTTTGATGGCATTTGGAAAAGAAGGTTCAACCACGAACTGTATGGGCTGTAAGGCGACATGAGTCTAACCAGGCGTCTCCTATAGAGATTTTTGTGGAAATATCGAAACACTCGGTGAAACTGGTTGAAAGACTGGTTAAAGTTCTTAAAAAGGACAAACCAGCCAGGCTGGAAACACTCAAGAGACCAGACGCTACCTACACTGAGTCAAAAGCTGAGACCCTCATGATTGAGACTCATTTTCCAGGTTTTACAACCGGCTCAAGAGCAGCTCCTATCCCTGGAACTGAAGATGAGCTGATCAATGTAACACGCCGATGCTGGTTTATTTCATCGCTTGTGGTGACAGATTAAGCTATCAAGTACGCAGTCGCCTCCTTCTATGATTTCAAGTCGCCGGGTACCGATGGCATATATCCATCTTTACTGCAAAAGGGTATAGACCATTTGTCATCTGTTCTATTCTATCCTGACCCCTTGGCGCACACTTAGGGTAGCCTTCATACCAAAGATCGGTAAGGAGGAATACTCACTCGGCAAAAACTTTGGACCAATCAGTCTAACTTCCTTCCTGCTGAAAAGCATGGAAAGGTTGGTTGAGCTTCACGTGCGCAAGACCGCTTTGCAAATTCATCCTCTTTCTCAGATGCAACAAGCCTATCAGCGCGGAAAATCTTGCGAGACCTTTCTCTTCTATGCATCGGTCGTTTGGTGGAATAAGCTTTCGCGTAAATACGTAACTCGGCTGCATAGGGGCCTTCCTTAGTACGCCTGGCTCTACTCTTGATGCACTGCTCCTGAATCTAATAAACCACAAACTACAATGGTCCTCAAAGCCGACATAAGCGGAGTTCAGTTATGCAAAGTACTAGATAAAAACAATAGAAAGAGAATATTAAATTCGAAAAACAACGGTGCAAAGATTGGTTCTGATTTGGTTTTTGAGCTACATTCATGCCATTATGTAGAGAGGCTCATTATTCAAAAAGGCCCCTGAGTTTTACTGGCAGTGAATCAAGTGGTCGATCCATTTTTGAATGACTTGGCCCAATATGTGCGGCTTTATTCCGTCAATAGCGTCTTGAAGGTTGGCCTTGAGCTCGTCCAGCTTGGGCTCGAAAGAGAATGTATTCGGGCGGGCCATCGCATGATGGCGCGGCCAATTGTTAACGCTCCCCGTGAGATAACCGATTCGTCAAATTTCTCCTTCACTGCTTCGAGCGTTGAGTCGCTTGTATGACATGTTTTGTTGAAACGTCAGTTCAGATGTTGTCGAGCTCTGACCACAGAAAGTCAATTAACATCGCTTTATACCTGAGACCATTGACGGGTATGGTGTCCCTTTCCTCATTTCGAAAGAGATAAGGTCCGAAGATCGGCATATTCCATAAATGCCATAAATCACACACAGTCAATCTTTGTGAGTGCATTGATACTTGGTCGAACACTTGTAGATTATGTTCGCACCAATAAAGGCGAGCATGCTTGTTGATTTCGCCGCTGAGCCAAAAATGGGCCTCGTCCGAGAAGATGATTTGTTTAGCCAAAATCCGGATCTCCAGCGCCCAACTAGCGAGCTCAATTAGCGCCGTCCGGCTTTGATTTTTGCGTTAGCACGATCTTAAAAGGATGTTGGCCCAGGTTCAACAACAAAATAAGCCGGGTTGCCCTTCAGGCAATGCCCAATTCGGGTGATCGGCGAATCGACAGTTCTGTGTCTTCTTCGGTACGATGTTTTTTTTAATTCGAACCAATCTCTCCAAAAGAGTGAACGCACGTTCAAACTTTTCGATGGTGGGAAGAATTGCCTTCACACTAAAGCCATGATGACAACCGACCTCGTGATGAAATTCACGTTTATTTATCAAGCCGTTCGGAAAACGTGAGACGATGATGATTGATGACAGTTGAATGGCATTGGCAACTGCTAAAATACAACTAAAGTTTTATTGTTATTTGGTCACTGAAAACCAAGGATGCAATCAAAATTTCTCGATTCAGCAAATTTTTGCTCTAAGCTGAAGGCTATCTCTCAAAATGGCCTAGCACTTCAACATTCAGTTCATCTAAGTGCACAACAGAATAACGTTACGGAAATTGCAATGAACTCGCCAGGTATGCGACAAACACTCCACTTCACCCCGAGGGAGACAAACTTTGCATTCAAATCGATCAGCATAAGAAATAAATTCCACCAACAGCAGGTGGTTGAATCGTACTACGTGCCTCACAAAACACATCTGGGTTTCCCTGAATCAGAATGAGAAGATCAGTAATTCTGAGACGAGACACTGCGCCATATGAAGTATCCCAAAAGGTTGGGTCTTCCTGGCAACGACTTTTGATGCAGTTATGGATATGAAAAAAATGCGGAAACTATCCTCCTTCCTCTCTCATCTCGCAGAACATTTTTCCTGTGAGCATACAATCAGATCGGAGTAAGCAACACTGGTGTCAATTAGATCAATCGCTTCTTTACAAGCTCCAATTGGTTCAATTAGGAGGAAGTTTGACTGGATTCATAATAGCCTAGAGTAGAACATTAAGTTTGGCAAATGAACATTATTATGAAAAAAATAAATGCATTCATTACCGATAAATAGCAAGTTTCGATGACAAATCATTTCCATTTTAAATTTCACGTAATTTCTTGGACGTGACAATAATTGATGATTGTTTTTGGAAGAATAGTTCAACGGTTGGAACCAGTAACCTTATCGAATTTTTACAATAACTTCGTCTCTTTTCTTTATTTTGAATAAAGCAAAACAGCTTTTAATCACAGCGGAAGTATATAGTGACGTGTCGGCTATAACGACCAAATAATAAATATCCTTATCGCCGCTTAAATTTTTTTTAAATTTTTGATTTTTTGCATTGAGTATTTTTTTTTTCGGAGTATTTTTGAAACTCTACTGGAGCACTCAGACTCAAAACTGGTCCATTGTACTCTCAGGTAGCAACCTACTCCAGTGCCAGCGATCCCAACGGCAAATGGTGACTGGACCAGATTCGATTTCACTGGGACCCCTATTACTTGAGTCAGGCACCTAACCAACTGCGCCATTCAGTCGTTTTTACATTGGGTATTACTGACAGATTGTAACGTCACTGTCAACAGCTTTAGAAACTATAGTGGGGCTAACTCCATTACCAATTTTTATTAGGAAGATAGCTGCCAGATACGCTATCAAACTGCTAGTTTATAAGTAAGTTAACGCCGAACCTATGGGAACAACGCCGGTAGCTGAAATACTCGGGAAAACACAACGGTTTTCAGTGTCGCATCTAGCGGGGCAAATCTACATCTGGTATAGAGCAGGATCCATCATTGACCTGCCGAACGTGCGTGCTGAGGTATTGTAATAAATATATTTTAGGTTTAAGATCAGGAAGAAACGTCTGCCTATGCCTGGAAGAGGATCAGACATCCGTACACATTTTGTGTGAATATCGGACACTATTCTGGTAAAGTAAACGTATTTTCCATAGGGAGATACTCACTTCAGTGGAACTAAAGACATCCACAACAAAAGACATGCTATCTTTTCTAAAGGAAGCCGTCTTTTGGATTAACTCCAACCCTTCGATACAATAGATATCTTCAGGTCGTGGTATCGTTTGCCATGGCGGCATGGGTTGTACAAAATAAACAAAAATAAAATAAACATCACCGACGCGACAATCATTCTATACTATGCAGCTGTGCATCTTTTGAATATTATTGGAGTCTACTTGGCTGCACTGAGAAGTGCGCGATCGGTAGAATAGAGAGGGTAAAGTCAACCAGTCAGGGTTATAAAGCCCGAACCGAAGCCAGCAAGGACGATCAAGGGAACATCGTAGCAGAATCACAGTCGATGCTGAGGATATGGAGAACCACTTCGGCAGACTGTTTAACGGCAATGAAGAACCGAATTCCGCTGTCAGGCAGATTGAACCATTAAACTCGAATGAAAGGGACAATGTAGATCAACAATTCCGTTCAGCTGAAGTGAAGATAGCTATATCTAAACTAAACTCCAACAGAGCTGCTGGATCTGACGGCCTAGCAGCTGAGGTTTTCAAAGCAGCAGGCGATGACTTGGCAAGGTGCATGCACTAATTCATCTGTAAAATATGGTCGGAAGAAAGCATGCCCGATTAATGGAACCTCAGCATTGTCTGACCGATCCACAAAAAAGGAGACCCTCTAAAATGCGCCAACTATAGATGCATCTTTTGAACATTACCATCATTGTGTGAATGCCTAAAGCCATTCGTCAACAACCTGGACGATTCATACCAATGTGGCTTTAGGCCAGGCAAATCCACCATCGACCAAATATTCACACTGCGGCTTTGAAAAAACCCAGGAGCAACAAATCGATACCCACCACCTTTTCATCGATTTTTAGGCCGCGTATGACAGCAGCTGTAGGGACGGGCTATACAGAGCAATGTCTAGTTTTGGCTACATCCCTACAAAACTCGTTCATTTGTGTAGGATGACGATGGAGAATGCACGCTGCTTCATCAAGGTCGGTAAAGACCTAACTGAGACTTTTGATGTCAAAAAAGGATTCAGACAAGGCGACGCGCTGTCTTGCGACTTCTTCAACATCATTCTTGAAAGAATTGTGCAAAACTCGCACGCCAACACCAGAGCCAGAGCAAGCCCGTTTGTCTAGGAGACGCCTGGTTTAGAAACTTTGGCAACTGTGTCGAAAAAATCGAAGGTTCTCGGAATTCGTTCAAAGGCACCTCAATCGAAATTCGGGTCAAAGGCAATCTTTCAGAAGTCCGTCCAACTACTTGCATATGCCGACGATATTGACATACTTAATCGGAAGAACACAGCATGATGTCAATAGCACTTTTGTGAGGAGGCCGCGAAGATGGGTTTAACGGTAAATGAGAGCAAGAACAAGTATATGCTGTCAACCAGAAAGGACACACAACACCGACTTCTCGGACAGAACGCCACACTAGACAGATATAACTTTGAGGTAGTCAAAGATTTTGTCTACCTAGGAACTGCTCTCAGCTCAGACAATGACACCAGCGCTGAAATCAAATGAAGAATTACTCTTGCCAATCGCTGCTTCTTTGGGCTAAGAAAGCAATTGATAAACAAGGCACTCTCTCGAGAAACCAAAGTAACCTTATATAAGACCTTAGTCGTCCCAGTTCTGTAATATGGCGCAGATGCATGGACTTTGTCAAAAGTGGATGAGGTTGCTCTTGGCTGCTGTGTGAGGAAAATTTTTCGGTGGTTTTAGGTCCTGTTTGCATAGAGGGTGAGTGGAGGAGAAGATATGACAATGAGCTGTACGAGCTGTTCAGCGACATCGACTTAGCCAGAAGGGTGAAGATTCAACGATTGAGATGGCTAGGTCATGTAGAGCGAATGGAAGGCAATGCTCCGGCCCGAAAAGTCTTTGAATCTACCCCCGAGGGACGACGCAGTAAAGGAAAACCGAAGAATGGCTGGATCGCGCAGTTGGTTAAGTGCCTGCCCCAAGTTATAGAGGTCCCAGGTTCGAATCCCAGTGAAAAACAAATCTGGTCCAGTCACCGTTTGACGTTGGGATTAAATTAACGGCACTGTGGTAGGTTGCTACCTGGCAGTACAATGGAACAATTTCGAGTCTGAGTGCTTCAGTACAGTTCCAAAATTCCTCCGAAAAAAAAAATGGAAAACCGCGACACAGGTAGCGCACGCAAGTGGAAAGGGACCTCAACCAGCTGTGCGTGTGAGACTGAAAGCAGCTAGCTAAAGATTGAGCTGGCTGGAGACGCTTGTTGATTGAGGTCCAGGTCCACCCCGGACTGTAGCTGTACTTGGCTGCATAAGAAACAAACCAAAATTAAAGATTATTTTGATGATGATGATGCACGAATTGAATTGAAAAATGAAATTAATTTTTGCTGTCTTTGATCGATCCTTCACCGCCATTCTAAGCGACTTCCACTGTATGTTTAACTGCGATCGGAAACGTTGCCATTTCTGAAAAAACAACAACTTGCCACCTTATTCCATCTATTCTCAGGCGGTTATTACCAGGTTGCCTTAAGAAATTGTTCGCTGCGATCTAAATGGATCAACAAAAGAAAAGCAGGGGAATATTCTTAATCCGAAACAGCTCATTTTTAACTGCAAGTCATGCGAGATGATGTGAAAAAAATTCTAAACATCAACCGAAACGATAATTTTCGGATTAAGGTCGTATGAGTTTAGTCACCACTGCCAACAATCTGACATCTTTCTTTCGCTGGTCGTTCGTAAACAGGAACAATTATAAATTTGCTAATTCCGTCGGGAATAAAAGACCAAAAGAAAATCTTCAAGCTTAAATGCCGACAAAATATAAATAAATGTGATGCATTTTAATTCATAAAATATAAATCTTCAAGCCAAAAGCACCAAGTAATCAGCCCCCAAATGTCCCCCAAGGAACTATCAATCGGAGTGAATCTCTTTGAATTAGCAATAATCGGAAACTGTATCAACTTTTATTGATTTATGGACCAACGATTGCAAAAACCTTAAGCCATGCCAACCACATCACACACATTCCCGCAGACACTGTATGTGGGAGAAATTCCTTAAGCTTCTCAGAACTTATAGTTTACAGTCATGTACTTGCTTTATTTTCGAATTGATGGCGTCGCCTAAACAAATTATTAATTGAGCACATGTACGACCAATCAACAAGTGAGCGAGCACAAGGCGACTGCTTCGCCTACAAATGGTATTTAATCATCACATGATCTTCACATTTGTAAAGCAACCGCATATTCAAATCGAAATCTCAAACTCACACACATCAAGCTACTTATGAACATTTGAAATTGCTCGCGGATGTGGACTAGTTTCAAGTCTGTGCTTCATGTTTATTCGATAAAGACGGCCGCAAGTGTGAAAGTAAGATATTTGCTCAGGCATTTCCAGACTTACGCATGGCTGTTGAAAGAGTTTATCAGGCAAAGCACGTCTTGAATTACAGCAATAGACTACAGTCCATATGAATCGATGGAACACTCTTTGGTTATCTGATGTGAGCTAACTTGATGTAATAGGAGTAATCTTGTCTAAATCGAGGGCTTGAAAACACTGATCTAACAGTTTAGTTTAAGGGAATCTTTTTATGGGCAAACGTCCCCTTAAGTGCTGTACATTTTTGCTTGAGACTATTTATACTCTTAGATTATATCACAAAAATGGTTCATTTTATACATTCGCATTATTCTTACATTATATGAGTTTATTTTTTTACACATCCTGTTGGAAAAACTTGTTGCGTCATGCCTTTTATGTTGCTAAGGAAATTTCGCCAATTCATTTTTTGGGCCCAATTAAAGTTGACTCCAGCTTCACTAACAATTCTGAGTAACATCAGAAAGTCATAATTTCCCTCAAACCGTGGAATCATTGGACATTTTATTCAGAAAAAAAAGCTGATCCTCTTGAGTCACGCAACACTCAAGAACAAGTAAGGCGGCGGGAATTTTTCCAAAATTTCTAAGCCTTTAAAGTAAGCAACGGACTCCGAAAAGAGATGCGACTCAAGCTTCACTTCATTCAAAGTACAAAAACAGCCAGAACTAGTATCAACATGGAAAGTTCGTGACCAATAAGTTGATTGAGCTGTACTTTTTCATCCTTTATAGACATTCATTAAGTTATCGAAACCTAGCGTAGTTGAAACTTTCAAGACAGTTAAGGAGAAGACTGAAGCTGTGAATGAGTATAGTATCGAATACATACTCTCAAGTGAAAATTAATCCGAGGCGACAGCAGTTATTAACATCGACAGTTCTTGCCTTGATATAAAATTCAACGAAAGATAACCCAAAGCAATGGTTACCACTTAAGTCTGTCTTACGTACCTGGGTCGAACTTCGACCGACTCTAAGAATCAAAATCATACGTTGCAAAGCCCTTGTTAGGCTTCTTAACTGATAATTAGTGTCTTCAAAGAGTGTTGTGGGCGCCGTGGCATTGTGGGTAGGTGCGTCGACTCCTACGCTCGAGGTCGTCAGTTCGAATCTCGAAAAAAACATCAAACATTTTTTTCACGGCTCCACCTCTTTCGAGTCACTGACAATGCTCAAAGAGTATAACTGTCTAGAAAAGCTTCTCAATCTCGCCGTTCGGAGTCGGCATTAAACTGTAGGTCCCCTCCGCTCGTGAGAGAACAGTAGCACGCACAACACGAGTGGTTG
The DNA here is from genome assembly GCA_930367185.1 of Myathropa florea. Taxonomy (NCBI): domain Eukaryota; kingdom Metazoa; phylum Arthropoda; class Insecta; order Diptera; family Syrphidae; genus Myathropa; species Myathropa florea. Next base: position 107,843,453 of record OV884002.1, read on the forward strand.
CTGAGAAGCTAGGCCCAGGTCCGCCACTGAGTGTAGCGCCGCCATTATTATTATTATTATTAAAGTGTTGCTTGATCGTTCATTTGATTCTGCCTGCAGGCAAAGCAAATGAGAGAGGTGATATTACTGCCGTCTCTGGAAGCATATCTAAATGGGAATCAGGATCCATGGATTGCGGGAGTCACAAGAAAAAAACATACAGGGTTTGAACCAGGAAAAAGTTTTCAATTAATAAATGGTGACCAGATGGCAATGATAGTTTCTCCAATTGTTATGTTTTCTCAGCTGCCAAAGTAGCCAATGTGGATGTCAAAATATTCACCGTCAAAATATTTGCCGTTTCATCATGCATCGTATTATGGAGATTCCGGCTCTGTTTGAAATAGGCAACGTAAATTTCGTCGAGAGGTCGGTCGTCATCATGGCTTCAGTGTGCAGAAGATTGTATCGAAATGTGGAAAAGTTTGAGCGCGAATACACTCTTTTGGACCTTAATTAACTAACCAGACAGAAATTGGTGCGAAATGAAGCAAACACAGTACCGAAGAAGAAGAATCTGGCATCGCCCATGAGTCAATCCGGCTCATTATGCACCCAAATTTGAGCCTACATCCATGTAAGATTGTGCAGACGATCGACCACAGACAACACCGTAAGTTCACTAATTGAGCGCTGGAATTTTTGGCCGAAAATCCGGATTTTAGCCAAAAATCATCTCCTCGTATGAGGCCTATATTTGGCTCAGCGGCTCAGCGGTCAACAAGTAAAATTGCAAACTCAATCCACAAGTGTCCCACCAAACATCAATGCATCCACAAAGATTGACTGTTTGGTACGGTTTATTGCATGGCATGGCAAATTATCACCGAAGTTTAATATGAAGATACTTAACCTTGTCAATTGCAACAGCTTACAGATTTCCGGAGATTGTAAAACTTTTGATAAAAGTTTGAGAAGAACTTATGTTGTTTCAGGAGGTTTCCGACGTACTTTTCATGGATACAGCAAATCGTCGAGATCAATTATCTTTCATTTAATGCTTCAAGTTCCCACATGAACTTCAATTATCAAGACATGAATTCACAATATAACAGAGGTCGTTGTTCATTTTGTAATGCAGACAATTGGCATGTCTATTGAATTGGCGACAAATTGAACGTGCTGGAGATGTATCAACTAGATAAAAAACTATTCGTTTATGGATTCAACGCCATTCACAGACTTGGGGTTTTGTCGATTCAAACATTATGCAGAGATGTTTTATTGCATTGCCGTCAATGTCAAGGACGATTACCGAATTTTTAAAGATTTTCTTATATTCAAATGAAAGTCGCCATGGCAACGGCAACATACGTGCAATTTGTTGCGTCATGCGCAGCGTTTTAAGTTCCCAAGAAAGCCAAACTCAATTTGAAAATACTGTACTTTCAAACCGATACCCCAGATTCAACATAGCAGGACATTAGGTTTGAAGAAAGTACAGAATTTTCTTTATCCCGGAAGCATTATCTTCTCTACTCGTAACAGCAACGCTGATTTGCCAAAATAACGATGTGCTATTTTAGAACAGTGTCAATAGCAACTAAGACGCAGCTTCGATTGTCCTTTTCGTGAAACTTATTTACTCTAATCCTTACAAGCTCTGCTCATAGCGTTGTTGTCTGTTCTATATTTTCTAAGGTGAATTATATACGGAAGAGTTTTTACGGTTGCTTTATGATCTTATACATGGCAACTCTTCACAGGCAAGTTTCCTTTTTTCATCTCACTCTTCCACACGATTACAAGAGGACGAGTGCACAAAATTGCCAGCAATTCATCTGAACGGGCAATTCGGCCTACCGCAACCACTCTTCGTTGCACTTGTGAGTTGGCGCTTAAAAATTACCAAAGAATTGCCGTGAGTAAAAGACACCTAAGAAGCAATATACATTTTCGTCGATTTTAAGGCGATATATGAGAACGTGAACAAAGACGAACTATACATCGCCATATCTACTTTTTACATTCCTGAATAGTGAACGCTGAAGTATTGCACAAGTTTAGAAAGAGCAAATGAATGCATTTATGCAGATCTCTAATATAAATTCCAGCCGCCAATTCTCTACTATTCAAATTTTACGTCTAATAAACAAACAGGACAGTCCATTAAGTTTCGCTAATGCAGGCGCTGATCGACTAAAGCATTCCAGCGAGCAGGAACACATGTCTGATAACTGACACATATAACCAGTGGACAATGTACGGTTGTATTCTTTGTGCTGCGCTTGGAGAGAACATACTTCCTTAGGTCTCTAAGCGTCAAAATAACTTTGTTATAAATGGAAATAGCCGCATAATCTGCATTTAAAATTCAAGATTAACAGCAGTTCATTATCTACATGATTTCATAGACACACCCTTGTTGTGTGCTCCTTTTTGCAAATAAAGGAGTGTCAAAGTCGTCAAGCGCTGAAGTGCCCCGCGATTCCAAAATTGTTGAATGCACTCAATATTGAGGAAATTAATCTTAAACATTTTGAATGAATAGAATTTGAACTCTGCTACCATTACGGTAACAGTAGTGTCTCAAAAATGGTAAACTGAGAATAAAGAAACCACTTCTTGGTTACGTCGCTACTAATTCGGAAAAACACTGAATATTTGAAAAAGAGAATAGGAGTCATCGAAGATACATTTTTAGCAGCCTGCGTCAGAATTTGATGTATAAAAGTTGCAACAGCTGCATTACGAGCTCTTTAAGCTACTCGTAATTATGTCGCTCACGAAGATCATCCATAAATAGTCTGCAAAATGAGCAGTTTATCGTTGTTAAGTGCTCAATTTTGAGAAATACAGGAAATCTGTGTTTGAACAGAATATCTTATCAGTGGAACAATTTCTTCTCCTATTTGATCAAAGTCAAAAAAAAATCAGGAACAGCGGAATTGATTTATGTTATAAAAAATGAGTAATAAATAACGCATTAATGAAGAAGAGTTACTTATGCGTACGAAACGCAAATGTCATGCTAACTGATTGTGTGTCCCAACTACATATATCAAATCTTATCTAATCCATTTTGTTTTTCTTTTTTGGAACTTTACTCACCGATGACGTGTCGATGATAAACAGGCAGTTAACAACTATCTTGGATTAAGATTTCTTGTCTGTTGACACTGCTGATCATACAACTTAACTTCCGGTCTTCCATTTAAACAATTGCTGAACATCACAGCTCTAAACTAATTAAATTCTATCATTAGACATTTTCAATTTCCCACCCAAAACTCTGTATTCAGCGTAATTTAAAACTATGCAAATCGTCTGGCTTGCAAGACATGGCTCATAAATGTTTTCAATCAAAATAAATACAAAAAAAGTTGCTCGAAGTTGATCAAAACCTGTTTTCGGTCACCGACCGAGTTCAAGTGGTTAAATTTTCCATAAGTATTCAAAATATTCATGATTTTTTTTTTACTCAACTGCGTACACATCTGTCGGATACATGGACTGGGTCTCCAGTGGAACGAAATAATCAAGACCATACAGAAACAACTATAAATCTCTTCGATCACGAACTAACCGCGATAACTGCGGTCTGACGGACGACATTTGAACTTGAACGATGGAATTGATTCTCGGAATTTCCGACTCAAGTGAACATATTTGCGTTTCTATGAGTTTGTCATGCAACGCACGTTTTAATTTTTTTTTATTTCAATAGAACGGACAGCAAACAAAAAGAATGACGAGTATGCGGGCCTCAAGAATTAGCAGTCACTCGATCTGCTAATGATCGTCAACGATGATGAGGTAAGACTTTATGGTTAATGACACTTGACTAGTCAATCGGAACGCATTTTGATGGTTTAAGTGACGGGAACAGGTGCAGATTCTCACTCACGCATGGCACAGAATTCCAAATTTACTTTGAAGTGCCCTCGAGGCAATTACCCCAAAATTCTGACAGTCTAGGACAGCTACTTTGTTGCGTTTGCTTTAGATGCCGAATAAGTTTATTCATCAGCAGTCTTTTTAAAAGTGTTACGGCTTGTTTACCCCTTAAAACTTTTTAATTAGAGCTGATGAACGAATAAAATTTAAAAATAAATAGGAAGCATTAAACTTTTGGCTACAACATTTTTTGTACTCATTTAATTCCCCAATGAAAACTCAAATATTGACGAGCTTAAGAAATAGTGCGGACTCATAAAGCGAATCTGGCGTGAATGCTGTTGCGATTTAAGGTTTTTTTTGTTCGGTTGGCACCACATTCCAGGGTGGTCTTAGTCCTAGCTTCTACAGCAACAACGAGTGGAAAGGAATTACAGTTTTAAGTCGACTCGGAATTTTTAGAAGCGTACCTTGACAATTACGGTATCGGAGGCAATATTGTAAAAATAATAGTTTTGTTATTGGGATCGAACAGTGGAGGGTGAATTGACTCTTACTCCCTATGCCATGAGCATAGCGTAGCCCAAAAAGTGCGTTTTTGAAAAGAGTTTTGGCCGAAATGAAGCACCCAGTGCGACAGCTGTACGCAAGTTTGTGCAAAAAGTTCGTGAGACTGGTATTGGTATGCTAGTGGACAACACTCATGGTTCCCGTCGTCGTACGGTGCGCACAGATGAGAATGTGGCTGCTGTGGCCGAGAGTGTGAGACTCAATTCAAGAACATCAACTTGCCATCGATCTCAAAAGACCAACATTTTACGCACTAGCCTAAGGAGAATTCTGCACAAAGATCTTTGATTATTCGCTTACAAGGTCCAATTGACTCAGCAATTGAAGGCGCGCGACCATCCGCTTCGTTATCGCTTCGCAGTTTGGGCCTTAGAGCAGCTTGAGTTGGACACGACTGGATGGCGTAGTTGGTTAAGTGCCTGCCCCAAGTTCGAGGGGTCCCAGGTTCGATTCCGAAATCGATCCAGTCACCATTTGCCGTTGGGATCAAATTAACGGCACTGGAGTAGTACAATGGACCAGTTTTGAGTCTGAGTGCTCCAGTAGTGTTTCTAAAATCATCCAAAAAAAAAAAGCTTGAGTTGGACCAACTATTTTGGTCGAAAAATCATTTTTTCTGACGAGGCGTATTTTCATCTCGGCGGCTACGTAAATAAACAAAATTGCCACATTTGGGGTTCGGAAAACCCCCAAGTTATTCTCGTGAAGTCAATGCATCCACAGAGAGTGACAGTCTGGTGCGGATTGTGAAGTGGTGGCATCATTGTACCATTTTTCTTCGAAAATGAGGCTGGGAAAAACGTTTCGGTCAACGGTGGGCGTTACAGAGCCATGTTAACAGACTTTTTTTTAACTGAAATTTAAGACACGAATTTAGACGACTTCTATGCCTACATGCCTATGCTACACAGTCCATGTCACAATCGATCTTTTGCGCACCAAATTCCCAAATCGTGTTATGAGCAGTCTTGGCGATGTCAATTGGCCGCCTCGGAGCTGCGTGGGGAACCGTGAAAGACCGATATTATGCCAACAATCCGGAAACGATTCAAGCACTTAATGCCAATATCATCCATGCAATCTGTGAGCTACAGCCTGAAACCAACGACAAGGGGTTGGGTCTTGGGGTGACAGAATGCGCTACTGCGAAGCCAGCCGAGGGAGCCACTTGAACGACGTTGTTGTTGTATTTCATAATTAATCTGAATGTTTGTTCTTACTAATAAAGCCATTATACATGCCAAAAATGTAATTTTGTTCATTTTACTGCATTTTTAAAAAGAAACTTGTATTTGGCCCACCCTGTATGGGACAATGTTTGAGAAGTCCTCCTATGTTTCCACCGATTACTTAATAATCTGTCAGTTTCAGTTTTTGTGTTGTTGGCATTAATCGTTATCTTCAGACATTTTGACGACGAGAATCCCGAGATTGTTTACTTCAATTGGAAGCCGATCGACCTTCGCGATAAAATGCAAGGCTGAGACCTTGTGCTAGATCTTTTTTCTCTATTATGGTCAACTGTGTATTTAGGTAAACGAGGAGCGCTTGATTGTGTTACGTTTCCACAATCTAGATAAATTAACTTCAGTTTATTTGTGAGGGAAAACTTGTTGCTCTCGACTTCTGAATCTAATTGCCACAAAGGCTAAATCAGCGGTGGTTTCTATCCTTCTATTTATTAGAAAGGTTATTTTAATGGACAAGATAAATTCTTGCCCAACAAATTCACAAGCGGTGTGTATTGAGTGGTTCTGGTTGTTCAATAGTGGGTGCCGTAGCTTTGTCGGTGTGCGCGTCGACCCCTACGCACTAGACTATTCGTCTACAGTCCCTGGCCATATTAGATTTTTTATATTTATTAGATTACACGCAATATTTTTAACTCTTAACGTTACAGAAACTAAGAACGCAGCCGTGATGTGATTTCTGCGTGATGCTGTGGGAATTACTCGCGGGGATAGGGTGAGAAACATGGCAGTGCACGAGGGATTCAATATTGGGCAACTGCTTCTTCGAACGGAAAGGGCTGTACTTCGATGGTTTGGTCAGGTGGCACGAATGTGCCCATCATAACGAAATCCGAGGTGTGCCTTGAATGCGATTCCATCACGCAAGCGACCGCTTGGCAGACCCAGGACGAGATGGTTGGACCAAGTCCAAGTCTAATAAAATGGCCAGGGACTGTAGGTTCAAGTCCCGGCAGAGAGGATAACTTAAAGAAACAATTGTTCACGTTTTTTAAGTTCTGCGTCCTATCCAAAATTTGATTTAGCATTGTTATCAGCATCAACATCATGCTGAAACTGTTTCACGCCAATGTGAAATTTACCCAGACAACCTTTAGTCTTCCTGCCTCTAGCATTTTCTTTGCTACTTCAACCGGAAGACTAATTTTTGCACTCTGGGTGTGTCTGTCCATCTGACGAAGAGGTCTGACGTCGGCTGACATTATCTGTTCGAATCCGAATTGCGTTCTGATTGCCTCACAGATTTCCTCCTTCAACGTAACTTCGTCCTTACACTCGAAAGTAATGCGGTGGGTAGGGCTCGGATTTCAGCCTTTTGTCCTAGGGCTTCACTTATTGCGGATTTTAGCTCCGCTGTGTTCTTCCCGGTTTTCCTGAGCTGTATTAACAGTTCTCCCTTGAACGTTCTTCTTATTCTTGACGCTGCTTTACCAACTTGCTCTAGTTTAGAATCTGCTCTTATATTGCGCAATATTTCCGCGTACGAAGCTTCGCCCTTGGACTCGATAACAATGGCGTCGGGTTTAGCTTTCTCGATGACTACTCTCTTTTTCGTTGTCTTCCTCTTAACTGCTTCAGACCAGGCTGGCTCTTTGGTAATTGGGTCCTTTGTTGGTACCTGCGCCGCACCTTTCTTTGCCCCTCTGTTTCCTTACCCATGTCCTTTCCTGATCGAGTATCTTTAAGGGTTTCCTTCTTCTTCCTTTTCTCCGTCCTTTGCTGCTTTCGCGGTGTCTCCGTTGTTCCTTTTTCAGGAGTCGACTTTCGTTTTGGCTCAGTGTTAGATCAGAGCCATGGAGAAGTTTGCGAAAAGGTGGTCGTCCTGATAACCTCTTTTGCTTTCTCGGCCTGAAGTTGTATAGCTGAGAGCTCGTATGCTTTCGATGGCATCCCTCATCGGTTGATGTATACAACGCCTTTTACCATCTTCTAGTATGTCCACTAGCCCCTTATCTGCTCTTCTAGTTTATGGAAGGCTGGCCGGGGTTGGGCTCCTTCCTTGGTTGACCGGCTCGTCGCTGGTATTTCGACACCTATTGGGGTGTCCGACGTAGTTGCTGCAGCCGGAGATCTCCTCATTATAGCGCTTCTCTGAAACGGGTTTTCACAGATGCCCTCATTTTGTGTCTCCTTATTTGCGTTCTGCGTGTTTGGTTTTATGGTTGTTGTTATTTTTGGTTTAGCTTTACTCATTTCAATTGGGTCCCCACTCAACGCCGTTATGTTCGAATGTTCGAATGTGTAGTCACCAAGAATCCCATGGTTAGCTACGCAAGCAGGGAGGCCATGCAAGGGTTGACACATGCGCTTATGGGGTCATGTGCCAGAGCCGGATCGGTGCCAAACAGGAATGTTACATCTGTACCGTCACCACCAACTTAATGGCGACGTAACACTGAGCGTTCTTTGAGTCCTGCCAAGGTTTTAACGGGACGGGGGCGTTTGTAGCATTAGCCTGGAAGCCGTTTCAACCGGATTTCACTCCAACTTACTCGGGTAACAGAATACTACAAACATCAGCCCACATAATTTCAAGTCCAAAACGTGTATTCCAGTATTCCATAATTAAGACCTTACTGGGCTCGGCCTTAATGTCATAGGCAGATTCATTGAAAATTGAAACCGTTGGTCCTCCTCTTCTCCGTATGTTTTAAATCCGGACATGTTGAGGGTTATTTCTGGGTATATAGCCTATCATCTCACCTAATTAACAATGCATTTCAGCAGAAGCTGTCACATCTGCTGACCTCGTGACAGATTTATAATTCGAACATCATGTCTTAAACCTGTCAAATTATCCAAACGATCTGACTAGTGTGGGTACATTTCTCTAAGATTTTGTGGCATATAATTAACAAATGTTGACATCCATTTCAATGTTAGATGCTTTAAAATTCAAAAGGCAAGTACATCAACGTTAAAAAAAAGAAAACTTTGTTCGTGGTTGGAGACCAACTGGGTAAGCTAATGTTCGCTAAGGCTACTTCACGAGCAATAAATCGTCTGGATGTGTTGGCGTCGTAGAATGTGTGGTGGAGGCTTAAGTGGCTTGAGTGGTTTGGGTTTCGTACGTGATTTAACTCCGCACCTCCAAAGGGTCAATCGTCATTGTTTCTGTTTGCTTAGGTAAGCCTAAGCCAATTAAACGAATGCACAAATATTGTATACTGCATCCAAAATAATCGCTTTTCTCTGCTTTATTGCGTTTCGTTCAATTTAGCGTAGTTAAATGTTCGTAGATGAAAATCGTTCCTTATCTATGTGAGTAGAATTGCAGTTACTTTTAAGTCTTTCTTAAATTGTTGGAAGCAATTATAGACACTTTGGGATTTAACGATGCTTCCGCTAACTTGACATACTATAGATGAAAGCTAAAGTTAGCGACTATATGGATTTTATTGACATTTTTGATTTCACTTCGAACTCATGAAATATTACATTTTCACATAAAAGAAATGAATATAAGCTTGTGCAGCCCTTCAGACGAAAAAATTTCAAGTCTTGTTGTTAAAGATCTGCACTAACCGAACCTAATATCCCATTAAAATTGAAGTGCTAATGAACATTTTGAAAAGGTATCTCCAAAGCAAGAGCGAAGAAAGGATAGCTCTGGTCAATAACATAGATTATGCAAGGATAAAACTGTTGAGTAAATTAAGACCGCACCAACTAAAGAATTGTCATTAAAATAACATTATCCTCACAGCCGCAGTCAGACCAATCGTATTGTATCGAGTCGCATCACAAATATCTGCAAGCATATGCATCAGTGGGGTGCTAAGGACGACACCATCCGAAGCACTGTACAGTCAAAATCAGTTATAACGACCGTCAAGGGACTGACGAATTTGGTCGCTGTAAACGATATGACGTTGTTAACGATTTGTTTTGAAATGGGATTATAATGGCGGAACCTAAGCATATGATCGTTGTAACCGATAGTTCATTATAACCGATGTCGTTATAAGCGATTTTGACTGTAAGCAGCTGTAACTCCGAAGTTGCCAAGGAATTCCTCTTCTCCGACTCCACGGTAAACAGTATGAACAATTCCTGTAGCGAACAGAATAAACTTTGCCTGTTTCTTGGGCTAATAGAGCCCTATCTGTCGAAGAAGACATTGCTTATCCCAGTCTTGCTTTATAGCACAGAGGCATAGTGGGTGTTTACAAACGACTGGGAAATCATGTTTTGATTCAGTCATATACTACATTGATTTGAGTAATGCTTTCTTTTAAATTCGTAATTTTTTTTGAGGTGCAGCAGCAATGTTTTCATGTAGTACTATATGTATGCAGTGAAAAATTGCATTTAAATCGTCCCTGTAATCAATTTTCCTAAAATGACACGTAGCATGCGTGAGGTGTTACTCGATCAGCGATGACCTGAAAAAGAATGAAAACATGTCTGCTTCACCCGAGAATTTACTTTGAAAGTGCATTTTCGGGTAAAGAAGGCTGATTTTTGGCGCATCCAACCCATCTCCCACTCGCTTGTGAAAATCGTATATTGTGTCTCCGGTAATCCTGCCTCCCTTGTTATCACCCGTATAAACGATCTCAAAAAAAAGTTCTTGGCCTTTTCTAAAGAGTTCTGCCAGCAATCTGTGGCCCGTTTGCGTTGATGGCGACTGAAAGAGAAGATTCCACCATGAACTGTACGCGCACTATAGCGATATTAGACTAGCCAGACGTCGGAGGATATAGCGTCCAAGATGACTGAGCCATATAGAGCGGAAGAATCTTTGACTCTGAGCCTGGGGGACAATGCAATAGAGGACGCCGGCCATTGGAATTGCGCACGTAATAGGGCCCATACACGACACAGACGCGTCGCTGCAGACCTATATATTTTGTTGTTGTGCACAAGTCTGCGTAGACCGTCTGTGTCGTGTGTATTCATGTCGCATGTTTGCAGCGACCGTCTGCGTAAATTCTAAAATTTTTAAATTTTCAATGGTCTGCAGCGACTTTTCTGTGTAGTGTATAGTGAATTTTGCACAGACCAGTGGGAAAATTCATATCCTAAACATGAGTAAAAACACGGATAGACAATTTTGAATAGAATTTCTGGATATTTATAAAAGCCGGTTTTGTGGCATGTAATAAGAGCCGATTGTTGTAATCGGATTTTAAAATCCGTTGCGTATGATAAAATGGTGCAAAAATTTAATGAAATCGGTACGAATGCCAAATAATTGCCAAAGCAATAATTATTGCGGCACAAGCAGTGTCTGTTATTGCATAGCTAATTTTTGTGGCCTCTGAAAGAATTCTACTTCGGATATCTGCTCCTGCCAGCGAAATGGGCGAATGGACGAGAAGACAACCGTGATCTCTACGAGCTGTACAAAAATGTGGACATAGTCCATAGACCAAACTGGCTCGGTCACATCGAGTGAATGCTCCAGTCTTCAAATCCGAGCCTCAGGGTTTGAGGAAGACCAGGAGACCGAACCTGCGGTATAAATGCCAAGTGATCGCGGATGCAAGGCAACTTCATGTTGATAACTGGAAGCAGCGTGCCGACATCGTCAGCTATATCTCTCACTTTTATGATTGGCACTATCTTGCAAGATCACCCGATTTAACTGTTCTTTCTTTTGAGTGATTTCGGGCAGACAATCCACAAAAGCTGGCAGAAAACAGAACGACAAGACCTAGACGATTTGTTGCCTAGAATTTGGATAAGAGGTGGGTATAGAGCCCGAATGTGTAGCCTCTTTTCGACAGAATCAATTGAATCCAGAATTAGATCAGCCTTCACTTATTTTATGTGTTTGCTCTTGAAGTGCACACACTGAAAAAAAACGTTGGCTCTGCCTCCTAAATTTTGTTGAAAATGGAAATGGAGGTCTAATCTCCATTAGTAATCCGACATGAAAATGCAATCGAAGTTATCAGCTTACATTTCCATGAGTATGCTTGGTACTCGGAAATTAAGTCATGAAAATATCCATGCGCTAGTTCAACCGACAATAAAGACGCTGACGTCTTATTTCTTCTTCTTCTTCTTCTTATGGCTCTACAGTCCGAGGTGGACCTGGGCCTAACACTCTCCTGGCCAACAATTTTCTCTGAGTAGTCTATCGAAAGAATACTGGTCACTTAACAGAAAAATAAAAGCTCAAATATTCTCAGCGCAGCACTAATGAAAGAACGTAAACAAGGAAATCGATAAAATAAAATCCTACTATTGTCTATGCATAACAAAGTCCAGCTAAAAGAAAGCACGATGTTCAAAGCATTCTCAAAAACAATTCACATTTGCACGCAGTCTGTACGGGACTTAAACTGCGTCTCAACACTACGTGCTAGCAATTAAGACATGAATTGTAAGTCAACATGAAGAACGAAAATTCCCACAGAAACTTGTTTATATCCACAGAAACAAAAATGAACTGAAATTTCACTTCAAAAGTAGTTTGCCTTAAATCAAAACTATCAGCACCCAGGTTGTCACTTGCGTGCAAGTGCTAACAGATCACGTCACTTTTCAATTGAATCTGTAAACTGTTTTGAGAGTGTTCGTTTTAACTTAATTATCAGCACAACGAGTGTCTTTACGAGCTACGATAAATTTGAAATTGAAACTCACGTCAAAGTATGCAGTAAACTCGTCAAATAGCATCTTTAGATCCCGCTGATTCCGCAGCATCATTGGCAATATTTGCTTTTCATGAAGTGCCAACACGTCCTCGATATTCCCCAATAGATCCTGCCTCCTGCCCCTGAGCGGCTCTGGCAGGTCATCCCTGTTGAATATTCCACCGTAGTTTCTCATGCCCCGCTTCAAGTTGTCCACGTAATTCGCCTCAGTCTGCACCAACTCCTCGATGATGTAACTGATCTTCTTCGACGCATAAATCTCCGACTGATCGCACGGGAACAGATTATCGAACGACAAGCTGTCCTCATCGTCTTGGCTGCAAATTTTCGGATTTACAATGTTTACAAGAGACCCAAACAATTGTGTCTTAATTTCAAAGCCAAAGTCGGTTCAATGAAGTGAATGTGAAAGATTTGCTTACTATTCATCCAGACAGTTAGAATCGGTGGGACTGGGGGGCGGCGATGGGGGTGACTGTGGGGATTTGCTAAAAAATAAAAATACACACGGGAATGATCGATGTTAGTATTCCAATCACAGGCGGCTTTCTTTTTTATCTAATCGCTAATTGATTGCGATTCCATTGCGAATGTGACATCAACCGCATCAGCTAATCGCCGACTTACACGACCGCGTACATTAGTGGATATTATTCTTATTGGATTTTCAAATTAGACACTTCTGTCATGTTGCCTGTCACGGATCACAATGAAATGGCAAACATTGACGGGCACTTCAAGCTCTTGCGGGAGGACTTAAATCCAAAAATATTTCAACTGAAGAAAATAACTACAAAATATTTATTTAAAAATTATTTCGTAAACTAGATCATCTCGCTTCTGCTTCTCCTGCTTAGATACTATCGACAGCCCGATAACCGCGAACGCGAACGAGCCGAAGGCGATGATGTCAAACCACGAGAGGTAGATAAGATCCAACAACATATTCCAAAGTGTTGTCAATAAGCTCAAACAATTCTTTTTTTTTTCACAAAATTTAACAATAAAAAGTAAACACCCGAATCAGCAACCCACGTTGATGCGCGAAGCGATCACATACCGGACTGTTCTCTGGACGCTATTGTGTTTTGTACCCACGTTCTTGTTAGCGCTTGGGGGGAGAGTTAACAATGTCTAATCGAAATGAGATTGAGAGACTTAACAGAGAACGCTTTCGTTTGACTCTCGCGTATGTTAGATTGGTTAACATTATCTTGTAGTCTTTTTCGTGAGCTTTTCTGTTGTTCGGAATTCGAAAGCTTTTGTTGATTCATTTTCAAGGGAATGATAAAGATCGCTAACATGTTCTTGTTTACAGACACAAATTGTACATTTTTACAACTGGATATGCCTAGGCGGAACTCTAGAAATACTTGTCAGTGATTTAATGCGGAAACAAACATACAAATGGTCTCAACAGTTCTTTCGAAGTTGAATAAATAAAAGCTATCGGGTATCATTGACCGATAATCATTTTGAAATTGGGAACTCCAGAAGCTCTTTGACAACAATCTGTCAATCGATATTTGTTGTTCATTTCACACGTCATCTTGATATACTCGTACAATCACTCTTAACACTGTCGTTTTTTATCATAGACGACGGTTGTTTTTCAACTCCCGCAGCTGATAATAAAGTGATGGGGGGTTTTTTCTTCTGGCATAGGACTCAACCGCAAAGACCATTCGATCGTACTTCAGGCAGATAGCGCCAACAAATTTTCGGTCTGAAATGACCAAGGACAGCTAAATGTTATGAAATTCGCTGCAGTATATCAACTTAGGAGGGTGTATTTGTACCCGGTTGTTAAATAAATACCTTATTAATTAGTAAGTGTGTCGAATCGTACGCTAAAGTCCAAAAAACATTTATTTTCAAGCCACTTCCTTCTTTCCTTTCATTTACAGTGCTTAGAGAGTATAAGAGAGTACACCGGCTTCTCAGGAGGAAAAAGAAGGAGCATGAGAAGCGCACGATCGGTAGAATAGAGAGCTACTACTGCAGGAATGATGTAAGGAAGTTTTACCAAAGGGTAAAGTCAACCAGTCAGGGTTATAAAGCCCGAACCGAAGCTTGCATGGACGAACAAGGGAACATCGTTGTAGAATCACAGTCGATGCTGAGGATATGGAAGAACCACTTCGACAGACTGTATAACGGCAATGAAGAACCGAATTTCTTTGTCAGGCAGATTGAACCATTCAACCCGAATGAAAAGGACGATGTAGATCAAAAATTCCGTCCCCCCGACCTGGATGAGGTGAAGATAGCTGAACTGAAGCCCAACAGAGTTGCTGGAGCTGACGGCCTAGCGGCTGAGCTTTTCAAAGCAGCAGGCGATGACTTGGTAAGGAGCATGTACCAACTCATCTGTAAAATATGGTCAGAAGAAAGCATGCCCGATGAATGGAACCTCAGCATTGTTTGACCGATCCACAAAAAAGGAGACCCTCTGAAATGCGCCGACTATAGAGGCCTCAGTCTTCTGAATATTGCCTATAGGATCCTCTCTGGCGTGTTGTGTGAATGCCTAAAGCCATTCGTCAACAACCTGGTCGGTCCATACTAGTGTGGCTTAAGCCAGGAAAATCCACCATCGACCAAATATTCAGACAGCGGCAAATCTTGGAAAAAACCCAGGAACAACATATCGATACCCATCACCTTTTCATCGATTTTAAGGCCGCGTGTGACAGCATCTATAGAGATGAGCTATACAGAGTAATGTCTAATTTTGGCATCTCTACCAAACTCGTTCATTTGTATAGGATGACGCTCCATCAAGGTCGGTAAAGACCTAAGGCCTTTGATGTCAAAAAAGGATTCAGACAAGGCGACGCGCTGTCATGCGACTTCTTCAACTTCCTTCTTGAAAGAATTCTTCAAAACTCGCACGCTAACACCAGAGGCACAAGTCCGTCCAACTACTTGCATACGCCGACGATATTGACATGCTTAAGCGGAAGAACATAGCGTGATGTCAATGGCGCTTTTGTGAGTATTGCGACGGAGGCCGCGAAGATGGGTTTAACGGAAAATGAGGGCAAGACCAAGTATATGCTGTCAACCAGAAAGGCTACCCAACACCGACGTCTCGGACAGAACGCCACACTAGACAGATACAACTCTGAGGTAGTCAAAGACTATGTCTACCAATGAATCGCTATCAACTCAGACAATGACACCAGCGCTGAAATCAAACGAAGAATAATTCTTGCCAATCGCTGCTTCTTTGGGCTAAGAAAGCAATTGATAAACAAAGCACTCTCTCGAATAACCAACTAAGGTAACCCTATATAAGACCTTCATCGTCCCAGTCCTGCTATATGGTGCAGAAGCATGGACTTTGTTAAAAGCGGATGTGGTTGCTCTTGGATGCTTTGAGAGGAAAATATAGCAACGAACTGTACGAGCTGTTCAACGACATCGACTTAGCCAGAAGGGTGAAGGTCCAACTATTAAGATGGCTAGGTTATGTAGAGCGAATAGAAACCAAGGCTCCGGCCCGGAAAGTCTTCAAATCCACCCCCGTGGGACGGCGCAGTAGAGGAAGACCGCGACTCTGGTGGTGCACGCAAGTGGATAGGGACCTCAACCAATTATGCGCGCGAAACTGGAGGCTGCTAGTTAAAGATTGAGCTGGCTGGAGACGCTTGTTGGTTGAGGCCCAGGTCCACCCCGGACTGTAGCGCCACCTTAAGTAAGTAAGTAAGAGAGTATAAGTGTCAAAAGAAAAGGCACAATGGCATACACAATACGATTGGTCCCTGTAGAAAACAGGCCAAAATCCATCTAGGACCGTAGCGCCTCAAAAAAGAAGAGCATATGCTGTCTTGTTTTGTTTCATTGGCAACACTTTACAATACATATGGCGCAAGTTTCAAATTTTTTGCATAATTAACATTCAAAATTACCTCTAGACTTTTCTTCTTCTAATCGTGTAAAGTCTTACTATTTTCTTCTAACTGATTCTCCGGCTTATAATTTCACTTTCCAGAGCAGCAATCTATAAAGGGTCTGAGACTTCCTCCCATCCTTGACAATTCTGGGCCCGCTACTTCCCGTCATCAAGACCAATTCATCGTTAAATTTCAGAGTGCCCATAATTGCTCATAAGAACTTAAGACGAATTCAGATGTAAGACATTTGTATACGTAGACGGGATTTTACCTATTCCCAACGTACATAAGTAGGCAAAAGTGAACAAACCGAAACGGTTGTTAAAATCACAGAGTATCAGAGTACCATACGGCCATTATAAAGGGTACTTCATTAAGCTCTTCTTATCTGTAAATTTAAATAAAACAAAGTGTGTGTAAGATATTATCGAAACATTTTATTTATTTGAAATGCCTATTGATGCCATTATGTGTGCGCCCTGGTAACTGTGTCGACTCCTACGCTTGAAGTCTGGGTTCGATTCCCGAAACAAAAAAACGCCTTTGATTTTTTCAGGATTCCTGGTATTGATCATTTCCACTGACAATGCTCAACGAGTATTGTCGCGTGCAAATTGCACGCTACAAAAAAAAAAAACATATTTGTCCTGTCGACCTTAACCCCATCCCCAAGAAGAGGTAAAGGGAAACCCCCAATCCCCCGCCACAAGCGTTACCCCTGTTGGTATACCTGAGCGGGAGCTGATGCGACGATAGGGTTCGCGGAAACAGGGGATACTTATCCGAGTACTAAATTGTACCAATAAGTAGTTAATCGGGTCAATGGAAACATCCCCGGAACCTCCCATTTCTTCCGAAGTCGCCGTCGCACAATGCCCCAAAGATATGTAGGTATGTACAACAGACGACTTAACAAGCATACATACAAACAACGACAAAAAGACCTGCACATAAACATTAAGAAAAACATAAAAACATTACGAATAATAATAATACAGCAAACCAAATAATACCATCAACATCACTATACCAATAATAGTATAACAAATCAAACCACGAATATCATGATAACGATAACATATAAACAAATCATTGCAGATGCAATAAAATAAAAGACAATTAAAGAACATATAAATTATTACAAGCAGGCAGACGAAATGCAATCAAACGCCTTACATATCTTTGGGGCTGTACAGAGAAAAAAAGAAAGAACAGCTGATCGCCAGAAGATTGACTTCCAAAGTCAATGCACCGAACGATGAAAGGGTGAGAGAGATGCGGCGTGGGAGGTTGCTAATGCTCTGGAGGTGATTCCCTTTGCATTAGCAACCACGATCGACGTTGAGTGAATGTGAGCGAGAGAGGGGGCGGCGAGGGAGGCTGTCAATGTACTGGATGTGATTCCCTTTGCATTGGCAGCCAAGGTCAGCCGTCTGCATACATAATGCACGGAGTCGGCACAACAACAACCATACACCCGTGCCATGGAAGGCTGGTCAACGGGCGGTATGATCGCGAGCCATAGCCGCTATTCGAGTGGCTATGGGAATCTCCATACAAAAAAAAAGGGAGAAAAGTAAAGAGGAAAAAAGAGGAGAAAGTCCCAGCGACGATCTGCTGCCGGCTCCGTCGCAGCGTATGCATGCGTGGGTGAGTGATGCAGATTTGGCAGATGGGAGAGTGATTGGAAGGTGAGAGTGCGTAATGCAACAAAGGTTGTATGCGCGCAATCATCAGAGTGAATGGTATATGTGTGTGAGTGTGACTTAGAATTTCTCCGCCTGCAAAAGAAGAGCTTTTGCAGACTGAGGAATTCTAAGCGGGGAACAGACTTTGGAAGTCAATTCTTTTTTGGCGATCGCGAATAAGGGACGTGCTGTCCCATAGTTGTGCGGAAAAAAAAAAGGAAAAAAAATCAAAAAGAAAGGTTGCACGGTCAACCATAGTGGAACAAAAAAATAACAAGTGAAGAAGAACGAAAAGACACGGGAAAATAACTTAAGGACATACAAGACAACACAACAAGAATTGAATCGAGACGAGGACGAGGAAGAAAGGGGAGAGACACCCGGAGGAACAGCGGGGGAGACGACAGAGGGAAAAAAAAAACAAACGGATAAGTACCCCCTAGTGGGGAAGTTATATATATTTACATTTTGATATAGATTTTTTGGCAGTCCCCATAAGGGGCTGCAAGTGAAATTAAATTTTTAATTTTTGGTAGTGGGTTTTGGCAGTCCCCATAAGGGGCTGTAGTGGGAGAAATTTTAAAGTTTTTTGGATTGCGGGACGGATCCCGTTCAAAGTACCCGTTAGGTGCTTGTGTTTTGTATAGTGGCGTAGCGTACAGAACGGTACAGCGGGGCGCATCAGCTCCCGTACCGTTTCGGAAAAAAAACAGTTGGTTCGCAGCAAAAGGGCTGCTTCGCGGTACGCGCCCCTATCCCGTTTCGGTACCAAAAGGGTACCTCGCGAAGAGTTGGCGGTGGATTCGGGGTCACCCGGTGCCGTTCACTCTGTTTGTTGGAGTTGTGTGTTCCTTGTTTGTGTGCGTTCTCGGGGACAGTTGGCCACCGAGCCCAAGCCTTTTGCTGGGTCAAGGGGCGATTCTTTGGAATCGACGTGCGGGCCAAGGTTCATAGAACCAAGGCCGAAAAATCGGTTTTCCCCAACACTTTTGATAACGCGTTCTCTGACGTTCGGGAAGGTTGTCGGAAGGGGGTTTTGCAGATTTGTTGTTGGCGTATAAGCGCCCCAGGGTTTCGTCGTCCCCGTCGAAAGACGACGTGGCGCCCATTTGCTTTGGGAAGTTTGTTTTTTTGGGGTTTTTTTTGAAACATTTTGTTTGTGCCAGTCTTGGGGGACCCACCCCAGCTGAGCAGTCGGGTTGGGAGGTCTTTTGCGACCCCCAGTCGTGCGGCACGCGACATTTTTGGCGCCCAACGTGGGGCAAGTTTTAGGACAGGCAAGTTTTAGGACCGGCAAGTTTTAGGACCGGCAAGATTAAAAAAAAAAAAAAAAAAAAATTTTTTAAGTTTGGGTATTTTAGTTTTGAGAATAAGTTTTTTGACGGTTGGAAGGAATTTTTTTTGTGACAATAAATAAAGAACCATCCTTCCTTCCGCCGGTGTTTTATTTCTTTTATATTTATGCATATATATATATATATATAATACATAATATATACCAACAATTTTATTAATTTTTTTTATATACAATATTATATTTTTGTTTTAAATACTTTCTTGATTTCAAATTTATTTTTGTACTTTTTATGATCGGTGTTGGTTTTTTTTTCAAATTTATTTATATTTATTTTCATTTACGGGTTTGGTTTTTTCTATAAATAAATTTACATTTATTTTCTTTTATTTCTGGTTGACGGGTTTGTTGTTTTTTTATACCTACAGTCATTTTCCTTGTACTACGGTATAGATCCTGTAGCTTTTTTGGGTTTTCTTGCGCGGTTTTCTTCCGCTGATTTTATTGATTTGTTTATTTCTGCTTTTGGAAAAGGTTTGGGCGAGGTGCCCTCTCGAAATTTTCGTTTGAGCTGGTGTTTTCACTTCTGGTTCAGGGTTGATTTGTTTCCTCTCTTTTTGAATTCTTTCGAATTGTTTTCTTTTGGAGTCTCATCACTCCGGTTGAGTTTCCTCGTATTGATAGGGCGGTTAGAACTTGAACTTTACTTTTTAACATGGAGATCAATAGGCTCTCTCAGGAGGAGTTGGCCTATGAGGTCGTATGTCGGGGGCTGACGACCGGGACCGTTGAAGCGATGAGGAAATCGCTTAGGGCGGCTAGGTTGTTGGAGCGGCGCGGGTCACTCGAAGCGGTCGAGTACCCGTTCAAGTTCGCTCAGGACAGTGAAGCGGTAACCAGGAAGATTGAGGAGATCGATGCGCTCCTGGAGACCCCACCGCAACGGGGGTCTTCAGAGTTCAAGAAGGCATCGACGAAGATCGACTGGGCGATGACGCGGTTGGGGAGGTCGCAACCCGCCACTGAGGAGGACGAGCTGGAGAAGAAGCAGCTCAAGACGGAGCTGGTGATCCTCTTGGCCACCCTGGAGGGTGATGAAGCCATGGAAGAGGAGGAGGAAAAGGAGAAGCAGTTGAGGACTAGTGGGGGTGGAGAGCAGACCACCACAGTAGCTCCCTCAACATCAACAGCAACAACAACAGAAGCAGCAAGGACGGTTCAGGTGGTGGCGGAGAAAGTGGAGAACTTGTCCAAGTGGGGACTAAGTTTCTCCGGAGAGCGATGCGGGGCTTCTGTCAACTCCTTCTTAGAGCGAGTAGAAGAGTTGAGAGAGGCCAGAGGAGTCAGCGAAGCAGCGTTGTTTAGAGCAGCGGTAGACTTATTTAGTGGGAAGGCGCTTCTTTGGTTTAGGGCGATTAGGAGGTCGGTAGGGTCGTGGTCGGAGTTGGTGAGGGAGCTCAAGTTGGAGTTCCTCCCTCCCAATTACGACGATTTGCTTTTGGAGGAGATTAGGCGGCGTACCCAAGGGAAGGAGGAGTCCATTGGGGTCTATGTGGCGATCATGAGCAACATGTTCGGTCGCCTCACAGAACCCCTTTCGGAGCAAAGGAAGCTGGGTATCCTTCAGAGGAACCTGGCGCCGTTCTACCAGACCCAGCTGGGTCCAAAAACTATAGAAGACCTGGTAGGTCTCGGGAGAAAGTTGGAGATGGTGCGAGCGAACGTAGAGACGTTTGCACCACCTCCAACAGCAAGATCCAGGAACTTGTTGGAACCAGACCTGGCATATGTGGCTACTGAAGAGCCGAAGCTGGCGACGATGAGGAACCCGCCACCATCAGTACGGAGAGAGCCACCACCACCCGTCCATAGGAGTTCACCAGCGTCGGTCCATCGGGACCATTCACCAGCCATCCGCAGAGATCCAACGCCAGTTACGCGGAGGAATATGCCGCCAACAGCAGCGCCGAGAAGTCTGCAACCAGTGGTGCAGAGGGACCCACCACCAGTACGAAGAATACGTTGCTTCAATTGCAACAAGGAAGGGCACATGTCGAACACATGTTCCATGCCGAGAAGGTGTTACGGGTGCGGGCAGCCCGGCGTAATCCTTAGGGATTGCCGAAAGTGCTCGGGAAAAGGGCAACGACCTCCTGCATCAGCAGGGCAGGAGCGTCGTCAAGAGTAGGGAGGTTGCCTGCTGGCGACCAGTCGTTAGGGGTTCATTTAGGATTCACGTTCGAGAGACAGGATAACGACGTGCGCCCGTTTTTAGGAGTTAGCGTTTATGGGGTTAGGATGTTAGGGCTTTTAGATTCCGGGTCATCGCGCACGATCGTTTGTAGGGACGGATGGGATGTGTTGAAAAAGTTAGGACTTAGCTTAGCGCAGGGAGATACGAGTAGGGTCTTTTTAGCGAATGGTGCAGGAGTAGGAGTAGCGGGGACATTGTGCCTACCATTTGAGGTGCGAGGAGAAGCCCTCATGTTAGACTGCTTGGTCATACCCACTCTGCCCCAAACTCTGATTTTGGGGGCGGACTTTCTGAGCCGAGCGGGGATTGTATTAGATATGGGCTCCGGCGAATGGAGCTTCCATAAGCAATCTCCCCCTTCGGTGTCCGCAATAATGGAAAGAGCAGAGTTGGAGGAAGACCAGGAAAGGCAGCTAACGACCCTCGTGGAGGGGGCATTCCGGGATATGCCGGAAGGCATTGGGTGCACTCACCTGGTAGAGCACAGGATTAGGACGTCGTCTGAACCAATCAAGCAGAGATACTATCCAGTATCTCCTGCGGTTCAGCGGCATATAGACAGCGAATTGGAGGACATGCTAAGAGAAGGAGTTATCGAGAAGTCCAACAGTCCATGGGCTTCGCCGATCGTAATGATCAGGAAAAAGGATGGTTCGTTCCGGTTCTGCGTAGACTACCGGAAACTGAATAAAGTTACGGAGAGGGACGCTTATCCCCTCCCGTACATAACATCTACGCTTGATAAGCTCAGGGATGCAAAGTTTTTGTCATCCCTGGATATAAAATCCGCTTATTGGCAGATACCGGTGGAGAAGGAATCGAGACAGTTCACGGCCTTTACGGTCCCAAATAGGGGTCTCTTCCAATTCAGGAGGATGCCCTTTGGGTTGCACAACGCACCTGCAACGTGGCAGCGGTTCATCGACACCGTCCTAGGCCCTGACCTAGAACCACATGTGTTCGTATACCTCGATGATATCATCGTGGTTACGAACAACTTCGATAAACACCTCGAGATATTGGCGGAAGTTTTTAAACGTTTACGCGAAGCGGGCCTTAAGTTGGGCAAAGAAAAGTGTAACTTCTGCATGTCCTCTCTTAGGTATTTAGGATACGTGGTTGACCGTAATGGTTTACACGTGGACCCGGAAAAAGTAGCTAGCATGGTTAGGATTCCTGCACCAAGGAATGTTAGGGAGGTTAGAAGCTTTTTAGGAACAGTATCGTGGTATAGGAGGTTCATACCTAATTTTGCGACCGTGGTCAAACCGTTGACCAATTTGCTCAAGAAGAGCACCAAATTTATATGGAGTGACGAGTGCGAGGGGAGTTTCCGAAAGGCAAAGGAGTGCCTGGTAACTGCCCCGATTCTGACCTGTCCGGATTTTGAGCGGCCGTTTGTGGTGCAAACCGACGCCTCGGATTACGGGATTGGAGCAGTACTCAGTCAAACGTTTGATGACGGAGAAAAGGTAATTTGTTACCTAAGTAGGTCGCTCAATAGGTGCGAACGGAACTATTCCACGACGGAGAAGGAGTGCTTGGCTGTACTATGGGCGGTGGAGAAGTTGCGACCATATATCGAAGGTGTTCGATTTACGGTCGTGACGGATCACTATTCCCTGGTATGGTTAAGTAATTTGAAGGACCCTTGTGGCAGGTTAGCGAGATGGGCGGTGAAGCTACAACAATTCGATTTCGAGATTGTTCATCGAAAGGGGAAGGAACACGTAGTTCCGGATTTGCTCTCCCGGGCCGTAGAGGTGGCGGCTGGAATCGAGGAGACGGTTGTTTCTGACCCGTGGGTCAAAAAGATGATGGAAAAGGTTGTAGCGAACCCCCTCTCATATCCGACATGGAAGGTCGAGTTAGGAAAACTGTTTAAGTTCGTTAGGGCAACACAGGTGATTGTTCGTGACCAGGGATTAGAATGGAAAGAGGTAGTTCCAAAATCAGATAGGGCCAAGATTTTAGCAGAATGTCACGACAATCCATTAGCAGGGCACATGGGGGTTAGGAAAACTTTTGCCAGAGTAGGGACCAGGTATTATTGGCCGAAAATGCGGGCCGATATTACCCGGTATGTTAGGAGCTGTAGGGTTTGTCAAAGCGTGAAACCAGTGAACACCAAACCGGCTGGTTTGATGGTGAAGAGGAGAGGGGTAGTGGACCCCTGGCAGATGATCTGCGTGGACCTGGTAGGACCGCTCCCGAGGTCTACCAGTGGATATTCTTATATCCTAACAGTAGTGGATTACTTTACAAAGTTTCCACTACTGTTCCCGTTAAGAACAGCAACCGCAAAGTCGGTTGTGAAACAACTCGAGGACAACGTGTTCCTCCTGTTCGGAGTACCGTCGGTCGTAGTATGCGACAATGGGCCTCAGTTCCGAGGAACGGAACTGAAACGCTTATGTCAGGCATACGGGACGCGTATAAGATTTACCGCGCACTACCACCCGCAAGCCAATCCGGCGGAAAGGATCAACCAAATCATCAAGACAACTTTACGCGCGTACGTGTCGGAGAACCATCGGACGTGGGATACCCATTTGGCTAAGGTCGCTTGTTGTATCCGCACAGCACAGCATCAGGTATTGGGGGTGACCCCATACTATGCAAACTTCGGACGGGAGATGACGACGTCGGGAACGAGACCGGGAATAGGAGAAGAAATCGGGCGAAACAATGGACAGACGGAAGAGGTCGGCGAACGCGACGCTGACACCGCGAACGGATCGGGCGACATATCCTCGGGGCAAGAGGAAACGACGGCAGGAAACGAAGACAACGAAACGGAGATGACGGAACTCGGTAGGAGGTTCCAAGAGCTGAGGGCTGATATCGGTAAGAAGTTGACTGTAGCAATACAGAAGACTTCGAACCAATACAACCTGAGGCGAAGGGACGTCCAGTACCTACCGAACGAGTTGGTATGGCGACGGAACATGGTGCTGTCCGATGCAGCGAATTATTACGCGGCGAAACTGGCGCCGAAATATGTAGGTCCGTTCATTATACGGAAAAGAGTATCCCCGTGGACGTATTCGCTCGAAGACGAGAGCGGTAAAGAAAGAGGAATATGGCACGTCAAGGACCTTAAGCCATATCGCGATCGGAGCTAGAGGAACGACGGAAGGATTCCTAAGAGCGAAATTTACGGGTAAATTTTGCGGAGGAAAGGGTGGGGTTTGTCGCGTGCAAATTGCACGCTACAAAAAAAAAAAACATATTTGTCCTGTCGACCTTAACCCCATCCCCAAGAAGAGGTAAAGGGAAACCCCCAATCCCCCGCCACAAGCGTTACCCCTGTTGGTATACCTGAGCGGGAGCTGATGCGACGATAGGGTTCGCGGAAACAGGGGATACTTATCCGAGTACTAAATTGTACCAATAAGTAGTTAATCGGGTCAATGGAAACATCCCCGGAACCTCCCATTTCTTCCGAAGTCGCCGTCGCACAATGCCCCAAAGATATGTAGGTATGTACAACAGACGACTTAACAAGCATACATACAAACAACGACAAAAAGACCTGCACATAAACATTAAGAAAAACATAAAAACATTACGAATAATAATAATACAGCAAACCAAATAATACCATCAACATCACTATACCAATAATAGTATAACAAATCAAACCACGAATATCATGATAACGATAACATATAAACAAATCATTGCAGATGCAATAAAATAAAAGACAATTAAAGAACATATAAATTATTACAAGCAGGCAGACGAAATGCAATCAAACGCCTTACATATCTTTGGGGCTGTACAGAGAAAAAAAGAAAGAACAGCTGATCGCCAGAAGATTGACTTCCAAAGTCAATGCACCGAACGATGAAAGGGTGAGAGAGATGCGGCGTGGGAGGTTGCTAATGCTCTGGAGGTGATTCCCTTTGCATTAGCAACCACGATCGACGTTGAGTGAATGTGAGCGAGAGAGGGGGCGGCGAGGGAGGCTGTCAATGTACTGGATGTGATTCCCTTTGCATTGGCAGCCAAGGTCAGCCGTCTGCATACATAATGCACGGAGTCGGCACAACAACAACCATACACCCGTGCCATGGAAGGCTGGTCAACGGGCGGTATGATCGCGAGCCATAGCCGCTATTCGAGTGGCTATGGGAATCTCCATACAAAAAAAAAGGGAGAAAAGTAAAGAGGAAAAAAGAGGAGAAAGTCCCAGCGACGATCTGCTGCCGGCTCCGTCGCAGCGTATGCATGCGTGGGTGAGTGATGCAGATTTGGCAGATGGGAGAGTGATTGGAAGGTGAGAGTGCGTAATGCAACAAAGGTTGTATGCGCGCAATCATCAGAGTGAATGGTATATGTGTGTGAGTGTGACTTAGAATTTCTCCGCCTGCAAAAGAAGAGCTTTTGCAGACTGAGGAATTCTAAGCGGGGAACAGACTTTGGAAGTCAATTCTTTTTTGGCGATCGCGAATAAGGGACGTGCTGTCCCATAGTTGTGCGGAAAAAAAAAAGGAAAAAAAATCAAAAAGAAAGGTTGCACGGTCAACCATAGTGGAACAAAAAAATAACAAGTGAAGAAGAACGAAAAGACACGGGAAAATAACTTAAGGACATACAAGACAACACAACAAGAATTGAATCGAGACGAGGACGAGGAAGAAAGGGGAGAGACACCCGGAGGAACAGCGGGGGAGACGACAGAGGGAAAAAAAAAACAAACGGATAAGTACCCCCTAGTGGGGAATCGACGTGCGGGCCAAAGTTCATAGAACCAAGGCCGAAAAATCGGTTTTCCCCAACACTTTTGATAACGCGTTCTCTGACGTTCGGGAAGGTTGTCGGAAGGGGGTTTTGCAGATTTGTTGTTGGCGTATAAGCGCCCCAGGGTTTCGTCGTCCCCGTCGAAAGACGACGTGGCGCCCATTTGCTTTGGGAAGTTTGTTTTTTTGGGGTTTTTTTTGAAACATTTTGTTTGTGCCAGTCTTGGGGGACCCACCCCAGCTGAGCAGTCGGGTTGGGAGGTCTTTTGCGACCCCCAGTCGTGCGGCACGCGACAGTATAACTGTCTAGAAAACGCTTCCGAATCTCGCTGTTCGGAGTCGGCTTAAACTGTAGGTCCCCTCCTCTTGTGAGAGAACAATAGCACACACAACACGAGTGGTTTCTGAGAAGCCAGGCCCAGCTCCACCTCTGACTGTAGCGCTATTATTATTATCGATGGCATTAAGTATGGAAATTAGGTTAGGACGGCTTTATGCTGTTGCCACCAATTACACCCAGAGGCCGTGAAAGTCCATTGTGTATTTGTATGGAATTTAGCATCGTCCAAATGTCCGCCGCGCCTTCTCTGGGTGGCGTGCATCGGAAATGTCAAATTTTCCATGACTTTGGCTCATATGTAAATCAGGCTGAATTTGACCGATGGCATGGGTTATGTTGGCTTTAACAGCCGTTGTGATTTGTGGCTTATTCGCATAGACCTGCGACTTGCAAAAATGCCACAAGAAAAAGTATAAAGGGGTCAAATCGCATGATCTCGGTGACCAGTTCACATCACCCCCCCTTGAGATTACCATGCCCTCGAATGGCTCGTGCAGAATTTCCAATGTGGCGTGAGCTTTGTGGTTCGTAGCGCCCGCCGTCCTGTGAAACCAACTGTCACTAGTGTGCATATCATCCAGTTTAGGTCAAAAGAAGTTGGTGATCATCGACCTTTGACGGTAATGGCCTGGCCAACTTCGTTCTCAAAGAAATATGGACCGATAACGGCGCCAGCCGAAAAGACAGTGACTTTTTTTGAGATGCATTGGACGCTCTTGGATTTCATATGGATTGGTATAGTCCCGAATTCAACAATTTTGTTTGTTGATGTACCCATTCATCCAGAAATGGGCTTCATCGCTGAAGACGATTTTTAGATGAATGCGCGCGGAACATCATTTGCACGTGTTGTTGAACATTATATCCATACATGGTGATTTGGCAAAGCGGACTTAATAAATGACAATGAATTTATTAGATGTAGCTTCAACAATGTGGTTGCTATCAACTGTCAAAGTTAGGAAGTCCCTATTGGGACTTCCATTCTTCTTCCTCGCAGAATTTTCATTTGGAAGGCATCCATCATCAACTCAGTCGTCCTGCTTGTCGTTCACCATGATTTGGTTGGAGGATGGTTTTAAAGGGCATAATTTTCGTCCTTCTTTTAAGAAATTTGTACACCCAGAAGTAGCAGCTATTGCAAAAGGCGATTCTATGTCAGAAATATGTAGACATACTCCTTAACTACCTCAAAGTTTTAGCTGTCGATTGCGGTGTTATGTTTTAGGTGGTGACCGACGGATCAATTTTTGGTCTATAGCATAAACTTTTCGGCTGTCTTCAAACGCCATGAAAGCTTCTACAATAGCAAGCTGGGAACGCAAGTTATATTAGTTTAAAACAACAAACATCAAATTTCTTTGTTTGAAAAATATATTTATTAAAGAAAGTACCGGAGCTTTTGGTGATACGTAAACGTCTGCGGATCCATCCGCTTTGCTGCAATCGTTATCGATGCCGCAAAATGAAATTGCTGACTATACAATATTATTTCCATAAGAAATAAATGTGTCAGCATGTTTCGTTTATGCAATGTGGAGACCGATTGAATTGCTCGACAAAGCTCTGGATTTCCGGCCGGACGTTTTCAATCGGTGTAGGATTACTTCCATAATGATGTTGATTATATCTGTGAAGCCCATCAACTGGACACGTTTATAAACGATAGTGCCGCCGCACTATCTGCCCTAGTACAAGATGTAACACGACAGCGCACCTTCTTGCCGTTTCGGAAGTCAAAGAACGGCTAGCGTGGACCGACACAATCGTATTAATTTGTTCATTGAGGTAATTACGCTAAAATAAACGAGGTCTATCGGATGCTATTATAGCCGAACATTTTTGGCATTTTTTGACAGTTCTCTTAGAAATGTTGTGGCTAAGAGTTTTTGTGGTTAAAAGCAACTTCCTTTCCATTGATAAATGCAGGCCAGTTCTGTTTTTGCGTTAGAGTAGAAAACCATTCCGCTCATTCTTCATAGTCAACAATTGCCTTCCAGTCATAACATACCGTTTCATCCCTCTAAGTCGAACTTCCTCTAAGTCGAAGTTCCCTCTAACTCGAATTTTTTTGCCATATTAATCTTGACATTCCCCTTAATTTTCCATACAGGAAACCATATTCTAACTCGAACTAATTTTGATATCCCATGAGAATTCGACTTAAAGGGAGGCGACTGTATGTTCAATATTCAGTGAATATAGAACGAAAATAAGCGCACAAAATAATTGCCACACACCATCATCTGATCCTGTGTGTGTACATGCAGGATCGCCCCGGCAGTTCACTACAGCCATTCACGCGACAGACTTCAAGGAGATCAGTTCTTCTCCGCACTCACATCAGAGACTTCATAGATAACTTTCTTATTGTATTTCAGTCGGTGGGCTTCGGCAGTGCTTACAAACACCAATAATGCAGGTTTATTTTGTATATGATGTATAAACTTTAAACAAATTATAAATTCTTGTTCTTTTATTGTACAACATACAATTATTATCATCATCTTCCGCGCTGCCAAACTGGACTTCGTAAACGCCTGCGATGGGTAAGCCTTGCGTGTTCCCCTTGTGATTCTTGCACTTGGCCTATTTTCCATCGCATATTTTAAGAGTGTGATAATCCGCAATTTGTAACAATTCGAATAGATTATTAAATTCTCTAAAAATTAGAACAGCGCATTGGACATTGGTATGAAGTGACTGATAGAAAAATGGATATTTGTGATTTGTTGTCTTGCCGATAGGACGAAAAAGACGTGATTTATTATTGACGTAAAGGTTGCCATAACGAAAGCAAACGAATCATTTCCGAGTTTTAGATTTTGATAAAGTTCCTTTACCATAAATAGCACAACTTTTATTCACAAAATCCTCATTCGTTAACATTAGAAACACGATCTTAAAAAACAACTGACAGCATACGCGGTTGATTCCGAGGCTGCTGCAATGAACACACCGAACGAAAACATAAATCAAGAATTCGAACTGAATTTACAAAATGAGTCTTAAGCCAGCCACACTTGCAGTTAAAACTGACAGTTTTACCCACTAAGTATGTAGTTATTTCGGTCTCAATTCAACTTAATTGTTCAGTTAATTTGAATGAGATGAATGACATTTTATTTCTTAAAAGTGTACGGTTCAACTGATCGTTACGAGTGTGGGGCTTCTGCACTGCACTGCACAGCTGTCAGTTCAGTTTTGCGTTACGAGTGTATGCGTTTTTCAGGTTATTTTTATTATAGTTTCAACAATGTATGCGTATTCTATCGGCTTTTAAATTAAAGCAAAAACAATTCTCCCTCTCGAAACAGTTAGAGACCTTTGATTCGAATTGTTCTTAACAGCTTGAGGACCTATTTCTACAATATGCTCGTATATGGTGTTGTACCTCACGACTCAGTTTTCTCCGACACTCTTTCATCCGTCTGGTGCTTCAAGCCTTTAAATGCCACCGATAGCTTTAGCACTAACGTCCACCTTTCCGGATTTGGAATCGAAACGATAGCTTATGTTAATTTTTTTCAAATTCCGATATTAGCATCGTATTCAGTTAAAAACAATTAACAGAGTCTGATTTAATGCTTCCAAAACGTTATTCTTCTTGCTTTCACTAAAGCAAAACAACTAAACCAAACCAAACGAAAATTAACCAGAAGCATCGTCAAATTTTTCTCACAATTGCCTATAGAAACGTAATAATATCTACTGCAGAAACTGGCATTTACATATTACGTAGCGAGCGATGCATTTCACTTTCGCATAAGTAGGCAAAAGTTAACGAACTTAGGGACACTGAACGAAGCGGTTACGAAGGTCACAATGTGTCATAATTATGTATTCCCTCAGATGCTTTAGTGCTCTTAAGTTTCTGTACGGGCATTAAATTAGGCTGAAAAAAGTCCCGTCCTCTGTATAAGAGTTTAACGATATCATACATTCAAGGCCGCCACAAACACTCCGAAATGTTAAGGTTTTCTCCAACAACAAAACTTAGCGAATATAAAGCGTGTACTAAAAGTTTTCACGCAAAGTCATTTTCAGGATATGTTGTCTTGGCGAAAAGTCAAAATTCTGATCATAATTCCGTTGTACTTCCATATGGCGCATTTTTGAACCGCTCAAGCTGTTGGTAAACTAAACGACATCTTATTCTTTTCTTCCTTAGTGCTGCAATCCGGATTCGGCCTGAGACTCACCCACTAAAATATCATCCACATTTATCAACAAAAATGCAAATTAGCGTATTATGATCTGAAGGGTTTCAAAATGATTGACAGCTGTTCGGTTGGGCTTAATCACTCCATTCAATTGAAGAGTGCGTTAAGAGTCGCCAATCAAACTGAATCGAAAATTTCTCAGCTGTGCAAACACAGCTTATCTCCTCCTCCACAAATCTCATCTCAACCTCTTCAAAACTGTTACAGACAATCAACACGAAATGATCAATTAAGATCCATCCATCTCTCAGCACGTCTATCACCGCGCGTTATGGCACCAGCGACAGATTCATTCATGAGCCATTACACCTAGAACTTGAGCTCCAATTAATGT
The DNA here is from genome assembly GCA_930367185.1 of Myathropa florea. NCBI lineage: Eukaryota > Metazoa > Arthropoda > Insecta > Diptera > Syrphidae > Myathropa > Myathropa florea. The sequence continues at coordinate 107,874,534 of OV884002.1, forward strand.
CAGACAGTCTGCCACTCACTTACAGCCAGTCGTCGCTTCCACTATGATGTCACTCTCTGAGGAAACTGGCCTCCGACGACGGAGCTTTTGTGTTGGGCGCGCTTGTGTATTTGTTCGAGATGCTTTGCTTCTTTTGTTATTTTTGACATGCCATCCCCAATAAATATTTTCAAAGATACTCAGTGGTCGAAAGAGAAAATTTCTTCTGAACAAAAATAGAAAGATGACACGTTTTGCTTCGCCGAACCACTGTGCCCGCGCCGATCTCCAACAGTGGACGCTTGACCGTGTTTTGAATGAGATCCAATGATGAGTATTTCAATTGCTGGTCAGCTAATTGTAGATGGCGACAGCAATTAAACAGCATCAATGTGCATGCGACTGCATACAGAGCGACTTGCAGCTCGTTTGACGGGCTTTCTGTCGTGTGGGAGAGAGGCCAATGTTCCGCAAGCGAAATTATCTGTGCGATTGTATTCAAGTACGCGGTCTAATATATTATTTCAGAAAAGCATTATTTTTAGGAATGAGCACGTGATTTTGTTGGGAGAAAGCCCAAGCGGACGGCGGCAGACATAGAGGAGTGGCTCTCAAATCTGTTTCCATTGCCAAACCACTTTTGGATTGATGGGCCACAGAGGCATTCCTTATTTATGACACAACGCAGATTGTGTTTACAATTGGTTTTTATGATTTTGGTTGATTGTTTGGATTAAGCATAGACGATTGATCGAGGCGACTGAATCGGACATTATGGTTGTGTATTGACTGGAGGAGAAGCTTTGAAGTGATTTGTAATGCTGCTTGTTTGACGGTATTCGTACTGTAATTTGAGAAAAATCTCAGTTTTTTTATGTGATTGAAGGTTAAGCGTACTGGAGTGTGTGAACGCTAGTGGCGCTTATGATTTCTGGTAAATTGTTGATGTAAGTGAAACAAATATTTAATGCCTCGTCGTACTAAAACCAATTCCTATCATCTTCAGTGCAAACACGGTGACACTCTGTTGGGTACCGGGAAACACAGGAGTCGAAGGAAACGAAAGGGCTGACGTGGTAAATTTCCTCTCCCTCGTGGAAAGATATAATAATGTAATAATGGCGGCGCTACAGTCCGGGGTGAACCTGGGCCTAGCTTCTCAGCTTCTCTCGTGGAAAGATCAACCTTGGTTTTAAGGGGGTTGACTGAACGCCCACGTCTAGAGCTGCCTGCGCTTTTGAAAACACAGTCGCTAGACTCGATCCGACAGACAGTACAGCTACATCATCCGCATATGCTTGGGTGTAGATGTTAAAACTATTGAGAGCATCAAGCAGAGAGTCAACCAGCATGCACCATAGCAGAGGAGACAAGACGCCACCCTGCGGGCAGCCCTTTTTACCACCGCCATTATATGTATATCCCTATCTACAGTTATAGTTCTATTTATTAGCATTGCTTTGATCCACAACACTTATGATTCATCTACATCCCGTTCTCTGGCCGAGGTACACATGCACCACAAGTCGCTTTGTCAAAGGCACCCTCTGTACTTAAGGTGGCGCTACAGTCCGGGGTGAACCTGGGCCTCAACCAACAAGCGTCTCCAGCCAGCTCGATCTTTAGCTAGCTGCCTCCAGTTTCACACGCACAGCTGGTTGAGGTCTTTCCACTTGCGTGCACCACCAGAGTCGCGGTCTTCCTCTACTGCGCCATCCTTCGGGGGTGGATTCGCAGACTTTCCGGGCCGGAGCATTGGTTTCCATTCGCTCTACATGACCTACCCATCTTAATCGGTGGACCTTCACCCTTCTGGCTAAGTCGGTGTCGCTGAACAGCTCGTACAGTTCGTTGTTAGATCTTCTCCTCCACTCAACCTCTATGCAGACGGGACCGAAAATCACCCGAAGAATTTTCCTCTCAAAGCAACCAAGAGCAACTTCATCCGCTTTTGACAAAGTCCATGCTTCTGCGCCATATAGCAGGACTGGGACGATTAAGGTCTTGTACAGGGTTACTTTGGTTGTTTAAGAAAGGGCTTTGTTTATCAATTGCTTTCTTAGCCCAAAGAAGCAGCGATAAGCAGGAGTTATTTTTCGTTTGATTTCAGCGCTGGTGTCATTCTCTGAGTTGATAACGGTTCCTAGGTAGACAAATGCTTTGACCAACTCAAAGCTATATCTGTCTACTGTGATGTTCTTTCCGAGACGTCGGTGTTGGGGTCCTTTCTGGTTTACAGCATATATTTGTTCTTGCCCTCATATACCGTTAAATTCACCTTCGCGGCCTCCGTCGCAATACTCACAAAAGCGAAATTGACATCACGCTGTGTTCTTCCGAATATGTCAATATCGTCGGCATATGCGAGTAGTTAGATGGACTTCTGAAAGATTGTGCCTCTGGTGTTAGCGTGCGAGTTTTGAAGAATTCTTTCAAGAAGGATATTGAAGAAGTCGCATGACAGCGCGTCGCCTTGTCCGAATCCTTTTTTGACATCAAAGCTCTCGGTTAGGTCTTTACCGACCTTGATGGAGCGTCATCCTATACAAATGAACGAGTTTGGTAGGGATGCCAAAACTAGACATTACTCTGTACAGCTCGTCTCTATAGATGCTGTCATACGCGGTCTTAAAATCAATGAAAAGGTGATGGGTATCGATTTGTTGTTTCTGGGTTTTTTCCAAGATTTGCCACAGTGTGAATATTTGGACGATAGTGGATTTTCTGCCCACTGAAATGTTTAAAGCAGCTGGAAATGATCTGGTAGGGCGCATGCATCAGCTCATCTGTAAGATATGGTCGGAGGAAAGCATGCCCGATGAGTGGAATCTCAGTATCGTTTGCCCGATCCACAAGAAAGGAGATCCCTTTGACTGCGCCAACTATCGGGGGATAAGTCTCCTTAACATGGTCTATAAGAACTTTTCTGCCGTTTTGTGTGAACGCCTGAAACCATTCGTGAACAAACTGATAGGTCCTTATCAGTGTGGTTTCAAGCCAGGGAGGTCCACCATGGATCAAATCTTCAAACATGCGGCATATCTTGGAGAAGACCCAAGAAATGCAGATCGACACACACCACCTATTTGTCGATTTCAAGGCCGCATATGACAGCGTGCATAGAGATGAGCTATACAGCGCCATGTCTAGTTTTGACATTCCTGCCAAACTCGTCAGACTGAGCAGGATGACGATGGAGGACTCTTGCTGCTCCATGAAGGTCGGTAACGAATTCACCGAGACCTTCAATGTCAAAAAAGGTTTTAGACAATGCGACACGCTGTCAATTGATTTCTTTAACATCGTTCTTGAGAAGATCGTGCAAAATTCACGTGCAAAAGTCCGTTCAACAGTTAGCTTACGCTTACGGATGACATTGACGTGATTGAGCGAATATAGCGAGCCATTAATGATGTGTTTGCTGGCATTGAAACGGAAGCGGCTAAAATGGGTCTGGCGGTAAACGAGGGCAAAGCAAAGTATATGCTGTCATCGAGAAAGAACGGACAACATCGACGACTTGGCCAGAACGTCAGCATAACTATGAGGTAGTTAAGGACTTCGTCTACCTTGGCTCCGCGGTAAATAGTACAAACAACATCAGTACCGAGATCAAACGCAGAATAACTCTTGCCAACCGCTGTTTTTATGGGCTCAAAAGGCAATTGAGTAGTAGAGCCCTCTCTCGGAAGACCAAATTGACTCTATACAAGACCTTGATCATCCCAGTCCTGCTGTACGGCGCAGAGGCATGGACAATATCCCAAGCGGATGAACAGTCTTTTGGTATTTTCGAGAGAAAAGTTCTGCGCGCGATCTTTGGTCCGAATGGACAACTTAGCTCCAGCCCGAAGAGGCTTCGACTCTGAGCCTGTGGGACAACGCAACAGAGGACGTCCACGTACAAGGTGGCGCACACAAGTCGAGGGGGACTTAGGCCGGCTTGGTGTGCGAAACTGGAGACAGCTGGCGAAAGATCGTGCTGGCTGGAGAGGCATGTTAAGTGAGGCCCAGGTCCACCTCGGACTGTAGCGCCCTAAGAAGAAGAAGAAGTCGTCGCAAACGTTGATTCTAATTTTTCAAAAGCATTCATTTGATTCAAATTAAACTAATTTCTACGTTGGGTTTAAGAGTTTTCGAAGTCACTCTTTTTAAAGGATGCATTCAAGCCACGAGACTAATGGGCCTTTTCATATTTTTTTCATTATTCAACAAATCATTATCTATTCTTTCAAATTATGAATAAATGGTTCAACATTTTTCTGAATTATTTATTAACTTTTTTTCTAATGTACAGTCTAATTGTCTTATCTCTAGAATAAATGTAATAAATAGACACTGTTCTTGCGCATTTAAAGACTACAAAATTAAAGCAATAGTCAACAGCTCGTACCGCTGATACCTAAGTGATGATCACATTTGTCAGAGCGCAGCACCTAAGCTCCCAGATGGGGCTACGAAGTGGCATACCAAGTCGTTCTGTTGCTATTGTCCTCCGCCTTGCCATCATCGATCGCCTTCGGCAGAGTCCACATATTTCCAATGCCACTGTCCGAACTGAACCTATTTGAATTTCTGAAGAGTGACAGACTTGGTGGTCGCCGATGTGAGTGGTCCGTCTCCTTGGAGTACTTCTCCTTCAGCTTGCGACGCTCCTCATTCGCAAACGAACTAATCATCTCTGTTATCAAGTCAAGCCACTGCTCGCACTGAGCTTGCTCGGCGTTGAAATCACATTCCTGCAACTTGCGCTTCTGGTAGAACAGTGTGATGCACTTTGGTTTTGTGAAAATCCCGACCCTTTCGCAGGGATAACATCCACGGAATATGAGCTTCTTGTCCTTGATCTCCGTGTAGATGATGCACTTGTCGAAAATGAACACCTTTGATCGGTAGCCGCGCTTGAGAGTGTAATCGAACGCGTGGAATTCACTGACCTTACGGAATTTTCCTTGATAGAACACGTTTAACTGTAATGAGAGGCAGGCGGGGAAGAATGAGTTTCATTTGTTCAAAAAATTTGCATGACTGGTCTTACGTCATTGCACTCGACGATGTCGTTTATGACTTCCGATTCGTTGGTCATTGTCAACAAGGTGCGGATCTTTTTCTCCAGTCGGCAGCATGCTTCGATGACAGGTTTGAAGAAGAAGTCACGATGTTTGAACAGAGTCTGTAAATGGAATGCTCATTAGTCACCACATTCGAGGGATATTGATTTTTGATAAGCATTACCGTAATAAACTGCTGAAGCAGTAGGGGATATCTGGCCATTCTTTGGATTGGTTGTACTAGGAAACTGTTGATGCCTAGCTTGTCATCGATTTCTGATTGAAGACGCTGTGGAAAAAATAAAAAAAATTTAAAATTATTAATTTTAAAAATGGCAGTTTCTAAGACTGTTTTAAAAAGTGGAAGGTTTTAAAGCCAGACGGGTCTGATGAACCAAAATTACTTTAAACTTGAACACAGAAAATTAAGTGAACTTCGTAAGCTGAACATCAATTTTGATTCCTTGAGAAGTAAGAAAGCATAAGTAAAAGTTAGTAGGAACAGTTCTTATGTTTATACAAAATGGCGCAAAAATAGTCACCCAATTTTGTTTTTGAATCATTTTTCTCTAAACAAAAAACAATGATTTTGAGTGATGGAATTCTTTATTTGGACCTTTACAATTTTGTCTGCTAAGTGGAAAATATGATATCCGCCAAGTGGCTGCCACCAATGTTAATGCACATTTGCGCCCGTTTTTTGGCATTTTCCATGACTTTCCACAAGATCTTGGAAAAATATGAACCAATCACTCCTCTCGCCTGAACGCCGCACCACACAGTGGCTTTGAGTGGATGTAATGGTTCTTCGTGCATGACACGCAGATTTTTAGTGCCCCAAAAGCGAAGATTTTGTTTATTCACGTATCCGCTGAAATGGAAATGCGCCTCGTCGCTCATAATGATTTTCGACACAAAATCGTCCTCTCCGTTGTTGAGATTGTGGATGACTTGACTTATGTATACTGTTTGTATACTGGAGCTGTTTAGTTCACACAATGTAAAATATGATTGAGGTACGGCGTCATTTGTAAAAATTATAAAATCTTCCGATAGGATGATTAATTTTGCGTCACCTTGTATTTTATTTTGTGGGCCTCTTTCAATTCACTTGCATCAATCAGTAAATGCAAATTTGGACAAGTGTACATCTGATCTTAAAGGAATATCTTCTGACAAAATATGGTATAATTGTAAGTCTTTTACACCGGGGACATAGCAAAAAATATTTTAATGTACGCAAGTTTTGATTCCTGCTTAAATTTTGGTTTATTGCTCAATTAACCAAGTGTTTTCCAGTTTCCTTACGTTTAGTATGGAACTTAACAATGTAACACGCTTCAGCATCTGTACGCTTCCGGTGTTTTAGTTTATAAAAAAATTTTAAATTCGCAAGCTAAAATGGCGGTGGGCGCCGTGGCCGTGTGGGTTCGTGCGTCGACCCATACGCATTAGACTTTCACAGTCTAGGTTCGAACCCAAGTTCAGACAAACAAACAATTTTTCAAAAGAAAAATTGTTCACGTCTCCACCTCTTTCGAGTCACTGACAATGCTCAAAGAGTATAACTGTCTGGAAAAACCTTCTCAATCTCGCCATTCGGAGTCGGCATTAAACTGTAGGTCCCCTTCACTCGTGAGAGAACAATAGCACGCACAACACGAGTGGTCCCCGAGAAGCTAGGCCCAGGTCCACCTCGGACTGTAGCGCCGCCATTATTATTATTATTATTATTATTATAAGCTAAAATGGCGAACGCAAAAAAAAAAGTTCACAATTGTTGAATAAAAGCGCCATCTATTTGAAAGTATCGCCGATGTTTCCGGGTTCCTTAACAGTGTATCAATAAAGAACTCATATACTTACATTGTAAACAGCCACCATCGTGGCTTTTAATTAATAAATTGTACTTCAAAACATACGCATTTTGATGAAATTTGCTCCAAGCAGTCCACGCTCGTTAGAATGAACAATCTCGATGCAGTGAACAGGCCCGGTTTTTATTAGTTCACTATATCGAGCGTCTACTGTAATCTAAATTTACTCTAATCCGAGAAAAAGACTTGATTCTAAAAGAAAATATACTGGGCAAGTGCGAGTTGCACTCGCATAAATATTTTTTGAAAGAATCATTTCTGAATATCAGGCGACGAATTCAAACTATTTCAGTCAAATTTCCTTCTAACTTCAACCCAAATCAACTATTGATTTCTACATAATATATACAAACAGACATCCATCCATTCATATATGTACGTACATATATGTATCTCTATCCGAATTTATCACACAGAAAATCCCTTCCAGCATATCCAGATATCCTTCCTGCTCATGCCTGCTGTGTGCACATTGCTGTTCGGCATTAAAGGGTTGAAATGAATATGAGAGATAACACTGAATGGAACTTATGTGTAAAAGTGATTTTTTAATCTTTGACATCTCTAAATTTTCACATAAATCAATGTTTTTATATTTATAATTTCTTAATGCTTACGCTGAGGTCTATATATATTACCGTTTTTTTTCAATATCTTCAAAAGTACTTGGGCCAAAATGCTCGAAATATTCAATGAAAGTTCTCATTTACGACAAGTTCTTGCGATTTTTCGAGATTTTTTAACACTTTTGTATAGAAATGAGAGCGGGGGCTTAACGCATTACGCATTTGAACCGACTTTGGAGCTCCATATTTTTGAAAAGCACTTTAGATTACAAAGCCTTGGAGAAAACTTCAATCTAATTTTACAAGATCTGCCGATTTACCACTCGATAGGATGCATCACTGTTTCCAAATCCATGGCAACTGCACCTATACAGGACTATATACCACCCCAAATGGCCCCACTTTGTAAATTTGCGTGCGTGAGAAATAATTTCTAGGTCTAAAGTACCCAATTCGAAAATTTCATGCCGATATCTTCATAAATCTTTAACGTCAAGAAATAAGGTCTTAGGTCGGAAATTGCAGTTTTCGTTAATCCAAATTGAAAATGCATAGATTATTATTTGCAAATCGGGATTAAATGTGTTCGAAAAAAAAATGATGGCAAATAAGCACTGAAATTAAGTTGTGCTAGACTTAAGACGTTAATACCAAACGAAAGTGAAAAAAAATTAATTAAACCCAATCAAAAACCCGAAATGTTTTTTGACTTAAGACCTTTCTACCTAACGTCAATGAGACATAAGACATAAGAAAGTGTGACAGACACACTGACGGACACACCGAAGTTGTAAAGGTTCCGTTTTTGTAAACGGAATCCTAACACATTCACTTAAAAAACTTATCTTTAGTAGACAGTCGAACGGAAGAAAAATTGGAAAAAATTGTTGAACTTTCAGAACTATTAAAGTTATACAACCGTTCGTGTTTTTGAAATTCTTCTGCACTCCACTTTTCTTCAAGACTTTTATCTTTTTCTATTGTAAGTAATAATACACAATAAATACATAAATACGAAGTCTGAAATATTGTTGTAAACAATTAAATCAAAGTGATCGATCTTTATATATATATGGCACCAAATTATCTTGAAATTTACTCCGTTTGTTTATACACAGAACGGTTTATATTGACCAACGATCGGAATCCCCTCAAAGGCTCAGAAAGTTGGTGTATTGGTTGCTCCTCGCGTCGAATCTGCCATTGAACTGTATTCATTTGAGAATGTTTGAATCCATGCTGTTATGTTATTTGTTATTATAAATTAATCACTAAACTTTTTACTTATACAGAAATTAATTCTATAGTACACGTAATAACAACAAAAAGATGAATCATCAAGCAACAGTCTTACTGAATCGCGCAATTTAAAAATAATGTCTGGTGGACTTCCAGACTGTCAGAATTGACGTCCGATGATTTATTTCCTATGGATGAAGTGCGCACTCAAGGACAATAAGAAAAAAAAAAACGAACACAAATAATCTTCGAGATAGTGTAATGATCGATGGTTCATATTTGTACCACTCCAAAGTTCGCTCGCCCTGGAGAATGTTGACTCCCATTTTCGAATTTAATTCGATGTCATAAGATGATAATCAATTTTTGAAACCATATTTGTACGTTTCACGAGACACAAATAATTCTCCGAAAAAAAACTTTCGAGGGGAAATACTCAAATTTCAGCATTTGGAGTCAGCATAAAGCCTTAGATCTCTGGATTAGTGAACTTATAAGCACTTGGCGGAAACAGTCTGTATTACACTAGAAGTGCTTAATGGCAATATTCAAAAACAATTTCTACAATTAACTTATGGCTAATGGCAAAAGCTATGTTGCATTAAGAAATATTTGATCCAGTGGCGAAAACGACCTAAAAAGACAGCTCTATAACTGTTGCCTTCGTTACGGTCCATGACGACTGGATGGCGCAGTTGGTTAAGTGTTTGCCATAAGTTAAAGGGGTGCCAGGTTCGAATCCCAGTGAAACCAAAGCCCCCTAACCTAACCTAACCTAGTTACGGTCCATTAATATATAATAATAATAATAATAATAATAATGGCAGCGCTACAGTCCGAGGTGGACCTGAGCCTAACTTCTCAGCAACCACTCGTGTTGTGCATGTTATTGTTCTCTCATGAATGGAGGGGAGTTAATGCTGAGTCAGAACACCAAAATTGAGAAGCTTTTCTAGGCAGTTGTACTCTTTGAGCATTGTCAGTGACTCGAAAGAACCGTGAAAAAATGTTAGGTGTTTTTTTCGAGATTCGAACCTACAACCTCGAGCGTAGGAGTCGACGCACCTACCCACTACCCCACGACGCCCACACCATATAGTTACGGTCCATTAGTCGATCGAATAAAAGAGTTTAGGAATATCTCTTAAAAAGATTTTTTCGGTAGTTTTGTCCTTATTCATCACAAAGGCCCCAATTGTCTGAACGTGCGTCTAGCAGAAAACGGTGCGGGATGAAAGGCATGTTGGCGGAGGTCCAGGTCCACCGCAGACTGTTGCACCAGCTGAAGAAAAAGATTAAGTGTCAACAATACTAATTGGGTCTTCCTAAACCATCACTTCTAACTACTTTGTGAAAAAACAAGACTCACAACAAGACTACTTGCTGTTACATGTAGGCAATCTTCCTGAAATCGAATGGTTACATATCATAAAAGTAACTACTTCATAGTCCATCACAGTCGATCATAGTCCGTAACCAGTATTAAAGACAAAAATACTCATCAAGAAAATGTAAATTTTAACTTTGGTTAACATGCCGCCCCGGAATTTTAAATGCACACTGACGCCTTTCATCACAGCTTTAAACGACTCAATTAACTTAAACATTGCATTTAATCACGATATTATCTTTGTGACATACATTCTTCAAAATGATATCCATGCATAATCACTGTTTATACACATTCTATGCACGTCCATTGGCTCGCGTCTTGAAGTCTATCTTAAAAAGGATCTCCATTCACCAGTCAATGAACACAGTTTCTATTTGGTCACCATTTAGCATGACTATCATCAACCGATGTATTTTATGAGTGCAAACTTACTACACAATGATTTCATTCATTCGAAAAACAGTGTACGCGTCTTGGAGTTGATACCTTTTAAATCAACTTTGGTACAAAATTACTTATTGTGAGGTATTAAAATTAAGTCTCCGAAGTTAAGACCAATTTGTCAGCCAGACTTAATTTAAATAACTTCCTCTGTTCACAGATGATTAAAAATCACTTCTCACATCTCAAAACTTTCATCTCTAGTTTAATGGTACTCGGTTCGAATCCTTTAGCATCAGAATGTATTTAGGTTTCCACTCTACATGATCTACAGTTCCCTGGGAGGAATTCCCTCATAAAATCATTGCTAGTGTAAAGAGTCTTTACTAAAGACGACATACGAAGGTCTCGTGCTGTAAACAACGCTTGGTTGCCGGAAGTATATTAAATTCAAGGCGGATCTCTATTGTATGTTATTACTGTTTTTTCTCTTGCTAGTTTTATGTCATTTTAACTACGCAGAATTGTTGGAATGGAACATTTGAGTTCAAAAAACTATGATGCGTTGCCAAAAGTAGTTTGGTGCATTGCTTGAACAGGAGGTTTGGATGTACCGTCATCGACATGATATGTAGAAATCATAGGGAGGAAGCTAGGAAAACTGTGGTTAAACTAAATTTTACCTAAGCCGTTGTTCAAGCTATTTCTTGCAACAAATCTATTCTGATCAAGAAATTGAGAAAGTTCCCTTATCTGGAATGCAAAACTCTATTTGATGGTGAACAGGACAGAGATCGATGTCAGCAGAAAAATCGGTAACTGAAAAAGCTATTCTCGGATTGCGGCTTAAAGTCTAGAAGAGCAATGTTTGAGGTAGACGACGGGTTGGCGCAGTTGGTTAAGTGCCTGCTCCAAGTTAGAGGGGTCCCAGGTTCGAATTCCAGTGAAAGCAAAGTTAATACGCTTTTATCCGGTTTTTCAAATCTGCTGCAGTCACCATTTGCTGTTGGTATCAAATTAACAGCACTATCAGTGAAACGGTCTATCATTGGTGGTAGTCTGACTGTGGGTATCTGTTGTGTATTACCGAAATTTGATCAAATGAAAAAAAAATACTATGGACCAACATGGTCTAAGTGTGCTGGTGAATTCACTAGCAGCCCCCTAACCTAACCTAATTTTTGAGGTACTAAGAGCAAGTTGCGATTATTTTGCTGCAATATTGAGCAATTACTGACTGACGCAATAACTCGATATTTCTTCATAAACAGATATCTGGATATCATTTTGAGGATGTTTTGACCCAATTGAATCTTGAATACAGAGCTTGACATGAGGACAGTAGATGAGGCGAATAATATCAGTATTACAAGAACTGCTTGTCATAATCTCGGTGGTGAGATAAATGCAGCCATTTCAAAAAATACGCATTGAAGAAAAACAGCGGGCCGCAAGGAAAAGACACGGCGGCACAGAAAATCGATGCGAAAAAAAGTAAAAAAAAAAGAGAAAACTTGGAAAAAGTAGGGAACTACTAACACTCATTCATCTCGAAAAAAACACTTAGCATTTTTTCACGGCTCCACCTCTTTCGAGTCACTGACAATGCTCAAAGAGTACAAGTGTCTAGAAATAGCTTCTCAATCTCGGCGTTCGGAGTCGGTATTAAACTGTAGGTCCCCTCCACTCGTGAGAGAACAATAGCACGCACAACACGAGTGGTTGAAGTTAGGCCCAAGTTCACCTCGGACTGTAGCGCCGCAATTATTATTATTATACTAAAACTCATCAAAACAAATCGAACAAGATCCTACGGAAGGCAATTGTTGTCTAAGGATCAATTTAATCCACAGTTAGGTTGCTCAATAATTGACAGAGGTTTGAATCAATTTTGAAACCAATCAATTCCAATATTGGAAGTTGAAGTTGACCTTTTCTTGCATGACTCACTAGCGAAAATTGCTAACTAATAGCTTAATTTCTCATGACAATTGAATTGTGGGATCTAAAGCATTAATTTTTAAACTGTTTGATGAACTTATTTTGCGGGGCTCCCCAAAATAATACTTTGTGTGTCTCCAGTAGGTTGTTGAATCAGCGAGTTATTTATGAGCACAAAAATTCAATGCTTGCAACTTTTGTTAGACTTTTGATTGACAGTTTCGTCAAGTCTCGTTGTAAGCTTATAATCATTGTGTAGATGTACACTTAGGCTACAGGAAATGCGCAAGTTGACCCAAACAAGAACTATGTAGAATGCGCTAGTTGCATTTTTTAGTAATTTCTATAGGCTTCAAAATTGTTCCCACGATAATTACCCTAACAACTTGGCTCATACAAACTTGTGAAATTCTGTATAGCTACTACTTTAGCTGCAATAAAATCTCCGATAAAAATCATTTTCCAAAATTGTTATCGAAAGACGATATCGTTAACTGATTTCCGGTCGAAATAGACGAAATGTCAACAAGAGCAGGATATCCGTTTGTAATTGAGAATATATCGATTTTATTGCTTGGGGATATATACTTACCTCTTTGGTATATTCAATGTTTGAAGCTTTAAGCTATTTTATTCCATTTTCAGTTTAGTTCACAGTTAGTAACACTCTACACCAAACCCAAGAAAATAAACGAAAATTTACAGACAAAAAGAAGCTTGTTCAGGATAGATTCCGAAGGGAGTTATGCCTGCTCATCGATATGTTAAATCAGCAAACAAGCAATACTAACGACGGAAATACTGCTTGAATTGACGCCATGCTTCACACCTCTAAAATTATCTGACCAAAGCTAGATTCACATCAAAGCCTATAAACGTTTGCTCTCGCTCTCTCTCTCTCTCTTAGACACTTTTGTGACAAATACTTCGTAAAAATTTTGACTGATCATTAGACAAAAGAGAGAGAAGCTCATAAAACTGCTGTTTCTAGAACCTTGTTATTAAGTTCTATTTAACATCAAAAATTATCGATTTCTGCTGTGATCATTTTGTTTGTCTCTTCAATAACCGTCAGATAGGAAAGGGTTAATCGAGTTTGCAAGTTATTAAAAATCGAGATTTCCCGTTTTCTTTCTTTTTGATATGTTTCTAATAACTTTAGGAACTAGGTCGATCATTTACAATCTGAAATTTGGTAAGTGAACATTTTATTCAATCAAGAACAGATTTTGAACTGATCGTTACATCGAAATCGAATTTGAATTTTCGACTGTTATTGATTTTTAAAGGATGAAATGGAGCTACAACGGGCAGTTCTAAAAGACCAAGTTACACATATAGTTACTCTCTTTGTACCACTGGTGGCTTTTATAGTCCAAAGCAAGGTGCGCCAGACCACAGTAATGTTGGTGCACACAAAACGACAAGGACCTCAACAAATTTGGTTCGCTCTGTTGAAAAAAAAAAAATAGCGAAAGATTGAGCTAGTTAAAGAGGCTTGTTGCTTGGGGCCAAGGTCCACCCCGAACTGTAGCACCACAAGAAGTAGTTGTTCGAGAAAATCAAATTTGAAATTAAAGCGAATTTAGAAACAAGTTCTCTTTACGTAACGGAAAGTTCTCCTTATACGCCTATATGATATTTTCGTATCATACCTCGGGAATCGACTCTTTCGTGTAAGACATGGAAACGATCACTCAGAACTTAAAGCAATTACCGCTGGCGGGTTATTGGACCACTTCTTTATCTTTTATGGATTCGCGATGTACCGAAAGAAGATATCACTACCCTACACTAGCAACCCTAGCCTACCCTACCCTACCCTAGCAACATTTGCCGATGATACAGTCATCCTATCAGTAAGTGAAACTATTAAAAAAATTACGCAAAAACTGCAAATAGCTCTCAATAAAGTAAGCGAATATACGAGAGACTGGCGCATCGCTCTCCACGAAACGAAATCTGTTCATTTGAATTCCACTTATAGGAAAATTAATCACTTGATAGTCTTCCTAAACTCGGCTCAAATACCTGGGCATGAAGCTCGACGCCAAGTTAAAGTGGAATCCACATGTGAAAATTAAACGTAAAGAACTCGATATTAAATACAGAGAAATTTACTGGTTTTTTGGATGGCATTCCCAGCACAGTACTGAAAACAAATTGCTTCTGCCTTGGATCTCCCCGAAAAGACGGCCACTACGGCCCATTCGACTACTTAGATTCTCAATGGTCCTTACCTTAAAATAATCCTTGTGGGTATCGCACAGCTTAAGTGATCTTTGTTTATTCATCGTAAACAGAACGTATCCATAGAAACAATTTTCCTGCAAATACCAAAACAATTATGTCAGCATTGAGTCAAAAATAGCAAAATCCCAAACTTACATCAATGAACAAAGAAAACTCATCAAAAAGTTGCTTGAGATCTTCTCGATTCCTCAGCAGCATTGGCAGGAACTCTTCCTTATGGAATTCAGCGATCTGCTCAACATTGCCCAGCAAAACGAATTTCTTCCCCCGCAGTCCCAGTGGAAGATCCTTCCTTTTGAATATGTTCCCATAATTTATAATGCCTCTGAGAAGATTCTCCACGTAGGTCTCCTCCGTCTTGATCAGCTCATCCAAAATCGGTTGCACATGCGCTGACAATTTGAAGACGGCTTTCTCTCGAAGCACTGCTTCTTCCTGCTCCTCCTCGCTGCAAAAATACGGATTCAATGAAACCAGAAAATGACACGATTTAAGTCTATAATCTTACCCATGATAATATGATTTGTACTTATTCAAAACGGGACGATTTGTTGTGCCTATTATTTCAGTCTTTGGACGTGGCGTTGATCTGAAGTTTCTGGAAAGAAAGAGTTTGATAGTTTATCAGTTGGGTCCACGTTGAATCGATAAGAGGTTGAATTTAGTTTAATCGAATCTGAGTCATGACTGATTACTTTGAGCTGTTTGTGATAATGACAATCTTATTAAGAATTAAATTCAATATCAAGATATGGCTCCAAAATGAGATAAGTTGACGAGGTCATTTAAATTCCATGCTGCTTGCTAGCTATTTAGGCAAACTTACACATAAAGGTGATATGAGGTAATAAATTCACTAGTTGCTGGTGCAGATAGTGTGCCTGCTGAAATGTTTAAAGCAGCTGGAGATGGTCCGATTGGGCGCATGCACCAGCTCGTCGATTGCAAGACGGCATATGACAGCGTGCATAGAGACGGGCTGTAGCGCTTCATGTCTTGTTTTGACATTCCTGCCAAACTCGTCAGACTGAAAAGGATGATGATGGAGAACTCTCGCTGCTCCATCAAGGTCGGTAACGAACTCACCGAAACCTTCAATTTCAAAAAAGACAAGAAGACGCGCTGTCATGTGAATTCTTTAACATCTTTCTTGAGAAGATCGTGCAAACCTCACGGGCCAACACAAGAGGCACAATCTTCCAAAAGTCTGTTCAACTGCTAGCTTACGCGGATGACATTGACGTGATTGGGCGAACACAGCGAGCAGTCAATGATGCGTTTGCTAGCATTGAAACGGAAGCGGCTAGAATGGGTCTGGGGGCACCAAGTATATGATGTCATCGAGACGGGACGCATAACATCGATGACTTGGCCAGAACGTCTCCATAAGCATTTATAAATTTGAGGTAGTGAAGGACTTCGTCTACCTCGGCTCCGCGGTAAAAAGTACAAACAACATCAGTACCAAGGTTAAGTGCAAAAAAACTCGCCAACCGCTGTTTTTTTTTTGGGGCTCAAAAGGCAATTGAGGAGTAGAGTCCTCTCTCGGAAGACCAAGTTGACTTTGTATAAGACCTTGGTCATCCTAGTCCTCCTTTACGGCGCAGAGGCATCGACAAAGGCGAAACGGATGACAAGGGCAAGTGTATGAAGAGGCTTTGGTCTTTTCGAAAGAAGTCCTTCGTGCAATCTTGGTCCTGTTTGTGTTGATGGCATTTGGTGGAGAAGGTTCAACCACGAACTGTATAGATTATACAGCGATATGAGTCTAGCTAGTGGGCGCCGTAGCGTAGTGGGTTTGAGAAGCTTTTTCTTCACAGTTATACTCTTTGACCATTGTCAGTGAATCGAAAGAGGTGGAGCCGTAAAAGGCGAGTTTTTGGACCTGGTCCTGATGCAATCGCATTCAAGGCACGGCTCGGAAGTCGTGATGATGGGGACATTCGTGCCACGTGACCAAACCAACGACTTCCTCGCGCACTGCCGTGTTTCTTACCCTATCCCGGCGAGTAATTCCCACAACAGCACGAAGAAATCTCATCTCGGCAGCTTGTATTCGCGATCTTCTCCTTTCGGTTATTACCCATATTTCATGATCATAGGTGAGAGTTGGAACAAATACTGCGTTAAAAACTGCTAACTTGGCTTCGACACCAAGCTCGGCCTTCCTGATTACAGATCGACTAAGCTGTTTCAAAATCGACCAAGCTTGACCAATTCTACAGGAAAGCACAGCATTATTCCTCCCATCACTCGTGAAGAAGACCCGAGATACTTAAACTTCTCCACCTGTTTCAATGGGACTCCTCTAACATATAGAGTGCATTGAACAGGGGTTCTGGAAATAATCATAACCTCTGATTTGTCTACGTTAATCTTCATCCGAGCAACAGCACATACGGCCACAAACCTATCTAGCGCGCGTTGAAATTCTATGTGGAAGGATGTGAGGATGATTAAGTCATCTGCAAAAAGAAGATGACTTACCCTCAACTCGCCCAATGTGAAACATTCCTCGACTCCACTGCGCTGTAACATCCAGTCTATATATATAATGAAAAGGAGAGGTAACAAAACGCCCCCTTGGCGAAGTCCAAAACAATAACAATCGAAAAATCAGATTCTAATTCCGAATCAGATGCACTGATCCAGTTGAAAAACTGTTCTTGATCGAACCAAATCTTCGCGTATTAAATTATTGACCTTCAGTCAACGTCGAAAGTGAGTGAACATTCGGTCATCTGATGAAGGTTTATATATTAAATAAAAATGAGGTAGAGCAGACATGGATACATAAAATTAAAGCTTCAAAGTCATACTTTAAAATAAAGTGCATATTACTTTACATAAAGGTAAACATGAAACAATTAATGAAAATTAAAAGTGTAAAGTGCTAAAAGCGGGTTTCAAAAGTGAGTCTATATATGGTTGTTTCAATGACTGTACGACATAAGGGCTAGATTCTATTAAACATTTGTATGAGCATTAAGACCGGCAAATACGAAAACTGAAAACAGCGGTAAATGCATACTAAGTACATTTTTTTCCAAGATCCCTTTTTTAAGGGAGGTGTTCGCTCACTTTTGACGTTTGGTTTTAGCCCCTTTTTTCTTTTGAACTAAATTAACTGCTTTATGTTTAAGGTTATGTTAAATAACATTGTTAAAGTATGATTTCAGAGCTTTTATTTGAGCCACCAATGCCAGGCGTAATCTATTCCGGTCAATTTAGGAGAATATCTTTCAGCTAATGACTGTTTACTCACTTCTGACGCTGAGTGTAGTTCCCAAAATTAATAGAAACATATCAAAAAGAAAGAAGACATGAAATCTCGATTTTTATTAACTTGCAAACTCGATTAAGGTTATTGGAGAGACAAACAAAATTATCGCAGCAGAAATGTTTGCACAGCAGACTTGGATAATTTTTGTTGTTGAATAGAACTTAATAACAAGGTTCTAGAAACAACACTTTTGTGAGCTTCTCATAAAAAAGCTTTTGTCTTATGATCAGTCAAAATTGTTGCGAGAAATTTGTCACAAAGTTCACCTGATGGTCTGATCATCTGAAATCGTGTCACATGTTCGTGCCTTAGAGCGTTTCTTGATTTAGAGCGGAAAATTCTACTATTTACACGCACATTTTGGAATAAATGAGCCCACCGATAAAAAACTTTTTTTTATTCACAAGAAGATGCTAAAAACTGTTGAATCTTTCTTTTCAAAAGGCTGACAAAACCATTTAAGGCACAATTATATGCACGTAAATTGATGGTTTGTTGGCGCCGTGGCCGTGTGGCTTTGTGCGTCGATCCTACGCACTAGACTTTTACAGTCTAGGTTCAAATCACAGCACAAGCAAACAATTTTGAAAAAAAAAAAACAAATTGTTCGCGGCTCTACGTCTTACGAGTCACTGACTGTGCTCAAAGAGTATTGCTGTCCACAAAAAGCTTCTCAATCTGCCGTTCGGAGTCGGCATTAAACTGTTTTTTTTTTTTTTTTTTGGTTACGTCCAAGGATGTGGCAATCTTCGAAAGATACTAATAGCCCATGCTATCAGCATGCACGATTCGCAAACCCAAGTATTCGATTTAGGGAATACGCCTACGTACTAACCCACACCCTGCACTCTTCTACCACTCTCCCAACACTTGCTAATAATTTATTTTTGGCTCAAGAAATCTCAATGAATCGATTTCCCTCATCCCAAGCGATACAAAACCAAAGACAAAAATCTGCTTGAATTTTGCGCGATAAATCGACACGTATTCGCCCGAGTGAACACTTGTATTCACCTTGCAGCTATTCTTTTCAGCGACTACTTTGCTGATATTTTCTCACAGATCAGTTCGAAATACGAAATCCGAGCGAATCTTCGTGTGCATGACCGACGTGTCATCACCTTGTCATCGCGCTCATAAATCAAGCCCACAGCATGTGCTAAAAGTTAAACAAATGTGTGACAATGTATTCATAAACTCTCTCGCTGCTGCTCTGTGACTGTACGTGCATATGACTATTTCAAGGTTGAGGACTATCTCATGAGTCGTTTTCCAGACCAAACACTATGGAATTAGCATGACCTACGCTCTTAGATACACGCCTTCCCAGCCAACAGTAGTGTTCAGTTACGTAGTCTTACATACTGACAAAAAAACGAGTATTTACTCGTTCGTAGAGAAAGTTGTCTATGTATCTGTCTTTATTATGCGACAATTTAACAAGAGAACAACAGCGACAAGCGTTTACTCATTACAGCATTTCACTCCGTGTCTTATGACGTGAATAGGGTTGTACACCTCAAGCGTCGCTGCGCAGTGTCAGGTTGGTTTTTGTTCGGCGTCTGCCATAGAATTGATCAAATTTCTTGTTGATTTGTGACAAATTTATTGTTTTGTTAGTAATTCATTGTCGTTCATTGAACGCGTACTCCAAAGGTTTTCAATTGAACGTGAGGTTGAGAGTGATCGTTCGATTTCTAATAGAAGGTAGCCTCCAAATTGAAAAAAAGTCTCACAATTCCGGTAAATAAAGGTGTAAACAAGTTTCTTCAAGAGAGAATTCTACAAAATATCAATGAAATCGCGAGTTGGCCTTATTGGGTCACGTTTAAATCAATTAAACCTTTTTTTTGAATACAAATAGGGAGCCTTGAGAAACAGCTGGGTTTGTTCTATGCTATATAGGGAATCAACTTGAAGTTGGGTAGAGTAAAAAGGGTCCATTTTGAAACGATTACAGGAATTGGGTCCATTTGCTACCACTTTGCACCGCATCTTGCATTAAGATGTATGTAAGCTCACATGCTTTTGAAAACCCCCAGACCAAGAACAACGCCGTTCTCTTGCTGATTAGGTACCGGAAAGGAATGAACAAGATTACGATTTCTGAGTAATGAGGCTCACTTTCCTTTGTCTAGGAACGTATAGAGAATCCAAGCCAAATAGCTTATGGCTTATGGCAAAAAGTCTGGGGGTGTCATAAAATAATAATAATAATAATGGCGGCGCTACAGTCCGAGGTGCACTTGGGCCTAGCTTCTCAGCAACCACTCGTGTTGTGCGTGCTATAGTTCTCCCACGAGTGAAGGGGACCTACAGTTTAAAGCCGACTCAGAACGGCAATTTTATTTATTTTAAATGCAAAAGAAACTTCGGCTAAAAAATCCCTACAAGTTACTCGTATGATAAGATTCCCATAGAAAAAACCACCATACCAATGAATCAATTACTTCACGAGATTTTGTTCAAATAAATAAACTAGATCAAGATATAAGCAAAGACGATAACAAATATCAAAACTGTGTTACACTGAAGCAGAGTGTTTACTTAATTTTATTTGACGTTTACTTAAGTCTCACGTCGTCGACATCACGTGTCAAGATGCTTTTATCATACGTACTCGCTTGTTTGTTTGTAGATATGGTAGCTCACTGCTTGCGATCATTCCGGCTTATCACGTCATACGGCGAACTTCTATGGATTATGTGATTAGTTCCTCCGCAGTGATGGACGGGTTTTTAAATGAAGTATAATAGTTGGTGAGAAGCTAGGCCCAGGTCCACTTCAGACTGTAGCGCCACCATTATTATTATTATTATTATAATAGTTGGAATTGTTGCAGAAATATACACAAATGTGAATTAAAGGACACTTTCAAACTATATTTGTATTTTTTTGTCATAATCAGCAGTTTTTTTAAATAGCTTTTTTGATTTTGAGTTATAAACAATTTTTTTTAATTTGGAAGAGATGGGAACCTTGGAAGCTTTTTTAGATTTTTACACCATTTTTCGTCTTCAACTGTATCGTTTTCGTTTACTATGTTTACGTGCAGAAATATTTAGAAAAAACTTAACCCTTCGTTGCACTGAGTTGCAGATCTGCAACATACCTCTTTCACTGTATAGAAATTGTATGTTCTCACTTTTTTCCAAGTCAGAGCAATGTTGCAGGCCCGCAACATACCTCTTCCAAGCGCGAACATTTCTCACTTTCTCTATGTGACAATTGGCCCCCGTTATCATTTGTCAAAGTTGTTTGTTTTTGCATAAAGTCGAGATCTATGTTCGAGCTGATTTAATTATTTTTGGGAAATTATCATAAAACCAGTTTTTTTTTCAAAAGAAGTTGTTTTGTTTACAAAGTAAGTTTATATCAGACCTAAATTTTGTGTTTTTGTTTTGTTTTGCAACATAGAAAGGTCGTGGTTAGTAAAAGTCGTATAGTTGTACATCTGCAACAAATGATTTTTGTTAAAAAATTAAATATTATTTTTTTCATAATTTTTTACTTAGTTGTTTTTATGTTTTTTTTAATATTAAATTAAAATAAATTAACGATCACTCTTATAATTGGAAAAGAATACTGCGGATGATAATGCCTTTCAGGCAGAACGATTGGCGAAAAGTCTAAATTCTCACAATCAAGGGGTAATTAAGGTTAAGTCGGTTACGCATCCCTCAAGCAGGTAAAAGAACACCAGTCAGCTTTGAAATAGCTCTGTTTCCAGTCAAACAATATGTATCTACCCGATCAGTACGATTTCGATCAACATTTAACAATTCCCTTGCGAACCTAGTCCGGAAATCACTAAGTAATTTAAAACAATATTCCCTATCTTCTCATACAGCTGGTCAATCTCGGAGGACAAAATTTACGAACACATCAAGCAGGATTTTGGCCAGTAATTTTTTTTTCTCTGAGGTTTTTGAAACACTGTACGGGAGCTCTCAGACTCAAAACTTGTCCATTCTACTGCCATTCAGTGCCGTTAATTTGATCCCAACGGCAAATGGTGACTGGACCAGATTCGATTTCAATAGGATTCGCACCTAACTTGGGGCAGGCACTTAACCAACTGCGCCACCCAATCGTTTGGGCCAGTAATAATAAAGCTAAATCCGAGAAGCCTATTCAGTAAATCCTGAGATCAAATTATTATCCCCCACAAAAGGTTCGGTCGAGGCTGTAAATGAGTGAAGCTTAATTGGAAACTTTTCAAAGACCTCAATGAATTTTTTAATAAAGAAATCAGTTAACCTATTTTTATACAAAGTACAGCGTGCGCCATATAGTGTTCTTTCTTAAATCATAGGTTAGTCTGACACTGACAACTGTTTCCCGCTCGAAATCCTTACAGAAAATCAGTATCATACCTCCGCGGAAAGAAGAGAGTGGTTTAGCGCTTGAACAGCGTTAAGAAATATTGAAAAATTATTTCAAAACCGAGTGCTGTGTAGCCCAAACAGTGCGTTTTTTTTAAATAAAGTTTTGGCCGAAATGAACCACCCACCACAACTGCTGTACGCAAGTTTGTGCAAACATTTCGTGAGACTGGTACGCCAGTGGACAACACTCATAGCCCCCGTCGTCGTACGGTGCGCACAGATGAGAATCTGGCTGCTGTGGCCGAGTGTGTGAGTCTCAATTCACGAACATTAGCTCGCCATTTATAGATTTGAATTTGAATAACGTTTCGGTCCACGGTGGGTCTTACAGAGCCATGTTAACCTTTTTTTTATTGAAATTGAGGGCATGGATTTGGACGAACTCTGGTTCTTGTAGGATGCAACGCGCCAGCCTAGGGATGCAACATCGTTCTTAAAAACATCGATGTTTGAAAACATCGCTGGTTCCACGACAAAAATCGATGTTAAAAAACATCGGTATTAACAACTATACTTCGATGGTTTTCTGTTTTATTTATCTTCTCCATCACACAAATTGTTGGCTTTATTTACGACGCACTGTACCTAAGCAACTAGTACTACTAGTTTTACCAGTTTTAATCCAAAAACCTTCTCCGTCTTCCGTTTCGCTGATGATTGAATTTTTACTTTGTCGCTTATCGGGCCAACGAAAAACCCAAAGTGACGTTGAAGGATCCTACGGTTTAGGAAAGGGTTCCCGAGCGGGCCTTTCATGCATGTTTATATAGCGAGTCGTTTGCTCCAAGTGAACAGACGCTAGTTTGGCTGTTGACACAAGGTCTGCTATGCTTACGCATCCAGGCAATACATGCCGAAACATGAACCCTCTCTGATTAGCCACCGACCCACAGTTCCACAGGAGTTGGATAATCAGTCTTCTTGAGGGTTGCTCGATGCCCAGGGTGTACCACTTGGAAGTTCGAAGTAGGATGTTAGACTAGGAGAGGCTATGAACATCATCCCGGCAAAGTTTAACGAAATGAATGAACGATGTCGATGTTTGACATTTTTGTCGTCGATGTAACGGCGATATATCGGTTATCAAAACATCGATGTTAACATCGATATTTATAAACATCGATGTTTGCAAAACATGAAAAAAAAAATGATGAGTTTATCTGCGTTAATGCTACAAGAAAATTGAACTGAAATATCTTTGATGTTAGGCAAAAGTTTCTTAAGTCAAGAATCATTTTGAGTTTTTGATTGGGTTTAATAACATTTTTTTTTATTGGTATTAACAACTGAAGTCTAGCACAACTTCATTTCAGAGCTTATTTGCCATCATTTCTTTTTTTCGAACACATTTAATCCCGACTTGCAAATAATTAATCTATTTTCAATTTGGTTTTACGAAAAACTACAGTTTCCGACTTAAGACCTTTTTGCCTAACGTCAAAAATATGATATTCATTATGTCAAGAATCTTATCCACGGGAGTATTATCTAATTTATTCACTTTTATAAACTATGGGAAATACATTTTCTTCATAAGTTTTTTTGTTCTTCAAAAAATGATTTCATAACAATTTTGTTGGTGTAGAAAATTATGGTAATGAAGAAAATAGTACCCGGATATACTCATCTTCATCTTTTTCCTTCATTATCAGAGTTCTAAGTAGTGTCTCCTACAAGAGAGACTAGATGGAGCTACAAAATGAAAGGAGTAATGAACATGGACAACGTCAGAACGGTGCTTTTTGTTGCTTTCAAGATCGATTAAAAAAGCTTATAAAATTTAGTACAGGTACTAACTTCTTTTACACATTTTACAATAGTATTCTTGAACTTGAATCTTCATGATTAATTAATAATAATAATAATGGCGGCGCTACAGTCCGAGGTGGACCTGGGCCTCAGCAACCACTCGTATTGTGCGTGCTATTGTTCTTCATGATTAATTGTTCTACGTTTATTTATCGCGCTTCTGGCATCATGTCACAACATACAATAGCTTTCTTTATGTCATAATAGCAAAGGGACGACAGAGTTGGCGTAAAAACCACAAGAAAATTTTGAGTCAAATACCATAAGATTTTATTTAATGAAATAGACCGAAAAGGATAAACATTTTCAATATCTGTGCATATTTACCCAATCAGATCAAACTTTGATGGTTTCCACGAGCTCAGTTCGTAGCGCGAGCTAGATCTTCGTAAGACAACCATTCTCCCACTCAAAGCACTGTAAACCAACGACGGCGTTAACCTAAAATACTTCTGCTATCTACGAACGATTTTAATTTACTGCTTTGCAAAAACGTGGGATCTTCGCATAAAAGTAAAACCTTCTTCCAATTGAAAGGTTATCTTCAGATTTGCCAAGAAATGGCCGCAACTAGTCGGCCATACCAGATTTCAGTTCGTCATCAATTTGAGCTTTTGTTTGCTTTGTTAAAAGAATTCACCTATTTTTGCGATGAACAACTGCGGAGCCATTCGTACGACAAAGTAGCGTTTTATTTATCTGCTCGAGATAGCGTTTATCTGAGCGAATCATTATCTGGTTCTTTAAATAGACGGAACGGGAAATAGTAAGTGTCGGGGTATGGCACACTCGTTTCACTGATTTCCAAATGGGTTTGCTGAGTTTTGCATTTACGACCAAATGGTGTAATCGAGTTGTAATGGTTGATTGATTGACTGAAAGGGGAATCCTTGGAATTAATTATGATACGAATTGGTAGTAAATCTATTTAATGGAAATTTACTCATTTATCGGTTGAAATGTTTGCACATGCTGGTGATGTGTGAATATAGTTTTTAGTGCAGTCACCGTCTGCAGTTCATATGACATGACGAGTAGTTGCGACTTCTATCACCCATGACATGTATTCTAGTAAAGTAACTGCACTAATTGTTGCGTATAGCTCACCAGCTTTTTTATAGACCCCCAGTCTCAGGGGCAGTGCGGTACTCAGAAGTTTAATATTTCTGATGCATATGAAGTAATTCTGAAATGGTTAAGAAGAGAATAAAAACTAATATTCAAGATGCACACAAAACCAATTCAAATTCAGACTCATCACGTTCCAAGCTAAACAAGAATGCATTTGATATTGCACGAAAACGTTTTGCCCACATCTTCTAAATTTTAAAATAAAAAGTTGTTGACGTCTCGGACGTGTTAGTGAGACGATTAGAGAGACGATTATTGGGTCCATCCATAATCACTTTGCACAGTATTAAGATCTTAGCTGGGATTCTTTAAAAGGCCAATTGAAATAAGGATCGAATCTAACAGTGTACATGCAACACCATTCTTTTGCTGATCGAATACCGAAAATGAATAAACAAGATCATGATTTTTTATCCAATATTGCAATTGTCTGCTAAGTAAACATAAAAAACAGTATTTCCAGCTCCAATCAGCTAAAAAAATGTGGAACAACGTCTCCATCGAATATCCCCGTCTTATTGAAGGAATTACGTTATCGGTGTTGACTGAATATTTATTTTTTCTGAAATTTGTCCTTTAAAAAATGAGACGTTTATCTTCAGCTGGACGCAGCAAGATGACATATACCTGTTGAAAAAATGGCTCAATGGCTGGAAGTATGAATTCAATAGGCGCAATAGGTTGTAGGTATGTGCGTCGACCCCTATGCAATAGAATTTCATTCCAGGTCCGATTCCAAGCACTACAAATCGTTTTTCAAAAAACAATGTTCATGACTGAGAATATAACTTCTTCTCAATCTTGTTTTAGAAATTTTCTGCATTGGATTTTTATTTTTTAATTTTTGAAATGAGCGAGTTTGGCTTTGAGCTACTGTAATTCTTGCATTTCTATTGATTTAGATAACACCTCTTCTTAGATGTGAACGGTTTGACCAACAACCTTGCATACTTGGGCACAAGTTCCTTTCTGCACACTCCCCTGAAGGCAGGTTTACTATCTTTTGGTTTTCGGACTTCAACAAAAACCAAATCATCCTTCACCTTTTTTTGTCGTAGGCTTTTGTCACACTACACTGGAGCACTCAGACTCAAAAACTGGTCCATTGTACTACCAGGCAGCAACCTACTTTTACTGAAATTTCATGGTATTCCGAAGGAAGACCAGCAGGCGGTTCTGTGATGAGGAGCCTACATCATCAGCTCTCACCTCATCAGCACCGAATTACTGCCAACTGATCCGAGCAAAGGCGGGACAATGGCAGAGGAAGTACTCTGCAGTGCCATCGTCTTCTCCACAGGAGTCGAAGAGGGTTTCATCACTTAGGCCAAGCACACTTAGGTGTTTGGCGAAGGTGTTGTGCCCCGTTAGTACGCCGGTAAGTTGTCTGCAGTCTTTTCTGTTAAGAGATAACAAGAAAGCAGCGGATTTCTTACAGACGTTGGGAAGCATGCGCTTGGTCTGTCTACATCCTGGAGAGTCATGCTACCTGCGGTTGTGCTCTCGAAAAGTCCATCCGTCGATGGATGCTCTGACCAAGGACGCGGGCAGTCCCAGCGTTGGTTCAGGTCCTGAGAATGCCTCATCTGATCTTCGCCTAGCAAGTTCATTGCCGATCTCATTTCCCGTGATCTCGTGGTGCCCCGGGACCCAGACAAGTCTTAGCGAATTTAAGCTACCGATCAAATTCAGAGAAGACTTGTATTCCTGAACTATCCTGGAAGTGGTTAAAGGGTTGAGCTTTAAGCACAGCTTGTCTGTCGCTACAGACGCAAATACTTCGTCCCTTCCACCTATTCTTCACAATATAGCTCGTAGTTATTAGGATTGCATAGGTTTCCGCTTGGAAAACCGACACAAATTTACCTAACGAGGTATGTAGTCTAAAGTTGTCGCTCTCCACGAAGGCACCAGCACCAGATCATTCATTGATCTTGGAGCTGTCCGTGAAGATTCGACTACATTCCTCTCCTGGCTCAGATTCTGGTCAGAGCCAGTCAGAGTGCAGGGAAAGTCGACTTTGTATGTTCGTCGCAGCTGGAGTGCAGGTGTCCGCGCGTCAGACGGCATATCCATAAGACTGGGGTCAAGGGATATCCTTTATAACAATAATAATGATGGCGCTACAGTCCAAAGCGGTCTTGGTCTTGCTGAAGAACCAACCACTCGTGAGTGGAGGGGACCTAATGCCGACTCCGAACGACGAAATTGAGAACCTTTTTTAGATAGTTAAACTCTTAAGTATTGTCAGCCATGAAAGAGGTGAAGTCGTGAAATTAGAAAATTATTTTGAATTGGACATAAACTGAAAGACTAGTGCGTATGAGTCAATCCACTACGTCATACGTCCACATTGTTTTGGTGGGTTTAAGTCATTTATTTAATTTTTATTTTGTAAAACAAAAGATTAAGCAGCACGATATCCAAGCATTTTTTATCAGCAATCTGCACACACATTTACAAATCGGAAATATACTTATCGTTCATCTACATGAGTCAGAAATGCGCCTAACTTCTTAAAGCTTTATAATCTAACAATTTGTCATTATCGCATTTGTAACGACTATAAAATATGAGCGTATATTAGATGGGGTCGTTCAAGTTCTTTCCACAACCTTCTAACTTACGATAATACTGAGCAGTACTTATGTGCTTTGAAGCATTATCTAACTTCTTTTAGAATCTTTCACTCCTAATCGTGAACAGGTTATTGATGAGCGTAGGAAGAGTCTTTTAATCTAACCTACGTTTGATCTGTAATTTTTATCAGTAAGTATTGTAAGCCCTAAACTTAAAATTAATAAAGAAGAAAAAATTATTCTTTGTGCCATCAATAATCCTATAACTGTGATAAGTTGCATAATGATAAAGCCAAGTTGGTATTTCACCATCAAATTCCTCCACCTTCTTTCTGAAAGTATAATTGCACCATCATTCTTCTTCTTCTTCTCCGAGGCGAACCTGGGCATCAACCAACAAACCCCTCCAGCTGTCGTCAATTACGCACACCAAGTTGATTGAGGTCTCTCTTCACTTGGGTGCGCCACCTTAGCCACCTGTTGCATTGTTCCACAATTCGAACATTCTCCGGGCCGGAGTCCATGAGCTCTACATGGCCTAGCCATGACGCCTGGCTAGCCTCATGTCGCTCTAGAGCCCATACAGTTCGCGGTTGAATCTTCTTCTCCAAATGCCATCAACTCAAACAAGCCCAACGATAGCACTCAGAACTTTTCTCTCGATAAGACCAAGAGCTTCCTCAAACGCTTTCAACATTGCCTCCGCGCCTTGTAGCAGGACAGGGATGTTCAAGGTGTTTTATAAAGCCATCTGTGTCTTTCGAGAGAGGGCTCTACTACTTTATTGCCTTTTGAGCTCAAAAAACATCGTTTGGCAAGAGTTATTTTGAGCTCAAAAAACATCGTTTGGCAAGAATTATTTTACTTGCAATTTCGGTACTAATGGTATTTGTACTGTTTACTTGAGAGAGTACTCGTAGATGAAGTGTTTAACTGCCTATGGTAACGTTGTTGCCAAATCGTCGATGGCGTGTGTCCTTATAGAAGACAACATATACTTCGTTTTGCCCTTATTCACCACTTAAACCATCTAGACCGCCTCCTATTCAATTCCAGCAAACGCCTCATTGACGGCGTGATGTATTTGATGTTAATTCCATCCGCATATAAAGATTTTTTGAAAATCGTGCCTCTTGTGTTGAGTTCTTCACGATCTTTTCAAGAAATATGTTGAAAAATTTGCATGACAGCGCCTCGCCTTGTCTCAAACCTTTTTTAAATTAAGGCATCGGTATCCATCGGCCTTGTTGGAGCAGTGAGATTTCTCCATCGTCATCCTGCTCAGTCTGACGAGTTTGACACGAATGTCGAAACTAGATACTGCTATGCATTAGTCTTCCTTACTCACGCTGTCAAATCCAGGCTTGAAATCGACGAATAGGTGGTGTGTGTCGATTTTGGATTTCACACTGCTGTAGTGTGAAGATTTGGTCGACTTCCCGGCCTAAAACTGTACTGATAAGGACCAGTTTATTTAGGAGAGGTTTCAGGCACTCACCTGGACGCCCTGGCGTAGCGAGTAGGTGCGTCGACTCCTACGCTCGATGTTGTCGGTTCGATTCCCGAAAAAAACACCAAACATTTTTTCACGGCTTCACCTCTTTCGAGTCACTGACAATGCTCAAAGAGTATAACTGTCTACAGAAAGCTTCTTAAAAATCGCCGATGGGAGTTGGCATTAAATTGTAGGTCCCCTCCGCTCGTGAGGGAACAATAGCACGCACAACATAAGTTGTTGCTGAGAAGTTAGGCCCAGGTCCACCTCGGACTGTAGCGCCGCCACTATTATTATTATTCAGGCACTCACCCAAAACGGCAGAGAAGACTTTATAGACGATATTAAGGAGACTTATTCCGGAGTGAAAGAGGTTTCCCATTTTTGTGTATCGGGCAAACAATATTGAGATTCCACTTATTGGGCATGCCGATTATATATTACAGATGACCTGGTGCATGCACCCAACCAGCTGCCTTAAAGAATAACACACGTGTGTCCTTTTCTTCTTCTTCTTCTTCTTCTTAGGGCGCTACAGTCCGAGGTGGACCTGGGCCTCACTCAACATGCCTCTCCAGCCAGCACAATCTTTCGCTAGCTGTCTTCAGTTTCGCACACCAAGCCGGCCCCCACTTGTGTGCGCCACCTTGTACATGGACGTCCTCTGTTGCGTTGTCCCACAGGCTCAGAGTCGAAGACTCTTCGGGCCGGAGCTAAGTTGTCCATACGCTCTACATGGCCTAGCCATCTTAGGCGTTGGATCCGTAGACGCCTGGCTAGACTCATGTCGCTGTACAGCCCATACAGTTCGTGGTTGAATCTTCTTCTCCAAATGCCATCAACGCAAACAGGACCAAAGATCGCGCGCAGAACGTTTCTCTCGAAAAGACCAAGACACTGTTCATTCGCTTGGGATATTGTCCATGCCTCTGTGCCGTAAAGCAGGACTGGGATGATCAAGGTCTTATACAGAGTCAACTTGGTCTTCTGAGAGAGGGCTTTACTACTCAATTGCCTTTTGAGCCCATAAAAACAGCGGTTGGCAAGAGTTATTCTGCGTTTGATCTTGGTACTGATGTTGTTTGTACTGCTTACTGCGGAGCCAAGGTAGACGAAGTCCTTTACTACCTCAAAGTTATAGCTGCCTATGGTGACGTTCCGGCCAAATCTTCACACTGCGGCAGATCCTGGAAAAGATCCAAGAAATGCAGATCGACACACACCATCTATTTGTCGATTTCAAGGCCGCATATGACAGCGTGCATAGAGACGAGCTATACAGCGCCATGTCTAGTTTTGACATACCTGCTAAACTCGTCAGACTGAGCAGGATGACGATGGAGAACTCTCGCTGCTCCATCAAGGTCGGTAACGAACTCACCGAGACCTTCAATGTCAAAAAAGGTTTTAGACAAGGCGACGCGCTGTCATGTGATTTCTTTAACATCGTTCTTGAGAAGTGCAAAACTCACTGGCCAACACAAGAGGCACAATCTTCCAAAAGTCCGTTCAACTGCTAGCTTACGCGGATAACATTGACGTGATTGGGCGAACTCAGCGAGCCGTCAATGATGCGTTTGCTGGCATTGAAACGGAAGCAGCTAAAATGGGTCTGGCGGTAAACGAGGGCAAAACAAAGTATATGCTGTCATCGAGAAAGGACGCACAACATCTACGACTTGGCCAGAACGTGTGCCTTTTTGCTCTTCCAAAAAATGTTCGATGTGCTGTTTTATTGCTGTTTTATTACAACTTTTGGAACCGACGGCAGTGCATTGACTCCCACGCATGATTCGAAACCTCATCGATACCCTTCTGAAACCTTTTTTGCAAAAAAATGATCATTCAATAGTCGGTTTTGACCAAATTTTCCGTTTTATTCCTTCAAAACCGAATAGTTTGCCGAAGGCGAGCATTTTAGCTGAAAATTGAAGGCGAAGAAAAATGTTCGGCTCGAATTAATATGAGGCCTACACTTTTATTAACTTTCAAACTAACTCGATTAAATCTGGAGCCCCTTGGGCAGCTTGAAAGTGGATGAAGATTTATTTGATGGCCTTTCTGATAGCACTTCGATCTGACATGTACTTCTTCTTTTTCGTATGTCGCTACTGTTCGCTACAATTATACTAGATATAATTATATATATATTATATTATATATAATAGATAGTGTCTCGAGAGAGGCGGTGCCGTGAAAATGAAAATTCATGTTCCCGGGTATGAACCATAAACCTTCTCCGTCGGAGGATCGATTGACTTATCCACTGTATCCCAAGCACGTCATTTGAAGCTCGCCTATTTAAAATGGCACAGACATTTAAATTAAATTGAATGTCAGATACTAGCATAACCGGAACGCCGCCGTAGATATACCATTTTGCCGAATGTTTGCAAATTTGCCTCTTATTCGACAGGATATAAAGAGTGGTTTAACCATAACGTACAATCGACTGGATGGCGCAGTTGGTTAAGTTAAGTAAGCCCCAAGTTAGAGGGGTCCCAAGTTCGAATCCCAGTGAAATCGAATCTGGTCCAGTCTTCATTTGCCGGTGGGATCAAATTAACTTCACTGGAGTCGGTTGCTACCTGGCAGTACAATGGACCAGTTTTGAGTATGAGTGCTCCAGTAGTGTTTCAAAAAACCATAATGCACGATGTTGATTGTGAGTCACACCTTAACGTCAAGTTTTTTTGCCCAACTTAATTTGAAATTTCTCTGTTTCAGTGTTTGACAAATTCAACCATGGAGAGCTACACAATTGAGCAGTGCGTTAAGATTGTTGAAGCCTTTTACGAAAATGGGCGTTCAAATCAAAATACATTTCGTGCACTTCCTAATTTTTTGGTCAGTGCGACACATTTGGTCGATTATACCAAAATGGTCGATTATACCAAATGTGTCGCACAAATCGGTAGAATTGTGCGCAAATTTCAGCAAACCGGGTCTGTAGAAAAGCCGATGCACCCACAGAGAGTGACTGTTTGGTGTGGTTTATGGGCTTTCGGCGTCAGCGGGCCGTACTTCTTCGAAAATGAGGTCGGCCAAGCAGTTACCGTGAATGGTGTTCTCTATCGCGAGATGATAATGGACTTTTTGTGGCCAGAAATTGAGAATATGGACCTGGACGACATGTGCTTCCAACAGAATGGTGTCACACAGCCAACGAAACAATAGCTCTTTTGCGCGAGAAATTCAATAGTCGTGTTATCTCACGCCGTGCCGATGTTAACTGGCCGCCACGATCATGTGATTTGACACCGTTGGACTTCTTTCTTTGGGGATATTTAAAAGAGAAAGTGTACGTCAATAATCCAAGAACAATTCAAGAACTAAAGGATGAGATAATTCGGCTCACATTAACGACATTGAACCCCAATTATGTCTCAGAGTCATTGAAAATATGGACCATCGGATAGAGGTATGCCACCGAATCCGTGGCGAGCATTTGGCCGATATTTTGTTTCACACATAATTGTCATAGATCCTTCTATCATAAAAAAATATTAAAATAATTCTCTGAAAACTTTTTGTTTTATTTAAAATTATCATCGTACGTTTTCGTTGGGCCACCCTTTATTATGCTAGAATCACTGCTGAAGCTTATTACATTGCATTTCAATACATTTCGTCGAAAGTGTCCTACTACAGGTTGCCAAAACTGTCCTATAACCTTTTTTTATTTCATCTATATAACCAAGCATTCGTTTGAAACAGACATTCTCGCCTACACCAACTATTACACTTCCACTGACGAATAGCGAGACATTGCTTTCTAAAATCATGAAATCTCAGATGACTCGTCACCATTTTAAATATCTTGAATGGCGTAATCTTCTTAATGACCGCCGTTTCCATGGCATCTGGTGATTAAATGATATATGTACATATCTTTGCGTAAAATGGAACCACTTCTACATCGAATGTCGTGGTGAAATCAAAGTGATTTCTTTTGGAATTCAAAGATTGTTGGCAAGTTCTGTTGTGGAATATTTTTTTTTTTTTGTTTTTTTTGAAAAACTGCTGGAGCACTCAGACTCAAAACTGGTCCATTGTACTGCCAGGTAGCAACCTACACCAATGCCGTTAATTTGATCCCAACGGCAAATGATGACTGGACCAGATTCAATTTCACTGGGATTCGAACCTGGGACCCATCCAACTTGAGGCAGGCACTTAACCAAATGCGCAATCCAGTCGTAAGAAAAGGAAATAGTATTTGTCAAGTTAAACAAATTGTTTATACAATAAAAAAAATTTGAAATTTGACTAAAAAATCTAGATCATTGCCAGACTAAGTTGATTGCGGCGTGTTTTAACATTTCGTTTTGATAAACGCCGCAAAACAGATTCGTCATCGCAGAAAGAAAAGCTCTGACCTTATATTAACTCTTTCCCTTTTTTGATGGCGGTTGGGTACAGAATATTTGAGGCTTAGTGCAATAACAATAAACTTGTTATCTTATTTTATTTGGGCCATAAATGAAGGTCGACTTTTCTGCGAAATCGAAAGGCAGCAAGGGTGTATGTGGACAACTGTAAGGAATTTCACCGAAGCCAGCATAGTGGATGTACGCGCTGATTGTTAAGTCAATCACTGCTTATACTTCAGTGGCAGTAAGCCTCTCAGACAATTGCTAAAAATCATTTAGGTCCAACGTCTGCGTGTTTAGCTGTTACCGGCGCAGTACGTACGACGCCAACCTGCATTTTGGTAGTGTTGTTGGTTTCGTCTATGAACATGGAAAGATTAAGTCTTATAAAAAATGAAAGTGTGACTATGGATCAAATTAGGTTAGGTTAGGTTTGGGGGGCTGCTAGTGAATTCACCAGCACACCTAGACCATGTCGGTCCTTTGTGATATCCACAGTCAGACTACTACCATTGATCGACTGTACCGATAATTTGATCCCCACGGCAAATGGTGACTGGACCAGATTTGAAAACCCGGTATTTGACAATTCTTTTAGGCTGTAGAATAGAATAATCTGAACGATTTCTAATTTCTACAAAAACTGTGAAAGTCCGCAAGAGAGGCAGTCGCGTCGTTCACAAGAACTCTGCCTTTTCACAGAGCACAACTTGGTGAATTTTGTGTCGTGACGTAGGCTTGCCATTGTACAAAATTCAGGAGCTGAAAGTAAACGACCATGTGTTCGCTGAATGGGCTCTGGGGCAGTTGGAAACTGACACTAATTTTCATCGAAAAATCTTCTTCAACGATGGGTACATCAACAAACAAAATTGCCGAACTGGGGACGATACCAATCCACGTGAGAGCCAAGAACGTCTAATGCATCCTGAAAAAATTACTGTTTGTAGTGGACTTTGGGCTAGTGGCGTGATCAGTCCATATTTCTTTGAAAACGACGCGACGTTGGCGAGGCCATCACAGTCAACGGCAAACGCTATGTGCCGATGATAACTAACTTTTTTTGGCCTTAATTGGATGACATAGATACCAACGACATGTGGTTTCAACAGGACGGCCCTACGTACCACACAGCTCTCTCTAGATTCGAAATTCTGCACGAGTGATTCAAGGGGTGTGTCGGTTTGTTGCCACAGCTCTGAAAGGGAAAGGATATGGAGGTTGTAAGGTTTGTTTTCATTTAGATTGGAATCATCTTGTAGAGTTATCATCACTACAGCTGGATATTTCTTTGAGAAATTCAATAAAAGGTCTTCCCAGAGCTCGATGTCTGGCTCCAGCCAGTGCAGGACACAGATTTAAACTGGCC
Organism: Myathropa florea; assembly: GCA_930367185.1. NCBI lineage: Eukaryota > Metazoa > Arthropoda > Insecta > Diptera > Syrphidae > Myathropa > Myathropa florea. Next base: position 107,909,641 of record OV884002.1, read on the forward strand.
CATCTATGGATGGTCAACTTCAGACAATGCACAGATATTCTTTCCCTGACCAATCCTAGCAGAATGGTCACTTCCATTGTTGTCGAACACTGAAATGGGGATCTTTCGAGTTCAAAAGTCTTCTCCTTTCTCAGAAATTTGCTATGTCCTGGAACGTTACTCCATACTGTTCCTTCAACGAAGATATTTCATAGCGACATTCCCCGACTATCTTTGAGGTTATGCAGGCAGACACGATAAGTGGATATGTTAAGTGGTTTAGAGTAAACAATCCCCCCTATTCTACAGTCCATTTTTGAACCGTCAATGTATACATCCACGTCCCATGTATTTCTACTTACTTACATCGGTACTTTTTGCGAAGTCAAGCTTGAGGGGGTGGTGTAATCACCTGTGTCAACTATGAGCTCTTCTAAAACACTACTGTGGCCAAGCGGTTTAGCATGAGACTCTTTCAGTCTAATTGCGCCGTGTGCTGTGACTTTGTGTAATGAATCTATTTGAAAATTGACTTTTTTCTATCTACAAAAGCATCGCAAATCCCATTTCCGTGCATGAAGCGCTGGAGCTTGAAAATAAGTTTGAGAATGTCTTGAATCTTTCAGCTTATGAATCAGCAAGCCGAACAAAAAGAAAGTAAAGGATGACCGGATAGCAATGACAGTTTATCCAATTGTTATGTTTCAGCAGCTGTAAAAGTGAACAATGACATTCAGTAAGGATTGCGAACGCGGCTATGATTAGTCCCCTTCTCTCCTATGCATCGGTCGTTTGGTGGAATAAGCTTTTGCGTAAATACGTAACTGTTGCTTTTACCAAGATTCAAAGAACGGTCTGTCTCGCCTGCATAGGGGCCTTCCCTAGTACGCCTGGCTCTGCTTTTGATGCACTGCTGAATCTCCCCCCCTAGATATCCACATCATGGGGTGTACTCTCAAGGCTATCTTCCGTTTAAAAAGAAGTGGTTTTTGGTACAACTCGCACTGGAGTTTCGATGACCTTGCGCATCGCATTTCCTTTGACCCCAGTCTTATGGATATGCCGTCTGATGCACGGACGCCTGTACTCCAGCTGCGACGAACATACAAAGTCGACTTTCCCTGCACTCACGACTGGCTCTGGCCAGAATCTGAGCCAGGAAAGGAATGTAGTCGAATCTTCACGGATGACTCCAAGACCAATGAAGGATCTGTTGCTGGTGCCTTCGTGGAGGGCGACAACTTTACTGCACACCTCGTTAGGTAAATTTGCGTCGGTTTTTCAAGCGGAAACCTATAATAATAATATAATAATAATAATAATGGCGGTGCTACAGTCCGAGGTGGACCTGGGCCTAGCTTCTCAGCAACCACTCGTGTTGTGCGTGCTATTGTTCTCTCACGAGCGGAGGGGACCTACAGTTTAATGCCGACTCCGAACGGCGAGATTGAGAAGCTTTTTTCTAGACAGTTATACTCTTTGAGCATTGTCAGTGACTCGAAAGAGGTGGAGCCGTGAAAAAATGTTTGATGTTTTTTTTCGAGATTCGTCAGTTCGACCTCGAGCGTAGGAGTCGACGCACCTACCCACTACGCCACGGCGGAAACCTATGCTATCCTAATGGCTACGAGCTATATTGTGAAGAAAAGGTGGAAGGGGCGAAGCATTTGTGTCTGTAGCGACAGCCAAGCTGTGGCCTTGCTCAACCCTTTAACCACTTCCAGGATAGTTCAGGAATACAAGTCTTCTCTGAATTTGATCGGTAGCTTAAATTCGCTAAAACTTGTCTGGGTCCCGGGGCACCACGGGATCACAGGAGAGAGAGAGATCGCCGATGAACTTGCTAGACGAGGATCAAATGAGGCATTCTCAGGACCTGAACCAACGCTGGGACTTCCCGCGTCCTTGGTTGGGGCTTCCATCAACGGATGGACTTTTCGAGAGCACAACCGCAGGTAGCATGACTCTCCGGGATGTAGACAGACCAAGCGCATGCTCCCCCAACGTCTGTAAGAAATTCGCGGCTTTCTCATTATCTCTTAACAGAAATGATTGCAGACAACATACCGGCGTACTAAAGGGGCACAACACCTTCGCCAAACACCTAAGTGTGCTTGAGACGATGACACTGCAGAGCAGTTCCTCTGCCATTGTCCCGCCTTTGCTCGGATCATGTGGCAGTAATTCGGTGCTGATGAGGTGAGAGCTGATGATGTAGGCTCCTCATCACAGAAGCGCCTGCTGGTCCAGACCATGAAATTTCAGCAAAAGTAGGTTGCTGCCTAGTAGCACAGTGGACCAGCTCCAGTGTAGTTTGACAAAAACCTCCGACAAAAAAAAAAGATTGCGATTTCATAATGCATCGTTTCGCGCTTGCCGAACGTGCGAAAATTATTAAAAAATGTAGAAAATCCGGTTCATACACAACGTACATTTTATCGTGACGTTCGTCGTCATCATGGCTTCGGTGTGCAGACTGTTCATCGCACCATGGAAAAGGTTGAGCGTGAGTACACTCTCTTGGCCCTTAAGCCACCAACCAGGCAGAGATTGGTGCGGAATGAAGAAAACATAGCCGCCGTTGAAGCCAGTATCAAAGAAGAAAGAGGAATATCGATTCGGCGCCGATCAGCTGAATTGGAAATCGCCAGAGCCGATTCGGGGTTTTTTTTGGACTACATCCGTATGCGATTGTGCTGACGCAAGAATTGAAGCCGGACGGACTCAATACCCTTAGTTCGGTAATTGTGCGATGGAAATGTTGGCCGGACATTCGGAATTTGGTCAAAGATCATCATTTCGGAAGAGGCCCACTTTTGGCTCAGCATGTCAACAAGAAAAATTGCCTTAATTGGACCGAACACAATCCACATGTGTTCGACCGACCATCAATGCATCCACAAAGATTGACTGTTTGGTGCGGTTTATGACACGGCTGCGTCATCAAACCTTGTTTCTCTCGAAATGATGAAGTTGGCACTTTTCCTGTCAATGGTCTCAGATATATCGAAATCATCGATAAATCCGAAATATGGTTCCAGAAAGACGACGCGGTGCTACATACATGCACTACAAGCGAAGGAACGCTCAAAATGTTGATGGATAACGTCCCACGGCTAGCGTTCAACAATTGGCCGCCGCCATCAAGCGACTTAACATCACCCAACTTTTTCCTCTATGGCCTACATCAAGTTTATAGATTACGCTAATAAGTCAACCAACGAGCTCGAGGCCAACATTCGAAACGCTGTTACCAAAATAACGTCGCACATATGGACCGAATTATCAAAAATTGGACAGACCGCTTGAAACGCTGTCAGCGAAGCCAAGGCGGCCATTTGAGCGATGTGCTATATAATGGCATGAATATAGCTTCAAAATAAAGCCAGAATCAATTATATATCTCACACCGCTCTTGTTGCATTTCAATTTCTTTTCCTATCTTTCTGATCTAGTCACCCTGTAAATGGCATTGTCACTAAAGTCAAGGCCAAAAAGGGAAAAAAAAAAACTCCCTGACACAGTGTCAGCAAACAAATATTTTGTTATGACGTCCATAAGCCCATTTTCGATGACTTCGATTTCCGAAAATTCAATTGGCTCATCGAAAAGCACTTCAAACCTACATCATCCATTATCGTTTCCCGATAGTTGATGGGCGTCACTTCGTCCCTAAAGCACCAAGGCATTGCCTAGTGACACATTGAGCCGTTGACAAAAGGTTCTTTTTTTTACAAACTCTCTTATCGCTTCGATGAAAAACACAAAAAAAAATTTTCGATAAGATAATCGCGATATGGTGCGCCTTAAGCAAGAATCGGTCAATGACGGGTTTGGTAAATAATTCGATCTCACCTTGGAAAGTCTGAGGCACGTTTCTTGAAGACGTTTACACCGTCGTCGACGTAATTTGCTTTCATCGGTTGGACAGTGTCGTCTTCCTCTGCCTGAACTGCAATTTCCTCCACTGGATCGCTGCTGTTCTGGTTGGGGTTTTCGTCTCCCGCAAGTGTACAGGATTCAACCACAGCCTCGTTTGGTACCTCCAATCCATCGTTCGTGCTTGTTTCCCTCGACAGGGGAGGCGAAGAATGAGGTGGTGATGTAGATGGGGGCGGTGGTGGAAGCTCATGTTCACCCTCGTCATCGGAGTCGAATTCGTCATCACTGAAACTGTCCACTTCGTCCTCAGAAGCGGCTTCATGAATACTCGGGTTCGCCTCCATTGACTGCTGTGCGCGCCATCCAGAGCCATTTGTTGGCTTATACTGCGGCATTTTGAAAATGATCTGTTCCTCACCGTTAAGCTCCTCGAATTTTTGCCTCAACTGTCTAACTGATGCACGCTCGATCTCCTCCAGGGACAGACGCTGGTCCAGCTTGACGAGAGACGGTTCGCTGTGCGAGTTCAGTTGGAGTTGCCGGAACCGCACACGTTGGAGCTCCTCCTGATTCCGCTCCATCTTGGCAAATGAGCGCTCCTTAATTGCTATGGACTCACTCTGCGAGTTCACCGAGTATGAATACTGAAGCGATGACGAGGATGTTGATGACCGCATGCTGGCGTTGTCGGCGCTGCCAGTGCTTTCCACGCTGACGCGACGACCCTTCGAGTAGCGACGACTCTTGTTGCGCTCGCGGATGAAAGGAATCGGTTGATCGTCCTCCATTGTTGAAACGTCAACGGCGGCAATCTTGCACGAGCTTATCGGATTTTTTCAAGGACCTCACGCGATCTGACTCAATCTCGACACGCACACACACAACACGCGACGTTAGCCTACCGATCGACACAGGACATTTACAGCGAGTTCGAAAACGCGAGTCTGGTGTGTGGATTGCCCAAAATACTAGCGCCCCCGCGAAGCTCTTGGTCTATATTTACACTTCTTTTTGACGTTTCCTCAATAAATGTTTGGTTTTTGACACGGCGCCCGCCACACGACAGCTGATGAAACAGAAATCGACACTGATTACCCCCGCTGTGAGGGGCTGCACTTAGCGAGATCACTTCGGCACGAGTTTTACGTCACGGACACTTTGCACTGCACGGAGACTACGAGATGTCAGTCTGCTTGATGATCACCTGCCTTCTGTGCTCTCAACAGACGCGTTTCACTGGTGTTTTGCAGTTCTCCAGGTCTCCAAGCTTTTTTTCACGCCAAGTTCACGCGAAATGATCTCTCACTCTCGCGACGGCGAAAATCACAAAATTGAAAAAACTTATTCGCGAACAGAGGAAAACTCTCGTAAATGACAGAAAATGTATCTGCACGGGGTTTATCTGAAGTTTGAAGTGTTCTGCGCACTTATCACCGTCAATGATTAGTTAGTCATCATTTCGCACACTTACTCGCTCTCTCTCTCTCGGTGTAGACTCGGTGACATTGCTCGTCTGTTGAATTCTATTTTGTTGTTGTTGTTGTATAGATAAGAGGGCGATAATTAAGCTTAAGTAGTTACTTGTGTTTGTTGATGAAGTAAGTTTGGAGGGGTTTGGTACCGTGAATGGAGCGGCTGTTTGCAGTTCGCTTTCGAATGCAAAATGAAACTAATTGTGGGCTCGGATACCTTACCGGGGTTTACCTTGCCGTTTGGGTGGCGAGGCTTCTCTCGTGGATGTGTGTATGTGTGCAATTAGCTTATCACGTTATCTTTAAATAGCTGTTAAGTTTGAAGCGATAGGGGCTTTTATTCTCCTGAGAAAATGAGAGCTCTAAGACGTTATGCAAGGGACTTGATATGGGGATGTGACACGGGGGAGAAATGGATACATTTTAAATGAATTAAATGTTGGAATACAATTGGAAAAAATGACTTGCATTTGTAGAGCAGAACATTCGCATGCAAATTTTACACTTTCAACCGCTCATCTGGTGGTCGATAGGAGTACTAAAGCAGATTTTGTGTCCGTGATTAGCACTACACGTAGCTGTAATACTAATGTTACCAATTTTTCTGTTCGTGGTTGTTGGACATGATAGGTTGGAGCGAATATTGGATGTCTGTTATTTATTTACAGAATAATGTAGCAGTGGCAGTGATGCCGTTGCTATTAAAGAATGTAATTTTTAATACGTGTTATTTATATTTTCAACAAATTTATGAGCGTACCAAATTTGAAATCTAAAAGATATCAAAAGGAAGGAAAACACAGAAAAACGTTAATAAAATTACTACAACTAAGGAAATGTAAGCTGCTAGTGCAGCTGCTGGAGATGCTGGAGATGATCTTTTTGGACGCATGCACCAGCTCATCTGTAAGATATGGTCGGAGGAAAGCATGTCCGATGAGTGGAATCTCAGCATGTTCTGCCCTATCCACAAGAAAGGAGACCCCTTTGACTGCGCCAACTATTGGGGGATAAGTCTCCTTAACATCGCCTATAAGATCTTTTCTGCCATTCTGTGTGAACGCCTGAAACCTTTCGTCACCAATCTTAAGTCCGTTTCAGTACGATTTCCGGCTGAGAAGATTCACCATCGATCAAATCTTCACACTGCGGCAGATCCTGGAAAAGACCCAAGAAACACAACCTATTCGTCGAATTCAAGGCCGCATATGACAACGTGTATAGGGTTTTGACGTTCTTTCCAAACTCATCAGACTCAGCAGGATGACGATGGAGAACTCTGCTCCATCAAGGTCGGTAACGAACTCACCGAGACCTTCAATGTCAAAAAAGGTTTTAGACAAGGCGACGCGCTGCCATGTGATTTCTTTAACATCGTTTTTGAGAAGATTGTACAAAACTTACTGGCCAACACAAGAGTTACGATCTTCCAAAAGTCTGTTCAACTGCAAGCTTACGCGGATGACATTGACGTGATTGAGCGAAAACAGCAAGCCATCAGTGATGCGTTTGCTGGCATTGAAACGGAAGCGGCTAAAATGGGTCTGGGGGCCCCAAGTATAGTGAAATCTCCCATAGCCGGACAGCGACGATAGCAGCACTTTTGTCCGGCTATGGGAGTTGTCCGTTCATGGGAAAAAATAAAAATAAAACTCTATTTTTTAAATAAATATTTAAAAAAAATATAACAAAAATTAAATTATTTCTACTATAATTCAACATTTAACAAAAATAAACAGGGTAAGTGCGAGTTGAGTGTGGGCGCCGTGGCCGTGTGGGTTCGTGCGTCGACCCATGCGCATTTGACTTTCACAGTCTAATTTCGAATCTAAGTTCAGACAAATAATTTTTCAAAAAAAAAAATTGTTCATGGCTCCACCTCTTTCGAGTCACTGACAATGCTCAAAGAGTATAACTGTCTAGAAAAAGCTTCTCAATTTCGCCGTTCGGTGTCGGCATTAAACTGTAGGTCCCCTCCGCTCGTGAGAGAACAATAGCACGCACAACACGACTGGTTGCTGAGAAGCTAGGCCCAGGTCCACCTCGGACTGTAGCGCCGCCATTATTATTATATTATTATAAGTGCGAGTTGAACTCGTCGATTTTTAACCGTTATTGGCCAATATCTTTAAAACTTTTTGGACCAGATTGTCCGAAATTTTTAAACAGTTTAGTTTAGAAATACTGCGGCAGATCTAGGAAAAAACCCAGGAACAGCAAATCGATACCCTCCACCTTTTCATCGATTTAAAGGCCGTGTATGACAGCATCTATAGAGACGAGCTATACAGAGCAATGTCTAGTTTTGGCATCACTACCAAATTCGTTCGATTGTGTAAGATGGAGAGTTCATGCCGCTCCATCAAGTTCGGTAAAGACCTAGCCGAGAACTTTGATGTCAAAAACGGATTCAGACAAGGCGACACGCTGTCATGCGACTACTTCAACATCATACTTGAAAGAATTGTGCAAAACTCGCTCGCCAACACCAGGGGCGCAATCTTTCAGAAGTTCGTCCAACTACTAGCAGGGGGGACGCATTAAAAAAAAATGTGTTGTTACTTCAGATCAAAAAGTGCTGAAGCAAACCTCCACCTCATTTCAAAAGATCTGTCGATTGATATAACACTCGAGGTGGTGTGTCAATGTTTCAAAATCAACGGTAACTTCACCTTTACGGGAGCCGCCCCCTAATAGCGCCACTTTTTAAATTTGAGTGCATGGGCAATGATATCTAGGCTTGAAGTACCTAATTCCAAAATTTCATGCCGATATCTTTATAAATGTAGGAGATAAAAAAGTGTGACACACAGAAGGACGGATACACCGAAATTATAGTCTCCGTTTTTGTAGACGGAACCTTAAAAACGAAGGAATCTTTTGAATCAGAGTCCTTGCTCCAATGGACGCTGTGAGAAGTGGCATTATAGTCTAACAAAAATGTATGATTTATCTTAATGATGAACTTCTCCCTCCAGAATAATAATAATAGTAATGGCGGCGCTGCAGTCCGAGGTGGACTTGGACCAAACTTCTCAGCAACCACTCTTGTTGTGCGTTGTTGTGCGAGTGGCGGGGACCTACAGTTTACTGCCGACTCCAAACGGCGAGATCGAAAAGCAGACAGTAATACTCTTTGAGCATTGTCAGTGACTCGAAAGAGGTGGAGCCGTGAACAATTTCTTGTTGTTGCTTGTTCTGGGACTTGAACCTACACTCTAGTGCGTTGGGATCGATACACATACCCACAAAGACGCGGCGCCCCCAATATTATGCGGTTGCTCTCTAATAAAACTCAGACAATTTCTCCATTTATTTTTTTACTTCGTTTGCGACAGTAAAAAATGTTTTCAGGCGAATAGTACGATTTTATGAAAGTATACGATAGCCACGATTGTGGCCGCCGCGGAATATTGGGTGAAGTCCGTAATTCGATTCCGAACACAAAAACTTTCAAATTTACGACACTACCTCTCTCGAGTAATGGAAAATGCAAATGGACTATACAGTACAGCCTCGCTAGTCTGAACACTCGCTAGCCCGAACACTTCAGTAGTCCGGACACCTCTATATTTCGGACACTTTCAAAATGTTACCTCTACAGTCCGGACAGGGTATTAAAATGTGTACAGTCAGCGTCAAAAGTGAGTGTACAGTCATCGGGAGAAAGTTCATCCTCAAAAATAAAATATACCAGCAGGAGCTACGGTTAGAGAATGGCTACTTTATAATACACCAAAGCAATTGGATCATCCTCCCCAATCACCAGATCTAAATCACATCGAACATCTAGGGGAAAATTTGGACAGGCAGATAAGAAAACACCCAATAACATCAACACAGTCACTACGGGATGCATTGGTAGAAGAATGGACAAGAATACCAACGAGCGTTACAAGAAAACTTATTGAATCCATGACTCGAAGAATAGAAACAGTAATAAAGTCCAAAGGAAATAATACAAAATATTAATTACCATTTTGTCAATAATTTAAAGCTTTTTAAAAATAAGTGTACACTCACTTTTGACGCTTGTTTTTTGCCCATTTTTCTTATAAATTGATTTAATTACTTTATGTTTACAGTTTTTTAAAATGAAATTTAGTGTTTATTGAAGTATGAGTTAAAACCTTTAATTTGATGTGCCCATGTCCACCGTAGCTCCTGCTGGTATATTTTATTTTTGAGGATGAACTTTCTCCCGATGGCTGTACACTCACTTTTGACGCTGACTGTATATATTTTCACTTGACATACATATGTACATATGTATGTACATAGAACAACATATATATGCATATATGTATGCACATAGAACAACATATATATGCATATATGTATGTTCATACAATTATGGGAATTCCCCTACTAGATGTGTCGCTTGCAGTCGGCTATTGATTCTTTTCGATTTGCAAGGTTACGTATGTGTCTGTTGATTTTACGTGCTCTGTTGTATGTATATTATTTCATGGCGAGCCTTCTCAGTTTCATTTTTAAGGTTCCGTCTACAAAAACGGAATAGTTTGGCAACGTCGTTTGATATTCAGAAATCATCCATCAATATTATGGGACCTTCCCCGTGCGAGTTCAACTCGTACTTGCCCAGTTTTTTTTGGAATACATTTAATCCCGATTTGCAAATAATGAATCTATTTTCAATTTGGTTTTACGAAAAACTGCAGTTTCCGATTTAAGACCTTTTTGCCTAACGTCAAAGATTTGTAAAATTTGTGAAAACGAAAACGTACCCGACGATTGAAATATCAGCTTCATACGTACAATTAATTCATTAAATTTTCAATTAATTTAGTATTTAAATTGAACTAATGCCAACTGTTTTACACAGTCATTGAAGACAATTATTTGCCACTATATGTAATTATATTGAAACTTGCAATTGTTTTTTCGTGCACCAATTAGAGGTTACATTTATAAATCTACGCAAAGTACACAATTTTTTATACGATTTCAAAAATTATTTATTTTTTGTAAACTAGAAATATAGACTTTTCAGAATTTATATTGGATGTTATGCCTTTGAAAACAAACTTTAATGAATTTGAAGAAATTGGTTGATTTCACTTCTAGTTCCAAAGAAAATTAAGAACATTCATTGACGAATTTTGATATGGAGGGTCTCTTCGAAATTTTCGTGTATGCATATATCACCCTACGTGATGTGACTTGGCGCGGAGTTATGTGACATGGCGTGATGATACGTAATATGTGATATTATATGACGTGATATGAGATGACGAGACGCGACATGACATGACATGACATGACATGACGTGACGTGCCGTAACGTGACGTGACGTGAGAGTGACGTGAGCTGACGTGAGGGTGACGTGAGGCTGACGTGAGGTGACGTGAGGGTGCCGTGAGGTGACGTGAGGGTGATGTGAACTGACGTGAGTTTAACGTGAGGTGACATGAGGGTGACGTGAGCTTAACGTGAGGTGACGTGAGTTTAACGTGAGGTGACGTGAGTTTAACGTGAGGTAACGTGAGGGTGATGTGAGGTGACGTAAGTTTAACGTGAGGTGACATAAGGGTGACGTGAGTTGACGTGAGGGTGACGTGAGGGTGACGTGAGTTTAACGTGAGGTGACGTGACTTTAACGTCAGGTTACGTGAGTTTAACGTCGCATTACGTCACGTCATTCTATGCCATCTCACGTCTTTCGACGCCACGTCATATCACGTAGGATGGAGTTAAGCGTGATATATGCATACACGGAAATTTCGAAGAGACCCTCCATATCAAAATTCGTCAATGAATGTTCTTAATTTTCTTTGGAACTAGAAGTGAAACCAAACAATTTCTTCAAATTTATTAAAGTTTCTCTTCAAAGGCATAACATCCTATATATTTTCTGAAAAGTCTGTATTTATAGTTTACAAAAAATAAATGATTTTTGAAATCGTATAAAAAATTAAGCACTTTGCGTAGATTTGTAAATGTAACCTCTAATTGGTGCGCGACAAAAAAATTGCTACGATGACGTTGACCAATGACAATTCCATGCTGTGATCGACGATGTGATTTCTTTAACATCGTTCTTGAGAAGATCGTGCAAAACTCACTGGCCAACAAAAGAGGCACGATCTTCCAAAAGTCCGTTCAACTGCTAACCTACGAGTACGTGGATGACATCGACGTGATTGGGCAAACACAGCCAGTCAATGATGCGTTTTCTGGCATTGAAACGGAAGCGGCTAAAATGGGTCCGGCGTTAAACGAGGGCAAAACCAAGTATATGCTGTCATCGAGAAAGGACGCATAACATCAACGACTTGGCCAGAACATCAGCATAGGCAGCGAACACTTAGAGGTAGTTAAGGACTTCGTCTACCTTGGCTCCGCAGTAAACAGTATAAACAACATCAGTACCGAGATCAAACGCAGAATAACTCTTGCCAATCGCTGTGTTTTTGGGTTCAAAAGGCAATTGAGTAGTAGAACCCTCTCTCGGAAAACCAAGCTGACTCTTGATCATTCCAGTCCTTCTTTACGGCGCAGAGGCATCGACAATATCCCAAGCGGATGAACAGTCTCTTGGTCTTTTCGAGAGAAAAGTTCTGCGCGCGATCTTTGGTCCTGTTTGCGTTGAGGGCATTTGGAGGAGAAGGTTCAACCACGAACTTTATGGGCTGTACAGCGACATGAGTCTAGCCAGGCGTCTACGGATCCAACGCCTATGATGGCTAGGCCATGTATAGCGTATGGACAACTTAGCTCCGGCCCGAAGAGTCTTGGACTCTGAGCCTGTGGGACAACGCAACAGAGGACGTCCACGAACAAGGTGGCACACACAACTCGAGGGGAACCTCGGTCGGCTTGGTGTGCAAAACTGGAGACAGCTGGCGAAAGATCGTGCTGGCTGGAGAGGCTTGTTTAGTGACGCCCTCGGATTGTAGCGCCCCAAGAAGAAGAAGAAGATCGACGACTCAAAACGATGATGAGTGTTAATTTCAACCCCTAAATGCCCAACAGCATTGTACACACCGCAGGCATGAGCAGTGATTGGATATGATGGAAGGGATTTTCTGTCTAAGATACATTTTTTTAGAGATATAGGATGGCTGTTTGTTTGGTTGTATGCACGAATGTAGTAATGAATGGTTGATTTGGGTTCAAGTTAGAAGAAAATTTGACTCAAATAACTTGAATTTTCCGCCCGATATTCAAAAATGCTTCCATCAACAAATATTTATGCGACTGAACCTTCGCCGTGCGAGTACAACTCGCATTTGCCCAATTTATTTCTCTATAGTCCGGACTTTTCGCTATTCCGGACACACCCGAAACTTTATGCGTTCGGACTAGCGAGGCTGTACTGTAGTTGTAAAAAAAACTTCTCAAACTTCTACGTTTGGAGTCAGTCATCTCCAGTCGTGAGACAATAGCACACACAGCACGAGCGCTTGCTGTGGAAGCTAGGCCCAAGTTTATCGTGGACTGTAGCTCTACCCAAAGAAGAAGGAGAATGATTCTGGATTTTTACAATGGTTAAGCCGGTAGAGATGTTCAAGAAATTCTAACATCAATTAACAAAAAAACTACAACAACACACAGAGGTTGCGAAGAGCCAAGTAACATCGTTTCAATAACTTGAAGTAAGTTTTTATCACTGGCTTTTTATTCTGCTGAAATAATGGCAATCGTTACCAGCCTAACAAGGTTAGCACTATATAAGTCGCCACCCACTCTTTCAAAACAACAGGCAACCATAACCTACCCACCTTACCTGACGTGAGAGAATCCCTTACAGTATCAGCATGTGGGCAACATCCTCTGGGAAGGTGAAGGTAATCAACGCGATAATGCGAGAATTCGTTCCGACAGTTTTATTTTGTAGGCCGATCGTCGCTTCCTTCTTCTCATGGCAAATCCAATTTTCATCACCAACTGGGTGTAGGCGAAAACTAATCGAGCCCCCTAGTCCCATCACTCTGGCACATCATTGGCATCTGCATCATAAGACATTCAACTGAGGTGCAGAGACAATTGAACTCAGGCCACCTCCACGATGCAATCGGAGACGGCGGTGATTCAGAGCACCGCCATCAGTAGAAACGTTAGACACTGAAATAGACACCGACAGCTGCCGTCGCCAACTAGGTACATCGCCACCCAGCCGACATCACAGACGTCTTCATATCGAATGGAGAGATAATTAAGCGGAGTCCAGACATCATCAGATCAATGGACCGTGTTGGTGCAAAAATGCCCCTGTCAGTGCGATCTGCGGGAGACATGGAGTTTCTACTTCATGCGCCAATGGTGATCTGGAACGAAAGCCGGCTCGCAACTCGTGGGCATTGATTCGACACAAAAAAATTCTTCATCGTCACAACCTTCAATTACGATCCAATTAAAGGAGGAAGTAGGACTTCCTTGCGCGGGCGTTCTGCACAATAAAACCGCCGCAGCCCGGGGAAGGGACCGCGCCGAGGATGATTCACTGGCAATTGCAATAAATTAGCAGCATATCTGTATCTGCGAACATAAATATGTTGAATGCAGTTCGAGACCCTAAACGATACATTTCGTGGCCATTCATTGAGGCATGACGACCACACTGCATAGGGAAACTTCGCCTTGGCGTGGCGTGGGAGCGCGGCAGACGAACGTCCATATACCGTTCAAAGGAAGACACCCAGAGTCGGTGAAAAGACGACCGTCATTCGCTGCTTAACGAAATGATTGCAACAATTTGTCATGGTTCCCGCCAAGTAGCTCACGCGCAAAACCATTGTCCCAAAAATAAACTCGATAAACGGATGCTACTCAAAGAAGTCACCCGCCAAGCGTAGCCAATCAGTTGTGTCATTCAGTCAGCGATACACGTACGAATACTCGTACACACACCGTCGCGACGGTCAGTAGAATAGAAGATTTACTTTTTCTATTTTTAATTGAATAAATTGCACGAGAGGACTGTCGTTCCACGGTTGTATGGTTGCCCAGCCCGCGCCCACCACAAACTTTCCCGACAGCAGATCAGCCTTAGCTCGGCGTTATTAAGTAAGAAACTTTGCATCGAATTAAATTTAATTGAAGGCAAATTACGGCGAAAATTCATTTGTATCTGTGAGAGATTTGTCAAGGATTTGTCTGCGAATATGCGAGGAATGTCTCTTAGTGCGGTGGGGCACTCGTTTCGGGTATGCCACTGACTAAGTGGGTAAGTGGTTTGGGATGGACTTGCGGGATTCCAAACTCTTTAAGCAAGTTGCTGCTCTCGTATGTAATAAGGATGGAGGCGGATCACATTCAATTGCTCTTACTAATCAAGAGACACCTACAACGATTGCTAGTCCCACAGGGGATATACTCGCATGTACCTCCTCCTTTTCGTGATTGAGAACTTTCATTTGGCTGACTGGTTTAAGTGGTCTTAAGTTTGGACAGAGGTTTAAGAGTGCACAGTGGAAATATAACAGGTGGTGAGTGAGCTCGCAATTGCAACAATGTAGCTTGCTCTTGGAAATATGTATATGCGCAATAAAATAAAAGGTCTTTGATGACGTCCCTAGTCTCCAAGCTTTTCTAGTAGATAAATTCTTTCACCTGCTATGAAACATATGGGCCAATGAACTACTTTTGTTGATAGAAAAGGCAGGGTGTACGATGGAAGCTTATACGGACGACAATGCTGTACCAACCTCGGGAAGATATCATTTAGTGTTAAGGGACCTAAAGTAGAACGCCACTGTTTTTGTGGACGAAGAGTAATGGTCTTGGCGTCAACGTTCATAAAACGGAAACTCTCCTCTTGTTACAGAGAGGTTGGCTGGGCCATGGTGACGGTGAGTAGGACGGCGGCACGCTTACGGTTGCACGGCTTAGCTGGTCGGACGGGGTGGTTCTTGACCTCCCACTCGTACCACCAGGCTACCGCAACACTCTTGACACTGGAAATATAAAATCCTTTTCATCTACCCTCTAATCATCAGCTGTGTCTTCTCTGATACTCCTTAATACCTACGAATTACCCTAGATAAGAGACTCAGCTGGAGGCCGAATGCATTGGAACGCGTCCGAAAGGACACGTTTGCTTTATATATAAGCAAGAAAGCTATCAGCAAAAAATGAAGTCTCCAACCACGTATGATCCATTGGATCTACGTTACCATCTTAAGACCCATTCTGATGTATGGGGTGTTAGTCTAGATAAAGCCAAAGCTGTACCTTAGCAAAGTACAACGTCAAGTCTGTATCTGTATAGGCGGTGCGTTGAGAACCATCCCTTCTGATGCCCTTGACGTCAGATGGAGTTGGCTTTGACATTTTCTCTTCTTCTTCTTCTTCTTCTTAGGGCGCTACAGTCTCACGTTGCGCCGGGATTATCTGGTGCCAGTACTATCTTTCAGGCTGTGAAAGCCGCCGTCCCAAGGTCCCGACCTAGCCTTGGAAATATCCTTTAAGACCTGGCCTCTGAAATATGTTTGAGTAGATGTACCTTACACCGTCATTGACATTGAAATGATTGAAAAGGATTGTGAACCGGGTATTCGGTATACTGACTAGAGCTCTGGAAACCACCGCTGACCAAACATCTAATTAGTTCTTTCGCCTCCATCCAAGAGAGACGCGTCCTGGTACAGACTCATTCTCCGACCTCTCTTGTTTGAAGCCACCAACTACATTTGGCACGGGTTGCTTACTCCATCTTCTTTCAGAGGTACACGAGTTTCACCACGAGGAGCTGAGAGTAGAAGATCGTAGACAGAGGCTTAATGCAAACGCTTGCATCTACATTATCCGCTAACTATCTGTGCTTTGAAACTCGATACTAGTCACGGCACCTTAGTTAAAAAATGTCTCCAAAAATAACACCAATCCGCCCACTTAACGAGGTCCCGTTCTTTATTTCTCGATCGAAGACATCAGGTACAATTCAATTATTCGCACAAAGCCAGACAACACTGACAAGATGACTTCTTCAAATTGAATCAATTTTCCAGCAGTCGAAATGCACACCATAAATCATTGCTCCAGCTGCGAGGTAATGTATTTAGATTCCAATTTAAAATATTTTATCTCCTTCTTTACAGGACAAACGCAAGCCACGAACTGGCGAACAAAGACGTGTCGACTGCATGTACGTGTATGAATATGACCTTAAGTCACAGTGTCAATGGCAGGGTGAATTGAGATTTATATCACCTCGACGTCAATGACGGTGTGTGGTACATCTGAACCGAAGATTGGAGAAAATGTCTACATCTACAATTAAGTAGGAAATAAGGGAAATAACTGGTGACAACCAATTCAAATGTCCATGCATTCAGTGAAGTACTGAGATTGATTCTATAAATAGGTAGAGAGACATCGAAATGTCAGTTTACAGATCAAATTATTATGGACGGTTAAGTTATACCAGAGAGCTAATAAAATAAATGAAGCAGTCGATCAATGAGAGTTTTTTTGTGAAGGAAATGTGGCGTCAAGAAGAAAATCTGTTAGGAATTTCCATTTTCTGGTAAGAAAACAGATATAATCAAGAAAGAGTCTTGAATTCCATCCTTTCACTCTTTTGAACCCGAAATATTGGACTTTACCTAGATACCCAACTAATTCGGAACTATGACGTGGTAGGGAGCATTCGAAAGGTGTGTTACAAGAGTGTTACATCGACTAACATAGACTAACATTCAAATAATGAAGAGAGCTGAGGTGCATATGCTTTGCAATTTTTTGGAATGTCTCTATGGCCTTGTACCCAACCCAGTATGTACGTTACATCTATTATTTGTATCAGTTCACCAAACGAAACTTAAACTTTTTTAATAAAAAGTGAACTGCAACTGCAACTACTCAGAAATTTTTATTTATTTATTGTATCACATCTTTGTTTCCCTGCCACATAAAAAGAATGCGTACAGCCAGCGGCAAAAGTGAATAAACAGTCAGTCATATGCTGAAAGTTTATCCACCGAATTAAAATTCAGAGGAGTGAGCTAAGTCAGACATTGATGCCTTAAAGCTCCGAAGTCATACTTTAAATAAACTGGGCAAGTGCGAGTTGTACTCGCACGGGTAAGGTTCCGTCGCATAATGTTGATGGATGTTTTCTGAATATCAAACGACGTTTCCAAACTATTTCAGTTGAATTTTCTTCTAACTTCAACCCAAATC
This sequence comes from Myathropa florea, assembly GCA_930367185.1. Taxonomy (NCBI): domain Eukaryota; kingdom Metazoa; phylum Arthropoda; class Insecta; order Diptera; family Syrphidae; genus Myathropa; species Myathropa florea. The sequence continues at coordinate 107,927,122 of OV884002.1, forward strand.
AACTATTCATTCATGCATTCATAGTCCAAACAAACATTTATCCATGCATATACCTATACCTCTATCAAAGTTTATCTAACAGAAAAAATCCCTTCCATCATACACATACCTAATCACTGCTCATGCCTGCGGTGCGTGTGTTCATTTCTGTTCGGCATTTAGGGGTTAGATCAAAACGATAACACTCATCAACGAATAGAGTGGCCCAACACGGCATGAAATTCATGTGTTATAATGAAAATAGTTATCATTTTAAATCTTAAATATCTCAAAATTTCAACATAAATTGATATTTTGAAATTTATAATTTCATAATGCTTACGCTGAGGTCTTCAATAGAGCTCTTGATACCCGGGTACCCGGAAAATTTCCCGAGTACCCGGGTACCCGCATATTCGGGTATTACCCGGGATCCATAATTTCGGGTACCCGTAAGTTATTGGGTACCCGCCATTACTTTGGGTACCCGGTACTTTTGCTTCTTTCAATCATTATTGAATTTTATAATTCGGCTTAAGGCACGATAACAAAATATGACTTGAAGAGACTGAAGCGAGCCACACATTTTCAAAACGAAGTTTAGATAAGACCCAACAGTAAACTGATAAGAACATTGTCATCAATGTGAGACAACATGTAGACATGTAAACATGCATTAAATAACGTGGCTTTCTGTCTGCATGCTTGATCACTGACACCGATCTCATGAGCAAACTTATTAGAATGGTTTCTTATAGCATTTGGCTTAAACCACAAAACTCGACTTCGACAGCATCCTTTATTTGGCTTCATTCAGCACTAGCATTTTAAGATACTTACCACCTACGTCTCTTAATCTCCTCCCTCCCACCATTATCCATCATCTACCCAATCTATATGTCACAACCCATCCCCTCTGCCTCTATCCTTGCCCACTCACTCATACTCACATCTCTAAGTTGTGACTTCGGTACCCGGTAGCCATCGGGTACCCGGTAGCTGACATTCCTGGGTACCCGCGAAGTTGGTCATTACCCGCAATTACCGGGTACCTGGTAAAATGTAAGATTGGGTATTACCCGGGTAAAATCAAGAGCCCTAGTCTTCAAAACTGGGTTTTCAGATCTTCAAAATTCGCATGTCGATGGTTGACCGTTTTTGACCAATATCTCGAAAACTATTAAGGCCAGAATGCTTGAAATTGTTTTAAATTAAAGTACTCATTGAAGCCAAGTTTTTGTGATTTTTTCAAACTTTTAAACACTTTGATTTAGAAATGGCAGGGGCGGGACGCATTAAAAAGAACTCAATATTTTCCAAACGGTATTTTGGATAAAAAAGTGTTGAAAGAAACCTCCACCTCATTTCAAAAGATCTGTCGATTGATATATATTTCGATGGTGTGCGACAATTTTTCAAAATTAATGTCAACTTCACCTGTACTGAAGCCACCCCCAAATGGTTCCACTTTTTAAATTTGGGTACATGGCAATGACATCTAGTCCTGTAGTACCCAATTCCAAAATTTCATGCCGATATCTTTATATGCTTCGGAGATAAAAAAGTGTGACAGACACGACGGACGGACACACCGAAATTATAAAGGTTCCGTTTTTGTAGACGGAACCTTAAAAATACAGCCATGCTCCCAGTTCCGATCGAAATTAATTCGAAATAGAATTTTCTTTTTCTTTCGTAAACCTTAAATCAATACAAAAATTCTACAATAACTTAAGACTGCAAAGTTTGCATAGAAATGTTTTTGGCGACATCAATTAACTACTTCTTAAGCAGTCTCTCTTATCTTACTCTTCGCAAGAGATGATCCATTAGGTCGCAAATAGTTGTTTGCTTGAATAGTTACTAATTTTTTTTGCGTTATTTTTCCATTGGGTGCAAATTACTTTGCTGTTAAAATGGAGTAATGGTGATGCGAATATATCACCAGTGCCGATGGCAGTTAAATGTTGACACTAGCTTGGGTGTACGTAACACCTGAAGGAAATTTTTCAATGAAATAATCAACAACTCAATCCTTCCAAATGAAAACTTCAATTCACCTCCTAAGGTGTCTACATGGCATTTAACTTATAGACTCTTAAGATCGCCTCATCAACATATGAACTCCAAATGCATCAAACATCTAAATGAAACATTCTTTCACTATAAATTCATAACTGTTATGTTGCACCTTACTTCGGGTACACCTCTTTTCAGCGAAACATCATCTCAAGAGAATTGTTTAAATATAAAACCCCTTGAAAGACTTCTTCTCTACTCATTTCGTCTCTCAACGAGAACATAACGACGTACGCAAGAATTTTTCACTAGAAGTCAAACAGATGCATCCACTTGTGACGTTAGAGGAATAAATCGTGGCCAGAAATCATTACTTCCTCTTGAGTTGTGCATCTTTAAAGTATCTCTTCTGTTGTGTGGGTTCTATGAACATGACGACTAGACTTGATGCAGAAGTGTTCAACGGGACAAAAGCCACTTCTTCTCTTATTGCCACTTGAAGTATTTCTTGTGGACTGGGAAAATGAGTGATAAGTCTTGTTTCAATGACTAATTAATTGCGAGGCTTGTTGCTTGAGACCCACATCCACCTCGAACTGTAGCGCCACGTGAAAAAAATAAAAATCAATTACAAGTCGAGATCTGACAGAATATGAAACAAAACACTTACAGTGGCTTGAGTGAATAGAGACAGCATTTAAGATTTATTGGTTTGTAAACGTCGTTTAAATTTTGCTTTTCAACAGAAACCGGAAACAGGAAAAGTACCTTTTCTTCAATTAATTGCTGCATATGAACGACCAAATTGAGGACTTGAATATTTAAGTAGATAAGTGCGAGACGCATAAAAGTATACTAGTATCCTCAAAAGATTCCACATTGATGGCGCAAAAAGTGTCTAGGATGTGATGATGTGCCTTTTAAATCCGGGAAGAAAAGAGGCATTGATGCAAAAATATAATTTGTTAGAATCTGGTGGTTTGGACCCTAAGCTCACGTGAACGAACGACCGGGAAAGTCTTAATTGTAAGTTTTTAATACACTTGAAGGAGGTATTTGATAAGTATCCTGCGATGTTTGCACTTAAGATCATGGCTGGCGTTTTGTGTGAGCGTCTGAAACGATTTGGAATGAAGGTCCTTATTAGTGCGATTTCCGTCCGGCGAAGACCGCCATCGACCAAATCTTCAGACTACTGTAGATCCTGTAAAAACTAGAGAAGTGCAGTTCGGAACTCGCCATGTGACAGGGCGAGCTATACAGCGCAATGTCTGGTTTTGATAATCTCGGTAAACTCGTAGGGGAATTTGGTGCGCAAAAGGTCGATTGTGGCATGGGCTGTGTGGCATTGCGCGCCATCTTGCATGAACCAGAGGTTGTCCAAATCCATGTCTTCAATTTCAGTAAAAAAAAGTCGGTTCACATGGCTCTATAACGCCCACCGTTGACCGAAACGTTGTTCCCAGTCTCATTTTCGAAGAAAAATGATCCAATGATGCCACCACTCCACAAAGTGCACCAAATTACCGCCGAGATAAAAATGCGCCTCGTCAGCGTTAGAAAAGTTGATTTTTCGCCCAAAATCGTTTTCCAATTAAAGCTGCTCTAAGGCCCAAACTGCGAAACGATAACGAAGCGAATGGTCGAGTGTGCCTTCAATTACTGAGTCAATTCGATCTGGTAAGCAAATAATCCGAGATCTTTGTGCAGGATTCTTCTCAGGCTAGTGCGTGAAATGTTGAGCTGCTGAGATCGATGGCGAGTTGATGTTCGTGAATTGAGTCTCACATTCTCGGCCCCCACAGCAGCCACATTCTCATCTGTGTGCACTGTGCGAAGACGGGGACCATTAGTGTTGTCCACTAGCATACCAGTCTCACGAACTTTCTGCATAAACTTGCGTACTGCAGTCGCGGTGGGTGCTTTATTTCGGCCAAAACTTATTTTCAAAAAACACACAGTTTGGGCTACACAGCACTCACTTTAGAAATAAGTTTTTAATATTTCCCAACGTTGTTCAAGCACAAAGTGACTCCTTTCGTTCTGCGGAGGTATGATACTGACTTTCTGTCAAGATTTGGAGCGGGAAACAGCTGTCAGTGTCAAAATAACCTATGATTTAAAAAAAAACACTAGATGGCTCACGCTGTACATATATAAACGTTCGTAGATTGTCCATAACGATGTCTATCCTGAGCTAAGGTTTCAATTATCTGCATCGTGTATTTTTACCATGCTAACTGCGGCGGCAGAGTTATGCACCAGCACCCTCGCTGAAGGTCGATCGTTCGAATCCGAATCAACATAAAAACTTACATTTTTAGGAAAACTCTTCTCTAATCACTGACAATGCTCAAAGAGTATAATTCTCACGTAAAGATTCTCAAACATCGGGTTTCGGAGTTGACAGAAGGGCTAAATCGCAACGGCTTTAAATGGGGTACGGTAGGTAGGTGAGAGGGGTGCCCTTGTAAATGGGGTACACGTAGAATCTAGTTTACGAGCAACTCGAAAGACTAAGCTAACGCGCGATATGCCATTTCGATGTGCCCTATATAAATACATACGAGTATATTTCTACTCAAACTGTCAAAACCCGAACGCACCGTTGCCACTTGAGTACAACACTGAAAGTCCTCTCACTCATAAGAGAACGATTGCATGGGGAACATGAACAGTTGTTGTAGAAGCCAAGTTATTGTTTTCCATTTGCAAAGGCTAAGTTGCATTTGTGTCAAAGTATCCTTCTTTGCCTCCTTTTTAATTAATTGAGTTGGGATTCGAAAGCGTTTATGGCTACATCAACGTCTGGTAGAATTTGATGTTCTCCATTTGACTTTGCTTGGCGAAACCTCGGAGGTCCGGAGAAATTTGATGAAACCTCGCGATTTCGTTTGGTTTTAACATAGCATTCCATTAACAAAAAAACTTCCCAGATAGTGACTCAAATAAATTAATTCCGTGAGTAGACCGTAATTTAGACCAACTTAAAGTTAGATTTCATGCTCTGAGTTCAAACCTAAAGACAATCCCAGTTCAAACAAAATCAATTTTCATAGATTAAATTTTCCCATAGTTTTGCAATTTTTTCTACTCCATTGACAGCTATGTTAAGAGTGAGTTAACAATTATTGCCCACAAAACCACAAGCACGAAAGACTCCGCCCAAGCTGCTGTTAACCTCAAACAATAAATTTGCGGCTTTTTAGTAAGATGCACATGGGAGTTGATGAACTCACTTTCCACGTCGGTGAATACGTCAAGAAGGAAATTAGCTTTTGTTGCGTAATCTATAGAAAGGGTTGTGTACGTATACGGAACAGTTAATGTGGAACGATGGGAGGAGCAAAGAAACTGATCGAAAGTCAGTAAATTGGGGCTCTGACGAATTTTATTCATCTTCTTCGAGTTTTAAAACTCGTTCAGGGTTTTTAGGTCACATTGAAGTAGTGTGTTGGTGGTAAAAGTGCATTATTTAAAACAAATGTGCTTCGTTATTATTTTTTTTTGCATTTTTATTCAGAAATTCATGGTTCTTACATCCTAGACAAAAATACTTAAAACTAACTATTGACCTATTGTTCTTAAATCTAACTTACTGACCCAACACAGGTACTCTAAGCTAATCTACGTGTGCTTCGTTATTGACGACAATGTATTATTTGTGATTAAATCTTAAAAGCATCTAACACATACCTAGACTGTGCAAAGTTAGAATAGGTGGTTTTCACAATTCTGCTTTGAGTGTAATCCTCTTGAGAGAGCTGTACAGAGATCGGAACAAGTAATAGCCGTAAACTTATATGTCTGGATCAGAGAGTGCATGAAACCAAGTGTGTGCTCAGACGATGTGTTGATAGTAGGCCATCAGTCTTATCAGTTAATTCGAGTCAGTTTCTTCTAATTGTTTAATGAATTTACCATCTAATGTCCCAGTTTCACCACACATTTGGCTTTGCAGTCGATTGTGGAAAATCAAAAAGGGTTGACGCTTTCAGATTGTCGCACATGTCGGAGTTTCCATCATGTTAAGACCTACTTCAGAAATAAAATTCAATAGATTTAACTCTTTCCAGTCCGCTGGTATGAAAAACGTACCACATATGTAAACATTTGTCTACACTTTAATATGCAATGGAATGTTTTCTATACCACATTTCTATATAAATTGAAGTTCATGTGAAAAAAAATACATCGAATGTAAGGGTAAGACGCACGAGTATATCTGGAAAAATTGGGGAATTTAAGATAACTCTCTTTATGCAAAAAAAATTGTACAATTTTATTTACTTTTTTGTAGTGGCCCGGAAAAAAAGCGACGTGCGGTGTAGATGTTAATTCAGTCCATGCCACCCGTCACCAACCCTGATCACTATAAGGAAGTTCTCTACCCGAATTCCGGACAGGAGAGGTCAGGAAGAGCTATCAGTGGCAAGGAAATCCCTCGATACACTGATGGCTCAAAAATAGGTGCGTTAATTGGGGCAAGTAATTTCGGGAATCCAACCGACAACATCAAGCGTAGCAGTCGACGCACCAACCCACTACGCCACGGCGCCCACAATAAGAGTCATAGCTTCGGATATTATAAAGTCGAGAATAGTCAAGCTATGTAGACGAATTAACAACGAAATCTTCAGCGCAAGCATGGTAACACTCTGTTGGATACATCGACACACAGGTGTCAAAGGAAACGAGAGGGCGGACGTGTTGGCAAAGGAAAGGTCAGAACTAGACAAATCTCTGGCATAACCTTATGTCAACACGGCGTTAAGTTTCCTAAAGAAATGGATAGAAGACGAAGCCGTAAAGAAGGCAAATAAGCGATGGCTGAATCTGGACATTGGGTCAACGACGAGAGCCCAATGTCCGGTGCTTATCAGGAACGAATCATTATTATTGATTAGCATCAGTCGCAATGATATTCGAATAGTCGTGGGAGTCCCTACAGGACACTGTTCGATAGGCACCCATGCCAGGAGGATATCCGATTATTGTAGAAGTTGCATGGACGAGAAAGAAATAGAGTCCATTCGCCACCTGCTTTGCGATTGTTCAGCTCTACGAGGAAGGAGACTGCTAATACTGAGCAGTAACTTCTTCGAAGAGCTCGAAGATCTGAACAAAATAGAACTGAGGTGCCTCCTCAGATACATACAACGACCTGGGTGCTTCTGATTAACACTAGTAATGTAGGTCTCACAGGATATATATATCCCATACCCAGAGCACAATAGACTCCACACATCCCCTAGTACATGTGTACCACATCCCCTAGGACTAACAATCATATGTCTAATTGACACCTTTTTTTGAAAGGAGGTTTTGAAACACTTCGTTGGAGCATTCAGACTCAAAACTGGTCCATTCTACTGCCAGGTAGCAACCTACTCCAGTGCCGTTAATTTTATCCCAACGGCTAATGGTGACTGGAACAGATTCGATTTCACTGGGATTCGAACCTGGGACCCCTCTAACTTGGGGCAGGCACAACCAACTTCTCCCTGGAGTTAATTTAATTTCTATTCTCTATTCCTAATTTTAATGCTAGTACTTGATTAATGGAGATCTGCCTCATCTTTTAGTTTCCCGTTCAGTAAAAACACGAAAACTTTTTTCTTCTGCTGGCCTATGCCGAACAATGGCACAATATGTGCACTGCAGTCTCTTCTTCCTTCAGCGAGAGTCTAGCATATTTGTGAATGGTGCCACCACACATTTTAATATTCCATTAACTTTTCCTTGGGCAGATCCTGTCGACATATTTCGCCATGGCCTATTTGCAGATCAGATCAGAGTCCAGCTTTTCTTCTGACAGAAAACTAAAGTACTTCATGGCTGGTGGTTAGCATTTACGACTAGTGATGAGCAATTTTGTTTTACCCACCCGTCGGTTATTTATGAGAGGGTTAATGTCCGGCAAATACCCGGTATTTACCCTCAAAGGGTATTGTCTCATCACTATTTCGGACCAATCAGCAACGAGGGTGATCTCTGCTTTGTATCAAGAAATCATTAAGTAAGAAAAAAGAAGGGAGAGTATTGAAGTTATATGCAAGGAACATCAAATATATTGAATTAAAGTTGAAATATCCGTTCGTACGTCCTTAGCCAATGGATGTACCCTTAATAATCATTCTAAATAATCGAAAGTTTTTGCTCCAGACTAGCAGGTTATTTTACCAACTGTCTCGACTGACAACTGCGAAATTGATTAAGTTGCTCTATGCAACTTTAAATGGTTAATTTGGCTTACTTTACTATCATAGTCATCTAACTGCTTTCGTTTTGATAAAACCAAATGTTAACGCCAATCATCAGACGCATTATAACTTCTGGGGCCCTAGTCTGGTGGACTGCTAGAAACACTGCAATACAACTGCTAGCATGTTTAACAAAGTACAAAACGTCAGCCACTGTTTGTACAACGGGAGCTATTAGAAGCACGCGGGAAGCAGGGTTGGACATGATACTTCATCTCCTTCCTCTGGACTTATTCATAAAAGGTTGCGCCATAAAAACGCTTTCAGACTAAGGAAGTCCTCTTTGTGGAAACAAGACAACTATGGACATGCTGGCATAATCAATATAATAGATGATCTGGGAAAGAAACATGGTTCCAGTAGCCTCGTAGCTACAACTGACGATATATCTCCCCGTAATGACTCCTCCCTCAAAATACCAATTTTATTCCTCGACCTGAACAAGTGGCTATCGAAAGCCGTTATCAACGACCCCGAGATCGCCCTCTTTACTGACGGAATATCAAAAATGGACACATGTACTGGGGCCGAATTCTACTCAGACACCTTGCACAAACATAAATCGTTTAAACTCCCTGATATGTGCAGTGTCTTCCAAGCAGAGATTCTGACAATAGAAAAAGCATCCAGACACATACAAGTAACCGATATCCCACCATCGGAGATATCACCATCTTTGTAGACAGCCGGGCTGCACTGAAGTCAATAGGATCCTTCACAATGAGATCAAAGGCTGTTACGAACTGCCGTAACTCACTGAGGTACATCAGTCACCACAAGGTCAAACTCTGCTGTGTCTCGGGCTACAGCTTAATGGCAGGTAACGAGAGAGCGAGCTAATTGGCCAGACAAGGGTCTGAAATGAACATCAGCGAAGCGAACACGTCACTGCGATCACCGATCAGTGCATTGTAACCGATCATAAGCGACACAATACAAAAAGAGGCCAACTCATTTTAGGTTGCAAGAAATGATTGTCACACGACAAGATCAACGTGGCCAGAGCTTAACAACGGCAAAGCAAAGAAGTTTCTGGCGTTGGACTGAAACTCGATCCGTGTGCTTGTCGGTGCAATGACATAACGCCAAGGTTAGTGAAAGCGACAAGGCCAAAAGCTAAAATTTAGCATTATGTCACTTTGAGAAACCGACATAAGGCCAAATTCTAGGATTTATCTAAATTTATCCTAGAATTTGGCCTTATGTCGCTTGGCGTTATGTCCAGGCACCGTGCTCGTCGGAGTAATCACAGGACACAGGACAATGCTTCGGAAATGAAATGCGGAATCCTGCGATCTCTGCAGGAGCTGCGGCGATGAGGAAGAGACCGAGACGATCCAACATCTGCTTTGCTATTGCCCAGCTCTCCAGAATCGACGCCAAGCTTTGCTGGACCAAAGATTCTTCACAGAGACTGCGGACTAAGCGAATGCAGATATATCGGATCTTCTAGAACTCATAAGGAGCATGGGATGGTTTCAGCCATCACATGACAGGATAGGTTAATAGAATGTGTACGACACAAATTAAGGGATTCACAATGTGCCAGATAGCCTCCGAGTGGAAGTGATGTTTCACCATCACACTCCCCTTCCTAAACCTAATCTAACCTAACGGCGTTATTCGGAAATGCTTGTTGTAAATGTGGAAATATTTTCCAGAGGCCATCAATTTTTGCATAATTTCCTGAAAAAAAGTGTTTCTAATCGCACTGTGAAACAACGAAAATTATCTTTCACCTACAATTGACTGGTTATGATGGGAATTTAAAGATCGCTGAGTAGTGAATAAGTGTATCGATGCCACCCTAGGTTCGAGTCCGGATCAACACCACCTCTCCGAGTTGATAAAAATACTGAGAGAACGTAATTGGTATGTACTCCACTCGTGAGAGAACATTAACACGCATAACACGAGTGGTTGCTGCAGAAGATAGACCGAGATCCAAGTTGAACTTCAGCGCTACCCAAAAAACAGGACATAATTTGGATCGATTTTCAATTAGTCATAGGATCGGACATAAAATTAATGTATATTATTGAAAAATGTGATTGACTTGTTTATCTGCCTATAAAAAAATCAAGAGTTTAAGTAAATGAATTCAATGACACTTGTCATCTTCCAAACCCACGGAAGTTTTTGTCGACACTTAACGATAAAAGTCTTGTATTGATAGCATTCTGTGTACTTGATTTGGTAATTAAAAATGAGAGAAATTTCAAGCCCGATTACGCGAATAGTTAATTTCTACCAACAACATGCCTTCATAAATAATTTGCAGCAATTCCATTTTATCGCAAGTGATTGTTTTGAATTTCACAAACTTGCGACATAAATAGATAATCGTACGTATGTCTAATGTGTTGAGTGTCATTGTGGAAAACAAGATAATTGTTATCAACAATCGCTAATACTCCCATCGATTTGAAATTGTTTATGCTTTACAGTTGATTCACAAAAAAATTAACTCCAATTTATAAGTTGTATTCCTTCTGTGTTTTTCTAGTGAATTAAGCAAAAGTTTGAAGGAGATTTTCAAAGCGTTGACATGAGAGCCATGTGTTGTAACCCAGTTTCTGTCTTCGAACTTTTACTCTCGCCTCTAGTTCGTAAAATCTGTGGGCCAAAACCCTTTTAACAGTACGGATCTCGTAGGGTGTCTTTCGCGGCAGGACTCATCTCTTTTTAAGCATGGCGGCGGAGAATATAATCAGCCGATTGCAACTGACAGCTATAGTCAAAGGAGTTATTGTACATGGTACATACTACTTTTAAAACTACTGCCACATATTCGGAGTCAAGGTCTAAAAGGATTATTCCAAGATTAGACCAGCTCCCAACCAACAGCGGCACCCATACTTTCGGCGAGAATACCGATGCCGAATTTTTTCCTAACCGAGCCTCGGTTCCTTAACTACTTTGAAATTATAACTGTCGATTGTCACATTTTGACCAAGGTGATGTTCTACGAAACGATTTTTTGCCGACTACATATATTTCGTTTCGTCCTCATTTACTCTAAAACCAGTTCATTTTGCCGGCTTTTCAATTGCCGTAAATGCCTCTACAACGGCATGCTGGGAACGAACGACGATGTCGATGTCATCTGCGTAGCCCAGCAATTGTAATGTTTTGTAGAAGATATTCCCTTCCGTGTTTACACCTGCCCCCCGCACTATCCTCTCCAGGACAATATTGAAGAAGTCACGCGACAGCAGAGTTGTAAAAGAATGCATTCATTTGAGAATGCATTCTTAGAATTTGAAGTCAGTTTCGGTTTTTTATCGATGCAATCAAAACCAAAAAAAAAGACTGGGATTTAAAAAAATTGAAGTCACCATTCTTTTGAAATCATTGACTGGTGCATTCAATATGGTGCAATCATAGAATTGAAATCATTGATGCAAGTCAATTGAATTCACTTAATTGGACTTGAATTCAGCAGTGAATTCACTTTAAATCGGTTGAAGTCAGTGATTTCAACTTTAAATCAGTTGAAGTCAGTGATTTCAATAGATCTTATGTGAATTAATTTAAAGTCTGTGGGTTCTTATCACAACATTATTTGGTTATAATACAAACAGAAGTAGAAAAAATTATCATAGGCGAGACTTCTCATTAATCATTGCAACGTTGAGCCACCGTAAATATGCTTTTGATTTATTTGTCTAAGTAAACATAATAATACGCAGGTTTTTTTCATTTTATTCTAGTATAATAAACTAAATAAGAACTCAACTTAATCAAAGAAGTAAAATAATATTTTAGGAATTGAAAATTTTAGATTTCCTCAATGTTATTAACTTTTAATAACACCAACCGTTCAAAATTTTCACCCGAAAGCGCGCCTCGCCGGGGGGTGTTGATTAAGCTTGCAAAAGAAAACAATCTTTCCACAGCGTCTGACGAAGGCAATGGTGTGTTATATTTAATAGCATTTTTTTTAAACTCGGGTAACGATCCAACATTTTGAAGTATGTTGCTGGATCGGCCAGATATGCATATACGAGTAACTCATCAGATTCTGTGGTATCAAAATTTATGCTTATGACTTTTAAATAAGGATTGGCAAACCTCAAAAGTCTTCTAAAAGATTGGGCTTCAACAATAGACACATGTAAGGTGTTATTATGCATTTTGTACCAACTAACGTCAAATGAATTCAAATTATTTTCGTTGAATTCATAGACTTCAAAAGATTTTATGTGAATTCACTGCTGACTTCAACTAACATAAAGTGGGTAGGTAGGTAGGTAAAAGTGGCGGTGGACATACAGATCCTGTTTTCGCACCCAATTAGCGCCATGAAAGCGCCGTTTTGATACCACATCCTATGGGATACCTATTTTGTGAGATGAGGGTGAAAAAGAGTGTGTATTCACTCAGATTAGCCTAATTTTGAAACCACTTCGTGGAATTTATGAAGGCTAGCAGACTGTGAATGTTTGCTTCTGAGAGATTTTTAGGGGTGTTGAAGAAGGCTTTGCCCAGAGTGCGTTGCCTGACTCTAGCTAGAGCCGGACATTTGCACAGAAAGTGCTCGGGGGTTTCTGACTCAGTTTCCACCCGGCAGCTGCGGCAGTGTGAGTTGAATGGTATGCCTAGTCTTTCAGCATGCCTGCCAACAGTCCAGTGTCCAGTGCAGACCGCTGTGATTCTGGATATAAACATAAAGTGAATTCACACTTTTTTTTTTTAAAGAATGCAATCATTCGGCTTAATTCAAAGATTGTAAAAAATTGAATGCATTAGTCACTGTGTTCCAAAGAATGGTGACTTATAGTTTTTTAAATCGCAGTCATTTTTACCAAAAAGACTTCAAATCATTTTGGATGAATTCAATAAAATTACGATCTCTAAAGATTTAATTCTTTTACAACTCTGCTCGACAGTACATCTCTTTGCCAAAATCCGATGATGGTTTCAAAAGGATTGGAGGTCTTTGAACCAAACTGCAAGGTGTACCACGTTTGGTGCATTAGCGTGGTGCGACACCAATTTTCCCGGGATCCCGAATTTGGCCATCGCTTCAAACAGGTCCTAGCGATGAATGCTGTCGTATGCTGTTTTGAAATCGACAAAAAGTTGGTATATCGAAATATCGGTTTGAAACTCGCTGATCTTTGCCTTTTTTTTTTTTTCTTTCGCGGAGGATTTTTGAAACACTACTGGAGCAGTCAGACTCAAAGCTGGTCCATTGTACTGCCTAGCATCCTACTCCAGTGCCATTAATTTGAACCCAACGGCAAATGGTGACTGGACCAGATTCGATTTCATTGGGATTCGAACCTGGACTCGAACCTGGACCCCTCCAACTTGGGGCAGGCTCTTAACCAACTGCGTCATCCAGGCGTTCGATCTTTGCCTTAGTGTGAAAATTTGCCGATTTGCTGGGCCAGAAACCGCACTGGTACGTGCCGATTCATGAGATGGCTTTAGACGTTCACACAGTATGCTAGACAGGATCTTGTAGGCGACATTCAACAGGGATATACCTCGATTGTTCTTGCACAAGAAGATGGGGCATATGGAGCTGGTATTCCAGTCGTCGGGCTTTCTTATAAAAGGCTCGAATTTTCTGTTTCTCCCTATACTTCTCGGTATCCTTGAGTTGGGAGGTCGAAGAAGACCACTTCTTCTGACATAGAAATTTCTCTCGTCCCGTTTTCTAGCCCGGTACTCCTCCCGCGCTGGCCTAGTTTTTCGTTGCAACGCATTTTTGTATGCCTCGTCGGGTGCACATTTTTTCTGCTCACACTCGCCATCGTACCACGGGGGTGGCAGGCAGCCCAGGTAGGTTTCGGATACCTCTTGAATGGCTGAGCAATGTAACCATATAGTTTTGCCGTTTGTGTTGGACGTAGGCATACTGGAGAGTCTCTTGGGGCTGACAGTCTCCGATGTGCTGAGGCATCCAATGTCGAAACTCTGTTTCGTTGTCCCACAAGTTCAGAATAGGAAATTCTCCGGGCCGGAAGCAGTTAATCAGGCGCTTCCGTAGACGCCTGGATAGACTCATGTCGTTGTATAGCCCATGCAGTTCGCGGTTGAACTTCTCCCTCGGAAAGACCAAGAGCCCCTTTATCCGCTTTCGATATTGACCATGTTTCTCGCAGCAGCACTGAAACCACACTTATTATATATATAGAACTTATCAAATTGGTAACGAAATATTTCAGGCGTTCCCACAAAACGACAGAAAAGATCTTATACGCGATGTTAAAGAGACGTATCCCTCAGTTGTTATCGCAGTCCTTTCTTGTCAAGGAAGAATACCGCAGCTTTCTGTCGGAAAGCTACAATCTCAGCAGAACGCTAGGAGCCTTACTAATCGATACGCCCAGTAAATATTAGTAAGTTCAACGCCGCCTCCACATATAATCAAAAGATATTTATAACGTTGTCAAAAAGTCATCAGAGAAGTGAGTGCGGCTGGATATAAAATATTCGAGAGATTTTGTTTCAAAATCTTTCGGAACAATTGCCAAAATCAAATCTATCACTGGAGGTCGAGATAGAGACTTGGATAATTTATTTAAAATGGATTTGCACGGAAACTTAGTGAATTGATAAGCACTGAAGTTGATCTTCAATTCAATAGTCCTCACAGAGTATGTCTCTTCTTAAATGTTCAAAATCTTCAAAAGAATATCTCTCTTGCAGTTTATACTCAAGTGATATAAATGCGAAAGATATAAGTACGAATTCAGGAGGATAGTTGTAGTCAAGTCTGCGGTAACATTAGCATGTGCCTGTCTGTCATGGATTCATAAATCCTCCCCTTCATCTCGTGAATAAATCAACTATTTATGTATATTTCTTCTAGAAGCCCCCAGTACTGGTGAAATAGAAAAATACAACAATTTAATTAATTTTTAATGACCCCTACTGTACCAAACATTTTCCCTATTGACTCATTCCATACATGACTTGCAATATTCGCTGAACGCCACTAGAACTATCAAATACGTCACCCTGATAAGCTATCACCACCACCACGTTTCCCGGTCATCAAAACTAACCTTGATCTTCGACGCACAATGCAGAACATTCTAGACCCACTCGGACAATATTGATTTCGATTCCATTTGCCTACTTGCACATCTATTTGCCCACTTAAGTGATTCTATCGTCCGTCGCTGTTTTAGCCATCAAACGAGTCCACACATCTTATTTGGCCAAGTGGTTCGGTGATCCACAAACTGCCGACCTAAAAGTCAATATCAATCTTTTGGGTACATAAATAGATCGTCTATTATCGCAGCTACATGTTTATCTCGAATGAGAAAGAGACTGATTATCAGATACTCTCCTACACAATTGACTTTTTTTTTGTTTTCTATTCGCACTCTAATCAGACGACGTCGCTCGTGTCCGTCGCGTATGTTCGCAATTAATAATGATGTCTGTACGAGTGTGTGCGTCTTTCGAACCCTTTATCACTCTCTCCGCCTATCACTCTCTTCTCTCAGAAACTGATAATCAAAGAAAATGGTAAATGGAAGTGATTAAGAGAGTGCGTTTGTTCCGCTCTCCTCTGGCTGACCGATGGTCAACGTTAGTCAACACAGCGATTTGGTTGGAGAGGGAGTGAGTATCTTTTTCATTGCTTCTTCATTCTCTTCGTCAATGGCCACAGTCACAAGCAATACATGGTCCAAAGGGAGGAAGAAAAAAAAGGCAGAAAAAAACGTGGAGAATGAGAATCTAAAAGCATAATGAGTGTACACGATGAATGAGAAAACGCGACCCCCATCGAGGCGTTCGTGCGCGGAGTATATAAACTAAAACGACGGCATTTAGCGGCGTAGTCTATTCACATTCGTTTAAAGGTTCAGAGAGATCGCACTAGGAAAAGGTAAGAACCCCAGCCACCTAGGCAGTGTACAAAACTTCAGATTTCTTTATCCTTGATCCTTCGTGAGTGCCTTCAAAATAACTCCGACAAAAAAAAACCTAGATTTTTTGTGCAAAAAAAAACCAAAATTATGAACTTTCTGCTTAAAATTTGAGATATTTTATGTTTTTCCTGCTGAAAATCCACCCCGAAATTTATAGTTTCTGAGTGATGTAACCAATAAAGTGATCGTGCGGGGAAATTCGATTAATCGGTCTCTAATCGAACGGTGTGTGAAATTTGATAGTCAAAAAATAGATACAACAAAAACGAACGTTCTTTTCATTGCGGTCACTAGATTAACGGTGTCTCAGTTGCATGCAATCAAAGTGGTTGGCAAAACGAAAATGAATAGAAAAAAAAAAGACTGCAACAGATGTGTGCCAATAATTTTGTGACCATAATTGTCGAGCCGGCATATTGAGTAATTGTGGTCTGATTGTGGTTCCGTCTGATGGATGGATGAATGCATTCAGTGTGTGTGCCACACTTTAACAATTTATTCTCTCTGAATTCCGAGTCAATTAATTTAATGCGATCAAATGTGATTTAAAGGTTGAATGGCAGTGAGTCGTTACTTGCGCTGCCTGGGTGCCTGATGAGACTCCTTATAATCCAGTTGAGGGCGTCAGTCGTTGTGTGTTGTGGTTGCATTTTGCGCTGGATATTTGTGCAAGCGGCTTATGTTCTGCTTCATTGGCTTGAATGCCGTTTAGCTTGGTCGAAATGAATTTCTTTCGTTCTGCTGAGATTAAAAAAAAAAAGTGAACAGAAATGTAAAATCACATTTCTGCTTTTCCATTCAAATGTGTGCTTTTTGAAGAATTTCTGGGGCTTTGTTGAATGAAAATTTAAGTCTGAATAGTCGGTTTCTAACAAAAGGGAATATTGCCCCCTATCGAAGATTTGTTCGTATATTTCAGTAAAATTTGCTTACAAGTCTTAAGCGATTTTTATGCAATAGAAACGAATTGAAACCAAAAGTAGTTGAGCAGGTCTTCAAGCCAATATCCACTCCAATTTTTACTTTTATATAAGTTGAGTAGAATATAAAGAAAATGAACATATATAAAACAGGCCCCGTTTATATTTTCGAATTGATTATCGTTCCAAACATTGCATATATCAGTACAACAATTTATTTAAAAAAAAAAACAGGAAACATATCACGGAATAGAAATAGAGTCGAGTCTTTCTGAGTTAGAGATAGTTCGACTTAGAGGGAGTCGACTGAAATTGTATAAGAGGTAAAAACAGACTTATTTTGAAATTTTTCTTAAAAAGAACTGCTTTATAGTAGACTGGCGACCTAAGAAAGACGAAAAAAGTGCGTTCATCTTTCCGAACTGTTCATGTTATAGAGCCTTTCGTGTTTTTAACTTATTTTTTTAACGCCAGCTCCCAACAGTTGACTCTGTAATTTCAGTAATTTCCATTTTCGAGTTATTTCCAGTCGCCATATTAACAAGTCTCGTCACCTTTTGGTTGCTTAAAACTTTATCAATCTTGTTTAAATATTTCGAAACTTGTTTCGTGTTAGAGTCCGTCGACTCTTAGTGTTCAAAAACATACACATTTTTAACTCTGTAACTGTAACTCTTCTAAACGAATGGGTCTCAACCACTTTTGTTAAGCAATCGAACCGTAAAATTGACTACTAGAATATTCGGGTCTATGCTGAATCATTTTATTATTTCATCATTAACAATTTAAAAAACTCATGAACGTTCCGATAAAGTTAATAGTCTTCGTACAATTTTATTTCGCCTGTCATTTTTAACCAATGTTTCCAAATAGACAGGTATCCTTGTTATATGATTAAACTGTAAAATAAACTGATTTAATTCCACGAATGGGAGCCGTGGCGTAGTGGGTAGGTGCGTCGACTCCTACGCTCGAGGTCGTCGGTTCGAATCTCGAAAAAAACATCAAACATTTTTTCACGGCTCCACCTCTTTCGAGTCACTGACAATGCTCAAAGAGTATAACTGTCTAGAAAAAAGCTTCTCAATCTCGCTGTTCGGAGTCGGCATTAAACTGTAGGTCCCCTCCGCTCGTGAGGGAACAATAGCACTCACAACACGAGTGGTTGCTGAGAAGCTAGGCCCAGGTCCACCTCGGACTGTAGCGCCGCCATTATTATTATTATTAATTCCACGAAAGATTAAATTCAAATGGCAGTTATTATTTACCGGTAAGATGACTTGGCACTCCAGTAACAATCGATGCCCTTTTCGAGCATAGTTTGATTCCTTCTCGAAAACAGAAGTCTTCATTTTTTTTTAAAGTTTATTACAGTTTATCTACATCTGGTTTTCCAATAAGGACCTGACAATTTTTTTAAAATTAAAACACAAACCATTCAAAATTGAAATACAATCAAAACATTTATAAATGGATTTCAACGTCCTTCATATTTCCACCACTGGTATCTTTGCAGTGGTCGATTCGTTGAACCATCCATCGATGACTCGGTCACACATTTTGGCGGAAACTGCCACTATCTCTTGTTGAATGTTCGCTCTGAGATCCTCTAACGAAACTGGATTGCTTGCGTAGTCTAATAATTACACGTAGCACCATAAAAAAGTCTAGAAGTTATAAATCACACTATCTAGGTGGCCAATCGACAGGACTATTTCTCGATATAACACGTTCATCGAATTGAGTTTTCAATAAGTATAGAGTTACACCCGGTGTGTGGCTTGTGGAACCATCCCTGCAATTGACCAAAAAAATAACGTTCTAGCAAGTCTCCCTAAAAATCTCCATTGACTGGACCGTGATGTCTACATTTTCACCCACAAAAAAAAAACTTCATGGTTTGTGGTGTTTCTTGAAGCACATGACGGTTTTCATCTGACCAATAAGGCGCATTCTGTTTGTTGACGAAACCGTTTAGCCAAAAAGAGCTTCGTCACCGAAAATGATTTTTCAATGAAGTTGTAAATCTTCCAACATTTTTAGAGCCCAATCTGAGAACATATCTTGTTTCAAATAATCGAGTGGCTTTAATTCTTGAGGTAACTTCATCTTGTAAGGGTGCAGACTAGGATCATATCTCAAAATTCGCTATAGTGTAGTCTTTGCCACACCCAATTCATGAGAACGCCATGGAATCAACTTTTTGGTTCTTTGTGACGGACGCTTGAATGGCAGCAATATTCGCACCACTTCGATCAACCCATTGTCTCACTGGTTCGGAAAAATCCAGCAGTGAAACTGTATATTCAAGTGAAAATATTTGAACGCAAGCATTAACTCATCAGAATCTTTTTTGCATTCAAGGCCATTTTAGAAAGTGTGGATTTTGGGTTCCCATTTGCAAGACAAACGTTCAAAAGATGGATAAAGCATTTTCTGAACTCTTTAATTCGAAAATTGTCCATTCAAGCTAAATACCCAAGTTTTAAAGTGTTGTTGTCCTCTTTTCCTTCGAGTGGCGCTACAGTCCTGGGTGTACCTACAGGCTACAGTATCTAAAATGGCTTCTCCCGATAATACGATCCTTTGTCAGCTGCACTCCAAATTGTTTGAGTTCAATATTACCTTGTTAGCGTTATAACATACCTAGCTATATTCTGCCTGGGGCTTGAAATCGAAGATTGCTCCTATCTAATCATGATCGTTTTTTACCGTGTTTTTAAGGATCGCTAAATGATTTCGTTCAACATTATGCTTCACACACATTAACCAAGTTAATGGTTCTCATTTTTATCCCTGCTTAAGGATCCATGGTCTAAAGTTCTGGAGAGAGAAGACTAGGTTTAGAACAAAAGACCTTCCTCATGTTTCCATAAAAATTCCTTTGTTGGAAGGTTATGACTTACTGCATTCTGACTAAATTGAGGACTTCTAAAATTCTTCTAAAATTGAGGACTTAACGAAAGAAAAACTAGTTTTCATCGTTGAGTAATATTTGAGTAAAATATTGAGCCGTGAAAAAAATATATATGTATATATATAGATATTCATTATTATAGAGCACATTATCGTGCAGTACCACAATGGGCCTATATTGGCCTAAGTGAGACTGCTTACCTGCAGTCAGCCCTCTGAATGTAACCCATGTACAATAACAAACAATAGTCAACTAATCGTACAACCGTCGTATTACCCTTCTCAAAAACATAGTCAAACGCATTTTATGCTTTCTGCATAAACTGTGCAATCTTTCATCTGAGAAGAAACTAAAAATATCTGTCACACCACTTTATCTTTATCAAAGATTTTCTCAAAACAACAAATTAGAATCATAAAAAAACCGTCCCACCTACTTTTTGACTTCAGCGACACACGCTTCACTTTGCATTCACTGATAAAGTCAACATCTTACGCAATCATTCGAGTAGGTACTAATGATTAAGCACCACACACGAAAACAGTTTACGATTTAACACAAGCTCTGCATGGGGTACAAAAACACACCTGGAAGAAAAAATGTGCAAAAACACAATTATTTGTCGATAAGATAGCACTTTATAAATAAGCTTACTGTTCAGATAAGAGTGTGCGTTTCTGCAGATCAAGAATAAGGAGGATTAAATTTTTAATTAGAAAATCTGAACAAACAAAATTCCATCATATTTTCTAAAGTTCTAAACATATGATTTTTTTATGTGGCTATCACTTAGATTTATGAAAATTAAATTAACTTCTCAAGCTGAATTTATTTATAGTTTACAACTTCTGCCACGTTCCTTTCCAATTAATCGTCGGTCAGCGAAGTTCTTTTTTGCAAACTATTGTTAATTTTTTGTTTTTGACGGTTCCAAAGCCAATTTCAATTAATGAACGATTTTGCTTGAAATCATCTATAGCTCTTAGTCGAACGAATTTCAGTTATTGATTTGTAATTAAATGTTTTCAAGATCTGTTATTTGATTTCATGGAAAAGAAACAATTGTGTCGGCTTTTGATACTTAACGATAAATAAACAAACATCTAGTGGTGTTCAATTTTTCAACTCCTTCAATTGATTTCTACGAAAAGTAAATAAACAAAAGAAAATGAAACTTGATCTGGAAATGATTTGAGCTTGAAATTCTTGTGAATTGTTAATGTTTGTTCAAGGTTTAATGGATTTGACAGGGATATTGCAGACCCACGTTTTTTTAAATTAAACACAATTTTAGTATCTATTCAGTAGAAGCTCAAAAAGATGAACAGATAGAAATCAGATCCCGTTTATCATTTCGAATTTTTCATCTTCCCAAACATCGCAATTTATTTAAGGAAGAACGTATAGCCATACGGAAAACGATTGCATATATCAAAATAACTATTCGCTTTATTTTTAAAAAACAAGAAATTTCAAAAATTAGAAATATTTCCATAAAAAGAATAAAACAGGCTTATTTTTAAAACTGCTCTATAGTAAACTGTCGCCCAGAAGAAAGATGAGAAAAAAATCGTTCAACTTTTTTAACTATTTATGTTATAGATCCGTTTATGTTTTCGAGATTCTGTATTTGATGTATGGAATACGTTGGGCAAGTGACTACTTCCGGCCGTGACACAAAGGCTTTCAAGCACATTTTCCATAACCATTTCGCAGACTCCTGATCTCATTTCAGCAATTTCGTTTCGAATATTGTCCTTGGGCATCAAAGTTGTGCTTGGTTTGTAATTATACACATTTTCCCTTAAAATATAGGAAGAAATCGATAAATTGATATTAAATCAGGCGTTCCACACGCCCCGTTAGTCATCAACACTATGTGTTACTTTATCGCCTCTAGCATCCTCAACCAATTATGGTCCAATTATGCCGCTGACTCGAATGGCGCACCATGCAGTGACTCTACTTGGGTGTGGTCTTTGATGGTATAAATTGAAGGTTTGTTATGCCTCAATAGCGGCTTTTCTGTTTATTAACAAAGCCAGTCGAAAGAAATATGCTTCATTACTCATAATAATGTTTTGCCAAAAGTGGTTGTCTTAGTGCACTCCAACTTCGTCAAAGTTAGCAACTTAATGTTGAATTGTTATCGACGTGTCTGAATTAAGTATAGGTAATCGACTGTCAAATGCAATCTAAACCGAAATGTCGGACAAGCTGAATTGACATTTCCTAATTGTATTAAGGAGGTTTTTGAGGTAGTCAAAAAAAATAACATGGAGAGTATGCAAATAACCAGAAATGGGAATAAACAATTCTTCCCGGTCTCTATTCCTATGACTTATCGTCTGAATTTTTATTCATCAATAATCGGATATCATCTGAAAAATTAGGGTTTATTGAAGATATTGCAATGCTATGACTATGTGATGTGATGAAGGCAAAAATCCCTTTCTTTCTGCTCCCAATTTGTGTGCCACAGTCTATTCCTTCCTGAGACATAGTCATAGCATTGCAATATCTTCAATAAACCCTAAATTTTTTAGATGATATCCGATCTTCCTATGACCTGAGGATAGAGCCGCAACCTATATAAAGTTTTTCGCCCCTGGACAGCTCCCATCGACATTTTTATTGCCATACTTGCCTGTCTACATCCTTCCATTGTTGATTACCTTCTTTGGTGTTCCACCATGGTCCATTTGTTGATCAGACAAAAGGTTTCGGAGTCCGGACCAATCAACACCCAAGTTGATCGTTGTTTTGCCCTCCTTTTCACTGCTTAGATTAGATTCCCGCCATATCTTTTTGCCACTCAATTTTCTCTCTCATAGGATCCTATTTACTACGAGTTTTAATTAATTCAAGGGATACTTTCTTCTTCGTTTTTCTTCTTCTTTATATGGCACTGCACTCAGGGGTGGACTCAATCAACAAGTTGACGCACTGCGTTAATCAGCTGTTCCCTCTCTCTCTCAAATATCAAATAAAAAATATTCCGTCAGCTGTTGTAATTTCTGAAATGTCAAATCAGAAAATATTCTGGTCAAACAATTTAACGTTAAAGAAATTAATTGCAGAAAATGAATGCCAAGAAAGTTAAAAAAAATTAAAAAAGTGCTTCTTGTTGCTGATTTGGCGTATTCATACTTCCAAGCGTACACGGATTAATTTTGTCGTTAAAATAATTTTAGTCAGCTATTTTCATGTCTCAAATGTCAGTTGCTAGAAAATGCTCTCAATTTGGAAAGGATTTCTCAATCTAGATCTCACAGCGCACCCCTCTGTCAAAAAAATATCCAACATGTTGAATAATGACGTGCGTTGGGATTACGTTTCACGTTTTATTACGATCCTCTCATCTCTCTCATTTTTCACTTACGTAGGTCGACGCAGTATTTAGTGTATGTCCATTGAATTGCGTGCGTTGAAAGACAACGCTGACGGTGACGCACTGTTGTGTTTCAGCCATTAGGCGTTGAATCGTAGACACCTAGGCACACTCATATCGCCGTTCATGTTTGAATCTCCTCTTGCATCTCCGCAAACAGAAACAATGAACACACGTAGAACTTTTCTCACTAAAGACGAAAAGCTTCTTCCTTCTCATTCGCTATAGAGCATGCCTCTATGCCATAGAGCAGGATTGGGATGATCAATTTAATTATGCATTTAATAATTAATAATGCATTTAGACCTGTGAGTTGCCCGAAGGTTAACCAGTTTGTTCACTTGTGGTAAACCTTTTTCAGCTTTCAATGAATCTCAGTAGTCTACTAATAGATACATCACTAAGGTCAAACGTGTTGTCGAAAAAGAAGGCTCCAAGCTTATGCGTATAAACGACTTCAAAGCCGGACATGTGCAGAGAAAGTGTAGTACATTTTCACCTTCCTCCTCGTCCCGACAGCTTCTATAGAACTCATTAGATAGAACTCCAAGTCTTCTTTCATGCTCACCAAGTAGACAGTGTCTTGTCTATCAAATGCCAATTTTTGATCTGTAAAGGTCAATCAGTTTTTTTAGATCGTTTGGGATCTAGCCAGATCATTCTAGAGGTGTGACACGTTCTGCCTTTCACCCATTTATTCAGTTGTTGCCTCTCATTACAACAGCCTGCATGTTCTAAATGCCATGCCCACATTGCTAACCAGATCTAGTGCTGGCAATGTGGTTGTCTGTTTTGCAGTTGCAGTTGCATGAGATTCTTCTATGACTTGGAACCCAGAACAGCAGCAAGGGAAAGGCCGTACTACCCAATTGTTTCTTGAGCGCTGAAAACAAAATAGCGATGAATGATTCTGCATTTCATCTCCGTACGTGGTTCTTGCTGTTCACATGACTTAAAATCGACCAAATGATACAAGACAAAAGGCTTAACTTGATTTGATTCGACTTTATGTGTTTGTTTCTTAAATCCAAGAAAAATAAATAGCAATATCTTCCCACAGCAGCAAAAGGACTTGCTTTCAAACAAGAATCACTTGAGTGAACGTAAATGTAAAACAGGTTTAAGAAGTTCCAAGTCATAGACATTTTATCTTTCAACAACCTCCATGAAATAAACGATTTCTTCAAGTATCGTAAATTGCACATCTGTGAGTTCCTCAAAAACACAACTCCTGTCCAATAATTGAGTCCACATCCTCTTCAGAAAGCGTGTAAACCTAAACGAGGTTAGTAATGCTACATGGCAACAGAGTTAACCAGTTCTGAACATGAAACAACTTCAACTTGATTCACAAATACGACTTCAGAGCAAGCCTCTCAGCATAATCGTCTACATAATAAATTCTTTGCATTTAATCAGCACATTCACTTGGTCTCCTCTTGAAACGTGCTGTGTGTAGACCGCGTAGACGTTCGTTGTCTTCTTCGAAGCAGGTTCAATATCTGGTCTGACCGGTATTCGATTTGCCGGCTTATTACGCTCCACTGTGTCCACCGTTTCTTTTTTTTCGCCGATTATGCTTCTTCTCCACTATCGCGTCGCCCACATTGAATTCCCCCAGGGCAACGCCTGAAAATGGCAGAGAAAACTAACGAGCCTTGCTTATGCGAACGCTTTAGTTGCATATTCCAAACCGGCTTACCGATGCATTTCCGGAATAAATTAAGAGGAACGCTCCTTGTATGTACGTATGCGTTGCCGCCCCAATTCAAAGCGATACTTAAGAATATAAATCACATTTACAAGATGCCCGAAGGAGGACAAGAAGAACGAAAAAATCGTTACGAATGCAAAATTTAAAATATATCCACGCCGGGACCGGTTCCTTGGGACGTGCAGTCGTTTGCTGCATGGCAAAGTGGTTGCTATATGGGAAGTTTGCTTTTGCACCACACGTGCAGCATAATCTCCTGACTGGGGATAGTATTCACCGATATGGACTTTATCTTGAGTGATTTAAGCCCTGATACCTGACAATATCTGGGTATGCATGAAGTGGTTAAATATTTGGCCTGTAAATACGTTTTGTTTTGTGAACTAGTGCTGATTAAACTTATCAGTCAACTTTTATCGTCAAAAATATATGTCATCTGATAGCAAAGTTGATTTAATTATACTCACGCCCATTCCGCTTATCGTTTTCATTATTCGACTCAAGTCGACTCAAGTTTGAGCGTCATGACATTTTGGTGTAGTTGGCCGACTAGATTCGCCTGAATATTCATTCTAATTAAGCTACATTAGTTTTGTTTTACATAAACACTTCATCAGCTCTTCTGTTCTTCAATGAATCGCAGATTAGAATTTGAATGAAAAAAAAAGTCTTAATTTCAATGAACATGATACGCCTACAAACAATTCGACTAAGCTTCGAATTTGAAGTCATAAAAAATACGATTTTTGTTCGAGTCCAAGGTTTACTGATTTTTTTAGAAACATCCTTTCACGTTGCCTCGTAAAACAAAGACCGAGTACTCGTATATCACCAGTATATCATAGTACTTAAAGTGGAAATGTACCTCATTACTGAAAGTAATTTTCGTTAGAAAGTCATCACACGTTTCAAAATCTCTTTGGCGGATCTGCTTAGAGATTTACGTGTTTTCTATGAATGAATAATTGGACCGTTACGTTGTGATTCTTCCTTTTGCTTTTGTCTTTTGTAACTGAAAGACACTCAAAGTGATTAAAACCAAAAGTTTGACAATTCTCAATATGAAATCCTATGGTTCCTGTGGTACAAATGACAGGACATTAAACATGTTTTTAAAGTTGTATTACGTCCTTTTCCATGTAGTATGACTATTGTCAGGTCAAAACTGAAAAAAATTCGACTTGTGTAATAATAACTTGTAAAGCCGATGTGAAGTTGGTACATCCTCTTGAGTCAAATACTGACGAGATCGCAAAGTGGAGCTAACTTCACAGAATAATGGCCGTAATAAAAAGGAAAAGGATCATCGGACAGTTCGTGTACAACCAGCTTGACTGACGGATCAACTAGGAGATGATCTCCTGAAGAGGAAATAAAAATCCATAAAAATATAAAGCATCGGTTGCATTTTTTTACTCTTTTTACACTTATTTTTGCCCTAATTTTGCCTTCTATTATTCAGTTTTTGCCTAGAAAGTGCCAGAATGGGTGATTGAACTTCCCTTTGTATACTATTTTCTTACGGATTTAAGCTTATTTTTCTTAAAGTTATAAACGAATGAATGTTCTTACAGTGGCTCAATTTATTCACGACTAATTATTTTTCACAAGCTTAAGCACCGTCAGAAAAATGTTTAAAAATATATGTAATAATTCCAGAACATTCAAAGCTATACTAAGAATATACAGTTGTTGTCACATAATATAGTCCTGATATCCTTGACCCAAATAAGTGTCACTTAACTGGTTTCGTTTGGATTCTTAAATAGAATCAATTCATCACGTTGCTTTTGTCACTCTTCTCGACTTAGAAGTGTTAAAATCGAAATTCATATTTATTTACTCATGCATGCAAAGTTAAGTTTGAATGTCGATATTGTCGAGCTTTGGACGCAGAAAGTCGGTTCAAAGCGCTCTATACTTGAAACCATTGTCGGTGTCTCCTTCCTCATTTCGAAGGAAGTAAGGTCGGATGATGCTACCATGCCATAAACTGCACCAAACAGTCAATATTTGTGGATGCATTGGGCTACGTACAAGAAGATGTTTTTTTAGTCAAAATCCGGATCTCCGGTGAACATTTCCAACGCCCAATTAGCGAACTTACGGCGTTGTTGTTAGTCGCCTGTCTTCAATTCTTGCATCAGCACAATCCTTTATGGATGTAGGCACAAAGCCGGGCTGCCTATTTGGCATTGACCAATGCAACTGATTGACTCCGAATCGACATTTCTGGGCCTTCTACGATACTGACATTTCGCACCAATCTCTGCCTGGCTGGTGGCTTAATGTCCAATAGAGTGAACTAATTATCAAGCTTTTCCACGGTGCGACGAATTGCCTGCACACTGAAGCCATGACGACATGATGACACTAAAGCCTCACCACAAAATTCACGTTACGTATTTACAACTGAATTACAACTGAATGGACGCCGTGGCGTAGTGAGTAAAAGCGTCGACTCCTACGCTCGATGTTGTCGGTTCGATTCCCATCGAGTCACTGACAATGCTCAAAGAGTATACCTGTCTCTAAAAAATATTCCCAAACTCACCGTTCGAAGTCGGTGTAGGCAGTGCTGCCGGTTTATGGTAAATTTCAAATCTGAATCCATACATGTGGTAAAAAGGTATTTTCTTATAAAAAGGGTAGATTTCTTCTAAAACAAATATCCTTCCTATTGTGCTCTCTAAAAAATCTATGGTTGGAAAACCCTGAGCTCAAGGGATGACTGAAACTTGTGCCACAAAAAAGCGAGCTGCAGGGGTATGAAGCAGAAATAATAAAGCACGGTGGAGAAAGTAAACATTAAAAGAATAAAAATGCAATCCAACACCTAGTGCAAACATTGAACTGTTCAAAAAATACAACAATGAAATGAGGAGAAATAAATTTAACAGTTCTCTTCGCGGAGCATAATGCAACAATTAAGATGACAGACAGATCAGACAGATCTGGAAGTGGTAAATTTTTTGTCATACGGTAATTTTTCTTCTCCAGCGTGGTAAATTTTACTTAAAAATACTGGCAGCAAGGGGTGTAGGTCCCCTTCACTCGTGAAAGAACAACACGAGTGGTTGCTGAGAAGCTAGGCCCAGGTCCACCTCGGACTGTAGCGCCACCATTATTATTATATTATTTTCAACTGAATCGGACTTTTGATAATATTTTTAATTCCACACGTTTGGCAGACGTGAAACGATGTATGATGCAAATGGCAATCCTTGCTGAATATTTTGACACCCAAATATCGTTAATAACTTTGACAGCAAATGAAACATAACAATTGAAAAAACTATTATTGCTTTCTGGTCACCCTTTATTTGCCTTAGTTTTTCCGGCCCCCAAATGTAAGAGTATTGTCTCAGAGCAATTTTGTGAAAAAAAAAACTTGTTCATACATTTCCAGCGAAAGCAGAGCATGGCCTGACGGCTGATGGATTCTTGTGGACCTTATAACCGTTTAGACCAAAATCTTTAGGGAAAATGCGGCGCTAATTGATTGTGTGGAGGACCAATTTTTGTGTCGAAATAGTCACACTTAGGTTATCACCGTAACTCTCAGCTAGGGCTTCTATATTTTCAACTGAACGGAGTCGGAGTCTTCAGATCACTTTGCTGCCCGAAAATTGTCCAATTAAATTAGATACAGCTGTGCTAAAAGGCGCTTAATGGTGATTACCAAGTTTTTTTTCCTCAAAAGTCAATCAGTAATTAATTTTAGGATCCGTTGTTAAAAATAACTCAAGAGGAAACTAATAATTTGATTTGTTCAACAACAATTGATGCTCATTACACAATACGTAACTCGATCCGTAGAATGCTCACGATTCGTGTACAAAATTTGAGATAAATTCTTTATCACAACGATGTTCGTTATGAGGTTGCACAATACAAATGCATAGGCCACGCACATGTGTACCACATCCCCTAGGACTAACAATCATATGTCTAATTGACACCTTTTTTTGAAAGGAGGTTTTGAAACACTTCGCTGGAGCATTCAGACTCAAAACTGGTCCATTCTACTGCCAGGTAGCAACCTACTCCAGTGCCGTTAATTTTATCCCAACGGCTAATGGTGACTGGAACAGATTCGATTTCACTGGTATTCGAACCTGGGACCCCTCTAACTTGGGGCAGACACTTAACCAACTGCGCCATCCAGTCGTGTCTGGCTGAACCTTACTGAACAAATTGGTTCTTCCGTTCAAGAAAGCAATTTATAAGCACTCAGAAATATTTGAAGTTTATCGCAAACTTCAAAACTAAATATTGCCAATCATTAATAACCTCATCCCTAGTCCCAACCAGAGAATTAATTGTTCGTTCACAATTCTGTTGCGTAGTTATTTAATATTTTTTTCCATCATTTATTTTTCAGCTCTAAAAAATGGCCGATGAAGCAAAACCCGCAGAAGAAGCACCCCCAGCAGCGCCAGCCGAAGGAGAGGCTCCACCAGCCGAAGGTGCAGCTCCAGCAGAGCCAACCGGGCCCGTCAAACATACCTACACATTATTCTACTTCAATGTGAAAGCGCTCGCTGAACCTTTACGCTACCTCTTCGCTTATGGCGGCATTGAGTACGAAGATGTTCGAGTGACGCGTGACGAATGGCCTGCATTGAAGCCAAGTGAGTATACAAGCATATCGGGCGTAGTCCTAAAATTAGCCCATCTCACAGCATGTTACCCGGTCAAGAGGTAAAAATGACACCGAGTTCATTGTCAGTATAAGGAATCGCTTGTCTTGGCATCGACATCAGCGCGATCCTGTTGTTACCATCCAACGACAAACATGCAACTGCCAATTCTGAAGACTCGAATTCTATTTTCTGCAATCGATCTAAATTTATCGAATCGATGAATGAATCTGGGCCATTACTTTATTTAGATTTAGATAAGCGCTAGTCACGCTGGCCTAAATTGAATTCATGTGTTGTAACTTATTTTATAAACAATTTGCACGATCATGTTACAGCAATGCCAATGGGTCAAATGCCCGTGTTGGAAGTCGATGGTAAACGTGTACATCAGAGCATTTCGATGGCAAGGTTCTTGGCTAAAACAGTTGGACTGAGTGGCGCTAATCCATGGGAGGATTTGCAGATCGACATTGTCGTTGATACAATCAATGACTTCCGTCTAAGTAGCGAACAATGTGTGATGTTGCATGTTCAGTGTTGTTTGATTAATCTTGCTTTTTAATATATAGAAATTGCAGTCGTATCATATGAACCGGAGGATGAAATCAAGGAGAAGAAACTGGTCACACTCAATACAGAAGTCATTCCATTCTATCTTGAGAAATTGGAACAGACCGTTAAGGATAATGATGGACATTTGGCACTTGGAAAGGTTTGTTTTTGATTCATTTGTTTTTGCAGTAATCTTATTTAGAATGTTAGGTATTGAGTGACAGGAAGTAGTTAGAGCTTTCACAATTGTAATTCTTCTGTCATTAGGGATCAAATTGATCAGAATTTGTCACCATTGCAGTGCAGGTAGGGGACAATGTAAGAATGGTGTAAGACATTCTGAGTTTGAAAATGAAATAGTAACTAATACTTAAGATTTTAAAATCTATTAAAAGTTGTTAGCCATCTATTACCTAAATTCTTTAAATATTAACTCGATAAAACTCAAACTACTGAACATTTTGTTCATGTCGTTCGAAAATCCTCACCCTATTTACTCCGAAAGAAATGACACAACATTTGAAGGGAGATCGTACGTTGATCAGTTAAGACAATCTTCTTTTCAGACTCCCAAAAGAGTAGCCAGCATTTTTAGATTAAGCCTAAAGTAAAATTAGGAAAGTTAAGCGAATTGCTCGTTGTACTTTTTGAATTGTTACGATCTTCAGCTACTTTCAAGCTGCCCCAATATCATTGGCGATTGTGGGTCTGGATTCTAATGCTGCCGTCTCTTAGGCAAAAACCCTCAAAGTTCCATCCGTTGTATTGCCAGGCAGATCAGAAGAGAGTTCGACTTATCCAATCAAGAGAAATCATTAAGAGTTTCTGATAAAACTAAGAATACTTCCAATTGTTATGTAATTGAGATAACAGAGATTGCTGAAGAAGAAGGCTCCAGGCGTCTGAACAATCCGGACACGTACAAAGAAGCTGTAAGGCATTATCCTCCTACAATTCACCCACACAACGTCGGCGGAAGTTCACGTCTTTTGACATCTGTCTCATGACATCCTCTGATGACACCTACCAAAATGCTATTCTTTGATCTTTTGAGAGGGATACAATTTTTGAAGCCTTTTGAATATAATTTTAAAGAGATAATTTTGAAGTTGAAACACATGGTCACAATCATGCCTTTGCCGTTTTGTTTTTTGAGCTGCGACGTAGTTAAGGCCAATCCCACGTTGGCATACTTAGGTGGAAGCCGAAATGTTTCTGTAAGCGAAGCGAATAAAGAGAACACGTCTTAATACAACACTAACTCAATCAACATAGGCCTTGACCTATTCTATCATCTCGTATCACTTAACAATTCATAGAGAGGTTTTTTTGCCCACTGGCCGTCTGTGGATATGTTCCTGTCCCTTGGAGGGTCTGCGCTTGAGCTATTTGCCGGCAGTCATCAATATCAAATTGCCTTGCGTCCGCAATCACTTGGTATATATACCGGAGAGTCGGTCTTCCTCTGTTCTTCGAACCAAAAGGCTCGAAGAACTCGTCGAAGACCTTCTTCCGGACTATGTCCTTGTGTAGCACGTAGAGTTCGCGGTTGTTTCTTCTCCTCCATTCGCTTTCCCCCCAGACAGGACCAAATAAACGACGCAGAATTTTTCTATCGAGGGCACCAAGGATCAGCTCTGCAGTTCTGCTTTCCAGTCCAACTTTCGGGTCCATATATTACAAGATTAGTTTTTCGTAGAGCAAATTTCCGTCCTTCAAGTCAGATGTTTTGACTCAAATTGTTTGGACAAATCGATCCTGACTCGGATGTCCACCAGGGTGTCCACCAGTCCACTTTTACTCCGAGGTGGACAAACTCATTAACTACCTCAACATTTTAGCTGTTGATTTTGACATGAATGATCGGCGACGGATTGATTTTTACTCAACAGCATAAATCATACTTTGTCACATGCTGATACCTACAGTGTTCCCCTTCAACCAGGAAAATACCACTTATCCTTTGAATGTCATTGTACAGCTTCTCCAGAAATCTCTCTGTACGGAAAGCATTTTGGAACGGCGTAATGGAAATTCTCAGGTAGGAATTCGAAGTCATTGGTGAAAATCAGAATAGAAAGTCAGTATGCAATTTTTATTCATGTACACAAGCATTGATGAGTTTGATTTAGATTAGGAATGAGATAAAATTACAGTATTGAGTATGAGACAGTTTTAATTCAGGTCCAGGTCCACCCGAATTGAAGGGCCATGTGAAAAAAAAAGAAATATTGTGTATTGCATGCACCGACCATAGTGCACTCATCGTTGATTTATAATTTCTGCTCTGCACTTTCTTTACAAATTTGTCTTAATCATTACATTCAATCTGTGGGAGCAAGAGTTAGGTACGGAGATGGTGTCGAGACAGACAGACAAATAGGGGAGAAGAGGAGATGGACGACAAATAGAAGGATTCTTCACCAGACAAACCGTTCTATGGTTTGATAGTAATTTCTTGAAGGTGTCCTTTCTGGTTTGATTAAGTGGCGCGCTCTCTCAAAAAATTTCATTTCACTTTGCGCAAGAGAAATTAAATGTGTCATTTGCATTTGATCGTCCAACGGCCTTCCTCTCCAGACTCTAGAGTCCTTTATGCACGGGGTTTAGTTAACTGGAATATGATGGACTGGCTCTGTGTGCTGCTGTTTGTGGTTAATCGATGTGAATATGAAAGGCTGAGAGCTCTCCACAGGAGTCGAAGGCACTAATTTAGTAGTCGACTATTCGAATGATTTTCATCTACTTGAGGTAGTTTGTGGTTATTCTTAATTTCATATTCTTAATGTCATCAAGTTCGATATAAATGTAAATACACCGAAACCGGTCCCGGGAAACTAAAATCAAAATTGAAATTTTCGAAAAAAAACTAGATTGAAGAGGTGTTTTTTCGTATCGATAACCATCGGATCTACTAGAACCTTAAAGATTACTTTTCTGGTCATATGTCAAAAAAGTGAAAAATGGGTAGCTCTTCCTCCTTATCTCTCTAGATCCTGGAGGATGCAGTCATTCTTCTAGCGTGATTGCCTTACTTACTTAATGTGGCGCTACAGTCCGGGGTGGACCTGGGCCTCAACCAACAAGCGTCTCCAGCCAGCTCGATCTTTCGCCACCTGCCTCCAGTTTCGCACGCACAGTTGGTTGAGATCCCTTTCCACTTGCGTACACCAGTGAGAAGGAGTCACGGTCCTCCTCTACTGCGCAGTCCCTCGGGGGTGGATTCCAAGACTTTCCGAGCGTGATTCCCTTAAATGCTATAATTTGATAACACTTTCGATATCACCATTGAATTGGTTTAATCTGGTTACCCCATCCTAGAGAATCTCTCATAATTCCACAATTCAAGGATGGGGATAACCCACACTGCGTCAATCGATATCACAAATTTCACCAATAGGTGCACTTTTCAACTTGTTCACGTCTAGTCTTGACAACAGCATGCCATATTATTCGACTCAACATTTATTCATCTTCATTCCTGCAATGGCTTCCACGAATAGTTGAGATCGCATGACTTGTGGTGAAGCTTTAAGTTGGAAGCTATTCCCATTTCCGCTCCAGATTCAGTTACTTCATCGGAACCCTGGAACACCCTAGTGCCATGAGGCTCAGCACGGTTTAAGACCATAACTTTCAGCAATCATTCAGAATTTTTGTTTACCGTCCTTGATTTAATTGGTGGTGATGACAGACGGCAATTTGTCTAAGTAGGGGTCAGGTGACTTGTCATCTATCGACCGCATAGACAACAAACAAGCTGCCTCATGTATAGACTCTATTTCCGACGCTGCAATGATCTGGAAAACGATGTGGAATGGAGATCTTCGGGGAATTTAAAATCATCATTCCCATACCAGCAGTCACCAGTTTTAATTTCAAACAGACAGCTTGGCTTCTGACCCTATTATTCTCCAATTTTCCTGAGCAAAGAATGGCAGTAAGGTTATATTTATGGAAGTTCTTGGTGGGAGTCGTGCAGTCCATAGAATTCGGTATTTTTAATCCGAAGAGGATCTCTAAACTGTCGGTATAGTGAGTTCTATCTCAATCCAGAGATTCTCTCAGTCTCAGTGCTGCCTTCCAGTTGTTAGTTTTCCTAAGGTTAACCTAAGGCGCACCATCTTAGAAGTGAACAACCCTAAAACTTTAACATGTATCTCGATTCGCAGGCTCTCCAGAGAGTCAGTTAAGAAAAATCTCCTGATTCCAGTCATAATTATTTTTAATTTTTATCACTTAAAAACATTTATTAAATAATTTAAACCTAATAATTAAATTTCTTTCAAATAGCTTACATGGGCCGATGTCTACTTTGCCGGCATTGTGGATTACATGAACTACATGGTTAAGCGTGATCTCCTTGAAGCCTACCCGGGATTGAAGTCCGTCGTTGATGCCATTAATGGCATCGAAACCATCAAAGCCTGGATAGAGAAGCGACCACAGACTGAGGTCTAAAGATGACACCACAAGCCATCATAAAAAAAAAAACACAGAAAAACAAATTTGGTTCCATGCAGAAATTACAACTCTTCAGCTAAAACTAAATTTATGCTATAACTACGCAATTAAATACTAAACTAAAAACAGCCACACACACGTACACGTAGTTTTGTTCCTTTTTTGTAATAACACACGAATTAACAAGTATTTTCTATTTTTTAATTTTTAATTTCTTTTTTGTTGTTTTCGGGGAAATTGTCATGTCAAAACATTATACGCCGTTTATCACACATAATATTTTGTAGTTACATCACGTTTCGGTAATTTATCGGTCAGATACAGACACAGCTGAGTGGGATTTTATTTATTTCATTTACATGTCACTAACAACACCTGAGAGATACAATAGACAGTGCAACAGTATCCACGAAATGCACTTTGCAGCAAGCGGAATGTGTTAAGATTGTTCGAACAGCATAAATTAGAACAAAAAACAAATCTAAGAAGAAATAAGTGAACATCAAAATATTGTCCTTGTGAAACATTTTTACATTTTATTATTTCTAAAATAAATAAAAAACAATAAAAACTAAAAAACAAAAATAAAAACACGAAGTTTCAATACTATCCCTCCTTCTCAGACCAGCGACCCATCGAGAGGGGATCCATTGTTGGTGGTTCCAGGCATTCTGCCTCCAGTCATCAAGACTTGTTGTCTTACATCCCCGTTGCCTTAATTTATACCGGAGCTTCGATCTTTCTCTCCTTCTCGAATCAGGGGGGTTCGACTTCAAAGACTCTCTTGGCTGGATCATTGTGGTTCATTTGCTCGATGTGGCCGACTCAGTTAAGTCTACGGATATTTGCCTTCCGGACTATGTCAATATCCTTATACAGCTCGTAGAGTTGTGTCTTCTCCTCTATTTGCCTTCCTATTGTCTTTTGGCACCATTTAGTCGAACAAAGATTTTGTGAACCATGATTTTGGTCATTCATGTTAGGAGTTTTGATCCAAGCTTTTAGAACAAACTAAAGTAAGTGGAAGTAGTGGGTACCAATGGTGATTTTACGTTGGATCCCCTTTAAGACCTAGCGTTTTCCCTAGATAGAACAAATTCTTAACTTTCTCCACTGTGAATTGTGACGGTTTAAGGAGCACGCAATCGACTTATAGAAGATAGCGCCTTCCGTATTAACACCTGCCCACCGTACCATCTTCTTCAAAACCAGATTGAAGAAGTCACACAACAGAGCGTCTTCTTCACAAAATCCGGTACAGACCTCAAACGGTTCGGAAGCTCTAGAAACGATTTGTTGCACGATGCATCGCGTATTTTTAGCGTGGCACGGCACAATCCGCTAAATTTTCTCGGGATCCCAAAATGGGATGAATACTGTCGTATGCAGCTTAAAAATCAATGAACGGGTGATGCGTA
Organism: Myathropa florea; assembly: GCA_930367185.1. Classification (NCBI taxonomy): domain Eukaryota; kingdom Metazoa; phylum Arthropoda; class Insecta; order Diptera; family Syrphidae; genus Myathropa; species Myathropa florea. Next base: position 107,963,306 of record OV884002.1, read on the forward strand.
TCGATTTGAAACTCGCTGGTCTTTTCCAGCATTTGACCGAGTTTGAACATTTGATCTTTAGTCGATTTGCTGGGCTGGAAGTCACATTGGCACCTGCTTGGTATCAATACTGGGTGGAAGATTCTTCATTCCCTATCACTCTCTCTTCGTTGTGCTTGTTAAGCAACTGCTGAAAGTGCTACTTCGATCCATTCACTATTCCCTGCGGGTCAGTACCAATATTACTCTCATAATTTCGAAGAATCTGGGTCCATTTTTTTAAGCCTAGGATGTGAGCTCAAGTAGCTGAGCACAATCTGTGTGGCCAGTAAGTAGTTGGTGAAACGTAACAGAGTGTCCGCAGTTTCACGACGGTATTCAAGAGATTCGAGAGGAATAAGTCCTAAGCGTTCCGAATATGGAGGCAAATCAATTTTGTCAGTCCAGTTAAGATCGCGAAGAGTCTGCCCTGGACGGCTTCCATACGCTGGATGTGAACAAGATAGAAGAGGGACGGGAAGTTAAGCTCCCGAACGCTGATATCACCGAGGTCATGCAGAATTACTTCATTGGATAGGAAGTAATTTCTAGCCGGTTTCGGAAGAATGTAATGGATTAGCATTTGCTGAAATTCAGTTGGAGAAAGTTCTTCTTACACCAAACAGAGAATTTATTGAAACCACGTTGAAGGGGTTAAGAGTCTGTAGGCGAAGAGATGTAATTAAATATTTTCATATCATCGGCGTATACAGAGAGATGAGAGTCCTTGATGATCATCAGTCGTAGTAAGGACGAAGATTAAGGGATCCAGGTTACTGCGAAACGCTTGATGTGACTTAAAAAGACAAAAGATCTAAATAAAACCTCATATTTTCTTCCTTCCAAATAAGATTTCATCCATTTGACGAAACTTGGTGGAAAACCCAGAACGGTTAATTTGAACAAAACAATAATAAAAATAATGGCGGCGCTACAGTTCTAGGTGGATCTGGGCCTAGCTTCTCAGCAACCACTCGTGTTGTGCGTGCTATTGTTCTCTTACGAGTGGAGGGGACCCTCAGTTTAATGGCGACTCCGAACGGCGAGATTGAAAAGCTTTTTCTAGACGGTTATACCCTTTGAGCATTGCCAGTGACTCGAAAGAGGTGGAGCCGTGGACAATTTTTTTTAAAAATTGTTTAATTGAACCTAGACTTGAAAGTCCAGTGTATATAGGTTGACACAGAAATGCACACGGCGCCCACTGAACAAAACAATATCGTGAGATATTTTGTCAAATGCTTCAGCGAAGTCGGTAGCTATCACACCAACTTCTTTTCCATGATAAATGCGCGTAGCGCTTCAGACATGTTGTGTGAGTTTTGTCGTGGTCGACGTGCCCCTGAGAATCCCACTCAGTTTTTGATCTATCTCTAACGAATTTTAGAAAACCATTTAGTGCCCGAAGCACAGTCTCCGTGTGTGTTTTGGAATGTGGGTTGTAAATTTTTTTTCGAAATTGTATAGGGTGAGAATGTAGTCTGTCTCCTGTGATAGAAAACCGAACCCGCTCCAGTTCGACGATGGGAAAACTGCGACAAATTTTGAGACTACGCACACACGTCTTCTAATCGTCAAGTTTTGAGTTAGCAATCCTGCTGCTAAATCGAACATATGTAGTTACATTCGGCCAAATATAATAATAATAATAATAATAATGGCGGCGCTACAGTCCGAGGTGGACCTGGGCCTAGCTTCTCACCAACCAACTCGTGTTGTGCGTGCTATTGTTCTCTCACGAGTGGAGGGGACCTACAGTTTAATGCCGACTCCGAACGGCGAGATTGAGAAGCTTTTCCTAGACAGTTATACTCTTTGAGCATTGTCAGTGACTCGAAAGAGGTGGGGCCGCGAACAATTTTTTTCTTGAAAAATTGTTTGTTTGATCTTGGTTTCGAACCTAGACTGTGAAAGTCTAATGCGCATGGGTCGACGCACGAACCCACACGGCCACGGCGCCCAATATACTTTAAGATTTTCAGTCCATCATACCACTGCTCTTGCTTTAGCTTAAGAACGTGACACCTAGTATTGATTGCATTTAATTCTTTTCACTCAATCTCAGCGCAGCCTTTGACTAACTCGTGGATTACCTTAAACCTCCAAAAGTCTCCAGCACGTAGTCTACGATCGTACCCTTGCAGAAATTGAGATCTTTTAACGCCAATGTCTGCCTTCTCTAGTTGCAGTTTGCACACTAATCTGTTAAAACAGCTCGTTTTAGGAAGGACAGACCGTGCTCCCTTTGGAGCATTAACAAGGGACATTTACGTAAGCATGTGGAGTGCTTTATGCGAAAACTGAAAACATATCTTTGATTTAAGTTATGAAGATAAATCGTCATAGCTACGCTTCAAGTGGGACTTAAGTGGTTTTAGAATATTCTCCTGATATCGAAAAACATTTCAAGTTCATGAAAACCTTTATTTTTTCTTGCATGTTTAAGGTAACTGTTATCTGTTGTGAAAAACCATGTCGGATTTAGATTCATACAACCAGTTGATTACATATTCTGACACCTCAAATGATCCCCAATTGATTGTCGTCATGGGCCAGTAGTTGGTTATAACCCATTTTTTATTTTAAGACAATCACGTAGCTCATGATACCAGCATGTTTACCATCTGCTGTTATTTCCTTACCTTAGATGTGTAGATGTGTGCACGCCGAACATAGTCACTAGCTGTATTTTAGACAACGATTGTTGCCGTTACAGGTCTTAAAATGTCATTGTCTAACTCCTACAGCCATTACTCGTATTGTGCGTTCACCGATTAGGCAATTGGTAAAACATTGTAAGTTGCTCCATGGGGACACAAACAATTTTGCGACAATACGCAAATAAATGTGATCTTCAACTGCAAAATATTCATACCTTTATTTGTTTGTATGAATTCAAAAACTGTACAAAATTTCAAACATAAAAAACCAACTGGAAGACCGCCGGGTGCCACCAGCTCCGAAAGAGAATCATCAAAGTACAATCACTTTGTAAATGCATATCTGGTTCCTCTGACTTAGGTGTCCCTGTTCCGAAATGGCAATACAGCCGATTGCCACACAGGAAGGTTAATAAAAAATAAAAATCAAATTAGTGTTTTAGGCGGCAAAGAAGGAACCAAAAATATGTATGAAAGAAAAATGAACCCAAATTAATCGTTATAATTTTATTTCTACTTATCTCCTTGCGTGTTCGAATCCAAGTGAAAGAGAAAATCTCACAGCAGTGACCATCTACCTACGATTTCCACACAATCCACTACAGCCAACAGTATTTCTCTTGAAATATTAGGCAATGATCATTAAGTAAAGTGTAATGCAAAAACAAATCTCCGGCCGAAGTGCGGATGGCAGAGGATCAGTGTGGGAGGCGTTGGGAGATGATCACGGCTGTGAGAACTATGCTGGAGAGAACCGAGCACGCGCTGTATAATAATGCAACAAAGGAATAGCGATAAAAAAATTAAATCGGATGCTATGCACGTTCTATGTGCAGATAGTACAGCAAGCATGAGTGCGTGTGCAGTGACTCACAGCATAGTTTTAACACATTGAATATGAAGTGTTAATATACAATTAAATGAATGAAGTAATTAATGGAAGTAATGAACAATTAGTAAAAAAGTAAGTAATGAATAATTAATAAGAAATCGATGAATCCGCAACATTCTCCCCCCCCTGGACTAGTTCAGGAAACAGGTAATACAGCGATTTTGGTGATGGGGCGTGTGAAAGTACCCTTCGCTGTTTTCACTAGTACCACCCGTACTCGCCCGTCTCTGCCTGGACTAACATCGGTGATTCGACCCATAACCCATTGTGTTGGGGGTAAGCTTGGCTCCTTAAGGACAACTAGAGCGCCGATCTTAATGTTGGTTGTTGGTGTCTGCCATTTACTTCGCTCTTGAAGCGACGTTAGATACTCGAGGTGCCATCGACGCCAAAAACTCTGCACCAAGCTCTGCAGATGCCTGTAATGGTCCAGTCGATTCCTTGGGACATCAATATAGCTCGGCTCTGGAATTGTTGTTAGAGGTTCACATAGAGGACGTGAATTCAATATGGCTTCGATTTGACATAGAATGGTGCATAGATCTTCAAATACGAGTACAGTGGAACCGACAACGCGACGTAAGTGGAACTTCACGGATTTCACTCCAGCCTCCCACAGTCCGCCAAAGTGTGGGGCGGAGGGTGGAGAGAAATGCCATGCGATTCCATCAGCTGCTAGATCTGCGGCAATACGATTGTTGTGGGCTTGTGACAAAGCAAGTTTCTGCAACTCCGAAAGACAGCGACGAGCTCCATGAAAATTAGTGCCGTTGTCGGAATATATGTTGCTGCATTTTCCACGACGAGCGATGAACCTTCGTAAGGCCGCCAGAAACGCGTCCGTGGTAAGGTCGCTGACCAGCTCCAGATGGATGGCCTTTGTTGCCATACAGATAAAAAGCGCGATGTATGCCTTGGCGGTTTTAGCGTTCCGTGTTTTCGACAGTCTTATGGTGATTGGTCCAGCGTAGTCACAACCCGTGTTTGTGAAAGGGCGACAGGAACGGATCCGACACGACGGCAACTCTCCCATAAGCTGATGACTGGTTTCTCGCCGCTGCATAAAGCATATCTTGCACTTAAAAATTATGCTGCGGATGAGGTTGCGGCTACCTAAAATCCAAAACTGTTGACGGACGATAGAAAATGTTTCGGAAACCCCCGTATGGAAATAACGATGATGAATGTCAGTTACGATGAGAGAAGAAATCAGCTGCTTACGACAGAGGATGATTGGGTGTTGAGTTTCATTGGAGAGATGGGAACTTTGAAGACGACCGCCAACTCGAAGAATGCCACACTGGTCGATAAACGGAGCAAGCTTCAGGAGTTGGGATTTAGCGGGTAACGCTTTTTCACGCTTAAGTGCACTGATGTCGCCTTTAAAGTCAATACCTTGAGCAAGTTTAATGATGGCGGTCTTTGCCTTGTTGAGCTCCTGGACAGAAAAGGCATTGGTTACTCGATCGACTCCACGTCCCTTGTACCGACAATTATCACGAAACCGAAGACAAGTAGCAACTACGCGATATAAACGCGACCACGACGAAAACTTCCGAAAGAGAGAATCGGCGAATTCAAGGCTTATACCGTCCAAAAGAACAGGGACGGTTTCCTTTCCGGAATTATCCCTTGGAATTGCGATTAATGAGCATTTTGGGTGCAAACGTTCCTCCAAGTTGTCGGCTTTAACATCCTCAATATTGAATTTTGATTGAGGCCAAGAACTACGGTTAGCTGTGAGCCAGGGGGGACCTGTCCACCAGAGATGATGAGAGGGGAGAACTGACGGCAGGACTCCTCTCGAGGCGCAGTCAGCTGGATTCGACTCAGACGAGATGTACTGCCAGCAATGGCGCGGAATATTCTCCAAAATGGTGGATACGCGATTGGCAACGAACGTTGTCCAACGACGAGGGGGTGACGACAACCAATGCAAGACAATCTCCGAGTCACACCAAGCAAAGATGCGTCTGGGTTTTATGGTGAGAGAGGAAGTTATAAGGTGAATTAACCGAGTCAAGAGCAAAGCACCGCAAAGCTCCAAGCGAGGAATTGTTATCAACTTTAATGGTGCCACCTTTGTTTTAGCGGCGATGAGGTGAACGCGATACTCTCCATTACAGGTTTTGTACCTGCTATAAACGACGGCTGCATACGCTAACGATGACGCGTCCGAGAATCCGTGTATCTCGAAATCCCCTTGCAGAGCGAAGATATGTCGTGGAACTCGGATGGATTCGAAGTGATGTAGTTCGTCTCGATAATTTTTCCAACGCTGGGCTAACGGAAGAGGCAACGGGTCGTCCCATCCTAAATTCAAGGCTGTCGACCACAATTCTTGAAATAAGATTTTAAAAAGAATAATGGATGGGGCTAACAAGCCAAGTGGATCGAATATCTTCGATACCTCGGACAGAAGAATGCGCCTAGTGGCCGTGACGTCTAACTGCTGCTGGGCTACCCGAAACGTGAAATCATCGCTAGAAGGATTCCAAAGTGTACCAAGAACCTTGATAGGCGAGGCCGATGCGTCAAGATCAAGCGCCGAATGTTCACAATCTTCTTTGGGCAATGTAGAGAGTAGTTCCGAGCAATTGGAACTCCACTTTCGAAGTTGGAGGCTCGCCCTCGACATCAGTGAAACTAATTCCGATTTCAACGCAACCAACTCATCTACCGAATCGGCACCGGTCATAACGTCGTCCACGTAAACGTCATGTAGCAAAACCTTAGACGCGATCGGGTATTCAGCCTGATAGTCTTCGGCTAATTGCTTAAGCACGCGAACCGAGAGGAAGGGAGCGGAGGTAGTGCCATAAGTGACAGTGCGCAACCGAAAATGTTGTATGTCATGGAGTGGATTTTCGCGCCACACTATGCGTTGGAAATCTGTTTGATTACTGTCTATCCAAATCTGACGGAACATTTTAACGACGTCCGCTGAAAAAACAAATTGTTTTTGCCGAAATCGAAGGCAAACGCCAAAAAGATCCCGCTGAATTGGTGGACCAACCAATAGCACACTGTTTAACGAAACACCGACAGAGTCCTTTGCTGAACCATTGAACACGACGCGTATTTTCATGCTGGAATTGCCTGATTTCACAACTGCGTGGTGAGGCAAATAGAATTGCCGATCACGATTTATATTCACTTCTTCGCGGGGAACCAAAGTCATGTGCCCGAGTTGGAGATATTCCTTCATAAAGTCTGAATACAAGCGTTGCAGTGCGGGATTTAAACGAAACCGACGTTCTAAAGACTTCAACTGCGCGACCGCCGAAGTAAGAGTGTCACTAAATGAAGGATTCGAGGTTTTAAAGGGAAGTGATACGATATATTTACCGTCTGAGGCACGACCGACGGTTTCCCGAAAATGTTTCTCGGCGGGGTCCAGAGGCAGAGAATCCAGGTTGGTTGAGGGTATTTCCTCGAGTGCCCAAAAACGTCGCAGCATGGAATCGATGTCTACACTCGAATGATGAGAGGCCACAAACGATGGAAGAGTATCAGGACGTGTAACAACTTCCCCGGTAACAACCCAGCCGAAAGACGTGTTGTGGGCGATTGGAGAGCCCTCTGGTCCTACCTTTTGTTCACCCTTGATGATATTCCACAGTTTGTCAGCACCAAGAATTACATCGATCGGAGAAGAAACACAAAATGTTGGATCAGCTAACGTCACGCCCTCCAGATGAGACCAACAAGAAGCATTCAGTGATATTGGTGGAAGGTTCGAAGTTAGCTTGGTCATAATGTATGCATCGACGATAAGTGAAGCTGAGCTTACAAGAGAAGCTAGGAGCAGAGTAACACGACCCCTTGTATAGCCTGCCTCTACCGACGAGAGTCCGAGAATCGGAAGCTTAGCATGAGTACGAGGATAACCGAGCTTCTGAACGAAAGATTCCGCAACGAATGAAGACTGAGAACCGGAGTCTAGCAATACTCGGCAGGTAATAATGTTTCCAACAGAGTCCCGAATTGACGCGAGTATCGTTGGTAGAATGGTTTGTTTCTTACGAACCGAGTCGAGAGAGAGATTGTTGACAATTGGTGATGATTTTGGGCTAAAGGTCGAATTCGATGATGGTTGAAACGAGGGTGGTAACATCGAAGCATTGGATGTTGGCACAGGTTGCACAGAATTCGCCTTGGTTGCATTCTATTCCTCGGAATGGACTAGAGTATGATGACGTGATTTGCAAACGCGGCATCGAAATGTGGACCGGCAATTGCACGACGAATGTCCATTCCGTAGGCAGTTAAAACAAAGCGATTCTGTTTTAACATATTGGCGACGAGATTGCGTATCTAACGATAAAAATTTCGGACATCGAGATAGATGATGAGCATCTTTGCACTTGGGACACTGATTGGTATTACCGGTTTCGGCTACGTGCGCACGGAGAGAACTTGACGACGACGCCATTTTTGGGCGCGACATAGATGGACGCGCATTGAGTTGACACGATTCGAAGGCGTCGCATCTAGTTTGAAGGAACGTAATGAGTTCGTCAATGGTAAAATGATCACGCGAACCGATATGCTCTGCCCAAGCTTGGTTGGTTTCAGGATCGAGTTTGTTAGTGAGCAAATAGATCAACCACGGATCACGAGAAGTTTTCTTTAACGCCTTTAAGCCGCGCACTACTTCATCGGCACCATCACTTATCTTTCTTAGCATATGGACATTTGTTGTACTTATTGAAGGGAGAGACAAGTACGCTTGAATGAAGGATTTAACGATAACTTGAGGCCGATTGTATCGCGCTTCTAAGCGATCCCATGCCTCAGTATAGTTCGCGTCACTAACCGATATATGCTTAATTATATTGGCTGCCTCATCTCGCAAAAAAGAACGAAGGTATTGAAACTTCTGAGTCGGCGTCAAGGTTGTCTTATTGCCGACTGACCCGAGATATAGATCGCGAAAGGACGGCCAATCCTTATAATCGCCCGCGAAGGGAGGAATTGTAATTTTCGGGAGACTTATGTTGGAACACGTGCTCGACGAACAGTTCAACCGCTCCTTAAGGCTCACTTGTTCATTTGCGATTTGCTGCAAAATAAATTTATTCGCATCCTCTACAACTGATGCTGTTGCTGGTGCTGGTGGCGGTTGGCGAGCTTTAAGCGCGCGAGATAATCCCGAATGTGCCTCAAAATATTTCGTTTCATATTCCGCGAACTCCCGTTGAATCTCTTCGAGAGACTCATCGTTTTCCGTAAATCCCAATAACGCATCATGCAATTCACGAAATGTGTTCCACGTTTCATTTAGTCGAATCAACCGCACTTCTACCTGTTCCATAGACGAATTTTCATCAAGGGCCTCGACGTACGTAACTGTACGAGTAATCTGCCCTTTGGCAGTCGACCGCCTTGCTTTCACTAAATCCATTTTTTTTGTTTTTAATCAATCACAATCACTAACATTCGGCTTCTCGAAGGACCAAATATGTTCCGAAATGGCAATACAGCCGATTGCCACACAGGAAGGTTAATAAAAAATAAAAATCAAATTAGTGTTTTAGGCGGCAAAGAAGGAACCAAAAATATGTATGAAAGAAAAATGAACCCAAATTAATCGTTATAATTTTATTTCTACTTATCTCCTTGCGTGTTCGAATCCAAGTGAAAGAGAAAATCTCACAGCAGTGACCATCTACCTACGATTTCCACACAATCCACTACAGCCAACAGTATTTCTCTTGAAATATTAGGCAATGATCATTAAGTAAAGTGTAATGCAAAAACAAATCTCCGGCCGAAGTGCGGATGGCAGAGGATCAGTGTGGGAGGCGTTGGGAGATGATCACGGCTGTGAGAACTATGCTGGAGAGAACCGAGCACGCGCTGTATAATAATGCAACAAAGGAATAGCGATAAAAAAATTAAATCGGATGCTATGCACGTTCTATGTGCAGATAGTACAGCAAGCATGAGTGCGTGTGCAGTGACTCACAGCATAGTTTTAACACATTGAATATGAAGTGTTAATATACAATTAAATGAATGAAGTAATTAATGGAAGTAATGAACAATTAGTAAAAAAGTAAGTAATGAATAATTAATAAGAAATCGATGAATCCGCAACATTCTCCCCCCCCTGGACTAGTTCAGGAAACAGGTAATACAGCGATTTTGGTGATGGGGCGTGTGAAAGTACCCTTCGCTGTTTTCACTAGTACCACCCGTACTCGCCCGTCTCTGCCTGGACTAACATCGGTGATTCGACCCATAACCCATTGTGTTGGGGGTAAGCTTGGCTCCTTAAGGACAACTAGAGCGCCGATCTTAATGTTGGTTGTTGGTGTCTGCCATTTACTTCGCTCTTGAAGCGACGTTAGATACTCGAGGTGCCATCGACGCCAAAAACTCTGCACCAAGCTCTGCAGATGCCTGTAATGGTCCAGTCGATTCCTTGGGACATCAATATAGCTCGGCTCTGGAATTGTTGTTAGAGGTTCACATAGAGGACGTGAATTCAATATGGCTTCGATTTGACATAGAATGGTGCATAGATCTTCAAATACGAGTACAGTGGAACCGACAACGCGACGTAAGTGGAACTTCACGGATTTCACTCCAGCCTCCCACAGTCCGCCAAAGTGTGGGGCGGAGGGTGGAGAGAAATGCCATGCGATTCCATCAGCTGCTAGATCTGCGGCAATACGATTGTTGTGGGCTTGTGACAAAGCAAGTTTCTGCAACTCCGAAAGACAGCGACGAGCTCCATGAAAATTAGTGCCGTTGTCGGAATATATGTTGCTGCATTTTCCACGACGAGCGATGAACCTTCGTAAGGCCGCCAGAAACGCGTCCGTGGTAAGGTCGCTGACCAGCTCCAGATGGATGGCCTTTGTTGCCATACAGATAAAAAGCGCGATGTATGCCTTGGCGGTTTTAGCGTTCCGTGTTTTCGACAGTCTTATGGTGATTGGTCCAGCGTAGTCACAACCCGTGTTTGTGAAAGGGCGACAGGAACGGATCCGACACGACGGCAACTCTCCCATAAGCTGATGACTGGTTTCTCGCCGCTGCATAAAGCATATCTTGCACTTAAAAATTATGCTGCGGATGAGGTTGCGGCTACCTAAAATCCAAAACTGTTGACGGACGATAGAAAATGTTTCGGAAACCCCCGTATGGAAATAACGATGATGAATGTCAGTTACGATGAGAGAAGAAATCAGCTGCTTACGACAGAGGATGATTGGGTGTTGAGTTTCATTGGAGAGATGGGAACTTTGAAGACGACCGCCAACTCGAAGAATGCCACACTGGTCGATAAACGGAGCAAGCTTCAGGAGTTGGGATTTAGCGGGTAACGCTTTTTCACGCTTAAGTGCACTGATGTCGCCTTTAAAGTCAATACCTTGAGCAAGTTTAATGATGGCGGTCTTTGCCTTGTTGAGCTCCTGGACAGAAAAGGCATTGGTTACTCGATCGACTCCACGTCCCTTGTACCGACAATTATCACGAAACCGAAGACAAGTAGCAACTACGCGATATAAACGCGACCACGACGAAAACTTCCGAAAGAGAGAATCGGCGAATTCAAGGCTTATACCGTCCAAAAGAACAGGGACGGTTTCCTTTCCGGAATTATCCCTTGGAATTGCGATTAATGAGCATTTTGGGTGCAAACGTTCCTCCAAGTTGTCGGCTTTAACATCCTCAATATTGAATTTTGATTGAGGCCAAGAACTACGGTTAGCTGTGAGCCAGGGGGGACCTGTCCACCAGAGATGATGAGAGGGGAGAACTGACGGCAGGACTCCTCTCGAGGCGCAGTCAGCTGGATTCGACTCAGACGAGATGTACTGCCAGCAATGGCGCGGAATATTCTCCAAAATGGTGGATACGCGATTGGCAACGAACGTTGTCCAACGACGAGGGGGTGACGACAACCAATGCAAGACAATCTCCGAGTCACACCAAGCAAAGATGCGTCTGGGTTTTATGGTGAGAGAGGAAGTTATAAGGTGAATTAACCGAGTCAAGAGCAAAGCACCGCAAAGCTCCAAGCGAGGAATTGTTATCAACTTTAATGGTGCCACCTTTGTTTTAGCGGCGATGAGGTGAACGCGATACTCTCCATTACAGGTTTTGTACCTGCTATAAACGACGGCTGCATACGCTAACGATGACGCGTCCGAGAATCCGTGTATCTCGAAATCCCCTTGCAGAGCGAAGATATGTCGTGGAACTCGGATGGATTCGAAGTGATGTAGTTCGTCTCGATAATTTTTCCAACGCTGGGCTAACGGAAGAGGCAACGGGTCGTCCCATCCTAAATTCAAGGCTGTCGACCACAATTCTTGAAATAAGATTTTAAAAAGAATAATGGATGGGGCTAACAAGCCAAGTGGATCGAATATCTTCGATACCTCGGACAGAAGAATGCGCCTAGTGGCCGTGACGTCTAACTGCTGCTGGGCTACCCGAAACGTGAAATCATCGCTAGAAGGATTCCAAAGTGTACCAAGAACCTTGATAGGCGAGGCCGATGCGTCAAGATCAAGCGCCGAATGTTCACAATCTTCTTTGGGCAATGTAGAGAGTAGTTCCGAGCAATTGGAACTCCACTTTCGAAGTTGGAGGCTCGCCCTCGACATCAGTGAAACTAATTCCGATTTCAACGCAACCAACTCATCTACCGAATCGGCACCGGTCATAACGTCGTCCACGTAAACGTCATGTAGCAAAACCTTAGACGCGATCGGGTATTCAGCCTGATAGTCTTCGGCTAATTGCTTAAGCACGCGAACCGAGAGGAAGGGAGCGGAGGTAGTGCCATAAGTGACAGTGCGCAACCGAAAATGTTGTATGTCATGGAGTGGATTTTCGCGCCACACTATGCGTTGGAAATCTGTTTGATTACTGTCTATCCAAATCTGACGGAACATTTTAACGACGTCCGCTGAAAAAACAAATTGTTTTTGCCGAAATCGAAGGCAAACGCCAAAAAGATCCCGCTGAATTGGTGGACCAACCAATAGCACACTGTTTAACGAAACACCGACAGAGTCCTTTGCTGAACCATTGAACACGACGCGTATTTTCATGCTGGAATTGCCTGATTTCACAACTGCGTGGTGAGGCAAATAGAATTGCCGATCACGATTTATATTCACTTCTTCGCGGGGAACCAAAGTCATGTGCCCGAGTTGGAGATATTCCTTCATAAAGTCTGAATACAAGCGTTGCAGTGCGGGATTTAAACGAAACCGACGTTCTAAAGACTTCAACTGCGCGACCGCCGAAGTAAGAGTGTCACTAAATGAAGGATTCGAGGTTTTAAAGGGAAGTGATACGATATATTTACCGTCTGAGGCACGACCGACGGTTTCCCGAAAATGTTTCTCGGCGGGGTCCAGAGGCAGAGAATCCAGGTTGGTTGAGGGTATTTCCTCGAGTGCCCAAAAACGTCGCAGCATGGAATCGATGTCTACACTCGAATGATGAGAGGCCACAAACGATGGAAGAGTATCAGGACGTGTAACAACTTCCCCGGTAACAACCCAGCCGAAAGACGTGTTGTGGGCGATTGGAGAGCCCTCTGGTCCTACCTTTTGTTCACCCTTGATGATATTCCACAGTTTGTCAGCACCAAGAATTACATCGATCGGAGAAGAAACACAAAATGTTGGATCAGCTAACGTCACGCCCTCCAGATGAGACCAACAAGAAGCATTCAGTGATATTGGTGGAAGGTTCGAAGTTAGCTTGGTCATAATGTATGCATCGACGATAAGTGAAGCTGAGCTTACAAGAGAAGCTAGGAGCAGAGTAACACGACCCCTTGTATAGCCTGCCTCTACCGACGAGAGTCCGAGAATCGGAAGCTTAGCATGAGTACGAGGATAACCGAGCTTCTGAACGAAAGATTCCGCAACGAATGAAGACTGAGAACCGGAGTCTAGCAATACTCGGCAGGTAATAATGTTTCCAACAGAGTCCCGAATTGACGCGAGTATCGTTGGTAGAATGGTTTGTTTCTTACGAACCGAGTCGAGAGAGAGATTGTTGACAATTGGTGATGATTTTGGGCTAAAGGTCGAATTCGATGATGGTTGAAACGAGGGTGGTAACATCGAAGCATTGGATGTTGGCACAGGTTGCACAGAATTCGCCTTGGTTGCATTCTATTCCTCGGAATGGACTAGAGTATGATGACGTGATTTGCAAACGCGGCATCGAAATGTGGACCGGCAATTGCACGACGAATGTCCATTCCGTAGGCAGTTAAAACAAAGCGATTCTGTTTTAACATATTGGCGACGAGATTGCGTATCTAACGATAAAAATTTCGGACATCGAGATAGATGATGAGCATCTTTGCACTTGGGACACTGATTGGTATTACCGGTTTCGGCTACGTGCGCACGGAGAGAACTTGACGACGACGCCATTTTTGGGCGCGACATAGATGGACGCGCATTGAGTTGACACGATTCGAAGGCGTCGCATCTAGTTTGAAGGAACGTAATGAGTTCGTCAATGGTAAAATGATCACGCGAACCGATATGCTCTGCCCAAGCTTGGTTGGTTTCAGGATCGAGTTTGTTAGTGAGCAAATAGATCAACCACGGATCACGAGAAGTTTTCTTTAACGCCTTTAAGCCGCGCACTACTTCATCGGCACCATCACTTATCTTTCTTAGCATATGGACATTTGTTGTACTTATTGAAGGGAGAGACAAGTACGCTTGAATGAAGGATTTAACGATAACTTGAGGCCGATTGTATCGCGCTTCTAAGCGATCCCATGCCTCAGTATAGTTCGCGTCACTAACCGATATATGCTTAATTATATTGGCTGCCTCATCTCGCAAAAAAGAACGAAGGTATTGAAACTTCTGAGTCGGCGTCAAGGTTGTCTTATTGCCGACTGACCCGAGATATAGATCGCGAAAGGACGGCCAATCCTTATAATCGCCCGCGAAGGGAGGAATTGTAATTTTCGGGAGACTTATGTTGGAACACGTGCTCGACGAACAGTTCAACCGCTCCTTAAGGCTCACTTGTTCATTTGCGATTTGCTGCAAAATAAATTTATTCGCATCCTCTACAACTGATGCTGTTGCTGGTGCTGGTGGCGGTTGGCGAGCTTTAAGCGCGCGAGATAATCCCGAATGTGCCTCAAAATATTTCGTTTCATATTCCGCGAACTCCCGTTGAATCTCTTCGAGAGACTCATCGTTTTCCGTAAATCCCAATAACGCATCATGCAATTCACGAAATGTGTTCCACGTTTCATTTAGTCGAATCAACCGCACTTCTACCTGTTCCATAGACGAATTTTCATCAAGGGCCTCGACGTACGTAACTGTACGAGTAATCTGCCCTTTGGCAGTCGACCGCCTTGCTTTCACTAAATCCATTTTTTTTGTTTTTAATCAATCACAATCACTAACATTCGGCTTCTCGAAGGACCAAATATGTTCCGAAATGGCAATACAGCCGATTGCCACACAGGAAGGTTAATAAAAAATAAAAATCAAATTAGTGTTTTAGGCGGCAAAGAAGGAACCAAAAATATGTATGAAAGAAAAATGAACCCAAATTAATCGTTATAATTTTATTTCTACTTATCTCCTTGCGTGTTCGAATCCAAGTGAAAGAGAAAATCTCACAGCAGTGACCATCTACCTACGATTTCCACACAATCCACTACAGCCAACAGTATTTCTCTTGAAATATTAGGCAATGATCATTAAGTAAAGTGTAATGCAAAAACAAATCTCCGGCCGAAGTGCGGATGGCAGAGGATCAGTGTGGGAGGCGTTGGGAGATGATCACGGCTGTGAGAACTATGCTGGAGAGAACCGAGCACGCGCTGTATAATAATGCAACAAAGGAATAGCGATAAAAAAATTAAATCGGATGCTATGCACGTTCTATGTGCAGATAGTACAGCAAGCATGAGTGCGTGTGCAGTGACTCACAGCATAGTTTTAACACATTGAATAATAATAATAATAATGGCGGCGCTACAGTCCGAGGTGGACCTGGGCCTAGCTTCTCAGCAACCACTCGTGTTGTGCGTGCTATTGTTCTCTCACGAGCGGAGGGGACCTACAGTTTAATGCCGACTCCGAACGGCGAGATTGAGAAGCTTTTTCTAAACAGTTATACTCTTTGAGCATTGTCAGTGACTCGAAAGAGGTGGGGCGGTGAAAAAATGTTTGATGTTTTTTTTTCGAGATTCGAACCGACGACCTCGAGCGTAGGAGTTGACGCACCTACCCACTACGCCACTGCGCCCACGACACATTGAATATGAAGTGTTAATATACAATTAAATGAATGAAGTAATTAATGGAAGTAATGAACAATTAGTAAAAAAGTAAGTAATGAATAATTAATAAGAAATCGATGAATCCGCAACATCCCTTTTGTCACTAAGAATGGCTCCATTTCGGTTTCCTCTTTTCTAAGAAACTCTTTACACCTTCTTTTCCATCCTCCAACTGTAGATTTTTAGCCATGGTCTAAAACGAAACAAACTCATCAAAGAACAACCGCATCAAAAGACCTCATAAGTTCTCACCTCAGACGCTTTATCGTAAGCATCACGAATATTCATTCCCAATTGCTTGCAGAAGAACTTCTTGCCCATCTCTACGACCGGTCTGCTCTTGCTTTTAATTGAATCACATATTTGAGCAACTTTTTCATCCAGCTGCTCACTTGGAACTACAACACTCACGAGACCTAAGTGAACAAAACAAAGCTTTAAGAAAACATGAAATTTATGTCGAATAAATCTAACCTGAGACGTAGGCGTCCTGTGCACTGATTGGCATCCCAGTCAACAGCATGTAAGATGCTTTCATTCGAGGCATCACTCGTCCAATAGCCACTCCTGGAGTGTTGCAGAATAAACCAAAGTTGACTCTGCAAGAAAGACAATTTTGAGTACAATGAATGATAGGGGGAAGTCGTCTTGTTTTACCCAGGAGTAGAGAAATGGCTTTTGTCAGAGCACACTATCATGTCACACGATGCCACCAACTGACAACCAGCTGCAGCAGCATGTCCATCGACTTTGGCGATGACAGGAACTGGTGCCGCATGGATGCTTAAAACCAACTCGGCGCACTTGTCAAATATTTCCCGATGAGAGCTTGAATCCTTATCGTCGGTCTACTTAAGCACAGGAATGAATATGTATCAGGATTTTATTTGATGCAAATATTCTTGCCATTTCCTTGAAATTGTGTCCAGCTGAAAAGACTGGCCCAGTAGAAGAGATGACAATGCAGCGCAGTGCATTATCGTTCAAATTGTTGTTTATTCCGTTGAGGATTGAATCCATCATTCCCAATGAGAGGGCATTTCTGAAATATATAAAGAGGCAGTTAGTTGTAACGCTGATGCACTTCCAAATAAGCATGTAAAAACGGGTAATTCTGGCAAACTTTATTGACTTTAATAAGATATGTCAGCAATCCTTGACTTGTCTCGGGAATAAAAGTACCTTACAACCCCAGATTTTTCCAACTCGAACAGAAATTCATGCGATACAACCTGGACATACTAGGAGTAAGAGAAATAAGATGGTTAGGTGAGGGCAAATACCTGTTCCCAACGCATAACACTGTACAGCTATACTCTGGAAGGCCATGCAGTAACCCAAGGGAAAGTGGAGTCAGACTCCTACTTACACCAACAGCGAGAAAGAGCCTAAATTCCTGGCAGCCTCATGGTGATAGGATTTTGACGGCCAGATTTTGGATTAGAATACTGGGCGTTACAGTTACACAGAGTTACGCCCCAAAAGAAGGCTCGTCTGAGGACTATGTGCCGTCTCCAGGACAACACCAAATGGAAACATTGTCATTGTAAATGTAGGCAGCGAAAACGAAGGGCTCAAACATGTTATCGGCACCAGCACAAGACCTGCTACAAAGTCAGTTGGGTTTCCAATGACCGAAAAGCAACCTCCAACCAAATTGACCATTTTTCCATCAGCCTATGCTTCAAAAGTAGTCTCCTTGACATCCGAAACAAACGAGGAGCTGATGTGGGGATAGTACGAGACCACCATCTTATGGTAGCTATTCCCCGACTCCGGACAGCAGCAGTCCAGAAATCTGCCAAAAACGTTTGACCCTGCAACGTTGAAAGGTTAAGTGACCCCTCAGTGCGCAGACAACTAAAGTATCATCACGCGCAAGGTGTGCAATCACCAGTTAAATACACACAACCATCGAACAACATTGGGCTACTGTGAAAAATGTTTTCACATCGGATGCTGGGTGCATCGGGAACATTTTGCTACGGTTCTGAACCGTGTATTCGTCAGTAATATGCACCCAAACCAGAATGAGCTGTCCTATGTAAGAATTGCCCGAACTTGCACCACTCGATACGCATCATCTCTCAAGGAACTATTCGATGAGATGGCCGATATTTGGTACGGTCTGCGAGGAGAACGAATGGAGAAGAAAACAAAACCGCGAACTCTACGAGCTATAGAATGAGGACATAATCCGGAAGGCAAAAATCCGTAGACTAAACGGGCTCAGTTACATCGAACGAATGAACACCATTGCTCCAGCCAAGATAATCCTTAAATCGGAGGTCACTGATTCGAGGAGGGGAAGACCGAATATCCGTCATAAAGACCAAGTCATCGCGTCATTTCGTCAACAACGAAAGGCAGCAATAGCCCATATTCAGCCACTGGACGAATCAAAGGCCAAACTGAGCTTATGAACCCGGAACCGTTAACGATGAACGGCAAGCTCAGACTCAGACTTTACAGGGGTCGCAGGCCTGATAACTAAGTAAGAAACAACTGCAAACAACTGCAACACGCATATTTTAAGTACATTAACAATAGACACCACTTTTTGCTTTAATATGAAATAATAAATAGTTTTGTCATTGCTGAAGTACTTTTTTGAGTGTTAATGTCCAGTGTGCAGGAGATCCTGTTGAAAAATTCTGAAACAACAAAATCCGGTACTTTTAAATAAAAGGGATGTTTTACTGGGAGAAGCATATTTAACACTAAGTAACAATTCTGTCAAGTAACACGCCTTCACCCTGACGGAGACAGCAAATGCAACAAAGTACCTTGTCTTTGAATGATTTAACGTAATCTCTCGCACTCCATCCTCCTCCTTGATAGTTGTGAAACTTTCCCGGGCAACAGGTGAAGTGTGCAAAAAACAACGCTGCCTTAAGTTCTAAGACAAAACATATTAGAGACGCTTAGACTTGTGTGTTTCAGGTATCTTACAGAATAAAGACTTTTTGAAACACTTCGTAACATGGTAGAATTGTTGAAAAATTAAATCTTAGCTAAGAAAAAAATAAATCTTTAAAAATATAGTAAATAATCAGCTGATAGGTTATCAAATGTCACTTTTTTTCCCGGCTGTGGGCATTGTTTGAAGTTTAGTTGTTGATGACATGGTTGCCAAGTTTCACACTCAGGAATGACTTCATATTCGCAATCATAGTGTGAAAAAACAAGGATTTTGAACAAATAATTTAGAGAACTGCATAAAGAGTGAAAACAATTTTCATTTTCATTCACCTTAAGTATTTCTTTGACATAAAAATATACAGAATGACGTCACGTATTGCTTCAACAGAACTGTCAAGCACACCTTAATTTTCTCAGTGACTGTTTACTAAAATCTGAGCAATCCGCCTGAGCAGGGACATGTGCAACACCAAAAAATTTTAAAAGCAGATTTTCGGGTGAAGAAGCATCCAAACTATCTCCTCCTCGCTTGTGAAAATCATAAATTGTGTCTCTGATACTCCTGTTTTATTCCGCTCACACCGTGATTCGCAACGTTCATATATAAATTTTTTAATTTTGGAAATCCCATTAATGATGGCATTTCCTTATTATTCATTTCGACATAGAATACTTCAGAAAACGGCAGCAATATAAATGCCCCATGAACACATGAATCCAAAAGTATCGCATCTCACTTCAGTCTATTTACGTTGTCTTCACCATATGTTTATGTCGTAACTGTCACCACTGAAAACACTTCATTGTTTTGAAAGTCGAACTTGTTCATTGCGTTCGCAATCAGTATTCATTTGCACTCTTTGTTTAATTCACCTGTTGGCATCGTTTACATTGCTTTGTCCAGTGCCCCGCTTTGTTTAACACATTAATTTCGTGTTCTCCGTTACCAAGGTGAGTACCAGTGCAGCTTCAGGCCAAAACAAAAGTGTGTGGAATACCCCCCATCACATGTTCTGGTGACCGGACAGAACGACGATAGCTTATCGCGACTGGTCGAGTGATTAAAGGAAAAAACATTATTCCAAACTGATAAATTCTCCTATGTAGTAAATAGAATCCGAATGAACTCTTAACGCATTCGACCACCGTCGCTCACTTAGTCTGCTCCTCGCAATCATAGCACATTGTCTTAATTTCTTTCTTCGCAGGAAGAGTGTGCATTCGTCGTAGCGTGTGCCATATACATCAGTGTAAAGTGATTCTCATCGAACGCAAGAACGGATAACAAACATGTCCAAGCCAGGATTTGGTGATTGTGGCAAACTAGTTACAGAAGGCATCAACAAGGCCATTGGTAATCGTGAACCATGGCAAATCGTTACAATTACTGCCACCACCGTGCTGGGCACCGTGTGGCTATGGACGTTTATCAATCAGGATGAAAGTGAGTACATATAGAACGCATATTTCATTGTTGATTCACACTTTCGAAGTCAGGTGAACTGGGTTCAAAGGGCAACAACACCGGTAACAAGGTTATCGCAAGTTCCCCTCCCCTAGTAATTACACGGAAAGTGGAACGATTTTGGTGTTGTTTTTTTATTAGTTTATTATCACATATACACATGAGACTAATCTTATCTTGAGATCTGACTTTAAATGTTTAAGCCGAACATCCGATATTTACAGTGTTTGTGAAATCGGAATGCAGCCAAGGAGTCGATGCATATTGACATCGTTTGCTTGTAATTTGTGTTGTATTTCAGTCTATCGTTTGGTTCGAGTGAAAAGAGTTGCTTGAAATTACATCATTCGGGGCGGGTGATGTCAAAACAGTTCCTAAAAGGACAATCATGAGGTGGGAAGACAGAATGAATGTGCTCATTAAGCACCGTCACGAACTGTAGGTAATTCGATAAAGGAAATCAATATAACGAGGGAGTGTAGCGTGAAGTAACCAACCGAATGAAATAAATCACTGCAATTGCGTTAGAGAAATGTGTTCCATTAAATGAACGATCAAGTGTAATGAAATTCAAATTTGGGTCTTATGACTTTGGATAGGTTTTATCGTTATAAATTTGATACTCTATTGCTTAATGTACCCCGAAAGTTTTGATTGACTTACACTTTGAGCGCCGGTTTGCTGAATCCATTAAGCGCTTTCGTCTGAAAATGTCCGATGATGACGGTTATGACGAAAAACCTAATAAAAAAATGTACATAGGTTTAGGTGGTCATGGTTTTAGGATGCGATTGATTGCTATTCACAGAAGTGCTCTCTGCTCTGTCGTGCTGAGACTTTTTACTACATTATCGTAGAAATGGTTTTAACTGATCACTATGTGTATGGGTGTCGTGACGTTGTGGTTATATGCGTCTACCCCTACGCACTAGACATCCACTCTAGGTTCAAATCCCAGTACAGACAACAATTTAAAAAAAAATGTCACGACTCCACCTCTTTTGAGTCGCTGACGATGCTCGAAATGTGTCTAGGAAAAGCTTCTCAATCTCGTCGCCATTAAATTGTGGGTTTCCTTCACTCCTGAGTGAACTATAGCACGCACAACACAAGTGGTGGCTGTAGAAGCAAGCCACTGTTCCCTCGATAGTGACGTGACGTGGCTACCGCTGCAAACATTATTCTGCTGGGAACGAGATCATTTATTCCTCGCGAAGTGAAGAGTATCAAATCCAAAGCAAATTCGTGGCATGTCTAGAGCTGTAAAGAGGCTATCAGGTTAAGAGAGATCAATTTTGGAAATTACTAAACCAACTTTACTGAGCAAACCGGGAATTAGTTTAAACGGGCCAGAAATAACCACTTCTTGTACCGCTACAGTCCGGGATGGACCTGAGCCGCAATCAACAAATCTCTCCAGCTAACACGATCTTTTGCTATCTATCCCCAATTCAGCACGTCAATTTGGTTGAGGTCCGTCTACACTTGGGTGCACCATCTTAAACGTGGACGTCCTCTGTGGCGTTGTCCCTATGGTTCAGAGTCGTAGATTTTCCGGAACAGAGCCAAATTGTCCATGCGTTCTATATGCCTAGCCATCTTATGCATTGGATCCGTAGAAGCCTGCCTAGACCTGTCGCTGTACAACCCATACAGTACAGTAGTTGAACCTTCTCCTCCAAATGCCATCAACACAAACAGGACCAAAGATCGCACGCAGAACTTTTCTCTTGAAAAGACCAAGACTTTCTTCATCCACTTTCGATATTGTCCATGCTTCTGCGCCATAAAACCGGACTAGTGTGATCAATGTCAAGAAGAAAATCAAATTTACACAACAACAACAAAAAAAGCTATTAAACTATTAAAATGTCATTATATAACCGCTTTTCACAGTCATGGCCATAAAAGTGGTACAATGAGTCAAAAAGAAATCCAAGCATTATGTTTTAGCCCCCACTGTTATTGTTTTGACCGAAATTGTAAATATACAAGTAAAACACATGTCTATTAATAATTTCATTAATCCCAAGTAGTAGTATTAAAATTTAATTCTATAAATACATTTCTTGTGATACCGTCACTGTATGCTTATGACTTGTTTGTAAACAAAACTTGCCTTTCTTGAACTTCCAATGATAGTCGTGCTTTCTATATCTTGCTCTTGTTTTTTAAGCATCTTCCTTTTATGGCATAAACAAATTATTGCAATCAAATACCCGTCGGCTTCACTTTGTAAGTGATAACATACGGTGTGCCAACCACATGGAGAGCGTATGCCTAAGTTAAAGCAGATTTCGTTGGAAGCCCCTGGTTGGGAAGACCTACAGTACCTCACAAAATTGAGTATACACCCATAGGAAGGAAATATTTTCGATTTTTTCTTCTTGAAAAAAGTAATTTTTTATAGTTTTTAAAGTGTAAATTCAATTTCACACATATTTCGTTTAAAAAAAAGCATTAAAATATTAAACAAAACAGACTATTTTTTTAGCGAAATATAAAAAAAGTACTTAATTTAAAGGCACAAAATTGAGCATACACTGAAAGAATCTATTAAACATTAAATAAAAAACGACAAAAAATTAAATTTCACTATCGGGTAGCAACTTTTCCAGCATCTTTTACAGCTTTTAACCACCAGGTTATGGGTTTTATAAATTTTTCCGTAAAAGATGACAATATGCTTTCCCAAGCTGCTTGGGTTTGTAATTTTAGCTTCTGCTTATTAGAGAAGCAGCAGTTTTATCTTACCCCATGGGTGTTGTTTTGGTGGTGTTTTAAGTTCCACTTGAGCAATATAAAGCAACTATTCGCGTACTTAGTAAGAGTTTTTCTTCGGATCATTGTCTTTTTAAAAGCAATAATCCTAATTCATGCTTAATTCATGCTTAACTCCGTAGAATTCACTTGAAAATATTCAAATACCCAATTTTGTCCATGGTATTCTCTATGAATTTAATGCTCGCAGACACTTGAAGCCATACAATCCCACAACATCACACAATCTCCTCCGTGTTGTACGGAGAAGCTTTATTTAAGCGCTGTGTTTTGTCCTTTCCAATCAACTTACATATTACCTGATCGAAAGTGGTTTATTGTTGTTCCATTTGAAAGCATAACCCAACTTTCTCAAAAGCTTTCTGGATGATTTACATATTGCTTAGCAAACTCTATTCTCTACAATTCTTTATAATTTTCTTTGGTCTGATAGGTATATGCTCAATTTTGTGAGGCACTGTATATATATTCCGGACATGTCATTATACCGCTCACAGAGTGCGCATTTTACTTACCATTCAAACATTAATCTTGCCTTTTTTCAACTGAATGACATACGCGTGTACGAATATTCCATTCATTACTATACTTATCAGTGGAATATATAGTAAATAATCAGATTTTTGTGGAACATGTTTCTGTTGTTCAGTTTTCATTTGCCTTAGGTATGCATTTTTATTACTATCACAAAATTATAAATACCGATTATAATACGATGATCAATCGCAATAAAAAAATCAAAGTTCAGCAACGATCAAAGATATATGTTTATTGAACGGATTTATTATACAGAATTTCGAAATAATTAATTAAAACATGAAATATGAATGTAATTGAGAGATTATTAAGCAGTTATGTTTCAAATGATAACTTAAAAGGAATTTTCAATACTTCAATTTGGCTCCATTTCTAGACGACGTTATCCTTCAATTCTAAGAGCCTTTCTAGATTTGACTAAGATCCTTTAGTCAAAACGCCTCTACCATTTATCACGTATTGAACTGAGCAAAAGGTCAAGTTAAAAGCCTATGCTCGTGGGAACTAAATTTTTCCATAAAAATATGTTAAGCCGGATGCAAAAAGAAATATGACTTAGTAAAATCGATCAACATCGAGCCTTCAAACAAACGTTGTGTGCAATTTTTTTATGGAACTGATTTAGAATAATTCCCGCACCCTTTGTAATGCGATTTCCGTTGAATCTATAAACGAGAATTTATGCACTTATCACTCAGACTACGAAAACAATTTTCAGAGGACATCAAACACTGCTTTTCATTGTCTCCGACATATTTTTAATCTTCATGAAGATACCATAACCATAGACTTTCAGCTGTGAGCTTATCTTTTTAAGATGTATAGCTTCTTATTTCTTATATATTCGCTACTACAGAGTTCTTTCCAGATCAGCGCTCAGCATTCCTTTCCTAGCTGCCTCAGGTGTCTCTCAGGGAAATCACTTAAGTCCTCTTCTTTTCATTCATTCTATAATCCACATCTAAGTGATCACCAACATTTCCATATCTCACGCCTACGATACCAAGTTCTTCAATACCATGTCATCGATCGACGACTCCGCTCTTATATAATTAAACAATTTTTCAGTCTGGTGTCAAAAAAATCCGCCATCCGCCTATCCGCCAACATATCGTACTTAAGGTTTCAATGAACCCATTACCTGAGCATGGCTAACTCGAACCCAATAAGCAACTTCAACCTCAGCATTTCCCTAAAAGTTCGTCTTCAAAATCCTTCCCAATAATCTTGGCTGAAAGTTACGCAGTTTTAAGTTTGATTACGTCATAACTGTATAGGATGACCAGATAAGAAGGGTAGGGAAAGAAATTTAAATAAAACAACAAATGTATGAGATATAAAATTGATTCTGTCTTTATTTTGAAGCCACATTCATGCTATTATATATGGAATAGCAGATCATTCAAATAGCCTTGGCTTCGCTGGTAGTGTTTCCAGCGGTCGGTCCAATATGTGCAGCGTTATTCCAGCAATAAAAACTAAAATGTTGGCTTCAAGCTCGTCCCAAGTTATTGGCGTGGACTAAGGACTTCACTAAGAAAATAATCGAGTGGTGTGAAGTCACATGATCGCGGCGGCCAATTTGTGAACGCCATGAGATGACTTAGTCGCCAAATTTCTCCTTCACAACTTCGAGCGTTGTCTCGCTTTTATAGAATGTTGTGTTGTTTTATTGGAACCACAGCTTGAATATATCTATTTTGTCGAGCTCTGGCCACAGAAAGTAGGGTAACATCGGTCTTTACCCCAGTCCATTAACGGTAACTGTGTCTTCTTTCTCAATTCGAAAGAAAAAAGGTCTGATGATGCAGCCGTAAGCCGCACCGAACAGTTAACCTTTGTGGATACATTCATACTTGGTCGAATATTTGTAGATTGTGTTCGCTCCAATAAAAGTAAGTTGCTTGTTGACATAGCCACTGAGGCAAAAATGATCCTCGCCCGAAAAGATGATATTTTGGCCAAATTTCGGATTTCGGAGCAATATTTCCAGAGCCCAATTAGAGAACTCACTACGTTGCTTAAGGTCATCCGGCCCAGCAAGCCCCATTTTATACAACCGAAAAATAAGCCGCGATGACTCTCTGGCGATATCTAATTGAAGTGATCACCACAAAATCTGCATTTCTGGGTCCTGTTCGTCTATATTTTCTTCATTTCGCAACAATCTTTTAGTGGCTTAAGGTTAAAGCTGTCAAAACATAACAATTGGAAAAACTGTCATTTCAATCTGGTAGCCCCTTAGGCGGATATCAGTAATTGTGGTACGGGAAAGTGCGTCGATTTCTACGCTGAAGGTATAGGTTCGATTCCGGACAGAACAATTTTCATATTCAAGGCATCCGCCCATGTTCTGCATTCCACTTTTTATGAATTGGAGCTGTTAAAGTGAAAATTCGGGTTCTGAAATCCGATCGAAATGGCGCTGGTGAATTTGAATTTCGAAAATGAAAATCGGTGTTCTGCAATTCGATTTACTCCTGTTTTTACACGAATTGAATTCACTGCTAAGCTGCGCTGTGAATTTGCAGTGAAATTGGATTAAATACGTGAACTATTCAGATTTTTAATTTTCTTTTTACTGATTTTATTTTTCATTTTATGGGAAAGCAAAAATTCAAGGTGGAGTGGTATTTCTGTAAAGTTTATGGAGGCAAATCCTAATTTGTAAAGAAACTCTTCATTCTGTCTTTCTTATATGAAACTTCTTCTTCTTCTTCTTAGGGCGCTACAGTCCGAGGTGGACCTGGGCCTCACTCAACATGCCTCTCCAGCCAGCACGATCTTTCGCCAGCTGTCTCCAGTTTCGCACACCAAGCCGGCAGAGGTCCCCCTCGACTTGTGTGCGCCACCTTGTTCGTGGACGTCCTCTGTTGCGTTGTCCCACAGGCTCAGAGTCGAAGACTCTTCGGGCCGGAGCTAAGTTGTCCATACGCTCAACATGGCCTAGCCATCTTAGGCGTTGGATCCGTAGACGCCTGGCTAGACTCATGTCGCTGTACAGCCCATACAGTTCGTGGTTGAATCTTCTCCTCCAAATGCCATCAACGCAAACAGGACCAAAGATCGCGCGCAGAACTTTTCTCTCGAAAAGACCAAGAGACTGTTCATCCGCTTGGGATATTGTCCATGCCTCTGCACTGTAAAGCAGGACTGGGATGATCAAGGTCTTATACAAAGTCAACTACTACTCAATTGCCTTTTGAGCCCATAAAAACAGCGGTTGGCAAGAGTAATTCTGCGTTTGATCTCGGTACTGATGTTGTTTGTACTGTTAACCGCGGAGCCAAGGTAGACGAAGTCCTTTACTACCTCAAAGTTATAGCTGCCTATGGTGACGTTCTGGCCAAGTCGTCGATGTTGTGCGTCCTTTCTCGATGACAGCATATACTTTGTTTTGCCCTCGTTTACCGCCAGACCCATTTTAGCCGCTTCCGTTTCAATGCCAGCAAACGCATCATTGACGGCTCGCTGTGTTCTCCCAATCACGTCAATGTCATCCGCATAAGCAAGCAGTTGAACGGACTTTTGGAAGATCGTGCCTCTTGTGTTGGCCAGTGAGTTTTGCACGATCTTCTCAAGAATGATGTTAAAGAAATCACATAACAGCGCGTCGCCTTGTCTAAAACCTTCTTATATGAAACTATTGAATAAAATTGCTTTCCTATAAAAACTGCAAGCTGATGGTTCTATTTCTCTCAAGATGTATAAGAAGGCTCCATTTGTATGCCAAACCCTTGTTTAGAAATGAAAAGGATGATTCAAATGATCTAAAGGAAAATCTGCTTTTCCCTGAGGATTTTCTTTTCATTTTACTTCGAAACACGAAAAAGTATTCAAAACAACAACCAATTGCCTGTCGAAACAACAAAAACTAAGCCAAACCAAAAACTATTCGCCTGCCAAAGCCAAGGCAACAACGTTTGTTTTTTCCGAAAGTGAATTCGAAAAATTCGAAATCAATCGAAATGCAGAACGTGGAAAATCACTTCGGGTGGAATGGAAACTCGATTTCAAATTCATTTCACTCGAAATGCAGAACATGGGCAATCATCTCTCCCGCTTCAGTGACAATGCTCAAGGAGTATAATTGTCACGTATAGCTTCTCAAAAGTTTTGCCCTGCGAAGTCCTTTCCATCCGCAAGAGAACAAAATCGCGCATAGTGCACAGGTCCAAGTTCAAGGAAGAAGACAAATCGTGATATCTTGATTCTAGAAAATCACCCCTTCAAATAACCCATCGCGTAGCTCCTTTTCTAGAAATGAAGTTGAAGGTGATTATTTGGTTAACGCTATAAACTGTCAAATCATTGCATTTACAAGAGACCCAATTTGTGCTGTCTCATTTAAGATAAAAAAAACAACGCTAAAACCTTAAAAGTTACTTCTTCGTTATCTTTAGTACATATCATAAAATTCCGCATTTTGTGGAACATCTTTATGAATTTTATGAATTTATTGCCAAACTGTTTGCTAGTCTTGTTGCACAATTGTACTGTATGCACACAAAGTAGCAGTTAGACAAGAGTAAACTTATTTTGCTTTCCTTTGTAGTGAAAGGGTCCGGATTACCTTTTTCCTTCACACTTTCAATTAATGAAAGAATGCATTGTTTATTAATCATGCATACTTGTGCGAATTCTTACCGTCATGAGCGGAAAGCATTGATGGCATAAAATATCTTATTCCAAATTAAATGGCTTCTCATCAGTTTTATCTTCGGCGAGAAGTTTCCAATCAGTCTTTGTGCACGCGAGTATGCTTATCATCGGGTTTCCTTTTGATATGGCGTTACTTTAATCTGTTCGTCGTCTCATTATGAACGTGGTCACTGAAATTCAGCGGTCTTCCATTTATCTCATTAATTAATGACTTGATAAGAAATATCTTTTTGATAAGTTCCTTTACCCTGTATCCAAACCCGAGGGTAATTTTGACTTGGAAGTCTTGTTACCATCTAATAGAGTCGGACCACGTATAAAAGTATACGTATGAGAATGATTAGGGTTTCCTTTGTAATCAATTAACGTCGGTCTGTCTGTCTAGTTTGCAAGATAATAGCTGAAATAACTTTTCAGAAACTCATATAACTTTAGTTCCAAAAGTACAGGCGGCTATGAAATCAAACACTACTCGTATCAGTCAGCCGATTTTTATGGAGAAAGTACAAAAGTTGGAATGAACAAGCCGATTATGTTATATATATAGTGGATAAGCCGAGTGGAAGGAAATAAACAACAAAACGTCCGAAAAGCATGGTGACATATTACAACGCACACAATGAACTCGGTCAATGCCTTGTTTATGACATCAACTTTGAATATGACTAAGCAGCTCTTTCAAAGACCACATATGCACCAAAGAAAAAGGAATGGAGATGCTAAAGTTGATGAAATTCAAAAATGTTGACAGAAACGGACCGTTCTACAGCGTATTGCTGAAGTTTGCTAAATTTGTCAGCAATTTTTTTAACTAGACAACGCTAATTTCTCCATATTAGCAATATTTTGTACAGAAATTGTGGCATACTTTTCGAAAATAATAAGTTTACATTTTCCAAATTATACTCTTTGACTAATTATGCGTATTTGCACTTTGCTTGAAGTAATTTTTTACACAAAATATCCCCTATATATGTGCACATTCATAGAAAAACTCCGCTTGGACAAGTTTGAATGCAGACGCATCATCACAGTTAAATACAAACAAAACTAAGTAAAACTCTTAACAGCTTGAAGGGCGTCTAAACCTATTAAATGCATTAAATGTTGCAATTTTTTATTGCATTTGTAAATTCAATTGAAACAACAACCACTTTTGATTATGTGTAATTATAAAAGAAAAGTCGGTAGCAACAGGTGATACAATACTGTGCACTGTTTTACTACTCACTTTAGGGAGCTAATCTCATATGACAAAAAACAAAAATAGAGTAGGTTCGTATTGATAAGAAATACTCATAAAACTCCAGCATTATCATTAAGGTAATTTGGGTGAGAGGTTGTGTACTAATAGTATCATAATCAAAAATGTTTGATGTGAATTAGCTTGCGCTCTAGAAGGCAAAAGGTTTAGTAATACGAAAAGAAAAATGTATTGGTACTCAGCAATAAAGTATATCACCTTTATACATTTCTTTAACTATTTATAACAATAAATTATTATGAAAGCGCGCGTCATAATTCGTGATACATTACGTAAGTCCCGCCCACGCTCATGTTAGCTTTTTACAAAAACGAGTTGAAGCAGTTGACGATGTTTGTGTTGCTTCATGATAGTCGTACTGACCAACCCTGAGTTTTATTGTAAGATTGCCCAAACTGGATCAATTTCGAAACAGCGCTACCAAGCTGAAGAACGAAATTGGTATCAGATCCAAGTTATGCAT
Source organism: Myathropa florea (assembly GCA_930367185.1). Lineage (NCBI taxonomy): Eukaryota > Metazoa > Arthropoda > Insecta > Diptera > Syrphidae > Myathropa > Myathropa florea. The sequence goes on from OV884002.1 coordinate 107,993,283, forward strand.
TTTTAACTGGATATTTGTTTCAACTTTTACCAAAGGTAATGGAATTTGCGTAATGCCCGAAGGGATAAGTTACAAAGACCGAAATGAAATTTACTTATAAGTCCTATTTTCGAAGTCATTGCCATATGCTAATTAACATAAGGTTACATTACGGGCGCAATGTGGAGCAGCAACTTCTTTAAAATAAAAAGGAAAAAGCTATTCTGTAGCGGTTTTTTTTTGGATGATTTTTGGAACACTACTGGAGCACTCAGATTCAAAACTGGTCCATGGTACTGCCAGGTAGCAACGTATAATAATAATAATAATGGCGGCGCTACAGTCCGAAGTGGACCTGGGCCTAGCTTCTCACCGACCAACTCGTGTTGTGCGTGCTATTGTTCTGTCACGAGTGGAGGGGACCTACAGTTTAAAGCCGACTCCGAACGGCGAGATTAAGAAGCTTTTCCTAGACAGTTATACTCTTTGAGCATTGTCAGTGACTCGAAAGAGGTGGGGCCGCGAACAATTTTTTTTTTTGAAAAATTGTTTGTCTGAACTTGGTTTCGAACCTAGACTGTGAAAGTCTAATGCGCATGGGTCGACGCACGAACCCACACGGCCACGGCGCCCACTAGCAACGTATTCCAGTGCCGTTAATTTGATCGCAACGGCAAATGGTGACTGGACCAGATTTGATTCGAAAGTTGACATGCTGTAGAATGCGATTTGCTGTCAGCCATATTTTAAACAGATCAATTTACTAAAATACATTCAAGCTTCAAGCTGCTGAATACTGATTCGAACTATGTATATTAAATGTTACGTCTAAACCAATACAACATCACCATTTTGTTTAAATTTTGTTATTTACCGGGGTTTGTACTATCCAATTGAATTGAACAGCAAAACTAGTATTCTCTCAAATTGGTGGGATAGCATAGGGATTTAGATAATTCTTTGTTGTAAGCCCAACGGAGTCACGAAAAGTCCCCAACTTGCATAAATCTCAATGATCTAATGATCTAATTTTCGCAGATAAAAGAATGCGTTATAATGTTCGTACATTTCTCCTCAGTTCACCACTGATGAATAAATGCATTAAAAACTTACGTTCTTACGTTTTTTTTAACAAAATCTAGTTTAGTTTCCAATTTTCACAAAACTGTTGTTTTCGTACCCATTGTAAGGGTATGTCTATAAGAAATCGATGCGATCGTGTTGCATGAACACTAAATTACAGCGGTTAGAGCACGTAATAAGCACCTTATATTCAACAGTGATTTCGTCGCCAGAACTAATAAAAGATTCCAACGAATTCGATCATTATAACCGTCTATTACCGCTGATTGTTGTTAGTGCTGTAAATAGGCAGCATTCGTTGGTTTGAATCGTTGTTGGCACCGTATTCATGTTCATTAATTTTGAATCCAGAAGTCGGTATTTATTGTGTGCGTTGATGCCATTTTCATGGTTGCATGCACGCGAACTAATAGTACATTTACATCGCACCCAAATTCAAAATTTCGGCTAGTTTCTGCATTTCAGCCCATATACATTGCATTTCGCCATACATTTCCTGCATTCTGGAATGTTGCATTCCAGCGAAATGCAGAATTTCGTCGCTGCATTTGTAAGTTCTTTACAATACAGTTCTTTACAAATTCAGCACGTCATACAATGGCATTTCAACCCGCTGACATAAACTAAAAACAGCAGTTTTCTCATTAGTTGAAAGCATACCTTTCAACGCGAACTCCATACCTCTATATTGAGTCAGCAATTCTGACACTAGCAGTCATTTGAAATGCTGAAGTTGCAGTGGGAACACAAAATTGGATTTCGAAATTTTTTTCCTGAAATGTTGAATTTGGGTGCGGTGTAAACGTACTATAACCTGTGAGTTTTGTTGTTTTTGAATTTTGACATAGCTTCTATCATACGTCTTATGCCTGCTATTGTTCCTTCATGATTGAAGGGAATCCGAAATTTTCAGCCGACACATGTACTGATCTATGAAGAATACTAGTTAGTTTAGTTTAGAATACTAGTTAGGAGTGGGGCGTTAAAGAGAATCGAGTCGCGATAATTACGTTGCATAAGTGCAGAAAGAGTGTTGGCTAAATTTTCGAGTTGCTAAAACCATTCGGAATATCGAGAATATTTGTTTATCGGGCTATTGTTCGCTTCTGCGTATTGTCTGGAGTAGAGTACAGGGGCCTTATTTTGTATTGCTATAGTATCGGAATCTAATCAAAAACCGGAAAATGGTATTTTGTACCTCTATAGCAAATACACACAATCCACATTCGAAAATTAAAAGTCATGCCAACTCGTCTACGGAAATTTGGTATTTTGTATTCCGAAAGCGGATGTCAAAACCGTCCTCACTTACGGATTTTCATTCGATAACTATTTTGCTATGGGCGCCGTGGCGTAGTGGGTAGATCCGTCGACTCCTACGCTCGAGGTCGTCGGTTCGAATCTCGAAAAAAAACATCAAACATTTTTTCACGGCTCCACCTCTTTCGAGTCACTGACAGTGGTCAAAAGAGTATAACTGTCTAGAAAAAGCTTCTCAATCTCGCCGTTCGGTGTCGGCATTAAGCTGTAGGTCCCCTCCCCTCGTGACAGAGCAATAGCACGCACAACACGGGTGGTTGTTGAGAAGCTAGGCCAGGTCCACCTCGGACTGTAGCGCCGCCATTATTATTATTATTAACTATTTTGCTATCGGATTGTGTGTGCTAAAGTTGTTTTGATTAATTTATTTAATTTTTTCACGCAAAATAGAAACATATTAAGACATTAATGATAAATTTAAGCAGTTATTGTTCAAATATGCAGGTCAAATAAGCATCTGCAAATGCAAGCCAGAAATCCAATTAGCTTTGACATCGGCCCACCGATGCGATATATAAAAGGCTGGGGGAGGTCCAAGTAAATACGTGCAGCTCATGCCACTGGAAGAGAAGTGATATTCATCTCCAAATGAACCATTGTTTGGATTATCACCCACCCAACCACATAAAACCTTGAAATATACTGGCGAAATCGAAAATTTCAACTTGGCAATGTCAGATAATGAAGAATCATCCTGCTCTGAAACCACTGAACAACAATGCAACAAACAACAACAAAAAACGATATGCTAAACTGTGAGAGAATAAAATTGAGTTCAATTTATTTGCAACTGACTTCTATTTGAATGATTATTTTTTGACTGTTTCATTTTCGGAAATTATTGATAAAAATTTGGCAGCTTCAAAACCAATCCGAAAGTGACACAAAATACGAATTGATTTGAGAATCGGATTTGATTTCCGAATCCGAAAGTGATACGAAATAAGGCCCCAGGCCAAGAAGTGGTTGCCCCGTATCGTCCGTACGAGTGCGGTAGTAAAAGCAGTACGTGAAAAGAAGAAGAAGATCATATCCAAGGAATTTGATATATCAACCAGATCCATGTCAAGGCTGATTCGGGATGATCTGCATATGAAAGCCTATCGTCGGTCCACGAGTAATCTTCTAACTCCGCAACTAAAATCAATTAGTCTGGAAATATGCAAGCGACTTTTGCAGTGGCAAGCGGATAATGGCCATGAAAACAGTCTGTATACGGGTGAGAACATTTTTACCATGAAAGAAGTTTTCAAACAAAATTACAAAAATTAATGCCACTTCATCGAAGAAAGCGAAAAAAGTTGTTCCAAGGGTTCAACGTGGCCAACATCCCGCTTTCGTAATGGTTTGGTGGGTGGTTGCTCACCATGGTGTCACATCCCTCCATTTCCGTGAAAAAGGCGTAAAAACTGTTGCAAAGGTTTACCAAGAAGATGTGCTGGAGGGTGTTGTAAAGGGTTTGAACAATACACGTTTCAATGGAAACAGATGGATCTTCCAACAGCATAAAGCCAAAACCACGGAGGAGTGGCTCAGAGTCAATATTCCTGACTTTATAGCAGCAGCAGATTGTCCGTCGGGGAGTCCAGATCTGAATCCACTTGATTATGATTTGTGGTCAGAATTGAAGAACATGGCCTGCAAAACTCCCCACAGAAATTTGGAAATCCTTAAAACAACATTAACCAGAGCAGCATCAACGATCTTCATTGAAACGTGCCGCTATAGCTCAATGGCCACACCGTTTGTGTTAAAGCAAAAGGGAGTCATTTCGAGTGAATCCATTTTTTTTATTATCAGTATTCTGGTTTAATAAATGAAACAATTTTGAGTACAATATGTTTACTAGACTAAGTAATCTACTTCTTCTGAAGGCTTTTTTTGTGTTCAAAACCTTGTATAATTTGTTTTGTAAATTTGAACAATATTAAAAAATATGGTTGCATACATAAGATTTTACAAAGCAATCTAAAAATCACGTCCTTCTTTCGTATCCTCTGATTTCAAATTGAAAATTACTAAGTTTTTTATTTTTTATCCCAAAGGTGTATACAGTCGGACCAAAAAGAAGTTCTTTCGCTTAATCAAGAAACTTCCAATGGTTCAGGCCCGCATCGAGAAGGAAATCGGGGGTACAAGAGAAAGTTTCAAAAATGACATGGTCAAAAGTTGCAATGGTCTTCTGTACTCATCCAAGTTGCCAGAGAAGGGACTTTCTCAAGAGCAAATTTTGAAATTAGTTGACGATCACCTCAGCAAGGGAGGCTATGATTGGCGCGATGGACGTGTATCCGGTGCAGTCTACGGATATGATGCGCAACTCGTTGAACTAATCACTCAAGTTTATGGAAAAGCGTCGTACACAAATCCTCTTCATCCAGACGTTTTCCCAGGAATTTGTAAAATGGAAGCCGAAGTTGTGCGCATGGCATGCACTTTATTCGGAGGAGATAATAAGACTTGTGGAACTGTAAGGCTGATGTATGAAATTGAAATCAGTTGTTTTTCAACAGTATTTTTATTTTTCAGATGACTACTGGTGGAACTGAATCAATCATCATGGCATGTAAAGCATACAGGGACTATGCCCGGGAGGTTAAGGGCATAAGCCGGCCGAATATGGTGGTGCCGGTTAGTGCACATGCTGCGTTTGAAAAGGCTGGAAGTTATCTGGGCATTCATGTCCGTTCTGTGAAACTTGACCCAAAAACCACAGAAGTCGATCTTGTGGCATTTAAGAAAGCAATTAACTCTAATACTATTTTGGTAAGTTTCAGGAAGGATGTAATGGAAACACTATTACACTCCAAGCTCTGTTCACCTAAGCCGATTTACGCTTAATTTTGTAGCAGTTCAGCCATCTTTGACCTTGTTTAGGACTCATTTTGCACTTTAAACATACATGAACATTGTTTAGCTACAACTTAAAACTACATTTCCAGCTTGTTGGTTCTGCTCCAAACTTTCCATACGGAACGGTTGATGAAATTGAAGTAATCGCAAAACTAGGACTTCAGTTCGACATTCCCGTGCACGTTGACGCGTGTCTTGGAAGTTTTGTAATCGGATTCATCAGGAAGGCCGGTTACTATGTGAAGCCATTCGACTTTAGTGTCAAAGGCGTTACCAGTATTTCAGCAGATACGCACAAATATGGATTCGCCCCGAAGGGATCATCAGTTATTCTTTATTCTGACGAAAAATTCCGCGATCATCAATTCACTGTGACAACTGACTGGCCCGGTGGTGTGTATGGATCACCAACTGTGAATGGATCCAGAGCTGGTGGCATTATTGCCGCATGTTGGGCAACAATGATGAGATTTGGAGAGGAGGGATATTTAGAAGCTACCAAACGTATTGTTGATACCTCAAGATTGATTGAGAACGGGTAAGTGCTCATAAAACAAGCCTAACATCTGCCTCATTGAATACGTTGGTATCTTTTAGCTTGAGAAACATCAAGGGAATTTTTATTTATGGAAAACCAGCGACATCCGTCATTGCCATTGGATCGAACGTTTTTGATATCTTCCGTCTTTCCGATGCACTTTGCAAACTGGGATGGAATCTAAACGCTTTGCAATTCCCCTCAGGGTAAAGTAACCTCTTATCAATTTTTTGAATCATTTCTAACTTATATTTTCAATAGAATTCACATTTGCGTTACTGACATGCATACTAAGGACGGCATTGCCCAGAAATTTTTGGCTGATGTGACTGCATCTGTTACGGAAATCCTCAAGGATCCAGGTCAACCTGTTGAGGGTAAAATGGCGATTTATGGCGTCGCACAAAGCATAGCTGATCGCACTTTGGTCGGCGATGTAACTCGTAATTTCCTCTCGAGTATGTACTACATTCCAAGCAAATAGAGCTGAGGATAGTACGTCTACTCGAATTCTGTATTCTAAACTGCATTTTCTTTTTTTATTGTTAACGTACAAATGCCAAAATTTGTGTACTTGGATTGTTATAAAGTGTTTATTTATATGTGTAAACTTGAAGAACTATTTTTTTGTGATCATGTATTTTTCATGAAGATGGAAATAAAACAAGAAGATACAATTTTTTGTGTTTTTACTCTTTCAGATTTTTAAAGCAGTAACGTCATGGCTGATAATACAGCTTAATTTTCAGCCATTCTTCCCTAAGAGCTTGCTTATAATCTGCTACAGAGGCATATGTCTGTGTTTGAGAAAATTTTCATTCGCATGATTCCACAAAAGTTTTTGTGAGAGCTTGCGAGCCAGTTAATTAAATTAACAGAATTTAGTCTCAACAATTTGGTTCTTTCCCTACTGGTGTGTATTCGGGCATTGTCCTGTTGGCAAATTCAATTGATTCCATGGTTATCAGCTAAAAGCGGAAATAAAGTGCATCGAAGCACAGTTATGGACAAAACAATAGGACCAACAAATATCCTTTTAAATTGTAATAATAAATTTCAAATATCTTGTAACTTTTGACATTTTTTTTTATATTTTATTATTATTTTAATGAAGGGAAACAAAAGTAATTCATAAAAATTTGAAAAAATTCCGATTTTTTTAAAAGAAATCATTTTTCTTCAGAAAACGTTTTAAAAAAGGGGGACAAAACAATAAGACCACTATACAAAATCTTGGAAAATTATAATCAATATGAGTTCTTTAAACATTTTTAGTATTTAGTGGAATACCCTTTATTTTTTATCACTGCACGTACTCTTCTTGGCATGGACTCGACCAGTGTGCGGCAAGTGCTCGACGGTATGGCGTACCAAGCTGTCCATACCAACCATCCATTCCAGATGCGGTTTTGCATATTTGGATATTGGATATTGTTCATCTAGCCTCCTTCGCACTGTTCTAGAACAGACTGGCAAGTCCAGTTCACGTTTAATATCTGCAGGTCTTTTTTGGATTTTTTTTTTTGGTCTTTTTTATTTGGGCGTCATCTTTTAGATATGTTTTTTGTGGTCGGCCTGTTGGTATGTGGGATTTTGGAGGCTGTAAGGTATTAAAAACAAATGTCTTCGATCTTCCACTGAGTCTGGACACCTCCCGCTGTGAATTTCCTTCCTGAATGAGTTTTCGGATCAAATCCCTTTCGGTTGCGGAGCAGGGCACGCCGCAGCCCATTTTCCCTGTTTTCATAAATAATTCTATGCATCTTAATGCACATATATCGTTTATTTTTATACTAACAGTAATATACTTTAAAAATAAAATGAAACACAATTCGTCACAGCCAAAAAGCAAGAAACAAGTAACCCGGTCTTATTGTTTTGTCCCCTTTTTATACAAAAAATGTCAAAAGTTACTAAATATTTGAAGTTTTTTATTACAATTTAAAACTATATTCGGTGGTCCTATTGTTTTGTCCATAACTGTAATTATTGGGCCAAACACTAGGTTTTTGATGAAAACATTATAACTTCGTACTGAAAACAGAGAGACATTAGAGGATGAACTCATTTCATTAACGGTTACATTGAGCACACATTAATGGCGCCTCATGGAAATAATTTTAACAGATCTTTCTGAATTGCTATACGGAATCAAGGTTTCATTTTGTTCCTTTGCATATCTCTCGCAGTATGGGTCGAAAGAGCAAAAATACTTCTTTTGACATTAGACAATTGGTAATTTATCACAACGCTATTGGAAAAATTCAGCGAGAAATCGCAAAATTGCTTACGATTCCGAAAAGCACTGTAGGTAATATTATTTCACCATTTATAAACGAAGATCGGATGGAATCCAAGCCAAGCCTAGCCTAGAAAGATGGTTTATTAGAAATTTAAGGAAAAATACGCACATTAGTACTTCAAAAATGGCTACAGATGTCCTAAATTATTGTAAAAAGAAAGTAAATCCAGAAACTGTTCATCGGGTTTTTAGAGAGAATGCCTACAACGATGGGGAAAAAGCCGTTTATAAATGAAATAAATAGAAAAAAGAGATTGCTTTTTTTCGGGAATCAAACCGACAACATCGAGCGTAGGAGTCGACGCACCTACCCACTACGCCACGGCGCCCACGTAATAATTAATAAGATCCCAAAAAAAAGGATTGGTGAATTGATCACTTATAAAACTTCCATTAAATAAATCTGCTCTGTTCCTCTTCACTTCTTTTCTTCACAATTGTAATAATGTATTAATGTGTCTTATTGTAATGCCATAAATTGTAATGCCATACAATTTGCTGCAACATCTACGAGTAACATTCAGAGGCCAACAGTGTACCGCGATTGAGCTTAAGGATAAATAAAAAAATAAAAATTTCTTGTCACGCACTGTACTAAAAATATTTGATTTAACTTTGAGTTTTTGGTATCAGCCCTCATATATGCACATATGTATATGGTATTATATACACTCGCATGGTATGCTTGTTTAGTGGCACGCATGTTAGTACGCAATGACACGACAGTCCGAATTTAACTGCAAGGTGTGTACAAATCTTTGACGTTAGGTAATAAGGTCTTAAGTCGGAAATTGCAGTTTTCGTTAATCCAAATTGAAAATAGATTATTATTTGCAAATCGGTATTAAATGTGTTCGATAAAAAAGAAATGATGGCAAATAAGCTCTGAAATGAAGTTGTGCTAGACTTAAGACGTTAATACCAAACGAAAGTGAAAAAAAATTAATTAATCCCAATCAAAAACCCGAAATGTTTTTTTGACTTAAGACCTTTTTGCCTAACGTCAATGAAATGATATATGTACACATTTAATGCAAGGTAACAATGCCATTACGCTTTCTGGTCAAACAAGTAATAGTCTTCGTCATCTTATCCTTCGTGCAGTAGATATTCCCTCGAAAACTCAACTTGGGCTTAACTACATTAAGTTAAAAAATTTACTAAAGAATTACGTGATTCGTAAATAACAACAATACCTATGTACATTACATAAGAAAATCAATCCCCACACTGATGTAGAAGTGTCGATATCAGATACAGTCTATCTATATAATTTAAAACATGAGTATGATGAAGGCTTCTACGTGATATTCTTTAAATAAGTATAGCTAAGAGAGTTCAGCGTGATTCATAGCATATGAGGGTTTCACTGCCTGTGACACGTTTTGACACGACGATTGAGATGAAACTTTTTGATCTAAGAAAATGAAACATATATAATCAAGGCCTAAGGACAAGTGGGCGCCGTGGCCGTGTGGGATTGTGCGTCGACCCATACGCACTACACTTTCAAGTCCAGGTTCAAATTCAAGTTCAGACAAACAATTTAAAAAAAAAATTGTTCACTGCTCCACCTCTTTCGAGTCACTGATAATGCTCAAGGAGTATAACTGTCTAGAAAAGGCTTCTCAATCTCGCCGTTCGGAGTCGGCATTAAATTGTAGGACCCCTTCACTAGTGGGATAACAAAAGCACGCACAACACGAGCGGTTGTTGGAAAGCTAGGCCCAGGTCCACCTTGGACGGTAGCGCCGCCATTATTATTATTATTAAGGGCAAGTGGTCGCCTGCGCAGCTGTCAGGCTAGGACTGCTTAACCAATTTTTGGAATCGTAACTTCACAACCCTAAAAACACATAACTTTATTCCGCAAGATACCAACTATACTCTCCCCCGTATTCATATCGACAAAAGGTTTTCAAACAGCTAGAAAAAATTGGGTAATACTCTTTGAGTATTATCCGTGACTCGAAAGAGGGCGAAGCCGAGTACAATTTTTTTTAAAAATGTGTTGCTTGTTCTCGGATTTGAACGTAAACTTGAAAGTCTAGTGCGTTGAAGTCGATGCACGTACTCAAAACGTCACGGCGTATACTCGTTCCCTAGATGGTCTTCTAAAATTCTTGACAAACGGATCAGAGACATATTCGAGAGTGGAGCTGGGAGTGAATTCCAATGACTTCAAGAGGCATTGCCATGGCTTAAACACAACGGGGATGTAGTAATTTGTACCGACAGCAAGGCTGCAATCAAGTCCTTCGGTTCAAATTTTTGCTCAAATACTACCCTCAACGTGATGGCCGAGCTGTTTAACATTCTCCTTATCTGGTTGCCGGGGTACGGTGATATTCTGAAAAATTGCGAAGCCGACAAACTTAGCAGATGTGGGAAAAAATCTCAACTTTCGATGAAAATTCAAGGTATTTCGCGCCTCATTGCACACCTTTTCTGAACCCTTAACGCTCACTCTAATTTTTTAGGCCCTAGTGTTATTGCGGGATGTCATTGGAAAAAACAACGAGAGATTGGGTCTTCCTATCAGCGACTTCTGTCGAAACTGTGGGGATCAAAAAGAGGAGGAAAAAATACAACCCCTCAATGTCCAATCTTTGCTCTTATCACAGTGTCCTATCGATCCGCTGTAAGCCTTCTTGTTACTAGATTTAGCAAATGACAACCGCATGGATGTGCTTTTTCAGCCATTTAGTTCATGCATTGAAACCATTCGTGAACAAACTGATAGGTCCTTACCAGTGTGGTTTCAGGCCCGGGAAGTCCACCATCGATCAAATTTTCACACTGCGGCAGATCCTGGAGAAGACCCAGGAAATGCAGATCGACACACACCATCTATTTGTCGATTTCAAGGCCGCATATGACAGCGTGCATAGAGACGAGCTATACAGCGCCATGTCTAGTTTTGACATTCCTGCTAAACTCGTCAGACTGAGCAGGATGACGATGGAGAACTCTCGCTGCTCCATCAAGGTCGGTAACGAACTCACCGAGACCTTCAATGTCAAAAAAGGTTTTAGACAAGGCGACGCGCTGTCATGTGATTTCTTTAACATCGTTCTTGAGAAGATCGTGCAAAACTCACTGGCCAACACAAGAGGCACGATCTTTCAAAAGTCCGTTCAACTGCTAGCTTACGCGGATGACATTGACGTGATTGGGAGAACACAGCGAGCCGTCAATGATGCGTTTGCTGGCATTGAAACGGAAGCGGCTAAAATGGGTCTGGCGGTAAACGAGGGCAAAACAAAGTATATGCTGTCATCGAGAAAGGACGCACAACATCGACGACTTGACCAGAACGTCACCATAGGCAGCTATAACTTTGAGGTAGTAAAGGACTTCGTCTACCTTGGCTCCGCGGTAAACAGTACAAACAATACCAGTACCGAGATCAAACGCAGAATTACTCTTGCCAACCGCTGTTTTTATGGGCTCAAAAGGCAATTGAGTAGTAGAGCCCTCTCTCGGAAGACCAAATTGACTTTGTATAAGACCTTGATCATCCCAGTCCTGCTTTACGGTGCAGAGGCATGGACAATATCCCAAGCGGATGAACAGTCTCTTGGTCTTTTCGAGAGAAAAGTTCTGCGCGCGATCTTTGGTCCTGTTTGCGTTGATGGCATTTGGAGGAGAAGATTCAACCACGAACTGTATGGGCTGTACAGCGACATGAGTCTAGCCAGGCGTCTACGGATCCAACGCCTAAGATGGCTAGGCCATGTAGAGCGTATGGACAACTTAGCTCCGGCCCGAAGAGTCTTCGACTCTGAGCCTGTGGGACAACGCAACAGAGGACGTCCACGAACAAGGTGGCGCACACAAGTCGAGGGGGACCTCTGCCGGCTTGGTGTGCGAAACTGGAGACAGCTGGCGAAAGATCGTGCTGGCTGGAGAGGCATGTTGAGTGAGGCCCAGGTCCACCTCGGACTGTAGCGCCCTAAGAAGAAGAAGAAGTTCATGCATTGTAAGGACGCGTACGTCTCATCCACAGATGTACGAATAATCTTTTGTCCTACATTGATATCCTCAAATAAGTCATCCTGCTGCTGTCCCCTTTGTGTAATACTTCTAGACTGGCCATTGACCCTAGGGACTCTTAAGCATGGTGCTTACAGTAACTTACTTTCTTATACCAAGCGACATTTCTAGATATCCTACATGCTCCTTCGTAGTTAAGTCTTTATTTCCTTCTTTATGACCACATTCCAAGCCAAATCACCTCGGTCTTTTGTAAATGAGGATCGCAAGTGTGTCGGCACGAATACGCCATTATTATGTTGTTCATAAAATGTCTAATTACCCTGGAAATAGCGCTTTCAAATGACCACAGTTAAGATTTGTTGATGGCCCATTTGTTGTTATTTACTTTACCCACACAAATATGTATCTGTACATGAAGGTGCAGTAATTTAATAAACTCCAACTGGACGTGACATGTAGCAGCGTTGAGCGAAAAAGCGTCGTTACAACGATGAGTTGCATAGCAACAAACTGCAACTTGTTTGCCGCCCTTAACTGATGGAATGAGGAACATAAACTCCACCAAACGCTAGCTCGCTGACAAATACACAATGAAACTCCGGTAGCTCTGGCTTTCCATCAGTCCGACACCATTTTAATTCAGTGAGGGTGATGTAAACTTTCCCCTTATGGAGCTAATTCATACGAAGAACTGTGGGCATTTCTTTTTTGACTTTTGTTGTTTCAGCTTTTTAGCGTGGGTGTTTAATGAGTGCAGGGGAGTGTGTGGTGTGTATGGTTTTTGGAATTCATCAGGGTTGAACAACATTTAGACTTGATTTGAATTTGACATACTTGTTTTTATTATTCAGGGTTTGCGCTCTAAGAACGAAATTGTATCAAAATTAGCAGCGCATCCCCTGTTACTAACCTCTTCCTAAACACACTCCTTATGGACTTTCGGTAATAATCGCAGAGTTTTTAAATCACCCTCTGCAAACACGGCGCCCATCTTGTCGATAATTTTTTCATATCCAAATGGTCATGCAGGATTCGAATAACGGTAATTTTGATAATCATTTAAAATTACCACAATCTTGATTGTCTCACAACCTTGACCCGGTGGTTGTCCAACACAGTATCGTTGATTTTGTTGACCACTTCTTCTGATATGGCGTCTTTTGGACATCCTGGGCGCTCAGTATCTTTTGTGCTCCTACGACGGCAACGAAATTCGGTGAGCCACTTGTGCACCATTCCATGCGAGGGAGCAGAGCATCGATTATATTTTTTAAGTGAGAACATTTTTTCTTCAGATCAGTTGGCTTTGTATCAGCGCCTTATTATCAGCAACGATTGTTGAGGGTAATTCTACAAGATTGCGCAGAATTATTTATCCTATCGAAAGATGTTAAATTTTTGTAAATGTCGTCGTACGCCAATCATGTTTAACATTTGTGAACTGGACAGCTGCAATATACAAACAGACAAGCAATGGAGCACTACACTCCGCAAGAGCTCGGAATAATTGTGTTGATTTTTTTTACCAATAATCGGTCGGTGGTGTTAGCGCAGCGTGAATTTCGACGTCGATTTCTTAATCGTGTCGCGCCAACAGGGCAATAATCCTGTGGCTGCCGATGTCGCTAAGAACGGAAAAAACATCAACCAGACGACAGGCCAAGCAATTGGGCATCACCAGACGGACACTACAGCGAAAGTCTTACACCTGGTCCCATACAAAGTGCAAATATTATATCAGTTAGTGCCTCCTGACCGTTAGTCCCGTGTGAATTACTGTCAAGCCGTCCTCAATCTCAACAACGAAGAGGAAAATTTTGTGTCGAAATCATCATGAGCGACGAGGTGCATTGCCACTTAAGTGATTACGTCAATAAACAAAATCTTCGTTTCTAGAGCACTGAAAAACCGCGTGTGATGCACGAAGAGCCATTACATCCACTCAAAACCACTGTGTGGTGCAGCCTTAACGCAGGTGGAGTGATTGGGCCGTATTTTTTTAATGACGCCATCGGCAATACTTTAGTAACAGTGACCGTTACTGGCGAACTCTACAGGACCATGATAAACGACTTCTTACTGCCGGATTTGAATGAACGGTGCTTGGTAAATATGTGGTTTCAACAACAGCACACACAATACGGGCCACTATGAATATTGTAAAGGAAGCGTTTCCTGGTCCCGTAATCTCCCGTTTTGGCAGTTTGACATGGCCAGCAAGATCGCAGGATCGATTTAACCATCCCAGACTTATTTCTTTGGGGCTACTTGAAGTCGCGGGTTTATACCAACAAGCCTCAGATAGTCGGAGGAGAATATTCGACAGGAATCTTGAAAGTCATGGAAAATGCTATAAGATGGGCATAAAAGTGTATCAACACTGGCGACAGCCACTTGGCGGATATCATTTAAAAAAATAATAAAATAAAAAAACAAAATCGGATGACTAATTTTGCACCACCTTGTACTTCGAATCTCCACTAAGATGTCTGTCCTAGAGGTCACATTTATCCCGAAGTACAGGGTGACCGGATAAGAACGATAGGAAAAGAAATCTAACCCATTTATGCCCGAGTTAATTTATTTTACGACTGGGCATAAATGGGTTGTTATATAACAACGGTGTCATATAAAAAATTGATTTATTTTGAAACTACATTCATGCTGCAGTCGGTCCGATTTTTGATGACTCAGTCCAATTTGTGCAGCGTTATTCCGGCAAAGCATCTTGAATGTTGGCCTCGAGCTCGCCCAAAGTGGTAGGCTTATTAGCGACTATGGACACGACGTAGTTGCAGAGTAAATAATCAAGAGGTGTCAAGTCGCGTGTCAATTGATTAGAGCTCGCTGCGAGATGCCCCAATCGCTAAATTTCTCCTTTACTTGAAGCGTTGCGTCGCCTGTATGGCATGTAGCGCCATCTTGTTGGAACCAAAGCTTGGACATGTCGATGTAGTCGAGCCCTATCTAAAGAAAGTCGATTATCATATGTACGTCTACACATGAGACCATTGATGTCAACGGTGTCTCTTCCCTCACTTCGAAAAGCGATGATGTCCGATGATGCTGGCAGCTATGAACCGCACCAAACAGTCAATCTTTGTGGATGCATTGATGTTCGGTCCAACATTTGTAGATTATGTTCGCTTCAATAACGGCAATTTTTCTTGCTAACATAGCCCCTAGAAAACACGCGGTGCAATGTGCAATTTGGGAACAGTTCCTCCGAACTATTCCAAACATGCACCGGATTTCGGCAAGGAAATGGGCTGTCGTGTGACTTCTTCAACCTTGTACTGGAACAGATACGGCAGGGATCAATACAGAAGACACTATCTTCAACAAATCCGTACAGTCGCTGGGCTACGCAGACGACATTGACATCATAGGTCGCTCCCAGCGAGCCGTTATAGAAGCTTTCACGGCCATTGAAGAAGAGGCGAAACGAGTTGGTCTTGATGTAAATGAGGACAAGACCAAGTATTTGCTGTCAACAAACAAAGAATTATCGGTCCACCGCCTAGGACAAAACGTCACTGTTGGCAGCAATAACTTCGAGGTGGTTAAAGAGTTTACATACCTCGTAGTAAATATTAGCCCCACGAATGACACACTAGGAGATTCGGCGAAGACTTACCCTAGGAAACCGCTGCTACTTCGGTTTGGCGAAACAAATGGGTTCAAAACTCCTAACTCGAAAGACAAAATGCATACTCTACAAAACGCTAATGCTGCCAGTTCTAATATATGGAACCGAGTGTTGGACGATAAGCAGGCAAGTAGAGCACATTTTGGGTACTTTTGAGAGAAAAATTCTTCGTCGAATTTTCGGTCCCGTATATGAGGAAGGCGAATGGAGGAGAAGATGCAACCGCGAACTCTACGAGCTTTACAAAGATGTGGATGTAGTCCAAAAAGCCAAAAAACGACCACTACACTGGCTCGGCCACATCGAGCGAATGGACAACAACGCTCCAGCAAAGAGGATCTTCGAATCAAAGCCCACAGGTTCGAGAAAAAAAGGAAGACCGAACCTCCGTTTCAAGGACCAAGGTATCACGGATGCCAGAGCGTTTGGTCTGGATAACTGGAAGCAGCGTGCCCGGGACCGCAGGGCATGGAAGGCTGTCGTGTCTCAGGCAGAGACCCTTCATGGGTCGGGAGCCCGCTAAGTAAGTAAGTAGTAACATAGCCCGTGAGCCAAAAATGGACCTCCTCCGAGAAGATGATTATTTGGCCAAAATACGGATCACCAGCTAACATTTTACGCACCTAATTAGCGAACTCACGGCGGTCGTTCATTTTCAATTTTCGCGTCAGCACAATTCTATACAGATGTAGGCCCAAAACCGGGTTAACTACCTGGCGATACCGAATTCAACTGATCCGCGCCGAATTGAAATTTCTGCGTCCTTTTTAATACTGGGCACTACCGCGCCTAAATTTTTTTTTCATTTTCACCACTCTCTGCCTTGTTGGTGGGTTAATGCCCAAAAGTGTGTTCTGATGTATACTCACTATCAAAACATCACTGTCAGCTCTGAATGCAAGATTTATTTGTTTTTTTCAGTTTTTGATAGCTCAACCGTGTTCTTCAGTGCTAAGTGGTAGGACTACATCACTGGTTAGAGTTGCAACTTTTTCGTTCTTATTAAAGACCCGTATTTCCTGCTTTACCTAGGCTTATCGATATCTTGGAGCTGGGAAATTGAAACTGCCTTCCATTTCGGCAGTTCCTTTGAGTTGCCCTGGTTCTTCGTTTCAACGCTTTTTGATACGCCTCGTGCATTGGTTGCAAGTCATTTCTGCTCACACTAGCCATCATACCAATTTCTCAATTTCTTGTCAGGGGACACGGCTACTTCCTAGATTACACAAAATTCTGTCTTTTAATTTTAACATACATACATTGTTCACGTTTTGGAGCGTGCATGATTTGTTCACGTTTCAGAGATGTTATTGTCAAAATAAATCTGTTCACGTTATCCGGTGTTCACATTTGCCGGTGTTTACTCTAACGCGAGTCTACTGTACTTCCATTTAGCACTTCTATTTTAGTGCTTTCGTTTAGCCACTTAATCTCCCGACACGAACATTTAAAAGAAAAAAAAACAATTGGCAAGATGAACACATCTCGAAAAATTACTAAACTCAGTTTTTAGTGCGATCATCTTTTCGAATTTATCCTGTTTATGATTCCCAGGTTTAATAGTTATTTGAATAATAGTTACTTGAACAAAAAGTCAGTCTCAAAGTATTTCCTGAAGCTATAAACGACAAAACACTCTCGAGTCGCACTTAAAGGTTGCGCACCTCTGACTCCGCCAAGTCAATCGCTTGCTACACACACATATGCACGTACGTATGTATGTATCATAGGTATGAAACCCCCAGACGATCGGGGTAATTCCAAACACGCAAACACCCCCTCCCCCGCAGTTCACAGTCCACCCGCCATAAATGCCATCAGAAAATTATAATTTCCATCATCCCATTCCATCGTTTATCGGCGCATTCGCCTGACGGCTCCACTAACGTCTGTCTAACCGGTGTTGTGTTTGAAACCATTGCAACTGGTGCTAAGGTGAGCGAGCACAACACAACAGTTTTGTCCGCTCCACAAAGAGTTTCTTTATATCGAAGGTATGGTCAAACAAATCGACAGCACGGGGTGACACAATCATCACAACATCGATGGCGACAATTTTGTGTTGCCTTGGTTCTTTTTTTTCGATTCAAAACTCTACAGTTGAATAGATAGAGTTGTGTTGTTGTTGTGCTGCGGCTGATGACGGTGTGTATGGGCTGCCGTCCACCCCAGTCAAGCGAACCGAACAGCCAACCAACCAGCCAACGAACCACCTCACAGTAAGTGTTCGGCGGTCTTCTTACTAACAACCGTGGATACCCTGTAGCTCCACAGTGCTACAAGTGCCTGTGTATCTTTTAGTTTTGTTTTGTATCTTTTTTGTTTCGGTTTAAAGTTTCTGCTTTTCGCAGTGATTCTAGTGAATCCAAACGCGATCGGGTGAAATTAATTAATTCGTCGTATTTCGAGAATTTACGAAAGTGAAAATTGTTAACAAAAAAAAAAAAATAAAAAATTGTGATTAAGGAGGAGACAGATATTGTATCTGGATAAATATTTGATTTCTGTTCGTCATCGGCGGTGGAATAAAGTGGAAAAAGTGAGATAAGATACAAAGTATATCTAGACTAGTTACATACTCAGTTTTGCATAAAGCGCTCGTGGATACTTCACGCCGGTTGGTGTATCATGCGTGAAACCACGGAATACAAATCGTTTAATCGATAAAACCATAAACCACGGTGAGGCCTGGCTTGGCAGTCAAGTGATTTACGTGATTATTGGGAATCACATGCGCTGCACAGATTCGATTCGGAGATTAGCTTGAGATACACAAATTGTCTTAGCAGCTGATTTGAAATCTTGCTCGATGGACGGTTAGACGTGTATCTATCTATGGATAACCTTCAGATGGCTGTTTGCTGTTGAGTTGAATGAATTAGCTAAGTGTTTGCTGTTGTTGTTGTGCCTCTGGTCTTCGACGTCGTCGTCGGTCTGTCGTCCACAAATTGCGTGATATGACATCAGCGAGTTGTCAGCGAATTATCTAATTAGATAGATACGAGGTATATGGAAGTGTATACACATGTTCGTCGCCTTCTAGGTGATGAGTTCATTGGGTGACCCTCTTTCCTTTTGCCTCAATCGATTTGGTTCTGGTCGGTGTAAACAGCGGCACCGACATTCCGGTGATTCGGAAGGGAATTATTAAAAACGAATCACGTCTGGTGATCTTGGGTTCTGTGTAATTGGAATGTTGAACGTTTTATAGATTAACTGGGAGTCGATTGTGCGGCAAGTGAAACCGTGGGAGCGTTTTTCTTGGATTGTGTGAAGGTCACTGCATTGATTTCCCAACCACGTACCGAAGACAGAACGTTGAACATGTTCTGTAGGCTTAGAGGCGGCATTAATTACGATGAGATTGGCTGAGAATGGGAATGGGAACTTGAATTGGAGTGACCTTCTGCGTCTCTCAGCGCACCTGTATCTTTAAATGTGTTCATTCCGCTACATGATCTAAGCCCAATTCAATGGTAAAGAAATGGGTTAGATGCAGGTTTCAGTTGAGAGCCCCATTGAGCTGTATTGTGAAGAAGAAGTATAGTCTATGTATGTAGGTTGTGGAATAGTCTCTTAAATTGGTAAAGTGCGTTAAAGTGCATAGGTTAGGTTAGCGGGCTGCTACTGAATTCACTAGCACACTTAGACACACACACTAGGTCCATTGTGATACCCACAGTCAGAGTACTACCACTGATCGAGTGCTTCAGTGACAATAATAATAATAATAATAATAATAATAATAATAATGGCGGCGCTACAGTCCGAAGTGGACCGGGTTCTAGCTTCTCAGCAACCAGTTCTCCGTGTTGTACGTGCTATTGTTATTTCACGAATGGAGGGGACCTACAGTTTAATGCCGACTCCGAACGGCGAGATTGAGAAGCTTTTTCTAGACAGTTATACTCTCTGAGCATTGTCAGTGACTCGAAAGAGGTGGAGCCGCAAACAAATTTGTTTTTAAAAAGTTGTTGCTTGTGCTGGGATTTTAACCTAGACTGTGAAAATCAAGTGCGTATGGGTCGGCGCACGAATCCACACGGCCAAGGCGCCCACTCCAGTGATAGTGCCGTTTATTTGATCCCAACGGCAAATGGTGACTGGACCAGAATTGAAAAACTGGATAAAAGCGTATTAACTTTGCTTTTATTGGGATTCGAACCTGGGATCCCTCTAACTTAGGGAAGGCACTGAACCAACTGCACCATCCAGTCGTCTGTTAAAGTCCATACATAGTAGGCACACGGGATTATTTTTTATAGATTGAATATTAAATAGCTACCAACATTCTCGTGCGTGTAAACATGTAATTGTACTTGCTCAATACTGTTAAGTTTGTAAATAGTGGCAAAAAATAAAGGACTTGCTTACGAATATTTGCTTTAACTAAAAAATCGAATGTGTAGAAAAACTGAAACTTTTTTTCATTCTGTAGTTTGTTTCAGAATTTTTCAGTACTGAATTCTTATTTTATTTTTGAAGTAAGCTAAAGGGTGGGCCAAATACAAGTTTGAAATGCAATGTCGTTCAAATAACTGCTCCGGCTGGCTTCGCAGTAGGGCATTCTGTCACCCCAATTTTCCAAGACCTTGTTGATGGTGTCGGACTATAATTCCCGGATTGCTGGCATAACATCGGTCCTTCATGGTTCCCCACAAAAAAAAAAGTCCAAAGGGGTCAAGTTGCAGCATTTGGGAGTTTGCTGCGTAAAAGATCGATTGTGGCATTGGCTGTGTGGCATGACGCGCCATCCTGCATGAACCAGAGGTCGTCCAAATCCATGTCTTCATTTTCAGTAAAAAAAAAAAGTCGGTTAACATGGCTCTGTAACGCCCATCGCTCACGACTGGATGGCGCAGTTGATTAAGTGCCTGCCCCAAGTTAGAGGGGTCCCAAGTTCAAATCCCAGTGAAATCGAATCTGGTCGAGTCACCATTTGCCGTCCAAATTAACGGCACTGAAGTAGGTTGCTACCTGGCAGTACAATGGACCAGTTTTGAGTCTGAAAAAAAAAAAAAACACCCCCACCGTTAACCGAAACGTTGTTCCAAGCCTCATTTTCGAAGAAAAATGGTCCAATGGTGCCACCACTCCACAATCCTCACCAAACTGTCACTCTCTGTAGATGCATTGCCTTCTCGGCAATAATGTCCGGGTTTTCCGAGCCCCAGATGATGCAATTTTGTTTGTTAACGTAGCCGCCGATATGAAATCGCGCCTCGTCAGAAAAGATTTTTCGCCCAGTTTATTAATAACTCTGAACTATCAGCAGTCTCACTGCAACTTCTTACCGAAACATTCAAACCAGAGTGTATTTTAAACCAAACTCTTTCTTTTAAATTCTGACAAAGTAGAGATCTCTGTCTTTTCCCACAATTGTCCCTACCGCCATTACTGTTATTTATAAAATGTTTAGTACCCACAGTAGGAAAATGGCCAGCAGCGAACATCAACGATTTGATAACGATAAGAACACTTTTACGGCAGTATCAACACGATTATTGATTCCACGAATTGAAAAAAAATGTGGTCTACTGCTTACCTTTTGGTGAAAAATGCGTTTTACATTGATATTTGTTTACATTTGGAAAGGTATTGACGGATTACAGTGCGATTTAGAAATGCTGACATACTTGATTGATTGATTTCTGAAGTCAAACCTTGGAACCTTGTTTTCTTGGGAATTACATGGTTTTAAAAACTTACTTGATTGTAGCATAGTGATTTACAAAGATAATGCCATTGAGCTTCCGCATTCATTTCTGTTCTTCACAGAGAATGAAAAAGCTTTCCCGAAAATTGGCTCCTAAATCCACGCAAAATCATGTCAGACGGTTTGCTTCAAAATTGAATAACTCCATCTTATAGGCCTCTATGTATATACAAGTATTTTGGTACCCCTCGAAATGGGATAAATTGAAGCTGAGACGTTGTAGAGGCATTTGCCTTGAAAATTGTTACTGAGACTGACTGAACACGACTAAATGGCGCAGTTGTTTAAGTGCCTGCCCCAAGTTCGAGGGGTCCCAGGTTCGAATCCCAGTGAAATCGAATCTGATCCAGTTACCATTTGCCGTTGGGGTCAAATTAACGGCACAGGAGTAGGTTGCTACCTGGCAGAACAATGGACCAGTTCTGAGTCTGAGTGCTCCTGTAGTGTTTCAAAAAAGTGCGGAAAAAAAGGCTAACTGAGAAGATTATTCACAACTTTGAGTTGCAACTTAATACATTACTCCCTAAAACTTCGAGTGCAAAGTAAACACTTTGAACTTTAATAGAATCGATCGGGGTAACACCCAATCATTGCAGAGGCTCCAAATTCTGTCAGGGTAGCATAACTTTCTCTTCTTCTTCTTCTAATGGCGCTGTAGTCCGGGATGGACCTGGTCCTCAAACAACAAGCCTTATCAGCTGGCACAGTCTTTAGTCAGCTGCCCGAAATAACGCACGTCAAGTTGGCTAAGGCCCTTTTCCACTTGATGGAGCCGTCAGTTTCTCGGCCGTCTTTTATTGGGCTCAGTGTCGAACCATAAATTCATACCATATCTTAATTTATTATATTTTATACGTTTGTAGAAATTTTTTCAGTCTGGCTTAATTTATCTAGAGAATATCTTTTGAAAAATTATTTTGTGAGTTTTTACATTTCGACAGAAGACGCATTTTTCCTGATTTTGTAAGTTTAAATATATTTCAAAGCTACGAACGTAAGCGGCGGGTTTAGTTTGCCTTAAATGATGATTGCGCTTTGACGTCCATTCTTCTCCCTTGCATCTTCGAGAACTTATTAAAAAAAAATAATCATAATAATAACGTAGGTACAGTCCGAGATGGACTTAGGCCTGTATTCTCAGCCAACACTCGTGTTGTTCTCTCACAGTTTAATGCCGACTTCGAACGACGAGGTTGAGAAACCTTTTCTAGATACTTAAAGCCTTCGAGCATTGTCAGTGACTCGAAAGGGGGCATAGCTTCTGATGACTTAGAGTCGATAGAGATCTCGCTTGCGTGCGTGCATTGTTCCCGCGACCTCTTTAGTGGAACATGCGGGACACGGAAAATTAATGAATGGCTATGAACAATTTTTTTTTGTAATTTTTTGTCTGACCTGGAATTTGAACCTAGACTTGAAACTTTAGTATGGGTCGACACACATACCCACACCACCTCAGTGCCAACTTCGAGAAGTTCATCTTCTTAAAAGAACCATTCAATGAAGCACGCTTCCAATAGTTTCCAGAAGTTGTTGAAAAATTACTCTCCTGAGTACATGCATCCAAATGAAAATGTACAATTTTTTTCTCTCCTTACTCCTCGAAGCGATTTTTGCGGAATTTTGTAAAGAAAAGTGCTAGTCTTCTGTCATGTGATCCTAGGGTATAGTGTTCTGGACTGGTACCTACTATAATGCCAATTTTTGAGCTCTTGAGAGGGAACAAATATTTAAAGCGGTGTAGATACAGCTGGTCGGTGCCGTGGCGTAGTGGGTAGGTGCGTTGACTCCTACTCGACTCGATGTTCTCGGTTCGATTCCATCTCTTTCGAGTCACTGACAATGTTCAAAGAGTATAACTGTCTAGAAAAAGTTTCTCAATCCCGCCGTTCAGAGTCGGCATCAAACTGTCCCCTCCATTCATGAAAGAACAATAGCACGTACAACACGATTGGTCCACCTCGGACTGTAGCGTCGCTATTATTATTATTATTATTATTATTATTATTATTATTATTATTATAATTATAATTATAATAATAACTACGCCGTGGCGTAGTGGGTAGGTGCGTCGACTCCTACGCTCGAGGTCGTCAGTTCGAATCTCGAAAAAAACATCAAACATTTTTTCACGGCTCCACCTCTTTCGAGTCACTGACAATGCTCAAAGAGTATAACTGTCTAGAAAAAAAAAGCTTCTCAATCTGCCGTTCGGAGTCGGCATTAAACTGTAGGTCCCCTCCGCTCGTGAGAGAACAATAGCACAACACAACACGAGTGGTTGCTGAGAAGCTAGGCCCAGGTCCACCTCGGACTGTAGCGCCGCCATTATTATTATTATTATTATTATTATATTATAAATACAGCTATGACAAAATTATTCAGTCGCCAAATAGGCTAGCAAATTCGTGTGACTACTACTACTTCGAAGTTCTTCTTTTCTAATGATCCCTTTTAGCTTGATACCTATCGATATTTAACCACTTATACTCGTATGTAACCCGGAAAAAAGTGTTTTGTCAAGATATAACCCTCTTATGCCAAAATGTGGAAATTTCTTCACGTGAATTGTTTTCCTTCATTAGAGACCAAGTCACTTCTGGAAACTGTAAATGAATCATTATGCTGCTAATTAATTCCTTCCTTTTCAACTTCAATAATGAAAAAGCATAATTTTTCGCTTCCAACATGGTATTTTTCTTTACATTGTCGCAAAGTGGAATTCAACATCAGAATGATGTTGTTAGAAGTGTAAGATTATGCTTCGCTCATATCAAATAAATTTTCACAATCTCCTCTGCCGACAACTAACGAGAAATTAGTAAGAAAGTAGGTCTTGTAGTAGGAGAATCTTAGATGATGCTTGGGTTGATTCTGTAGATTGTCACCTGGCAAAAAGTAAAATGCAGGTTTCGGTTAAGCTTAAGCCTTTCTTAGAGCTGGTTCGTTTTGAGAAGTTAATTGTATCAATTGTTATTTCATTTGTAATCCACTGATGAACTTATGTTTCATTTCTGGAAATATTCACCGGACGAAGCCGTTTTCTTATGTAAATAAACTGGGCAAATGCGAGTTGTACTCGCACGGCGAAGGTTCCGTCGCATAAATATATGTTGATGAAAGCATTTTTGAATATCGGGCGAAGAATTCAAGTTATTTGAGTCAAATTTTCTTCTAACTTGAACCCAAATCAACCATTCATTACTACATTCGTGCATACAACCAAACAAACAGCCATCCTCTACCTCTAAAAAAATGTACTCGTATCTTAGACAGAAAATCCCTTCCATCATATCCAATCACTGCTCATGCCTGCGGTGTGTACATTGCTGTTGGGTTGAAATGAATGGAATGTGAGAGGTAACACTCATCATCGTTTTGAGTCGTCGATCTTCTTCTTCTTCTTGGGGCGCTACAGTCCGAGAGGGACCTGGGCGTCACTAAACATGCCTCTCCAGCCAGCACGATCTTTCGCCAGCTGTCTCCAGTTTTGCACACCAAGCCGACCGAGGTTCCCCTCGACTTGTGTGTGCCACCTTGTTCGTGGACGTCCTCTGTTGCGTTGTCCCACAGGCTCAGAGTCGAAGACTTCTCGGGCCGGAGCTAAGTTGTCCATACGCTATACATGGCCTAGCCATCATAGGCGTTGGATCCGCAGACGCCTGGCTAGACTCATGTCGCTGTACAGCCCATATAGTAGGTGGTTGAACCTTCCCCTCCAAATGCCCTCAACGCAAACAGGACCAAAGATCCCGCGCAGAACTTTTCTCTCGAAAAAACCAAGAGACTGTTCATCCGCTTGGGATTTGTCCATGCCTCTGCACCGTACAGCAGAACTGGGATGATCAAGGTCTTGTATAGAATCAGCTTAATCTTCCGAGAGAGGGCTCTACTACTCAATTGCCTTTTAATCCAAAAAAAAAACAGCGGTTGGCAAGAGTTCGTTTGATCTCGGTACTGATTTTGTTTATACTGTTTGCTGCACAGCCGAGGTAGACGAAGTCCTTTACTACCTCAAAGTTATAGCTGCCTATGCTGACGTTCTGGCCAAGTCGTTGATGTTGTGCGTCCTTTCTCAATGACAGCATATACTTGGTTTTGGTCTCGTTTAACGCCAGACCCATTTTAGCCGCTTCCGTTTCAATGCCAGCAAACGCATCATTGACGGCTGGCTGTGTTCGACCAATCAGTTGAACAAACTTTTGAAAGATCGTGCCTCTTGTGTTGGCCAGTGAGTTTTGCACGATCTTCTCAAGAACGATGTTAAAGAAATCACATCGTCGATCACAGCATGGAATTGTCATTGTTCAACGTCAACGTAGCAATTTTTTTGTCGCGCACCAATTAGAGGTTACATTTACAAATCTACACAAAGTGCTTAATTTTTTATACGATTTCAAAAATCATTTATTTTTTGTAAACTAGAAATACAGACTTTTCAGAAAATATATAGGATGTTATGCCTTTGAAGAGAAACTATAATAAATTTGAAGAAATTGCTTGGTTTCACTTCTAGTTCCAAAGAAAATTAAGAACAAATAATTCATGACGAATTTTGATATGGAGGGTCTCTTCGAAATTTTCGTGTATGCATATATCACGCTTAACTCCACCCTACGTGATATGACGTGGCGTCGAAAGACGTGAGATGGCATAGAATGACGTGACGTAATGCGACATGAAATGAGATGACGTGATGCGAAGTTACGTGACCTCACACGTCACACGTCACCTCACGTCACCCTCACGTCAATACACGTCACTCTCACGTCACCTCACGTTAAACTCACGTCACCTCACGTTAGACTCACGTCACCTCACGTCACCCTCACGTCACCTCACGTTAAACTCACGTTACCTCACGTTAAACTCACGTCACCCTCACGTCAGCTCACGTCACCCTCACGTCACCTCACGTGAAACTTACGTCACCTCACGTCACCCTCACGCCACCTCACGTTAAACTCACGTCACCTCACGTTAGACTCACGTCACCTCACGTCACCCTCACGCCACCTCACGTTAAACTCACGTCACCCTCACGTTACCTCACGTTAAACTCACGTCACCCTCACGTCAGCTCACGTCAGCTCACGTCACCTCACGCCACCCTCACGTCACCCTCACGTCACCTCACGTGAAACTTACGTCACCTCACGTCACCTTCACGCCACCTCACGTTAAACTCACGTCACCTCACGCTACCCTCACGCCACCTCACGTTAAACTCACGTCACCTCATGTCACCCTCACGTCACGTCACGGCATGACACGTCACGGCACGGCACGTCACGCCATGTCATGTCATGTCATGTCACGTCATGTCATGTCGTCATGTCACGTCATATCTCGTCACGTCACCTCATATCACGTCATATAATATCACATATTACGTATCATCACGCCATGTCACATAACTCCGCGCCAAATCACATCACGTAGGGTGGTATTAAGCGTGATATATGCATACACGAAAATTTCGAAGAAACCCTCCATATCAAAATTCGTCAATGAATTATTTGTTCTTAATTTTCTTTGGAACTAGAAGTGAAACCAACCAATTTCTTCAAATTCATTAAAGTTTGTTTTCAAAGGCATAACATCCTATATAAATTCTGAAAAGTCTGTATTTCTAGTTTACAAAAAATAAATAATTTTTGAAATCGTATAAAAAATTGTGTACTTTGCGTAGATTTATAAATGTAACCTCTAATTGGTGCACGAAAACACAATTGCAAGTTTCAATATAATTACATATAGTGGCAAATAATTGTCTTCAATGACTGTGTAAAACAGTTGGCATTAGTTCAATTTAAATACTAAATTAATTGAAAATTTAATGAATTAATTGTACGTAGCAGCTGATATTTCAATCGTCGGGTACGCTTTCGTTTTCACAAATTTTACAAATCTTTGACGTTAGGCAAAAAGATCTTAAATCGGAAACTGCAGTTTTTCGTAAAACCAAATTGAAAATAGATTCATTATATGCAAATCGGGATTAAATGTATTCGAAAAAAAAACTGGGCAAGTACGTGTTGAACTCGCACGGGGAAGGTCGCATAATATTGATGGATGATTTCTGAATATCAAACGACGTTGTCAAACTATTTAAGTTGAATTTTCTTCTAACTTCAACCCAAATCAACCCTTCATTCATACATTTATAGATCCAATCAAACAATTATTCATCCATACACATATCTATACCTCTATCCAATTTTATCCAACACAGAAAATCTATTCCATCATACACATACCTAATCACTGCTCATACCTGCGGTGTGCGTCTTCATTTCTGTTGGGCATTTAGGGGTGAGATCGAAAAGATAACACTCATCAACGAATAGAGTGGCCGAACACAGCATGAAATTATGTGTGAAAATGAAAATTGTGATCATTTTAAATCTTAGATATCTCAAAATTTCAACATAAATCGATATTTTGAAATGTATCATTTCTTAATGCTTACATTGATGTCTTCAAAACTGCGTTTTCAGATCTTCAAAATTCGCATGTCGATGATTGACCGTTTTTGGCCAATATCTCCAAAAACATTAGGGCCAGAATGCTCGAAATTGTTTTAAATGAAAGTACTCAATGAAGCCAAGTTTTTGTGATTTTTTCAGATTTTTAAACACTTTGGTTTAGAAATGGCAGGAAACGCATTTAAAAAAACTTTCGAGCTCCATATTTTCCAAACGATATTTTGGATAAAAAAGTATTGAAAGAAACCTCCACCTCATTTCGAAAGATCTGTCGATTGATATATATTTCGATGGGGTGCGATAATTTTTCAAAATTAATGTCAACTTCACCTGTACTGGAGCCACCCCCAAATGTCCCTACTTTTTAAAATCCCTGCATAGGCAATGACATCTAGGTCTGAAATACCTAATTACAAAATTTCATGCCGATATCTTCATAAACTTCGGAGATAAAAAAGTGTGACTGACACGACGGACGGACACACCGAAATTATAAAGGTTCGGTTTTTGTAGACGGAACCTTAAAAATAGCAAACCGAATTCATATTGGTTTTTTTACCGTTTTTTTTTTGCTTCAAAAATGTTTATTTTTTCAGTAATCCATTCACATTCAACTTTTTCTAAAGATATAACCGGTGTCAAAATGTTGTTATATGTACATATATAAAGAGCGATTTATACAATCAATGTACAAATTCTATTCCGATATATAATAATCTTAATACCAAACTGAATCAATAATGAATACAAAGCAAAACCCCTGGATGAATTTCCTTTTCATGTCGTTTCAAAGGTCAGGTTTAATGAGGGTACAAAGTTTCAAATTAAAATTTAAATTGAAAGTTAGCAGCATCATTATTAAATAAAGACTCCCATGAAACTTTTGTCGTAAAGCAATTTTTAAGAGGCTTATAACTTTTTCTTTGAACAAATAATTGAGAATTAAAAATTGTAAAATGGATGAAAATAATGTGGATAAAAAATTACATAAGGTGGTCTGATTGTACATTGAGCTTTAAACGGTCAGCTTTACTTGAGCGCTTAAACTTTGTAAAATAATGTGAAGGCCTATTGGAGTGAGAGGTTGTATAGTTATACACTAGAACATTTCTGCAATAAAAAGATACCACAATTTAATTGCTGTATTTTCGCAAATAGTAATATTGTTCAACAAAGCTTATCTGCTCAGACAAGAAAGCTCCACATCCTATGCATTCATTTAATAAAATGTTCAGTACTTAATAGCCAATTGAAGTCATACCGTCGAGTGGAATTGCATAGTGGTGATTATGTACTACACTAAGTGACTGGATATTACTCATAGTAGCTCCAAGCCAAACTCGCTCACTTCAAAAATAAAACAAAAATTCAATTCTGAAAATTTCTGAAACAAATTTAGTAGGAATGAAAAAAAATGTAAAGTTTTTAAAAATTGGTTTCTTTGATTTACGCAATTTGGTCCCTTACTTTTACAATTTTATGCGCAATATTCAATAATGAATATTTTTTTTAAATTATCAATGACAATTAAGCCGCCACTTAAAGCGGCAGTCAAGTAGACTTATAGACAATAATTAGCCTTTGAGGGCGCTGTAGCGATGTGGGTATATGCGTCGTCCATATGCACTAGGCTTTCAGTTTATTTAATTCATATTTCATGTACAGTCGCTCAAAGCCAAAAACGGTCACTTCAAAAATAAAATACAAATTCAATATTCAAAATTTCCGAAACAAAGTGATGAATTTAAATAAACTGGGCAAGTGCGAGTTGTACTCGCACGGGGAAGGTTCCGTCGCATAATATTTATGGATGATTTCTGAATATCAAACGACGTTTCCAAACTATTTCATTTGAATTTTCTTCTAATTTCAACCCAAATCAACCCTTCATTCATACATTTATAGATCCAATCAAACAATTATTCATCCATACACATATCTATACCTCTATCCAATTTTATCCAACACAGAAAATCTATTCCATCATACACATACCTAATCACTGCTCATACCTGCGGTGTGCGTCTTCATTTCTGTTGGGCATTTAGGGGTGAGATCGAAAAGATAACACTCATCAACGAATAGAGTGGCCGAACACAGCATGAAATTATGTGTGAAAATGAAAATTGTGATCATTTTAAATCTTAGATATCTCAAAATTTCAACATAAATCGATATTTTGAAATGTATCATTTCTTAATGCTTACATTGATGTCTTCAAAACTGCGTTTTCAGATCTTCAAAATTCGCATGTCGATGATTGACCGTTTTTGGCCAATATCTCCAAAAACATTAGGGCCAGAATGCTCGAAATTGTTTTAAATGAAAGTACTCAATGAAGCCAAGTTTTTGTGATTTTTTCAGATTTTTAAACACTTTGGTTTAGAAATGGCAGGAAACGCATTTAAAAAAACTTTCGAGCTCCATATTTTCCAAACGATATTTTGGATAAAAAAGTATTGAAAGAAACCTCCACCTCATTTCGAAAGATCTGTCGATTGATATATATTTCGATGGGGTGCGACAATTTTTCAAAATTAATGTCAACTTCACCTGTACTGGAGCCACCCCCAAATAGCCCCACTTTTTAAAATCGCTACTGCTGAAGTACCTAATTCTAAAATTTCATCCCGATATCTTCATAAACTTCGGAGATAAAAAAGTGTGACAGACACGACGGACGGACGGACGGACGGACACACCGAAATTATAAAGGTTCCGTTTTTGTAGACAAAACCTTAAAAAAGACAAAAACTATACAACGTAAGAAAGGCCTTTGCTTTTAATTAGCAAACATGACAGTGTTAAGCAAGTGAGCGAGTTTGGTTTGGAGTGACTGCAAGTCTAGTTGAAGCTTGTTACTTTCAAAATATTATATTGATATATGTACTTATACATAGATTCTTAGATTAGGTTAGCTGCTAGTGACAGACTGCCGAATGAACAGTCCGTCTTAGGACTTGTGATAACACGTGGGTCGGATGATCTCCTACCCATAAAGCCATCCTGAGTCTAGGTTAAGTTTGACGATGCTAATGATTTTTAGCTAGGGCAGAATGTTGAAGTTGTATGCCCGTACAGATGGTGTGTAATGATTTCCTTTTCCTTCTCATATCTGCAACTTGTACAGAGGTCGTTGTAAGGTAGTCCCACCTTATCCGAAAATTTGTCAATTGCACAGTGTCCTGTTGTTACACCGATGGGTGTCCCAAGTGCTGACCTTCTCATGTTCATGTTGATTAGACAGAATGTATGTTTTTGACTTCGAGCATTGTCTAAATTTGTTTCGTAGTAAGCTTCCAGCCACCTTCAATCCGTGCTTTAAGTCGCAGTGTTAAGCTGTAGCTAGCAGCATGCATGGAGAAGTGAATAGCCCATGTGACGCTTGGTGAGTTTCTTGGCTTCGCAATTTCTTTGTATTTAACAGTGGGTCGGCATCTAAAAGAATTCAATGTGTAAATGCTTGCCAGTTTGTTAAAAGAAAGAATAAATGCAAGAGCTTTCTCTGAGTGGAATGCGACAATTTTGGAATGCAGTTTGAATATGCGACAAATTATGGTGCGCCTTTTAGATTCCACATTGTACCTTATCAACGACAAGTTCTTGTAATCCTCACAATCTTCACCGGGAAGGCTCTACAATGGCGCAATGATATACTGATATGGAGATCCTACGACAGCTTTCTTCATTTTCCGTCTGAAAGTCAGACAACTAGATCTGTAGGGAATACTGGTTGAAAATCAGAAAAATATTTTGTATGGATATTTTAAATAAGTTTCTTACATTAAGATAAGCCTGAGAGATGTTTTGATGGTACCAGGTCACAAGAGCAAATGGACGTTCCGAACTATAATGTTGATTTAATATGTCACTAAAACCAACGTTTGTTTGCTATAAAAAAAAACTCTGAACTATCACTCAAGTTTATGTCTGTTTAGTTAATTTGTTTACCCTCTATGCCTTTTATGTCAATAATAAATAATTAACCAGACATATGAGTGACAAAGTACAGAAAAATGTACCCTTAAATCACACTTCTATGCCCCCCGTCGATTTATTTTTTATCGGAAAAGCCAGAACAATGCCTCTCTTTGTATTCATTTTCGGGCCAACCATTTATGTTTGGATATAATATTTATTCATTCAATATGCTGGTTCATTGACATTGCGACTTACCTCGGCAGACGTCATTGTGTGGAGAATTTCATTCATATTGACTTAATTTGGTCAGCCTTGTGAATCCAATGGGGTGGCGCAAAATTGTCGTGAACACTTGTGCAAAGATGTTGCTTGAACTACACATCATGTCTACCGAAGTGCAAAACTGAAGGGAATTTTACGCTTCTCTTTAAGAATTTGAGATGAAAATAAATTCTTGTCCTTCCATAGTCAGCGGTATACCGGATCCTTAACTTATAAGCCTTAAGTGCCAGCACATCCGGTCGCTAGCTTCCTGCTTTACACACTTAATTAGTAGAGATCCTCAGCTTTCGTCCTCCACCTTGCTAAGGTAGGTAAAAGTATCGGTGGACATACAGATCCTGTTTGTCGCACCCAATTACCGCCATGAAAGGGCCGTTTTGATACCATATTCTATGGGATACCTATGGGATTTGAGAAGGGGGTGAAAACGAGTGTGTATTCACTCAGATTTGCCTAAATTTGTTTAAAATCACTTTGTGGAATTTATGATGGCTAGCAGATTATGAATGTTTGCCTCCGAGAGGTCTTTAGGGGTGTTAAAGAAGGCTTTGCCCAGAGTGCGTTGTCTGACTCTAGCTAGAGCTGGACATTTGCATAGAAAGTGCTCGGGAGTTTTTGGCTCGATTTCCCGCAGCTGCTGGAGTGCGAGTTAAATTGTATGCCTACTCTTTCAGCATGCCTGCCAACAGCCCAGTGTCCTGTACAGACCGCTATAATTCTGGATATGTTTCTTCTACTCGTACTTTTGTTCTCTTTTGGTTGTAGTTTCCAGCTTGGTCCATCTTTCGTTGGCGATCTTGAGGAAGTGATTGTAGATATTATTTATTACGAAGTCTAGTGAAGCCTGAACTTGTTCCACAACGAGACTATCGAGTTTGGATCCTTGTCTGGCTAGCTCGTCTGCTGCTTCGTTTCCTTTTATACCCGGGTGCCCGGGTGGTAGTTCGTTGCAGCAGCAATCCACTGGTTTTGACGTTGTAGTTATGGAAGCTAGAGCCTTGATAGCAGCTTGACTGTCTGAAAAAATTGCTATCCGCTGTGCTGGTTCTGTTCTGTTCTTAATTTCAAGACACGCATCATATGTATACTGCTATCACTTCTGCCTGGAAAATGCTTGCAAAGCTTGGTAGCTTGAGTGACTTTGATATCTTGAGGGCTTCGGAGAAGATTCCAGCGCCCACACCAGAGTTCATCTTCGAACCGTCTGTGAAGATGGCTATGTCATGGGTTTGGATGACTCTATCGCATTTCCACTCCGTTCTAGTTGGAAAGTATGCCCTATAGTTTTTATTGAAATTTAGCTTTGGGATAAGGTAGTCAGTATGACTCAGTATCGCCTGTTGTGGTAGTGAGTTAAGGATGTTACAATGTCCATAAGTTCTGTTGTTCCAGCAGTTTGACTCTCTGAGTCTAAGTGCACTGCATGCGACCATGAATGTTGCGTGTAGATCTGGAGGTAGAAGGTGCAAAATAACTGTAAGCGCGTCTGGCGCAGTTTTTCTTAGGGCGCCAGTGACTCCTATACATGCAGTTCTTTGTATCTTGTTTAGTTTTGTGATGTTGTACGCTTTGGCTAAAGCTGGCCACCAGACTAAGGGGCCGTAGGTAGGAATAGGACGTATCACGGCAGTATACATCCAAAGTGTTGTCTTCGGTCGTAGTGCCCAACTTTTGCCAAGAGTTTTATTGCAAGCGTATTAGGCTATACATGCCTTTTTAACTCTTTGCTCTATGTTAGCTTTCCAATTTAGTTTTGGGTCAAGAATAGTGTCTAAGTACCTGGCAGTTGAGGACAGAGTGAGGGTTTGATTGGCTAGTCTAAGAAGGGGACCACCTTGCTAAAGTCGTTCTTTGTTTCAATGCTGTATAATGCCGGGAGATAACTTTTGATATTTTGGCATTCATATGAGATGATCTTGAAACAGAGCAGAAATCCATCGAAAGTTCTACGAGCAGATCAGCTGTATCCCGTGGCTTCTTCTTCGAATTTATGGTAAACGAAACCTTGCTAAAGTCGCTCTTTGTTTTGTTTACCATAAATTCGAAGAAGAAGCCACTGGATATAGCTGATCTGCCACATCGTGGGCTAATAATTAAAGAAAACTTGTAGACTGTTTTGAAATTTTTGTCAGCCAATTCTACTGGCACCTTAAAATGGAAAGCTGTTTCAAGTCCCCCATACAGCCTTCGTTAAATCTCAAATTTCCGTGCAAACATGCAACTTGTAGTTACTTTTATGACATTCATGTTAACCCAAGAATTTACACTACACAGTTCCAGAATCTTATCCAAAAACCAGTAGGATACGTAGTTATTTCCACATTTGACCACATTACCATGCGAAAAAAGAAACATATTCATTCCGCGACGCAAAAAAAGAAAAACAAGAAGAAAAAATCGATTTGATAGCCACTCAGCCACAAAACACTCGTCTACTTTGTTGCTTCGTTTATGACTATCCACCAACGACCTTCAAAGTCCATAAAAAGCCACAACTCCTGTCCTTCCAGGCGAGAGAAAACATGCGATAGAACGTGTCTGCTGCTCCCAGGTTTTTCTATTGAGTCACAACTGCACGTACACCAGTCATGCCCAAATGAAAGACAAAAGCAGAAGCGAAACCTTCTACTACAACAATTGCGACGCCCTTTTGTGCATCCCCCAAGGAATGGGGGGTTCGCAGAACTACCTACAAACACTCCGGTGACAAGTTTACTCTAGATTATGAACGCAGTAAACGCATCATACATCCATCCTCCGGCGCGCAAATAACGTCTTCATTCGAGTGAATAATTTATTGCAATAATCACATCATGCAATCCGCTCAAAATAACGTGTGCACTCAGAGATATTTTCCATCATTTAGAGCGTGCACACGATGGGAAAATGTGTACATATCTGAATATCCCTCAGTGGATACCCACACAGCCCACCAGACACATTCGACAAACCATCAGATCCAATTCCGTCAATCTATGCATCTCCCGGTTTATCTGATCTGAGGTCAATTGTCGCACAAAAATGCTGCTCTTTGGAAATCCATTCAAGACCGCTCGAGACCGTCTAAGACGATTTAATTGAAAGTGAGTTGCCCATGGCAAGTGGAATGACACGGCGTTTCTTCATAAGGATGACTGTGGTATGGCGGAACGTCATTCCAATCGTCATGCATGGATCTACATTTGGTGTGCACAACGGTGCCTTTCGCAGAGCACCGTGAATGGGGATGTGAACTGGGGCAATGAGAAACGTAACGCGATAACGACAACGATTCAGTGGATATCTGTGGCGTGGTAGTTTTGGCACCGGGCGGGAGGAGCGCCAACAACTTTTACTCTCTGTTGACATTGAAATAAGGTTTTAAGTTTTATTTGCATTCCTCACTCTCGAGAGTTTGTTTGTTGTTCGCTTAATTCTTTGAAAGAACACCCCGACGACGTGTGGGTGTGTACGTTGTGCACATTCAAAAAGTGGATGGGGAATTATGGAAGTTTATGTGTGGAACGAAACAGTGATGATTCCCAAAACAGGATTCATTTGGTTGTTTTGCACAGCGCCACACATTTGCGAGAGCTTCTTAAGGTTGGAAGTAAATATTTGAGCAAAATCGGCAACGCTTTGTGCTCATTTATCGACTTTGTTATTCAGAGACAATAACTTTTGCCGCATACTGCTTCGCAAGCAAATTTTATGTCGCATGACAGTGTGTCAATAGAGGTTCTACAGCACTGAGTCCACATCACATCTTTATAGTCTTTAGGATCCGGTCACACAATGTTTCATATTTACATACTTAAGTTTGCAAGTAAACAATTCTTTGTAAATTGTTTTTACTTTCATGTACCCCTGGTAGATGGAAATGAGGAAAGCACAAAGGAGTCTCTGGAGACTCTTCGGTTGACAAGTCTAAGAAAACTTCGAGGTGGGATCCTCTGCAATAATATACAGAGTTACAGCAAACTAAGAAAACGATTACGACTGTTGACCATTTTCAAGAGATGCTTATACAGGGTGGGCTAAATACAAGTTTCTTTTTAAAAATGCAATAAAATGAACAAAACTAAAAATGTTTCCATGTATTACGGCTTTATTAGTAAGAACAAACATTCCCATTAATTGTGAAATACAACGCAGTTCAAGTGGTTGCCTCGACTGGCTTCGCAGTACCGCATTCTGTTACCTCAATTTTCCAAGACCTTGTTGATAGTTTCGGGCTGTAGCTCACGGATTGTTGGATGATATTGGCCTTAAATGCTTGAATCGTTTCCGGATTGTTGGCATAACACCGGTTCTTCACTGTCCCCCACAAAAGAAAGTCCAAAGCGGTCAAATCGCAGCTCCGAGACGGCCAATGACATCGCCAAGACGGCTGATAACACGATTTGGAACTTTGGTTCGCAAACAATCGATTGTGGCATGGGCTGTGTGGCATGGCGCACCATCCTGCATGAACCAAAGGTCGTCCAAATTCATGTCTTCAACTTCTGTAAAAAAAAAAGAAGTCGTTTAATATGGCTCTGTAACGCCCACCGCTGACCGAAACGTTGTTCCCAGGCTCATTTCGAAGAAAAATGGTCCAATGCTGCCACCACTCCACAATCCGCACCAAACTGTCATTCTCTGTGGATGCATTGGCTTCTCGACAATAACGGGTTTGCCGAGATTTTTCGCCCAAAATCGTTGTCTAATTCAAGCTGCTCTAAGGACCAAACTATGAAGCGATAACGAAGCGGACGTAACGTTATAACGAGAACGTAATCCTTTTACTGTTGGATCGACATCATTGTCGAACAAATAGAACCTTATGACACCGCTATTCTTAAAACCACACTAAATTGTAACTCGTTGGTTTCCTTTTGTTTGTTTGCGTACGCAGACAACGATGAAATGGGAATAATTTTATGTAAAAAATCAAGATCTTGTTCATTTATATTCAGCAACCAATCAGCGAAAGGCCGCTGTTGTGCGTAGTCTGCTGTTTTAAAATCTTGTGTCAATTAGACTTTATAACCATGTAGACTAAGTTCTTTATGCCAAATGTGGTGTGAAGTGGTAGGAGACGTGCCAAATTCCTGTGATGTACTCGGAATGGACACATATGGGTTTTCAGTCACACTGTTAAGAACGGCGCCGATATTTTCACATTAATTTTTTTTTGCAATATTACACAATTTCAACACATTGTGCAATACGTATTTAATAAGCTCCTAGTTTTAGGTTAAAAAAATATGTCGTAAGGGCAGTTAAGTGTTGAAAATCAAACAATGGCGCGAAATTTAAAATGTTTCCTCTTGCTTAATCATTCTATACCTAACTATTGCACCATAGCGACGACTTTATGACAAAGTTTGCGGCTTTTTAAAACAAATTAAGTAAGAGCGGTTTTTTCTTACGTAAAGGGAGAGAGAAAAGTGGTTCCTTTACTTTTATATGCAATTTTATGACCTTGAATCTATAAAATCTAATATAAATGCAAATAGGCCACTTTGCCGTCCCATAAAAATTACATCTTAATGCTCTGTGTCAAAAGACGCCGATATGTAAATCGAAACAAAGAACAATTAGTTTTCCAGGCCTCATTAGTTTATCAAAAGAAATTGAAATTTTGCATATGCATGCCCGATATTCATTTGAGAAACTATCTCAAAAATTTGCAAACATTCGCAGCCTTTCTCTATTTCTATAATCTCCTCCACTTTCAAAGAAATCCATTGATTTACAGATTCAAACGATCAAAACTTGTTTTGATTTAATCGAGACTATTTGATAGGAATTTAAAGTAATTTGCATAACTTAATGAATTGCTCTGGTGATTAGAAGTTGATGATCTGATTTTTGAATTTTGATTTGATCGTCTTCATGCAGATTAAACCTCATTTATGCAGTTCATATTCATAAATCGTTCTTTTAATTAGTATAAAATTCTTTAGTGAAATAATGAAAAATGCGATAGACGTCAGAAATCAAAGTCTAACGAGAAGTGAAGTGGCGCTTTGATAAATGAGGAAGCTATGCGATATAACATAACTCAATATATCACCCAAGCTCTGTTTTTGGTATTTTGTAAACTACTTGAGTAAAAACAGTAGAAGCTCGAAAACATGAACGGTTCTATAACATGAACAATTTGTAAAGATTAACGTTTTTTCCCATCATTCTTCCGGGCGACAATTTCTTAAAGACCAGTTTTTTAAAAAAAAAGTTTTTGAAAGACCAATTTTTAAAGTCAAAAATCTGAAGAAGTTGTTTTTGCTTCTCATATTTTTTAATATTTTTTTTGGGAATGTTTCTTGTTTTTTTTAATATAAAATTAATTGTTATTTTGATATAATGTTTTCATGTACAGCTACACGTTCTTCTTTAACGAAATGTCGACGCTTGGAAAGAGCAATTCGAAAAGACGAACGTGGCATTTTTTATATCTGTTCATCTTTTCAAGATTCTACTGTACCTTAAAAATAACTCAAATTGTATGCATACCTGATTCATCACCTTTAGTCACCCTGTTTCATATAAGGCCTATAATTGACCTTATTCTGCAATCATTTCCATAAATCTTCTTCCCCCACTTATTTCATGTCAAATGCTAACGATAAATAAGAAAGAATGACAAACATCTGTCTAAGGCTGAGATTCCAATTCATTCTCAAGTCGCCTACGGTTGGTGACATGGTCATCAAATATCAACCGGGCATACTCCAGATCGTCTTCTAGAATGTTGT
This sequence comes from Myathropa florea, assembly GCA_930367185.1. Taxonomy (NCBI): domain Eukaryota; kingdom Metazoa; phylum Arthropoda; class Insecta; order Diptera; family Syrphidae; genus Myathropa; species Myathropa florea. The sequence goes on from OV884002.1 coordinate 108,032,135, forward strand.
GTGGGTTGTGCTTGTCAAAGGCAATAATGAAAATCAGCTGTCAAATAAAAATATACGAGCACGTTCGTGAAATTGGTTGCATATGATGAGTCATTTGTTGGTTGAAATAGTTTAGTCGGTGTGCAAACGAATGAAATGAAAACTTAAATATCCGCAAGTATTTATTGTCATCGTAATTCCGTTGTAGACTGCAACGCTGTTATGGGCTAAAGTCTAATTATCATGAAAAGCTTCGAAGTAATGAAACAAATTGTCCATAATATAGGGGCATTCAAATTTGTATTTTGGATTCGATACCCCTGTTTCAATCACATACGGCATGTGTTTATATATTTAGTCTAAAATGCCCATCTGAGTGTACATTTTGAAAAAATTAACAAAATTAAGAAAGATAAATCAAAGAGACTGACTCTCTTACAGATGTTACAGATATATATCCATCATCGACATGCACAGTCAGTAGGAGGCATGGCTGCTGATAATGAAAGTGTTAAAGATACAAATCTATTGAGTTTACGGCGAACACAGCTTTTGTGCTTATCATACGGTACATTACAAAGTCCATCTCACTTTATAATTATGACCAGCTAACCATAAAATGCACAGAACATTCGCATACTAAGTGCTTGAACATCATATTTCTCGAATATTTTTTTCAGCCATGAAGCCAATTTTTCTCTCGCAGGACTTAATTGCCTCTTGAGCCCAAAGAAACAGCGACTGGAAAGAGGTTTAATCACGGTAATGATGGTGTTCCTACTGTTTACTTGGGAGCCAGGATAGACGAAGTCCTTGACTACCGCGAGAGAATATCTGCCTGTGTCCTTTCTTGAAGACAGCATATACGAGTATTTTGGTTCCCATTTTGGCCGCAAATTCAATACTTGAAAACGCTTCATTGATGGCTCTCTGTTTTCGACTAATCATGTCAATGTCGTCCATGTATGCCAGCAGTTGCTCGGACTTTTGGAAGATCGTGCGTTGGCCAGTGAGTACTGCACTATCTTCTCAAGAACGACGTTGAAAAAATCACATGGTAGCGCGTCGCCTTGTCTAAGTCCAGCAGCCACAGTTCTCCAACTCCATCCGGCTCAGTCTGACGAGTTTGGCAGAAATGTCAAAACTAGACATGGCTCATCCCTATTCACGCTGTCATATGCGGCCTTGGAATCGACGAATAGGTGATTAGGGTCGATCTGCATTTCTCGGGTTTTGTTCAGGATCTGCTGCAGTATAAAGATTTGGTCAATGGTGAACTTCCCTGGGCTAAAACTGCACTGATAAGGATCCATTAGATTACACGAATAGTTTCAGGCGCTTACACAAAACGGCAGAAGACTTTATGGGCAGTATTTAGGAGACGTATCCCTCCTTAGCGCCGTCAAAGAGGTCTTCTTTCTTGTAGTTACAAAACAGCAAATAGCAATTTATAAATTTTTAAATAAAAATGGGAAAAATTACAGCTACACAAATTACAGGTAGCAGTTTACCCTTAATAGAAAATACATATGTACTTCATTCGAGGCATCTAATGTACAACACTGCTTTGCAACCTTTGCTTTGTTCTAAAAAACTTTGAACTCTTTTCTTTTCTCCAAGCATTGTTTAGTAACTGAAAGCACCACATTTACACAATTGAGGATGTAAAAGCTCAGACTTTTCAGAAGTTTCTATTTTGACTAGGGTAACCAGATGGTGCCCTAAAAAGAGGCAACCATTGTGGGAAATTTTATTTTCACTTAGATATTAAAACTACTCATATTTAGTTATAAATGTCAGTGGGCTTTTTAAGCTCGTTAGAGAAGTTCTTGCCTAGTACTATTGCTACTTTTAAGTAATGTTTTCTTAATAGAACTTTTGCAATCAAAAACTGGTTATATTTCTTCCCCATTCCTGGAACTTCTGTTTTAATTCCTAATTCCTTTCCATGTCTGCCTATTGCACAGTGTCTAGGAAGGACCTCTACCATGGTTCATGTGGTTGCATCAATATTTTTATTTAGCCACCCATAATATACTTCTCCTATGTTTCTAGTTGTTATCTTATCCATTAGAAAACTTAGAGGCATACTCTGAAAATGCATGGTTAGATCAGAGCATTTACTTACTTATCATACCTGCGACCCATGGAGGGTCTAAGCCTGAGCAATTGTCATCTTCTATCGCTGACGGTTCCGGGCTCGCTGCTTCCAGTCATCAAGACCAAGTTGCCTTGCATCCACGATCATTTGATCTTTATAGCGGAGGTTTGGTATTTCTCTCCTTTTCGAACCAGGAGGCTCGGATTCGAAGACTCTCTTAGCTGGAGCACTAGCGTTCATTGGATAGATGCGGCCAAGCAAGTTTAGTTGAAAGATTTTTACCTTCCGAACTATCTCCACATCTTTGTACAGCTCATAGAGTTCGCGGTTTTTCTCCTCTATTCATTCTCCTCGCAGACAGGGTCATATATCCGACGTAGAATTTTTATTTTGATGGCACCTGCTCTGTAGTTCTGCTTATATTCCAACTTTTGGCTCCAAATAGAAAGACTGGCAGGGTTAGAGTTTTGTAGAGCATATTTTGAGAGTTTTGACTCAAGTTGTTTGTACAAAGAGAAATACGAGTAGAAGCCTTTGCAAAGAGCGATTCTGCGCCAGATTTCCACCAAGATGTCGTTTGTGGAGTTCACTTTTGACCCGACGTAGTCAAACTCCTTAACTACCTCAGCTGCCGATTGTGTCGTTTTTTCCTGGATAATGTTCGACGGATCGATTTTTCCGATCGATATTTCGTCTTCCGATCCCGAACTCGCCAACTTTCATGTTCAAGGCACCATCTCTCATGAGCCGCTGATAATACTCAGAGATTAAGAGAGTCAAGAACTGTTTCTCAAACTTCACAGTTAGGAGCGGGTCTCAACTCGTGACATAACAATTTTACACATAATACTAGTTATTGCTGCAGAAAGTAGACCCAAGTCCACCACAATCTGTAGTGTCAGCCAAAGAAGAAGACGGAATCGATGCGGGTAATCCTGTCAAAAAACCTAAGCAACTTTGTAGTCAAACCATACACCATATATCCATTACTTCTCAATTGTTGATGTTGATGAATTCAAAGCCACAATTGATCCGTCATCAGTAAACAATGCAGCTCGTGATTAATTCTCAGGAAATCACTTTTATGTAACTCACCGGCAAGTAATTAATGGTTCCAAGTCTAAGTTTAACGAGACAACATTTACAAATGTTTGTCTGAGGTATCATCAGCAGTGGGTGACAGTGATCTTGAACCTGGTTGTAAAATGTGTTTTTATGCAATGAAACAGTCTCAACTGATGCAATTGTCTCAACCACTTCCCAGACAAGGTCTAGATTGTAATTAATGCACTCCATCATAATGACATTAATCACAAGTGTGGCCAATTACAGAAGCGTCACTTGCACACAAACGCACAATCCATACTGTGTCAATGTTTTTACAGCAAACACGTCCGCTCACACATGTGCACACACTTGTACATGAGCTTCAACCCCCAAGTTTAACCTCACTTCAGAATGCGATGATCTAATTCAATACACAATACCATCCAACAATACAATACGAAGTGTGTATCGCTGTTCGCCAGGCGTCGCGTCGTCCACAAAGATACAAGTCTCTGAAAAAGTTCTCGGACTCGCAGAAAGTATTCTTAACGACGACTGCCAAGACGAGTTTCCATTTTCGGAATTTCATCGTAAAAAGACTCCAACGCGCGCTTCATCCCATCGCCATCATCTCCACAAATTGCTGCATAGTCACCCGAGAATTTTTGTGCAAATGAATCTTCAAGATTCACAGTATCAAAGTATCGATTGTGTGAAATATTCAAATCCAGTTGTTGGCCAAGGTACATATTCTGAACCCAATCAGAGCTCGCTAGTCTGCTGTTCTCGCTAACCACCCGAGGTTGTATCTAGGTTTATTTACTCCGTTTTTGTTATTGTTTTTTTTGCAATTTAATTTATTTTAACATTCAACGAGCGGCGAGCCAAGCCCAGTGTTTCTCTACGTTCGTGCCGCATGACACCATCGGTGAAGTTTCCACGCCTCCCCCTAAGTGCCCGCCGCTGGTGGGGGTGAAGTCAAATGAAATTCATATGCAAACGAGTGTATTTTTGTGTTCATTTTTTTATTAAGTGAGAAAATAGCCTGGAAATGGATGGAAATGCATTCAAATAAATTCAAATAAAGTTCGAAACCCTTCCATCGAGTGTGTGTGTTTTTTTTTGCGAGTGAAATCAATGGAATACCAACCATCAGCATTGGCAGCAGCAACAACAATGATCAGTGATTATGGAATACCCACAAGTGGAAATGCAGAGATGGGGACGATGTCGTGTCAAGTTGATCAAAGTAAGTACCTAGAAATTCAAATCAATACAACTGTTCGCTGTCAGATAAACTGACGTTTGATGCCATCACTTGACAGCTGTCATTGTGGCGAATTTCTTGAATCTTCTTCATTCGATTCAGTTCCGCTGTGTTTTATGATTTTCTCCTGCTTGCTCTGGGGCTGGTTTTTATGGGCCACTCCCGGTCAGATAGCCATTGAGACATCGTCAAAATTTATGAGCACTAATTTCCTGGTTAACTCATTAGGAAGTTTTGTCATGTAATGGGGCAATGACGACGGAACATGGAAAAGGGAGGGAGGGAGGCCAATCGGTATGCTGGCGGCGTGTGTGGGGCTGTGGTGATTGGTGTGAGAAGTTGAAAATTGACTTAATTGGTTGTAAAGTAAATATATTTATGTTTTGACGCAGAACAGCAAAGAAACAAAACAATGTTCGGATGGTCTCCAAAAAGCAATAAGATTTGTTTTGATAAACGAATGGCGAGAGATAGGGATCAAATAGGTCCTTTGCCAAAGTATTTTATTGTTTCCTTTATCCGGTTGAAGTTTTCGTCGTCAAAAGTTGATATGACTTGGTTTCTGATCGTTAATCTTTAGTTTGACATTGAAAGCGTTTTATGGTAAAGTGGTTGGTTATTTGTAAAGAAGACGTGCTTCTGAAAACGTTGCTATTGATCGAAAACCCCTAATGTAGTCTCGAAAGCAAGGAACAGTCAATTCTTTGAAACAAGGGACACATTGGCAAAAGAATGGAGTTTCAAATAATAATAGCATGGAAAGGAACAAGGCAACAGCTGAAAAGAAGCTGCAAGGAAATGATGAGAGGTATAGAATTTTAGGAGAAGAGATGACGACTGTGCTACCCAAGCACAAAAATTACAAAAAGGTTGAAAGGCTTAGGGAAAAATGTGCAATCGATAGACGATGCAAAGAAAAATTTGCAGAAACTGTGATAGGTATCGATGACGATAATAGGCCCTATGCAAAAGTGAAAATAGCTGGAGAAGAGATACTGGGCCTATTAGATAGCGGAGTATCAATTAGTTGCCTAGGCTAAGGAGCTGGGAGACAGCCAGCCAGATGCAGCATTCCAGCCCACAGTGTTAGCTACAGGGAAGTCAAATTAAAAAAATACAAGCTAACTTAACTATCAAGATCTGAGCTTGAGTAATTGCCGCTTTTCGCCGCTGACAATCTCGAGCACGCTGCTTCCAGTCATCAAGACCAATGTGGATGGTGCCGTTGGTTAAGCGCCTGTCCTAAGTTAGAAAGGTCCCAAGTTCGAATCCCAGTGAAAGCAAAGTTAATACGCTTTTATTTGGACATCTGGTCCAGTCACCATTTGCCGTTGAGATCAAATTACCGGCACTATCACTGGAGCGGTCGATCAGTGGTAGTAGGCTGACTGTGGGTATCACAATGGACCAACATGGTCTAAGTGTGCTGGTGAATTCACTACCAGCCCCCTAACCTAACCTAACCTAAGCCCGCGATCACTTGGTGTTTGTACTGGAAGTGCAGTCTTCCTCTTCTCCAACCAGTAGCCTCGGATTCGAGGACTCTTTTAGCTGGTGTTCATTCGATGTGGGCGAGCCAGTTTAGTTTACGAATTTTTAAATTTGCCTTCCGGACTATGTCTACATCCTTGTACAGTTCGTAGAGTTCGCGGTTGTGTCTTCTCCTCTATTCGCCTTCCTCTTAGACAGGACCCAAGCGAGGCGTGGCTTGTGCCCGTCTACCCACTTACCTACCTACCTACCTACCATTATAATATACATGTAAATTTACAGTGATGCCAAAATATGAATGTATCTGGGATGTTACGAGTATATTGATACAGGAATGGCAGGCATGGGAATAGATATTTTGATATTTGTTATAACAACATGACTGCGAATCTCCTTACCGAAGTCCGATACAGATTTCAAACGGTTAAGGTAGCCCTAAACGATGACCATGCTCGCCGAACTTGCTCTTTTGCGTTATCCCCTACACGGCGAACAAATTTCGTGTTGTTTCTTCAAACCGTTAACATGTGTGATAGGAAAGCGAAAGTGGTGAATTCCTCGATAAAATCGTGGCTGGCTGTTGACATCGTGCTTAATTCGCGATATGCACTCGGCGACAGTCACAGCAAAAAGAGGTTTGCTCGCGAACATGGCCCTACAAAGACGACAAAATCGAAATTTTTCGCCAACAGGGAGTGGCTCGCGAATCAGTCCATACACGACGAAAATGCGGCGAGCACGAGCAAGTTCGGCGAGCATGTTCGTCGCTTAGGGCTGCCTTTAGGGAGACCTAGAACCGGACTGTACGGTGCATCGCGAATTTTTTAGTGTAGCGATACAATCGGATCAATATTCCAGCGATTCCGAATGCGGCTACTGCATCGAATAGTTCCTTGCGATGAATGTTTGAAAACGATGAAGAGATGATGGGTATCGATTTAAAACTCGGTGTTCGTCACCAGGATTTGACGAAGTGTGAAAATTTGATCTATGGTCGATTTGCCGGATCGAAAGCGGTATATGCCGAACAGTGCAGTAGAAAAGGGCTTTACACGTTCACACAATACTCTAAACAGGACCTTATAGGCGACAGTTTGCAGGCATATTAACTTTGCATGAGGTACGATCACCCTTTTTGTGGATGAGGTATATGGAACTGGTATTCCAGTCATCGGAAATGCTTTCGTCTCTGCATGTTCTAATGAACCTTCCCCGTAGAGCTGTGCGGACAGACTCTATTTCCTCCCTGCAACTTCTACAGTAGTCGCTATGGGGAATACCTAACCTACGTGCATGGATGTCTATGGGACATCCACCACCGTCAGTATATTCTTGCGACTTATGCTAATCATTGATAATGATTTCTTCCTGATGAACACTGGCCATAGGGCTCTCGACGTTGACCCAAAATTAAGATTCAGCCATCGCTCATTTGCTCTTTCCAAGGCTTCATCCTCTATTTCTTTCTTTAGGAAACTTAACGGCATGTAGACATAAGGTAGTGCTAGAGATTTATCTAACTCTGAGCCCTCCTTCGCTAACACGTCCGCTCTCTCGTTTCCTTGAACTCCTGTGTGTCCCGGTACCCAGCAGAGAGTCACCGTTTTTAGCCTAGAGATTTCGTTGACGTTCTGTCTGCATAGCTTCACTAGTTTCGACTTTACAATATCCGACGCTATGGCTCTTATAGCCACTTGGGTGTCTGGGTATATGGTTATCGTTTTTTCAGTAAAACTAAGCTCCTTAAGCGTAAGTGCCGCCTCATTTACTGCTACCACTTTTGCTTGGAAAACGTTACATTCGTCGCTTAGGTTTAGGGATTAGGTTAAGAGATCGCAGAAGACCCCTGCCGTAGGGGTAGTAGATAACTGATTGGTGCCTCATTGATCTCCCAGATGCTCTCGAAAAAGAATGCTCCTAAAAAAAGTCGGTGGTGAGATGCTGGGCTGGTAGAGATAAGATGTGGAATGTTTCCCGTCAAAAGGGCTTCTTTGGAAAAACGCCGAGACTTCTTGCATATTCACCTATGAAGCAGTGTCGATGCTGATTTTCAAGATCAATTTCTTAGATCGTTTGGGATCTAGCTTAGGCCAGATCATTCTTTAGGCACGTTGCTTCACAACAAATTTTAAAAATTCTTCACTTTTAAGCCTTTAATTTCGAAAATTGCGCAATTTTAACTATGCTTATAATATAACAACTGATCTCATAATCCGTCGTTTTGTGGGCAAATCTCGTATCACATACACTTTGCATAACGCAAAGGCAACGACGCTTAAACGCAGTGTGCGTACAAAAAATAACTCTAGTCTTGTGAGTGAAAGTGAATGAGCCAATTTTGTGATCGTTAGCAACAGTTTGCCCAACATGGTGAAGATTTTGCAAACACGATTTCGTTATTCTCCATTATAATATCCAGCTTGCGCAGTCATTAAATCAACGAAACATTGGTTTGCAGCAGAAATTAAACGATTGGGTTCTTTAAGAGAACACATTATTTGATTGGAAAGTATGTGGGTGCTTGGTGACGAGACTTATTTCTGTATCTATAAGATTATGAACGGAAAGAAATGTAATTTTTGCGTGGAGACAAGTCCACATTGACTTAATTGATTCTTTTTTTTTCTTTGGGTGGCGCTTAAGGTTTCCAACTTGTACCGAAACAAAAGGCCTTCTATTTTGCAAAACAAAAGACTTAGTGTTCTCATTTATCATCTCATTGGACTGATTTCATTTTCTAGCAACCGTGTATTACTACACAGTGTCCATGGCGAATTCTTTGAAGTATATGTACAATGGATTATAAGTACTTTGTTTCAAGTCCATTTCTACGAGTATGGTACGAAACGACTGGATGGTGCAGTTGGTTAAGTGCCTGCCTCAATTTAGAGGGGTCCCAGGTTCGAATCCCAGTGAAACGAATCTGGTCCAGTCACCATTTGCCGTTGGGATCAAATTGACGGCACTGGAGTAGGTTGCTACCTGGCAGTACAATGGACCAGTTTTGAGTTTGAGTGCTCCAGTAGGGTTTCAAAAAATCCTCCGAAAAAAAATGGTACGAAACACATCAATACTCAAACAGTTTTTCAAAAACGACGCCTCTAACTAACCAACAAAGGCACTCAGTTACAAAATCTTACCTCATTTTATTTCCCCAACCAATTTTATTTCCATTCGACCGAATTATGATGAAAATCGTTTTACAAAACTTTGCCAACACCAAATTCACTTCGAGACTAAAATTTGTTAATTCTTAGCAAAACAAATCGAATCAATTGTGTTCACATTCTGCTGCATTTTTTCGTGTGCAATATATAATTTTTTTCAAAATTAATTTTCTTCGTGCTCTAACAGAAATTTTACCTCGAATGAGTGAAACTGAATTCAAAGATAAATAAATTTAGCTCAATCAAAAATTTCAGTTTAAACTTTTGAAAACATGGAAAAACTTATTTTTTCAGATCAGATTGAACTCGAAAGAAATGTAAGAATTATTGTCTATCTGGCAATGCTGCTTGTCTATGCGAATTAAGTGAATTGAAATGTTTTTCATCATTTGGCGAGGAAAAGTAGAATAAAAAATGTTAAAAGATTTGGGCATATTTTCGGTGTATTTTTCTTTTGCAAACAAACTTAAGGTAGCCCTAAATGACGAACATGTTCGCAGCATTTTCGTCTTGTATGGGTTGGATCGGGAGCCGCTCGCTGTTGGCGAAAAATTTTGTCGTGTTCGTTGGCTTTGTTGTTCGCCGTGTAGGGCCATGTTCGCGAGCAAACCTCATTTTTGCTGTGAACGTCGCCGAGTGCATATCGCGGATTAAGCACAATGTCAACAGTCAGCCAGGATTTTATCAAGGAATTCACCACTTGCGCTTCCCTATCACACATGTTGACCGTTTGACGAAACAACACGAAATGAATGCTCGCCAAATTTGTTCGCCGTGTAGGGGATAACGCAAAAGAGCAAGTTCGGCGAGCATGTTCGCCGTTTAGGGCTACCTTTGAGCATTCAAGTGGTTTTTCATTAAAATTCACCGTCGTCGGCTTGTTCTCTGGAAAATTTAATGTAGGACACGATGCATTCACTTACTATTACGCGGCTTTCAGAAAAACTTGATGACTGATTCCCATGCAATAAAATTATATCAATGCTTACAGTGCAGTCAATAGCCATTAGTTCAGAGATGGTTCTTCTAATACAGGTTGTCTCTTAATTCGTCAATAATATTTTAAGGCATGATTCTTGGGTATACTGTAAGAAAAAAATCGTTCTACAGTAAGGGGCTAAGAACGGTCTGTCTCGGCTGCATAGGGAACTTTCCAAGTACGCTTGGTTCTGATCTTGATGCACTGCACGCCCAAGACCGAGATGGAGAAGCATGTTGACTGAGGTCCAGCTCAGACTGTAGCGGCAGCTGAAGAAGAAGAAAAATAATAATCCAACTAAGAAAGCCCTGTTGAAAAATGTCTTCCAACTTAACTGCATCTAATTGGTATAATTCATACTGAAATCCCACATTCACGAATCACTTTTGCAGTAAAACGCTAATTTCGGAGAAGTCGATGAGGGAATCACGATCTCGACCCAAAATTTGCTTCGCTGGCCGACTTTTTTCTATATCTTCACAACTGGTCCGCAAATTGTGCTTAAGGAAAATTTGAAAAGAAAGTTTTACACATTTTTTTGTTAATTATATACCGGGGAATTTTGGTCAACAACATTTTGTACACAGAAAAATATGTAAAAAAAAAAAGAAATTATAAATAAATTAAACAATTAAGCTGAACAGTGCAATAAATACCGCCTCAGACTTCTTTACAGAACTCGCCAATTTGCCTCTGCAATATTTCTTTCACAAATTAAGTCAAAAACCCTGACCCATACCTACAGCCGAACAAATTTATAGCAAAAGCATGACATCAGTACTGACGGCCGTGTGTAGTCACTCGAAGAAACTTCAAATGCACAAGAAGACGAACCAGAAAATTTCCATACGAGCTCGACTGCGTGGGCTTAAGTGATCCACAATTCAACTCGAAACAAACATGGACTTCATCGTTCTCATTAAATGTTAATTACCGACTGAAGGCGTCAGACATGCCGTCAGAGTTGCCAAAGTTCGCAAAAAAAAGAAAACTGCCAAATTTATCTCTTGATAAAGCCTTCACCGTCAGCAGATGCTTAGCAACGAGGCTTCCGCTGGCATCGGTAATTAATTGCGTTTGTAAATAGTTTGTGTTTTAACGAAACCTGTTCGGAGATTATTTACAAAGATACGTATCTAACTTTTGGATGCCACTGAAGGTGTCTTTTCGGACATTTTTTTTCCTTGCCAAGGTATTTATTTGATTAAACAACGTGTGTTAGGAAATTAGCATTTCAAAACATTCGCGAAAACACAAACGGCGTAAAATTGTCTCTGATACCGGCTTTCGTTGATGGATGATAAAGAACTTAAATTTGGCTTAATAAAATGAATAACTTTTGGCTGCGAACAAGATTCCGGACATAGGAATTATGCAGTTTTGAACTTGAAAGCGGCGGTTCTGTTGGCAACAATGTGTGACGCAAATTATTTGCAGAAGGTGATGTTGACGATGACGTGAAAACTTCTGTCACGTTTAAAACCAAAAGTAAGCGGATTTAGAGATCTAAATTGTCAAATCAAGAGGTAAATGATTATTGTCTAAGTCTCGTTCATGTACTCATTTTTGTCATTGACCTGATGTGCATCTTCAACGGCAAAATTGTCCTTTCAAACCAAACAGTCGCCAAGTAGATCATGGAGTAGATATTTAAAACCATTATTTTTGTCTTGATCAACAGAAAGATTAGTATTCGCCATTTAAAGGATGTACCAAACTTTCAAGATTAGAATTTCGACAGTGTGGCAGCTGACAGTTCAGCGTTATTGAAAATAAATCGATGGACAAGCACGTCTTCGTTCAAACCGAAAGTTTCCAAGTACAACCATCAGCGACGAAGCCCACTTTTAAAGTCCAGTTCACAAAATTTGAACCTTCATAATTTTCGGACGAACGTCCGTCAATCTGTCTATCACACGATTCACAGTTTCTACATTTATGAAGATATCGGCATGAAATTTCGGGATAAAGTGCTTTATGCAAGAGCATTAAAAAGTGAGTGAATTAAAGATCGACCCAGTCCTGCTTTACGATGCAGAGGCATGGGCAATACCGAGAGCGGATGAAGAAGCTCTTGGTCATTTTGAGATAAAAGTACTGCGTGCGATTTTTGGTCTTGTTCGCGTTGATGGCATTTGGAGAAGAAAATTCAACCACGAGCTGTATGGGCTGAACAGCGACATTAGTCTACCCAAACGTTTACGGTTCCAACCCCTAAGGTTGCATAGACAACATGACTCCTGCTGTAGAGTTTTGAACTTTAACAAGTGGGACAACGCAGCAGAGGACGTCTAAGGTAGCGCACGTTTAAGGTAGCGCATCCAAGTGTAGAGAGATCTCAACTTACTTGGCGAGAGCAATAGGTGACGGCTAGGAAAAGATCGTGCTAGCTAGCGAGGTTTGTTGGTTGAACCCAGGTCCACCTGTAGCGCCACAAGAAGAAGAAGAAGTATTAAGTGGTTGGGGTGGATTTTGAATTTTGAGCTGAACGCATCGAGCGATATATCAATTAATAGGTCTTTCCATATGAAGAGGAGGTTCATTATAAATTTTTTGGATTCTGTATACAGTTTTATAGGCATTGCGCTCATCAGCTCCAATGGATATATTCGATCGAATGAAAAAGGATTAAACATAAAAATGACAATTTTGAAGGATTGAAAACACTCAAAATAATGCGAGCAGTGAAGATTCCAGTTCGACTTATTTTCTCCTTGACACAGGTACTCGTAAATGCTATCTATCCCCAGACATTGGCTTTGCAGCCTTCCAATAACAGACCCCTTGCAACACTCCCCATTAAAAGATCGGGCATTAAGGTATTCCATTAATAGACCCAGTCAACAGCCCCCAGCAACAATTAAAGTTCCTTTAATTAGTTCTTTCATCAAATGCCTTTCGTCCTCACTTTGCCTCTGGAGTCTAAAGAAACAATGGCTGGCAAGAGAGACTCAACGAGTGAGATAGTGCTGATGTTGTAAGTAAATTTTAATGCGTAATCTTGGTAAATAATGCCTTTACTATTCAAAAATACTGCCTCCCGTTATGATGTTTTAAAGAAGTCCTTGGTTTTGTCCGTCCTTTTTGTGAAATCCTTTCTGTCAGATCTATTCTTGTACCAACAGACAATAGTCTTCACCTGAACCACGTCGATATCATCCACGTGTTCATTCAATTGTGTGGCTTCTCCCTCTAATGTAAGGCAGTCTTTTTCGTCATCTTTTATTGGGTTTTCCAATAAAGACTATTATGTGTTATTGGTTTCAATTACAATCAAAACATTTATCTATGGAATTCGACGTCGTTCATATGTCCACCACGGGCACGTTTGCATTAGTCGATTCCTTCCGATGACTGAAATTTCGACGAAAACGGCCGCTATCACTCGATCAATATTGGCTCTAAGGCCCTCTATCGACACCGGCTTATCGGCATAGACCGGACTTGTTAGGGACTGGAAAGTGCCCAGCGAACTATCTATGTCGGACCATAGAATTATACGGTTCGATCTGGACGATACGGGTATAGCAAGTAAAACTGTAAGAAATCCGAGAAAAACTGACTGGGATCTCTTTGAATCGTTGCTAGGAAGTAATCTGGAACACCTTGACATCAGAATAGCTTCATCTCATTTTCTAGAGCTAGAATATGTTGTACAGAGCACAACAAAACCTATCACAACAGCATTTGAAGGAAGCTGCCCAATAAGCGGGGATTTCAAGGGGAAGAGAGTGCTATGGTGGAGCAATAAGCTATACAGCCTATCCAAAGCACGCAAGCTATACAACGCAGCCAAGCGTACAGGAGACTGGCAAAGCTTCAAACAAAGAAATAAGAAGCGCAAAAAGAGAAAGCTTTAGGAAATTCTGCGAGACAATCACCCATACCCCTGCTGCGGCCAGGCTCCACAAAGCGCTAGAAAATCCTGGGGATGCAGTCCAAGTATTCTAAGACGGATGTATATCACTATTGTTCGACCTACAATAACCTATGGTGCAATAGCATGGACCAAGAGAACCAATCTGATCAGCGCGAGGGAGACACTCAGTAAAGTTCAAAGGTTGGCATAAATCTGTATTACAGGAGCCATGAGAACTTGCTCAACTGCGGCCATGGAGGTGCTACTGGAGCGGACTTCTTTGCATCTAGTGGTTGCAGAATGTGCAAACAAAACAATCATGAGAATCGCAGAAGGAGGGATAGGAAAAGACAGGTGCATTATCTCGAGGCAATTCGACGCACTAGTCAAAAAGCTATCACTCCTGGCCATTCCGAAGGATAACGTGATTAGGAAATTCAATTTCCAAAAGAAATTTACCAGCAAGCTCAGCACCAAAAGGGACTGGAGCAATGAATCCATGGTCCACAGACTGAGCAGCAACACGGTAAAATGGTATACAGACGAATCAAGAACTGATGAAGGAACTGGAGCAGGAGTTTTTGGACCCAGGACAAAATACTTCGAATCCATGGGCAAATGTACCAGCATCTTTCAAGCGGAAATTTATGCCATAGACAGATGCGTTCAGATCAATCTTGAAAGGAATTATACCAACTGCGACATACCAATACTGTCGGACAGTCGAGCCGCTATTATGGCACTAGATCAAATCTAAGCTTGTATGGGAATACCTGCAGAAGCTGAAAGAGTAGGAGTAGGAGAAACCGAGTAAGTCTCTGCTGGATAACTGGCCATACGGGGATAGAAGGCAATGAAATGACCGACTCCCTGGCAAGGAAAGAAGCATCAGAACCCTTCATAGACCCTGAACCAGTATGTGTTGTAGGAGACCATCTCCTCAGAGAAGAATTCAGGGAACTAGAAAGAAGGAACCGTATAGAAACCTGGAATAACATTCGTGGAATGAAGCAGGCCAAGAAACTCATAGGGCAATATAACCGAAATAGGTTCGAGGCATGCATCAAAATGAGCAAGAACAACCTCCGTATCCTAACAGGCTTCCTAACGGGCCACTGTAGACTCAGGGAACATCTAAGGAAACTAGGGGTATTAGAAGAAAGTCTCTGCAGTTTTTGTGGAGAATTTAAGGAAATTCCAGAACATATTCTGGGATTTTGTGAGGCACTAGCCCACAAAAGAAAAAGATATCTGGGTAAGTACCTAATATCAGAAGAAGAAATCCGATCATTGGAACCATCTCTCATTCTCAGATTTCTGAAGGAAACTTGCTTACAGGGAATACCCTAGAGCAGATTTCTTCACCTATGCGCAATAGGAGTTCGTTACTCTCAATACAACTCTGAAAAGAACGTAATTGTGCTAAGGTATTGAAAGGGGGCACAATAGATCTTCGCGGTGCAATATACCCTCAACAAAAATAATAATAATAATGTCAAAAGTTGATATGGAGATGCATAGCTCGTACGTGGTTATTTGCGGCCTTGAAATCGATGTTTAGGTGATATGTATCAATTCACATTTGCTGTACCTTTCATAAAATTTGCTGTAGAGTGAAAAAGTGATTTATTATGGACTTTCCTGGCCTGTACCTAGCAGACCCATCAGATTGAAAAAAACATTTTTTTAGACGTGCAAAAAGGCAGGGAAGGTCTGCTTTAAATCTCTTCACGTATAGCACAACATAAGAGCCAATTAATTTCTCCTTGTTATTCATAGTTCACGTTTGACTGACACTGCAATCTCATCATGATGGCTGAAGAGTGATTCATATTGCCAACAAAAAAATGATGTTGTAACACGTACTAAAATTTTATTCCACTCTGTGAAAAGCAATAACTCTCGAGCTATTAATATTGGCTCGTGTCGGCAGACACACACACGAAAATATTAGAGCTACAAAACCATCCACTGAGAAGACACAAAGCTCGGTCTAAGAAAATTAAAATTAAAAAAAAAAATTGTATTCAAAAGGCGTTCCGAGCAATGCCATAACAGTAAGTCACGCCATCAATTATTCAAAGTGCATTCCAAGATATGAAACTGCATTGGGGCAACATTTGAAAATCCTCCTACTTCCTGCTTCACAGAGGCTCTTAACTCTGTCTATAGGTTTCTATCCCGATTTACATTTTTATCAGACAACCAAGGCGTCCAGCACGATTTGACGGCGGCTTGGAGTCGACTTCAAGTAATAATTCAAATACGCGCACCGTATCATTGGGACGCATGCACGTGTGAAACTAGTTCCGGTCGGCTGCCCTTATGCAATGTGGGTGGTGTTGCTACGGGAGAGGTGACTGAGCGATGATGTCTTCATTTTTATGATCGGTTACCAATAAATCAGAAAATCTGACTGAAAACAACTTCTGCAGCGAGGCGGGTTGTCGTCAAATGAAACGTCGTAGTTGGAGATACTTATCATCTCTCTCCATTACAACGAGCACGGTATTTGCGCGTAAAGGTGAATAATTACAGCAACACCAAAGCCCGGAGCGAGTCGACCATTAATGGCGGCTAATGATACTTTTGCGGGCAAAAACATGTTTACGGTGTTGCTGTTGTTGGCGTACGGCCGTGTGCCTGCTGTGTATCTCTAGGATCGGGGAATTCAATTATGCTAATAAATACACGGCCTACGATTCTTTGTGTTATTTTGTATCTTTCCTGAGCCCATCTGGCTTAATTGGAGTTTAGAGTGTTTAATCGTGTTTTCAAGCGTTCGAAGCTTTTGTTTTGTAAAAAAAAGAAATGTAAACAGGTCTGCTGTTGATGTGTGTCCCTTTTAAGGAAATGTATTGAGACCTCTACAATGGTCAATGGTTTGGTGTACTGTCAATGATTTATTTATGTTTGTGTCATGTCAGAGGCAATGAGTGAATAGTAAATGAAAGATATCTCTATTTAAGTGGATATTTGTAGATTTAGACAGTCAAAGATATATAAAAAGGTTTTTTTTTAAACATTTGGATCTTCTTACATAGCTCTTCAATTTAGTTTGTAGCGTCTTTTTTTGAATGTTTTTTTAGAAAACCTGGGACCCCTCTTACTTGAGGCATGCACTTAACCATTTGCGCCATCCAGTTGTAGTGTCTCAGTTGTTATACAGATTTCCTTTATTGTTCAGAGGGCTATCGAGAGATGTAGTCGCCGTAGCGTTCCTTGAAGCCAGTTTGTCCCACATTTGCGATTTCTCGTTTGGAATTAAATCTGAGCTCCGTTATTCACCTAACGACATAAATAAACGATTTAACATAATCCTAAAGAAAGAAATCCAACGGAATTGAATCGTATAAGCGATGGCTCCTATTACTTTCCCTTCAACAAATCAATTGTTTGACCAACTGTGTGGTATGTCGAATTCATCTAATTCTGGCCAAAAATTCTTGCAAATGGAAACGAAAGCAGAACAAAAATCGACAAAAAATACGGTCCAAATGCTTCATGCGTTCACACCTATCATTTTTTGTTGATCCAATGGTGTCTTTTGAAGCACATTTTGTGATTCTTCTTCTTCTTCTTCTTATTCTTAGGGTACTACAGTCCGAGGTGGACCTGGGCCTCACTCAACATGCCTCTCCAGCCAGCACGATCTTTTGCTAGCTGTCTCCAGTTTCGCACACCAAGCCGGCCGAGGTCCCCTTCGACTTTTGTGTGGCACCTTGTACGTGGTCGTCCTCTGTTGCGTTGTCCCACAGGCTCAGAGTCGAAGACTCTTCGGGCCCGAGCTAAGTAGTCCATACGCTCTACATGGCCTAGCCATCTTAGGCGTTGGATTCGTAGATGCCTGGCTAGACTCATGTCGCTGTACGGCCCATACAGTTCGTGGTTGAACCTTCTCCTTCAAATGCCATCAACGCAAACAGGACGAAAGATCGCTCGCAGAACTTTTCTCTCGAAAAAACCAAGAGACTCTTCCGCTTGGGATATTGTCCATGCCTCTGCGCCGTAAAGCAGGACTGGGATGATCAAGGTCTTATACAGAGTCAACTTGGTCTTCCGAGAGAGGGCTGTACTAGTCAATTGCCTTTTGGGCCCAAAAAAACAGCAGTTGGCAAGAGTTATTCTGCGTTTGATCTCGGTACTGATGTTGTTTGTACAGTTTACCGTGGAGCCGACTACCTCAAAGTTATAGCTGCCTATGCTGACGTTCTGGCCAAGTCGTCGATGTTGTACGTCCTTTCTCGATGGCAGCATATACTTGGTTTTGCCCGCGTTTACCGCCAGACCCATTTTAGCCGCTTCCGTTTCAATGCCAGCAAACGCATCATTGACATTTTGTGATTATTGATATCCAATAGCGCACATTTTACTTATTGACAGACATTGAGCCACAAATTAGCTTCATGCTAAAGATGATTTTTCGATGAAATTCAAGGTTTTCTTTAAAATGTTATAAAACTTTATAGGAGAAGTTTCGGCTCTTTCAATGATGAAGAATCTTAAGTTTTTGAATTAATTTGATTCTGTGAGCCCTCACAGATTCTTACCCAAAATAAGCAACAATGTAGACTGAGGGATTCCCAATTCCTCTAAGAGGCCTACAATCAACTGATTTATTTTAAACTAACACGAGTGTTTGCTGAGAAGCTAGGCCCAGGTCCACCTCGGACACCTCGTAGCGCCGCCATTGTTATTATTATTACACAGAAACATTAAATAGTGAATACATTGACTCAAATGTGTCGACTATGGCAGACACAGCATGTCAGGTGTGTGAAGTGGAACGATTATTATGACCATGAGCGTGAACCCAACTATTTACTTGATAGTAATTGAACTGTGGTAAAACGACTGGATGGCGCAGTTGGTTAGGTGGCTGCCCCAAGTTAGAGATGTTCCAGGTTCGAATCGCAGTGAAATCGAATTTGGTCCAGTCACCATTTGCCGTTGGGATCAAATAACCGGCACTGGCGCAGATTGCTATTTGGCAGTACAATGGACCAGTTTTGAGTCTGAGTGTTCCAGTAGTGTTTTAAAAATCCTCAAAAAAAAACTGTAGTAGTAATTTTTAATAATTTCCAAAACATGCTTGTCCGTGAACTTCTCCATAATAGAATCATAACAGGCTGACGTTTCGGCATCGACAGGTTATAAAGAAAATTAAAGAGTGTTATTCTTATGCTTAGTGTTATTATACGCAAATTTTACTATTTAACAAATTTTAATCAGTTTTATACATCCCTGGAGATTACGAATTCAAGCAACATTTTAACCTCAGCCAAGTCTATATTTTACTTCTGCCTCACAAATGTCTTAATATAATAGAAGGTACAAACAATCTGCCTTCATTTTTACGCCGAAAGTGGAGTTTGTTGTAATTGTGTACACATCTTAGTATCAATCTTTTAGCAAACAGTTGTTAAAAAAATATTGGCATGCTCACTGGAACCATACATTGTGCCCATTCCTATGAATTCAATTTCCTTAAAAATCCATGGAAGACCCTCGATTCAAAAATGTTCTATAACTGAATCACTTTAAGGCTTTCAAAACCTATTCTATAACGGACAGGCTCCTTTTCCTATTCCAAACGGCGTTTTGATGTACATTAATGGCGTCAAGTTTCACAGGTCCAATGTGTTCTAACGCCCATTAAAGTTGTCTAAGTCTACCGTCTAAGTGATAAATGTGATTGAAATAGAATAAATTTGAATATCGGCTCTTACTTTCAATGACTTTAACAGAACCGAAGTTACGCAACTTAGTTTCAAAGTAAAATTCGGAAAGGAAACCTATTAACTTTTTGACATAAATTTGCGATTTTGACCACTAGCGAAAGTTTTAACGACTAAAATCCTTAATTAATTATAAAGCAACTTTAAGACAAAAAATCATTTGAATAAAGAAAATGAATGTTTTATACTCTCACCTTAAAATGTGGCAAAAGGAATGTCTATTTTGTCAATGTGTTAAAGTTACAGAAGAGTCTCGAAAAGATGAACAGATTTAAAACAGGCCCTGTTCATCTAATCGAATTGTTCATCTTTCCATGGATACAGAATCTTTAAAATTAGATTAACTTCATGAACTGTACTCGATAATTGTTTTCCAAAACTGTTTTTTTTATCAAAAGTTGCTGCTAAATACTTGCAGTCTTCAGACCACTCAAGGCTGGTCGATTTAAACCGCAGGTTTGGCTGAGGTAGAAACTGTTGTTTTCTGCGTCTAGTAAATCACATACTCTGCGACTTATTAGCATTCACTTTTATTTTCCATTTGTTACGGAATATCTGAAACTGGTCTAGCGAATTTTTAAGCAAAACTATCGTGTCCTGTGCTAAGATATTTGATGAAAACAAAACAATGTCATCAGCAAATGAAGCAAGAAAAGTGTTTCCAGTAGGTATAGGTAAATCGGACATAAAAATATTAAATACGATGGGACCTAGTACTGAACCTTGGGGGATGCCAAAGTAAGTGGAACATAATGATGATTTCCGAACTGTTCCTGTTATAGAACCGTATATGCTTTCAAGATTTTACTGTATAAGGTTTTATCTGATTATAAAAAGACGCTTTTGAGGCCAACCCTCCATTAACAGTCTGGTCCTCTTGCATTTTTCGCCATCTTGCAGTCAATATGTTTTGATCTCAATATTGGAAAATTGCTCCCCCTTTTCTCGAACCAAAAGGCTGGATCTTAGCCAGATCACTAATGATCTGTTCAGAAGGCAATTATAAGTTTTGCATTTTAATTTGCAGTAACTACCGTTAGATTTCTACCAGAGTGTCGTTTCTATAGTTCATTTGGTCCGAGGGAGAGAAGTGAAGCCATTTCATTTCACAGTTGCAGGTGCCAGTATTGACCTTGATGGTACAGAATTTAATTATCGGTTACTCCTCCTCGACAGCATATGTTATTTTGTTCCTTCCTATTTGAAGTCCAGTTCAGTTAATCTGTTCTTGAATAATAATAATAATAATAATAATGGCGGCGCAACAGTCCGAGGTAGGCCTGGGCCTAACTTTTCAGCGTGCTATTGTACTCTCACGAGTGGAGGGGACCTACAGTTTAATACCGACTCCGAACGGCGAGACTGAGAAGCTCTTTGCTCTTTGAGCATTGTCAGTGACTCAAAAAAGGAGGAATCGCGAAAAAAAATTTTTAAAAAATTGTTTGTCTGAACCTAGACTGTGAAATTCGAATGCGCATGGGTCGACGCACGAACCTACACGGTCACGGCGTTCTTGGATAGCTGAAGAAAAACTTCCATATTAGCTTGCTGGGAACGCGAGGTGATAAATATAGTGGCTTCCGTCTACTAGCACTAGATTGACGATGTCACACAGCCGAACTTGTTTTTTCTGAAATTAGGTTCAGATGTCTCGGATGACCTAAAACATGATTGGAATCATTGAATTCCGAACATAGTCATCTATAGTGGAAAGGTATGCTCTCCGCATGCAACTTCCATTTCAAAACGTTGGCTGTGGACGCTCGTGTCAAAACTTAACGCCTAACAAAACAATTAAAAAATTGGGGAAACGCGTGGGGGCTTAGGCAGTCGAAACTTTTTATCCATTCAGAAGTCTAAAAAAAACCTTGCTAGGGAAAAAAGTTGCAAGTCCTAACAGGGCCAGTGGAGTTATAAGCAATGAACCCACTGAGGCGTATAGTAAGATTGATTAGTATGGAATCCTCCGTCCATTTTCCACAAAAAACTGGGTCTTTCAATAGACCATTCCTCTGTTGCAAAGATGGGGAAGTATCTGAACCAAAAATATATGCATGAACATAATATAGGTAATCAATTCCCTTGTTAAACACCTGGCAGTCTCTTTTGCGTCTTACCATTTTTACACCGCGACTTTAAGAACAATCTCCAGTCCTTTTCGAATTTTGGTGCATACATTTCTTAATAGACGTTATAAATAACCACTTCATCAAACAAGATTTATTTGTTAACTCATCTGATTGACATCAACCGACGGTTTATGCTAATTCTCCGGAATTAATCCAAATTTTGTAAAGACTTATCGGTCTGGCGTTTGCATAAATTAATTTTAACGACATTTCGTCTGCCCTTTGGCGGAAATCAATCTCAATATTTCACTACTCGTCTACCTTTTAAAACTAATAGGGGCAATTAAAATATCTGGGGGAAACTCTCCCTACCAAAGTAGGGATTAACCTCGGCTCTGATTGGTTTTGAAGCATTTGAAGCTTATGCAGGTTAAACACCTGATCAACGAATAGCCTATGGCGGTGATCTTGGTAACATTGAAAGCAAATGAGAAACCATTCGGCTGTAAACAGTTTTACGAGTCATCTCTTACTTGAGGTGTATTACAACGTTGGTCATTGGATAGGATCTAAATGAGTCTGGTGCACTGAATCTCAATGGTTTGGACTATCGATGTTTTGCAATCAGCTCAGAGGGAGACATTTAAATAATTTAGAGTTTTTGGCTGAACTACAAAAATATAATTCATTGAGATTCGAGCAGACTAAATATTGTTAAGTTCGATTGTTGAGTTTTTTTCAGGGATAATAAATATTTACAAATTTAAGATATTTCACTCAAAAAACCAGCTACAATGGATCAGAAAGTGTAACTGAGCAACTTTTATTTTTGACAAAATGACAGAGAAACTTGACATCACTACTTCCCTTTTTTTGTTAAACCATCACCGATGTCAAATACATTGAAGCAATTTAGGTTGTAGGGCCTCTCCCATACAATAAGGGACAGACGCACTTAAATTAAGGAATATATATTGTGGTGCCATGATGATCTCGGAGGAATTTATCCAATTATTCACTTATAAACACCAATCAGACCTTATTGAGATTGCAGAGATTGTTGGAAAAGTAGGGCATCAATGAGACGCAAGAGCCGAACAAGTGCACAAAATGTGGAAAACAGTCTGCTCTTCTTCGTCCAAGCAACTTATGCCAAAGTAAATCAGCACATATCCGCAGTAATGTAGTCATTCTTTGCTGGAAAGATGAGATTCATTGTGACGGCTCACACAAGAATTTTCAACCAGGACTTCTGAAGAATGTTTATTTGAACCCTCTGAGGCATATAGTAAGATTGATTAGTATGGAATTTTAATCTCCTCCGTCCATTTTCCACAACTTTTCAAACATTCGCTTCTTCAACACTACTTAACTTTCCAGACTTCATTCTGCGGGTGTCTTAGGTTCCCATCGAGATAAACGTGAATCTGAAAGAGACCAGATTCTACTTCAGAGAAAACACTTTCGTGAAAACCGTCTTAGAACTTTTAATGTGTGCCTTCCGAAGAAGGTTAGATTTTACACAAGGGTCTTTCAATAGGGACTTCCGAACTTTGACAGTTGATAGCGGCCAAATTGTTGAAGCCACATCTGTCAAATTGGCTGTCATTTATTCAGTCTTTACCATGGATGGACATAGCGTTTAACAACACATGCAAATGATAAACTTGTAGGTGTTCTGTTCGGCCAACGTTCCGTACGCTTCGTACATTTTACGGTCGCCATAATCATCCTACTGAGAGACCTATTCCCAGTGTGGTGGATAAATTTGAGTCCAATGGTTCAGTAAACGATAAAACAACATGCCAACGTCGACGAAACGCAAGATCTTCCGAAAACATCGCCACTGTCGGTGAGAGTGTGCAGGTGTAGGAGAATCCGAAACAGTCGATTTCGCGTCGCTCACAAGAACTCGACTTGTCAAAGACCACCATTTTGCGAATTTTGAATTTTGCGTCGTGATTGGGCCTGCACTCGTACAAAATTCAACTGACCCAGGATCTAAAGGTAAACGACCATAGACAACAACGTGTGTTCAGTGAATTGGCTCTTAAATAGTTGGAAACTGACCCAAATTTTCATCGAAAAATCATCTTTAACGATTAGGCCCATTTCTGAGTGAACGGATACGTCAAAAAACAAATTTGTCGAATTTGGGACGATACCAATCCACATGAGATCCATGAGCGTACAATGCATCCCAAAGAAATCACTGTTTGGTGTGGATATTGGGCTGGCGTTATCAGTCCATATTTCTTTCAGAAAGACTTTGGCCAGGCCATCACTGTCAAAAGTCGATCATCACCAACTTATTTTGGCCTCAATTGGATGATATGGACATCAACGACATGTGGTTTGAACAGAACAGCGCTAGGTGCCACATTGGAAATTCTGCACAAGCTTTTCACGTGGAGGTGATGTGAATTGGCCACCGAGATAGTGCGATTTGACCCCGTTAGACTTTTTCTTGCGGGGTCTTATGAAGTCGCAGGTCTATGCGAATAAGCCACAAATCACATTATAATATAATAAGAGCGGCGCTACAGTCCGAGATGGACCTGGGCCTAGCTTCTCAGCCAACCACTCGTGTTGTGCGTGCTATTGTTCTCTCACGAGTGAAGTGGAACTACCGTTTAATGTCGACTCTGAGATTGAGACGAGCGTAGGTGTCGACGCACATACCTACTACGCCACGGCGCCACAGACCACACCACCCTTTAAAACCAACATAACACAAGTCATCAGTCAAATTCAGCCTGATTTATGCGCCAGAGTCATGGAAAATCCGTCATTTTGGAAGCGCGCCACCCAGAAAAGCCGCAGCGGACATTTGAACAATGTGTTGTGTATTCCATAATGGCATCGATATATCATTCAAACGAATTCAAAATTTCGATGATGTTTCACACACACTTTATTTTATTTAAATTTAAAAATAGGAAGCGCTTAATGAAGCACTTTTTATAATTGGCAGTCATAATTTTGGCCACCACTTTTTCTTGCCTCGTGTGTGCGTTCCCAAGAAGGTAACATTTAAAATATAGCAACGTCCATCTAGACACAAAAGGAACTCAGTAAATGAATCCTAAATTTTTCCGTAGACTCTGTATAGCCACATAAAGAATGGGTGCTAAATCAATTCATGTTGCTAGTCCCAAATGTGTTACGTATTCCTCCAAGCACTTGACTTACTACCGAGTGGAAGATTACAGGTCAAATGCAATAATGGGGCGTCAAATGACAATAGTACATGTTACGTATTCTTGCCCTCTGAACAAGAGCAAGAATACTACACATGCTGCGCAACCGACCCGTTTAACGGAGGCAACTCAAAAAAGGTTGACCCAGAACAGGAAGTACGATCAAAGGCTGCGAGGGCATGCAGAATGAACGGTTGAGGCAGTCTTCGGCACACCCCAGTAGAGAGCAGTGGTTTTTCATTTGTTAAGTCCGCGAGCAGAGAATTTTTTCCCACTAATCTGAAAACTGATACCTTACTTCTAATAGGTACGAAATGTATTCTCCTAAAAACTGTCAGTGAGTGTAGATGAAGTGGCATCATAAGCAAACACTGAGAATATTAAATAGCTAGTTTTTTATGTCCAGACGGTATATAGGCTATCTTGGATGTAAGCCAAGAAACCACCACTTTTGTTGCTAACAGTCTTGGGGAACCATTTTCAAAAATCAATCCTTTTCTTAGTCAAAGACCTATCAGATATTAATTGCAGCCTCTGTTCATTCGGACTCAAGAGCTAAGGGTTTGATGAGGAAATCATTAATTATTCTCCCGACCCTGGTGGTGTTGTCGTACAGCTCACCATCCACCTCTCATATCACGACAATACAGAAAAACGTATGCTGATGCACATACTATCACCATGCGCATGAAAATATTCACCTTAAGTTGATTAATTAGCAGTCCCAATGAAGCATCACGACACTCAAACAGCAGCAAAGCCGATCAGCTAAAGCTTGCACTTGTTTCTAAGGTTATTGAGATTATTAACCATTAGATACTGACGCTAGTTTCTTGAACTCATGCCGAACGTGCCTGCCTCCAAACCGAGATAAAGAAACTTGTGAAATCCCCTTCCAAAAATAAGGCACTAGGTCGTAGCAGGTATCCGAATCGCAAACGACACCGACCGACCAAACGTCTACCACCTGATCGTATGTGTGAGACCTTAGCAATCCGTTCACGTACCATAACTCTCCTCCTTTCCTCTCATTCTCTCATTTTTCGCAAGAGCATGCGGCAATTCATCTATCGTACTCTGGAATTCATTCGTCGCTTTGGATATCGCCCATAATTGGAGTCGCGGCTTATCGGGTGAGCCTCTAGACGTCCAGGGCAGTGCCTCAAGTATTTGAAGATGCAAATCATAAGCATTTAAGATTTCATATCTCACACACACACACCTGCACGCGAGGGGGATTTGTTTTGATTTCAGATTCGACACATGTTCGCTAATTTTTCGCAACCATCCAAAGTTGGGATTGTGCGCATTTGTATCTTCAACTCGGCCTTGGCTCCAACACTCGCGCACAAATCCGAACAGCGGTTGTGTTTTCTTTTCTCGTAATTACACTTAATTAAAGTTTCGTTGGCGTGTGAGTTTTTTTTCAAGTCGATTGCAAACTTGTGTGGTTTGAGTTGGAAGCAGCGCACTGGAGTTGTCGCGCACGATGCGCAATGTCAAGGAAAGTCAAAAATGTATTCAATTTCAAGTGTCGCTCTGGATGGTTGCAGTTTCCGGAGACCAAATTGGAATTTACTGCCAGCTACTTGTGCATTAATTGCTTGAGTGATGATGTTCGAACGGGGAGATGCGGCAATTAAACGTAATTAGCTTAAGTTTGCGCTGAGAGTTCTTGGAATTGACTTCACCTGTGTGCAGCAGTTTACTGGCAACTTGATGATTCATTGGAACAGAATGTACGTTATGTCATGGGTAACGATGCGTTACGGTTGCTGTTGGGCAGTCCTATCAATTGCAGCTCATAAACACGCAACACGGTGCACAGAAGCAGTTTTTTATGTTCAAGATGGAAGTGGGATCAATGAACACGAATAATCTTGGTAAGGTTGGGTGTTTTAAAACATCTAATAACATCTGTTAGACGGCTAATGTGCATTTCCTTCTGCAAAAATCAGCACAAAACACTTTTCGCCCTCGATTTTTATGGCCGCAAGACCATTATTTGGCGCTCAAACGTCCATTATATAACATCTCAGGCTTAGGTTGAAGACTATAGACAAAAACCCGCTGTTTGTTGTTACTCAATTGTCAGTTGCTTCAGGATTCAGAGCATGGAGTCGTAAATCTTGGTTGGATTGTAAGAAATGTCTCGTTTGACTTAAACCCAGATGATCACTTCCATTTGAATGAGATGAAGGTAGGATCTGGTTTTAATAGGCGGGATTTTCTAAGTAATGAACAAAGTTTGAATGGGGGTATTTTTCAAGGAAAATGTTAATTTGTGGTTATTTTGTACTTTTTTTAATTCAACTTTTTTTGATGGGAATGTACATAAATAGTCTCTATACGCAAACTGAAGCAGCTGTGTTCAGGTTAACGGTAGTAAATCAACACCTTTCACCGTTTGCGTTGGACTTCGCCAAGAGTGTGTCTTTTTTACCTCTCCCTTTAATTTTACAGCCTTGGCCAAATGTATTAGGCACACTTTAATATTCGTTATATCTTAAAAAAAAAAAAAAAATCTATGAAATGAGAGGAAAAAATAAAAATCGTTTACAACCTCAGATAGTGTCGACGAAAACCATAAAATTCAAAATAATTACTTCCGATAAGTGATTTGGCAGCAAAGACAAAAATATGAGGGTGCCTAATACATTTGGCCAAGGCTGTATACATATATGGACTGGATGTTACAACGCAGTCGAGGCGAGGAATGGGAGAGCGAAGATAGATATATTTATTTCTTGCATAGTGTAACAGTGTTTTGACAACGGTATGATTTGCTCTAGTTTGCACAGAGATACGGTTAAATAGAAAACCTTACTGCTGAAAATACAATTGTTTCGATTGGATATAAAGTAGAATAATTTAAAGCAATCTTGAAGGAAAGCTATGGAAAAAAAACCTTGGGTTGGGAGTGTGAAACATCTGCTTTTTGCAGATGACTAAGTCATCCTCACATCCTCCCAGATGGAACTCCATCTAGATAGGTGCCGTATGGCCGTATATGCTGATGCTGGGCTGAAGGTTAACCTCTTGGACAAATCGGAGTTTATGGTCATTTCCTGCTCAATGCACTTTATATGTTAGTGGAGTCCCATTGAAACAGGTGGAGAAATTTAAGTATCTCAGGGACTTCTTCACGAGTGATGGGAGGAATAACGCTGAGCTTTCCTGTAGGATTGGCCAAGCTCTGTAGATTTTGAAACAACTTGGTTGATCTGTAAGCAGGAAGACCGATCTTGGTTAGCGGTTTTTAACGCAGTATTTGTTCCAACTCTCACCTATGGTCATGAAATTTGGGTAATGACCGAAAGAAAAAGATCGCGAATACAAGCTGCCGAGATGAGATTTCTTCGTGCTGTTGTTGGAATTACTTGTCGGGATAGGGTGAGAAACTCGGCAGTGTGCGAGGAACTCAACGTTGGGCAGCTGCTTCTTCGAGTGGAAAGGGCTGCACTTCAATGGTTTGCTCACGTGGCACGAATATCCCCATCATCACGACTTCCGAGGCGTGCCTCGAATGCGATTCCATCGTAGGCGACCGCTTGGCAGACCCAGGACGAAATAGTTGGACCAAGTCCAGTTAGAGTTAGAGTCGATGGCGGAGGATCGAGTGACCTGGAGATCTCGCGTACGTGCAGTGCCCCCGCGACCCCTTTAGTGAAACATGAAATGAGTTGAGATGACAGATGAGATTCCATAATGCTTTACAATTCGCATGTCGATGTTCTATCATTTTTTGGCCAATACCTCCGAAACTATTAGTGCCAGAATGCTCGAAATGGTATGGAAATATAATGGAAGTAGGGTAGGGCGGGGCTAGTTGGGCCATTAATATCAACCTATTCATATCAATGGAAAGAATGGACATCTGGGTTCTTTATGAAATTGAAAATAAAGTTATCTTCTTCGTCTTCTTCTTTGGGCGCTACAGTCCGAGGTGGACCTGGGCCTCACTCAACATGCCTCTCCAGCCAGCACGATCTTTCCCCAGCTGTCTCCAGTTTCGCACACCAAGCCGGCCGAGATCCCCCTCGACTTGTGTGTGGACGTGCTTTGTTGCGTTGTCCCACAGGCTTAGAGTCGATGACTCTTTGAGCCGGAGCTAAGTTGTCCATGGCCTAGTCATCTTAGGCGTTGAAATCGTAGACGCCTGGCTAGACTCATGTCGCTGTACAGCCCATACAGTTCGTGGTTGAATCTTCTCCTCCAAATGCCATCAACGCAAGTAGGACTAAAGATCGCGCGCAGAACTTTTCTCTCGAAAAGACCAAGACACTGTTCATCCGCTTGGGATATTGTCCATGCCTCTGCGCCGTACAGCAGGACTGGGATGATCAAGGTCTTGTATAAAGTCATCTTGGTCTTCCGAGAGAGGGCTCTACTACTCAATTGCCTTTTGAGCCCATAAAAACAGCGGTTGGCAAGAGTTATTCTGCGTTTGATATCGGTACTGATGTTGTTTGTACTGTTTACCGCGGAGCCAAGGTAGACGAAGTCCTTTACTACTTCAAAGTTATAGCTGCCTATGGTGACGTTCTGGCCAAGTCGTCGATGATGTGCGTCCTTTCTCGATGACAGCATATACTTTGTTTTGCCCATTTTAGCCGCTTCCGTTTCAATGCCAGCAAACGCATCATTGACGGATCGCTGTGTTCGCCCAATCACGTCAATGTCATCCGCGTAGGTTAGCAGTTGAACGGACTTTTGAAAGATCGTGCCTCTTGTGTTGGCCAGTGAGTTTTGCACGATCTTCTCAAGAACGATGTTAGAGAAATCACAGAAGAAAAAGTAATCGCAGAAGAATAATATTGTCTCAAATGCGACAATCAAAGTTCAAGTAGCCTTCTTGTCTCACTAACGGAGCGCGTGGGGTAAGTTGGGCCAAAGGCTGAAAAGTGGAAAAAAAGTGGAACTCCATAAAGAACAAAAAAGCTGAAATTATAACATAATTTTATTTAAATCATAACAATTTACAGAAGTAAGAAATAGTAAATTAGGAATCGTAGTCGCTATTGCAGTTAATGCAAATAAAAACGACCTCAAGTCCAGGGGAACACTTCGTATGAACCCAATTTCTACAAGTAGAGCACTGTACCCACTTCTCGTCCGGATAACTTTCAGAGAATGCTTCCATGCACATTATACAATAACATTCCGGCTCTTCCTCTACGAAACTTGATTTTTCCAACATTTTTTTCACCTGGCCCAACTTATTCCACATCTAGTTTGATGGATATATTGCGTCATAATTAAAAAAAATACTCAGAACAGTTCAATTTTTCAAATGGACTACTAAAATATATTAACGTGATTCATAAGAAAACTGTAGCTCAATGTATAATTTGCACCTTTTCGTCACTAGAATAACTTCTGAGCTCCATATATTTCAAACGGTTCTTTGGATCGGAAAGTGTTAAGGCAAATAAGCAAACCTTCACCTCATTTCCTAAGATCTGTCGATCGATATGCCACTTGATGGGGTGCGTCATTGTTTCAAAATGCATGACAACTTCACCTATATGGAAACCACCGCCAATTTTAGTGTTTAGGTGTATGAAAAATGATTTCTAGTCCTAAAGTGTCTAATTCCCAAATTTCATGCTGATATCTTTGTCATCATCGGAGATAAAAAGTGTAACAGACAGACGGACGCACCGAAATTGTAAAGGTTCCGTTTTTATGGACGGAACCTTAAAAACAAATTTGTGTGTCAAATTGTGTGAAATGAAAACCGTATTGTAGTCGGTGTCGGTGGCGTTGCGGTAATAGTGTTGCACAACTTAGCTTGGGTACACCTTAAGATCCAATCCTTCGCAATGCTGTTCTGAAAATTCGCATTTTATTGGTGCTCTTAATCTTTTTTTGCGTGGTCTTCTTTAGAGAACTATCTTCTGTTTCTGCATACCACATGTTGTTCAAGAAGACCTATCACTTTATGTGCTAATCCTTGTCCAATTTTCGTCAACTTATTTTGAACCGGAAAATGTCCGGCTTGTCACAGAAATAACCTGGTTCCTTGCTTTAGTTAATTTTTTTGATTATTCGATACTAAGCCCAAAGTTCATATACATAATTGATCCATCTTCATAGATTGCTTGTAAATTGATAACATTGCACTTTCCCCCGTCTGCCGATCTTATATGCTTTTAGAAATCTGTTGACCCTTTTCTTGTGCCACTTCAAAAAGTGTCGCATCTAACTCAATTTGTGAAAGCCCACCATTCCCTCAAAATGTGACACACCATTAAAATATCACCAAGACCGCCCTTAAGTGCCCCTTCGTCATCATACTCGTTTGCCATTGGCAAATGGAAAGCATTAAATATAGCACAACGTGCCTAACGTCTATTTACGGAACAAAGCGTCATTAATTAATCATTAGCCTCGAACATATGTTCGCGTGTCCACGCCGATAGAAGCGCACTCCGACTCAAGTCTCAGCTGAGGTGGAGAAAATCAATGTATTGACCTTTAGTCGGCCTTTGGCTCACGTTTTGGGTTAACGATCCGCCAAACCTGCAGAGAACAAAAAAATCAATAATGGCCCGCACTGTGGAGCGTGGACTCCTTTCAAGTCGAGAAAGTATTTTAGTATGTATGTGGGTTGAATGGGCTCGCTGGATTAGTCGACTAATGCTAAATCAGGCGTGAGTCAGTGAATCTGCGAGGGGATGATGGGGTCATATCTGAAGAATCCATTAGTCAGCGAATGTTCCGAATGGCAATGGGGTCGTAAATCTGTGTTCTATATGAGTTTTGTACAAGCCCCACTTCTATTTAAAAGGGAAATGAGAAAAAAAAAATTTGGAACTTGGCAGCGGTGGGATTCGAACCCACGCCTCCGAGGAGACTGGTGCCTTAAACCAGCGCCTTAGACCGCTCGGCCACGCTACCCATACAGAAAACTGCGTTCAATATCTTACATGAGAAAGATAACATTTATTTTTATTTTTCCATTCAACTTTGGCAAGACAACTGAGGAATGATGGGAAAACATTACAAAAGCGGACGAAGAAGAGGACAGGCATATTTGCTGTCGGTAATGTGGTGCTGTGTTGAAATGTGCCGTTATGGTTTGAAATTTGAGTTCGTGTTTGATGCTGTTGACAAGATTGCGGATTTTTGACCGGTTTTGAGAATAATTACTCATCCATATGTATGACGGGTCTGATTTGAATAAAAACCGTTGAAAATGGGAATCGATTCTGGTGGTTTAAATACGGTGTCAACGAAACGAGAAAAAGAGTAACTAAAAATAGGTTTTAGTGAATGAGATCAAATCAACCTCAATGAATGAAGCGGAGTGATTATTCGGTGATGCTTACAGGTGAAGGTTGGAGAATAAACATTCAACGATGATTAAATTGATAAAAGAGTCATCTGATTATGCGTTGATTTGTTGATGAATTATATAACAATTCGCGGGCTTCTTTTTCAGGAACATGGTAACAACGTAATTCTGGGAGGCAGAATTAAGTGGAACTTCTTCATCATCAATCGAATAGATATTCAAGAAATAATATTTAAGTTCATCCAAGGCTCGATACACATCATTAAATTTGTGTACTGTTTTGTAGTAACTCCACCAAAATTCTAGACCAGTATTCTTTTTCCTTTACAACGGTGAAAGGCTTTAATTGCTAGACAGTTTAAAACCATGTTGCGTTCAACGACCGGTTTGATCCACAGTAATCCAGACCCGCTTAAAGACAATATCTGACGCTCATTTCATTCTGTACGGATTATATACGTCTAATAAATATATTTCTCGAATCATATGTTAAGTTATGTATTCTCAACTTTTATTGATTTTGAAAGTGTTACAGCGATTTATGCATTTCAACAAGTAAATCATCCTAAAAATGACTCACGTCATAGTAGAATCATTCTTGAATTTATAATACATGAAAAATCAGATGACTTTCAGTGACTTTCCTTTCATCAGACCGTCCTGACAGAGAAAAGTTTGCTGGAGTGCGTTTGATGGAAAGGTTGACCACTTTATACAAAAGTGGCGTATAAGAAACGTTAAAATTTATTTGTTAAATACAAGTTTTCTTTCTAAACTTATTTAACCTTGGCATTTACTAAAATTTAGATTATGGTTTGGAAATATGTTCACATTATGTTTTAAAGAAAATATCTCTCAAATGGTCCCCATTGTTTGCTTCGACCTGACATGCTCTTTCCAAAGCATTTTCCATTACTTTCCAGCGCCCTCACTTCTTTTCGGATATTGGCCTTAAGCTGTTCTATGGCTCGTGGCTCTTTGGCATACACCTTACCTTTTATTTAGCACCAAACAAAAGAATCTGGAGCCGTTTAATCGGGCAAACGCGGTGGCCAGTTAAAGTCAGAAAAGCGCGATATTTTCCGATCACCAAAGTTTCCCTCAGGAGAGCCATAGTTGGACGAGCTGTGGCAATGGAAAAGGTGTCATAGTCGAACGAGCTGTGGCTTTGGAAAAGGTGTAACTACCTTAAAATTCTTTGCAAAGGCCGCCTAGACATCACCAACTGCTGAGAACGTTGCCTGGTGGAAGTTTCGGGGTTTTCCTCAATACTTGTTTGCAACCGAGCAATGTTCACATCATTTCGAACTGTACGAGATCTTCCAGCACGCGAAAGATCACCGACAGACCCTTGTTGCTGAAAACCCAGGACCAATCGGTAAATTGTTAGAGCACTGGGCGCATTTCGAACATGAAAGAAATGTCAATATAATCTTTGTGTCTAAATAATTGAATGTCGACTTTCAAAATAAAATTGAACCACTTTGGTTCTTTGTTCTGTGCTGAATCTTTCTATTATAAATTTCCCAAGTTTTTCAAAGTTAATTTTGAAAAAAAAAGATACGTAAACGAAAAAAGTACAGTCAAAATCATTTATAACGACCTTCAAGGGAGTGACGAATTTGCGATAAGTCGTTGCAAACGATTTATAATGCTATTGGATTACATATAATGGAGTCCCCGCTAAGATGTTCTTCGAATCCAAATCATCTCGTCCGATAAGGTAAGTATATATCAAGTGAACGCGGACAGCTAGAAATGTGGTCGCTCTGAATAGTGACAACGCGGCTTGGACCACAATCGTTGGAAGTAGGCTAAGGCAGCTCAAGAATTGCTTAGTAAAACTCTTCTTTTTTTCGGTATAAATGCAGAGACATGCACAATGCTAAGGATCTATTAATGCGCCTAATGAAGAGATTTAGAAGCTTTTTCTAGACAATTATACTCCTTGAGCATTGTCAACGACTCGGAAGAGATGGAGCCGTAAAATATTAGTTTATGAAAAATTGTTGTCTATGTTAGAATTTGAACTTAGACTGAAGGTCTAGTAATAATACCCACAACAGGATGGCGGGCCCTTCAAGAAAATGTACAACATAATTTATCTGTAAAAAATAACTCTTCTCAATCCTTTAAATTATTTCTGAAAATTTGTATTTACCCCGTAAATTGTATGAAATCCGCTGTAGTAACGAGACTTCATTTAGCTCAATAATCTTGTAAAAATCGAAAGATTGCTTTTTCCGTAGTGAAGCGAATCCACTGCAGTTCAATAAGACTCAATCCATTAAACGACATCTCCTGGCCACAAAGGTCTTCATATTTTTTTTTTTCTTTTTGAAATTTGGCCGGAATCTTATGCACAGTGAATGTCTAGGGTTACACATTTATTTTATTGTGATTATTTCTTCTAAAATACGAATCAGGTAGTATGTGGTTCCAGCAGGATAGAGCTATCTGTCATACTGACTAAGAGTAACCAATTAAACGACGACAATAAACTGCTTAGCAGACTAGTGAAGTTGTCATCAATTTCATCTGCTTTCAATAAAATGCACCTCTTATGTGTCTGAAGTAGTGTACAAGAATACAAGAATGAGAAATAAACAAACATTTTGATTTAATCCTTTCAGTCTTTACACACTGCTACTGCTTATCATTATTCGTGACTCTTAATTTGGCATTAGCTAGCTTGTAAGTTCAAAATATGAGTTCTGACAAAGCGAACTACTGCTTCACCTTCTAAGCCTAAGCTTCTTCTTCTTCGCTTATTCATGGTACGCTTACGTAAGTAAATTTATAACCAAATAGCCCGTGCGCACCTATAAAACGTAAGGATGTTAAAGATTATTTGTTTATTTGATAGAAAGAAAAAAAAAAACATTTTTTGCTTGTTTTTCTTATTTCGAATTTGAGATGACTTTTATGTGCAGTAAAATCTAGATAATCGTCATAAAATGAGTAACAGCGCGACAGCTCATTTTAAATAGAAAAACATTTCTAAGTCCAGCACTAATTTCGGTGGTGTTTCGTATATTTTATAGCCACTTTTTACTTTTATTGAACTTTTTTTTATTTTATTTTAATTAGTTATCTGGGTAAAGTTAATTGATTCCTTGTAACTTAATACAGTTTGTATATGTACATGATTCTTATTCTATTTTGGTAGATCCATGTGAGAGCTGCCCAACGACAGTTTTGGCATCATTAAGAAAATACTTCATTATGCGATGCAAACGCAATAAATGGTTGAAAAACTAAGTGAAGTTTGTAGGTCCAATGCTCTAAAAGAACATCAACGTTGGGGATGCTTTCCATTAATTGAAATAGTTGATCTGATTTGAATAACAACGGTGGGCGGTGGGAGAAAACAACACAGAGATTACTTCCTAACGTATTAGCAGTCGCAGTCCAAATACAAGTCCAAGTGAATAAGTACGACAGGAAAATAAATTTAAATAAAATAACAGCGGTGTGAAACATAAAATGATTCATGATTCTGGCTTTATTTTCTTTATTTTGAGGCTGTATTCATATCACTTTGTATGGAATCGAACAAGCTAGGTGGGCAAAATTATTTTTCTGGGTTTTCGAATTTATATGGACAGATTGTGTAATAAAATAATTAAATTAAAAAACTACATTCGAAAATCCGTTTTTTAAAAAGAGGTTAGAAAAGACAAAAAATATTTTTGCAGAACCAGTATGAATCATTATCTGGGTCTTTGGACGAATCAGTTAAAGAATAGTCCGCCTGGTTTGAGAAATCACTTGGTTCCGAAGCTTCAGTTCTATCTGTGGACGGATAATAAGTATCCGAACCTCTGCATATAGTTTCTCGGCCTTCTAATTTTGATATTTGATTGGTATTGATCAGGGATTAGATGTTATTATTAACATTGAGAGTAAGTCCCTATTCGTAGCAATACATGAGCGATTTCCGATAAAATCTTGTGCTCTTCAGAAAGCTGTCCGATGGGAACAAGAGCGCTTTTTATTACTTCCATGCTTTAAACAAGTATTTCGTACACAGTGACAGGCATATAATACCATGAATATAAACTTAAATACAATTTTCTGGTGTCAAGACAGAGCTTCTGGAACTCAGTTAAATTGATTTCGAAACCAGATGACAATGCTCGTAGTCGTAATAATGTACTTAATTGCCTATTAAGGTTGATATCCAGTCCCGTGAGCCGGGCACTTTATTCCGGATTTCCGAAAAATCTGCGCGCAGTGTTGCCGTCATTGATGAACCCAAATCCTGGCCTTGGCTTGTCAACAATAAGTCCCTTTTCTTCCTTGAATCGTCGTTTTATTTTATAGGACCGTTGCTTTACACAGGCCTTTTCGTTCTGTCTTCTTTCTTGGATTTTTTTTATTTCAAGTCTGTAGCTTATTTGAAGACAGCACTCAAAACAACGATGCACGATGCACTCAAGACAATTTTGACAAACCAAAACGCAATTTTTAGCACGCCTTTTTTGAAATGCTCAAACAGTTGTAAGATGGAAACATACGATGCCCCGTTTTAATGGATCACTTTCTAGTTTGCTTATATGAATGTGCAGTTAATTTGGAATCTATATAATAGGCCTCATTACCATTCAATTCTCAAGCACTGTCTGAGCAAACTGATTTCATTTGTTTAGATGAACCCTAATGCACATTGTTGTTGCAGTTTTCTTTTGCCTGAAGATCTCGCAACTACTTCTGCAGCGGTGATCAGCTCACCATAGGGTCTTGACTGGTCTTGACTAGGTTTTGTACCCGTCATTTCTTGGTCTTAAATGAAATTTCATCAAATTCCATCCTAGCGCGACCTGCTGATGATTTTTATGGCTGGGGATGAAAAGTATGAACATGGAACTCAATGCCTTCAGAGTCGAGCCATGTACTAAATTTATTAACAAATCGTTCCATTGAATTTCCTTAATTTACCATTTATCAGCCACTTTTGACAACCATTTAGCTACATTCTGTTTGGTTTCCCTTACAGATTCTTCAGTAAAGTCGCACAAATTAAATTTTGTACAAATAAATTTGTACAGCTTACATTTTTTTTTTCAAATTTTTGGCATTCATTGAAAAATTAACTTTTTGTGATCGAAGAGAAGAAAAAGTCAAAATTAATTTTGTCCACCTAGCTCGTACTACGTGAAAGACTGTGGGTCGGTCCAAATTTTGATGATTCGGTCCAATATGTGCAGCGTCATTCCAGCAATCTTTGTGGATGCATTGATGCTTGGTCGAACACTTATGAATTATTTTCTTGTTTGTTGACTCGTCCGAGAAGGTGATTTGCTGGCCAAAATCCGGATCCCAGGCCATCATTTCCAGCGCCCAATTAGCGAACTTACGGCGTTGTTAATGGACGACCAGTAAACTTCAATTCATGCGTCAACACAATCTTATACAAATGTAGGCCCAAATCCTACCGCAAAATAAGCCAGGTTGACTCTCTGGCTTGTTCTTCTTTGATACCAGCCGTTTTCTTTCTATGTTTCTATGTTTTCTTCACTTCGCACAAATCTCTGTCTGGTTTGTGGCTTAAGGTCCTAAAGAGTGTACTCACGCTAAAATTTTTCCACGGTGCGCCGAATTGCCAGCAGGCTGAAGCCATGATGACGACCGACCTCTACAACTGAGCCGGAATTTGAATAATATTTTTACATAATTTACGTACGTTCGGCATGCATGAAACGATGCATGATGAAATGGCAATGCTTACTGAATATGTTGATGGCTAGATCTTATTGATGACTATGGCAGCTGCGGAAACATAACAATTGGAAAAACTATCAATGCTAACACGTCACCTTTTACAATGGCAAGTTGTAAATATGACTTATGTTTTCGTCATGAGTAATTGATACCTTAGTTAAAGCTTTTTTAAAAAAACAATCTACAAGATCTGAAGCTGTATACGTAGCCTTCATGATTTAAAAGTCATTACTTCTTTAAAAATCTCACGATGATTTGAAAAGTGCTTGAGTAAATTGTTTGTGTGGGAAGAAGGAGCCAAAGTTCTTTTAAAAGCCGAAGTTAAAAATTAAACCCAAGTACTTCTTTTGCTATTTTGCGTTTTGGTATCTGTTCCATGCTTATAGACTTTGTCGCCTTTGGGGCTTTTGATAGTTGTTTCGAGGTACTGCAAGAGGATTAATGATTTTCCAGATTATCTCTAGCCCATGTCTGGTCTGGTTCTTTGAGAGTGGGTTGTGTTGCTTCTTGTTTATCGTATGTCTCATAGCTCTCCATAGCGAGCAATTTGTCTCGATTCTTGGCGTCAAGTTTTTTTGAGATATTTCGTTGGTTTCTTCTTCGGATCTCCTTTAATTTATGTTCGAACTCATTTGTCTGAATCCGTTTTTTTAATGTATGAACAGCTTTTTCTGGTGCGGATGCTATGGGACGCTTCGTTTGAATATTCCATTGGGAAAAAACACCACTCGTCAGATCGATGTTAGGTTACTGTATCACTAGTTGAACTTCAAGTCCTAATCTGGACGAAAATCAATCAAATGAAGACGATAGCGAATACACATGCTCCTTATATGTTGAGAACTGAACAAAATTAGCACACCACTCATCCATCAGGTCAAACATAAATTCATCCATGGATGGCATGCACTTTATGTATTTCAAAAACACTGCCAATTACTTATACAATTGCTTTCATTCTTTGATACAAGCAATTACAATCATCCCCTCCACCCTTGGGATGAGTGGCAACGGAGAATACTTGAAAATTAAAGTGGCGCCAAACGAGCACAACTACAAGTCTGACGTCTGTCCGGCTCCTTGCCCGCAATAATTTAATTAAAATCTTTCAGTTCAAGGCGATCGAAACCAGAAGACGAAGATCTCATCCCCGTCCACACACCAAGTGTCCAGAAAGGAAGCCGGCGTCATTTAATTAACAAATTACTGCTCACCGTTGACACGTGTAGTTTTGATATTTATTAATTCCCAGCGCATCCGTAACTTCCAGATATCAATTAGACAATAAAATACTCTCGTAAAAATAACATCAGAGGCGGAGCTTGCGCAACTTTATGGGCGACAACATCACATCAAGCATCTCACTGTCACCGGGACAGAACCAGTGACAATCTATAGCCGTCCCCTGGCCTTTTCCAGGGTTGTTCTACTTCATTAAGCAACCAAAACAACATCGGACGCCCGATGCAAAGGGCATTCTTCGGAAGTCACTAAACCTCACCTTTCGCAAAAGGGCGCCGCAGCGTTTTGTTTTGTATCTAAATCGAGCAGCGCATGGAATTAGAATGCATTTCACAATGAACTCGCATCGGTGGGATCTCGAGGTGCTCGAGATATTCGATTTTCAACACACAAATAAGTTCAGGGTACTTGTGAGGTGGTTAGCCGATTGCTGGGCGTTGAGCAATCCCTTTCGGCATCTGTATCCGCGTCTTTCGAAAGTCGCTCTTTATTTTGTTTTTCGTTTGAAATTCAGATACAGAAGTGTTTTCTCGTTGAAGTGATATGCGCCCGTTTCGTTGTGTATGCAAATGTTGCGTCTATTTCTGAATGCGCCCTCATGTTGAGGACGGTTGCAAGATTTCGGTCCATTGACAGATCATATTTTGTTCTGTCTTGATTCGCCGCTGTCATTCCCTTCGTTTTTATGGTTTGACGAGGCAGGTTTTATGCGATTCTGATTGAGTTGTGTGGCGTGTGTCGAGTGGCGAGTGGCGAGTGTCGAGAAAAGGGGTCATACAGCTGAGATATGGGACTGTTTGTTTACGGATATTTGTATCTTGTGTGGCGAGAAGGCAGACGTAAATTGTTTGTTGTTTGTTGCACTGTGGTTTATTGTTTGGGCCAATTTGTAGACTGCATCCTCTTAATTGATGGGTGAAGTTTGTGTTGGCTTAACTATGTGGAGATATGCAACATTTGTTGCGTGTGAATGAACTCAAGCGAATGCCGAATGAGTCAGTCAGTCAATCTCTCATTGAGACAAAAAATCACTTCTGAGGCGATTATTGTGTTTACGCTGTGCGGCAAAAAGAAACGGTCTCATATACCAGGCAATCATCTTAAATGTCAATCCATAACGTTGCTCATTTTCACAAGGGACCATCCACTGGCTTTATTAAAAAGTCACTATTTCCTTATTATTTTGAAAAGCCCTCAAATGTCCTTAAAATATTTTGCTACTCCGCAGTATGGTTTTCTCAATCGTATGGCTTGCAGTTTTTCTTGAATTTCCTAATCTGTATCCGAAAAGATTTCCATGTCAAATAGTTTTTGACTTTGTTTAAGGCTGCATACTGTTCGTCCCATGTGTCTGACAAATGATGAAAGTCCTCTCAAAATTGTTCACAGATGGATCAAAGATGGAAGAGGGAGTAGGTTTAGTTGTCTGCTTTAAGGACCTCAACAAATCCCTCCATCCCCTGGAATATTTCAGCGTTTTCCAGGCTAAGACAATATCAATCAAAGAGGCTCTATTCTGGCTTAAGAATAATGTGATATTCAAAAGGGACATAATAATATGTATCTTTGTCTGGTACCACTACAAGTTCCTTGGCGGAATCCTTGTGCAGCACGCCAGACGTTATGAAGAAATTTTCATATTCATCTTTTTCCAAGATTTCAACACTGCCTTAACCCACGAGTCTTTCTTCTGTTTTTGTAGATCAACGAGTCCTTTACCTCTAGACACAAGACTCGGCCTAATGTATCCACGTGCTTCATCTTTGATTCTGGTCGATGCTCAATACTGTAGTCGCAGCATAAACGTTTGTTTCTATTCTTCTTGGAAACAAGTGCTATCGGCGATGAGTACTCGGATGTACTTGGCTTTATATTCATTTCATCTAACGAGTGGTTGACTAGTTCTTGAACCACTCTCTGATCCGCGTATTATATGCGCCTTGGCTTTTCGTCTTCTTCTTCTTCTTACGGCGGTACAGTCCGAGGTGGACCTGGGCCTCAGCCAACATGCCTCTCCAGCCAACACGATCTTTCGCCAGCTGTCTCCAGTTTCGCACACCAAGCCGGCCGAGATTGCCCTCGACTTGTGTGTGGACGTGCTCTGTTGCGTTGTCCCACAGGCTTGGAGTCGAAGACTCTTCGAGCCGGAGCTAAGTTGTCCATACGCTCTACATGACCTAGCCATCTTAGGCGTTGAAATCGTAGATGCCTGGCTAGACTCATATCGCTGTACAGAATATATAGTTCATGGTTGAACCTTCTCCTCCAAATGCCATCAACGCAAACAGGACTAAAGATCGCGGCCAGAACTTTTCTCTCGAAAAGACCAAGACACTATTCATCCGCTTGGGATATTGTCCATGCCTCTGCGCCGTAAAGCAGGACTGGGATGATCAAGGTCTTTTACAAAGTTAGCTTGGTCTTCCGAGAGAGGGCTCTACTACTCAATTGCCTTTTGAGCCCAAAAAAACAGCGGTTGGCAAGAGTTATTCTGCGTTTGATCTCGATACTGATGTTGTGTGTACTGTTTACTGCGGTGCCAAGGTAGACGAAGTCCTTAACTTCCTCAAAGTTATAGCTGCCTATGCTGACGTTATAGCTAAGTCGTCGATGTTGTGTGTCCTTTCTCGATGACAGCATATACTTGGTTTTGCCCTCGTTCACCGCCAGACCCATTTTAGCCTCTTCCGTTTCAATGCCAGCAAACGCATCATTGACGGCTCGCTGTGTTCGACCAATCACGTCAATGTTATCCGCGTAAGCTAGCAGTTGAACGGACTTTTGGAAGATCGTGTCTCTTGTGTTGGCCAGTGAGTTTTGCACGATCTTCTCAAGAACGATGTTAAAGAAATCACATGACAGCGCCTCGCTTATCGCTAGATCCATTTTTGAGTCTTCCGTTTCAATGCCAGCAAACGCCTCATTGACGGCTCGCTGCGTTCGATCAATCACGTCAATGTTATCCGCGTAAGCTAGCAGTTGAACAGACTTTTGGAAGATCGTGCCTCTTGTGTTGGCCAGTAAGTTCTGCACCTACCTTGATGTAGCAGCGAGGAAATTTTCCATCGTCATCCTGCTCAGTCTGACGAGTTTGGCAGAAATGTTAAAACTAAACATGGCAGTGTATTGTTCGTCTCTATGCACGTTGTCCTATGCGGCCTCGACTTGGTGTTTGTCGGTCAGCATTTCTTAGGTTTTTTCCAGGAT
Organism: Myathropa florea; assembly: GCA_930367185.1. NCBI lineage: Eukaryota > Metazoa > Arthropoda > Insecta > Diptera > Syrphidae > Myathropa > Myathropa florea. The sequence continues at coordinate 108,074,505 of OV884002.1, forward strand.
CTGCTGCAGTATGAAGATTTGGTTGACGGTGGACTTCTCCGGCCTGAATCATATTAGTTTGTTGACGAAAGGCAAACAAGACCGGCGATGCTAAGGAGACTTATCCCTCGATGGAGCAGTCAAAGCGGTCTCCTTTCTTGTGGATCGGGCAAACGATACTGAAATTCCAATCATTGAGCATTCCATTCAGAGCATTCCAGATTTCAGCACTCAGGCTTTGCTGCATGTTGCGTAGGCCGTGATTATCTATGACTCTGGCAAAGATGTTCTCTTTACCCTGCTTAGCGCTAAAAACTTCTAGATCGATCTTGGTGTCGCGGCTAGGGCATTGATCGTATATTCTTTCTAGGAGGTCTTAGAAGTCATCCTTGCTGTTGTCATCTGTGTCCTCTGCGTTTGCGCAAATCGGGTACAGATGTACTTAAAGCTTAAAGAGGACTTACCATTAGAAGCTCCGTCCAATTTCAAAGTGCCCATAATTGCTTAGAGAAACTTAAGGAGAATTTAGCTGTTAACTGATATTTTCATACATAGAGAGCTATTCATTTCGCTCCCGCGTAACTAGGCAAAAGTGACCGCATTGTCTCATTTTTGTGTATTCGCTTGATTCCTTCAGTTCTCTTATGTTTCTGTACGGCCATTATGGTTGGCCCTTAAGACTTTTTGCCTAAGTCTGGCTCGAACAATAAATCCACACCACAAATAAGCGCTGCCTTCGCTCTCAGTAGCAATCGCCGTAATAGATATCGCAGTTTTTTATCCTTTTTTTGTCCAGTACATCCCACCGCACTTCCTTGATTGCGTTAATACCTGCTTTATAGTTTATCCTTTGAAAGAACTTTCGGAGATCATTCCTGCAGTAACACTTCTCATTTTTCTCGATCGCGCGTTTTTTTTCGTTCTGAAAAGCCCGTGTTCTTTTCTTCTTTTAAGTTCGTATAACTGACGAAAAATAGCAACTGTCCGCATCTAAACTAGTAATTGTTGGTTTTCCTCTTCATTCATATGTCACATGACGCATTTTTATTCTTCTGTCGTCTTTAACTTTTCCAACCTCTGCTGAAGATCATGACCATTTCTGTTTTAATTTCATTTTTCCCCATCGACACAAGTACTTTCTTACATGTCTCAAGCCATTAACTGAGTTCAGGGTTTTTTGTGAACACGCATTGTCATGGATCACCATCTCGCTCTTCTTTGATTTGGATAACGTAAGACTGTCACCGGTTTACATGTCACATCCGACACACAAGTCACACCGCTGCAATGGAAAGGTCAAAGAGCTTACTTGGATTGTTTTGCGTTCGTTGTGTTCGGTGTCCTTCCCAGAAGTCGGGAAGCACTAGAGTCGTTAACCCACTCACTTTCCAGAATTGTCGCTGCACGAACGAGTGTATCCATGGAATTAGTCAACAGTTCTTTGCCACCCACACAACTTGGGGAAGGCACCCTCCAACCTTGTTGACAGAAGCAAAACAAGCACCCTTCAGGCAGTTGGCATCCCCGTGGCTTTGTTAGATCAATGGCAGGCCCCTGCCGAAGCGAAGAAATTCGACAACCTTGGGGCCTTGTTTGCGCTGTCATAGCTACCCGCCCAAGGGCGAACTAAAATTAAATCTCTAAACGCCGGCATAAGTCGGAATGGGAAAGATTTGTACTAATTGCGCGCCAGGTGACAAGGTGTAGCGTGCCATCGCCTCAACCACACGCTCTGAGCAGCGAGGAATGAAAAGAAAAAATTCATTAATTTCTTTAATTAATTTCTTGTCTCCGCGTCGCAGATACACAGTGTCACCGCACCGCAGTCTCCCACCGAATTCAAACGAGCAAGACAATTAAAGGTGAAGGGAACCTTTTTCGCCGAGCGGACTGACAAATGTTGGAGGAAACGCAGATACGTTGCCTCCGGGATCCCACATAAATTTTTCTGCGTGTCGGAGTTTTCACTTTTCCTCTCTACTCGTAGATCGCTGCTCCTCGCCAATCTCTTCTGCTCTCCAGACGGCTGCTCCACCACGACGCAGAAAATGGTTTCAATTGATTAATTGTCATTGGAAATGGGATCGGTGGTCGGGAGGTCTTGAATTCGCTTTCAATTGGACTGAATTAAATGCTCATCAGCGGAATCGACATTCTGTTTGATTTCGTTCCTTCAAATACGCGCAAGACAGCCCCGAAGAAGATACTTTTCAATTAGCCGATGATGCGATTGCATTGTGCGCTGTGGCCACTCAAAGGGCATTGCATCGAGGAAAACATATGAAAACTGCTGACTTGGTCGAAGCGTCGCGTCATCAAGAGTTGAATTTTTAATGAAGTTGGGAGGGCATTGTGCTTCCTCCATGCGGAGATAGAGTTGATTCTATTTTCAGATGGTTTTCGTTGGCATCGGTCCAGATCAGAGGTGAATGGAAGAAGTTTTGACCAATTTTTGCGCAGAGCTAATGACATAGTCTTATGCAATGGACTTTCCATTCCATGGCACGCAGTGCGCACTGGTCTCCCAGCATGTTGTCTTATGGCTGGTCGGCCCAAAAGCGAATGCAGATACGGGCGACAATCAGGTTTGACGCATATGGTATGGTCATCCATGCCATCTGAGAAGCGTCAAGAGAACGATCGTGCGGAGGTGCATGTGAGAATGAATTGTTGTGGCGAAGTCACGATCAATTTAATGTCAGTGGGCTCTGATATTGATAGAAGCCAGGTGTGGATTAAATATCTTGGTCTGGATTTTCAGTTTTATTTATTTTTCTGCAAGCTATTGGAATTTACGAACTGTGTCGGAGAATATATGGGCTTAAGGGATCCAGTATCTGTGGGATGTGTAGCTTCAAGTGCATGGATGGAATTTCGTTTCTCTTAAGCAGCGTTATAGGTAACAGTTGGTTTGTTATATCTCCTCTATTATAAAAATATTGAAGCGGGCTTTAGCTTGAGACACGCATTGTATAGGAATTTGTTAAGGAATTCATCAATAATTCTTCATTTTCATTTCTTCCATTCAACGTCAGCTAATTTCTTTTCTACCTTTTGGGTGGCGCTACAGCTTGAGGTGGACTTGGGATTAGCTCATGTTGTTCGTGCTTTTTTCCTCACATGAGTAGATGGTACCTACAGTCTTGTGTTGACTGCGAACGGCTTTAAATGAATGTTATGCTTATAAGACAGGTGGCGCTGTAAAAGTTAAAGTCGCTGTGTTGTTTGAGATTTGATCCACGAACTTTCGTACAGAAGTCAACGTTCTTAGGTTAGGTTAGGTTAAGATGGCCTACTGCAAGTTAGCTGTTACACTAAGGCCCTTTGCAATGCCACCCGGATCAGATTTCTTCTAAACATTTAACAATTTGGTGTTTGCTATGAGGCGCTTAAGTTGACTTATGTCTACACTGTTCAGCTCATTCAAGTTATTGAAGAAGGCTCCTAGGCAGGTTTTCCTACGGATGGAGAGGGAGCTGCACCTTCAGAGGAGAAGAGTAACTGTCACCCCTATTCCTCATCTCTACAACTTTTGCAGAAGTCGTTATGAAGGAGTCCCAATCTTGTGGCATGTGTGTCAATGTCACAGTGTCCCCAATAAGAGTCATAAGATATGATCTCTCTAGTCTGATTACTGAGAATGAACCCTTAGACTTAAGTCTTGGCCTTTTTCGATTTTTAATGAGGCATGACTGTCAGACCTCCAGTCAGATCTGAAGGATGCTGGTAGAAAGTTTTTCTGTAACAAAGAGGAAAGGAACTCCAAATTGTCGAGAATAGTGATGTGACCGCTATGATAATTATTCCGCAGATGGAGTATTTTCAGTCTAATCGCTGAGCTGGCTGCTACCTCTATTCCGAATAAGTGCGATGGAAGAAGGCAGCGGATGCTCTCTTCCGAGCATATTTTATGGATAAATTGGTGCATGCGCCCAATCATGTCATCTCCAGATTTTAGCACGCAGGCTTTGCTGCATGTTGCGTAGGCCATGATTATCGATGACTATACCAAAGATGTTCTCTTTATCTAGCTTAGCGTTGAAAACTCCTACATCGATCTTAGTGTCGTGACTAGGACTTTGATTGTATATTCTTTCTAAGAAGTCATCTTTGCTGTTGTCATCCGTGTCCTCTGCGTCTGCGCAAATCGCGTCTGTACTTAAAGCTTAAAGAGGACCAACCATAATGACCGAACAAAAATTAAGTCATAACCAAACGAAAAGTAACCAGAAGCGCTGTCCAATTTTAAAGTGCCCATAATTGCTTACAGAAACTTAAGGAGAATTTAGCTGTTAATATTTTCATACGTAGAGAGCGACTAATTTCGCTCCCGCGTAACTAGCCAAAAGTGACCGCATTGTATCATGCGGTGGAAGAAGGCAGCGGATGGTGTTGTCCTTATAGCTCCACTGATGCAAATGCTGCAACCGACAGCAGTTCCTTGTACATTTTTCTGACCTCATGTCAATGGGATAAGCATTTAGAATGCGAACGATTTTTGTTTGTAAATAATGCTAAGAAGTCATATGAAACTTTGAAAGATATCAGTTACGTCTTAGACCAATTTTTGCCGCAATGCCGCTGACAACATTCACTTTCTACTATTTTCAACTTTACTGCTGCAAATTAACTTTAGGTGTAGTCAAAGTTCTTCCTTTTCTATATTTCTATATTTGACATAAAAATATCTCCCCTCCATGAAACACTTTGTTGAATAAATAGAATTGTGAGTGATGACTTCCAAGTCGTTGATTTTTCGCATTATCGATAATTTGCTAATTTGGAACATTGATTCAATATCAGGAACCATTTGTCATTCGATTAGTAACAGCATGTCTTTCGGTTTGTTGTCACGCAAATTTATGAAAAAATCGCAATCGAGGAAATTGTATTTCATCTACTCTTCTTTCTTTTTTCTGCTTCGATTACAAAGAGTACAAATTTTAATTTTACCCGGGTAACACCCTCTCGTCAAGTCCACCATCCGGGTAATGACCAAGTTAACGGATACCGAAACATGTCTGTTATCGGGTATCCAACAATATGGGGGAGTGGGTACTCGGGTCCAAAGCCCGGGTATCAAGAGATCTAACCAAAAGTATTCATTTAGTACAAAGAGAATTTCCTCATCTTTGGCTTCGGTTCAGGATTGACAACTTATTGAAATGACGATGATGATGCACAGTATTGTTTACGTTTAATCGAGTGCGCCACAAAGAATTTGTATGTCTTTTGAGTCAAAACTGACAAACAAAGTAAAGCATGTACGGATTTTTAGTAATCTACGAGTAGTTCTAACTAAAATCAGAATTTGAACAATCTCGGGTTTGGCAATGACGGGCAGTAATTAGGTTAGGTTAGGTTTTGGAAGAGGAGTGTGATGATTAAGGCATCATTCGCTGAGTCCGCAGTCTCTGTGAAGAATCTTTGGCCCAGCGAAGCTAAGCGCCGATTCTGGAGAGCTGGGCAGTGGCAAAGCAGATGTTGCATCGTCTCGGTCTCTTCCTTATCTCCGCAACTCCGACAGAGATCGCTGGATTCCATTTCCGGAGCATTGTTCCAATGGGGCAGTGTCCTGTGATCACTCCGACGAGCATACGGATCGAGTTTCTGTCCAATGCCAAAAGCTTCTTTGTTTTGCCGTAGTTAAGCTTTTGCCACGTTGATCTTGACGTGTGACAATCATTTCTTGAAAGCCAAATCGAGTTGGCCTCTTTTTGTATTGTTTCGCTTATGATCCGGTACAATGCACTGATCCGTGGTCGTAATGACGTATACGCTTCGCTGATGTTCATTTCAGATCCTTGTCTGGCCAATTCGTCCGCTCTCTCGTTCTCTGCGATTAAGCTGTGCCCCGGGACCCAGCAGAGTTTGACCTTATTGTGGCTGATGGACTTCAGTGAAATGCGGCAATTCATGACAGCCTTTGATCTCGTTGTACAGGATCCTATCGACTTCAGTGCAGCCTGGCTGTCTACAAAAATGGTGATATCCGATGGTGGGATATCGGTTGCTTGTATGTGATTAGCTACTTTCTCTATTGCCAGGATTTCTGCTTGGAAGACACTACAAGTTAGGGAGTCTAAATGATTCCTGTTTCTGCAAAGTAAGTACATGGCAGATAAGTGGTGGCTTGTGCCTTAGGCACATTAGCATTACTCAACTGACGTGGAAGTCTTCGCACTGGACACTCTCAAGGAGTTCGACCACAGAAAAATTGCAAAAAAACCCACAACGTACCAGTTAACACCCACCGATGCATATGATGAACAGGGACCCGGACATAACGCCAAGCGACATAAGGCCAAATTCTAGCATTTGGCCTTATGTCTCTTTCTCAAAGTGACATAACGCCAAATTTTAGAATTTGGTCTTATGTCGCTCGACAAAGCGACACGCCAAATTTTTTTGAGACATAACACCAAATAATAGTATCAATAAACATCAAGTGGGTCATAATTCCACAACTCTTAATAAAATGTACAGTGAGCGTCAAAAGTGAGTGAACATTCAGTGATCTGCTGAAGGTTTATCCACTAAATTAATATTCATTGGACTAAGGTAGAACAGGCATGGATATATCAAATTAAAGCCAAAAGTCATACTTTGAAATATAGTAAATAATATTTAACATAAGTGTGTATATAAAACAATTAATTCAATTTCAAAGAGAAAAGTGCTAAAAACAGCATTAAAAAGTGAGTGTATATATGGTTGTGTCAGTGACTGTATGACATAAAGGCTCGATTCTGTTAAACATTTGTATGAAAATTAAGACCGCCATATACGATAACTGAGAGAGCGACAAAGGCATGCAAAGTACAATTTTTTCTCAATAAGATACTGTTTTTTAAAGAGATGTGTTCACTCACTTTTGACGCCTGTTTTTAGCCCCTTTTTCATTTGAACTAAATAAACTTCTTTATGTTTACTGTTATTTTAAATGAAATATAGCTTATTTTGAAGTATGATTTCAGAGCTTTTATTTGAGGCATCAATATCATACGTAGACCATTCAGTCAATTTTAATTTAGAGAAATACCCTTCAGCCAATGACTGTTTACTCACTTTTGACGCTGACTGTATATGTGTAATTAAAATGAAATTGAACAGTGGAGTTAGTATTAGGGAACGGGTAAAAAGTGAAGTATGAGGGTTCATGCTGCCCCCTGAAACCCCCAGCTTGGCCGCAGATAAGATTTGGGATAGGTGCGAGGTTGATGGTATCCAATGATTCCTTATTTTCATATTTAGAATGGATTTGAAAAAGTAACATATATCCAATTTTGCACCTACCCTAAATCCTATCTGTGGCCAAGCAGGGGGGGTTGCAGGGGGGCAGCATGCCCCAACATGCGTAGTTCACTTTTCACCCGTTCCCTTTTAAATGTCTCAGAATGTTTAATGGAAGGTATATTTTAAAAAGGTAAGCAAAATCAGATATACAGCGGAAAGCGACATAAAGCCAATTGGCCTTATGTCGCTTTGTGAAAGTGACATAAGGCCAAAGCAAAAATTTGGTCTTATGTCACTTTGATAAAGCGACATAAGGCCAAATTTTAGCATTTGGTCTTATGTCTCTTTCTCAAAGTGACATAAAGCCAAATTTAAGAATTTGGTCTTATGTCGCTCGACAAAGCGACATAACGCCAAATTTTTTTGAGACATAACACCAAATAATAATATCAATAAACATCAAGTGGGTCATAATTCCACAATTTTTAATAACATGTATATGTGTAATTAAAATGAAATTGAACAGTGGAGTTAGTATTAGGGAACGGGTAAAAAGTGGAATATGAGGGTTCATGCTGCCCCCTGAAAACCCCAGCTTGGTCGCAGATAAGATTTGGGATAGGTGCGAGGTTGGTGGTATCCAATGTTTCCTTATTTTCATATTTAGAATGGATTTGAAAAAGTAACATATATCCAACTTTGCACCTACCCCAAATCCTATCTGTGGCCAAGCAGGGGGGTTGCAGGGGGGCAGCATGCCCCCCCAAACCAATTTCATTTTTTACCCGTTTCCTCTTAAATGTCTCAGAATGTTTAATGGAAGGTATATTTTAATAAGGTAAACCTAAATCAGATATACAGCGGAAAGCGACATAAAGCCAATTGGCCTTATGTCGCTTTGTGAAAGTGACATAAGGCCAAAGCAACAATTTGGTCTTATGTCACTTTGATAAAGCGACATAAGGCCAAGTTTTAAAATTTGGCCTTATGTCGCTTGGCGTTATGTCATGGCACCTTATGTCATGGCACCTGATGAACATGAAGCATCATGCACAGAAGCGAACTACTCTAATTTATGTGAAGTTTGGATATTCCTTTCAAATACGTCACTGAATTCTTACTATAGAGTCATATAGAGTCTGTAACGTTTTTGCCATACGACTGAATGGCGCTGTTGGTTAAGTGCCGGCTCCAAGTTCGAGGAGTCCCGAGTTCGAATCCCAGTGAAATCGAATCTGGTCGAGTCACCATTTGCCGTTGGGATTAACGGCACTGGAGTTGGTTACTATCTGGCAGTAGGGAATGGACCAGTTTTGAGTCTGAGTTTCAAAATCTCCTTTTGTTTTAGTCCAGTTGTGTTCCATAATCCGTACAAAATTTCGTTCTAATTCACATGCTCTTACTTCTCTACAAAAGAAACCAAATTATTCATTTGACACTGCGACTTATGTTTTCATACGAAAAATACTATTCCCACACCTATTAATTCTTAATCAACAAATGTTTTCTCGCTCCCGTGGCACAAATGTACTCCTGAACACACCCAGCTCAAGGCACAGACCTCCCACATTGTGTACCAAACAATTTCTGTTATTTTCTCAAGGTTCCTCTCTTTCGTTTTTTTTTGTTTTTCGCCTTTAACGCAACGTGCAAAGTTGAATGTAACTGGCTTGCAAAAATCATGGGATCCATGTTAATTAGGGAACAAGGCCCGACTGAACGCGTTCCATAATTTAGAAATTGGGTAATGTTTACCGCTGTTATGCTATTTTTATGTGTGGCGACAAGTCACACTCAACCTGAGGTGTCACTGTCGTCTGGGAATTGGCACTGTTTCACGACGCACATATAAATCTCTGTGAAGTGGAACTTTTATGGGTCAAGTTTCTTATGACAGTTATGATTTTAGTTAGCAGGACAATTCTCTGGAATTGTTATTCGATCTTGGAGATGATTGTTTTTTTTCTTTTAGGTTTTTGTATTCTCTCTGGGGAGTGGTGTTAGTTATGCAAAAAAAAGATTTGCTTTCGAAATATTATGGCGGGATGCATTTTCACCGAATTTAGGTTAGGTTCTCATGATGCGAGCATAGAATTTATTACCTTATCTTTCTGTTTGCTTATAAGTCTGACAGAGTGTATAGTTGACTTTTTTGTTTAATTAAATCTTAATGACGTACATTTATCAAAACTGTAGACCCTGTAGACCTTGTAGACGGATGTATGAAGCAATATGTTTCTATAAAATCGCGCCCAACAACACGAGCTTAGAACTTGCAGAGTTAGGAGAAAATGAGAGAAGAGAGAGAACAGAAAAAGTGCGAGAAACGGTAGAGTTGTACCGAATAGTGATTTGACCGGATACCGGAATCCGCCGAATATTCGGCCGCCTGGATATCTGCCCAAAATAAAAGTATAATAGTTTGGTGATCTGATGCTCAAATCAGACCGGTACAAAACTAACTTAAATATATATAACTTCTTCTACACGAGATATTCTTATTTTTTACACAGCAAAGCTTTTCGGACTGTTTTGAAGAGGTTGCGGAAGGTAATACAGTAGACTCGCCATAATGCGAACAATTAAAAACCAAGACAGTTCACGTTTGCGAAGGTTGAATTTTAGCAAAGAAATAGAATAATCTCACGGTGGATATTTAAAATCATTTAAAAACGTGTTTAATTTCACAAATTAAAAATAATTAGTTTTTACTATTACATAAATGTCTTTTTAATCCATATAATGTAAAAAACGGCGATGAACAGACCAAGGGAAAACGAATCTTGTACCAAGAACAACAAATTCCAAATTACGAGTAAAATGCAGCTTGTTCGAATTTTTCTGTTAAATGGGTACAAAAACTGTTGTTCACGTTTTGGAGCGTGCATGATTTGTTCACGTTTTAGAGATGTCAATGTAAAAATAAATCTGTTCTTGTTATCCGGTGTTCACATTAGCCGGTGTTCACGCTAACGCGAGTCTATTGCAGTTAGATTGAGTTTTTTGCCAAAAGTGATGCCGACTTATATCTCAAAACAGTTTATTGTTGCACCCTTTAAGATTCGTTATATCTTCAAAAAGCAAAAAAATTAATGAAATGAGAGGAAAAAATAAAAATTGTTTACAGGCTCAGATGGCGTTGCCGAAAACCATAAAATTCAAACTAATTACTTCCGATAACTGATTTGGCAGCAAGGTCAAAAAGATAAGGGTGTCTAATACATTTGGCCAAGGCTGTACCTCTATCCGATGGTCTATATTTTCAATGACTCAGAGACATAATTGATGTTCAATGTCATTAATGTGCCGAATTATCTCATCCTTTAGCTCTTGAATTGTTCTTGGCTTATTCACGTACACTTTTTCTTTTAAATATCCCCAAAGAAAGAAGTCCAACGGTGTCAAATCACATGATTGTGGCGGCCTCGTCGTTGAAGATGATTTTCTTAGTAAAGGCACCATTAACTTCTGTCTGTTCAACCAACCATTCGGCGTATTGACGACGCTTGAAATGGTCAGTAGGCTTCAGCTTTTGAATCAATTGAACCTTGTAAGCGTGTAAATTCAAATCTTTATTCAAAATTCGCATCAGTGATGTTCTTGAGATGTTCAATTGTTGGGCACGACGACGAGTCGAGGTTGACAGCTCTTCTGCCACACTATCGCGAACAACAGCGTTGTTTTCCGCAGAACGAACTGGGCGAGCATGCACAGGTGTTTTCACATTTCCTACAGACCCGGTTGGCTGAAATTTGCGCACAATTCTACCGATTGTGGACTCATTTGGTCGATTATGGTGACCAAAAAAATCACGAAATCCATTTTGATTTGAATGAAAAGGCTTCAACAATCTTAACGCGCTGCTCAATTGTGTACCTCTCCATGGTTGAGTTTGTCAAACACTGAAACAAAGAAATGTCAAATTAAGTTGGCCAAAAAAACTTGACCATAAGGTATGACTCACAATTAACATCGTGCATTATGTTTGGACCACCCTTTATTATCAACTGTGGGCGCCGTGGCATAGTGGGTATGTCTCGAGGTCTAATGTTCGAATCTCGATAAAACACCTAACATTTTTTCACGGCTCCACCTCTTTCGAGTCACTGACAATGCTCAAATAGTATATCTATCTAGAAAAAAGCTTTTCAAAGTCGCCGTTCAGAATCGGCATTAAACTGTAGGTCCCCTCAACTCGTAAGAGAAAAAGTGCACGCTCGACACGTGTGGTTGCTGAGGAGCTATGTCCAAGTCCACCTCGGACTTTGGTCACTTTCAAAGTTTAATGTAGTGTGAATACATGCCGTTTTTTATTCTTTCGAAAAATCTTCACTAGTTAAGTTTATATTGACTTCTCAAGGAACTACACGTCCACTCTATGACAACTTCACTTTCGAAAATTTCTTGAAAAAAACTTCCAAATCGTCTTCATTTTGCTGTTGCTCAATTGCATCGAACTAAATAAAGCACCGAACTCAAAGGAGTCCCTTCCGCACATACAAACCTCTTAACAGAACAGATGTTTCATTTATTCCCACTCAACTGTCACGATTTTGGCCACAGTTACTTTGAACTCTGGCTGACTTCTCAGCCAATAGCGGTAGAAACCAGCAAGGAGTCCCACATATGTGCACATTACCCCTTTCCATCAAACCAGCAATAGGGCCCATAGTGTTGTGCAACCGGGTAAGCATTTTAAAATTCCAGACCACCATCAAACCGAGTATCGCCAAGCTGTTGAAGAGTTATCATTCATATAGCCATGCTACGCTACGCTTACCACTGCCACACTCCGCTTGAGATTTGCATGCAAAAACCTCGAACCGTCGCCTCATTATCATCTGAGATCCACTCGCTCCGCCGCCGCTCCACATTCACACCACGACCGTGCTCGTCAGCTGGTTGGGGCAGCACACAACCAAAACATCAAGAAGCAGCCAAGTTTACATACCCACTTGCGCCAGAGTTGTCGTGAAGAAGCGACAACAACCGAACCGACAACGAACAGCCACAGTACGTGTAGAATCGAGCACATTGTTGCTGCTCGCCGCTACTCGTTGTGCCATGCCAGTGCCGCCACCCTTGCACAATGTATGCTCGTTCCGTCGGAGTCAGTCTTCTGCCAAAACGTCTGCCGTTCGGTTCGGTTCTCCGACGACGATGAAGTGAACTTCATCCCGCACTCGTCGCATCTGGAATCCTTTCCTTCGGTCTCTCTGTCTCATTGTCAGTTCTGGAACTACAAGCGACGTCGTAGTTCGTAGTGCCTCGTGCGGAAAGTTATAAAAAGTTTCAGAGTATCTTTCTATCTGTGGGTGCGCGCTATTTTTGTAGCACCTTTTCCAAAGAAATGTGACGAAGTTAGTGCAGTGAAGTAGTGCGCGTTGTGTCCCATATTTTTCCGAGAGAAAAAAAAATTCAGCGATGAGTAAAAAGATGTGGAGTCGTATCTTCAAGACGAAGTCGACCAACAAAACGCCTGGAATCTCGAAAAAGTCATCGATACCTACCCCGCCCACCATCACCGGTTCGGCGGTGGAGAATCGTCTCAGCTACTATGAGGAGTTCCACAATTGCTGCCAGCAGCAGTCGCCAGCAAAGGCGAAGCCTTCTCGGAAGCAGGCGGCCGTGGATGGTGCGGTCAAGACGCCGTCGAAGTTCTCGAAGGTGGTCAACACCTTCACACTCAAGCGGAGTTCCAAGGAGAATCAAAGTAATCAACTGAACACAAACACCAGCAGCACACCGACGAAACAAATAGATGCGAATAGTCCGACTTCTGGTGACCATCAGAACTATTCGGAGAATGACGAGAATGTTGGTGGTCCTAATATGGATAAGATCGCTACACCTACAGCTGCCATACCAGCTCAAGCAGGTAATGAATCGCGTCCGTGGGATTTTGTGTTTATAATCTGAAAGATATCTGGCATGATCCGCGTTGATGATTGATCGGTGTGTGTGTGCTCATATTGGGGAATGTTTACTGATGATTAGGGGTGTCATATGAGCGTGGTTTTTATCTTTCGGATGTCTTTGAGTAGCAAGTGAAAAAGGTTCAGTTTTTAGACTGTGTTCTGTCCTTGAGAGAGTGCTCTTCAAAAATGACCGGACTGGCATGTGTGGTCGGTTCAACGACCCGTTCGGTTAAGTAAACATGTGTTTCTTCTCGAGTGTCAAACATTATGATTTTTTCGTTAATCCTATAAGGCAGAGTTTGAAGATTTCAATCGCATGTAATTCAGCGTTGGAGACTATCAAGAGATAAAGAAGTGTGCAAAACGCTGAGTAGGAACTAAGGGGTGTCCATAAATTCGTGCAAAAATAATTTTAAGAGAAGCCAAAGGTTTTTAACAAAATGTCGAGTAATTGGCCTCCATGTCTTTGCCGGAAGATGCGTACTCTTTTATCGAAGTTCTCCATGACCTCCCAAAACTAACTTCTGCCACATGTTTATACGTGGGGGGTGGGGGTGGGCCAAATACAAGTTTCTTTTTAAAAATGTAATAAAATTAACAAAATTTTATCGGCTGGCAGTAGCGCATTCTGTTACCCCAATTTTCTAAGACCTTTTTTATGGTTTCGGGCTGTAGCTTACGGATTGCATGGGTGATATTGGCCTTAAGTGCTTAAATCGTTTCAGGATTGTTGGCATAACATCGGTCCTTCACGGTTTCCTACAAAAAAAAAGTCCAAAGGGGTCAAATTGCGGCTCCGAGGTGGCCAATTGACTTCGCCAAGATGGCTGATAACACGATTTGTGAATTTGGTGCGCAAAAGATGGATTGTGGCATGGCAAGCCATCCTGCAAGAACCAGAGGTCGTCCAAATCCATGTCTTCAATTTCAGCAAAAAAAAAAATTAGTTAACATGGCTCTGTAACGCCCACCGTTGACCGAAACCTTGTTCCCAGCCTCATTTTCGATGATAAATGGTCCAATGATGCCACCATTCCACAAGACGCACCAAACTGTCACTCTCTGTAGATGGTTTGGCTTCTCGACAATAACGTGCGGGTATTTTCGAGTTCCAGATGCAGAAATTTTGTTTGTTAACGTAGCCGCCGAAATGAAAATGCGCCTCGTCAGAAAATATGATTATTCGCCCAAAATCATTGTCCAATTCAAGATGCTCTAAGGCCCAAACTGCGAAGTGATAACGAAGCGGATGGTCGCGCGCCTTCCATTGCTGGGTCAATTGGACCTTGCAAGCGAATAATCTGAGATCTTTGTCCATCGGAGATACTCAGGCGAGTGCGCTAAATGTTGAGTTGTTGAGATCGATGGCGTGTTGATGTTCGTGAATTGAGTCTCACACTCTCGGCCATAGCAGCCACATTCTCATCTGTGCACACCGTACGACGATGGGGACCCTGAGTGTTGTCCACTAGCATGCCAGTCTCACGAACTTTTTGCAAAAACTTGCGTACAACAGTCACGATGCGTGCTTAATTTTGGCCAAAACTTCTTTTCAAAAGCGCTGTTTGGGCTATACAGCACTCATTTTGGAAATAATTTTCAATATTTCTCAAAGTTGTTCAAGCGTAAAGCGACTTATTTCGCTCCGCGGAGGTATGATACTGACTTTCTGTCAAGATTTCGAGCGAGAAACAGCTGTCAGTGTCAAAATAACCTATGATTTTAAAAAAGAAGAACACTAGATGGCTCAATCTGTACAGCTGTTAGATTGTTTCTTCAAGTCTAGGCGGTCGTGGGCATACTGGCAAAGCCAAAGGCTTCAAAAAACTGTGAAGGATATAGCAAAACGGCAATAAGTCGCGTGTTGTAAGTGACCACCTCTAATCATCAAAATAGGAAATTACACTACCAGAAAATAGCTCTGTTTCTTGGAATATAGGGCATGAGGCTCCGACTAGTTTTTACCGTATGCTGTCAACATAAAGCACCACTTTGAAGATTGAAAGACTCCGGGTGTGTTACGAGAAGACACCAGTAGACATTAAAGATCTAGAGAAGGGGGTACATTACCTTTGTTTTGGTCTAGGATTTAAGTGCTGCCTTCAACAATTTTACAACTTCTCCAGATGAGATTTCTTAAAATACTTTTTCTGTTACGGTTGTTTTGTCTATCTTTTTGAAACTTTCTCGGGCAATGATTGGGCAGTCGGTCAGTATGTGTTCCATGGTTTCTTTAGCCTGGTCACGGTTCCTACGGATTTATGTACTGTTAAGACAACTGGAAATATTGGCTCAGTTTGAAATATTGGCGACTCATTGTAGAGAGGATTGTGTTTACTGCATCTTGGTCCTATCACTCTAGCCCCTACTTTCTTTCCCGATTTCGTACCATCTGTACACCATTTCTGGGCTATATCACTCATCCACAAGGGGTTTTTGTATCATAGTTCTCTGTATGGTATGAGTACTTCGTAATATATTTTAAAATTCATCTTAGGGGACATTAGATCCCTCACTCCGGTCAACTCCCAAATGTTGTATACTCTTGTAGGAATCACACTGTCCAACAAGGTAAAGCTTGTTTTGCAGCTTCAGCCTGTATAGCAGTGTGTTACTGTGGAACGTTCAGTATTGTTTCCATGCCTGTAGTCGGAGTCGTTCTTATTGTTCTAGTTGTGCAGATATACATATGTAAGTTAGACTTTGTATTTTAAGTTTGTTCATGGCAGTTCTTTGTTCACATTTTGTCTACCCCACAGCAGCGCCATAAAGTAGGTTTAATCATCAAGCAACCACTAACTGTTATTGACTGACCAGAGTAGACTGACAGTCACTCGTGGATTTTCTGAACCCAAAACTCGAAAAATGTTGACGATTTACAAACCCATCGAGATTAAAATAAGTCTCATCGCAGAAGCTGTTTCTGTTTCAAAATCAGCATCCACTAATTATTATTTCATAATTCAATGAACTCTCTTCGTTGTGCGTCTGTACGCGCAATTGAATCAATTGCACTTTTTACGCATGGAGATGTAAATAATTAGTGCACTCCACTTTTCAAAATGTCCAAATCGATGTTCTTAAATTCTAAGCAGCACTCTCACGAACTGCTTTGATGTGTTGTGTTGAGCACTTGTTGAATAATTCTCCTCTCAGTCGATCATGTTCAATCACTATTTCGAACATTTCTCTACGAAAATTACATATATCAAGTCCTTATTACAGTAGACGTGAATACCGGTTAGTGTGAACACCGGATAACATGAACGAATTTTTTTAAATCAAATCATGAACACTCTAAAACGTGAATCACAATTTTTGTTTCAGGTTAACTGTAAACTGTTTGAGCTGTAATTCATCTTGAAATTCCTATGATGTCAGCCGTCCCACTGTTGCTCTTGTTTTTTTTTTGCAACACTTTATCGTACAAATGTCGCAAAACATACATTTTTCGTGAATTTGGGGACAACATCCTGATTACAAATGTCGACTTTGAATCTTTTTGTCCTTAACTCTTCATCTTCATCTTGTGGCCTTACAGTCCCGGGTGAATATGGGCCTCAGCCAACAAACCTCTCAAGTTATCTCGATCTTTTGCTAGCTGTCCCCAATTGCACTCGGCAATTTGGTTGCGGTCCCTATTTATTTGGATACGCCGTCTTAAACGTTAACGGTCTTTATTGTTGCAGATTTTTCCTAAATTGTCCTGCTCTTTTTTTGTCAAAGACCCTATTATTTGCTCCTTTTCGCAGTCAGTTTAGTATTAAATATCATAACGCACGAGTAAAGATTGGATTGGATAACAGGAAGGAGCGCCTCTTATTCTCTTATTCCCTCTTAAGATATGTTGAAAACATTTTAAATAAATAGGGCAATTTTTTCAGATTTTTAAACACTGGTTTAGAAATGGCAAGGAGGGGACGCATTAAAAAAAACTTAGAATCTCCATATTTTCCAAACGGTACTTTGAATCAAAAACTGTTGAAGCAAACCTCTACCTCGTTTCAAAAAATCTGTCGATTGATATATCACTCGAGAAAGTGCGACAATGTTTCAAAATTTATGGCAACTTCACCTGTACTGGCCCCACTTTTTAAATTTGGGTACATGGGCAATGATATCTAGGCCTAAAGTACCTAATTCCAAAATTTAATGTCGATATCTTTATAAACTTCGGAGATAAAAAAGTGTGACAAACAAGACGGACTGACGGATGGATGGACGGACGGACGGATGGACGGACACACTGAAATTATAAAGGTTCCTTTTTGGTAGACGGAACCTTAAAAAGCGGACATTTTTCAGCGTCAGTGTATGCTCTTGAGATGAATTGAAATCAATATACTTTAAGACTTTCGCTATGTATTCAAATTACCTTTTTATTACCTCACAGATGGTGTTTTGACAGTGAAAAGAATATTCTCATCAATTACAAGAGCAACTTTTTCCGTCCTTCCTCCAGATGCTTTCAGGAAAGGTCATCGACATCGGTCAATGTTCTCAATGCCATCTGTTTACCACAACAACTAGATTAGATTATTTAAGATTGTGCTGTTCTTCTTTATTGGTCAAATGTTGTTTATAGTGCAAAGTGTTTTTCTTTTTGAAAACAAAGTCTTCATTGTGACGGACGTTGTAGTTGTAGTTATCTTAGATCAATTGGATGACTAAATATAATTTAGGTTATTTCACTTGTAAGACATGTAAGACAGGTGTGGTCAAGTAAGGTACGAGTGGCAGACTGAAGATTACAATCACACTTCAACCAGCTTAGGCCAGCGGATAGGACGATCTGCTGCCATTTAAATCATTCTGAATTCGCGATTAAGCAATTGACCTGACTGTTTTTTAGCTAGCTCAAATTGTTAAAGAAGTATGCTTCAACTGACGCTGGTTAATTTGTGTAGGGCGACAACTTTAGACTGCACACCTCGTTAGGTAAATTTGCGTCGGTTTTTCCAAGCGGATATCTATGCAATCCTAATGGCCACGAACTATATTGTGAAGAATAGGTTGAGTGTTTGTTTCTGTGGCGACAACTAAGCTGTGCTTAAAGCCTTGCTCAACCCTTTAACCACTTCCAGGATAGTCCAGGAGTCTGCAAGTCTTCTCTGAATTTGATCGGTAGCTTAAATTCGCTAAGACTGAGGCACCACGGGATCACAAGAAATGAGATCGCCGATGAAATTGCTAGGCGAAGGTCAGAGGAGGTATTCTCAGGACCTGAACCTGCGCTGGGACTGCTTGCGTCCTTGTTTAGGACTTCCATCGATGGTTGGAGCACAACCGCAGGTGGCATTACTCTCCAGGATGTAGGCAGACCAAGCGTATGCTCACCAACTTCTGTAAGAAATCCCCGGCTTTCTTGTTATCTCTTAACAGAAAAGGCTGTAGACAACTTACCAGCGTACTACCGGGCCACTACACCTTCGCCAAACACCTAAGTGTGCTTGGCCTAAGCGACGGAACCCTCTGCGACGCCTGTGGAGAAGACGATGGCACTGCTGAGCACTTCCTCTTACACTGTCTCGCCTTAGCTCGGATCAGGTGGCAATTATTTGGTGCTGATGAGGTGAGAGCTGATGCTTTAGGCTCCTCATCACAGAAGCGCATGCTGGTGAAATTTCAGTAAAAGTAGGTTGCTACCTGGCAGTACAATGGACCAATTTTTGAGTCTGAATGCTCCAGAGTAGTGTTTCAACAACTTCCGACAAAAAAAGACCGATGTCCAGAAAATTCTATATTTCCTTGGAGGTGACTTATTTGGTCTTGAAGACATTTGGTGCTTGATGCATTTTAATTTTCGTTTACAGTGATCTTATACTTCAACGCCTTTAATTTCCTAACAATGTGCATGTTCCAATGTTTTGAATTTCAGTCTGAAACATAGTGGAATAATTATTTCATTAACATTGCTTAAATCTTTCGAAAAGACTAAGCTTCTTCATCCGGTTTCGATATTGTCCAAACCTCTGCACCATAAAGCAGGACTGTGATCAATGTCTTATACAAAATCTGCTTGGTCCTTCGAAAGAGGGCTCTATTACTCAATTGCCTCTTGAGCTCAAAACAACGGTTGGCAAAAACCTCGATTTATTAGGCTCTTTATCGTTCCTATAGTGGGCGCCGTGTGGGTTTGTGCGTCGACCCATAAGCATTAGAAGCATATGCTGTCGAGCAAGAAACGATCCGCCGCACACCACATCAACATCACTATCGACAGCTACAATTTTGAGGTAGTGAAGGATTTTGTCTACCTCGGGGCAAACGTGAACTCCACGAACGACATCACAGTGGAGATCCGACGTAGTATCGCCCTTGGCAACCGACGCTACTTCGGTTTTGTTCGAAGGACCAAAATCATGCTCTACAAAACTCTTATTTTGTCAGTCCCACTATATGGAGCCGAAAGCTGGACGCTAAGCAAAGCTGTAGAGCTAAATTCTACGTCGGATATGTGGTCCTGTCTGCGAGGAAGGCGAATGGAGGAGAAGACACAACCGCGAACTCTATGAGCTGTACCAGGATGTGGATGTAATCCGGAAGGAAAAAATCTGTCGACTGCACTCCCTCGACGACATCGGGCGCATGGACAACAAGAGGCTAAGAGGGTCTTCGAAGAAGGCGAGGAAGGCCGAACCTCCGGTATAAAGACAAAGACATCGCGGACCCAAGACAGATTGGTCTTGATGACTGAAACCAGGACCGTCAACGATGGAAGGCAGCGATATCGGAGCGATATCTCAGACTCGGACCTTCCATGGGTCGTAGGTCTGTTAACAGAACAACAGATGTCGTTGGCAACTGCATAGAACAGTCAAAATTAAAGTACTCTATACGCCATCTTCGTGGGTGCAGTGGCCGTGTGGGTTCGGACGTCTACCCATGCGCATTCGACTTTCAAAGTCTAGGTTCGATTCCAAGTTCAGACAAACAATTTTTCAAAAAAATTGTTCGCGGCTCCACCTCTTTCGAGTCACTGACAATCCTCAAAGAGTATAACTGTTTAGAAAAAGCTTCTCAGTCTCGCCGTTCGGAGTCGGAATTAAACTGTAGGTCCCCTCCACTCGTGAGAGAACAATAGCACGCACAACTCGAGTGGGTGCTGAGAAGCTACGCCCAGGTCCACCTCGGACTGTAGCGCCGCCATTATTATTATTATTATCGTTCGTATGACAATGTTGGTTATTTTTCCAATACTGCGTTTATCTGATTGGAGATTGGGTGGTAACTTCCAACTCGCCTCGGAAGCAATTTAGATTAGGTCTAACACTAAATGCAGTTCTCCTTTGGGTGGGCTATCAATTTCTCTTTAGTTTCAAATCAATTCCTTGTCTCGTTGAGAGTCAAAGATCTATTCCACCGCAGGTACTCTAATTGACTTCCTGTTTAAAACTGACTGACTGACTGAAATAACAATTGATGCCCCAGCAAATATCAACCGTTGTCAGATAATAGGGGGCAAGCCTAGACTGCGGTAGTTTCACTTTCATTCATTATTTCTTATCCAAGTGTTGAGTGAAATATGGGCGACGATTACTTCTACTTTGTAAGAGTCACCAGTAAATTGCTGATAGAGGCAAGGTAGAGGTTATTGTACTATTTTTTGACCTGAAATTTATTCTTATTAAAAGTCAACAGAAGTCTTTTCCATATTTCTCAATAAGAGGAGAACCTAAAGATGAACGTGATACACTTGAGAACTAGAAAAATAATAACTTTTTGTGTCTTCTACTGTAACCATGTTTCAAAAAACTTTCTAACACCTGTGCTATTAAAAAACTCCAGATTCAAACTCTCCTTTTCATGATCCGAAAACAGAGACTCAAGATGCAATTTCATTTAGGCACAATTCATTTGTGTACCATCTCCTCGCAGTCGTCTTTATCATTTGACTTCTAAATTAACCAAACTTTGTGCGTTTAAGCTCTCCCAAACCCCTGTATTTAAAGAAACAGAATTTAAATGGTTTTATTATATCAACTCATCTTCTGCCAAATTTGTTGTACAGTAGGTGGTGGCGGCTCCGAAGTAAAAACCCAATTAGCCCTAGGTGCTCTCTTCGTTACATCACTTGTTTCATATTACGTGGTTATTAAGTTGTTCTTCTGTGACGTTACATAAACCAACGTTTTAAATTTAAGAAACTCATTACTTTTTTAATGTTCTTTTTTGAGAGAGAATGAAAGAGAATTTTGAAAGTGTTTGCATAGCACTCGGTATCTGACTCTAATGAGTGACAGTTGTCAGTGTGTATTGTGTGGGATATTGAGTCTAGCTGCGTAATCTCCATCTCTATCCAACGACTGGATGGTGCAGTTGGTTAAGTGCCTGCCCTAAGTTAGAGGGGTCCCAGGTTCGAATCCCACTATCATTGGAGCGGTCGATCAGTGACAGTAGTCTGACAATGGACCAACCTGGTCTATGTGTGCTGGTGAATTCACCAGCAGCCCTCTAATCTAACCTAATCTCCTATCGACCAGTGAATCACTCTCGTTGTGACTCAGTACCACCCCAGACTTGTTTCTGTTAAGTTGTAATATGTTCAGATTTTGCTTGTTTCACATTTCGCATCTTGTTGGCCTCGACCTTCTAAGACTGGCTAGTTTAGAGCAATGAGAGGTGATTTTGGGCTTGACAGTTGCCAGGAAAACTCTCACTTGCCTAGAAAACTTTTGTTGAAGTGTAGATTCTTGTCTATTCAGATCGTTTCTGTGTTTCTGTTCTTCAGGAATAGCAGCCAGGCTGTCGACAAAGATTGTTATAGTTGTGGATCCATTTCATGGCAAGTTATTCAACTTGAAATATGCAAACGTAATACATAAGTTTATGGACCTTTTAGATACTCGGGGTCACAACGTAAAAATCGGCAGACATACTTTCGAGGTCTTCTTCGTCTACTTCGGCTCCCAAGTAAACAGTACGAATACCATCAATACCAAGATCGCTGTTTTTTTGGGCTCAAGAGGCAACTTGGAGAAAAAGATTCAACCACTAACTGCATGGATTGTACAGCGACATGGGTCTATCCAGTCGTCAACGTATCCAACGCCTAAGATGACTAGGCCATGTAGAGCGCATGGACAACTTGGCTCCGGCTCGAAGAGTCCTCGAATCTGTGCGTGGGACAACGCAATGGAGGACGCCCACGAAACCGCACGCAAAGAAGGACCTCAGCTAACTTGGCGTGCGTAATTTGAGGCAGATCCTGCCAACTGGAGAGATTTGTTGGTTGAGGACTAGACACAGGTCTATTCCGGATAGTAACGCTATCAGAAAAAGAAGAGGGATACTCAGGAATTCTGAAAAAATACCAGAGCCGATCACATTCTATAATCTATCTTTGAGCCGTCGAAATCCCCGCTTCTATGGACTATACAGGGGAGGCCAAATACAAGTTTCTTTTTAAATTTCTTCCATGTATTATGACTTTATTAGTATGAGAAAACATTCCAATTAATTATGAAATACAACGTCATTCAAGTGGCTGCCTCGGCTGGCTTCGCAGTAGCGCATTCTGTCACCCCAATTTTCCAAGACCTTGTTGATGGTTTCGGGCTGTAGCTCACGGATGGCTTGGATTATATTGGCCTTAAGTGCTTAAATCGTTTCCGGATTGTTGCCATAACATCGGTTCTTCACGGTTCCCCACAAAAAAAGTCCAATGGGGTCAAATTGCAGTTCCGAGGCAGCCAATTGACAACGCCAAGATGGCTGATAAAACGATTTGGGAATTTGGTGCGCAAAAGATCGACTGTGGCATGGGCTGTGTGGCATGGCGCACTATCCTGCATGAACCAGAAGTCGTCTGAATCCAGGTCTTCAAGTTCAGTAAAAAAAAAATTCGGCTAACATGGCTCTGTAACGCCCACCGTTGACCGAAACGTTGTTCACAGCCTCATTTTCGAAGAAAAATTGTCCAATGATGCGACCACTCCACAATCCGCACCAAACTGTCACTCTCTGTGAATGCATTGGCTCGGCCATAACGTGCGGGTCTTCCGAGCTCCAGATGCGGCAATTGTGTTTGTTAACGTATCCGAGATGAAAATGCGCCTCGTCAGAAAAGATGATTTTTCGCCCAAAATCGTTGTCCAATTCAAGCTGCTCTGGGCGCCGTGGCGTAATGGGTAGGTGCGTCGACTCCTAAGCTCGAGGTCGTCGGTTCGAATCTCGAAAAAAAACATCAAACATTTTTTCACGGCTCCACCTCTTTCGATTCACTGACAATGCTCAAAGAGTATAACTGTCTAGAAAAAGCTTCTCAATCTCGCCGTTCGGAGTCGGCATTAAACCCCTCCGCTCGTGAGAGAACAATAGCACGCACAACACGAGTGGTTGCTGAGAAGCTAGGCCCAGGTCCACCTCGGACTGTAGCACCGCCATTATTATTATTATTATAATTCAAGCTGCTCTAAGGCCCAAACTGCGAAGCGATAACGAAGCGGATGGTCGCGCGCCTTCCATTGCTGAGTCAGTTGTGCATTGTAAGCGAAAAATCCGAGATTTTTGTCCAGAATTCTCCTCAGGCTAGTGCGTGAAACAGTTGAGATCGATGGCGAGTTAATGTTCGTGAATTGAGTCTCACACTCTCGGCCACAGCAGCCACATTCTCATCTGTGCGCACCGTACGACGATGCGGACCATGAGTATTGTCCACTAGCATGCTAGTCTCACGAACTTTTTGCACAAACTTGCGTACAGTAGTCGCGGTGGGTGCTTCATTTCGGCCAAAACTTCTTTTCAAAGAACGCACTGTTTGGGCTACACAGTACTCACTTTGGAAATAAGTTTGCAGTATTTCCCAACGTTGTTCAAGCATAAAGTGACTCATATCGTTCCGCGGAGATATGATACTGACTCTCTGTCAACATTTTGAGCGGGAAACAGTTGTCAGTGGCGTTATTTTGCCACTATGATTTAAAAAAACAAACACTGGATGGCCCACCCTGTATACCTCTGTAGTTGGCACAGTTTAGATGGTCTCCTTTTTTTAAGATCAAGCAAATGATACTGAGATTCTATCCGTCGGGCATGAATCGGTGTATGCGCCTTACCAAATCATCGCCAGCTGCTTTAAAAATTCGGCAGGCAATCTATCGGCATGCGGATGCCGATATTTCTTAATATCCACGATTTTTGAGGCTTTTCTTGGGTATAGCGGATGCCTGTGGCTTTTGTGATCTATCTGCTCAAGCACTATGTAGTAGTCTTTGAAGCTAGTCATTGACACAACATCGAGGTCTTGACTGAGAAATCGTCTTACACAGTCCTCAATTCTTTTGAGAACTATGTCATCACGACACAATGCCTCTTGGATTCTCTGTCCCCAAAAGACGCCTTCTAAATATCAGCAAAATTGTGATATTCTTTAATGAAGCTATAGAAGGTGGTTGACGACGAAGAATCTGCCGACGAATGAGTTTTTCTTAATACACACCCAGTTAAACCTTAAACCTCCGCCCTAAACAATGCTTCTCGCTATCAAAATCCTTTAGTAAATTAATCAGACCGCAACTGAGAAGAAGATTAATGCCTTTTCTGAAAGTTGTCCATCAAAATCACCGCGAAAAGATCCGCATTATATAACATCTATAATTATTGTCATGAGCACTTCATTACCATTCGATTCCCAGACTCTCCTCCACGACTCACGACTGTGCCGCCAACTATACAATAGCTTCGGTTGCAACAACAAAAAAAAATAAAGAAAAAACCTATTCACCCCAAATTGGTGCCATTTGCCGAATCATCAAAACGAAGAAAGGAAAACAGCATTTCGCAACAGATTCGCTTTCATTTTGGCGTTGAATTTCTCGACAAAACCTAGCGCCTGACAAAGCACTCTGATGATGTGAGAGGGAAGATAGCGTAAGCTCGTAAATTGCCTCTAATCCGCTTGTCGGTCGTATGCTCAGATTCTCAGATTTATTCAAACAATTTCGCGAACTAAAAGTACAAGTATCTTATCCGCTTGAAGCATAGTCATCAGCACTTTTAGCTTTCCTCAGTGCTTAATTGTTCGACACACTTTGCGACACAGAGCACTGAAAGCGAGTCCACGGAAGCAGACTGATAAGACACTCGCTGTTGAATGGCAAATTATTTGCTTGGACTATCGCTTTGGCCTCGTTTGTTTGGCTTTTTCGACAAAGCCTTTCGAGTCGATGTACATAGACACTGTACATAGGTGGGAATAGCCATGAGCTTCTTATCGGCGCAGTGTGTTTACGTACTTTGATAACGATGCGTAAACAGTTGATACATGAGAAGCCTCTTAGAAGGACTTCGACTTTCATTCGAATTTTCTTTGCAGCAGAGTGATAACGTGAACAAGCACATAGTGCGGTTGGTGTCATTATCTTGCTAGTTTACAAACATTTTAAAGGAGTGCCGATGTAAGTTTAGGGCTTTTGTGTTGTTAACTGTTCGTCACCTGTCAGCGTTTCTTATCGGGAATTTTCTGAACGCCCTGCATTGGCGCTTCGTGGGGGGTATTTACGAGAGCTCAAGGTCAAGAACCGATCGGAAATTTATTGTCTTACAGCACCTCTCATCGCGAATCGGGGGCAATTTTTCAATGCCTCTACTGTGTTATAGAGATTCATTGGCCGCTCTTAAGTTTGACTATAAGAAGGTGCTGAAGAGCATGTTGTCCTCCAAACAAGACACACAACACCCACGGATTATCCAGAACGTCACAAAGGACAGCTATAGATTCAACATGGTAAAGGACTTTGTTTTGTGAGGGCCGTGGCCGTGTGGGTTCGTGCGTCGACCCATAGGCATTAGACTTTCACAGTCTAGGTTCGAATCCAAGTTCAGACAAACAAACAATTTTTCAAAAAAAAATTGTTCACGGCTTCACCTCTTTCGAGTCACTGACAATGCTCAATGAGTATAACTGTCTAGAAAAAGCTTCTCAATCCCGCCGTTCGGAGTCGGCATTAAACTGTAGGTCCCCTCCACTCGTGAGAGAATAATAGCACGCACAACACGAGTGGTTGCTGAGAAGCTAGGCCCAGGTCCACCTCGGACTGTAGCGCCGCCATTATTATTATTATTATATTATTATATTAAAGGACTTTGTTTACATCGTCACCGCGGAGAACTTAGTACGGGAATCAATCGTGGAATGCCTCTTGCAAATCCCTATATCTATTTGACTCAGGAGACAATTGTTTATAGACCCCTCTATTGATAAAGCACACTGACTCTGGAAAAGAGTTTGATCATTTCAATCCTGCTCTACGGCGCATAGACAACATCGAAAACGGGTAAAGTAGCCCGAACGTTTTGAGACAAGATATCTACATGCGATCTTTCGTCCTTTTTGCATTGACGTTGATTGCAGGAGAAGCTTAAACAAGTTTATATTCGCTTTAAAATTATATGAGTATGGCCAGGGGTTTACGGATCCAACGCCTAATGTAGCTAGACCATGGAGAGCGAATAAGCAATTTAACTCGGTTTCAAAAA
This sequence comes from Myathropa florea, assembly GCA_930367185.1. Taxonomy (NCBI): domain Eukaryota; kingdom Metazoa; phylum Arthropoda; class Insecta; order Diptera; family Syrphidae; genus Myathropa; species Myathropa florea. Next base: position 108,101,117 of record OV884002.1, read on the forward strand.
ATCTAAATCTATTGGAGGACGTATGAGCGGATGGCCACTTTGAAGTTGTTTGCACAAGCGAAGAAGGGTCATATTGGTACAATCGAAGGCATCTAGCAAATGATCGCGATATTTCAACATTGATGTCTACAGAAATGACAAGAAATTAAAGCTGACATTGTTGTCCTGAAATCAATTAATTCAAAGTTGTTTGCGGTTTCCGTTTAACATTTCAATTGCCTGAGACATATTCAGTATTGAATTATTGCCAATACAGCCCAGGAGTTTGGTCTTGAATTGATGCTGGCTTAGCAATGACCTTAGTTTTGACATAACCTAAAAAAGAAAAGTCGAAAGGCGCGGAATTCTTTTTCTTCATCGGATGGCGTTAAAATCCGGGGAGAACTTCTGCCCAGCTTCTGCCGCATGCATTGGTCTTATGCGTGCTGTTGTGAATGGGACCTACAGCGTGATTCTGCGAACATTTTAATAAGCCTAGCCCCAAATGTGAGCATTAGATTCAAGCCCTAAATTGTATCCCCAAAATTCGCCTTTCATATTATGGCCCTAAACTCCGTCCTGAAGGTTATAACACTATATTCAAACCATGGATGTAATTAATAGACTTCGGGTTTGATATTATAGCTCTAGATTTGAATTTTGATATTCTAACCCCAATTTCTGAATATGAATGAATTTAAGCCCAAAACTCTGACACAGAAATTCTAGCCCAAGATTCTAAAAATTGATTCCAACTTAGATGTTCTAGGCTCAGATTCCCACCTTGATTGAGATTCGAGCCCTAGATCTTCTTTTATACTCCAGTCGTACATTTAACGACTAGATTCTAGGACTAGAACATTGAAATATAATCTAGGGCTTGGATTATAATTTTACATTCCGGCCCTAGATTCTAGCTTTATATTCTAGGCCTTTATTCTAACCCTAGATCTCGGTCTTGCCCCAGAATTCAGATTTCAGTCACGAGACTCTAACCCTCGTTTAAACCTTTGCGATTTTTCGTTGTGGCTTTGAGGTTCGAGCCCTTGGACACGAGATCTCTCGTGCATGCATTGCCCCCGCGACCCCTTTAGTGGAACATGCGGGTCATTAAAAATGAGATGAGATGAGAGAGAATCTGGCAGTGATATTCTAGTCCTAAATTTCTTTCGTAAAAAATGAAAGCTCTAACCATCAACTGTAATGGCCTTACGGAAACTGAAGCATTAGAGCGAAAAACAACACAATATGACCATAGGAACAGCTTCGTTCAGTTTCGGTAAGTTCGTTCACTTTTGCATACTTACACGGGAGTATCGCTCTCTACGTATGCAAATTTCAGTTGACAGCTGAATTCTCATTAAGTTTCTATAAGCAATTATGGACAAATTAGACTATGATTCTTCTGGTTACGTTTTGTGAAGGGCTATTATAGTTGGGCCTTGCGATTTTAACCGATTAATGTTAGGAATCGTTACAATCTACAGACCGCAGTACTAATTTATAAAGCTTATATTCTAATAATGAAATCTGGTGCTAGTTTCGTAATCTAGATTCTAAGACTACAACATTATGTTAGAATCAAGAGCCAAACGTAGTAGATTAAGCCAGTAAAATCTCACTGCAAGCAAGTTATAGTACTTTCTTAACAGGCGAACGATCCCTGGAGGGTCTGAGGCACAGCAATTGCTGCCTTCCATCACTGACGGTCCCTGGTACGCTGCTTTCAGTCATAAATACTTAGTTGTCTCGCATCCGCGACCATTTGGTATTTAGTACCAGGATGTTCGGATTCGAGAGCATTGGTGATTAATCACTTAATGTGGGCGAGCCAGTTTTTACTTTCCAAACTATGTTCACATCCCTGAACAGCTCGCGATCGTGTTCTCTCCTCCATTCACCTTCCTCGCAGACAGAACCAAATATCCAACAACGAATTTTTCTTTCGAATTCATCAAGAATCAGCTCTACATTCCTCCATACCGTCCACCCTTCGGCTCAATATAACAAGACTTTCAAGATTAGGGTTTTGTGGAACAAGATTTCGGTCCTACGAGGCAGGAGTTTTGAAATGTTGTTCGACAGACCGAAAAATCTGTCCCTGCCAAGGGCGATTCCACGTCAGATCTGCACCAAGATATCGTTTGTGGATTTCACGTTTGCCCCCCCCACTCAGGGCACGTTAAAAGGTCACTTTTGCTGAAGCTATTACGCTATCGATTTAAGAATAAGAAACCGACTCTAAAACGAGATTTTAACTGAATCAAAACAACTTTTCGAAATTTGCCTAATTTTGAAATAGGTCTCAGTCTTTCGGCAACGTTAAATTTTGTGCAGCGAAAAACATTTCATAGAGCAGATATTGTTAAATAAGTGCAGTTAAAATTTCACGATACGACATTGGATGGTGTTTGCTGTTGTAACGTCTTCCAATTAATTCCAGAAGAACATGCTTTCTCCTCAACTATCCTACGCCAAATGTGCTTGTGAGGTAATCTCGTCTGAACGTTGTGGTTAATAATAATACTGGCGGCGCTACAGTTCGAAGTGGACCTGGGCCTAGCTTCTCAGCAACCACTCATGTTGTGCGTGCTATTGTTCTGTCACAAGCGGATGCCGACTCCGAACGGCGAGATTGGGAAGCTTTTTCTAGACAATTATACTCTTTGAGCATTGTCAGTAACTCGAACGTTGTGGTTGGTAGATACAATAAACGCAATCTTTCATCTGCAACCATGTCCGGATACATCGCGTTCGGGCTTTTCTCCGGATAATGTCGACAGGGATATATGCTCCCATAGATTCATCTGTTTTAAACAAGGCGACGCTCTGTCAAGTGATTTCTTTAACATTGTTCTTGAGAAGATCGTGCAAAACTCACTGGCCAACACAAGAGGCACGATCTTCCAAAAGTCCGTTCAACTGCTAGCTTACGCAGATGACATTGACGTGATTGGGCGAACACAGCGAGCGTGTCAATGATGCGTTTGCAGGCATTGAAACGGAAGCGGATAAAATGGGTCTGGCGGTAAACGAGGGCAAAACCAAGTATATGCTGTCATCGAGAAAGGACGCACAACATCGACGACTTGGCCAGAACGTCACACTTGGCAGCTATAACTTTGATGTAGTGAAGGACTTCGTCTACCTCGGCTCCGCGGTAAATCTCCAGACCTCTCTCCCTCCCTCAATAATTCAAAATTTCAAAGCTAAACATCTGACATCTGAGCAAAGTTCAAGGCAAAAAAAAAACAAGTGAAACTTGTCTCATCTCAATCTGTAGCCCATCGCATTACTGCTTCACACTCATTAATCGTCCATTGGCCCCTATTTGCATTCTCTTCCCAAACGTCTTCCAAAACAATCACACCACAGAAGCTTTATTTGCTGCCGCATGTTCACGTACCACAAATTTTAATCGTTCACACTTGATTAGGCGCATGTCCCTCACGCTCGAGACCAATTAGCCGTGTAAACGAATGCAGGTAATACTCTCTTCTCGCAGTCATAACTCAAAGTCCTCAAGCCAAGCGTTTCTGATTTATAGTTCACGCTCTCCGCTCGCTGTGTTGACGAACGGCTTACCGTTCGCTTTTGCTCTTTTACCCAGTCTTGCCTCAGACTCGGTGGCAGCACGTTCAAGATCTAGCACGGCCCGTAGCTATCTGGGACTGCAGCACCTCCTGATCGCTGATTAGCTATCTGTCGAAATTAATTTGTATACGTTTTCGCCATTTCACATTGTTCTCCATTCTCAGCAATTAACAGCACCAGCGGTAGCTGTGGAACCCCCGGGGTGGCTGGCGTTGCATGATGAATGCATAAACATCGGAACAGTTTCAATTGCCTAATGGGAGTGTTCCCGGTGTCGATGGCACGGAATTTCTCGCCACTGCCACTGACGTGCTTCGGCAGCCGAGTCGAGCTGCTCCCATGCTGTCTCCGCTCCAACTGCGCCGATTCTAGAATATCTAAATTTGCATTGGCGATGCCAGACAACTGCTCGAGGCAAACTCATTAACAATGAGTACGAACCGTGACAATACGCGTGACAAACTCCTACAACTTCTCCCTGCGAGATGCTTACATGATTTTTCGTTCAAGTTTACGCTGTTCTTTTTGTGAGCCAGCCAGCCGGTGTGGCTTACTGAAGTGCATTCTCAGTGCACTCAATGAATTGCACTTGAGATGCTGGTTTCGACATGGCACTGTACACGGTCGAGTGTGTTTCGTGGAAAAAAGGGCGAGAGCACTGAAGCACGAAATGTCAGGGCTTTCGAAATTAGTTAAAAGGAAATGAGCGTTTAAACGTTATACCGGTCTTTTGATGCCGTCAGAGTGCGCTTATGTAAACTAGATCGTGGCAATTGGTAATTGGTGGGCGCCGTGGCGTACTGTCGACTGCTACGCACTAGATTTTTCAATCTTGGTTCAAACCCCGGAAGGGAAAACAACAACAACCCACAAAAAGCAGCAACCTCTTTCAAGTCACTGACAAAGCTCAAAGAGTATTACTGTCTGGAAAAATCTTCTCAATCTCACCTTTCGAAGTCGGCATTAAACTCTCTTAAGTCGCGAGCAAATCCAATTGAACCTCCAGATTTTTTTTTTCGGAGGTTTTTGAAACTCTTCACTGGAGCACTCAGACTCAAAACTGGTCCATTGTACTGCCAGGTAGCAACCTACTCCTAGTGCCGTTAATTTGATCCCAACGGCAGGCTGGACCAGATTCGATTTCACTGGGATTCGAACCTGGGACCCCTCTAATTTGTGGCAGGCACTTAACCAACTGCACCATCCAGTCGCTGAACCTCCAGATGAAATGCTCTTTCAAATAACTCGCCCCTTACCGCCTCTGACATCTGACACAGCATCAGTCAGAACCAGGAAATACCTATTCTCAACTAAAAACGCACAATCACGTCACCAGATACAAATTCAATCCAATCAAGCCTTTCCGTCATCCCCAGCCCACAATGTGTACATAATTTCCTCTGTTCTGCTCATCTACCACAACAAACACGGTACACACGGTCCACGGCACAAACCGCCAACCCGACCGCAGCAAACTCTAAACAGTTTATCGCCTGCAATCCGTAAGATATCGACCGGAGTTCTTCTCGATTTAGAATATCTATTACTCACCATCCCGGCAGATGAAGTGCTTTGACTTGGCATAGCTGGCATGGCCCAGCACCGGGGCACGAGGAAAAACAGAATCACGTTTCCAAAGAGTTTTGCGGTTGCATTACGCACATCAATTTGCAGATTAAATGTTGTGCCGACACAACCGACACGACCGACCAGACGCGCCCTGGAGCAAGAAGGCACACAGCCAACAAACGTTCTCTAAGTCAAACGTTCTAAATTAAGAGCCGAGCGAAGCGGGTTGACTCTCGGACCGGGACGAACAAGACAATCAAATGTTTGTGCCGTGTACAAACAAACAGGCGTCGTCGTTGAGGTCTTGCCGCAGAGCAGCAGAACCAAACTCAACGCGAACGAAAGATGATTGCCATCGAGGTGACGTCACAGGGCTCATACTGCAGTGACTGTGGAGATTCGCTTAATTAATAGCAAAGCGTGTTAAAGAGTAGGCAGGCCCCTGCAGTCAGGCCTGGTTCCAGAATAAAATTAATTAGCTTCGAGGCGATGTAAAACTGTTGTTTGGGGGGAAATGGCCTGGTGCTTGGCAAACACCAATCTGGGCAGCGTAAGTGTCCCGAACTGCACAGACTGCGTAATTAGTTCGACTGAGTGCGGCTATGACACGGAAAAGGTCGTTCGGCACAAGCATTGAGGGCTTGTACTATGCTGCAGAGGATTTCTTGAAAGAAACTGGTTGTACTCTGGACTAGTTTCCAGTGAATTTCTGGGGAAGTACATTTTTATTGTGGTGGTTCAGGGTAAAGTATGTAACTCCGGACTGATTGCCTGTCATGCTCCATTTGTTTGTTTCATATTGCAAGGGTTCTTGGAATCAGTACGTCAAAGGTTGAGGTCCTCATATGAAAAACGACGTACTGTGAAACACTCTTGATAATCGCATTTGCTATTTATAAACGAAATGGGCTTCGTAACGGGGATCACAAATGCGTTTATGCAGAATTTTTCAACTGGGTCCTGACAACTGACAACTTTCGCTGTGAACGCATTCGTTCTTGGATCGGGCTCTAAAAATGTTGGAAGAAGTTGACCAAAATCATCGCAAAACCATCTTTAGTGATAAAGCGCATTTTTTAACGCTAAACGGCTTCGTCAACAAACAGAGTATGAGTTATTGGTCAAATAAAAGGATTCAGGAAACACCACTTCATCCATAAAACCTAACGGTATGGTTTGGTTTTTATGCCGGTGGGATCATTGGGCCGGTTTTTTTGTTGTTGATGAAAATAACCGTCACGCTACAGTCAATAGAGATCCCTACAGAGACGTTCAATTGTATGTGACATTATAGACATTATTGATATGTGGTTCCAACAAAATGGTTCCACAAGCCACACAGCGGGTGTAACAATCGATTAATCACAAAACTCAATTGTATAAACGTGTTATATCGAGAAATGATTCTATCGATTGGTCGCCTGAATCATATGATTTCACACCTCTAGACTTTTTTTATTAGGCTACTTTCAATTATTGGTCTATGCCAACAAGCCGTCATCATTCGAGGAGCTCAGACCCAATATTGAATGAGAAATAGCGCCCGTCTCCGTTGGGTTATGCGCGGTTTAGTATATATGTACGTAATTTGAATGGACTCCTCGTCTTTGCCTTTAAATAGTTCTTCTTCTTCTTCTTAAAGCTTTACAGTCCGAGGTGGACCTGGGCCTCACCCAACATGCCTCTCCAGCCAGCACGATCTCTCTCGCCAGCTGTCTCCAGTTTCACACACCAAGCCGGCCGTGGTCCTCCTCGACTTGTGTGCGCCACCTTGTTCTTGGACGTCCTCTGTTGCGTTGTCCCACAGGCTCAAAGTCAAAGACTCTTCGGGCCGGAGCTAAGTTGTCCATACGCTCTACAGGCCTAGCCAGCTTAGGCGTTGGATCCCTAGACGCCTGGCCAGGTTCATGTTATTCATATTATTATTCATATTATTAGTAAGAACAAACATTCCCATTAACTATGAAATGCAACATCGTTCAAGTGGCTGCTTCGGCTGGCTTCGCAGTAGCTCATTCTGTCACCTCACCAAGACCTTATTGATGGTTTCGAGCTGCAGCTCACGAATTGCTTGGATGATATTGGCCTTAAGTGCTTGAATCGTTTCCAGATTGTAACATCGGTCCTTCACGGTTCCCCACAAAAAAAAAGTCCAAAGGGGCATCAAATCGCAGCTCCGAGGCGGCCAATTGATATCGCCAAGACGGCTGATAACACGATTTGGGAATTAGGTGCGCAAAAGATCGATTGTGGCATGGGCTGTGAGGCATGGGGTGTGAGTCGGTTAATATGGCTCCGTAACGCCTGAAACGTTGTACCCAGCCTGATTTTCGAAGAAAAATGGTCCAGTGATGCCACCACTCCACAATCCGCACCAAAGTCTCACTCTCTGCGGATGCTTTGGCTTCTCGACAATAACGTGCGGGTTTTCCGAGTCCCAGATGCGGCAATGCGGGCACCGTGGCGCTCGAGGTCTTCGGTTCGAACCTCGGAAAAAACATCAAACATTTTGTTTACGGCTCCACGTCTTTCGAATCACTGACAATGCTCAAAGAGTATAACTGTCTAGAAAAAGCTTCTCAATCTCGCCGTTCGGAGTCGGCATTAAACCCCTTAACTCGTAAGAGAACAATAGCACGCACAACACGAGTGAGCTGTTGAGATCGATGGCGAGTTGATGTTCATGAATTGAGTCTCACACTCTCGGCCACAGCAGCCACATCCTCACCTGTGCGCACCGTACGACTATGCGGACCATGAGCGTTATCCACTAGCAAACCAGTCTCGAACTTTTTGCACAAACTTGCGTATAGCAGTCGTGGTGGGTGCTTCATTTCGGCCAAAACTTATTTTCAAAAAACTTACTGTTTGGGCTACACAGCACTCACTTTGGAAATAAGTTTTCAGCGCATTTCGCAACGTTGCTCAAGCGACCCATATCGTTCCGCGGAGGTATGATACTGACTTTCAGTCAAGATTTCGAGAGGGAAACAGCTATCAATGTAAAAATAACCTTTGATTTAAAAAAACCCACTAGATGGCCCACCCTTAATATGCTCTAGGTAATAAGCAATCTCGATCATTTCGAGAGAAAAGTTTTGCACTCGATCTTTGGTAACGATTGCGGTGGTGCTGACTTTAGAAGATTTAACCACGAATTAATGCGAGATGTACAGCAGTATAAGCCGTTTATAGGTCCGCCTTGTATGAATACCACTTTTAAAGTGGTGCACACAAGAGGAAGACCCACACCAACTTGGTGAAGTCCCATAAGTAGACTCATTTGTTATTTTCTTCTAAAATAGGCTGAAAACAATCTATCATTCGAACAAAGTATCGTATTTCCATTATTTGCTCAGCCCTCATGAACTTCATGAAAAGAACACAATTTGTCGTTGCCTTTAGTGAACTCTCCGTCTATTGGATAGATTCCTTGTTATCTTCCATCTTTCACACCCTCATTTCAACACCAATCAACCACTTTATTAGCAACATTTCCTCGAATAAATATCAAAATCCACAAATACTTTAGAAAATTCTCATATCCCTATAGCCGTTCGAAACTAATAAAAAGTAAAAATTTATATTATTTTGAAGTTTACACTTTACACATACACATTTTTTTAAAACATATTTTCTCTCCTTTTTTTCCTTTCAAGTCAACACGATTGAAGCCACCGAAGAGCCCGTCAGCCTTGAGCTGATACCATGTCCAACATGCAGTCGCACTTTTGTGCCGAAAACCCTCGAAAAACATATGCGAATCTGCGAGAAAATGACCGTGAAGAAGCGAAAGATCTTCGATTCATCACGTCAACGACGAGAGGGCACTGAACTGGCCGCGTATCCATTGCCTAAGAATTTTGGATTGCCACCCGCCAAAACTGAGAAGAGTCTATCGCCCAAACCCCATCAGGTAAATGAACGCCCTCCTCCAGATGGATGTTCAGTCACAAATGTACTTCTTGTAGGCGCCACCACCGGTCCTCTCACCCCGAAGGCCTTCTGAAGAGATCACGAAGCCGCCGGTTTCAGCTAAAGCCGCCACTCCCACGGCCACGAAAAAGATGATAAGTCCTATGCCAACATCGACTAATCTGTTGACTTCTTCAGCAGTCCATTCCATTTCGGCCCCGAAGGAAAGAACCCGTGCTGCGGTGGTACCCAAACGAATCCAACCACCCCCAGCTGAACCATGCCCCTACTGCGAGAGGTGCTTTGGCGTCAAAGCCTACGATCGCCACGTCGAGTGGTGCAAAGAGAAGGCCCTCATTGCCTCCATCAAGCAGAACACTACCAACTCTCAAGTTGCTGCCAAGGAACGCCTTGAGGCCAGAATCAAATACAGAGCGCCTTGTCTAAAGTGAGTACAGGCCTCAATCTGCCGTTCGAAAGCCTGACTGCGATGTCTTCTTTTCTCGTTTCAGAACCAAGCGATCTGTTAACAGAGACAAGTACTCATGTCTCAATGATGAGAACGGAGATCTGATGCACGGCTCCGCAGAGGAAGCCCATCCGAAAGTGTCTGCCATGTCGTCTTCGATGACTTCGTCGTTCATGAGTGATGGGTAAGTACCACCCCATTTGGAGATAATTCTGCCTCCACCTTAAGTCAAGTAGATACTGTCAGGATATTCATCCATTCCTCATCTTTTGCTAAGCTCAAAGCCTTTCCATAGGCTAAACCCGCTTAAGAAAGCCCCAATGCCGCCTTCAATTGCATCCAGACACTATCAGTCATCAACGCCATCACTGTCGGAATCGACGAACAAAAGACGAAACCCTTGCCCGCCAAAAACTGCAACCAAACCATCAAGCGTGTCCAAATTCGATTCTATGAAGAGCCTATCCACAAACACTCTGCGCAATGAAGACGCCTCCGCTCCGATGAGTGACGGCGACTTGGAGGTACTGTTCGCGAGGGAGTTCAAAAGCGGGCCCACAAAACCATTGCCTGTGGCTAAAACGAATGCTGACATGCAAGGTATCTATTGTACCTAAAAACAAAACTGGTTGCGCCGTGCCACTGGAGCCCGACGGACGTTGTATCCTAGTAACTTTGTTTTTTGCGTGTGTTTGATTTTTTTTGTTGTTGTTGTGATTCACTTTGTGTTTGTTTATGTGTGGGCTTTCTGTACTATGTGTGTGGGCTTGCAGTAGGATTTGATGCTGATTTTCATATATTTAATGTGGAACAGAAGTGGCTGTACTTTGTTGAAGTTTATGGGTGTTTTTCCTTTTTTTAATTTCCGCAGTGCAACGAGACTGCAATTACTGGCTATGGCGCAAAATTAGATTCCCATTTTGTGTGCTTTCAATTTTCTGCTTGAGCCACACAAAGTGCTCTAAGATTTTCAAAGCATCTCTAGATTCCTTTTCAAATCTCTATGTAGGAAAGAAAGAACCTCAATAAATTTAAAACTTTGTAAATTACTTCTGACATGAGATATAAAGGCCCCCCACAAAAAATGTCCAAAGGGATCAAATCGCAGCTCCGATGCGGCCAATTGACTTCGCAAAAACGGCTGATAACACGATTTGGGAATTTTATGCACAAATGATCGTTTGTGGCATGAGCTGTGTGGTATGGCGCACAAACCAGGGGTTGTCCAAATCCATGTCTTCAATTTCAGTGAAAAAAAAGTCAGTTAACATGGCTCTGTAACGCCCACCGTTGACCGAAACCTTGTTCCCAGCCTCATTTTCGAAGAAAAATGGTCCAATGATGCCACCACTCAACAATCCGCACCAAACTGTCACTCTTTGTGGATGCATTGGCTTCTCGACAATAACGTGAGCGTTTTCCGAGCCCAGATGCGTCAATTTTGTTTGTTAACGTAGCCGCCAAGATGAAAATATGCCTCGTCAGAAAAGATGATTTTTCCCCAAAAATCGTTGTCAAACTCAAGCTGCTCTAAGGACCAAACTGTGAAGCGACAACGAAGCGGATTGTCACGCGCCTTCAATTGTGAGTCAATTGGACCTTGTAAGCGAATAATCTGAGATCTTTGTCCATCCGAAATACTCAGGCGAGTGCGTGAAATGTTGAGCTGCTGAGATCGATGGCGTGTTGATGTTCGTGAATTGAATCTCACACTCACGGCCACAGCAGCCACATTCTCACCTGTGCGCCCCGTACAACGGAGACCATGAGTGTTGTCCATTAGCATACCAGTCTCACGAACTTTTTGCTCAAACTTGCGTACAGCAGTCGCGGTGAGTGCTTCATTTCGGGCAAAACTTTTTTTCAAAAAACACAATGTTTGGGCTGCGCTCACTTTGAAAATAAGTTTTCAATATTTCCCAACTTTGTTCAAGCGTAAAGTGACTCATTTCGTTCCGCGGATGATACTGACTTTCTGCCAAGATTTCGAGCGGGAAACGGCTGTCAGTGTCAAAATAACCTATGATTTAAAAAAAAAACACTAAATGGCCCACCCTGTACATTTTATTTACAGGGTCACCAGATAAGAACGAAAAGAAAGGACATTTAAGTAAAATAACAACGGTGTGAGATATAAAATATATTCTGGCTTTATTTTGAAGCTAAATGGCTGGCTTGTTAAAGTAGAGTATGGACTTGAAGTAATCGGGTGTTGTCAGGTCACATGATTGCAATGTCCAAATTCAACCATCGCCCATTTGCTCTTTCTAAGGCTTCGCCCTCTATTTCTTCGATTAGGAAACATGTTGACATAGAGTAGTGCTAGAGATTTATCTAATTCTGAGCCAATAAGTCCGCTCTATCGTTTCCATGAACTCCTGTGTGTCGCGGTACCAAGCAGAAAGTCACAGTGTTTAGCCGGGAGATTCCGTTGACGTTCTGTCTTTATAGCTTCACTAGTTTCAACATAAAAATATGCGACACTATGGCTCTTATAGCCGCTTGGCTGTCGGAGTGTATAGTTATCATTTTCTCAGTTCAACCAAGATCTTTAAGCGAAAGCGCCACCTCGTTTATTGCAATCGCTTCTGCTTGGAAACGCTACATTCGTCGGTTAGTTTTAGGGACTTTCGAAGAGATCGCAGAAGACCCCGGCCCCCGTTCCTGCACCTGTTTTTGGCCCATCAGTGTATAGAGAGATCTCTTCGCCGCCATTTGCTGATAGGTCTTCCCAACCCCTCCTATCCGGAATTCGAGTAGAGAACTTCTTTGTGGTAGTCAGGGTTGGTGGCAGATATTCCGACGTTTTGTATCTGTATGATGCTGTCCATTTTGAGAGGATGGACGCGTGCCCATATGGCTTGTCCTTCCACATCTTGACTTCCCTGAGTCTCATTGCGGATATAGCCACTCTGCTACTGCAGAAGATGTCAAGAGGGGTAAGATGGAGTAGGACCTCGAGTGCTGCTGTCGGCGTTGTCCTTATGGCACCCGTGATGCCTAAGTAGGCCGATCTTTGGACTTTCGTCAAGCTAGAAAGAGGGTATTTCTTCTCCAGTGCTTGCCACCAGACTGATGATCCGTAAGTTAAGATGGGTCTTACTACCGCCGTGTATAGCCAGTATAGTGTGTAGAAAGCTACACACGCCTTTTTAATGCACTCCTCGGTGTTCTATTTCCAGTTTAGTTTGGAATCAAGCGTAATACCCAGATACTTAGCCGTCCTTGAGAGCTTGAATTCCACACCGTTAATATGCGGGCTTGTAAACTCTCAAATTCTCCTTTTTTCCTTGAAGAGCGTCAGTTCTGTTTTCTCTGGGTTGACTTTTAAGCCTCGAGTGGCAGTCCAGTTGTTGACCAACCTCAATCCATGATTGAAGCCCTCGCTTAGCATTGATAGAAACTTTCCAAATATCAGGATACCTATGTACATCGTCTGCATATGCAGTGACAGTAATTCCATCTCTACGGCGGCTATGTTGGTTTATTCTTTAACTACGTTGTTCTTCTTCATCATTTCGCACCAATCTGTGACTGGTTAGTGGTCCAAAAGAGTGTTCTCACGCTCAAACTTTTACAAGGTGGTTATAAAGAGAATTTTGATCTCATTGAAGTCCTCCTATTTCTGAAGGCAAACCACATGCTAAAACACTGCTTTAGATATCATTGCTAATCTGATTGATGTTCCATCAACGACCCTATTGTTGACTTGACACCCAATCCCTTCGATTGACTGAACTTATACATAAGTTTTGAAATATTTAGTCATCTACAGTCATTCCAACCCAAACTTACTTACTTGCTTACTACCATCAAGTTTAAGAATTGTAGTTAAAAACAAAGGACTTGCTGAAGGTTTTTGAGCTAAGTAAACAATTTTTAGAAATACTTAAAATTCTGTTCATTCAGTACTTTGATTAGGAAATTTTCCGTACAGACTTTTCATTTTATTTTTGAAGCAAACAATTTTGGCTTGGAACGACTGTATATCCCATTTCAAAATAAGTCATAACAAAATCATAATATCGTGATATGAAATCATACCAAGGAATCTTCAGCTAAATTGTTTTGTTTATTCTAAGCTTCACACTGACTGATTTTGATTCTTCATTCTCCTAATCTGCGGCTCTTTCAACGCGAGTGCACGGATCTTCCCATCCACTTGTTGTTCTACGAATTTTTAGACTTTTCATACGTGTCCGCTTATTGCATGTCTCGGCGCAATTTGAAATTTTTAGAATTCTCATTTATACGTGACTACTGGTTCTCTCATGTCTCAATTTCATTTGGAAACTTATCTTGATTTTAAACAAAGCCGTAATAAAAAGGCAACGAAGCAATGAAGTTGAGTCGAATTAAAAGTGAAACTTATGTCTCTCTGCTTTCCGTACATTTTTATAAATGATTTGAAACTACAGTCACGAGCCACTAACTCTTGCAAAAAATGAGATTGACATGCGAAATATGGGCAGAATTTACTTCAAACATCACACGGTAATGATAGTGACTGCCAATGTTTTGTGCATGCATTTTTGCAGTAAGCATCACGTTAAGTCTAAGCTAACTACGCAGGTGATGAATTCTGATGAATCATGGACAAGAAATTTCATTTGAAACTATGAATCCAAGTAATGAAGAGGAAGCAACAAATACAAATAACATTGACATTCGTGACAAGAGACGATTTAAAACACGAAAACAAAGTTCTCTTTAGCGTCTGAAAAATAGCGTTATAAGATCATCAGAGCGGATGAGCATTATGCATTATTCGTACTATCGTCACGTGGTGTTTGACTTCCAACACAAGCAATATAAAGGCACACCTCGAAATACTGCGTTGTGTTATGCTTGAAAGTGACATGCATCAAAATGCGTGCAGTAAAATTAAAGAACCAGGCTTTATATGTAAGTGGACACATGTGTTCGATGCACGCCTACTCATAGATAGGTTAGGGGTGCTGGCTGAGCCTCACATAGACCGCACAGGTCCATAGTGAAAAACCACATCACTGAATAAACCTAAGAATTAACGTTTAAGTTGTTATTGACGCAAAATGATTTGGAGGCGTGTGCAAATTTGAGTAGTAGACGTAGTTGCAAAGCCGCCACGTCCTTTAGTGAGTTGAAGAAATATTTACCTAACGTTACGTATCTAGTCCTGGCAAGAGCACTCGCAGAGTAGGTGATCTATAGTTTAACTGACCACTGCTTCGCTGCAGTTCCTCCAGACATCGGTGGAAACAAAAATAATGGCGGCGCTACAGTCCGAGGTGGACCTGGGCCTAGCTTCTCAGCAACCACTCGTGTTGTGCGTACTATTGTTCTCTCATGAGTGGAGGGGATCTACAGTTTAATGCCGACTCCGAACGGCGAGATTGAGAAGCTTTTTCTAGACAGTTATACTCTTTGAGCTGTGAAAAAGAAGTTTGGTGTTTTTTCAGGAATCGAACCGACAACATCGAGCGTAGGAGCCGACGCACCTACCCACTACGCCACGGCGCCCACAATGGAAACAATGCTTCCTGATAATGTCGACTAAAATACTACATTGTTTTCTGGGTAGTGAGAGAATTTGTTCCGTTTTGTGGGAATCGAAGTCTTGCTAGAATATCTTTGTCAAATGACTAGATCTATTAGTGTGCCATAAGACACTGGCTTTTTTTGAAAGCGAAGGGTCAAATTCACTAAAGAAGAGCTTTATGGATGCAGTAATGGTTATTGAGTCAACCAGGGCTGAGACATCAAGTTTAGTGAGTTTATCGGCTGTTTCATTCCCTATGATTCCTTCGTACCCTGGAACCCAGATTAGAGAGACCGTATAATGTGTACAAAATTCCTGTAGAGCGTTATAACACGCGTCGGTGCAAACTGTTTTTATGTATAATTATAACGCAATTTACATGTAATAGATCAGCAGTATAGATCAATTTGGTACAATTTCGGGACAAAATAATTTTTTTCTATAATTTACGCCTTTCCACATCACTGGCAAAAAACTTTCTTTCCTGAAAGTGCATAACAGCACTTTACTTTTTCGACATTGAAAGGCTGGGTAAATTCTTTACTGACCTTGATGGAGCGGTGAGAGTTCTCCATCGGAATCCTACACAACCTGACGAGCTAGTCAGAATTCGACCTGTCGCTGAAGAGCTCACCGTGCGGTGCGAACGAATAGTTGGTGTTTTTTCAACTGTCTTTTTTTGGGGGCATTTTCGAGGATTTGATGTAGTGGTCTATTGCGGATTTCGCTGATGTAAAAACACATTCATTGTTGACGAATGACAAAATTAAAGGGTCTCCTTATTTGGGCATGCTTTCTGCGCCTATATTTTACAGATGAGCTGATGCAGGCGCCCAACCAGACCATCTCCAGCAGCTTTGCTTAACTGACTGTGAGCATCATCACCTGCTCTAGAGCAAAATCCTTGAGTTTATAACCTCATTCACAAATTTTGGATGATAAAAGACCAAACTATTACGCTAGTAAATTGACGCTTTTGCTTAGACAAACAATCTTCAGTGTCTTCTTCACCCACATATGTATAGGGTCATTCATTTCGTAGTTTCGAGTTGATAGCTCTTGCATTTGACACCTAGCAAACTCAGCTGTGGGCGCCGTGACGGTATGAGTTCGTGCGTCGACCCATGGGCATTAGACTTTCACAGTCAAGGTTCAAATCCAAGCACAGACAAACAATTTAAAAAAAAAAATTGTTTGCTCCGCCTCTTTCATTACTGACAATGCTCAAACAGTATAACTGTCTAGAAAAAGCGGCATTTAACTGTAGGTCCCCTCCACTTTTGAGAGAACAAGAGCACGCACGACACGAGTGGTTGCTGAGAAGCTAGGCCCAGGTCCACGTCGGACTGTAGCGCCGCAGCATTTAGCATTTGAAGTATCAAAATATTAGTTGAATGCTTGCCATTTACAATAATGGATCGCTTAAAATCGAAAAACGCGTTAAAATTATTCAAACTTACTACAAAAGTGGTAACTTTTCGAACATTACGCGATGATTATTGTCGTCACAATTGACCGACTACGCAAGCAATTGATAAAATTGTGAAGAAATTTGAAGAGAGTGGTAGCATTACTGATGTCGTAAGGACTGTGCTTCCAGACAAAGCGACTGTTTGCTCGAAAGGTGTCATTGGTCCGTATTTCTTCGAAGATGCCAATGGGCGAATTCGGAGCGATATGGTCGAATGATAACCGATTTTTTTTACGGCGATTGAAGATCATGACTTGGACGATATGTGGTTCCAACAAGACGGGGCAACAAGCCACACAACACGACCAATTACGGCTTTATTGCGTGAGAAGTTTCGTGGTCGCGCAATTTCAAGTTTTGGCGACGTCAATTGGCCACAAAGATCATGCGATTTGACACCGTTCGTTTCTTTTCTGTGGGTCTACGCAAAAGACCGTGTTTACGCGAATAATCCCCGAACTATAGACGCATTAAAAACCAACATTACTCAAGTTATGGCCGAGATACCGCCCGAAATGTGCGAAAAAGTGGTTAAAAAATACCGCAAAGAATCGCATGCTGCGAATCTTCCTGAGGCGCCCATTTGAATGATATTGTTTTTCACACTTAATGGCAAAGTCCAAACTTTATAATGGATTAAAATTTTGATCAAAAATGTATCGCTGTGTGTGTTTTTTTTAGCTTTATTTTCGAAATCCAAAAATGATGCTTTGAAATATGTTGCAAAAATGTTTGTGTTGAATAAGAAACCTTCTTAGAGTTTCTTCATTACGGTTGCACCTACAAAAGCTTCAACCTTATTTTTTGGGCTGAAACTTTACCAAAAAATAATTAATCATGTCCTCTACTCTAGCACTAATAACTAATTTTACGACTTCAACTAAATCAAAACTCGCCTCTTAATGTGTCTTAAAATAATCAATAAGACTGTAGGTTAAGCATGTTAGAAATTTTGAATTTATTGGCTCTCTCCCGGCAAGGTCAAAACATCTTGGAATTGCCTCCAATTAATCACTCGCCAAGCCCTCAGCAATGTTCTCAAGATTTTCCTAATTTCTGAAAGCCCCACATAGAGTAGATCTTCTAATCAACTTTAAAGTAGAATCGTTGTACAATTAATTGCATGTTCTTGTGCCCTCTGATGGCAATGTGCTTCCTCATGCTTCCACACCCAACACCAAATCAAAGACAAACAAAAAAACACAAACAACAACCAACCACACACGCATATTCCTCAAACCGAAACGCACACAAAAACTACAAATAAATTTTTCCATCTCGATACATGAGTATCCATTTATCTGATTCCTGTCACGAAAATTCTATTTCTGATGCAGCACCCAAATCAGATCCAAAAATAATGTCAAAGAGGAAGAAAGTGGAACCACCCCGAATGCAGTCAGAAACTTTGCCGAAACTCGAAGCGTCGAGTTCTAACAAACCTCGCCGCTCAGTCAAGGAACGCATTGAATTCTTTGATAGCTCGTCGTCATCCTCAAGCGCATCGTGCCAGACCGAAACAGTGGTATCATCTCAACAAGTTCCGACCTGTTTGCCCAATCATAAATCATTCATCTTGAGGTTTGTAGTGCGCCTTAACGAGTCCTCAGTGTCACATGCGGTGTCGATTGCCTCGCCACAAATGGTGCTTTGCTCACTCGACACATTGACAAGCATGTGTTGACATGAGTGTGTGTGACACTGTGACGCGTTATCATTTCCGGTTCTCATTCCTGACAGTATCGAGCATAGTCTAAGACAAAACCATCAAAAAATTGATTTATATCTAATCACACTTTCTGAACATTTCAGTGGACTTTCGGATAAGTATGATCCGTTCTTGTCAGCCAAGCGACAGCTGGAGGAGCTCTGCTCCCCGTCATCACCCACAGACAGCATCTTCTCTCCAACAAACCTGACACTAGTCTCCAAAACAGCACCTAAACCAACCACACCCATCACACCGAACAAAATGACCACATCCCTGACATCGACCTCGTCACTGACCAATCCTCGACGAGCCTTGACCACTGTTAAGTCCAACTTTCGGCGCACGTCCTCCCTCCGAGCGCCACGTCGGTCGCCACTTCCAATGCCAACGCGTTCGATCTTCTTCCCGACATCTCAGAAGCAACGACCGACCATTCAGCGTGGCCTTTCAGACGAGGGGCCTATTTCTTCGAACTTTCTTAAGCCCGAGGAGTACGATGAAATGCCGGTTCGAGCCGTGTGCGTTAACGACTTCGCCATCACGAACACCCCCAGGGTCATCCGCCGGGACTCAAATGCAGCAGCAAATCGGAGGAATCTGCGGCTGCAATTGCCCACTCCTGGTCAGAGCAGTAAGGAGAACACGCCAACACCACCCGTCGGAACTGGAAATAACAATCTGCTGAAAACCGATTCACTGGCGGTGTTCCTGAAGTATGAAAATGAAGCCAAGGCAGTGGAAAATCCGGTGATCAACACGAAGGAACTCAAGGACAAGAGCAACATTCTCAGCAAACAAAATTCCGCCAAGAGTGTCGCAACGTCAGACGACCAGTTGCGGGCCACAGAGACCCCTTCCAAGACTGACAATTCGAACAGTGGACCGGGCAACTTAAACAACATCAAACTGGAGCCCATAGTCAAGCCGGCATCTGCCAAGCAAAATGCCTCCCCGCAACCGCCTAAGAGGCCAACGCCGCCAACTGTTGTGTCCCCACTAGCCACGAAACCAGTCAATCTGAACCTGATCTTCGACACGCGAGATCGTTTGACTGACGGAGACAGGGACTACATCGATCCAAAGCTGATCAACGTCTGCGACAATCTGCCGATGGAGCTTGGTAACGACCTACCCCTCTCGTCAAATTCATCATCATCAACATCCTCATCGGGAGACGGTGAGAGGAATGATCCCGAGACAGAAAAAATCGATCACGCTGAAAACAGTCCAAATCTCTCATCGTCGACGAACTCAAGTCCCAGTCCGCAGACGTTCAAGAAAGCCTCATCGCCTGCGCCACAACTTAAGGTGACACCGACTGTCAACAGTTGCTCCAACAGTAACCGCAACTCCAGCGGTGACAGTCGTAACCTGAAGCGCAAAATGCGTCTGGGTCGCAACCAGTTTCTCTATGACGCCTCCCCAGAGTGCGAAGCTCTTGAAAACGACGCTGACGACGAACGCAACAACCGGTCGTCCTGTGAGCCAGACATACACCAACTCCACCACAGATCCTTGTTCTCGACAGCAACCACCATATCGACAACATCCACACCAAACATACCGCCATTCTCCCCGTCCACATTCGACGAGTTCGACTTCGAGGAGTTCCTCTCCTCCTTCGACAATGACGACGAACAGTTTCCGTCATTGTTCAAGGACTGCCGGGAATTCCTACTGAACCGCACTACACTCAGTAGCCGCTCCAATACCCAAACTGATAACATGTCATCCTACAGATCGACCAACGGCAACTCGTCCCGCAAGTACGAGCGTGATGTGGAGCAGAACCTGAACTGCGCCGAGAACAAGAAACGAGGTGAGATCTTCATCAGCATTGAGACCGATCAAAATGAGAACGATCCTCATCCGAAGAATGATCCGTTAGTGGCTGCCAATCCGACGGCACAGATCGAGGAGGTGGACGCGAACGACAACAAATTTCGCAAGATCGAGGACACCGACATCGATGTCGACAACGAGGACGATGGTCGTGATGGTCATGAGCAGGAGCGTGGCAATGGTGATGAAGGTGACGATCACCTGCGAAGGAGACGCATCAATTTGCTGAACGATTTTCCAAATGTTAGACTAAACAATGCGAAGAATCTGGTTCAGCAAATGCACGAGGACTTCCGGGAGTTGTACACAAATTCAGCGGCCTACGCTGAAGACCAGTTGAACGGTAACAGTGTAATACCGGTAACCGGAAGCTCACTCTATCCCGTTGATTCAGATGAGATCAGCAGCATTGAGTGTTATCCAGTGCGCAGAGGCGGCAGTGGCAGTGTCAGCGGCCGCGCCAGCAGCGGCTGTGCTGCTGTCCAACCAAAGCACAGCGCAGATTCAGCTTATGGAAGGTAAGTTTGTTATTCCCTTTCTTCCATTTCTCTTTTTTTTTTGTTTTTTGTTTGTGTCCTATAAATAGCACCCCACATCCTCGGCGCAGCTTAGTGAAGAAGGGGGAAATGATTATTATCAGTCGTGGGGTAAAAGTGTGAAGGAAGTTTTCCATATTTAGAAACGCATTCACGAGAAGTTTTTATGTCCCGAATGACGTAAAGGGGGTACTTGTTTATGTCATCACGTCAACCAGACACTTGGTTTTTCGTCGCAGGATGGGAGTGGGAAAGAGTTAGCTCTTTGATGAAACTTAATCGAGATTTATTGAATTGATGGTTGACGAGAGTTTTTTAATGTTGAAATGCTTTTAGAAATCGATTTAGGCTTTGAGATACAAATCTACCGGACCATATAGTTTTTTATTCAAGAGTTTTACGTCTTTCTTATTTAGGTGGTATACTATTTTAACACCTGGTACTTCACGTTATGTGATTCGTTGCGTAGGATTCATCGAAGAGCTGTCCTTTTAAATTAAATCTTAGCTACTTTGGTCAATTAATTAAACTAGATCTGATGAATGTTATCTTAAGTGTCACGAAGATAGCGGCTTTAAAACTTCTCCAGAAGTTAGTGCGTTTCAGTAACATTTCTAATTAGTCAGGTAGCGCTGGTAGCCCCAAGTGCATCTCTGACACGCCCGAGTGGTGCATTTCAAGGAAGATTTGGACTCAATATTTCCAGCAGCCACTATTGTTCTCTCACGATTGGAAAGGACATCTAGATCTCTGCCAGCTCCGAATGTTGAAGTTAGAGAAACTTTTGTTAACAGTTGACAGTACTCCCCAAGCATTGTCAGTAACTTGAGAGAGGTGGTGCCATAAAATGAAAATTTAGTTGACAGGTATAGAACTAATGGACCTTCAGTGTACAAGACGACGGAATTACCAAAACGCCATGGATCCCTCATCATGATGAATATTCAACCGTATAGCTGAAGGTGTTTAAACCAGTTCAACACTGTCTTTACTTCAAATCCAATAGTTCTTCAATGTACATTTACCAAGCCGTTCTTAGGTTTTCTTTTTAGAGTCTCGTACAGAAATCGTACAAACGGTTAGCACTTCTGGTCGCAATTCTGAACAGATGATTTCTATTACCTTTAATCCCTTTTAAATTAAGACTAGGAATTTAACTTGAAGATGCATCTGTGGAACCCACACACACTCGTTTTCAAAGTACTGTCTATAAAAATGGAAAAATGTCTATCACACTGTTTTATCTCCATATACAAAGGTATAGACATGAAAGTTTGGAATTAGGTACTTAAGGCCTAAAAATCATTTCTCATGCAGGCAAATTTAAAAAGTGTGGGCGCCGTGGCGTAGGGGGTAGGTGCGTCGACTCTCACGCTCGAGGTCGTCAGTTCAAATCCCGGAAAAAAACATCAAACATTTTTTCACGGCTCCACCTCTTTCGAGTCACTGACAATGCTCAAAGAGTATAACTGTCTAGAAAAAAGCTTCTCAATCTCGCCGTTCGGAGTCGGCATTAAACTGTAGGTCCCCTCCGCTTGTGGGAGAACAATAGCACGCACAACACGAGTGGTTGCTGAGAAGCTAGGCCCAGGTCCACCTTGGACTGTAGCGCCGCCATTATTATTATTATTATTAAATTTAAAAAGTGGAGCCATTTGAGCCGTTGGTGAAGTTGCCATGGATTTTGAAACAAATACATATATATCAATCGACTGATCTTTTGAGGTTTGAGTTGGAGGTTTACTTAAATGCTTTTTGATCCAAAGTACCGTTTTAAAAATATGGAGCGCCAAAGTTGGTTTTAATGCGTCATCCCCTCTCATTTTAAAACCAAAGCGAAAAAATCAAAAAAAAACTGCTTCAAAGAATACTTTCATTTCGCAAATCGATTCCGATCATTCTGACGTTAATAGTTTTAGACATATTGGCCAAAAACGGTAAAACAACGACAGCGATCTGAAAACGCAGTTTTGAAGACCAATGTAAGCTTTAAGAAATGAAATTAAATTTTCAAAGATTATCACATTCGCACATAAATTCCATGCTGTGATCGACCACTCGATACGATACTCAGTGGTATCTCTTACATTCATTTTAGCCTCTGCAGCAATGTGCACATAGCAGGTAGGAGCAGTGATGCAAGAGATGTTTAGTGTTAGATATATTTGGATATAGACATTCGTGTATGCAGGGTGGGTCAAATACAAGTTCCTTTTTAAAAATGCAATTTCCATGTACTGTGGCTTTATTAGAAAGAACAAACATTCCAATTCCATGTCTTCAATTTCAATAACAAAAAGTCGGTTAACATGGCTCTGTGTGGGCGTTACCGAAACGTTGTTCAAAAATGGTCCAATGATGCCACAACTCCACAATCCGCACCAAACTATCACTCTCTGTGGATGCACTGGCTTCTCGACAATAACGTGCGTGTTTTCCGAGTCCCAGATGCTGTATGAGCTGTACAGTGACATGAGTCTAGCCAGGCGTCTACGGATCAAACGCCTAAGACGGCTAGGCCATGTAGAGCGTATGGACAACTTAGCTCCGGCCCGAAGAGTCTTCGACTCTGAGCCTGTGGGACAACGCAACAGAGGACGTCCACGTACAAGGTGGCGCACACAAGTCGAGGGGGACCTCGGCCGGCTTGGTGTGCGAAACTGAAGACAGCTGGCGAAAGATCGTGCTGGCTGGAGAGGCATGTTGAGTGAGGCCCAGGTCCACCTCGGATTGTAGCGCCCTAAGAAGAAGAACAAGAAGAAGATGCTGAAATTTTGTTTGTTAATGTAGCCGCCGAGATGAACGCCTCGACAGAAAAGATGATTTTTCGTCCAAATCGTTGTCCAATTCAAGCTGCTGTAAGGCCCAAACTGCGAAGCAAGCGATAACAAAGCGGATGGTCGCGCTCCTTCAATTGCTGAGTCAATTGGACCTTGTAAGCGAAAAATCCGAAATCTTTGTGCAGAATTCGAATTCTCCTCAGGCTTGTGCGTGAAATGTTGAGCTTTTGAGGTCGATGGCGAGTTGAAGTTCGTGAATTGAGTCTCACACTCTTGGCCACAGCAACCGCATTCTCATCTGAGTGTTGTCCACTAGCATACCAGTCTCATGAACTTTTTGCACAAACTTGCATACAGCAGTCGCGGTAGGTGCTTCATTTCGGGCAAAACTTCTTTTCAATAAACGCACTGTTTGAGCTACACAGCACTCACTTTAGAAATAAGTTTTCAGTATTTCCCAACGTTGTTCAAGCCTAAAGCAACTCATTTCGTTCTGCGGAGGTATGATACTTACTTTATGTCAAGATTTCGAGCGGGAAACAGCTGTCATAAAAAAAAGAGTAGTAGTGTGACTGTGAGTATGACAATGAACCAACATGGTACTGGTAAATCCACTAGCAGCACCCGAACCTAACCTATCGAGCTCAGGCCCCAAAAACTCGACCAACATTGCTCTATACTTGAGAGCATAGACTATAACGATGTTTCCTTTCTCCTTTCCAAAAGAAATAAGGTCCGATGATGAAGCCATGCCAAAAACCGTACCAAACAGTCAATCTTTGTGAATCCATTGATGCTTGATCTTACACTGGATTGAATTCTCTTCAATAACGACAATTTGACTTTTTAGATAGCCACTGAATCAAAAATGGGCCTCGTCTGAGAATATGAATTTTGGGCCAAAATCCGGATCTGCGGTCAACATTTCAAACGCTCGAACTCAAGGCGTTGTCTATGATCGTCCGGCTTCAATTCTTGCATTAGAACAATTTAATACGGATGTAGGCTCAAATTTAACCCCAAAATAAGCCGGGTTAAATGTCTTCTCTCGAATGCCGATTTCAGTTGATCGGCCCCGAGTCCACATTCCTGTGTCTTCTTCGATACTGGCTGCTACGGCGACTATGGTTTCTTCATCTCGCACAAATCTCAGTCCGGTTGGTTGCTTAAAGTCCAAAAAAGTGCACCCACACTCACGGTGCGACGAATTGCGGTAGTTGGACCTCACGACAAAATTGACGTTGTGTATTTGTAACTGAGCCGGATTTGGAATAATATTTTTCAACAATTTTCTCACGTTCCACAAACATGAAACGATGCATGATGAAATGGCAAATCTTAATAACGCACCGACATTTTTCTTTAATTCACCTATCGAAAACTTCTTTTAATTTATTTCTAATCTCATCTTTGTTTCATTTTCAGTCTCTCCCGGCAGAGTCCAACCACAGACTTAACACCACGCTATCACAGCGCGTCATCAAACCGGGCCAGAACACCAGCAACACCACACGATCAAAACCATCAGTATCAGTTCCAATATCCAACTTCCAATCCATCGCAGTACAAGTATTTCAATTTAAATAAAAATGAAACCCAAAAATATCGTTGTCGTGACTTTAGCATTGGCAGCTCGAGCAGTGGTTCGGACAACTCTCTACCACCGGTCAAACCGAACAAGAACCTCCCAAGTCTCCAGGATCACCAGCTGCACATGAACGAAACCAAACGGACAACGTTCCATCGCAACCCGCTCTCGTCTTCGGTCCTCGAAAACAAAATGAGTCACAGTTCACAAATGAGTGGCATTGGTAGTACCAGCAGCAGTACCAACAATCTAGATCCCTCGTCCACATCACCATCGTCCGCAGTGAGACCATCCAAGTTCTGCCATGAGTGCGGAACTCGATTCCTCCTGGAACAAGCCAAGTTCTGCATGGACTGTGGGGTTAGACGAATAATTTTAAAATGATCTATAACTTTCTTCTCTTCATATTTTTTCCATATAATTGTACACTAACATTGTATGCGTGTATGTGTGAATAGTGTAGAAAATAAACAATTTATATATATGTGTATGCGCACTCATAAATACATAATACAACAACAACAAATAAAAAAATTATCATATTTGCTGATTTGCCTAAAACCAAACCACAATCAATCATCAATCGAAGTTGTGTAGCCGCCCCAAATTTGGGAAAACCAAAAATTAAGTTTAACAGAGTTCCAAGTAGAGTTGACAAGTAAACCCAAGAGATTTCATTAATTTGCCGTGAAATTCAAGAGGCAACAGATTCATTGTTTGTTTTAATGCGTTGTAATTATTTAATTATTAACAAGACTGAGCATACAACTTACTAATAGCAAACAAAATGCGCAATTGAATAAAACATAAAGCAAAAGTAAACATTTTTTTTTTGTTTAGAAGTTGTTTAATCTTAGAAAGCTTTTTCGTAATATTTTTGAATTAATCTCTTAGTTTAATCTCGTAAAGTTGTTCGTTTTTGTTTTTCTATAGAAATATGCAATTCAATATACATTTTGTTTTTCCATTCATGTACCAATATCTACCAACAGACGGCGCTGATTACAAAGTTTAACGTTTAATGCGAGGGCTAGAGAGCGAACAATAAGTGCTAAGTTGACGGACGGGAAACGTAGTTTTTAAGTGAAATCTGAAAGATACATATATATATTTTTTACTTCAACAAACGTCTTATGCAAGCAAGAGACACATTTATACATATATACTAATGATCACAAACAGTCTGCAGCTTCAGTGCTACACGAAATTCATAGGAATGCATTAACCTAAAAAAAAGTTAAGAAAAAAACACATCTTAAGGTATAGACATAAAAATGTTTGCAAACACAAGTTAATTTGTAAAAATATATTTTTTAATTTAAATAAACATTTTTTCAATTTATTTTGTTCTTTAATTTGTGACTGGGAGGCGTTAGTCGAGCGTGAGCTTGATGCTGCGATGGATGCCTTTCATGTACAGTCAGCGTCAGTCATCAGCTGAAAGTTTATCAATTGAATTAAAATGAACAGCAATGAGCGAGCACTGACATGGATACATCAAACTATAGCTCCAAATTCATTCTTTTAAATATACTACATTTTATTTACCATAGAGTCCAACATAAGACAATTAAACTAAGTGTACAGGGTGGGCCAAGTACAAGTTTCTTTTTAAAAATGCAATAAAATTAAAAGAATTATATTTTTTTTCATGTCTTATGGCTTGATTTGTAAGAACACCCAATTCTATTAATTATGAAATACAGCTTCGCAGTAGCGCATTCTGTCACCCCAATTTTTCAAGACCTTGTTGATGGTTTCGGGCTGTAGCTCACGGATTGCTTGAATGACATTTCATTTAAATGCTTGAATCGTTTCCGGATTGTTGGCATAACATTGGTCCTTCACGGCTCCCTACAAAAGAAGTCTAAAGGAGTCAAATTGCAGCTCTGTGGTGGTCAATTGACATCGCCAAGACGACTGATAACACGTTTTAGGAATTTTGTGCGCAAAGATTGATTGTTGTATGGGCTGTGCGGCATGGTGCGCCATCCTGCATCAACCAGAGGTCGTCCAAATCCATGTCTTTGATTTCAGTCGATTAACATGGCTCTGTACTGATCAGTACCGATATCAAACGCAGAATAACTCTTGCCAACCGCTGTTTTTATGGGCTCAAAAGGCAATTGAGTAGTAGAGCCCTCTCTCGGAAGACCAAGTTGACTTTGTATAAGACCTTGATCATCCCAGTCCTGCTGTACGGCGCAGAGGCATGGACAATATTCCAAGTGGATGAACAGTCTTTTGGTCTTTCCGAGAGAAAAGTTCTGCGCGCGATCTTTGGTCCTGTTTGCGTTTATGGCATTTGAAGGAGAAGGTTCAACCACGAACTGTATGGGTTGTACAGCGACATGAGTCTAGCCAGGCGTCTACGGATCCAACGCCTAAGATGGCTAGGCCATGTAGAGCGTATGGACAACTTAGATCCGGCCCGAAGAGTCTTCGACTCTGAGCCTGTGGGACAACGCAACATAGGACGTCCACGTACAAGGTGGCGCACACAAGTCGAGGGGGACCTCGGCCGGCGTGGTGTGCGAAACTGGAGACAGCTGGTGAAAGATCGTGCTGGCTGGAGAGGCATGTTGAGTGAGGCCCAGGTCCACCTCGGACTGTAGCGCCCTAAGAAGAAGAAGAAGAACATGGCTCTGTAACGCCTACTGTTGACCGAAAGATTGTTCTCAGCCTTATTTTCGAAGAAAAATGGTCCGATGATGCGACCACTCCACAATCCGCACCAAACTGTCACTCTCTGTGGATGCATTGGCTTCTCGACAGTAACGTGCGGGTTTATCGAGGCCCAGATGCGGCAATTTTGTTTGTTCACGTAGTCGCCGAGATGAAAATGTGCTTCGTCAGCGTTAGAAAAGATGATTTTTCACCCAAAATCGTTGTCCAATTCAGGCTACTCTAAGGCCCAAACTGCCAAGCGATAACGAAGCGGATGGTCACGCGCCTTCAATTGCTGAGTTAATTGGACCTTGCAAGCGAATAATCCGAGATCTTTTTGCAGAATTCGAATTCTCCTTAGGCTAGTGCGTGAAATGTTGGGCTGTTGAGATCGATGGCAAGTTGATGTTCGTGAATTGAGTCTCACACTCTCGGCCACAGCAACCATATTTATCTGTGCACAGGGTGGGGACCATGAGCGTTATCCACTAGCATACCAGTCTCACGAACTTTTTGCACAAACTTGCGTGCAGCAGTCGTGGTAGATGCTTCAAAACTTATTATGGCACTATTTGGGCTACACAACACTCACTTTGGAAATAAGTTTTCAGTATTTCCCAACGTTGTTCAAGCGACTCATTTCGTTCTGCGGAGATATGATACTGACTTTCTGCCAAATAACCTATGATTTAAAAAAAAAAAACACTAGATGGCCTACCCTGTATATGTTGTAAGCAAATCTGATAGTAAATGCTTAGAAAACTCTATAAATTTTGTACGGGATTCAACGAGATTTGAGACTTTGGCACTTGGCACTGAATTACGTACGGTACATTATAGAAAATAAATAAAAATGTCATAAATCCTAAAACTCTTTTACAGGACAACATTTACTTCATTCCAACCACTCCACTCTCTTCGTTCCCTACTTAATATTATGAACGTATGTATGTAATGTCTAACTGTTAGCAGCGTACTGTCAATAGCTTAACGAAGTAAACAAATCGTTCGAGTTATTGTATTAATCTATCCACTTAGTGTAATTTCAGGTTTTATTTCTGCAACCCAAACTATTCACATACGAGCTTGTTCGTGAAGAATTCGTGTCACTCCAAATGTCTGAAAAACATTCACGAGCATTGAACCTAACAGACAACTGTATCCCCTTTTGTATAAAACTACACTTCAGATCAATCCCAGCAGCTGAATATGCCAAACGGAAAATTTTGATTAATTAGAACTTTTGCTTCATTTTGGAGACTACCCCTTTTCCTTACATTTGATCACAGAAAATTAGTTAGGACAATGCTCCAAGGAAATTTAAGTAGCGGAAAGCTACCCCGCATCTCGAAGACTTCGAAACTGAACCAAAATCCATCATCAAAAGTGAGCATTAAAGCACGCAGCAGTACAAAAAAATCGGTTCTTGGTGTTTCGAATATTTCGGTATCGATAAGGAGTTCCAAGAAAACTACAGACCAGTCGATTACCAAGCCAAACCCTCCATCAGCCAATGTAGATGCTGAAGTAAATACATCTGAAAAAGGTATTCAAGTGGATGAAGTTGAAATAAATGCAACTAGCGGTGAGAGCGGGGACGCCCCAATTGTATTTTTCCCATCGGCTAAAGTTCTTCAGGAAATCGAGAGAGACAATAAATTCAAAAAGCAACAAGAATTAAAGGCGCGGCTGAATGAGACGAGAAAATTTGAAGAGCATTCAGCGAAGCAGGAAATTCAATTGACAAATTTAAAGGAATTCATGGATAGGGGAGCTATAACTCGGAAACGGTTTGTTACTCAATACAAAGTTTTGTAGAATTGTGTAATAATTTTGGAAATCGATTTTTATAGAGCGCCGGTTGATGCTGAGAGCAGTGTGGAGCTTGAGAACTCACTGAAATTTGCCTCTGATAGAACCAAAGCTGCTCTGGAAGCATATGATCGAATAAAACGAAAAGAAGAAGAGCTACTTAAAATGTTTAATAGCATCTAGCTAGCTCTTTGCGAAAGAAAAAAACTACTGTTCTGTAGTGGTTCAAGATGTCCTTGTCATTTAAATAAAAAATTACATATATGTATTTTAACTCTACTATTTTCTACGTTCTTGCTCTTGATCAACATCCTAAGCCATCCGTTTAAAATGCGAAATGAGCGGCCTAACGAACTTGTCAACCTAGGTCAGCTCTCTCTCTCTCCCCCTCCTTCTCTAATGTTTTGAAGCAAGCTGTCCTGTCTTGGATTCTGTCATCTTAGAGAGTGTATTCAAAATAGCAGATATGCTGTGTCATTGAATACATTTTGATTCCTTTTCTTGTTCAACTTAGAGACCAAAAACAGATAGACAAGTTGTCAACGACCGCAGATGATGAGTTATTATTTTCAGGCCTAATTTACTTGGCGAGCATGTTTTACTGATACCAGCACGTCTGCCTTATTTTGCTGGCATTAACTGGCCATCTGTAGCTGAACTATCTACTGTCTGCGATTTACAAAGATTGATTAGTATGTAATAACACATTTCAAACCATTGTGGTCTATTTCAGACGAAGTGTATGGTTATTTAAAAGCACCCGTCGTGATACTGTTAAGTACAATGTGGTAGCCAAAGATAACATCCTCATATGAACGTATAGTCAAGCTGCACCAGAACTTGTGTCGGTATGTAAATATTAACTTTGACATTTATCTACCGAGTTACTTGGGTGAACATGTTTTTTAAACGCCAATTCAGTGCAATTTTCTTTTTTTTCACATAAATCTAGTCACACCAAAACAACGCCGAAGTAGTGATAATAGTCATTCAGTTGTCGTAGGAAATATTGTGGCAAACAAGCACCGTCTGACAAGATCGTTCGTCGTTTGGTGCCGAATTTTGTTGAGGACTAGACACTGGTAGATCTTCGATGCTGTTCATCAACGTCTAAGACGTTCCAATAAAGTGGTTGAAGAGAGAGTGCTGTCGATAACCCAAAAGTATTGTATCGTCATGGCGCTCAGGATTTTAGCGTCAGTGGAACTACCTTGCGGCGCATTTTCAAGGGTGATTTGCATTTGTTTCCATATTAAGTGGAATTGACCCAAAGACCGTCCATGTCGCTTAGAGTACGGCCAAGCCGTCCCATACAGATATACATAAACGATCTCTCACCAGCTGTCTCCTCGTAACGTCACTAGGTATCCCTCGACTTGTGAGCGTCACCTTGTACGTAGACGTTCTCTCTTGAGTAGTTCCACAGGCTCGGAGTCGAAGTCTCTTCGGGCCGGAGCTAAGTTTTCCATACGCTTTACATAACCTAGCGTGTAATCCGTAGACGTCTGGCTAGACTCATGTCGCTGTACAGCTATGGGCTGTACTTTGCAGCACTTTATTTCTTCTTCTTCTTAGGGCGCTACAGTCTGAGGTGGACCTGGGCCTCACTGAACATGCCTCTCCAGCCAGCACCAGATCTTTCGCCAGCTGTCTCCAGTTTCGCACACCAAGCCGGCCGAGGACCCCCTCGACTTGTGTGCGCCACCTTGTACGTGGACGTCCTCTGTTGCGTTGACTCTCAAGTTCAGAGTCGAAGACTCTTCGGGCCGGAGCTAAGTTGTCCATACGCTTTACATGGCCTAGCCATCTTATTCGTTGGATCCGCAGACGCCTGGCTAGACTCATGTCGCTGTACAGCCCATACAGTTCGTGGTTGAATCTTCTCCTCCAAATGCCATCAACGCAAACAGGACCAAAGATCGCGCGCAGAACTTTTCTCTCGGAAAGACCAAAAGACTGTTCATCCACTTGGGATATTGTCCATGCCTCTGCGCCGTAAAACAGGACTGGGATGATAACGATCTTATACAGAGTCAACTTGGTTTTCCGCGAGTGGGCGCTATTACTCAATTGCCTTTTGAGCCCATAAAAGCAGCGGTTGGCAAGAGTTATTCTGTGTTTGATCTCGGTACTGATGTTGTTTGTACTGTTTACTGAGGCCAAGGTAGACGAAGTCCTTAACTACTCCGAAAGTATAACTGCCTATGTTGACGTTCTGGCCAAGTCGTCGATGTTGTGCGTCCTTTCTCCTTTCTTTCTCTCTCGCATATACTCGGTTTTGCCCTGGTTTACCGCCAGACCCATTTTAGCCGCTTCCGTTTCTATGCCAGCAAACGCATCATTGACGGCTCGCTGTGTTCGCCCAATTACGTCAATGTCATCCGCGTAAGCTAGCAGTTGAACAGACTTTTGGAAGATCGTGCCTCTTGTGTTGGTCAGTGAGTTTTTCACGATCTTCTCAAGAACGATGTTAAAGAAATCACTTGAAAGCGCGTCGCCTTATCTAAAACCTTTTTTGGCATTGAAGGTCTCGATGAGTTCGTTACCGACCTTGATGGAGCAGCGAGAGTTCTCCATCGTCATCATGCTCAGTCTGACGAGTTTGGCAGGAATGTCAAAACTAGACATGGCGCTGTATAGCTCGTCTCTATACACGCTGTCATATGCGGCCTTGAAATCGACAAATAGATGGTGTGTGTCAATTTGCATTTCTTGGGTCTTTTCCAGGATCTGCGCAGTGTGAAGATTTGATCGATGGTGGACTTCCCGGGCCTGAAACCGCACTGATAAGGACCTATCAGTTTGGTGACGAATGATTTCAGGCGTTCACACAAAACGGCAGAGAAGATTTTGTAGGCGATGTTAAGGAGACTTATCCCTCGATAGTTGGCGCAGTCAAAGGGGTCCCCTTTCTTGTGGATCGGGCAAACGATACTGAGATTCCACTCATCGGGCATGCTTTCCTCCGACCATATCTTACAGATGAGCTGGTGCATGCGCCCTACCAGATCACCTCCAGCTGCTTTAAACATTTCGGCGGGCAGGCTATCTGCACCAGCAGCTTTATTAGACTTCAGTCTCGATATCGCTATCTGGACTTCGTCTAGGTCGGGGGGACGGTCTTCTCTTCAATCATCGTTGTGTTGAGTGGAACATTCTGCCTGACAGCGGTATTTGTGTCCTCATCGCCGTTCAACAGTCTGCAGAAATGATTTTTCCAAATTCTCAGTATCGACTGCGAATCTACTATTAGTTGTCCATTTTCGTCCGGCAAGCTTCTGTCCGAACTTTATATCCATTCGATAAGAGTTTTACCCTTTGGTAAAACTTTCGGACATCATTCCTGCCATAACACCTCTCCATCTCCTCGATCGCGCGCTTCTCGTGCTCTTTCTTTTTCTTCCTGAGAAGCCGGTTCTCTTCCCTTCTTCTCTGTTCGTAGAGCTCACGAACAGCTCTCGTGGTTCGATGCAGCATTGCCTGGTAGGCTTTTCCATTCTTCGTCTATTGTTAGTGCAGGCGGCGCCGAACTTTCGGAGAGTTTCAGGGAGACTCGATCGGCAAAGTTCCCGGCAGTCTGTTGCGATTGTAGCTTTTCGACGTCAAACCGTGGTTGTCTTCCTCGACTCCGTTGTTCTCTCGATATCCGGGTCCTTACCTTGGCTACAACAAGGAAATGGTCCGAGTCGATGTTGGCGCCTCGGAACGTTCGGACATCAAGAATACTGGAGGAGTGTCTGACGTCGATCGCAACCTGATCAATCTGGTTGACGGTTGAATGATCAGGGGACCGCCAAGTCCCTTTATGGATGTTGAGGTGTGGGAACCGCGTGCTAGCTACAGAGAGGTTTCGCCCCGTAACAAAGTCCACCAGCCTGAGTCCGTTTTCGGACGTGGTGTCGTGCAGGCTGTGTTTACCGATGACTCTAGCAAAGATGTCCTCTGTACCCAACTTAGCGTTAAAATCTCCTAGAACGATCTTGGTGTCGTAGCTGGGGCACTGATCATACGTTCTTTCTAGGAAATCATAGAAGTCATCTTTGCTATAGTCATCTTTGTCCTCCGTTGGGTCGTGGGCGCAGATTAGGCTGATGTTGCCGAATTTAGCCTTGATGCGGATTGTTATAAGGCGCTCGCTTACGTACTTAAAGCTTAAGACTTTTTGCCTAAGTCTGCCTCGAACAACAAATCCACATCCAAATAATCGCTGCCTTCGCTCTCTGTAACAATCGCCGTAATAGATATCGCAGTTTTTCATCCTCTTTTTGCCCGGCCCATCCCATCGCACTTCCTGGACTGCGGTAACGTCAGCTTTATAGCAGTCTAGGGCCTCCGCGAGTTCATCGGCTGCACGTGAAAATCATCGTCTTTTTTTCGTTTGCTAGGGTCGTCAACAGTAAATCCGTCCATATCCGAGGCAGGTTGTTGTTTCTGAACTCGTACGTTTTTTACTTGGTGAGGAAGTTAACCCCACTCACAACCTCCAACTGGGAGGACAGGTCCATTTGCCCCCGGACAAAAGGGTCCGGAAGGATGTCGGTAGCATCCTGTGAGCGCCGCCGTTGGCCCTAAAAGAAGGACTCATCCGTTGCCATCTCTATTCCAGGGTCCCGACCTTACCATGGAAACCAGGTAGCTCCTGCTGACTGGAGTTGTGGATGCCGCCGTTGGGCAATAAGCTGACCAGCTCCTCCGCCCCCATCCTAAAAAGAGTGATGAGCCCTGGTAGACTCACACTCCCCCTCTCTCGTTTGCAGCCGCCCAGACGTCCCACGGGGGTTGGTTAGCCCATCTTCTGTCGAGGGTACTCGGCTCCCGGATTTCAACACGGGGAGGTGAGAGTAGGAGTTCGTTAATAAAGGCTAGGTGCAGACGCTTGTATCTGCATGGTTCGCGTATTAACGCTTCGAAATCGACAGCACCTCTTCAGTTTGCTTAAATGTCTAAAACATTTTAATTCACTAAAGAATATAAATTTTCCTTTTCGAATCAATCACATGGGGTCCTCTTGAGAGCAAGCTTAGTAAGCATTTACTTGCCATCCCTGCGTTTGGCCTATGTCGAACAGTGGTATTTTGCGCATAGTAAAGTTGCAGGAGTTACTTACATATCAAACCTACGTCCAATGGAGGAACTGGACCTGATCTATAACTGTTTTCCATATATGGCGGTCCCGGGCACGCTGCTTCTAGTCGTCTAGACCAAACTATCTTGCGGCTGCGATGACATTAAGCCGGAGGTTCGGTCTCCCCCTCCTTCTCGAATCAGGAGGCTCAGATTCGAAGATCCTCTTGGCTGGAACATTGTTGTCCATGCGCTCGAAATGGCCGAACCAATGTAGTCGACGGATACGGACTACGTCCACGTCTTAAAGATTTTGCGGTTATCCATTCTCCCCCATTCTCCTTTCTCGAGGATAGGACCACATTTCCGAAGTACAATTTCTAATTTAAAGAAAAATCGAAACGAACCCCTGGAAGGGTTTTCTCCAAGAACACAGACACCACTTAACTACTGCTTCCTTAATAATATGAATAACTTTAAATGTATGGCGTCCACTGCACATCGCGCATCAACCTCGCGTTGATTAGAACTCAATGAAAGGCAGGTTTGTAATGCTTTTGTTCGAACTTCCTTCAGAATGGTAACGAGCTTAACATCTAAGAGAAATGTCGCCAATAATTGAATAGTTGCAAAGACACACACGCAGCTTCAGTAGAAATCATCAGGAAGAACCGAAATCAATGGACCAAATACAGAAACAAACATTTATTTTTCTCCATTTTTAAAATTTTATTAAATCAACTGCCTTATAAATACTTAAATGTACTCTAATACCCTCCATGTGGTCCCGGTGGCGGCGGCTGATGTGTTGGCGGCGGGAACAACGGCTGCTGCATAAGATGCGGAGGTGGGAACATAGCATACGGGTTCACAACCATACCAGGATGTGGTCCAGGCTGTCGATGTGGCATACCTCGTGCAGGGGGTCTGTAGAAACGTGGTGGTGGCCTGTATTGAGGGTATTGAGACTGTTGCGGGTTGCTGTAGTGTTGAGGGTAGTTCGAATGCCAACTGTTGCCGGCGATCCTATAGCTATTTGGGAAATGCGGCATCCTCGCTCCATCATAGCCGCCACGGTAAGGCCTTGAGCCTGAGGATGTGGGTGCATCTGTAGGGCGGGACCTCTTTGCTGCTTCGTCGGTACCTTCCATGGGACGGTTTCTATTCCTAACCGTTCGCCTAGCGGAACGTTCTTCTTCATCGTCGGAATAGTCCAGATACCTTTCTGGGGGTTCGACATCGTATTCCCAGCTGGCGTCGGATCCTCGGTCTTTCATCAGATTCGCCAGAATCACAAACTGTGTATGTTGGGTTCTTGGGGCGACGTACACTATTTGGCCTACTTCTATACCCTTTGCTTTGACGTCTTTGTTTGAGTTGAATCGGACGCAGTACAGTGGATCAGAAACTTGTCCAAGTACATCAAAGACTTCGCCCAAAACTTTCTTTCCCTTGTCCAAGAAGAGAACTGTCTCCAAGTCCAAGGGGACTGTTCCAGGCAGGGAGTTGACAATCACCAACTGTTCAACGATTGATTGAATCTTACCAAGTTCAGTGCACTCCTCTTCAGGTACGGTGATTTGTAGCTCGTGGATTGGAGGAAGGTCATCTAAGTGGAATTCGCCCTTTACTCTCGGCGATCGTGAACTCCGTACGGTTTCTTCTTCATCGTCGTCTACGTGCACTGCACTCAGTAGATCTACATCGATCGGTTCATTGTCTTCTTCTTCATCGTCGGAAGACGAAGATGACTCGG
The DNA here is from genome assembly GCA_930367185.1 of Myathropa florea. Taxonomy (NCBI): domain Eukaryota; kingdom Metazoa; phylum Arthropoda; class Insecta; order Diptera; family Syrphidae; genus Myathropa; species Myathropa florea. The sequence continues at coordinate 108,137,391 of OV884002.1, forward strand.
TATCAGAGTCAATTTCGACGACTCGGTTTTGATAATTCTGCATTGAGGGAACCTCGCAGACATCTGAGTCGTTCCCAGAATCATATTCCGCCAGAAGAGATAATCCGCCTGATGGACCTGATGTGACGGCCTTAACAACTTCTTGCTGTTTTTGAGCTTCAGGCGGCGGCTCTGAGATATCAATTACTTCAGTATCGACACTAGCAACACTTTCAGTCACTGATTCGCTGCTTGCTTTAACTGTCTCATTTGGCTGCTGTGCTTCCTGATTCGACTGAGAAACTGCCTCTGATGCAACTGTGGCCACAGCGGCACTTTGTGGTTCTTCCATAATAATATTTTCAGTCACCATTTCACTGCTCGATTCAACGGGTGCAGTGGTTTCATTTGGCTGCTCTGCATTCTGATTTGACTGAGAAACTGGCTCTGATGGTACTGGCGCACTCTGTAGTTCTTCCATAACAACATCCTTGGAGACGTTAGCATCCGCCTCTGTAGTTGATTGAACAGTATCTCCAGTTTCCATGGGTTCCTCAGTCTTCTGCAGAATAGGCACAGATTCTGAACCATCGTGCGATTGAACTGAAGCACTGTTTCCTTGGCTTATCTCAGATGCAGCAGAAGCTGCAGTTCCTTTTTCCGTTTGAATGGAATCATTCTCAAGTGATTCATTTTTATTTTCGGACACGTTGTCGACAGCGGCGGGAACAACTTCTGCAGTTTCAGTGGACATCTGGGTAGGATCCTCACTAGAAACTTTAGACTGTTCTATACTTTCATCACTTTTTTGGACATTTTGTACACTTTGAACAGGTAGATCTTCAGTTTGAATATTGTCGACTGTAAAGGAAATACACCAGTTAGAAAACATACTGAAAAACCTTGTCAATTGGTTGTCCTTACCGTTTGAAACGCATATGGGAACAGTGGGTGCGCATTTCTGCTTATTTTCTTCATCTTTTGAATTGGATTCAGGCGAAACCACCGTCACAACTTCTTTAGTTGGGGACGAAGTTTCCATTTGAACACGTTTCTAAAAAGGACCACTAAAATTAATAAATGCAGACCTCTTTCAAATAAGGAACTTCACGAAAATGCTTGACTCGTGTTTTTAAAATCCACTCAATTCACAAATGTCAAACAAACACATGAGATTGACCAGAAATCAACTATGTAGCTGATTTCTGAGATTGACAACACGTGCTTGCCAAGTTTATCTGACGTTTGTTTATCCGAAGTTATTTGATGGAGGTATGTTTTATATTGAATACAAAATGACAACCGACGTCATTCAGTTCGTAGTACATGACTAGGAACTAATTCGTTTGGGATTTTGATACTTTTGGCAAATAGATTTTTATTTGAAATGGAAATTATATGCACATAGATTTATAAAGGATAGTTTAAAGAAATGGTTTTTCGCTGTCAAAAGGTGTTCTACCGTTGAGAAATTTACTTTATTCTCCAAAAAATTACACTCTGTCTTCAGATGGGAGTAGTTTCTTTGGCGAAATATGGACGCATTCTCTGTTGGACGGTACAGCCTAAAAAGAAGACAGGGTGAATTTTTACTAAGTCCCTTTTTTGCATAAAATTGACGGTGAACGGGGTTTTCAGTGCTTGTTTGTTCAACGTCGGCACCAGCAGCTCCAGTTAACAAAAGTTATCCAGTACGCATCCCCTATATATATTATTCAGAATCTGTGTATGAAAGGAGTTACAAGGCTGAGTCGAAATGGAAACGACGTTGGATGAGGATGTTTAAAGTCAACGGCAGCCCTCAGAGCTGGAGCCAAAAATAAGACAGCATGACGAAAAGTTATCAAAAGGTCTTTAGCTTTCAAAACATGAGAATTCGTATCAAGAAGTTTAGGAACAGTGTCACATCGAAGGGTGGAAGCTATTTGTGAGCTCTAAGAGGAGAATATAGAGACCCGGGGCGGCATCTAAGAAATAGAAAGGCTATGCAAAGTTGAAACGTCAAAGTGGTCGATGTGATCTACCCCGACTTTGCTGTTAAACCTACAAATAACTTCAGTGCAAGAAAGAAACTATTATTAGACAATTTAAAGAAAAACAATAAATTACAAGAGAATTCAATAAAATGCAATTTTTTTATTTTAAACAAAACACCACCTCCTCTCTTTTCTTTTTCACATAACTTAAACATAAGAATTCATAGGAAGCACAGGGTTGCCTTCTTTATTTTATTTTTCTCTAACACTATGAAGCACTGTTTCTTTGAACACAAGAGACAATTTGAATATAGAGCCCCCTGTGGAAACACCAAACCTCATTTTTGATGAATCGTCTAAAGACATGTAATCGTATACGAATGGTAATTTCAAAAGGAATGTCAAAGTTGGTGTTGATAACGATTGGGGTGAAAAGGAGCCGCTTAAAACTATACAAGATGTAGATTGACGAATTTCTTACTACGGCAGATCCTGGAAAAGATCAAAGAAATACAGAAATGACACACACCACCTATTCGTCGATTTCAAGACCTCATATGACAGAGTGTTTAGTGACGAGCCATACAGGGCCATGTCTAGTTTTTAGATTCCTGCCAAACTTGTCAGACTGAGTAAGATGACGATGCAGAACTCTCCGTCTAGGTCGGTAACGGACTCACTGGGACCTTCAATGCCAAAAAGGTTTTAGACAAAGCGACGCGATGTCATGTGACTTTTTCAACATCGTTCTTGAGAAGATTATGCAAAACTCACTGACCAACAGTAGGGACATGATCTTCTAGAAGTGCGTACAAATGACAACATACGCGGATGACATTGACGTGATTGGTCAAACTCAACGAGCCATCAATGAGACGTTTTCTGGCATTGAAATGAAAGCGGCAAAAGGCTATGGCGGTAAACGACGGCAAAACGAAGTACAGTACTCCCCGGATAAGAGCAACCCCTTTAATAGTTAAACCTTTTTAATAGCAACAAATTATATTAGGTTAAGATTTATACCCAAATCGCAACAGTGCGTTCGGTCGCTCGGACTTTGACAGGGATTGGTACGCGTTTTATCGAATTTACAAGAATCTTATGTCAAAGCACGAGCACCCAGTTTTCCAAATCGAAATAGAACTCGCGCGTTTGACAAGTAAAATACACTCCTCGAAGCTATCCACTTTCTAAAATACATTTTACAAGAAAAAATGCAATTAGTATAGATAAGATCCCTGCAAAAAATGATTTCCTTACACAAATAATTGCCTTTGCCCGCCAAAAGTAAAAACACAAATGAATAAAAAAAATGTTTTTTTTTTATGTCAAAAAGCCGGAGTGAGTAGAGAGTAGCTCTACTCTAAACTTTCTGCTCGGACTTACGATATTACGGTCAACGCCCGACCGCGCTATTCCGACTTGACTAATGATTTACGTGTATTCTACAGAAAATGTCAAAGCCCGACCACGGTAGATATTACCAACGCTTTCCTATGCAAGTGCATCCGCTTTGTAACAACCCGGTTTTAAGCAACCCCCTCTTATTATCAAATAAAAATCTGAACAAAAATTCAGCTTTGCCTGGTATTTTACTCTTTTATAAGCACATTGAATTTTGTGTGTATCCAATTGCAACGGTTTCACCTGAGTGTGTCGCTGGGATTGTAAAAGATGGAGTCGTTGGGGATGAAGAAGTATTGAAATTGGTCTGTTCTCAACAGAAGAAGAGTTTGACGAGCTACTAAATTGCGATGATGAATTTGAATGTTTCGAATGTTTAACCGATCAAGAAATTCGTTATAATGTAGTTTCATTTGAAGAATGTTCAGTAACGGGTGGTGGAGATTTGAAGATGGAAATTGCAGTAGTCGAGAATGTGGTCGAAATTCCTTCAAGGAAAGATGCATTTAAAGCTCATACAACTTCAGTAACGTACCTGGATGGAAATAACCATACTATCAGAACTCTAGATGAAATAGAGGATCATTTTTTGGAAACTATTGAAAAATCAATGATTCAAAGGAAAATTTCAGATTTTTTCATTAAATGTACATATTAAAAGTTTTATTTATACTTGAATTTTATAACATTTTTGTTTTTTTAAATCTGAGATACGTGCATATTGTCATATGCAATATTTTTGTGTTTTATGTTTTTTTTTGCATTAATAAATAAAAAAACGGGAAGACTTTCCAATAGGCCTACACGCAAAAAAATCCTTTCTTGCGCCAAATTAGCTGCAAAACACGAATCTGTAATTCAATTTTCTAGAAAACTGATATTAACAAAGTTATTAATAATAAAAGTTGAAATAAGCAATTTTTAAAATGCCTTTTTTATATTTATATAAAATACATACAAATATTCGTACTTCTGGTGTTTTTTGATTAATTTAACATTATCTCCTTCATATGAAACTAAAGTTATATTCAGAAAATGTAAATAAATAACGAAATAATGCATTTTAATTTGTTTATAACTTTTTCAAGGGCACTCTGTATTTGCACCTAAAAGTATGCCACATTTTTTTATACACGATACGATTTCTTTCTTTCTTTGCGTGTATGCCTATTGGAAAGTAGAGCTGAAAAAAAACTTCTAACTAAATCTAATTATTACATTTCATTACAGTCAAAATCGCTTACAACGACATCGGTTATAATGACGTATCGGTTATAACGACCAAATTCTTAGGTCCCAGCTGAATAACAAATCGTTTACAACGACATTGCTTACAACGACATATCGCTTACTAAGTCAGATTTTTTATTTTTTTTAGTTAAAATATTGATTATAACGACTAAAATCGACGCATTTCTTCTGGAACGGTAAACTGATCTGACGTATGATATACGCACCATCTTCGTAAGAATAATGTTGAAAAAATCGCCTTAGAGTGCGTCGTCGCCTTGTCTAAACCCTTTTTTCACGTCAAAGGTCTCGGCGAAGTCTTAATCGACCTTGATGAGGCAACGGCCATTCACCACCGTCATCCTACAAAGACGAACGAGTTTTGCAGGAATGCTAAGATTAGACAATGCACTGTATAACATATTTTTTCTCAGAAATGGTAAGTCTGGCATGGTTTTGACCATGACGAGGTGTCCTTAATGCTCGTGCGAGGTGGGCAATAAGTACACTTTCTGCCCGCGCAGTGTACTTATTGCCCACCTCCCATGGGCATCAAGGTCACCTCGCAGAAAGTGTACTTATTGCCATAATGTTTTGACCATAACAAGATTTGTTGAGGCATTCATTACGAACATTTTAACCCAAAAATTTTAATTCTAGGCCTACTAGTTTCCGAGAAAATAAAAATAAACCGAAACAAGAGGTTTAAAAAATGGAGAAACAAAAGGAACACAATAGATCTATTGCGGTCACAGTGCTATGTGACTCAGTTTTAGTCATTCACCATTCTCTTCAATTCAATTCAATTCAGTGTCACAGGTTTGAGGTTTTCATTCGCAGTGGCAGTGGTGAGCATTGGATTTTCCGAAGTGGCCTTATATTTGAATTGGTAATGATTCGGAGGGCAATAGAGGTGCAAACTTATAAAAAGACATATAATTATAAACTTAAACGTATGACATTGACTTAAAATCAAAAAAAATGCTGATTAAAACACACCACCTGCTCGTCGATTTCAAGGCGACATATGTTAGTGCTTTACGGAGCCGAATGCTGGACGATAAGCAAAATGACAGAGCTGATTCTTTGTTCCTTCGAAAGAAAAATTTTGCGTCGGATATATGATCCTATCTGCGAGTAAGGTGAATGGAAGAGAAGGCATAACCAAGAACTCTATAGGCTGTACCAAGATGTGGGAAGGCAAAAATACGTCGACAGCACTGTCTCGGTCACATCGAGCGCATGGACAACAACGCTCCAGTTAAGAGGGTCTTCGAATCCGAGCCTCCTGGTTCGAGAAGGAGAGGACCTCCGGTACAAAGAGCAAGTCATCCCGGACGTAAGACAGCTTGGTATTGATGACTGGAACCAGCGAGCCCATGACCGTCAACGATGGAAGGCAGCGATAGCTCAGTCTCAGTCCCTCCATGGGTCGTAGGCCTGCTAAGTAAGTAAGTAAGTAAGTACTTAACCAACCAACGCCAGTTGGTCCAGTCGTCAGAGAGGAGCTAATTGGGAATCATTTGGATAGAGTGCAAGAAAATTATACATTTACGGCCCAAAACGAAACTATGGGTACAAAATGCAAGGGTTCTAAATGGTCCTTCATTAAGGGCTTCCTATCTTTAAATTAAAATAAAACAAAGTGTGTGCGAGATATCATCGACATTTTTTATTAATTTGAAAGGCCTGTTGATGCCATTATGCAATATGGAATATAAAATCGTTCATATGTCTGGTTGACTCGCATCCGAAATATCCGATTCTCTATGACTCTGGCGCATAAATCAGGCTGAATTGGACCAATGGCATAGGTTGTGTTGGCTTTAAGTTCCCCTGTGGTTTCTGCCTCACTCAAAAAAATTCAGAAACAACTTCAGAAAACCCCGCAAGAAAAAGTAGAGCGAAGTCAAATCACACGATCGGTTCACAAATCGGAGGCCAGTTCACATCACCTGCACGTGAGATAGCCATGGCCTCGAATTGCTCGTGCAGAATTTTCACTCTGGCGTGAGCTCTTTGGCACGTAGCGCCGTCTTGTTGAAACCACATATCGTTGGTGTCCATATCAACCAAATCAGGTCAAAAGACGTTGATAACTATCGATCTATAGCGCTCGTCGTGGCTCGCTTGACCAATGTCGTTCTCAAAAAAGTATGGACCGAAGAGGCCGCCAATCCAAAATTCCCTCGAAACAGTGATTTTTTCGGGATGCATTAGACGCGCTTGGATCTCATGTGGATTGGTATCGGATTTCTTCCACCATTCTTCCAGAAATGGGGCTCATCGCTGAAGATGATTTTTTGATGAAAATTATAGTCAGTTTCCAACTGCTCCAGAGTCCATTCAGCAAACATACGTCGTTGTCTATGGTCTTATCGTTTACCTCCAGCTCCTATGTCAGTTGAATTTTGTACGGGTGCAGGCCCAAGTTACGACGCAAAATTCACCAAATTGTGGCCTGTGAAAGACCGAGTTCTTGTGAGCGACGCGAAATCGACTGCCTCAGATTCTCCTGCACACTCTCACGGACATCAGCGATGTTTTCGACAGATCTTGCGTTTTGTCGACGTACGTGCTGGTTTATCGTTTCCTGAACCAGATGAATCAATCTGATCCACCACGCTACGAATAGTCCTCTCGGTCGGACGATTATGGCGACCGTAAAATGGGCAAAGCGCGCGGGACGATGCATGAACAGAACACACAAGTGGAATCGTGGTTCTACGTTGGTCGGATAACGTCAGACATCCGAAAGCATCATATCGCGGTGACAACCATTGAAAGCGATATTCTTAACCAAGTCAGCGATATTCTTCTTGATCCACCCACGGAGAATATATGTATTCCAACAATCGAAAATAATCGAACGCTTTACAGATTCCAACCATCAGCGCTTAGGCAAACTCCTCCCGGATATCGAACTGAGGGACACAATAATATGATATAATAATGGCGGCGCTACAGCCCGAGGTGAACCTGGGCCTAGTTTCTCATCAACCACTCGTGTTGTGCGTGCTACTGTTCTGTCACGAACGGAGGGGACCTACAGTTTAATGCCGACTCCGAACGGCGAGATTAGACAGTCTAGACAGTTATACTCTTTGAGCATTGTCAGTGATTCGAAGGAGGTGGAGCCGTGAAAAAATGTTTGATGTTTTTTTTCGAGATTCGAACCGACGACCTCGAACGTAGGAGTCGACGCACCTACCCACTACGCCACGGCGCCCACTGAGGGACACAAAGCCATCCCAACAACTTCGTGGACTTAGCGAGTTCCAAAATGGCCGAAGAACTCCTCAAATCTATTTGGTTGCAGCGGCTCCCATCCATCACATGCGATCCATAATATGAGTCAGCACGGACATTTTGCTCAAATTGGCAGAAATAGCTGATAAGATGGCTGAGGTGAACGAAACACCATTTCGGCATTCTCCACCCGATTACGGCAACGAATTCAAACGCAAGATAGAAGAATTAACTAAAATCGAGTCAGGCCATCGACCGAAGAAGGCGCAGTAGATGTCGCTCTCGTTACTGAAGGGACAGGAAGATCATAGCACTTCTGCGAGTAAACTCGGAGACGATGTGGATGTAGTCAGGAAGGCAAAAATCCGTCGACTGCACTGGCTCGGCCACATCGAGCGCATGGACAACAACGCTCCAGCCAAGAGGGTCTTCGGAACAGAGCCTCCTGGTTCAAGAAGGACAGGAAGACCGAATCTCTGGTCTCGGTCTATGTCATCGTAGACGCAAGACAGCTTGGTCTAGACAACTGGAAGCAGCGTGCCCGGGATCGTCAAGAATGGAAAACAGCTAAATTTAGCAAACGTTCCGGCGCTTAGTTGCTCGAATCAAACAGACTGGAACCACAGGAGATCATGCAGGGCTTGGCCGCCAACAGACTGGTCGTTCGGTCGAGAATATCGCGGCTATGGCTGCCAATGTCATTGAGAACAAAGAAACGTCAACTAGACGAGGGGCCACTCAATTTGGCGCGGACCCTACAGCGATTTCTTACTGCCGGATTTGGATGAGCTGTGCTTGATGAACATGTGGCTTCAACAAGACGGTGCAACCGCACACACACTACAAGCCACAATGGATCTTATGAAGAAAGCGTTTCCTTGTCGCGTAATCTCCCGTTTTGGCGATTTGACACGGCCAGCAAGATCGCCCGATTTAACAATCCCAGACTTCTTTCTTTGGGGCTACTTAAAATCGCAGGTTTATGTCAACAAGCCGCAAACAATCGCAGCTCTTAAGGAGAATATTCGATAGGAGTACAAACAGTTATCACCCAAAATCTTGTGGAAAGTCATGGAAAATGCTATAAAACGTAAGTAAGTTCTTCATTGTTAGCCTGCTCAGTAAAAGAACAATCTACGCGAACATGGGTGACAAGCTCGTGAAAGCCATTGCCTCTAGAGGCACACCGCAGGGAGGGGTAATTTCACCCCTGCTCTGGGTTCTTGTCATCAACGAAGTCTTAGAAAAGCTCTAATACTCGGGAGTGACGGTAGTTGCTTATGCAGACGACGTAGTGTTCATAGCTAGAGGCAAATTCCTCCCGACCATAAGTGAAGTACTTGAGGGCGCTATAAGCATACTAGCTAGATGAGCAAAAACTGCGGACTGGGTGTTAACCCAGGTAAGACCGAATTGGTTCTCTTCTCCAATAAAAGAGTCATACCGCAATTCAGGCTGCCAGCTATCGAGGGATCCACACTGACGCTATCCGACAGTGCTAGATATCTAGGTATCATTCTTGACAGAAAACTAAATTGGAAACTTAGTGTCTCTGAAAGGGTCAAAAAGGCAACATGCGCTTTTTATATATGCGCAAAAATTGTCGGTAAAAAATGGGGACCAAGCCCCAAGACCATCCTATGCATCCTTACATATGGCAGCGTAGTCTGGTGGCAGGCAGCATTGAAAGCCATTAATCTTAAGGCATTGACGAAAATACAGAGACTTGCGTGTATGGTAGTTACTGGCGCAATCAGCTCTACCCCAACAGCTGGACTGGAAACGATCCTACACATGCTACCGCTTGACATTCATATGCAGGCAATCACCGCTAAAAGTGCTCTGAGAATCAGTCAATCTTGCAACTGGCGCTCAGGTACCACTGGACATGCAAGTATTCTTAACAAACTTGCAGTATCAGAAGTCGAGAGCGAACAGGCTCCCATTCCTCGACTTCGAGAGACCCTTCAAATGCCAATACCCCACCAGAGAGGAGTGGGCGTCCAATGAACCCATCAACAACTCGTCAATAAAGGTGTATACCGACGGGTCAAAGATGGAACCAGGCACAGGCGCGGGCATTTTCTCCAACGAGCTAAACTTGCACTGCTCAATCAGACTCCCTGATTATGTCCTGGCGGTCAAAGAAGCGGCCAAAACGATATCAATGATGGCGATACCACCAGCTGATATTACCATTTTCATTGACAGTCAGGCGGCCATGAAAGCTATATCCGCAATAGAAGTCAAGTCCAAGCTAGTCGCGAAGATCTAAAGGCTCTTGGCTCACAGCACTCGATCAATCTGTGCTAGGTCCAGGACATAGGGACATAACCGGCAATGAGATAGCTGTTTAACTTGCCAGAACAGGGTCAGTGACCGACGCGTCACAAGCAATTCAGGGTATTAAACCGCCACTCTCAGGGCTGAGGAATAAGCTGGATACAATGATCATTGAAATGGCAAACAGTAGATGGCGCGGTCTGTCTACATGTGCGACTACTAAAGCATTATGGCCCAGATACGACCGAGCAAAAACCGACAAGATCCTTCAGTGCGACAAAGAGTTGCTAACGATGGTGGTTGGAGCTCTCACTGGCCATAATCATCTTAGAAACCATACCATGAAAATGGGACTCTCCAACAACAACATTTGTAGAGGCTGTGGTGACGAGGAAGAACGTGAGGATACTCCTCACTACCTCTGTCACTGCCCTAGTCTTTGTCAGTTGCGTCATAGAACACTGGGAGAATTCTTCTTCCAAGACTTACATGAAATCTCAAGTATACCTCTTAGATCTCTTTACAGGTTTATAAGGAAATCGGGATGGCTCCGGCGCAACGAAGGACCATGACGACAAGGGTTAAAAGGGGATACTATCCTCCAATTGGGCATCACAATGGGTCCCTAAGCACCTAAGTGAGACGTGGCTTAAGCCCGTCTACCCACATACCTACCTATCTACTCGTAAGTTCTTCACAACACTGACCTTCCACTACACCAATCCCTCTTTGGCAACAAATTCTCCCACCAAATCTGACTGGATGTCTGACAAACAAACGCTAGACGGTCCTCGCATATTTGAACTGTTCAATCAAAGACAGTTGAGGGAGTAGGGCTAGGTGACTACTCTAAGGACATCAACATCAGTATATCCCTCCATCTTCTGGAATATTGTATCGTTTTCTAGGCTGAGACAATGGCAACAAAAGAGGTTCTGCCTCAGCTTAAGAACACAGTGATATCCATCCAAGGAAGGACCTAACCATATGTTCGAATGGTCGAGCAGGAATCAAGTCCGTGACTTCAGTCACTTCCTATTCTAAGACGTCGTTCTCTTGACGAGATAGCTGAGACCTCATGTGGCTGTCGGGACACATAACAAGGAATTGCGAAGTCGATGAGCTCGTCAGGAACGGTCTTCTCACATTTACCTTGCGGAGAACTACCGCTCATGCGTAGATGTAGATGGTCCATTACAAAACAGACATGGCCTGAACTTAATTCTAAGCGTTCTTTCTGTCTAATCAGAATGAACAGGTTATCTCTCAGGACTCTCATCGCTGTCATTACGTACCTAGTCAGCAGGAGTGATTTTTCCAAATTCTCGACTGCGACTGCACGACCTTTAAAAGTCCTAGAAGCTCCAACGACTGAAGTACCGCAGATAAAATATTTAAATTCAGTCCCTCCAAACTAGGCCAACATAAACCTGCTCTTCCCTAACTTCACATTTGTTTCAAAAACCCAAAACAAAGCACCCCACAAGCATCTTAACCCGAACTTGAAATACTCGCTGCAGGAAACTTAAAACAATACCCCCCTACGACCCAAGCAAATGAAGCCTACAAATGTATACAACCCTTCGGTCATGCTCTTACACCGTCAACTGCTTGCTTGTATTCCCACAAGCTCTACCTCAACCAAAACGTTTCCCACGAAACAGCTCTTATTACGAGGAAATTGCGTTCAACAAGCGTCATTACATCCAATTTAAATGCATGTCAACAAATTACCCACGTTCTGAGCAACAAATGAAAGCTTTTTGCTTCAATTCAGCTAAACATTCGAATTGCTGAATTTGACATCGTTCTGTCAACCGCTTGTTGCTCGCGTAACTCAACGTGCCAAAAGTTGCGACATGCGCGGTCTTCGAAGTTTCTGGTCGTCAGCCGTCGAACTGCAACCAGTTTCGCTGCTCGTTCAATACAGGAGTGCCATCAGTGAACGGATGGATTCAACGTTGTCTTTTTTTTGTTTTCTTGGATTATTGAAGTGCAAGGGGGGATAAAACAACAACTGGGCAGGGGGAGACGAAGAAATGCATGTTAAATGCAATTCTGTAGTCATTGACAGAGCATACACCTTTCAACTGGACTTGAGGCTTGAGGGTTTGGTTTGTGTGGATGGAAATTAAATTCCGTGTGGGGGTGAAATTTGAGAACATAAAAAGGAAATCCTGTTGCGTGAGTCAAGGCGTTGTGGATGAAGTAATCAGTGACATCATGAAGTCAAATAGGATTCCATTTTTACGGAATACATGCTTTTTATGGGGAAAGTTACAAAAAGGACTCATTAACGATTTTTTTTTCGACGTGCGATACAAATTAATTTTAAGTCATTTTGGCGATTGAATCGCTAAAAGTTGGCGAATCCGCCGGTGTGGATGAAATCCGGCCAGAAATGCTTAAGGCTATGGGTAAAGAGGGAGTTTTATGGCTCTCTCGTGTCATTAAGGTGGCTTGGGAACGCGGTGAAACACCTGATGATTGGCAGACTGGGGTGATTGTCCCTCTTTTCAAAAAGGGGGACAAGAAAGAGTGCTCCAACTACAGGGGCATATCTCTCCCAGGTAAAGTCTACGCTAAGGTGTTGGAGGCGCGTTCTAGAGCTATGGTCGAATCCAGGATGGGAGATGAACAGTGCGGTTTTCGTTCCGGCAGAAGTACAACCGACCAGCTTTTCACTCTAAGAATGGTACTTGAGAAGGCTTGGGAGTACGCCAAACCGATCTACAGTTGTTTTGTAGATTTGGAAAAGGCATACGACCGAGTTCCTCGAGGTAAACTCTGGAGTGTTCTGCAGGAGTATGGGATTGATGGTTCTTTGTTGAGGGCCATTCAGTCTCTATACACAAACTGTAGTGGCTGTGTTCGGGTTAACGGTAGTAAATCAACACCTTTCACCGTTTGCGTTGAACTTCGCCAAGGGTGCGTTTTGTCACCTCTCCTTTTCATTATATATATGGACTGGATGTTACAGCGCAGTCGAGGCGAGGAATGTTTCACATTGGGAGAGTTGAGGGTAAGTCATCTTCTTTTTGCAGATGACTTAGTCATCCTCACATCCTCCCAGATAGAACTCCAGAGCGCGCTAGATAGGTTTGTGGCCGTATGTGCTGATGCTGTGATGAGAGTTAACGTGGACAAATTCGAGGTTATGGTTATTTCCAGAACTCCTGTTCAATGCACTCTACATGTTAGTGGAGTCCCATTGAAACAGGTGGAGAAGTTCAAGTATCTCGGGGTCTTCTTCACGAGTGATGGGAGGAATAATGCTGAGCTTTCCTGTAGGATTGGTCAAGCTGGGTCAATTTTGAAACAGCTTGGTCGATCTGTAATCAGGAAGGCCCAGCTTGGTGTCAAAGCCAAGTTAGCGGTTTTTAACGCAGTATTTGTTCCAACTCTCACCTATGGTCATGAAATTTGGGTAATGACCGAAAGAATAAGATCGCGAATACAAGCTGCCGAGATGAGATTTCTTCGTGCTGTTGTGGGAATTACTCGCCGGGATAGGGTGAGAAACTCGGCAGTGTGCGAGGAACTCAATGTTGGGCAGCTGCTTCTTCGAACGAAAAGGGCTGTACTTCGTTGGTTTGGTCACGTGGCACGAATGTCCCCATCATCACGACTTCCGAGGCGTGCCTTGAATGCGATTCCATCAGGTAGGCGACCGCTTGGCAGACCTAGGGTGAGATGGTTGGACCAAGTCCAAACACTCGCCTGGTTGCGATTGAGAATATCTCCTGATGAGTTCAAGTCGATGGCGGAGGATCGAGTGGCCTGGAGATCTCTCGTGCATGCATTGCCCCCGCGACCCCTTTAGTGGAACATGCGGGTCATTGAAAATGAGATGAGATGAGAATTTTAACGTCCTAGGTATCAATTTAGGAGAATCGGAAATGAGTATTTTATTGGACATGGATAACTTTTCAGAAGATATCGACCCAACGTCAACGATTTCATAGATTTATGGCGTCAAAACTGGGTTGCGAATTATCGTCGCTCTTATTCAACCAGGTTTTAGACCTACTCGTAGTAATGCGAAAAGCATCTGTGAAAAACAGAGACATATCCTGGGGCATGGCTGGGAGCCATCAAGACCTGGACTATGCGGATGATATCTGCCTACTGTCCCACAAATATACTCATATAATTTCCAAAATAGAGGCAGTTAGTCACTTTGCAGCACAAGCGGACCTAAAAATAAACGTCTTCGACTCTGAGCCTGTAGGACAACGCAACAGAGGACGTCCACGTACAAGGTGGCGCACGACGGGGACCTCGGCCGGCTTGGTGTGCGAAACTGGAGACTGCTGGCAAAAGATCGTGCTGGCTGGAGAGGCATTTTGAGTGAGGCCCAGGTCCACCTCGGACTGTAGCGCCCCAAGAAGAAGAAGAAGAAGAAGAGGAAGAAGAAGAAAAGATAATGGGCATCAACAACAACGTTTCGCACAACTTTCAGATCTGCCGCTAACGTGGAAGTTCTTACCTTAGCAGCAGCTCAGCAGCTGATATACGAAATCGAATATCAACGGGTCACGTTGATGGACAAAGTGTGGAGCTTATCTCGCACGAAGCTGAACATTTTTGAATCAAACGTGAAATCAGTTTTCCCGCACGGTCGCACACGTTTCGTAACACCGTGCGAAGCACAAGCACACAACACAGATGAATCAGAAATGGCGTTGCAATTGACTGCTATTTTAAATCAGTCTCAGACAATTTGGTAATGACGAGGTCTACTTTGTCTTTGATGGGGCCACAGTCCGGGGTGAATGTGGGCAACAAATCTCTGCCAGCAAGTTGTCTTCAGTAACGCACGTCAAGTTTGTTAGAGATCTCCAAAACCCAACTGCCTTGTACTCCACTTGCATGGAGTTTTTGTTTGCATGACAATGCACCGTTCCTAAAGATAAATACCTCCCTAAAGTAAAAAAGATTATCAAAAATGTGAACAATCGCCTTTATAACACCAGAGACGGGTAAAAATATGAGAACAAATCGCATTATCCTAGAGGTCTCACCTTCTGTAGTGTAGTGTAATCAAACAATTTCTTCAACAACACGATGGTTTCGTTGACAAATGATTAATAAAGGGTGGTCCAACCATAATGCACGATGTTAATTGTGAGTCACACCTTAACGTCAAGTTCTTTTGTCCAACTTTATTTGACATTTCTTTGTTTCAGTGTTTGACAAATTCAACCATGGAGAGGTACACAATTGGGCAGCGCTTTAAGATTGTTGAAGCCTTTTTCGAAAATGGGCGTTCAAATGAAAATGCATTTCGTGCACTTCGTGATTTTTTTTGGTCAGCATAATCGACCATCGTGGGCGCCGTGGCGTTGTGGGTAGGTGAGTCGACTCCTACGCTCGAGGTCGTCGGTTCGAATCTCGAAAAAAACATCAAATATTTTTTCACTGCTTCACCTCTTTCGAGTCACTGACAATGCTCAAAGAGTATAACTGTCTAGAAAAAGCTTCTCAATCCCGCCGTTCGGAGTCGGCATTAATTCGTAGGTCCCCTACACTCGTGAGAGAATATAGAGAATATAAAAGCACGCCCAAAACGAGTGGTTGCTGAGAAGCTAGGCCCAGGTCCACCTCGGACTGTAGCGCCGCCATTATTATTATTATTAAGTCCAGTGCTGATGTATAGGGCAGAAGCACGGACCCTAACCAAAGCGAATGAGGGGGTTCGCGAGCCTCTCTAGGTAGTACAACATTTCGCTAGCTGTCTTCACCTGCGCGCCCTAATTGGTTGAGGTCATTCTCAATTTATGTGGAGAAATTCAGACAAAAGTCTTTTGGGGCGAGGATGGACAATTTATAGTAGAGTCGCAGTCGATATTGAGAATTTGGGATACTATTTTTGTGCAAATAATTGCCAGGTCCTCCCCGGACTATAGCGTCACAAGTAGAAGAAGGTCTTAGAGTCATTTTTGAAAAGGAGACGTGAACACGGCTGAAGCCTCCTATATCTCCGTCATCTTTTTTAGAGCATAATTTCACAATACCTTAATATCGACGTGCATCAACTTGCCGTAAACTTTAGGACCACATATCGCTGTCTGCATAGAAACCAGCCTTCCAGCGTCATATTTTATCATGAAATTTCTGCAAAGCTTTCAGTAATGGATCCAGCGAGACCTTTGTATGCGAAACTAAGTTTTGGGATGGGACTGTCATATTTTTTCTTTAATATCGCTCAACATCGTCCTTGAGAAGGTCATTCCAAACTCATGCTTAAGCCACGATCATCCAGCAGTTCACCCGACTACGACATAATATTGTTACTACGCTACTGTTTGGACGAATAAAGCGAAGCGCCAATGAACCAATACCTGGTATAGGAAGGAAAGCAGCGAAAATGCGTCAGCAGTAAGCCACTGAAAAGAGTACGGCGCCAATGACTTGGCTAAAATATCCAAAAGGATATAATAAAATAATAAAAGGTAAATAATTTGGCCTTCGACGCTCCTGTAGAACACCGCAATAATGGACGCCCACGATAGTAAACATAAGTTAAGAAGGACCTCAGCCAACTTGACGTACATAATTGGAGGCCGCTAAATAAAGATCGTGCCAGCTAGAGTAGCTTGTTGATTTAGGCACAGGTCGAACTGTAGTGCTAGTTGAAAAAGGCCTACAACTGTTCAAGCGTCTAATTACCGAAGACTCTAATGAATCCCTTTGTCATCCACACATAAGACATTAATCTGTATTCATCAACAAATTTAGCTTATTCAACTGATTCAAAAATGTTAACCGTTTGACCACGATATTCGACTGACCTTGACTTATTGTGTTCAAAACTATTTGCCAAATGAGTTAACATTTATTGGCAAGACTATCTTTAAGACAGAATCCCAAATAAGGGCATCAGAATTTTAAAATCTATTGACGCTCCTCAATTTTTAGTGAAGAAGCCAAGTTTTGCAGGTATTCGTTCCAAAAGTGCTCCAAAAAGTGTTCGAAAATTGGTTTTGAGGAGGTCCTTCGACTTCTTATTGTGTTGAGATGAATAAGTGTCTGTGCTGGGAATTGAACCTAGACTGATAGTCTATTGAGCAGGAGTACATATTTCGATCAAGTTATATCGCCAATTAATTGGCTTTGCGCCGCAAAATGGACAACATTGACAACATCTTTTCGAAGTCTAAATCCAAATCCCCTTTCATCTTCATAAGCACCTTTCACTTATCTCCATTCACTAGCGTCTTTGGACCACGTTTCTCCTTGTAAGACACTCAAGTGAATATCCTTCGTCAGAGAAAGGCATTGATACCCGTACAAATGGCACCACCAGTTGTTCATACTCATGCCTTCTTCAATTATGAGAAAGACCATCTATCAAACTCTTCTCCTTCTCCAGCACCAAAGCCTCCGTCGTCATGTTGCACTTGGGACATTCTCCGAGTCGTCTACACCCCACCGTACGAGGATGTTCGAACTAGAAGTCCTCTCCAGCAAATGTTGAGTGCAACTGCCATCAACCACCAACCACCAACCACGAACCACCAACCACCAACCATCATCCACCGTTCCTCCCCGCACACATCAGCAGAACACTCACAACAGTTGTCTTACTGTTGCTCATCGCGCAAACAGTTAGTTTGGTAACGGTGCTCAAGGCAGGTGGTACCATTTTATTATTTCGCTTAGTGGAAGTCGCTCTTAGTTTTCCTCCGCGTGTAGTTGACGAGAAAACGCAGTTTTCTCCTTTTTCCTCGTTTCTCCTTTCCTTTTTGCTTTTCTATTGCGTTGTTTTTGTTGTTTTCCTTCTTGAATTTAACCTCTACGCTTCCGCCGTTGTGCTCGTGTATGCACGTCGTTGCGCCAGCAATTAGCCGGTTTCCATTCGTCGTCGCGTCGTCTGTGATTACGGCGAGAGAAGTTTTGCGTTCTTGTTTTTCTTCAATTTCCTTCTGTCAAACGACTACCAAGGCTATAATCTCATTTTGCGGTGAACGCGAACGCGAACGAACGAAAGATAAACAAAATCGGAAGTCACGGGAATGCGAATGCGAAACGTGGGTGCGTGCTAGGGACGCCTTGGCTTACAACTTGTTGATTCACGGATACTCGCTGCAAAAGTTTGCCTCGAGACGGATATCCTTTTGGACTTTTCATTTTGTTCGTTTTGTTTTTCGATTTCCCGTTTCGTATTCCGTTGTCCTTTGTGTGTGCTGCTGTGAGAGATGGAAAGTGACAACTATGTAGTGAATCTACTGGACGCTGATGACGGGTAAGCTATGACGAGCTTGTGTTTGGTTTAGTTCAGGGATTTGAGCGTGAGTCGGTTAGGAGTCTCTTGGATTTTGTGACTTAAACTGTGATTTAGACTGCAGAGATCTTTATACCAGAATTTGGAGGTTAGCTGTCAAAGTGTGTGACGAAAACTCAGTTGAAGTTTGATCAAAATGACAGCTGTCAAATTGTGAAACGAAAGTTTAGTTGAAATTTGCTTAGAATGACAGCTGTCAAATTGTGAAACGAAAGTTTAGTTAAAATTTGATCAGAGTGACAAAATGACAGCTGTCAAAAGTTTGAAACGGAAATTCTGTAAGAACTCGATCAGAATGACACGCTTCTGACGGCAGCACGCAATAATAACCGGATGTTGTTCAGTCTTTGCAATAATTCTTGAGTGAAACAAGTCAAGACAAGTGGCAATGACATTACTTATGTTCTTAACGTTACTTCAAACCCAAGGCGAGTGGGAATATTTACCTTATTAAAATTTAGCAATAACAAGCGAGATTTATTGGCTAATTCAACACGAACTTTGTTGGAGTGGTAATTTGCTAGCTTTTAATTAAGTTTCGTGGCCCTGGTCCAGTTCTGAATAAAGACGACAGGTTGAACTGAAAGTGGCGGCTTAGCCCGGCTTTGTTCCATTGCCTGACAAGCTTACCTAAAGAACACATCCTCATGTCGGCGTCCCTGTTTAAAGAGGATTTTTAACATCTCTCTCTCAGCATTTGACAGCTTACATGGGCAAATGATACTTGAAAGGGAATGGACAAGATCTTGTACAGGGTGACCAAATAAGAACGATACGAAAAGAAATTCAAATAAAATAACAATGGTGTAAAATATAAAATTGATCCTAGCTCTAATTTGAAGTTGCATTCATGCCATTTTGTACTGAAAAGCAGATTATTCAAATCGCCATCTCGATTTCACTGGCACTGTTCTTCAAACAGTCGGTCCAATTTCTAATGACTTGGTCCAATATGTCTGGGTTTAATCCGGTAATGGCGTCTCGAATGTTAGCCTTGAACTCGTCCAAACTGGTTGGCTAGTTATTGTGGGTTTGTCATAGCTCGAGAGGAAAAAATCGAGTGGTGTCAAGTCGCATGATGTGGGCGGCCAATTGATGAACGTTCGCCGTGAGACGACCCAGCCGCCAAATTTCTCCTTTACAACTTCGAGCGTTGCGTTGCTTTGCGTCGCTTGTATGGCATGTGGCGCCGTGTCCAATAATACAACAACACACACCATAACACGGGTATATTGATATTTTCGACCTCTGGCCACAGAAAGTCGGTCCATACCTGAAATCACGGCAATGGTGTCGCTTTCCTCATTTGGAAAGAAATAAGGTCCGGTAACGCGGCCGTGCCATATCACCAACCGCGCCAGACAAATAACCTTTGGCGATGCATTGAGACGTGGTCGAAGACTTCTGGCTTCTGTTCACTCCAACAGTGGGAATTTCGCTTGTTGAAATAGCTGATGAGGCCAAAATCATCCTAAGAGATGATTTTTTGTCCAAAATCCGGATCTCCGTCCGACATTTCCAGCACCCAATTAGCGAACTCACGGGGTTGTCTATGGTCGTCCGGCTTGGACTCCTCTTGCGCATAGGTGAAAGTAATCTATTCCAGAGGATTCCCTCTGAGAGAATGAGAGATGGTTCTAGTAACTGCATTTCTTCCTCTGATAGTAGGTACTTGCCCAGATATCTTTTTCTTTTGTGGGCTATTACCTCACAGAACCCCAGTACATGTTCTGGAATTTCATTAAATTCTCCACTGGATCTGCAGAGACCCGTATGTTTTCTTAGGTGCTCCCTGAGCCTGCAGTGCCCTGTTAGGAAGCTTGTTAGCATACAAAGGTTGCATTCTGATGCATACTTCAATCTTCTCTCTCTTTCGGTTGTACTGCCCTAGAAGTTTCTTCGCCTGCTTCATGCCATGAGCTTTGTTCCAGTTTTCTGTCTGGATTGTCTGTCTGAATTCTTCTCTGAGGACATGGCCTCCTACAGCGCAGAATGGTTCGGGGCCTGTGAAGGGTTCGGATGCTCCTTTCCTTGCAGGGAGTGGGCCATTTCTTTGCCTTCGATCCCCGTATGGCCAGGTCTTCAGCAGAGTTTTACTTGGTTTCTCCTACTCAGCTCTTCAAGCTGCTATGGGCATTCCCACACGCGCTTAGATGTGATCAAGTAGGAGTCTAGTGCCATTACAGCAGCTCTACTGTCTAACATTATTGCTATGTCGCGGTTGGTATTGTTCTTGCCGAGATTGATTTGAACGCAACTGTCTATGGCATAGATTCCTGCTGGAAAGATGCTGGTACGTTTGCCCATGGGTTCGAAGTACTTTGTCTTGGGTCCAAATACTCCTGCCTCGGTTCCTTCATCAGTTCTAGAGTATTCTCTAGAACGAAAGATGGTTCTAGTGACTGGTGCCTCACAGAACCTCCTTCTGATAATCCTAGTTTCTTTAGGTGCTCCCTGAGCCTGCAGTGCCCTATTAAGAAGCTTATTAGGTTAGGTTACACAGTCAGACTACCACCACTGATCGACCACTTCAGTGATAGTGCCGTTAATTTGATCCCCACAAGAATATGGTGACTGGACCAGATTTGAAAAACCGGATAAGAGCGTATTAACTTTGCTTTCACTGGGATTCGAACCTGGGACCCCTCCAAGTTACGGCAGGCAGTTAAGAAACCGCGCCATCAGTCAAGCTTGTTCGGTAACGAACGTTGTTCTTGCTCATTTTGATACATGCTTCAAACCTCTTTCGGTAATTAGGTTAGGTTAGGT
Organism: Myathropa florea; assembly: GCA_930367185.1. Classification (NCBI taxonomy): domain Eukaryota; kingdom Metazoa; phylum Arthropoda; class Insecta; order Diptera; family Syrphidae; genus Myathropa; species Myathropa florea. Next base: position 108,158,568 of record OV884002.1, read on the forward strand.
TTAGGAAGGGAAGTGTGATGGATAAACATCACTTCCACTCGGAGGCCATTGTGAATTAACCGATCCTATCAGGTGCTGGCTGAAACCACCCCGTGCTCTTTATGAATTTTAGAAAATCCGATATATCTGCATTCGCTAAGTCCGCAGTCTCTGTGAAGAATCTTTGACCCAGCGAACCTAGGCGCCGATTCTGGAGAGCTTGGCAGTGGCAAAGCAGATGTTGGATCGTCACGATCTCTTTCTCATCGCCGCAGCTCCTGCAGAGATCACGGAATTCCGCATTCCATTTCCAGAGCATTGTTCCGACGGCTCAGCGCCCTGTGATCACTTCGACGAGCGTACGAATCGAGTTTAGGTCTAACGTCAGAAGCTTCTTTGTTTTGCCGATGTTAAGCTCTGGCAACGTTGATCTTATCGTATGACCTTCATTTCTTTCAAGACAAGACGAGTTGGCTTCTTTTTGTATTATGTCGTTTAGTGGTTCAGTGGCCGCAATAACGTTTCTGCCTCACTGATACTCATTTCAGACTCTCGTTCAGCCAATTCGTCTGCTCTCCAATTTCTTATGATTTAGCTGTGGCCCGGGACCCAGCGGAGCTTGGCCTTGTGGTGACTGATGGAGTGATTGAGTCGCGGCAGTTCATAACAGTCGGGATCCTACTGACTTCAATGCAGCGTGTCTGTCTACAAAGATGGTGATATCCGTTGGTGGGATATCGGTTACTTGTTGGCAGCTTTTCCTATTGCTAGAATCTCTGCTTGGAAGACACTGCACGCATTAAGGGGTCTAAATGATTCCTGTTTATGCACAAAGTCCGAGTAGAATCCGGCCCCAGTACCTGTGTCCATTTTTGATCTATCGGTAAACTGACCCTAATTTTCATAAAAAAAAATCATCTTCAGCAATGAGGCCCATTTCTGGATGAATGGGTACGTCAACAAACAAAATACCAATCCACATGAGACCCAAGAGCTTCCAATGCATCCCGAATAAATAACTGTTTCGTGTGGATCTTGGGCTTGTCCATTTTTGATCCGTCGGTGAAGAGGGCAATCTCAAGGTCGTTGATAACGGCATTCGATAGCAACTTGTCCCTATCGGGGGATAGAATTGGTATTTTGAGGGAGAAGTCGGCATCGAGTGTATCTTCGAGGTGTTGTTTAACTCGCTCAGGATTAATTTTTGCTATTAGTCGTATCTTAGCTAAAGTAGGTAATACGTTAATACCTCTTCAATTTTCATTTTTAGGAAGCTTTGCAATCATTCTCTTCTTCCACTTAGCAGGAATGCTAGTAGCGTCGTAGGTTCCGCCTGTAAGTAGAAGTAGAAGCTCAGCTGAAATATTTGGCTCTGCTCTTAAGAGCTTAGTGGTGATGCCGTCAAGACTCACCGCCTTGTTGCCGCTCAATGTTTTGATGGCGGAAATTGTTTCATTTCAACTGAGAGTGGTGCGAATTTGGGCAATTCTTACATCAGACAGCTCAGACTGGTTTCGATGCATATTACTGGCGAATACATGGTTCAGAACCGTAGTAAAATGTTCCTTCCAGCTTACGAGCTGTTCCTCATCCGAACTAAGCACAGAACCGTTCAGACTATTCATTGGGTGATGATTAGGGATGCGACCACCAGTCAGCTCTTTAGTGACCCTGTAAATGGTATCGCTGTCACACTTCTTTGGAATAACAGAGTCGCCCTATATTAGGTCTTTGGAGATAAGGCAATGTCTGGAAAGCAGCAAGGATAGCATCAAGATGCATCGCAGCTCCAATTCATTAGCGGTTGGTTTCAAAAAACAAACATTAATTTTATCATAAAGCTGTTATTGTCCTTATATTTCGAAAATAATGCTTCTTCCGTTTCTACAAACTAAAGGCCCAACTATAATAGGCATGAGCACGCATGAGCTAATGTCACATTTAAACGAAATGTTTCGTCATGCTTACACAAAACACATGCATGGCCGTAATGAACACATGCGCGCATGACCATCTGTCAGAATTTCTTCCCGTGTTTTGTTTCATCATCATCATCATTTTTAGTGACCCGCATGTTTCACTAAAGGGGTCGCAGGGGCAATGCATGAACGAGAGATCTCCAGGCCACTCGATCCTCCGCCATCGAATCGAACTCATCAGGAGCTACGCCCAAGCGCAACCAGGCGAGTTTTTGAACCTGGTCCAACCATCTCGTCCTGGGTCTGCCAAGCAGTCGCCTACCTGATAGAATCGCATTCAAGGCACGCCTCGGAAGTCGTGATGATGGGGACATTCGTGCCTCGTGACCGAACCATCGAAGTACAGCCCTTTCCGTACGAAGAAGCAGCTGCCCAACGTTGAGTTCCTCGCGCACTGCCGTGTTTCTCACCCCACTGCCGTGTTTTGTTTCATTCAATTGTAAAATTTCCTATCCTGCTAAATTAGGATTTCTGTGTTCCTGTGTGCCATCTGTCAAATCCGCATATGCGCGGTGCGGTTCAGAGCGCACTAGCTCATGCTTAACGAAGTATTTGTTTGCTTGTGTGCCACTTGTTGAATTCGCACATGCTTAACGAAATGTTTCGAATTGTTCGTGAGCTTCTTTATAGTCAGTATTATGGGGATGCGTATAATCGCGCCTTTGACATTAGCTCATGCGCGCTCATGCCCATTATAGTTGGGCCTTAAGTTCAAATGTCTGACAGAGTACCTAAATGTGACAAGACGTTCATTTCAACACGATGACAGATGCCAGATTGTGACAAACAAGAGTATGAATTAAAAGTCAACCTCCGAAATAGCTTCTTTCGAATTTTCCTTCGGAAACCACGAAATTTGTCAAAAATCCCACTTATCACATCCCAGATTCTTACACATTCCTTAAAAACTACTGCCAAAACAAACAAATTAATTAACGTCACTGATTGCACCTCAGTGTACGCATGTCAGATGTCATAATCCGCAGTAGAACAGATCACAGGTCATAAAAGAGGCTCCTAATTCGCATCAAACACGCTCTTATATATTCACATTTTTTATATTAGTCATCCACGACACGAAAGAAACAACAATCTACGTCAGATCATACCACTCCGGCCGACTGTCATTATCAACTGCAATTAGTTTTAATTTGTGTTTTGACAATTATATCTGTCCGAACTCTATCAGTCATTGTTTCAATTGAAATTGGAAGTATCGCATGAGTAATTTGCATGAAATCAAACAGCAAACAAGCGGGTGTCGTGTCAATTTAAATGCGCCTGCAACATGGAACATTCGGATCGGCGCCATGACACTTTGAGTATGCAAACAAGACCGCGAATTGTCACTGTCAATGGGAGCACCGTCAGGGTGGTGGCAATGTACACTTGTCTGCGTTGGCCTTTCCGGGGTAATTTAAATAAATTGAAATAGATTTGCAATAAATTAATTTGTGCCTTGTCTCGCTGAAATTAATCACTTTGACAGCAATGTCAGATTGCAGTTGAAATTTGTTTGCATGGGTGGGAGGGACTGTGTTGATGGAGAGAACAAGATGAGTCGAAGAAATGTTTTGGGGGGGGGGTATTTTTCCAAATTTCAAAGCAAAGGATACGTGCGGAAAGAGAAGGAGACTTACCAATCCCAGAACTTGAACATACTCGTACGAGTGTTGCGGAAACGAAGATCCGATAAGGCAATCTTCGATTTCTGGAAAGACGAATATATGGCTGTCCTTCAAATACCGTGGTGGAAAAAAGTGTTCACACAGTCATTTTCGAAGAAAACTGCACGAGTGCGATTTGTTCTCCGTTTTTTAGAAGACGTTGACAGTAAGTTGACAGTGGTTGCCTTTTAGTGGTGCAAATTGGTCTGAACCAACCTCATTCGGATGTTTTTCCACTAAAGTGTGATTCAGGCGAGTGGTTATCCTTCTTATCCTTATCCTTCTCCTTGGGGAGCATTCCTTCGTCTGTGCGTCCCCTTGCTTCAGCTGGTGGCATGACGTTCGATAAAGCCCGAACCGAAGCCTGCAAGGACGATCAAGGGGACATCGTAGTAGAATCACAGTCGATGGATATGGAAGAACCACTTCTGCAGACTGTATAACGGCGACGAAGAACCGAATTCCGCTGTCAGGCAGATTGAACCATTCAACCCGAATGAAAGGGACGATGTAGATCAACAATTCCGTCCCCCCGATCTGGACGAAGTGAAGATAGCTATATCTAAACTAAAGTCCAACAAAGCTGCTGGAGCTGACGGCCTAGCGGCTGAGCTTTTCAAAGCAGCAGGCGATGACTTGGTAAGGAGCATGCACCAACTCATCTTTAAAATATGGTCGGAAGAAAGCATGCCCGATGAATGGAACCTCATTGTTTGCCCGATCCACAAAAAAGGAGACCCTCTAAAATGCGCCAACTATAGAGGCATCAGTCTTCTAAACATTGCTTATAAGATCCTATCTGCCGTGTTGTGTGAACGCCTAAAGCCATTCGTCAACAACCTGGTCGGTCCATACCAGTGTGGCTTTAGGCCTGGAAAATCCACCATCGACCAAATAATCACGTTGCGGCAGATCTTGGAAAAAACCCAGGAGCAGCAAATCGATACCCACCACCTTTTCATCGATTTTAAGGCCGCGTATGACAGCATCTATAGAGACGAGCTATACAGAGCAATGTCTAGTTTTGGCATCCCTACCAAACTCGTCCGTTTGTGTAGGATGACGATGGAGAATGCACGCTGCTCCATCAGGGTCGGTAAAGACCTAACCGAGACCTTTGATGTCAAAAAAGGATTCAGACAAGGCGACGCGTGGAATTGTGCAAAACTCGCACGCCAACACCAGAGGCACAATCTTTCAGAAGTCCGTCCAACTACTCGCATATGCCGACGATATTGACATAATCGGAAGAACACAGCGTGATGTCAATGGCACTTTTGTGAGTATTGCGACGGAGGCCGCGAAGATGGGTTTAACGGTTAATGAGGGCAAGACCAAGTATATGCTGTCAACCAGAAAGGACACCCAACACCGACGTCTCGGACAGAACGTCACAGCAGACAGATGTAACTGTGTAGTCAAAGACTTTGTCTACCTAGGAACCGCTATCAACTCAGACAATGACACCAGCGCTGCAATCAAACGAAAAATAACTCTTGCTAATCGCTGCTTCTTTGGGCTAAGAAAGCAATTGATAAAGAAAGCCCTCTCTCGAACAACCAAAGTAACCCTGTACAAGACCCTAATCGTCCCAGTCCTGCTGTATGGTGCAGAAGCATGGACTTTGTCAAAAGCGGATGAGGTTGCTCTTGGTTGCTTCGAAAGGAAAATTCTTCGGGTGATTTTCGGTCCCGTCTGCATAGAGGGTGAGTGGAGGAGAAGATACAACAACGAACTGTACGGGCTGTTCAGCGATATTGACTTAGCCAGAAGGATGAAGATCCAACGATTGAGATGGCTAGGTCATATAGAGCGAATGGAAACCAATGCTCCGACCCGGAAAGTCTTCGAATCCACCCCCGAGGGACGGCGCAGTAGAGGAAGATCGCGACTGGACGGGGACCTCAACCAACTATGCGTGTGAAACTGGAGGCAGCTAGCTAAAGATCGAGCTGGCTGGAGACGCTTGTTGGTTGAGGCCCAGTTCCACCCCGGACTGTAGCGCCACCTTAAGTAAGTAAGTAAGTAAGGTGGCATGACACTTTCTATTACTTTTAAAACGACTCTCCCGAGGCTGCCATACTCGAGATATTTTGCTCATTTCTTTGCTGCACATTCAGCTCAACCTGATTCATGCCGTAGTTTAGGATTATTTACTTTCCCTTCATCAGCTTAAGAACTCCTCATTGACTGATTAAGAACTCCTCACCTTGCTACTCGGGTTTGTCGGCTTTAATAATTTTCCAGTTGTCCATACGGATTCTGAATTCTGGCCTTTCAACAGCCTACAAATTTGAGCCACGTCGCTAGGACCCGGAGGCATCCATGCCCTTGCCGTAGGTCTTATTGGGATCATTGTCCAGTGATACACCACCAGTCGAGTGTAAGGCCATAGATTCTTAAGCTTTGGTAATGGGTGGTCCAACCATAATGCACGATGTTAATTGTGTTAATTAACGTCAATTTTTTTTTGCCCAACTTAATTTGACATTTCTTTGTTTCAGTGTTTGACAACTTCAACCATGGAGAGGTACACAATTGAGCAGAGCATTAAGATTGTTGAAGCCTTTTACGAAAATGCATTTCATGCACTTCGTGATTTTTTTGGTCAGCATAATCCACCAAATGGAATAACCGATGGAATAACACATCTTGAAAATATTAATAGGACTGAAGTGACAGATGGCAATTATGCGATTAGGATCGCTACGCTTACGGAACTTGAAAAAGAATTAAATAAACTCAAACCGAAAAAAGCTCCTGGATACGATTTAATCACAGAAGAAGTTCTTAAAGCGTTGCCCAAGAAAGCGCTTCTTAAGTTTCTGTATCTCATCAATGCTGCCCTTAGACTAGAACACGTTCCTAATCAATGGAAAGTGGCAGAAGTGATTATGGTACCGAAACCTGGGAAACCGCCAACTGATAAAAAGTCATATAGACCGATCTCATTTCTTCCGATAATGTCTAAAGTATTCGAAAGACTTCTACTTAGACGTTTAAGTCCGGTCGTGGAAGAAAAACGCCTTATTCCACACCATCAATTCGGCTTTAGAATTAAGCACTCTACTATCGACCAAATACATCGCATAACTGATGTAGTGGAAAAAGCACTGGAACAAAAATATATTTGTTCGGCAGCATTTCTTGATGTTTCTCAAGCCTTTGACAAAGTTTGCCATGAAGGCTTGAAACATAAACTAAGTCAATTGCTTCCGGAAAAACTTTTTAGAATCACAGCGAACTATCCCTCTGATAGAATGTTCCGTGTAAAGTGTGGAAACGAATACTCTGTATTCAAATCTATAAAGGCTGGAGTACCACAAGGAAGTGTTCTTGGTCCTCTCCTTTACCTTCTTTATACCAGGGATATACCGGAAGACGAAGGCACCGTATTACATTTGCTGACGATACTGCCATTTTGGTAACAGCCAAAACGGTTGAAGAGTCAACAATGAAATTGCAATGTGCACTAAATCGGGTATACGAATGGACAAAAGTTTGGCGAATCGCGCTTAATGAAGCGAAATCCGTTCACATAAACTTCACATACAGGAACATAAATAGCCTACCTGTTTTCGTAAATGGTGTCCAAATACCCTTCGGGAATGAAGCGAAATACCTCGGGATGACCCTCGATGTTAAACTTAAGTGGAAGGAGCACCTTAAAAAGCAACGTGAAGAGCTAGAGAAGAGATATAGAGATATGTACTGGCTCATTGGATATCATTCAAAGCTAAGTATTTAAAACAAATTTCTTATATATAAGCAAGTGCTAAAACCTGTCTGGACGTATGGTGTACAACTCTGGGGTTGTACCAAACCAAGTAATAGAAATATACTACAGACTTTTCAAAACAAAGTTCTAAGAACCATCGGCATCGCACCTTGGTATATAAGAAACGACGATATCCACAGAGATCTTGGAATTACAACAGTCCAAGATGAAATTAAGACTTTTGCTCGTAAGCATAAGTGCCGCCTAGAGAAGCACGTTAACCCTGTAGTTCTTCCGATTCTTAATGGAAGTAATACTTTTCGCCGTCTTCAAAAGACTAAACCACTTGATCTAGCACGGTGATCAACCCGCGTGTATTTGCGGTGTAAGCAGGAACTTTCAGTGGAGAGTCACCTGCCTAATGTCTCTAAATTACGAAATGTAAACTGCTGGATAAGTGACAAACTTAGTTGTAGTCTAAATATATTTTATTTGAAGGGAGGCGTTTTTATTGGGTAAAAATCCCTTTCGCTATGAGGGAATGGTCCCCATAGTGTCTTTTGAAGATTTTCACCTACCCTCGCAAAAAAAAAAAAAAATATCCACCAAATGTGTCCACTATCGATAGAATTGTGCTCAAATTGTGACTATTTGGTGCGGTTTATGAACTGGCGGCGTCATCGGGCCGTACTTCTTCGAAAATGAGGTCGGCCAAGCAGTTACTGTGAGTGGTGTTCGCTATCGCGAGATGATAACGAACTTCTTGTGGCCAGAAATGGACCTGGACAACATGTGCTTCCAACAGGATGGTGCCACTTGCCACACAGCCAACGTAACAATGGCTCTTTCCGCGAGAAATTCAATGGCTGTGTTATCTCACGTCGTGGCGATGTTAATTGGCCGTCACGATCATGTGATTTGACACCGTTGGACTTCTTTCTTTGGGGATATTTAAAAGAAAAAGTATACGTCAATAAGCCAAGAAAAATTCAAGAGCTAAAGGATGAGATAATTCAGCACATTAACGACATTGAACCTCAATTATGTCTCAGAGTCATTGAAAATATGAACCATCGGATAGACGTATTCCGCCGAAGCCGTAGCGAGCATCTGGCCGATATTTTGTTTCACACATAATTGCCATAGATCCTTCTATCGTATTAAAAAATATTAAGATAATTCTCTGAAAACTCTTTGTTTTGTTTACAATTTTCATCGTGCGTTTTCGTTGGACCACACTTTATTGTAAAGGGCCTACGACCAAACCTAACTCGATGGATGTACAAAGTCGTGCTACGTTCTATCCTCACTTATGGGTCACAAGTTTGGTTGCCGGCCCTTAGAAAAAAAAATATAACAATGTGGAATGAATGCATTGGTACTACATTCGATCTAAGGTCAACCCCCTTCAGACGATCTGACGGTCATGCTTCATCTTCTGCCTATCGATCTTCACAATCAGAATATAGCGACACACAGTGCGATCAGACTCAGACAGTCTCCGCTGTGGAGCTCAAGGCCATATGGCGACACTTGCTACCTTGATTAGATACCGAGAGAACTCATACTGCTTCGAACAGACTACATTACACCTAAATTAGATGCTTCAAAATATGTCGACGTGCTTCTCCCTACTAGAGCAAACTGGGATAGCAAGCGTAAGCCTCATTCCGGACGTGAGTGTGCATACAGAGGGCTCAAAGGTGAATTTACTCAGATACTCTGAGTGTATCTGCAGCCTACAGACTTCCAAATTACGTCAGCATCTTCCAAGCGGAAACCCTTGCCATTATGAATAAGTGCCATCAACTTAAATCTCATTCGACTACAACGCCAATTAAAAGAATAGCTTTCTTCGTTGACAGTCAATCTGCCATGAAGGCATTTGCATCGACCTTCATTACCTTAAAACAAGTCCAGAAATGCTGAAATCAACTTGCTGCAGTTGCGGAAAAGTTCAGAACCATGATCTGGGTTCCAAGGCATGGAAACAAATTTGGTAACGAGAAAGCCGACAAACTGGCCAAACAAGGAGCTGCTCTCCATTGCACGAACTACACCACATGTTTTGTAAATGGTTAATTTCTGTTGTAATTCAAGATCCAAGAAGAGATGGCCAGATTACAACATATCACGAACTAATAATCTTCTAAAGAAGACACGCACTTATATTGCTAAGATTACAGCGATAAGTACGGGGTACTGGCCAATAGGGGATTATGCAGTTGGACTAGGAATTCCTCAGAACACACACTGTAGTAGCTGTATTAACACGGCAGAACCAGAATCCTTGACTCACTTACTGTGCACTTATCCAGCGCTTGCTAGAGTAAGGCAACGAACTCTAGGCTAACCCTTCCTCGAATCTCTCGGTGAGATATCCAAAATGAACATCAAAGATTGTTCCTGAACTCTGCACAGTGATTCTAAATGCACATCAACATTCAACTTCCAGGGCTGTGTCTTCAAAACACACATACATGGTTTTGTAGAGCATGATTTTCATCCTTCGAATCAGGAGTTTTGACCCAAGTTATTTCGGCACACCGAACTAGCAGCAGTTCCCAAGGGTGATTTTTCATCGGATCTCCACATGAATGTCGCTTGTGGGGTTCACGTTAGTCTCGAAGTAGACAAACTCCTTTACTACCTCAAAATTGTAACAATAAGGCTAACTCAACAACCGAATTTACATACGAATGTCAAGAAAAGAACTGGACCCAGTACTGTCTCTTGAGGAACGCCAACACTCGAACATCGCCCAGCTGACAGCTGTTTAATTTGGTTTCTGTTGTATATATACGACAAGAATTTAGGGAGTTTATGACGAGCACGAGCATATCAGCTTTCGGGATTGAAAAAAGAATCACACAGTCCGTAGACAGGGTAAGATGGTAATAATAATAATGGCGGCGCTACAGTCGGAGGTGGACCTGGTACTAGCTTCTCAGCAACCACCCGTCTTGTGCGTACTATTGTTCTCTCACGAGCGGAGGGGACCTACAGTTTAATGCCGACTCCGAACGGCGAGATTGAGAAGCTTTTTCTAAACAGTTATACTCTTTGAGCATTGTCAGTGACTCGAAAGAGGTGGAGCCGTGAAAAAATGTTTTTAATGTTTTTTTCGAGATTCGAACCGACGACCTCGAGCGTAGGAGTCGACGCACCTACCCACTACGCCACGGCGTAAGATGGTATCGGCCCGCAATTTCCTTTAGAAATTAGCGGTTTTGCTTAATCATCCACAATTTAATGTACAGAGCCTTAAGATCGGCTTAGCTGTCTATGTAAAAGGACAACAGGCGTATCCTCTCTCGAACGCAATGAGCAGCGAGCTGCTTCCTAAAAAGTTACAACTTCCAGCAGAAAAACCCAGCACTTGTGTGGGAGATCTGCGGTGAACACTCAAAAATCCCAAATGCCGAGTCCGTCAATTACACAAAGATCACAACCTAGTGGATTGAACTACAAACAGTTTAAACTCAGCAAGTTCAGAGTATAAAGCCTACACCGTTTTAGACGCTGTCTTTGCGCAATTTTCGCCTTCTCACCACTTCCCGACGCATATTCTGCTGACCTTGAAAACTTCCAATTATCACACATGGATAGTGCCTGCTGCCCGCTCACCTGAAAGATACATCAGCAATCGCTCGAAATTGCTTGCTTCCACCACTTTTTTTTCTTCTTTTCCTCATTAAACTCGCTCAGCGATTTGAATGCAAGCACAGCACCAGTCGTCTTCGTCGTCGTCGACCCTGCTGCGGTTCAATTAAAAAATTAAACCCGCAATCATGCCCGAGAACGTACAGCCCCGGGTTCCGGGTTGCCACATCCAATTTTGATAAATTAGCTTGTATCCATTAATTAAAATCGCAATTGAAGTCGCACTCTCAGTATCGCCGTATCGCAGTCAAAAGGTGAGCCCGAGGAACGCACTTGCCTCACAAAACCGGTGTTACAAGGCGAGAGCGAAAAGAAAAGAAAAAAAAAAGCAGAGGACTTTGCACTTGAACTTTGCCACAACTGGTCTACGGGGCTTACATAATCAGCGACAACGTCAACCAGATACACATGCACACTCACGCGCTCTCGTATCGCATTAAATCGCGATAAAAACAAATAAATACCTACTTGCGGTGTAATAAAATAATCAAACTTCTGTCAAGAGCCGGGGCGGTTCCCCTCGATTTGAGGCGACCGACATGCCGGCGATAGGGGATCTGTATCTAGATACTATGTGATAGTTTGTTCTCTCTCTCGGCTAGAGGATAAACTTCGGATGGATGTCTAGGAAATTATGCGGCGGTGGCGGTGGGCGGACACGGTCAGAGGGAGGGACGAGGAGTTTTTTTTCCTTTGTAATTGGATTCCACTGAAGGCAGTCGAGCGAGTGTCTTCCGCTTTCTGCGCTCCACGGCGCCGCACAGAGATGGCAATAACGCCGGAGTCTGATGCAACGCTTGGAGTGCCATTAAAGTAACGAGGAAATAAAAGAAAACCGTTTTAATTTTTATTTTTTTCGTTCGTTTTGTATCGTTTTTTGCGCTTCAGGCTTTGGCTGCATATCTGCGGCTTCTTTATTGAGGCCGGTTGTGGTTAGGTAATCTTTGTTTATGCGGGAAGGCTTGATTCGGAGTCATAAACTTGTCATGAAGTTGATGAGTACATTTTTATTTTTTTTTTTTCAGTGGAAAACTGCCTCGAGATTTTGCTTTTGGAATGCAAATATCCTTGTCCTGTTTAAAACCCAAGGAAAGTGGCTTTCAAGTTCATGCCAAGATCACAAGCAAATGTCGGTCACTCCAAAATATTGTTTAATTTTGATACAAAGTAGCTTGTTGTTGAGTCAAATTGAAGGCGCATTTTTTCTGAATATCTTCGGTAAAACTCGAAAATTCGTGTTAAATTTGGCTCTATTTCGTGGGTTCTTCAAGTTTGTGACACTTTGGCTTACTAGCTGCCCCCAAATGGCCCAACTTTTTAAAATCGTTGCATAGGCAATGACATCTAGGTCTGAAGTACCTAATTCCAAAATTTCATGCCGATATCTTCATAAACTTCGGAGATAAAAAAGTGTGACAGACACGACGGACGGACACACCGAAATTATAAAGGTTCCGTTTTTGTAGACGGAACCTTAAAAAGGCGACCGACTTCTGGGAATTTCATTATGAGACTAACTTTATTAATGCATATAAGTTTTAGTACATGTTTTAATTTCCAGTGAGAGCTAGTGTTGCCAAACTGAGTTATTCAAAGACTAATTCAATATTTCTCGGAGAATAAATTAATATTTCTAAAACTCCCACTTTTGAATTAATCTATAATATTTCAAATAATTAATACAGTTCATACAGAGTATTCGAGAGCAAATAAACAAAATCTTTTTTAAAATTTAGTTAAAAAGAACGAAATTTTTTCTTTGTTAAGAGCTTTTGTGAAAATATCTACCTTTTGATGATCGGACGGAACGTAATTTATTAAAAAATCGCCTCTCTCATATCGCTCTCGTATGAAATGGAAACGGACATCTATGTGCTTCGTTCATTTATGGAACTCTGGATTTTTCACTAGTCTGATTGCTCCTGGGCTGTCTATGTTGAGAATCACCTCGCTAATACCATTTTTTTCAAAGAATATACCCATTTTCCTGGTGCCGGAGAGATACTTGAGTATCCTTTTGACTCCATTGACATGAGCTTTAGTGGGCGCATCCAAATACCACGAAACTATTCCCATAGCGAATGCTATGTCCGGACGAGTGGCAACTGCCAAGTACATTAGGCATCCAACAGCCTCCCTGTACGGGAACTTGACATCTTCTGGACATAATTAATCTGCATACGTGCAGGTTTCAGCCGGCGTTGACACCGACTTACAGCAGTCCATGTTGAATCTTCTTAAGACATTCTCCAAATATCTCGATTGACTGATGTGAATTCCATCCTTCGGACTCATAGCTATCTCCATACCCAGGAACCACTGAACTGCGTCTTTAAAAACCTAATAAAGCTCATGACGTCCTCTTTATCCCTAGCAGCGATCAATCCATCGTCGATGTATATTGCGAGTATCATACGCCTTTTAATATCCTTCGAAATAAAGACACACGCGTCCATTAAGCTGGGTCTTAAATTAAAATCCTTTATAACTATGGTGAACTTCTTATTCCAGCATCGAGACGCTTGCTGTAAGCCATAAACTCTTTTTGAGTTTGCAAACTCGTCCAGCACCATCTTCAACACCTTGAGGCTGCTGCATATAGACGTCTTCACTCAGGTCTCCATTTAAAAATGCGGTTTTGACATCAAATTGGGTGATATTCAGCCTCTCATTTGCCGCAATTGCAAAAATGCAACGTAGAGATGTGAACTTAGCCACTGGACTGAATGCCTCATCATAGTCTATCCCTCGTTCTTGATTAAAGCCTCGAATCACTAGTCTGGCCTTGTACTTTTGCTGTCCTTTGGCATCTAAGTTTTTTATTTTAAATTAATGCGAAGCGGTAACGAAGCGGATGGTTGTGCGTCTTCATTTGCTGAGTTAATTGGAGCTTGCAAGCAGAATTTGTGCATAATTCTCCTCAAGCTAGCTCGTGAAATGTTGAGCTGTTGAGATCGATGGCGAGCTGATGTTCGGGAATTGAGTCTCTCAGCCACAGCAGCCGCATTCTCAGCTGTACGACGATGAGGACCAGGAGTGTTGTCCACTAGCACACCAGTCTCACGAACTTTTTGCACAAACTTGCGTACAGCAGTCGCAGTTGCAGTGGGTGGTTCATTTCGGCCAAAACTTATTTTAAAAAAAACCCACTGCTTGGGCTACACAGCAATAACTTTGCAAATAAGTTTTCAATATTTCCGATCGTTGTTCAAGTGTAAAGCGTCTCTTTTCGTTTCGCGGATGTATGATACTGACTTTCTGTCAAGATTTCGAGCGAGAAATTGATAAATTTTATCGGACATGTTAGTGATGTGAACACTCAAGCTGGTGATTGTCCGACTAGGTCGTCGCCGTACCTAAGAGTGTGGCTGAAATCCCAGGTATGTCTACGTAGAGACAACAACAGAAATTTGGACTGTTCGTCCATTCTGTGAAAAGACCTCCGCCTACAAGTTTGTAAGATCCACAAAAACTCAAGCCAGCAGGCAAAGAACTACTTTTGTTGGTGTCAACATTTTTTGTGTGAATAGATTGTGTTACTGGATATTGTTGACTGGGCTTTTTTACTTAAATTGTATGCTATGGACGTGGAAGACGTTTGTTGTCAGCAGGATCATGTCACCTGCCAAAAAGTTGATAGACATGACACTGTTGGGCCAACAATTTTCTGGATGTTTCATATCAATTGATTCTCGCGAATTTTTTTTTTTATTTTTTTTTTTGAGGACTTTTGAAGCGCTACTGGAGCACTCAGACTCAAAACTGGTCCATTGTACTGCCAGGTAGCAATCTATTCCAGTGACGTTAATTTGATCCCAACGGCAAATGGTGACTGGACCAGATTTGATTTCACTGGAATTCGAACCTGGGACCCCTCGAGCTTGGGGCAGGCACTTAACCAACTGCGCCATCCAGTCGCGAATGTTTTACAACTGAAACATCCATCAAAAGAACACACTCAGGATCAATGATGTTATTCGGGAAATTCAGCTACGAAAACGTGAAGAAAAATGTCATCAAAAGAATGACTACTTGTTAGCATAGCCAAGGTGAACATTTTACAGATTCCATCACTAACCCCTGAGATTGTTCTTTCTTTCTCTACTTTTCATAAAAATGTGGCATTTTTTTATTGATTTAAAATGACACCTCTTGTTGGATGACCCTACGTGATTAGAAGCCACTGCAGGGAGTTAAAAGTTTATTCCACTTCTTCTTCGAGTGATGCTACCGACCGAGGTGGATTTGAGCCTAGTCTCTTCGTTGCTTGTCGTTGCACTCGTGCGAGTGAAGTGGTTTTATGCCTCCACCGAACTGCGAAGTTTGGGAATTTTTTTTCTGAGCATTGTCAGTGACTCGAGAGAGCTGATGCCGTGTAGTATGCATGTTATGTCCAGAGTCGAACCGCCATCCTCAGCTTCGGAGTCAATTCCCTTCCCAACACGATTCCCAACGGCCAAAATCCTCTTACTAATCCCTTCTAAATGCCTTTTCACACACTCTAGTTCAAATGCACTTACCTCCGTCATTCGCGCGGCAAGATACCGTGCCTTATCCCTCCTATCGCACGCTGTTAAACCTTTAATCTCTCTTGCCACTAGATGGCCCACCCTGTATGTCCAAAAAACCATTGATAAAAATGGGGTCTTAATTCAACAAGTGGGTGCTTTTCGGCTAATTGGCGAGAATTTGTCTCGGGACAAGGAATCTCAAGGACAAATGCGACCAGGATTAGACGCACTTATTGTTTGCAAGAATCTGTATCTGGGGGCACTATAGTCTGGGTGGATTTGGGCATAGCATCCAAGTTGTGCATGCTATTGAGTTAAGTTAACGTTGCGTGTGTCAGAAACAAGACAAACGTAACCAAAAAGATCCTAAAAAAGTCTTATAATCGACGCTAGGTCAATATCCGAGAATGACCTCTTTTTTTTGAGTTTACATATGGAAACTCAAGCGTGTGATGGATCTTTTTTCTGAATCCCAGGTCGGTTTACCTCTGCGGGCGACATAAACAATAAAGTGTGTTACCGAATTAAACCGCCTTCTGTCAAACAATTCATTCCCCATCTCAAATCCTTTCCGAAGAAATCCCAACCGCCACTTCAATGAGTCGCACAACAATCTCATCGTTTACTTGTTGCCAAATGACAAGCAAAACTCAACTGAGTCAAGGCCCCGGTTACATCATCATCGCCATCATCGTGCACTATTCAGTCGACAATTGGATTCAGTAACATCGTCGCTGTCTCATAAATACGTCGACCCTAATGAGTTATGCGACATCTCCAGCAAAAAGCAAATTTGCATCTCTATTCAATGCCGGCCTGCACAATGTCGCAAACGCATGTTTGCGGATGAAATTCGCATCCACACACACGCGCGCCCATCCACACATGGATGCATGAAGCAAATCTTGTCTTGGATTGCATTTTTCGTTCGCTGCCAACCGCACAGCTGCGATGTGCATCGAATGGATGCTCTCAAGTGGGCAGCCTTTATTGGCTATTGTGCGCTTAAGATGCTTGCTTTGACTTCATAAATTACAGCAAACGAGTCTTTGATTTGAGGGAAAATTAATAGACGGCTTCGCTTTCAAGTGAAGTGCGAATGGCGGCAGAGGCGCTCGGGGGATGTTGGCGTGATGACAGGTCCTTGGACGATGTGGATGATTGATTGCAGTCTGGAGCAGAGAGGGTGGAAGAATATATCCTCTCTTCCTCTCATTCTTTGGGTTTTGAATATGTTCCCAGATCAGTTTTTTATCACTGAACACTCCCCAAGTGAATGTTCCACTCCAGCTCTTCATATTTTCCTCTTCAACTCCGTGATAGTTCCGAGAAAAGTTCAAAGAATTCACTCCAATTTTCCGCACTCATTTGGCTACAATTCGTGCTTAAAGCACTTGTTCGTTGGAATCTTTATGAGCCCCCCATAAACTCGCAAGGTTTCTTAATTGCTGTCACGAATTCAGATACGGATTGCTTCAGACCGTCCAAGGCGGTCCCAACTTGAAGTTAACAACTGAGTCGTTATCGCCTTGCTTTATGCTTTTTGTTCCTAATCATTCGTCAAAGTTAAGACACAAAACGGGGGCATAAACGTTCATCCGGCAATTAAGTTATGTATGGATGACGAAGGAGACTTCAAGAAGGTTTCATAATTTCGTGAGAATCTCGCCAAAGTTTCTCCGCACTTTAACAGTAAGTTTCAAGGAAGTGACACTTACTTCAACGCAATTTAAATGAGCATCGAAATCGATTGGAAAACTTTGCTTTTCCCAGATGTTCAGATGTTCCCGCGGAAGGAACGACGTGTACTTCATCGTTAAATGTTTAATGAAATCAATTAAGTTGATTCAAGCGAAGGTTGTGAACTGTACACGTGCAGAGCTTACTCGGAACCGGGTGAATGGGGGTGGGTTCGATGAAACTGCTGGAGGAAACTTCTCGAAAAACGGTGGCAGGGGATTTCAATTGTTCCGTGTATAAAACTCACATGTAACGTGGGAAAATTCCGTTCAGTTTTCTCAGCGTCCGAAGGGGCAGATTTAAACTTTAGAAGAAACCCATTCCCATTGACAAATCCTCAGGTTTTCGATTCAGAAGGTTGAACCAATTGCCGTCATATTGTCTCGGAGCGGTGCCGTGAAATAACGCTGAGTGGTGCCGTAAAATAATGGCTTATACGCCGTAAACTTTAAATGTCGGGTGCAAATCTGAAAACAGTTAGGAATCGATCTGAATGTCTTTATGAATTAAGTGAATTAAGTGAAATTATACCAAAAATGGAAATTCGGCGTTATTTCGCTTTCATAAAGTGAAACAACAACAAAGTCGGCTTTATTTCGCTCGGCTCTATTTAACGGCAACCTGAGAGCCTTGTCACGAAGAATTTAAAAAAATGTAAAGGCTTGTGGAGGAAGGATAAAATTAACACGAAACAGGCGCAAGCTGTCTAACGAGGTATCATTTTTGAAAAAATATGGTCCGACGACTCCACCAGCCACAGACCGCACCAAACACAACATTGTTCTTTCTTGAAATAAAAAACGGCGTTTCTATTACCTCATGTCCATTATTTTCTTTTTGAAACACGCATTGAGCCAAAAATTACCCTCGTTTATCGAAACTTCGACGCAAACGTGATCATTTAGCTGTCATTCTTGCACGAGCTGGGTCCTTGAGCAGGCCTTAATTCGTCTGAAATCCCTAACACCTGGCCCATTGGTCCAATGGTCTAGGCAAAGTTTGTTTTCCCATTTGGTAATCATAGTTGAAGCAGCTGTCCAGTTGACGTTACAGTACGGTTCAGGACATATGAACGTAGGTTCCGAGCCAGCCCTAGCGAGCTCTCCAGCAGATTCCTTCCTTGCATACCCCTTGTATCCAGGGATCCAGCCGAGTTTCACTTTGTCATGTCTAGCAACATATAGACCATATTGGAGTCTATTAGGTTGGATGATAATGCCTTAAGTGCTGCCTAACTATCTGAAAGTATTTGAATTCTTCTTCTTCTTCTTCTTCTTCTTGGCCTCACTCAACATTCCTCTCCAGTCAGCACGATCTGTCTCTGTCTCCAATTTCGCACAACAAGGCGGCCGAGGTCCCCCTCGACTTGTGTGCGCCACCTTGTACGTGGACGTCCTATGTTGCGTTGTCCCACAGGCTCAGAGTCGAAGACTCTTCGGGCCGGAGCTAAGTTGTCCATACGCTCTACATGGCCTAGCCATCTTAGGCATTGGATCCGTAGACGCCTGGCTAGACTCATGTCGCTGTACAGCCCATAAAGTTCGTGGTTGAACCTTCTCCTCCAAATGCCATCAACGCAAACAGGACCAAAGATCGCGCGCAGAACTTTTCTCGAAAAGACCAAGAGACTGTTCATCCACTTGGGATATTGTCCATGCCTCTGCGCCGTAAAGCAGGACTGGGATGATCAAGGTCTTATACAAAGTCAACTTGGTCTTCCGAGAGAGGGCTCTACTACTCAATTGCCTTTTGAGCCCATAAAAACAGCGGTTGGCAAGAGTTATTCTGCGTTTGATCTCGGTACTGATGTTGTTTGTACTGTTTACCGCGGAGCCAAGGTAGACGAAGTCCTTAACTACCTCAAAGTTATAGCTGCCTATGGTGACGTTCTGGCCAAGTCGTCGATGTTGTGCGTCCTTTCTCGATGACAGCATATACTTGGTTTTGCCCTCGTTTACCGCCAGACCCATTAAAGCCGCTTCCGTTTCACTGCCAGCAAAGGCATCATTGACGGCTCGCTGTGTTCGCCCAATCACGTCAATGTCATCCGCGTAAGCTAGCAGTTGAACGGACTTTTGAAAGATCGTGCGTCTTGTGTTGGCCAGTGAGTTTTGCACGATCTTCTCAAGAACGATGTTAAAGAAATCACATGACAGCGCGTCGCCTTATCTAAAACCTTTTTTGGCATTGAAGGTCTCGATGAGTTCGTTACCGACCTTGATGGAGCAGCGAGAGTTCTCCATCGTCATCATGCTCAGTCTGACGAGTTTGGCAGGAATGTCAAAACTAGACATGGCGCTGTATAGCTCGTCTCTATGCACGCTGTCATAGGCGGCCTTGAAATCGACAAATAGATGGTGTGTGTCAATTTGCATTTCTTGGGTCTTCTTCAGGATCTACCGCAGTGTGAAGATTTGATCTATGGTGGACTTCCCGGGCCAGAAACCACACTGATAAGGACCTATCAGTTTAAAAAGCCTCTCAAACTCGCCGTTTGGAGTCGGCATCAAACTGTAGGTCCCCTCCACTCGTGAGAGAACAAAAGCACACCCAACACTAGTGGTTCGTGAACGGCTAGGCCCAGGTCCGCCAGGAACTGTAGCGCCACCATTATTATTAAGGTTCCGTCTACAAAAACGGAACCTTTATAATTTCGGTGTGCCCGTCCGTCCATCCATCCGTCGTGTCTGTCACACTTTTTTATCTCCGAAGTTTATGAAGATATCGGCATGAAATTTTGGAATTAGGTTCTTCAGACCTAGATGTCATTGCCCATGCACCCAAATTTAAAAAGTGGGACCATTTGGGGGTGGCTGCAGTACAGGTGAAGTTGCCATTGATTTTGAAACATTGTCGCACCCCATCGAGTTATATCCCATCGAGTTATATATAAATCGACAGATGTTTTGAAATGAGGTAGAGGCTTGCTTCAACAGTTTTTGATCCAAAATACCGTTTGGATTGAAGTTAAAAGAAAATTCAACTGAAATAGTTTGGAAACGTCGTTTGATGTTCAGAAATCATCCATCAATATTATGCAACGGAACCTTCCCCGTGCGAGTTCAACTCGCACTTTTATTATTATTACCCAGTTTATTATTATTACTATTATTGCGGATAGAATAAACGATTTCTCAAAGTTTCAGTTCGAGCAGTATTCGGAGCAGTACTCCAAGCGTCTGTGGAGAGCAAGTAAGTCATTATGAAATACTAACTATGAGCTCCAATGCTAAGTGCAGTCTGTCTACAGATCACGAAAATCATTTGAAAAAGATAAGAAATATGTTCGTTCCTGCATATTCAGCACAAGGCTTTGACTTTTCCACTGATCAGTGATATACTCACTTCAGTTTATGTACATGTAGAAGAAGAAGAACGACTGCTACTTTACTGCTGTAATGAAACTAATGACTCTCATAATTGTAAACTAAACAGAACGCCTGTTCAACGATATTTAGCCACTGAAAAATACCCCGAGTTACACCAAAACTAGAACCGCTTGGCATTCGCGATTATCTCAATCGACCAGGCAATGGTCGACTCAACTGCCTGAACTTTGATCAGTTGAGTAATTAGCTGGGAAATTATCAAAGTTTTATCTTGTTTCGTTTTATTTCGAATTAAAACAGAGACGTCAGCAATTTGTCTCGTTGCCAACCACAGGCCAGACAACTGTGACACACGTGACACTTTACCCTCTTGTCGGTGGAATTTATTCAACTTTTTTTTTCAAAATGTTGTTTTGCTGAGTGCAACTATTGAAATGCACAAAATGAGTGAGTCAGCCTTTTTGAAAAAGTGTGAAGATTAACAGAAATATCAGGAATTGAGATTAGATTGACGGGCGATGGGTGACTAGAAAGTGTGCCGCACTTGACGTTGATTCAAACAAAATGCAGTGGTGTGGGGTACTGATTCATTTAATGGGTGATATGAAATGTATTTTTATACACTCGACTTTTTAGTAGTTCATTGGACGTTTAGCCTTGACAGCAGTTGACTTAATTTAAAATTTTTAAGACCCTGACCCACAGAGTTCGTTGCTTTCAAAAAACTAACACAGCAACGCATTCTCCTCAATTTTGCATAAATTGACAGCATTTTCTTTTCAAATCTATTTTTTTTTTCGGAGGATTTTTGAAACTCTACTGGAGCACTGAGACAGTTTTGAGTCTGAGTCCATTGTACTGCCAGGTAGCAACCTACTCCAGTGCCGTTAATTTAATCCCAACGGCAAATGGTGACTGGACCAGATTCGATTTCACTGGGAATCGAACTTGGGGCAGGCACCCAACAAACTGCGCCATTCAATCGTTTTTCAAATTTGTTTAGTTGTTTTTTCAATATTTTCGAAATTAGTTGCTTTTTTCTTTGAAACTATTTTTCAGTACTGACTTTTAAGAGTCAACTATAATAGGTAAGCTTAAGCCAACTTATCGAAATTTTACATTACTTACAAATAGGACCAAAATATAATTAGGATCGGTTTCGTTGAGTTTTCGTTAACATAAGTGAATGGTACGTTAAATTGCAATGAAATGAAACACTCCGCAACGAAAAAAACTCAGAGGACAAAAAAAGCTGAGTCAGAAAACATTTAAATCAAGAGAAAGTAATAAACACAGCTGGTCTTTGACACTACAAATTCACGTCAAAGTTCAAGGTAATTGCAATGTCAGGTGCCAAGGCCAAACAAAGAAAATACTCGAACAAATGGCAGAAATAAAATGACTCCGTTCGAAGCCATTTACTTCAACGAAGGAGAATGAACCTGACGCATACGAGCATAGCAAAAATAATAACCCCAAACTCAAAAAATCCTAGATACAAACTAAACGCAACATGAAAGGAAGGTCGTAAACGAAACAAAGACATTAATCAGACAAGAAAAGATAAATAGAAATGACAGAATTGTTTTGTCTTTTCTTCTAGTAACCATTCGGGACATGTTCTCTGCGGTGACTACAACGTTACTATATGGGTGCATATTATTTGGTTCGAGATTTACTGATTGTTACTGATTGTGGGCGCCGTGGCCGTGTGGGTTCGTGCGTCGACCCATGCGCATTAGACTTTTACAGTCTAGGTTCGATTCCAAGTTCTGACAAACAATTTAAAAAAAAAATTGTTCACGGCTCCACCTCTTTCGAGCCACTGACAATGCTCTAAGAGTTTAACTGTCTAGAAAAAGCTTCTCAATCTCGCCGTTCGGAGTCGGCATTAAACTGTGGGTCCCCTCCACTCGTGAAAGAACAATAGCACGCACAACACGAGTGGTTGCTGAGAAGCTAGGCCCAGATCCACCTCGGACTGCAGCGCCGCCATTATTATTATTATTACTGATTGGCGCATAAGAAACGTTTATATTTAATTATTGAGTAATTTTTTTTGTTTACGTATTTTTTTGGAACTAGTTTTGAAAAACTTGGGGCATTTATGATAAAAAGATTCAGAACAGAACAAAGAACCAAAGTGATCCAATTTTATTTTGAAAGCCGACATTCAATTATTCAGACAATGATTATATCGAAATTTTTTTCATGTTCGAAATGCGCTCATTGCTCCAACAATTTACGGACTGGTCCAGCGTTTTAGCAACAAGCGGCTGTCTGTAATCTTCCGCGTACTGGAACGCCTCAGACAGTTCGAAATGAGGTGAAGATTGCTCTGGTGCAAGCAAGTATTGAGGAAAACCCCAAAACTTCCACCAGACAATGACGTTCTCTGCATGTCTAGCCGGTCTGTGCAAAGAATTTTAAGGCAGTAACACCTTTTTCCATACAAGATGGAGCCACAGCTCACACAGCTCATTCAACTATGACTTATCTGAGGGAAATTTTTGGTGATCGGTTAATATCGCATTTTTCTGATTTTAACTGACCACCGCGTTCGCCCGGCAGTAACAGCTCCAGATTTTTCTCTTTGGAGCTACCTAAAAAGTAAGATGTAGTATGTCAATAAGCTAAGAACCATACAACAGCTTAAGGTCAATATCCGAGAAGAAGTGAATCCGCTGGGGCAAGAAAGAAATAATGGAAAATGCTTTGGAAAGAGCACGACGGTCGAAGCAAACAATGGGTACCATTTGAGAGATATTACCTTGTTTTTGTCAAAATATAGATACTGATCTAGCCAGATCTTCAGATATCTGAATACACTTCGATTCGCTGTCCGTATTGTCTAATAACTGAGAACTTTCGTCAATACTTTTTAGTATCTACCATTTTTATCTATCTATTTTTAGCCCTACTCAACGGTGTTCTGAAAAGAATATTTTTCGATTTTTGTTGATTTTCAACTTTCATTCATCGAAAAATCTCTGGATCTCATCATAGTCACCCTGCAAGATATTAATAATGTTCTCGATTTTGGGCCCTGATCTGTACGCGATCAAATTGACCGCGTACGCTATCGCATGCTGAAGGGATTCTATCAGATCAGCCGTGTAAATAGTATCGGCGAATTGACCGCACCTTGTTGTAGACCATTTTTTATTTTAAAAGTACCAGCCGAAGTTACATTGCTGTTTTTCACTACGAAATTTCTTCCGGTTAGCATATTGAACAATATGTACAGGAGAGATTTATTAATGCCCCGACTGTTTAACTTCCAACCAAACGGTATCGGAAGCCTTTTTCAAGTCAACCAGCAGAGCACCTGTGCACTGTTTTTTGCGTTTGTTCCATCCATATCGGATACCAGTTTCGACGCGGCATGTATTGTATCATGCCCCGCCTTGAAACCGAACTAATTATCCGGAACTATACGATTGTCCTCAACCCACTTGAGCAAGGCTCTATAGATCACTTTTTCGAATACCTTGCTGATATACTGAAGCAGACTTATTGACCGGAAATTTGCCGGACTGTAGGTGTCTTTTCCCCTTTTGGGGATCGGTTGCACTATAGCTGTTTTCCAATGCTCTGGATAATGTGCGTTATTCAGAGCGCTGCTGAACAGAATGGCGTAGATTTCAACCGCCGCTGGAGGGAGATGTCGAAGCACAATGTTCGATATTCCATCAATACCCACTGATTTCTTCTTCCTCAGTGATTCGAAAATCGTTTGAAGTTCTACCTTCGATATGTAAGGCGGATAGGTCCCTTCACTGACGAAAGCATTCTGTGCCAAAGATATTATCTTTAAAATATAATCTGAATTTTAATAAATGCCAAGGTTAAATAATATCAGAAAGATAAAATGTTATTCATCAAATAAGTCTTAACGTTTCTTTTGCGCCACCCTGTACCCATATGCTGTCACCCAGAAAGAGCGCAAAAAATCGACGACTTGGCCAAAACGTTACAATGAGCACTTATAACTTCGGGGAAGTGAGAGATTTCGACTATTTTTCGTAAATTTCGTAGATGATGATGATGATGACGCAAGACATTACGTCCTGTCTGCACTGAGACAAGGCCAAAAACTCTAAGGGAAATATAGCCCTTGCAGTGAAAAAGGCAAAAATCCACTTTGAACAAAGAATGCTGAGAGTGGCTTCAGTGAGCGCAGTGACCGAGTAGGCAAGTGCGTCGACCTTTGCGCAAAAAATGTAGGTTCGATTCCCGAAAAAAACACATTTCCATATTTTCACTGGCTCACATCTTTCATGTCACTGACAGTGCTCTAAGAGTGATTTGTCGAAGCTTGGCGGGCAAATCCTGGGGATGCAGTCCAAGTATTCTAAGATGAATGTACATCTCTATTGTTCGACCTACAAAAACCTATGGTGCATGGACCAAGAGAACCAATATGCTTAGCTCGAGGGAGACACTTAGCAAAGTTCAAAGGTTGGCATGCCTCTGTTTTACAGGAGCCATGAGAACTTGCCCAACTGCGGCCATGGAGGTGCTACTGGAGCTGACTCCTTTGCATCTAGTGGTTGCAGAGTGTCCAAACAAAACAGTCATGAGACAAAAGGTGGGATAGGAAAAGACAGGTGCATTACAGCGTGGTAATTCCACGCACTAGTCAAAAAGGTACCACTCCTGGCCATTCCGAAGGATGACGTGATTAGGAAATTCAATTTCCAAAAGAAATTTACCAGCAAGCTCAGCACCAAAAGGGACTGGGGTAATTAATCCATGATCTACAGACTGAGCAGCAACACGGTAAAATGGTATACAGACGGATCAAGAACTGATGAAGGAAATGGGACAGGAGTTTTTGGACACAGGACAAAATACTTCGAATCCATGGGCAAATGTACCAGCATCTTTCAAGCGGAAATTTATGCCATAGACAGATACGTTCAGATCAATCTTGAAAGGAATTATACCAACTGCGACATAGCAATAATTTCGGACAGTTGAGCCGCTATTATGGCACTGGACTCCTACATAATCAAATCCAAACTTGTATGGGAATGCTTGCAAAAGCTGTAAGAGTTGAGTAGGAGAAACCGAGTAAAACTCTGCTGGATACCTGGCCATTTGGGGATAGAAGGGAATGAAATGGCTGACTCCCTGGCAAGGAAAGGAGCATCCGAACCCTTCATAGGCCCTGAACCATTCTGTCCTATAGGAGACGTTCTCCTCAAAGAACAATTCAGGGAACTAGAAAGAAGGAACCGGATAGAAACCTGGAATAACGCTCGTGGAATGAAGCAGGCTAAGAAACTCTTAGGGCAATATAACCGAAAGGGGTTCGAGGCATGCATCAAAATGAGGCTATTCTTGCCTCCGTATCCTAACAGGCTTCCTAACGGGGCACTGTAGACTCAGGGAGCATCTAAGGAAACTAGGGGTATCAGAAGAAGGTCTCTGCAGATTTTGTGGAGAATTTAATTAAAATTCCAGAACATATACTAGGATTTTGTGAGGCACTAGCCCACAAAAGAAAAAGAAGTCTGGGCAAGGAAGAAATGCAGTCACTAGAACCATCTCTCATTCTCCGATTCCTGAAGGAAACGGGCTTAGAGAGAATACTTTAGAACAGATTTCTTCACCTATGCGCAATAGGAGTCCATTACCCTCAATACAACTCTGAAAAGAACTGTATTTGAGGGGAACTCGTAAGCGTGTTAAGGTATTGTAAGGGGACACAATAGATCATAAAGGCCGCGATGCTCTAAGAATAAAGTTGACTGTTCGAAGTCTACACTAAATTATAGGTCATCTTCACTCGTGAAAGGGAGTAGCACGAGAAGCAGAAGCTAAGCGCATGTCTAAGTGGCTTCGAAAGCAAAGTTTATAACACTGGTCCAGAACATGGATTATTGGTGTAATAAAGCTAATGAGTCATTGGTTTGTTAAGGCGCATATCGCAAGCACTTCAAATAAAGACTTTCAAATTCACCTGCCTTCATTTCACTTGAAATCAGTGCCGATTTGCAACGAAAATAACCACAAGGACCTCTGCTACCAGTTGAGTAGAATAGCTTGCGTGAACGATGATAAATTGATTAAATTTTACCAAGACCTTGATTTCTTCTAGACTCTCACTCCCCATTTCGTCAGCACATTCGACCGGTGTTCAGCTCACAATTTTTCAGCCGCCAACTACCAATCAAAACGACTAAGTGAATGAAATCCATTAAAATATTTCCATTTTTTTCACCACAAACCATTTGAACCGAAACTAAATGAGTGTGTGAATATTAGCCAATCGATTCGGTTCCAATGATTAATTTCCTGTTACGGTCTTTTAAACGAACGGAGCTAAAGTTGTATGCCAACTCGAAATGGGAGTGCAGTTCATAATTATTTCTCTGATTAATAAAGAAATATAGATCACGGAGTCAATTACTGGAGGAAGGTGAAGGAATCGATCTCCGCACAGTTCGGGTAGAAACACTAGACAGAGTCTGCATTTTCAGCTTGTGACTCTTTTGGACATGACCGACTTTGATCCAAATAAGGGCAGGTCTTAGCGTGGGAATGTAAGGGAATCGCCTATTTTTCAATTTGTCTAATCCCACATTAGCTGACGGTGTTTGCGTTTCTGGCCTTATCACCTTAGACGCTGAATCAACAGTGTAACTATTTTTCTTTCGATACAGAAAGTTGATTTTTTTAACTTGAATTCTGTTTGAGTTAACTCAAACTCATTGACTCCATACACGGGAGTTCTTCCGCTGCCACCTGGATCGAAAGGAGAAGTGCCCTAGTGGACACACATCTCAACAGGGAGAACAACTCTTGCGA
Organism: Myathropa florea; assembly: GCA_930367185.1. NCBI lineage: Eukaryota > Metazoa > Arthropoda > Insecta > Diptera > Syrphidae > Myathropa > Myathropa florea. The sequence continues at coordinate 108,185,970 of OV884002.1, forward strand.
CGAAGGCCAAATTTTCGGCCGAAGCCGAATGTTCCGTCGGACTCTAGCTGGCGTATGTACATCCCCATAGTCTCCGTTTGCCCTTGAATCCTCCTCCCACATCATATCCTCGTACCCAAGTGGTAGGAAATCAGGCCGCAACTGGTTCCAACTGGTCAAGCCCCACTCGTTCGCACAGTACCACATGGCCGCCTTCCCTGCGAACAAGTCATACGCTGAGCGGAACAATTCCTCTTTGAAATTCCTACGAGTTGAGGTCTTCCACCTTCTCTAAGAAGCTGCACACCGATTGAGTGTGGTTCCCGCTGAGCTTTTTCCACCACTTCATCACGGGAACTCCTCGGGAACGAAATCTGGTGAAAGAAATGCCCTACCAAGCGGCTTGATTGTTCCAGTTCGATCCATTCGCGGTGTTTATAGTAGGGGCACTGTACTTGAGATTCGTCTGCCTCATCTGATGCAGCGAAAATCAAGCTTGTGACTATGTTAAGCAAAACCCATTCCCGATGCAACACTCAGAGAACCTGTACATAGAAGATTCCAGTTCTTCAGCCCCAAAGCACAACCTGTCCTCTCAAAAGTGGTCTCGAAAGGAGTCTCAAAAGAAGGGGCAATCAAGTTTCACCTGCCACAAGGCTAGCAGAGGCAAGTAATCGACGCATTTAAGCGTCAATAGAGTCTGCTCCGGCTCCAAGGACGCGTTGCATAACCACCAACTCCGCAGCCAGTTCCACAGAGTCTCCGTGCAACTTGTTTCGCCAGCTTGCCGCCAATTCAACTGATTTATTGGCGAATACCGTAAATGTTGCACCACGAACGAAAACTTCCCCGCACAGCAGCCGTCAAACTGCCGCCGGAATCTCACACTAATCGTGCAACTCGTTTCGTTGGCCGAGATCTTTGCTGACTCGCGTCGTTTCGCAACGTCAGCACAGCAGAGCACTGCGCTTGCACGTGGTCGGCTAGAACGCTGCAGCCGACACGTTAGTCGTGCGTCGTAATCGAAAATTTCTCAATCGAATGCCCGCTGCCGGTCACACGGCGATCGGGAAACCGCCGCCGTTATCGTCGTCAAAACTCGCTGATTAGGTGCAAAAAGGTATGGTGAACCCAGGGGCCGGCTATCAGCCCGCTGATAACGGCACATCCCCACCAGCTCTGGCCTTGCACGCTTGGACTTCCTAAATGCTGCGCACAAGCGGCCCCAGCACCAGTTTCGCAACTCGAATGTGTGCCCGCCTTCTTCACGGCGGCGCGACGGTTGCGGATAAGTGACTAATTCCCCAGGCAAACTGTGAATTGAAAAACAATGTGTTCCACATCTTTATCAGCCGAAGCCTTCGTCACGCAAAGTTCTTTGTGTTTAGGAGGTGGACTTTGAGACCCCAGCGCTCTCGTATCTGGGCGTTGGAGGAGAGAGGGCCCCTTATCGCCGACAGAACAATAATTGATTTGACGAGCGTACAAATGTTTTCCCAACAATTGTATTTAACCGAACGCAACGATTAAGTTTATCTTATCGACGATATTGCGGGGTTTCTTCGGCGGTGGGAGGGAGCTGAGCTCAATGACAGTTGCGATCTTTACGACTGGTTTTATGGCAGACACCGACGTGAACTTCAAGAACTCGATAAGGAGAGCTTTGCAATGGAATCGGTGTCCGATGAAATGAATTTCAGATACTGGCTGTTGACATAACCAAATGGGAATGGAATTATTGCTCGATCGTCAAATATTGACGCGTAGCCCGGCTGAGATTCTGCTTGGAATGTTCTTTGTTGAGGGGATTTTGTATCTGCTGAGCTCGACTTGGGATCAGAGTTCGACGGGGTAAATATTTGCTCGAGATTCGATGAAAGATTCGTGGGAGTTGATGAGTTATTTGTCCTCATTCTTTGAGGGACGTAATCTTGACGGTTTTGTGAAGGATCTGGTGTGGAATTAGGTTGCTCTGGAGCACCATTCATTCTTTCATTACCTTCATCCAGGCTCTTCCGATCAGGTTTGATGCGTCCTGGCTAATGAATGCCAAATAGCCGAAATGGACTCAATCGCTGGCTTGGCCATGTCAAGTATATGTACGGGAATGAAGTGGCTAAAGCTGCCATCCCATCTTGTTCAGATAGGTAGTCTGGTATGCAAGGTCATTGTAGATGCGGACAATGCTTAATCAAATGGAGTGTGCATAGGACCGTCAAAGCTGGAAGACAGATTAAACTCTGGCTTAGATGCTCGGTGCATCGGTGAACTAGGTCATATGCAAATGGTGACTGTCGTGACTTTCGAACTGGAAAACAGCACCAAATGAGAAGAGGATATCCAGCAAGAACCTTCAGGGCAACGTACACTTTTTATTTCAGATCTCTATTGAATACCTATGGGTGTTACCCCGGGTTATAGGAGATCAACGAGTTAGCTCTTTCTGTTAGCCACCAAAATTAGGTGCGCTGCTTGCCTTTGCATCTTTAATGTCTCGGGTAGATACCGACCTATTGAACCTCAGAAGCTCCTCAGTACTCTGTGCGACGTCTCGATCGCAGTAAAGTCGCCCATCCACAGATGTGGAAGATTAACGGTACTGCTGATCTATCCTGTATCAGACCTGCCTGATCGAGATGTAGGAATGACTCTGGGGGGACGAAGCCGTTTAGGCGGATCATCTCGTGGTACCTATAATTCGGGTAGTAAACCCCGAAGATCAGGTTATGCGTCGAAATCATTGCTCTTGCAATGTGCCTACGAATTAATTTAATCAGGAAATTGTCCATTCTTATCATGTTCGCCCTATTGTATAGGACCGCAGTAAAGGAGTAGAATTTTTTGTAATGGGACTGTGGCGTTCGATAGAGGCGAAGGCAAGTCCTAAGACAAGTCCTCTCGAACACTCTCATCTTTTGCTTGCTTGCTCCCACGTTGAACCACACGGGACACCCATAGGCAAGTATTGGCCGGATAAGGGCCATGTAGCAGATAATCTTCACCCTCGCATCGATTTGGCTGTTGTGAAACAGTCTCTTTGTAAGAGAGCATCTCAAGCTCTGGTCTCTGGCCAAAGCTGCATCTACATGTTTGTTAAAATATAGACACTGATCTAGCCAGATCCCTAGATGTCTGACTACACTTCGATTCGCTGTCCGTTTTGTCCGTTTTGTCCAACAACTGAGAACTTTCGCAAATTCTTTTGAGTATCCGCTGAAGCCCTACTTAACAGTGTTCTGAAAAGAATGGTTTCCGATTTATCTAAGTTGATGATTAACTTTCAGTCGTCGCAAAAACGCTTTCATCGTAGTCACACTGCAGGAGTGTAACAATGTCTTCAATTTTGGGCCCTGAACTGTACGCGATCAAATCGTCCGCGTACGCTGTGCTGAAAGGATCCTATCAGATCAGCCGTGTAAATATTGAATAGTATCGGCAAATTGACCGCACCTTGTTGCAGACCATTTTTGATCATAAAAGTACCAGCAGCAGTCAATTTGCCGTTTTTCACAACAAACTTTCTGCCGGCGAGCATATTGAGCAATCTGTACAGGAGTGGTTTATTAATGCCCCATCTGTTAAACTTGTAAAAGAGTCCTTCTAACCAAACGGTGTCGAAGACTTTTTCCAAGTCAACCAACAGAGCACCCGTGCATTGTTTTTTTGTTTTTGTTCCATTGGCGATCGGATAACAGTTTCGACGCGGCATGGATTGTATCATGGCCCGCATTGAAACCGAACTGATTATCCGGAACTATATGACTGTCCTCAACCCACCAAAGCAAGGCTCTTTTGATCACTTTTCGAATACCTTGCTGATATTCGGAAGGAGACTTATAGACCGGAGATTTGTCGGATTGGAGGTGTCCTTTCCCTTTTTGGAGATCGGTTGCACTATTGCTGTTTTCCAATCTAATCTATGATGTTTCCATTTACGTGAATAAAATCTTAGTATTGCGAGTCGATTGGCACTGTCGGTGATGCATTCACCGATTTGGCGCTTAGACGTCTAGTTTCTGTCAGTGGTCTTCAGTGGAAATTTTCGTTGTCCAAGCTATAGAGGGTTTTTTTTGCTCCCCATGAACCTTCAGCGCTTCAGAATCCGGGATGGAGTACGCCGATCCCTGAATTTTTTCGTTAGAATGGTCAATTGCCTTAGAGGTTTCAGGGGGAATTGTCCTGTTTTCTGGACAAATTGCTGCGCTTAACGCTGCTATTGGAAAATCTAGTTGCAGCAGGGACTGAACTAGACACGAGCTCTTCCGGGGCTGAAAGGGAGCCCCAGGAAGAGCATTGGTCTCGTTATTTTGGGTTTTTTTTTAAACTTTTGTAAGACATTTTCGTAAGACGAGTGACGGAGAAGAAGAAATCCGGCTGCGCAGAAATCTGTATCGGATTTAGGCCTAGCTTCTCAGCAACTATGCGTGCGTGCTATTGTTCTTTCACGGGTGGAGGAACCCAACAGTTTAATGCCGACTCCAATCGGCGAGATTTGTTAGTCAGTTATTTTCGGTGACTCGAAAGAGGTGAACCCCAGAATCACATAGAAAATTGTTGTTTGTTCTGGGCTTTGAACCTAGACCTGAAAGTCTAGTGTGTAGTGGTTGACGCACTAACCCAGTGCTCCACGGCGCACACAGAGTCAGTGTTTTATGCTTCCTTTTCTCTCTCTGTTTTGATTTAAGTCGTTGTTGTCGTATACGAATATATAGGCCATTCGTTAGTAATGCATCGTAAAGCAGAACCAGAAAATAATCTCTATTACTCGTTTACTTTTTAAAGATTTTCAGCGTATGTTTTTAATAATGTAATAATTTATCTTTAAGTACTTCAAAGCTGGTTATTTTGACGCCTTCACAAGGTTGTTGCTGGTCCGCGTCTCTTTGTTGAGACCTTTCTGACTTCATTTAATGGCAGATACTTGTGTTCCTGTCTAAATAAGTAATTGCATAATTGGTGGCTTTACCCAATTACGTAGATAATATTCACATAGAGGTGTAAGTGCGCATGATAGACAGCATAAGTAAGCAGGAATATATGTTCTTAAGAATATTGTTGCTTAGAGCTTCCCTCCGACCGAGTCTTAAAAAAGAAGCGGCACTAAATCAGCTAATTGCCGGATGTAGTCATCGGAGTCTACTTCTTCATCCCAGTTTAGCAGGCGCATCAAATTCTAAATTTAAGTCCGCCGATGTAAGTCTTAATGCACAGGCAAGGAATTTTTTATATGCCTTGCATATATATTGCACAATTCTGTAGTTTCTCTTACCCAAAAGGATAGTACAGTACGACCTCAATAAAAGCAACTAATAGAAATTAGGGCAGTTGCTTTTATTGAGTTTGTTGCAATAATCGAGTCAAAAAATTGTAGATGACAAAAAGTTAAAAACGTCAGAATAGTATTGTAAAAAGAACGTGTTTTCCATTGGTAAGCAGACCAAAACTGATAATTTAATTTAATTCATGACAATAAAAAAATTCAAACTTTAATTGTTTTTTTTTTTTAAATTGGGACACTTTTGATTATGTCTTTTTCGACGCAGAATTCTTTTCCCAGCAGACCGTCGTATATTTTCCAGAGCTAAAATGTGAAGCATCATTTTCTTCACCTCATTGTAGGCAAATGTTTAGTGCTCGAATTGCAGCCTCTGCTTCAAATTCTTTTTCGTCATCACTTTCGACTTCTGATTCCGGATTATTACTAGTCGGTTCCAAATTGGATTCATTTTCGGCAATCGAATCAGTTATGTCCTTGGAACTGTCAACTCTTGAAACAAATCGTTAATCGATGATATTATTTTGGGTTCTTTTAGGATTTGGTCCCTTATAAAAATATGTATTCATGAGTTCATGAAACAATAGCTGCTTTTATTGAGTCGCCATTTTTTGATGAGTTGCAATTACTGAGTCAGCAATGGTAAGATTTAAGGTGTTGCTTTTATTGAGGAGTTGCACGTATCGAGGGTTGCTTTCATTGAGGTCGCACTGTATATTGAAACTTGCAATTGTTTTTTCGTGCACCAATTAGAGGTTACATTTATAAATCTACGCAAAGTACACAATTTTTTATACGATTTCAAAAATTATTTATTTTTTGTAAACTAGAAATATAGACTTTTCAGAACTTATATAGGATGTTATGCCTTTGAAAACAAACTTTGATGAATTTGAAGAAATTGGTTGGTTTCACTTCTAGTTCCAAAGAAAATTAAGAACAAATAATTCATTGACGAATTTTGATATGGAGGGTCTCTTCGAAATTTTCGTGTATGCATGTATCACGCTTAATACCACCCCCTACGTGATGTGACTTGACATGGCGTGATGATACGTAATATGTGATATTATATGACGTGATATGAGATGACGTGACGTGATATGACGTGATATGACGTGACATGACGACATGACGTGACATGACATGACGTGACGTGAGGGTGACGTGAGGTGATGTGAGTTTAACGTGAGGTGACATGAGGGTGACGTGAGATGACGTGAGTTTAACGTGAGGTGACGTGAGGGTGATGTGAGCTGACGTGAGAGTGACGTGAGGTATAGTGAGGGTGATGTGAGGTGACGTGAGGTGACGTGAGTTTAACGTGAGGTGACGTGAGGGTGATGTGAGGGTGACGTGAGGATGATGTGAGGTGACGTGAGTTTAACGTGAGGTGACGTGAGGCTGATGTGAGGTGACGTGAGTTTAACGTGAGGTGACATGAGGGTGACGTGAGGTGATGTCACGTAACTTCGCATCACGTCATCTCATTTCATGTCGCATTACGTCACGTCATTCTATGCCATCGCACGTCTTTCGACGCCACGTCATATCACGTAGGGTGGAGTTAAACGTGATATATGCATACACGGAAATTTCGAAGAGACCCTCCATATCAAAATTCGTCATGAATTATTTGTTCTTAATTTTCTTTGGAACTAGAAGTGAAACCAAGCAATTTCTTCAAATTTATTAAAGTTTCTCTTCAAAGGCATAACATCCTATATATTTTCTGAAAAGTCTGTATTTCTAGTTTACAAAAAATAAATGATTTTTGAAATCGTATAAAAAATTAAGCACTTTGAGTAGATTTGTAAATGTAACCTCTAATTGGTGCGCGACAAAAAAAATGCTACGTTGACGTTGACCAATGACAATTCCATGCTGTGATCGACGATGTGATTTCTTTAACATCGTTCTTGAGAAGATCGTGCAAAACTGACTGGCCAACACAAGAGGCACGATCTTTCAAAAGTTTGTTCAACTGCTAACCTACGTGGATGACATCGACGTGATTGGCCAGAACGTCAGCATAGGCAGCGAACACTTTGATGTAGTTAAGGACTTCGTCTACCTTGGCTCCGCAGTAAACAGTATAAACAACATCAGTACCGATATCAAACGCTGAATAACTCTTACCAACCGCTGTTTTTTTTGGCTCAAAAGGCAATTGAGTAGTAGAGCCCTCTCTCGAAAGAATAAGCTGATTCTATACAAGAACGGCGCAGAGGCATGGACAATATCCCAAGCGGATGAACAGTCTCTTGGTCTTTTCGAGAGAAAAGTTCTGCGCGCGATCTTTGCTCCTGTTTGCGTTGATGGCATTTGGAGGAGAAGGTTCAAACACGAACTGTATGGGCTGCACAGCGACATGAGTCTAGCCAGGCGTCTACGGATCCAACGCCTAAGATGGCTAGGCCATGTAGAGCGTATGGACAACTTAGCTCCGGCCCGAAGAGTCTTCGACTCTGAGCCAGTGGGACAACGCAACAGAGGACGTCCACGTACAGGGTGGCACACACAAGGCGAGGGGAACCTTTGTCGGCTTGGTGTGCAAAACTGGAGACAGCTGGCGAAAGATCGTGCTGGCTGGAGAGGCATGTTTAGTAACGCCCAGGTCCCCCTCGGACTGTAGCGCCCCAAGAAGAAGAAGAAGATCGACAACTCAAAACGATGATGAGTGTTACCTCTCACATTCCATTCATTTCAACCCCTAAATGCCCAACAGCAATGTACACACCGCATGAATGATGGATTTTCTGTCTAAGATACATTTTGATTTGGGTTCAAGTTAGAAGAAAATTTGACTCAAATAACTTGAATTCTTCGCCCGATATTCAAAAATGCTTCCATCAACAAATATTTATGCGACGGAACCTTCGCCGTGCGAGTACAACTCGCATTTGCCCAGTTTATTTTTACTTCAAATTTAATTTAACTCTACCGTTTGCACTTATTCAGTACCCACCAAATGTCCGCCTTGACTCTGCCTACAAATATTCATTCTTTTTATGATTTTTTCGCATGATTTGTTGGTGGAGCATTAACGGAGACTTTATGTTTACCATGACCCCGAAGAAAAAAATCAATGGTGTTAAATCCCATGATCTCGGCGAACAATTGAAGTCTTCAATCCAATTCAGGAAATCACATATCCGAGAAATTTGTCAACCAATACAGTCGGCCATTCTGTTAAAAACAAACATTGTTCACGTCCATCAATTTCAAAGAGAAACTCACCATCGTTTGCTGAAACAGTCGCTTGAGGATCATTTCTAAAAAATTATTACCCAGCGACACTGCAAGCTTAAAAGCCATAAACCAAACTGTCACTTATGTTATGAAGAGGTAGGTTGTACCACCATTTTTCTTTGGTTTTTGGAGCCCCTCACATCAGGTATCTACTACAGAGTAACTGTCAACACGACTGGATGACGCAGTTGGTTAAGTACCTGCCCCAAGTTAAAGGGGTCCCAGGTTCGAGTCCCAGTGAAATCGAATCTGGTCCAGTCACCATTTGCCGTTGGGATAAATTTAAGGGCACTTGAGTAGGTTGCTACCTGGCGTACAATGAACCAGTTTTGAGTCTGAGTGCTTCAGTAGTGTTTCAAAAATTCCCCGAAAAAAAAAATACTGTAGTTCATGTTTTTTTTTTTTTTAATTAATTTTTTTTATCAAAACTATTTACAAATTGACTTACAGCTAGACTTAAAACCACAAATCAATCACTAATTTTGCTTAAAACTAAGATATTAGTGTCGGCTCAACAATAGGGGCCGGACGAATTTCAAATGACATATAAATTGTCCTAACGTACAATGTAAGTGGCTTGCTTAATCTAATACATGTCTTGAGTTATGTATAAAATACAAAAAAGTGTTAAATAAAAATTAAAAAAGAAAAAGAAAACTAAAATAAAATTTGTGCGGAGATTTAGCCATGGCAGTGTCCTGTGTTGCCCTTCTTGTAAAATAGCGTTGCTTCGTTGTGAAAAAGGTCATCAAATCATGGGTCAATGATTAGCCTGACGGAAGATATCGATGGCTGGGCACTAGCGGATGTTCTTGCAGCTCCTGTATGTCCTGGTTGGGAAGGCCTACGAGGTTGTTCAACAGCTTGGTGGCGAGTTGGATAATATACCGGTCTATGGGTATAATTTTGGCTTCTTCTTAGATCCTTCTGTTTGAGAAGAATTTCCGGGTAGAACGATTTCGATGAAGGCCGGTACATGTACGCAAAATCTTCCTTTCAAGCAGGCAAATTTTCTCCATCGCTGTGGGGTTTATCGTGAACCAAATTGGACATCTCATCACATACTCAGACCAGTCCTCCTTCTGAGCAGCGGATGCATTAAATGCAATGCAAACGTTGCCCTTTTGAAAATGATGTCCGCGTAGTCCTTGAATTTAAACCTCTCGGTGAGGTTAACTCCAAGATATCAAGTCCTTTGCGTGAGAGATATTGTTGAGTTGTCCGGGAGATGTTGTGACGCCTCTTCGCCAATTATCTTCTCCTGCTGACTGTTGTAGTTCATGTTGTTGCACTCAAATAAATAGATATGAGTCTCTTGCTGAAGAATATTATTTTGTTCTTGTTCACTCATTTTCAGCATCCAATCAGGCAAAGTACGGCATTATGCATTTATTCAGTTCTAATGTCAAATGTATCCTATTAGCTGTCAGTCAAGATCTTTATGTAATATCGTCTCTATCACTTACTAGGGTTTTCAGTTACACTCACAACTGCTACAGCAATATTTCGGTTGACAGCCGGACGAACACAAGTTAGAGTCATCAAAATCACTAACCTGTCCCTGACGTTCATATTTATCAATTAAATTTACTACAGCTGTACGAAAAGTCACTTGATGGTGACAAAAAGTTGTAGGAAATTTACAAAACATAATTTCATCAACGATGTTTTCACTGCTTTTATAGGGAATTTTAACACATCGGGCGAGTATGTGTCGACTCATATATAATAACTAGAGGTGTGACGGATATCCGGCAAGTATTCGGTATCCGGTCTCTCCGGCTTCTTTTGTAATATCCGGCCGGAGCCGAATAGTCCTTTGATATCCGGCCGAATACCGGATAGTCGTTTTTTCAGTAAAAAAACAACAAAATATAAAACCATTTAATATTGGAAGTTTACTAAAGTCGATGAATGAAAATAAGTTTTTCTGCATTCAGGGGTAATAATTTATTACGTTTGTTTTCATATACGATGCATGCTTCAGAAAAGAGTTTCTTACTGTATACACTGCTGCATGGAGATGAAAAATAAGCTTTGGCAAATTTGAGCAAAATTGGGTACTGTCTTCCATTTACTGATCACCAAGCCCAAGGGTCACTATTCCGTTCAAAATAAACTGTTTTGAGATATAAGTCAAGTTTGTTGGCGGTATTTTTTTTTTGACAGAAAACTCAATCTGGCTTGCCTTCCGCAACCTCTTCAAAAATGTCCCAAAAACTTTGCTGTGTAGAAAGTAAGAATATCTTGTGGAGGAGAAGAAAAAAAAACCTGTTTAGATTGGTTTGACTTGTACCGGTCTGATTTGAGTATCAGAGCACCAAACTATTATACTTTTAATTTGGGCAGATATCCGGCCGCCGAATATTCGGCTATCCGGCCTAGCTGCAGGCCGAATATTCGGTATCCAATATCCGGTACAACTCTAATAATAACCTCCTAGTTTTTGCTACCCTAAAGTCATCGCAATGTCAACTAAATGTTGACAGTTTACGAATGCTGCAACATTTAAACTGACACTTCTTATTGTATGACACTAGATTTAAGCAGTTTAAGACACGAAATGAATGAAACTTCGTTTGAAATGTTAAAAAAAAAAGAGCAAAGCTTTTTGAGGATAACAGTGCGATTCTTCGTACTTTGAAGACGAAGTATGATACAGATTCATAAACAAAAACAGCATTTCCAACACGACAAGCCACTTCGCCTGACCGTCCCATAGAGAAAACCTCCATGACAAACACCCTGTAGAAAACACATGGGACATAATCAATTCGAATAAGCGGAACAAACGCCTGATTTCATAGATACTATGTTTGATGGCTTGAAAGCGGATGTGGGAAACACCAGCATATCGAGTAAATGTCGCTCGAAAGACATCAAAAGACAGTTGGAAAGTCCTCGTGTTTATCACCCTTCAGACCTTGAGCAACTAACTGAATCCCATTTAATGACAATCGAGTGGGGAATTCGAAAGCGACAATCCATCGCATAAAACTAAAACACCCCCTACAAGTGACCAATAACATTGTGTCTTTTGTTCTCGAAAGCAAGACTCGCAGCGATAAGATCGAAGCACGTATCGATCGTTAGCAATCGAAAATATTTACCCCACACTGACTTGAAGGCAAAGCGAATTGCGTCGAAGTCGCCTCAATTCGTCAACAACGACAGCAACGACACCGCGCTCACCATTATCGGCTCTCACGATCGTCTTAATTTATAAAAAATGCAAAATTCATAACTTTTTTACGGCTCATATCAGCTGCCATAAAAATGAGTTCGGTTCATTATACCCGACGCCGAACAGCGAGCGGCATCAATCCGCGCAGTCTGCCAGCAACATTCAGCGTTTCAACGCGAGATAGACACACCATTCAGCGGAGGAAGCAAAAAAAAATAAATAGATTCAAGCGATCGTTCTATCTATCTGTGCTCACCCCTTCCAACGCGGCAGGGTGCCCCACCATCTGCGTGTGTGATCGTAAGACCGTGAGCCCCCAGTGGCGGATCGTGTACTAAAAAAAACTCGCTTATCATACTTTCCCCAGCACAGAGCGCAATCTATGTGTGTGTGTGCGGCTGCACTCTCTCAGCTGTTTTTAGTACAACCTGACAGATAGTACGGTCGATCGTTGTGCGCTCTAGACACTTGCTGGTCGAGCCAGAAAGTTCAGTTCAGTCGCGATCGTACTACTGCTGGCGTCGAGTGTTCGACCGCGTTAGCTCCTCCAACTGAACACAGTTTCGCTCGAGATACTTAGATATTTTCGGAGAGAATGACAGATCTCCCGTGCTGATCGAAAGAAGGCGTTTTATTTTTACGACGGCGACTTTACATTTCGTGTGCCAAAATCAAATTGCAAGTGGGTCCGTCGGGCGTTGTGACTCGAGTTTTCCAATCAAATTTCCACCCCAGTTTGTGTGTGTGTGCGCGCTTAACTGTTCTCTAATTGGAGTGACAGCCAGTGCAGAGATACCTGAGTGCCAGCGGATAGAGGGAGACAGATGCAAGATCGTAAATTCTCCGTCTACTAGTATGATCTGACAGCTTTGTTGTTCTTTTTTTTTGTGTTGAATATTCTCTCTCCCCGCACAACCTGCCGCAGTGTTTTGTGGTTTTGATGAGAAAATATTATTCCGTGTCGACTTGAAACTGAGAGCAGAGATTGAAAAAGATTGAGGACCTAGTGTAGATTCTAAGCGAAGCGAAAATGGTGAAGAACGACAGTGGATCTAATAATCTATTGAATGATAACAGGAATTCTGGGGCAGTGATGAAGGCGCAGATTGTTCCAGCGCAACCGAAGACGCTGCAGCACTTGCCCAAGCGTCCGGCCGTGGAGTTGGGCTTCCACAATGTGTCCTATGCCGTCAAGGAGGGAGGATCAAGCCGTAAGTACATATCTGCTTACTTAATCTAGCCTTAATTGAACATTTCCACAGAATAAGAGACTGACACTTGCGTCGTGTCGACACAAAGCACGAGTGAGTGATCTTGTTGCGAAGCAGCGCGTACGAGGGAGTTGATAAGAAAATGTGTTTTCTTTTTGTTTGAATTCTTTATGTTTTCTTGGTTTTTTTCCCTTCGTCTGTTTTTTTGTTCGCGAAAATCGGTGAAAGAAAATAAAAGTCAAGCGAAACAATGAGAGTGGTCGGTGTTTGTTTCGGCTCAGGGTTGCCAGGTGCTCTGTTTGGCGTGAGGATGATTGGGAGTGATTTGTAAATATTGTCTCGTCGTGATTGAATTTGATTAGTGGTGGTTCTGCTTTAATGATCTGAGAATCGCATGCTTAAAATAATTAAAATAATTCGATAGCATCTAAACTTGACGTTGACGTCGCGTGGAGACGGAGCTGGTCTGTGAACGACGGCGCTTGTACAGATCAATCTTTCTTGACAATTAGGGTTAATTAGTCGAAGAGTGAGGATTCTGGTTGAGTGTGGATTCTAGAGATTCGTCTGTAGGGGCTTTGCCGAATGGATATAGGTTTTATTGGCACGTGGGGATGGAATTTGAGAAACACGAAAGAATGTTGTGGAATTTTGACGTCAACGAGGATTGCGTTTTTGAAGTTATGACCGACGTAGGAATCTAGTTAGTTTTCTTCTTTTCTTTATGTAGATCGTTACATTTTTAAATTTTGGAATATTTTTTGAATTTTAGAACAAATTAAAATTTTGAACTTTTCCGATACGGTTTTGATTCAGTTTTGATTGAATCTAATTATCGCGGGGTATCAGAATTATATCGAGCTAGAGGGACTTTGACCGAGAAGAGGTCCCATTTAGAAGGATTCGACTGTATCAGAATTAAGAGCCAGAAATTGGAGAGCGAATTGAACCACCATAAGTGTTTCTTGAAGCTCACACATCTTTTTGGCCTCATTTTCTTTGTTTATCCTAAAGTCAGAGTCAGTCAGTCAGAATGTCTATTCTGCGATAAGAGACTGAGATTAATCTGGCATAGAAGACGAGTTAGCAGTTCACACGATTTAAGTCGGTAAACTATAGGGTCTCAATAGTCTTGCTTTTCTTCTCGAACCAGGAGATCCTGATTCGAAGTCTCTTTTGGCTGGAACATTGGCGTTCATGTGGCCTAGCCAGTTTAGTCCATGGACCTTTTCCTTCCGGATTACGTCCACATCCCTGCACAGCTCTTAGAGTTCGCAGTTGTGTCTTCTCCTCCACTCGCCCTCGCAGACAGGACCGAATATTCGATGTAGAATTTTCTTTTCGAAGTCACCAAGCAGCTCTGTAGTCCTGCTTATCGTCCAGCTCTCGATTCCATTTTAAGTCATGTGGAGCAAAATTGTAGTCCTTCGAGTCAGAAATTTTGACCAAAAATGTTTCGAGAAACCGAAGTAGCAGCGGTTCTGCGACGGATCTCCACCAAGATGTCGATTGTGGAGTTCTCGTTTGCTTAGAGGTAGTCAAACTCCTTAATCATCTCAAAATTGTAGTCGTCGACTGTGAAGCTTTGACCTAGATAATTTTTAGTCGAAAACATACATATCGTCTTCTCCTCATTTACCCTAAGACCATCTTGTTTCGCCTGTTCTACAATCACAGTGAATGCTTCTAGTACGGCTCGCTGGGAATGCGCAATCACACGACAGCGCATCTCCATGCCGAAATCCGGTGCATGTTTCAATCGGTTCGGATGTTCTAGAACCGTACTGCACGTCCACCGCGTATTTTAATCGTGGCGCGACACTAGCGGATACATTTTTCTCGGATATCAAAATTCGGCCATCGCACCTTGCAATAACTATTGTCTTATGCGGAAGAATCGACGAAGAGATGGTGCGTATCGATTAGAAACTCGCTGGTCTTTTCCAGAATTAGCTTTAAAACGAACGGGATTGAGGAATTGATTCAGAAATGGATGTCAAGACATAACGAATCCACTCTCTAAACTTAAGTAAAAGTGCTGATTGTTTGTTGAGCAAACACAAAAAATAAAGGGTGGGCCATCTAGTGTTTTTTTTTTTCAAAGCGGAGGTTATTTTGACACTGACAGTAGTTTTCCGCTCGAAATCTTGACAGAAAGTCAGTATCATACCTCCGCGGAACGAAATGAGTCGCATTATGCTTGAACAACGTTGGGAAATATTGAAAACTTAATTCCAAAGTGAGCCCAAACAGTGCGTTTTTTGAAAAGAATTTTTTGCCGAAATGAAGCACCCACCGTGACTGCCGTACGCTAATTTGTGCAAAAAGTTCGTGAGACTGGTGTGCTAGCGGACAACACTCACTGTCCTCTTCGTCGAACGTTGTGCACAGATGAGAATGTGGCTGCTGTGGCCGAGAGTGTGAGACTCAATTCACGAACATTAACTCGCCATCGATCTCAACAGCTCAACCTTTCACACAATAGCCTGAAAAGAATTGAAGGCGCGCGACCATCCGCTTCGTTATCGCTTCACAGTTTGGGCCTTTGAGCAGCTTTATTTGGGCAACGATTTTGGGCGAAAAATCATCTTTTCTGACGAGGCGCATTTTCATCTCGTCGGCTACGTTAACAAACAAATTTATCGCATCTTTGGCTCGGAAAACTCGCACGTTATTGTCGATTGTCGAGAAGCCAATGCATCCACAGAGAGTGACAGTTTTGTGCGAAATGTGGAGTTGTGGTATCATTGGGCCACTTTTCTTCGAAAATGCGGCTGGGAACAACGTCGCGGTCATCGGCGGGAGTTACAGAGCCATGTTAACCGACTTTTTTTTTTACTGAAATTGAAGACATGGATTTGGACGACCTCTGGCTTATGCAGGATGACGCGCCACAATCGATCTTTTGCGCACCCAATTCCCAAATCGTGTTATCAGCCGCCTTGGCGATGTCAATTGGCCGCCTCGGAGCTGCAATTTGACCCCATTCAACTTTTTTTTTGTGGGCAACTGTGAAGGGCTGATGTTATGCCAACAATATGGAATCGATTTAAGCACTTAAGCTCAATATCATCCAAGTAAACCGCGAGCTACAGCCCGAAACCATCAACAAGGTCTTGGACTGGTCGTGGGGTGACAGAATGCGCTACTGCGAACCCAGCCGAGGCAGCCACTTTAACGACGTTGTATTTCATAATAAATGGGAATGTGTGTTCTTACTAATAAAGCCATAATACATGGAATTAATTTTGTTGACTTTGTTGCATTTTTAAAAAGAAACTGGTAGCCCACACTGTAGTGCCATTATAGCAGCACGACTGGCCAAAATCTTTGCTATGTCGCAGTTGGCATTGTTTCTATCGAGATTGATTTAATCGCATCTGTCTAAAGCATAGATTCATGCTAGAAAGATGTTGGTGCGTTTCCCATGGGTTCGACGTAGGTACTATTTTTTTTAAACGCTTCTGGAGCACTCAGACTCAAAACTGGTCCATTGTGCTGCCACGTTGCAACCTACTCCAGTGCCGTTAATTTGATCCCAACTCGAAAGGTGCCTGGACCAGATTCGATTTCACTGGGATTCTAACCTGGGACCCTCCTAACTCGGGCCAGGCACTTAACCAACTGCGCCATCCAGTCGTATCGACGTACTTTGGCCTGGGTCCAAATACCCGAGCCCCAGTTCCTTCATCAGTTCTTGATCGGTCTTTATGCCAGTCCTTTTTGGTGCTGAGTTTGCATCTATAGTAACAATGCATCAAAAGCCCTCAAGAGAAGCTTTAAAAAAAAGTCTGAACAAAGAGGACGGTTCTACCTAATTACCGTAAAAATAATTACCTTTTAAAGCGCATTTTGAGTACCCGATGAATTTCAAAGTAACTACTCCTGTCATAGATCGTCGTAACCATCACATTGGCTTCCCAAATTTTGTCACGAGCAAATGTCACTTATTACAATTGAAAGAACAAAAAAATCTTAAAATCATCAATCACTCCCATTTCAAGTCAAACTTCGAAGCAAATGTCACACAAAAACGATACGCCCCGATGCGCAATTCCTAAAAAAACGTCTCCATCTTTGTGATCTCTCAATAAAAGAAAAACGAAGAATCACGATCGCCAAGTCATCAAAATTCAAAAAATCAAAATTCAAAAACTGTCCAAACGTTAAAATTTTTCCATAAAACAGCACTCAACCTTGTTCAAGTTCAATCTGTCGCCCTGTCAAGATCAACCCGATTATGGGGTTTTCCCTGCACCAAGTCTTCTCATCGAGTTTCCAATGAAATCACTTTTAATTACATCAAAACTCAGTCTAAATCATCGCAAAAACGACTTAAGAATGCACACGGCATCGCCGGTCACGTTGATCGCCTCACCAAACAACCTTCCGTTTGTGCTCAGATTTCAGCTAAAAACTGTTGTGCAACAGTCTCGATCGCATTAGACCGCCGATCAAGCCAGTGTTCGAGTGTTCCGTTGGATTAAACCTTTGATCTTATAAAGATTCAAATCACAGTCGCACTTCGATACGTTTCAACGTGAGACGTGATTGAAAATGAAAACGGGAAAGACATTTGACTGACGTCACTTGACGATTTGAAGAACGTCAGTGAAACTAATCATAAATTCAGACCGAGTGTGGAAAAAGGAGGAACAATTATTGGAGGGCGATCAACTTTGGCGGGTGAGCCGGATTGGGAGGGAATTTTGAAAGTATCCGATGGAAAAGGTAAAAGTGACGGTGGACATACTGATCCTGTTTGTCGCACCCAATTAGCGCCGGGGGTACCCCATCGACTTTTGTAGGTTTTCCAGGCAGAAACCCGAGTTCCATGTTCTCAAGCATCCACTGAGGGTGGCGTATGAATCCTCTCAAGCGCCGCCCTACTTCATTCACCAACCGCAGTGAAAGACAATCGTTAAGCGGATAGACGAACGCGCGTCATCAGAATGCACTTCCTCATGTGAATCACTGTGCAGGACAAGTGTCAGCCGGCAGTTGCGTCAAATCCCCGCCCCACCCAGACGAGGCTGGCCGCAATGAGAAATAAGGTGCAAACCTAGGCAAGACCTTAATACTCTTATGCTAATGAATCGCTTGCAGTTTTGCAGAACGTCCAACCTGTTGCGCCCACCCACCGGAGCTCTGTCGAAAACGCTGTATGGCTATTTTTACGAGCCGCAACCACACTCGCCCGCTAATTGACCGCGTTGTATTCATTGCCATGCACAAGTGCTGGCGGTTTGTGCCATCTAAGCTCGGCAGCGACTGCCCGACGCGAGGGCGTGTGTGCGCGCATAGGCTTCGCGAAAACCTCGTGCTAATTGTTTTGAAACGATGCCAATTACGATCTCGGCGCGGCGTGCCGGGGCGACGATTAACGAGGAAAACATCTACGGGATTGCAATCCAAAAGTAGTGTCACGTTCTAATTATACCTGTGATATGAGGCTTGTATCTCCTGTAAAACAGGCTTCATGCTTTGGACTCGCGAATGCCAGATGAGGCGGGCAGAGTGTGCGTGGTCGTTGGACTGGCTTGAGAGTATCACAGCCGCTCCACCGGGCAAATTAGCGCAACCAGCCAAACCAGTTCCAGCTGATCCACCGCTTGTACGCAGTTGAATAAAGGTCGTGACTGGGCACGCTGGCGAGAGATCCGCGATGTGTTTGTAAACAGACCTGAGCGACAGGAGTTGAATTATAAATAGACCGTCGGCACTTTCCAGGGGATGAGGCGCTTAATGTCTTCCATTCTCCTCTCCACACCGCGACGCAGATTGTGCCCATTCACGTGAAATAAATCTAGGTTTTATATTCTCGCTTTCGCCTCTGACTCATAAAAGAGTTAATAGGCCCGTCGGAAACCGGATTCACTGACTCACGCGCCCGACACAGAAGGCATTCTCCAGATCTGAACACACTCGCAATGACCTCGCCAATCGATGGGGATTATCCTCGCAGGTAATTAAAGAGAAAACATTGCCTTCGGCCACGTCACAACAAGTTCAAATGATGGACGAGCTGTATGCAGTCGCAGCTAATTACCGGCCGAAGACACGGTAAACATTTCCGTACACACATCCACTCGAGACACTGTCCAGAGCTTCCTGCTGCGGTGCTATTTGGAGCGCACTGTGTGCACTGCACACCTCAGCGCTGATGGTGCACGCATTTGCAAACTCGGTATTTTCGGATTGACCGGGTTAACGTCCTCTTAATTGGCTTACACGGCGGTGGAAACAGAAGTGGGTTTTGCGGCAATTGTTGCGACATAACCTGGATGTGGCGCATTGCACTACTGGTCGGTGTGACTTTACACGCCCCGATGTGCATTCTTCGACTGGGATGTGGATGGACTTGAAGTGCTGGTGCATCTTCGGGAAGTCGAGGGAATTTGGGTCAATGTCATTGTCTCAGGCTTTTGCGAAAGGATAATCGGATCGGGGGAAGAAAACAAGTTCGTCAAGTGCGAGGTTTGGGCGTGATTTTATCGCCTTTGCGTAATTTTATGGCATTTTGGAGCATTTTTTGTTGGGTTTTTTAATGGCATCTTCATCCTTTGTCCTGGAGATCATCTTATGGTAGATTAAGGTGGCTAATTAACGACATCTTTTTCCAAACAAGCCACTTGAAGCATCATCAAATCAGTCAGTGGATGAATTGTACAGTTAAGACGTGACCGTTAAGGAGCTTGAAAGTTCCAACATTTGCTGCAGTGGTCTGTTGTCTTCGTTTACAAAAATTCAAGACTTTTGTTTGAAAAACTGAGGCAAGAAAATGTCCCATGACCACATAGTTTTCAGCCACTTTTCGAAGTTGTGTCAACCAATTCCATTTTGTACCCAGTTTTGCCCGTCAGTCTGCAAATCTTCTGTCACTTCTGAGAGAATCAACTCTTAGAGAACTGCAGTCCCTGCTGCAAAATAAACGGCTCACAGCAACGGGTGGTGGATAATTTTAATTTTGAATGACCTTGAGAAAATTCAAAACATTGAGCGACGTCCATGATTGAATTTCAAAAACCATTGAAAAATATGAGAGCCGAGGAGGAGCTTCATCACCGAAAGTCGATTAAATCTACGTCAAAAATCATAAAAAATTAACGCACGTAATTGTTCACGATTCCACGTTTTCGACTGAGATGAATTCTTAAATTTTCGAATACCAATCGTATGACAGAATTTTGTGAACATAAGTATCACTAAAAGCGTCAAAATGTAAGATTCAGGGCGTTGCCAAGTCTCAAAACTGACGTAACAAGTCTCGTCGGAGTATTATGCCAGCAGTACGTAGGTAGGTAGGTAGGCAAGCGGGTAGACGGGCGTAAGCCACGCCTCACTTAGGTCCTTGAGGACCCATTGTGATGCCCAATTGGGGATTAGTGTCCCCTTATAACCCTTGCTGTACTCATGGTCCGAGGTACCGAAACCATCTCGATTTGCTTATGAACCTGCAAAGAGATCTTAGAGGTTTATTTGAAATTTCATGTAAGTCTTGAAGTACACAAGTCAGCAGTACGTAAGTTTGAAAGATGATGTCCCTAGAAATTTTGCACAACCTTCTTAAGGCTGTTGTTTCCAAAGTTGTCACGAACGTTTATTGACATTGAAGATATCGGCAAGAAAGTTTTTTTTTTTTTCGGAGAATTTTTGAAACATTACTGGGGTACTCAGACTCAAAACTGGTCAATTCCCTACTGCCAGATAGCAACCAACTCCAGTGCCGTTAATTTGATCCCAACGGCAGATGGTGACTGGACCAGATTCGATTTCACTGGGATTCGAACCCGGGACTCCTCGAACTTGGAGCCGGCACTTAACCAACTGCGCCATTCAGTCGTATGGCAAGAACGTTACAGACTATATGACTCTATAGTGAGAATTCGGTGAAAGGAATATCCATACTTCACATAAATTAGAGCAGTTCACCTTTTGTGCATGATGCTTCATGTTCATCATATGCATCGGTGGGTGTTAACTGGTACGTTGTGGGTTTTTTTTTGGAATTTTTCTGTGTTCGAACTCCTTGAGAGTGTCCAGTGAGAAGACGTCCACGTCAGTTGAGTGATGCTAATGTGCCTAAGGCACAAGCCATCACTTATCTGCCATGTATGTTCACCGGGGGAAGTAAAACGGAATGTCTAGGGCATCAGAATTAGTTGTACTCAGATTTCCACTGATGCAGATTCACGTCGGACCGAAAAGATTGCAGAAATAGCCACCAGACTATGTCTATGTAAGGCTCAGCCACCACCCCTAGCCTAACCTAGCCACCAGACAGTAACAAACAAATATTTGAATTTGGCAATTGACTCAAATGCCCAGTCAGTTTCGACGCGATTTCAGCGATGTGTTCCGACGCGGTTCCGAAACTGTTTTCCAACGCAAATACGGCGTTGTATTTCGACGTGGTTTCGACCCTGTTTTCCGACGCGATTTCGACGCCGTTTTCCGACATGACTATAATTCCCACTTTCAGCTCACAGCTTTCTTGCAGCAATGAATGCGTATTGATGCGCAGGAAAAACTGAGGGATCGTGGTTATTCTCATCTCATCTCATTTTCAATGACCCGCATGTTCCACTAAAGGGGTCGCGGGGATCGTGGTTATTTTGTTGTCTAAAGCGTGATCCAAGAAGTTCGTATTATCCTTGAGGACATCCACATATGTAATGATGACGGATCGAAAGCAGCGCAAAGAGAACGACGTCAGCTTTCTGTAGAGTGACTCCAAGGACTGCGCTTGATTCAGACAGCAAGCTTGCACAGCGCTGCTATAGGTCTCTGATTTTGCACTTAGGCCAATTTTTGACAGAACCTAAGAGAAAAATCACATAAAATCGTGGATGCCTTGCTTTGAAAAGCGTGTTGTTAAGTGAATAGTGTTCTCTTTTCATTTTCAAGGGTGTCTCAAGAAGCACACAAGATTTGAATTTCGCGCCATTTGTTTGTCAAATTTGATAACAAGAGTGACAGTTGACAATTCAGGAATGAAGCTTAACACGAAGGAACAACGGAATTTCTTTGTTCATTCAACAACAGCAAGTTAATGGTGATTTCCAGGGTTTTCTATCAAAATTACTGAATTTTTGGGACATGATTTACCGTCGACTTATTTTCTGTCAGGCAGACATTCATTCACTCCAAACACTACTCTGACTTCTTTGACTCTGAACCAGTGGGATAAGGCTAGAGAAGACCTCCACGTCTATGGTTCAGGATTTAGCGGAGTGCGAAGATTTGGTCTAAGTTCAATTTGCCGGTCCGGAAACCGCACTGGTCTGGTACATGCCGACAAGTGCGATGCAGAAGGGATTTAGACGTTCAGACATTACGCTGGATAGGATCTTGTAGGCGACATTAAGCAGGGATAAGCCTCGATAGGTATTACATGAGATAGTTTAGTTTAGTTCAGTTTGGTTGGGGCAATACGCCCATTTATTGCGCTTAATACAAGCTTAAACAATCTAAACTTGAACATTAATACTTAATCTAAGGCAGGGCTAAGGAGGAAAAGAACGGGTCTTAAACAAGGTAGGAGCGCCTTTTTTGTAGGTGAAGTTGGTATTCCAGTCGTCCGTTATGTTATCGTCCTCCCAAAAAGATTTACAAAATATCTGATGCATGCTTCCAGAACTTTGCCGCCAGCCTTAAAGAGCGCTGAGAGCAAGCCATTTGAGCCTGCAGCTTTGTTGTTCCCTAGCTTTCTAATAACTGTGCGGACTTCTTCAATGATGGGCGGAGGACTACTTCATCGACTGGAGTTGGGGTTGCTTCGTTCCCTACTTCCTCTCCTAGCCATGCCTATCTGGCAGCTGCTGGAAATGCTGCTTAAGTACATCCACAATTCGCTGCGGATCAGTAATAAGATTACCGTCGCAGTTTCGAAGAGCCTGGGTGTCTTTCTTAAAACTGTTGCCAGGTTTTTGGTTTCTTATAAAAGGCCCGTATTTTATGCTTATTCCTAGCCTAGCCTTATTCCTTGCAGCGTCTGTCAGTGTGCCTCGTCGGTTGCACGTTTCTTTTGCCCGCACTCGCCATCGTGCCACGGGTTTCTTGTCAAGTAGCCCAGGGTAGATTCGGCTACCTCTTGGATGGCTGAGTGGCAATGCAGCCATATTTATCTACTTAGTGCCACAATCATTGCCAGCACTAAACTGAAAGACTTCTTCGACTCTGAACCAGTGGGACAACGCTAGAGAGGACCCCCAAGGTGGCGCACTTAAGTGGAGAGGGACATCAACTAACTTGGTGTGCGCAATTGGCGACAGAGTTTTAGTACTGGACGATGTGACGGCTCCTTAGAATTTTAGCAACGTCAGCTAACTTCTGGTGTAACGTTGTCTTTTTCTTTGAGCGGCGCTACAGTCCGAGGTGGACCTGGGCCTACCTTCTCAGCCAACCAGTCGTGTTGTGCGTGCTGTTGTTCTTTCACGAGTGGAGGGGACCTACAGTTTAATGCCGACTCCGAACGTCGAGATTAAGAAGCTTTTTCTAAACAGTTAAACTCTTTGAGCATTGTCAATGACTCGAAAGAGGTGGAGCCGTGAAAGAATGTTTGGTGTTTTTTCTGGAATCGAACCGAGAACATCGAGCGTAAGAGTCGACGCATCTACCCACTACGCCACGGCGCCCGAAATCTTACGTGAGGCATTCTCAGGACCAGAACCTGCTGTGGAACTGCCGGCATCTTTGGTTAGAGCTTCCATCAATGGTTAGACCCCTCGAGAGCGCAACTGGAGATGGTACGTCTCTCCAGGATGTAGACAGAACAAACGCATGCCCCATAACATCTGTAGGAAATACGCGGCATTCTTGTGGATCTCTTGACAGAAAAGACTGCAGACAACTTATCGACGTACTAACGGGCCACTACGCCTTCGCCAAACACCTAAATGTGCTTGGCCTAGGCGATAAAACCCTCTGCAAAGCATGTGGAGAAGATGACGAGACTACAGACTCTGCTACTCTCCCGCCTTTGCTCGGACCAGATGGAAGTTATTCGGTGATGATGAGGTGACAGCTGATGATGTAGGCTGCTTATCACAGAAGCGCCTGCTGGTCCTGCATGAAATTTCAGTAAAAGTAGTTTGCGGCAGTACAATGGACGAGTTTTTGAGTCTGAGTGCTCCAGTGTAGTGTTTCAAAAACCTCCGATAAAAAAAAGCTTAATACCCTAACAGACCATGGACGGACAACAAAAGGATAGGACAGTTATCGTTTGTCGTTTTTAACGATCGAAAATCATATTTTTGAGGAAAATTTTCATCACCGAGTACTGTAAATAAAACGCTTCAACGATCCCAATTTCAGGCCGCTAATCCTAACCTCTTAACCCTTGCGTTGCACTTACAACCACAACAACTAGCAATTTTGCGTGTTCTTTCTCAATCTCCTCGCATCTCGCTCCGTGGTCAGATAGATGACCCACTTAAAGTCTGTTAAACCATCAGCCAGTGCCCTGGTCCTCTCTAGACCTCTGAACTGTGTCGTGTTCGTCGGCTAACCATTTCCACATCAAACTGGCTCAGTCTGCTTCTTCCAAACAGCAGATGTACAGTAGGCAATTCCAAAGTGCGTTGTCACAGCCCAACGGTCACACACAATTCACATGTCGGCCGGAGATCACGTCCATATCTCGCAGTCTTTGTCTCATGCCCCACCACCGACTCTGAGTCAGAAGGCAGAGGCAAAGTCTAGCTCATGACTAAGCCCTGAATCCCGGTCCAAAGTCCACCCTTTGTTTACCAGAACCTTCACCAGCACCTTCACACAACATCTGTGCTGTGTGTAATGCAATTGCATCTCGACGACAGCTCCCACGCCTCACTCCCCCTCTCAGAAGTGCCTATTCAGGTTTATCCATCACGTATCGCCTCGTATCTTTATTACATCTCACCGAGAGCGAGCACTCGATGTAAATAAAACGACCACAACCCCACTAACCTCAATTCAATCGGGTAAAGCTGGTTCTCTGCTGTTTCCTTCGTTTCGTACTCGAAAATTCAATTCTATCGCTACGAGCGCACATCGAGACGTGACCAAAGTACAAATGGGACCGCTTAAGCTGACCAAGCGTTGCGACCAAGAGTTACGATGAAGTGCTGCGGCTCGGGTTGCAAGGTTTTGTCAGCGAATCACTGAAATTCGATACCGTGCCTGACCTCTGCGACTCGGAGGGTTAACGAAAAGCACTGAAAATTATTCAAATTCAATGCGACTTCCAATTCCGAGCGGTAGGCGCGGTGCTTCAGTTCGTGCGCCTTGGACTCACGCTACGCACATTGTTGCGTATTTGTGCTGTCGACGACGGTGGCCGTTGTCATCCGACGTTTCAGTCGAACAATTCACGTTAATGGCGGTTCAGTGCGCGCGGGGATTAGGGTCGGTGCTGCGATGAGCAACATGTGCTGGGTCGCCGACGGAGTTAACAGACCGTAAATATTCACATTTCCACACAAATCGTGGAGTCGTCTTGCGAGGATGGATTTGCACTTGAGCTTATTCAGCAGTTGACAGTCGGACGACGAATGACGTAAGCCCATTGTGCGTCGGTGGTGCGAATTTTTTTCAAGCAGATTGTTCGCAGTCCGCTGTGATTGTTGAAAGAGCCTTCGGATTGTAGAAAGAGCATTCATCTCCAATCTAGTTAATTTCCTTTGAGCGACGGTTGTCTTCGAGTTGACGTTGCAACTGCTGGCGGTTGGCATCGGCAATTGACGCTGGCAAATTTTAAGTGGACTTTGTTTGCGTTTAATGTCTTTTCTTCGTTTGTTTGAACATTTGATTAGCGTGTCTACTCTCGAGTGAAGGGGAACGCACTTAGATCAAGAAAGATTCACTGCTGTCATGTTTTTTGGTTCTCTCGCATGATTTGGGTCAACGTCTGCAGATTTAATTAACGTTTTCCATCAGACATCTGTCATTTTTAAGTTACAATTGAAGTGTCAATTCAACTCAATTCCATTTAAAACTATTTTTTGTGGAAAATGGTGAAGGAAAGTTGACGTCTGTCAAACTTCTTGTTCAAATCTCAGTCAGATAGGATATGGATTGGTGACAGACTTGACATCTGTCAAACTTCTAGTTCAGATTTCGTTCTGGTAAGCTAAAAATATTGGAAACTAGGCCACTGCAGCAGCATCCAAATAAATTTTAAAGTTACCTTTGATCTCCAAGAACCGAAAAAAATGCCATCTGTCATGTTGGCTGTCAAAAAACTGTTCACGAAGCTCAACTGTTTATCTTTTTTTAAGTTTTATTTCCACCATCCAATGATTTGTTGCCATCTCCTGCTTACGAAGAAAGAGGACTGCCATTTGTCAAAATCATCGCCCTTTTTACCCACTCACTGTGACAGTGACTGATGAATGTGACATCTGTCACACTTTCCCTTTAAAATACATTGACAACTCTGCTGGGATCTTGATCAGTGGAGCGTTTAATTAGAGAGTAAGAATTTAAAATGGAGATCTGCAACACTTTCATAAGCACGGCAAGATTGAGTACATGCGATGGTTTGACAGAGGCATGTGACCTGTTTTTATGGTAGATTAGGTTGGATAGGTGGGTAGACTGGGCAGAACCATGTCTCACTTAGGTCCATGTGGACACATTGTGGTGCCCGAGAGGGAAAATAGAGAACCTATTCTTCCAATTCATAACGTGAGCTTATTGTTCCAAATGCTGTTCAGGCATCCGGTGATTAGAAAGAGGTTTGTTTGAAATATCACTAAGATCATGAAAGAAATGACTTCCAAGCGTTCCATATCTCGAGTGACATAGGCTGGGACAGTGGCAGAGGTAATGTTGTGTGTCCTCCAGTTACTCTTCGTCACCACAGCTCCGGCATATATTGTCATCGGTGAGTGTCATTTCCCTGATTCTTAAGTCGGTTATGACCTGTGAGTGCTCCAACCATCATGCTCAGCAACCTTTTGTTGTACTGACGAAGCTTGACGGTTTTTGCCATGTCGTACCTAGGCCATAACGTCTTGGTGATTACACAGACGTCGAAAGATTACCACCTGAAGTTTACCGACTTGAGAATCTTGTCGTCCACTTGTTCCTTTAAGACATAGAGTGGGGGATCAGTCCCCGGAAGTGCTGTGGATAAATCCATTCCTGATCCTTTCCCGGCGAGTTCATCAGCTATCTCATTGCCAGTGATATTCCTATGCTCTGGGAACCTCCAAAGATTAATCCGGTGCTGTGAGCCAAGATCCTTGAGTTCTTCGCAACTGCCTACGGCTAGCTTGGAGTGAATTTCCGTTGCCTTCATAGCCGCTTGGCTGTCAATTCTGGTGTTGACACGATCGATATCATTTTGGCCGCTTCTTTGACTGCTTAAAAGACACTGCTATAGCCAGGTAGTCTGATCGAGTAACGCAAGTTAAATGCATCAGAGAATATGCCCTCTTTCCATTTTTGACCCTTCGGTATAAACTTCTATACTCGGGTTTCTAATGGAGGCATTTGACTCTCAGTTGTCTCTAGTGGAGAACTAACAACGGAAGGGCTTTTGATTTTATCAGCCACGATTTTATCCACTTGCGCTTCCCTATAACACATGTTGACGGTTTGAAGAAAAAATACGAAATGAATGTTCGCCAAATGTGTTCGCCGTGTAGGGGATAGCGCAAATAAGCAAGTTCGGCGAGCATGTTCGTCGCTTAGGGCTACCTTCAGCCAAACATTCATATATAAGTCCGCTGTGTACATCCAAAGGGTCGTTTTGGGATTAGCTCCCCATTTCTTTTCTATGGTTCTGTTGCAGAAGTATAAAGCCCAGGTAACGTTTTTAACCCCTTCACAAACGTTTAATTTCCAGTTGAGCTTCCTGTTCAGGATAAAGCCTAAATAGTAGACTTTATCACACAGTGTCATAGTGGTACCCTCAATGACTGGAAGTTCGAATTGAAGAATCGACCTTTTCCTCGTGAAGAGTACTGTTTCGGTTTTCCAAGGGTTCGCACCAAGTCCACAGTTTCTGGCCCATTTGACTGAGGTCTTTATCGCATTACCTAGAAGATCGCCAATGGTTGGCAGGATTCTGCCTCTTTCAGTTAAGACTACGTCATTAGCGTAGACAATTACACTCGTTCCCGAATGCTTGAGCTCTTCTAGTATCTCGTTGACAACCAGTGAGTTGAGTGCCTCTTGACGCCTCTGTCATGCGATGTCTTCTCATTTTTAAGATTTAGTCTTGTTGGTTTAAGCCCCGCAATGCCCGCAGTCTAGGTAATGATAATTTCGCTGACACTCAGTGCAAAACTCAAAACTTTCAACATGACATACGTCATGTAACTGTCTTGTATGACATATACTATATGTATGACGCTTCGAATCTAAAAATATGAACAAAAACATCAACTGAGTCACGTAGAAGCAAATTGCTAGATCATGTAGTTGACTTTCAATTGACGTTTGTTTGTTGACATTTTAACCTTGTTTAAGCAGAAACTTTGGCCTGTGATCATTCTATTTTGAAAATAATGAGTGTCGGCTTTTGCTCATCACTCAAGTCCCTCTCTCACTAAATTTGAACTGGCTTCCAATAACCAAAAATATTTAAAATATCACAATGGCAACACTTTTTTTAAATTACTAAAGTAAATCTATCAAATCAGAGTTATTCTTGAACACATGTGCTCGGTTTTGTTTGTCAACTAACCATTTATTGAAGACTAGGTTAAGTAAACCTCACAAATCTTGTGAATAATCACACCTCATGTTCTGCTGATCAGACGTTTCGTGCCTTGCGGCATAGTTCACCAACCGAACTCTACTTTCATCATATTTTTAAATGATTTGACAGAACTGCTGAAGTTTCATATGAGTCAGCACTTTCAGAAAAGCATGGCTTTGTCCGGTCTTTGTACTTAAATGGTTATGATTCTTCATTTTTTGTTGCTTTTTAAGATGATCATGAAAACTACGCTCGTGTCTGGTGATCGATGTGTAAATATTATATCGGCACATTTATTGGTTAAAAATGACTAATGTTTACAAGAACACGTGTGTTAAGAACAGAAATGCGTAGCTTGTGACAAAGCATGTCGGGAGATTCATTTAATTTAGGAAATATTTGGTACAGCGTAATGTGAATGGAAATGTGAATATCAGTTGACGTCTTTAAAAGTGAGATCCTCAATTCCTGAAGCATTTTACTTATGACTCTAAATAAAATCTCTGTTGAACTAGTAGGAACCTAAGACAAAGTATTCAACGAAGCAATAAAAAATATTCCACATACTATAGGGTGTTGTTTTGTAATATAATAATAATAATGGCGGCGCTACAGTCCGAGGTGGACCTGGGCCTAGCTTTTCAGCCAACCAATCGTGTTGTGCGTGCTATTGTTCTCCCACGAGTGGAGGGGACCTACAGATTAATGACGACTCCGAACGGCGAGATTGAGAAGTTTTTTCTAGACAGTTGTACTCATTGAGCATTGTAATTGACGCGAAAGAGGTGAAGCCGTGAACAAATTTTTAGGTGAATTTTCGGGAATCGAACCGAGAACATCGAGCGTAGGAGTCGACGCACTTACCCACTACGCCACGACCGCCACGTATTGTTTTGTAAGCCAGTACAAAAAAAAAATGATTTTGAACAAAATAAACGAAATTTAAAAAGTCAACGTCCAGTAAATTTTTCACGCCATTGTTTCACCTGTTATGTGACATGTGGCATCGTACTCTTAAAAACTAAGACGTCATCCATGTCCACAACATTAATTTCAAACCAAAAAAAAAACAATATTTTAATCCACTTACTGAAACGGTCACACCAGCCTCAGTTTCGAAAAAATATGGTCCGCCAGCCAGTCTGCACCAAACTGCCACTCGCTATGGATGGAGAGCTTGTTCCGCTATTGGTCACGGATTCTTGGAGCTTAATATACGACACTTTTGTTTGTTTACGTTCCCAGTCAAATGGGAATTGTGTGTATAAAGTCGTGATCTTCTTCGTTCCATTCGTGCAACCAATAAGCAAAAATACGGCGAATTGCGTGGTTTGCTGGCGTCAATTCTTGAAACAACTGGGCCTTATAACCCTGTCAACCAATGTATTTATGGAGAATGCGGAGTAAAGTGATCACAGGAATTGGGTCTGTTCGTTCTGTTAGTTCTGTTCGGTAGTTCGTCTTCAAATGGACCCACTTGGGTTTTCCGTGGGTGTCCGCTGAGAGTCTGTCAGCTACGGCGGCGAGTAATCACAGCACATTTACCAATTGGAACTATGGTTCGAAAATGTAAGGCGGAGTCCAGGAGCTGCGGTGATGAGGATGAGACCGAAACTATGCAACATCTCCTGTGCCACTGCCCAGCTCTTCAGAACCGACCAAAGATTCTTCACAGAGACTGCGGGCTTAGTGAACGCAGCTTTACCGGATCTCCTAAAATTTATAAAGAGGACGGGGTGGTTTCAGCCATCACGTTATAGGAAAGGTTTGTAAAATTTGTGTACCAAAAAATTATAGGGATTCACAATGAGTCTTAGGGCCTCCGAGTGAAAGTGATGTCTCTACCATCACACTCCCCTTCTTTAACCTAACCTAATCTACTGTGGATATTTTTGACAGACCTTGACGGGCGACCACGAGTTAGAGACTAACTAACTGGTGTGAGTTACCTGTCCGAGACGTTTAATTATATTACATATTTGATGTCACGAATGGTTTTCGCATTGTATTCACTGTTTCTACTATTTCAACACTTAATACGAGTGCCAATTGATTCACATTCAATGTCACCCTAAAGTTTTTTTTTTAAAAATTCATCAGAATATCGGTTGAATGTTGACAGCTTAACAATGTTGCAGCATTTAAAATTACACCTCTTGTTGGATGAACCAACTGATTTGTTGCCGAATATGAAAATGCTTCAAATGGTGAAAAAGTGCTGTTATTAAATTTTTTTTTGTCAGAGATTATAAACGCTACACTGGAGCACTCAGCCTCAAAAACTGGTACTGTGCTAATGGGCCACTATGCCTCCGCCGAACACCTAAATGTGGTTGGCCTAAGCGATGAAACCCACTGCGACGCTTGCGGAGAAGACGACAACACTACAGAGCACTTCCTCTGCTACCATCCCGCCTTTGCTCGGATTAGCTGGTAGTTATTTGGTGCTGATGAGGTTAGAGCTCATGATGTAGCCTCCCCATTACAGAAGCGCCTGGTGGTCTTCCTCAGAAAAACCAAGAAATTCCAGCAAAAGTAGGTTGCTGCCTGGCAGTACATTGGACCAGTTTTTTGCTTCAGTGTAGAGATAAAAACGTCCAATAAAAAAACGTGTTTTCTGCGTCACACACTTGGGATGCATGCTGTTATCTTGAAAATTACCTTTTAAACGGGCCTTCCTTGCTCTGCTATAAGTCTCTTTGATGCCTAGCTACCAATATCAAGAATCCTCTTGTCGCGCTTTACATAATCCCATGATAGGAGCGCCACTTTTTTCGCTTGGATGCCTCATTCCCTTTCTGTCACCCTTGAGAGACTTCCCCACATTGATGAAGATTTGTTTGCCTCTCAGAATTCCACAAATTCCTAGAACAACCTCCACTCAATTCTCGACTCACACTAGAACCCAACCAATCGAACAAAACCGGTTTCAAGACGCCATCACAACATTCGCACACCCGTTCCGCCATCATTTGCTAACAAGTCTCGAGGAACAGCTGGTTTTTCCAAAAATCGGAAATTTCTAGAACAAACAAATCCAAGCACCAACGACAAAGAACCTCTAAACGAAGAAGCCACCACTCATTAGCATATGCAAATCTTTACGTCGCAGATGTGACTGGCGAATTCCGAAAAATCACTTCGAATTCATCAGCAAACGGTAAGCCGCCGCCGACGATGACCTTGAGGCTGAATTTTTGAAATAATCAATTATCGACGGCGAATTTCCGCGTTATTCACAAGCGTTGTCTATTCGAACTTCAGCCATCGCACATGGCCGGCCCAATCGTGATAGATCGTAAGCCACCAATTAGCAGGAACCAGCTGCCGCGTCGTGACTCACCGTGACTCTGCTTTACACCATCTCTCATCGGAAGTGTCGAATCTCCGCCGCCGTGCGCTGGTCATTTGTTTACAAAACAAAGACACAAGCCATCGCTGCACGCATCGAGCTCTGAATCGATATTACCTTTCGAAGGTTCACTCCAGCGCGCATTAGTAGTCATTGCGGCGCTCAAAGAAATTTCCGCACAATCACTTGCCGTTAGTGGACTGTTCCCCTGCGCGGCACTCAAGGCTTTTACGGTCTACCGTCGGCGTGTTCGATTTTTATGAGTCTCGTGTGCGTAACAATGCCGCGACTTGCTTTTCATTTCATTTTCGAACCGGAGGCGATGGCAAACCACCTCTCGGTTGACAGCTGTCATCGCCACCGTGTCACCATCGATGACGTAACGTTGTAATCGATATGTTCGGTTTTTGCTTCCGTGAAATTTCGACGGACTTACAGGCGGAGCCGGTTTGGGTACTGGCGGCTGACCCCAGTCAAGGTGATTGGAGCGATGCGGTGGATTAGTGGTGTCAGCTTTGCATGTTTATTCGTCACAGAGATCGTTTGATGCGCGATTGAATGCAACCAAATTGATTGACGGCGGGGGTTAATGACCGTCTGCGTGTGGTTTGCTTGTGGTTGTCGAGCGGCGGCGGTGTGCTCGGTTGTTGCACAACGCATGTGCACGCGTGGAAGTTACACGAAAGGTTAATTTAGGTTAGACGCAGGGAACGGGGCATTTGCGTGTAAACGTGGCTGAACCTTTTGTTTGGTGGGAATTTGTATTGGCAGCGGACTTGGTAATGTTCACTATTTTTCCTCCAGATGGCGTTACAGTCGAGAGTGGACTTAGGCCCAGTTTCTACAGCGACCACTCTGGAGCGTGCTATTGTTCTCTCAAAAATGGAGGGGACCTACGGTTTCAACCGACTCAGAATTACGAAATTTGGGAAGCTTTGAACGTTGCCACTGACTCAAGAGAAACTTGGTGTTAACGGAATCGAACCACAAACCCTTAGCGAGGGTATAAACGCACTTAACCACTTTCGCCACGGCAGCCACAGTGTCCTGTGAGTCATAATGACAGAAACTGCGAAATTTTAGAAGCCATTGACTCGAGAGACGTGGTTCGGTGAAATTTGGCGTGTACGGAGTCGAACCACGGACCTTAAACGTCGGTATCGACGCACGGCAGCCACTGTGGGCTATGAGTCTACTAACACTCTCTGATCATTGTCTGTAACTTGTAAAAGGTGGTGCCACGAATATGAAAGAAGGTGTGTCCGGAATCGAACCACGAACCTTCAACGTGGGTATGGACGCATTTAACTACATTCGGCACAATGTGCTCTGAGTCTGCTCTGAGATAATGACTTGCAAATGGCAGAATTGCCTCGAGGTGGTTCAGCTAAATTTGGTGTGTCCGGAATCGAACCACGGACCTTCAGCGTGGGTATCGAAGCACGGCAGCCACTGAGGGCTTTGAGACTGCTAACACTCTCTGAAGATTGCCCCTGGTTTGAGAGAGGTGGGGCCAAGAATATTAAAGTTGGAGCGTCCGGAGTCCAACCACGGACTTCCAGCGTGAGTATCGTTTCACGGCAAAAACTGTGGCCTATGAGTCTGCGTGGAGGTAATGACGTGCAAATGACGGAAAAAATGGGTATGGGGAATTGTTGAGGTTTTTAGTCTAAAGCTGGTTGAGTGAATTCTGGTCTTAAAGGCACTTTAGACCCATTCGAAGTTCCATCCTCAGGACTGTCGTTTGTTCACCATTTCAAGTCCCCTTCTGATCACGCAACATCATCCCGAATAAAGACCACCAACGCTTCACAGCTTTCCAGGAAGTGTACAGTACTAATGAACGATTCCCCTTCCGTGCTCTATGGCGCCACTTGCTATTTTCGTGTCTAATCAACTCCACACCCCGTTCAAAGGCGAATTCAAAACATACTCCAAATCAGCTCACATTTTCGCATTTTTTTTTTCTTGGGAAACGCTCTCACATCAAGTGGATAGGTTAACGTTTATCAGCTCGCAGGCAGAGGCATTGTCTAATAAGCGTGACACGATGAAATCAAAAACGTGTTTCAATCATCAAACGCCGTGATGATAGAGCATGGGCACGGGCTTATCACCCTGCTTGGGTGGCATTCAATGTCATCTGATGATTAAAACTGGATTCTCATGCGGAAAACAATTGAAATATTTTGAAAATATTAAGTCAGCTCATGTCACGGAGGTTGACATGATGTTTGATGTGCGAATGGTGTGGTCGCTGTGGTGGATAAGGGAATGTCGTGCAAAGGTCGGGGGTTCGTTTTGGTAAGACCGGATGGAAAAGGTGAGATAGTTGGGACCTATCAGGCATCCTGATGAAAAGGGGTGTTCCGATGGAGTGGCTATTCGATCGGCGCCAAAAAACGTCCAAATCAAAGTGACTCCAAATTAAACACGACGCACTGCCGCTAGACCGGAAAATCAAAAACTCAGGAAGCAGATCTTCCTTCAGTATTGTGCTAACCACAATGTCGACCCACGGAAATCTACGTCCACCTCCTTGTTTGACGCGATTAGCGAGTCGCCAGCTCCACAAAATCTAATTAGAGCAATTAACGATCAGTCTAATTGAGACGTCAGCCTCAACCTTGAGAAGTTTGACATTTGCCTCACTCAACTCCAAATCTACACTCCCCTCAGAAGCCGCAGATAAACTTGTTTCGATTGCAAACAGCCGCCGATGTCCAAGCATGTGACATTGTTTCGTTTGTCTCGCATGCAAGTCAACTCCGACGTGTTTTGTTCTCTACTTTTGCTCAACCCGTTTGCTTACATTCCAGTACTTCTTTAGTAACCAGTTTGTGTTTTGTTTGTGCATTTTTACAGGAGTGAAGAAAATTCTGAAAGATGTCAGCGGAAGGCTGCGTTCTGGCGAACTCACTGCCATCATGGGACCATCGGGTGCCGGCAAGAGTACCCTCCTCAATATTCTATCGGGATACAAGTAAGTAACTGAGTTCTTTTTGTTATTTACAGAATTTGAAGCGACGTCATTCGGTTGACATTTCGTCTTGAAAACATGTTTGTCACGTTCGACTTTTCCTGGGTGGTGGTGTTGCAGAGATAAGAAGTTTACAGTGGTTGGGTTGTAAATATTTGCGTTTGCGTGCGGGTTTATGATTTAACTGAATTCGCTGTCAATTACGGGCGTCAGTTGTTTGTTGTTCGACTTGCATTTGTCATTGGAATGCGTTTTTATTTTTATTTTTGCTAATAAGTCTGTGTTACGTTCTTGCCTGCTGTGGAACATTGGATCGGCCTTTTTAAAGCGAATGGAAGGGGTTTTGCGTCACTGACGAATGTTGATGTTTTGTCGGCTCAAAGGTAGGGCATGTTTTTCCTCTGTCTAACGCGATCCTCGTCTTGGTCTTGATTTAGGTTAGATTAGGTTTTGGAAGGGGAGTGTGATGGTTAACGGAGACCATGGGCTCATTGTGAATCCCTTCAATTGCGGAGTACACGATCTAAAAACCTATCCTGTCACGTGATGGCTAAAACCACCCTGTACTCTTTATAAATTTTAGAAGATCCAATATATCTGCGCTTGCCAAGTCCGCAATCTCTGTGATAAATCTTTGGCCCAGCGAAGTTAGGCGCCGATTCTGAAGAGCTGGGCAGTGGCAAAGCAGATGTTGGATCGTCTCGGTCTCTTCCTCATCTCCGCAACTCCGGCAGAGATCGCAGGATCTTGCATTCCATTTCCGGAGCATTGTTCTGATGGGGCAGTGTCCTGTGATCACTCCGACGAGCATACGGATCGATTTACGGTCCAAAGCCAGAAGCTTCTTCGTTTTGCCGTAGTTAAGCTTTGGCCATGGTCTTGATCTAGGAAGCGTGTCAATTCTGTCTTCTTCGCTTTCTCCGGGTGATGCTACCGGGTGATGCTAAGCCAAGCTTCTGCAGCAACCTCTCGTGTTGTGCGTGCTATTGTTCTCTTGCGCGTGGGTCGAACCACGGACCTTCAGCCTAGAAGTCGATTCCTTCAGCTACCATGCTTCGGCGGCCATTTCCGTTTTCTTTTTACGACGCTACAGTCGAAGGTGGACCTGGGCCTCACCCAATATTCCGTCATGAGCATCTAAATATTCTCCACTCAGAGCCTGTGGGACAACGCAACAGAGGATTCAGAAGACACACACAAGCGTGAAAAGGACTTCGATCAACTTGCTGTGAGAAACTAAAAACAACTAGCGTAGAACTGTGCTGATCCTGGACTATAGTGTCACACGAAGAACAGAAGTTTTAAGGCAGATCAAGAAAGATGGATGTTGTGGCTTCCAAAAGGGGATAAGCAGTATGGTGTGCCTCAAAAGATGGGCACCCGATTCTGGAATATGCAAAAGTACTGTGTAGGAGAGAAATGAAAACTAAAGGATCACTAAACCCACCTCTTTGTTCCAAACCTTATCGGTGTCATTAAAAATGGTTTGTCAAAAAGACACTGCCTAAAACTTGTCAAGACCGCACAACTTCTCAAAAAGTTGGTAAAAGTTTTCCCATATTACCGGACCTTGTAGCTATGACAGAATATGTTGTGGGGAATGCCTCCGCGGAATCTCGTCGTTACTTGTGAAGATAGCAATTGGTTTTGAGATGTCGTCTCCAAATCTGTTTTCGACCTGCAGTTCCCTAGCCTTTGCCATTCGACGCCATCTAGCTGAATACTGATGTAATTGTCTTAACGGAATTCTTAGGGCAGTGCAGATTGGTTCCACCGAGTGTTGTAAAAGTCTTACTCCTCCCTAGCCCGTTCACCCGCCCTTTTCTTGCCCAGAAAACAACTATGTCCGGATCTAGACATGGGTTACCATCGACCGGAAGCAAAGTTATTTTAGAGTAGACAGACATTGTTTTAAAAGAGTATCCTAACCGATGGTCTTGGTTGTCACTTGACTGTCCGTACAGATAGAGATATTGGGCATGTGTGGTTATGTTATTAAGAATGAAGCACAGATCGTGAGAAGTTTCGCCTGGAAGGCCATAGCATAATATTTCAGGCAAATACATTTTCACATCCGGTTTCAATGTTCGCCGTGGGCGCCGTGGCGTAGGTCGTCGGTTCGAATCTCGAAAAAAACATCAAACATTTTTTCACGGCTCCACCTCTTTCAAGTCACTGACAATGCTCAAAGAGTATAACTGTCTAGAAAAAGCTTCTCAATCTCGCCGTTCGGAGTCGTCATTAATCTGTAGGTCCCCTCCACTCGTGGGAGAACAATAGCACGCACAACACGAGAGGTTGCTGAGAAGTTAGGCCCAGGTCCACCTTGGACTGCAGCGCTGCCATTATTATTATTATTGGACGCTCTTGGATCTCATGGGGATTGATATCATCCTAAATTCGGTGACAATTTGTTTGTTGGTGTACCCATTCATCCATCATCCAGAAATGGGTCTCATGATGGGCTGAAGATGATTTTTCGATGAAAATTGGCGTCAGTTTCCAACTGATCCAAAGCCTACTCAACGAACACACGTTGTTGTTTATGGTCGTTTACCTTCAGTTGAATTTTGTACGAATGCAAAGTCACGACGCACTTGTTGCAGCTGACCAGGTTAGCAAGTCATTGTCAGCCAAGTTGATTCCAAATGATTAAATTATATAAGCCATCTCTTTTAACATCAAATATTGCGCCTTATTTAACTTGCCTTTCTATTCAATTCAATTCAATTCCATTTTTTTCTAGTCTCAAAATTCTAGCTGACATCCGTAAAAAATGAAAAAAAATGTGGTTCAGATTACATTTTTATTTATTTTCCTGTCACCAATTGGTGATTCCATTAAAAATGGAACAACTCTTACAAAACCTGCTGTTTTGATTCAACTCAATTGGAAATTTTAAAATTCCAAACTAAAAAGTAACAAAAAAATTCAAATTGTGCCATTTAATTTTAAATATAGATTGACGACGATGCAGCTTTTTTTTGCTTTAAAAAAAACCAAAACCGCAATAAATAAATGTGTAGCCTGATTTAATGCCTTTGTTGAGATATCAACTTGAGTCACTTTCAATTGTGTTGGTGTTTGGAAGAAGAATCCGGTTTGATTTAATTTATTCCTGAGCTCTGCTAACAAAAAATGAAGGCTGTGATATAGAACTGGAATAATAATTAACTGGGCCAAATTGTTTTTTCATTAATTCTTGCCTTTGCAAAACGCAACATATTTCATTTCATTTCATTTCATTTCATTTCATTTCATTTATTTATCACTAAGTATCGCTGTACAATAAGAATATTCTATTCTTTAATAAGTACAGGGCTTAAAATATAACTTTGATAAATATTGTGAAAGTGACATAGATACAATTACATTTTACAGATATGAATAATTGAAATTATATATTTGAAATCATTATTTGGCAATATTAAAATTAAATTTATGTGCAACCAAAATAAAATTAAATTTTTGGAAAATATTTCAGTTCAAGTTGGACAAGTAAGAGAAACAAGCTGTGTGCATCTCTGTAAGGAGAACCGTGAAAAATTAGAGAATACATTTTTGAATGAGTTAGTCCTTTTTGTCCTCTAAGTTTTCTCGATTTCCAGGCCTATGTGGTCCATACCTTGCTGATTAATCGAATTTCAGGCAGCCATTTATCTCTGTCATCGTTTCAGTTCTTCTGATCTCTTAGAGAAATTAGCCTGAGTTAATGTTTCATAATACAATCTGAATTCTTGAATGGGTGGTTTCGATTCCCTTCTTTTCCATTAGGGAGGTACTGAGACAAGGATAAGATCTACTCCACGCGTAGTGACCCTAGTGGCGATTAGCGCAACTAATAAGCCATTTCGAATTGTAGAGAATATCTCTAGCTAA
This sequence comes from Myathropa florea, assembly GCA_930367185.1. Lineage (NCBI taxonomy): Eukaryota > Metazoa > Arthropoda > Insecta > Diptera > Syrphidae > Myathropa > Myathropa florea. The sequence continues at coordinate 108,224,773 of OV884002.1, forward strand.
GTATAGAAGCCTACTTCTGGTCGTAGCGGGATAATTGTCCAGCACGGACACTGTTTCCTTCTCCTCTATGCTCCAACTTCTCAACTATTTCTTTAAGGTGGCAGAGAAAGACACCATCGAAGGACTCTAATGTAACAGAAAAATGGTTCTTCTCTTCTTCTTGCGGACAGTTGTGTAGGACAGTGCAAAACTGATCTAGACTGGATTGTATAGGAGTCGAGACATTTTAGTGTACCCTAGCTGTTCGACAGGATATAAACACCTTAGAATCTCTTTTGTGTCACATCTGAGAATTTGAGGATCGGGTCAGCTTGAAAGAGATTGAGGATTTCTGGGCTTTGTGTGATGGTACAATAGATAAGGAAACATCAAAGCGCTAAGGCTGTCTCCTTCAAGTAAGAAAATGTGGATTCGGGGAATACTGATCATAACTCCCAGGGAGGATGTGGGACAGATCTTTATTGGTCCTGTAATGCTCACATATACTAGGCGATAGGTAGAGCTAGGTTTTGTCATCCGCGGTATTCTGCAACAACCCAAGGCATACAAAACCATGTGTTTAAAAATTAATGTATATTTTTTGGACTCAATGTACCATGAACATAGCTCCTGTGGCCTTTTTAGTTATCTTTTCCTGATGAGGGTTCCAATTGATGATTACCATCAGAGCAACAGAGGCACGCAAACCTTTTCCTCAAGGCGACCAAAAAATCCTTCACCCGCCTTCGACCAGGCAATCCATTTTAATGAGACGATCTTCGCAATTGGCTTTTGAAATTTAGGCGAGTTTTCAAGGCACCAAGCACCATTCAATCCCATTCAGGCCCCCAAATGTCATCCACAAATGTCAGGAGCATGAAAAACCAGTTGAAACTCGGAACAAAGGATGTCTTTGATGCCAACTACAGTTAGTATTCTCTACACGTGACTTCCTGTCCTTATCAAATTTGCATTCGCTTCCAAAACAGTTTGAATACAAATGATAGTTCCACATGCTTACCACACAGTAATCGCTTTGACATCTGTCAAGAAGTCATAAATTGCCCCCTGACTCTGATGCAATCTAGGAATCATTGAACTCCACTTCCCGTCACGAATTGATTTATCAGCTTTCCACCGCCCAATTTCATTCATTCTCAAGCTGCTCGAGCAACATTCCTAGAGCTGTCATCAGCTTCGATCGTGCTTATGCCGACCTCCCAACTAGACCCGACTTAGTTGCTGTTAATCGCCTCACTGGCCTTGCCAAGCAGCAGGAATAGTCAGGACGATTAAATTATAATTCTATTCTTCCACAGCCAATTAAAGTGAATATAAAAAAAGAGCGTAAACCGCATTATCGTCAGGTTAGCAATGTCAGTGCGATTAAGCAAGCGGTTGACTGCGCGCCCGTGGCCCCAGCGGCTTCTGGTTGGGCAAGGGAAACGTCTCTAAGCGGTTACCTTCGTAATTTCCTCTGCAATTGCTTGAGTGTAAGCAGGAAGGGATGGCTGCTCTCTGTAATCACACCAAAGTTACCGCATTTATGGCTTTCATAATTGACGGTGGGATTACGGGCCACTCGATTGACTGCACACCCGATTGCACGTCAGATTAACCGCTGGGGTTATCATTAAAAACCCGTACTAAAAGCTGCTTTTAATGGCGTCCAAAGTCTGCTCGTAAACGAAGTTATTTCAGTCTTTTTTTTCGCGAAGCCTCACGCAGCAAAGCGTTCATGAGACGCTGCAGTGATGGGGGATGACTAAGATGAGAGTGTGGCATTTTTGCTTGATTTTTGATGGACTTTGCGAGTGACAGGTCATTGAGTTGACAGCGGGCAAAGAACTGTTCGTTTTGGCAGGAATCCGTGTGTTTGCGTGTTTTCGTGCAGCGATAGCGGTTGGAAATAGAATGGAATTAGCCGCGGGTGATTGATAGGACAACGATTGGTTGGGGCATTAGGATAAGGCATTTCCGATTAAGATAAGATTGATTGATATTGCGACACGTACGAGCACATGTTCGCGGCGGAGGAGATTGCCGGAGTAATTGAATTTGGGAAATTTCGGCAAGAGTATGTTCTAGATTGATGTTTGTACTTTGGGCCGTGGGACAGGTGGTCATTAAAAGTACGTTAGGCCAGCAATTAAGCAGCGATTTGAACGGGGTGATAGGGCACACTGTGGGCATAACAAACGATATGAATCTATAATCGAGGTAAAAGGGTGATTAGGGTGGAATATATACGCCGTGTGTGCACGGACAGAAATTTGAGCGCTGAGTTATGAATACTCACGTGATCTTGCGACAAGAACAACCTAGAAGTTATCTCTTAATCGGAAATTGCAATGATATTCAGTTTTTTTTTTCTAAATCAGCGGAGCATAAGATTTTCTAGAGCAATTTAGATTCCCTTAGCGAGAAGGATCCAATTTGTAAATAAAGGGTTTTTCATTAAGCGCTTCATATCTTTAAATTTTAATAAAACAAAATGTGTGTAAGTTTTCATCGACATTTTTCATTCGTTTGAAAGGCCTGACGATGCCATTATGTATAAAATATAAGATTGTTCAAATGTCCGCCGCGGCTTCTCTGGATGGCGCGCATCCGAAATGTCACTTTTCCATTACTCTGGCGCAAAAATCAGTCTGAATTTGATCGATGGCATGGGTTATGTTTGCTTTGAGGGCCGCTGTAGTTTGTGGCTTATTCGCAAAGAACTTCTTCTTCTTCTTCTTCTTAGGGCGCTACAGTCTGAGGTGGACCTGAGCCTCACTCAAGCATAGAACTGCGATTTCAAAAAACCCCACAAGAAAATCGCATGATCTCGGTGACCAGTTCACATCACCTCCACGTGAGATGACCATGAGCTCGCATCGCTCGTGCAGAATTTCCATACAGTCCTGTTGAAACCACATGTCGTTGGTGTCCATACCATCCAATTCAGGCCAAAAGGAGTTGTTAATCAACGACATATGGACCGAAGACACCCCCAGCCCAAAATACACGCCAAACAATGATTTTTTCGGAATGCATTGGACGCTCTTGGATCTCATGTGGATTGGTATCATCTCAAATTTGACGACAATTTGTTTGTTGACGCACCCATTCATCCAGAAATGGGCCTCATCGCTGAAGATGATTTTTAGATGAAAATTAGGCTCAGCAGTTGGATACTGCACCAGAGCCCTTTCAGTGAACACACGTCGTTGTCTATGCTCGTTTACCTCCAGCTCCTGGATGAGTAGAATTTTGTACGGTTGTACACGCCCAAGTCACGACGCAAAATTCGCCAAGTTGTGGTCAGCGAAAAGCCGAGTTCTTCTAAGCGACGCAAAATCGACTGCATCGGATTCTCCTGCACACTGTCACGGATAGCGGCAATGTTTTCGGCAGATCTTGTGTTTTGTCGACGTACGGGTGCTGGATTATTGTTTAGTGAACCATTGGACTCAAATGGATCCACCACTCTGCGAAGAGTCCTCTTGGTAGGACGATTATGTCGACCGTAAAATGGGCGAAGCGGAAGGTTGCCCGAATAGACCACCAATTTTGATAAAACAATTTTTTCATTCCCACGTGTTGTTGAGCGCTATGTCCATTCACGGTGATTTGACAAAACAGTCTAAACAAATGACAGCCAATTTGACAGATGTGGCTTCAACAATATGGCCGCTATTAACTATCAAAGTTTGGGAGTCCCTATTGGAATACCCTTTATTTGTTCTAGAGAATGGCGACAGGAACAGGAAATTGACAGATTTCTTTTTTTGATGTAAGGTCTTACTCTGGAGCTGCTTATTTAGGGTCATCCAATTCGTAGTGAGAATTTGACATTCCTCTTTCAACGAAAGAGAGACTACAGTCTCTATATCCACTTTAAGGTCAGTCGTTTTATAATATGGATCGTCTAACAATGACTGAACGCATTCAAATTGTAAGTGAGAAGGTGTAAAGCAATCTTAGGACAACTTTCCAAAAATATACAACGTCAAAACTATAAGCTATGTTAGGTTAGGTTAGGCTGCTGCTAGTGAATTCACCAGCACCATGTTGGTCCATTGTGATACCCACACAATGGTCAGACTCCTACCACTGACTGTTGACCACCGCTTCAATGATAGTGCCGTCAATTTGATCCCAACGGCAAATTGTGACTGGATTTGATTTGAAAAACGGGATAAAAGCGTATTAACTTTGCTTTCACTGGGATTCGAACCTGGGACCCCTCTAAATTAGGGCAGGCACTTAACCAACTGCACCATCCAGTCATTCAAACGATAAGCTATACACTTCATCAATAAATTGAACTCGAGTACACTTCTTTGGTGCTTCCCCCTGCAACCTTGAGGAGGTTGTCAAGAACAGGACGAATGACGAGACTTCCGGACTGAGACAATCCCAACTCTTTATTCATCCAGACTTTAGAAGGTCTAAAAGTGCGCCTTAAATAAGCGAAAAGGGCCACTGGGGCTTACATTGGGTTAGGTTAACGTGATAGTCAGGGTAAAAAATTGCCGTGGCCAAATTAGGATCCGATTGGGTTCTAACTGCTAGTTCAGACACCAATTCCTTGATTTTCAAAATCAAACTTAAGAGCTCCGATGAATAGATATCCACTTCTATTTTTTCTTAAGCAGAAGTGGTAGCAATAAATGAGGCGGCACTTACGCTTAAAGAGCTTAGTTTGACTGAAAAAACCATAACTATATACTCTGGCAGCCAAGCCGCTATAAGACCCATAGCGTCGGATATTGTGAAGTCAAACTAGTCAAGCTATGCAGACAGAACGTCAACGAAATCTCCAATGCAAACACGGTGATTCTCAGCTGGGTACCGGGTCACTCAGGTATTCAAGGAAACAAGAGAGCGGACGTGTTGGGAAAGGAGAGCTCAGAGTTAGATAAATCTCTAACACTACCTTATGTCAATATGCCGTTAAGTTTCCTAAGGAAGGAAATAGAGAACGAAGTCTTAGAAAGAGCAAATGCGCGATGGCTGAATCTGGACATTGGGTCAACGACGAGAGCCCTATGGACGATGTTGAACAGGAGGAAATCATTAGCCTGTGTCGCAAGGATATACGGACGGTGGTGGGAGTTCTCACCGGGCATTGTCCGATAGGCACCCACGCCAGAAGGTTAGGTATCCCCCATAACGACTATTGTAGTAGTTGCAGGGACGAGGAGAAATTAGAGTCCGTCTGTCACCTGCTATGCGATTGTCCAGCACTACGGAGAAGGAGACTGCTAACATTAGGCAGTAACTTCTTCGACTAGCTGGAGGATCTGGAAAAAATAGAGCTGCAGCACCTCCTAAGATGTGAACGACGACCCGGTCGCAAGGGCACCCTATCACCTACCTACCTACCTAACAATCTTAACAAGAGAAGGTGAACTTTACGCCTTTCTAGAGCTAGTTTCAGGTTTTCGAAGGGAATTCTACCGAAGCCTTGGTGTCATTTATTCAAGGTCATTGTTATACCTCGGGTTTTGACATCATCTTCCCCAGAGCTTATCACGAAACGTCATTTGTGCATATTTGCCAACAAAGCCGTGGAGTCCATTTATTCGACAAAAAGAATCCTCTTCTTGCTTAACGTTCTTTTTCTTATTGTTGAATAAGCTGGACAGATGTCGATGTTGTCTAAGATTGTTGCCTTCTCCTCCTCATCCCTGCATTCTCTGGAGAAGTCGTTGTAGGGAGCTCCTTTTTGCAAGTGTGTCTGAGATACAATGGCCTCGTTATGCGACGGATGGTCAATAGATGTGTCAGCTCATGGTATTTATCACTAATCAGCTTAGGTCGCAAAAATGTAGGCATCGGAACTCAGGTAATGCTGTACTTCTTATATAAAACAGAATCTGTTCGTCGCCTTCTCTGCGATTCCCTACTTCTAGGGAGAAGGAGCTTGTAGAGATTGATTGAAGCTGCAGAGACGCCACGCAGCTTAGGTAAATGGGTTCCATTGCTAGCATAAAAATGTGTCTAATCGACACCACCGTGTATTAGCTGCCTCGTTAGATTCAATGTCTATTTCCCTGTGCAAAGTGTTAAGCGGTGTGCTGGCCTCAGGTAGGACCCGCGAAAAGCTTAGATGTGACCCAACGGTGGCCACTTTACGTGGGCACCCAACAGAGGGTCACCTTATTATCTGCTGAAATTTGGTCCAGTCCTTGATGCACATTTTTACGAGCAGGGATCTAATCGATGTTGACTGTAACGCTTTAATGGCTGCTTGACTATCAACAAAGATACTGATTGCTCGTCCTGAAATATTTTCCCCAACAATCATATCCGCACATGACACCACATGCAGTGCGATTACCCGGTTCTATGGGAAAGGAGATTGTAGCTACTGGACAAAGCCGTGGAAGATGTGAGTAAGATTGCGCCAAGGGACCAACCATAATGGTTGTATAATAAGTACTTGAGTAACCAAAGCAATCGAGCGCATACACGGGAATGATATTCTGTGACCATAATATCCGCTTCGCTCAGTTTCAAGTTCGTTCAGTTTCGTTAAGTTGTTCTCTTTGCCATATTTTAGTGGGAGTCAAATCAATCACTCTCTAATTAATCGCTGGATGAAAATCTGTGTGGTTTAAGTCATCAACGGAATATTTAGATCTCACGGTAATATTGTACTAGACAACGCGGTGGAAGATGTGAATAAAATTGTACTGAAGGCGCAATCATAATGACCATAGGAAAATTTAAGTCAACTTAAGCAATCGAGCGAATACACATAAATGATACTCTGTGATCATAATGAGCTTCGTTCAGTTTCGTTGAGTTCGTTCGGTTTCGTTAAGTTCGTCAAATTTCATTAAGTTCGTTCAATTTCGTTAATTGTTCAGTTTCATTACATTCGTTAACTTTGTCTTACTTTAATGAAGGCGGTCTCCTGAGAATCGTGTAAAAATCTGGGTGAATTTAGTCATCAACGGGATGTATAGGTCTCACGGAGGTCTGCCGGAGTTGCGGAGATGAGGAAGAGACCGAGCTGATCCAACATCTGCTTTGCCACTGCCCAGCTCTCCAGAATCAGCGCCTAGCTTTGCTGGGCCAAAGATTCTTCACAAAGACGACGGACTTAGCGAATGGAGATATATCGGATGTTCTAAAATTCATAAGGAGCACGGGGTCGTTTCAGCCATCACGTCTCAGGATAGGTTTTCAGATTGTGTACTCCGCATTTGAAGGGATTCACAATGGGTCCCATTGGCCTCCGAGTGGAAGTGATGCTTTAATCATCACACTCCCCTTCACACACTCCAAAGTTAGTTGACCATAGGTCTCACGGTGATATTGTCACCTACTCGAGGCACATTACACCCAAAGTGTTGGTTGAAGTCGCGGGTGTATGCCAAACATGAAATTTTGTAGAATTCGCAAATATTCTGTACAAGTCTCAGTGAAAGTTAATTTATGAACAGTAAAGTACCCGGATGCTGGGCATATCTGTGACAAGCAGTCTCTTAATTGCAATTCCTATCTATCAGCTGCAGTCCGCTGAGCTGATACTGGGCGTAGATCGCAAACAACCAGTTCGATCAAAGTTTAAAGTCCTCCCGCAGGCAGAGCAGATGCACAAATCGTTGTGACTCAAGTCCATTGCAACAAAGCGATGCGCGTCATCTCCTTTGTGCGACGACATTGCAACCCCTCACTCGAATGTGCCCTCAAACACAAAAAAATACTTTAATCTCGATCAAAGTGCGCAGTTAATTCAACCGCCTCCCCCTTAGCCATCATTCGTTGTGTGACACCAGCGCGATACGGCAAAACAGAGGGCATGTCCAACACGACAGCCGCTGAAACAATGACAATTACAGCAACCCGATCAGGGCTCATCGGGGCGGGTTGTGACTGTAATTGCCTATTGATAGATTCGTTCCCAGATAAAACGGGGTATTTGTGTCCCCTCATGCATCGCACTGTGTTCGTGTAGATATGGCGTTCCAATTGCGGCGAACCTTAATCAATTCCGCCTGCTGTCACTCTGACGTATGAGCAACAAACTGAAAAACAGACAAGCCGAGACAACCTCCACGCAGAACAAGGCTTCCAGGAAAAACCTTCACGAAATAATCTTGTAGACTATTTTCGAGGGAACGAAATTCACGGAATCTTGAATTCTTTTTTGCAAGAGCTACTGGGCTTATCTGGATTTGTTCTCGACCGTGTGGGTGGGCGGAGAGTGAGCGAGAGAGAGAAAGTCAAATCAATCCCAGATTTCTTTCATTGAGCCTGACACGTGTGACCTTGTTGGAGGTGCAACGCGATTTGTCACTTGTTTTTCATGCGGTATCTGTGGTGACAGAACCTTGAGGAGATGAGGCCCTGACGTGCTCGCTGTAGACGACTGGAGTTAACCCTTGAAGGCGATTGATAAGTGAGGCAACAAAAATTTCCATTTCGTTGTTGATAAGTGACTTTGTGTTTCATTTCTAAGCTGGCCGCCATTTTTGCTAAAGACTCTCGGAACTGGAATCGCTTTGAACCGCTGACACATGTCAGTGAGTCTATTTATATCAACGCAAAGTCAAATGGGTCACAATTCAAGGTGTAATCGCGCAAACGTATTCATTAGATGGAAATGAATTCGAGTTGTCATTCGGGGAATACGTGTTGTTGTCAGCTGAGGTGATAGAGGTTGACAGGGAGACTTGGTTTAAGAGAAAGGGACAGGAGGGAAACGGGATCAAGTAGAAGATCTACTGCACTGCACTATGAACTCGATGCGGCCGAGTCAGTTTATTTCAGGGATCTATGCCGTCCGGGCTGTATTCACATCTTTGTACAGCTCGTAGAGTTCATGGGTTCATTTTCAATTCTATTGGCCCTTCTCACAGACAGGACCAAATATCCAACGAAAAGTTTTTCAGCTTTCGACTCCGTATACCAAGACAGATCTAGTTTCTACTAGAACATGATCTGGTAGCCTTGAAGAGCTCTTGATAAGCTATCTGGTTTTTTGTGCTTTAGCTGAGTGGGAGGACTGCTTCACCGGCCTTGACCGCAACAGAGGACACTCACGATTAAGGTGGCGCACAGAAGTTGAGTGAAATCTCATGCAACTTGATGTGAGCAAACGGAGATCGCTGAAGTGCTGGACCACCTCTGATTTTAGCGCAGCGTCCAATGAAGGCACTAAAATCTTGTAAATATTTTACCCTCGATTGTAGCTTCATATTCTTGCTTAAATTTTAAAAAAATGCAACACCTTAAAGACGTTATCGGGGTTTATCATGAAAGAGAATGACCTTTTCAAAGAGAAGAGGCACAAAGCAAACACCTCTTAATGGCATGTCGTGTGTATTTTTCTTCCATCCAAAGACTCAACGTCTGGTGGTGCATCAAGTGCACTCCAGGCGGCTGAAGTAGTCATTCCACGAATTGATGCCTCTCCTATGCTCCGCTACGCATCTGCTTATATTCAACACAGACTTGGAAGTAGGTCACATCAAGTCTCGCCGCCTTTTTTCCGATGACTTGCTATCTCTCTCCACCCTGTCCCACCAGGATATCCTCGGAATCAGACAATACGCCACGTTATGAGTTATTCCATGAAAACGTTCCATTTTCTCTTCGATTTTGTTTCACAGTCACATTCCTTCAACACTCGCTGAGTTATTTCATTTAATTTAATTTTCTTTTTTTTTTGTACTTAACCTTCCAGAACGAATGTCACCGAGGGTACGGTAACAATGAACGGACGTGAACGTAACCTAAGTGTGTTTCGCAAACTCTCCGCGTACATCATGCAAGACAACCAGTTGCATTCGAATTTGACCGTCCAAGAGGCAATGACTGTGGCCACCAACTTGAAGCTCAGCAAAAAGTTCACGAAACCGGAGAAAAATGCTATGGTAAGTTGATTAATTTCAAAGTTGTAATTGGATATGATTTTTTCCGTTTTCGAACATGATTCGAGTTGACATTCGTTCTGTTTGTCAGTGACACCACCGCCATGTCAGCAGAAAATTACGCAGAAAAGTGAAGATGTCTTGTGAGCACGCATGATATGTTTTGACAAATGCATGAAATCGACTTTTGGCCTGAATTTTGACGGGGTGAACATAAATTTGTAGAAAAATTTTCGAAAAGCGCAGCTCCGAGGCGGCCAATTGACATCGCCAAGACGGCTGATAACACGATTTGAGAATTTAGTGCGCCAAAGATCGATTGTGGCATGAGCTGTGTGGCATGGTGCGCCATTCTGCATGAACCAGAGGGTCTCCAAGCCCATGTCTTCAATTTCAGTAAAAAAAAAAGTCGGTTAACATGGCTCTGGGTGGCGCAGTTGATTAAGTGCCTGCTCCAAGTTCGAGGGGTCCCAGGTTCGAATCCCAATGAAATCGAATCGGGTCCTGTCACCATTTGCCGTTGGGATCAAATTAACGGCACTGGGGTAGGTTATTACCTGGCAGTACAATGGACCAGTTTTGAGTCTGAGTGCTCCACTGTAGTGTTTCAAAAATCCTCCGAAAAAATAAAACGCCCACCGTTGACCGAAATGTTGTTCCCAGCTTCATTTTCGAAGAACAATGGTCCAATGATGTCACCACTTCACAATCCGCACCAAACAGTCACTCTCTGTGGATGCATTGGCTTCTCGACAATCGACAATAACGTGCGGGTTTTCTGAGTCCCAGATACGGCAATTTTGTTTATTAACGTAGCCGCCGAGATGAAAATGCGCCTCGCCTTCATCGGAAGAGATGATTTTTCACCCAAAATCGTTGCCCAATTCAAGCTGCTCTAAGGCCCAAACTGCGAATCGATAACGAAGCGGATGCTGCGCGCCTTCAATTGCTGAGTCAATTGGATCTTGTAAGCGAATTATCCGAGATCTTTGTGCGGAATTCTCCCCAGGCTAGTGCGTGAAATGTTGAGCTGTTGCGATCGATGGTGAGTTGATGTTCGTGAATTTAGTCTTGCACTCTCGGCCACAGCAGCTTTCTCATCTGTGCACCGTACGAGTGTTGTCCACCAGCACAACAGTCTCACGAAATTTTTGCACAAATTTGCGTACAGCAGCCGCGGTGGGTGCTTCTTTTCAGTCAAAACTTCTTTTCAAAAAACGCACTGTTTGGGCTGCACAGCACTCTCTTTGGAAATAAGTTTTCAATATTTCCCAACGTTGTTCAAGTGTAAAGCGACTCACTTCGTTCCGCGGAGGTATGATACTGACTTTCAAGGGGGAACAGCTGTCAGTGTCAAAATAATAATAATAATAATAATAATAATGGCGGCGCTACAGTCTGAGGTGGACCTGGGCCTAGCTTCTCAGCAACCACTCAAGTTGTGCGTGCTATTATTCTCTCACGAGTATAGGGGACCTACATTTTATTGCCGTTGCCGACTCCGAACGGCGATTTTGAGAAGCTTTTTCTAGACAGTTATACTCTTTGAGCATAGTCAGTGACTCGAAAGAGGTGGAGCCGTGAAAAAATGGTAGGTGTTTTTTCTAGAGTCGAACCTTCGACCTCGAGCGTAGGAGTCGACGCACCTACCCACTACGCTATGGCGGCCAGTATCAAAATATGGCAACCTCTTGCCACAAAAACCACAAATTTGGAAGCTCCTCCCAGGACTATCTTCCATTTTGCCTATGATTTCGACAACGACTTCATGTATTCCATGCTTTGGTGACCCCAAACACCCAAAGCAACGCCTAAAAGTTAGCTTCACTTCGTCAGATCAACAAATCGCCTTCAAATTAGGCAGCATTTCACCACTCACGGCCTTCATTTGTAGACGTTTCGGACATCCCTAAATGAATGTGAATTTCCCATCAACTGACATTTCCTTCTCTTCTTTTCCAGATTGATGACATCCTTTTGACACTGAGTTTGAGCGAGCACCGCAACACGTTCACCCGGAACCTGTCGGGCGGTCAGAAGAAGCGTCTCTCAATCGCCCTCGAACTGGTCAGCAATCCCCCGATCATGTTCTTCGACGAGCCGACATCCGGCCTGGACAGCTCCACCTGTTTCCAATGTATTCACTTGCTCAAAATGCTAGCTGCTGGCGGACGCACAATCATCTGCACCATTCATCAGCCATCGGCGCGCCTGTTCGAAATGTTCGATCAGCTGTACACCCTGGCCGAGGGACAGTGCGTGTACCAGGGAAGCACAAAGCAACTCGTACCATTCCTGGGGACGCTGGGCCTCGAATGCCCCAGCTATCACAATCCGGCCAGTTATGTGATTGAGGTCGCCTGCGGGGAGCACGGCGACAACCAGGGAAATCTGGTCAACGCCATCGACAACGGACGACGTGACATTCGTTCGGCAGCCGACTTTGCTGGCATCAAGGCGCGCAACGATCTCGTCAAGGTGCACAACTTGAAGGCGCTGCTGAACAAGAACGACACGCAAAACGCGACCTGCTCAAAGTTTGTGGACAACATTTCGCTGAACAATCAGCTGCTGAGTGGGAATCTTGTGAACGATCTGGTGAAGGAGTCGGACTCGACGCCGGTGCAGACAAACGAAAAGGGAGACTCGGTGATCGATGTGGAGAAGAATGACAACGTGACAACGGCGCTGCTGACCGAGGAGATCACCTCGCCGGAGCGATACCCCACGTCGCAGACGCATCAGTTCTGGGTGGTTCTGAAGCGAACCTTGCTCTTCAGCTATCGCGATTGGGTAACTAACCATTGGACAAGTTGGGGGGCAGTCGATTTAATGATTTTCTTTCTTCTCTTGCAGACTCTTATGTACCTTCGGTTATTTGCCCATTTGCTGGTCGGATTCCTCATCGGTGCTCTCTACTATGACATTGGCAACGACGGAGCTAAGGTGCTGAGTAATCTTGGTTTCTTGTTCTTCAACATGCTCTTCCTGATGTACACCTCGATGACAATAACAATTCTATCATGTAAGTTAAACAAACATTTAAATCTTGGTCAGGATGCGATGGTGTACTCTAGTGGAGGCGCATTTCAGACGTTTTTCATTGAATCCCGGGTTTTTGATGGAAGCCGTAAGAATCGATATATAAACTTCAGTTTTTACTCCAAATCAGATGCTTGTCATGGTCAAAAGCATGTCGGCCCATGGAGTGTCTGACCCTGAGCAATTGCCGTCTTCCATCGCTAACTGTCCCGTGCACGCTGCTTTCAGCCATCAAGACCAAGTTGTCTTGTATTCGCGATCACTTGGTCTTTATACCGGAGTTTCGGTGTTCATCTCCTTCTCGAACTAGGAGGCTCGGTTTTAGTTTAGTCGTCGGATTTTTGCCTTCCCGATTATGTCCACATCTTTGTACAGGTCATAGAGTTCGCGGTTCTGCCTTGTTCTCCATTCACTTTCCTCACAGACAAGACCAAATACCCAACGTACTGTAAGCAACCAATGCTCTGAAATGAAACACGTCTTTACTGGCACACCGATTTACACCGAATGCCGAATGCCTTTATTTTTCATCCATTTCTCTCTACCTAACCGGCAGTCTCTCTCTCTCTCCAATAAGTGTTGCCACAGTACACATTTTTTTGAAGGCACCAAGCATGAGAATGTCTATTGCGTAGAAAATCCAGAGTTCTTGCAGACAGTTTTTTTTGGCAAAACTCTGAACTACTTCTCACCATGGACCAACATGCCTCCAGTAAAACCTGTTACAAAACCATTGCATCGTGTCGATCACGATGCTTTTCTCGTGGCTCTCCAACTATTCGCTATGTTCCTCAAGAAGTTGAGGCAACTGATTGGAATTTTTTAAACATCTAAACCTGATGATCCATGCTAGATGACAGATGTCATCGGCAAAAGTCAAATTCACGGTCTCCTTTGGACGTTGTTTCTCTGAGAGGTGACTAAAATTCTGCCATTCTGGCGGTATGTTCCTTAAGGAGCTCATCTTTGGTATGCCATCAGGTTCAACTGCTTGAACCTGATGTCTTGATATGATTGACCAATTTTTAAACCTCAACTTTGACAGAGCAAGAAAATGAGTAAAACAGTGGACTGTTGGTATATTTCTTTAAGTTTTAGATAAGGTAAGGGATTCCGACCATCTCCCATGTTAGAGAGATGCGCTTAAACCAAAAGGAAAGTCCATTGTGCCAAATGGAGTGTTTGAGTGTTTGTTGAATGAATTCATGCTCCTCTGAAAAAAAAACTGAAAGCACTCATATCCCTTCGTTCGACTATTCAGCCCTCTTTTACCTTGTTTGTTAGAAGAAAAATATTTAAAGGATTATCTGGAGAATCAGTGATATTTGCGATAACGATGAAGACTAAATTGTCAGAACTTGATTAACAGACTCAGACTCCACCGCACTCACATCGATAGAAACTAGGGTTCCCAAACGTCCTCCTTTTTGGAGGTGTGCTCCTCCAGTCTAAGGTGCCCTCATTATCCTCCCGTCATATTTTGAACTCGAAAGTCCTCATTTTACGATAAGTGTTCGTTTGTTCAAAATTTGTCATGCTGTTTCTTTTTCTTCTGAGAAACCGGTTCTCTTCCATTTTTCTGTTCGTAGATCTCACGAACAGCTCTCCCATTTTCGATGCAGGGTTATCTTGTAGGCTGCTTGCTGTGCTGAATGTTCCTGCTTGCACTCGTCGTAAAACCAGGGGTTTCTCCTAGGTGGTGTCGTAAAAGCCTTTATATCAGTAGCGGCTTCTCTGCTGGCTTTTTGACATCGTTTCCATTCCTCGTCTATTGTTAGTGCAGGGGACGTCGAACTTTCGGAGATTTTCAGGGAGACTCGATTGGCAAAGTTCCTAGCGGTCTGTTGCGATTGTAACTTTCCGATGCCAAACCGTGGTGTTCTTCCTAGACCTTGATTGCAACAAGGAAATAATCCGAATCGATGTTGGCTTCTCGGAACGTTCGGACATCAAGAAAACTGGAGAACTGTCTGACGTCGATCGCAACGTGACCAATCTGGTTGACGGTTGAATAATCAGGGGACCGCTAGGTCCTTTTATGGATGTTAAGGTATAGGCACCAAGAATTCTATTCCGTTTTCGAACGTGGTGTCGTGCATTCTGATTCTAGCAAAGATCACCTCTTTATCCAGCTGAGCGTCTAAATCTTCTAGAACGATGTTGATCTCTCAGCTGGGGCATTCTTTCTGGGAGATAATTTGAATTGAATTGAAGAACACGGGGTGTGTCATGTATGTAACACTAGTACTGCGACCATAAAGATCTATTATACCCCCTTCTTTTGATTTAGGATTTTAGTGCTACCTTCAAAAATTTGACAACTTCTCTAGATGGGATTTCTTGAAAGTCTTTCCCTGTTACGTTTGTTTGGTGTGACATTTTAAATCTTTCTCGGGCAAGACTTGGACAGACGGTCAGTATGTGTTTCATAGTAGGAGATCATAGATCAGCTTGCTGTTGTAACTTTTGTCTTCCGTTGGGGCGCGTGTGAGCAAATCACGCTGAAGTTTCCATATTCAAAAAAAAATGATTGTTGTCAGACGCTCGCTTATTTACTTGAAGCCTTAGACTGCTTAGCCATCAGCCTCAAACAACAAATCCAACTCCGAATTAGAGCTATCTCTGTAGCAATGTAGTAAATACTTCATTTTCATCCTCCTTTTGCCGTCCCATCCTGTCGCACCTCCTGGATTCCGGTGATGTCTGCTTTATAGCAAGCTATTGCCTCCGCGAGTTCATCGGCTGCACGTGGTATGTTGAGGGTCCTCATGTTCTACGTGCAGAATCGAGAGTCGTTGTCCTTTTTTTGTTTGCTGAGGTCGTCAACAAAAAATCTGTCAACATCCCACAGCATTGCTCTTGTTGTCTCTGAATTCGAATTTTTTTTACGTGGTGAGGAAGATAATTCCACGCATAACCTCTGAACCTGGAGAACTGGGTCCCCCCTGGACAGAGGGGTCGCTGCATACATTGGTTGACCTCTAAGCGGTTGCAATATAGGCTATCCAGAGGACGCCACGAGGAGCTTGTATGTCAACTTGTCCTGTGCATTTAGAGGGATCGTTGGTATTAGTTCACCAAGTTGCGAGCAATCAACAACTTAACCATTTATGCACAATCCCATGGCCTCCCATCGCTTCTATAAGCGAAGAACTTTCTCGATCCACCAAAGTCTCTCTCTCTCTCTTAAAATTCATTACATGTTTCGTTTTGAACGTCGCTTAGGTTTAAACGTTTCATTCATATTTGAAAATGACTGTACGAAAACTTTTGCCCACCACTGTATATACATTTTTATAAAACTAACGATCTCATTCTCTTTACAGTCCCCTTGGAAATGCCCGTACTGCTGAAGGAGAACTTTAATCGCTGGTACTCCCTGAAGTCCTACTACTTGGCAATCACGGTTTCTGACATACCATTCCAGGTGAGTCCAGTCCCCCACCACTAACCGTCATCTTCAACTCACATTTCATTCCTTTTCAGGCAATATTCTGCGTCATCTACGTGACAATAGTCTACTACTTCACCTCTCAGCCGTGGGAAATGTGGCGATTCTCGATGTTCCTGGGCGCATGTCTGCTGATATCCTTTGTTGCACAAAGTGTCGGTCTCGTCGTCGGCGCTGCCATGAACGTACAAAACGGAGTCTTCTTGGCGCCTGTGATGTCTGTGCCGTTCTTGCTGTTTTCCGGATTCTTCGTCTCTTTCGACGCGATACCGGTGTACCTTCGATGGATCACGTACCTCTCCTACATCCGCTACGGTTTCGAGGGCACCGCCCTGGCCACCTATGGCTACGGTCGCGAGAAGCTCAAGTGCTTCCAGACCTACTGTCACTTCAAATCACCCATCACCACGCTGGAGGAACTGGACATGGTCGACGCCGACTACCGCCTGGACATCATCGCCCTCTGCGTCATCTTCGTCGTGCTCCGCTTCTCGGCGTACCTGTTCCTGCGGTGGAAGCTGAAGACCGCACGATAGGACCAACATCCACTTGCTCTAGGTTCTCTTTACCCACTTTTGTGTATTTTTTCTTTCTTTTCAATCGAAGGCCTTTTTGCTCTGTTCCCTAGTTCGTAAGCCCGTAGATACTTTGCAGATTTTGGTGCAAAGGCTCTGTGTACACAAAGATATATACATACAAACGTTACTGTAGTTTAAATGAGATACATGATGAAGATAGGATAAGGACATAAAATTATTTATAGAGTTTACATATACACGTGAATATACAACAAATGCTTAGACATGAACTGTACCGAACCAACACAACGCAAGGCTGGTTTTGTATACACGAACAAATTGTTGCAACAAAAAAATACAAAAACAAACGAATTAATTACAAAAAAAACAAAAAATCACGAGAGGATATCGCTCCAGAGACACACAGGATCATGCACACTCCATGGTCCATGGGCACATATGCATGCGGGCCTATGTAGCCAAGGCGTGCATGTGTGTCCCCGATATTCGAACGCAGGCGTGCAATAGAGAATGTGTCAAATTCTTTTTATTTTTATACATGTATACTGTAAAATGGAAAAACAATGTTTTTGTAGGTGAAATATAAACAACGACAAAAAGACAAGCGGCTGGAGTTTTTATTTCGACTCGGGCAGTTCGACGCCGAGCGAGTTTTTGCGTGTTTTCAGGGAGAGGGACTTCTCTAAAGGGTCTCCCAGCAGGTAATATGTTGATAGAAAACAGGCGTTTAATTCAAAATTGTAAAGGGTGACCAGATAGCAATGACAGTTCTTTCAATTGTTATGCTTCAGCAGTTGTCAATATTAACAATGACATCCAGTTGTCAAAATATTCAGTTAAGTTTGCCATTTCATCATGCGTCGTTTCAGGCTTGCTGAACTTGCGGAAACTATTATTATTATCCGGGTCAGTTGTAATTAGGCAATGTAAATTCGCCGTGAGGTCAGTCGTCATCATGTAATGATGCTAGAACTGCAGCCGGAGTACCATAGACAACGCCGCGCCATGAGTTCGCTGAGCTCAGGAAATATTAACCGGAGGTCCGGATTTTGGCCAAAAATCTCGAAACAGGCCAATTTTTTTCTCAGCGGCTATGTTAACAAACAAAATTGCCATTATTGAAGCGAACACAACCCGCAAGTTATTCCGGAGAGCTTCAGAAAAGGGATTATATTACCGCTACATAAAAAGGGCCCCCATGAAAATCTTGAAATATACAGACGCATATCGTTTTTGAATTCATCAGTTAAGCTATTTAATGCGTTTTTTTTCAAAAGGGTAACACGGTGGTTAAAAAATAAGGTAAGGGATCTCACATTATTAAAGAATGGCAGGTCTGTAAAGAACCCTCCTTCTCAGACCACAACCACATCAAATTCAAAATAAATACGGGCCCTCGGGTTGAGGCTCTAGTAAGCTAAAGATCGCCTAAAGCCACAAACTGGGACATCTATAAATCCCCTGAATACACCTAAACACAAATACTCCTGAGGAACTAGACAATTCTGTTGAATTCCTAACGGACACAATCATATCATCATAGCATGATAGCTGTCCCGTAAAAGAAAAGAACACCACAAAGTCAATGCCTTGGTGGAACTCTAGCCTGAGCAGACTAAGAAAGGCGGCAAGACGCGAATTCAACAGGGCCAAAAAGACGGGCAAGTGGCAAACTTATAAGGAGGCTCTCACCAACTATAATAAAGAACTCAGATCATCCAAGAGGAAATCGTGGAAGAACTACTGCGAGAAACTAAAAGACTCCCCTGAAACGGCAAGAGTCTATAAGGCGCTCTCCAAAGGTAACCATGACTCACTTGGTTTAATTAAAGACCTAGAAGGAAATCTGACACAACTTTACTGACGCCCTAGAGTTACTATTAAAGACTCACTTTCCTGAGTGTATTATAAAAACTAACACTACAGACGACATACTAGCAAATGCTTTCTTCTACAAAGGCAGAAACACTGACTGACATTACATAGGAAACAGTCGACTGGGCAATTAATAGTTTTAGAGCCTTTAAAGCCCCTGGACCAGGTAGTACTCTTTTCCTTATACATTCCTAAAACAAGTTAAAGTCATTAATAGTTAAAACCATTCGTACCAGCCTAATAAATAATTATATTCCACGTAAATGAAGAATGGTAAGGGTAATATTTATACCCAAAGGAGGTAACAAACCACCCGAAAATCCAAAGTCCGACCGACCAATCAGTCTCTCCTCATTTCTATTAAAAAAACTCGTCTTAAAAAAAACTGGTCATAAGATCAACACTGGAAAAAGCACCACTCCACAAACTACAATTTGTTTACCAAAAAGGTAAATCTACAATTACCGCCCTTCATAAAGTCACGGATATAGTAGCAAAATCCTTGAAAGCAAAAGAGGTCGCGATTGGAGCCTTAATGGACATAGAAGGAGCATTTGATAATGCAAATCATTCATCGCTAACAAATGCACTTCGTAGAAAAAAGGTCGACCTCCTTTTTATCAAATGAATTAACGTTATGCTAAAAGAAAGGCAAATAACAGCCAAATTAGGCACATCAGAGGTAGTTATAAAAACTATTAGAGGTTGTCCTGAGGGGGGTGTCCTATACCCAATTTTATGGTCCATTCTAGTAGATGAACTTCTCTATGTACTTTATAATAACGGCTTCACAGCCATCGAATATGCTGACGATATAACCATAATTATAAGAGGAAAACATGGAGACATAGGAAGTCTCATGCAAAGAGCCCTAGAAATAACTTGGAACTCTTGCGATGAGGAGGGACTCTCCATCAATCCAAGCAAAACAAACATAATTCGCTTCATAAAGAGAAGGACAAACAAACTTCAAACCCTAAAAACCAAAGAGACCTGCATTTCATTAAAGCATGAGGTAAAGTTTCTGCGCATAACACTGGACCAAAAACTCACTTGGAATGCACACATAAACAAAACATACTCTAAGGCTATTAAAGCTCCCTGGTCCTTAAAACAACTCGTAGGCAAAACATGGGGACTAAACCCAACAATGAGTCTGTGGATCTACAATCAAATGATTAAACCAACCATACTTTATGGCGCTGCCGTATGGTGGAAAAAATGTGAACAAAAAAGTGTCATGAACAAACTTAACAAAACTCAAAGGCTAGCGTGCATTTGCACTATCGGTGCAATGAGAACGACTCCAACTGCAGGAAGGGAAGCTATATTCAACATTCCCCCATTACACACTGCTATAAAGGCTGAAGCTGCAAAACAAGCCTTAACAGTACAAAGAAACTATAAATACAAAGAAGGAGACCTTGTGGGACATCTAGAGATTCTCAAAAGAGTTAACAACATTTGGGAGTTGACACGAGTGAGTGATCCGATGTCCCCAAAGTTCAATTTCAAAATACACTACAAAGTACTCATACCAAGCAGAGAAGAATAGAACAACAACCCTCCGTGGATGAATGATGAAGCCCAAAAATGGTAAACAGATGGGTCGAAATCTGAAAACAAGGTAGGGGCTGGAGTGATAGGACCAAAATGCAGCCTACACATTCCTCTCTGTAATGAGTCAACAATATTTCAAGCTGAACTGTTCGCAATCAATGAAGCAGCACATCGCATTAACGATAGAAAACCCACCAATGCCGAAATATACATATTCTCAGACAGCCAAGCGGTTCTTAAAGCACTAAAGGGCTTCACATTTAACTCTAAGGCTGTCAGGGAATGTCACAAAATACTAAACAAAGTGGCAGGAAACAACAGGCTAAAGTTGATCTGGGTGCAAGGCCATGAAAACCATGAAGGGAATGAAAAGGCTGACACACAAGCCAAGAAAGGTGCTCAGGTAACTTTTACAGGGCCTTTACCCCTTTATGGCTTCAACTACGCGAACACAAACTTCCATCCACACAATTGGATCATAAAACAAAGGAATCAGTTCTGGAACAACCAAGAGGGTATTAAACACCCAAGAACGTTAATGGAACAAAATCACAATCCCAAACGAGCCAAAGAAGCTCTAGAACTTAATTAAGCAGACCTTAAAGTGGTATGTGAAGCACTAACAGGACATGGGGCATGCAACTACCACCTTCACAAATTGGGTCTTAGCAGCACAGAAATCTGTAGGCGATGTGGACAGGCCAACACATACTGACCGTCTGTCCAAGTCTTGCCCGAGAAAGATTTAAAATGTCACACCAAACAAACGTAACAGGGAAAGATTTTCAAGAAATCCTATCTAGAGAATTTGTCAAATTTTTAAAGGTAGCACTAATATCGTAAATGAAAAGAAGGGGGTACAATAGATCTTTATGGTCGCAGTACTAGTGTTACATACATGACACACCCCGTGTTCTTCAATTCAATTCAAAGGTAAGAGAATAGGAAAAGGAATGCTAAGCTGGATTTAGACTAAAATACTTTACCCTCGGCCAAATTTTCACGTTAACAAACATCACAGAAGGATCCAAAAGAAGAAATAAGAAGCTTTATGCATTTTTTGTCGATTTTTGAACTGACTTTGGCTCAATTCACATGATGTACTTTTTTAAAGGGTGGTCCAACCATAATGCACGATGTCAATTATGAGTAACATCTTAACGTCATGTTGACATTTCTTTGTTTCAGTGTTTGACGAAATTCAACCACGGAGAGGTACATTGAGCTGCGCGTTAATATTGTTGAAGCTTTTTACGAAAATGCACGTTCAAATCAAAATGGTTTTTTGGTCAGCATAATCGACCAAATGTGTCCACAATCGATAGAATCGTACGTAAATTTCAGCAAACCGGGTCTGTAGGAAATGTGAAAACACCTTTGCATGCTCGCCGATGCCAATGCATCTACAAAGAGTGACTGTTTGGTGCGGTTTATGGGCTGGCGGCGTCATCGAGTCGTACTTCTTCGAAAATGATGTCGGCCAAGCAGTTACCGTGTTCGCTATCGCGAGATGGTAAAGGACTTCTTGTAGCCAGAAATTGAGGATATGGACCTGGACGACATGTGCTTCCAACAGGATGGTGCCACTTGCCACACAGCCAACGAAACAATGGCTCTTTTGCGCGAGAAATTCAATGGTCATATTATCTCAAGTCGTGGCCATGTTAATTGGCCGCCACGATCATGTGATTTGACACCGTTGGACTTCTTTCTTTCGGCATATTTAAAAGAAAAAGTGTACGTCAATAAGCCAAGAACAATGCAAGAGCTAAAGGATGAGATAAGGCACATTAAGGACATTGAACACCAAGTATGTCACAGAGTCATTGAAAATATGGACCATCGGATAGAGGTATGCCACCGAAGCCGTGGCGAGCATTTGGCCGATATTTTGTTTCACACATAATTGCCATAGATCCTTCTAGCGTAATAAAAAATATTGAGATAATTCTCTGAAAACTTTTTGTTTTATTTACAATTTTCATCGTGCGTTTTCTTTGGACCACCCTTTATATGCTCTATAGGATTGGAATCTCGAGGAAAATCATCTCGATACTGAAAGCAATGTACCAAAGTAACTAGGTATACGTTTGGGACGGAGAGTCCCTTTCAGAGAGTTTTAGTACAATAATGGGAGTCAACCAGGGCTGCGTCTTGAGTACTCTCTTATTTATTTTATTTATAAATAAAATTACAAAGGCAAATAGAGATGGAATACAGATCGGTATCTGTCACTAGAATACAGCTCATGATAAACACACTAGAGAGTTGCTGCATGTTCTTGAACTTTTCTTTCTCCTCTTTTAAAACCCTGTCGTAGAGGCGGCGACACTGCCACGTACGTGTCAATAAAGTTGTGAGTGTTCTAGCACTCAAAAGCAGAACCGCAGCCGCGTCCTAGCGTTAAAAAATAGTCGTACGCACCTCGATAGAGTTCGACAATTCTGTGCTGTGTAGCGGCAATAACGTGACGAATGAACTGGTTGTCTTCCAAAACGTTCATCGTGACTATTGTTTACATATCTGAAAACTGTCAAATGTACTTTTACTTTCATGCCCTCCCAAGTTTTGAGATCATGTTTCGAGCTGAATCACCCTTAAATCACTGGAACTGGACGTTTTCGCATGAACCAACTGCTGAAGTCAAATTTCTTCTCTAAACAAAGCAATGACATCAAAGAGCTCACAGATTAGCATTCCCTTTCTAATTGAAGAATATAAAGACCTAGTTAGATAAATGCACACTCATCGTGCTAATGGCCGGCAAATGTACGCAACTATGAGCGCGTATGCCGTGGAATTACACTTGTGAATCGCTCTTCCCCTAAATCTTCGACTTTGCAAAAATAAGAACCCAATTTTTAGCATTTAGTGAAGCAGAAATTAGAACTGGTTCTCGGAAATATTAAATATTTCTTTGGAAAAAGTTCACATGAAATTTTTGCAAATTTAACACGTACACTCGTCAGAAAAAGCAGCTTGTGCTAAGTGAATCAGAGAAATTTGCTGTCTGAAAAATGTAAATGTGTGCAGAACTCGTTAGACAGCTGATTCTTACGAGAGTTTTGCTGCACGAGCAAAGTTCAACGACGTGTGTGGTTGATGTGCAGCACTTTAGGATAATTAGCCAATAAATTCCACAACACATTCCTGAATTCACTTCGGGATACAAGGTTACTCTCATTTTGTGTGCCAAAATTTATTCAAGCATCGAAGAACGCCGTGCTAATTTAACAAAAAGGCGTCAAGAAATAAAGTGGACCGAAGCTAAGAATGCAAACAGAGTCTTGAAAACAACAAAACACGAAAGAGCTTTGTCTAGAATAAGGCTGGTATTTTTCCCTTGCTTCCTCTTTGTGTGGCGATACAGCCCGGGGTGGGGTTGAGTCTCAACCAATAAGCGTCTCCAGACAGCACGCTTTGACCCTGAACCAACGTCTAAGTCTGAGGTGGCGCACCCAAGCGGAGAGGGACCTCAACCAACTTGGTGTTTGCAATTGGTGACAGCCAGCAAAAGATCCTGCTAACTGGCGAGGTTTGTTGGTTAAAACCTAGGACCAGACCGGACTCTATAGCTGCAAGAAGAAGAAGATAGCATGCTTCATTGCTAGTTGTATCCAGTTTCACACAATAAATGAGTTGAGGTCTTTCGCTAGTTGTGTGCGCTACCTCATTAAGAATAGGAAGAACTGTAGCGTTTATGTGCTCCTCAGATATCCGTCATATCGTAATTTCTTACATACGTCAACGCACCTTGACGATGGTTCCTAGAACATTGTTTTGGAAAGTCTGTAATATGTTTCTATCACTTGGTTTGGTACAACCGCAGAGTTGTACATCGTACGTTCAAACAGGTTTAAGCACGTGCTTAGATGTAAGCAATTTATTGTCAATACTTAGCTTTAAATGATATCCAATTAGCCAGTACATACGAGTATCTCTATATCCTTTCTCAATCTCTTAACGTTTCCTTTTAACGTGCTCCTTCCACTTGAGTTTAACGTCGACAGTTATTCCGAGATTTTTCGCTTTATTCCATATTTACATTTTCATTTATAGTGGATAGATTAAAAAATCACTTAAATGTCTAATCCATTTGTTTATTTACCCAGCTTATAAAGGACTCCGTGTTTTTTGTTTTAAGTGGTGTTTCGGATAGCGATTGGAAATGAGAACTAATTTTTGTGTTTGGTTAAGGTTGCACAATGATCGACTACTGTCTGATAATTGGCCTGATGTTGTGGAGAATTTCGCCGGACTGACAGTCAACAGTCATCATAGGCCAATGAATACTTGTATTTTCCAGTCTAATGAAATAATCGTGAAAATAAGAAAAAAAAGAATCAAAATGATTTACATCTTTGCGTGTAAATTTGTAAACTTGTAAATTGTTGCTTTTAGTAGATGCAACTTGTAAATTGTTGCTTTTAGTAGATGCAACTCATGAAACCTTAGACTAGAACACGTTCCTAGTCAATGGAAAGTGGCAGAAGTGATTATGGTACCGAAACCTGGGAAACCGCCAACTGATAAAAAGTCATATAGACCGATCTCACTTCTTCCGATAATGTCTAAAGTATTCGAAAGACTTCTACTTAGACGTTTAAGTCCGGTCGTGGAAGAAAAACGCTTTATTCCGCACCACCAATTCGGCTTTAGAAGTAAGCACTCTACTATCGACCAAATACATCGCATAACTGATGTAGTGGAAAAAGCACTGGAACAAATATATATTTGTTCGGCAGCATTTCTTGATGTTTCTCAAGCCTTTGACAAAGTTTGTCATGAATGCTTGAAACATAAACTAAGTCAATTTCTTCCGGAAAACCTTTTTAGAATCACAGCGAACTATCTCTCAGATAGAATGTTCCGTGTAAAGTGTGGAAACGAATACTTTGTATTCAAATCTATAAAGGCTGGAGTACCACAAGGAAGTGTTCTTGGTCCTCTCCTTTACCTACTTTATACCAGGGATATACCGGAAGACGAAGGCACCGTATTAGGCACATTTGCTGACGATACTGCCATTTTGGTAACAGCCAAAACGGTTGAAGAGTCAACAATGAAATTGCAATGTGCACTAAATCGGGCATACGAATGGACAAAAGTTTGGCGAATCGCGCTTAATGAAGCGAAATCCGTTCACATAAACTTCACATACAGGAACATAAATAGCCTACCTGTTTTCGTAAATGGTGTCCAAATACCCTTCGGGAATGAAGCGAAATACCACGGGATGACCCTCGATGTTAAACTTAAGTGGAAGGAGCACTTTAAAAAGAAACGTGAAGAGCTAGAGAAGAGATATAGAGATATGTATGTACTTTTTTTTTAATCTTAAAATTGCTTATATATAAGCAAGTGCTAAAACCTGTCTGGACGTACGGTGTACAACTCTGGGGTTGTACCAAACCAAGTAATAGAAATATACTACAGACTTTTCAAAACAAAGTTCTAAGAACCATCGGCATCGCACCTTGGTATATAAGAAACGACGATATCCACAGAGATCTTGGAATTACAACAGTCCAAGATGAAATTAAGACTTTTGCTCGTAAGCATAAGCGCCGCCTTGAGGAGCACGTTAACCCTGTAGTTCTTCCGATTCTTAATGGAAGTAATACTATTCGCCGTCTTCAAAGGACTAAACCACTTGATCTAGGACGGTGAAATCAACCCGCGTGTATTTGCGGTGTAAGCAGGAACTTTCAGTGGAGAGTCTCTTGCCTAATGTCTCTAAATTACGAAATGTAAACTGCTGGATAAGTGACCAACTTAGTTGTAGTATTGTAGTATTTTATTTGAAGTTCCCTATGAGGGAACGGTCCCCATAGTGTCTTTTGAACGACTCCGCGACTCTGGAAGAATGCTTTTAAAGCGCTACGAAATCCGGGCTGCAGGATACCGATCCCTGTATTTTTTGTTGGAAAGGCCAATGGCCTTTGGTACTTTGAGGAGGCAGCAGTAGTGCGTGCGTTGCAGGAATCCGAGATGGATTTGGTGGGGTCGACGCGGCTATTGGTGAAATTGGTTTGGTCGCCAGAACTTAAGGAGCTGTAGGGCCTTTAGTGGCGCTGGAAATTTAAGTCCCAGCCGGTGAGTGAGGACCGGTCTTTTTTTTTTAAGGTTTGTTTGCTATATTTTTCGAAGACATGATAGATCCTACGAATGGCGGAGAAGGGAAAGTGCGGCTGCACAGAGATCCGCAATATGGAGCTAAGGCTAGTTTATCCGAAAGGTCGCCAGGTATCGTGGAGTATCGCGACTGGCTTTAGTTTAGGGTGGGCCCCCGGCGTGCTATTGTTCTCTCACGAGTGGAGGGGACCTACTGTTTAATGCCGACTCCGAACGGCAAGATTGAGAAGCTTTTTCTAGACAGCTATACTCTTTGAGCATTGTCAGTGACTCGAAAGAGGTGGAGCCGTGAAGAAATGTTTGGTGTTTTTTTTCGGGAATCGAACCGACAACATCGAGCGTAGGAGTCGACGCACCTACCCACTACGGCACGGCGCCCACCGTGTCTAGTCATAGAGAAGTAATTTTCAAAAGTCATTGATCTTTACTGCGCACCGCGTCATGGTTTGAAACTACGCGAAGGCTGAGGAAGTATAACCGTGAAGAAAAACTTCTGAAAATTTAAATCAAATCATCGCTAGACATTCATTCACCCGTCTGTAGCTGCCTCAGAATTTCCCACATCCAATATCAGCTCTCCCTTCACACTCAAACTACAAGAAGAACCACAGATAAAGCCGCACTCGCGATCGGTACAAAGCATAATCATAACTTCCGTATTCGCAGCACGCATCTTGTGCCCATTCAAGTGCTTCAGCTGGAGTACGTTCATCACTCCCCAGCTGCGATTAACAACTATTCGCATGAGTTTATCTAGAGAAACGTCAGAGCCACTCATTAACGGCACGAATGTAGTTCATTTGATACGCAACGTAAACAGAACGTAAAAGATACGCCAAGTATCCGTCAGTTCACTGTGCAAACCCATGACACTCCGACAGCAAAGCAAACAATCGCATTCGAATGTTTACACGGCGGAATGCTCGCAAGCGAGTGAATGACTTTGATACAGTCGTCGCCGCAATGCACACAAAACTTGTTGTAGTTGCTGCCCACATCGAGCATTGAACTCGAAGCAGCGAAGCAAAAGACATGCACCGTGACGTCATGCTGAAGACGGATTGCGGATCCACTCATGCCGAAAATCCTAGGTCAGGAACACACACAGTCTGTGGGGAAAAATGCAGGCCACCAGCGGATTTGATCGATTTGTCGTGGTTGCATTGGATGTCTGACTTAAGAATGTATCTGCAAACTATCGCCTTCCCGTGCAGGATTTCGCGAGTGCGAGTGAACTAGTGTTGGACTAGAGCTCCGTCTGTTCGTATCTAGAAGATTTGTTTCTGTATTTTACCCTATGTCACGATTGAGTGCAGTCGACCGAGAACCCCACAGCTAAGGCCATCTCATGCGGACCTTGTCTTCTAGGCAAACAAGTCCACCAACTGGCTGGTGCAGTGAAGGAACGCGAAGTGATTTGGCGGAACCAGAACTTTATATCCAATTAGCATTGAATCATTATTTGTTTATTGGTTGGCTAATTAGAGGAACGCGATGCGTTCATAGCTGCAGAGACGGATACACTTGTGCGAATGGATTGTGAAGTGGACTAGTGGTGCAACAACTGCGAAAATAGTCTGTGTTCGTTTCTGTGTCTTGAGTGGAGTTTTGGCGAATGTTTTTTGTTCGCTAGATAACTGAGTGAATAACTGAGCGAATCACAAACGAAGTTTACAGAAGTCTCGTAAAGTGGTGAGTGAGAATTTGAGTGCGACTGAATTTGTTTGGGGGACATTTTGTGAGTTTGATGTGACTGTTTCTTTGATGAACTATGCCTAGACGTTTGCATTCTTCATAGTTTTAAATCGCTTGAGATAGATATACCAAGTTTAGGATACAACTTTTAAATGTTAGCCTTTTATGGAGAATCAGACGTTGCTGCTTCTATACTTCATGTTCGTTAGGCAAATCGGTTGCACAAGTATACGATCGTTTGTTAAACACACTTTTGTAACACTCCCTGTCTAGACGACTGAATAGCGCAGTTGGTTAAGTGCCTACCCTAAGTTAGAAGGGTCCCAGGTTCGAATCCCAGTGAAAGCAAAGTTAATACGCTTTTATCCGGTTTTTCAAATCTGGTCCAGTCGCCATTTGTTGTTGGGATCAAATTAACGGCACTAGCGCTGGAGCTGTCGATGGGTGGTAGTAGTCTGATTGAGGGTATCACAATGGACCAACATAGTCTAAGTGTGCTGGTGAATTCACTAGCAGTCCCCTAACCTAACCTAACACACCGTGTCTGATGGCAGATGAGGTCAAAGCCTGTCTTCGAAAAAAGACACAATATAAACGACTTGGCCAGAATGCAGCTAAAGGGTATTTCAATAAGCGCTTCCTATCTTTTAATTTAAATAAAACAAAGTGTGTGTGAGATACCATCGAATTTTTTTATCCGTTTAAAAGCCCTATCAATGCCATTATATACCTAATTTAACATTATTAAAATTTCCATCGGAGCTACTCTGGGTGGCGGGCATCCGAAATGTCAAATTTTCCATGACTCCGACGCATACTCGTAAGCCAGGCTGAATTTGACCGATGGCATGGGTTACGTTGGCTTTGAGGTCCGCTGTGATTTGTGGCTTATTCATATAGACCTGCGACTTCAGAAGACCCCTCAAGAAAAAGTCTAACGGGGTCAAATCGTACGATTTCGGAGGCCAGTTCACATCACCTCCACATGAGATAACCATGCCACCGACTCGCTAGTGCTCCTGCTCCAATGTGGCGTGAGCTGTGTGGCACGTAGTCCTGTTGAAACCCCATGTCGTTGGTGTCCATATCATCGAATTCGGGCCAAAAGCAGTTAGTAATCATCGACCTAGACGACTATGGCCTAGCCAACGTCGTTCTTAAAGAAATATTCGTATGGACCGATGATGCCGCAGCCCAAATTCCACACCAAATAGAGATTTTTTCGGAATGCATTGGACTCTCTAGGATATCATGTGGATTGGTATCGTCCCAAATTTGACAACTTTGTTTGTTCGCGTACCCATTCATCCAGAAAAGGGCCACATCGCTGAAGACGATTTTTCGATGAGAATTAGGGTCATTTTCGAACTGTGAGCGCCGTGGCGTAGTAGGTAGGTGCGTCGACTCCTACGCTCGATGTTGTCGGTTCGATTACCGAAAAAACACCAAACATTTTTTCACGGCTCCACCTCTTTCGAGCCACTGACATTGCTCAAAGAGTATAACTGTCTAGAAAGAGCTTCTCAAAATCGCCGTTCGGAATCGGCATTAAACCCTCCACTCGTGAGAGAACAATAGCACGAACAACACGAGTGGTTGCTGAGATGCTAAGCTCAGGACCACCCCGGACTGTAGCGCCGCCATTATTATTATTATTATTCGAACTGCCCCGTTGTCTATGGTCATTTACCTTCAGATCCTGGGTCAGTTGAATTTTGAACGGGTGCAGGCCTAAGTCACGACGCGTGGTCAGCAAAAGTCCGAGATCTTGTGAGCGACGCGAAGTCGATTACCTCGGATTCTCCTGCACACAAACTACAGCGATGTTTTTGGCAGATCTTGCGTTTCGTCGACGTAATGGCTAAAACACAATAGTGCATTGCGCCAGCCGACTTCATGTTACACAGGGAGTGCGATGACGCACTGCGTTACCAGATGAAAAATATAGCGTTAGCTGTTTTCATTTCTGAAATGTTGAACGTTAAAGAAAATAATTGGGAAAAATGAATGCTAAGAAAGCTAAAAAAAATTCGAAAAAGTCTTTGTTGCTAATTTGGCGTATTCATTTAAATTAGTTTTGTCGTTAAAATAATTTTAGTCAGCTGTTTTCTTTCTCAAATGTCAGTTGCCACAAAAATTTCTCAATTTGGGAAAAATCTCAATTCTCAATTTCGCTCTCACAGTGCACCCCTCTGTCAAAAAATATCCAACATGTTCCATAATGACATGCGTTGGGATTACGTTTTACGTTTTATTACGATCCTCTCATCTCTCTCATTATTCACTTACGCAGGTCGACGCAATATTGTGTGCATGACCATTGAATTGTGTGCGTTTAAAGATAACGCCGGCGCTAACGCAATATTGTGTTTCAGCCATAAGGGTGTCGGTTTATCGTTTACTGATCCAGTGGACTCAAATTTATCCACCACACTGCGAGTACGCCTTTCGGTAGGACGATTTTAGCGAGCGGAACGTTGCCCGAACAGAACACCCATTTTGTTAAAACAATTTCAGCATTTGCACGTATTGTTGAATGCTATGTCTACCCATGGTAAAACAGATTGAATAAATGACGGCCACTTTGACAGATGTAGGTTCAACAATATGGCCGCTATCAACTGTCAAAGGTAAGAAGTTCCTATTGGAAGACGATTTATTTTTCTTTGTGAATATTTTCTAATTCTTAGTAATACTTTAAAAATGTTACCTTCGCTCTGGGAATTGTTGAAATTTTGTGTTTGTATTGGAGTTGCCCCCTTAAGTGTGTCAGTCAAACTATTCATTGACAATTCTTGATCAGTTTCCTTCCTCAGGTCCAATTGTAGGTTGTATATTTCGAATTACTCGTACAGTCTTTTCTTTTTCACGAATATAATTTCAAAATCTTCGGGTTTTACAGCTCTTCTCAAATGTTCAAATTTGTGGTTGTAATTTGTAGTTTGATGAACATCTGGCGGTGTCATCCGTCTAAACATCCTTGAAAATGAAAAAAAAAACTGATTCATTGTACTACCAGGCAGCAACTTACTTTTGCTGAAATTTCCAGGCGCTTCTATTATGAAAAGCCTACATCAACAGCTCTCACCTCATCAGCACCGAATAACTGCCACTTGATCCGAGCAAAGGCGGGACAATGGCAGGGGAAGTGCTCTGCAGTGTCATCGTCTTCTCCACAGGCATCTCAGAGGGTTTCATCGAGAAGGCGAAGCACACTTAGGTGTTTGGCGAAGGTGTAGCGCCCCGTTAGTACGCCGGTGAGTTGTCTGCAATATTTTCTGTTCAGAGATAACAAAAAAGCCGCGGATTTCTTACTGACTTTGGGGAGCATGCGCTTGGTCTGTCTACATCCTGGAGAGTCCTGTCACCTCCGATTGTGCTCTCGAAAAGTCCAACCATCGATGGAAGCCCTAACCAAGGTCCCAGGCAGTCCCAGCGTAGGTTGAGGTTCTGAGAATGCCTCATCTGAACCTCGCCTAGCAAGTTCATCGGCGGTCTCATTTCCTGTGATCCCGTGATGCCCCGAGACCCAGACAAGTCTTAGCGAATTTAAGCTACCGATCAACTACAGAGGAGACTTGCATTCCTGAACTATCCTGGAAGTGGTTAAAGGGTTGAGTAAGATCTTCAGCACAGCTTCGCTGTCGATACAGACGCAAATACTTCGCCCCCTCCGCCTATTCTTCACAATATAGTTCGTGGCCATAAGGATCGCATAGGATTCCGCTTGGAAAACCGACGCAAATTTACCTAACGAGATGTGCAGTCTAAAGTTGTCGCTCTCCACGAAGGCACCAGCACCAGATCCTTCATTGGTCTTGGAGCCGTTGGTGAAGATTCGACTACATTCCCTTCCTGTCTCAGATTTTTGCCAAAGCCAGTCCTGAGTGCAGGGAAAGTCGACTTTGTATGTTCGTCGCAGCTGGTGTACAGGTGTCCGTGCGTTAGACGGCATATCCATAAGACTGGGGTCAAAGGAAATGTGATGCGCAAGGTCATCGAAACTCCGGTGCGAGTTGTACCAAAGACCTCTTCTTTGACTTCTATTTGACTTCGAGATAGTAAAGGACTTTATTGATATCCGGGCAGCGGTAAATAGTAAGAACAGCATCAGTACCGAGATCAAACGCAGAATAACTCATGCCGACTGCTGTTTTTTTTAGATTAAAAGGCAAATTAGTAATAGAGCCCTATTTCCAAGTTGACTTTGTTTAAGACATTGATCATGCCAGTCCTGCTTTATGACGCATAGGCATGGACAATATCCAAAGAGGATAAAGAAACTCTTAGCCTTTTCGAGAGAAAAGTTTTGCGTGCAATGTTTGGTCCCGTTTTCGTTGATTGGAGAAGAATATTCAACCACGAACTGTTCAAGCTGTAGTTGAACGTGAGTCTAGACATGCGATTACGGACTCTTTTTTTTTTTTTTTTTTTTTATTTCATTTATTGTGGCATAAAGTGTACAATAGATACAATTTTAAATTATTGTTTTACAGAGATATGGTAAAAGTACCTTACTACTATAATATAAATACAATTGGTTAAAATAATATCACATGATTTTTAAATTTAGAAGGAAAAGCCACTAAAAATCTTCATTTAAACAAAAAAAAGAAAAAGAAAGAGTAATACATATAAGGTTAGAGGGAAGAGAGAACTAGTTGCGAAAACTCAGTAATGAAACTTTGGTGCTATTATTAAATGGTATTGAAGCGATTTGTTTAGCTATAGAAATAAATAAATAAATAGGTAAATAAATAAATAAATAAATAAATAAATAAATAATTAAATAAATAAATAAATAAATACCTAAATAGATAAATAAATAAATAAGTAAATAAATAAATATATAAACAAATAAATAAATAAAAAATACGGACTCAACGCCTAAGGTGGCAAGACCATGGACAAAGCAGATCCGGCCAGGAGAACCTTCGATTCTGACCCTTTGGGACAGAGCAAAAGAGGACATCCATGGTAGAGGTGGACCACATAAGTCGGAAACTGGAAGCAGCTAGCGAAGGATTGTATAAGCTTGAGAGGCAGAAATTCCAGGACAATAAGGAAATTTACCAATATGACCTTCCAGTTTTCTGAGACTTCGGCTTTTTTTCAGACTCAAAACTGGTCCATTGTACTACCAGGTAGCAACTTACTCCAGTGCCGTTAATTTGATCCCAACGGCAAATGGTGACTGGACCAGATTCGATTTCACTGGGATTCGAACCTGGAACCCCTCTAACTTGGGGCAGGCACTTAACCAACTGCGCCATCCAGTCGTATTCAGACTTTGGCTTAATGCTAGTAATTTTTTTTTTTCATTTCTTAGATATCCTCACTCTGAGCTTGAGCTAAGACTGCCTTTTATCCTTTCAATTTTCAAGAGTAGATTCCCTTACATCTACAATCGCTTCATCTTTATGCCAGAAGTTCGCTTATCCTCTCCTTTTCGAGCCAGGAGGCTCGGATTCAAAGACTCTCTCAGCAAGAGCGTCCATGCCTTAAATGTAGCCGAGCCAATTTATTCCACTGATCTTTGCCTTCTGGACTTTGTCTACATCCTAGTCCAACTCTAAGACATTGGGGTCACGTCTTCTCTTATTTCTCAGACAGAATCAACTATTCGGTGCATCAAAAATCAGCTTTGCCGACCTACTTATCGTCCACCTCTCGATCCCATGCATCAAGACTGCCAGGAAGAGCATGATTCTGGTCTCTTCAACCATCACAGCTCCATTTTCCCACACCAAGACGCTTGAAGTCCTTCTCCAGTTATGTGCTTTTGTAAAGAATGCATTTCAGTCAAATACATCCTCATAGCACCATCCACTTGCCTGTGTTCCTCGCGGTGTTCCTGTTTTCCACCAACAAACATTTCACATCATAAATTATTCTTCAAACAAGTATTTTTACAAAAAAAATAAAACCCACGTTCCTCGGTCATGCTTGCATATTGA
This sequence comes from Myathropa florea, assembly GCA_930367185.1. Taxonomy (NCBI): domain Eukaryota; kingdom Metazoa; phylum Arthropoda; class Insecta; order Diptera; family Syrphidae; genus Myathropa; species Myathropa florea. The sequence continues at coordinate 108,258,881 of OV884002.1, forward strand.
CTACACATTTCAATCCGAAATGAGGTTGTTATGCCAGTGGAATAGAAAATTCGATAGAAAAACACAGCGGCGACTTATCATCGGAAAGTGTAACCACTTGCCGTCAGCATTGAATATTCCTGAAGTTCATTAAGACTCACGCCTTCCCCCCAAGTGCTGTTCATGCGTGAAAGACATTGACCCTGTGTCGCACGGCATTGGTTGAGTTACGTTTCCATCGCGGAGTCGTGAGTGGAAATGTACACTCATTGCACCCAGTGGCAGTTTTGTACCTGATCGAGCACTTACGAGTACACTCATTTGAGGTAGAGGTATTTTCTTGAAACTAATGCATGACTTACAGTCTGTGTAGAAAGTTTTCTGTCAATATGATGAAAAGTTTAAGACACAAATATCTGTTATTTGACAGATGGTAAAAAATGTCTGACTTTTGAATTTAAGGCAACAAAGAGAGAATGTTTGAATACTAGACCCATTAAGTAAGAAAGGACTTAAACAAACTAGGAGTGACAACTGACAAATGTCCATCTGAACATAGGCTGCCAATGAACTATGGCTCATGCATCTTATACTACCAAAATTGTTTTGTACTAAAACCAAAGGCTTGTCCTTTTCATCGAAATAGCAGACTTGGAAACCCTTTGTGGCTTTCATTTGTCCCAACATCTACAACATGCCAAATTGGATGTTTGACATCTAAATTCAACAACCCGCAGCCGTTCACAGGGATTTCATACAAATTTCCTTGGGAGCAGAGTAAGGTTGTGTTGGACAAAAAGGCAAGCTGCACTTGCGAACAATTGTGATATCCAAGGTGAAAGCTCAGTCCCTTCCTCCACGTCGTGTGCCAAATTACTTAGTGGTTTCCAGTTATGGTAAATGAGAAGAAGATGAAATATATGCTGTCGAATAAAAACATCATCTAGAACAAAATCACAATCGACAGCTACAATTTTTAAGTAGTTAAGCAGTTTGTCTACCTGAGGCAAACGACAGAATCGCTCTTGACAACCGCTGCTACTTCGGTGATCGCAAATGCAAGACAACTTGGTCTTAATGACTCAAAGCTGCGTGCTCCGGACCGTCAACGATAGAAGACGGAAATTCCTCAGGCTCAGACCCACCAGTCACTGGCCTGATAAGTAAAGTAAGTAAGTCCAGTCATCTGCAAAGATTAGTGAGAGATTTATTTGCTATTTCATGAAGTTCATGGATGAATTGATCTCCCAGTGTTCTATGCCTCGACGATAGAGGCTGGAGCAGTAACGCAGTCGTCACCACAACCTCTGCATATATTATTATCGTTGAGCCTCGTTTTCATAGCGTGGTTTTTCAGACGAGTGCTCCATCTTCGCTGGCAACTTTTGTCGCACATAAGTAGTTTGTTGGTTCTTGCGCTATTGCATCTTGCCCGTTTTAATTTCGCAGGAGGCTTCTTTTTCTTCTGATGACGCTACAGTTTGGGGTAGACGTGAGCCTCAACCAACAAGCCTCTCCAGCTGGCACGATCTTAGGCGCCTCCAATTACACATGCCAAGTTAACTGAGGTTCTTCTGCAGATGTGGGCGCCATCGGTTTCTTGGGCGTTCTCTACGGCGTCATCCCACGAACGCGGAGTCTAAGAATAGGATATTCTCATTCACCTTTTTAATTAAGGTAGAGCGTGCTGGTTTGATCTACTGGTTTTCATGAGGATCCATTTCTAGCACGTTGATCAGCTGCGCTATTGTCCCTATGTCTAGTAACCCAGCACTGGATAATTGAGATTCTTGAGTTCTACGCGACACCATTCCACTAGGTTAGGTTAGGTTAAAGAAATGGAGTGTGATGGTAGAGACATCACTTCCACTCGGAGGCCGTAAGACCCATTGTGAATCCTTCATTTTTGTGGTACACAAATTTTACAAACCTATCCTATCAAGTAATAGCTGAAAAAAACCCCGTGCTCCTAATAAATTTTAGGACATCCAGTATATCTCCACTCACTAAGCCCGTAGTCTCTGTGAAGAATTTTTAGCCCAGCGAAGCTAGCCGCCGGTTCTGGCGAGCTGGGCAGTGGCACAGCAGATGTTGGATCGTTTCGGTCTCTTCCTCATCACCACAAATCCTGCAGAATTCGCTGAACTCCGCATAGTTTTAATGGCGCAATGTCATGTGACTGCTCTGACGTGCACGCAGATCGAGTTTCGTGCCAACGCTAGGAGCTCCTTTGTTTTACTATTGTTAAGCTCTGGTCGCGTTAATCTTGTCGCCAAGAGTTGGCTTCTTTTTGTATTATGTCGTTTATGATCTGGTTCAATGCATTAATCGATGGCTGCAATGACGTCTCCGTCTCACTGATGTCCATTTCAGACCCTCGTCTAGCTAATTCGTCTGCTCTCTCGTTTCCTGCGATTAACATGTGGCCCGGGAAGATGAATTTGTGATGACTGATGAACCTCAGTGAGTCGCGGCAATTCATATCAGCCTTTGATCTCATTGTACCGGATCCTATTGACTTCATTTCTGATGTGCCACTAGCTTGGACTTGGTTTCAGTTGCCGAAATTTCTTTCATGGCCGCTTGACTGCCAATAAAAATCGTAAATCATTTCTTGATATTGCTAACATTGATATCATTCCGGCCGTTTCTTTGACTGCCAGGACCTCTGCTTAAAAAGGATTGCCATTGTCAGATAGTCTGATTGAGTCTGTGCATTTTTAGAGCTTCGGAGGATAGATACATTGCACCACCTTCGATCCATCGATCGGTGTAAATCTAAAAGAGGAACTCTCTACAGCCGCCGCTTGCACAAAGACATCTACTTATAGCGTATGAAGCCCAGCTGTTGTGGTAGTTCTAATTACATCTGTAACTCACAGACTTTGTATTTCCCAACAGCAGCAGGCCAAATCTAATCAACAGTCAAGGTTAAAGTTCCCGCTCGATGATATCATCGTCGTTTCCATCGTCCATGTCAGTTCCTTGTTCCTTATCGGCCAAGATAGTTTGTATGCAACCATCATTGTGGACATGGGGTACACAAGAGTAGAAACCGTTTCTTCTCCCGCTCCCGTCTCCAGCAATTTCCCAACGCCAGTCACCCAGCCGCTCTATCATCATCCTCATCATCTTCATCGTCATCGTCGTCCTAGTCCTCGTCGTTGTCCTCGCCCTCGCCCTTGTCCTCCCCCTCGTCATCATCCTCATCCTCATCATCAGAGTCTCCCTCTTCCGCATCATCCTCTTCAGCTTCGTCGCATTCGTCTACATCAATGAGTCGACGAATGTTTTGGTTGCAGATTCATTATCACTGACGGTTGTTCCATCGCCTGTGGCTTTTACAAACCGAATGATGGGCACGAATTCAAGCAAAGGGTATGCAAAGGTACACAGTGTACATTCAATCTGCTGGTGGATTAGGCGGGCGCAATTCTAGCCCAAATCGTGTCCCACCATCGAGTTGATTTTAAATATAGTCGACGGCATAGGCAGCTCATTTTGCCCCTGCATGATGGGGCACGGTGATCTGTGGTGCATCGTCTTCTGCTATTGCGAGTGTACCTTGAAATACTGTATCAAACATTCGCCTCATTCGTTTGGGTGGACAGGCGCAACAACAATGGCTTTATTGTGTGATAAATTTCCTGAACGTGTGATCACAACATCCCCTAGAGATTGTGTACCGCGATCGTGTGGACTTGTGCGCTGAACCATACGCACTAAACTTTCAAGTTTAGGTTCAAATCTCAGTTCAGATAAACAATTTTTCCACTCGTGAGAGAACAATAGCACGCACAACACAAGTGGTTACTGAGAAGCCAAGCCCAGGTCCACCTCGGACTGAACCGCCGTCATTATTTAGAGATTGTGCCAACATGATTTTTCGTCTGTTATCGCCATTTTTAAGGTTCCGTCTACAAAAACGGAACCTTTACAATTTCGGTGTGTCCGTCCGTCCGTCCGTCCGTCCGTCCGTCCGTCGTGTCTGTCACACTTTTTTATCTCCGAAGATTATGAAGATATCGGCATGAAATTTTGGAATTAGGTACTTCAGACCTAGATGTCATTGCCTATGCAGCGATTTTAAAAAGTGGGGCCATTTGGGGGTGGCTCCAGTACAGGTGAAGTTGACACTAATTTTGAAAAATTGTCGCACCCCATCGATATATATATCAATCGACAGATCTTTCGAAATGAGGTGGAGGTTTCTTTCAAGACTTTTTTATCAAAAGTACCGTTTGGAAAATATGGAGCTCCAAAGATTTTCCCCCCCTGCCATTTCTAAACCAAAGTGTTTAAAAATCTGAAAAAATCACAAAAACTTGGCTTCATTGAGTACTTTCATTTAAAACCATTTCGTACTCTGGCCCTAATGGTTTTGGAGATATTGGCCAAAAACGGTCAATCATCGATATGCGAACTTTGAAGATCTGAAAACGCAGTTTTGAAGACATCAATATGATACATTTCAAAATATCGATTTATGTTGAAATTTTTAAATATCTAAGATTTAAAATAAGAAAAAATTTTCATTTTCACACATAATTTCATGCTGTGTTCGGCCACTATTCGTTGATGAGCGTTATCTTTTCGATCTCACCCCTAAATGCCCAACAGAAATGAACACACACATACCGCAGGCATGAGCAGTGATTAGATAGGTATGTATGTATGTATGATGGAAGGGATTTTCTGGTTTGGATAAACTTGGATAGAGATATAGGTATATGTAGGGATGAACATTTGTTTGTTTGGATGTATGAATTTATGGTTGATTTGAGTTGAAGTTAGAAGAAAATTCAACTGAAATAGTTTGGAAACGTCGTTTGATATTCAGAAATCATCCATCAATATTATGCGACGGTACCTTCCCCGTGCGAGTACAACTCGCACTTGCCCAGTTTATTTTAAGTCGTATTGGATGTTATAGTTCCGCACTAGAATGGTACAAAGACAACCCTTTCACTTTTGTCGAAGCATGTTTTCGATAAACAGATTTTTAGGCCTTTGAAGTTACGAGTTAGACGAAATTTAAACTGATAACGTATCCCCAGAACTTGCAATTGCATTTTTTGTTTATGAACATATTCTAGATATTTCTACGTTAAGTTGCCTCTGTACCCCTCTTTGTACCTAGAAAAAAATTCCGAAATTTTGTAAATACCGTCCAACTGTAAAAATATGTACACTTGTGCGACTTCTTTGTCCCAGATCTAGTATCCCTTCACTTAAACTATCAAAGATTTACTTTCCCACAATTATCTCCGCCGCTACGATCTATTCAATAGACATATCTCATCTTTCCTCCTAATACGCGACTAATTATGTTCTGCCACCACAGCACGCGCGTGTGAATGCCGTCGCGTGCGACATTAAGTGAGACAAAATTAGGGCCTTATGACGGAAGTGAAGCTATTACCCGTTTGGGGGCTATTATCCGCAACATTAATGCCACAAGGTGCACATCACGTCAACGCTACTGAAGCATAGTATGCCATTAGCTGCCAAGGTGAATCTCACAGTCGCCCACTTCTTGGGAAAGTCGTCTTCGAAATTCTCCAGTTTCAGTTTAGCCCAATCCAGGCATGACTGAATAGCTCAGCTCATCCCGGGGAGATGTCGTAGATGTGACTTTGATTTGATCAGATCGGTGCAGTGAAGGCGACTCTTTTTCCGAGGATTTAATTTTTAATAAAAAAATCATTGGAACTGATTGGGGAATATGCGTACTGGAACAGAGACTAAGGCGATCTGTTATCGCTTTTCAATCGTAAATCAATGAAAATGAAGTCTAAGTCTAGAGGACGCATATTGACGCATCAGTCAGAGGGTATCAACTGAATCTGCGGTTGATCAGCGCGTATTGTTCTTCCGGTTGTATTTGCTCATCTCCTACTGCTCCGAATCGTTTTCTATTCATTTAGAGGCGATGCAGGCTCTTATCGTCTTATTATTGCCATCACCCTCAATGCCTGTGACCTTTATTTTTTCTGCTTAAGGAAGCTTCCTTGTTTTCCGCTGAATCTTGATTAGGATCTCAGCAAATAACTATCTCTTTCGTTCAAAATGTTTACACATATGAGCTACCAAGTAGAATGTCGCATTTGCTTTGACGTTCATTGTGGCTTTGTCGCCGGGCAAGAAGCGTGGCTGTCACCCAAATGAGTAATTTGAGATCGGGCCGATGATGCTGTTCAATGAATCTTTTCATCTATTCTCAGTTGCCTCAGCCACAGTTCTGTCGCCTAAAATGTTGCCTTTGCTTTAATGTTCTTTGTGGCTTTGTCGCCGGGCAAGAAGCGTGACTGCGAACCCAAATTTCTGAACTGAGATCAGGACGATGATGTCACCCGTTTAGTCATTTGATGAATCTTCTAACCCATTCTCAGTTGCCTCGATCAGAGTTCCTCCACGGACAACGTCGCCTTCGTTGTAGTGTACCTTGTGGCTTTGTCGCCTGGCAAGAAGCGCGGTTGTCACCAAAATCTGAACTATGATCAGGGAGATGATGTCTTGCGTTTAGTCGCTTGATGAATCATCTCATCCAATCTCAGTTGCCTCGGTCGCAGTTCCCCTACCGACAATGCCGCCTTAGCTTTTACTTGTGACTTTGTCGCCGGGTCTGAAGCTGAACTAAGATCGAGACAATGATGTCTTCCATATCGGCGTTCGATGAGTCCTTCTCATCGATTCTCAGTTGCCCTGATCACAATTCCTTTACGGACAACGTCGCCTTTGCTTTAGTATTCCTTGTGGCTGTGTCGCAGGGCTAGAAGCGTGGCTATCACTCAAATGTCTGAAGTGAGATCAGGGCGATGATGCCTCCCATATATTCGTTCGATGAATATTCTCGTTTATTCCGGTCATAGCCCCCTCAGCGACAATGTCGCCTTTGTTTTGACGCTTTGTTGTCGAACCAGAAGCGTGGTTGTCACATAAATGTCTAAACTGAGATCGGGGCGATGATGCCGTTCAATGAATCTTCTCATCCATTCTCAGTTGCCTCAGCAACAGTTCCGTCGCCAAAAATGTCGCCTTTGCTTTGTAGCTTTGTCGCCTGGCCAGAAGCGTGATTGTCTGATCTCATATCTACCCTGGCGTTGATGTCCCTCATTCAGTTTGTCGATGAATCCGCCCATCTTCCTTCAAACCGTTCACAGTTTCTGCCTTCAGCCTCAAAACTTCTTCACTTCACTTAGCCCAGTTTCCCACCTCAGCCCTGATCCCCAATGCTTTCAACCGGATAGCCGCAAATTGAACCAACGGTTTCTTAGTTCAATTAGACTCACGTTTCAGTCATTATTGCATTTTCTGTACACATTATCGTCAATAATGGAAGCTAACTGCACCCAGACTGGTTTCTGCTACAGACCACCACTAATTTGATGCGTTGTATGTCACTTCCACTTCGAATGACTGGCGAGTTTTTCATATCAACTGTTATTATTGTGTCACTCTTCATATTCACACCAATCTAAGCTGCCTGTGTTAAAGGTGACGCTACTGTCGATGTTTAGATTGCGATTTTCTTGTATATGCTCGTCTGACAGGTCCGAAGTTCTGCGTAATCTGTAGGCGTAATCGGTTTTCAAAGCTAAAGAAATCTCTGTTAGCGTTTAGTAGATTCGGTTCGGGACATTGGATGGGAGAGCGCCTTGCAGGAAGGTACAGGAAAGTCCACATACCATTGTGGTCATTGGTCGCAGATTTGCTCCTTTATCACGAGCGTCCAGAACGAGCTAAGAAGGCTCGAAAGAGAAAGGAAATCCGAAGTGGACAATATGGAGCACATAGTGTGATATTCTAACCAGCTCCGCGAAGTAATACCTAACGGCAGTTCCGCGGGGAGAGTGGTTGAAGTGTGCAAGGTGTGGATTAGTACGTAGGCGTATTCCCGAAATCGAGTACTCGGGTTTGCGAATCGTGCATGAAGCCCGGGCTATCAGTATCTTTCGAAGATTGCCACATCCTTGGACGCATCCAAAAAAAAAAAGTGGTCGCAGGTTTGTTGCGCTGGGTAGTGAACGAAAATAAGCTCTTAATAAAATGGTCAAAGTTCGATCATTTGAAACTTTGAATCTGAAGTTTTCGCAACACGCGTACTGTAAGGGCTAACAGCAATCATCGCTCGATACAACACCCAGTGAAAAGTCTAGACGGTTCCCTACTTATTTCGGATGAGGACCAGCTTAATCGATGGAAGGAGCATTTTACTGCGGTACCGAACCGCTTATTCGCCGACGTTATACCACAAATCTGGTTGAGTTGCCCGAAGCACAAAGTTCCCGAATACATACCACAACTCCAGGTAAAGAGGAAATCAAGGCCGCCATGATAGCACTCAAAAACAATAAAGCGGAAGAACTTGAAGGAATCCCTGCGGAGCTTTTACAAGCCGCGCCAACAATTTTGGTTCAGCTATTGCACCCACTAGTTGAGAGAGCTTGGGAGGCTGAAAGCTTCCCCGAAGAGTGGAAGAAAAGAGTAATTGTCAAGCCTCCTAAGAAAGGAAATCTAATGCAGTGCAAAAATTGGAGAGGTATATGCTTGCTTCCTGCGGTTAGAAAGATAATAGCGAAAATAGTACTAGGGCGAATAAAGGAACATCTGGAAGGCACATTCGATGAAAAGCAAGCAGGTTTCCGCAGTGGATCGTCCTGTGCCGACCACATCAATACCCTGCGTATCATCATCGAGCAATGCTCATGATATCGGTCGTCACTTCACCTGTTATTCATCGATTTCGAACAGTGTCAACAGAGACTTTATTTGACTTGCCTTGTGCAGGAGAAGCATCCCAGTTTTTATCTATTATCAAAGCGACTGTTTGGGTCTAAGTGTCTAAGTGCACAGAGGAAAGTTGTCAGTGTTGCATCCTATACCCAATATTGTTTTTATTGGTGATTAGTGAGAAATTCGATGGACACTTTCATCACACTTAAATCATCTTGACTACGCTGATGACTACTCTCTCATAGGATAATGGACCTCTACCAAATGGCAACAAATGTAGAGAGGGAGGCTAACGCAGTGGGGCTGAAGATCAACTCGTCCAAAATCCAAGCCTACTGGTTCGAGAAGGAGTGTGAGACCGAACCTCCAGTTTAAAGACCGCATCATGGCGGACGCAAGACAGCTTAGTCTAGACGATTGGAAGCAGCGTACCCGGGACCATCAGATATGGAAGACAACTATAGCTCAGGCCTCTCATAAGAAAGAAAGAAAATTAAATGCACAATTATTTTTAAATTGACGGACAATATCAAAATCGAATGGTCGTTAAGAGAGAAAAGTTCAGGTTACGATTTTTGGTCCTATTTATGTTGCTGCCAAGACGACTGGATACCGCAGTTGGTTAAGCGCTTGCCCCAAGTTAGAGGGGTCTCAGGTTCGAATCCCAGTGAAAGCAAAGTTAATACGCTTTTATCCGGTTTTTCAAATCTGGTCCAGTCACCATTTTCCGTTGAGATCAAATCACTGGAGCGGTCGATCAGTGGTAGTAGTCTGATTGTGGGTATCAATGGATCAACATGGTCTAAGTGTGCTGGTGAATTCACTAGCAGCCCACTAGCCTAACCTAACCTATGCTGGTGCCGATCGGAGGAGAAGATCGTCATCATCATCATCATCATCATTTTCAGTAATCCGCATGTTCCACTAAAGGGGTCGCGGGGGCAGTGCATGCGCGAGAGATCCCCAGGGCACTCGTTCCTCCGCCATCGACTCTAACTCATCATTACCCAAGCGCAACCAGGCGAGTGTTTGGACTTGGTCCAACCATCTTGTCCTGGGTCTGTCAATCGGTCGCCTACCTGATGGAATTGCATTCAAGGCACGCCTCGGAAGTCGTGATGATGGGGAGAAGATTCAAACACGAATTTTAAGTAAAACGACAACCGAGTATGGATCCAAAACCTAAAATGGCTAGGCCATATAATATAATAATAATGGCGGCGGTACAGTCCGAGGTGGACCTGGGCCTAGCTTGTGCGTGCTATTGTTCTTTCACGAGCGGAGGGGACCTACAGTTTAATGCCGACTCCGAACGGCGATTTTGAGAAGTTTTTTCTAGACAGTTATACACTTTGAGCATTGTCAGTGACTCGAAAGAGCTGAAGCCGTGAAAAAATTGTTGGTGTTTTTTCGGGAATCGTACCGAGAACATGGAGCGTAGGAGTCGACGCACCTATCCACTACGCCACGGCGCCCACTAGGCTAGGCCATATAGAGCTCAAAATATAGAAAACCTGTGATACAACGCAACAGAGTACGACCATGATTGAGGTGGCACACATGTGGAGTAGGACTTCACCAACTTAATGTGCGTAGCTGGAAGCAGCTAGTAAAAGATCGTATTTCCTAGATAGGTTTGTTGTTTGAGTTTCAGGTCCACCCCGGGTTGAAGTGTCATACGAGAAGAAGTCTTCCACATTGTTTAGTACCGCCAACGTGTTCTCATTAAAGTCCGACCGAACATTCGGCTTAGGCCAAATGTGATCAAAAGCCGAAGTTCGGCTTCGGCTTCGGCCGAAAAACTGGCCTCCGGTCGGACTCTAGTTCTCATTTCTCTGATGAAGATTCCTCACCTCCATACTTTTTCTTGCATCGGAGTTCCCCTCTTTTAGTCATCGTCAATTCGACTTTGAAATGAGTATCGTGACGTGCACGTACGCCAGCTGCTTTCACGAAATCAGAAGTCAATGTCAAACATTGGTGTCAAATTCGAAGTTTGTACGTACAGACCTTGAGTGAGCATTCTTTGTTTTTACACGTTCTGCAGTTTTAATGCGACTTCTTAGCTCGGTCAATGCTCTCTCTATCACAACGTCAAACGTGGTTAAATGAACATATAAAAGGGCTTAAAAGCGACTTCGTACGTGAGACTGTCTAGAAAAGATAAGCTATGAAAACTTGAGACTTTTTTCCTTAATTACTCAAGAACTTATCAAGTCAATAAACAAGTGCATCTGAAGTCCTAAAAGAAGGCTAGAACTTCAAGATTTCACAGAAACTCAAGTACTGCTTAAGTAAATTCAACGACCGGAGAACACATCTCAAACCTAATTGTGGAAAGAGTTAGTTTTAATTGCCAGCTAATGGCGATAGTTAGACGCACATGGGAATACTGGGTTAAATGCTTGCAATTAAGAGGAAATACATTGTAGCTCAGTTTTCCATATCAACCATCGATCATCGAATGAAAGCACAAAAGACAATCTTTGCGACCATTTTGTAGCTCTAAGCTTAGGGCCTGGTTTTAGGCCAGGGAGGTCCACCATCGACCAAGATTTTACACTGCGGCAGATCCTGGAGAAGACCTAAGAAATGCAGATCGATAAACACCGCCTATATGTCGATTTTAAGGCCGCATATGACAGCGTGTATAGAGACGAGCTATACAGCGCCATGTCTAGTTTTGACATTCCTGCCAAACTCGTCAGACTGAGCAGGATGACGATGGAGAACTCTCGCTGCTCCATCAAGGTCGGTAACAAACTCACCGAGACCTTCAATGTCAAAAAATGTTTCAGGCAAGGCGACGCGCTGTCATCTGACTTTTTTAACTTCGTTCTTGAGAAGATCGTGCAAAACTCACTGGCCAACACAAGAGGCACGATCTTCCAAAAGTCTGTTCAACTGCTAACCTACGCGGATGACATTGACGTGATTGGGCGAACACAGCGAGCCGTCAATGATGCGTTTGCTGGCATTGAAACGGAAGCGGCTAAAATGGGTCTGGCGGTAAACGAAGGCAAAACAAAGTATATGCTGTCATCGAGAAAGGACGCACAACATCGACGACTTGGCCAGAACGTCAGCATAGGGAGCCATAACTTTGAGGTAGTTAAGAATTTGTCTACCACGTCTACGCGGTAAACCGTACAAGCGGATGAACAGTCTCTTGGTCTTTTCGAGAGAAAAGTGCTGCGCGCTATCTTTGGCCTGTTTGCGTTGATGGCTTTTGGAGGAGAAGGTTCAACCTCGAATTGTATGGGCTGTACAGCGACATGAGTCTAGCCAGGCGTCTACGGATCCAACGCCTAAGATGGCTAGGCCATGTAGAGCGTATGGACAACTTAGCTCCGGCCCGAAGAGTCTTCGACTCTGAGCCTGTGGGACAACGCAACAGAGGACGTCCACGTACACAAGTCGAGGGGAACCTCGGCCGGCTTGGTGTGCGAAACTGGAGACAGCTGGCGAAAGATCGTGCTGGCTGGAGAGGCATGTTAAGTGAGGCCTAGGTCCACCTCGGACTGTAGCGGCCTAAGAAGAAGAAGAAGAAGAGCGTTACAGCTCATTGCTTAGGTTCTTCGCCAACCTTTCGGTTTGTTTATGGTCCACTTCTCTCAAGACTGGAAAGGACTTACAGTTGTAGGCCAACCCGAACGACGAAATTAGTGATACTTAAGCATTTATACCCATAAAGCATTTTCAGTGACTCGAGAGAGGTGGTGTTGTGAAAATGAAAGTCGATGCATCCGTGATCGCACCATAGACCATCAGAACAAAGAAATCGATGACTTTTCCACAACGCCACCACGATCACTGTAAACGATATCTAATCTTGAGTAAACACAAACATTCTTCCCATGCGAACACTTGTGGTTTCCTTAAATGGGTTACTTCTTGTCTACTTTTCTGAAATGTTGTTACATTTATCATTGTCGCAACGGTAGTTTAGTTGAACCGGTTATCTTTGATGACCATTTCCTTCGAAATTAATCTACAACCAGCGATACCGTGTTGCAAGCTTAGGAAAGCAAACAATCTGGCGAATGAATGTAAAGTAATCGATTTTCTTTGTGTGACAAATTTGGTGACCTAGTTATCAGTTGGTGTGATAACGTAGACGAGACTACTGTTGATATGTGTGAATTTAAGGCAATGAACCTTGAGACATAGAGACTTAGACAATTGACAATTTTGTAAACAACACGAAATTAAGTTACAGCGAGATCACTCTTTTCATTTGTTGTCCTCAATTCATTCAAATTTATTCATCTAAATGAACTAGTTTATTACAATGCCAGCCACTAGAAGAACTAGATTTAAGACGAGTATCTACTGTAAGTTCTACAATTTGCATGGAAGAATAATGAAGTTTAACGGAGAATTTGTATTGCATGCATTTACCACCTAATCACAGCTTTTCCGGGCAACCTAGTAAAAAGATCCAAGTGATCTCTGATCCTGCCATAATTTCTCCTGCAGTATCGCTGTCTCTTTTGGCTCAAGCGTTAATTGAGTAGAAGAGTCCTCTCTTACAAGGTCATGGTCCCCTTATATGAGACCCTGATCATCCCGCTGTTGCTACATGGAGCAGAAGCACAATTATGACTAAAAGCGGATGTTGAAGCCCTTGTTCGGTTCAATAAGAGGATAGGTTTGGTTAGGTAGATGGGTACCCTTGCTGACATGAGGAACACGTCAACGGCTCACTTAGCTGTTCGTTGAGGTCTAGGCCCACTCCTGACTGCAACGCCACCTGAGTACAGGAAGACATAAAGTGCTGTTCTTTCGTCATTGATATCAGTTAGATTAGTTAAAAAAATAAAAAAGACTTGAGTAAGTTATTATCCTAAGTGTTCAATATTCTTAATATAGAACGAGAGCCTGTGCGAGAATAAGCGCACAAAGGAATAATCTACCACATAAGATCATCCGATCCTGTGTGTGTACATGCAGGATCACCTCGGCAGTTCGCTATCGGCACTCAGGCGACGAACTCCAAGGAGAGCGGTCGTGTTAAAATTATAATCTACAGTCCACTTAATAATAATAAATAAAGACAATTCTGAACTAAATAACTACTGACTTTATTTTACACTAAGCTTCTGCTTCTTCTTCTTTGTGTGGTGCTACAGTCCGGGATGGAGCTGGGCCTCAACCAACAAACCTCTCCAGCCAACACGGCCTCTCGCTAGCTACCTCCAATTCCGTTGAGGTCGGAGACCAAGAGCTTCTTTATCCGCTTTTAATAACGCCCATGTCTCTGCACCATGGAGCAGGACTGTCATGATCAACGCATTATATAAGGCCAACTTGGTCTTTCGAGAGATGGCTCTATTACTCAATTGCGTCTTGAGCTCAAAGAAACAGCGGTTGGCAAGAGTAATTCTACGTTTGATTTTGGTACTGATATTGTTGTCCCTTTTTACTGCGGAGCCGAGGTAAACGAAGTCCTTAACTACCTCGAAGTTTTGCTAAGTGTAACGCTCTGTCCGAGGCATCGATTTTGTGTGCCATTTCTCGATGACAGCATATACTTCGTTTTGCCCTTGTTTACAACTAGACCCATTTTTCAATGCCAGCAAACGCATCATTGACGGCTCGCTGTGTTCGCCCAATCACGTCAATGTCATCCGCGTAAACTGGCAGTTGAACAGACTTTTGGAAGATCGTTCCTCTTGTATTGGCCAGGGAGTTTTGCACGATCTTCTCAAGAACGATGTTAAAGAAATCACATGATAGCGCCTCGCTTATCGTTAGATCCATTTTTGAGTCTTCCGTTTCAATGCCAGCAAACGCCTCATTGACGGCTCGCTGCGTTCGATCAATCACGACAATGTCATCCGCGTATGCCAGCAATTGTACGGACTTTTGGAAGATCGTGCCTCTTGTGTTGGCCAGTGAGTTTTGCACGATCTTCTCAAGAAAGAAGTTAAAAAAGTCAGATGACAGCGCGTCGCCTTGTCTGAAACATTTTTTGACATTGAAGGTCTCGGTGAGTTTGTTACCGACCTTGATAGAGCAGCGAGAGTTCTCCATCGTTATTCTGCTCAGTCTGACGAGTTTGGCAGGAATGTCACACACGCTCTCATACGAGGCCTTGAAATCGACATATAGGTAGTGGGTATCGATCTGCATTTCTTAGGTCTTCTCCAGAATCTGCCGCAGGGTGAAGATTTGATCTATGGTGGACTTCCCTGGCCTGAAACCACACTGATAAGGACCTGTCAGATTGGTGACGAATTGTTTCAGGCGTTCACACAAAACGCCAGAGAAGATCTTATACGCAATATTAAGGAGACTTATCCCTCGATAGTTGGCGCAGTCAAAGGGGTCTCCTTTCTTGAGCTGTAACGCTCACAATTATTAAATTTAACTTACTGAGGCCAGTAGGCACTGAAATCTGCAAAGAAAAGACTTAGAATCAAAGTTTTTTAATCGACATTGAGTGTTATAAACATTTTCTGATGTATAAAGGCGAAGATGACCAGAGTTTTAACGTCCGCCAGAATGTAGCATTTAGACTGGATGTTGATGGCCAACTCGCTCGTCTAGAGTCTCTGTGAATTCCTGACAGAAATAGAATCTTATTCACAATAGAACAAGAGACCGTTCTATGATTTCTGATCCTATCTGTGCGATGCTTTGTATTGTATGCAACCACCAATTTTTCCCAATCCTTCCTACTATGCTCTCCCCTCATATATCTTCCCCTCACTACTTTTCGGTGGGCTGAATCATGGTGTCAACCGAACCGTGCCGAGGATCAGCCTGGCTGGGGACGAACCATGAAAATAGCATAGTCGCGAACGGTGTATCCGGATTACTGACACTTTTCCGGGTCAAACAGCCTTATCGGCAGAAGAACCCGCTATGCCGTCGACCGACCTTTTGCATACCGTCTTCCTCGTTGGACCAAATGAACACAGGCAACAAAGATAAAACTAAAAAAATTAAGAGAAACCTTCGGGAAGCAATCCCATCACACTATTAGACGCGACGAAACAGCAATAGACTGAAACAAGACAACAGACAACGACGAAACTGGAAAAACAAAGTATATGCTGTCATCGTGAAATGACGCACAACATCGACGACTTGGCCAGAACGTCAGCATAGGCAGCTATAACTTTGAGGTAGTTAAGAACTTCGGCCCAGGTCCATCTCAGACTGTAGGGCCCTAAGAAGAAGAAGAAATATATCCTTTGCAGGCCATCAATTTTTCGATAGTACCAACCATTTTTTGTAGGGTGGTTTTGAGAAGCTGAGAGTTTATGTATTCCTTTCCTGCTGCTCCTTAAGTAGAATTTCACCAGGCTTTCCAACGTCCTTAGTAGGAATGAGCATAGACTGATGGGTCTGTAGACTTTCTTTGGATGCTTTTCCCGATATAGGTATGACTTTGGTACCCATTCTCTGTTAATTTTTGAGCTTTGAAATCTGAGTACCAAGCACCATTTCAGTGGCCTATTGTTAAGCCCTGCATATATTTCTGATGCATTAATTCATCGATTCATTCTGTTGCCTCTTGATATCCTGCACATTCCACTTCTCTTTCAGTTCTTTAAAATCAAACTACTTTTAGGCGACCGAAAACTTATGGACGGCAGTGTTCATTATGAATGTTGTTGCAAGATGAATCGTTGAAGAGTCCGAAGCTGCCATTAATCAACAGAATTTGACAGGTATTTCTTCGTTTACTCGTGTTAATTCACCAAAAATCCTTTAGAGCTGAACTCAGCCTTTTAATTCATTCAAAATCACACCCTTCCTGTTGCAATGATCTTAGAAATATTTCCCATCTTGTGGCGTTTCAATTTTTACTTGTCAATGGCCCACGTTTCTCCCCTAATTCTCCCTCAAACCCATCAATTCAACCACCTCATCGATTTCCCTCACCCAGTCACCCACCTTAACACACACACGCACCGTCCGTTGACTTTTCTCCCCACTGTCAACAAAGCGATCAATGCACCGTCACCACTCCAACCACCAGTCGTCACACTCTCACTCAAACCACACTCAGCCCTTCTGGAGCGTCCGCCAATGTGTGCGTTACGTTGCACTCAGTCCAACAGCCGTTCAGTTCAGTACTTCCTTCAGTCGCACAGATCACAGAGCTCCACCGAAAAGGCTGCCGATCAGCGATCAGACTCCGCGCCGCGAGAAAAGTCGCCTTTGAATACAAAAATACCCCCATGCCTTGTGCGCGTTCAAGTTATAAGCATTTTTGAACTCAACGCTTCGCTCAGTTCTCGACAAGCGCGCACCGAGACGCACCACCACTCCGGCGCAGATACGAATACGGGCCGTGTATCTCAGTGTAAACAATCCGCGAGAAGTGTTAAGTGTATTAATTGTCGCATCGGAATTGAAATTGCTCTTGGAATTGGCGGCGCCCTCACCCTCAGCTGCGTCTGCATCCGATCGGTGTCATCAGTGTGTTCATGCGGCCGTCCGTTCTGGCCGGTCACAGCTCGCGGGGCTTAATTGAATTATTTCGTGCAATTGACTCTAATTTAGGACGGCCCGATGTGGGTTATGTGGAAGTTCGTTGGGCGAATTTGAATATCTCTCGGAGTGTCTGTGCGGCAGTGGGGACAGGAGTCGAGTGAGGTAACCGCAACAGGCTTAGGGGTTCGAAAAATAGAAGCAGTCAAAGTGGCTGAACTCCGCCTGGTTTTTGTTTGTCTGCCTGTGAACTCTGTGATAAGGAGTTTCTTTCTTTGGTTCAATTTTTGTTTCGGTTGACGGTGATACAAGTTCGTGGACGTCTGTGTGAATGTGTTTCAGTGTTTATTTCGGCGATAAAAATAGAATTACCGACCGGAATCGCTTTCGTTCTGGGGCACGCAAACGTGGTGGGCTGCCTTTTGTTTGAACTGGCTTGTGGGGGAACTGCAGCAGAGATAAGGTGAAGTATTTCTCCGTATCTAGATATTTGGATTAAATTAGATTTTGAATTTGCGTTCTATTCGGTAGTTGCGACATTGATTTGGGTAAGTGGGGTGCGAAGTGAGCGGAAAACATTTGTTTATATTTGATTTGGAAAACTGTTTGAATGATGATAAAGATGTTTTGTGCGCTGCCTCTTCGGCTTCACACTGTAGACGCGTGATGGTTTATTCCATTGACTGATTGTAGCTCGTTCATGTTTTTGGTAAACATTCTGTTTCTGTAATCTGTAAACTTCTTTGCGGAACTCACAAGATCGAGGACAATCGACAATCGTACCTAATCTATGCAGCTCTTCAGCCTTGGTTTACGTGAATGTTCAATTCAAGGAAAAGCTTCTATCGTGGCCCCGACATTATCAGATGTCCCTTTTTTCAAATTTGTCAACAAACACTTTACTTGACTGCTTTAAACTGCTTCCGCGTGCTTCAAGATAACGACTTTAACTAGTCACGCCTCAATATAAAGGGTCTTTCAAAAACGGCTTCCGAACTTTGACAGTTGATAGCGGTCATATTGTTAAAGCTACATCTGTCAAATTGGCTGTCATTTATTCAGTCTGCTTTGCCAAATTACCACGAACGGACATAGCGTTCAACAACGTGTGCAAATGGTAAAATTGTTTTATCAAAATGGGTGTTCTGTTCGGGCAACATTCCGCGCGCTTCGTCCATTTTACCGTCGTGATAGTCGTCCTACCGAGAGGACTATTCGCAGTGTGGTGGATAAATATGAGTTCACTGGTTCGGGAAACGATAAACCAACACCCGTACGTCGACGAAACGTAGAATAGGTTAGGTTGAAGTGGCTGACTGTAGAAAGCAGTCACATTTAGGGCAAGTTAGGCCCATTGTGATACCACGCGGATCTGATGTCACCTATCCAAAAAAAACCATTTGGTGCTTTCAACGAAGCTCTTTAGTTTATGAATGTCGACGTTGTGCAATTCGCTCAAGAAGAAGAAGAAGAAGTAGGCTCCAAAGTGTTTCTTCCTGCGAGAGGAGAGAGCGCTACAAGTGCAGAGGAGATGCGTTATGCTTTCCTCTTCTTCTTCGTGAGTGCCAATGGCACAGTGTCCTGTGATAACGCCAATGAGAGTCCTTTGGGATAACCTGTTCATTGATGTCCGTGTTACCCCAGATTGTGTTAAGCGCGTTTGCATCACATCCCAGAATGAGCGCGGTTTTAGCTATCTCCGTATCAGCGATCGTCCTCTTGATTGTAGTAGAAGGGGGAGGTTCAACATGGTCATGTGCCATGTACGCCGATATTACCCAGAATTTTTCTGTGCCTAATTCTAGGCAAACGGCGACTGAATCCAGATCGCTGTAATTTGAGAAACGAAAGCCATTTAGTGAGCTCTTCATAAGAATACAGGTTCTGGGCTTACCTCCATTTCTCATGAAGAAGAGATTATAGTTGGGGATCCTAAGTCCACACACTTGGTCATTGACGACCCAGGGTTCTTGGACTAGGGCAATATCTTCTCCGTGGACGTTGAGACGGAGAAGTTGAACGGCCGAAGCCGAAGTGGAATGGCGGAGATTAATTTGGACTATCCAAAGCAGCGCCATCGGGTAGTCCTTCCACCAAGGTAGTGTTTAAATCGTCTTGGCTGTTAGGCGGGGTATATGTGAGTTCGAGATCAGAGAATTTGATACAATTAACATCCTCATCTCGAGCCTCTGGATCTGGTGAGGGCTCTGGAGTGCCCTCCCACTCTCCTTCATCCTCCATAGGTGCCAAAGAGGTTGACGGGATAGCTCCCGTTTTGGCGATGGAAGATGAAGTGGAGGAAGACGGCTCCACCACGCCCGAGCACCCCCCCTCCCCCTCAATGATTGCGACCGGTGTATTACCGACAGGTTTAGCAGACGATGAAGTGAAGGGAGAGTGATCAACCATCGCAGAGTCCTCCCCATCCTTCTTATACACCCTCAGCGTAACGCTAGTGAAGCCATAATGAATGACCCCCTAGATTTCGTGAGGGGGGCGAGCGACTCCTTATTGATGACAATAGTAGCCGCTCGCATATCAACCTTGGGCTCCTCCAGTTTCGCGATATTTCAGTCGTGAGTTGGAAGATCCGGGTTGCAAACCTGGATGAATTTTAGGATGGTGGAAGCATCGTAAGGGAAGAGCGGTAACCAGGCACGAGTCCTGGGCCTACTAGGGATATTATCCTTAGTCACGACATCAAGCCATGCCCCCTCCAATACTTCCCCCAATTTGAGGACTGATCTGATCTGAAAAGATCAGCCGATCGTTGGTCCCCGAAGGACAACATCCAGTGTCGGCCTTGGTACCATCCAGTGTCGAGCCCGACAGGTGCCAGGCCTTCGCTTTAGTGCACAAGGCTGAGGTAGAAGTTGTTCAAACCTCGTTCGGTTTTCCTCCAATTGGAGGGCGAAATGCTGCCATCGACGTCGCTTTTTTCTGTAACGGCGTAAGTTGTCTTTGACTACCTCACTATACGGCCTATTGAGCCTATTGGCATTGGAGGATCCTCCGGCAGTTTTTGTCCTTTTGGGCTCGGAGTTTGAAGTGTCGGCCAATCTGGCACGCTTAGCTGTCGATGGCTCAGGCGCATTCGCGCTATCGCTTTCGATGCTTTTAGCTATTTTGGCTGCCCAGGCTAGCGAGCTTTTCTTTTGCTCAGAAAGCGACTCCGGAGAAACACAACTAAAGTGCTCCAAAATCCAGGCTGCAGTATTCTGCTCCCTATGATTCGAAAGGTCGCCAGGTATTTCGGCGTTAGCAACTGCACTTTAGTTTAGGGTGGGCCCCCAGCGAGGCTGATCCTCGGCACGGAACGGTTGACACCTTGATCCGGCCCACCGGAGAGGGAGTGAGTAAGGGAAAGTGGAATAGAGAGGGAGGAATTAGGACTGGTGGCATATTAGCTTCGGGTCTCATCATAGAGAATAAATTCTCAAGAGTTATTTTCCTTTACTAAGTCTCCGCACCGCGTCATGGTGTGCAACCACGCTTAGGGCCTGCACCCGTACAAAATTCAACTGACCCAAGAGCTGAAGACAACGACGTGTGTTCGCTGAATGAACTCCGGAGCAGTTGGAAACTGAACCTTATTTTCATCGAAAAATCATCTTCAGCGATGAGGCCCATTTCTGGATAAATGGGTACGTCAACAAACAAAATTGTCGAATTTGGGACAATACCAATTCACATGAGGTCCCAGAGCGTCCAGTGCATCCCGAAAAAATCACTGTTTGGTGTGGATTTTGGGGTGGCGGCGTCATCGGTCCACACAAGTATTTCTTTCAGAACGACCTTGGCCAGACCATCACCATCAACGGCGATCTTACATTATATTGAAGGAGTACACATTCGAAAAAGAAATGTTTAACAAAAATTCTTTAACTTGATGAGTGGATGCTTTGCCAATTGCCTTATTGTTTGTTTCTTTTATTTGAATGCCAGCTTCTCAAACTTACTCTTTCGGAGTTGACATGAAACTCCCCACTTCTGAGAGAACAATATCACGCATCAACGCTCCCACCTGTTGCAGAAGGCAATGCCTCTTCATGAGCTGTATTGGCAAATATCATTTTATTATTGTCTAGGGAGGGTTCATCAAAGGCTTTCAAGAATATCACGCAGAGACACAATCGAGAGTGGAAATCTTTGAATGAAAACGATCAAACATCCCTCTGGAGACTACAAATAAAAATAAAAGATTTTGATGTTATTTCTCAAATTTTTTCACTCTAGGCACAGTGCCCTCGCTTCCGTCCAAAGATTTATAGCATTTTAATGGTGCAACCGGAAAGAATATAATTTATCACAAGAAAAGCTGATAAAATAGATATACGAGTATATTCCCGTCGTACGAACTCCCAGCTTGCAGACAGAGATGATGTCATTCACTTTATCGTAAAGTCTTCTATTCGATGGGGGTATATGGAGAAACAATTAGGCAAGCGACATTAAATATGAAACAGATGTCTAGTTCCAAACAGAATTGAATGCCTATTTCAATCATCCAAAACAAACAAATGTGGCTTTTTCTGAAGCGTGGAATTATTGCAGGGTTTTTTTGATGGATATCATAATTTGTGGAGGCAGACAACAAAATTGTGTTCCATCTTTATTTAATGACTATGCTCTAAATAATCATCATAATAGTGGGTAGGTGCGTCGACTCGATGTTCTTGGTTCGATTCCCGAAAAAACACCGAACATTTTTTCATCGGACCACCCCTTTTGAGTCACACGCACAAAGAGTATAACTGCCTAGAAAAAGCTTTTTAAAATCGCCGTTCGGAGTCGGCAACACGAATGGTTTTTAAGAAGCTAGGATCAGATTCACCTCGGATTCACCTTCACAGCACCGCAATTATTATTATTATACTCTAAATAGTCTTCGATTTCCCTTTTTTCAAGTCGTAACTTAACATATTTTTGACGTTGTTCTGTAGTCTGCAACCTTTGACGGCCAAATTCCTGAGACTTTTTGGTAAATAAGCTGCAACAGACTACCCAATTGATCGCCTAATAGATGTAAGGAGTTAAGCCGGGTATTTGGTTTATATTTGCGTTTCGGGACGAAATGATCAAGCATTTAGTAAACAGGGAGTAGATGGACTTTAGTCAGCACCATTTTTAAACCGGTGTCAGACAAATCATCTCACATTATAACAATCATTAGTCCTATCGTCATCGATTGTCTTATGCCTTTACTTTCGATTGCATTAACGAATATGATGCAGCTAAAGCGATAAAGTCGAACGCCACAGATTCAAATGGAATCAATCGAAAGATATGTACTTCTTCCCCATATACTTCCTTATGTAATGCACATTTTCAATTTCTGTATGCACACAGTACCTCACAAAATTGAGCATACACCCAAAGCAAGGAAATATTTTTGATTTTTTCTTCTTGAAAAAAGTAATTTATTAAAAAAACAAACAAAACACATATTTCATTTTAAAAAAACAAATAATAAAAGCAGTAAAATATTAAACCAAACAGACTAAAAAAGGAAAAAAAGGAACACTGAAAAAAACTATAAAGTTGATCCAAGTTATCGATTAAACACTGAATACAAAACGACAAAAAATTAAATTTCACTATCGGGTAGCACCTTCTCCAGCATCAATTACAGCTTTTAACCGTCAGGGTATGGGTTTTATAAGTTTTTTCCGTAAAAGATGACAATATGCTTTCTCAAGCTGCTTGGATTTGTAATTTTAGCTTCTATTTATTAGAGAAGAGACTTTCTTCAAGCAGCAGTTTTATCTCACGCCATGGGTGTTCAATCGGGCCTAGATCAATCGATTTTGGAGGTATTCGCGTACTTAATAAGAGGTGTGCTTCGGATCATTGTCTTTTTAAAAGCAATAAGCCTAATGCATGCTTAATTTTTCTGAAACTCCGTAGAATTCACTTGAATTTATTCAAATACCCAATTTTGTCCATGGTATTCTCTATGAATTCAACATCACACAACCTCCTCCGTGAGGTACGGAGAAGGTTTATTTAAGCTTTCTGGGCGATTTACTTATTGCCTAGCAAACTCTATTCTCTACAATTCTTTATCATTTTCTCAGTTCTGATAGGTGTATGTTTAATTTAGTGAGGTACTGTACATAACTGTCAGTTTCCGGACCAATGAAAAGTCGAAAATATTATCCCGATACCGAAAAAGAATAGTGCACTTGTTCCCTCGGACTTCAGACCGATAAGTATGCTATGCTTTATAGCTAAAATATTTGAAAAGATACTCGCCAAGCAAATTCTGGAGTATATTAGTGAAAATAAAATGATGACAAGCTGGCAGTTCGGTTTTCGAGCCAAACACAGTTGTGAATCAGTGTTAGTGAAGGTGATTAATTGATCTTAAGCTATCGCTAGATGCTTGAATTATTGGAGTCTTAGTTTTACTACACTTTTCAACAGCATTTAACTTTATCGATCACTCCATGCTAAAATCGGAACTAAACCAGCCTTTTAATTTTTCTTCCTGGTGCTTAAGATAGGATAGGATCCCTTTTATTCTCAGAACGACCATCCACAGGTTATTCAAGAGAAGAAGGCTTCCATATTGTTTAGGACCGCCGACGTGTGCTCATTTTTCTGATGAAGATTGCTCACCTCCATGCATTTTCTTTCATCGGAGTTCCCCTGTTGTAGTCATCGGCAATTTTACTTTGAAATGAGTATCGTGACGTGAACGTACGCCAGCTGCTTTCAAAAAACCAGAAGTCAATGTCAAACATTGGTGTCAAATTCGAAGTTTGTACGTACAGACCTTGACCGAGCATTCTTTGTTTCCACACGTTCTGCAGTTTTTGTGCGACCTCTTAACGCGGTCAATGCTCTTTATATCACAACGGTCAAATGAGGTTTGGTGAACATAGTAGAGGGCCTAAAATCGACTATGAATACAAGATTTTTACCAAAAAAGATACCCAAGAAAACTCGAACTTACTTACTTAAGGTGGCGCTACAGTCCGGGGTGGACCTGGGCCTCAACCAACAAGCGTCTCCAGTCACCTCGATCTTTAGCTAGCTGCCTCCAGTTTCGCACGCACAGTTGGTTGAGGTCCCTTTCCACTTGCGTGCGCCACCTGAGTCGCGGTCTTCCTCTACTGCGCCATCCCTCGGGGGTGGGTTCGAAGACTTTCCGGGCCGGAGCATTGTTTTCCATTCGCTCTACATGACCTAGCCATCTCAATCGTTGGATCTTCACCCTTCTGGCTAAGTCGATGTCGCTGAACAGCGCGTACACTTCGTTGTTATAGCGTCTCCTCCACTCACCGTCTATGCAGACGGAACCGAAAATCACACGAAGAATTTTCCTCTCAAAGCAGCCAAGAGCAACCTCATCCGCTTTTGACAAAGTCCATGCTTCTGCCCATATAGCAGGACTGAGACGATTAAGGTCTTGTACAGGGTTACCTTGGTTGTCCGAGAGAGGGCTTTCTTTATTAATTGCTTTCATAGCCCAAAGAAGCAGCGATTAGCAAGAGTTATTCATCGTTTGATTTCAGCGCTGGTGTCATTTTCTGAATTAATAGCGGTACCTAGGTAGACAAAGTCCTTGACTACCTCAAAGTTATATCTGTCTGCTATGACGTTCTGTCCGAGACGTCGGTGTTGGGTGTCCTTTCTGGTTGACAGCATATACTTGGTTTTGCCCTAATTTACCGTTAAACCCATCTTCGAGGCCTCCGTCGCAATACACCCAAAAGTGAAGAAAACTTGTACCTCTTCTACTTGATTACTCAAGAACCAACCTAGTCAATCAACAAATGCATCTAAAGTTTCAAAACAAAGCTAAAACTTCCAGGTTCGACAGAGAATGCACTTCGCTTGAGCATTGCTCTAGGAAAAGTCAACAGCTTGGGAACTTCAACTCAGACCTAAATAATTGTGGAAAAGAGTTTTTTTTAATTGCCAATAATGGCGGTGGTTAGACGAAAGTACGAATGGATACTATAATTAGATGTTAACTATAATTGGCTACAGTTAATAGAGAATACATTGTATCAGGTGTTTAAATAAGACAGTATGACAGACAGTTGAATGAAATTCCGTTAAATAGCCATTTGTTTGTGTTCCATCGAGAGAATACTCGTACATTCTGGAAGTAGTTTTCAAAAACAACTACAGGCATATGCTTACCCTAGCTGGATCTGATGAATGTCATCCGAGTGGTAATTTTCAAGTATTCGTGGCCGTATGTCCTCAGTAGCTCGAATAATGTTGACTTAGACTAGCCAGTCTATATATCTCCAATGAAAATATCCAAAAGGCATCAAATCGCAAGATCTTCGAGGTCAATTTAAGCGAAAGGCTGCGTTCATCAAATTTTTTGATCAATAAGTTGATTGTTTCGTTTATTGTATGGCAGCGTAGCCCCATCCTACTGGAACCATTCATGCCAATCAAACGGGGAATGAAAGATTCAGAGCAAATATCATTGACACTATCTCATTTTTGAAAAAATATGGTCCGATGACTCAACGAGCCCACAGATCGCACCAAACTGTGAATTTTTCGGAATATAGCGGTGTTTTCATAATCTCATGAGGACTGTCTTAGCTCCAAATGCGACAATTTTGCTTATTGGCGAACAGATTGGGTCAAAAATGAGCCTCATTGCTAAGCACAAATTTTTGATGAAACAGCGGATTAAATGCCAGGTGGTTTTGGGCCCATTCGCCGGAATTTAGACGCAAATGGTGGTAAGTCAGCTTGGACCTGACAAGCCTTCAAGCCAAGATCTTTGCGTTTAATATTGCATTAAGAAGATGGATAGAGACAAACCTGTTGTGATCTTCTTCAGCACTCGCCTGAACACATGCAATATTCTCTTCAGTATGCCACTGTATTCTGCAAAGAAAATGTCGTGTGAAAACGACCACAATAGAGGAAATAGCGGTCTCAGATGGTCAATTATGTCAGGTGTAATGTGGTGCAAGCGCTCTGTAAGCAAAGAACCTTCATTTTGGTATGAAATTTCCAAGATAAAATAGCAAGGACTAGCGAATAGAAATGACGCTGGCAATCTGACAGCTGGTTTGACAGATATTTTCTTCTTATTCTTCTTGTGGCCCTATAGTCCGGAGTGGACCTGGGTCTCAATCAAAAAACCTCGCCAGCTGTAGCCAAATGCGCACACCAAGTTGGTTGAGGTCCCTCTCCACTTAGGTGCGCCATTTTAAACGTGGACGTCCTGTGTTGCGTTGTCCTGCTGGTTCAGAAGCCTTCGATAGATATAATAATAAATAATAATGGCGGCGCTACAGTCCGAGGTGGACGTGGGCCTAGCTGCTCAGCCTACCACTCGTGCTGTGCGTGCTACTGTTCTTTCACGAGTGGAGGGGACCTACAGTTTTATGCCGACTCCGAACGGCGGAATTGAGAAGCTTTTTCTAGACAGTTATACTCTTTGAGCATTGAGCCGTGGAGCCGTGAAAAAATGTTAGATATTTTTTTTCGAGATTCGAACCGGCGACCTCGAGCGTAGGAGTCGACGCACCCACTCACTACGCCACGGCGCCCACTTAACTCAACTTTTTTGCGTCTCCGTATATTTGGTTGTCCCCTGCTGCGTTGTGTCTCAAGACTTTTAAGGCGGGAGTTGTAGTGCCCATTCGGTCCATATGGCTTAGCTAACTTTGACTTTAGATCGGTTGTTGTTGTTGCTATACATTTCGTACTGTTCGTGAATAATTTTCTCCTCCATCCATCATCAATACAAACGGGATGTGTCTTCCTTTCGTCTTAATCTGCTAATGACAAGGTCCCTGCTCTAGCAATATACTGGACGACCGCATTAATAAGGATACTATAAATTGTCAGCTTGGTTGTCGGAAAGAGAGGCTCCACAGCTCATGAGGTCAAAAAACAATGATTGGCGCGAGTAACTCTGGATCTCAGCGCTCATTTCATTCTTTCCAGTGCAGCGAATCTGAGCTTGGCCAATTCCTGGATATTATAGCTACCGATGGTTGGTGGCATTCTAGCCCAAACGTCGTCGACGTTGTGACAAACTTCTTGCTTTAACCAATTCTCTAGATCGGACCTCAACAAACCCATTTCTTCCTTCTCAAATCTTTCAGTTTCAGCTGACGGAAGTGTAATCTCCGATGAAGCTGCTAGGCTTGACTGAAAGCATTCTTCTTTTGGGCCAATCCTTTTTTCGACGTTTACGAAGTTCATTGGATTGCCACCTTTTGTCAATAGTGGATGGCTATTGAATGAGTTACTACTGGATGGCGCAGTTGGTTAAGTGCCTGCCCAAAGTTGAAGGGTCGCAGGTTCGAATCCCAGTGAAAGAAAAGTTAATACGCTTTTATTCGGTTTTTCAAATCTGGTCCAGTCACCATTTTCAGTTGGGATCAAATCACTGAAGCGGTCGATCAGTGGTAGTAGTCTGATTGTTGGTATCACAATGGACCAACATGGTCTAACTGTGTGGGTGAATTGACTAGCAGCCCCCTGAACCTAATCTATTGAATGAGTGAGTTAAACCAAGAAGCTGGGCAATCCATGAGGAGATACAAAGCTCCGCTCCAAGACACGTTCGACTTCAAGACAGTGTCTGAATGCATTTTCGTCTTTTATAAACCACACAAGTTCAAAGGATCTCAATTAACTTCATGTGTGACACAAGGGACACTGGAACAGGTGCATGCCGGATTATTTGGAATTCAATCGGATCTTCGAAAATTCACCACTTCGATCCAGTGCCGAGTCGGATTCGTCGTCTGGTGAGCCCACAAGTTTCTTCCTTTGCTGGAACTGCATTCCTAGGAGATCTTGGGTCTAAATTCTACAGCCGCCATTCGGGCTGAGCGTTCTTTGCTCTCATGAAGAATGATAAGTTTTATGCTGACTCTGAACGGCTAAAGGTTCGGCTATAATAGCCGTTCGATAACTGGAGCTTATGTCAAAAGCAAACGAAAATTAAGCAAAAGCGTCGTCAAATTTCAAAGTGTCCATATTTTTCATAGAAACTTAAGGAGGCTTCTGCTGCCGACTGACATTTGCATACGTAGATAGCGATTTATTTTGTCCCGCGTAAGTAGGCAAAAGTGAACGAACTTAACGAAACTGAACGAAGCGGTTTCCACGCTTTAGTCCACTTTAGTTGGCCCTTAAGTTTGAGAAATTTGTGGCCGGAATGCGCTGGAATGCTGGAATGCGGGTTAACCTGGACATGGTTATGGTTATTTCCAGAACGCCTGTTTTGCACTCTACATGTTAGTGGAGTCCCATTGAAACAGAAAGAGAAACAGTGGAGAAATTCAAGTATCTTTGGGTCTTCTGCACGAGTGATGGGAGGAATAATGCTGAGCTATCCCGTAGGATTGGCCAAGCTGGGTTAATTTTGAAACAGCGGTCTGTAATCAGGAAGACAGAGCTTGGTGTCAAAGTCAAGTCAGCGGTTTTTAACGCAGTATTTGTTATAACTCTCACCTATGGTCATGAAATTTGGGTAATAACCGAAAGAATAAGATCGCGAATACAAGCTGCCGAGATGAGATTTCTTCGTGTCGTTGTGGGAATCACTTGCCGGGATGAGATGAGTTTTCTTCGTGCTGTTGTGGGAATTACTCGGCGAGATGGGGTGAGAAACACGGCAGTGCGCGAGGAGCTCAATGTTGGGCAGCTGCTTCTTCGAACGGAAGCAGCTGTACTTCGATGATTTGCTCACGTGGCGCGAATGTCTCCTTCATCACGACTTTCGAGGCGTGCCTTGAATGCGATTCCATCAGGTAGGCGACCGCTTGGCAGACCCAGTATGAGATGGTTGGACCAAATCCAAGAACTCGCCTGGTTGCGCTTGGGCTTAGCTCCTGATGAGTTAGAGTCGATGGCGGAGGATCGAGTGGTCTGGACAATAGTACACTGTGACAATATTAAATTCAGTTGCGTTAAGTTCGTTCGCTTTTGCCTATTTACAGGTCTATTTGCAGGATCGTAATGAGTCGCTCTCAACGTAAGTGTAAGTTGAACGCAGAGTTCCCCTTAAGCAATTATGGGCACTTGGAAATTTGACGATGCTTCTGCGACCCCTTTAGTGGAACTTGCGGGCCACTGAAGATGAATGAATGAATGAACATGGCTGTTATTAGCTCTGAGGATTGTCAGTCAATCGAGAGTGGTGGTGTCATAAAAATTAAATTTCTATGTCGAGAGGGATAATCCAGCGACCTTTGATTCAAAAGAAACGATACACTTACCGCCAACGGAAATTTCGCCGGCTACGTTAGACACTGGAGACAGTTAGAAGAAGATCGTGCCAAACGGGAAAAAATGGGGTCTTCGCTGGAGCCCAGTTGCATCTTGAACTATAGCGCCATCTATAAAAAGAATCTCCTATCTAAGCGGTTGCCAGAGTAAAGTAGTAGATAAAAACGACTGGATGGCGCAGTTGGTTAAGTGCCTGCTCCTTGTTCGAGGGGTCCCAGGTTCGAATCCCAGTGAAATCGAATCTGGCCCAGTCACCATTTGCCGTTGGGATCAAATTAACGGCACTGGAGTAGGTTGCTACCTGGCAGTACAATGGACCAGTTTTGAGTCTGAGTGCTCCAGTAGAGTTTCAAAAATACTCCGAAAAAAAAGTAGTAAATGTCTTGATTCATACCCCAAACAATTTCAGGTTCAATTCAATGACAGAACCTAAGCTGACAGTCAGTGAAGGAGAGTATAAAATGCTTTGCAAAACCACAATTTGGCGGCGACAGAGGGTTCTCGATTTGCTGGAGAACTGCACCACTCACAACATCAGGCATTGCTCGCGGATTTAATTAATTTAAGTGATCACATGTTAAATTCTTTAATGCAGTCAAACAGCAGCAACTGGTCCGGTCAACAGGTTTCTAGGCAGAATCAGGCTGACCGAGACAAAAGCGGTCATTTGAAATTATCGCCCAGACGAAACTTTCTTTTGTTCCAAATATCATTTGTTTTTCAGACTTCCCAAACGGGTATGATCCGACGCCTTGTTCGTTGTTCGGAATATCCAACACAGAATTGAATTGAAATCAAATTAATTTGATACTTATTTGCACCCATTAAAACAATCAGATCCACTGCCTACTACCCCCCAACTCAGACACACAATAAATCTGTCAGAACGAAACGGGTTTCCAGAGCAGTCTGCGTCTCCAGCCGGTACTAGTTGAGCGGAATTCAGCAAGTAAATCTCATTAATTATGCAGATCCGTGTACAGAACAGAATTCAACTGGGAAAAGAGCCCTCGTGACAGGTCAGAGTGGTTAGACTCCGTGCTCGGTGTGGTTCATGCCTTAACGCCAAATGATGCAATCCGCCTTCAATCGGCACAATTACAATTCATAAGCAACAAATCGTTGTTTTTATCGATGAGTCAGAACGTAAATTCTGCCATCGCCTCCCAGTGACAGGAGAACACCGACTGTCAAGAGCAAGAAACGATCAAACTGAAAAACCACTAATTACGGATTAGTGTGAATATTGCTTGTATCTGAAGCCGTTTGATTTGTGTAATTGGATTCCGGTGTGCACAAGCGCGTCGCTGTGGGATGCAGCGAATAACAAGGGCCGACACTTGACCTCAGGCAATTAGGTTTGTAGACTTCGGCTGGTAAGGGAGTCTAATTACATGCTACAGCCGAAGCCATAGCATCTCCAATCTACAGCGGGAAGGAAAATTGGAGTTAGTGGGGCGTGACTAATGCGAGTTACAAGCTCTTACAGTTTTTGCAACGACGTGGTGCCCTGGAGAGTTGGGAATATCTCAGATTCATCTCTCCACTGTCAGATGTGATGAAAAACATGAGGCAGGACGACAGTGGCTTGAGGGGTGCAACCAGCTTGTCGTAAAGGCGGAATAGATCAATGATGGATTGGATTTTTAGTGGACAACGATGCGATTTGGAATTGGATTGGAAAATTACCTCGTTTCACCTCATTGACGACGAACTCCTTGACTTTGTCAACATTTTGAGTTTTTATTGCACTCTATTCTTAGCACTTACCTCGTACACGTGAGATTTATTTTTAACACTGCGGCGCAGCTTATGCCTGCTGGAATACTCACAACTGTATTGAACAGTGACGTTGCAGCCTTTCCGCGTTCTATATTTGCCTCAATTCCCCAATGCAACGCTGCTTCGCATGTTTTACTTCGCATGGGGTGGGGTGTTCTTTTGGCAGTTCACAACCGATTTGACTCTACCCTAATCAAAACTTCTCATTCATCTAATTTTGATTTTATTTGTGTCAAAATAACTATGCCTAAGTGCCACATTTTTATTCTCTGCTGTTACATCCGTCCGGCCCAGCCTATTATTATTACTATTATGGTTGAGGGTATATTGCACCGCGACCTTTAAGATCTATTGTGCCTCCTTTCAAGCCCTTAGCACAATTACGTTCCCAATTGAGGGTAATGGACTCCTTTTGCGCATAGGTGAAGAAATCTGTTCTAGAGTATTCTCTCTAAGCCAGTTGCCTTCGGGAATCTGAGAATGAGAGATGGTTCTAGTGATTCCATTTTTTCTTCTGATAGCAGGTACTTGCCCAGACTTCTTTTTCTTTTGTGGGCTAGTGCCTCACAAAATCTCAGTATATGTTCTGGAAATTCATTAAATTCTACACAAAGTCTGCAGAGACCTTCTTCTGATAGCCCTAGTTTCCTTAGATGCTCCCTGAGTCTACAGTGCCCCGTTAGGATACGGAGGTTATTCTTGCTCATTTTGATGCCAGCCTCGAACCTCTTTCAGTTATATTACCCTAGGAGTTTCTTGGTCTGCTTCATTTCACGAGCGTTATTCCAGGTTTCTATCCGATTCCTTCTTTCCAGTTCCCTGAATTCTTCTCTGAGGAGATGGTCTCCTACAGCCCAGAATGGTTCAGGGCCTATGAAGGGTTCTAATGCTCCTTTTCCTGCCAGGGAGTCGGCCATTTCGTTGCCTTCTATCCCCATATGGCCAGGTATCCAGCAGAGTTTTAATCGGTTTCTCTTACTCAACTCCTTGAGCTTCTGCAGGCATTCCCATACAAGCTTGGGTTTGATGATGTAGGAGTCTGGTGCCGTAATAGCGGCTCGACTGTCCGACATTATTGCTATGTCGCAGTTAATATAATTCCTTACAAGATTGATCTGAACGCATCTGTCTGTGGCATAAATTTCCGCTTGAAAGATGCTGGTATATTTGCCCATGGATTCGAAGTATTTTGTTCTGGGTCCAAAAACTCCTGCTCCAGTTCCTTCATCAGTTCTTGATCCGTCTGTATACCATTTTACCGTGTTGGTGCTCAGTTTCTGGACCATGGATTCATTGCTCCAATCCCTTTTGGTGCTGAGCTTGCTGGTAAATTTCTTTTGGAAATTGAACTTCCTAATCACGTCATCCTTCGGAATGGTCAGGAGTGGTAGCTTTTTGACTAGTGCGTCGAATTGCCTCGATGTAATTTATAGCCCTAAAATTCTAGCGTTGGCTGGCTGGTCAAGGTCGAGACGAGGTCCTCCACTACCTCAAAGTTATAGCTGCCTATGGTGACGTTCTGGCTAAGTAGTCGATGTTGTGCGTCCTTTCTCGATGACAGCATCGACTTGGTTTGGCTTTGGTTTACCGCCTGACCCATTTTAGCCGCTTCCGTTTCAATGCCAGCAAACGCATCATTGACGCTGTGTTCGCTAAATCAGGTCAATGTCATCCGCGTAAGGCAGCAGTTGAACAGACTTTTGGAAGATCGTGCCTCTTGTGTTGGCCAGTGAGTTTTGCACGACCTTTGATATCAAATTAATATCAAAAATTTAATATCAAAAGCGATATTAAAGAAATCAAACGACAGCGCGTGGCCCGTCGTCTTCTTGAAATTGAAGGTCTCGGTGAGTTGGTTACCGACCTTGATGGAGCAGCAAGAGTTCTTCATCGTCATCCTGCTCAGTCTGTCGAATTTGGCAGGGATTAAAAAGCTAAACATTTCGCTGTATTCGTATGCATTTCTTGGGTCTGCTCCAGGATCTGCTGTAGTGAGAAAATCTGGTCGATGGTCAGGGAACTGCCTGAAACCACACTGATAGGGACCGATCAGATTGATGACGAAAGGTTTCGGGCGTTCACACAAAACGGCAGAGAAGATCTTATAGGTGATATTAAGGAGACTTATCCTTCGATAGTTGGCGCAGTCAAAGGGGTCTCCTTTCTCGTGGATCGGGCACACGATACGGAGATTCCACTCATCGGGCATGCTTTCCTCCGACCGTATCTTACACATGAGGTGGTGCATGCGCCCTACCAGATCATCTCCAGCTGTTTTAAAGACTTCAGCAAGCAGACGATCTGCCCCAGTAGCTTTGTCAGACCTCAGCCTCGATATCGCTGTCTTAAGTTCGTCTAGATCGGGAGGACGGTATTCTCTTCTATCGTCGTCCGCTGTGTTGAGTGGAACATTCTGCCTGGCAGCGGTATTTGTGTCCTCATCTTTTCCAAATTCTCAGTATCGACTGAAACTCCACTACAAATTGTGCATTTTCATCCCGGCAAGCTTCTGTCCGAACTTTATATTCATTCGACTATAGCCTCACCCTCTGGTAAAACTTTCGGACATTATTCCTGCCATAACACCTCTCTATCTCCTTGATCGCGTGCTTCTCGTGCTCGTTCTTTTTCTTCCTGAGAAGCCGGTTCTCTTCTCTTCTTCTCTGTTCATAGAGAGAGAGAGCTGCCTGGTATGCTTCTTGCTTTGCTGCATGTGCCTGCCTGCACACGTTGTCAAACCAGGAGTTTTTCCCTGTAAGTGTTTTAAAACCCAGCACATCAGTAGGGGCTTCTCTGATGGTTTTTTGACAACGTTTCATTTCTTCGTCTATTGTTAGTGCAGGCAACGTTCAACTTTCGGAAAGTTTCAGAGAGACTCGATCGGCAAAGTTTCGGGCGTTGTGTTGCAATTGTAGCTTTTCGACGTCAAACCGTGGTTGTCTTCCACGACTCCGTTGTTCTCTCGATATCCGGTCCTTACCTTGGCTACAACAAGGAAATGGTTCGAGTCGATGTTGGAGCCTTAGAACGTTCGGAAATCAAGAATACTGGTCTGACGTCGATCGCAACATGATCAATCTGGTTGACGGTTAAATGATCAGTGGACCGCCAGGTCCCTTTGTGGATGTTGAGGTGTAGGAATAGCTACAGAGACGTTCCACCCTGTGACGAAGTCCACCAGCCTGAGTCCGTTATAAACCACAGCAACTGCTGTCAAAAAAGGAGTCGGACTTTGAGTGGATTGCTGGGAAGGAAATTGCATCAATTTCGAGTATGAAAAATCCAAAAACCTGCAATCATCACTTTTCAACTCATTCTTCCAAAAAAGCCTACACAAGACATGAGCTCTGCCTGGGAACACATGGCCACGCATCAAAATTTGCCACGTTCATATCAACCTCCTTCCAGCAGAGCACAGACTAAGTGGCCTTCAGAATGGAACCCTGGCTCTATTCATTCGGCGTGAGCAAAAACCCGTGATTTGTCATTCTGCTGCTTCCAATTACAAAAGTCAATCTATAACCGAGGCCCATAACTTAACACAAAAAACTGTTCCCACGAAAGCGTTTAAGGCATTCATAAAGTCCGTCAGGCAAAAAAGCTGACAACTTGTTGACAATTTCAGAAGCATTCGAGTGGCAAATGTTTTATTAATTCGCATCGCCGCCGCGCCGCCGCTGCAACGCAACCCGTGATCGACTGGCTGATGTCACAAATCGAAAGGAATGTCATAACAGTCACGAACTAAGTCAAAATCTAATCTCAGCTATGTTCATGACCAATTTAAAGACGCCTTTAATCGGGCATTAAGCGACATTTGTATGTACACCGCGAGAGGGGCGATTCTGTGTGAAATGTGATCGCTGCAGACGTCAAGTTGCGTTCCGTGGAACGATTCCGCGATCACGATGCGATGGACACGTAGAATTGTCGCAAATGGGTAACTTATGGACTTGCTGCGACTTAATGTGTAACAATTTCGAATTCAAAGTTGATGTGTCATGTGTTTTTTGCTTCGAATCGGAACACTTTCATCGGTTCACCTCTCGAGGTGTGGCCGTCGAGTGATGGATGTGGCCTTAAGCCATGGCACGTTCCTTGTGCTGCGACGTTTTGAAAACGACCGCTGGGCGGCAAAAGACCGAAAGACAGATATGACACGACACTTGGCCAAGGACTTCGCGTGCACTGAATGGGAGTTTCGAGCGGCAAGAGTGCGGTACGAGAGATCGAGGACTGACGGAGATTGAATTGCAATTAGGAACCGGTGTTAGAAATGTTTGTCACGATTTGAAGACTGCCCACCTACGCAGATGTCAATAAAAGTGTTTATACTGAGGCCAGATCAGAAAAACAACGTCGCAATGCCAGTATGCTATGACAGAAGAGCACAAAAGACCGCTTGCGGGCAGTCAACGAAGTCTGAAAGAGATGTGAAGTCATAAACGCATACTTCGATAAAAATGTCTCTGATAACCAGTCGAGTCCAGATCCGTCATTTTTTATCTGAAACCACAAAGTGACTTAAAATCTCTATCAGCGTTCGGATTGTTTCATGACTGCTCATGAAAGCCACCCGCCAGCATCCACTTCCACTTTTTCCGTTCCCTCTGCTGACCGGAAACCACTCTACGTCGATAAAACAGTGTTGTTATTGTGCAAACGAAAGTTTCCCAGTCATCGTTCGACCATGGGATACAAGGCCTCCCTCCCTGTTCAGTTCTGAGTAACGACAAAGTCCACTCTAGTTACATGTACATGATGTACGTGATTAACACGAACTGCTGGGATGAGTAATGCGAGCACTCGCGCCACGGCGAGATTATGTTCTCGAAGAGAATACTGTTGCCGTGATTGACATGCCAATGGCCGTGAAAAATCACGATTACAACGTGACTCTCGATGAGTCTTATCAGCCGCCGACGAGCGTATCAGTCCGTTTTGACCAGAAAATGACATTTTTACAAAGTTTGTCAGAAACCTCGAGGAGGTTTATTGAATGTTTTGCTGACGTGACCTACAGGGGGCATTGAATTCTAATTAATTTGTTCGAATAATCTTGACTACATGTAGAGAGGTCACTCAGACGCAGATTACAGGGCAGCTTGCATAGTGACGATGTATAGATTTGTCAGGCCTGCTAAACTCGACAAGTTGTGTTTGCTGACGGTAGTGAACTGTAGTGTGGGATCGCAGAGGCCTTTAATGTCGGAGAAGGGTTTTACGAAGGCAACGTGCGTTGGCTGGTCTCTGGATTTAGAACGGGTATGTCTTCTTTTTTTTTCAAATTCATTAAATTCGGAGCAGGATATGGCCAAGTTGTGGGCGCCGTGGCGTAGTGGGTAGGTCCGTCGACTCCTACGCTCGAGATCGTCAGTTCGAATCTCGAAGAA
Source organism: Myathropa florea (assembly GCA_930367185.1). Classification (NCBI taxonomy): domain Eukaryota; kingdom Metazoa; phylum Arthropoda; class Insecta; order Diptera; family Syrphidae; genus Myathropa; species Myathropa florea. The sequence continues at coordinate 108,295,453 of OV884002.1, forward strand.
AACATCAAACATTTTTTCACGGCTCCACCTCTTTCAGATCACTGAAAATGCTCAAAGAGTATAACTGTCTAGAAAAAAAGCTTCTCAATCTCGCCGTTCGGAGTCGGCATTAAATTGTAGGTCCCCGCTCGTGAGAGAACAATAGCATGCACAACACAAGTGGTTGGCTGAGAAGCTAGGCCCAGGTCCACCTCGGACTGTAGCGCCGCCATTATTATTATTATTATTATTATATGGTCTTCTTCTTCTTCTTAGGGCGCTACAGTCCGAGGTGGACCTGGGCCTCACTCAACATGCCTCTCCAGCCAGCACGATCTTTCGCCAGCTGTCTCCAGTTTCGCACACCAAGCCGGCAGAGGTCCCCCTCGACTTGTGTGCGCCACCTTGTTCGTGGACGTCCTCTGTTGCGTTGTCCCACAGGCTCAGAGTCGAAGACTCTTCGGGCCGGATCTAAGTTGTCCATACGCTCTACATGGCCTAGCCATCTTAGGCGTTGGATCCGTAGACGCCTGGCTAGACTCATGTCGCTGTACAGCCCATACAGTTCGTGGTTGAATCTTCTCCTCCAAATGCCATCAACGCAAACAGGACCAAAGATCGCGCGCAGAACTTTTCTCTCGAAAAGACCAAGAGACTGTTCATCCGCTTGGGATATTGTCCATGCCTCTGCGCCGTACAGCAGGACTGGGATGATCAAGGTCTTATATAAAGTCAGCTTGGTCTTCCGAGAGAGGGCTCTACTACTCAATTGCCTTTTGAGCCCATAAAAAGCAGCAATTCGTAAAAGTTATTCTGCGTTTGATCTCGGTACTGATGTTGTTTGTACTGTTAACCGCGGAGCCAAGGTAGACGAAGTCCTTTACTACCTCAAAGTTATAGCTGCCTATGGTGACGTTCTGGCCAAGTCGTCGATGTTGTGCGTCCTTTCTTGATGACAGCATATACTTTGTTTTGCCCTCGTTCACCGCCAGACCCATTTTAGCCGCTTCCGTTTCAATGCCAGCAAACGCATCATTGACGGCTCGCTGTGTTCGCCCAATCACGTCAATGTCATCCGCGTAGGCTAGCAGTTGAACGGACTTTTGGAAAATCGTGCCTCTTGTGTTGGCCAGTGAGTTTTGCACGATCTTCTCAAGAACGATGTTAAAGAAATCACATGACAGCGCGTCGCCTTGTCTAAAACCTTTTTTGACATTGAAGGTCTCGGTGAGTTCGTTACCGACCTTGATGGAGCAGCGAGAGTTCTCCATCGTCATCCTGCTCAGTCTGACGAGTTTAGCAGGAATGTCAAAACTAGACATGGCGCTGTATAGCTCGTCTCTATACACGCTGTCATATGCGGCCTTGAAATCGACAAATAGATGGTGTGTGTCAATTTGCATTTCTTGGGTCTTCTCCAGGATCTGCCGCAGTGTGAAGATTTGATCGATGGTGGACTTCCCGGGCCTGAAACCACTCTGATAAGGACCTATCAGTTTGTTCACGAATGGTTTCAGGCGTTCACACAAAACGGCAGAGAAGATTTTGTAGGCGATGTTAAGGAGACTTATCCCTCGATAGTTGGCGCAGTCAAAGGGGTCTCCTTTCTTGTGGATCGGGCAAACGATACTGAGATTCCACTCATCGGGCATGCTTTCCTCCGACCATATCTTACAGATGAGCTGGTGCATGCGCCCTACCAGATCATCTCCAGCTGCTTTAAACATTTCAGCGAGCAGACTATCTGCACCAGCAGCTTTATTAGACTTCAGTCTCGATATCGCTATCTTGACTTCGTCTAGGTCGGGGGGACGGTATTCTCTTTTATCATCGTCCGTTGTGTTGAGTGGAACATTCTGCCTGACAGCGGTATTTGTGTCCTCATCGCCGTTCAACAGTCTGCAGAAATGATTTTTCCAAATTCTCAGTATCGACTGCAAATCTACTACTAGCTGTCCATTTTCGTCCCGGCAAGCTTCTGTCCGAACTTTATATCCATTCGATAAAAGTTTTACCCTTTGGTAAAACTTTCGGACATCATTCCTGCCATAACACCTCTCTATCTCCTCGATCGCGCGCTTCTCGTGCTCTTTCTTTTTTTTCCTGAGAAGCCGGTTCTCTTCCCTTCGTTTCTGTTCGTAGAGCTCACGAACAGCTCTCGTGGTTCGATGCAGCGTTGCCCGGTAGGCTTCTTGTTTTGCTGCATGTGCCTGCCTGCACTCGTTGTCAAACCAGGGGTTTTTTCTTGTTGACGTTTTAAAACCCAGCACATCAGTAGCGGCTTCTCTGATGGCTCTTTGACAACGTTTCATTTCTTCGTCTATTGTTAGTGCAGGCGACGTCGAACTTTCGGAGAGTTTCAGGGAGACTCGATCGGCAAAGTTCCTGGCAGTCTGTTGCGATTGTAGCTTTTCGACGTCAAACCGTGGTTGTCTTCCTCGACTCCGTTGTTCTATCGATATCCGTGTCCTTACCTTGGCTACAACAAGGAAATGGTCCGAGTCGATGTTGGCGCCTCGGAACGTTCGGACATCAAGAATACTGGAGGAGTGTCTGACGTCGATCGCAACGTGATCAATCTGGTTGACGGTTGAATGATCAGGGGACCGCCAGGTCCCTTTATGGATGTTGAGGTGTGGGAACCGCGTGCTAGCTACAGAGAGGTTACGCCCCGTAACAAAGTCCACCAGCCTGAGTCCGTTTTCGGACGTGGTGTCGTGCAGGCTGTGTTTACCGATGACTCTAGCAAAGATGTCCTCTTTACCCAGCTTAGCGTTGAAATCTCCTAGAACGATCTTGGTGTCGTAGCTGGGGCATTGATCGTACGTTCTTTCTAGGAGATCATAGAAGTCATCTTTGCTATCGTCATCTTTGTCCTCTTTTGGGGCGTGGGCGCAGATTAGGCTGATGTTGCCGAATTTAGCCTTGATGCGGATTGTTATGAGGCGCTCGCTTATGTACTTAAAGCCTAAGACTTTTTGCCTAAGTCTGCCTCGAACAACAAATCCACATCCAAATAATCGCTGCCTTCGCTCTCTGTAACAATCGCCGTAGTAGATATCGCAGCTTTTCATCCTCTTTTTGCCCGGCCCATCCCATCGCACTTCCTGGATTGCGGTAACGTCTGCTTTATAGCAGTCTAGGGCCTCCGCGAGTTCATCGGCTGCACGTGGTCTGTTCAGGGACCTCACATTCCACGTGCAGAACCGAAAGTCATTGTCCTTATTCCGTTTGCTAGGGTCGTCAACAGTAAATCCGTCCATATCCGAGGCAGTTTGTGTTTTCTGAACTCGTTCATTTTTACGTGGTGAGGAAGTTAACCCCACGCACAACCTCCAACTGGAAGGACAGGTCCATTTGTTTAGCCCCCGGACAAAGGGGTCCGGAGGGATCCGGTGTCGGTAGCCTCTTGCAGGCTGTGAGCGCCGCCGTTTGCCCTAAAAGAAGGGCTCATCCGCCGCCATCTCTATTCCAGGGTCCCGACCTTACCATGGAAACCAGGTAGCTCCTGCTGACTGGAGTTGTGGATGCCGCCGTTGGCCAATCAGTTGACCAGCTCCTCCGCCGCCATCCTAACAAGAGTGATGAGCCCTGGTAGACTCACACTCCCCCCTCTCTCGTTTGCAGCCGCCCAGACGTCCCACGAGGGTTGGTTACCCCATCTTCTGTCAAGGGTACTCGGCTCCCGGATTTCACCACGGGGAGGTGAGAGTAGGAGTTCGTTAATAGAGGCTAGGTGCAGACGCTTGTGCCTGCATATATGGTCAGGTTCCTTAAAAATCTCTCTTCATCTCCCGAATGGGACCCAATTACACGTGATTAAGATTTTCAGAACCTCTTGTATGTTGTGCTGTATCCATCAGCCACCACAAGGTCAAACTCTGCTAGGTCCTGGGCCACAGCTCAATTGCTGGGAACGAGAGAGCGGACGAACTGGCCAGACAAGGGTCTGAAATGGACATCAGCGAAGCGTCACTACGACCACCGATCAGTGCATTGTACCGGATCATAAGTGAAACAATACAAAAAGAGGTCGACTCGACGTGGCTCACAAGAAATGATTGTCACACGACAAGATCAACGTGGCCAAAGCTTAACTACGGCAAAACGAAGAAGCTTCTGGCTTTGGACCGTAACTCGAACCGTATGCTTGTCGGAGTGATCACAGGACACTGCCCCATCGGAACAATGCTCCGGAAATGGAATGCGGAATCCAGCGATTTCTGCCGGAGTTGCGGAGATGAGGAAGAGAAGGAGACGATCCAACATGTGCTTTGCCACTGCCCAGCTCTCCAGAATCGGCGCCTAGTTTCGCTGGGCCAAAGATTCAGAGAGAGACTGCGGACTTAGCGAACGCAGATATATCCGATCTTCAAAAATTTGTAGAGAGTACGGGATGGTTTCAACCATCACGTGACAGGGTAGGTTTTTAGATCGTGTGCTCCGCAATTGAAGGGATTCACAATGGGCCTATGGCCTCCGAGTGGAAGTGATGCTTTAACCATAACACTCGCCTTCCAAAACCTAACCTAACCATGTTATGATGTATGCTATGTACGTAGGGGCAGGCATTGTAGCAAAAATGAAGCTTAGTAGAATCCGGTGGGCTCCACTTCTAAATCGTGTGGGTAAAGAGAAGCCTGCGCGAGGGCCTCTTTGTATTAGATATTATTGTAAACAGAGGCGGTAGAGGCCTGCTTACGATTGAAGAATACCTTAATCCCAAGGTTCCATTTTCCCAACTGGATGGCAGAGGCTTGCAATCGGGACTGAGAGACTTGTTGATGGGTGTCAAGGCAGACAGGGTTAGACACAAAATTTCAACTGAGCGTAGAAAGTCGTTACCAAAGTAGAGAAGCCCTCTTCGGGCCATTACGGGACATCGGCAGAGCATATGTTCCGATGTTTCATACTTCTAACAGCGAATTGGACAGGAGTCCTCTCCAGAAAGATATAAATAATGTATTTAAGTCCCCAGTGACTAGGCCCAGTATATTAAGGTTATTTCATTCTAACCCAAGGATTTTTTTTGACTTGCTGCGGTCTGGGTGAATAATTAATTTAGACTGCCTTATCCCGGAGGCGTTAGTTTAATATTTTACTGCCCCTTCATTCTCTCTGGTCTTGAAAAACTTAGAAGCCTCTCAGGCAAGGAGAAGCACTAGAGAATGGTTAGCAAGCCTTCTTGCAATACAGTCTACCCTTTGGTAACCTTCGAAGCCTCCATGGTCAAGAATCAATGAAATAGTGGTCATCTTGTTATTGCTATATTTATTAAGTCGTGAGATACAGTACGTGGGCGTTGTGGCGTAGTGGTTAGGTGCGTCGACTCCTGCGCTCGATGTTCTCGGTTCGATTTTCGAAAAATCACCTACAATTTTGTTCACGTCTCCACCTCTTTCGAGTCACTGACAAAGCTCAAAAAGTATAGCTGTCTAGAAAAAGCTTCTCAAAATCGCCGTTCGGAGTCGGCATTAAACTGTAGGTCCCCTCCACTCGTGAGAGAACAATAGCACGCACAACACGAGTGGTTGCTGAGAAGCTAGGCCCAAGTCCACCTCGGACTGTTGCGCCGTCATTATAACTATTATTAATTGGATTCGGTCTAGAAGATGCACAGATGTTTTTGAGGCACCTGTCCATATCATTTCAAATAAGATTGTATCAAATATTGAGCTCAGGAGACTCCGGTGGGCTGGACACCCACCCTGTATGGACGAAGAGGAGTCGGTTTGAAGGGCTCTTTGGGGCATATTTTATTATGAACGCCGACAGGTGACAACTGGCTTGTGCTGGAAATTAGACCAGGATGCATAGAGTCTGGAATGACATTGAATGTCTATCGGGATCGGTGGAGCACCTTTTTGATGGAGCCGAGAAGCGGATCCGATCGAAATGCTAATGAGGATGATAAACGCCTTGAAACATTAACGGAATGTTGTCTGTCCACAAATTTGTCGCATTTTTCATCAAATTATTCAATCGATATAAAGCCAGCTAAATTCCTCCGCTTCAAAACTTCGCACAGAACATTCCCATTTCTAGAAATGTTCATTAGTTTACCCTCCAGCCTATCTTCCAGTGAGCTTTAAAATAATAATCGTTAGCCAAGCTCGATTTTTCTTTCTCATAACAATATGCAAAATTTTAAAGCCTCTGTTTGTTGATTCCTCCTTTCTTTATCCTTTAGTCACCTTCGGGCAAACGCTGTGTCTTAAATTCAAGGCAGAAACCCCTTTATGGCTCTTGAATTATAAAAGAGAAAGACTGGATGTGCTGTGGTCTTAACCTTAACCCAGAGGCGTTAGTCCAATATTTTAGTGTCTCTTCATGCTCCCTTTTCTTGTCAAACTCAGAAGCCTCTCAGGCAAAGAGGAGCAGTAGAGAAGGTCTCTGGCGAATTTTCTTCAGCTTCTCCAGCGACCACTCGAGTTGTGAGTGCTATTATTTCGAGAGAGGCCCCACACTTTTATACTGGCTCAGAACGGAGAAGTTTGAGAAGCTTTTTCTTTATATTTATACACTCTGAGCAGAGTCAATGACTCGAGAGAGGAGGTGCCATGGAAAGTAAAAGTTGTTTTGTACGGAATCGGACCTAGACCTTTAGTCGACGCATTTACCCACTGTGCTATGGCGGCAGCAGTCTCAGGCTAGTCTAGATAAAAACATGTAGGAGTCGAATGCTGTAAGTGCAGCGTGGTTGTTCGATAAGACGTGTATACAAGCGCCATTGGTGTGTTTGCGTAGGCTCTCCTTCCCACAAATTTCTATGACTAAGATCTCCGGCGGGAAGACGGTGTTTGAGTTTTTCATTGTACTGGCTTTTTGAAATATTCTACCAACAGTTTTAGCTGCGGCTTGTCTGGTGTGCAGTTTTGACCTGTCTGATTACTAAATTTAAGAACATTTACAATATATAAAATTATATCCTTCATTATGAAATTGAAAAGCCAGTACTGGGATTGATTTAAAAATAAAGTGGGCATGTGCGAGTTGTACTTGCACGCATAAGGTTCCACCCCATGAATAATTTTTGAAAGAATCATTTCTGAATGTTAGGCATCGAATTTAAGCTTCTTCTTCTTCTTCTTAAGGCGCTACAGTCCGAGGTGGAACTGGGCCTCACTCAACATGCCTCTCCAGACAGCTTGCCAGCTGTCTCCAGTTTCGCACACCAAGCCGGCCGAGGTCCCCCTCGACTTGTGTGCGCCACCTTGTACGTGGACGTCCTCCGTTGCGTTGTCCCACAGGCCCAGAGTCGAAGACTCTTGGGGCTGGAGCTAAGTTGTCCATACACTGTACATGGCCTAGCCATCTTAGTCGTTGGATCCGTAGACGCCTGGCTAGACTCATGTCGCTGTACAGCACATACATTTCGTGGTTGAACCTTCTCCTGCCATCAACGCAAACAGGACCAAAGATCGCGCGCAGAACTTTTCTCTCGAAAAGACCAAGACACTGTTCATCCGCTTGGGATATTTTCCATGCCTCTGCGCCGTACAGCAGGACTGGGATGATCAAGGTCTTATACAGAGTCAACTTGGTCTTCCGAGAGAGGTCTCTACTACTCAATTGCCCAAATTATTACTTGACCAAGCTTTTACTTGAGCCCAAAGAAACAGCGGTTGGCAAGAGTTATTCTGCGATTGACCTGACGGTCAGACGATTGGTACTGATGTTGCTTGTTCGGTTTACCGCGGAGCTGAAGTATACCAAGTCCTTAACTACTTCAAAGTTATAGCTGCCTATGGTGAAGTTCTGGCCAAGTCGTCGATGTTGTGCGTCCTTTCTCGATGACAGCATGTACTTGGTTTTGCCCTCGTTTACCGCCAGACCCATTTTAGCCGCTTCCGTTTCAATGCCAGCAAACGCATCATTGACGGCTCGCTGTGTTCGCCCAATCACGTCAATGTCATCCGCGTAGGCTAGCAGTTGAACGGACTTTTGGAAAATCGTGCCTCTTGTGTTGGCCAGTGAGTTTTGCACGATCTTCTCAAGAACGTTCTTAAGAAATCACATGAAAGCGCGTGGCCTTGCCTAAAACCTTTTTTGACATTGAAGATTTCGGTGAGTTCGTTACCGGCCTTGATGGAGCAGCGAGAGTTCTCCATCGTCATCCTGCTCAGTCTGATGAGTTTGGCATGAATGCGGTTTGTGAGTTGTTCATTGCTTCTGTTTTTTGGAATATTTGCTACCATGTCTGGTGTCAAGTTTTGACCGGTTTGATAACTAAATTTTAGAACATTTATATAAAACTCCCTAAACATTTCTATCACTAATAAAGGCATTGATTTTTTCAAACAGACGAATCAGGAGATTGGATTTAAGTTTCAAGCCTCTAGGCGGTTCATTAGACCAGTGTTGTCAGACGTTCTTGTTGGCTACGATATTTTTGACGACAAGTGAACGACTATTTTCAATGTACAGGGTCACTATTTTGGGGCATTATTCCGGTGTGAAGTATATCGTGGTTAAAATTGTACTGAATTGGCATTTTAAAAACGTGTCTACTCAAGTCAATCGTGGGCGCCGTGGCGTAGTGGGTAGGTGCGTCGACTCCTACGCTAGAGGTCTAAGGTTCAAATCTCGAAACACATGGCATTTTTGCACGGCTCTACCTCTTTCGAGTCACTGACAATGCTCAAAGAGTATAACTGTCTAGAAAAAGCTTCTCAATCTCGCCGTTCGGAGTCGGAATTAAACTTTAGGCGCCCTCCACTCGTGAGAGAACAATAACACGCACAAGACTAGTGGTTGCTGAGAAGCTAGGCCCAGGTCCACCTCGGACTGTAGCGCCCCCATTATTATTATTATTACTCAAGTCCATCGGTTAGGTTAGGTCAAAATGCATCAAATCACAAGATCTTCGAGGTCAACTTACACTTCCATTAAGGAAATTTTTGCGTTCATCGAATTCTTCCTTCAATCATTTGATTGTTTTCTGAAACCACTTCTCTTCCACATTCGTGCCGTTTAATCAAAGAATGCGAAAGTCAGAGCGAACGCAGTTGACAATAACACGCTGATCAGTCTCATTTTCGAATGAATATGGTCCAATGACCACACAAGCCCACAGACCACAACAAACTATATGCTTTTCGAGATATAACGGTGTTTCGATGATGTCATGTGTATTATATTCGCTCCAAATACGACTATTTTGCTTATTGACATACCCATTGACCCAATGGAAAATTGTATGAACACAATTTTTCGATAAAACAGCGGATCATTTGTCAACTTGCATTGACTTTGGGCCCATTTACCGAAGTTTCGACGCAAACGATGGTCATTTGACTTCAAATCTTCCAAAAGGTGGATCTCGTAAGAGTTCAAATCAAGATCTTTGCGTATAATTTTCCATAAAGTGTACGGACAAAAACCAATCTGTTGTGGACAACAGCGAATCGTTAAATTTAGATCTCCTTCAGAACTCTCCTGAACAGATGAAACATTCTTTTCAGTACGCACTATATTGTGGGAAAACGGCCAAAAATACGGTGAATACCAGTCCCAGATGGTCGATTATGTCGGGTGCATATGATTCAAGTGATCTATAAGTGATGACGCATATAACCATAATTTTTTAACCAAATTTCTGATATTTTTTAGCGTTATTGAAACGTAGTAATCACTGACAGATTGCAAACTGTCATATTTGGTTTGACAAATATAACTTTGTGACATTAGTTTCTTACTTACTCAGCGGCATTAGTCTTAGTACTTTGTTTAAAAAATTTGTTAAGATGACAAAAACTAGAGTGAAACATTGCAAGCATCAAGCTAGAGCGCGGGATTACTGATTGGGGCAAATATTCACCTCGAACAGCAGACTTTATCAGGCATCCACGCAAAAATCGCCTAAATCTTTCGTTTCTTCCAACAGAGGACGCTGTTGTAGCCACTCCAAGTAATTTCTTGTCGCATCTAAAGAAAAGTTCCAACTCAACAAATTCGCTAAATCCTTAGGCATTTTTTTGCCAAATTATTCAATGGATTTCGTTACTACCTGCGATGTAAGCGACGCTACCAAAAGGAGCCGCTTGATTTCTGTCACCCGCTGTTGTCCTAAGGAAAATAAGGCTATCTTCAAAACGGCCGAGAATCGCTTTCAATTAACAAACATGAGAGGACACGCAATCTTTTTAAAACCGTTTCTCCACCGACTTAATAATGCACATTTCAAAGTCTCCAACAATTCCATCAGCCACATAATCACTATAATAAGAACCAGGAAATAACCTAGTTGTCGCAATTGACGTGAATGCTGGCCTTTTGGCCACAAAGCCTTCTGCGCACAAATGAATGCGAATTCGTGGTCTTTTGCCGAGAAAACTCTTACGTCAGCGCAGAAATCAGGAAGCATCTGTCTCTTATGAGACTCATAGATAAACAACTTATCCCACAGTTGCCCTGCACGGTTCGAATGGTGCGTATTCAAAACACTCCCAGTCACCGGCGATACCATTTTATGGTGCACTTCCAACAGCAATATTGTTACCACTTTTCCTTTCCTCCAAAAAGTATCATAAAACGGTTCCCCTTTCTGTCCTGACCCGGCCCAAAACGATCTCGTCAACATCCCTTCGGACTATTTACAGAATTCACGGTCACTGCAAATTAGTCCGTTTTTAATGTTGTTTTTTTTCTGGTGCCGGTTCTGCAAGCAGCAGCCGGTTCGAATCCGGCAAGCAATCGTCGATAATAGGTTACAGTCAGCGAGCGTTGACTGCATGATGCATGCCTGTGGCCAGGTAAAGGAAACTCACAGCGCGTGTATGTGGCTGCGCAAATAAACGATAATTGCAAGACCGGCTGCAGCGATCGTATCATTCAGCCTCAGTTCAAGATCAGAGTGCCAATAACCTCCGGGTAGATCGCGCTGCCGCTAGAAGAAATCAGTTGGCGTATTCATTTGACGGCGCGTCCGTAAGCCACAATGGAGTTCGCACTGCAAGTGATCTTGCACTGAAATGGTGAAGAATGCGGAGCAGGTTCCGATCGACTATCCTTCATTTGGATGCCAGATCGGGCAGTGGCAGCCTCTCGATTCATGTGGTCGAAATGAAATCGTCAGTGGGAGACTGTGACGTACGAATGTAAATGTCACTGCGAACAAGGTGCAGCTGATTAGTTAGTTGCCACCGATACCGGGTGTCCTCAAAATAATACTAAGGCCGTCAGCGGCGTCGATCGCAAGATTCTATTTCGAGAATATTCGCAGCGTCTCGTTAGATGTGCATGTACAAAGATCAGAAGTGATTTGCAAGCGATTGGAATCTCTGGTGAGTGCTTGTGGGTATTTCTGTGTGAGTGATTAATTGAATGAATGGATAATTTTTGAAGCTACTTCCTGAAATTGCCTGAGAATGGATGAATGTGTGAATCGGGATTCGGTGGGGCGGTTTTAACGAATTGGGACCAAATATGTATTATATGGAGAATTTGTCAGTCTTAACGACTTTCATCTGATTTTGACGGTGTCCATGCCTCTGCGAAGTGAATCAGGATGAGGCGTTGAGGATGTTATATTAAGACTGTCTGGCGAGAGAATTTAGTTAGCTGCTGAAGCCAGAGAAACATCGGTTCTTCTTCTTTTTCAAGTGACATTGTGGCCATAGTTGAGCCTTAACCCACATACCCTTGGCATCATACCCAAGTCTGCCAAGAAGGAGTTCAGTTTGATCGTGTCACTCTCTGCTGAATTGTCAATCCGAGTTGGACTCGAAGACTATCAAGAACAGAGTTAGGCTTTACAAGGCTTGTTGTTGGATCCGCGGGCTAGGGCGCCGTACAGCCCACTCAACCGTTACTAAACCTTCTCCATCATTCACGGTCAATACAAATGGAACCAAAGATTAAGCATAGCATCCATTCAAGATCCATGGGTGTTGAAAAATTACATCTGTGGTTTTGGTGGCTTGCGAGGTTTCTCACCACTTTATGACGAGCGGTCTGAAAGACCGAGAACTTGTCTTATTGTGCCGAAATTTCTCTCAGCAACCAAGCTTGTAAAGTTCTGTGGACAAGACTTGGTTGCTGCAGTTGTAAGCTACGAAGCGAATGGAATGTGGCGTAATTTCGTCGTAGCGTCAGCTTACTTCCCCTACGATTCTGTTCTGCCGCCACCACCAAGAGCGGTATCGGAACTCGTAGAGTACTGTGAAATCAGAAAATTAGGCCTAATCATCTGCTGTGATGCTAATGCTCAGAATTCCTTCTGGGGCAGCAAGAGTGGGAACGATCTTCTGAATTTCTCACTATAGTCTGATTTGGACATCAACAATATTGATTTTCAACCAACTTTTGTTACGACAAGAAGACAGGAAGTAATCGACTTAAGGTTATCCAACAGATGCATTAAGGAGATTACAAACTGGAGGGTTCTGTCGGAAGTGTCCCTGTCAGACCATAGGTACATTGAATTCCGAATCGAATGCGAAACCACAACTTTGCTGAAGAGGAGGAATCCCAGAAAAACCAACTGGATACAGTTTAAGGATGAGCTATTGTAGATAATCGTATCGAACCTCTCCCTAAGCTCAGAACGAGACAGAAGGTTGAGAAAGCCGTTCTAGACTTGAACAACAGTCTAACCAAATGTTTTGAACTGACGTGTCCAGCTAGAAATACCCTTGCAGATCGCCTATTCCATGGTGGAATGCAGAACTGCAGACAATCCGCAAGGAAACCAGAAAACTTCTGAATAGATCTCTCAAGACCGACTTGAAAGAGGACTGGAACCTGTACCGATCAAAACAAAAATAATATAAGAGGTTAATTCGGATATCGAAAAGTGCCTCCTATAGGAATTTTTGTGGAAAGATCGAAGAACTCGGTGAAACTAGTAGACTTGTTAAAGTTCTTAAAAAGAACAAACCAGCCAAACTGGAAACACTCAGAAGACCAGACGGTATCTACACTTAGTCAAAAGCTGAGACCCTCAGTCTCATCCTTGAGACTCATTTTCTAGGTAACCAGATTACAACCGGCTCAAAACCAGTTCCTATCCCTGGAACTAAAGATGAGCTGATCAATGTAACACGCCGATGCTGGTTTGTTTCATCGCTCGTGGTGACCGATGAAGCTATCAAGTTCGCAGTCGCGTTCTTCGATGGTTTCAAGTCGCCGGGTACCGATGGCATCCAGCTTTGTTGCAAAAGGGTATAGACCAGTTGCTGCCGGTTCTGAAATGAATTTGCACAGCCAGTCTGGCACTGGCCTATATCCCGACCCCTTGGCGTACAGTTAGGGTAGCCTTCATACTAAAGATCGGTAAGGGGGACTACTCACTCGCCAAGAACTTCAGACCAATCAGTCTAACTTCCTTCCTGCTGAAAAGCATGGAAAGGCTGGTTGAGCTTCATGTGCGCAAAACCGCTTTGCGAATTCATCCTCTGTCTCAGATGCAACATGCCTATCAGCGCGGAAAATCTTGCGAGACTGCACTTCAAAATCTCGTTGGCAGAATTGAATGTGAACTCGATAGGAAAGAGTATGCGTTGGGCATTTTCATTGATGTAGGGGGTGCTTTTGACAATGCTACTTTTGATGGCATGTGCGTCTTCTCTGAATTTGATCTGTAGTTTAAATTCGCTAAGACTTGTCTGGGTCCCGGGCCACCACGGGATCACGGGAAATTAGATCGCCGATGAAAACAGTGCCTTAATGAATGACTCTTGTTATTGGAATTAAATAGGGTTTTCATTTAATTTTCACATGTATAATCTTTAAAACTGCCATGAAAGAGAGCCACTTGCGTTCAATAGGCGACAACTTCAGTTACCTTTAACGAACCCAATCCAATGCAATACAATGTACGTTTCTTGTCATGTGCTACTTCCCCAACAATCGATGGTCTGTGTCAGTTTTTGACCTCTTTTCACACAATTCTGAAAATGGTCATAGACTCTGTCATATTTATGACTTGCACGATCACAGTCTCTGGCAATTTAATTGCATCAGACAGATCTTGATGTCGTGGTTGACAAAAAGCCAACATAAAAGATTGATGAGCCGAGAGTGTGTGAGAAAAATACAAAACTAACTGGATTTATCCAACAAAATGACAGTTAATGTGTATCCATGCCGTACGATCTAGTGTCTTCTTTAGTTCACTTCAAAGTGTCAATTCATTGCTTTTTTTTTCTTCAGTTTCCTGTTTCAATTACTTTGTTTAGTAAAACCCTGGATGGCGCAGTTGCTTAAGTGGCTGTCCCAAGGTAGAGGGGTCTCAGGTTCGAATCCCAGTGAAATTGAACCTGGTCCAGTCACCATTTGCCTTTGGGATAAAATTATCGGCACCCCTGCTACCTGGCAGTACAATGGACCTGTTGTGAGTCTGAGTGCTCAAGTCGTGTTACAAAAATCCTCCGAAAACAAAAAAAAAATCAAAAAAAAACCCTGGCTCTTCTTGATAGTTACACTCTCTGATCATTGTCATTAACCCGAGAGAGGTGGTTTCGTAAAAATGGAAATTTGGAAATCGAACTCTGGATTTTCGGTATAGGAGCCGAAAAACTTTTCAACTACACCACGGCCACTCCATTATGTCCCTGGAATTGATCACTTTGATTCGGAGGGGCGGTCGAGGGGGACCTCAGCCGGCTTGGTGTGCGAAACTGGAGACAGCTGGCAAAAGATCGTGCTGGCTGGAGAGGCATGTTGAATGAGACCCAAATCCACCTCGGACGGTAGCGCCCTAAGAAGAAGAAGAAGAAGATTCGGATACCAAAAATTCCTGAGCAAAGAAGTAACTTACATTTTCGTAGTACATGTCACTCTTGCAGCAAAAAAACTTTTCATGAACCAAGAGAGAATGTTATTCCTTCTTCGCTTTATGACGCAAGTCTGTGACAGTTTCTTAATGCACTTAGTCTCAGTCTCTCCAAGATATTTATGCAAGACGTTGACACTAATAAATGTCTATCACAGACTGTATCTTTCGCCATCAATCAAAAGATCAGCCTTTGGGGGTATTGCGCTTCACCCAACCCGGCATTCATACGCTGGCACTCATTGGCTTGTGGTTCTTGCTCTCATAAGTGGGCCAAGACAAGAAGCAAGAAAAAACGTTGCCCCCAACCGCAAGCTGGCCCATGTAGTTTTTTTGCTTGAATAGGGCCCGACATTCATCCACACCACAAGGCGTTGTGTGGATACCACTTCGTGACAGATGATGGTTTCCCAATCTTCAATTACCAATTAATTAGTCATTAGTCATTTAGTCGCTAGTTTTTCTCCTGATTGGCTACCACCAGCGTTGGCAACGAGTGACAGTTTGGGTATTTCGTCAAGTGCCCCTTAATGTGTTTCTACGTTGCAAGCCTGTGACTGCACCTCTCCAAATGCCTTGTGTGTTAGGAAATGCATTCGCACAGCTCTCGCGATGTAAATCAAAATGAATATGAAAAGATCATCTACTTGATTTATCTCCTTTTCCCTGTCACTTATCTTATCCCTTTCTCTTAACTGATCTTCTTTCCCTTTCTCTGTTTATTCTTTCAGATTGACAGAGCAGTGACATGTCAAAAGGACCACGGAGCAGATAGGAACTAATTACTTTCAAAGCGGATAGACATTTGAAGACTGTGAAATGGATAAATCCGCAGTGGCTTACAGGAAGAACGGTTCGAGCAATTGTTGCTCCCACCAGAGTATCTCGAATTCGGATTTGAATGAAATCAGTATCTCACAGGAAAATGCAGAGACCAGCAGCGGATTGAAATATCTACCGAGTTGGCCAGCAGTTAATCTCGAATTTCATGACTTAACTTATTCAGTTCCGGATTTAACCAAAGGTAAGAAATATGACAGCGATCTTTTGATGAAATGTGTGGTTTTAGAAAAAACATGATTATACAGTGGTGGGCAAAAGTTTTCACACAAAGTCATACTCTAAGATTTCAAAAAAATTAATCGTTTAAATCTAAGCGACGACGTTCAAAACTAAATTGTTTAAAAACACGTAATAGGTTAGGTTAGGAGGGCTTTATGCTATTGCCAGCAATCACACCCAGTCGCCGTGGAGGCCCATTGTGTATACCCTGTAAGGATTGCATGCTTTCCGAGGTTAACACTGGGTTACCATGCAATTACCAAAACCACCCCGATCTTGTTAAAAATTATTCTGAGGTCAGGGATCTGAAACTTCGCCACATCGCTGAGCTCGTGAAAGAACCCTGCTTTCAAGTGTGTGAGCCGTGCGTCGTTCTTGTAGAGCAGGACAATGACAAAGGAGATGCTCCACTGATTCAATTTCTTCTTCATCCCTATAACTCCTACAGAAATCGCTCACCGGGAGGTTTAGTCTCTTAGCCATTGCACCTATCGTGCAGTGGCTAGTGGGAACCCCTATTAAGGTGCGTATGATTTTCTTACTGTTGGATATGAGGGATTTGGTCTTGTTGATATCGTATTTGGGCCGTAAGCAATGGGATATGACGCAGCCTGGTTGGCTTTGCACCTGTTCGTTTGCTGATGACACAGATACTTGCTCAATGAGCCTTTTGGTTGAGCTAATAGGAGGATGGATAGTATTGTCAGCCGATTCCGTGCCTGAACTTGAACCTGTCCGTGCCAGTTCATCTGCCTTTTCGTTTCCTTCAATGCTGGAGTGTCCAGGAACCCAGCACAGAAGGATTTTGTGGCGGTTCAGGCTTTTAAGCCCTGTAATGCAGTCCTTGACGGATTTGGAGTTTACGAGATGGGAATTTAAGGCCTTTAAGGCCGCTTGACTGTCCGAGCAGAAGTTGATTTCCATGTCAGGAAGGTCCATTTGCTGTACAATCTGCGCAACTTTCTTATTCTTGATTGAAATACACTAGAATAGTCAGTAAGCCGATAGGCATTATTTATTCTTAGTGTCTCTCATCCAAAAACAATAACAAAAAGCTTTTAACTTAGGTTTTCTTTAAACGCTTCATTTCCTTTGAAATTGATTTTGTGTGAAAACTTTTGTCTTGTATAAGCGGTTTATTAGTTTGTCAGCTGTCACTCAAAGAGTGAAACTGTCTAGAAAAGCTTTTCAATCTCGCCGTTCGGAATCGGTATTAAACTGTAGGTGCCCTCCACTCGTGAGAGAACAATAGCACGTACAACATGAGTGGTTTCTAAGATCATAGGCAGAGGTTCACTTCGAACTGTAGCGCCGCCGTTATTGTTATTATTATTATTCGGTTAACATGGCTCTGTAATGCCCACCGACGACTAGATGGCGCAGTTGGTTAAGTGCCTGCCCCAAGTTAGAGGGGTCCCAGGTTTGAATCGCAGTGAAATCGAATCTAGTCCAGTCATCATTTGCCGTTGGGATCAAATTAACGGCACTGGAGTAGGTTGCTACCTGGCAGTACAATGGACCAGTTTTGAGTCTGAGTGATCCAATGTAGTGTTTCAAAAATCCTCCGAAAAAAGAAAACGCACACGGTTGACCGAAACGTTGTTCCCAGCCTCATTTTCGAAGAAAACTGGTCTAATGATGCCACCACTCCACAATCCCCACCAAACTGTCACTCTCTGTGGATGCATTAGTTTCTCGACAATAAAGTGCCGGTATTCCGAGGCCCAGAAGCAGCAATCTTAGGGAATTGGGTGCCCTTGCTGACATGAAGAACATGTGAACGGCTCACTTAGACCACTATGAGTCCATTGTGCCAAAAAAAAAAAAATAAGAAAAAGACGCCAAGATCGTTGTCCAATTCAAGCTGCTCTAAGGCCCAAGCTGCGAAGCTAAGCGATAACGAAGCGGATGGTGCGCGCCTTCAATTGCTGAGTCAATTGGACCGTGTAAGCGAATAATCCGAAACCTTCTCAGGCTAGTGCATGAAAAGTTGAGCTGTTGAGATCGATGGCGAGTTGATGATCACATTCTCATCTGTTCGGACCGTACGACGACGGGGACCATGAATGTTGTACACTAGCACACCAGTCTCACGAACTTTTTGCACAAACTTGCGTACAGCAGTCTCGGTGGGTGTTTCATTTAGGCCAAAACTTGTTTTCAAAAAACGACGCACTGTTTGGGCTACACAGCACTCACTTTGGAAATAAGTTTACAACATTTCCCAACGTTGTTCAAGCATTAAGCGATCCATTTCATTCCGCGGAAGTATGATACTGACTTTCAGTCACGATTTCGAGTGGGAAAGAGATGTAAGCATCAAAATAACCTATGATTTAAAAAAAAATCACTAGATGGCCAACCCTGTATTTGTAGCTTAAAGTGTATCTTCTAATAAGTTCGCACAAGCTTGTTGTTAATAAACATACATTAAATACATTCGAATTATATCTTCGTATTGGTTCCTTTTTTCGTCCTTTTTACACGATTGGTCTTAGTCAGGTAGACCATTTATGTTCCTTTACAGTTTTTCTCTGATCTCGATTCCTCGTATTGGATCCAGCATCTGCTAAGATGATCGGATCTTTTCTTCTGCTCGTCAATACCAAGTATTGGCGCATTATCTGTATGGCGGTCTCTACTTTCTCCAAATTTAGTCCACAAGCCCCATCTTCTTCACATGATCCTTAAAAGTTTCATAATCTGTGGACAGCGCCCCCATCCACTTTATGTTCCTCACTAGGCATAGACCATTTTCTCCCAGTGGCGTCTCACGGAATTTTTATTACCATCTTTGCTTGTCTAAATCCTCCCATAATTTTCAACATTCTGTGGTGTTCCAATTTAGCCAAAATGTTAATCAGGCTGACAATCATTCCCCTGCCCCTAAATGTTTACGAACTATTCAACATCGAGGGATCCCTCACCATTTCTAAAGAGTCCACATTTTCTTTGCCTTCGATCGTCACGTGTCCTTTTACTCAAATAAGTGTGACATTATTTTGACATGCACACTCATTTAGTTACATTTGACTTAATTAGTCCCTCATCTCCGTTTGTTTACATTTAATTAGTTCCGTGTCAAACTCATGGAATGCTTGTTGCTAGATAAGAACATTTTTCCCAGAAACAGATCATCAAAATGTGACAGTTGCCAAATGAAGGGCACATCACACTGTTTTACATCAATGACGCAGTTATTTATCAATCTTATCAATCTTCTAGTACATTTTTTCAATTTCAAAAATTTTGTTAATACATCCATTTGCGACTGTCAATTGAAATAAATGAAACAATAAAAGAAAAACATGCAAATCATTGCTACTGGCCAAGAGGATGATTTCCGCTAAACGACCAAGCAGATCATCTGAAGGACGTGTGAAAGATCTCAGGAAACTGAAGAAAAAAGCAATGAATTGACACTTTGAAGCCAACTAAAGACGATACTAGATCGTACGGCATGGATACACTTTAAGTGTCATTTTGTTGGATAAATCCAGTTAGTTTTGTATTTTTCTCACACACTCTCGGCTCATCAATCTTTTATGTTGGCTTTTTGTCAACCACGATATCAAGATCTGTCTGATGCAATTAAATTGCCAGAGACTGTGATCGTGCAAGTCATGAATGTGACAGAGTCTATGACCATTTTCAGAATTGTGTGAAAAGAGGTCAAAAACTGACACAGACCATCGATTGTTGGGGAAGTAGCACATGACAAGAAACGTACATTGTATTGCATTGGATTGGGTTCGTTAAGGGTAACTGAAGTTCTCGCGAATTTAATGCATATGCCTGTCCTCTTTGGTGCCAGTTTTAAAGATTATAATTACTTATAGATACATAGTTAGTTTGACGTTTTTTGAGCCATTGGGACAACGCAACAAAGGACATCCGCATTGTAGATGGCGCACACAAGTGGAGAAGAACCTCAACCAACTTGGGGTGCGGAATTTATTTTATTTATTGGTTGAGGCCCAGGTTCACCCGGTATGTAGCGCCACACAAAAAAGAAGCTGCACAACATAGATTACGAGTATAATCCAAAGTTGATGATCCTTTCCTAGAGTCTAAATGATGTTCTTGATGGCAATTAAAAGTGTAAAAATGTCCACACTCTTTTTTCAAGTGGCTAATGTTCCTCGTGAAGCAGAATGTGGTGCTTAGTATTTGGTCCAATTACTTTCATAAAAATATCAACTTTCATTTCCTCGAAAGTCACTGTCACTTCTCTAAGAGTATATAAAAATTGAGAATCGACAAAATAACCATAATTGTAACCACCACAAAATCGTGCAGGCTTCTAAACACAAACATACTTCATTTCGCCAGAGCACTAGATGTACTATCCATCAATTTCCATAAGTTGGAAACATTACTGAACACATCCCTGCTGCAGTTTGTCTTTTGACCTATAAGATCTCTTATTCAATTCAATTCAATTTAAGGTTCAAGGGTTTTCTATGTCGGCCCATTTATTTCCTCTATCATTACAACTTCTCATACTGTTCACACTTTCTGTGTGTAATTATGCACAATATCTCAGGACATCAGAACTAAATATAATGACTTCAGCAATTAAGGCTGGCAAATTGAAAAAAATTGACACTGTGATGAACCCATTGACAATTAAAATGTCATAACTCACTATTTATAGCCGGCAGCGCCGAAGTGCATCCAACAGAATAAATCACACGAGTAAAAACTTAACTCACTGCATTGCAATGCATCGCCATTTTTAAGACGTAATGTCTGATTCAGGATGTGGTAATTAACTTTTGACATAATGTAGATGGCGCGATGCTCGCTAAGTGAGAGGTATGCACTTCTGAACCCACCCAGGACCAGTTCAGCTTTTATTGCCAATTCAAAACCATTCAACATTTGACGATTAAAACGTGATAAATTTTTATAAGGTGTACATGATTTTAATTAACCGAATCGAGAGAGAGAGCGTGAGAGGGCGGGATGGGAGACAAGGAAGGGGAAGCTTAGGAATGGAGTGCTAATGAGGGGTGATTAGCGTTTGGTGCTATAATTTTTTTTTTTTTTACGTTGGAGACTCATAGCTTTATGAATAGTTAACCGCTATGTCATCGTTTTTTTGAACTTTCATTCTGTTGTGGAGTATGCCTATTGTGAGCAAGACCAATGTTCTAACTGTGAATGTCAGAATGGGATCATTCAACCAGAGGTGTCATTTTAAATTTATCGCCATTGCTTAATTTATTTATTTTACAAGTATTTCTGCATGAGCGTCGTTGTTGAAATAAATTTAAACGTCTAACTTTAACTCCTGTCTATTTCTTTTCAGGAAGTAAAATAATTCTAAGAGGAATCCACGGCGAATTTAAGTCCAATGAGCTCACGGCCATCTTGGGCCCCTCAGGCGGTGGCAAGACAACACTCCTCAACGTCTTGGCTGGCTACAAGTAATTCCCCATCCAACCACCTACCCACTCATCCATCACTCAATTCCCATTCTTCTCATTCGTTTAGTGCACCAACAGCGACTGGACAAATTAATGTGAATCGTCGTCCACGGCAGAACAAACTCTTCCGACGGATGTCGCGTTACATCATGCAGAACGAGGTCCTCGACCCGCACTGCACAGTCAAAGAGGCTATGATATTGGCCGCTCACCTCAAGCTGGGCAACGAGCTGTCGATGTCAGAAAAGATCGAATTGGTAAGTGGTACATCAGTCAGTTGGCTGTCAAACGACCTGACATCGTTGCTCTCTTACCCCATCAAGATAGACGAGATCCTAGGCATGCTCCGTCTGAAGAAGGCCGAGAACACAATGGGCCTTCGCCTCTCGGGCGGCGAGAAGAAACGACTCTCGATCGCCTTGGAGTTGGTCAATAACCCACCCGTCATTTTCCTCGATGAACCAACCACGTAAGTGCTTGTCAATTTAATTGAAATTGCATCTAAACGCGTTTTTTTCCGTAGCGGTCTTGATGACTTGTCCAGCTCGCAGTGCATCTCACTCCTGCGGCGCATCGCGCACTCGGGCCGTACAATTATCTGCTCAATTCACACGCCATCGGCAAAGATCTTCGACATGTTCGACAAGGTGTACGTCCTTGCCGATGGTCAGTGTGTCTATCAGGGTACCACCGAGAACATTGTGCCGTTCATGAGCGCCGTCGGACTGTCTTGCCCACTGACATACAATCCAGCGGATTTCAGTAAGTATCTACATCTATCTACGAGTATAAATTAAGTGTACACCTGACATTGCTGACAGCTTTTCCAGTTCTGTCATATCAAACGTCATGAAGTTCTCGGGGAGTAATTATCACACACGAATGACGTTTGCATCGATCACCGATAAATGATAGTTAGATGAGCTGTTTGAGTGTTTCAGCCTGATGCTGGAGCGGTTTTAATTACAGTCCGGCATGCAACGATAATTGGAAATTGTTAATTAAAGGCCAGATCGGTTGGCAATAAAATGGCGTATGAGAATCAAATGACATGTCATTACATGGCCATATGAGTGCAATTGAAGCACGTTGCCAATTGGAGCCTCAGAGCAGCTTGTTTTAAATTCAATCAATTTGATCAGAGCCAAACAATTCTAGTAATTGCCTGCAATCTCTGCAATTTCCCAAAGAAAACGTGTTTTGAGGGGAATGTCATTTACAATTGACACTTTCTTAAATCCGGTTTGAAGTGCCTTTCACTTTGTGGAGCATTTTCTTAGGAGTTTTTGAAAATGGCGAAGATCTTCGGAGTTTTCAGAACTTGTAGTGTGTCTGGGCTAACAAAGAATATGTTGGTTCTATGTTCTTAATATCAGCTGGTGGTATTGCCATCATTGATATCGTTTTGGCCGCTTCTTTGACCGCCAGGACCTCCGCTTGAAACAGGGGTCTGATTGAGCAGTGCAAGTTTAGCTCATTGGAGAAAATGCCCGCGCCTGTGCCTGCTTCCATCTTTGACCCATCGGTGTATACCTTTATGGTCGTATCATCTACAGATGGGTTCATTGGACGCAGATATAAAAAGCGCATGTTGCTTTTTTGACCCTTTCAATGACATTGAGTTTCCAATTTAGTTTTTTGTCAAGAATGATACCTAGGTATCTGGCACTGTTGGATAACGTCAGTGTGGATCATTCAATAGCTGGAAGCCTAAATTGTGGAATGACTCCTTTGTTGAAAAAAAGAACCAATTCGGTCTTACTTGGGTTAACACCCAGTCCGCAGTTTTTTGCCCACCTAGCTAGAATTCTTATAGCGCCCTCAAGTAATTCACTTATGGTTAGAGGAAACCTGTTTGGAGCATCCTGGAACTGGCTCAGGCTCAGTGGATACTGTACCCTGGACGGTTGAAGAATTTGTAGCTTTTTCCGCTCTCAGAGAGGAGGGGCAATGGCCCTCCTGACCACGTTTCCTATTCAGGCAACTTTCCCGTCATGCCGCCTGGGTTCTGTTTATAGTACCCCTCGCCCTAACCAGAGAAACCCTTTCCCTATCCGTTAAGGATTTGGGGTCGCGGCGCTTAAGCCGCCTAGCATTGGCACGTTGTTTCAGGGGGTCCCTCAACTCAAGTGCAGTCACGGTTTTTATAACCGTCCTTACACTATCTAGCATTGAGTTCGCCGCCCCAGATGACTCGCCTAGAAAGGAGGCTCTGCCGGTTTTGGGTGAATGAGGATGCGTCCCACCTCTGCCATCAAGGGCCTCAGTCTTAGCATCCTTCTTTCCCTCTGCAAGCTCAGATCTAACGCTACCAGAGTGCGCATCGGGACATGGCCTAATGTCACACACGGACCTGTCCATCCGAGGGATTGCGTTTTGCCGATCACCCTCCACTGCCTTTGACCTAGGTCTCTCCTTGTTCTGACTACATTATTCTTTATACAAAATGGGAAGAAATAAGATAATAAGAGTGGATAACATAGCTAAATGCAAATTTTAGGCCAAAGCGTACTATCCTAATATAAATTAAATAATAAAGCATTTGATTGTTTTAAGTGCTCGGCTGACATTAAAGCAGATTTAAATACTGAACATTCTGGACACTATCCCGCGAAATGTGTTCAAAAAGATACCAGCATTTTCCGTGATACACCTCAAACACTAGATAATGATCAATCAAACTTGAAATCTGGAGATCCATCTACAGTGCCTCACAAAAATATTCGGAATTATGTTTTTTTCTGAATCCTAGTTTGTTGCAATTTGTTGTTCTTGCAGACAGAAAACATGCATTATTTTTTTCTGATTTTTTTGTTAACAGAGAATAAATGTTGAACTGAAACTGTTTTTTTTTTTATTATAATTATAATAATTGTTTGTTGTGTAACAATATTAAAATCCAGGAAAAAAACATAATTCCGAATACTTTTGTGAGGCACTGTAAGGCATTATCAACAGTGAAAAAGTAAACATTTTTTACTAAAAGTAATTATGCAAATACAAATTTAAGCAAAGTTGCAGCGCGCATTTTATCAGCACCTGTTACTTCGACAGCAACAGAACGTTCTCTTAGCACTTTCATTTGGAAAAAGAAAAGAAATCGTCTTACAACTTAACGCGCAGGAAAGTTAGCGTGCATATCCCATAATTGGAACATTGAGTTGCACACACAAATGAAACAGAAATAAATCTGAGAAAGGAGAAAACGAACTAGGTTCTGGTATTACTATATCTGGGACAACGGAAACAACAAATGAACAGTTGCAGTTATAATGCATACCCAGTACATCCAATTCCATTGAATGAGTAGAATTCATATCACCAGATAAGAATTTTCCAATACTGTCTGATTCCAGCTCCTCAGATTAGTTTATGTTCAAAAAACCTCTTGTCAATATTACGTAATTTGTAATTAAATAAAAAAAGATATACCCCATGAACACATTTTTGCAACAACTTCCCATTCAAAATAAATGCCCACATAAATACATAGGGTATTTGCCGGGTATTTGCCCATCACTAGCCGTGGCGTAGTGGGTAGATTCTCCCCAGAATTTGAAGACCATTGTAAAATAGCATTAAAAAAATTTAAAAAAATATTGTGTGTAAAGTTTAGATCATTGTGTTTTCACATAATATATACAATATCGCCTGTGTAAACACAATGATCTAATTGGTTGTATTTATTACTGATATCACACAAGAGTGGTCTCGTGTTGGAAAATTTATTGCTGACTTTGACACAACATTTTCTTTTAAGTAAAATAGATTTAATAAATTCGAACATTTTTGGACCCACCCCCATTCTTTTGGTTTATTTAAAATTTAATGGATTTCTATCCGATCGAATCGAAACATGATTTCGAGCAGAGGGCAATTGTTACCACAAAATCAATATGTGATAATGCGTCCATACAACCACGTTTTGGTTTGAAACCTACTTGCTTAATGTTGGTGAGTTTTTTTGATTCCGTAAACTTGCTGGTTTGCAATGATCTTTTCTAAAATTTTAGAGGTGCAGGGTATGAGGGATATCGGGCGGTATCCGTTAATGCTATTAGGACTTTTGTCAGACCTGTGGATGAGGATTATTACAGCCGTTTTCCAGATCTGCGGAATGACGCTGGTGTTAAGAAATTGTTGTAGAGCTGAAGAAGTCTAACAACACCAATGTTTGGGAGATTTTGAAGCATGGGGTATTAGATGCTGTCACGTCCTGGGGTTTTACCCTTTACACTGTGTAAACAGTGATTAAACTCCAATAGGGTTATTTCCGTTTCTAATCTTAGCGCGGCATTGTTAATAATTACGGGCGCGGCTGTGCTTGGAGATTGGTTTTTATTCACGATCAAATTATGTGGGAAGTTATCATCATGCGATGCTTATGACATGTATGTGCAAAATAGTTTCTTATTTCGCCTGTTATGAATATGCCGCCACTGGGGTTATTGATGGCTTTAATGGGTGATGGGATTCTGTTGTCTGTAAGGCAGCGGTTTTCATATCCAAACACTAATCTTATCCTTATTCATCTTCCGCCTCATTCCAGTCATCGAAGTTGCTGGTCGCGAGTATGGCAGCGAGTACCATGAGAAGATGGTTGCAGCTGTTGAGAATGGCAAATGCCTCCGATGGACACCAGACACCGAGTACTCCACCGAAGAAGACACTCAGGAGAAGATCCTAGAAGAATTCGAAGAGGAAATCAATCCGAAACTCCTCAAATCCAAATGCTCTTGGCTATTCCAGTTTCGCTTGCTCCTAAGGCGAATGCTCATACAGATGTGGCGGGATAAGGTAAGATTTGGCCTCATTTACTCGCCCAGAGGCGAACTCAACTCTGTTCCTTTGCAGTCCTACATCAAGCTGAAATTCTTTTTGACCATCGCCCTGGGCATCATTGTCGGTGGAATCTATGACGGGGTCGGGAATGACGCTACGAAAGCTCTCTTTAACTTTGGCTTTGTCTTCACGATCATTATCGCTTACTTGTACCTTCCCATGATGCCGGTTCTGCTTCAATGTAAGACTGCCTCAGTCCCGAGCGGATCTTGGCTTGATTTCCTCTTTTCTTTCAGTTCCCACCGAAGTTCGTCTGGTGAAGAGGGAGTACTTCAATCAGTGGTACCGTCTCAGCTCGTACTACCTTGCCATGGTCTGCTCGAAGATCCCCTTCATGCTGATCCTGGCCATGATCTACTTGTCGATGATCTACTTGATGTCCAATCAGCCGCTTGAGTTGAATCGATTCTCAATGATCTTCCTCATCTCGATCTTGACCGGAATGACATCGGACAGCCTGGGTGTTCTCATATCGTCGAGGTTCAACATAGTGGTAAGCTTCACCCCCTGCAGGACACCTTGACCCACTCTGAGACTGTTTCGTTTACAGAACGCGATGTTCGTTGGACCTGTGGTGTCGGTGCCCATGATCCTGCTGTCCTGCTACGGCATCGGTTACGGGAAGGACATCTACATACCGCCGTACCTTAGATACCTGATGTCAATGAGTTACCTGCGCCACGCACTGGAAGGCCTGGTCGCCGCTCTCTATGGGAACAATCGCTCGGACACCTTGTGCCCGGACAGCGAGGTGTTCTGCATGTTCAAGAAGTCGAAGTTTCTGCTGATGATCCTGGGCTTCGATGGAGTGGACTACGTCTACTCGGTAACATGTCTGGGATGTTTCTATCTCCTCTTCACCGTTGCGGCGTTCCTGATGATCAAGCAACGCATGACATTCAACTCATCGAATTACATTGCTGTGCAGTACATTGGACAGCTCGTCAAGTCGCACTTGAACTTCTCGTCTCTGAAGTACTAGACATGGATCAATACAGGGTTGACAATGGGAACAGGGAATCGTAGGTTAAGTGGTCTTAAAGTGATACTAGAACTAAGTTTGTTGTCCTCCTTGAACGAATATAAACTTTTTTTTATTGAAATTGAGTTGAGAGCTTTTTTTTGGTCAGATTCAGTGTCAAGATGAGCCAGGAATTATGAAGGGAAATGGAAAACGTTAGATGGTAAGCCGGGCTTAGAAAAAAATAGATACAGCTATGGCTTTAATGGCTTCTTGGGTGTACCTTCGGCATATGAGTCGACGCACAGCGGCCCACCATCAAGAAGCCTTACCATTGTTAAATCAAGATAGAACTAAGTTTCAAAAGCCCCTGACTTCCTTTGGTACATGAATGTAACCTTTGAAACATAGAACTGGTTGCCCATGAAATACGGAGGGAGACGCGCAGCAATCCGCATTTTGGATAGACTGGCCCCACTCCCAAACGAAAACTGGACTTTAAAACCAAAAGAGTCCTTTGAGTTGCCCAACTAGACCACGTCCTGCGCCAAAGGTCCAGCACCACATCTAAGTGAGACCGATCACTTGATGAACAACCGACGCACGCTCTGGCCCCAAAGAGAGACAAGAACAGCAAAGGTCAGGCCAGGCCGAAAAGTAGGACAGCGACGACCTCAGAGACCAAACCCTCCTAGCCATTGTGGACAGAGTAGATCGGGACGGTAGTATACAGGCGGATAAAGCGAATGGATGACGCAGATGATTAAGTGCCTGCCCCAAGATAGAGGGGTCCCAGGTTCGAATCCCAGTGAAATCGTATCTGGTCCAGTCACCATTTGCCGTTGGAATCAAATAAATGGAGTAGGCTGCTACGTGGCAGTACAATGGACCAGTTTTAAGTCTGAGAGCTCCAACGAAGAGCTTAAAAAAAAAATTACAGGCGGATGAGTGGCGGAAGGAAGACATACATATCACAGCTGTCACAAAAGGTTGCACATAT
This sequence comes from Myathropa florea, assembly GCA_930367185.1. NCBI lineage: Eukaryota > Metazoa > Arthropoda > Insecta > Diptera > Syrphidae > Myathropa > Myathropa florea. The sequence goes on from OV884002.1 coordinate 108,323,505, forward strand.
TTGGATACAGATTCGTCGTGGGAAAACGGTTAAGGTCTAATGTCATCGACTTTAAACCGATAAGTGATAGAATGGCTGTGATCCGTATTAAAGGCAGATTCTATATCACCCTGATATGTGCACACGCCCCTACCGACGAGGCTGAAAACTCTGTCAAGGAGGACTATTACGACCTCTTGGACGGTGCCTACGGAGCCTGTCCGGAGTACGATGTCAAAATCGTGCTCGGAGACTTCAACACCAAAATCGGTAAGGAAAACATCTTTGGCGGCGTGATCAGAAACCACAGCCTCCACGACACGACAACAGATAACGGCTTACGACTCACTGTTATGGTTATAAGTAACACGAGGTTTCCCTCGGAAAAGAATCCACACAGCAACCTGGGGATCTCCGGACGGCCAACCAAATAGACCATATGCTCATTGACGCAAGGCATGCGTCAAATATCCTGGATGTGAAAAATATTCAGGGGGGCAAAACATCGACTCTGACCATTTCCTCGTAGCAGCAAGATTTAGACCTAGCGGCCGGAACAGGAGAGAGTGATAGGGAATGAAGAAATCCAGTCGATAAAGGAGTCATCCTACCGAGCTTTGAAGATGTCGGCACAGCCATTAAGAAGCTGAAGGACAACAAAGCCGCAGGCTCAGATGTCCTACTTCAGATCTCTTCAAGGCCGGTGGTGATGTTCTAGTGGGAAGCATGCATCAGATCATTTATAAAATTTGGGAAGACGAAAACATACCCGACGACTTAAATATCAGCTCTATATGGCTCATCCACAAAAAAGGCGATCCTATCTCTTGCAACAACTATAGAGGTATATCCCTGCTCAACGTAGCCTACAAGATCCTGTCCAGCGTACTGTGTGAACGTCTAAAGCCGTTTTGCACCGCACTAATCGGCACGTACCAGTGCGGCTTCCGGTCTGCCAAATCAACTATAGACCAGGTCTTCACACTAAGGCAAATCCTGGAGAAGACCAACGCGTTTCAAATCGATACGCACCATCTTTTTATCGACAGCATTCTTCGCAAGGAACTATTCGAAGCGATGGCCGAATTCGGGATCGCGGGAAAACTGATCCGGTTGTGTCGCACCACGCTAACACATACGCGATGCACCAGGCAGTTCTGCTCGAGGACCTCCGAGCCGTTTGAAACCTGCACCGAATTTCGGCAAGAAAATGCGCTGTCGTGTGATTTCTTCAATTTATTACTGGAGAAGATAGAAGGCACTATCTTCTACAAGTCAGTCCAACTGTTGGGATACGCAGATGACATCGACATCGTTGCGCGTTCCCAACGCGCCGTAGTGGAAGCTTTCACGGCCATTGAAGAACAGGCGAAACGAGCTGGCCTTAAGGTCAATGAGGATAAGAGAAAATATATGATGTCGAGCAAAAAACGATCTACCGCACACCATCTAGGGCAAAACATAACAATCGACAGCCACAATTTTTAGGTAGTGAAGGAGTTTGTCTACCTCGGGGCAAACGAACAACATCACAGTGGAGATCTGACGTAGAATCGCCCTTGGCAATCGATGCTACTTCGGTTTGTCAAAACAACTGGGCTCAAAACTCCTGACTCGAAGGTCCAAAATCATGCTCTACAAAACTCTTATTTTACCAGTCCTACTATATGGAGCCGAAAGCTGGACATTAAGCAGAACTGCAGAGCTGATACTTGGTGCCTTCGAAAGAAAAATTCTACGTCGGATATACGAGTATGGTCCCGTCTGCGAGGAAGGCGAATGGAAGAGAAGACACAACCGCGAAATCTATGAGCTGTACCAGGTAGTCCGGAAGGTAAAATTCCGTCGACTGCACTGGCTCGGACATATCAAGCGCAGGACAACAACGCTCCAGCTAAGAGGGTCTTCGAATCCGAGCCTCCTGGTTCGAGAAGGAGAGGAAGACCGAACCTCCGTTACAAATACCAAGTCATCGCGGACGTAAGACAGCTTGGTCTTGATGACTGGAAGCAGCGTGCCCAGGACCGTCAACGATGGAAGGCAGCCATTCATCAGGCTTAGACCCTACATGGGTCGTAGACCTGCTAAATAAGTAAGTAAGTAAGTCATAATAATAATAATAATAGAGGCTGCGCTACAGTCCGAGGTGGACCTGGGCCTAGCCTCTCAGCAATCACTCGTGTTGTGCGTGCTATTGTTCTGCCTCGAGTGTCACAAGCACCTACCCACTACGCTACGGCGCCCACAGTAAGTAAGTCAGACATACTATGCCTTAATCTTGTCATTTTTTAGCTATGTACGCCTCCTTACATTTCGATGAACCCGGGTTCAGACTTTCCTAGGAAGTGAAAGTTCCATTTGGAACGACCTTGCTACATCCCTTGTGACATTTTCAACTCTGCATTTAACTTTGGTCCGTTTTCTATCGAACAAATATCACTCTGATCCACTCTGCTGTTTACTGCTGGCATCTAACCCAATAAAACCTGTTTTATTCCCTCAACCGTCTTTTTAATGTCCAAATCTTGATACTATGTGATATTTCCCCACTATCTCATGCAACCTCCTCCTTGGAACCTCAATCAAGTTTCGCGATTTCCCGACGTCATCGCTTTCCCATATACGATGCAAGCAACTGTAGACTTCGCCACTGAACCCAATTCGCTATGGCGACAGGACTTTCACTTGACATTTGCTTCCAAGCGGTCTAACTGCTCGCTTAGTCAGATCCGTACCGCTCCTCTGTTCCCTTCAAACATTCTCTAGTGACCACTGTTGCTCCGGCACGGCAGTTAACCTTCGCACATCGACAAAGGTTTCCTTTTTCTGTATCCTTGTGTATTCTTTGCCTCCTCCTTAGTAGGATGTTGCGATAGCTCATCTCTGTTGATCTCCCCTTCTACTTTCCGACGTTCACACAATTCTTTGCCAATTTCAGTCGCAAGATTGCACGTATTGAGAAGAAAACCGCACATTTATGCAGTTATCATAGCCATGGTTGCCATATCCACCATATCTACTTAGTTTCGCCCAGGAAAGGGATTTACTATGAACGTGGACAACGCAACAAATGTCCATTTTGTAGGTGTTCCAAACTCAGACATTTTAGATTTAATAAAAATGTTAAAAGAAACCGACAAAGTTACTATTTTCTCCCGATTTTAATCTTTTACAGAAAAACCAATCCTTTTTTGTGTACGATTAATTTTCTTGAAAACAATTGAAATACATAGATTCAGCAGAAAACAGTTATTTGTTTTTCACATAAATTATAACATCCAGCAACCACCCTGTTTGTTCTCATTCCTCAATCGAAGCACTAAACGAACTTACCCACTGGCGGAAAACGTCAAATTGACACGAATGACATCTTCTGTGCAGGCGGCGATGTGTACATTTTGTCAAGCACATGGTTAGTGTGCCAGTTGTTTGAAGCTATTTTTCTTCCCTAAATTAAACTTATCTGTAGTCTAAATTTTTCGATTCCAATGGGCAAAACGAAAAAACCCAAGCACCGGGCTAATAAAGTGAATCCACTCGGCATCCCAAGTCTGAAGGAACTTGAAAACGAAGATGAATATCACGCCGAGTCTTCAGACAATGCAATCGATGCAATTCGAGATCAATTACAGTGCCCAAACATAGAGGAGAAGATCAACGGACTGCAAGCGATGGCGGTGCTTGCTGGTAATCAAGCAAAGGTCAATGCCATGTGTTCCAGCGAATTGATACGCATCGCCGGGCCCTTACTCATGGAATCGAATACGGCAGTGAGAAATGCGGCAGCTGGTGCATTTCGAAATATCTCCGTTCATGGGCTACCAGTTTGTTCGATACTTGTAGAGCAGGATCTGCTCACACCACTGCTGGCACTGTTGACTGAATACGCACAAGATGCAGACTGGCTGCCTGATTTTGACGAGAAACTGAAGGATCAACTTGGTTTGAAGTCTGATATATTCCTGCAGGTGAGTGGAGGAGCAGTCTAGAGGGTTATCAGGGAATCATCGTGTTTTTTTAGGCAGTGAATCTTTTGTGGAATCTTTGCGAGAGTATGCCTGAAGCTGTGGAGACCTTCAATCAGTCGCATATTCTCGAGAGTTTCATTCGCTGTTTGGACTACAAGGTCTTTGGACTTGAAATATCTATTTCTGTGGCTCAGTGTTTGCTGGTTATATCCGAGGAGAATCCGAATTCATGGAATACACTGAATAATCACGTGCCTGCGTTCATCTGTTTGTTGAACATTGAAGGAGATTTTGCGCACATATTGTTAAGGACGCTGGCAGCTGGTAAGTGGATGAAAACATGAGAGAAAGTGGACATTTTTTGATTGATTTGATTGCAGGAATCCTCTCCAATGTCCCTGCACTCGCAGCGGCACATATAAATAAAATTTTCCCAGCCCTATCGGCTACATTTGACGTGAATCATCGAACTGTCTTAGGAGAGCTAACAAGCACACTGCCGTTGTCCACACAGTCACGACCGCAAGAGTTGGAAGTGAAAATGGATACTGTCGATGGTGAAGATAATGAAATCCATCAAAGAAAGGCGAGTTGTATGCAATTTTCAATTTTTTTCCAGAGGAAACAGAAGAGGCTGCCGCCCTGAGACGAAGGAGACAGGATTTGCCAAGTGAAGCTGAGGTCTTTGTGAGAAACGTCGGCCACCTGCTCCAAGCACAGAGAATCGCCGCAGAAACTATAAGCAATCATTGCGTAGGCGATGATGATGGTAAGTTGTCAAACTTTCATGTCAAGTGCGACCATAACCTCCATCTGTGCTTTTTAGAATCGAACGAGGATGTTGAGGACGTTTCGGACAACGAAAGTGTCCATGACTATGAAGCCAATATGAGCAACAGTTCAACAAACCTACAAAATACAGACAGACTCCCGGTAGACCTCTTGGAAGCTATAAAATCACTTGGACTAGTCGAAAAGGTAACTAAGCAGCTCTCTTCTCTTGGCTCAAAACGTCTCATAATTCATCTTCCCTACAGCTGTGGCAGAAAGCGCAACCAATACAAGAAAATGTGAACCAAATCCTCCAGGAGACCAACGTGCAATTGATGAAAAAGTAAGTATTCCCCTCTGTCTTCAAACTCGCATCACAATCAACCCCATTCCAGAGTGCAAAACCTGCGGTACTCGTGCTTGCTGTGTTTACACAATCTGTGCCTTTCCATGTGCACCGAGGACCTCGGTGGACCGGCAGCTATCTACGCCGTATGGCTTGATTTGGGCCAACAAGTCTTCCGCGGACCGGCGGATCCTATTCTTCTGGAGCCATCCACGTCGTTAATGCGCGCCGCCCTGGAGCATTTGAAAACGAGCAAGGAACTCTTCAGCCAGATGTCTGAGAGCGATTTGACGGTGAGAATCTTTAACCTACTGTCTCCAGGCCTTTTTGTCATACATCCACTTGCAGTTAATTTTGAATGGAGTTAATACCTGTCGAGATGCAGAGATTCGGGCGAATTGGATGCGGATGTTGGGCACATTGGGGTGCCTCCTTCCCGAGGCACTTGTCAAAGTCATCATCGAATACATCTTGGATGTATCTGGCAATGTAAACACCCTTCCCTCCCTCCCTCCAACCTTGCACGCTAACTCTTCTCATTTTTTGCAGGAAATGATGGTTTGGACAACGTCCGAAGCCCTCGATGCGCTGATGGACATGTTCGCTGATAACGACTGGAATCAAGTGGTGGTAGAGTTGAACATGGTTGAAAGGATAAAGCAGCTGGAAAAGGTCTTCAAGAGCAAGGTAAGTCGTTAACGTCATGCCTTGTCCCAGAGGAGAATGTTATTTTGATCGTTCTTGCAGATTCGACAACAGAAGCGGGAGCTGAAGGACAGATACGCAGCAGTGCAAACAGTTCGCACAAATCTTAGTCGGTTTGTGAAGTACATCGAAAGCGAACAGACAAAGTTCCTCCTGAAGAATGCAAAGTAATTCGACGTCGACAGCTGCAGACGGGACTGACTCACAAAATGCGTATTTACAGACTCAAGGATGTATGTAGCATAGGCTTTACATATGACTATTTTAAGCGAAGAATTGTTTTATATAAATAAACGAATTTCTGTAGACACAGAGGAAGCAGTTGTTTGAATAGCAAGTGGAATGAGTTTCTTAGGGCAAACACGAACTCTGACGTAGAATCGCCCTTAGTAACGGCTTCTTCTTGGCCAACATCTGGAGGCCTACTGGAGGCGCTGCATCAATAGCTCCAAATGCTTTGCCACAACAGAACAATTGGATTGACCACAGTCACAATGGATCAATCGTGGTCGAAGTGCACACTTTCGCCACCTCTAACCTAACCTTGTCGGTAAAAAATGAGTACCAAACCCCAAGACCATCTCATGGATGTATACCGCTATTGTCAGACCCATACCCACGTATGGCAGCGTAGCCTGGTGGAAGGCAGAATTGCAAGCCATTAATCTTAAGGTATTGACCAAAATACAGAGACTTGCGTGTATGTGAATTAACGGCAACCGCCGCTAAAAGTGCTCTGAGAATCAGTCAATCTGGCGACTGGCTCTCAGGTACCATAGGACATGCAAGTATTCTTAACGGACTTGCAGCATCAGAAGTCGAGAGCGACTATAGGCTCCCATTTATCGACTTCGAGAGACCCTTCAATTGGCAATACCCCAGCAGAGAGGAGTGGGCGACCAATGAACCCATCAATAATACGAACATTAAGATATACACCGATGAATCAAAGATGGAAGCAGGTACAGGCGCGGGCATTTTCTCCGATGAGCTAAACTTGCACTGTTCAATCAGACTCCCTGATTATGGCAGTGTGTTTGGTCCTGGCGGTCAAAGAAGCAGCCAAAACGATATCAATGATGGCAATACCACCAGCTGATATTACCATTCTCACTGACAGTCAGGCGGCCATGAAAGCTATATCCGCAACAGAAATCAAGTCCAAGCCAGTCGCGAAGATCGGAAGGCTGTTGGCTCACAGCAGTCGATCAATCTGTGCTGGGTCCAGGAACTAGGGACATAGCTGGCAATGAGATAGCTGATGAACGACGTATTTACTTACTTACTTAGTAGGCCTACGACCCATGTAAGGTCTAAGCCTGAGTTATCGCTGCCTTCCATCGTTGACGGTCCTGGGCACGCTGATTCCAGTCATCAAGACCAAGCTGTCTTACGTCCGCGATGACTTGGTCTTTGTAACGGAGGTTCGGTCTTCCTCTCCTTCTCGAACCAGGAGACTCGGATTCGAAAACCCTCTTAGCTGGTGCGTTGTTGTCCCTGCGCTCGATGTGGCCCAGACAGTGCAGTCGGCGGATTTTTGCCTTCCGGACTACATCCACATCCTGGTACAGCTCATAAAGTTCGCGGTTGTATCTTCTTCTCCAGTTGTTTTGACAAACCGAAGTAGCATCGGTTGCCAAGGGCGATTCTACATCGGATCACCACTGTAACGTCGTTCGTGGAGTTCACGTTTGCCCCGAGGTAGACAAACTCCTTCATTATCTCAAAATTGTAGCTGTCGATTGTGATGTTTTGCCCTAGACTCAAAACTGGTCCATTGTACTGCCAGGTAGCAACCTACTCCAGTGGCGTTAATTTAATCCCAACGGCAAATGGTGACTGGACCAGATTCGATTTCACTGGGATTCGAACCTGGGACCCCTCTAACTTGGGGCAGGCACTTAACGAACTGCGCCATCCAGTCATTGATCTTAAGACCATCTCGTTTCAACTGTTTCCTTACTCGCCGCTTCAAAGCTTCCACTACGGCGCGTTGGGAACGCGCAACGATGTCGATGTCATCTGCGTATCCCAACAGTTGGGATACGTATTTGTTTTTGCATGCCTGTAATAATCGTGTTTTTCTGTTGACATTGTGTTTTTAGATCATTGTTCTGTCCCGTCAGTGCATGTAAGAGCTCATTATTTTTCCGTATTGTCTCTTTCACGTCATCATATTCCTTGGACAAGACATCTACAGATCTTAAAAATATTCTTTCAGCGTTTCTTTAATTTCTGTTATGTCCTTTTTGACATCAGGGCCGATGGACTTCGTAGGTGCCCTGAGCTAATGCGCATCGAGCTGTTTGTCCTCTTGTGGGGCTTGCATAAAGTAAGATAAATGTAACAAATATGACTTTTATAAATTCATTCTTTTTTTTTGTCAAAAAACTTGTAAATTTACTTCATTTATTTATTTTAAAACAACATTACAAATGACAAAGTTTTCTTTTTCTGTGTCGTCCCACCAGCTTAAGCGTCCGTGAGAGAAGAAACAATCAAAGGAAAAGACTGGACGATTGAGGATCTGCGCGAAGTTGGCTGCGATCCTCGATCGCCCAGTTCATTTAATTGAGTGAGACACAGAGGGTGCTTTCAGCCAATTACTAATAGCTTACAACTCGGCCTACCTGACAATTTGTCGACCACGAACAATGACAAAACAAATCAGCTAAAGCTATTCGGCACATAGGGTCGGAGTGTTGCTCCGGCTCCCGATACATACAGCCTCTACCTCAGGTTAAGACCGCCACATTCTCATCCTATTCGCCTTAACAACTCCTTTGTAAGGCAGTGGAGTCAACTGGCAATTTCCGATGTCCCCGGTTTACAGCACCAATCACATCACATTCGTCTTCATCCGAGTCGGCAGTATAGGGTGAGTTCGTAATCGCAACATTAGCGCAGTACTGCAACGTCAAGCGCTCTTAATTGCAAACACTTGGCAATGATGCTTTGCATCACGTTCTAAAATGCAACATGAGAGCAACGATGCGCAAACAAAAGCAACCAGCGCATCATAGATTATTGTGATGCGGTGGATTTTTTTTTTATTTTCCGACTTAATTGTCTCTTTTTGTTGTCTAAAATATATTGAAGTTAGCTGGCATTGTAATGCCAACAGTTTTAACCAATTTATTTAAAAAATTCTCCCCAATTTCTTTGACATTTTTACAAAAACAATGAAATAATTGAAACACAAATTAATAAACCGTTCCCAAACGCCAACAAAATTAAAGCATCGTGATGCATCGCAACATCAAAAAAGCATAGCGTCGCGTCACATAGGCAGTGATGCGCATTTTGTTGACGTTTACGAACTCAGCCATAGTCAGCGGCAAGGGCAACGACAACAACTTGTTTGTCGGCATTTATAGGAAGTTTCCTCGTCAAAATTTTATTGGCGTTAGATCGGTCATGCCCCATTCTCCAGCATCAGAAGCAGAATCCATCCAACGTGTATCAGCAGTTAGGCTTGATATGACCCAGTTGCGGAGGGTTACAGTACAATGGTTCGTTCTTAGCGGTCAGTGTCCATCCATCCATCCATAACCTCGGATTTGTCCACGTTAACCTGCATAACTATCCCAAATCCAAATTAGTTTGACTTACCCTGCACAGATAAAACCATGCCCAAGCTGTATCCAAAAGCAGAAACATTAAAAACCATAAAAATACTTTGCAATTTCTAAATTGTCAATTGATATCTATATTTGTATCTTCTTTATGAAATATTTCATATACTAGTTACCAATTAATTGTCTAAACTTATCCATACGTATGTATTCATAGAAAAAAATATATTTAAAGTTAAAAAAAGAACATATTGCAATCAATTGATCCACAAAATGAAAATTAAAATTCACACATTTATCTCTGCCAAACAGATGCACAACTTTCGTCTTCTTCAACCGAAAATAAGAATTAAATAAACAAGACATTCTCGTTGCACATGTACCAAGAATTTTGATTCAAAAACTGTGTTCACCTCAAGGGGTGCAGTTGGAAAAAAAAGACCAAACACTATAAAAATTTCGGATTGAATTGCAAAACTATTTCTTATTTTCGTACAAAACAATTCCCCTCTATAATACAGTATATAATAAGCGTAGGCAGTATTCTTACACATTTCTTCTGTTTTTTCTCTTTTTCATTCGTTCGTATTTATATTTTCACAGTTAAATTATTGGATTAATGAAATATGCATGGATATCTCTAAACTAATAAAGAGAAACACATATGTATTTACATAAAGAAATGTTTGCACTGAGTTCCAAAAAGACAGAAGGGGCTGTTGCGCATGGAAATGAGGATTTGCACACTAGATGAGTCGGGTGAATAGGCTCTGTAGTTTATGCGAGCATTTTTTTCCCTTTAAACTAGACTTGTGAGGGCTATTTTGTAGAAACAATCGTCTCAGATTTGTGATTTCAGTACCGATTTGTCAGGTAATGAGTCGGTGTTTTGTTTTCAGTTACTCCCCCAACGAAGGATAAACAAGTACCGCAAAGGGACACTCATTGTGGCTTTTGTTAGTTAAATTTGTTTCTTCTTTTTTGTTGTAACCATTCGAAAATTTTAAGATTTGCTAAACTAGCTAAATAAATAAAGTTTTATGTGTTTTCTAAGGGTTATTAATTTTTGTGTTTAACCAGCCGCAGTCCATGACCAGCTTGGCATGCGCAATTGGAGACAGCTAGCAAAAGGTTGTGTAAGCTGGAAAGGCTTCTTGGTTGGGTCCCAGGTCCACCCCGGGCTGTTGCGCCACGGTGCCGTGACATAACGCCAAGCGACGTAAAGCTAAATTCTAGCAGTTGGCCTTATGTATTTTAAAATTTGGTCTTACGTCCCCTGGCCCCTAGCGCCACAAGAAGTCGGTGAACTGAAGGTACAGATGTGTGTTTTCTAAGAGTAATCGATTTTTGTCTGTGTAACGAGTCACAGTCCATGAACTGTACTGATATTTTAACTGTATTAAAATTTTTTTCTCATTCATTCGTCACGATCCAAAAAGCCATTTCTGAAGTAGTGCAAATGTTGGTAAAGTCATGCAGGTTCAGAAGTCGAGTTGCTTTTGCATTTCGCCTTATTTGTGCCTCTTCCTTTGTGCAAGTTTCGTTTTGCTAAGTTTGCTTTTCCATGGTTATAGTTTTAACATTTGCTACAGTTTTCGTTCAAACCAAATAAGAAGACGAAGTAGTTTAGTTTCTGAATGTCTGTCAAGTTGGTGCTGAAGGTACTGATATTTTAACTGTATTTGTTCAACATTCTTCGTCGGAAATTCATACGATGTCATTTATATAAAGTAAGTTTGCGATACTGGAGACAGCTGGCGAGAGATCATGCTAGCCGGTGAGGCATGTTGGATGAAGTCCGGTCCACCTCGGATTGAAGAATAACAAGTTTACACTTCATTCGAAACACCAGTGTCCTTGAAAGTTTCTGCCCCCTTCCATCCCGAGACAATAAACAATTCAAAGTTGCAACAGTGCAAATGTAGGCAAAAATTATACAAATTTTGAAGTCGAGTTGATTTGCATTTCGCCTGATTTGTTGCTCTTGCAAGTTTGCAAGTCTTGCTCTACTAAGTTTGCGGTCCCGAATGGAATCGATACGGGGCAGATGATAACTCCGCAAACGATATGTTGGTGGAGTTCCGACGCAGAATCGCTTGGTAACTGTTGTTATTTCGATTTGTCTAAAAAGCTGGGGTCAAAACTCCTAACTCAAAAGACCAAAATCATGCTCTGCCAAAACCTTATTCTGGCAGTCCTGCTTTATGGAGTCGAATGCTGGGTGCAGAACGGCAGAGCTGATTCTTAGTTCCTTCGATAAAAAAAAATTCTACGTCTGATATAAATATGCCCCCATCTGCGAGGAAGGTAAATGGAGATGGCATAACCGTGAAATCTATAGGATGTACCAGGATGTGGATGTATACCAGAAGACAGATATCGGTCGACTACATTAGCTTGGCCACCACATCGGACGTATGGACAACAATGCTCCAGCTAAGAGGGTCTTCGAATCCGAGGCTCTTGGTCCGAGGAGGAGGGAGACCGAACCACAGGCTAAAAGACCAAGTCATTGCGGACGCAAGACAGTTTGTTCTAGACAACTGGAAGCAGCGTGCCAGGGACCGCCAGACAACTATAGCTCAGACCCAGTCCATCCATGAGACGTAGGCCTGATAAGTAGGTAAATTTGAATGGGATCGCTTTCAGTCTCAGTTCAAAATCAGATAAGGAGAGGAGTTCAATTCTTGAATGTCTGTTGTTTTCCACATCGACCTGCAATCAAACTTAAAAGGTAACGTCGCTAAAAATCATTGAGTTCATAGAAAAAATTAAAACCAATTTGATGGATTTAGACGACATAGAAAGCCTATGCAAAGCAAATCTTGCGCAAATCAAGACAAATAAATTGAGGCCCAGGTCCACACCGAACTGTAGCGCCACGAGAAGAGCGCTAAACGGATTAAGAATTGCTTGCTTTATCGGACACGATCCTATGCAGTTTGGCGAAGTTTGCATTTCCGAATAGGTATAAACTGGAATCGTAAATATTGTCCATATTATTCATGCACAAAAGTGAAGAGAGATCTCAAACAACTTGAGACAACTGGAGACAGCTAAAGATGGTTATTTTTCGGTATGGTCTACATAATAGGGAACAAGGGACGTCCACGTTTAAGGTCTCGCAACTTGAATATGGACCGACTGGAGAGGGGCATCAACCAACTTCGTATGCTCCACTGGAAACAGTCAGCAGAGGATCGAATTAGCTGGAGAGGGTTGTTGGTTAAGGCTCAAATCCACCAGAAAAGGTAGTGTCCCACAAGAAGATGAAGATGCCCTAAGTGCTATGAAACAATAATTAAAAGTCAACAGAATGTTCACCATCATTTAAGGAGTCTCCAACGTTATGGGATAGCTAATGAACAAAAGAACATGATTTAATTACATGTTACCAGTTCTATTCCCTTCGCAGGAAAGTGATGAAACAACGAGCTTGTCAATAGGAAATCCATGAGTCTTAGCTCTCCACATTGAGGCTATATGAAAGATCAGTGGATCAGGGTTGTTGGAAATTGAAATTGAAAGTAATGATTATTGACATCACTTTTTAGTTGATAATTACTTTTTTTGCTACAAATCACAATGAAACTCGTTTCAAGTTACATGCTGTCGAAAATATTTGTTTCGCGTTGAATGACGATGAGAAATACTCGAAATTTCTTTAAGTATGCGTTCTGGAGACAGCTAAATATGCTTATTTTTTGATATAGTCTACAGAAGATGGAACGGAGGATGTCCACGATTGAGGTTGCGCACAAAAGTGGAGGGGGACGTCAAACAACTTGGTGTGCGCAACTGGAGACAGTGAAAGATGCCTTTTTCAATATAATCTGCGTAAAAGGGAAAAGGAGACGTCTACGTTTTAAGTAGCGCACAAAATGGAAGAGAAGCTCAACCAACTGGAGACAGCTAAAGATGTTTACTTTTCGGTATATTCTACATACAATGGAATAGATAACGTCCAGGCGCACAAAACTCAAGACGGATCTCAATGGACTCATTGTAAATAGTTTGGAACAGCAATTCTAACAAAATGTGCCTAGTTGTATGGGTCGCTGTTCCAATCTCTAGCCAGCTCTATGCAAAACATGTCTAACGCTAATCAGCCAATCAACCACATCAGCTGGATAGAGATTTTTGTTGTATTCGAAAAAGCTGGTACCCATGATACTCCCATTTTATTTTTCAATTTAATTCTTTTCTCATAATGGTGCTATTTTTTTTACCGCAGCTGTCAGTGATTGCCCTTGGACTGGATGCCAAACTCAGCCAAAATTTTAGAATACTTTTTGTGCCATGGTTAAGTCGGATTGTTGAATTTTAAAGAAATTCGCATCAATTAGTCGTATCCGACAGTCGAATTCGACTACAGTCGGCTATAGTCCAATTGCAGTCGAATTTTTTAGCCCACTCATGCTAAATTGTTGATTGAAGTCGAGTGAAGGGCTGTTGTTCTTTTTTCAAAAAGATGAATGCATACAAATTGCGAAATAGAGATTAAGTAAATGTGATACGACTCCTTATACGAGAGAAATGCGACTCGCGTAGTTGGTGAATGCTTCAATTACCTCGGACAAAGTATAACACGATTTCATGTGACATATAGATTAAGATCTAAAAGCAAAATTTGAATTACTAAAGACCTAGCCATAATGGCCGTACAAAATATTAAACTTATGTCATACCCAAACGAAAAGTAACTAGAAGCATCGTCCGATTTCAAAGTGTCCATAATTGATTATAGAAACTTAAGGAGAATTCAGCTGTAAACTGACATTTGCATACGTAGAGAGTGATTCATTGCGTTCCCGAGTAAGCAGGCTAAAGTGAACGAACTTAACTAAACTGAACGAAACTGTTACTATGTGGCCATACTGTGTAACCACAGTAACCGCTTCGCTCAGTTTGCAAGTTCGATCACTTTTGCTGTGTGTCCATACTGTGTGATCATAGAAACTGCTTCACTAAGTTTCGGTAATTTCGGTCACTTTTGCTTACATACACAGGAGCGAAATGAATCGCTTTCTACGTATACAAATATCAGTTGACAGCTGAATTCTGTACGACCATTATGGTTGGTCCTTTATGCGGAAGCGAAATGAATCGTTCTCTACGTATGCAAATGTCAGTTTACAGCGGAATTCTCCTTAAGTTTCTATAAGCAATTATGGACACTTTGAAATTGAAAGAAGAAAAAAATGTCAGTTGACAGCAGGACACAAACAAATTTGACGATGCTTCTGGTTACTTTTCATTTACTTTTGACATTAGCTTAAGTTTTCGTACTATTCTAGTTGGCCCTTAAGTTGAAGTACCAATCGATTATATGGGTTACTATTCAAAGGAAATTTTCATATCTACAAGGGTGACCTGTACAATGGCGCTGCCTTATGTTTTTGAATAAGTCGTCGTCAGAACTTTGAGTATGAATACTCGTAAGTATATTCTCTAGAATCTTTTTATTAATTAACGGCACTGGAGTAGGTGGCTACCTGGCAGTACAATGGACCAGATTTGAGTCTGAGTGCTCCAGTAGCGTTTCAAAAATCCTACGAAAAAAATATTCTCTAGAAACACTAGATTTTTATCTTAACTTCAGTGATTCATAAGGATATCCAAAGATGTTGGAGTTTTATCAAAGAAACACATTTTTTTTTGCGCAGGGAGCCATGCTGATCTTCTCTGTATGATTCCAGTTTTAGTATATGTTGTGCCGAAGCAAGAACATACTCATCAACCAACCATCTCGATTGAATGTGTGTTCTGTCATTTAAATGGAGATCGTCTCATAGACAATCTATTCATGGTAATCATGTGATTTGAAAACATGTTAAATGCAAGAAAAACACTTCTCCCCACAAATTTAAAATGCTACGCTCCCTTTTTTTGAAACTCAGTGATAATTAGGAAAACATAAGTGAAATAAAATTAGAAAAAGGAATGTCATTGGAACATATTCTTCCTTTTGCTAGCGGCTACCTAAAAAAAAAAACAAAAAAAAGTAAATAATCATATTCTATACATAGTTTTATACATTCTTAAATAACAAACTCCGCACTGCGCTCACCCGTGCAAGTGAGAGCTCTTGTGTTTAACTAATTTTAACAACATAACATAAATAAATATAATAAATCTTTTCTTCTCGTTCGCTTCTTTGCATAAAAAAGAACGTTCCTTAAACGAATCTAATCGATTGTGTTTGGATATTGAACATCTTCAAAATAGTCTACTAATTTGTTTATCATTCTGTGCATTCCACGACACTCCACTAATGAATAATGAATTGATATTCTTTTTTTTTTGGATTTATTTATAGAGATTTGCAGGCAAATTTGTGTGTGTGTGTGTTTTGAAAATAATTATTTTCTAATTCTCACTCTGTCAATAATTGAATAAATTAATAAATACGGGCGTTTCGGCCGCTTCACAAAACGACAGCTTCTTACATTTTTTGGATTTGATACACTTCTTTTTAGAATCTTTTCTTTTAACAAAAACTTACATCTCACAGACGCCGTCGACTTTGTTGCCGAACAGAGTGTATGAGAGGGAGAGAGAGAACGCAAAAAGAACTTATTCATTTTGTAGTCAACAAATTAATATTTCATTTTATACATTATTATCACCTAGCTATAAATTATGTTTAGAGAAAATCGATAATGAAATAATATATATGTATGTTTATGTATATATATATATATTAAACCAATTGCTTTGTTTTTAGTAATAATAGTAGTGGTATCGGAGATAAGTGTAAACGCATGCCACTTTGCGTGTGAAAAGCTTAAGACGGATCTGACTGTGTGACAATTGATTGTTTCGCATTGCATTCACTAATTGCTTGGCACTCAAATTTATTGCTTATTCAATTCATGCGCGTTTCATGACTGTTTCACTCACTTTCGCTTTGATGACGAAGTACGGTGTACACTTGTTGGAATACGGAATTTGGCTGAATTGTGTAGTTTGACGACTGAGAATCCTATTTCCAAGTTTAAAGACCTTTAACTAGATAAAGAAGTTTAGTTTTCGATAGGGAACAGGGAACTTCCCCATTTAAGGTTGCCAACAAAAGTTGAGAGGGACCTCATCCGATTGGAGACAGTTAAAGATGCTTACTTTTCGTTATAGTCTACATAAGATGGAACAGGTGGTTTGTTTGCGTTTAAGGTGGCGCACAAATATGGAGAAGGACCTCAAAGAAATTGCTGCGCTTAACTGGAAATGGCTGAAGATGCTGACTTTTTGACATGTTCTACACAAGATGGAATACCCTGGTATGTCATTGTTTAAAATGGCGCACAGAATGGAGAAGAACCTCAACCAACTGGAGACAGCTAAAGATGCTCACTTTTCGATATAGTCTACATAAGATGGAACAGAGGATGTTCGCTTTTAAGGTAGCTCACAAAAGTAGAGACCTCAAAGAATTTCTGTGCGCAGCTGGAAACGGCTAAAGATGCTCACTTTTTGACATATCCTACATAGGATGGAACAGGTTTACGTTCACGTTTAAGGTTGTGCATAAAGGTGGAGACAGACCTCAACCGACTGGAGGCAGCTAAAGAAATTTACTTTTCGATAAGATATAACAGAAGTCTACGTTTTGAGTGGTGCACAAAGGTGGAGAGGGACTTCAAATAACTGGCTGTCCGCAACTAGAGACAGCTGGAGATTGCTTACTGTTCGTTACATTCCACATAAGATGAAACAGAGGACGTCCAAGTTTAAGGTGGCGTATAAAAATGGAAAGGGACTTCAAATTGCTTGCTGTGTGCAACTGGTGACAGCCGAAGATGATTATTTTTTTTATATGTCACATAAGAAAGAACAGAAGACGGCCGCCTTTAAAGTGGTGCACATTTGAAAAGGGACCACAAAAAACTTACTGTGCTCGACTGGATATAGCTGAACATGCATACTTTTCGATACATTCCACATAAGATACCAAGAGGGCTCCACGTTTAAGATGGCTTGCTGTGCACAACTGAAGACAGCTGCAGATGCTTACTTTTAGATATAGTCTACATAAGATAAAACAGGGGGCATCCAAATTTAAGGTGGCGCACAAAGGTGGAGAGGGACCTCAAATAACTGGCTGTGCGCAACAGGAGTCGGCTGAAGATGCTTACTTATCGATACACAAGATGGAGCGGGGGACGTCCACGTTTAAGGTACCGCCCAAAATTGCAGAGAGACCTCAAGTAACTTACCGTGCGCAACTGGAAATAGTTGAAATGCCCGATTTTTTGAATAAATTCTGCATAAGATGGAAACCACATTGAATGCAGCACACGAAAAGTGGAGAGAGACCTGAATGGACTTGGTGTCAGCTAGCGAAAGATCTGAAGAGGCTTGATGACTGAGGACATTCAAATTGTTTACAAGTGGAAAGTGACCTCATCCAACTTGAAATGCGCAACTAAAGACCGTCAGGGAAAAATGCAAACTTTTACCCCAGCAATAAGCTAAAATTAAAGACCATAGCCATCTCACAAAATATTGATAGTAAACTGATAACACGGTAACAGAGCGTTTCGTTCCTTCTCCACAAAGTTGCTAAATTTTGGTTTCCTCACAGAAAGGTCAAGAGAATATCGTTAGGCTAGCTCTTAATAAATTTATTTCCCTCGTCACCTCACACAAGATTTGTAACAAAGGCAGCAAGGCAACAAAGTGTTCCTTCCTATTGTCAACATTTTCCATTTTTGACAGATCAATGCAAAATTCTAGGAGAAAATAAGGCTTAAATTCATTGAGCCCGTTTTATTTCTGCACAATGAACGTTACCAGTTTTGTATGATTTGCACGAAAGTTACGAAACAACGACCTTGTCAAGAGGAAATTCACGAAACTCCCATTTGAGAGATCAGTGGGATATTCCCTATTTATTTCAACGAATCCTAGATTAGTATAGAAGTAGAAGAAAAGGTTTTAATTGCACGATTTATCCTTCTACTAATTCTGTACGCTTCGTTGCAAACTTATGAAACAACGAGCTTTTCGATAGGAAATCCATGAATCTCAGCTCTCCACTTTGAGGCTATATAAGTGATCAGTGGGATATTCTGTGTTTATTTTAACGAATTTCAGACTAGTAACTGCAGAGTGTGAGCGCTTACTTACATTCAACCACTTTAACATAACCTAAGTGCAAGGGCAGAAGAAAAGGTTTAATTTCATCGAGATTGCGTTTTCTTTCTACACAATGGACCTCTGGGCGGATGACAGTCTCTAATGCTTATGTTTTCTTGGGTAGAGGGAGAGAACGAATTGTCAGAATGCTTGGCAAAGTAATACAAATCTGAAGCACACTTCTGTAGTTCAAATAAATTGAACCTAAGCTGGAGGAAAGCAGCAAGGTACCGTTCAGCGTGGGAGACACGAGGATATTCCCTTCGTATCGGCTGAGTGCTGTGGATTTCTCTTCTGTCGTTCAAGTAAATTGAATCTAAGCTGCAGCAAGGCAACAAGGCAACAAAGTGCTCCCTTTCTTTTTCACAAAGTTTTCGATATTTTGACAACAAAGCGTTCCCTTCCTTCAGTACAAAGTTGTCAACATATTGGCAACAAAGAGCTCCCTTCCTTCTTCACAATGTTGTCAAGATTTTGGTAACAAAGTGTTCCCTTCGTTCTACACAAACTTGTCAAGGTTCTGGCAACAAAGCGTTCCCTTCCTTTTGTACAAAGTTGTTAACATTTTTGCAGCAAAGAATTCTCCACAAAGTTGTCGAAATTTGGCAACAAAGTGCTCCCTTCCTTCTTCACAATGTTCCCAAGAGTTTGGTAACAAAGTATTTCCTTCGTTCTACACAAACTTATTAAAGTTTTGGTAACAAAGCGTTGCCTTCCTTTTGTACAAAGTTGTCAATATTTTAGCAGCAAAGCCTTCTCCACAAAGTTGTCGACATTTTGGCAATAAAGTGTTCTCTTCCTTCTCCACAAAGTTGCCAAGATTTTGGATATCTTTAAGTCTTCATCCAATAAAACTGTCCCTCATTTTTCAGCTCTCTCTAGCAGAATGACGTTTACCTATGAAAATCCACTTGGTCTGATAAACTAGCAATCTTCAGAATAATTCCCGGAAGGAACCACTGTCCGGAGCACTTCGTCCTATCTTAGGAAAATTTGGTTAACGGAGAAAGCCAGGTAGAATCCTCGACATTCTTAGGTCCACATGGAGCCATTTCATGGAAGCATCCATTGTCGGAAATCACACTTCGTTTTATTTTAGAAAAAATAGGTTAGCGGGGAACACGAGGTAAAACCCTCGGCACACTTAGGTCTACATGGGGCCATTGTGAAAGAGAGTAACTAACGTCATCATTAAATCGAAATACAAACAGAAAACAACAGTTATTCTTGGAGATTAAATTTGAAATGAATATTTTTTTTAGCAACACAAACCATCGCGGTTTTTTCTTCCGTGTCTTTTGTGTCTGAGAAACTGTTTGATGGGTTACGGTTAGAGTCAGTTCCCTGTAGAAAATATGTTGTAAAATACATAATTTTCCTAGACCAATTCGAAGCGAAGTCTCATGCTTAGTTGAACTGGATGAAATTACACATCTTAACACATTCCTTAGCGTAGTCTCAATATATCCTTGTCCTAAATACGTAAGACAATAGCATTCTCTTCGTCTATCAAAAGTCTCAGGCATGGCAGTTGTATGATAGTAACAATTTCAAAAAAAATTCTAACCTCAAACCTAAAATAATCCTCTGAACCAACTGTTGATTATCTACCCTCTGGTGGTCATTTCCAACAGGAAAGGTGTCCCTTGAACTAAGACAAGGCTTTTTCTGACAAACTGATCAGACAGAAAAAAACACTTTAAAAGAAAGATCAACGTATACATCTCCTTCTCTTCAGATCCTGGCTTATCTTTGCTCCCAATTTCTTCACACACACACGCACGCAGTCATTTATCAAGACCATCAATCCGTCTTAAGCCAAATTCACACTCGAAACATATTAAAACGAACTGTATTTAGAGTCAATCCATTTTAGGATGTCAAGTCAATTGATACAACGCGACTAGCCGAACCGAATGTCATCAGTGGCAAACTTCTTGTGCTACGTTCACTAACACTCACCGATTTACTACCACTATTACTATTGCTACTGTGAATACTATTTATAGAATTATTGTTTGCCGCTATAGAAGCTGGACACCATTCCGCAACGGATGCGTTTTTCTTTGAACTACTCTGATGGTGATTCTCCTCGTTCTGATAACTACTACTAACTATCAGGTCATTGTTGTTGTTATTCGCTGTTGGTGTGGTTGTTCCCGTCGCGGTGGATAGAAAGGAATTGATGGTAATTGGATTTGTGGTGTAATTTGAAAATATGAACACTGATGGCTGAAGGGGTTTCGTTGCTGAGCTAACAGCACCGTTTTGTGTGGGGGAGACGAGGATATTCCCTTCGTATCGGCTGAGTGCTGTGGATTTCTCTTCACCCTTCGATGAGGATCGATTGAGAAGGGAACTTCCTTTGAAGGGTGTCGTCGAGGTTGCCGCTGCCACAACGGTTGGGGAAACAGCAGAAATCTGTCGCACCAATCCATTCACTGGATCGCGGGGAATCGGTGTAAGGGTTACCTCATGGTTAAGGCGTTGCGTAATCTTTTGCAGTTGAAGTTTCAGTGCATGGGATGATATCGCTGGCATTGTGTTCAATCTGTCGGCCGGCTGCTGATCCGTGTCATCGTCTGAGGAACACAAGTCAATTGTGTCTACAATGATCTCCGCCGATGGCGAAGAGATCTTCCAATTTGAACTTCTGGATGTGTCGCGGGTGAGTTTGATATTTAGTTTGTTTGAATGAATGGCTCGCTTTCGTTTCACGATTTCACTGTCGGTGATTTTACGCAGCCGCACAGAGATCGGACGACATCGCTTAATCAACAGCGAATTTAGGAACATAAAATTCTCTGTGCGCTGTCGTTGGGAGAATTGCCGTCGCGGGAATATGTACGTGTGAATTGTGTAGTCTTGTGGCTTTTTAAATGTACAATGCGACACGGGAGAGGTATATTTTTTATCAAGGAATTTCGGCTTAATTGTTCCCTTAGCTAGGATGGGCGCATAACAGAAGCGTTCCATTCGATCCAGTCGCTCCATGAGGTAGTCTTGTGTCATTAGGGTTTTTGAGGTTTTTATAAGAAGCTGTCCGGCTGGCGATGACAATGGTATTGTTGGACATCGCGACAGTGAATGTACGGCACGATTTCGTCGCGGTAAGCGTTTTAGTTTTTCAAGTGGGCCAGCAGAAGCGGCCGCATCTTTAGCTTCTTTGGTGTTATTTGATCCACTTGAACTGTCATTTGATGTTGTATTACTTTTGCTTCGGCATTGCAAATTAAAATTCAATAAGAAGCCTATTCGTAGTTCATTGTTCTCAGTCGTGTTTGATGACAAATTTAACTGATTGTCTTCAGTGGGTTCAGGTGAGTCACAAATAATGACATCATCGTCTAAATTGCAGGTTTTTTCATGTTCCTATTGAAAAAAAGAAAGAAATTATACAATTAGGTGGGGGGGAAAATGTAATTTTAGACAAAAATATAGGGAATTTATAAGCAAAGAGAGTGTGAAGATGGTTTATAGAAGGTGAGACCAGGTGCATCCACATTTTTGAAATCATTTAGCTCGACGCAAACTCCCACGGAGCATGGAGCACCACGCGTCAAAAAAGTCAAACTGAGACTATGAGCTGAGATCATTAAGGTCGCGTGTGTTTTGTAGCTCTATCCATCTCAATCTTGCGCCTTTCTAAAGAAGAATGTACAGTTCATCAAAATTTGCCAGACGAAATCTGACACGGCGACATCGCATCGATCTTAAATAAAAATAAACTGAATGGAAAAGAGCGAAGTCAAAAACACACTCGTGGTGATCGCAGACCGAGCTGATTGATCTTATTCACTTTTGCCCTAAGCGTCAACAACAATGACTATGCCCACAGCAACAATCTCTGTCTTCAATGAGCAAGCAAAAGAAGGCACATAAGTTCCTAGATCACGTTATAAAACAAAGGAACACCATAGCTCAACTCAACAACTACTAAAAACAAAGTGTGATTCCAAAAAGTAACAAATAAGTTCAACAATTCATCTGGAACTCGCTTGTGTATATAACGCACAATTCACTTACGATGACAAACGCGACGTGACCGTGATAAATTCGTTTATTTTCTTGATCACCCATTTTTGGATGTGTTTGTAAACAATAACAAGGCATCAACAGCGCCAATATCGACGCCCATTATTCGATTTGCCGATTACCACTTCTGAGTTGATGTCTCTCATCTGGTATCGATTTGGAGGTTAAATTTAATTTGATTCATTCTTTGTTTATTTCAAGCTCGACTTTGGTGAAAGACACATTCGTTCACATTATATTCGTTGAAATGTGTGTATATTTATTTTCTGTTGAACTAGAACGAATTGGAAGTGTTCCTCTTTTCTCAAAAATGGAAAACTGATCTTGTGGGACAGTTATGAGTCTACTCCGAAACCGTTTCAAACTTATATGCGTATATGTACTTATACGTATTACAGTCCTAGGTTGACTGAGGTCTAGCTTCTATAGCAACGACTCGCGTTGTGGGTACTATTGCTCTCTCACGACTGGAGAAGACCTACAGCTCTATGCCGACTCCAACGAAGGATGGGGTTGGCAGTGGCATTTTCTCTAATAAACTAAATATTAGTCTATCCTTTCACTTACGCAATCACTGCTACGTATTTCAGGCGGATATAATGGCAATGCGTGAAGTTCCCTTAAATGGAATGTAATATCCGCGCGTGATATTTGCATTTTCACAGCCAAGCAGCTATCGGGGCTCGGGAACTAGTCTCACAAAACTCTAAATTAGTAATAAACTGTCGCTCATCTTTAGACAAGATTGCCGAACAGTTTAATATTCGTCTATGTTGGGTATAAGGCCACAGAGACACTCCGCGCAACTCTAAAGCGGACTCTAAAGCAACTCTAAAGTTGCCAGAATGACAACCACTCTAATAACGAAACACAATAAGATAGGTATACCTTTTGCTACTTGCAAATTGTTGCTACGAGAGGACGCAACTCAAAAAATGTATAGTAGATTGGCGTAGGCACTACGTGACACACCTCCAGAATGATCTGACCCAAGCTAGACCCCAAACGATCTAAGGGTCTGATCTCCCTTCACAGTTCAAAATTTAGCACAATCGTCGGTGTCATCACTGGACACAGTCTCATAGGAAATCATACCAGAAGTCTTGGAATTCTGGCTTACGATTTCTGCAGAAGCTGCTTAGATGAGGAGGAAGCGAAGAGCGTTCCACGTCTTTTCTGCACCTGCCCGGCACCTGCACGCCAATTTTTGGGGGCCTACTTTGATGACAGCTTTTGTGAACTCAGTGATGTTTCATAATTGGATAATGAGACCCCATTCAATCCATGTGGCGGCACAATGGATCAATTCTGGTGTAAGTGCACTTCTCAGCCATTTTAACCTACCTACCTACCACGCCGACTCCAAACAGCGAATTTTAAGGTTTTTTTTGACAGTTGTACCTTTTGAGCATTGACAGTGATTCGAAGGAGATGACGATGTGAATTATGAATATCGTTGTCTGCGTAGGAGTCAATGCATTATTAGACGACATCTAAAATTTCGGCATGCCACTTTTTACGTGCAAGCTCAGCACAATGGATCCATTCAGGATCTAAGTGGGTCACGGCTGATTCAGCGATGACAGTCACTTTGATCTAACCTACGAGCAAGCTGTTGTTAGGTGATGCTACAACGCAAATGACCAAGAACAGATGGGCAAAAGCTACAAACAGGACACCTCTAGACTAATTTGGCCTAAGCTAGGTCCCAGACAATTTAAAAACTTGATCTCTCTTCACATCGTCAAAATTAGCATTAAGACAGCTGTCATCACGGGTCACTGTCCACTAGGTGAATATGCAAGGCTTGTATTTTCGTCCAACGACTTCTATAGAAGCCTGCCGGGACGTGAATGTATAACTTGTACTAGAGTCGCAGTTGATACTAAGAATTTGGAAAAATTATTTCTGCAGACTGTCAAACGGCAATAAGGGCACAAATATCGCTGTTAGGCAGAAAGTTTCACTTGAGGCAACGGACGATGACAGACGTGAATTCCGTCCCTCCGAACTAGACGAGGTCAAGATAGCGATGTCGAGACTG
Source organism: Myathropa florea (assembly GCA_930367185.1). NCBI lineage: Eukaryota > Metazoa > Arthropoda > Insecta > Diptera > Syrphidae > Myathropa > Myathropa florea. The sequence continues at coordinate 108,348,066 of OV884002.1, forward strand.
AAATCTAAAAAAGACTGCTATGGCACATAGTCTGCCTGCAGAAGTCTTTCAAGCAGCCGGAAATGATCTGGTTAGTTTATCTGTAAGATATGGATATGATGTCTGCACCAGTTCATCTGTAAGATATGGTCAGAGAAAAGACTGTCCGATGAGTGGAATCTCAGTATCATTTGCCCGATCCACAAGAAAGGAGACCCATTTGACTGGGCCAACTATCCCCTTAACATCGTATACAAGATCATTTCCGCCGTTCTGTGTGAACCCCTAAAAACTTTCGTCACCGATCTGATATATCCTTATTAGTGTAGTTTCATCCCAAGGAACTATTGACCAAATATTCACACTACGGCAGATCCTGGAAAAGACCCAAAAAATGCAAATCCACACACACCACCTATTCGTCGATTTCAAGGCAGAGCGGAGGGAGACGAGCTATACAGCGCCATGTCAAGTTTTGACATCCCTTCCTAACTCATCAAACTGAGCAGAATGAAGATAGAGAATTCTCGCTGCTCCACCAAGGTCGGTAGAGAACTCACCGAGATCTTCAATGTCAAAAAACGTTTTAGACAAGACTACGCGCTGTCATTTGACTTTTTCAACATTGTTCTTGAGAAGATCGTGCAAAACTCACTGGGCAACATTAGAGGCACGATCCATACAAATGCTAGTATACACGGATGACATTGATCGATCTCAGCGAGTCGTCAATGAGGCGTTTGCTGGCATTAGACGGAAGCGGGCAGAATGGATCTGGCCACTTCACCATAACCTAACCTAAAGATCGATGCACCCACTACGTCACGGCAGCTACAAACTTTTAAAAGACTTAATAAACATCGGATATCTTACAGACAGGGTCCAAAAAATGTTCAACAAAGCAAAAAAGCTCAAATTTATCAGAACGGAAACAGATGATTTGTGTGCACTAGTAGATTTGTATGCAGAAACGTCAAACAAAAATGGGAGCATGTTCATTCATATGTTTACATGCGTGCCGGCTTCTATCAGTTTTTGAGATAAGAACTACATTACAGCTGTAGTTTGCGGCGCCTAAGAATAAATGTGTAAATAGACCTACTTTTGAGTCTGGAGACGACATAAACAAAACAATGTCATTTCATAGATAGGCCAAGCGGAAGCATCTGTGGAAGAATGTTTTTCAAGAATGGGTACAGTGTTGCTTTTGGATAGCAATAATTTTTGAAGAAACAGTACTTAGCACACGCGGAGCAGGTTGACGTGACTGCGAGCCGACGAATGAAAAACCCATCGACCTTTTCGAGATAAAAACTCTCCGTGCGATCTTCGGCTTCTGCATCCGTCAGACTTTTCGGCGTTTCGTTTTCATTGATGTCCAAGACGTGCCAACGAACTGGTTGAAGTGGTAAGAGAGACTATTGGTGAGAATCTACATGCGTCATGTCGTCAGAGCGGTAAGCATTTTGGCGTCCCTAGAAACACCTTGTCGTGCATTTTGAAGGATGGTTTACATTTGTTTTCGCACAAAGTGCAGTTGGCTCAAAGAATATATTTTTGAGCCTTCTGGTTCGAGAAAGAGAGGGAGATCAAACCTCCGGTAGAAAAACCAAGTGATCGCGAATGGAAGACAACTTGGTCTTAATGACTAAAACAGCGTGCCCCGGACAGCGACAGTTCCTGAGGCTCAGACCCTCCAGGGGTCGAAGTGAAAAATAAGTAACTAGGGCAACGACCGTGCTAGAGACAGATCCATCCCGAATCGTAGCGTTATACAAAGAAATTTAAAGAAACTTCTTCTTCAGCTGGCGCTAGAGTCTGGGTTGAACCTGGGCCTCAACCAATAAGCCTCTCTATCGAGCATCCAGGTCCTGTGCTAACTGTTTCCAGCGATGCACATTCAGCTTATTAAAGTCCTTTTTTAAAACGCTTCCACATTCAACTTTCAACCGCCACAGGCGTTGTCCTTCAGGGTTGGAATCGGACACTTTTCGAGCTGAAGCGTTGGTTTCCATTCGTTCTATATGACCTATCCATCTGAGACGGGAGACTTGGACTCATTTGACTAGATCGATGTCGCGGCACAACCCGCAAAGTTCTTCGTTCTGTCTCCCCCTCCAAACACCATGAATGCATACGGGACCGACGATAATTCGAAGGACCTTCCTCTGGAAGCGACCAAAAATCTCCTCTTCCGCTTTGGTTAGTATCCATGCTTCTGCGCCACACAACAGGACTGGGAATATCAAGGTCACATATAGAGACACCTTGGTCCTTCGAGAGTGGGCTTCTTCTTCAATTGCCTTCTAAGCACAAAGACATGGCGATTGGTAGTATCATCGCTACAGAGCCTGGGTAGACATAGTCTATCACTACTTCAAAGTTGTAACTGGCTATAGTGACGTTGTGTCCAAGACGTCGGTGTTATTGGCATATACTTTGCCTTAACCTCATTCACCGCAAGACGTATCTAAGCCGCTTCCTTCTCGATGCTCAAAAAATTCCCACTGACAGCCTGCAGTGTCCTTCCGATCTTGTCAATGCGGTCAGCATATTCGAGCAATTGTACAAATTTGTAGAAGATACGCACGATATCTTCGAGAATAATTAAAAAAAAGAGCCGCATAAGAAAAAGAAAACCCTTTTTTGACACCAAAGGTCTCGATGAAGTCTTTACCGACCTTGACGAAGCAGGTAGCTTCTGACGTAGCGGAATCGGAGGTGCTAATTGTTGGTGGACCAACTCTAATCGGTGTATGGGCATAACACCTACATCGATTTGATGTTGGGAAGCTACTTAAATTTGCACTTCTCAATTCTGCTCTACCATCTGATGCAACGTCGGAGTTGGCTCTCTTGCTGTCTGTCTTTTTTGTTGTTGTAATGGGAAATTTTAGGGTTGACGTGAGCAACGTTCGTGGCCTAAGAGCGAATCTCTTCGCTGTGTACGTCCACCTGTCTAGATATAAACCAGCTGTCTTGGCACTGAGTGAAACACAGGTAGGTGAGAATACCGATTTATCGGATTTGAACCTGCCTGGATATAACTTAGTGCCTCTTTTCTTCTCTCACCGCGGTCTCGCCCTATATATACGTAGTGATGTAGCTTACCAACTTCAACCACAATACGGCCTCTGTTCCAATCCGGAATTTAATTTTCTGTGGTTAAAAATCCATGTCCGTAAGCATTTGATCCACTACTGTTTCATTTATAGAAGTCCAAACCTGGATAGCAATTCAACTTTTAATGAGTTTGATATGCTATCTGATTCCATAACAAGAATTGTATCCCTGTATCCTCACACCGAAATTGCCATTGCGGGCGATTTCAATGTACACAATTCTACTTGGCTTCGACATTCTGGCCAGACAACACCCGAAGGACGGTATGTTGAGATCTTCGCTGAGGTAAATAATCTGACCCAGCTTGTGAATGAGCCTACACGAATACCTGACATTGCAGATCATTCCGCCAACACCCTGGACCTGTTTCTCACCTCTCACCCTGATAAATATTCTACTGACATATTGTCGCCTCTAGGCTCGTCCGACCACTGTGTCGTATCAGCTAATTTCTCGTATTCACTCCACACAGTTAGAGAACAAATTCCTAAAAGAACCGTATGGCTATACGAGAAAGCCAATTGGAGCGGCCTTAACGACTTCTTTAGGAATTTTAACTGGTCTCTATGTTTCCTCGATAGTGACGTGGATGCCGCTGCTGATACGATCACGAACATCATTCTGCTGGGTATGAGATCCTTCATTCCCCATAGAGTGAAGAGTATCAAACCCAAAGCAAATGCGTGGTATGACTTGAGTTGCAAAGAGGCTATTAGGTTGAGGGAGTTGAGTTTCCGGACTTACAAAGCAAACCCTACTGAGGAAAACCGGAAAAAGTTTAAGCGGGCCAGAAATGACTGCAATGCACTAATAAGACGTGTGAAATTCGCATATGACCAAAAGTTGAGGCAAAAAGTGCTACAATGTCCCAAGGGTAGCAAAAACTTTTGGTCATTTGTTAAAAATATAAGGAATTCAGCCTCATCTTCAATTCCCACGCTCATTTGCAATGACATTCCAGCTGTCAGCTCTTTAGACAAGGCCAATCTGCTTGCTGCGCATTTCGCGGCCAGCTCAACGCTGCCAGATTCGACCTTGTCTCCGCCTGTACTTGAGAGCGTCAATTGTACCATGGGACATGATCACGAACATCATTCTGCTGGGTATGAGATCCTTCATTCCCCATAGAGTGAAGAGTATCAAACCCAAAGCAAATGCGTGGTATGACTTGAGTTGCAAAGAGGCTATTAGGTTGAGGGAGTTGAGTTTCCGGACTTACAAAGCAAACCCTACTGAGGAAAACCGGAAAAAGTTTAAGCGGGCCAGAAATGACTGCAATGCACTAATAAGACGTGTGAAATTCGCATATGACCAAAAGTTGAGGCAAAAAGTGCTACAATGTCCCAAGGGTAGCAAAAACTTTTGGTCATTTGTTAAAAATATAAGGAATTCAGCCTCATCTTCAATTCCCACGCTCATTTGCAATGACATTCCAGCTGTCAGCTCTTTAGACAAGGCCAATCTGCTTGCTGCGCATTTCGCGGCCAGCTCAACGCTGCCAGATTCGACCTTGTCTCCGCCTGTACTTGAGAGCGTCAATTGTACCATGGGACAAATCCATTTCCGCACTCGTACAGTTGCTAGAGTACTTAAAGATCTCAACGTGCATAAATCCGCTGGCCCGGATGGTATACCCCCCATACTTCTGAAGAGGTGTTCTTCTACGCTGGCAAAACCTCTGCGTAAGCTTTTTCATCTGTCCTACTCTTCTGGTCTCTTTCCGAGTGGATGGAAAACAGCATTTGTCCAGCCCGTCCCTAAAAAGGGCAAATCTTCGTCACCCTCCTCCTACCGACCCATAGCACTAACGTCCCTTCTTTCCAAGGTCATGGAAACGCTGATTAACCGTCAGCTTATGAAATATCTTGATTCGCGGAAGCTTCTTAATGACCGGCAGTACGGTTTCCGCAGCAACAGGTCCACTGGTGATTTGATGGCATATCTCACCGAAAAGTGGAACCAATCTTTGCACAATGCTGGAGAAAGCAAGATCGTTGCGCTTGATATTTCAAAGGCATTTGACAGAGTTTGGCATCAAGCTCTCTTGTCGAAAATGCGTGCTTATGGCATCGATGAGTCTCTTCTTCAATGGATTAGAAATTACCTTTCGAACCGTTCAATTCAAGTTGTTTTGGATGGGTTCAAGTCTGATATTCACCAAATTAATGCTGGTGTTCCCCAAGGCTCTGTTTTGTCTCCGACTCTCTTTCTCATTTTTATAAATGATCTCCTGTCTGCTACTTCTAATCCAATCCACTCCTTCGCTGATGACAGTACTCTCAGCTTTTCATATTCGTTCCAAGACTCACGACCCTATCCTTCGGCCGTAGAATTGGAGCGGCAGCGTATGTTAAGCACATTAAATTCCGACCTTGACAGCATATTTAATTGGGGTAAAAACAATAGAGTGGAATTTAATGCTTCCAAAACTCAATGCTGTCCACTGTCACTCAAGCGATCCCAAAACAATCAGCCATTATCCCTGAATGGCACTTGCATCGAAGAAACCGAAAAGCTTTCCATCCTCGGTATGTGTATCAACTCAACACTTAGTTGGAATGATCACATATTCGAGGTCGCCAAAAATGCTGCGAAATGTCTAGGTTTCCTTAAACGATGCAAGAAATACTTCACCCCCTCTGATTTGGCTTCAATTTATAAGGCCTTCATTCGCCCCAAGCTTGAGTATAACGCTCATATCTGGTCTGGTGCTCCTAAGACCTCCCTGCACCTACTTGATAGAATACAACAGCGAGCGATAAAACTTATAGGAGACAGTAATATCGCGAAGTCAATAGACTCGCTCGAACATCGCCGTAATGTCTCATCCTTGTCATTGTTTTATCGCTATTTTAACAAACGATGCTCAAGTGAGTTAGCCAATTGCATTCCTCCCCTCCATGAATTCACCCGCAATACTCGTCTCGCCAGGAATGCTCATCAGTTCACCCTCAAGCCTGTTTTCGGACGTACAGTTAAGTTTAGAGAGTCGTTTTTTAGCCGCACCACACGAATATGGAATGCTCTTCCCAGCCTAATATTTCCCACTCACTACAATCTACAGACATTTAAGACCAATGTGCATAGGTACCTCCTTTCCATTTCTCCCTCTATACCTTCGGCCCGTGCTGTGTCTTGATTCCGGACACTTAAGGGTATTCGTAACCCCTTTTGCGCGCGCAAATTATAAAAAAAAAAAAAAAAAAAAAAGCAACGGGTATACTCCATCGTCGATCTGCAAAGACGGACAAGTTTTGCACGGATACCAAAACTAGACAATGTATAGCTTGTCCCCATAAATACTTTCATACGCGGCCTTAAAATCGATAAACAGATCGTAGGTATCGACTTGGAACTCCTGGGTCTTTTCCAAGATCTGCCACCATGTGAATATCTTTCAACCCAAGACGCCAGAGAAGATTGTATATGCGATGTTTAGGAAACTGATCCTTCTGTAGTTAGCACAGTTCAGAGCGTCTTCTTCCTTCAGGACTGAAGAAACTGCATGATTCAAACCTGGATGAAATTAGCGAAAAATACTTAAGGTGGATGTTATTAGTAGACACTGCCTCTTGGACGATCATACCAGAAGATTTGGCATTATAGCAAACGCCTTATTCAGAACCTTTATAGACGAAGAGCAAATGGTGTGTAGAATACCCTACATTTCCTCTGTACCTGTTCGCCCCTTACGAAATTTAGACACCGCCAACTGTGGATCTCTTCCTTTCAAAGCATATACGAACCCCCAAACAGTTTCCAACAATTAGACAGCTAAGCCACGTGGCGGCGCAATGGACAAACTCTGGTCTAGGTGCACTTTTTTCCCAAAAGATTTTAAAGCTACCTTTGATTAAATGAAGCTTTTCATTTCCTTTTTAGTTGATCTCACACACACCGACAATGTCAGCTGATGCTACGAGTTATAGACTACAAAAGCAGAGCTTCACACGTCCCATTAATGAAATTTTCGAATGAAAAGTTCCCTTATCTTCTTTCCACTCGATTGCTTTTAAATTCCAAACGATTTTTTACAAATGAAAGCACACAACTTACCACAATAGCTTCTTCGGAGTACAACTCAGCATCACAGTTATCACAGAGATAAATATCAAAGGGCGCTGGTTCAACCATATGTTGTTGCTGCGAATTTATCTTTGATTTTTGCTGCAATAAACATTTCCGACTTCGTTGCGGTTGATCGTATGACTGTAAAACAATACCAGCGATAAGAAACGAGTTTTAATTTATTTTCTGGGTTTTTTTTTTTTTTGCTTTTTTTTCTGTCACAACAACAATAATCAACATACCATGTTCTCATTGCGAAATGTGACCAATAGCTTATTGCTACGTCTATCAAACAATGACGTTGTCGAATTATAGTTATTAATAAACCGAAGACTAGCATGTTCGTACGCAGCTAAATCATTACAGAATCTTAGTAGAAACACACTTTTATGGAACTGATAACAAATTATGACAATCTCCTTCATTTTTTGCAGCCAATTCTACACAGGGTTATGGGAAGAAACGAACGAAAAAAAGAACGAAAAATGTTCAGATAAGAATTTCTGTCTCAAACAAAAAGCTCTCCTTCCCATCGCTTACCCCAGTGAATTTTTTTGGTTTTGTAAATGGTATTGTGTAGGCGACATTCTCGGGCCACCATTCTGGCTCACTGTAATCAATTTTCCCTTGTAAATTGATATGACCAAGCGAACATTGTACCATAAATGGTATGAAGTTCTCTAATTGACTTTCCGTGATCTTATCCAGAGATGTGGGATACCCGTTGGCAAATAGGAGTGGTAAATTCGAGATCATGTTGTGCTGCTGTACCTCTTCGATTTCCTCCATTTTAATTTAGTCTGCGAAAGAAAAAATAAAAGTGTTCATAGAAACAAATGTTTTCTTGTGACTTTCTAAAAAAAATATCGATTGAAAATAAAGAGCAAGGCTAATGAAACTAAAAATAACATTCCATCGTTGACATTTGTAGTCAATATAGCGGGGCTCCCACCGGCTCACGACCGTCCGCGTTGTGCGTGCACCAACCATGCAAATGGCTTGCTGCCTTACCGTTTATTTCATGATTTTTTTTTCTTCTTTCCAATCTCGAGTGGTGTGTACATATGCATACAGGGGAGGGAGTTTGAAATTTTGTGTAAATCTTCACAAACGAATGCAAACCGCAGTGACCACAATCAATTGAGCTCGAGTTGATGTAAATATTTGTCAACATTTGTTAACCTCAAAGATTACAGTCTGGCTTTCGTTCCTTTGATGAAAACATTTGAAAATTTCAACGACAACAAGTAAACAGCAAACGAGTGTTACATTTCATAAGTGAAACCGAACAGCAAAAGCTCAGCCTGAAACTTTATCATCAAGCCATTGGTTATTTTCTATTTTGCTTTATTTTCCTTTTTTTCAGCCATCTAGTGTGAGACGATTGTCGCGAGGAGAAGAAGAAGAGAACACGATGTTTTGTGCTAGAACACCATTGTGCCTTAACGAGAGGACGAGGATTCTTGGGAGTCGTCGAGTCAGTTTGGATTTTCTGACGAATGTAAGAATATCTTTTGTTTTCTTTTTAATTTAAACTAAAAACACCAGACGTTTATTCTCCATTTTCCAGAAATCTGCAACCACAGGGATAAACTGGACTAGGGGACCTGTTACTTATGTGAACACTTTCTCGACAAATCTATCTGCACACGGAATTTCGGAATTTCCATTGTTCTGTAAACAGTTACGACATTATAGCCAAACTCCCAATGTGTCAGCCTGCCGAAAAATCGTACCAGGTAGGTACGTTGAACTGGCTGATAAGTGCACTTAGACCAGAATTGATCCATTGTGCCACCACATGGACTGAATGGGATCAGTCCAATTGTCCAATTGTGGGAAACCATTTGGAACTATTGAAGCGCAGCAGATTGCTAATCGGAACTTCACTAAATTCACAGATGCTGTCAAAGAAAGCCCCCAAAAATTGTCATCGAAGGGTCGTACAACGGCAAAGTAGATCCAGTTTATCATATGTGGTACCCCATTTCTTGCTCATATACTGGGCAGTTGCCGTTGATGGTTGCGGGGCCGATGTGAGGGATTTTGAATTTCTTTTCTTTTCTGCTTGTCAGTAGAGTAATCATATCGAAGCCGGGTTCCACCACCGCCACCAGACTTGCCAGCAGAGGAACACCACAAGGTGGAGTTCTGTCTCCCCTGCTATGGAACATCGTGATCAACGAACTACTTTTGTTGCTAGATAAGGCAGGGTGCAAGGTGATAGCCTATGCGGATGACATTGCTGTAGCAATCTCGGATAAATATCCAGCAGTGCTAAGGGATCTTATGCAAAATGCTCTGTCTAAACTATCGGCGTGGACCAAAGCTAACGGCCTGGGCATCAACGCCCTCAAAACGGAAATCGTCCTCTTCACACGGAAATCGAAAACTGTAATCGGCTGTCGCTCATCTTTAGACAAGATGGCCGATCAGTTTAATATTCGCCTGTGTTGGGTACCAGGCCATAGAGATATTCCGGTCACCTGCAAATCAGATGAGCTTGCCAAGTTCGCTACTTCACAGCCATTGCTACCTAAACACAGCCACTTGGGTAAACCTACACATGAAATTCTAGTGCATTTCTAAAGCATTTTCTCTAACGAACTAAATATTAGCATTTTCCTTCGCTTATCCTATCATTGCAGCGTTTTTCAGGCGAAAATAATTGCATTTCGTGTAGTTCTATCCTGGCTTAAATGGAATGTAATATCCGCGGGTGATATTTTCACGGAAAGCCCGGCAGCTATTAGGGCTCTGGAATTAGTATCACTAAACCCAAATTAGTAATAAACTGTCGCTCATCATTGGATAAGATAGCCGATCAGTTTAATATTCGCATGGGTTGGCCGCCGGGAAACGGTAAAGGGACGAACTTGCCAGGATCGAAAACCACCCTGCCTCTAATAACGAAACATAGTAATACTTAAAAAACGAATAATAGATAGGCGAGAGGCACTACGTGCCATACCCCCAGAATGATCTGTCTTAAGCTAGACCCCGAACGATCTAAGGAACTGATCTCCCTTGACAGATCAAAAATTAACATAATTGTCGGTGTTATAACAGGGTACTGCTTCATAGGAGATCATGCCAGAAGATTTGTCATTCTGACAAACGATTTTTCTCAAAGCTGTTTAGACAAACAAGAATTGAAGAGCGTTCCACATCTTCTCTGCACCCGCTCGGCCCTAGCGATCCTTCGATGCCAGATTTTCGGGGCCTACTTCTTTGACAGCATCTGTGAACTCAGTGAGGCTCCGGTTAGCCATCTACTACTACATTGATAGCTCAAAATGGATGCCCACAATTGGACAATTGCATTGACCCCATTCAATCTATTTGGCGGCACAATGGGTCAACTCTGGTTTAAGTGCACTTCTCAACCGCTTTAACCTACCTGCCTTGGATTAGAAAAATCAATGTAAACAAATAAATGTGAATATTATGAAATGTTAAATTATTGAGCATATGTACGTGCAGCCTTGTTGAATTACCAGATATACGTGAAACCTTGTTTGTTTGTTGTTTTTTTCAAACGAACCACCTCATTCGTAATGCAATTGAATACCAATGGAAATCGAAGTATTGATCATTCGATCGAACCTATTTTCAATTGAAACATAAATGAAATCGTACACATGGCACGAGCAAGTGCATAAACAGAGTTTAGGTATAGATATGTGTTTATATAGAGGTTGCGATGAGTCAAAACTGGAGCAGACATTTGGCATACATGTGTACGCTTTGTGCGAATGTGCCCAATCAACACTGCAGAATGTACTTCGCATTGCGATAACATTCCGATTTCTGCATATTTTACGCTCTCCTCATCAGCGAATCCTATGCATGTATGAAAGATGATAAATATTGCCAATTACTCTGATTACTTCCTGATTGATTTTAGTGCGCCTAATGGAATTCCCTTGAAGATGTTCATTAATCAGTTGAAAAATGTTCTCCTTATGAGAAAGATATAAACATTTGGGGGAGAAAATAGATCGCCTGAGTGGTTAGTGATCGATGCATTGTGAAAGACAGCGTTGATCACTATGAAAACATTTCACTTCCGTTAATCTGTGAAACTTCGCATTAACTGTAAATATTGATGTTTAATATGCGCATGGAAATTGCGACGTCAACAACTTGATACATTCGCACAGGGCTTTATTTACAAAAAGGAATATCAGTCACTAAGTTGACGTTCAGGTCCAGCGTATTGTGTGAGCGTCTAAAGCCGTTTTAATCGGCACGTACCAGTGCGACTTCTGGCCCGGCAAATCGACTTTAGACCAAATCTTCACACTAAGGCAAATCTTTCAGATCGATACGCACCACTTTTTTATCGATTTTAAAGCCGCATACGACGGCATTCATTGAAAAGAATTATACGACACGATGGACGAATTCGGGAAAAACAATCCAGTTGTGTCGCACCACGTACCACTAATCAATATTTATAGGAACTATACTCACTGCGACATAGCAATGTGAGACAGTCGAGCTGATATTATGGCACTAGATTCGACTCCTACATCATCAAATCCAAGCTCGTGTGGGAATGCCTACAGAAGCTTTAAGAGCTGAGTAGGAGGAAAAAAGAAAAACTTTGCTGAATACCTGGCTATACGGGGATAGAAGGCATTGAAATGGCGGGCTCCCTATCAAGGAAAGGAGCAGGCACCGTAGGAGATCATGTCCTCAAAGAATGTGTTATAGGAGATCATGTCCTCAAAGAAGAATTCAGGGAACTGGAAAGAAGAAACCGGACAGAAACATGGAACAAAGCTTATGGCTTGAAGAAAGCCAGGAAACTCTTAGGTCAGTATAACTGAAAGAGGTTTGAGGCATGTATCCGAATGAGCAGGAGCAACTTACGTATCCTAACAATCTTCCTTGACGGCTGGATAGCGCATTTGGTTAAGTGCCTGCCCCAAGTTCGAGAGGTCCCTGGTTCGAATCCCAGTGAAATCGAATCTGATCCAGTCACCATTTGCCGTTGGGATCAAATTAACGGCACTGGAGTAGGTTACTACCTGGCAGCACAATGGACCAGTTCTGAGTATGAGTGCTCCAGTAGTGTTTCACAAAATCCTCCGAGAAAAAAAAGCAAGCTTCCTAACAGAGCGCTGCAAACTCAAGGAGCATCTAAGGAAAATAGGGTTATCAGAAGTGGGTCTCCGCAGATTCTGTAGAGAATCTAATGAAATTCCAGAACACGTACTGAGATTCTGTGAGGCACTAGACCACAAAAGACAAAGATATCTGGGCAAGTACCTGCTATAAGAGGAAGAAATGCAATCACTATAACCAGCTCTCATTCTGATTTCTAAGGGAAACTGGCTTAGACAGAATACTCTCGCCCATTTTCTGCATTTCGAAATCAAATTTCCATTTCACCCGAAGTGAAAATCCATTTCGATCAATTTCGAATTTTTTGAATTCACTTTTGGTTTTTGTTTTGGCTTAGTATTCGTTGTTTCGACAGGTAATTGGTTGTTGTTTTGAATACTTTTTCGTGTTTCGAAGTAAAATGGAAATTCAAGAAATAAAATGAAAAGAAAAATCCTCAGGGAAAAGCAGGTATTCGGAATCTTCTGGTGTATTTAAGAGTTTTCGTTTTGTATGGGCATCCATGGATGTTCCTATGGATCGTTTGAATCATCATTTTAATTTCTAAACAAGGGTTTAGTATACAAAAGGAACATTCCTGTACATCTTGAGAGATATAGAACCACCAGCTGCAGTTTTTATATTTTTTCAGGAAAGCAATTTTATTCAATATGTTCATATAAGAGTGGCAGAATGAAGGGTTCTTTACAAATCACGATTTGCCTCCATAAACTTCACAAAAATACAACCCCACCTTAAATTTTTGTGTTTTCCCCTAAAATGAAAAATAAAAGCAGTAAAAAGAAAATGAAAAATCTGAATAGTTTACGTATTTTATCCAGTTATCCATGGAAATTGAGAGCACAGCTTAGTGGTGAATTCAATTCGAGTAAAAACACGAGTAAATTGAAACATGAAACACCTATTTTCATGTTCGGATACTCAATCCACTTTCGAAATTTTCAAATCACAAATAAAATAGTGAAGCACCGAATTTCATTGTTCATGTCTGAATTCGAGTGAAATGAATGCTGGAACATGGGTGTCTAGAACAAATGTCTTTCACCTAAACGCAAAAGGAATCCAAAACCTTCAATACAAATCCGAAAAGCACTGTATGTGAGGGGAACTCGAAAGTGAGTAAAGTTATCGAAGGGGGCACAATAGATCTAAAGGTCTTCGTGACGCCTTTCAACAGAAAAGTAAAAAAAATGTTCACAAATTTGCCACATCTCAGAAAAATTTAGTGAAAATTAAAGGTTGATGCCTAAGTCCCCTATTGTATAACCAAGCCATTAATTAAATTAATAAAACGCAACAAAACTTCAATTAGGGTTTATATACAATTAAACACGACGAAGGACTACTCTTGCCAATCAATCAATTTAAAATTTCTGTACAAGCGAAGAAAGAGACGCATAAGAGAAGTGATAATAATGCACAAATCGACAAGACACAAGTCTTTGCTGAATAGAAACGAAGAAATCTACTAATTGTCACAATCGTTGTCAATTGCCTACATATGGTATTTTAACCTTTTGGAGTGTGTTTTTAAACGATTATACAAAGGAATATTGAGCTTTATTCAACCGTCAAACACTTGAGTTACTTGAAAAAAAAAACGTCTAAAAAGTAAAAATTTTAATTAATTTCTTTAGCTCAGAAAAGATCATCTATGATGTTGATTTTAACAAACAAATCATTTTTGTGATGTGTCGTCGATTTGGTTAGGTTAGGTTAGGTACTTGAGGCTGACTGTTTTATTGTAATAACACGCGAATTGGAATATCGCCTTCCCAATAAATCATTCTGTACATCCTATGAAGCTAACCAAGTAGCGATCTTGCATATCATCACGAGATTACTTTATGTGCAAAGAAAGTGAGTTACAGCTTCTCCTCCTGCTCGACTCTGCAATTTCCAAAGAATCAAAGAATGGGAAACCCATCCACTTGACATGGTTGACAATCGCAGAATGTTCGGTTATAACGCCGAATCGAATGTTCGGTTATTAACCGGGTCCTAAGTTCATTCTTTTACATGGGCCAGATTGATTTTTAAATAAGGCATATGGTGACTTCGGATCATCTGCGATAAGTGGAGCAAAGTGAGATTTTAAAACTCTTCGCTATCTCATCAAGAGACAAGCCGCAGTTACGGGTTTGAATATGAGTTACAGAGTTTCTTTCACCGGCAGTGAGTTTCTTTAACTGCGTGAAAGATATTACAACGTTTAGAAAGGCGTAGTGATATGCTTCGTCGATTTAATTTAATCTTTAAAATTACAATAGTTCCACATGTCTGAAGTTCAATCATATGTATAACCAAGATTTTCGTCCTTATAACCTTGTCGGGGCCTGGGTCATAACCAAACGTAATTTAGTTTTTGGCCGCCGTGGCGCAGTTGATGTTACAGTTCGAGTTGAACTTAGGAACTAACTTTTCAGCAACGATTTGTCAACGCACATACCCACAACGCCACGGCGTCCACATCGTGCACGTTACAGAAGCTTTTAATGAGACCAAAACAGGTTTTTGGCGTTGCTAAAAAAAAATAAAGCAGTTGCGTTACTTACTGCCTCGATTCGAACACCCACCGTCCCTGATTCCATTCCCGACTGAAAACCATTTCACAAACATCGTCGTTGGAACCACTGATAATACAAAAAGGGCAGACGTTATAAACTGCATCTTCGGATCAAAACTAAAAACCTGGCTGAGGTACACAATGCAATTCTGAATGAAATAAAGTAATCTGAGGTATTTATCCTGTTTGCGTTGATATAAAAAAAGTATAATAATAATGGCGGCGCTACAGTCCGAGGTGGACCTGGGCCTAGTTTCTCAGCAATCACTCGTGTTGTGCGTGCTATTGTCTCGAACGAGTGGAGGGGATCTACAGTTTAATGCCGACTCCGAGCGGCGATTTTGAGAAGCTTTTTTTCTATACAGTTATACTCTTTGAGCATTGTCAGTGACTCGAAAGAGGTGGAGCCGTGTAAAAATGTTAGATGTTTTTTTTAGAGATTCAAACCCGAGCGTAGTAGTCGACGCAACTACCCACTACGCCACAGCGCGTTGATGACATTTAAAAAAGCCACGAATGGTGTGGGCTTTATAGGGACATGAGTCTAGCCAGGCTTCTACGGATCTAATGCCTAAGATGGCACAGGCCTTGTATGGATGACTTCGCTCCGAGCCGGAGAATCTTCAACTCTAAAACAGTGGGACAACGCAACAAAAAAAACGTTCACTACTAAGGTGGCGCACAATAGGAGAGGGACCTCAAACGACTTAGCCCATAGCTATCAAACGATCGTGCTGGGTGGAGAGGTTTGTTGGTTGAGGAATCGGTCTACCCCGGACTGTAGCACCATAAGAGGTATTATGCAAGATTCTTGACACAACTGGACAAAGATGTTGTTGGTATATAATTGGAAGCCTAGCTTTTCATTCTAGAAAAAGATTCTCAATCTTGCCGTTCGGAGTCAACATTAAACTTCCAATCGTGAAGAAACAATAGCACGCACAACACCGGTGGTTGCTGAGAAGTTAGGCCCAGGCCTACACAACGGTGCGGTATATTACAGTCGCTTAACTGCATTATTATAATTTCACTAGAGCGCAATAGAATCTTAAGTCATACATTCGCACTGAATTATATCATTTTTTAAAAGGAATTTAAGAAATATAACTTTTGGCGCAAACAAAATATAACCTAACATTCTCCAAATAACGTGGTGACTGCCCTGGTCTGATAGGTAACTGCGTCGCATGTCACTCAAAAGGTTCATATATCTATTTCTGAGCCAACGTTTCCTCCAGGTCTAAGGGTTGTGAATGAGGTTAGCTTCCTCACCACGAAAAAAAAACTCGGTTTCAGAGACAACAACATGCCTCCGACATGCCTGGATAACTTCGCTCCCATAGATTCTTCGACTCTGAACCAGTGGGACAACGTAACCGAGAACATTCACGTCTAAGGTGACGCACCCAATTGGAGATGTGCTTCAACCAACTTGGTGTGAGTAATTGGCGACAGCTAGTAAAGGATTGCGTTAGCTGGAGAGGTTTGTTGGTTGAGACGTAGGTCCCCCCCGGACTGTAACGCCACAAGAAGAGCCAACGTTTACTCTTACCGCTCCACAGCTGACGGGTCGCTGACAATGCTCTGAGAGACCAACTGTCTTCTAAATCTTATCAAAATTCGACGTACATAATCGGCATAAAAAAGCTCGTCAGGGCTGAATAGCACACACAATGTGAGACGTAGATATCTACAAAAGCTATGCAATGATTAAGCATGAGCTGCAATGACCGCAATGATTAGATTATTGACATTATCGACTAATTAGCGTCAGCATGGCTTCAGTTTCAGATTTTGACGAATCTTGTTTCATATCACCTTCTTCCAATTCCCCATGTTAACAATTTAATCCTCTATAAGATCTTAGCGCCTCCACAAAAGTGTAATGGCTGTCTCTCTCCCTCTTCAATGGCTCTCTCTGAAAGTACTAAAAATAGTCTCACATGGTAATACCCACGACACTGCTCATTTGAAAGGACTTTCAGTGAATTGCTTCGACGGCAATTAGGAAACTAAGAGGATTCGCATGGATTTTCATCGACATTCAAACTAGAAAAAAAAATTAGAATAAATAAAAACGCAAAAATAAATTATGTCTAATTTAAAATCATTGGATTGCGTCATTTGTGTTCTCCTAATGGAAACGTGGCTTTAGAATTCAGAAAAAAATTAAAAGCGACTCATTGAGTTGGAATGCCATGAAATTTGAAATAGCCACCAGGAAATTAATTTATACAGATTTTCAGAAATATTATTCACTGTTGTGTAGGATTTGGCATGGAAAGTACTTTAAAAACGTTTACGACGATCATTTGGGCCAAAGAATAAGCAAAACTTTTGCTTTAACAAGATTGATCTTGAGAGAATTTATTAAGGATTTTTCTGAAAGTCCTTAGAGAATTAAAAATTCTAGCTAAAAAGGATATAGTTGGGTTTTGATAAAAAAAAAAAACTACGCCCTCTAATACACGAACTCAATACCTTACTCAAAGCAAACAAAAGAGGCTTACATAAGACTTGCCTACGTTGTAACAAAATGAATAAGGATTGCCAAAGCAAAAAAAAGGTACTCAATGGAAACAGCTGTGAGGTCAAAAGTGATAACCTTCGAACTCGAAAATCGAAATTCTTCCCGCTTAAAAAAAAAATACTGGCGCATGCCTGTTGACAAGAATAGGCCATATCACTGATCCCTGAGGTCACCCAGCTGCGCATAAAATGTATTTTATTTTCATACAAAATTGATTTCTTTTTTATTCAACCAGTCGTCGATCAAATGGCGAGAGTGCGAGAGAGAGAAAGAGAAAAAGAGTGCAAAATGTAAGAGAATAAAGCCTACTCACTGAATACATACATCACGAATTTTATGCAAATGATCGATTCCATCTCTTTTCACCGAAGCTGGAAGTTTGCATAAAAGTCATCAAAAATGCTTGAGAAACTTACATTATCCAAAAAGCTGAAGTTCTGCACTCCTTAAGTCTGCTACGGCCGCATTTGTCGTGTCACAAAGAGCACAATCCCCTGCTAGAGAGATCCTTTGATCGACCCGTACGAGCGCCGTTTTATAGGTATGGGGTGTGCGCTGCACAAAGCGCTCTAAAATTTTGGGGGCAGATTTTTTGAAGTCTACACAAAAAAATTTATATACACAAATGCCTGCGGCGAGACGGTGGAGATGCAAGACTAATTGTTCCTTTTCTGCTTTAAGCCCTGTGTGTTGCCGTGTTGCTACCACTTTTGCGGGGAGGATTCGTTTTTTTTTGCTTTTTTTTGTTGGCCTATTGCAAACGCTTTATATTTTTTTTTCTTATTTCCTTCAGATGATATTAACAAACACTATCACGTAACAAAATGTTTTCGCACTGCTTTAATGTTAAAGTGGTATAGGCTTAGGTAGATGTAAACTATGCATTCGGGATCCTTGGAGGGAATTCGTTTGCCTGGCCGTAAGTAAGGAAAAAAAAGTAAATCCAAAAAATTCCTTCTGTTCAATTGATTTTCCCAATCACAAAATACACTGTGAGAGAGAGCCAGGCAGAAGAACATAAAAATCAAAAAATGGCGTCGACATTTCAGTGCTGAACAATGAGAACAGTTTTCAAACAAGTGTACCCATTTATGGTTAAGAAATATTTTTACCTATTTTCCTTTTTAAACAGTTATCCCAGTAGATTCATTGAAATTCCCTGAATTTTACAAAGTGAAATTTGTTTCGCAAAAGTGTCGATAGGTATGATTTTTCTTCTGATTGAGTTGATGGAATTTTGGAGTGAGAACAGTTCTGCTCACAGATGTTTTGCTTCAGGCAGCGTTCATAAATGCGACCTTTAGTACGTGGAACAGAATTCGATTTGAAAATTGTATAAATTAAACGGAAATTCTTTTCTAATCGATTATTTATTGGAAAAATTAAATGTACAGTTGTGTAAATTCCTTTAAAGATTGTCTTAAAATAAAATCGTTTTTCTTTTTAAACAAATGAGTTTGTGTCTATTATGTCCATTATGTCTATTTGTATCTATTATTGGACTCAATTGATTTGTCACGCTCAATTAAAAAATTCCCTATTTGAAATTTAATGTATGCTCATCCACCACGTGTGGATGTATATGTGGTTGATTTATTGATTTGCAATTTCAATTTAGAGCTTTGAAATTAAACCTTGACCACATTGAAATCCAACAAAAATAACCCCATGTCTCTATGAGCAATTTGTCTAGTGTTCTCTAAAAACTTCCCGTTGACACCGCAGGCATGAGCCTATCAAACGATACAGCTTGCAAAAAATAATATTTAATCATTTGGACATCTTACACATGGCTCTTTAACAGATCTGGATTATTCTAGATTTGTTAAAAAAATCTTGCTTGCAAGTTGCAACCATCAAAACACCAATAGTTCTAATTGAGTCGCTCTAAAACAAAATGGTGGGCACAAATAGTTTCGTAATGGCCGAATGCTTGAACAAATAAAATAAAAATTCTGGCTCTAAGAAAGGATATTCAAATTGGACGGTCCAATTTGGACCACAATGGCATTTGTTTTTTGCTGACTTGGTTATTTACTTACAAATGTTTCAATATCATGTTATATAAATCCTAGATCAAAAGAAGGTGGTACAATAGATCTTTATGGTCGCAGTACTAGTGTTACATACTCGTACATGACACACCCCGAGTTCTTCAATTCAATTCAAATTCAATATCATGTTGAAATATTTTGTTTTTTTATTGTCTGCTCGGTTTTAGTTTTGATTATACACGTCGTGGCGAAGTGGGTAAGTTCGTCGACGCCTACGCTCGAAGTCTGGGTTCGATTTCCAAAAGAAGCACCTTTGATATTTTCACGCCTGCACCTCTTTCGAGTCACTGACAATACTCAAAAAGTATGTCTGTCTAGAAGAAGCTTCTCAATCCCGCCGTTCGAGGTTGGCATTATACTAATCCCCTCCACTGGTGAGAGAACAATAACACACACAACACGAGTGCTTGCTGAGAAGCTATGCCCAAGTCCATCTCGGACTGTAGCGCACCCATTATTATTATTATTATTATACACCAACCAAGCAAACATTTTGTTTTGTGAAGACACCAAGAAAAGTTCTTTATTTCCTACACCCACGTCTCTTATGACAATTTGTAGTGTCGATATATGCGACATTTTGCTTTCTTTAGTCCAATTTGGCCACCACACGTCCTAAACTTAGGTTAGGTTAGGTTAGGGGTCTGCTAGTGAATTCACAAGCACACTTAGACTATGTTGGTCCATTGTGCTACCCACAGTCAGATTACTACCACTGATCGACCGCTTCAGTGATTGTGCCGTTTATTTGGTCCCTACGGACCAGATTTCAAAAACCCGATAAAAGCGTATCAACTTTGCTTTCACTGGGATTCGAACATGGGACCGCTCTAACATTGGGCAGTCACTTAACCAACTCAACCATCCAGTCGTCTTCCTAGACTTAGAAATAGACCTTTGTGCATACATCCCTACGGGTTTCAGGGCGATCTGTCTGAATGCCTTACTTTGGCATATTGTTCCTTTGAGTGGGTACTTTTAGCTGTACAGTGAGTGTCAAAAATGTTTATTATTTTTCTAGTCATTCTTGATAATGGTTGATGGATACTGGCTGTATACACATTTGTTGAGTCTCACTAGTATAGTCCAAGGGATCTATGGAAGATGGAATAGGCTAGGATGAGGGTCTTATTTCTTTAGGGGCTTAAGGAAGCTTAAATGTTTTTTGAGTGAATTAATTGGGGAGAGGGCGAGAATGGAGTTACAATGAGGCACAGTATATTTACGTGGTTAGCGCCGTGGTCGTGTAGGTTTGTGCGTCGACGCATACACACTAGACTTTCACAGTCTAGGTTAAATCCAAGTTCAGACAAACAATTTTTCGAAAAAAAAATTGTTCACGGCACCACCTCTTTCGAGTCACTGACAATGCTCAGAGTACAACTGTCCAGAAAAAGATTCTCAATCTCGTCGTTCGGAGTCGGCTTTAAAATGTAGGTCCCCTCCACTCGTGAGAGAACAATAGCACGCACAACACGAGTGGTTGCTGAGAAGCTAAGCCCAGGTCCACCTCGGACTGAAGCACCGCCATTATTATTATTAATAATAACTTTCAAAGTGGATTCTCGAATGAGGCATGCCTGTTTTAATCCATTTTCGTTCCGTTTGCGACATGTCCTCATTTTCTGGTGATCGTTGATCAAGTAACACCACACGCATGCTGCGTGGAATTTTATAACAGGAAATTTAATAACAGGGACGATTTAAATTTTACAATTTTAATGTTTTTTTTTCACTGCACACATACAGTATTACATGCAAATATTGTTGCTGAACCTCAAAAAAAATGTTTTATCCATCATTCATGAGTAATTAGAATTTGAAAGAGGGCATTACTTAGTTCGCGGTTGAACATTACTGGGTGAAAACATGATGCAAGTGAACCGATTCCCGTGTTCCACACGCAGAAAATCTTGCCTGGCCAGTCGGATTGCCCAGTCGTTTGTAAACAGCCACTAAGAGTAAACTGATGAGGATTCCTTGCGAGACGAGTATTGCGGATCAATTCTCGAAGGAATGGAATGTAATTGAACATTTGATAGACGGCGCAAACATGAGCGGAGGAAGACAGGGGTGTCGAAGAGAGAACATGTAATGTTAGTGTAACGTGTTATTGGAAAGGTTGAGAAGAGATTAGTTGGTTTGCCAAAATAGGTCTTTTTCCAACTGTTGGGAAAACCTTACGCCTGAAACAGACGTGCATTAACAAAGTGCTTTGATGCATGGCCGAGCAGTAAACACACGTGTCTTTTACATACAAAATCACTTAATGCAGTAAAATTAAATTAAAAGACAAATGTGTTTACTGCACGGCCACGCATCAAAGCAAGTTGTCTCTAATTATAATTTGATGCAAATCACATGTAGTAGATCAGCAAGATAGTACAACCTTGGAGCAAATTGCGAATTTGACGTTTCGTGTAAATGAGTGTTAACAATTTAAAGTCGACTGCGAAAACAAATACGGAAGAGAAATCAATTGATTGCAAAAGCAATGATAAAAATATGTAACGGCATAAAATAAATAATATAAACAAGGAGAGAAAAGGGATCAGTTCAGTGGTCGAAAAAGAAAGACGTGTAATATTATCCCCGGGAAGTACTTGTAATAGATTTCAATTCTTGATATTCAGATACAAAATAATTAAGTTTCGTGTATTCATGTTCTTTAAAGATACGTGGCCGCCGTGGCGTAGTGGGTAGGTGCGTCGACTCCTGCGCTCGATGTTGTCGGTTCGATTCCAGAAAAAACACCTAACTTTTTTTCACGGCTCCACCTCTTTCGAGTCACTGACAATGCTCAAAGAGTATAACTGTCTAGAAAAAGCTTCTTAATCTCGCCGTTCGGAGTCGGCATTAAACTGTAGGTCCCCTCCACTCGTGAAAGAACAGTAGCACGCACAGCACGAGTGGTAGGCTGAGAAGCTAGGCCCAGGTCCACACCGGACTGTAGCGCCGTCATTATTATTATTATTCCCCATGATACCGACCTTCTACTTTCCCAAGAATTGAGAAGCCGATGAACTCGCCAGACATGCAAGGTCTTAACTCAAAACGTTCACTCTATCTCATTAGAATGAACGGGTCATCTCTAATGACCCTCTTTGACGTCATCACAGGAAGCTGTGCCATTGGCACAAAAGCTTCAAGATTGGGACTTCCTCACGATGACTTCTGCAAAAGCTGCTTTCTCGGCACCTGTAGCGCTCCCTTATTCCGCAGGAAAAGATACCTTGAATCCTTCTCCTTCAACGATCTGCATGAGCTGGACAACGTCGGCATCAGTCAGCTGCAATGGGCCTATGTTGGCCTAACTGAGAATGCTATCCTGCAGTAGGCCACCTGTACCTAACCTAGGACTCTCATTCGTGTATGCTTTTAAAATGGGACGCCCATACAGCGACTTCTGCAGAAATTGCAGAGACGAGAAGGACGAAACTGTAACACGCGGCATATGCACAGCACATGCACCTTTTTACCCGCAGGAAGGCTCATCTGGGACCTTACTTTCTCGACGGCTGAAGTAAGCTGAACAGCATCAGCCAGCTTAAATGCACAAGCACTGAATGGTTTTATGAGGAGACACCGATCCGAGTGGTATCATTATGGACCTATGTTTGCCTGAGTGACACTGCAGTCCACTTGAACCTAACCCAAAGCTCCACGACTTTCCCGCCGATGCAACCGCTGCACAGAGTTAAGATATTCAAAAATCTGCTCAAAGTACTTCCTCTTTTTGTTACGTCTTTTTGAATCCTCGCCTCTTGAATCTGCTCCTTCCTATCCAAACAATTCTGACAACAAAAAAAACAAAACTATGTTTGTGATAATAAGCGGTTTATTAAAAATATATTTAAATAACAAAAATTCAACTGTACTTTTATGAAAAATACACACACAGGCGTCGATTTCGAATCGCGCATAGGAATACATGTAACGAATAGAATGTGGATGATGGAGGAAAAGAAAGCAAGAGACATCTTCAAGCTCCTCCCTAGTATTTGTACTTAAAGTTCATTCGCAACATATATTGAATATTGACCTGAGCGACATCATACACAATAAATTCATTATACAACAAAGAGCTTCCCCCTGAATTCTTCGGATCCTCTGTCTTGGGTTTACCCAAAGGTATCTCCACGCCATCGTCTCTGAAGTGCGACCCAGCCGGGTCCGGCATTGTGCGACCTTTGCCGAAAGTACTGTGCTTATCCTTTGGCAATTTCGTGACATAATTAGCTTGTTTGCACTCCATCATGTCGCCCAGAGCAACTTCCGAGAGTAGCATCAAGCCGGTCGGATTGTTCGGCGATGTGCAACAGTAATTTGCTGATTTCGAAACCATGTCGGCAAAGTATATACCCTTACCAAACATGTATCCAGTCGCTGGAGCTTCGGGTGGGGCAATTTTCAGACCATGCGACAAGATGCCAGCGAAGTTCGTAAGTCGCGAACCGTGCCACAGTAGACGGCGATTGTGTAGTTTCTTGAATGGCTTGAACCGACGAGCCTCTCCTTGCCGGACCACTTTGAAGACATCGACGATCTCGAGTTCGTACATTTTATGCGTGTCTGCGTGTGTGTTTTTGACGTACTTCTTCAACAATTCGAACTCATCGCTCTTCTTGTCCAGCGACTCAATTGTCGTCTTCAATTGGTCGTAGTGCTTGTCAATTGGATTGACACTCTTGTCCGCGTCCTCGCTCTTGATGAGGCTGTAAGCACATTCGATCTCCATTAGAGCATCCAACATGGAGGCTAGATCTTCGACTTGTTTTATGGTATCCAACAACGGGGGCATCTTTACACCAAAGTTATGGGGAATCAGTGTGTAGAAGCGATTTGTGGCGTCAATGAATTGAGCGTTCGAGCCAGCATTTTGAACCAAACCTTGGATTTCGGTGAGCACTTTGTAGGCCGATTGAAGTTGCTTTTCACTCAGTTTACCCAGCGGCATCTTCTCCATGTCCAGCTCAAACTCCAGCATGGTCTTTTTCATTGTGTTCACGTCAAAGATGAGTTTTATAAGATCCTGTACGGGTTGCTCCAATTTGGACGGAACACTATGCTCTGCATTGAGATCCACATCTTTGTCGTCTGTAAACTCGACATCAATTGGATACATTCTTCCTGGTATCTGCAAGTAAGACAAAATAATGCAAATGATTAAACTCATATTTCACTAAATAGTACCTGAAAAAAAACCAAAATGCCGATTTAAAGGCTGCATATGACAGCGTGCAGCGTGGGAGTCTAGGCTAAAACAAAAGTTCAGACAAAAAAAAAATTGGTCACGGCTACACTACCTACGACAATGCTCAAGGGAAAGCTTCTCAATCCCACCGTTCGGAGTCGGTCCCCTTAACTCGTGAGAGAACAAAAGCACGCGCAACACGAGTGGTTGCTGAGAAGCTAGTCTTAGGTCCACCTCGGACTGTAGCGCCGCCATTATTATTATTATATGACAGCGTGCATAGAGGTGAGCTATACAGGGACATGTCTACTTTTGACATTACTGCCAGCTTGAAAGCCAAGGGAATAGCAGAGCCCTCTCCAACCTGACCAACCTGACATCCCAGTACTTCTTTATGGCACAGAGGCATGGACAATAACGAAAGTGAATGAAGAAGCTCTAGGTCTTTTCAAGGGAAAAGTTCTGAGTGCGATATTTGGTCCTGTTTGCGTCAATGGCGACTGGAAGAGAAGTCTCAATCACAAACTGTACAGCGACATGTGTCTTGCTGGGCATTTTAGAATCCGACGTTGATAAACGCTTCCGCTAAATTTCTCAAGCTGTATCCCCTCCAGATCGTGGAAGTCTAACCTTCAGAAGCCGGACGGTCTTTCTGCGAATTGTCACAGATGGATCCAAGATGGAGGAGGGATAAGATTAGGTATTTACTCAAAGAATTTTAATAATAAGACATCTCTCTCCGTCCTCCAAGACATTGCATCGTCTTCCAAGCTGAGACCATGGTAATAAAAGAGACCAAAACAGGGTCCAAAAGGGACATCATCAGTTGTGACAGCCAGGCCTCGAGTAAATACCTGAATTCGGTCATATCTTATTACATGACCTACTTGAACTGCCAGCTGTCTCTTAATGAGATTGCTGTAACAGTCCAGAAAATTGCAAAGACGAAATATACGCCAGGCGAGGAACGGCCCTTTCACCTTTACCTAGTGATTACCGCCCATGCCTTCTGCTTTAACTAAACATCTAGAGTCAACAACAACAATTAGAGTCACTAGTCATAGACTGTCCAAAGGCAAGGCGTGCCTCATTGCAAAGCAAATCTCGTCAGAATTTAGCTCTAAGTGCTCATTTTTGTGTAATCAGAATGAACGGACCAATACTCAGGGCTCTAATCTTCCATCGGCACACACGCCACCAGGTTGCGCCTTTCATATAACGACGTCTACAGAAGTTGGAGAGGAGACTGTTACACACCTCCTTTATACGTGGAGTGCCCTCGTCTGGCAACCAACTTTTTTGCCGACCTGAGTCTTCGAATGAAGAGAATAAAGTGAACATCATCAGTCTGCTAAACGCTTTATAGCAAGCACCAAACGGTTGTATAGCTAGGGGATTGCCAATCCGCGCGGTACCACAATGGGCCTACGTTGGCTTAAGTGAGTCTTTTAGTTTGTAGTCCGCCACCTGAACCTAATCTAAACGCTTCGTTCAGACTAGTATACGTTCCGGACTCAATAATTCAGCACGTATATACACTTAATATTGTAATTGGAAAACTTTTCTAAAGGAGGAAGTGGTTCTGCTCAACTTGACGTCTCACAGCTTGAAGTACAAGTCAAGTCGGCTTTCTAAAAGGCAAATATTGTATTCGTAGAATTCTTGAAAACAGGATAAATCGCGTCAAGCACGGAACCAGTCCCGTGAACTAAGAGTTCAAACAAATTCCTACCGGAGTTCCGTAAGTTAGTGTCCTTGGTCCTACTTTTTTTTCATATGCATTAAAACAACATTATGAATACCCTTAAGTGTCCGGAATCAAGACACACCACAGTCGAAGGTATAGAGAGAGAAAGGGAGAGGAGGCACTTGTGCACATGCCTGTGAAATGTAGTCGGTGGGACATAATGGGCTGGGAAGACTATTCCATGTTCCTGTGGTACTGTTGAAAACGAGAATCTGAACTTAGCTGTAAGTTCGAAAGCAGCTATAATTATTGTTATGCTATTGTTCTCCCACGTGCTATACTCCAAACACTAGACTAAAATTCGTGTGCCGACTTTAAAGAACAAAACGAAGGAACTTTATGAGCCTCTTTTATTGCCATGGTCACAGCCTGGAAGACGCTACGAAAAGTTGGAGGAAGATGGAGGGATATGTTAAGATCCTTGGCGTAGATGCCTCGCTTGTCTTGGAGCTAGCTGTGAAAATGCGCAGAGAACTATTGTGTCTGATTGTCAAGCTTCCAGTCCGATCTGAAGAGAATGCTGATTCAGAAGTCTTTCTCAAAGATAGAGAAGGGGGTTGTGTCAGTATCTTGAGGAAGGAACTCGAATTTGTCGGGAAAAATAGTGTGTCCGGTGTAGTATATATGCCACAGACGGTGTGTTTTAGGTCCAAGTGTATAACAACTGTGTTATTAGTCAGTCCGCATCAGTTTTATGAGGAGGGGCATAATGTTTTATGAGCAAATCCACGAAAAATAATAATTCGCCAGTAGGGAATAGAAATCAAGAAAAGGTACTCACCTTTTTGAAGTTTCCCCTGGATTCCCAATGGTTTCCAGTCTTGTCCAAGTACATTTCCATGAACTGAATTTTTGCTGATTCTAGTGAGTGGTAATCCTGTAATCTCTTGTCACCAATAGTTGTTCCAATACGACCCCAGGAACGGAAAACCCAATACCTAAAAGAAATCAATTCCACCGTCCCATCACATTCATCCAAATATCCAAGTAAAGCAGACTTACTTTTGTTTAACGTCCGATTTCAACAGTTGCAACTTGTAGAATGAATTTTTATTTCGCTGAATATCTGTTAGGCCCAACACCACACTGTACTTGTCCTCTCCGTTGACGTAGACATGAGCTTCATTTTCCAACCCACTCTCTGGATCAACAGCAAGACCATCCTTGACAGTTAATTTAATTGATTTTGGAACTGATTTGGTGTAGATGCTTTTCGATTTGGCACTCTTGGTCTCCTCTTGTGGCAGGCGAGCTGCTGGATCTGTTCCCCAATTGCAAATGCTTGTACTTGTGATCAATCGAACAGCTCCTAACGGGTCCTCCTCAACTGCATTCAAATACTCCACGGGAACAACATGAATTCCCAATTCGCTGGCCTTGTTCATTCGCGAGGTATTCTTCTTTACCTCCTGGGGTGTGGAGAATATCGCTATAGTTTTTTCAGTGATTTTTGGATCAAGTTTACCACCGAGACTGGTGATTCTCTTTTTCAGATCCGCTTCTTGATCTTTCAGACCAATCTGGGCGAATTGATATTGATACAATGGAGGTACCTCACGCTTAACCTTCGGACTGAAAAAAAACTCAGTTAATATAAAACGAATTTGATGACTTCAAATGGACTCACCCATCAAGTTCGTCTTCTTTTTTCAATGCCACGTTCTTGGCGATGGTTGCTGAACTGGGAGCGATGTACTGAATTGCACGCGTTTCCACCTTCTTCTTGATATCCTTAAGGAACGAATACTGTGATTTTAGACCTGAAGTGAGAGCTACTGGTTTCCTGGCAGGTTCCTTTTCGAGATTCATGCACTTTGTCCATTCCGTCAACTGGCCGTTGCATATATAGCCGGATTTTTGGAAAAGCATTTGGTTGTTCTTGCAGACCTTGCAAGGCTCAATCGCCCCAAATGTCAACATGTCAGCAATCTGATCGAATAGCTTCTCTGAATCACCAGTGACAGGTTCCTGATTGTTGTTCTCGAGGAGCCTTAAAATGTCATTCCGCTTCATTTGTTCCTTCACATAGTCGCGGAACTTGAACAATCTTTTGGTTTGTGATTTCACTAGTTCGGCTAGTTTCTTCTCTTCAGCGATCTCCTTTTCATCTTTTTTCTCGAGTTTAGCCTTCTTGACTTCGGGAACATCTTCCGATTTCATGACACTAACAAGAAATTGGTTGAATTGAAAGAGGGAAATGGTTAAATTCGTTTAACTTACGGCAGGGCATCTTTGACAGTTTTTTGGTCATCTTTTGAGAGACTCTTGAATCCAGGAAGATTGTCACCGGATGCCAGCCATCCAAGTTCTCCACGCATTTGTGCAAAACACTCAATGTGATGCCAAAGTGGCTGACCACCATATTTCATTCCCACCTCGGTGTCAAATACAGTTTTGCGTATACGAACTTGATCTTTGAGAATTTTCTGCTCACATCCTCTGCACGCTGCTCGGCCAGACTTTGCGTACTCAATACCAAAGTCTTTCAGTGCAGCACTTTCATCTTTGGAACGTTTCTTTCCCTTTCCACTTACAGCAGCCACAACACCAGTTCCCAAACTCTCTAAGGATGAAGAGTGTAACACGAACTCCATTGTGAAACGACTGCAAAGATCTTACCAATAGTTTTCTTTATCCTTTCCTGATCTTCATAGCGTAAGCTTTCAAAATTATCAATGTCTCCAGCGGAAGCAGGGCGTTGCTTCTTGAAGAAGCACTCCTCATGAAACCAATTCGGCTGCTTACCATCATGGAAGGCAGACTAAACGACAAAGCAAACAAATTACGACACCCGAAGCAAACAAAGTTTGTAGCAAACTTACTTGAACCATAGCAGCAAGCCGAAGAGAATCCTTGCCAATGTTTGTTTTGCATCCCTTGCAATTTGCTCTTCCTGATTTGGCATATTCTGCCTTAAATGGCAACTCAATTGTGTCCATTTTCAGTTTATCTTTAGCTTTGTAATGAATTCGATACAAGTTACTATTTCTAGAGAAATATCGATTACCACATTTATTGAGTTTAGCTTGTGATTATATGTATTCTGTCGCGGACAGGTTTACTTCTGATAAGTTGGATTCGCAAACGTAGAGCTTCAAATAAAACAAACAAAAAATGCGTTTTTAAATCAAACCAATCAACACGACACACTCTTAAATGCCATCAAATATTGTGATACTCAGAAATGACACCCTCTAGCAAACGTCATACTTTATCTCACCTTACTCAAGCAAACGAATCGAGCAAGTTCAAACGTGAACCAAAATTTTACCCAAACAACAATTAATTACGACTAGTGGGAAGTCAAAACGAAACGACGAATACGGAATCTGTTGGAATTCACCGGCTCTATATACGTGCTTCAACTCATTGAATTTCGCAAGAATTTACCGACTACCACCCAACGAAAGCGACATTCGTTTAACTTGACAAATGGATAGGCGGGAAAATTTTGTTTCACTACAGCGTTGTCATGTGAAAATATTTTTTCACCGTTTGAAAATTGAAATTTGAATTTGATCGGTACGCGTTCGCGAATACAATTGCATTCAGCGATGTTTGATTTGATGAGAACTGAAATTGAAAAATACTGCACAGATTTTTTGCTGACCAGTATGAGGTTTGATGAACATAACCTTGACAGTTGAACTGAACAATATTTGAAATATGTCATTGAAGGGAGAAGAATAACGGACTTTAGTTGGCGACGGAATTAACTTAAATTGAAGTTATTTTTTTCTTTTCTAGAATTTTTCTTTATTAATTATGAAGAAAAAATACTACTTCAAATTTAATTAGCCACTAACTTTTAAATGTGGATTACACTAAGTTCTTTGCAAATAACTGACTTTGCAAAATTATAATAATTAAGAACGTTTTTGTAGTGTCATAAAGGGGCATTCTCTATTTATTTTACATAAACAAATCACTAGTACACAATCGCAACGAGACGTATAATTTTCCATTTCTTTGTTGACCATGTAAGCCAGCAATTTCAAGTAGAAGGCATATGTTTTGCTGCGGGCGCTTGAATTTGCAGTGAATAATTAAGCAATAGTGTTATCTAGTTCAATCTGGACAAGATCTGTCACAAATTTGGCTTTTTTTCTGAGATCTATGGCGTATTAAGTTTAGCATCACTGATTCTTTAGTTCGCTCCGAGTTCAATGTCCGTCCCGTACTTGGTTGCTTCTGTCTGCATCACTTGGCACTTGATTCTAGCCCATAAACATAGCCTTTGAATCTAGTCCTAGTATCTAGCACCAGATCTCAGGACACATACGCGGGCACGAAATTCTTTAGGAACCTTGATTTGAGTGATTCTCGGTTAGGATACTAAGGCTAAAATATGAATCTTGAACACATTAAAGTGTAGAATGTTAACCCCGGAATCAAGGGCATTTCGGGCTGGAATCTTAAAGCTGAAATGAAATGAATACAGGGTTAGAATGTAGGGCTAGAAACTACATTTAGATTCTATGGCTGGAATCTCAACTCCGAAATCTAAGACGAGAATCTGGGAACATGGAATCTAATCAAGAATTTAGCCCTAGTTCTAAGGTTAGTTTCTAGAGTTAGATTATATGGCTAGATCCAAGACTCTAGGGGAAGTTCGTACAACTAGATTCTTGAGCTAAATTTTAAGGTTCGATTTTAAAAATCTTCTGAACTTTAATTTGGAGCTAAAATCACAAATCTGTGGTCTTCGGCTAGAGTTTGATAGGCGGAATTTAGTACAAGAATCGCGTGTCCGAAGTCTGGGGCTAGAATATTAAAGCCGGAATATATCGCTTGAACCTGGGGCTACAATGTCATAGTCAGAATCTAAGACGTCATCCAGACCGGAATGTTGGGCACTAGCCTTTAGGCCACAATCTTGGGCATTCATTTCAAAACCAGTATCGAGGGCTGGATTCTCAAGGCTGAAATTCTAAGGCTCGAATTTTGCAGTAAAATTTAGGGCTGGCATATCGAAGCCAAAGTCTAGACAATCTACATGTTAAAAAGTAGAATAAAGCAAACATTTTTTGGGCCTCTTCTTCTGATAGCTCTATAGTCCGGGATGGACCTGACTCTCAACCAGCAAGCGTTACCAGTTGGCACGATCTTTAGCCAGCTGTGAATGTCCGGGATTATACTGGTTAAGCAAACGTATTTTCCTCAGGGAAAAACTCACTTCAGTGAAGTTAAAAAAGCTTCACTACAAAAGATATACTATCTTTCATAAGGTAAGCAGTACGTCTTTTGGATTAACTCCAACCCACCGATGCAATAAATCTCTATAGGTCGTAGTGTTGCTGCCTCTACGGCTGGGTTGTACAAGAGGAAAAAATAGCCGGCTGCCTCTAATTATGCATGTCAAGTTGGCTGAGGTCCTTTCCTCTTGTGTGAATCGCGTTTGTAGCACTCTATTATGTCATCCCAAGGGCGCGGCCAGTTTGTGGTAAATTTTCCTTTTCGAGTGAAATTCCAAATTTCATTCCACACACTTGATAAAAAGGTATTT
Organism: Myathropa florea; assembly: GCA_930367185.1. Classification (NCBI taxonomy): domain Eukaryota; kingdom Metazoa; phylum Arthropoda; class Insecta; order Diptera; family Syrphidae; genus Myathropa; species Myathropa florea. Next base: position 108,379,966 of record OV884002.1, read on the forward strand.
TCATACAAAAAAGGTAAATTTCTTCTAAAACAAATATCCCTCCGTTTGTTTGTGTTCTCTAACAAATCTATGGCTGGAATATCCTGAGTTCAAGGGATGGCTGAAACTTGTGCCACAAAAGAGCGAGCTGCAGAAGTAAGAAGCAGACAGTTTTCTTCGCGGAGCATAATACAACAATTAAGATGTCAGGTCATTCGATTCCCCCTTTAAAAACAATATTTATAAATTCCGACTTTGAAAAAAAAATTGGTACCTCACTATAGCTCGAATTTTTCGGAAGTGGTAAATTTTGAATGATATGGTAATTTTTCTTCTCCAACGTGGTAAATTTTACTTAAAAATACTGGCAGCACTGGCGCGGGGTCAAAGATCTTTCGGACTGAAGCTAAGTTGTCCTTGCACTCTACATGGTCTAACTATCTTAGGCATTGAATCCGCAAACGCCTGGCTAGACTCATGTCGCTATTCAGCCCAAACAGAAGCAGAGATTGAAGGCAGAACTTTACTTTCGAAAAGACCAAGGCGTTTTTCATCTGCTCTTGAGATTGACTATGTTTCCTCACCATACAGCAGGTCTAGGATTATCAAGGTCCTCGAGAAGGGGGCTTTAAAAGACGCATCGATTCTCAGGATTAATCCTTCGTTTTATTATTATTCAGAGCCCCCTGACTATAAAATGCGCCCATATTTCATTCCACTTCAGACAGGGCAGTATCTTACAATGTCCAGGAAGAACAAAAAAAAACGGTATTAAGATCATTGGAGGAGACCCCACCAATCACTGGGTAGAATTAGACGGATTCTTAGGAAAAAAGAAATTGTTATATAAAGTCTACTCCTCGATTGGTGCTTTACCCCGAAGAAACAGCGATTGGTAAGAGTTATTCTCCATTTAATCTCAGTACACAGAATTCTGGGATTATTGTACAAAATGAAAAGGTACAAAGTAATACACGTTTATTCGTATATAAATTAGAGCCATCCAGTATCCAGTAGGCAAAAGTGAAGAAACTTACCAAAACTAATCGAAGTTTTATTTGCTCAGCTGCTTTAGTTCTCTTAAGTTTCAGTACGATCTTATAGTTGTTTGGAAGCTAGATCCACCTCAGACTGTACCGCCACAATTATAATTGTTAGCCCTTTAGTTAGGATTGATATTTTTTTAGTAACCAACAATATTTTAAAGAAATGTAAAATTGAACGAATATAAAGCTCTCTATCACAAGTTATATAATTTTGTACAAATGAATCGAAATGCAATGCAACAGAAGTGAATAGATTATGATTAGATTAGATTATATAAATTGTTTTATTTTGTATTCATATATAATTCAATTCAATACATTATAATATAAAATAATAATAATTTAAGTGGGCAATGGCGTTGCCGTTTGCCTGACACGATAATATTTTCATAAAAATAGACTCATTTCTTTTTTCTTTTCTTTCTAAATTAAAGCCATGACATATTATATATTTATATGTATTCCATTAAAATATTATTTCTATATGAGGATGTTGTCTCAATAAATTTATAGGGAGCAACCCAATTATTTCCATTTAGGAAGTTTATCGTTTGTTCCATTGTTAGTAGAGTCCGACCGAACATTCGGCTTCGGCTTCAGCTTCGGCCACCTTCGGCTATAAATATCACCTTCGGCAAAATATTCGGCTTCGGCCAAATGAGACCGAAGATTTTGCCGAAGCCGAATGTTGAGATTTCTGTTCTCTGTAAAAATAGAAGTTGCAAGAAACGGTGCGTTTTTTGTTTTGTTATTGTCAGATATTTTGTATTTTGAAAGTGCGATTGTTTACAGCTTTAAAATCAAAAGATTTTGCCTTTGCAAGCTGGTAAACTATTAAGTGGTCTGTATAAAAGCTTTCAATTTATTTGTACTGGTTTCAGGTAGAAAGAACATCAAAAATGGGAGCCAATTTGGGATTATTTCGTAAAAATGATGCGAATGCAACTTGCATAATATGTTCCAAATAGAGTCCGAGTGAACATTCGGCGAAGTTCGGCTTCGGCTTCGGCTTCGGCCGGAACACTGGCCTTCGGTCGGACTCTAATTGTTAGTGATAACTTTCCGAATTGAATAAGCCTTATATCTTTGTAAATTGCACATATTGCCAGGAAGTGGAATTCTCAGGTTGCATATTGTACAAAGGTTTGATGATGTTTTTCTAAACGGTGAACCATTTAAATTCAAAATATCACACCTTGCTCTATAAATTAAAAATATCGACCTTATGCTGTAGGAGTCATTAAAATAGTTTTTGTTACTTAAATCGGAATTAAGTTCGAGATATATTAGCCTGTTTATTGAAGCTTGGAGTTTGCTCGGAGTTTGCTTATATTACTATGATGAATGTCGATCACTTCTAAAACCTTGTATAGCTGTTGTTTTAAAGCTATCATTATATTGTATACTGAGATTAGTGTTACATTTTCCTGCTAGTGCTATCCAATCCCTAATCCATTCTACTCTATTATTGAAAGTGTATTTCGTGAGTATGTGCGGAAGTCTACTAGCTGGGTATTTGAGAACTTTAAGCACATAATCAAAATTTAATTTTAGAGTAAAATTAAAAAGGTTTGGCAGTCTTGTCTCTAAACTAAGCACGTAATTTGGGGTGGTTAAGGAGAGGCGAAATATTTTTTTTAAGAAACATCGAAGAAGTTTTTCAACTTCTATACCACAGGACAGATCGCATGACTCATTCAAATATCCGATATTTTGCAGAGTTCGGTATTTCTTGCTTGGTTATAAAGCATTAATGAGATTTTTGGCAGAGGCTTGTTTTTTTCCAAGGTGTAGATTGAAATTCATGTTCGGTGTTAACAAAACTCCTATGTAGATATTTATATTGGGAAACTATTTCAAGCGCTTCTGCGTCAAAAAAACATTTTTCATTTTTTTCCAATTTAGTCTGCCTACTGCGAACTATCATAATTTTTGATTTATCAAGATTAACCATGCCATGTTTTTGTGAAATGGTTCATTTTGTTTATCATAAACTGTAAACTTTGAGGAGATTCTGCGAGTAAGACAATATCATCTGCGTAAAGAAGTACATTTATAATTTCTCCTGCAATTCTTATACCTGAAGGAAGATGCGCTGATATGGCATCTATAAATAAGAATAGAGTTGCACAAATATACAAATTGATTGAGACTGTTGAAGTTCATTAAATTTTACAAATTAAGACATGTTTAGCTCCTACAAATATGCAATACAAATATATAATTAGCATCTTCGAAAGCATGCAACAATCTTCAATCAATTGACAAATGAAAACGTAATTTCACCCAGCTATGCCTAAAACTTTTTGAAACGTAAAGAGCTATTTTTTATTTTGTATATAAATAATATGTTGATAACATTGTAAAATCACTTTTTTTTTTTATTGAAGGCACTAAAACACGTCTTTTCGTGAAGAATGGCTCTTTCTCAGTGCAATCAGCTAATAAACAAACGACACGTGCCAAGTGGTTTTTTCCTGTCGGTTCGGCACTGTTCAGACCGACCTACATGAAGGACGTCAGGCATATCTGGGTTAAGAACTTTTAGTTTTAAATCTTCAATATCTTCTTGAAAAGGCTGAAAATGCACAATGCAAGAGTGAAGGAGACTTACACTTTAATGCCGAGGCTCTATTTTCCAATAGGCCTACACGCAAAGGAAATGAAAATGAAAGAAATAAATTTGTTAATTTCAACTTTAATTGTTATTAACTTTGTTATTATTAGTTTCCTATAAAAATGAGTTACAGATTCGCGTTTTTCAGCCAGTTTGGCATAAGATAGGGTTTTTTTTCTTTTTGCGTGTAGGCCTATAAGAGTCGCCCAAATGCCGACTCCGAACGGTGCAATTGAGAAGCTTTTTCTAGACAGTTATACTGTTTGAGCATTGTCAGTGACTCGAAAGAGCCGTTAACAATTTTTTCGAAAAATTTGTCTGAACTGGGGTTTGAACCTAGATTAAAAAGTCTAGTGAGTATGGGTCATCGCACAAAACCACACGACCACGGCGCCCTGAAAATGCACATACTCCCCATTAATTCATCCTCTTACATAGTTCTAGGGACTGCACCAATCGAAATCTTGTTTCTTTGTTAACTATCTCTTGTTGACATGTCCGAGCATTTACTTGATGAGGTTGCAGAGCATATTTACAATCTGTGAAATTGCGAACTTGTCAGGTCAGGGAACAAAATCTCCACTGTATCCCGATGGAGTGAAACCGTGTATGTGAATCATTCGAATTAAACTCTCAATAAAGCTCTACACTTCAAATTTCGGGCCGTACAAATTTTTTCAAATCTTTCCTGAAAACTCTAAACACGAACAAGATCGGGAATAAGGACTCTGCCAGGTATCATCTTGGGGCAGTGAACCGCGGAAAGGAACGGCACTAAACTGGATCTTTTTGCTAATTACTTTTATAGAGATGAGGAAGAGAAGCCACCTTCTCTGCTCGTGAAGTGATCTCTTGCCCCGCAATAAGATCCACCTTTAATAACCTAAACAATCTAAGTGGGCGCCGTGGCGTAGTGGGTAGGTGCGTCGACTCCTACGCTCGAGGTCGTCAGTTCGAATCTCGAAAAAAAACATCAAACATTTTTTCACGGCTCCACCTCTTTCGATTCACTGACAATGTTCAAAGAGTATAACTGTCTAGGAAAGCTTCTCAATCTCGCCGTTCGGAGTCGGCATTAAACTGTAGGTCCCCTCCACTCGTGAGAGAACAATAGCACGCACAACACGAGTGGTTGCTGAGAAGCCAGGCCCAGGTCCACCCCGGACTGTAGCGCCGCCGTTATTATTATTATATTATTATATTAATCTAAGCAATAAACATTTTACCTTGTTACCCAGAGTGTATTGCAGCAGGTTGGCATTGTACCAGGCCATCGCCTCATGAGCTACCCTACCATGCTCGTAATTTTGGACTAGTCTCCACCGACATGTGCAAGAACTCTAAATAGTCAGCGGTTGCCTTGGAGCACCTGCTCTATTTTTCTCTAGGTCTCTTTAAAAGTATACAAAAATTGCTCGGGAAACTATTTTTTAAGTCACTAAATCTTGTGTCCTCATCTTCAAATTCGTGGAGTGGTATCAGTATGGATTAAACTGATCTACGTGTGGCTCAGCCACCACCCTTCCCTAACCTAAGCAACATGAGCAACAAACAGTTCAATCCTCTGATTGCATGCTCCAATTGGTTCAATTTTTTTTCCTTATTTTTCGGAGGATTTTTGAAACACTTGAAACATGCCAGGTAGCAAAATACTTCAGTGCCGTTTATTTGATCCCAACAGCAAATGGTGACTATGCCAGATTCGATTTCACTGGGATTCGAACCTGGGATCCCACTAACTTGGGGCAGGCACTTAACCAACTGTGCCATCCAGTCGTATATTGGTTCAATTAGTATTGAGAGAAAATTTGATTCGATCTAACTCAACCTAAGTTTGTCTGTTTTCATTTACAGTCTCCCAGCAGAAACTAACCTAAAAAAAAACAAAAAAAAAAATCATCTGATGTAGTTTTCTATTGGACTCCTTCGATTTTCCTCAGTTCGGATTGTTCTTTTTCAGTGAGATAAATCGGGATGGTATCTTAGTTTATGAATATGTTACTGTCCGATTTGACATTTGAAAACAACACCCACAACCAGAAATCAGTCAAATTTGAAAACAAAATGACGACTCAGTAAGGTTAGAAAGAATGCATGTGAAAATAATAAAATCTAATGAGTTTACCTAAAATTTGAAGTGAATTCCCATTTAACTAAGTCGGCAAACTATGTTTTCTTCCCTCAAATTTTTAAAAAATTTTGCATTTCTTTTTACACTCAACAAACATTTCTCTTTTTTGCGTTTTGAACGTTTGTTATCTTAACATTTCACGACCCCCTAACGATGGTTTAGTCCGTTATCGTGTTAAAACATCCACTTCATTCATCAGTCACAAATTCGAAATCTATTTTTATACATCACATACAGTTAATCAAAAAAGTAAGTATACACTACCTCCTGAACTATATTTTTCTAAAGAAAACTAAATATTTGCAACAAAAATCAACAATTTTTTTTTCTGTTTTCACAAACGTAATACTATTTTTAAAAAAGAACCAACATAACAAAATAACAAAACATAAACAATAGAATTCAACTTAAAGTAATATGAATGGAAATTTACATCAAAAAAGTAAGTATACAAACAAAAAAGAATACTTTCTGAAATGTTTCTCTGCTCTCTAGTCTTCTTATCAATATTTCGTTGGGTAGCCTTTGGCTTTTATAATTGCTTGCATTTGATTTGGCATCGAGTTAACCAATTTTGATGTTACTTTTTGGCTTATTTTAGCCAACTCTTTCTGAAGCACTCTTTTCAAGACTTATTTTGTCTTGACACCGTGTTTTTGAACTTCCCGTGTCAAATGTTCCCATAAATGTTCTATAGCATTCATGTCGGGCGATTGGGTGGTGTTCTCAGCTGGTTACGAACATTATATAACAACTATTCCTTAACAATATGAGAGGTGTGTTTTTGGTCATTATCTTGTTGAAAGATAAATGACACTTCTTGATCCAGCTTTCTGACGCTTTCAAGTAAATTAGTTTTCAATATGTCCAAATAGGCATATTTGTCCATTGTACCATCAATGAAAACTAAATTACCGACGCATTTTTGCCGCCATACACCCCCATACCATTACGGAGCCACCACCGTGTTTTACAGTTCCGTCAAAAACGATTAAATTTTGCAAAAGCTCATGTAAATTGTGATCCAGCTTTCTGGAATAAGGTCGTATTCTCAAATGAAAGCAAATTTAACATTCATGGATCCGATTCACGTGCTAAAGTTTGGCGTAAAACAAACGCGGAGCTAGATCCCACAAACATGGCCGGAACTGTAAAGCAAGGTGGTGCCTCCGTAATGGTATGGGGGTGTATGGCGGCAAAAATGCGTCGGTAATTTAGTTTTCATTGATGGTACAATGGACAAATATGCCTATTTGGACATATTGAAAACTAATTTACTTGAAAGCGTCAGAAAGCTGGATCAAGAAGTGTCATTTATCTTTCAACAAGATAATGACCAAAAACACACCTCTCATATTGTTAAGGAATAGTTGTTATATAATGTTCGTAACCAGCTGAGAACACCACCCAATCGCCCGACATGAATGCTATAGAACATTTATGGGAACATTTGACACGGGAAGTTCAAAAACACGGTGTCAAGACAAAATAAGTCTTGAAAAGAGTGCTTCAGAAAGAGTTGGCTAAAATAAGCCAAAAAGTAACATCAAAATTGGTTAACTCGATGCCAAATCAAATGCAAGCAATTATAAAAGCCAAAGGCTACCCAACGAAATATTGATAAGAAGACTAGAGAGCAGAGAAACATTTCAGAAAGTATTCTTTTTTGTTTGTATACTTACTTTTTTGATGTAAATTTCCATTCATATTACTTTAAGTTGAATTCTATTGTTTATGTTTTGTTATTTTGTTATGTTGGTTCTTTTTTAAAAATAGTATTACGTTTGTGAAAACAGAAAAAAAAATTGTTGATTTTTGTTGCAAATATTTAGTTTTCTTTAGAAAAATATAGTTCAGGAGGTAGTGTATACTTACTTTTTTGATGAACTGTATGTAGATACACACTTTTTTTTTCTAATGGGAACCAAAGAAACCATTTTCTACCTAAAATTATCCCCCAGATGATCTTGTTGAATAAATATTTACACCCACGACTGTAGACCTAATTGATTTTCCAGTTTCCCTACATTTGTCTCGCTCTGTCAGATAAGATTTTTGACAACGACTGCCGCTGGGTGATAAAAACTGACGATGGCAACAAGTAGTCTATTCTCCATCACCGCCAGCTCTTGGCTGTGTATCTCTGTTTTCCGACTGTCATTCTAAATGATATTCTTCAATGAAGTTACTTTATTATTCCGACTGAAGTTTATTTAAAGTGAAATTCACAAAACTACGTATTCCTTAAGTCAAGAATCACTTGGCAAAACCATGACACAAAAACTGAGTTGCGCTGCAGTGGTTTGGTGGGCTCTGCTTTTCACCGCCGGCCTAATTGGTAAGAAGTTGATGGGTTTTTGTATTGAATAATTTATGTATTATTGTATCAGCGGGTATTTGTTATTTCTTTGGGAAGTGTTATTGACCTTGTTGCCGGTTTATATATATATTTTTAAGGTGTGATGAGTGGTTCTTAACAGTTCTTCAATAGGAAGGGAATGAATTTGAGTAAAATCAATTTTTCTTGTGACAAGCTGGGTTGCAAAATGATAGAGATAACCCTTGATATGACCCCCGACTGAGATTTTTTTTCTTTACTTGATGTATCCGAAGCAAGCGAGTCCGTGAGACATTGACGACGTGTCGAATTTTAAACGGTTTTCCAGAGAAAAGACGATAACTAAAGCCCTTCAGTAAAATCTTTACATGTGTAACTAGGAGGAGGAGAAGTGCAATGCATGACAACAAGAACAACGCGCAGCTACATATTTCCAGGCATTAAAACAGAACATGGATTAATTTGAGTTAAATATTGAGTTATCTTGAGATCTCGATTGCTCGTGTTTCGAAAATGTGGTCGTATTCTACTGTTTCAATAAGCATCAGGTCACGCAGCATGAAATGTTCATTTTTCCTTTGTATCTGTAGATTTTTATCTGGTTTTTGCATTCATGTTTAAGGGAGATTATCATTAAACAAAAGCTGTAGTCACTACTTAATCTATTGTAATTTTCTGATCACAGAAAGGGTAACGTATTGCCATTACATACGCTATTGTGCCATAAAACAGCATTTACTGGAAAGCCTACAGTTAAGAGCCTGAAAAGTGTGTTCAAAGGTTTTCTCTTTTTCAATGCTTGCCATGTCTCATTAAATATTCATATTCATATCAGAGCTGGAATGTCGTCGAGACTAATTAGAATCAAAGAATGTGCACACATTTTTGGGTTTTAGCATATTATAAGCCAGTAATATTACCTTACCAGTAATATGACTGGAGCCTTCTATGGGAGTCAATATCGGAAACTCTGCTACCAGCCTATCTGTCCAAAATTATGTCAAATGGCTTGAGGAGAAGTCTTATACGTTCGGTGTAACTATGTTTTTTTTTTGTATTTCTTGTGATGTTATAATCCTGGGTGGACTTGAGTCTCAACAAACCAGCGTCTCCAGCTAGCACGATTCTTAGCTAGCTGTCTCCAAAACACCAAGTTCTTTCACTCCACTTGGGTGCACCAACTTAGATGTGGACGGCTTCTGTTGTTTTGCTCCACAAGCTCAGATTCAAAGATTCTGCAGGTCATGCACTATACATGACCTAGCCATTTTAGGCGATGGTTCTGTAAACGCCTGGTCACGCTTATCTCGTGATTGGATACTCCCCCCAATCACCATCAACGCAAACTGAACCAAAGATCGCATGCAAATTTTATCTCTTGAAAAAGACCACAGCCGTTTCATCCACTTGCGAGCACGATTGGGAAGTTCAAGGTTTTATACAAAGTCGACTTGGTCTATCGAAAGAGGTCTTTGCTACTCAACTGCCTTTTGAGCCAAAAAAAAAAAAAAAAAAACAGCTGTCGGCACGATAATTCTGCGCTTAATCTCGGTACTGAGGTTGATCGCACTGTTTATAGCTGCCCATTGTGATGTTTTGGTTTTCGATGTCGTGCGTCCTTTCTCGATGACAGAATATACTTCGTTTTGCCCTCGTTTACCTCCAGACCCATTTTGACCCCTTCCCTTCCTCACTGACGGCTCGTTGCGTCCGACGAATGACGTCAATGTCATCCGCGTATGCTAGCAGCTGTACGGGATTTTAGTACAGCGTGTGTCTAGTGTACGTTTTTTCTCAAGATGTTCTCAAGAACGATGTTGAAAATGTCAAATGAGAGCGCGTTGTATTAGATCGCAGTAAGTTCGTTACCAACCTTAATGAGCAGCGAAGATCCTCCATCGTCATCCTACAGAACCTGACGTGTTTGGCAGGAGTGTCAAAATTAGCATATGGCGCGACTCAATGTACGCTTTAATATGCTGCCTTGAAATCGACGAATATGTGGCGGGTGCCAATCCGCATTTCTTGCGTCTTTTCCTAGATCTGTCATAGTACGAAGATGTGGTTTACTGTCGACTTCCGGTATCAGGCGTTTACATAGAATGGTAGAAAAGATCTTATATGCGATGTTAAGGAGATGTATCCCTTGATGATTTGCGTCGACTTTCTTCGGATATATTCCTCCGACCATATATGATAGATGAACTGGTGCATGCGTCCAACCGGGTCATATCCAGCTGCTTTAAAGATTTCACCAGACAGACCATATACCCCAGCAGGTTTGTTAGACTTCTGTCTCGATATTGCTGTCCTGACTTCGTTTAAGTAGGGACGACGGAATTCTCTTCTATCATCGTTCGTTGTGTTGAGTGGAACACTCTTTCTGAGAACGGTTTTGGCGTGTTCATCGCCGTTAAATAGTCTGCAGAAGTGATATTTCCCGATTCTTAGTATCGACTCTACTACGAGTTGTTGCTCCTCACCCGATAGACCTCTGTCCGAAGTTTATAACTCTTAGATAGATGTTTTACCCTTTGATAAAACATTCAGACATTATTCCTGCCGTAGCACCTCTGTATCTCCTCCATTGCGCGCTTCTCGTGCTCTTTATTTTTCTTCATGGGAAACAAGGTCTCTCCCCTTCGTTTTTTTCGTGAAGCTTACGAAAAGGTACCGTAGTTCAATGCAGGGTTGCTTTGTAGACTTCTTGCTTTGCTGCATGTGCCTGCCTGCACTTGTCGTCAAACCAGGGGCCATAATCCCTCACGAGTTTTAAAAATGCCCCGAGTTTCAAACTGTCCTCGCTGTTTTCTCAAAATCATAGTTTCAGCACCAATTTAACTGCAGGAAAAATCACGGAGCTCAGTTTCAAGTCATAATCTCTCACAAGATTTGATTCGAGAATAAAACTGTCGTCAGGATTTTCGCAAAATCGCTTTTTTGAAGTGGTCATGAATATGTTGGTTTATTATGAGAACTGTCTACGTTCATGAGGCGAGTAATCGCTGGATGAACCAGAATCACATTGTCAAGGCTTTGTATGTCATCTCGGAGTTCTAAATTATCTCTTGTCAACGACCACCACACTTGATTTAGATATTTTTAAAACTAACATAATTCTTGTGAAATCGTTAAATTGCTTTGAGTAAATTACCTCGCAGGATTAGTAGAAATATGAAACACGTACCTATAATCTCCACATTGTGCATGGTAGGCGACACGATTGCTAGCACGTTTATTTGCATTATTCCTACGCTGTGTCCAGCAAAAGCACGGGTACGAATTTTTCATGTGATACAGTGCCCGCATGTACTGTATTTGTGTGCAGTGCATGCGGAAGCGTCCAATTAGAATACGATATTGCGTTTATGCGGGTTGTGTTAATAACTTCTTAATTCAGTTCTTTGTCAAACTTATCGCGGAAATTCCGACACTTTTTATTAGCATCATCTTGTGGAATGAAAATGCGTTCCAGGTAGTTGTCAGCAGGAGTATCTTAAGACAAATTAATTTTTTTTATTAAGAATACCAAATTCGTCTGTGGCCTATTTAGTAAAAGACGTTTCGAATGTTATTTAGGAATCGCTTCAAGAAGATACACCAACTAAAGAACATTTTGAAAAGATTTTTTTTTAAATGGATCTTTTTCAACCCTTTGGGCCTTTGAGAAGTATGGACGAAAAGTGTCCAGCTTAAAACTGCTGGATAGTATATCCGATTCGTTCTCTGTAGTGCTTCGAACTTTATAGCAACAATGTGTTGATCCACAACACATTCCGCACTTCTGAAATAAGAACCTCCATCGATTGTATTCCGCACGATACTCCGGGTAGGAAGGTAGGTGGGTGAGAGGGTGCCCTGCGACGGTTGGGTCCATTGTGTCCTGGGTCTAGGATATATCCCGAAAGACCTACTTTACCACTTCTGATTAAAACCACCCAGTTTGTTGTATATCTCAAGTGCGCTTCATGTCTATTTTGCTCAGATCCTCCAGCTCGTCGAAGAAGTTATTGATTGCCTAGTGTTAGCCGTCGAGAGCTAGACAATCGCAGAGCAGGTGGCGGACGGACTCTACTTCCTCCTCGTTCCTTCAATTTCTACAATAGTCGCTGTGGGGGTGACCTAGCTTCCTGGCATGAATGACTATCGGAAAATGTCCGGTGAGGATTTCCACTACCATCCGAATATCCTTGCGACTGATACTAATCATTTTGAATGCTTTCTTCCTGTTCATCATCGGCCATAGGTCTCTCGTCGTTGACTCACTGTTCTGATCAAGCCATCGTTCATTTGCTTTCTTAAAGGCTTCGTCCTCTATTTTTTTCCTTAGGAAACTTGCCGGCATGTTGGCATTAGGCATTGGCATTAGGTAGATGTAGGGATTTATCTAGCTCTGAGCCCTCCTTTCCCAGCACGTTCGCTCTTTCGTTTCCTTTAAATCCTGTGTGTCTCGGTACCCAGCAGAGTGTTACCGTCTAAGTTAAACCAGATTGGTTTCCAAACAATGCGTTCGACGTCGCATGTAATTTGCCCGCACTAAACGTACCGTACCGTAACGCACGCACAGCCCAGCACATATGGACGCTGAACGCAGCGTTAGGCAGAACTTTCAGTGACCACAAGACTCATTATTTGGCAACTTCTACTATTTTACACCGTTTCTCACTTGATTCCTTTTTGCAGCTCCATCTATGCAACAATTGATCCCCTATGGAACACAACAATTTTTCGAATATGAAAACAAAGTCTCCGTCACCGACCTGCGGAACACAAAATCCAAAGATGCCAGCAACTATATCCTCACCGCGACGGTGACAATCCGTTCGATATGGGATCAAGACGCTACACAACTCCTGCTCATCACTGTACACAAGCCAAGGGTGAAAACATCCGGGGGTGTCCAGGATGTACCAAAAATCATCGATAAGCCCTACTACGTTGTGCTGGAGGATGGAAGAGTGTCAGAAGTGCTGGCAGATCGCAGTCGAGACGCGTATCTCCTCAACTTACGGCGATCGATTGCAAGTTTCTTGAATTTCCGCCTTGAAAACGGACCAGTTCCAGAAGTCGATGTGTCTGGAGAGTGTATAGCATTCTATACGGCGAAGTCATCGACGAAGTTTGAGAAAATCAAATCAGACTGCAGTAACTGGGATCTGAAGGTCAGGTATCGATCGGAAATTCCATTGGGTAAGTACGAGCAATCTCTTGAGCGCAATTATCCTCAAGGACGATGTAGAACTCTCTCTTCCTGTAGGCGTTGATAAGAAGTCATCCTTGAAGTTGGACTATACTCTGGCGCAAGACAGCAGTCTCTTGAAGGTGCTATCTCGGGAGACTCACTCGGTGGCGTTGCATGCGAAGCCAGATGTGGGCAGTAAAGTTGAATCTGTGATAACTTTCAAACAAGTGGCTGGGTCACCAGTGGAGCAGTTGAAATTCGAGAGCCTAAACGATACGCTCACCAGTTTGGAGAACTTCAGGCCGTACGAGCTACAGGCCGAGGTGGATGGCGCCATAAGCGAGATCAAGGGTGTCACGGTGAGCTCTGGACACAGGCTTGCATCTATTTAGCGACTAAATCGTGTTTTCTTTTCAGTTTACTGGGAAAATCTCGACTCACAAGAAGGAGCTTGGCGATGTGAACATTGGCAAGGAGGCTGCGGCACTTCTGCTCGTCAAACTCCTGCCCATAGCCAGAATCACAAAGTCCCAGGAGTTCGTGCAGATATTCAAGAAGCACAAGTCAATCACGAGTCAACTGATTGACCTCCTGGGAGCTGCACAAACCTTCGACGCACACACCGCCATCTTCGAGATGTTTGAGAAGGAAAACAAGAAGAACATCGACAACTTGGAGAGGTATTTGCAAGCTTTAGCGGTGGGCACACATCCCGACAGAGCCATCATCGAAGATCTGTTCGAACGCATTCAATCAGGGAAAGTGAAGAGCCCAAAACTTCTTGACACGTTAGTTCAAACAACTGCATCCCTCGTACGTCAATCCACCCTCGGACAGGGTGACGAGTTGGCATCTAGAATCAAGAAGTATATTCTCATTCAATTGTCCACAAGATGTGAGACCATCGATTGCAAGACACAGTACATCCGCGCGTTGCAAAACCTTCAATTCGCCTCAACGGCTCCCACTTTGATGAAGTTGGCTACAACGGGGCAAAGTAGGATATCGGTGGCAGCACTTCAGGCTCTGCGCAGTTTTTCGAACAAGATCTTCTGCGATGAAGACCGCAAACAGTTCGAGTCAATCTTCTATCAAACAAAGAAGAGGCACGACTCCAGTGCACGTGTGCTAGCCCTCGACATAATTCTCGATTTAAAGCCCACCAAAGAACAACTGGGAAGACTGCTTGATTACTTGGCCTCTGGCGATAAGCAGTTTGAGGTGAAGACGTATGTTCTGCAAAAGCTCAGAATGGTCAGTGGAAAATGTCCCAGATTCTCAGCTCTTCTTCGGTCCGCCCTGTCAGAGCGACCGCATATCAACAACTACCACGTGATCGCCCAAAAGGGTCTCACAACGGCTCTGCACAGAGAGCTCTCGCGTGCGCCAGCTTTCAACGAAAGCATCATCAGTGTTCAGGAAATAAGCAGTGGCGTCTTGAAGAGGGGAAGCGTGGAGATGATTATGGCGGCTGAACGAGAGGAGATCAGCACTTTCCGAGTAAGCAAACGTTTGTCTGGTCCGATTCGGGTTTAATTTTTGTATCTCCTGTCAGCTTGGAATCTATACAAGTGGACTTATACCCTATATCGGAGACTCCAGCGGAGAAGACGAACCGGAAGATGAAGATGATGACAGTCCAGTAACAGCTGGAATGGAAATCGCTGTTCAGGGCATTCTTCTGCGTCCGTTGGTGTTTTTCGACAACAAACCAGAGTTGATGGGACATATTTGGAGTGGCACAGCAGCGGAACCCATACCAGCGTTCCTTGCAACGACTCTGGTGCAAGATCATGAGCACTACGTGATTCTTTCAAGTGGATCAACGGTTTATTTGAGAGTGTTTGGTGCTCGTTCCATTGATCTGAATGGCAAAGTCGATTTGAGCATCTGGAATCGGAATGCACATGCGGAAATCAAACACAGGTACAATTAGTTTGAACAGTCTTCACCTCGTCAAATGTTCATGTCGAGTGTTTCAATTGCAGCTCTGGAACGGGAGTGGTTGGATCGATGATTGTTGGCACATCGTTTGCGAGACTCGAGAACACCTTCACGCTGACTAGCGAACCAAAGATATCACTTGTCGCTGACATTGATTTCTACTCGGAGATGAAACTCTGCATTCAACTTGGTCGTCCTGAGACTGAACTCTGGTAAGTTCTTTAAAACAGAAAAAACCATAGGAAGTGTATAATCTCTGGTTTTCATGCAGGCATCAGCACGAAAAGTCTGTCACGCTGACGAATGAATGGGCGTACTCGAAGAAGGTGACAAGCAAGGTCGGATACAAGCTACCGGCCGCCACATACGCTCTCAACCAAAAGAACAACGAAATGTGCAACATGATATTCTCCTAGAGTTAAGAGATAAGACTTCCACTAGGCTACATAGCACACTCATTGTATTAAGAGAAAATGAACAAAGCATTTAACAAATTTTATAGATTATTGAATTTTTTTTTGGAAATAAAAGAAAATGTGGAATTTGTAGAAACGTATGTAATCTTTGATGAATCCATGGTGACGAACGGAAAGGAGGAAGCGTCTTCAAACAGGCTGAGTTCGAGATCCCAGAATTAGCACAGTACAACGTCAAGCTTTCTTAATTGCAAACATTCGGCAATGATGCTTTGCATCGCGTTCTGGAATGTAATATGAAAGCAACCGCTGCGCAAACAAAAGCAACCAACGCATCATAGATGAAATGTTTTCTTTATTTTCCGACTCAGTTGTCTCTTTTTCATGTCTAAAAGGATTTTAAGTATGCTGGCATTTTAATTGCCAATATTATTAATCGAATTATTTAGAAAAAACGTCGCCAATTTGTTTGATATTTTTACAAAAATAGAAGCAAATAATCCGTTCAAAACGTCAACAACAACAAAGCATTATGATGCTTCGCAACGTCAAAACGTCGTTGCGTCGCATCACATACACGGTGATGCTTACGCCATGCGCATTTTGTTGACGTTTACGAACCCAGTAAGACCTTGAGTTGGTCAAGGCAAAAGATTGTTCAACAGGGAGACCAAACGCTCAGCGGATTACATAGCCGTAGGTGGTGGCTTACAGACCGACGGAATGCGCTTGTGATACATTGAACTCAGAGGACTGATGTCTGATCCCCCTGATGAGCACCCGGAGCATATGATGAGACTATGGTGACCCACAACAAACACCATGCACGAATATACCCGCGCAGTTGCAATATTCACCACGCTCCTTATGTCAAAACTTAATAAGCACAACAAAACGATGAACGTGAACAACAAAAGATTTTGACCGCATCTCAGAAGATGTTGAATGAATGATGGTCAATTGCTTTGAATTTTTAAGGAAGGTGAAGATTTTCCTCTTTCGTTGGCTGCAATTCGTGTTTTAGATCAAAGGTTAGGTTAGATTAGGTTAAAATGACTGTCATCGCTGAATCAGCTATGACTCACTTAGATCTTAGATGAATGGATCCGTTGTGCTGTCACCGTCCGGTAAATGACCCCCCGTTTCTCCCTAGCCAAAAGAGATTCCAACACCTGAAGTTACCTATTGATGGCCTAGTGGTCTATCCTGTCCCACACATCTTGAATTTTGAATCTTGAATAAACCATAAATACTGTCTAAATCGCTTACAACGACATCGGTTATAACGACCAAATTCTTAGGTCCCGGCTGAGCTCTGGATTCTAATCCCACTGAATAATAAATCGCTTACAACGACACATCGCTTACAAAGGCCGATTATTCTATTTTCTTTTAGATAAAATATTGGTTATAACTAGAGTCTGACCGAAGGCCAGTTTCTTGGCCGAAGCTGAAGCCGAAGCCGAACTTCGGCTTTTTGATCACCTTCGTCCGAAGCCGAAGTCGAAGCCGAATGTTCTGTTGGACTCTATTTGGAACATACTTTGCAAGTTGTATTCGCATCATTTTTGCGAAATAACCTCAAATTGGATTTTAAGCTGCCATTTTTAATGTTCTTTCTACCTGAAACCAGTACAACTAAATTGCATGCTTTTATACAGACCACTTAATAATTTACCAACTTGCAAATGCAAAATCTTTTGATTTTAAAGCTGTAAACAAGCGCACTTTCAACAGAAATCTCAACATTCGGCTTCGGCAAAATGCCGAATGTTTTGCCGAAGGTGATATTTATAGCCGAAAGTGGCCGAAGCCGAATGTTCGGTCGGACTCTAGTTATAACGAAAATGTTCCACTCAACACAACGGGCGATGATAGAAGAGAATACCGTCGTGTATAGAGACTGAAGTCTAATAAAGCTGCTGGTGCAGATCGTCTGCCCGCTGAAATGTTTAAAGCAGTTGGAGATGATCTGGTTGGGCGCATGCACCAGCTCATCTGTAAGATACGGTTGGAGGAAAGCACGCCCGATGAGTGGAATGTCAGTATCGTTTGTCCGATCCACAAGAAAGGAAACCTCTTCGACAGCGTCAACTGTCGAGGGATAAGTTTTCTTAACATTGCCTATAAGATCTCTGCCATTCTGTGTGAACGCCTAAAACCTTTCGTCACCAAACTGATAAGTCCCTATCAGTGTAGTTTCAGACCAGGTAAGTCCACCATCGATCAAATCTTCACACTGCGGCACATCCTGGACAAGACCCAAGAAATGCAGATCGACACACACCACCTATTTGTCGATTTCAAGGCCTCATATGACAGCGAGTATAGAGACGAGCTATACAGCGCCATGCCTAGTTTTGACATTCCTGCCAAACTCGTCAAGCTGAGCAGGATGACGATGGAGAATTCTCGCTGCTCCATCAAGGTCGGTAACGAACTCACCGAGACCTTCAATGTCAAAAAGAGGTCTTAGACAAGGCGACTCGGTGTCATGTGATTTCATTAACATCGTTCTTGAGAAGATCGTGCAAAACTCACTGGCCAACACAAGAGGCACGATCTTCCAAAAGTCCGTTCAACTGCTAGCTGACGCGAATTACATTGACGTGATTGGGCGAACACAGAGAGCCGTCAATGATGCGTTTGCTGGCATTGAAACGGAAGCGGCTAAACTGGGTCTGGCGGTAAACGAGGGTAAAACCAAGTATATGCTGTCACCGAGAAATGACGCACAACATCGACGACTTGGCCAGAACGTTATCATAGGCAGCTATAACTTTGAGGTAGTTAAGGACTTCGCCTACCTTGGCTCCGCGGTAAACAGTACAAACAACATCAGTACCGAGATCAAGCGCAGAATAACTCTTGCCAACCGCTGTTTTTTTTGGCTCAAAAGGCAATTGAGTAGTAGAGCCCTCTCTCGGAAGACCAAGTTGACTTTGTATAAGACCTTGATCATCCCAGTCCTGCTGTACGGCGCAGAGGCATGGACAATATCCCAAGGGGATGTACAGTCTCTTGGTCTTTTAGAGAGAAAAGTTCTGCGCGCGAACTTTGGTCCTGTTTGCATTGATGGCATTTGGAGGAGAAGGTTCAACCACGAATTGTATGGACTGTACAGCGACATGAGTCTAGCCAGGCGTCTACGGAACCAACGCCTAAGATAGGCCATGTAGAGCGTATGGACAACTTAGCTATGGCCCGAAGAGTCTTCGACTCCTGTGGGACAACGTAACAGAGGACGTCCACGTACAAGGTGGCGCACACAAGTCGAGGGGGACCTCGGCCGGCTTGGTGTGCGAAACTGGAGACAGCTAGCGAAAGACCTTGCTGGCTGGAGAGGCATGTTGAGCGAAGCCCAGGTCCACCTCGGACTGTAGCACCCTAAGAAGAAGAAGAAGAATTTGTTCGTGCGACCGCATTTTTTTCTAAAACGGTAAACTGTTTTTCTGTAGTTGCGATGGATCTGTGTATGTATTATTCTTTTTGTTTTGCGTTTATTATTGGTTGAAGGTCGAATCATTGTTGAAGATCGTGTCACTGATGTTGACGTTTGATCTTCGTAAGAATGACATAAAAAAAATCGCCTTACAGTGCGTCGCCTTGTCTAATCTTTTTTGACATTAAATGTGTCGGTGGAGTCTTAACTGACCGTGATAAAGCAACGGCCATTCCCCATCGTCATCTTACAAAGGCGAATAAGTTTTGCAGTGATGCTAAGATTAGACAATGGGCTGTATAACATGTCTCCCTAAATACTGTCATACGTAGATGGTGGGTATCGACTTGAAGCTCCTGTGTCCTTTCTAAGATCTGTCGCAATGTGAATATCTGGTCGATGGTAGACTTCGCTGGCCTGAACCTGCACTGATATTGACCAATCGGACTGCTCACGTAGGGCTTCAGACGCTTACGTAAGACGGCAGAGAAGATCTGACATACGATATTTTGGAGACTGATCTCTGTTGTTGTTGTTGTTGGTACAGTTTAGAGGGTCTCCGTTCTCTATCTGCTATCTTTGAGTTATCGGTTACAGCGACCTATCGCTTATAACGACCAAATTCGTCAGTCCCTTGAAGATTTTATTACCGATTTTGACTGTACATAAATAAGGTAAAACAGCATGTTTACTATGATGTATGAAAAACCAAGTTTTATACTCGTATTTCATATTTATACTCCACTAAAATCTGACTTAAAATCGACAAGGCCCATCATTGTGGCACATTTATAATATTTTTTACTTAGAACAGGTTTTGTCAAAATATCCGAAGCTATACCTTCATTCTTATAAACAATTTTGCTTTAATTCTTATGAGGTCCAAGTATTTGTGATTTGTACTCAACCAGCATCACTTGTTTCCAATGTTTAGCATCCCCATTATTTAAGGCTTCCTTGCTGAATACAAAACAATCATCCATATGGATCGGTTTTGGAATTCTGGAATTCATCTAGACTTTTTAAAGAAGCTGGTAAGATCTGATTACCAAATTTAACACTTATTAGTGTTGTTATACAATTGATCGGAAATGGCAATATAACGAGAAACGGATACACATTATATTACACATGGTCCGATGCAACATAAAACAGATATGGTGTAGCCCTCCTTGTTGCAGAAAAACTGAAATACTCGATAATATGAGTTGTATGCGTCTCAAAACGAGTGATATTAATGCAGGATAAAGCTGAGAAGGCTTTGATGTATATAACTCATGTATATGCTCCGATAGCTGACTGCGAAGAACCGATCATCGAAGAGTTTTACTAGGAACTTGTCAAACTAACAAAAAAAAGAAGGATGTCACAAAAATAATGCGAGATTTCAATGCAAAGGTGGGAAAAGGGAGAATTGGAGAAATAGTAGGAGACCATGGTCTAGTTTTTAGAAATGAAAGAAGCCAAAAATTAATCGAACTTTGTCAACTGAACTTCAAACTCCCTCCAAGAAGGCCGTACACGTGGACGTCCCCCAGACACTCAAGAGATACAACGATAAGAAACCAAATAGACTACGTTATCGTCAATAAAAGATCCCCTAATGCGGTAAGGTAGGTAGGTATAAGTGGCTAAGGTGTGCACCAGACGCCAGGGCCGGACAGGAGCAGAGAAGGTGTGTACTGCTTTCCACTTCCTCCTCGTCTAAGCAGCTTCTACAGAAATGGCAGGAGATGAGCTCCTTCGCAGTAACCGATCGGACATCTTGTCTAAATGTCACTCTAGGGAGTAATGCGGTAAAGTTTACAAAAACGTACCCAGGGGCTAATGTGGGGTCGGATCACAACCTCGTTGTAGCCAAAATAAAGATACGACTGAAGAAATCAAGAAATAGAAATCTGGAATTAGATTTGCTAAAAAATAAACAAGTAAGAGTACAACTGAAAACAGAGATAAACGAAAGGCTGTCACGATGGGATTCAATTCATGACGATAACATAGACAGCAAGTGGGTGAAGATCAAAGATATTATAATGGAGCCGAGAAGAAAACACCTAGAAAATAACCAACCAAAGAAAAAGTGGATTACAAACGAGATTTTGCGACTAATGGAACAGAGAAGACTGAACAAAGCAGACCTCCCTAGATTCAATGAAATTGATAGGTTGTTAGTTAGACAAGCCCTTCATACATACCTTCAACAACAATGCGCGGAGATAGAAAGATACGGAAGGTGTAGTGCCCCATTAGTACGCCGGTGAGTTGTCTGCAATCTTTTCTATTAAGAGATAACAAGAAAGCCGGGGATTTCAGATTTCTTACAGACGTTCGGGAGCATGCGCTTGTTCTGTCTACATCCTGGAGAGTCATGCCACCTGCGGTTGTGCTCTGGAGAAGTCCAACCATCAATGGAAGCCCTAACCAAGGATGCAGGCAGTCCCAGCGTAGGTTCAGGTTCTGAGAATTCCTCATCTGATCCTAGCCTAGCAAGTTTATCGGCGATCTCATTTCCTGTGATCCCGTGGGTACCCGGGACCCAGACAAGTCTTAGCTGTCGATCAAATTCAGAGAAGACTTGCATTTATGAACCATCTTGGAGGTGATTAAAGGGTTGAGCAAAGCATTAAGCACAGACTGGCTGTCGCTACAGACGCAAATACTTCGCCCTGTCCACCTATTCTTCACAATTTAGCTCGTGGCCAATAGGATCGCATAGGTTTTCGCTTGGAAAACGGACACAAAGGTGTGCAGTCTAAAATTTGCGCTCTCCACAAAGGCACCAGCACCAGAGCCTGCATTGGTCTTGGAGCCCTCCGTGAAGATTCGACTACATTCCTTTCCTGGCTCAGATTCTGACCAGAGTGCAGGGAAAGTCGACTTTATCCAGACTTATGCCGCATTAGTCCAGAGTCCTGAAAAGCTGACCTAAGTTTGTCCAAAGTTCTATAACATTTTGAATGTGGACATAAGTGATATTATCAATCAGAATGATATCTAACCTTGCGTCTAACCTATCTATTCAGAGACAGGATATTTCTTTCGAATAGTATTCCACAGATCCTCATGTTGCAAATAATTCTGCACTGCAAAGGACCACAAAATTGTAGTTTTCACGGCCGATTAGTTTTTCTTATTGAAAACTTGTATCAGACGCCATATTAAATAAAACGTTTTAACAAACTATTTGCAAATTATTAAAAACATTTCATTTCATTTTCTATTTGGAAAGAAACATTTAACAGTTTGAGCACCACAGTTCGACCGCACGATTAACTGTCATCACAATCCCACCAAGTCTCCACAGAACCTTAACCAAAACGTCAAATTTATTTCCCTTTCCATATACCACTACTGGAAGGAAACAAAAAAAAAACAAAAAGAGGAAAAGGAAAAGAAAAAAAAATTTCCCATCCCACCATGTACTTGCAGTCATGCGCACAAATCTCCATCTCGCGGCATGGGCAATTCCCGCAAACAGCAGACTTTTGTACCCCAAAAGAACCAAGAACACAGAACCTACGACTATTGGAATGCGCGCCGTCACAGTATCCGCAAGGGAATTTTCAATCGGAACGGAGAATAGTGCGAAATTCGAACAAGAAAACGATAAAGAGTCCAACGAAAGTGTGTGTTGTTAAGTTTCCGTAAAAAAAATTATACACAAGAGTGTCACCTTCTGATCTGCTTTTTAATTGTTTAATGAATTGATTTTTTTTAATGAAAATCAACTAAACACCTGCAGGTGAATCTGCTTTCATTACGAAATCACCATCACAACCGAACGCACCGAGAGCCGAGAAAGAGGAGTTTTCCTTGCAGAGAGAATCTTGTTTCCGTCGTCGTCGTTGCTGTACAGTGTAATCCAGTGTCCGACTCTGAACGACGAGCACAAAACCAAAAAAAGCGAAGAAAAAAAATCGATTTCTCGTCCCCTGTCACATAAAATAAAATAAAAATATATCGGAATATCTGAAAAGTGAGTGAATATCCACTTCGGTGGCGTGAAATAGATTTCTTCATCAGTTTCCACAGAGAAATACGCGAGTTCCTCTGGGAGAATTAAAAGCGGAAAATAGAATTCAGTGCATTTATCGAAAATTTTAAAATTCCTGTGCTAAACTTTGTGTAATCGATTATCTTCTGATTGGATTAAGAAAAACTGCAGCCGACAAACCGGTGAATTAAGCAAACGTAAGTCAAACTCCACCAGTGGGATAAAATCTAGCTGATGATCATTTTATTTGGGCTCTCTTTGAGTGTGTTGTCCACAAGGCGAGGATTTTAAATTCAAATGCATTCGGCCAGCTGTCAATTGGCACAAAGCCCTCAGAGAAGGGCCAAACAGCATTGGACCGTGCGAATGCGAGAGCGAGAGCGACGAATGATGAAGGACTGTGATTCTGACAGGTTTCTTTAGCACATTCTTTTTCCATGCCCATATGTCTAATTGGATGTTGTGTAGTTCCTGCGGGTTCCAATAAGTGCAGGGCACAGTTCTCTTTGAGATGGTGTGTTGCTTTCTGGAATCGAAGCCGCCTCCATGTTCCTCTTCAGCTTCCAGATCCGGATTCTGCTCTCTTTCTGAGAATTGAGTTGCACATTGCAGATGTGCAACAAAGTGTTGAATAGAAAAAAAGTGTTGCCATGTGCAGTCTGGCTGGTCTGGAATTGGCCTAGTTATTTGATCGATTTTTGTTTTTGGCACTGTTGCGTCATTGGGATTGGGGAGATGGGGGTTGGTGTATTTCTTAGGGAATTCCTTAATGTCTACCAAGGGGAATGGGTGAATTTTGCTTCGCATGGTAACCAAACGTTTGTTTTGGACGTTAGCTTTCGATTGTAAGTGATGGAGTTATGTTTGGGGTGTCGTACAGGACCACACCCTTTATGTTGAGGACAGAGTTAGGATGTTTTAGTTTCGTTATGAGAAGTGTGTCGATTGGATTGAGAGAGTTTGGTTAAAGGAGAGCATTAAAGACCTCTAGAAGAGCCGGTGAGGAAGTTGGAAGTGTTGGAATAATTTTGTGCTTCAATTTGTCTCTCGTGCGATGCAGCGATTACAATACACTGAGAGGGGTCTAGTAAATGTACATTAAGTCGGTTTCGTAAGGGATAAAGTCAGTGAATTGCTGTTCGTGTAATGGACTCTGAACATGAGCGATATATTTTTATTACCCATCAGTTAAATGGACCGACAAGGTTTATCTGAGCCATCTATTTGGTGAGTTGATTGTAATAGAACAGGATAAAATGTGTTTTCACGATTATTGAGGAGATTTAGTCGCTGCATACACTTGCAGCTATACCGAAGATAAAAGCAAGACACTCCCACAGACGATTAGAGCGTATTTTTCGTCTGATTCCTGTTCTTGGCCGGTGTCTTACCAAGTAAAAGCCGGTGTCTTGTCACCTGCAGCAAAACAATGTGCACAATCTTTTCTCATTTATGCCTATGACACACTAACGACACGTGATCGCCTTTTCCTTAAAGAACCACCACCATTTTGCACTGAATGCAACTGTCATTGCCTGCCTTCGCATCTTGGTCAAACGCTTTGCCAAATCTACTACAAATTATGACGTTTTGATCTAGATCAATAAAAAGAATTAAAAAAAAAATTCTTGAATAGAACATTTTTTAGATGAGACACAAGGAGTCTAGAGCCGAAAGCGGATGAGACGACTGGGCTCCCTCAGACCGCTAGGATGTGAACATTTCATTTATCTGTAAATAAGTAGTCAAGCGACCATGATGACAGCCAACTGTCAAAATCATTGCATCCCGCTAAACGGAACCTAAATGCGAACATTGAATGCAAAAAGTGTTGTCCTACGAGCCGAGGTCCGACTACAATGGCTGTACGAAAACTTAAGACAACTGAAGCAACCGAGGGAATACACCAAAATGATACACTGAGCACAGAGCAACCGCATAGTCAGGTTTCGGTAAATTCGTTCACTTTACTTATACGCGGGAGCGAAATGAATCGTTCTCTACATTTCCAAATGTCAATTGACACCCGAATTCTCCAACACCTTGAAATTTGACAATATTTCTGGTTACTTTTCGTTAAGTTTTCGGATGACTATTATAGTTGACCCTTTACGCGGGAGCTACGTTTGCAAATGTCAGTCTATAATTACTTATAGAAACTTAACGCAATATCAGCTGTCAACTGACATTTGGATACATAGAGATCGATTCATTTCGCTCTCGCGTATATAGGTAAAGTGATCGAACTTAACTAAGCGAAGCGGTTACGTTGTCTTTCTATATTCGCGCAGTTGCTTCAGTACCTTACGACCATTATAGTTGGCGGTGGTGAAATGAATTGCTCTCCAAGTTTGCAAATGTCAGTTGACAGCAGAACACAAAAAAATTTAACGATGCTTCTGGTTACTTTTCGTTTACTTTTGACATTTGTTTCAGTTTTCGTACTGCTATTCTAAAGGGTGCTTCATTAAGCGCTTCCTATTTTTAAATTTAAATAGAACAATGTGTGTGTGAGTTTTCATCGGCATTTTGGTAACGTTTGAAAGGCCGGTCAATGCCATTATGGAATATATTGAAAATAACGTCGTTGAAATATTCGCCACGGCTTCTCTTAGCGGCACACGTCCGAAATGCCAAATTTTCCATGACTTTGGCACATAAATCGGGCTGAATTTGACAGATGGCATCGGTTATGTTGGCTTCGAGGGCCGCTGTACTTTGTGGCTTATACACAGAGACTTGCGACTTGAGAAAACCCCACAATAAAAAATCTAACGGGGTCAAATCGCACAATCTCGGTGGCCAGATCACCTCCACGTGAGACGACCATGCCCTCGAATCGCTCGTGCAGAATTTCCAATGTGGAGTGAGCTGTGTGGCAAATATTGCCACCCTGTTGAAACCACATGTCTTTGTTGTCCATTTCATCCAATTCAAGCCAAAGGGAGTTGGTAGTCATCGACCTATAATGCTCGCCGTTGACGGTGACGTCGTTCTCAAAGAAATATGGATCGACGACGGCTCCAGCCCAAAATCCGCACCGAACAGTGATTTATTCGGGATGCATTGGACGCTCTTGGATCTCATGTGGATTATTATCGCTCCAAATTCGACGACAATTTGTTTGTTGACGTACTCATTCATCCAGAAATGGGCCTCATCGCTGAAGATGATTTTTCGATGAGTTAGGGTCAGTTCTCAACTGCTCCAGATCCCATTCAGCGAACACACGTCATTGTCTATGGTCGTACACCTTCAGCTCCTGGGTCAGTTGAATTTTGTATGGGTACATGGTCTAGTCATGAGGCAAAATTCGCCTCGCCAAGTTGTGGTCTGCGATAGTTCGTGTTCTTGTGAGTAAATGGGCGAAGCGCAAGGAACGTTGCCCGAACAGAACGCCAATTTTGATAAAACAATTTTATCATTTACACGTTTTGTTGACCGATATAGACATATGGCAAAACAGACTGAATAAGTGAGAGCCTTTTTGACAGATGTAGTTTCAACAAAATGGCCGCTATCAACTGTCAAATTTCGGAAGTCCCTAATGGAAGATCTTTTAATTAATCCTTCAGTTGAAGTACCAAACGGTCATATAGGATACTTCTCAAAAGAAAATTGTCACATCTATCGGATGTCCCTTAGTCGACTGGATGGCGCAGTTGGTTAAGTGCCTGACCTTAGTTAGAGGGGTCCCAGGTTCGAATCCCAGTAAAAGCAAAGTTAGTACACTTTTATCCGGTTTTTCAAATCTGGTCTAGACATCATTTGCCGTTGGGATCAAATTAACGGCATTATAACTGGAGCGGTCGATCAGTGGTAGTAGTCTGACAGTGGGTGTCACAATGGACCAACAATGGTCTAAGTGTGCTGATGAATTCACTAGCAGACCCCTAACTCAACTTAAATTAAATTATCGGGTGTCCTGGCAATCTCTTCTATTTTCAGTATAATTCAGAACTTCGCCTATAAATACCCATTTATTCTCTAGCGACACCAGATTTTCACCTTGACTTCAATGATTCATAAGGAAATCCAAAAATGTTGGAGTTTTCCCAAAGAAATCCACCTTCACCTCAACCATTCATGTGGATTGAATGTGTGTACTGTGATTTAAATGCAGATCGTCTCATAGACAGCTTATTCATGGTAATCATGTGACAGAACATGACACTCAGTCGAGTTATGTGTATACGTACTCCAAAATTCCACAGAAAATTTACGCAAAGCGTATTTATCATAGAATGTGATGAAATATGATTAGTTGAAGTTTTATTCAAACACATGCTTCAGAATCTTCAAACCTCGATTTAGGCGACCGAGAGAATTCAGTTAATTAACTGTATCATGATGCGATATTGCGGTATATTTGTAATTTGTTGCATCATACATGGAGGCGCATGTGATTGAAAAGATTTTTTAAAAAAAAAGAGGTGAACTCTTTGAAAGTGTTCATTATTTCGCACAGTTCGTGTGCGTGAATTACAAAGATTGCACCTTTTGGACACATCCAATCACCTTGGTATATTTTTCTCTTTTTTTTTTTTTGACATTTGTTATGTACAGACAAAATCGTAGAGTATTTTACTGTAAAGACAAAGATAGCCATAGACATTTGCCATCGACTTGCTGTCATACTCTTCTCTTGAAGAGTTTATTTTTTCAGCTTTACGAGGTGTGTTCAGAAAATAATTCTAATTTTTTGACAAAAAAATTATTTATTCTTCTACAAAGTGTTGTAGCTTTCAATAGTCCCTTTAAATATCATGCACTCGTTCCAGCACTTCTTCTCAAACACGATCTTTGCAACAGCCTTTAGTTCTTTCAATTGTGCGTTTTGGATGTCATTCATGCTCTTTACTTTTGAAAATTGGAAAAAGTCAAACGGAGCTGCGTCTGGCGAATATGCAGGCTGAGGCATGGTTACAGTATTGTTTTTGCTAAAAATTCACCACCTAAGCAACCGTTGATTTTGTTCAAAATTCAATAATTTTCAATCAAATTTTGCTGCCACGCGTTTCATACACAAAACATTCGAAAAAATTTAATGGCATGTCAATCGACTCGCAAAAATCATCAGCGATTGTTTCATTTCATTCACTTTTTCCACGTTATCATCGGTTGTTTATGGGGGTTCGTCTTCTTCAACGCCTTCACGGCCATTTATGAGACGCCTATACCACTCGTAAACTCTTGTTTTATTTATTGCAGACTCACCATAGGCCTTTGTTAACATTTCACACACTTTGTTACACTTTATTTAATTTTTTACGCAAAATTTGATATAGACTTTTTGACCATTTTTTTTAACAATCGAAAATCGCTGATTTCTTACGAATACGCTTAAACTTAGGCAAAGTAATCAATGAATACAGCTGAAAATGTTACCATACTTCAGAGGCATCCACACGGTGGGCCAAATACAAGTTTCTTTAAGAAAAATGCAATAAACTGAACAAATTTAAATGCTTTCCATATATTATGGCTCCATTAGTAAGAACAAACATTCCCATTAATTATGAAATGGGAATGCCTCAGCTGGCTTCGAAGTAGCGCTTCGCATTCTGTCACCCCAATTTTCCAAGACCTTGTTGATGGTTTCGGACTGCAGCTCACGAATTGCTTGGATGATATTGGTCTTAAGTGCTTGAATCGTTTCCGGATTGTCGGCATAGCATCGGTTCTTCACGGTTTCCCACAAAAAAAAAGTCTAAAGGGGTCAAATCGCAGCTCTGATACGGTTAATTGACATCGACAAGACGGCTGATAACACGATTTGGGAATTTGGTGCGCAAAAGATCGATTGTAGCATGGGCTGTGTGGCATGGCATGTTAACATGGTTAACATGGCTCTGTAACGCCCGCCGTTGACCGAAACGTTGTTCCCAATCTCATTTTCGAAGAAAAATGGTCCGATGATGCCACCACTCCACAATCCGCATCAAACTGTCAGTACCTGTGGATGCATTGACTTCTCGACAATAACGTGCAGGTTTTCCGAGCCCCAGATGCAGCAATTTTGTTTGTTAAAGTAGCCGCCGAGATGAAAATTCGCCTCGTCAACGTCAGAAAAGATGATTTTTCGCCCAAAATCGTTGTCCAATTTAAGCTGATCTAAGGCCGAAACTGCGAAGCGATAAAGAGCGGTTGGTCGCGCGCCTTCTATTGCTGAGTCATTGTACCTTGTAAGCGGATAATCCGAGATCGTTGTGCAGAATTCTCTTCAAATTTGAGATTGATGGCAAGATGATGTTCGTGAATGGAGTCTCACACTCTCGGCCACAGCAGCCACTTTTTCATCTGCGCATTGTGCGACAACGGGGAGCATTAGTGTTGTCCACTACCAGTCTCACGAACTTTTTGTCCAACTTGCGTTCGGCAGTCACGGTGGGTGCTTCATTTCGGCTAAAACTTCTTTTCAAAAAACGCACTGTTTGAGCTACACAGCACTTACTTCGGAAATAAGTTTTGAATATTTGCCAACGTTGTTCAAGCCTAAAGCGACTCATTACATTCCGCGGTGGTATGATACTGAGTTTCTGTCAAGATTTCAAGCGGGAAACAACTGTATGTCAGTGTCAAAATAACCTATGATTAAAAAAACCTATAGATGGACCACCCTGTACAATCGGACTCTTCAAACCCGCGAAATTGAAAAATTCCCGATGTTTTCTGAACACACCTCGCGTATTCTCATTTTCTGTAAGTTAAACCTCTTGCAGCTGTCACCGGATTTAGTGCTCTCCGTGCACTGTTTGAATTTCTGGTAATATTAGGCAACACACTCCGACCATCTCATCAACCGTGTCTATGCTTTCGTTGTCTTCTTAGGGCTCTTGTCAAAGAATGCTCTAACCTAAATTTTACAAAATCTTAGCTCGCACAGGCTCGGAGTAAATAGCAAATACTGTCCTTCATTTTCCGGCGAAAGATAGGAGAGGAATTGAATTGTAGTAAATCGTTGAAGTTACAGTCTGAGGTGGATATGAGCCTTAACTAGGGTTCCCAACTTTGACCGCAACAAAAGGAGGACAATAGCCTTGCTTAGACACTAATTAATAGGCGGAATATTCGGAAGATTGAGGTTCAGGTACACCCGGACTGTAGCGTCATAAGAAGAAGAAGAATATTCGGCGAGAAAACTGAACACTGGTGGTGCTACAGCTTAACCAACGAACCAAAATTATGACCAACGTCAATGTGAGCTGACATTATTTATTTTGTGACAGATATTTCTGCCATATTTTCAAGACATTTTACAATCAAATTCTTTCTAAATCCTCTTCCATTCCTCATTTTAATGCGATAAAATAGCACCCCTCGAACTTCTCCTCTAAATAACCAACAAGGTCGTTCCCGTTACAAAATCTCCCCTTATTTCGCTTTCCCAATTAGTTCCCCATTCATTCTGATATCGCACATCCTTCAATTCTTCCTAATTATCGAGCACATCGTTTCAGAAAACTTCTTGCTTGGAATCCATCAGCTTTTTTTTTCTGATAACGCAGTTGAGAGGAGGAGTACCTATACACACTAGTACTCGTACTATTAACGTTTTCCATGGAAATCGAGTGGTAGACAAACTGAAAAGGCCGCTTTGATTGTGGCAGAATAGGATTCTCAGAACTTTGCTTCCAAATAAACAACCAAGTCACTCCCCATACGAAATCGTATCTTACTTCGCATCAACAATCAATTTCCCGTCTAATCTAATATCCAACATCCTTCAACTCGTCCCAGATATCGAGAAAATCGTTTTACAAAACTTTGTAATCATCAAATCCACTTCAACGAAAATTCGTTCATTTTCAGCAAAAAAATGTGACTCAATTGTGTTGCCAATTGATGATATTTTTTCGTGTGGAATGTCATTTTTTTCAAAAGTAAATTTTCTCTGTGTTTGAACAGAGCTTATTGTGAAAATGATTAATGAAGTGAATTCAATAAAATTTTTTTTTTCAAAATCCTTGAAATCAGGCCAGGAGGACTCTGGCTAAAACTAGACCTCCTTCTTTAGGGTCAAATGGGTTTTTGATTAATTTATGCTCAAAATGATAGAATTCACATCACTACTTTACCGACAGACTGCATTTTGTCTAAGCTTGCCCATTTCTTCGATTCTAAGAATGAAGTAGAGAATAACCATGAAAAGGGTGGGCTTCAAAAGTGTTTAATTTGACAACTCAACCAAATATGCGTGCTGCTGATGAAAAGACCTATCAAGAGATGATGGCAGCTAGAGAAATCCCACGCAGTGTCCATTGCAGTGATTTACAGAAAATCCCGTTTTACCTTTTATAAAGTGTCACTTCCATCAATTCACACATCGCGTTGCCAAATGTTTAAATCATCAAACTCTGAAACATTAAAAATACCACCAGTGAAGCAAAACAAAAAAAAAATTAATTGACCGCATAGAACACAAGTTTGTGTGATTTTCAATTATCGAGCATGTTCAGCAATTTCCAACGGTCATGTATCGATAACGAACAATTCTTGTAGTATCTTCAAACGATAACAGCCGAACATATCACGAATTGCGGATCTATCAGCTATTTTTTTTCTCTGATAAGGTAGTGGGGAGGAGGAGTACCCATGCATGCTAGTACTCGTACTATTAGCGTTTTCCATGGAAATCGAGTGGATGAACAAATTGAAAAGGCCACTTTGATTGTTTGCTTCAACAAATTGTTTGGATTGTTGCTAGTAAATGAGTGTACTAAATGTGAGTTTTGTTTTTTGTTTTCGTAGATAAAGGTTTGCTTGGGGATTAGGTATTTCTTATTTTGGCCTTGATTTTGGTTGGGGATTCAAGGTGTTAAGACGTACGAGCTCTAGAGTAAGCAGTCTGGAAGTTTTCTGCAAACATAGTTCCAAAGCGTCTTCTGTTTCTGTCTTACATTTTTTCCGCCCATTTTCGTGGAGTTCTACGTATATTGATGATGCTTAAGTAGGAAATAGAGCCCATCGCTGTTGTAGGTAGTTTCATTGTCGTCTAAAGTTCTTAAAGTAAAAGCATACCAATGTACACACGACTGGATGGCACAGTTGGTTAAGTGCCTGACCTAAGTTCGAGGGGTCTCAGGTTCGAATCCCAGTGAAATCGAATCTGGTCCAGTCACCATTTGCCGTTGGGATCAAATTAACGGCACTGGAGTAGGTTGCTACCTGGCAGTACAATGAGTGTTTCAAAAAACCTCAAAAAGAAAGTGTGTAAAAAGGCTTCTGGAGATGATCTGGTTGGACGCATACTCTAGCTCTTCTGTGAGACATAGTCGAAGGAACGTGTGCTCGATGAGTGGAATCTTAGTATCATTTGTCCGATCCACAAGAAGCGACACCCTTTTGATTTTTCTTTGCTATATTGTGTGAATGCTTGAACACGTTCGCCAACAATTTGATAGATTTTCAGTGTGGTTTCCGGCCAGGAAAGTCCATAATTGGCCATATCTTCACACCCTGGAAAAGACTCAACTCTCGGTTCTCCATCAAGGTCGGCAATGCGCAGTCATATGACTCTTTCAACATTATTTACGAGGATCGTGCAAAACTCACTGGCCAACACAAGAGGCACGATTTTCCAAAAATCCATACAGCTCTAGCATAATCGGATGATATTGGCATGATTGGTCGAACACGCATTGAAAGGGAAGCGGCTAAAGTGAGTCTTGTATAGGCTGACCAGACGTTCACTTTTAAGAGGAAATGTCCTCTTTTTGTCTCATACAAACATGTCCGGTATCTTTTTGGAAAAACATGCAATTTGTCCTCTTTTTTAGTATTCTCAGATAACTAAATTTTTCGACATCACAAAACTACAACAAAACTTTTTTTTCCAACACAAATTTAGAAATTTAGAACACGACCTAAAATATATTTGTACCTAAACTCATTCACTTCTGAACACTTCACTGTTTTTAACGTCGTCTGAACACTCCCACTCGTTTGACAGTTCATTTCATACTTATTTTTTCTGTTTAAAAGTAAATACACCGTTTGTTTACCGTATCCGTGTGTGAAGTGAGTTAAATTTTTATTTGTTTACCGTATCCGTGTGTGAAGTGAGTTAAATTTTTATTTGAGACTGTTGAAAGCGTCCCTTTTTCATGTTCATCGATCTGGTCACCCTAGTCTCTGTCACCCCAATTTTTTTCAAGACCTTGTTTTGATGGTTTCGGGCTGTAGCTCACGGATTGCTTGAATGATATTGGCCTTAAGTGCCTGAATCTTTTCCGGATTGTTTTCGAACAACGGTCCTTCTCACTTCCCCACAAAAAAAAGTCCAAAAGGATTAAATCGCGGCTCCGCGGCGGCGTCCAATTGACATCGCCTCAAGGGCTAGTAACACGATTTGGGAATTTGGTGCTAAAAAGATCGATTGTACCATGGGCCGCGTGGCATTGCGCACTATCCTGCATGAATCAGAGGTCGTCCAAATCCATGTCTTCAATATCAGTAAAATTTCATTCGGTTAACATGGCTCTGTAACGCCCACCGTTCACCGAAACATTGTTCCCAGCCTAATTTTCGAAGAAAAATGTTCCAATGATGCCACCACTCCAAAGTCCGCACCAAACTGTCACTTTCTGTGGATGCATTGGCTTCTCCAGAATAACGTGAGGATTTTGCGAGCCGCAGATGCGGCAATTTTGTGTGTTAACGTAGCCGCCGAGATGGAAATGCGTCTCGTCAGCGTCAGGAAAGATGATTTTTCGCCCAAAATCGTTGTCCAAATCAAGCTGCTCTAAGGCCCAAATTGCGAAGCGATAACGAAGCGGATGGTCGCGCGCTTTCAACTGCTGAGTCAATTGGACCTTGTAAGCGAATTTGAAGATTTAGTTAAGGCGTGGAAATATCAAAACAAGATGAGTACAGTTACCAGTGATTGCTGCTGGGAAAAATCTCTTGAAAAATAAACCTCAAAAGCCATCCTATTCACAAACACTAAAAATAGGGTAAATAGTAAAGTAAAAGCGGTGCCCTGATATTGTGCCAAACCACATTGTGCCAAATTGGCATAATGTCGCTTTCAAAAGCGTGATAGGGCCAAATTAGCTTGCCAAATTTGACACTTTCAAAAGCGTCATTATACCAAATTTTTCCATTTGGCACAATGTCACGCGTCGTAAATGCACAAATCTCAAATATTAGTCTGAATTCTTAAGAAACTGCTTAAATCACTTTTCAAACCTTCGAGTAAATAGTCTCTAAAGTGATGGCTTCATTCATTAACTTAATCAAAAACGTGCAAATCTGTTCGAAGGACAAGAAGCACCCCAGCGATTATTTGAATATCCCTTCATTGTTTATTCATGAATTCAGGAGTAAGCCAGCTCATGATTTTTTATCGCCATTCCTCCCCGCATCATTATCACATGTCCTTCAGAAAGGACATCCATCACCCAGCCACAGACTCTTGAAATGACTTTCAGGCCTCAGTTAAATGAAACTCTCCTCAAAAATTCCCATCTAATCACTGCCACTTCATTTCAAATCCCATGCGCTGCTCCTTTTTGTTTTTTTTGCAGAGAGGACTGGTCGGCTCACCTCGTGTTACATCATTATGCGCCTGCCTTGGCCTAAACAATGACATTATCTTGAAAAGTTTATGAGTAATTGTTATCCCTTGTATCTTCGCCCTTCGGCTGGGTGCCGCCAGCCTCACTTGGTGGGAGAATTTTTAGGTGTGATTAACCCTTGTCATAGAAATTCCGTTGATGACACCCTCGTAATTAGTCACTCATCAGGATATGTAAATGAGTCATGAATCCAAAGCTCTGATGATGGTGTACAAGGGCCGACCTTAGAAAATGAATCAAATTGAAAATCCTGCTCTTAATTATATGTATACTTTTTGTATGCATACCTTTTTTTTTTTGAGAGTACGCTGTGAATATCATCTTGTTTTCGGAATGTTGACCTTTCTCCTTATCCTTGTACGATACGGTTTTACCTACAAGTATGCCGTTCTATAGCGTATACCGCTGACCACAACAAACGGATTAGCGAACAAAGTCCTAAAATATTTCCATATACAGTAGACTTGCGTTAGTGTGAACACCGGCTAATGGGAACACCGAATAACGTGAACAGATTTTTTTTTACATTGACATCTCTAAAAGGTGAATAAATCATGAACGCTCTAAAACATGAACAATTATTTTCACCAAAAGTTAAAAGTAAAATTTGAGCAAGCTGCATTGAATTTGAATTTGCATGAATTTGGAATTAGTCTTTCTTGGTACAAGGAACGGTTGACACCTTGATCCGGCCCGCCGGAAAGGGAAAATGAAGGAAGGGGGGAAGGGGAGCAGGGATTGGTTCATACAGGAGTTTCTACCGCACGACACTGACCTGTTACTACCTCATCTCCTCTTTGAGAAAAACTTCTTTACCAGCGTACTCTCTAGGTCTGACAGGAAGTCTGATTCTGAGACGATGGGCGGTCCTCTGCGTATGTTCACAGATGAATCCAAGACCGACGAGGAAGTAGGATTAAGTGTCTACTCCCAGGATCTCAATTTATTATATCCCTCCACCTTCCAGAA
The DNA here is from genome assembly GCA_930367185.1 of Myathropa florea. Classification (NCBI taxonomy): domain Eukaryota; kingdom Metazoa; phylum Arthropoda; class Insecta; order Diptera; family Syrphidae; genus Myathropa; species Myathropa florea. The sequence continues at coordinate 108,415,603 of OV884002.1, forward strand.
TATTGTAGCGTATTCAAGGCTAAGACGATGGCAATAAAAAAAAGCACTACCTTGGCTAAAGAACAACGTGATATCCAAGAAGGACATCACTATCTGTTCGGACAGTCAGGCAGCAATCAAATCCCTGAGCTCGGTCACTTTCTTCTCTAAGACCTCCGTGAATTGCCGCTTATCTTTTAACGAGATGGCTGAACCTTTTAATATCCACCACATGTGATCGCCGGGACACAGTAATATTCCAGGGAATTGTGAAGCCGATAATCTCGCCAGGCGTGGAACGATCTCCACAAACCTCCGCCCATGGCCTTCGCTAAGACGACTGGAGTTGGCGCACTTGGTAATGTGCCTGCCCCAAGTTCGAGGGGTTCCAGGTTCGAATCCCAGTTAACTTCAACTGAAACCGATGAATTTTAGAATTAAATTTCAACAGAACCTCACCTCCTTCAAGATCTTTCGTAACCAGATCTCCAGCATTTAAACTCCACCAGGAATTTGCTCTTCTGCAACCCAATCCATCGAATGTTCAGTAAATTTTAATTTCAAACAAAAGTAATCCATCCGGACGCCAACTGTTACCCCAAACACCATTTCCGTCGCTGCTGTCACCACGGAGAGATTCATAAACACACGTATTCCGACAAGTGACTTGCATTGTCAACACTGTCAGACCGATTCACGAACACACAAAAATCGCAAAAAGTTCCGCTTACTGCAGCAATTTTCCGTTTAATGTTACGCCCCTCCGCCCGTCCCACACGGCAGCAAACATGACACAAACAACTGTCAACTGTCCAGCAAAGCAAAACTTTGAGCAGCCACATCCAAGCTGCAGAGTCAATTAATCAAAAAAGAAAAACAAGCAGAAAAACACAACTATTTTCGTCAACAGTCCAATCTGCAGCTTTATGTATCTAGTTGTCGCAACTAGCCACCAGCCACCAGCCAGCTGTGGGATCGGATACGTCCGCACTTCGTTGCGGCGCAATTGAAAACGAACGAAGATTTGATAAAATACTTGCACTCTCAACGCGCACAGCATCCGCTCGCTGGAGAGATTACTCAATTAGTTCGCACTTCGCCTTGGATTTGCCTCGCGGTTTGTGGGCCAAAACGATCCCCGTCCCGAAGGGGGTGAGAGAGCTCTGAATGGAGGCGTCGTCGTTTCAGGTCATATCACACATCAAGAGCAGAGGACTCGACGCTCGACTCAACGAGATAATTTGTTTTCCTCGTCTCATAGGGCGCGAAGGCGGACACATCTCCGGCAGATTCCAGGAGCGGAGCCTCTTAAATGGAATTAAGCCGGCAACGGCGATGAAAACGACAACACGGACGCCGTTTGCGTCTGTGTGCGCGGAGCGAACGTTAATAATTCTTTTTTTATGTGCTCTGGTCAAGGTTACTGTGGTACGACTCGAGCACATCCAGCGCTCGCCCACTAATTCGCCGACGACGCACAGCACACAGGGGAGGAGGTCATTAATTCGGGCCTGAAAGCAAATGTAAGTGGATCCACAGATTTACGAATCCACCCCCTCGCGCCGGGGAGAGGGGGGGAGCGAAAAATGTATTTTATTAGCTCTGACGTGCGGGGGACTTTGTGTGCGACTTCGCGACAGAGGAGGGATTTCCTTGTGTTCAGGTTAATCTGATGGAAGTTGATGTAATAAAAGCGACTGAGAGAAGAAAGCGAATATTCGCCCGCATTGTGTGCGGGACGTAATAAAAACGCAAAATCCATTTAATGTAATCCAGTGGATGTAACGTGGTGGTGAGCTGCTTTTTATGGGATTTACTGCTTCCAGAACGGCAGGCGCGCCTTGTGGGCTTGCATTAGACCGGGGCTTTCAATTCACTGACGCACAGGGGGTGAGATATGATGACAAAAGTTGACACGTATACGAGCAACATCTCCAGAGATTGTATTCGTGTGCGGGACGGGAGGGTCATGACAAATGACGTGTTGAGTGATTGGCGATGGATGAGACTTAATGCATTCATCGCATCTGGGAATCCGGGGGGAGTCATGGCCCGCATGTATCAGAGCAACTAGTTATCTGTCTCGGCGTTCTTTGTCTGTCTCTACGATGGTTGTGAGTCAGATAGAGCAGTGGGCTTGCAGTGGGCTTTACCCTGTGGTTGGCTTGTTGTTCGATTCTCTGCTAAAAGTGACTTTCATTTTGAAACTAATCCCAAATGCAACCGTCAGGAGATCAGCGGTCTGTGAGTCAGTCTCTTTGTGAGGTTCGTCTGTCTTGGGGGAAGTACCCGATCAGTGAATTGGGAAAAAACAAAAGAAATGTTCGTATCGTTTTCGCATTGTGCAGTCGAAAATGGTCAAGCTATGCAGACGAAACGTCTACGAAATTTCCAGTGTAAGAACGATGATACTATGTTGGGTACTGGGGCATTGCAAGGAAACGAAAGAGCGGACGTGGTGGCAGGGGGCTCAGAGCTAGATAAATCCCTAGCTCTATGTCATGTCAACATGCCCTTAAGTTTCCTAAGGAAAGAAATAGAGGCCGAAGCCTTAGAAAGAGCAAATGAGCAATGGCTGAATCTGGACATTGGTTCAGCGAAAAGAAATCATCAATGATTAGCATAAGTCCCAAAGCTATACGGATGGTAGAGGAATTTCTCACCGGACATTGTCCGACAGAATACCATGCCAGGAGGCTAGGTATCCCCCACAGCGACTATTGTAAAAGTTGCAGCGACGAGGAGGAAATAGGTTCGCCACCTGCTCTGCGATTGTTTAGCTCCATGGCGAAGGAGACTGCTGAGACTAGGCAGTAACTCGAACTGGGAGATCTAAACAAAATAGAGCTGAAGCGCATTTTGAGATATGTGGTTCTAATTATCGGTAGAAATGTAGGTCTGACGGGGTAAACCCAATACCCAAGGCGCAATGGACCCTTGGTCTAAGTGAGCCGCGACACTAGTCGCTAGGGCACCCTCTTACCTACCTACCTACCATCGCTTCCGCAGCTGTACTTCAAGGGCTTGAGCTGACAAGATGGCAAGATGGGTTTGGATGATTAACCAATCTGACCATGCGCCTTTGATAGATGACACATCCCTCCTATACTTATCAGGACTGCATCCCATGGAGGGACTGGGCCTGAGCAATAGCTGTCTTTCATTCCTGACGGTCCCGGGCACGCTACTTCCAGTTGTCTAGACCAAGCTGTCTTGCGTCCGCGATGACTTGGTGTTTAAACCGGAGGTTCGGTCTACCTCTCCTTCTCGAACCAGGAGGCTCGGATTCGAAGACCCTCTTGGCTGGAGCATTGTTGTCCGTGTGCTCGATGTGGTCGAGCAAATGTAGTTGACGGATTTTTACCCTCCGGATTACGTCCACATCTTGGCTTTGTACAGCCTGCTGTTATGCCTTCTTCTTAATTCACCTTCCTCGCAGACATACAGTGTCGGACAAAACAATAGCACCAAATAGTCCGTGTAGACATTTTGCTCAATATCTTTCTTTGTACTTGAGATATTTTAATATTTGAACGATTCCATGACAACAAAAACAGCACCGGACCACCACACTTCCTCCTTCAAGCTAAACTAAAGTTTGAAAATTCTGTAACGGCTGACTGATGTCAAATGGAGAACTTTTGACTTTTGAGTCCGATTTTTGAAATTTCTCAGATGAATTGAAGTTTAGCATGATGGGCTTAGGCGACTTAAGACATGTACGAAACCCAAAGTGTGATAGAATGAATCTACGGTTAGCCCGAGAAAAATTGAATCCCAAGAAAGAAGTGTGGTTGTCCGGTGCTGCTTTTCTTGTCATGGAATCGTTCAAATTTACAACAGTTCCGACATAACAGATCGTATACAGTGATGTATACAGTGATGTACCACAGACCGTGATATTGCCCCGCGCAGAAGAAGAAAAGCCATTCAAATGGATCTTTCAACACAAAAATCCAAAACACACCTCTTACATTTGAAAAAAGTGTATCTCTCTCAGTAAAGTTTGCCTTTTCAGTGGCACTTCTTAATCATCTGGTCTCAAATCCCATAGATAATATATAAAAATGTGGCTGTTGTCAGCACTTTTATTGATTCTATGCATTGGAGATGTGCAGCGGTTATCAGAAATGAATGATGAATACTCACTCAAATATTAACACCCGGATTTTAAAAATGTTGACTTAATTATGTGCTTTAGTTTTCTCTCTCTCATCTCCTTCTCGCTTGTGAAAATCATTTATTCTGCCTACGATACTCTTGCCTTCTTCCGCTCATGTAAACAACGTGAAGATTTCATTTGAAATCAATAGAAAAATGCAGCAATTTTTTAGGAGCGATGCTTTTTGTTTTTTTTTTGTCTTAAGTGCAAGCCCTGCGATTTCTAAAATGTTACAATATTTACCACATGTCAGCTTCTGTTCTACCTACAAATAGTCTTTTAATCCAATTTGTTATCACGTTTTTGTAGAATTGCTCGGAGTTTGTTTTGTGCTTTTTGTTTTGCGCTTGATTCGTTAATGCAACATCGCATAGACTATATCTTTAGCTTAATCCCAAATGCATAATTGTGTGAAATCGCCCGATTTGCTAACCCTTCACTCCGGAAGAAACATCCAGACAATTATTTCACAAACTTTTTTAAACCTGAACTGGGTAGGCAGGCTTAAGTAGATGAAAGCTGCACTTGGAGCAAAGTTGAATCATAGTGTCGCCACATACACTACATCAAAAAATTGCAATTTCATGCGCTGTATGTGCAATTTTTTGATGTAATGTAGATTAATTGGGATCAATCCATTTGTCCAGTTGTGGAAAACTATTTGGAGCTTTCAATGTGGGGGCTTACGAATGTCGCGGCTCACTTAGACCAACAATTGGGTCCATTGTGCCCTGGGTACCGTGAGACCAACATTTCTCGCGATGATTAGAACCATCTAGATTGTTGTATCTCAAGAGGCTTACTTACTTACTTATCAGGTCAGCAGTCCTTGAAGTTTCTGTGCCTGAGTTATGGCTGCCTTCCTTCCTTGACGGTCCCGGGCACGCTGCCTCCAGTCGTCTGGACTAAATTACGTTCGCGATGACTTTCTCTCGAATCTGAAGGCTGGGATTCGAAGACCCTCTTAGCTGGAGCATTGTTGTCCATACGCTCGATGTGACCGATGTCGACTACACGTCGACGGTTCTTTACTTTTCGGACTACATCCACATCTTGGTACAGCTCGTAGAGTTCGCGATTTTGCGTCGAATCTCTATCAAGATGTCATTTGTGAAGTTCACATTTGCCTTGAGATAGACAAACTCCTTAACTAGCTCGCAATTATGACTGTCCATTGACCAAGGTGGTGTTTTACGGGCCGATTTTTTGTCGATAGCTATATATATTTAGCTCTATTTTGTTCAGATCCTCCAGCACGTCGAAGAAGTTACTGCCTAATTTTAGCAGTTCTTCTCGGCAGAGCTGGACAATCGCAGAGCAGGTTCCCGATGGACAATAGTTTCTATGGGCGATACCTAGCTTCTTGGCGTGGGTGGCTATCGGACAATGTCTGTCCCTGAGGACTCCCACCACCATACGAATATCCTTGCAGTTAATACTTTTTTTTTTATAATTTCCCCTCGCAAAAGGGGTTACGAACACCCATAAGTGTCCGGAATCAAAACACAGCACGGGCCGAAGGTATAGAGGGAGAAAGGGAGAGGAGGTACATGTGCACATTGGTCTTAAATGTCTGCGGATTGTATCTTCTTGTTCAGCACCAGTCATAGTTCTATCGTCGTTGACCCAATGTCTAGATTCAGCCATCACTCATTTGCTTTCTTCTATTTTTGCACTTAGGAAACTTAGAGGCATGTTGACATAAGGTAGAGCTAGGGATTTATCTAGCTATGAAACCCCCTTTGTCAGCACGTCCGCTTTCTCGTTTCCTTGGACTCCTGTGTGTCCAGTATACCACACGTGGCTTAAGAACCCAGGTGTTGCAGAAAGCTCGCTTGCATGTGTAGACTGCTACAAATGCCTCCTAATGCGCAAATGTTCTCTTTCCAGATTAGTTTGGAATCCGGTGTGATACCTAGATACTTTGCTGTCCTTGAGTTCAACCCAGTTGATATACAGGCGTGTGAACTCCGGAATTATCCTTTGTTTTGTTAAAAGCAGCAGTTCTGTTTTCTCTGGGTTGACTTTTAAGCCTCGAGTGCCAGTCCAGTTGTTGACCAACCTTAGTTCATGAATGAGGCGCTCGCTTAGCGTTAATAGGACCTTCCAAAATACAAGGATAGCTACATCGTCTGCATATGCGATGACAGTAAGTCCATCCCTCTCCAACATCTTAATGATCTCGTCCACTACTAGGATCCAAAAAAGTGGTGAGAGGACCCCGACTTTTGTCTAAAGCAGGTGTAAGTGCACTATTTAGTCATTTCAACCTAACATGCTAACGCTGCTTTGCAGTCTAGAAGATCTTCGGCATGTTGCTTCTAATTTTCTGAGTCGAATCTTAGCACTGTTTTGGATTATTCATCTTTTCGAATGAGGACGCTCGGGAAGCATCACTACACATGCGTTTCCAATTCTCATTTTCATCTCCAAATCCGGTCTTCGTCTTGTTTATCCGTTTACTGCAAGTCTCGTTTGCTGGCTTTGAATTGATTATGTCGTTCGAGTAGGTGATTAGCCCAACTCTAGTCCTTTCAGAGGATGTCATCGGTGTCAGGTGAGCTGAGAGTTTTTCTCTGATGGGGTTTTATTGGAATAGCACAATAAATCTTTTGAACTCTTCGGGTTCTTCAAACTCTTGTCAATGAGAGCCAGATTAACAAGAAAGCACCCCTAAGTCGGTGCCTTATCCAAGTTTGCCTGTGAGACACATAAGAAGTCTCGTTTGCTGTTCAAAGTACTTAAAGAAACTCACCCCAAGCACCCAACATGCTTAAAGAATTAACAAGTCCCTTTAATGTTAAAGTATAATGTAGCCAAAATCTCTTCATTAACTTCCTTGAAGAGGTATCTAGAGAAGGGAAAAATCCTCTACCCCATGGGGTTTAGGTTTTCCAATCTCTTACCCAACAGAGGTTAGGTCTCCTTTTTCAATCATTTCCCGAAAATTCCTCGAGCAGGTGGCCACGGTAAATGGATTCATTTCAAGCGTCAGCACGTTTCTTTCCGCTTGGTACACATTTTACGGGGACCGATGAGTGAAAGGACGTCATCCCCCGGCTTTGACATCTCATGAATAACGCATGTCGGTAAAATGAAAGGGTATCGCTTTCCCTCAAACAAAAACCCCCATAAACTGGCTTCATCATAATCATATCGGGTTTCGCACCTTTCTCCTAATCAAAGATAAGAATCCCATCCATCCGAACTTTTCCTCCAAACAACAAGTTTCCAACAGTGTCAACAACACTCCATTAGTTTTACCGCCCGTGTGTACCCTTTTTTTCTTCCTCCTCTGAATGGAATAGATTCGAAGAAAAACATCAAGATTTGGGGACCAATCCAAACCCTTCTTTTCAATGAAGCTGTCACTTTCGGGGATGTGTTCACAAAAACGAACCAAAAAATCAATTTAACTTCGCCGGGACCCTATTAGTTCCATTTATAGAGATTGTGACCTTTCCGATTAGTACGCATTAACACCCAAAAATACGTCCACTCATCCGCGTTTGAAAAGGGCTTTTAGGGTGCGTCCTTTTTTTTGCGGGGGACAGCAAACAGAACTGGGGGAGGAAAGTGTGGGCGCTATCAACACTTGCAAGTGAAGGTGGCATGAAGGGCATCCTTCCGGTTAATGAAACAATCAAAACTACACAATGTACACACGCGTCTTGCTTGTGGCTATGGATGTTGTGGTCAAGGATTGAGTTGTGAAAAGTTTTAGCGTAGTTCTGTTTGTTTTGTGATGCGGCTGGGTGTTGTGAGCTGTCAGAGTGAGCTGAGTGGCAGATGTCAGTTACGATGAATTACTTATGGAACATCGCTGTAACGGGACTTTAAGACACAGAGAAAGAAAAAATTTAACTGTGAATTTTAAAGACTGTCTTTAAAGACTGTCTGTTAATTGTCTTTAAAATTCACTGTCTTTAAAGACTGTCTTTCAAGTTCACAGTTAATTTTTTTATTTCTCTGTCTCTCAAAGTCCCGTTACAGCGATGAGACTGAAGGAATCCATTTTTGTGTGATTTAACTTTGACCAGCGGGTGTCATTTTAAGAAAAAAACTGAACACGATGTCATTTCGTGGATAAATGACAGCTGTCAAAATAAAATCGTACTCCAAAAACGTCATACAACCTCCCTCACCCCACGTTTGCACATAAGTTTTGTTTGCAAGTCGGTACACTTTTAGCCCTGTCATCGGACTGCGATTCCTGTGAGGCAGGGGTTGACTGAAAAGTGCCCTAATCACCCTTTATGGCATGTCTCGGACACAAAAAAAGTCTCTATCGATTCAGACGTCCATTCTATAAATACGGCGAACGAAAACTTCCACCCTTTCGTTTTGGCTCCCATTGACATCAAGTTGTCAGTGCAATTATCGAAGGCTTTGACAGTCGATGACAGTCATCCTGGTATGGCGGTGAAGTATCGTTCCCAGTTAAGTGTGCCAGCGCCTGTGGAGACAACAATGCTAGTGACACTGCATGACTAAGAGTGCCCACTCTCTGTGACGACAAGTGTTGCTAAGTGAATAATGTCATCGGGGATGTGTTCCCAAACACTGTCTTCCAGAAGGGTGTTTTCTTTTTTTGAGACAGACTTTAAGGGAACCATGTCAAGCGATAACCTCCCACACTGTTAATTAAGAACCGAGAGGTGGTGTGGTAAGATTGCGTGCAAAGTGTCAATTATTTCAAATCCCGCTGAGGAGGAATACTCGTACTTTTTGTGTGTTACGTCGGTTCGTAAAAGTGACTTTTTTTGTTCAATACTCCGAGGGTGTTTATCCTTTGAAATGATTGCAAAATTGGGGCGTGCCTCTTGTTGTTATTACACGCGTGGAGTTGATGCGAGTTTAATTCAAACCATTCGGGGGTAGTCGCGTGATAGATCACAGACGGCTGATAAAAAAAGAATGGATTTTGAACTGTTGTCCAGCTCAGGGGCGTGTTCAGCTGTTATTCATGTGCGCAGTTAACGTTTCGAGGGAGTTTTCGAAAATAATTAAGGCGGATTATGACTTATGGGAGCGTTCACATTTTATTAACTGTTCTATACATATATAAACATCTCAAACTGTATTTGTGGTCGGCCCGATGGGTTGAGCTCTTAACGGTGAGCTGATTAAAAATTTATTGGAATAAAATCCAGTTCGTTGTAGCTTTCGATGGTAGCTTTGTTGAAAATTTTGATTGCACTTTGGGAAGAAACCGAGCCTTAGACTACGAGCCTGTGGAACAACGCAGCAGCTTGACATTTGCATTGCGGTGGGTTGCGTTGCTTTTTTCAATGATTCGGATACGCCGCCTACTTGTCGGGGAATAGGAATTTGAATTCGACTTCTTTTTTCTCCTCCTTGTGGCACGGCAGTCGTGTAAGACTTCCGAAATTTTGACGATTGGCTTGCAGGGTTATGTTAGAAGGCCCATCTTTTTTTCTTCATTATTTTTTATTAAATCAAGTGGCTTGGGAACGCGATGAGATACCTGGCGATCGGCAGACTGGGGTGATTGTCCCTCTTTTCAAAAAGGGGTTCCCCTTTGTGCTCCGACTACAGGAATATATCTATTTTAAGTCTCCCCGGTAAAGTCTACGCTAAGGTTTTGGAGACGCATTCTAGAGATATGATCGAATCCAGGATGAACAGTGCGGTTTTCGTCCCGACAGAAGTACAACTGCCCAGCTTTCACTCTAAGAATGGTACTTGGGAAGGCTTGGGAGTACGCCAAACCGATCTACAGTTGTTTTGTAGATTTGAAAAAGGCATACGACCGAGTTCCTCGAGGTAAACTCTGGAGTGTTCTGCAGCAATATGGGATTGATGGTTGTTTGTTGAGGGCCATTCAGTCTCTATACATAAACTATAGCAGCTAACTTCGGGTTAACGGTAGTAAATCAAAACCTTTCACCGTGGGCGTTAAACTTCGCCAAAGGTGCGTCTTGTCACCTCTCCTTTTCATTATACGAGAGCGGTCCGATAAGAATTTGGCCTCATTGCCCGATGGCGCCACTATCGCAAGAGAAATTTACTATATTACGACGGACAAAAATTAATTTAACGTGGTCGCACGTCGATTTTTGATGAGTCAAAATGGAGACAAAAATCCACGATCTCGTAATGGCAGACCGCCGATTGAAGGTGCGTGAGATAGCTGAGACAGTAGGCATTGCAAAAGATCGCGTGGGTCATATCCTGCATGAAATATTGTACATGAAAAAGTTGTTTGCACGATGGGTGCGATGGACTGGATGTTGCAGCGCAGGTGAGGCGAGGAATAATTCACATTGGGAGAGTTGAGGGTATGTCACCTTCTTTTTGTAAATGACTTTCCAGACCCAGCCATCCTCCCAGATGGAACTCCACCGCGTTCTAGATAGATTTGTGGTCGTATGTGCTAATGCTGGGATGGAGGTTAACGTGGTCAAATCCGAAGTTATGGTTATTTCCAGAACGCCTGTTTAATGCACTCTACATGTTAGTAGAGTATCGTTGAAACAGGTGGAGAAGTTTAAGTATCTCGGGCTTTTCTTCACGATTGATGGGTGAAGAGTGGGAATAATGCTGAGCTTTCCTGTAGGATTGGATTGAAGCTGGGTCAATTTTGAGCTTGGTCGATCTGTAATCAGGAAGTCCGAGCCTGTTGTCAAAGCCAAGTTAGCGGTTTTAACGCAGTATTTGTTCCAACTCTCACCTATGGTCATGAAGTTTGGGTAATGACCGAAAGAATAAGATCGCGAATACAAGCTGTCGAGATGAGATTTCTTTGTGCTGTTGTGGGAATTACTCGTCGGGACAGGGTGTAGTCCCAGTTGATTCAAAGCTAGTACAATAAAGTTTTCCAGCAATTGTCAGGATTGCCTGATTCTTGACTAAATAGGGCCCAATCATGCCATTTCTATTCAAAGAGCGCACAGTTATTCCAAGAGAGTATTTACGGTAACACGGTAACACCGTAAACACTTGCTCAGAGAAGAGTCTAAAGACTTTTGTTCAAACAAAATATTGCGAAATTCTTTAAGTTTTGAGTCGGCCCACAAAATTGGTTGCATTATCGCAACAGATTTCGTGCGGTTAACCTCGACGAACAATCATACGTTTAAGTGCTGCAAAGAATGCATCTACTGACAAATTAGATCTATTGGGCCTCAAAAGTCGGCATTGCAACGAGAAAAAGGCCGAGGCGAATTATCTCTTCCATCTGTTGCAGTTGACGTACAGTGTATGCAACTCCTAAGGATCGTTCTAGTGATATCCCTGGCTTTGACAATCCACAATCGTTGTCTAATTAAATAAATAGCCGGCCACCTATTCTTATCAACGCTAATCGCTTCGCAGTGGCACGTCGAAAAAAAAAGGTTTATACTGAGTTTTTTACGAATTCACAAATCCCTCATTGGACAATCATAAATTTCTCTAGGTTAGGTTAGGTTTAGGGAGGGAAGTGTGATGGTCGAACTTCATTTGTTGAGTACACATTCTGTTAACCTATCCGTGTATACACCGTGCTCTTTTGCCAGAATTTCTACTTGGAAGACACTGCATATATTAGGGAGTCTAAATGATTCCTGTTTATGCAGGGTGTCCGAGTAGAATCCGACGCCAGTGTCTGTGTCCAGTCTAGAGGAAGGAGAAGAAGTATCATCTCCAACACTGCATGTGGCGTGCTTCTTATAGCTTCAAATTTCGCTAACATGTTAGTTTTGTTGCTTAGCAAAAGACGGGACCCACTTTTTCTTTCAAGATCCCAGAATGGTTGATAAGTGAAACAGAGATTCGAATTTATTTTTCTACCGTGGGAGCTAATACTTAAAGACATTTTTTTTTCTTTATACACTCGTTGTAATCTAGACTGTGGATCTGTCCGGCTATGTTCTTATTCTTGTTTAGCTTTTTTTTTGAAGAGAACGGTGTTTGTTTTAATAGTGATTCGACAAAATGTGTTTTTAGTCTTATTTCATTTTTAAAAACGAAATACTAAATTTGGCATTATTTCATTTGGCCTTATTTCACGTCACTTTCCTAAATCTGATCTCCAATTTAGTTTGAAATAAATTTATAAGGGACAACGTCCCATCCGTCAAACGGTTATCACAAAAATTAAAAATATTTCGTTGATTCTGTTACCCAATCAGCGACCGAAATGAATGATGTATTTACAGGGAATTCGCTCAAGTCGATCCAACTGATCTAAACTGCATGTCGACGTCTTCATACTTCCAGCAGATAACATCCCGATGTACGGCATTGATTATCCAGATATGTACAGTGAGCTACCCAGAGGCAAACTGAATTCCAATGCACTTGGGAGCGGATTTTGTGCACGATCTTCGGAGCATGCGACTGTGAATTATGTGAATGAAGTGAATGAACGTGAGCGGTACCTGCTCGGTCTCAGATCCAATCGTTTTTGCAAAAACTCTAGCAGTTTGGGTTTTTTCGGGAATTCGTTTGGGTATGTGTTGTGTGAGGTGGCAGGTGACGGATTTTGTGACATGAAAGATACCTGCACAGAGTCTTTATTTTTTGCTTCTGTTTGTTGAGTGTTCTGGTGTTTGTTTGAGTTGTGCGGAGGAAGATGTTTTTAAGTGTCAGTTGTCTAATGGAAGCATCCGCCAATTCAGGTGCTGATGTTAAAAAGACATACGGGTATATCCTTTGGATGATCTTAAAGCGGTTGACTCCATTGTAATATCACACATACAGGGTGGGCCAAATACAAGTTTCTTTTAAATGCAATAAAATGAACAAAATTAATTTTGTCCATGTATTATAGCTTTATTAGTAAAAACAAACATTCCCATTAATTATGAAATACAACGTCGTTACAAATACAAATACAAATACATACAAAAACGTTGAAATGCAAAAAAAGGTAGGTTAACATGGCTCTGTAGCGCCCAGCGTTGACCGAAACATTGTTCCCAACCTCTTTTTCGAAGAAAAGTGGTCCAATGATGCCACCACTCCACAGTCCGCACCAAACTATCACTCTCTGTGGATGCATTGGTTTCTAGACAATACTGTGCGGATTGTCCAAGCCCCAGATGCGATAATCTTGTTTGTTAAAGTTGCCGTCGAGAAGAAAATGCTCCTCGTCAGAAAAGATGACTTTTCGCCCAAAATCGATGTCCAGTTCAAGCTGCTCTAAGGCCCAAACTGCGAAGCGATAACGAATCGGATGGTCGCGCGCCTTCTATTACTGAGTCAATTGGACCTTGTAAGCGAATAATCCGAGATCTTTGTGTAGAATTCTCCTCAGGCTAGTGCGTGATATGTTGAGCCGCTGAGAACGATGGCGAGTTGATGTTCGTGAATGGAGTCTCACACTCTCGGCCACAGCAGCCACTTTTTCATCTGTGCGCATTGTGCGACAACGGGGAGCATTAGTGTTGTCCACTACCAGTCTCGCGAACTTTTTGCCCAACTTGCGTTCGGCAGTCACGGTGGGTGCTTCATTTCGGCCAAAAACTTCTTTTCAAAAATCGCACTGTTTGGGCTACGCAGCACTCACTTTGGCAATAAGTTTTCAATATTTCCCAACGTTGTTCAATCGTAAAGCGACTCATTTCGTTCCGCGGAAATATGATACTGACACTCTGTCAAGATTTCGAGCGGGAAACAGCTGTCAGTGTCAAAATAACTTATGATTTGAAAAAAAACTAGATGGCCAACCCTGTGTATGTATATGTTTGGATGTATGTTTGTTTGTATGTATGAAATGAAGAAATGAATAGTTGATTTGGGCTGAATTCAGAAGAAATTTTAGCTGAAATAGATTGAATTCGTTGCCTGATATTCAGAAATACTTTCATCAAAAAATATGTATGCGACTGGGATGGTTCCCCTGTGCGAGTAACACTCGCAGTTGCTCAGTTTATTTGTAGCTCCATTTAAGTCATTATGTACGGAATAGTACAAAGGCCTCCTCAGCTTTGCTGTCAGTACTTCAAGCGGTCGATACTGTTTTTGATCACATGGTTTAAAGTTCTTGGCTTGTTAGCGTAGACTAAGGAGTCTTAACATAGCCCCAGAAATAGAGAAAATAATCGAGCGATGTTAATTAATTAAATTAAATTTAAAATTAAAATTAAATTAATTATTTTTATTAAAATTATTAGTTAATTAAATTAAAATTAAATTAATTAATGAACACACGCCGTGAGATGACTTAGTCGCCAAAGTTCTACTTCAAAACCTGAAGCGTTGCGTTGATTGGAGTGTAGCACCGTTTTGGAACCAAAGCACGGTTGGATCGATGTTTTCGAAATTTCCTCGCAGAACATCACTCTATACCTGAGACCGTTCATGGTAACGGTGTTCCTTCCTCATTTCAAAAGAAATATGGTCCGTTGATGCTGCCATGCGATAGTCCGCACCAAACAGTCAATCTTTGTGGATGCGATGATGCTTGTTCGAACACTTGTGGATTGTGTTCCCTCCAATAACGTAATTTCTGTTTGTTGATATAGCCGCTGAGCCAAGAATGGGGCTCGTCCGAGAAGATGATTTTTTGGCCTCAATATGGATCTTCGGCCAACATTTCCAGCTCCAACTCATGCCATTGTCTATGCTCTTCCGGCTTCAATCATTCCGTTAGCACAATTTTATACGGATGTAGGACCAAGTCCAATCCCAAAATTAGCAGGTTCACACTCATTTATTTCTGATGGCACTACCGTTCGCATGGACCTGGGCCTAAACCAACAAGCCCTATCAGCTGGTACGATTTTTAGCCAGCTGCCTGGGCACAATGAAACCAACTGTTGGTCTCAGTGAGCCGCGACCTAGTTGCAAGGACACCGTATCACCTACCTACCTAGCCAGCTGCCTTTAACTAATAATAATAATAATAATAAGAATGGCGGCGCTACAATCCGAGGTGGATCTGGGCCTAGCTTCTCAGCAACCACTCGTGTTGTGCGTGCTATTGTTCTCTCACGAGTGGAGGTGACCTACAGTTTAATGCCGACTCTGAACGGCGAGATTGAGAAGCTTTTTCTAGACAGTTATACTCTTTGAGCATTGTCAGTGACTCGAAAGAGGTGGAGCCCTTAAAAAATGTTTGATGTTTTTTTCGAGATTCGAACTGACGACCTCGAGCGTAGGAGTCGACGCACCTACCCACTACGCCACGGCGCCCACAGCTGCCTTTAACTACGCACATCTAATTAGCTAAGGTCCTTCTCCCCTTGTCTGCGTCCTCTGGATTGACATTCTTGTGATTCCCAATTCAACTGATCGGCGCCGGAGGGATTTTTTTTCCTCTACGGCGGCCTTGATTTTTTCATCTCGCCCAAATCTCTGTCTGGTTGGTGGCTTAAGGTCCAAATGAGTGTACTCACGCTCAAACTTTTCGGTCGGTTAAGATCCAATGGATCTATCATCATTTTGGGCAGAATGTTTCCATCAACCGTTTTGACGATTTTGAACTACACTAGAATCCATCTGCTTTGCATAAACTCCACAAATGAAACCTTACCAGAGATTCGGCGAATAACCTTGGAGATCCTTCGCTACTTGGGTCTGTTAAAACAACTAGGATCAATACTGCTTCCTGGTCAGTGCAAAATATTGCGTATAAAATTTGCCTGCTTTATGGACCCGAATACTGGACGATAAGCAAGAAATCAGAGCATATTTTGGACTACTTTGAAAGAGAAATTTTCAGTCTGATTTTGGATCCTGTATGCGAGGATGCTAAATAGAAGGGAGGCATGACCGTGAATTCTGTGAGCTGCATAGAGACGTAACGAAATGCAAAAGATAAGAAATCTACGACCACAATGGCTTGGTTACATCGTGCGCATGGTCAACAGCGCATCAGTCAATGGGCTTTTCGAATCCTAGCCAATTCGTTTGAGAAGTCAAAGACTGAATTCCGGTTAAGGAATCAATTGTCATTGCAATTTGTGCTAGTCTACTAGAGAGCGTTTTGCCTAATCCCACACCACACATCACCACAGCATACACATGATCTTGACCTCCCTTTTGTTGCGAACATCAGCACATTGTTGCGGTCATTCCGGTGGAACTTGTTAGCGCATTTTGAATATTTAGCGATTCTCTTACGTAAGCCAGTGCACGTCGTCATGCATCATCGTCTGGCTCTTAAGTCATTAATTCATCGTTCTCGTGACAGGTTTCATAGACTTCGTCTAAACGATCATTAAGTGTTTCGTCTGCGAATTCGTCTGCTTCGAAGCAGACACTTGTCAAAATCTGCTTCGAGACAGTGGGGGATTCCAGGAAATGTTGTGTCTCACCTCGTTTTTGTGGAACAGATTTAGATCCTATCCGATTTGTCTTTCAATCGACGGTCACTGACGAATAATAAATGATACAATAAATGATACAAATAATAAATTCCTTGTGCCTCCAACGTGTCAAAAACATAACTCGCGCCGAAACTCGCATCCCCCTCTGGCCAATAGACTGTTTGCAAAAGTTGTGTGTTAACAGAGTTAATTAGATTCTTATCTGATTGCGCGCTTCCAACAAAAGCTCGAACACAACAATTCCGTCTCGCCCCCAGGTCTTGACGCAAACGCGCTTAGCTGCTCAAGACGCCAACTCATTGGCCTGATGTGATAATGGCCCTTCAGCTTAACCATATTTACCCCATGGTTAGCGTGTCTGCGCTAACAGGCCCACCCACCCATGCGCCTGCCGGAACTCGGTCTCCCAACACCGACTCTGGCCATAAAATCAATTAAGGTCTATTTGATCGGGATGCGGTCAGCGTCGAAGTGATAAATTCCGACGCATCTCGGCGACAAGCCCCCCACTCGAAGTGGCCTGTGGCTGTGACAACTAATTATCCTCCGACTTGCGGTGCACAAATTAAGGAAAATCCATTCACTCAGTGGACGCGTCTGTCAAGACGGACCTCCCCTCTCGAGGGGCCTAGAAAGTAATTCCGAAATGAGGATGATGATGATTTATTTTGTGCTGTTTTGCATACGAACGCGCGCGAACACATGCTTCGGTTAATTAGTGCAAATTAATTATTAAAATGGAATAGCCGAGGCACATGCTCCACTTGGGGAGGCTTTGTTTGTTTTCTCAGTCAAGTGGCACAAGGAGGTTTTAATTGCTAGCCTTCGGTGGGACGGGGCTGTGAGGATCTCAAGGCGGTTTATGGATGAGAACGAGGAATGCGAGTGCGAATGAGTGAACGAATGTCTGTGCTGGCTGTTGCGCTTGGAAGACAAGGTTAGGGCGGGCAAGGTCATTCGTCAAGTGAAGAAAATTGGAGACAATTTCGGTGTTTATTTCTGTTTTTTTGTTAATTGCATTTTTTGATTAATGGATAAACCCAAAGATCATTCATTTTTTGCGTCTCAAGAGCGTGGTGTGATCTTTTGATCATCCATCGTCCTGTTTTGAGAACGATATTTTGAGAAAATGTTCGCAAATGACTTTTGAACTCTTTCGCGTTGCTGTTTAATTGTCTGTCGTTTTGAAATTCAATTCAGTCATAATTGAAAAGTCATGCAATTTTCTGTCAGGGACTATATTGAAATCGAAAACGACTGGAGTGCGCAGTTGGTTAAGTGCCTGCTCCAAATTCGAGGGGTCCCAGGTTCGAATCCCAGTGAAATCGAATCTGGTCCAATCACCATTTGCTGTTGGGATCAAATTAACGGCACTGGAGTAGGTTGCTACCTGGCAGACAATGGACAAGTTTTGAGTCTGAGTGCTCCAGTGTAGAGTTTCAAAAAAATCCTCCGGCAAAAAAAGAAAATATTGAAACCGGATGAAATATGTAGCTCTTGGTCTGTTCGAGAAAAATTTTCTGTCTGCGATCTTTGTTACCATTCTTGGCGACGGCGATTGGAAGACAATATTCAACCACGAATTTGACGTCCTGTGCAGTGACATGGGGCTAGCCTGGCTTTATTGGATCCAACACCTAAAATGGCTAGGCCATGTAGGACGCATAGGCAAAATTGGGTCCGGCCCGAAAGATCTGCGACTCTGAGACTGTGGGACTAGACAACAGAGAACATCCACGATTAGGGTGCCGTACGCAAGTGGAGAGCCAAGAAAAAAATCAAGACTTCTGGCAAGAGATCGTGAGGGTTGGAGAGGCTTGTTGCTTGAAGTCCTGTGCCACTCCGGACTGTAGATCCATAGAAAGAAATTCGAACTAGTTTTTAAGAAAGGTGGCGCTACAGTCCGTGGTGGACCTGGGCCTAGCTTCTCAGCAGCCACTCGTGTTGTGCGTGCTATTGTTCTCTCACGAGTGGTGGGGACCTACAGTTTAATGCCGACACCGAACGGCGAGATTGAAAAACCTTTTCTAGACAGTTATAATCTTTGAGCATGTCAGTGACTCGGAAGAGGTGGAGCCGAGAACAAATTTTAGATGTTTTTTTCGAGATTCGAACCGACGACATTGAGCGTAGTCGACGCACCTACCCACTACGCCACGGCGCCCACTAGTTTTTTTATTGTGTAGAATGTAGAGACAACACAATCATTGGGGTCCAAAACTAACATTGGGTAGCAAAAAATTCCACTGTTGTGCCATCTATTCGAAGGTTGTTGAAAATATTATTGCATAGAGCCTAAATTTACACTCTAGTGGGTAGGTGTCGTGGTCTACTGGGTAGGTGCGTTGATTGTGAATTCGACGGTTCTGGATTCGAACAACAACTCTGAGAAGAATTTAATGCTCAGAATAGAAAAACTGTGGGGAAGAGTGGCAAAAAGGTGTCGTATTGCGGCATTTTTTGAAAACAATATACAGTTTTTGTGTATAGTCGCATAACAATAACAATAAAGTTGAAGAAGTTAGTTAAAGAAGAAGGTATAGCTATACATAGACAAATTGCATATATCAAAATAGCAATTCTCCTTCTTCTTCTTAGGGCGCTACAGTCCGAGGTGGACCTGGGCCTCACTCAACATGCCTCTCCAGCCAGCAAGATCTTTCGCCAGCTGTCTTCAGTTTCGCACACCAAGCCGGCTGAGGTCCCCCTCGACTTTTGTGCGCCACCTTGTACGTGGACGTCCTCTGTTGCGTTATCCCATAGGCTCAGAGTCGAAGACTCTTCGGGCCGGAGCTAAGTTGCCCATACGGTCTACATGCCTTAGCCATCATAGGCGTTGGATCCGTAGACGCCTGGCTAGACTCATGTCGCTGTACAGCCCATACAGTTCGTGGTTGAACCTTCTCCTCCAAATGCTATCAACGCAAAGATCGTGCGCAGAACTTTTCTCTCGAAAAGCCCAAGAGCTTCGTCATCCGCTTGGGATATTGTCCATACCTCTGCGCCGTACAGCAGGACTGGGATGATCAAGGTCTTGTATAGAATCAGCTTTGTCTTCCGAGAGAGGGCTCTACTACTCAATTGCCTTTTGAGCCCATAAAAACAGCGGTTGGCAAGAGTTATTCTGCGTTTGATCTCGGTACTGATGTTGTTTGTCCTGTTTACTGCGGAGCCGAGGTAGACAAAGTCCTTCACTACCTCAAAGTTATAGCTGCCTATGGTGACGTTTTGGCCAAGTCGTCGATGTTGTGCGTCCTTTCTCGATGACAGCTTATAATTGGTTTTGCCCTCGTTTACCGCCAGACCCATTTTAGCCGCTTCCGTTTCAATGCCAGCAAACGCATCATTGACGGCCAATCACGTCAATGTCATCCGCGTAAGCTAGGAGTTGAACGGACTTTTTGAAGATCGTGCCTCTTGTGTTGGCCAGTGAGTTTTGCACGATCTTCTCAAGAACGATGTTAATGAAATCACATGACAGCGTTTCGTCTTGTCTAAAACTTTTTGACATTGAAGGTCTTGTTGGGTTCATTACCGACTTTGATGGAGCAGCGAGAGTTCTCCATCCTCATACTGGTCAGTCTGACGAGTTTGGCAGGAATGTCAAAATTAGACATGGCGCTGTATAGCTCGTTTCTATGGACGCGGCCTTGAAGTCGACGAATAGGCGGTGTGTGTCCATCTGCATTTCTTGGGTCTTTTCCAGGATCTGCCGCAGTGTGAAGATTTGATCGATTGTGGATTTCCCTGGCCTGAAACTACACTGATAGAGACCTATCAGTTTGGTTTGGACGAAAGGTTTCAGACCTTCACACAGAATGGCAAAAAAAAATCTTAAAGGTGATGTTAAGGCGACTTATCCCTCGATAGTTGGCGCAGTCAAAGGGGTCTTCTTTCTTGTGGATCGGGCAAACGATACTGAGATTCCACTCATCGGGGATGCTTTTCTCCGACCATATCTTAAAGATGAGCTGGTGCATGCGCCCAACCAGATCATCTTCAGCTGCTTTAAAGATTTCAGCTGGCAGCTGACCATCTGCTTCAGCAGCTTTATTAGACTTCAGTCTCGATTTCGCTATCTTGACTTCGTCTAGATCTCATATATCATCGTCCGTTGTGTTGAGTGGAACATTCTGCCTGACAGCGGTGTTTGTGTCCTCATCGCCGTTCACCAGTCTGCAGAAATGACTTTTTTTTTTAAGGAAGTGAGGGAGTTTGTCTATCTCGGGGCAAACGTGAACTCCACGAACGAAATCATAGTGGAGATCCGACGTAGAATCGCCCTTGGCAACCGATGCTACTTCGGTTTGTCAAAACTACTGACTTGAAAGACCAAAATTATGCTCTACAAAACTCTTATTCTGCCAGTCCTGCTATATGGAGCCGAAAGCTGGAGCCTAAGCCGAACTGCAGAGGTTATTCTTGGTGCCTTCGAAACAAAGATTCTACGTCGGATATATAGGGTCCCGTCTGCGAGGAAGGCGAATGGAGGAGAAGACGCAACCGCGAACACTATGAGCTGTACCAGGATGTGGATGTAGTCCGAAAGGCAAAAAGTCCGTTGACTAGACTGGCTCGGCCACATCGAGCGTATGGACAAGAACGCTCCAGCTAAGAGTGTCTTCGACTCCCAGCCTCTTGGTTCGAGAAGGAGAGGAAAACCGAACCTCCGGTACAAACACCAACTCATCGCGGACGTAAGACAGCTTGGTCTTGATTACTGGAAGCAGCGTGCCCAGGACCGTCAACTATGGAAGACAGCCATTCATCAGGCTCAGACCCTTCATGGGTCGTAGGCCTGCTAAGTAAGTAAGTAAGTAGAAATGACTTTTCCAAATTCTCAGTATCGACTGCGAATCTACTATTAGCTGTCCATTTTCGTGCCGGCAAGCTTCTGTCCGAACTTTATAGCCGTTCGATAAAAGTTTTACCCTTTGGTAAAACTTCGGACATCATTCCTGGCATAACACCTCTCCATATCGTGTTGTGCGTCACGAGTGGTGGGGACATACAGTTTAATGCCGACACCGAACGGCGACGTTGAGAAACTTTTTTTTAGACGGCTACACCCTTTGAACTTCGTCAGTGACTCGAAAGAGGTGGAGTCGTAAACAATTTTTTGTTTTAAAATGGTTGCTTGTTGTGCGTTGGGTTTGACGTACATACCCACAACACCACGGCGCTTCCTGCTTTGTACTGTGTGAGGATATTTTCCAATTGGTGAGCTTTTCCGGGAGTATACAATGTTCTGACATTTCAGGAGCACACTCGCAAATCATGTTCTTGTTTCACACCATGTCGTCGTTCGGTGTCTGTCTGTATTTCCGATCCAATCCACTCTTCCATAACAATATCTTTTGTTGTTATCCATCCGAACTTCCAACAGCCTGCACCTTTTAAATTTTGCTGTAGAGGCGGTCGTCACGGGGAGTCTGTATATAAACTTGACCTCTCATCCCGCCAGGTAGAGAGCAATCAACAACTTTGCCCTGTGTGCCCAGTCCCAGACCTTGTTTTTTGTACATGAACATCTCTTGTTAATAGAAGAACAATTAGACATTCTAGTCTTGACACTAATTCGCACAAAATATGTCTCTGTGGGAATTTTGGGAAATGTTGTGTTTTGTTTATATTTGGTTTAATTTCTTTCATTTCCTTTATTGTTGCTTACTGACATTGCGTTTTGGTCGCATGTAACTGTCTGTTTAAAATTGTATGCATCAAGTGTTTCAGCAAATCACTGCCGCTCTTGAGAAAGTCATTCGAGGTGATTGCCATCTCAGAATTGACTCTTTACTAGCTCCTGACTGTTGAAATACACTCCACACTGTACAAGCAAATCCTTGCCATTCAAAGCCGAGCAAGAACGACTTCCCGAGCTAATTGGGGTCACATGAAGTGGACGCAAACTTCATTCCTGCAGGCTAATAATAACTGCTGTCAAAACTTGTCCCATGCATTGTCAATACCAACAGCGCCTGCTGTCGAGGCTTTCACAAGTTTACATTACAATTACGACATTCAACGGCAACGACTTCCTGCAGCAGTTTACACAACAACACACTTGCGGCTCACATCCCCCCGCCAACGAGTCAACCGTCAGAAAAACAAAGCCAAGCGAGTTAAGGAAACTGCATAACTTCGATCCAGACAATCTCCTCGTCAAGTTGACAAGAGTTTTGTTTCGCGCCGCCTTCGCGTCTCTTCAAAGCACGTGTTTCATCCCAAACCGGCTGTTGCCCATCTTCGCTCACATTCCACTTGGGTGACGGGTTTCCCCTTCTCCCAAACTCCACAGCAAAAAAAAAATCCAACCGAACAGGTGACTGAATGCAACTTTTGTTTCCTGCTAAACGACAACGACAACACATGTCACCCGAGTTATTCTTTTGAAATCGAAGCTCAAACTGTGAGCCGCACGAGAATCGCTGAGTCGCCATTCGGTTGTAATGTGACATTGAGAACCGTCCACCAGTCCGTCTCGCTCTGTCGCGGTGTGTCAGTGCTGACAGCGAGTGAGTCACAAGTGCAAAGGTGGCAAGAATTCGTCTGGGATGAGTTGTGAAATGGGAAGAGCCCGGGAAACCACGTTAGCCACGCCAATTTATTGTTAATTGAAAAAAAAAAAACAAAAACTGTCACATTGACACTCGTATTCACCTCAGCGCTTAATGGAAAAGCGGTTGTGGTAGAGTGGAAAGCACACTTTGTGGTGACAGATGATTGATGACGTGAACCGATTCCGATTTTGGGACGCGTTTTGGAAGTGGGCAAACCAAAGTGGTTGACGGATGATGGAGATTAATGCGAGTCGTAGGTGATTGCTTGGTTTATTTAAGAAAATGTTCCACATACGTCAGGGTGTCTCGATCTGGACCAGGGTTCAAGGTGGGGAATGAACCAACGAAGGGAAAGATGCGAGACAAATTAATCATAGACTTGTAGCAGCCCTGAAGGATGGGGAACATGTTTGGATCGGAAATGGAATGCTTTTTGACGTGACGATGACAGAGACTGTTGACAGACTTCTAAGACCGTTAATGCTCGGTCAGGAAATCCCAGATTTTTTCAAAATTTACTGGACGTGGAGCTCGGACTGAGGACGGAAAACGTCCACGAGTTTGGGGAAGTGGAGAAGGACCTTAAATAACTTGGTGGGCCCAACTGTTGACAGGGAGCTGAAGATTGTCCCCAACAGATGACTTCCACCCTGAGCTGGCGAACACAACTGGTGATAGCGAGCAAAAAAACGTGCCCAACAGATGGCTTCCACGTTAAAGGGCGGAACACAACTGGCGATAGCGAGCAAAAAAACGTGCCCAACAGATGACTTCCACGATTAAGATGCAACACACAAGTGAAGAATGACCCCCGCCAACTTGGTGTGCCCAACTGTTGACAGGGAGCAGAAGATTGTGCCCAACAGATGGCTTCCACGCTGAGCTGGCGAACACAACTTGAGATAGCGAGCAAAAACGTGTCCAATCGATGACTTCCACGTTAAAAGGTGGAACACAACTGGAGATAGCGAGCAAAAAAAAACGTACTAGCTTGACATTCTCGTCGAAGCCCAGGACCCACCCCTCTAGACTGTAGCGCCCTATAACGACAAAAGAAGACGCCAGGCAGTGACGTTCTTCCTTCGGTTTGAAGTATGTCTCAACTCACCGAAATCTCTTGAAATTCTGACAAACAAACGTTAAGTGTCTTATTAATCCCCCTCCGTGTCATAAATTCCACAAGAATATTTCATCGAAAAGGTTCTAATTAAAGTCAAGCACAAATCAAATCCATCGCATGAGTCACTCGCTTAAATAAAACCGTCAAGTTGAACTGAAACTGAAACCGAATCAATTGAAATCTTATCACTGACAAGTGTAAGATCCCCCTTAGCAACCTTAAGACGCAACGTTAGGCGGGACAAGTGAAATGGCTTAGGCCAGACAATGAGTAACAGGTTCATTTTTAAACGACAACGAAATCCCAATTTCGGCTGCAGGGAGCCGTTCGATTGTTGGGGCGTTCGATGAAACAATTTCGTTAAGTAATCGAAGAGAGAAGATTTGAGTGAAAATTGATTGACAGCTCAATGACAGTGACGTAATTAAATCACACAAAAGTGGATTTTCGTGACGCATTAAGTGAAACCCTTAAAGAGGAGAGAAGGTCACGCTGTGCCTGGCGGGTGATTCATGGAATGAAATGGAAAACGATCGAATAAGAGGAAATCTGTCAGCGACAGTTTTGACACGACTGTGTTAACAAAGAGTTATTACGGTTGTCTTCGGGCGGAGGGTGTCAATTGACGGAGAAATCTAAGAGTGGTGCCATTTTAATTGTTTGCGTCTATACATACGTGGGGTGGTGGGTGTGAAAACTTTGCGAGTTATCGGGTGTGTTTTGTGTAAGTCTGAATTATTGTTGGCTGTGGAATTGGATTGAATGAAAGACTGTGTTTTTGGATTTTTACTTTATCTCTAGCTAATGTTCTATTGACAAGGTTTTTTCATTAAGCGTTTCTTATCTTTTAATTTAAATAAAACAAAGTGTGTGTCACATATCGTCGAAAATGTTTATTCGTTTGAAAGGTCTATCGATGCCATTATGTATGGAATATAACATCGTTCAAATATTCGCCACGGCTTCTCTGGATGACACGCATCCGAAATATGCAATTTTCCACGACTGTGGCATAAATCAGGTTGAATTTGACTGATGGCATGGCTTATGTTGGCTTTGATGACCACTGTGGTTTGTGGCTTATTCGCATAGACCTGCGACTTTAGCAAACCCCCCAAGAAAAAGTCCAACGGGGTCAAATTGAACGATCTTGGTGGCCAGTTTACATCACCTCCAGGTGAGATGACCATGCTCTCGAGTCGCTCGTGCAAAATTTCCAATGTTGCGTAAGCTGTAAGCAACTTCAGTTATCAAACGCAAAATACTACTTATCAATAGATTTTTTGGGTTCATAATACATTAATCGTCAGGACCAGGTCCACCCTCGCCATACAAAGCAGATTAGAAGTGTTTTCGAATATATCTTGCACACATTTTCTGACGTATGATGTTCAAAATGTTGCATCATCTAAAATTGTTATTTTGTATCAAAGTGAAATGTCATGGAAAATCATGTGCTACTGCTGCCTTTCTTATTATATTATGTCACCATAGAGCATATGACGAGGCTGAATCTCATGTGCGACCTTGAAGTAGATACAAAGGTTATATATACGTCTTACTATTATCTGGGATCATTCTACTGTCGATCTTTTCCCTTCTTCGAAGCTTATGAAAAGAAACCCCACTGTCAGGGGATTTTCAGAATCTTTAGTGTACTTTTCTTGGTTGAAACTATTCGTCAGAGATTTAAAAAGTTACCCACATTTCGTTGTCTCGCCATAAAAACTGTTCAAAACGTGACATGACTCTTCCTTAGTTCAATCCATTGGGAAACCATCGTCAGCTGAGAAAAATTTCTCTCGAACTAACATTTGAGAGCTGTCATTTTTTGAGCAGCACTGGCAGGGAAGCCATTTGATTGATGTGCTTTTCTACAGATAATTGATTTTAACTAGAGGTGTGACGGATATCCGGCAAGTATTCGGTATCCGGCCGGGAGCCGAATTGTCTTTTGATATCCGGCCGAATACCGGATAACCGTTTTTTTTTAGTAAAAAACAACAAAATAAAAAAACAATTTATCATTGGAAGTTTATTAAAGCTAAATTATGGTGAATGAAAATTAGTTTTTCTGCATTTAGGGGCAATCATTTTTATGTTTGTTTTCGTATACGATGCATGCTTCAGAAAAGAGAATCTCACTGTATACGCCGCTACATGGAGATGAAAAATAAGTTTTGGCAAATTTTAATTTTTAGCAGAAATGCAATCTGGCTTTCCTTCCGCAACCTCTTCAAAAATGTCCCAAAAACTTTGATATGTTTAAGTTGGTTTTACTTGTACCAGTCTGATTTGGGTATCAGACCACCAAATTATTATTCTTTTAATTTTGGCAGATATCCGGCCGCCCAATATTTGGCTATCCGGCCTAGTTGCAGGCCGAATATTCGGTATCCGGTATCCGGCCAAATCACTATTCGGTACAACTTTAGTTTTAACACTGCACTGGAGCTCTCAGAAATCGATATGCTGTGAGGCAAAATCATTTTTAATAAATCGTAGAGGAACCTCATCCTTACCGACAGCGTTCGATTTAATACTTGCCACACAGTTTGTCCCATCAAATAGTAAATGATTGTAGTAACTGATAGTAACTGATTGAATCTCAAAACCATTTCCTCGAATAGCAGACGAGAGAGGATTTCTGGACAAATCAAAGTTTATGTCCATTGTATCAGTGAGAGAGAGTGTCGGGATCAATCTCACAGTTATAATCACTCTTGCCTTTGGATACTCCAATATGCCTTAAGTTGCTCCACAATTTGCTTCGGAGGAGGGACGTGCTTGATTTAGATGCGAAATAATTTCTTTTGGAATTTCTAATAGGCAGAGTGGAGTGATTACGCATCGCTTTATAAGCAGCCCAGTTAGAATCACATGGTCTATGTTTCCACTTACTACACAGTTTATTACGAGCTTTAATGGTGTTTACGACTTCAGTAGTTAACCAGGGACAGATGTTATTGCGAACCCTAACTGTTTTAACTGGCACAAACTGATTAAATAAGTTTGTTACCACTTCTTGAAAATACTTGAGTTTCGGATCAAGTTCTGAAAAAGATCGACAACCACGATACTGGAGAGGCAGTGGGTTTTCAATACTGCAGTGAAGGTTTTCAATACTGATTGATTAAAAATCTCTGAAAGAAAAAATAAGTGGAACAGTGTGAACAGAGTGTGTAAAATTGATATTTACAGTACAAAACAACAGATCATGGTCAGAAAAATAATCAAGTGGGAGCTGTTCCAAAAATATAGCTGATGAAGGATCGGAAACAATAGCAAGATCAAGCAGATTCGGAGTGCATCCTTTTGCAAATCTCGTAGCATGAATATCTCGAGCCGAACCGAAAAATTGAAATTCTTTATTTGAGTTGCACGGAAACCATTTACCAGCAAATTGGTATGAAAGTCTCCATATGCTAAGTAGAGTCCGACCGAAGGCCAGTTTTTCGGCCCAAGCCGAATTTCGGCTTTTTGATCACCTTCGGCCGAAGCCGAAACCGAAGCCGAATGTTCGGTCGGACTCTATTTGGAACATATTTTGCAAGTTGCATTCGCATCATTTTTACGAAATAACCCCAAATTGGATTTTTAGCTGCCATTTTTGATGTTCTTTCTACCTGAAACCAGTACAAATAAATTGCATGCTTTTATACAGACCGCTTAATAGTTTACCAACTTGCACATGCAAAATCTTTCGATTTCATTTTCAAAATACAAAATATCTGAGAATAACAAAACAAAAAACACACCGTTCCTTGCAACTTCTATTTTTACAGAAAACAGAAATTTCAACATTCGGCTTAGGCAAAATCTTCGGCCTCATTTGGCCGAAGCCGAATGTTTTGCCGAATGTGATATTTATCGCCGAAGGTGGCCAAAGTCGAAGACGAAGCCGAATGTTCGGTCGGACTCTAATGCTAAGATGTTATCATACTTGGCCGAGAGCGCAGAGAAAAATGGTTCAGGAGAACAACTAGGATCTGGAATGTAGGCGCAGGCAATCAAACATTTTGTGCAACCATCGTGGATTTTAAGCTTAGGATTAGGCGATTTACCAATAATATTGGAATTAAGAGACTGTATATCATCAACTCTCACCTCATCAGCACCGTCAATGGCAGAGGAAGTGCTTTGCAGTGTAGTCGTCTTCTCCACAGGAGTCACAAAGGGTTTCATCGCTTAGGCCAAGCACATTTTGGTGTTTGGGGAAGGTGTAGTGGTCCGTTAGTACGCCGCTATGTCGTCTGCAGTCTTTTCTGTTAAGACATAACAACAATGCCGCGGATTTCTTACAGACGTTAGGCAGCATGGAGGAGCATAAAGGAGCATCTACATCCTTTAGAGTTATGCCACTTCCGGTTGTGCTGTCGAGGATCCAACCATCCCCCTAACCAATGACTGTCCGCGATGCTGTTAAGCGAAAGATGACCTTGAGAGTGCACCTCATGATGTGGACATCAAGCGGGGGAGATTCAGAAGTGCATCAAGAGCGGAGCCAGGTATACTAGGGAAGGCATATTCGCATGAATGTAGCTTCAAAGTGAACGCAGAATTTATACATCACACCGTTTTCGTTTTACTTAAATTTATTTTCCTATCCTTATCTGGTCACCCTGTACAAAAGATCAAGTCTTTCCATGGCGTCATTTTGGAACCTGAATGGTGAACTTTCCCTCATAGTTTTAAAGTTCAAGCTTCAAAATTGGAGTTGGGGAGTCTTTCAGGACATAAATGCGAGATGCCTCAAGGAGGAGATTTAGGACCCGCTTTTGACATAAGCGACTCCCCAAAGGCTTGTCTTACAGAAATGAACTAAGAACGCTGAATGAATTGAAACCCTTTTCCTCTGTTGAACAGGTGGACAGATTGTCCCAATCTCCACCTGACAACCTGTCAAATAGAAAAGAAATGACAAGCAAATGTCAAAAAAGTGGCATTCCCCTCAAAACACATCCCAATCAAAACCGCTTCAGCTTCCAACTCAAACGAGTATTTTCAATCGTTCGCCCTCATTAAACGAGACGCCCTCCTTTGTATCTGAGTCTAATTAAACGTGTTTCCCTCTTCTCATTTCAGAACCACATACGCAACGAGCGAACAGATTGAACAACTTAACCCGTGAGTATCAGTGTATAAGCCGTCGTTAAGTCAACTTGAATCGAATTGAATCTCTGAACTGCACCGAGTCAGTGGTACGTATCTGAGATCAATTAGTGGGACAATTTCGGTTCGAGTCACTGCACAGCAACAGTCAATCGAACGTCCCCTTGAGCACCGATTGAAGCACGTGGTCTGGTGGTCTCACACACGCGGAACCGTATTTCATAGCAACTTCGTGTGCAATTCAGCGTGTGACGCGACGCGTGGTGTGTGTGAAAAGCAGCGGAACCATCACCAGCACCAGACCGGCCACCGACTCCAAGGCTGAATGCGCTCGAATGAAGTACAAGTCATATTTCTATTACGGGACCACGGGACCACACCGATTTCATAACCGTGTGCAGTTCGTAGCGTGCAGCCTGCAGCGCGTGAGGTTGTGAGCTGTCCCGCTCGCCGGGATGGTTATGAGATCATCGGTGTGTGTGAAAGAGGTGACGGCGAACATTGACCGCGTAATGAAAGCGTGTTATGTTCTGTTATGTTGCTGCTATTGTAGTTTGAAAAAGTTTGTAATTAATTGCCTGAGTTTACAGCAACTCTTCAGCTCCCTCGGAGTGCGCAAAATATTGGATGTCTTTGTTTGGATAGCGGGCAGTCGTGACACACATAATGGAGCGAGTGGAGGATTTAATTGGTTGTAAAGCGAACAGATTTGCTTCCTTAATGTGTGAGGTAACTCCAATGGGGCCGGGGATGGTTAGTCGGTGTTTTATTGCTCGAGTCACGGTATGTAGCTGTCGGCAGTTCTGCGTGTGTCAGAGATTTGATATTCTTGAGAAAACAACTGACAATAACTTTCTTTTTCCTGGTCAACACTGCGCATTAGCTCCAGTTTCACATTTGGTCCGTTTTTCAATTGGCTTCAGGTTGTGTCTCTTTCTTCGGTCGTATGAATTCCAATTTCTCAGAGTCTCCCTTCAGGGGAATGGATCCATAGTTGCCCTGGTTCTCTGGCCCTGCTTCTTTCTAATATCTAATTATTGCTGCCGAAGAAATATTCCGCCATCTTGAAATCTCAAAATTTGACAGCTGTCAGGGCGCCTCTGTCACATTAACGATTAGACAAGTCTATGAGCTAGAGGGTTCTTCATTAAGCGCTTCCTAACTTTAAATTTAAATAAAACAAAGTGTGTGTGAGATATCATCGACATTTTTTATTCGTTTGAAAGGCCTATCGATGCCATTATGTATGGAATATAACATCGTTCAAATGTCCGCGGTAGGTTCCATGGGTGGCGCGCATCCGAAGTGTTCAATTCTCGTCTACTCTGGCGTATAAATCAGTCTGAATTTGATCGATGGCATTGGATATGTTTGCTTTGAGGATTGCTGTGGTTTGTGGCTTAAGCGCATAGACCTGCGACTCAAAAAAAACCCAAAAGAAAGTCTTTTTGGGGTCAAATCGCACGGTCTCGGTGGCCAATTCACATCACCTCCTCGTGAGATGACCATGCCCTGACACCATGCAAAATTTCCAATGTGGCGTGAGCTGTGAGGTAGTGCCGTGCTGTTGAAACCACATGTCATTGGTGTCCATATCATCCAATTCAGGCTAAAAGAAGTTGTTATCGTCGACCTACGAGTACAGCGCTCGCCGTTGACGATGATAGTCTGCCCAACGTCGTCGTCTTTCTCAAGGAATATTCACCGATGATACCGCCAGTCCAAAATCCACACCAAACAGTTATTTTTTCGGGATGCATTGGACGGTCTTGAATCTCATGTGGATTGGTATCCTCCCAAATTGGACAATTTTGTCTGTTGACGTACCCATTCATACAGAAATGGGCCTCATCGCTGAAGATGATTTTTCGATGAAACAGAAAATTAGGCTCAGTTTCCAACTGCTCCAGAGCCGATTCAGCAACTACACGTCATTATCTACAGTCGTTTACCCTCAGCTCCTGGGTCAGTTGAATTTTAAACGGATGCAGAAGCAGGCCCAAGTCACAACTTGTGACTCACAATTTCTTGAGTTCTTGTGATCGACGCGAAAGCGACTTTCTTAGATTCTTCTGCTCACTCTCACGGACAGCGGCGAAGTCTTCGGCAAATTTTGCGTTTCGTCGACGTACGGGTGTTGGTTTATGGTATACTGAACCAGTGGACTCAAATCTATCCACCACACTTCGAATAGTTCTCTCGGTAGGACGATTATGGCGACCGTAAAGTAGGCAAATCGCTCGGAACGTTGGCCATTTTGATAAGACAATTTTATCATTTGCACGAGTTGTTGAAAACTATGTCCGTCTATGGTGATTTGGCAAAACATACTGAATAAATGACTGCCAATTCGACAGATGTAGCTTTAACAATATGGCCGCTACTAACTGCCAAAGTTCGGAAGTCCCTATTGGAAGACCCTAGATTTCCGTACACTTTTGGTTTAGATCTTTAGTTTTTGAGTCTCTTCCATAGAAGAGCTGAAGCTCCAGTCGTAGGGGATGAAATGTGCACCACATTGACAGGAGTTGTAATTGATGACATTGAGGAGCAATTAATTTGTCAGTCAGATCTACACCGCCAATATACAGTTGTGGGCAAAAGTTTTCACACAAAGTCATTTTCATAGAAAACAAAGCATTTAAAAAATACCTTACTTACTTACTTAGCAGGCTTACGACCCATGTAGGGTCCAAGCTGTCTTACGTTCGCGATGACTTTGTCTTTGTACCGGAGGTTCGGTCTTCCTCTCCTCGGATTCGAAGACCCTCTTAGCTTGAGCGTTCTTATCCATGCGCTCGATGTGGCCGACCCAGTGCAGTCGATGCATTTTGCCTTCCGGACTTCTCCTCCATTTGCCTTCCACGCAGACGGGATCATATATCCGACGTAGAATTTTTGTTTCGAAGGCGATTATGCGTCGGATCTCCACTGTGATGTCGTTCGTGGTGTTCACGTTTGCCCCGAGGTAGACAAACTCCTTCTTCTTCTTCTTCTTCTTAGGGCGCTACAGTCCGAGGTGGACCTGGGCCTCACTCAACATGCCTCTCCAGCCAGCACGATCTTTCGCCAGCTGTCTCCAGTTTCGCACACCAAGCCGGCAGAGGTCCCCCTCGACTTGTGTGCGCCACCTTGTTCGTGGACGTCCTCTGTTGCGTTGTCCCACAGGCTCAGAGTCGAAGACTCTTCGGGCCGGAGCTAAGTTGTCCATACGCTCTACATGGCCTAGCCATCTTAGGCGTTGGATCCGTAGACGCCTGGCTAGACTCATGTCGCTGTACAGCCCATACAGTTCGTGGTTGAATCTTCTCCTCCAAATGCCATCAACGCAAACAGGACCAAAGATCGCGCGCAGAACTTTTCTCTCGAAAAGACCAAGAGACTGTTCATCCGCTTGGGATATTGTCCATGCCTCTGCACCGTAAAGCAGGACTGGGATGATCAAGGTCTTATACAAAGTCAACTTGGTCTTCCGAGAGAGGGCTCTACTACTCAATTGCCTTTTGAGCCCATAAAAACAGCGGTTGGCAAGAGTAATTCTGCGTTTGATCTCGGTACTGATGTTGTTTGTACTGTTAACCGCGGAGCCAAGGTAGACGAAGTCCTTTACTACCTCAAAGTTATAGCTGCCTATGGTGACGTTCTGGCCAAGTCGTCGATGTTGTGCGTCCTTTCTCGATGACAGCATATACTTTGTTTTGCCCTCGTTTACCGCCAGACCCATTTTAGCCGCTTCCGTTTCAATGGCAGCAAACGCATCATTGACGGCTCGCTGTGTTCTCCCAATCACGTCAATGTCATCCGCATAAGCTAGCAGTTGAACGGACTTTTGGAAGATCGTGCCTCTTGTGTTGGCCAGTGAGTTTTGCACGATCTTCTCAAGAATGATGTTAAAGAAATCACATGACAGCGCGTCGCCTTGTCTAAAACCTTTTTTGACATTGAAGGTCTCGGTGAGTTCGTTACCGACCTTGATGGAGCAGCGAGAGTTCTCCATCGTCATCCTGCTCAGTCTGACGAGTTTAGCAGGAATGTCAAAACTAGACATGGCGCTGTATAGCTCGTCTCTATACACGCTGTCATATGCGGCCTTGAAATCGACAAATAGATGGTGTGTGTCAATTTGCATTTCTTGGGTCTTCTCCAGGATCTGCCGCAGTGTGAAGATTTGATCGATGGTGGACTTCCCGGGCCTGAAACCACACTGATAAGGACCTATCAGTTTGTTCACGAATGGTTTCAGGCGTTCACACAAAACGGCAGAGAAGATTTTGTAGGCGATGTTAAGGAGACTTATCCCTCGATAGTTGGCGCAGTCAAAGGGGTCTCCTTTCTTGTGGATCGGGCAAACGATACTGAGATTCCACTCATCGGGCATGCTTTCCTCCGACCATATCTTACAGATGAGCTGGTGCATGCGCCCTACCAGATCACCTCCAGCTGCTTTAAACATTTCGGCGGGCAGACTATCTGCACCAGCAGCTTTATTAGACTTCAGTCTCGATATCGCTATCTTGACTTCGTCTAGGTCGGGGGGACGGTATTCTCTTCTATCATCGTCCGTTGTGTTGAGTGGAACATTCTGCCTGACAGCGGTATTTGTGTCCTCATCGCCGTTCAACAGTCTGCAGAAATGATTTTTCCAAATTCTCAGTATCGACTGCGAATCTACTACTAGCTGTCCATTTTCGTCCCGGCAAGCTTCTGTCCGAACTTTATATCCATTCGATAAAAGTTTTACCCTTTGGTAAAACTTTCGGACATCATTCCTGCCATAACACCTCTCCATCTCCTCGATCGCGCGCTTCTCGTGCTCTTTCTTTTTCTTCCTGAGAAGCCGGTTCTCTTCCCTTCTTCTCTGTTCGTAGAGCTCACGAACAGCTCTCGTGGTTCGATGCAGCGTTGCCCGGTAGGCTTCTTGTTTTGCTGCATGTGCCTGCCTGCACTCGTTGTCAAACCAGGGGTTTTTCCTAGGTGGCGTTTTAAAACCCAGCACATCAGTAGCGGCTTCTCTGATGGCTCTTTGACAACGTTTCCATTCTTCGTCTATTGTTAGTGCAGGCGGCGTCGAACTTTCGGAGAGTTTCAGGGAGACTCGATCGGCAAAGTTCCTGGCAGTCTGTTGCGATTGTAGCTTTTCGACGTCAAACCGTGGTTGGCTTCCTCGACTCCGTTCTTCTCTCGATATCCGTGTCCTTACCTTGGCTACAACAAGGAAATGGTCCGAGTCGATGTTGGCGCCTCGGAAAGTTCGGACATCAAGAATACTGGAGGAGTGTCTGACGTCGATCGCAACGTGATCAATCTGGTTGACGGTTGAATGATCAGGGGACCGCCAGGTCCCTTTATGGATGTTGAGGTGTGGGAACCGCGTGCTAGCTACAGAGAGGTTTCGCCCCGTAACAAAGTCCACCAGCCTGAGTCCGTTTTCGGACGTGGTGTCGTGCAGGCTGTGTTTACCGATGACTCTAGCAAAGATGTCCTCTTTACCCAGCTTAGCGTTAAAATCTCCTAGAACGATCTTGGTGTCGTAGCTGGGGCATTGATCGTACGTTCTTTCTAGGAGATCATAGAAGTCATCCTTGCTATCGTCATCTTTGTCCTCCGTTGGGGCGTGGGCGCAGATTAGGCTGATGTTGCCGAATTTAGCCTTGATGCGGATTGTTATGAGGCGCTCGCTTATGTACTTAAAG
Organism: Myathropa florea; assembly: GCA_930367185.1. NCBI lineage: Eukaryota > Metazoa > Arthropoda > Insecta > Diptera > Syrphidae > Myathropa > Myathropa florea. Next base: position 108,450,507 of record OV884002.1, read on the forward strand.
CCTAAGACTTTTTGCCTAAGTCTGCCTCGAACAACAAATCCACATCCAAATAATCGCTGCCTTCGCTCTCTGTAACAATCGCCGTAGTAGATATCGCAGCTTTTCATCCTCTTTTTGCCCGGCCCATCCCATCGCACTTCCTGGATTGCGGTAACGTCTGCTTTATAGCAGTCTAGGGCCTCCGCGAGTTCATCGGCTGCACGTGGTCTGTTCAGGGACCTCACATTCCACGTGCAGAACCGAAAGTCATTGTCCTTATTCCGTTTGCTGGGGTCGTCAACAGTAAATCCGTCCGTATCCGAGGCATATTGTTGCTTCTCAACTCCTTACTTTTTTACGTGGTGAGGAAGTTAACCCCACGCACAACCTCCAACTGGGAGGACAGGTCCATTTGTTTAGCCCCCGGACAAAGGGGTCCGGAGGGATCCGGTGTCGGTAGCCTCTTGCAGGCTGTGAGCGCCGCCGTTGGCCCTAAAAGGGCTCATCCGCCGCCATCTCTATTCCAAGGTCCCGACCTTACCATGGAAACCAGGTAGCTCCTGCTGACTGGAGTTGTGGATGCCGCCGTTGGCCAATCAGTTGACCAGCTCCTCCGCCGCCATCCTAGACAAACTCCTTCACTACCTCAAAATTGTGGCTGTCGATTGTAATGATTTGTCCTAGGTGGTGTGCGGCGGATCGTTTCTTGCTCGACAGCATATATTTTGTCCTATCCTCATTGACCTTAAGACCATCTCGTTTCGCCTGTTCTTCAATCGCCGTGAAAGCTTCCACTACGGCGCGTTGGGAACGCGCAACTATGTCATCAGCGTATCCCAGCAGTTGGACTGACTTGTAGAAGATAGTGCCTTCCGTGTTTACAGCAGCCCGCCGCACTATCCTCTCCAGTACTAAATTGAAGAAATCACACGACAGCGCATCTCCTTGCCGAAATCCGGTGCAGGTTTCAAACGGCTCGGACGTCCTCGAGCCGAACTGCACGGTGCATCGCGTATGTGTTAGCGTGGTCCGACACATCCGATCCCGAATTCGGCCATCGCTTCGAATATTTCCTTGCGATGAATGCTGTCGTATGCGGCTTTAAAATCGATAAAGAGATTATGCGTATCGATTTGAAACTAGCTGGTCTTCTCCAGGATTTGCCTTAGTGTGAATATCTGGTCTATAGTCGATTTGCCGGGGCGGAAGCCGCACTGGTACGTGCCAATTAGTGCGGTGCAAAACGGCTTTAGACGTTCACACAGTACGCTGGAGGCGACGTTGAGCAGGGATATACCTCTATAGTTGTTGCAAGAGGTAGGATAGCCTTTTTTGTGGATGGGGCATATGGAGCTGATATTCCAGTCGTCGGGCATGCTTTCTACAAATGATCTAGTGCATGCTCACTGCCAGAACATTGCCACCGGCCTTGAAGAGCTCTGATGGTAAGCCCTCTGAGTCTGCGGCTTTATTGTTCTTCAGCTTTTAAATGGCTGTGCCGACTTCTTCAAAGCTCGGTAGGATGACTACTTCATCGACTGGAGTTAGGATTTCTTCATTCCCTATCACTCCCTCCTGGTCCGGTCCGCTAAGCAGCTGTTGGACGTGCTGCGGCCCCCGGTGTGTAAAGTGTTCTCACATTCCAGGAGGCCACTTGCAAATCGAAGTCCTTCTTTGTTCCTTAAAAAAGACCTACGGTGGATCAATAGGGAACTCGGATACATACCTTCTTACTTTTTGATAGTGATAAATTTGTATAAAAACTATGATTTTTTTTTTCTTTTGGAATCAAGTCTTATTCTCGGATGAGAGTAAATTTAGTTTATTTAGATCCCATGGTCAATCTTACGTGTGGCGAAAACAAAGAGTTAAAGAAATTAAAAGCCACGTTATAACATCGTGGTGGATCTGTACTAAAGTAAACGTCCGAATTCTTTATTGATCCACTGTAAGTTGTCCATGTACTCTAGATGGCATACTCATAATTATTTTGTGTTTCTAAAGGATCTAATTTTAAACTTGTGTAGGTTTAAACGATCACTTTTCTTAGAAAATTACTCTGAAAACTTTTATCCACCACTGTATGTACTTATTGTATGTGGGCGTCGTGGCGTAGTGGGTAGGTGCGTCGACTACTACGCGCGAGGTCTTCGGTTCGAATCTCGAAAAAAAACATCAAACATTCTTTCACGGCTCCACCTCTTTCGAGTCACTGACAATGCTCAAAGAGTATAACGGTCTAGAAAAAGCTTCTCAAAAATCGCCGTTTGGAGTCGGCATTAAACTGTAGGTCCCCTCCTCTTGTGAGAAAAGAGTAGCACGCACAACACGAGTGGTTGCTGAGAAGCTAGGTCCAGGTCCACCTCGGACTGTAGCGCCGCCATTATTATATATTAATATGTACTTATTGTGTGTGATCGTTACTCCATTTTATAGAAAATTGTTTCTCTATGGATCGACAGCAACGTAATTGGACACATTTGCTGTCATACAAGCGAACAGCGTTTTCTTCCTGTCACTGCAAGATCCAGACAGGTGGCGAGGTAGTGTAGTATTGTCTCTTCTCCCTCTCCGTTCCTGCAATCTCTGCAAAAGTCGTCGATAGGAATGCCTATCCATCTTGCATGTATCCATCTTGCATGTATGCCGGTGATAATGCCTAGCGCTCCTTTAATTTCTTTCTTTTAGATTTAGTGTAGACCAAGGACTTTGAATAAGTGTTTGCCTAGCATTCTTTTTCTTCTTCTTCTTGTGGCGCTACAGTCCGAGATGGACCCGGGCCTTAACCAACAAACCTCGTCAGTTAGCACGATCTTTTGCAAGTTGGTTGAGGTCCCTTTCCACTTCAGATTGCCATCTCAACCGTGGACATCCTCTGTTGCGTTGCCTCACTGGTTCCGAGTCGAAGACTCTTCGGGCCGAAGCGATGTTGCCCCTGCGTTTCACCTATCCCAGCCATATTGGATCTGTAGACGCCTAGGTAGACTTCTCCTCCAAGTGCATCAACGCAAACTTCTTTCTCGAAAAGACCAAGTGCTTCTTCATACGCATCGATATTGTCTACGCATCTGTGCCGTAAAGCAGAAGTAATTGTAATTGTAGGTCTCACAATAGTTGTATACATCCATCTTAAGATGTATGGACTGCATCCTCAGGATTTGCCCGTCAAGCTTCGACAAATTATTAGAGCAGTCGTTCCTTTCCTCGTTACATCACCAATGTATGCTCTGACCTCTAGCCCCCAAAGCTGCGATTTGTCTCATTGCTCGCTTGATCATGTCTGTTCCGTGCGTGTGTGTGTGTGTGTGGTCTATCCCTCATCTCCCATCGAACAGTGCGTGTGTATCAGCACCCACATTGTCCTCGCACCACCAATCAGTCGCCATCTAGAAAATATAATTTTTCATAAATCCTACATATCATGCTGTCATTATTGGCCTTTGATCGCATCCTCCCCTCCCTCGATCAGCCCCCTCCCGTCGCGGAGCGAAGCAAAAGAAAACATCGAAATTCGGTTCTGCGTTTATTTATAGACACCCCCCGATCGTTTAAGTGTATGTTTTCAATTTATTAGCGCGACGTATCATTCGGTTCCATCGTTTAAATTTAGTCTCTCCAAGGAGCCCACAAATGAAAAAACAAAACCGCACAAAAAATGCCTCGAATGCGATTGAAAGGAGAACGAAAGAAAAAAAAATTAAAGCGAATTAATTCCCCGGCATATGATATCATGTCAGTGACAGCAGGGTCGATGGCAAAGCGATCGTACGCTTCTGTGTACTTCTCACTGACATTCAGTCAAACTGGATTTCGCGCAGCCCGTGTGTTCGATCAGTATCATCAGTATCATCATCAGGCGCGAACCGTAAATTATCGCGTGTGAAAGTGTGCTCGGTAATTAAGACAAATGCAAAGCTTCGGATTTAGGGGTGCACTAAAAGCGCCAGCGGGGAAGATTGATTTCTCAGGAAATCTAATCTGGATTGGGACTTAACTGGTTTTGTTTCATTCATGGATTTGACTGAAAGCCAGTTGGTAATTCAAGCACGTAAGGGGATAACGATCTTAATAGCTGGACAATATTCGTGGGCTAACTTTGGGTATATGTATAACTAGAAATAGAAAACATGAGCAACTGTGTTGACGTATGCTCCAAAGAGACACCGTTATTTGAAGCGAATTTGATGAAGATTTGACTATTCCAAGACATTTTCACAAAGTTTGTGTAGAAATCTTGACCAAGTGGTTTCTGGTTTCAAGCCCCGTGGTTAATGGTCTGGCCTTGAAGCTTTAAGATGATAGACAGATGATTGACTATAAGTAGGGAATTTTGTTAACTATTTACTGCTTCACAAGTAAAGGGTTATTTTGTAAAAATGTTTGGTGTTCTTCTTCTCCTGGGGTACAGAGTGAAGATCAGCTAGTACAACTCCCTTTAGCTGTCTTGTCCCCAGTTTTGTTCGACAAGTTGGTAAAAGACCCTCTCAATTTATGTTGGTTTCCCAACTTGTTGTTGTTCGCTGTTGCGTAGATTGACAGGCGTGGGAGCTGAATTATTTTCCGGGTCAGAGCTAAGTACATATGCTGTCATACAGGGTGCGCCATCAGTGGTTTTTATTATATCATAGGTTATTTTGACATTGGCACCTGTTTCCCGCTCGAAATCTTGAAAGAAAGTTAGTATCATACCTCCGCGGAACTAAATGAGTTACTTTACGCTTGAACAACGTTGGGAAATATTGAAAACTTATTTCCAAACTGAGTGCTGCGTAGCCCAAACAGTGCGTTTTTTGAAAATAAGTTTTGGTCGAAATGAAACACTCACCGCGACTACTGTACGCAAGTTTGTGCAAAAAGTTCATGAGACTGGCATGCTAGTGGACAACACTGTTGACCCCCGTCGTCGCACGGTGCGCACAGATGAGAATGTGACTGCTGTGTCCGAGAGTGTGAGACTCAATTCACGAACATCAACTCGCCATCGATCTCAACAGCTCAACATACAGTGCCCCACATCCTTAGATTCTTGTACATTATGTTGCGGCAAAAGGTTAAAATGAGACTCTAAATTCTTCTTTTTTTTGTAACAGATAATCGTTTGTACACGTAATAAAAAAAAACACAAAATTAATTTAAATAGAGTAAAAATAATAATTCAAAATGTTGTTCAACGAAAAGCTTATGAAAATTAATAAATAACACGAAAAACTGATACAAAACTAAAATATTTGTTAATACTTGGTAGGATAACCCTTGCTCCTTATGACCTGTTGACAAAGTTTTGGTAAACTCTCCACTAAGCCCTTACATCTTTGGGGAGGGATAGTTTCCCAAGGTGACTTTATGGTTTGGCAAAGTTCTTCCACATTTTTTTTGGATTGGAGTCCTTAACAGCGAATCAAAATCATTCAAAAGGTTCTCAATAGGATTCAGATCTTGACTTTAAGTCAACCAATCAAGAACGGAAATTTGTCGCTCCGAAAGCCAATTCTTCACTATCCGCGAAGTATGCTTTGGATTGTTATCATGCATAAAAGTCCATGATACAGGCATAGACTTGTCAGTATGTGGCTCTATTTGGTTCTCCAGGATTAGCTTGTACTGTTGTTGGTCCATAATGCCATTAATTTTTACGATTGGTTCAACGACCTGCAATGACTTCACCACTCACATCATTATGCTGCCACCGCCATGCTTGACGGGCTTATTGGTGTACCTGGGATTGTACTCTTGGTTCGCTGGTCTCCTCACATACTTTTTCCATCTGATCTCAACCTATTGAACTTATTTTCATTGCTCCATTGGTCATTGCTTGGTTTGAGCGTTTGCAAAGATAAATCTTTTCTTCCGGTTTCTTTGGGAGACAAGAGGCTTTTTTCCGGTGATCCTACCATTGAGTTGGAATTCAATGAGGCGACGACGCACAGTTACGTCTGATATTTGGACATCGTGTTGGTCAGCTAACTATTGAATTATCTCCGGAAAGATTAATAAAGTGTCACTGCCGCTGATTCAGTGGATAATCCTGTCACTCGCTTCTGAGGTTTTTCTCATTCTGTCTTTCCTAACGGAATTTCCGGTAGAATGAGTGCAACGTATGATCTTTATTGCATTCTGCATAAACTTCCTGGAGCACCTAAATGTCCTTGCCACCTCTTAAATGGTCCTGTATCATGGTATCAATTATTGCCCTCTTTTCCTCCGTGCAATGCTTTTCTCTGCCCATCTCAAATCCTGCTAATTTGAGTCTAATTGTGGTTATAATTAAAAAGTTTTATATTAATCTCATTCAAATCACTGAAACAAAGAAACGAGAAACCAAATATGTGCTATTTATACGAACACTCAATTTGCAATGATCACCAATTCGCACGATCCCGAAGTAAAGAAATACTGACGGGATCTCCTTTGCCATATGTTTTCATATTCAATACCTTACGATATTATGGCTTTAGTCCTGTGCAGCTGTTAAATACAGTGTGTATAGCAAACAAATAAGCATTTGAACAATGGTGTGCTGTTTATGTGAACTCCACTGTATCACGCTCTAGCCTGAGGAAAATTCTGCAAAAACTTCTCGGATTATTCGCTTACAAGGTCCAATTGACTCAGCAATTGTAGGCGCGCGACCATCCGCTTTCTTTATCCCTTCACAGTTTGGGCCCTAGAGCAGCTTGAATTTAACAACGATTTTGGGCGAAAAATCATCTTTTCTGACGTTGACGAGGCGCATATTCTTCTCGGAGGCTGCGTTAACAAACAAAATTGCCGCTATGGCTGCTGGGGCTCGAAAACCCGCACGTTATTGTCGGGAAGCCAATGCGTCCACAGAGAGTGACAGTTTGGTGCGGATTGTGGAGTGGTGGCATTATTGGACCATTTTTTTTATTCGAAAATGCTTTTGGGAATAACGTTTCGGTCAACATGTTCAGTCAGGCATGTTAACCGACTTTTTTCTTTTACTGAAATTGAAGACATGGATTTGGACGACCTCTGGTTTATGCAGGGTGGCGCGCCATTCCACACAGCCAATGCCACAATCGATCTTTTGCTCACCAAATTTCATTTTCGAAGAAGTACGGCCCGATGATGCCGCCAGCCCATAAACCGCACCAAACAGTCACAAACAAACTGGGCGAGCATGCACAGGTGTTTTCAAATTTCCTACAGACCCGGTTTGCTGAAATTTGCGCACAATTCTGCCGATTGTGGACGCATTTAGTCGATTATGCTGACCAAAAAAATCACGAAGTACAAGAAATGCATTCTGATTTGAACACCCATTTTCGTAAAAGGCTTTAAAAATCTTAACGCGCTTAATTGTGTACCTGTCCATGGTTGAATTTTTGGAACATTGAAACAAAGAAATGTCAAATTAAGTTGGGCAAAAAAACTTGATGTTAAGGTGTGACTCACATTTAACATCGTGCATTATGGTTGGACCACCCTTTATATTTAAAATCGCCAATTCTGGAACCATCAATATACAGCCTTGGCCAAATGTATGAGGCACCCTTATCTTTTTGTCTTTGCTGCCAAATTACTTATCGGAATTAATTAGTTTGAATTTTATGGTTTTCGGCGACCCTATCTGAGGCAAACGATTTTTATTCTTTCCTCTCATTTCATTACATTTTTTGCCTTTTGAGGATGTAACGAATCTTAAAGGGTATCTAATATATTTGGCCAAGGCTATACTTGTTGTTCCAACCCATAAGACATCCGTCCGAAGTTGGATGCATTTTTCATTGAAATACCCTATACTTTACGAAAATTTAAAATTATGTTTGTTTGAAATGACCATGGTGCCTCTGTAATCATCTTGTGATAACATTCCATCAGTTGATCATTGGATTCATGTTTTCTCGCGTTTCTGAGATCAAAATGAACAATTTATATTTTTGTTGATGTAAAAAGTCATAGCTCACTTTTTGGCCGTAAATTTTTCAACAAAAAACTAAGCAACAACATTAAATCCAATCGTGGTGACAGCTGTCATATCTTTGACACTTGCAAAGGACGCCATAAATCGGAAACTCGATCATACACCGCTGCCCTAGAAAAGAGAAATTCCACAACACATCTGTCAAAAAAAAAATACCGACAAAGCTGAGTAACATTTCACTGTCAAAGACATCCGCTGTACAATTTGTTCTCCTTTACTGTCAGCAGAGAATCCAATCTTAAATTTGATTTATCATGTTCATAATCAAACGAACAGCAAAATGAGGGAAAAAAATACAAAATGAGACAAAAAAATAGCAAAAACACCAACGGGAATAAATAACAGCCACTAGAGGGTATTTCTCAGCGAAAATAGAACCAAGCGAGTGTGAAGAAAAGAAATTATCTCACGTGAGACCGCGCAAGGTTACGCTGAAGCGCAAGCAAATAGAACCATAAAGACCGCATTCTCCACCCCCATCCGCATCTCAATCGACTGCAAACAATCTAAGGAATTAATTAAGAGAGCACGACACCAAAGTCAGATGCAATTAATGTCAAAAATACACACAAAAGACCCCGACAAACACATTCCCTCGCGTATATCACATAATTTATCATTCGGTGCGCAAAGAGTGGGCCTGTGTGGCGGGCGGTGGGTCATCACTTCATCTTCATCTTGTGTATCCATCAAATGTATCTGTGGGGATTGTTTTTGGAAATTCCTTAACTTTGACTCGCAAAGACTCAGCACCCGTCCTCGTTTTGATTATGAATAGCATACGATGCTAAAGAGGTCGTAAATCGTTCTGTTCTGGCAACGGCAAAGGTTATGTTCCATTTGATGATGAAGATTGAAGATACGAGTGATCAGAGGGGGGGCATCTGTGAGTTGTGACGAAGTACAACTCAGAGTTACACGTGCGCCTCGGATATAAAAGAACATTTTACGATCTCGAATCGATTTCGATCGACAAAACGTTTTTTCTTCTGAAGATTTCTTCTCACAAGAAGCGAAGGAGTCCGGAGCCGACAGGAGAACAAAGGAAAACTACGAACAAAGAAAAGCTAATTCGATTTTATGTATCCTCCTTTTTCTCAGTTACACATTTATCGTCCACTGGAGCCGGGGTGTCTCGGAATGCGGTCGACGGAGTCGTTGCTGTGGCGCCATGGTGGGTGGTGTGTACTCTCCTTCTGACGGAGGAATTTCTTATGCACCCACGAGGTTCAATAAAATCCCTAACAAGGACAGACTGAAAACGATTTCGTGTCCTTCACACAGAATCTGATGATTGTGTGGAGGGGAGCGACGTCGTCGTCGCTGCCACGTGCGTCTCTTTGGAAGTGGATTGTGTCGGGGATTGCAAGTGGAATCGGAAGATTGAATAAATTTTTAAAGCAACGTGGAGGGACGGATTATGTAATCGCGTAAATGGACAACTGTTGTTCGGATCGAAGTTTGTGGTCCTTGTGGAATGGTGGTGACAAGCATAAAGTGCTTGGTGGTTCGTTATGCTGTACAATGGACCGTTCTGGGTCTAAGTGCGTTCTCCCCTAACGTGGGTGATAGCTTCGAGTGACGATACCGTTATTTTTTTTTGCAAAGACGGAGTTGGCGATTGTCTTGAGCTACGTGATAATGTCTGCTTTTGGCAGTTTCGGAATAAATTGGCTGTGTTCCTCGAACGTATTTGAACGACGATAACAGTTTACTGTACAGCGGCTGTTTTCACTTAAGCAGGGACGTGTTTTTCAGACATTTTGTTTTGTTTGTTGATTAAGGCCCAGGTGCATACAAGAAGATGAAGACATTTGTTTGGTAAACTCTGGGTGCTATTTCTAGATAGATCACATTTTTGTACTCAAATTTTAGTTTGACATTTCAAGATCTGAAGTTGTTGAATTTTGTTCTCCCTGAATATTGATTGTTCCACAAATTTAAGGTCCGCCATTCTGTTGTGCTCTTCTTAAGCTCTTTGTTCACTGAATAAAGGTAACTTAACGCGTGCTATGTCATTGATTTTCTCCCAATAATTGCCAACATTCTTTTCCTAAGCTTCAAACAAATTTAAGACCGTTGTGCCCCACCAAAAAAGAGACATATTGGTTTTCCTTCGAGGACAATGCGTCTTTCAAGACAATCTTGGAGAAGTTTAAAAAACCCTCATTTAAAAGCCCTCATGGCCAACAGTCAATCCAATTTATTTCGGTAAAGAATCGATGCAAGTGAATGTTTTAATCATCTGATTGCCTTGAAACTTCTTCCAGATACCACTTAAGTGCAAATGCGCCTTGTCGTTCTTGATGACCGTTGGGATCAAATTAACGAACTGTCAGTACAATGGACCAGTTTTTTAGTCTGAGTGCTCCAGTTTAGAGTTTCAAAAAACCTCTGAGAAAAAAAAAATTCTTGCCAACCGCTGTTTCTTTGGGCTCATAGCTCTCTATCTCTCTCGAAGTAGCAAGCAGACTCTGTATAAGATACAGTCCTACACTCTACGGCGCAAAGGCATGGGCAATATCGAAGGCTGTTAAAGAAGCTCTTGGTATTTTTGAGAGAAAAGTTTTGCGTGCGTTCAGTGGGCTTGTTTGCGTTCATCGCATTTGGAAAAGAAAATTCAACTATGAACTATATGGGCTGTTCAGTGACATGAGTCTAGTCGCTATACAGTTCGTGGTTGAACCTTCTCTTTCAAATGCCATCAACGCAAACATGACCAAAGACCGTGCGCAGAACTTTTCTCTCGAAAAGGCCAAGAGATTGTTCATCCGCTTGGGATATTGTTCATGTCTCTGCGCCGTACAGCAGGACTGGGATGATCAAGGTCTTGTATAGAGTCAGCTTGGTCTTCCGAGAGAGGAGTCTATTACTCAATTGCCTTTTGAGCCCAAAAAAAAACAGTGGTTGGCAAGAGCAATTCTGCGTTTGATCTCGGTGCTGATGTTGTTTGTACTGTTTACCGCGGAGCCAAGGTAGACGAAGTCCTTAACTACCTCAGAGTTATAGCTGCCTATGGTGACGTTCTGGCCAAGTCGTCGATGTTGTGCGTCCTTTCTCGATGACAGCATACACTTGGTTTGATTTTAGCCGCTTCTATTTCAATGCCAGCAAACGCATCATTGACGGCTCGCTGTATTCGCCCAATCACGTCAATGTCATCCGCGTAAGCTAGCAGTTAAACAGACTTTTGGAAGATCGTGCCTCTTGTGTTGGCCAGTGAGTTTTGCACGATTTTCTCAAGAACGATGTTAAAGAAATCACATGACAGCGCGTCGCCTTGTCTTAAACCTTTTTTAACAGTCTGAAGGTCTCGGTGAGTTCGTTACCAACCTTGATGGAGCAGTTCAGTCTGACGAGTTTGGCAGGAATGTCAAAACTAGACATGGCGCTGTATAGCTAGTCTCTATGCACGCTGTCATATGCGATCTTGAAATCGGCAAATAGATGGTGTGTGTCGATCTGCATTTCTTTGGTCTTCTCCAGGATCTGCCGCAGTGTGAAGATTTGATCTATGGTGGACTTCCCTGGTCTGAAAACACAATGATACGGACCCATCAGGTTGGTGACGAAAAGTTTCAGACGTTCACGAAGAGCGCCAGAAAAGATCTTGTACGCGATGTTAAGGAGACTTATCCCTCGATAGATGGCGCAGTCAAAGAGGTCTCCTTTCTTGTGGATCGGGCAAACGATACTGAGATTCCACTCATATCTCCGATCATATCCTACAGATCAGCTGGTGCATGCGCCCAACCAGATCGTCTCTAGTTGGTTTTAACGCATCGCATCATGACGAATGTTAAAAGATGGATTCATTATAGCAAGAAAGTCATGGGAACTGCCCGGTCATGCTTCTACGACGCCGTCTCGTCATAATGAAATAAACTGATCTTTTAAATGTCAAATACCCTGTATGATTTAATGCAACGATCAGTGTCACTTTATTTCCCGGCACTTCTGTACAAGTATGACAAGACACTTAAACTTGGTGTCGACAGAGTCGTCTTAGCAACGATCAAAAATTGCACTTCTTACGGCTGTAATTTGCATTTATCCTTCAAAAGTATTTCGCGCAACTGTCGGCACATGCAGCGAAAAAGTGTAATAATTCTGTGAATGGGCAAACGAACTTCGTTGCTTCGGCTCGAGGCCATCGCATTCACTTCTTATCCACCCACAAGACCCCAGACTGTGGGAGTGAATTGATCAGTTCTCTATCGGACCACATTTGCATTACTATGCCGGGTCACGTACCACAGACAGACATGCTATCTGATACGTTTGCCCGAAAGCACGTAGCGCGCCGTTTCGGAATCACTTTCGATTGTTCGCCGAGAGTATTCATTCTTCCTCAAGCCATGCGGTCGCCGGACAAGTGCAATGAACCCTATTTGTTGAATTCATCAAATTGACGTTCCTAAGACCGTAAATCATTTAATGGTTAAGCACTTTACGATCTTGGGTTTCGGTCGAACGCCATCGCTACAGCGCAACGCACGTGACGAAGGGGTATGCTGTGTGCACGGGCCAGAGGCTATAAATTATTATGCCGGTTACTAAATTGGTTCCCTTGAATGGTTCGGTAAGTGCGGGTCGCTGGGGGCGGTGTTAACTTGTACTTTTGTTTCATAACTTAAGTGTGAGCTAGAAAATTGATTGTGGGCTGAAAGCGTTTCGTTGTTTGTAACGGTGCGGTGATTTAATTGACGCTTAAGGGGGATAGATTAGACAAATGCGTGACAGGTTTATTAGACTTGGCCGCAAGGAAGTGAACATATGAGCCTTGGTGTCGGAGTGGCACATGGATAGGTGTCTTTGAAGGACCCATAGCAAGTGAAAGAAGAGTTTGAACTTGAACTAACAAGTCGCCCTTTGATATCAGTAGATTTGTATCAAGGTTCGTCCCGTTCAGGAGTTTATACAATTCAACCCCAGCGTGAGGTCCAAAAAGAACGCTACAGTGGAGATCCAACGTAGAATCACCCTTGACAACCGCAACAATGCAACTTGAGTCAAAATTCGTGACTCGTAGGACCAAACTCATGCCTTACAAAAACCTTATCCAGCCGGTCTTGCTTTATGGAGCTCAAAGCTTATCAATGATCAAAGTCACAGGGCTGATCCTTGGTGCCTTCAAAAGAAAAACTCTGCGTCGAATCTTTAGTCCTGTCTGCGAGGAGAAGACATAGCCATGCAAAGTTGTGGGCAAAGTCCGGAAGGCAACGAGCCATGGAATAAGCTAGCTCGGTCACACAGTTTGCCTGAGCAAACATGCTTTGGCTAATGGATTCTTCGAATCTAAAGGACCACCAATAAAAGCCGGTCGCCGCCCGCTTTAGCTGATGTCAAAAACAAACGAAAAGCAACTAGAAGCATCAACAGATTTTAAAGTGTCCATAGTTGCTTACAGAATCTTAAGGAGAATTCAATTCAATGTTAACACCAACTGACATTTCCATACGTAGAGAGCTAAACATTTCGTCCCCGCGTAGGCAGGCAGAAGTGAACGAACTTAACGAAACATAACGAAATTGAACGAACTGCACTAACTTAACGAAACTGAACTAACTTAACGAAACTGAACAATCTTATCGAAATTGAACGAACTTAACGAAACTGAACGATGTCAACGAACTAAACGAACTGAAAGAACTTAATGAAACCGAATGAAGCGATTACTATGGTGACAATATATTGGTTTTGTGTTTTCGCTTGCTTGCTTCAGTTCCGTTTGGTTCCTGTACGGCCCTTATCAAGGGTCTTCCAATAGGGACTTCCGAATTTTGACAGTTGATATCGGCCATATTGTTGAAGCTACATCTGTCTAATTGGCTGTCATTAATTCAGTCTGTTTTTCCAAATCACCATGGACGTTGAACACTATCAACAACACGTGCAAATGATATAATGGTTTTCTCAAAAAGGGTGTTCTGTTCAGCCAACGTTCCGTGCGCTTCGTCCATTTTACGGTCGCCATAATCGTCCTACCGAGAGGACTACTCGCAGTGTGGTGGATAAACTCGAAATCACTGGCCCAGTAAACGATAAATCAACACCCGTTCTTCGACGAAACGCAAGATCAGCCAAAAACATCGCCGCTGTCCATGAGATTGTGCAGGAGTATGCAAGGCAGTTGATTTCGCGTCGCCTGCAAGAACTGGTCCTTTCTCAGGCCACAACTTGGCGAATTTTGCGTCGTGACTTGGCTCTTCGACTCTGAGCCTGTGGGACAACGCAACAGAGGACGTCCAAGTACAAGGTGGCGCACACAAGTCGAGGGGGCCTCGGCCGGCTTGGTGTGCGAAACTGGAGACAGCTGGCGAAAGAAAGAAATGCTGGAGAGGCATGTTGAGTGAGGCCCAGGTCCACCTCGGACTGTAGCGCCCCAAGAAGAAGAAGAAGAAGACTTGGCCCTGCATCCGTACAAGACTCAACTGAACCAGGAGCTGAAGGTATGGAAGACCATAGACAACGACGCGAGTTCGCTGAATGGGGTCCGGAGCAGTTGGAAACTGACCCTAATTTTCATCGCAAAATCATCTTCAGCCCATCATGAGGTCCATTTCTGGATGAATAGGTATGTCAACAAACAAAATTGTCGAATTTGGGACGATACTAGTCCACATGAGATTCAAGAGCGTCCAATGCATCCCCAAAAAATCATTATTTGTTGTGGATTTTGGGCTGGCGGGGTCATCGGTCCATACTCGTATTTCTTTGAGAACGACGTTGGCCAGGCCGTCATTGCCGATCGATGATGACCAACTTCTTTTAGCCTGAATTGGATGATATGGACACCAACGACGTTTGGTTTCAACAGAACGGCGCTACATGCCACACAGATCATGCCACATTGGAAATTCTGCACGAGCGCTTCGGAGACATGATCATCTCACGTGAAAGTGATGTAAACTGGCCGAGACCGAGATCGTTCGATTTGACCCCGTTAGACTTTTTCTTGTGGGGTTTTCTAAAGTCTCAGGTCTATGCGAAAAAGCCACAAACCACAGTGGCTTTCAAAGCCAACATAATCAATGCCATCGGTCAAATTCAGCCTGATTTAAGAGCCAGAGTTATGGAAAACTGGACATTTCGGATGCACGCCATACAGAGAAGCCGCGGCTGACATCGGAACGATGTTATATTCCACACACAATGGCATCGATCGGCCTTTTAAACAAATAAAAAATGTCGATGATATCTTACACACACTTTATTTTATTTAAATTTAAAGATAGGAAGCGTTTAATGAAGGACATTTTATAATAGCCGTTTGAAAACTTAAACTTGTGTGAAAAACACACGAAAAGTAACCAAAAGTTTTGGCAGATTTTAAACAATTTGGCGAAGTCTGCAGGTTTGGCCTCGATGATCTCCACAATGCGTCCCGATATCAACAGTATCGATGGTGCGTTCGCAACACAAAAACTCTGCGCTCGCCGTTGTGGCATCTGCACTTGGCTTTCCTTAGCTTCTGCTGTTCTTGAAAGCTGCCTGCAAGAGTAAGAAGTCTTGGCAGGCTCGGTAAACAGGCATAAAGATCGCACAGCAGATTGCCATCTTTTCGCATTTGAAAGCCTTGGTCGAGATCATTGAACACGGTTTAGTAGATGAAGAGCAAAATGTGCGAACGATCACTGCTCTGGCTATTGCTGCGTTTTGCCGAAGTCTCTACACCATACGATACAATCGTTCGATTCGGTGCTCAAACCACGCAGAGGTAAAAATTTGGCGGTGTTCCTGAAAACTGTCAGGTACCTGATTCCGTTGATGGATGCTGACTACGTCAACACACGAGACGTAGTGTTGATTCTCATTCGTGTGTTCCAGTCGCCTGACGAAGAAATGAAGACAATTCTACTGAAGGTGAAGCAGTGTTGCTTCACTGATGGCGTGGAAGTGCAGCGTATGGCGCACTCCTTCAAATTCTTTTGGAATCACAGAATGGCCCTCGATTGCAGCAACTATTGTCAGTTAATTGACACTATGGTTGAGATTGCAAATAAGGATTTGAAGGATGAGAACGAACAGTACAGAAAGATGGTGGTGGAGGCTTGTTAACCAATTGGGAAAGAGAGTCAATCCGTAATTGCCACACCTCTTCGGTACCATTTTGTGACGTTTGAACAACAAATCTGCTAAGGCTGCTAAAGGCAGGATGCCTTCTATGCTAGATACCCACAGATGTCAAATGATCCAAAGAATCACTAGGAACGCTATGAATTGGACTATAAATTATAAAGTCTGAACAGATTTTTAATAGTTTTCGCTTTACGTTTCATTAGGTATTCTACTGTACATCAATTATTTCAATAAACATGAAGTGCCCATAGTTGCTTATAGAAACTTTAGAAAAATTCAATCCAGCTTTAAAACCAGCTGAAATTTGCATAAGTAGAGAGGGACTAATTTCGCTCTCGTGTAAGTAGGCAAAAGCGAACGAACTTAACGAAACTGAACGAACTTAATGAAACTGAACGATGTTATCGAAACTGAACGAACGTAATGAAACTGAACGAACTTAAAGAAACTTAACAAACTTAATTAAACTTAACAAACTTAACGAAACTAAACGCACTTATCGAAACTGAAGGAAACGGAACGATCTTATCGAAACTGAACGAATTTATCGAAACTGAACAATCTGATCGAAACAAACGATTTTAACGAACCTGAAATAATTTAACGAAACTGAACGAACTAAACGAAACTTAAGAAACTTAACGAAACTGAACGAAACGGTTACTACGATCAAAGTGTATTATTTTTGTATATTCGCTTGGTTGCTTCAGTTTTCCTAAGTTCAGGTAGGGCCGAAAGAAAACTGAACGATCTTACCGAAACTTAACGAAGTGGTCACAAGGTATGTGTTCGCTCCGTTGCTTCAGTTGTCTTAACTTCAGATACGGGTGTAATAGTATACCTCCAGATATAAAGATTAAGTAATCGCGGTTGGAAGGCAACTAGGTCTTGAGACTGGAGGTAGCGTAAACGAAATCGTCAAGGATGAATTAGCAACGCCCGGACTGGTCCTTAGGGCATTCCTATGGCCTAAATGAATCACGGATCTGACAGTCAAGTTAATTTTAACCCTAACCCCAAACATACGTATAAGTGAATATGAATGTTACCAAAACTTAAAAACATTTCAATACTTTTTCCGTCGCAACTTTTCCCATACAACATTCCTTCTCCAAAATCTCGATCTCCTTGAATAAACGCATTTGATTCCTCGGCAACATTAGTTTGCTTCAAATTTATTTCAACTCGTTTTAGTTTAGTTGATAATTGTTTGCTAACGACCTGCAGACAGGCCTCAAGTGATCGTTACGAGAAACGATGAGTCACTCACCCCATTGACACACAAGATCTCAAACCAAGTACATTCATGAAACCACTCTCATGTGCTCAACTCATTTTGATTGCCACAAACGCAAAATTGTTGCTTGCACACGAAGTCATTGCGTTGAAAGTGAGCCCCGTTTTAAAATGATTGATGGTGTTTGGTGACCAGCACCCAATCAACCAAGATTCGGGTCTGTTAATGATCTGTTAGATGCAATCTATATGCTGGTATCGAATCTTTCTGGCAGACTGACGCAGTTATTTTTTTTAGAATTCTATTCTACGTGGAACTCTAGAATGGGGAGTGGTCAGGTTTTTGTTAATTGATTTCTGAAGTGAGGATTTACGGTAAGCGAAAGTGAAAGAGCCGTACTGAGGCCAATTGAGACACATTGTGTTACCAGTTGTAAGATGTTTGTTTTTATACTAAGGGAGGAGAGCAGGTGAAGAATTGTTGTCACCTTGTCTCCATCTCTGTAAGTCGCTGGGGAGGATGCATAATAAAATAGCATTTCTGCAAAACGACAGGATGGCGCAGTTGGTTAAGTGTCTGTCCCAAGGTAGAGGGGTCCCAGGTTCGAATCCCAGTGAAATCGAATCTGGTAACGGTATTGGAGTAGTGGGCGCCGTGGCGTAGTGGGTAGGTGCATCGACTCCTACGCTCGATGTTCTCGGTTCGATTCCAGAAAAAAACACCTAACATTTTTTCACGGCTCCACCTCTTTCGAGTCACTGACAATGCTCAAAGAAGTTATACTCTAGAAATAGCTTCTCAATTTCGCCGTTCGGAGTCGGCATTAAACTGTAGGTCCCCTCCACTCGTGAGAGAACAATAGCACGCACAACACGAGTGGTTGCTGAGAAACTAGGCCCAGGTCCACTTCGGACTGTAGCACCGCCATTATTATTATTATTAACGGTACTGGAGTAGGTTGCTACCTGGTAGTACAATGGACCAGTTTTAAGTCTGACTGCCCCAGTTTTTCAAAAATTCTCCAAAAAAAAAATGTCTGCAAATGATTCAGTGCACCTAAAGGGGTTTATTATGGTTTGAATTAATTTTCTCATTCCGAGGGGGTGAGCACATGATCCAGCAAGAGACACTCGGCAATTTAAAGCAGTTTTTGAAGAAAAAGTGACGGAACAGCCTGACTGTCAGGACAAGTGATAACATCCCTGTTGGATACCACATTTTACTTGAGTCGACTACAGTGCCTCTTCCAGAAATACGACATAAATGTGACTGTCAGATCTATGACTCTTTTAGATCACTGGGATGTCCTAGCGTCAGGTGCCAATTCATCCTTGGTGATTTCGCTTACGCCGCGTCCAGTCTGAAGATCAAATTGCCTTCCAAACACAATTACTTAATCTTTGTACCGAATATTCGGTGTTCCTCTCATTCTCGAACCAGGAGCCTCAAGGGCTAATTGCAAGGGCCGTACAGGAACTTAAGAGAATTGAAGCTGTGACCATGGTAACCGTTTCGTTCGGTTTCGTTAAGTTCGTTCAGTTTCGTTAAGTTCGTTCAGTTTAGTTAAGTTCGTTAAGTTTCGTTAAGTTCGTTCACTTTTGTCTACTTATGCGGGGGCGAAATATGTCGCTCTCTACATAATCGGCAGTCAATCATATCTCCGATCTTGTCTTTGACACATCACCCAGTATATGGGGGACAGTCGCTCAGACTTTTCTGTATGGATTGGTGATTGTAAGCTTATTGGGGAGAGAAAAGTCGTTTAAACTTGTGGAGGTTTCGCCCTCAAGTGAAGAGGTTCCAATTCAACCTCAATCATCTTTTTCCTTTTATTGCGCTACAGTTCGGTGTGGACATGGGCTCCAACTATTATTATTATTATGGTTGAGGGTATATTGCACCGCGACCTTTAAGATCTATTGTGCCCCCTTTCAATACCTTAGCACAATTACGAGTTCCCCTCAAATGCAGTTCTTTTCAGAGTTGTATTGAGGGTATAAATACCCTCAATATTGCGCATAGGTGAAGAAATCTGTTCTAGAGTATTCTCTCTTAGCCAAATTCCTTCAGGAATCTGTGAATGAGTCATGGTTCTAGTGATTGCATTTCTTCTTCTGATAGTAGGAACTTGCCCAGACATCTTTTTCTTTTGTGGGCTAGTGGCTCACCAAATCCTAGTATATGTATGTTCTGGAATTTCATTAAATTCTCCACAAAATCTGCAGAGACCTTCTTCTGATACCCCTAGTTTCCTTAGATGCTCCCTGAGTCTATAGTGCCCCGTTAGGAAGCCTGTTAGGATACGGAGGTTAGTCTTGCTCATTTTGATGCATGCCTCGAATCCCTTCCGGTTATATTGCCCTAGAAGTTTCTTGGCCTGCTTCATTCCACGATCGTTATTTTAGGTTTCTATCCGATTCATTCTTTCCAGTTCCCCGAATTCTTCTCTCAGGGCCTAGGAAGATTTCTGATGCTCCTTTCCTTGTCAGGGAGTCGGCCATTTTATTGCCTTCTATCTCCGTATGGGCCCCAACTAACAAGCCTCTTCAAATCTTTTGCTAGCTGTCTCCAATTACTCACAAAGTTTGTTGAGCTCCTTCTCCACTTGTGTACGCCACTTCACAAGGGTTTTGTTATCCAATTGCATTTTGAGCCCTAAAAAACAACGGTTGACAAGTGTTAAACATGTTGTCTTTATTGTTTAGCACAGAATCGTGGTAAACGTAGTCCTTGACTACCTCGAAGTTAAAGCTGCCCATTGTGATGTTCTGGTTAAGACGGCGGTGTTGTGGGTCCTTTCTGTCCGGACTTAAACCTCGTTGCTAAACAAGAACCGTACGAAAAGTTTCGTGAACTGCATCATGATTTTTGAAGTAAATTCGAAATCTTTAAATCTTCATGTTAAATACCAAAGCGTACTGGCAACCAATCAACTGACAGTTGTCATATTGGCTTCCACTACGAACAGGGACGCTGAAAATCGGCCCTTTGCCAAATCGTCATTATTTTTAAAATGTTGCTCAATGATGAAAACTCGTTGGTCTTTCGTGAAAGGCTTCATTTTGAATAGCCCTGAACTGTCAGCTGTCATGCTTGCATTTTTTTTGTTGGTAACACTTTGACACTGAAATGGGGCAAAATTCGTGTGTTTTTTTGAGACATTTCTTACAAAATCCGGATTTTGATTAAAAAAAAGTAACAAAAAGCTTCTAACTTGGTTTTTTTTAGCCCGTCGCGTAAGTAGACAAAAGTGAACGAACTTAACGAAACTGAACGAACTTAACGAACTTGGGCGCGAAAGGCCAACAGAAGGGTTAAGTTGGCGCACGTAAGTTTAACTTTTTAACCAACTTGTCATGAATACACTTAGCGAGAGATGTTGCTAACTGTCTAATTGGTTGCGTTCGAAAAAGAATTAAATATAGACTGTCTTGGTTCTGTTTATAACCTCCGCCCAGAGCGGCGTGTGTCATAACCCGTGCTAATAGGCAACTAATTGAAGCTGAATTTTGTTTTCTGTCTGATCTCAACTCTCGTTGGGCCGGTTTTTTCCTCCACAAAATTAGCAATTAATCATCACTGATCACATTTAATAAAACACCGCTTTTTTTCTCCTCCTTTCCAGAGAAACCAGACAACACCGGCAGAGCTGAACAGAAAATGTTATTCGAAGATCTCACATAAGTCAACCATTTCAACGAAATTCAATGATGAATTCAGCACGACACCATCGCATTGGAGTATTTTTATCTCCATAAGCACACCACGAAAGCATTTCGCAAAAGCCCACATTTATCAAAAAAAGAAAATTCAAATTTTTTAGAAAATACCTAAAAATCAAATTTTAAAGTTCTCTACCCTCAAGACGTACTGCAATTTTTATCTAGTCAACAAAAGAAATTAAAAACTTAAGCAAATCGAACCCTAACAGCGAACAACATCTCAAAGTTACACACAGCACCTGTTGTAACGCATCAAACAACCAAAGATTATAGATAGCCGCTTCGCTCGCAGGCGGGACACGGAAGGAGAGGAGGAGAGTGAGATACCAAGTAAGAGGAAGGAGAGGTTTCAACTGACTTGAAAGATGCCATACAATCGGGATGCATCGGTGCATGCCGACAAGTTGAGCGGAATAGAGGAGGAGAGCGATCTGTACGAGGGGTTCGCGCCCCATGTCGACACATCGGAAATTAAAAATCTTGACTATCATCAGACCAACTCGAAGCAATCAGGTGAGTTTAAATCAAGTTATAGCATCAATCGCTTTCCCCGTCTGGTCGTCGGAACGAGCCTCTCTGGGTCGTCATTGTTAGACGGAAGTGCAAGTGACGGTGAATGGTCTCCGGGGGAAGCGAACTGTTGCGAAGAATATTTTATTGAGATAAGATACGATGTAGTCGGTGGAGTGTTTTGTTTCATCGACCGTGCTTAGATACAGGAAACTCTGTTTGCGATTGAAGTAGTGTAACCCACTTCAAGTGGCAGATACATGTGTAGCGCTTGTTGTTGAATTAAGGTCAGCACTTGTCGAGTCAAACGAAATTCAAACCTTGAACCAAATTGTATCGACCTCTAAAATTGAGCGTCGTGCAAGTTTTCAATACGAATCTTCTTGTTCTTTTGGCTCATTTGTTGCCTGTTGTCACAATAAAAACTGTGATTTATGTATTCATAAAAATATTTAAGTGCTCACATTTAGCAGCGTCACGGAAAAAATGTGACGATTTCTAAATCAAGCCTTTTTTGACATGACCAAACAGCGTCACAGAAAAAATATGACGGTTTTCTAAGCAGATTGCTTCAAGAACATAGAAATTTTTTGACATAAGTGGCAACTAGTCACTAGGTGTACTAAAAACGTTTGCTTTAAGTTAGCGTCACGTTGTTTGACTTCGGTGATTCTGTGACTCATGCAAGAATTGTGACGGTGGCTTTGTTGATAAAGCCTCAAAAACATCTTCAATTTTACTGCAAAAGATGATTTTGGCACTAAAATACGTAGCGTCACAAGATAAAAAAATTTTACTTAAGTGACTATAAGTATACGCAGCGTCACGAAACGAAGTGGTTTGTTGCGACTATTATCGTGCATCACGAAAAGAAGAAGTAAATCGGTTTAAATGCAGGAAGAGATCTATGCCACTGGTAGTTCCAAAGATACGCCTTTTTTGACATGAATAAAGAGCGTCACGGAAAAAAGCAACGATTTTTAAGTAGTTGCAGATGGCCTCGAGAACATAGAAATAGTTTGACACAAGTTTGACTAGTTAAGTCACTAGGGGTTTTAACCTTTTCTTTTAAGCAAGCGTCACGTTCTTTGATTTCAGTTATTCGGTGAATCACGCAAGAAGTGTGACAATGACTTGGTTTATAGGGCCTCAAAAACATTTTCAATTTTACTGCAAAAGAGGATTTGGTATTTAAATACGTAGCGCCACAAAACAAACAATTTGACTCAGATGACAAGTCGGAAACGTTTCCTTTTCCTTTTTCCGAAAAAAAGTGTTTGGTTCCTATGGCTGTTATCATACATCACGGTAAAAGAATATAGAACGGTTTGAATGCCGAAAGATTGTTACAAATTGACTCCATTTTTGAAATGGACAAAGAGCGTCACGGAAAAAACGTGACGACTTCTATATTTTTGAAGGTAGCCTCAAGAACAAAGAAATAGTTTGACATACATAAGTGGTAACTAGTCTGTGTTAAAAACTTTTGTTTTAAGTAAACGTCACGTTCTTTGACTTCAGTGTTTCAGTGATTCACGCGAGGAGTGTGACAATGGCTTTGTTGAAAGACCCTCAAAAGCATGTTCAATTTCACTGCAAAAGACGATTTGGTGCTTAAATACTTATCGTCACGAACCAAACAATAACGATAAATCGTAAACGTCACGAAAAAAAGGTGTTTGGTTCCGATTATTATCGTGCATCACGAAGAAAGGAAGTGGAATCGGTTTGAATTGTGGAAGAAATGTATGGCACGGATTGTCACAGAGTTATGCCTTTTTTGACATGAGCAAAAAGCGTCACCAAAAAAAGTGACGGTATCCATGTAATTTCAGAAAACCTCGAGAACATAAAAATATGTTGACACAAGTGATAGTTAGTCTGTGTGTTAAAAACTTTTTTTTTAATGTTCTTTGACTTTGACTTCGGTGATTCGGTGAATCAGGCAGGAATTGTGACGCTGGCTTTGTTGATAGGCCCTCAAAAACGTTTAGAATGATACAGCAAAAGACGATTTAGTACTTAAATACGTAGCGTCACAAAACAAACAATTTGACTCAGACGGTAAGTCGTAAACGTCATATTTTTGCAGTATAAGCAACGTGTTTGTTTCCAAAGACTATT
The DNA here is from genome assembly GCA_930367185.1 of Myathropa florea. NCBI lineage: Eukaryota > Metazoa > Arthropoda > Insecta > Diptera > Syrphidae > Myathropa > Myathropa florea. The sequence continues at coordinate 108,474,106 of OV884002.1, forward strand.
ACTACGCATCACGAAAAAATATGCAGAATGGTTTGAGAGCCGAATGAAATGCATGCCACTGATTGTTACAAGGTTAGGATTTTTTTGTCATCAGCAAAAAGCGTCGCGGAAAAAAAGTGAGGGAAGGAAAAGAAAGCGAGGAAGTTTTGGCCGAAGTGAAGTACCCACCGCGACTGCGCTACGCAAGTTTGTGTAAAAAGTTCATGAGACTTGTTTGCTAGTGGACAACACTCATGCTCCCTGTCGTCGTACGGTGCGCACAGATTCTCATCTGTGGCTGCTGTGACCGAGAGTGTGAGACTCAATTCACGAACATCAACTCGCCATCAATCTCAACAGCTCACCATTTCACGCACTAGCCTGAGGAGAATTCTGCATAAAGACCTCGGATTATTCGCCAACAAGGTCCAGTTGACTTTGCAATTGAAGGCGCGCGTGAGAATCTGCTTCGTTATCGCTTCGCAGTTTGGGCCTGGACCCGCAGTTGGAGACTGGACTCGCAGTTAGGGCCTGGACTCGCAGCTCGAATTGGACAATGATTTTAGGCGAAAAATCATCTTTTCTGAAGATGATGAGGCGCATTTTCATCTCGGCGCGCGGCTACGTTAATAAACAAAATTGCCGCATCTGGTGCTCCACGGAAAACCCACACGTTATAGTCGAGAAGCCAATCCATCCACAGAGGGTGACAGTTTGGTGCGGATTGTGGAGTGGTGGCGTCATTGGACCATATTTCTTCGAAAATGAGACTGGGAACAACGTTTCGGTCAACTGTGGGCATTACAGAGCCATGTTAACCACCTTTTTTGTATTGAAATTGAAGACGTGGAGTTGGACTGCTTGTGGTTCATGCAGGATGACGCGCCTTTCCACACAGCCCATGCCACAATCGATCTTTTGCGCACGAAATTCCCAAATGGTGTTATCAGCTGTCTTAGCGATGTCAATTGGCCGCTTCGGAGCTGCGATTTGACCCCTTTGGACTTTTTTTTTGTGGGGAACCGTGAAGGAGCGATGTTACCGCAACAATCCGGAAACAATTCAATCACTTAAGGCCAATATCATCCAAGCAACTCCATCCAAGTGAGCTACAGCCCGAAATCATCAACAAGGTCTAGGAAAATGTGGGTGACAGAATGCGCTACTGCGAAGCCAGCCGAGGCAGCCACTTGAACGACGTTCTATTTTATAATTAATGGGAATGTTAGTTCAGATAAAGCCATAATAAATGGAAAAAATTTAATTTTGTTCATTTTATTGCAGTTTTAAAAAGAAACTTGTATTCGACCCACCCTGTACTCTGTACTCTGGCGTCTTGAAGACGTCCGTCTCTAGGCGCCTTATTCTTCAATTACTTAAGCACCAGCCTAGAGTCTAAATTACAAATTTCTTTTGTGCGATTGTCGATACAAACGTGGAGACGACGCACTTCTGGCCATGGCGATACAATGGCGCCATCTGTGATTAAATGTTTACTTCTCCACACAGCAGAAAAAGTCAGCTGAAGACCCAATTTTTTGAAATGGTATTTTAGACCCCAGCGGCCAGTGAACAAGACAGCTAGGATTTTAAAGACTTATTTTTTTTTATTCCTGGTCTGGTCTGGATGAAGAGTTGGGACTGCCTCCGTTGAGCTTCGAAGCGCTAGTCCAATTCTTAACCATCTCTTCCTTCCCCCTGTTTTCTTTAATAATAATAATAATGGCGGCGCTAAAGTCCGAGGAGGACCTGGGCCTAGCTTCTCAGCAACCACTCTTGTTGTGCGTGCTATTGTTCTGTCACGAGTGGAGGGGACCTACAGTTTAATGCCGACTCCGAACGGCGATATTGAGAAGCTTTTTTTCTAGACAGTTATACTCTTTGAGCATTGTCAGTGACTCGAAAGAGGTGGAGCCGTGAAAAAATGTTTTAAGATGGTTTTTTTCGAGATTCGAACCGACGACCTCGAGCGTAGGAGTCGACGCACCTACCCTCTACGCCACGGCGCCCACTTTCCTGTTTTCCCTGTTTTCTCTACTTCTTCAAAAGGAAGGCGTCTGGTTCAACAAAAGGACGGTTTACGCAACTTTTTGCGAGGCAGTCAGCCTTTTCATTGTCATTGACAATTGAAAACAGTTTTTGAGGATTTATCAGTTGAAAAACCTTGTGTTAAGCAAAGTAATTTTGTCTTCCGCAAGCAATTCACATCTTCATGCTTTATATATAGAATGCCCCCTATTCCTAGACCAATGTATCAGACCATTCTTATCCCACAACAAGACTTGTCCAAGGAATAAGGAACCCAAGACTTATGTGTCAAAATACAGTCGCCAGTGGATATTTTCACTTCGCCTTGCGACGTGCCTAAGGTCAGTTTTCATGTGACGCTTGGCGTTGACAGACTTATGACACGAAGAAGTCAACGCAATAGAACGATCTGCCAATAGCTATAAATCTCCTCGACATTTCAGCAATTTCCGAAACAACGCGTAGAACGATCGCGACGTCGGTCGCAACACCACAGCGCCCCATGGGAAGTGGACGTGAATTATGAGAAACTCACCCTCTATAGATACAAGAGTAAATAAATAATATTTTATATCTTTTCACCAGCAAACAAATCATTCACACATACTCGTGTGTTTGGCCAGAGAATTGGCCGTGAAGTTGATGGAGCCACATCGAGAGAAGACCTCATCCGGTCAGCAGCAAATCCCCGGGAAGTAAGACTGGTGGGCGTCTACTCGCCCGAGAATTGATATTGTCTTCCATTATGTTGTTTACTCGGTATTTATTTTTTTTTAAATAATTGCACCGAAACACTTATTAATGCTCGCAGTGGGAGATAAGAGATGATGGCTGAAGTCTACACTCCGCTGAGAGCATTTCGTAATCTGAACACCCACGGGATGACGGTTGCTCAAGTTCACAATAATTTGAAGGCTGTTTGTGGAGTGTGAAGTGGATAACGATGATAAATTACAAAGGAGATGATTTGTGCTGCAATCAAGCACGCAGTTGTTTTACTGGAGCACAGCAATTCACGTCTCCTGCCACAAGACAAAGGAGTCAGATGCAAACTAACTTTATGACGGATCGCTGGATATAAGGGTGTTCTAGGCAACGAAAGAGACGGCAAATGAGATCGATCGGGGATGGTCTCTATGCAACGTCTAACAAACGGCCAGCTTTTCACTTATAATTCACAAATGCTCTCAGAAGCTACTAGGACACACTCCAGATCGAACGGCTTTGTGTCTAGACTCAAATGGTCTTCTTACTTATTTACTTCACAGCCCTGCGACCAATGTATGGTTTAAACCTGAGCAATTGCCGCCGTCAATCGCCGACGTGCACGGGCATGCTGCTTTCATTCATCAAGACCAAGTTGTCTTGCATCCGCCATTACTTGGTTTTTATATCGGTGGTTCGGTCTTCCTCTCCTTCTCAAACCTGAAGGCGCGATGCTCTCGGCTAGAGCATTGGTGTTCATTCACTCGATGTGGCCCAATCAGTTTAGTCAACGGATTTTCGGCTGGACAATGTCCACATCTTTGTACAGCTCTTTTTTTTTTCTTTGGAGGATTTTTGAAACACTACTGGAGCTCTCAGACTCAAAGCTGGTCCATTGTACTACCAGGTAGTAACCTACTCCAGTACCGTTAATTTGATCCCAACGGCAAATGGTGATCAGATTCGATTTCATTGGGATTCGAACCTGGGACCCCCCGAGCTTGGGGCAGGCACTTAACCAACTGCTCCATCCAGTCGTTTTGTACAGCTCATTGATTTCGCGGTTGTGTCTTCTCCATTCGCCCTCCTCACAGACCTGACCAAATATCCGACGTAGACTTTTTCTTTCGATGGCACCAAGAATCAGTTCTGGAACTCTGCTTATCGTCCAACTTTCGGCTCCTCAACTGACATATTCCAAAGTTGTTTGGCTGAAGGGAAGGAAAATCATGTTCTCAATTCTGGAGAGGTTAACTCTATCTCGGACCCTACTTTTTCAACAACAACTGCGAGGTGCTTATTAAAAGCCTACTTCTCTTCCCTGACAGCCACCAATGGTTCTTATAAGTGAACTTACTCTATTTGGCAGCACAATGGACTATAATTGGCCTAAGGAGATCGCCCTGAGATGTAGACGGTCGGTATTACTTCACATAGCAGTGATTGAGCGATGTACAGGGTGGGCCAAATACAAGTTTCTTTTTAAAAATGCAATGAAATGAACAAAATTAAATGTTTTCCATGTATTATGGCTTTATTAGTAAGAACAAACATTTCCATTAATTATGAAATAAAACGTCGTTCAAGTGGATGCCTCGCCCGGCTTCGCAGTAGCGCATTTTGTCACCCCCCCCCCCCCCCCCCCCCCCTTTTCAAGACCTTGTTGATGGTTTCGGACTGTAGCTCACGGAATGCTTGGATGATACTGGCTTTAAGTGCTTGAATCGTTTCCGGAATTTTGGCATAACATCGGTCCTTCAGGGTTCCCCACAAAAAAAAAAAATCCAAAGGATTCAAATCGCAGCTCCGAGGCGGCTAACTGACATCGCCAAGACGCTTGATAACACGATTTGGGAATTTGGTGCGCAAAAGATCGATTGAGGCATGGCATGGCGCGCCATCCTGCATGAACCAGGTGTCGTCCAAATCCATGTCATAAATTTCAGTAAAAAAAAGTCGGTTAACATGGTTCTGTAACGCCCACCGTTGACCGAAACGGTGTTCCCAGCCTCATTTTCGAAGAAAAATGGTCCAGTGATGCCTCCACTACACAATCCGCACCAAACTTTCACTCTCTGTGGATGCATTGACTTATTGACAATAACGTGTGGGTTTTCCGAGCTCCAGATGCGGCAATTTTGTTTGTTAACGTAGCCGCAGAGATGAAAATGCGCCTCGTCATTGTCAGAAAAGATGATTTTTCTCCCAAAATCGTTGTCCAATTCAGGCTGCTCTAAGGCCCAAACTGCGAAGTGATAACAAAGCGGATGGTCGCGCGCCTTCAATTCCTGAGTCAATTGGACCTTGTAAGCGAATAATCCGCAGAATTCTCCTCAGGCTATTGCGTGAAATGTTAAGCTGTTGTAATCGATGGCGAGTTGGTGTTCGTGAATTGAGGCTCCCACTCTCGGCCACTGCAGCCACATTCTCATCTGTGCGCACCGTACGACGACGGGGACCATGAGTGTTGTCTACTAACATACCAGTCTCACGAACTTTTTGCACAAACTTGCCTACGTCAGTCGCGGTGGGTGCTTCATTTCTGGCAAAACTGCTTTTCAAAAAAATGCACTGTTTGGGTTACACAGCACTCTCTTTGGAAATAAGTTTTCAATATTTTCCAACGTTGTTCAAGCGTAAGGCGACCCATTTCGTGTCGCGGAGGTATGATACTGCCTTTCTTTGATTAAAAACTTAACCTATGATTTAAAAAGAAAAACACTAGATGGCCCACCCTGTAGATATACATTTCGTTAGATTGGTAAAAAAGTCCTTGAGGTTTTGCGTTAACAAACGTTTGGCGTCCTCTATGACAGCAGATGTTTTCAGAGCCAGCACAGATTCAACAATCTACCGGAACAGCCGCAAGTGACAAAAACATTTTAGGCAACACTTGAGTACAGATTGATCGCCTGTTCAATTCGTTCCGTCTGAACCAACATCTATATCAATGATGGCCTAAACAAGATGACGAATCAGTGTCCTTGAAGTCCATAAAATACTGTAGCACTCAGACTCAAAACTGGTCCATTGTACTGCCAGGTAGTAACCTACTCCCGTGCTGCTAATTTGATCCCAACGGCAAAATGGTGACTGGACTAGATTCTAATTCACTGGGATTCGAACCTGGGACCAGTCTAACGTGGGGCAGGCACTTAACCAACTGCGCCGTCCAGTCGTACTGCCCGTCGACTTAACACATAATCTCCCCTCCTGACATTTTAGAACCAATCACACAAGGGACACCCTTTGAAAGAAGGATTGTACCTCTTGACGTATAAACTACTTCCGAAGCTTCTGCTACCTAAAGTCAATAAAATTAATGTCAAAAACCCAAACAAATGTGCCCTTAATTCATCAAAACCCACATCAAAATAGTCAACCTTCCAGTGGAATGTGAAATTTTGAAATCACCCACTTCAACTCAGCAGCCCATTTCAAAATCACGAAAACGAATCCATTAGCCGCATGAAATGTGTACACCACGGGAGCGCTTTCGATCGGCCAAAAACTCAAGTGGACCGTATCTCAAGTAGGCTGTGTTCAGTGGTTTGCGCCCAAATCAGTTTCGCATTTATTATGTTTTCCTCTTCGCCTCTAAAAAAGATTATTTATTAACCACACACAAGTCTTCCCGAAAGCGTACACATATTCTCTCTCAAAAACGAACAAAAATAATCCATAGGCAAAAATGTGAGATAAATAAAGTTGCGCGTGTCGCTTTTCGACAGCACAAGAGGATATCTCCCTTCTACACAAAATTGCACGTCAGCAGATAATTTCAAAAAGAATATTTTCTCTTGTCTTCTTTTTTGCTTTTCAAAATTATTTACGTTCACATAAATTCACTGCGCACTGCGCACTGGCACACGGCCGAGGTACTGCAACGTCACATGTCAACGCGCTGCAACGAGATTTTGACGTTTGTCATGTCACTGTCATTGCCATTGTATTGGACACTGCTGCAGTGAGTCAGAGGGATATTCGATTGAGTCTATTTTTGACAGTCGCGTTGGTCGTTGAATGGCTTTTTTGGCAACAATTTTGGAGGTGAAGCGGTATTTATTTTTTACGGGATTTTGTGCGAATCATATTTTAATGGTCTTCGTGAAATTTTTAAATGAAATATTTCGTTTGTTTTATAAGGCGACAACAAGTGGTTGCGAGTGAGGGAGAGGGAGAAAAGGAAAGAGGGGGCGTTCAGAAAACATTTGATTTCGGGCAGAGCGTGTGGGAATCCAAATGTCGGGGCTTTTGGATTTAAGATGACTGATGGTTGGTGGAACAATTTGACAGTAATGAGAATACAAGAGGAATTCGAAAAAGAAATTCGAATGATTTTTGCAGAATGATCAGAATTTTTTTGTATTTTTTTTTTTCAAAAATTCGCCTGTTTGTCACCCGCGCACAGAAAATGGAAATGGAATTTGTCGCGCAACTGAAAAATGCGTCGAAAAAAATTGAAGAGTGAAGAAAATTCAGAACAAGCGGCTGACACTGAATTAAGAAATGCTTGATTTTGACATATCACCTTAACATATGCAACTAAAGGGATCGATCATTAAGCGCTTCCTATCTTTAAATTTAAATAAAAAAAAGTGTGTGTGATATATCATCGGCATTTTTTTATTGTTTGAAAGGCCTATCGATGCCATTATTTATGGAATATAACATCGTTCAAATATCTGCTGTGGCTTCTCTGGGTGGCGCGCATCCATAACGTCCAATTTTCCATGACTCTGGCGCATAAATCAGTCTGAATTTGACCGATGTGATGGATTATGTTGGCCGCTGTTATTTGTGGCTTATTCGCATGGACCTGCGATTTCAGAAAACCCCACAACAAAGAAATGTAACGGAGTCAAATCGCACGAACTCGGTGGCCATATGATCCAATTCAGGTCAGAAAAAGTTGGTAATCATCGACCTGTAGCGCTCGGCGTTGACGGTGATGGCCTGGCCAACGTCGTTCTCAAAGAAATACTCGTATGGACGGATGCCGCCGTGGCAGCCCAAAATCTACACCAAACAGTGATTTTTTCGGTATGCATTGGACGCTCTTGGATCTCAGTTGGACTGGTATCGTCCCAAATTCGACAATTTTGTTTGCTGACGTAGCCATTCATCTAAAAGTGGGCCTCATCGCTGAAGATCATTTTTCGATGAAAATTAGGGTCAGTTTCCAACTGCTCCAGAGCCCATTCAGCGAACACATGTCGTTGTCTATGTTCGTTTACCGTCAGCCCCTGAGTCAGTTGAATTTTGTACGGGAGCAGGCCCAAGTCACGACGCAAAATTCGCCAAGTTGTGGTCTGCGAAAGGCCGTGTTCTTGTAAGCGACGCGAAATCAATTGGCTTGGATTCTCCTGCACACTCTCGGGGACATACGGACATCCGCGACGTTTTCGGCAGATCTTGCGTTTCGTCAACGTACAGGTGTTGGTTTATCGTTTACTGAACCAATGGACTCAAATTTATCCACCACACTGCGAATAATCCTCTCGGTAGGACGAATATGGCGACCGTAAAATGGACGAAGCACGCGGAACGTTGGCCGAACAGAACACCCATTTTGACAAAACAATTTTATTTTGCACGTGTTGTTGAACGCTATGTCCGTCCATGGCAAAACAGACTGAATAAATGACAGTCAGTTTGACACATGTAGCTTCAACAATATGGCCGATATCAACTGTCAAAGTTCGGAAGCCCCTATTGGAAGACCCTTTACTACGGCTGTTGCCACAGAGAGCAAAGGTAGCTCTTATTCGAATTTGGATTTCTTGTTCGAGACAGACTTAGGCAAGACGTCTTACATTTGAAGTACCGTCCAGTACTCCTCCAGTATTCGTCCAGTATTCGTCAAAGAAGAGAATTCCGTCCTCCCGAATTGGACAAAGTCAAGACAGCAATATCGAGACTAAAGTCTAACAAAACTGCTGGGGCAGATAGCCTGTCTGCTGAAATGTTTAGGGCAGCTGTAAGTGATTTGGTTGGGCACACCCACCAGCTCATCTCTAAGATATGGTCGGAGGAAAGCATGCCCGATGAGTGGAATCTCAGTATCGTTTGCCCGATCCACAAGAAAGAAGACCCCTTTGACTGCGCCAACTATCGAGGGATAAGTCTCCTTAACATCGCTTATAAGATCTTTTCAATTCAATGCAATTCTGTGTGAACGCCTGAAACCTTTCGTCACCGAACTGATAGGTCCCTATCAGTGTGGTTTCAGGCCAGGGAAATCCATAGTAGACCAGATCTTCACACTGCGGCAGATCCTGTAAAAGACCCAAGAAATGCGAATCGACATACACCACCTATTCGTAGATTCCAAGGCCGCATACGACAGACCGCATACAGACGAGCTATACAACGCCATGTCTAGTTTTGATATTCCTGCCAAATTCGTCAGACTGAGCAGGATGACGATGGACAATTTTCACTGCTCCATCAAGGTCGGTAATTTAATGTCAAAAAAGACTTAGATAAGGCGACGGTTTGTTAAGTGACTTTTTCAACATCGTTCTTGAGAAGATTGTGCAGAACTCGCTGGCCAACACAAGAGGCACGATCTTTCAAAAGTCCGTACAACTGCTGGCATACGCGGATGACATTGACGTGATTGGTCGAACTCAGCGAGCCGTGAATGAGATATCACCAAAACAGGAGTTCTTCTAAACTTTGATTTGAAGGCATGGAATAATGGCGGTGCTACAGTTCAAGGTGGACCTGGCATCAGCTTCTCAGCAACCGCTCGTGTTGTGCCTGCTATTGTTCTCTCACAAGTGAAGACCTACAGTTTAATGCCGTTGTACTATCTGAGAATTGACAGTGACTCGAAAGAGGTTGAGTCGTGAACATTTTTTTGAAAGTTTGTTGTTTGTTCTTGGATTTGAACCTCGACTTGAAAGTCTAGTGCGTGATCGATGCATATACCCACAACACCATGGCGCCCACTGGTTTAGCTAAATGAATTTGAACGTCATCAGCGTACGTGTGGACTGAAGAATGTCTGCACACTGAAGGTAGATCTTTAATAAACATGCAGAAGAAAATTGGACCTAATGTTCAGCCTTGTGAAACACCTTGGTTGATTTTCATCAGAGATGAACAGTGCTCGCCCTAAACGGCCATCTACCGGAAAGATTACTTCTCATTAACCTGACCGCATTTGGACTAATTTTTACAGGAGATACAGTGCATGCTTCCTACCAAAACATTGTCGTCAGCCTTGATGACATCTGCTGGTAAGCCTGCTGCTTTGTTGTTCTTCAGCTTTGTTAGGGGCTGTGATGACTTCTTGAACTCTCGGTGGGAGAGCTAAATATGTTGGCCTGAAGTGGTGATTTCTGCGTATATACCACTATACCACTATCACGTGTTGATGGAAATGCTGCTTGTGCAGACATCCATTATTGTCTGCGGATCTGTACCAAGATAATCCCCAAAATTTCAGAGAATTTCAGTGCTGAACCAGTGGTACAACGCAACGGACGAAATCCACGTTTTAGGTGGCGCACAAGACGACGTTAAGTGCCTGCCCTAAGTTAGAGGGGTCCCAGGAGGTTCGAATCCCAGTGAAAACAAAGTTAATACGGTTTTTCAAATCTGGTCCAGTCACCCTTTGCCGTTGGGATCAAATTAACGGTACTATCACTGGAGCGGTCGATCAGTGGTAGTCTGAGTGTGGGTATCACAATGGACCAACATGGTCTAAGTGTGCTGGTGAATTTACTAGCAGCCCCCCGAACCTAAGCTAAAGCGTTTCTTTCTCGTAGCGCCACAGTCCGAGTGGTTTCTTTATGATGTTAAAGGATAATAGATCGCCATCTTCGGCCCTTCGGCGAATTATCCTTACACTTGTTTCTTAATTGAAATCATCCTTAAACTCCCTGGATGACATGAATGATATCTGCCCCTCCGACAGATTAGATTGGCGCAGACGATAACGTTGATCGACAACATAACCAGAAGCCTTTGAAAAGAGGAATGTTTAAACCATTCATTCAGTCACTATGCAACAGCAGAGAGTCTCGACTGAAAGGCACGACGATAAAGGAAGAGTTCGCCACCAGTCGCGTGTGCAGCTAGATAAGGATCTCAGTCAGACCATGAGCAATGGAGAGCACCTTACAAAGGCTGGACCAAATGGAGAGGCATGTTGACGGAGTCCCATGACCACCCCAGACTGAGGCGCCACTAAAAGACAACTCATTTTGAGTCTAATTTCTGACAGTCTTACTGGCAATCTATTCACAAAAAAAAGAACAAAAAATTATGTAATCTATTGAATTTCCATTCCCCAGCAAATTGTAAAACACCTCAAAAGTCTGATAAACAGAAATCGCCGTCACCGGCCATAAATGAATTCACATAAAATCTAATTACAGTCTGCCAGCTTGACACCGAGATTCTTGTTTACGTCTGCCTGTCACACTCGGACTTAAGCCCGTGCCCAAGGACCGCACGATAATTTCATTTAATCGATATCGATGTCTTATGACAAATCCCCTCAAGGTTCACGTCATTACCGAACGCAAACTCCGACAGATATGCTGTATGTGGGCCGAGAGTGGCAAACGAGTTCACTTACCACGCCAACCGTATCTGTGGGCCTCAGCTGATTTAGGAATTTCTTATCTCGTCTTACATAACTTCTAAAACATCGTCCGGGTATAAATAATCACTGATCGAGATAAGTTCTGCCAGCGATACGCGCCTGTGTGCGTGAGCGCACTTTGCTTCAAGTGTTCGAATGGGGAAAAAGCACGCTAATGTATTTTGGCGGTATCTTAGCTTCTTCATGGATAAATATTAGCTCAACAAAAAAAACCAGACATTACCAGTCAGAAGCAAATTAATCGTGCGACTTGAAGTTTATTTGCCGGCGACTGTGGCTGTCTGACGCTGACGGAGCCGAGGAAGCGCCCGCACGTGAGCGGCGCAAATAGAGATGAGCAGCAGGTGTGGAATTCTAATTGCGATACCACTTCGCAAAGCTTAAGCAAATGGCTAAAACACCCAGCAATCATATCTGCGCGAGTACAATGCTTGGCGGCACTATTTGTTTGCACCGTTATCGAGACGATAAAGCAAACAGAACTAAAAGCGCAAAGACATTGTGCTCGAGGTCGAGAGCGACATTCTGTGTGCCATCGGAAGAAGTTGTTAATCTTTTGGAAATGGAATTCGGGATTTTGTGACGTTTCCGTCATAGAATGAGAGCACGGAATTCAAAACAAGGGCACAGGCGTGGTTTTTGTCAGAATGGAGAATTTGGCATCACTGAGTTGGTATTGTGTGTGGAGCCAGGGCGTGTGAAATTGTCAGAACTAACAAAGACCAAGATTGCGGACGCCAACGTCAACCAAAAATGTGGCTGCATTACAACCTGACCACTCAGGAAGTGGACAAGACCACCTTGGGCCACCGACAAGAAACCAGAGGCATGGTGACGTATTTGAGCAACAAAATTAAACAACCAACGAGGCGTACCAAAAGGTTCTGCAACAGATGAGCGAAGAAGGGAAAAATGTTGCAAATATCCTCACAAAATTCAGGTCAAAAGCACACCAGAAATAGCGGTTTTATATCTGGGAGACGTCTGGTTTGGAAACTGGCTTGTCAAAGTTGGGGTCGAGGCCTTTGAAATCGCCTATGATTCTTTGGAAAAATCGAAGATCCTCGGAATCCTTTCAAACGCACATCATTCGAAAATTCAGGTTGCTCTAAACGACGAACATGCTCGCCGAATTTGCTCGTGCTCGCCGCATTTTCGTCGTGTATGGGCTAGTTGCTGAGAAGCTAGGCCCAGGTCCACCTCGGACTGTAGCGCCGCCATAATTATGGGCTGGTTCGCAAGCCGCTCGCTGTTCGCGAAAAATCTCGATTTTGTCGTCTTCGTTGGCTTTGATGTTCGCCGTGTAGGGCCATGTTAGCGAGCAAACCTCATTTTTGCTGCGAACGTCGCCGAGTGCATATCGTAGATTAAGCACAATGTCAATAGTCAGCCACGATTTTATCGAGGAATTCACCACTTGTGCTTCCCTATCACACATGTTGACGGTTTGAAGAAACAACACGAAATGAATGTTCGCCAAATGTGTTCGCCTTTTAGGCGATAACGCAAACTAGCAAGTTCGGCGAGCATGTTCGTCGTTTAGGGCTACCTTTGGGGATGTCCAGGAGTCGAGGCATAAAATACAGACATTGGAAGAAAGGCAAATGTCTGGCAGCAGGCTTCTTGTAACGCTATAGTCCGGTGAGGACCTGGGCTTCAACCAACAAACCCCTCCAGCTGGCACGCTAGTCGCCAATTGCGCACGCCAAGTTGGTTGAGGTCCTTCTCTACTTGGGTGTGCCACTTGAGTTTAGGTTAGGTTTGGGGGCTGCTAGTGAATTCACCAGCACACTTAGACCATGTTTGTCCATTGGGATACCCACAGCCAGACTACCACTAATCGACCGCTCCCGTGATAGTGTCGTTAATTTGATCCCAACGACAAATGGTGACTGGACCAGATTTGAAAAACCGGATGAAAGCGTATTAACTTTGTTTTCACTGGGATTCGAACCTGGGACCACTCCAACTTGGAGCAGGGACTTAACCAACTGCACCATCCAGTCGCCTAAAAAAAGACCGCACCAAACAGTCAATCTTTGTGGATGCCTTGATGCTTGATCGAACTCTTGTGGATTGTGTTCATCCCAAAAGCCGCCGAGTCAAAAATTGGCTTCGTCTGAGAAGGTGATTTTTTGTCCAAAATACGGACCACCATTTCCTCACCAATTCTGGCCAATTAGCGAACTCACGACGTTTTCCGGCTTCAATTCTTGCGTCAGCACAATCTTTTACAAATACTTACTTCCTTAGTAGGCCTACGACCCATGTAGGGTCTGAGCCTGATGAATCGCTGCCTTCCATCGTTGACGGTCCTGGGCACGTTGCTTCCAGTCATCAAGACCAAGCTGTCTTACGTCCGCGATGACTTGGTCTTTGTACCGGAGGTTCGGTCTTCCTCTCCTTCTCGAACCAGGAGGCTCTTATTCTGCCAGTCCTGCTATATGCAGTCGAAAGCTGGACACTAAGCAGAACTGCGGAGCTGATTCTTGGTGACTTCGAAAGAAAAATTCTACGTCAGATATATGGTCCCGTCTGCGAGGAAGGCAAATGGAGGAGAAGACACAACCGCGAACTCTATGAGCTGTACCAGGATGTGGATGTAGTCCGGAAGGCAAAAATACGTCGACTGCTCGGCCACATCGAGCGCATGGACAACAACGCTCCAGCTAATCTTTTACAAATGCAGGCCCAAAATGCAACCGAAAAATAAGCCGGGTTGACTCTCAATTCGACTCAATTCAGCTGATCGACATTTTTTGGTCTTCTTTGATACTGGCCGCTTCGGCGGTTATGTTTTCTTCATTTCGCACTAATCTCTGTCTGGTTGGTGGCTCAAGGGCCAAAAGAGTGTACTCACGCTCAATCTTTTCCACGTCGCAACGAATTGCCTGCGCACTGAGGCAACGATGACGACCGACTTCACGACTAAACTCACATTGGATGTTTTTAACTGAGCCGGAATTTCGATAAAATTATTTTATAATATGTGCACACTCGGCAAACGTGAAACGACGTGTGATAAAATGGCGAAACTTACTCAATATTTTGACAGCGGGATATCATAGGTAACTCTGACAGATGCTGAAATATAACAATTCGAAAAACTGTCACTCCTATCTGGTCACCCTTTAAATACACACTTAAATACATTCACACATATTATACATACATTCCTACATACAAACATACATACAGACAAATTTACAATCATACAAACATACAAACATGCAAACATCCGTAGTGAATGTTCAACTGAACCATAAGGGTTCCCTTGACACCATTCTGGTAGGGAACCCCAAAAACGGTCGTAATTAATGAACAAACAGGCAGCACAGGCCTCCCTTTGCAGACTACACCTCTGCAAAATCATTCCCTGCTCTTGCCGCAAGCATCGTCGGTCCTCTCTCCTTCCGCTCCAGTAAATCCAGGCGCCACTTGATGAAATCACATCCGTAAAAGTCTCACGGCCAAAGTCATGAAACTCGAAAATTCCAAGATTTTTTGTAGGCATCCATTAAAATAGCTCCCACCCCTGCCGTCGCACTCGCAATCTTTTGAAATTAATTTTCAAAAAGCGTAAGTGTGCGTCACCGAGCGCCTGGAATTCCCTCGAGAGCGATCGATTCGCAGGAAAACTGAAATTCACAAATTGCCAGCCGTGCTCCAATCAAATTCCGAGCGGCAATCGTTTGACTGAACGACATCAAAGGGAAGCAGAATCTCTTCCTTTTGCTCCGATTGTCGGAGCGTGAGTTGCCGGGGGAACAACGGAATCAGCAAAATCAGCGAAATCAGCAGAATAGATGCGACTCAAATTAGATTCAATCGTAAATTTAATTCAATTTGACTCACGCTGATGCCGCAAATGGCGAGCGGAATCCTCGCCCATTAACGCGCGTCTTTAATCCAATTTGATTCCATCATCCAGATGGGAGAGAGTGCGCACACTTTGCGGTCGTGTCACGCATCCTAAGTGACGAAACTCCAAATCGGGACGAAACGACGAGCGAGAGTAATTAACACTCTGCTCCGGCACACACTGTGGGATGCCGTTTTCGGGTCGTTGTTGCCGCGTGAGTTAAATGGCGGGCCTAATTGACAAATTGTCAATTAATCCGTTAATAATTTGATGGCATTAGTTGGCGGTGGCGGGCCTTGAGTGTGACACCAGCGTCTATCGCCGTGGGACTGCTGTGGTCTATGCAACGGGGGAATTAATCGGACGAGATTATCCAATTGACAGGGCACTCAAAAGCCGTCGGTGGGGTCTATGACCATGGCCCGGGCACTGTTTTGGGCTACTCCATGTCGAATTACAGTCGATTTGGAGATACGAGATCTCCAGGCGGACCACCAGCCGGCGTTTTTTTGCGGACGCGGTGCACTAGATTGGTTTTGGCGCACAGATCGAAATGGCATGACAGGAGATTGATGCCATTAGCAGCTTATGGCCAATTAGGGAATTGTTTTTGTGCGACGCGGTGCGAGAGAGTCGTTGAATGCCGTCGTTGCATGCGGCCATGTCTGAGTGGCACTTGTCACTGAACGGTGGGGTATGTGCTCAACGTTAAGTACTCGGTTGATGGGAAAACAGTGTTTAACGTGCGATTTAGATGGAATCACTTTCGGATGGTTGCAAGCGAATGGGGCTTGAGTTTGCTGACTCATTTCCGTCGTCACGTTTTGATGGGCTTTAGAGGTTTATTAACTGTTGCGAAATGGCCGTTCAATCGGGAGATGCTTGGCGAGTGCAAGTGGATAGAGAAACTGCAACAAAAAATTGCAAAAATGTGTTACTACACATCGGCAGATAGTTGAGCTGATGGGATACCTAGCAACAGTTTTTTTTTTTACTTGCGCTGGTTCAGAATGAAAAGTGTCACTTTCTGTTTGTGGACTCTGTGCATCGAGTTGGTTTTACTGCGGTTTGGTCACTGAATCATTCATAAGTTGTTCATGTGATGCCGTTGATAGATAAGACACTGTACAAGAAAAGTGGTCATTTTAAAAGGTGTTCCACGGGATGACATGTACAGGGTGGACCAAATACAAGTTTCTTTTAAATAATTCAATAAAATGAACAAAATTAAATTCTGTCCATGTATTATGGCTGTATTAGAAAGAGCAAACATTCCCATTAATTATAAAATACAACGGTGTTCAAGCGGCTGCCTTGGCTGGCTTCGAAGTAGCGCTTTGCATTTTGTCACCCCAGCTTTTCAAGACCTTGTTGATGGTTTCGGGCTGTAGCTAATGGATTGCTTGAATGATATTGGCCTTAAGTGCTTGAATCGTTTCCGGATTGTTGGCATAACATCGGTCCTTCACGGTTCCCCACAAAAAAAAGTCCAAAGGGGTCAAATCGCAGCTCCGAGGGGACCAATTGACATCGCCTAAACACGCCAAGGCTGATAACACGATTTGGGAATATGGTGCGCAAAAGATCGATTGTGGCATCGGCTGTGTGGCATGGCGCGCCATCCTGCATGAACCAGAGGTCGTCGAAATCCATGCCTTCAATTGCAGCAAAAAAAAGTCGGTTAACATGGCTCTGTAACGCCCACTGTTGACCGAAACGTTGGTCCCTCATTTTCGAAGAAAAATGGTCCAAAATGGTCCGCAATCTGCCCCAAACTGTCACTCACTGTGGATGCATTGGCTTCTCGAAATTAACGTGTGGGTTTTCCGATGCGGCAATTTTCCTTGTTAACGTATCCGCCGATATAAAAATACGCCTCGTCAACATCAGAAAGGATGATTTTTCGCCTAAAATCGTTATCCACTTCAAGCTGATCCAAACTGCGAAGCGGTAACGAAGCGGATGGTCGCGCGCCTTCAGTTACTGAGTCAATTGGACCTTGTAAGCGAATAATCTGAGATCTTTTTGCAGAATTCTCCTCAGGCTAGTACGTGAACTGCTGAGCTGTTGAGATCGATGGCGGGTTGATGTTCATGAATTGAGTCTCACACTATCGGCCACAGCATTCACATTCTCATCGGTGCCCACCGTACGACGACGGGGACCATGAGTGTTGTCCACTAGCATACCAGTCTCACGAACTTTTTGCACAAACTTCAGTACAGCAGTCGCTGTTGGTGCTTCATTTCGGCCAAAACTTATTTTCAAAAAACGCACTGTTTGGGCCATACTGTACAGCAATCTCTTTAGAAATAAGTTTTCAGTATTTCCCAACATTTTTCAAGCGTGAAACGACTTATTTCGTTCCGCGAAGGTATGATACTTACTTTCTGTCAAGATTTCGACCGAAAAATGTCAAAATAACTTTTAAAAAAAGACCACTAGATGGCCCACCCTGCATTGTGTCTTCTCTGTCATTGTTAGAGTCCGACCGAACATTCGGCTTCGGCCATCTTCGGCTAAAAATATTACCTTCGCCAAAACATTCGGCTTCGGCTTCGGCTGAAGGTGATCAAAAAGCCGAAGTTCGGCTTCGGCCGAAAAACTAGCCTTCGGTCGGACTCTAGTCATCGTTTACTATAACAAACGATGGCTTCCCTTAAAAAAATCACTCGCATTAGCCCTACGTTGTTGGCGCCGTGGCGTAGTGGGTAGGTGCGTCGACTCCTAGGCTCAATGTTCTCGGTTCGATTCCCGAAAAATCACCTAAACATTTTTTTTTTCACGGCTCCACTTCTTTCGAGTCACTGACAATGCTCAAAGAGTATAACTGTCTAGAATAAGCTTCTCAAAGTCGACGTTCGGAGACGGCATTAAACTGTAGGTCCCCTCCACTCACACAACACGAGTGGTTGCTGAGAAGCTAGGCCCATGTCCACCTCGAACAGTAGCGCCGCCGTAATTATTATTATTAGCCCTACGTTGAGAAGCTAGGCCCAAAGTGCACTTACCACTATAGAGCCGCCATTATTATTATTGTTACTAGCCCTGCGCTAGGAATTCTCACGAATATACCCTTAACTCTGCTTTCGGACGTACAAATATCTTCAGGGACCAGATTTTTAAACGTAGCACATAAACATGGAGTGTGGTTCCCAGCCCAATATTTCTCACTGACTAAAATCAGCAGATAATTGAAACCAATGGCGATGCACTGTCTTTCCCTTTTTCATTCAATACCTTCAGCCTCGCTGTGTCTTGACTTTGGACACTTAAGGCTATTCGTAAATCCATTTTAACGCGCAAATTATAAAAAAGGATTGTATTTCCTATGTTTTAATTAGGATGTTCCGCACTAGCACACGCTTAGATGATGAAATTTGTCATCTTTCAAGGCTGCTTTATGTCTTCCAGTTTACTGTTGTTATGTTCTTGACTCATTGTAAAATTAAGAAAGTAAATTAGAAGAGCAACTCTTAAATCAGTTTTATAACGACGATCTTCACAAGAATTGATTATTCTCCCTGGGGACTTTCACAACAATTTCCTAAGTTTGTTTTGTATCTCTGAGAATTCTCTCCATAAAGTTGAACTTCTACTTCCCGGATTTGACTTATTATCAAGCAGTCGAAAAGTTTAAATAGAGTTACAACGTTTATTGAGTACTCTGAATCGAGATACTTTTAACCTAACCCTCTTTTCCTGCGAAGTTAAATAATTTTCAAAGGCGAAAGTATGCGAACTTTGAGAATGAGCTTGATGAAAGGAATTGTCGCTTCATTTTAAAATTAACAAATATGAATTACAACCCATTACTGAACCATATAGTAATGGGTTGTAATTCGATTTGGGCTTGTGAAGGCATTCTTGGAAATTCGTTAACCAATTTTGAATTAAGTTAATTTTTAAGATGAGGCTAAATGACTTGTGGCTGAATTTGTAAAATGTGTTGCCTTCAAGTTTCATTAGGATTTTTTCTTTAAAGAATGATACTCTTTGCAGGGCCTGAATTGTTTCGGTAACGCCTTTTTTGCTCATTGCTCAACGCTTGAAACTAGTTTACCTAACCTAATCATCTTATACTAACTTATTGGCACTAAACGGACGCTCTAATGTACACATGTTTTTAAGGTTCCGTCTACAAAAACGGCACCTTTATAATTTCGGTGTGTCCGTCGCGTCTGTCACACACGACATTTATGAAGATATCGGCATGAAATTTTTGAATTAGGTACTTTAGACCTAGAAATCAGGTGAAGTGGCTCCCTTGAGTAATATATCAATCGACAGGTCTTTTGAAAGACCTTGAGTGATATATCTTTTGCGGTTTGCATCAACACTTTTTTGACCCAAAGTACCGGTCGAAAAATATGGAGCTCCAAAGTTTTTTTTAATGGGGGACGCATTTCTTTCCCATTTCTAAACCAAAAATGTCTAAAAATCTGAAAAAATCGCAGAAGCTTGGATTTAATGAATACAAATCTTCCAATCTATTTTGAGCATTCTAGCCCAAAGAGTTTTGAAGATATTGGTCAAAAACTGTAAAACACCGACATGCGAATTTTGAAGATCTGAAAACGCAGTTTTGACGACCTCGGCGTAAGCATTAAGAAATGATAAAAATCAAAATATCAGTTTATCTGTAAATTTTGAGACATCAAAGATTTAAAATTATAAATACAAGGTCGCCGTGGCCCTGTGGGTTCGTTCGTCGACCCATTTTTTTTTTTTTTTTTTTATCCTAGGTTTTTGTCACACTACACTGGAGCACTCAGACTCAAAACTGGTCCATTGTACTACCAGGCAGCAACCTACTTTTACTGAAATTTCCTTCAGAAGATCAGCAGGCGCTTCTGTGATGAGAAGCCTACATCATCAGCTCTCACCTCATCAGCGCCGAATAACTGTCACCTGATCCGAGCAAAGGCGGGACAATGGCAGAGGAAGTGCTCTGCAGTGTCATCGTCTTCTCCACAGGCGTCGCAGAGGGTTTCGTCACTTAGGCCAATTACACTTAAGTTTTTCGCGTCGACCCATGCTCATTAGACTTTCACAGTCTAGGTTCGAATTCAAGTTAAGACAAAATCCAAGTATTTTTAACAAAAAAAATTGTTCACGGCTCCACCTCTTTCGTGTCACTGACAATGCTCAAAGACTACAACTGTCTAGAAACAGCTTCTCAATCTCGCCGTTCGGAGTCGGCATTAAACTGTAGGTCCTCTCCACTCGTGAGAGAATAATAGCATGCACAACACGAGTGGTTGCTGAGAAGCTGGGCCCAGGTCCACCTCGGACTGTAGCTTCGCCATTATTATTATTGTTATTAACCCTGACTACCACGAGGAAGTTCTGTACTCGAATTCCGGACAGGATAGGTTGGTAAGAGCTATCAGCAAATGGCGGCGAAGAGATCGCCCTCAACACTGATGGCTCGAAAACAGGTGCAGGAACGGGGGCAGGGGTCTTCTGCGATCTCTTTGAAAGATCCCCAAAACTAAGCGACGAATGTAGCGTTTTGCAAGCAGAAGTGGAAGCAGTAAATGAAGCGGCACTTACGCTTAAAGAGCTTAGTTTGACTGAAAAAACGATAACCATATACTCCGACAGCCAAGCGGCTATAAGAGCCATAGCGTCAGATATTGTAAAGTCGAAAATAGTCAAGCTATGCAGACCGAACGTCAACGAAATCTCCAGGCTAAACACGGTGACTCTCTGCTGGGTACCGGGACACACAGGAGTTCAAGGAAACGAGAGAGCAGCCGTGTTGGCAAAGGAGGGCTCGGAGTTAGATAAATCTCTAGCACTACCTTATGTCAATATGCCGTGAAGTTTTTTTAAGGAAGAAAATAGAGGACCAAGCCTTTGAAAGAGCAAATGCGCGATGGCTGAATCTGGACATTGGGTCAACGACGAGAGCCCTATGGCCGGTGTTGAACAGGAAGGAATTATTATCAGTGATTAGCCTAAGACGCAAGGATATACGGACGGTGGTGGGAGTTCTCATCGGGCATTGCCCGATAGGCACCCATGCCAGAAGGGTAGGTATCCCTCATAGCGACTATTGTAGAAGTTGCAGGGACGAGGAGGAAAAAGAGTCCGTCCGCCACCTGCTATGTGATTGTCCAGCCCTACGGGGAAGGAGACTGCTAATACTATTCAGTAACTTCTTCGACGAGCTGGAGGGTCTGAACAAAATAGAGCTGAAGCACCTCTTGAGATATATACAACAATCTGAGTGGTTCTAATCAGCAGTAAAAGTATAAGTCTCACGGGGTACACCCTCCCACACATAGGACACAATGGACCCAACTGTTGGTCTCAGTGAGCCGCGACCCGGTCACAGGGGCACCCTATCACCTACCTACCTACATTCTTTCAAATAAGGATCTGATGAGTGCGCTTTTTATCAGGTTTGATGAAGCCTACCGTTAAGAGCTTCATATCTTTTTGTTCTTCTTGTTTTTTAGTCAGATGTGCTGTGTCATAGGAATTCATGAAAGCTTGTTGCCTCTCACAAAACTCCTTGTGCCTCTTTGCAGACATCAGAGTGCAACTGTTTTTTGTCGTCATAAAGCCATAAAGCCTTAAAATAATCTAGTGACATCATATTATGTGTGATGGGTGTTCCGGAATGGGGGGCGTAAGTGAATCGAGCATCGAATCGAACCAATTTGTCACTTCTGGCACCACTCTTAGAATAAGAACGCTTCAAATTTTTTGGACTTGGAAGGCTGAAGAAGGAGAGAGAGAAGGAGAAGACTGAAAACCCGTCAACTCATGAGAAGAAGAATAACACGGACACGGAGCTGCATGATCAAACAAAATGCTTTATATTGTGACAGATCAAGAAAATACGTTGAAATACGCTCACCCTCTTCAGATCTAATTGACTTAAGAAATGCAAAAACCAAACAAAACTGACGTACTCCATCAAAATAAGTGATTTCCTCACGCCACGTTTTGCCCAATTTCAACAAGCCACACTTCGATTGTTCCCGTTGTGCGGCCCTGACAGCCTCATAACCTTCCACCCAAGATGGATGAATTCATCCACGTCAACGCCTAATCAGTTCACGGAATACTTTCGTGATTTTTCGAAATGCGCCACGAAATGATTGCAAAAAAACAAAAACAATTTGGGTCAATGTCGGAGAATCGATGTTTCAAAAATTGGCATCTTTCGAGCGAGCATTCCCCGAAATCTTTGGCACAACGCATTTCACTTGAAATGGGGAAACAGTAAATCAAACACGACCTCCCTTTTCGTGGAGATCGCAACAAAATATTTATCTTCCATAACGATAATATATCTTTTATCGCGTTGCATTCGCACGACACGTTCAGAGAGTGTTTTGTACGGTCGTACACCGAACAGGCCCCTCGGTATCTATGGGATGTCGACTTGGGTGAGTACAATGGGGTATCATTGTTGAAAGTTGGAAAATATGAGAATAATCCCCGGTTCGTGTTTGTTTAACAGTTGTGGTGAAAACTTTGTCGACAGGGTACTGGGGGCCTACTTAGATAAATATCTGTGGTTCAAAATGGTGGACAGAATATTAGTGGCGAATATTGAAATCAAAAAGGGTTTCCACTTTGTTTTCTTGAACGGCTAAATGTCCATTTTGTGTTCTTGTATAAAAATCTATCAGGAAATCTCTGAAAAAAAGAACATCATCTCAGCCGTCAGATGGATGACAATTCAATCTCCATTGCAACAGCTTTGATACGCTATTTTTTGTTGTTTTTCTTTCCTCGTTCCCCATTGAATGATCGTCGCCTTTCAACAATCTTCTTCAATAGAAGGCAGACAAAGTCTACAAAAGAATTCAAGTGGTGGCATTCTGTGAGATACCGAGTGGCACACGCTGAACGGAGATAACATCATTTGCGTGAATCTATCTAAAATTAGAAGCAACGATGAATGCAACAGTGAGGACGCGGCAATTTAGTGAGGAAACAGTGGTGATCAAAAGTGACGGTGGAAATTTAGAAAAACAATAGAGCGGATAAATTCTTTTTCATTACTGACCGTTTCAATGACGTATTCATATGACTTATGGAGTGTCTCTTGATCTCCCATCTATGCTTTTATAGCCAAGTTTTGTAAGATTCCTGTTTTGAGGACATATACAAATTTAGAAACATGAGATCTTAGGCTTGACATACAAAGGCTGTCTTCTTTCTGATGAGGCTGCTCTAAAGTAGAGAAGACGACGCTTTGCAGTACATTTCTTTTATCATGCTCATTGAAAATAATCGTGTTTGTATCAGTAGGTCTCATGAGAGATAGGATTAGGGCAGTAACACCTGCAGTACCCAGTACCCAGCGAAAACTGCACTAAGACCAAATGAATCTGGCCTATGGATAGCCAAGCCCTATGGTCAGGCCTCAATTCTAAACAGATGGAATATATCGAGACTCCGGACGGAAACGGTCTACGTCATACCACATTTAAACTGAGCGAAGGTTCTCTGTCAGATTTCCCAGTAGGGAAGAATGGAAAAAGAACTTGCCGTCTATACTGACGGATCCATGATGGATGTTGTAACTGGTGCTGGGGTCTATTGTGAGTCTCGAAATACAAATCGGTCCTTCAGACTTGAGGATAATAATAATAATAATGGCGGCACTACAGTCCGAGGTGTAGCTGGACCTAGCTTCTCAGCAACCAATCGTGTTGTCCGCGCTATTGTTCTTTCACGATCGGAGGGGACCTATAGTTTAATGCCGACTCCGAACGGCGGGATAGACAGTATTCTTTGAGCATTGTCAGTGACTCAAAAGCATAAGATTGGTTTCTGTTACATGATGATGCGCTGTTCCACAAAGCCCTTAGTGTACCCGAGTGGTCGGCCAAAAAAGGACGTGAACTAAACCAATTCCTCTTGGGGAAAAACCTTGATGAACAGAGTTCGATTTTAATAATTCAGTAGACAGACTAAGCTCAATTCCAAGACTGTAGCATCTTCAGAAGAAAATTTTCGATGTGTAAATGGTATTAAGTCAAACTCCAATAGAGAATATAGCATACCAACACGATTTGTTAAACTCGTCTGCCTTCTCGCGCATGTAATCAATTGCTGCATAGTTATGTCGTCGCAGAAAATCGCTCGAATTATACCAATTGCAAAGAAAACGATGACAGCGTCAACGGCCGACTTTAGATCAATTAGCATCCTGTCCTCTAAGGTTAGGTTAGGGAGCTGCTAGTGAATTCTTTTAGACCAGACAATGTTGGTTCATTGTGATACCCACAGTCAGACTACTATCATTAATCGATCGCTCCAGTGATGTGCCGTTAATTTGATCCCAACGGCAAATGGCGCCTGGACCAGATTTGGAAAACCGAATAAAAGCGTATTAACTTTGCTTTCACTGGATTTCGAACCTGGGACCCCTCTAACTTAGGGTAGGCACTTAACCAACTGCGCCATCCAGTCGTTATCCTGTCCTCTAAAGTCTTCGAGAAAATAATAGCGAATCAGATTGTCCGTCAAAGGTCTTCTTTATACCCAGTAATCAGAATTCAAAGCAAATCACAGCTGCTCCGCAGACGTGATTAACGTTCTTAAAGAAATAAGAACAATCTATTACACAAATTTCATCTCGTTTTTTTGCCTGCTGGATTTCTCGAAGGCTTTCGACAAAGTAAACCTGACATCTTGTGCTGGAAGATCACAGAAGTCGTAACGGGTCAAAGCTTACAGTAAAGCAAGGTGTTCCGTGGGGCTCAATTTTAGGTCCGATTCTCTTCTTCACGGTCATCAATAATCTACCATCCGTGTGCAGGCATTCTTCAGTACACATGAAAGCTGATGATGTTCAATTCCATACAGCGAAGTCTTATTCAAATCTTAATGAATATGAGTCTCTGATGAATGACGAATTGAAACGTATCTACGGTTGGTCAAGAGGGAATGAGTTACAACTAAATCGAATCAAGTCCCAAGTAAACCCGATTTCCAGACGAAAGCTTAATCTAGACCAATTCCCAAATTAAAGCAGGGGTCCTATTTTGTATTGCTATAGTATCGGAAATCTATTCGAAAATCGGAAATTGGTATTTTGTACCTCTATAGCAAATACACACAATCCGCATTCGAAAACAAAAAGTTATGCCAACTCGTTTACGGAAATTTGGTATTTTGTATACCGAAAGCGGATGTCAAAACCGTCTTCACTTACGGATTTTCATTCGATAACTATTTTGCTATCGGATTGTGTGTGCTGAAGTTGTTTTGATTGATTTATTTAATTTTTTCAAACAGAATAGAAACATATTAAGACATTAATAATAAATGTGAGCAGTTATTGTCCAAATTTGGATGTCTTGCCAAAGGATTTCTTCAATCTGCAGATGCAAGCCAGAAATCCAATCAACTTTGGCATCGGCCCAGGTGCGGAATATAAACGGCGGAGGAGGTTCAAGTAAATACGCGCAACTAATGCAACTGGAAGAAAAGTGATATTAGAGTTATTACATCTCACTTTTGCAATAAGTGGCACTCGAAATGAACCATCGTTTTGATTATCACCCGCCCAACCACATAAATCCTTGAAATATACTGGCGAATCGAAAATTTCAACTTAGCAATGTGAGACAATGAAGAATCATCCTGCTCTGAACCATCTTCAAACGAAAAACAACAACAAAACGATATGTTACACTGTGAAAGAATAAAATTGAATTCAATTTATTTGCAACTGGCTTCTATTTGAATGATTATTTTCTGATTTGACAGTTTCATTTTCGGAAATTATTGATAAAAATTTGGCAGCATTCAAACCCAATCCGAAAGTGATACAAAATACGAATTGATTTGAGTATCGGATTTGATTTCCGAATCCGAATCCGAATCCGAAAGTGATACAAAATAAGGCCCCTGTAGAGAATACCACTAGCCTAGGATATATAATAAGCAGAGTCGTTGGTCGCATCTATCTAAGCCGTAGGCTAAAAAAAAACTTGTTAGGTTAGGTTAGGTAAATGGGTGCCATTGCTCACATAAAAACATGCAAGAGGCTCATTTGGACCAATATGAGTCCATTGTGCCCAAAAGTTTGAACCGTGGAAAACCTAAAACTTCAATGTATCAACAGCTAAGTTAAACCTCCCAGATAAAGATATGTATCTCAGCTTAGCTCTATTTTCCCTAGATCATCCAGCTCCGAAAAGAAGACTCTTCCTAGGGTTTCCTTCCTCCTAATGGCTAATGCAAGACTATCACAGTCTCTTCGTCTCTACAGCTTCTACAAAAGTCGTGCAGTGCCCTGTCACGACCCCAACGGCTGTTCGTATATCCCTTCGACTTAGTATCATGAGATCGATAAATCTCCTCTTGCCGTAGACTGGCCATATTGTCTACTGAAATATCGTCCAATCTTTTTGTGCACATTTTTACGAGCTTGGATCTTATCGATGTTGACTGTAACGCTTTAATAGCCGATCAACAGAAATATTGATTACTTGTCCTGAAATATTTTCCTTAACAATCATATCCGCAGCTTGTTTTATTGCAGCAAATTCCGCTCGAAAAACACTACAACTATCCTCAAGACTGGTGGGGACGTACGCCATGTACGTTCTAGGTCTAAGGTTCGATTCTCGAAAAAAAACCTAAAATTTTTTTCACGGCTCCACCTCTTTGGAGTCACTGACAATGCTCAAAGAGTATAAATGTGTAGAAAAAGCTTCTCAATCTCGCTGTTCGGAGTTGGTATTAAAACTGTAGGTCCCCTCCGCTAGTGAAAGAACAATAGCGCGGATAACACGAGTGATTGCTGAGAAGCTAGGGCCAGGTCCACCTCGGACTGTAGCGCCGCCATTATTATTATTATAAGGGATAGAATGTCTTTTGACTGTTTTCCAGTGGCATGTCCGCCTATTTTCTATCTACTATACTCAGGGATCCAGCAAAAGGTAAGGTTGCATCTGACCGCTATCTCTCGTCTTGAAGAAGAATATTAGTTCCCAAACAGAACGGATCAATAGATTTGTTAAAACTTCCTTGTACCGTTAGTAGAACTTATGCCTTCAGAAGATTCAAAGAAAAAACCTTTAAAAAACATATCCGTCCAAGAGTAAGAAATTTCGACCATTTTGATCATGTAACGGTTTTTGGAAACAATACCTTTAATATAACCAAAGTGTTGTTTCAACAAATCAATCCTAGAATTGACATAAGAAATTTGTGCCTCTGGAGAAATCCAAAATGTCTGATAAATGTCATAAGTGAATTATGTTAATTGGTCCTAAATTGTTGCTTGATTCAATTACTTTTGGAATTTTTTCGATGAATCGTAAGCGTTTTAAGCCGTTACGTTGGCAGCGATTTCATGGTGAAAGTCGTGCTATAACCCTGGAGTTTTTTAATAAAACTTTCCCGCAGTTATTTTTTGGTCGTAATTTATGTTAGAAGCCATTATTTTTGGGACTGTTTACACGGGTGTTAGTTTAGTTAGCCTTAAAGCAGAAATTGCATCAGGTTCATCAGTCATCCGTCATCTGTCATTCGTCATCTGTCATCCATCATCTGTCATTGGTTATCTGTCATCTGTCATTTGTCTTCCGTTATCCGTCGTCTGTCTGCATTTTTTGACGCTAACGAAGTCCAACTAGACCCATCCACTGCGCCGCAAAAGGAATGATCCAAAGGGAATAACGGAAATAAAAAATTTGTTTACAGATCTCACATATTTTCAAATCTCCATCGAACTCTGACTGATTTTTTTTCTCAAATCCCTCATCCCTCGTTCATAAAATATCGCTCACCCGAAGGTCTAGTCATTCCCACGCCTCAAATCAATTCGCTTTTGACAGCTGTCACTTTGGTATGCAACCATCTGACAGTTTCACAGAAACCCTATCAATGCGAACGTCATCGCTCAGACCTCAACCACACCACACATACACTCTCCTCTTTTTTGTTTTCCTCTTTGGTTTTGTTTTAATTTCGTTTTGTTTTGTTTTATTTTTAGGTAAACTTCATGTCTTCGCGCTCGCGCTACCGAGTGAGTATAAATATTGAACTTTATCCCCCTCCAGCCCGCGTCAAGTGTCATAATCGATGCCATCATCTCTTGCGTTGGTTTCGTTTTCATTGTTTCTTCTCCATCGAAGGGGATCACATGATGTGCCCCTTATGTAAACCGAATTCGCAGGGATGGCCGTGCGCCGCCGATAAAAGCTAAAAATACGATCGGATCGGGGCAGAAAAAGAAAACGAAGGAGAACAAAAAAACAAGCCACCACCACTACTCTAACAAGTGTCTTCGGAAGATCGCGTCGGTCTGGTCTGTTTACCAAAACACTAAGACGATGCCAAGAAGGCTATGATCGTAAAGTTCAAAAATAAAGCATTAAAGCTCTAGCCGTGAAAATTTAAGTACCGCGTCGGACGGCTGAGGAGGT
The DNA here is from genome assembly GCA_930367185.1 of Myathropa florea. Taxonomy (NCBI): domain Eukaryota; kingdom Metazoa; phylum Arthropoda; class Insecta; order Diptera; family Syrphidae; genus Myathropa; species Myathropa florea. The sequence continues at coordinate 108,502,715 of OV884002.1, forward strand.
TCAACGGTGTACTTTGCTTATCAGATGAAATAAATCACTTAAAGACTGAAAGGATGTTTACATGCGGTATAACGCTACCCAGCTTTTGACTTATCTCAGCTATTTGTTGGCATCGTTCAGATACGATCGGGGGGAACTCGTTTCGGTCACCCAACATTTAGTGGGTTTTTGCGGCTTCTGGTGCTTTGTTTCGGAGTTTGGTTGCCCGCTGTTTGTGCGCGTTTGAGCCATCAGCAGTCAAGTTCAATATTTACCAAGTTAACCTCTGGTTTGTGCAAAAAGTAAGAAAACAATTATAATCTCGACTCGGTCGTTGGCCTGTCAGTCTTTGGTTGGGAGACGGAAAGAACGTCAGGCGAAATGAACCGTGATTTTTGTTGATGCTGTGTTTGGACTGGCGAATGTTCAAAGGTCTTCAGCTTTCCCTGGAGAAGGAGAGTCAGTCTTGTAGTCAGTAGTCTCTTGGAACGTTTGTTTGTTAACGCGTTGCGTGTTGGCGTTTCAATGTGAAATCCCTAAAATGTTGACTCAAAATTATTGCAAAAGTCATGGAAATTATTATTCTTTTAGATGAACTCTTTCAACTCCCATGAGATAGCTTGATTGCGAATTTATTGCATGGAACATGTTACACTGCGTTACCCTTCAATACCAATCGTAGACTTCAACCACCACCAACTAAAGATACTGCCAATAGGGACTTCCGAAATTTGATAGTTTATAGCGGCCATATTGCTGAAGTTACGTTTGTGAAATTAGCTGTCATTTATTCAGTCTGTTTTGGCAAATAACTACGGACGGACATAGCGTTCAACACAACGTGCAAATGATAAAATTGTTTTATCGAAATTGGTGTTCTGTTGCGCGAACGTTCCGCTTTGCCCATTTTTCAGACGCCATAATCGTCCTACCGAGAGGACTATACGCAGTCTGGTGGAGAAACTTAAGTCCACTGGTTCAGCACACGATAAATCAACACCCGTACGTCGACGAAACGCAAGATCTGCCGAAAACATGGCCGATGTTTTCCCAAGAGATGGAGGCAGAATGATTCGCTAGCGCAGAGTGCTCCCCGCCCTTTTTGTTAACTTTTTTTTTCGAACGATTTTTGACACACTACTGGAACACTTGGACTTGAAACTGGTCCATTGTACTGCCAGGTAGCAACCTACTCCAGTACAGTTAATTTGATCCCAACCAGATTCGAACCTGGGATCCCTCTACCTTGGGGCAAGCACTTAACCATCTGCGCCATCCAGTCGTATTTTTGTTAACCTTAAGTGTAACACTAGCGCTCAAACGACTGGATGGCGCAGTTGGTTAAGTGCCTGCCCTAAGTTAGAGGCGTCCCAGGTTCGAATCCCAGTGAAAGCAAAGTTAATACGCTTTTATCCGGTTTTTCAAATCTGGTCCAGTCACCATTTGCCGTTGGGATCAAATGTGTCTGAGGCGTGTCTGAGGCCTACTGGAGATCTGGTCCCTCGTCACGACATCAAGGCGTGACTTCCCTCATTTTACCAACGGCTACCGATCTTTGGTCCCCAAAGGACAACAACTTAATGCGTCTTTGGTGCCATTCAGTATCAAGCCCGACCGGTACCAGGCCTCCACTTTCAAGCACAAGGCTGAGGAAAAATTATTAACACCTCTTTCTATTTCTATTCCTCCAATTTATTTATTTATTTATTTATTTATTTATTTATTTATTTATTTATAATTTATATATTTATTTATTTATTCATATTTTTGTTTATTTATTTATTTATTTATTATATACATTTGTTAATGTTCAAGTTAATGTTAATGTATTTATTAATTTCTTTTTTTATTTATCTATTTATTCGTTTTTTTACTTAATTTAAATTTTTTTCTTCTGTTTAAACGAGGTTTTTTTTTATGATTTTTCATTTTTTTTTCTGTTTTTTTTTTCCCTCTAATTATGATTTCACATATATTTAATCTATCTTCTTATCCACAAATATTAAACTATTTCAGTAGAAAGATGCGATTAGGTATCAAATCTCTGTGTAAGGCAATGTGCGGTAACTCAGACCATGTAAACTTATAAATAATCTGAATAAAAATCTATCTATCTATCAATTCCTCCAATTGAAGGGCGAAATACTGCCGTCGACATCTTCTTCGTCTAACGGCGCTAAAGTCCGGGGTGGGCCTGAGCCTGAACCAACAAACCTCTTTAGCTAGCATGATCTTTAACCAGCTGCCTCGAACTACGCACGACACAGCCAACTTGTTTTTCTCCACTTGTGTGCGCCATCGGTTTCGGGGACGGCCTCTATTGCGTTGTCCCACTTTTATAGAGTCGAAGACTCTTCGAGCCGGATCGGTTTTATCCATGCTCTCTACATGGCCTAGCCATCTTAGGCGTTGGATCCGTAGACGCCTGGCTAGACTCATGTCGCTGTACAGCCCATACAGTTCGTGGTTGAATCTTCTCCTCCAAATGCCATCAACGCAAACAGGACCAAAGATCGCGCGCATAACTTTTCTCTCGAAAAGACCATGAGACTCTTTAACCGCTTCGGATATTGTCCGCCGTAATAAAGGACTGAGAGGATCAAGGTCTTGTATAGAGTCAGCTTGGTCTTCCGAGAGAGGGCTCTGCTACTCAATTGCCTTTTGAGCCCGAAAAAACAGCGGTTAGCAAGAGCGTTTGATTTCGGTACTGATGTTGTTGTACCTATTTACTGCGGAGCCAAGGAAGACAAAGTCCTTAACTACCTCAAAGTCATAACTGCCTGGTGACGTTCTGTCCAAGTCGTCAATGTTGTGCGTCCTTTCTCGATGAAAGCATATACTTGGTTTGGCCCTCGTTTACCGCCAGACCCATTTTAGCCGCTTCCGTTTCAATGCTAGCAAACGTATCATTGACGGCTCGCTGTGTTCGCCCAATCACGCCAATGTCATCCGCGTAAGCTAGCAGTTGAACGGACTTTTGGAAGATTGTGCCTCTTGAGAGTGCTCTGTCACTCAATTGCTTATTGTGCCCCAAAACACGTTTAATCTCGATACTGATGATTTTTGTAATTTTTTGAGGTAGACGAAGTCCTTAAGTACCTCGAAGTTATAACTACCCATTTTGTCTTTCTGGCCAAGTCCTTGATACAAAACATCGTCTTTATGTAGCAATAAGGTTGAGCCTTCGATGACGCAAAGAGGCTTCCAAGAGTGTATCCTCTTTTCCCTTAAATTTGATCAAGTTTTTTGCCACTTCAACTTCAACTTTCACACTTTATTTTGAATTTTGTATTTTCACTTAGTGGATCTTAAAGTTGGTTTAGTGGCTAAAACAAATCTCATCGTGCCGAGCACTTTTGCTGTATCACGCATCATCAGTGCTAATAAAGAATTTAAACGTTAAAAAAACTCCCCCAAGCTGTTTACACCTTTTCAGAGGCAAAATAAATCTGCAAACAGGATAGTGCATATTTTATCTCCTCTCAACAACAGCGATGAACAATGTTGTCAAAAAGGAACTGACTCAACTGTTTACCTCTATTTGAGTACATTTTAACGAAGCAATGTACTCGTCATTTGGAGGCCTGTGAATGGGAATGTTTCTCAGCGCAGCGTCGGAAGCTCATCTTGTTGTACCAAATACTACCATATTTCAAAAGTTTTGGTTTCAGTTTTAAAATTTAATAGAATTCCGCAAATTTTAGGTTTCTACCGGAGGCAACCATTCAACAGCCATTCTCTGGTATGAGGTTTTGCCTGCGGGTTTTTCTTCCTAAAAAGAATGGTATACCATGAGAAGTGTTTCAAAAGCGAATCAAACGTTCATCTCCAAGAAATGCATTTTGTCATTCACTTTCGAAGTTCGTTAGCGTCGTACACACAGGGTGGCGCATAAGAAACGCTAAGATGTATTTGATGAATAACATTTTTCTTTTTGATTTTATTTAACCTTGGCATTTATAATAATTTAGATTATGATTTGGAAATATGTTTTTTCACGTTAAAGCTACGAGGGGCGTTCAATATATTCTCGGTATCGATATGAAGGAAAATGCGAATTCAATTTAAATTGTTTTTATTTTTCAATATAATCTCCCCTAACATCAATGCATTTGTTACATCTTGTGATAAGCTTTTTTAAACCCTCAAAAAAATAAATTTCCTCTTTCTCTGCAAAATACCCATTTATTGCCGACTTGAGTTCTTCATCATCCGAAAATCTTTTTCCACGAAGACATTTTTTCAAATCCGGAAACAGGAAATAATCACTAGGGGCAAGGTCTGGACTATAGGGTGGGTGTTGGATTTCTTCGAAACCACAATCTCGCGCAGCAGCCTTGGAAGCTCGCGCCGTGTGAACAGGAGCGTTGTCATGAAGAAGCAACACACCCGCTGCGAGTTTACCCCGTCTTTTATTTTTAATTTCCTCCCGCAAATTATGCAAAGTGGAAGCGTAGGATGTGGCGTTGATGGTTTCACTTTTTTTTTGTACTCAATGAGCAAGATTCCCTTTGAGTCCCAAAAAATTGTGGCCATGAGCTTCCTGGCAGACGGAGTGACTTTGAACTTCTTCGGGGGGTCTGTTCCTTTTTTATGCCACTGCATGGACTCTTGTTTGCTTTCAGGGTCATAGTGGTGGACCCATATTTCGTCACCAGTAACAATTCGATCCATAACACCGTCCGCGTTCTCACTACACATCTCCAAAAGCTCTCTACAGCATGCGATTCTCACTTTTTTCTGAGGCGCTGTGAGCATTCGTGGCACCCACCTTGCACTGACCTTTGAAAGGTTAAGATGGTCATGAAGAATGGTGTGAATGGTACCAATTGAAAGCTTGGTGATCTCTGCCATCATTTTCACATTTATTCGGGCATCCTCAAGAACAAGTTTTTCGACTTCTTTGATGCTTTCTCCCCTACAAGCAGTAGCCGGAGCGGGGGTCGTCTTCAATGCTCAAAATCTCTGCCTCTCTTGAACTCACTTGACCACTTTTGCACAGTTGATATTGAAGGTGCGGAACCCTGGTAAACAGCCACCATCTCTTCATGAATAGTTTTTTGACTTTTTCCTTGCTTAGTGAGAAATTTAATTACAGCGCGATGCTCAATTTTCACCATCATCGTCTCAGTTGCCATTATGATTCTGTTTAACTAGAGATAAAACGCGAATTAATAATCACATTTATATGAAATTGTACATGAATGCACTAAAATAATAGTACTACTTGATAAATAAGTCAATTTATATATACAACCACAGCTTCACCCCGATACCGAGAATATATTGAACACCCCTCGTAATATCTCTCAAATGGTGTATATTGCTTGTTTCGACCTGACGACGTGCATTCCAAAGCATTTTCAAATACTTTTCTTAGACTTTCAGATCCCAGCGCCCTCACATCTTCTCGGATATTGGCCTTAAGCTGTTGTATGGTTCTTGGTTTATTGGAATACCCCTTCCTTTTAGGTAGCCCCAAAGAAAAAAATCTGGAGCCGTTAAAATCAGAAAAACGCGATATTATTCGATCACCAAAAACTTCCCTCAAGAGAGCCATAGTTGGACGAGTTGTGTGAGCTGTGACTCCATCTTGTTGGGACCACAATTCTAAATTGATCTCTGCTTCAGGACTTGAATTGAATTGAAGAGAATGGGGAGTGACTGTGTAGTAACATAGCACTGCGACCATAATAGATTTATTGTCAACCCTTTTGTTTCTCTAGGCTTCAGGACTTACATTTTTTTAATCATTGCCTGGTATTGAAAGCCATCCACTTTCACCGCAACTTGTTCGTCGTTTTTGAAAAAAATATGATCCAACGAAGAAAACACGTCGTTGTACCTTGTCCACTAGCTTCAATTCTTGTGTCAATTGACATACAGACTAAGATCTTTGTGCAAAATGCGGTGCAAAGTGGTTACGAATAGGGGTCTTCCTGTGATCGTCTCGCATCTCCTTGTCATATTTTCTCATCCTGATCTGCAGATGGTCTTCGCTGGAAGACTCAAAAATTTTTTAGTTGGCCGCTTAGAACATTCATAGAGCATCGTATTTTACCCAAACTTTGTTGTTCAACAGCTAATTTTGAATCTGCGCCAGGTTCTGTTTTAGTCTTCTAGTAAACCTTTGCCAGATAGTTACCAGAGGATTCCTTGCCGGATTAAAATTCTTCTTCTTCTTCTTAGGGCGCTACAGTCTGAGGTGGGCCTGGGCCTCACTCAACAGGCCTCTCCAACTATCACGATCTTTTGTCAGCTGCCGGCCGATGTCCCCCTCGACTTTTGTGCGCCACCTTGTACGTCTGATTAAAATGCTGAATTATATTGATGGTGTGAAGCAGTCTTGGCTGCGTCACCATAATGCCCACAAAACTTAACTCATTTTCCCTTTATAAGATTTCACAAAATGACTCCACACTGTGAACAAGGGAACCGAAAAGGGAAATGCCACGGGATCAAGTTCAATTATCGATTACTTGACTTTCTTAAAATACTTCCTACTTCCTTCTTTCTTTCTTTTTGCTACATTCATATTGTTCGTCGTAGCATAGTCGATAAGTGCGACGACTCGTACATAAAAGGTCCATGGTTCAATTTCAGGGCAAAAATACAAATTTATTTATTTACAATGTCCAGAGCGTATCATTTGTGCGCCAGTCGACGAGGAATATGTATGAGTGATCAAAATTGTTTCAGGCATACAAGATAATGCCCTTATTACAGATCTCCCTTAAGCGCTTCCTGTTTTCAATCTGCAGTGGTGGATAAAAGTTTTCAGACAGTCAATTTCAAAGAAAATAAATCGTTTAAAAGGAACTTAAATATGTTCCTTTAGAAACATGTAATAAATTTACATGTAAGCAATTTAGTATCACAAAATAAAACAAAAAATAATGAAAAGCTTTCATCCAACAGTAATGAAAAAAAAGCTTTTAACTTAACATCATACAAAGGGTCGTTCATTAAGCGCTTCCTATCTTTAAATTTAAATAAAACAAAGCGTGTGTGAGGCATCATCGAAATTTTTTATTCGTTTGAAAGGCCTTTTGATGCCATTATGTATGGAATGTAACATCGTTCAAATGTCCATCGCGGCTTCTCTAGGTGGCACGCATCCAAAATGTCAAATTTTCCATGACTCTGGCGCATACTCGTAAATTAGGCATGTACTAATTTGGCTTTGAGGGCCGCTGTGTTTTTTGGCTTATTCGCATAGACCTGCCATTTCTGAAAACCCTACAAGAAAAAGTCTAACGGGGTCAAATCGTACGAACTCGGTGGCCAGTTCTCTGTACCATCACTTCCACGTGAGATGACCATGCCCCCGAATCGCTCGTGCAGAATTTCCAATGTGGCATGAGCTGTGTGGCACGTAGCGCCGTCCTGTTGAAAGAACATGTCGTTGATGTCCATATCATCCGATTCAGACCAAAATAAGTTGATAATCATCGACCTATTGCGCTCGCCGTTGACGGTAATGGCCTGACCAACGTCGTTCTCAAAGAAATTTGGACTGATGATGTCGTCAGCCTAAAATCTACACCAAACTGATTTTTTCGGAATGGATTGGACGCTCTTGAATCTCATGTGGATTGGTATCGTCCCAAACTCAACAATTGTGTTTCATTCAGGGCGTCATCGCTGAAGATGATTTTTCGATGAGAAGTGGGGTCAGTTTCGAACTGGTCTAGAGTCCATTCAGCGAACACACACAGTGTTGTCTATGGTCGTTTACCTTCAGCTCCTGGGTTTGTTGAATTTTTTACGGATGCTGGCCCAAGTTCCGACGCAATGTTCGCCAAGTTGTGGTCTGCGAAAAGCCGTGTTCTTGTGAGCCACGTGACAGCGACTGCTTCGGGTTCTCCTGCACACTCTCACGGACAGTGGCCATGTCTTCGGCAGATCTTGCATTTCGCCGATCTACGAGTGCGGGTGTTGGTTTATCGTTTACTGAACCAGTGGACTCAAATTCATTCATTGCACTGCGGATAGTCCTCTCGGTATGACGATTGTGGCGACCGTAAAATAGGCGAAGCACGCGGGACGTTGCCCGAACAGAACACCAATTTTTATAGAACAATTTTATCATTTGCACGTGTTGTTGAACGCTATATCCGTCCATGGTTATTTGGCAAGACAACTAAATAAATGACAGTTAATTTGACAGATATAGCTTCAACAATATGGCCGCTATCAACCAGATAAGGACGATGGGAGAAGAGATTCTAATAAAACAGCAACGGTGTGGGATATAAAATTGATTCTGGCTTTATTTTGAAGCTACCTTCGTGCCATTATTTAAAGAATAGCACATCTTTCAAATAGCGGCCTCGGGTTCGTTGGCGCTGCTTCAAGCGGTCGGTCTAATTTTTGATGACTCGGTCCAATATGTGCGGCGTTATTCCGTTTCGAATGTTGTCCACGAGCTCTTTCGAAGTAGTTGGCTTGTTAGCGTAGACTAAGGACTTGGTGTCCAAGGCCAAGTTCGGAAGTCCCTATTGGAAGACCCTTTATTACCGCTATCCGCCTAACTCAGGTCGCACAGCATGTCATCCAACAGAATCGCCTTAATTCCATGCAATTGATTCTAGGGGTTTCATCGCTATCACCTAAAAGTATACAACATTTTTCACCCGACCACATCGCACGAAGCTTTGAAAGCTCCGCATTTCCCCTCCGTACAAAGCTCCTCTATAAAATAAATGCAAATTAACACACAAACACACACACATCCACAAATAGATTCTTGTAGATAACACGTGATTCGCGATAAGGCCAGCTGCTACAGAGTGCCTAGTGCCATTTAAGCCCTAAAAGCTCCGCAACGGCTCACCACCTAATGCCACCCATCCCATTGGTCTTTGCATTATACGGTATTAGTCCCGCCATACGTTCGCCACTTGTTCCCCGCTGAGACCTTAAGCTGCTGAATAGCACTCTGCTGACATTATCGACTCGAAGTATGTGCACACACTTCAGCTTTCGAGAAGAGGCTGATAAGAGCTTGCTGCCCTTGTTCGCATCGCAAGATCTTGCCAAGTGGGGACTGTCTACCCTCATTTTCGTGTGCATTTCGCGGTTGAAATTGATGGGATGCGATGTTCTTACTTACATCGATGACATAACTGCAATTATCGTTTGAGACCAATTACAAGCTTCCGTTAGCGGTAATTACTTGTGTACATTACGAACTTTTACGCACACAAAAGCGAATGAAGCGATGCGAAGAAGCGGAGAGCAGCGGTTAAGTTTTAAGTTTTGTTTTCATTGCGACTCGTGACTTTTCGAATCGAATCGAATCGAAAATGGAATTCATTTGACGTCGTCGGCGGATAGGATTTGCATATAAATTTGAATAAAGTTTTAATTTCTTTTGTGCGAAGTGAATTGAACGACTCACAGTCGAGGTCATAAAAAGTGAACTGAAATAATTGAAATAAATTTTTGAATAAATTACAGTGCAGTTGGGCAGAATTTGATTTTTTATATTCGGAGTGTGTTCGGTTCTTTCAGCTTTATTTTTATGTCAAGGCTGCAGGACGTTGCTGGAGGGTCTAAATGGTGATGGAGATACTGTAATCGTTATTTTGGACAGGGTGACCGGATAAGAACGATAGGAGAAGAAATTCTAATAAAACAGCAACCGTGTGGGATATAAAATTGATTCTGGCTTTATTTTGAAGCTACATTCATGCCATTATTTCAGGAATAGCACATCATTCGAATTGCTGCCTCTCCTTCGCTGGTAGTTCCTCAAGCGTTCGGTCCAACTTTTGACGAATCGGTCCAATATGTGCGGCGTTATTCCGTCTCGAACGGTGTCCTCGAGCTCGTCCAAAGTTAGCTTGTTAGCGTAGACTAAGGACTTGATGTAGGCCAAGAAAGAATAATCGAGGGGTGTCATGTCGGCCAACTGACGAGCGCTTGCCGTGAGTTGACCGAGTCATCTCCTTCAAAAGAAACCCTCGAACATTGCGTCGCTTGTGTGGCATGTTGTGCCCTTTTGATGGAACAAAAGTTCGGATACAAAGATGTTGTCGAGCTTTGGCCACAGAAAGTTGGTCAACATTGGTTCAAACCTGAGATCATTGAGGTAAACGCAGGAGACACCGTTCATTTCGAAAGCAATACGGTCCGATGATGCCACCATGACGTAAACCGCACCAAATAGTAAATCTTTGTGAACGCAAAGATGCAACACTCCAGCGTTCGCCATCGTCACAATCGTGATGCTTGTTGGAATAGAACGTCTTTGAACCGAAGACTTACTTACTTTTCAGGTCTGCGACCCCTGGAGGGTCTGAGCATTGGCCACCTTTTATCGCTGTCACCAAGATCAAGTTGTCCTGCATCCGCGATCACTTGATCTTTATACCGGAGATTCTGTCTTCCTCTTTGAGGCTCGGATTCGAAGACTCTCTTGGCTGGATCAATGTGGCCGAGCCAGTTTAGTCGACGGATTTTTGCCTCCCGGACTATGCCCACATCCTAACGACTGGATGGCGCAGTTGGTTAGGTGTCTGCTCCAAGTTAAAGAGGTCCCTGGTCCAGTCACCATTTGCCGTTGGGGTCAAATTAACGGCACTGGAGTAGGTTGCTACCTGGCAGTACAATAAACCAGTTTTGAGTCTGAGTGCTCCAGTAGCGTTTCAAAAAATACGCAAAAAAAAAATGTCCACATCCTTGTGCAGCTCATAGAGTTGGCGGTTGTCTTCTTCTGCATTCGCCCTCCTCGAAGTTTCTTTCTTTCGAAGGTACCACGAATCAGCTCTGCAGTCCAGCTTTCGGCTCCATATAGCAAGACTTGCAGGATTAGGGTTTTGAAGAGCATGATTTTCGTTCTTCGAGTCAGGGGTTTTGACCCAATTTGTTTGAACAAATCGAAGTAGCAGCTGTTGCCAAATGCAATTCTGCGTCGGATCTCCACCAAGATGTCGTTTGTGAAGTTCTCACTTCCATCCAATGGTTTGTTTTTTTTTTTTGCAGCAGTAGAGTACCAAGCGGCTTTCCTGATCTTCTCCATGATGTCGAGTTTCCCGCTTATTTTATTATCGATAATAAGACCCAAAAAGTTTGCATTGACAGCTTTATGGTATTTGGCCGAAGTGGGGAATTTGTATTTCCTCATTTTGAGTCAATAGATCAGTATGGTCCAGAAGTCTCTCTAAGCGTGGAGACAAATATGCACACATATTGCTTTTGCAACTTCTTCCGCATAGGCAACCACTTTGCATTCTACCGTATTTAATCTTAACAGTAGTTCCTTTGCCGAAGCGTTCCGTAGAAGGGGAGGGATTACGCCAACTTGCAGTGTGTCTCTATTAATCGTTCTGCGGATCCTGATATCACTAAGTTTTGATACAATCTGGGGCCTCAATCAACATGCCTCTCCAGTTGGCACGATCTTTATCCAGCTGCCTCCACTTACGCACGCCAAGTTGGCTGAGGTCCTTCTCCACTTGTGTGCGCCATCGGATTTGTGGGCGTCCTCTATTGCATTGGCCCACTGGTGCGGAGTCGAAGACTCTTCGGTTCGGAGCAGTGTTGTCCATGAGGTCTACTTGGCAACATCTTAGGCGTTGGATCTGTAAACGCTTGGCTAGATTCATGTCGTGTACAGTGTATACAGTTCGTGATTGAATCTTCTTCTCCAAATCCCGTCAACGCAGACAGGAGAGAGGATTGAACGCAGAGATTGGCAGGAATGCCAAATCTAGACAATAATTATAATAATAGCGACGCTGGACATGGGCCTAGCTTCTCAGCAACAACTCGTGTTGTGCGTGCTATTGTTCTCTCACGAGTGGAGGGGACCTACAGTTTAATGCCGACTCCGAACGGCGAAATTGAGAAGCTTTTTCTACACATTTATACCCTTTGCGCATTGTCAGTGACTCGAAAGAGTTGGAGCCGTGAACAATTTTTTTTTAAATTGTTTGTCTGAACATGGATTCGAACCTAGACTGTGACTTAACCTCAGTCAAACCGTGTGGCTGCACAATGGATCAACTCTGGTTTAAGTGCACATCTTAGCCACCTCTTACCTCCCTAGCTAGGCTGTGAAAGTCAAATGCGCATGGGTCGACGCACGAACCCACTGGCCCACAGATTACTTCTTATTCTAGTTAAAATTATTAAGTTCGTTTTACTTGCAGCATTTCACCACTCGGAGTGCATTCCTCATGGTATCTGCAGTGACTATCATGAACTTACCCCTCGCATTTATTTCAATGCTATTCGCATACCAATACTTTCGAGTTCGTTCAGGGTGGAGTCCACAGTGATATTCTATAGAGTAGGTGATAATACACTCCCCTGTGGCCAACCTCTGCTTAGCCTTCCTCTCGGTTTCGAGGATCGCGTCTGAATATTTATCGTCCTACTTTAAGGCAAATTGCCTACCCGCCTTATCACTCAATACATTTCTAGAGCTAGTTTCAGAATTTCGAAGCGAATTTTATCGAAGGCAGCCTTAATGTTCACCCGCAGCGCTTGTCGGTTGTCGTGGCGTCATAGACGAACTGATGGCTCTGCAGTGCTGCTTACCGTACAGTTTGCGGCTCCATATAGCAAGATTGCTAGGGCTTGGGTTTTGTAGAGCATGATTTTGGTCCTTCGACTCAGGAGTTTTGACCCAAGTTTAGACAAACGGAAGTACCAACGGTTGCGAAGGGCGATTCTGCGTCGGATCTCCAGATGTTGTTTGTGGAGTTCTTGAACCGAAGACTGCCCTTGTTAAACTACGATTTTTTTTGTCGTAGGTTTTTATCACCTTACACTGGAGCACTCAGACTCAAAAACTGGTCCATTGTACTACCAGGCAGCAATCTACTTTTACTGAAATTTCGTGGTCTTCCGCAGGAAGACCAGCAGGCGCTTCTGTGATGAGGAGCCTACATCATCAGCTCTCACCTCATCAGCATCGATTAACTGCCACCTGATCCGAGCAAAGGCGGGACAATGGCAGAGGAAGTGCTTTGCAGTGTCATCGTCTTCTCCACAGGCGTCGCAGAGGGTTGCATCGCTTAGGCCAAGCACACTTAGATGTTTGGCGAAGGTGTAGTGCCCCGTTAGTACGCCAATAAGTTGTCTGCAATCTTTTCTGTTAAGAGATAACAAGAAAGCCACGGATTTCTTACAGACGTTGGGAAGCATGCTCTTAGTCTGTCTACATCCTGGAGAGTCATGCCACCTGCGGTTGTGCTCTCGCAAAGTCCAACCATCGATGGAAGCCCTAACCAAGGACGCGGGCTGTCCCAGCGTAGGTTCAGGTCCTGAGAATGCCTCATCTGATCCTCGCCTAGCAAGTTCATCAGCGATCTCATTTCCCGTGATCCCGTGGTGCCCCGGGACCCGGACAGGTCTTAGCGAATTTAAGCTACCGATCAAATTCTGAAAAGACTCGCATTCCTGAACTATCCTGGAAGTGATTAAAGGGTTCAGCAAGGCATTAAGCTCAGCTTAGGTGTCGCGAATGACGCAAATACTTCGCCCCTTCCACCTATTCTTCACAATATATCTCGTAGCCATTAGGATCGCATAGGTTTCCGCTTGGAAAACCGACGCGATTACTCCTCACATCTTCCACATGTTCTCAATCAAATACGGGATCAATTGAGATGAGCTTCAACTTCAGATCAAACAAGCTCGAGATCCTCTCTCTATTCATGTGTATTTCGACTGAAACCTTATTCCGTTCAAAATTATGCCAAGAGTTCTTAAGCAGCACGTGTCGAGTTCATGTGAAGTGACAAGCGCTCAATGCATCAGTTGGAAAAAGTTTGAACCATTAACGTGGTTAAGGTAGCATTCTGGTTAAAGGATATAAGTCTTCCGAATAAATTTTCTTTAAACTGACGAAGTTCCCTTTGAAGACTTCAACCGTTCAAAGCCAACTTTAAAACTATGAACATATCCTCGCCCAACTGAAGCGCCATCAACTTCACTCTCGGTTCCAGACATTATTTATCACCCTTTCATATTTTGAACACTATTTCAAATCCATACCATGCCCTCTCACTGCTCAGTCGCACTAAAACCCTGGACCATAAAATGTAATCGATCGGCAATTGCCACTTAAATTTTATTCGTGTATCTAATCGTGAGAGTTAATCGGTTTTATTGGATAAACAATTTCATTATCTGGGGCACAAGTCAAGATATTTGCACTGCGGGTATGTACCGTCCGTCGTAAAGATACTAAAAGGCGAGTTACGACAGTCGCCGGATGACTGATGGAATCGAATGGCGCTACTTATGCGTGTATCTAATCCACCTCGTGAATCTTTGATGAGCCACAACCTTCTCGTGGGTTATATTTTCATAATTTGGGAATTCGGGCTCGTCGGCGGTGGAAGGATGTGAGGTTTGGAGCAATAAATAGCAAATGCCTTGCTTCGGGTTGTGAATTGATTATGACGGTTCAGGGTGATTATTCCCTGTGAAGTGAAGTACGGGGTAAACTTCATTTGGAATTCTCCTTGGATTCCCGTTCCGGAGTTGTGAAAGTTAATCAAAGCGCTTACTTTATGACACGATGATGTGAGGGGCTTAGGACAGCTCGGCATTAAATATTTCTCATTATCTTTTTGCGTCGTTAATGACGTGGAAAAACAGAGGAGAATTAAGGGAACATTTTTTTGATTTTGAAAGAGCATAATGAATCCGAAATTATTGATTTTATGACGTTCTGAAAACATTTTGTGGCGGTAATAAGCCTGCTGGTGGTGAAAGGCTACTGCTAATGGAATGACATATGGTTGTCAACTAACAAGACGGACAAAAATGACAAAAGACTTCTTCTTCTTCTTCTTAGGGCGCTACAGTCCGAGGTGGACCTGGGCCTCACTTAACATGCCTCTCCTGCCAGCATGATCTTTCGCCAGCTGTCTCAGTTTGTGTGCTTCACCTTGTACGTGGACGTCCTCTGTTGCGTTGTTCCACAGGCTCAGAGTCGAAGACTCTTCGAGCCGGAGCTAAGTTGTCCATACGCTCTACACGGCCAAGCCATCTTAGGCATTGGATCCGTAGACGTCTGGCTAGACTCATGTTGCTGTACAGCCCATATAGTTCGTGGTTGAATCTTCTTCTCTAAATGCCATCAACGCAAACAGGACCAAAGATCACATACACAACTTTCCTCTCAGTAGGTTAGGTTGAAGTGGTTGACTGTAGATAGCAGTCACACTTAGGCCAATTTAGGCCCATTGTGATACCACGCGGATCTGATGTTACCTATCCAAAAAAACAAGGTGTTTCTTCCTGCGAGAGGAGAGAGCGGAGGATCTCCACTAGGAAGGTTAGTGGAGATCGTACCGCTCCTGGCGAGATCATCGGCTTCACAATTCCCTCAAATGTCACCGTGTCCCGGCACCCACATGAGGTGAATATTAAAATCCTCAGCTATCTCGTTAAGAGACAGGCGGCAATTTAGGGAGGTCTTAGAGAAAAAAGGGACCGAGCTTAGGGATTTAATTGCTGTCTGACTGTCCGAACAGATGGTGATGTCCTTCTTGGATATCACGTTGTTCTTGAGTCAAGACAGGACTTCTTTTATTACCATAGGTTTAGCCTGGAATACGTTACTATGTTCTGGAAGGTGGGGGGATATACTAAAATTGAGATTCTTGGAGTATATACCTAATCCTACTCCCTCGTCCGTCTTGGATCCATCTGTGAAAATACGCAGAGGACCGTCCAGCGTCTGAGTATCAGACTTCCAGTCTAAAGGGTATGCTGGTAGAGAAGTTTTTCTCAAAGACGAGATGAGGCAGTAGGAGGTCGGTGTCGTGCGGTAGAAACTCGAGGTTATCTAGAATGGTGGAATGACCTGTATGGAGATTATTCCACGGGAGGAGTGTTCTGAGTTTTACCGCTGTGCAAGCTGCTACTTGTCTGGCAAACAAGTCGAGTGGAGGGAGATGCAGTAGAATATTTAATGCTTCGGATGGTGTCGTCCTTAGCACCCCACTGATGCATACGCTTGCAGTTCTTTGTACGCGGTTAAGAAGGTTGCGGTTGACGGCTGCCAAGAGCTCTCCAACATACTGAAACTCCATATAGTAGGATCGGTCTGACTACGGCTGTATACAGTCAGTATGCTATTCTAGGCTGAAAGCCCCATTTACTTCCGATTGTTTTTTTACAGCAATAGAGCGTAGTGGTAGCTTTCTTAATACGCTCAATGATATTGGCTTCCAGCTTAGTTTTCGATCAATGATGAGGCCCAGTAATTTGGCCGCTTACAGTTAGCGTGAGTTTTACGCAACACAATAAGGGAGTGTCAAAGGGGAGAATTTAATATTTTCTCGTGAAGAGCACTAGTTCCGTTTTTTGCTGGTCGATGAGGTTAGTCCTTGGAAGGCATGTTGCATGATGTCCCTAATTGTTGAGGCAAATTTTCCGGAAACTACAATAGCAACATCATCCGCATAGGCAATCAGCCTGCATATTGCCTCCTCTAAGTTCAGTAGCAGTTGATTGACCACAACGTTCCATAGAAGAGGAGAGAGTACACCACCTTGCGGGGTTCCTCTCAGTAAGACCAACAGCTTCTTCATCCACTTTCAATATTGTCCATGCCTCTGCGCCGTAAAGCAGGACTGGTATGATCAATGTCTTATACAAAGTCAGCTTGGTTGGTCGAGAGAAGGCTCTATTACTGAATTGCCTTTTGGTAAAAAGGCGGTTGGCAAGAGTTATTTTGCGTTGGATCTCGGTACTGATGTTGTTTGTACTGTTTACTGCGGAGCCAAGGTAGACAAAGTCGTTTACTACCTCAAAGTTATAGCTGCCTATGGTGACGTTCTGGCCAAATCGTCGATGTTGTGCGTCCTTTCTCGATGGCAGAATATACTTGGTTTTGCCACCGCCAGACCCATTTTAGCCGCTTCCGTTTCAATGTCATCCGCGTAGGCTGTTGGCTGTTGGTCTGTCGGTCTCAGTGAGCCGCAACCCAGTCGCAAGGGCACCCTACCTACCTACCTACCTACCCATCCGCGTAGGCTAGCAGTTGAACAGACTTTTTTAAGATCGTGCCTCTTGTGTTGACCAGTGAGTTTTGCACGATCTTCTCAAGAACGATGTTAAAGAAGTCACACAACAGCGCGGCGCCTTGTCTTAAAAAATATCGAAATAACCTACGAATAGCCTATGATAACCTATGATTTAAAAAAAATGACCACTAGATGGCCCACCCTGTATTTTCTTTTTAAGAAAGTGTCTGAAAAATTGTACTTTTTTCAAAAAATTTCGGGTCAGAAATGTCAGAATTTTTAAACGTCCAAGGAATTCCTTTCAATTTGGACCAAATTTATGTCAGCTTTTCAGACTCAATCCAACAAATTTCGATCAGAGGCCAAATTTTCTTATTAACATTTTGGATCGACTAGACGGCGTAGTTGGTTAAGTGCCTGTCGAATATTTGGTCTGCGAGGAGGGCGAATGGAGGAAAGGACACAGGCGTGAATTCTATGAGCTGTACAAAGATGTCAACATAACCCAGAAGGCAAAAGTTTGTCGACTAGCTGAAGTTAGATGGGTACTAGGTTCAAATCTCAATGAAAGCAAAGTCAATACGCTTTCATCCGGTTTTTCAAATCTGATCCGGTCACCATTTGCCGTTGGGATCAATTTAACGGCACTATCACTGGAGCGGTCGATTAGTGGTAGTGGTCTGACTTAGACCAACATGGTCTTAGCGTACTGGTGAGTTCTAGCAGCCCTCTAACCTAACCTAACCTACATTTTGCGGCCACCTTTTTTATGTCTCCAGTTCGGACCATCCAGGCAACGGCAACAATAGCCGTCGGTTTTCCTAAGTCCACCTCAACGAATCTCGTTCCTGATGAACAACAGCCCTCTTTGTTCTCGCTGCGCTCATGTATTCCACTTCCAACTTAAACTGCACCATATCAGGCAGTCCACCCCACCACCACTAGGCCATGCCTAAATGCGTTCGAGATATCTAAAAGGTTGTTCACTTTTTCTCTCCTCCACTGAGTGCGCACTCTGTTATGAAGGCGAAGCTCGCTCGATGCGCACGCTCGCTGAAAGATTCTGCAGCTCGTTTCTCGTGCCGACGTCACAGCTGCTTGTGCTTTCAAACTGACAAAGCATTTCAAATGCGAATGATATGTCGGAAAAGTCGTTGGCCGGTCTATCGCTGTCACTATCGCGTGTTGTGTCAGTGTTTCGAAATTCGGTCAGGTCAGGTAGAGTGCCCAACACAGACGCGGGGTGAATGTGTATCCGTCTGAAGATGGAATACCACACAACATGGATTGTAAACACACTCGAGCGTTATCAGAGCTCACAAGCTGATAACAAACGTCACACATCACTAGTCAGTCGAGCGCACATCAAGCGAAGAGAGGAACAAACGACAAGAGCCTAGACGCAAAGCTCAGTTGGGTATGCGAGTATCTGTCACTTTGTCAGCAAGTCAACAGGCTCGGGGTTTGCAGTAACTTTTGTGCTGTCTCTTGCGAGGTTTTTGTCTGTTTTCCAACCCAATCGAGAGACACTGAATCGAAACAAATCAGAATCAGTATCGCTTTTGACGGCCCCCATTGAGGATCGTCTCAGTTCTTCAGTTGATCACAGACAAACGACAAGTATCTGTCCGCTGCGGCGTTAGTGTGTGAAAATAAAAATTGATCTCGCGACCGAAAAACTGAACGTTGTTGTTGGCGCTGTGCACAGTTCTCAATTCACGAATAAAATTGTGAATTAGTGGCAATAAGCGGTCGGTCGGTCGATCGGCGGTTGTGTGCGAGAGTGGCAAATCATGTTTGATTCGTTCAACTCGACATAGAGTCGGTGTGTGGTGATATACTCGTATGTACGCCCGTGTGAATGTACAAAAGCATCGCGAGCGAAAGCTTCTCCTCTAATCGAAGTGATTTTAGTTATTGTATCTGATAGATACTTTATCTTGATCAGGTGCGAGTGGTATTTAATTAAGGATGTTCAATCGATTTTTGTCCCCAAATATTCATATTTACTTGCGCGTAGATACGTTGCCTGATTATTGCACTGCGTTCGGCTATCGGATCGGACTAGATACAATATCTTCCCTTGATTGTGGGAGCTCTGTGATGGGAGGGGGGTAATCAATGTTGTTTCTGCTTAAATTGAGGGGTATCATTGTATCGTACGTGCTGTTGGACATGAGATCTCTTGCCTCGAGAAGTTCACTTGGAACATCAAGTTTTCGTCGCATTTTCGAGTGAAGGTGATGTTTGAAGTGTACAACATTCGGTCACATGCAATGGACTTAGTTCTGATTGCTTCGCATTGAGTCAAGAGTGCCTTAAGTAAGTGTAAACATCCTCGAGGGTTGTTTGCACAGTTTCGATATTTGAAGGTATTCGAGTTTTGAATCTTTGAACAGTTTAAGAGAGGGCCTTGTTTCTAAAGCATGGAGCTCTTGACAACGGTCTTCGAATGTAATTAGGGGTTATTTCGGCATGAATTTTGTTTGCAATCAATTCTAGTCGTCTTGTCCAAGGATTGGGTATCATGTTTTGGTTAGATTTCCCTAAGATTAATCCCTTTATCTGAAGATCCTAAGTAAGTTGAGGTTCTAGTGACAGACTATAGAATGTACAAAGCTATTAGCTCACGAATCAGGCGATCTCCTCATTGATCACATAGAACCGTTGTGAGCTTGTGATAAAGCGATCATGTTTTTTTTCGCAAGATTTTTGAAGCACTACTGGAGCACTCAGACTCAAAACTGGTCCATTGTACTGGCAGGTAGGAACCTACTCCAGTGCCTTTAATTCGATCCCAAGTGCAAATTATGACTGGACCAGATTCGATTTCACTGGGATTCGAACCTGGGACCCGTCTAACTTGGGGCAGGGACTTAACCAACTGCGCCATTCAGTCGTGTGATAAAAATCGATCATTTTGATTGATCTTCTTCAGCTTGCTCAAATTTTTGAAGTATTGGGAGGAATTCTTCTGGTTCGAGGGGTGAGTACCAAATGGTTTACTTCTCCTCCTCATCTTCTGCAGAAGTTGTTGTAAGAGAAACCCATTATTTTTATTTGTTAGCCAGTTGCGTAGTACCCCATGAGGCCTATGTGTGCCTTAAGTGCTTTAGGCTGCTTAGGCATAGTGTGCGTTTAAGGTACGTTCGTTAATAAAAATAATTTTGTGGCTGGACGATAGCCCAATGTGGACTTGGGCCTAGATTCTACAGCCACCACTCGTTTTTGTGCATTCTACTACTCAAAACCCGCAGTTCAGTGTCGTGGACCTAGGTTTGTCTTATCTGTAGAGGTATACTCTTTGCACATTGTCAATGACTCAAAAGAGGTAGAGTTGTGGAAATATGCAAGATGTTTTCTCGGTAATCGAACCTAGACTTGAAGCGCAGAAGTCGACACATTTACTTGTCAGTGTGGCCACACGTTGTCCCCTTAAAATAAGTCGCTTGTTGGGATGCACTGGAGCTCCCCTTTAAAAGGAAGTGTCTGAAGGAACACGACTGGATGGTGCAGTTGGTTAAATGCCTGTCCCAAGTTCGAGGGTTCCCAGGTTCGAATCCAAGTGAAATCGAATCTGGTCCAGTCATAATTTGCCGTTGGGATCAAATTAACGGCACTGGAGTAGGTTGCTACCTGGCAGTACAATGGACAAGTTTTGAGTCTTATTGCTCCAGTAGTGTTTCTAAAAATCCTCCGAAATAAAAGTGTCTGAAGAGATCTGCGTGCGATTTTTGGTCCTATTTGCGTTGATGGCATCTGGTGGAGAAATTTCAACAACGAACTATACGAGTTGTACGGCGGCATGAGCCTAGTCAAGCGTCTACGGATAACACGCTTAAGATGGCTAGGCCATATAGAGTGTATGGAAAACACAGCTCCGGACCGAAGACTCTTCGAATCCGAGTCATTGGGACAACGCAACAGAGGACGCCCGCGTTATAGGTGGCGCACACAAGTGGAGAAGGACCTTAACAGCTAGCGAGAGACCGTGCTAGCTGTTGGTTGAGTACCAGGTCCATCCCGAACTGGAGCGCCACACAAAGAAGAAGACTGAGGGGTCCGTCGATTTCACAATTTCCTGAAATGTCTGGTGCACCATCACCCACATGAGGTGAATATTGAACTGCCTAACAATCTGGTTAAGAGACAGGCGGCTGTCTCCAAGTGGTGTGCAGCAGAATTAAGGGATTTTCTTGCGGCTTTGGTATGATTCAAGTCAACCCGAGTCATGCCGTAGTTTATGTTGATCGTCTTTCCCGTCATCAGCTTGAGCGACTCCTCGTTGATAAGGAAGGAGACCGTCTACCTTGCTTCTCCGGTTTTTCGAGTTTGATAATTTTCTCCTGAATTCTGGTCTTTCAACAGCCTAAGAATTTGATCGAAGGCATCGATGGCCTTGCCCTGGGTTTCATTTGGGTTTTCGTCAAGTGGCTAACCACCAGTCAAGCGTTTGTTAAGATTCCTTAGTTTCGATATCGAGCTCAACTAGGAAATCTACAAAACTCTTATTATGGCATTCGATAAGCTTAGCGCCATCAGACTGTCAGTCGACTTCATTGGAGGTAGGTGAGTCGACTCTGAGCCTGTGAGACAACGCAACAGTGCACACAAGTCGAGGGGGATCTGTGCTGTCCGAAATTGGAGACAGCTGGCGAAGGATCGTGCCCATTTTGGGTGAGACCCAGATCCACCTCGGACTGTAGCGCCCTAAGAAGAAGCAGAGTCGTAGTTGCTGTTACGATCGAGAAAATCTTGTTTGCCAGCTTGACAATTAAGACCCTCTAGTTGTTCCCACTGAGTCCGCTACTTCTTCGCTCTACATGTCAAAGATCTCATACAGAAGGTCACTTTTGACGACTTCGTTGAAGGTTCGGCTCACTGTATCAAGGTTCTTGGCTTTCTTTGGAATCTTGTAAGCCTCATCCTAGGGTCCCGGTCTTTTGACTGAACGTGTGACTGAACTTTTATTGCTTTGATTGCTGCTTGGATGTCTTAACAGATGGTGATGTTCTTCCTCGATATCACTTTGTTCTTAAGCCAAGACAAGACTTTTTTTTATAGCCGTCGTCGAAGTCTGGAACACTCTTCAGGGTTTTCGAAAGATGGGAAAATATGCTGAAGTTTCTCAACTTCCTTAGAGTAGACACCTTACCCTATTCCCTCATCTGTCTTGGATCGATCTGTGAAGATACGCAGAGGACGGTCAATCGTCTGAGTATCAAACTCCCAGTCAGATCTAGAGGGTTTGCTGGTAGAAAATTTGTTCTCAAAGAGGTAATGGGGTACCAGGAGGTCAGTGTCGTGGGGCAGAATCTCGAGGTTGTCTAGAATAGTGGAGTGACCGATGTGGTAGTTAAGGTGAAGTATCTGGAGTCTGACCACTGTGCTGGTTGCTACCTGTCTTCTAAACAGATCGGCTGGAAGGAGCCAGACGATAACGTTCAGTGCGTCGGATTGTGTTATCCTTTAAGCCCCACTGATGCAAATGCTTGTAGATCTTCGCACGCGGTTAAATGGCCCAAAGTTTCTATCGGCTTGACGTATTTCCACCGAAAATGCTTCAGAGGTATGATATCATATAGCCTTGGCGGTCAATTCATTAGTCCAGTCCACGAGATGCTGCGCTTATCGAAGTCTTCTTCAATGAATTAATTCTATTGTGCATTGTGTGGCACGTAAAGCCAAGTAATGTCTTATTGAAACCACATTTCTTCCACTTTAAGTTGATTCAACAGGAAAACCAAAAAAAAAAGTTTTATTACTGGCATTACCTGCCACGCTTGATCTTTGAAGAAGTGTAACCCTATGAACTCACCAGCCTATTAAGCACCACATGTAGTGACTCCGTGGTTGTATGGACGTATGAAAACGCGTCCCTATGAAAGATTGTGTATTTTCCAAGCACCAGATCAGGGAATTGTGTTTATTGACTCAGCCATTCAGCCAGCAGTGAGCCTCTGGGCCAAACAAGTTCCGCACGGTAAGTTTTTGCGAACTGAACCATGGTTTTCAAAGCAAATTTGCATAATTTACAAGCCTTGCTTCAGAGTGAGTCTATTGGTGAAATAATGGAAAGCATACCGACATCAAATCAACTCTCTCAACTCAAATTGAATATCACTAGAAACAGTGCTGCCAAGTTGATAATGAAACCTTTAAAAAAAGTCAAGATTTACTTTTTTCTACAAAAAGCAGAGCATGCATTTCATTTGAATTCAGCCTAATCCTTCATTCCCCCTGCGTACCAGCGATTAAATCTTATTTTTCTTCTTTGGACGACACCATCTTATGTTTCGAATGACAGATGACAGCGTTCATTATATAACTTTCTGTTGACAATCACCTGAAGACATGTAAAAATATTCGATAGTTTCTTTTATGAAAAGTTATTTTACGTGCTTCCTCTTCTTCGTTATGGAAGTACTTCATCCACCATTTCCCACACGGTTGACATTCGAACTGTCAAACAAAAAATATTTCATTCAGAGAACTGTTAAATAGTTTCACAAACTCCTTAAACTCAACTAAACGCGAAAACAAAAGAAACTTCTTCGGAACTGTGTTTACTGTCTATCCTCGGTTATGATTTCATTCATTTGACAGTTCTGATAGATAAAACTGTCAAAGACTGTCATAAATTGTCCACCCTAATTCCCCCTCGTTTATCTATTTAAAAGCACTTAAACCGTGAGACAGTCAATTGGACTTTTGCATTTTCTCGAAGGCCACCGGATGTGCGCTGCATCACAGAGTCTCTGTCACTCGGTGGAGTCACCTCTTGGTCTGTCACTTTCTCGCAAAAGTCAAACAAAGGTGAAGTATACTCAGATAACTTGAGCACTATTTCAAAGTCGATACGACTCAGTGTCAAATCATTTTCCACGCTCGAGCAGATCTCGTTCATTTTTCGAATATGTCAAGTTTAATTAAACACACGGGATACGATTTCAGTTTGCCCGCGTCGTCGTCGTCCGCTCCGGTATCGTAATTCAATCTAATGTTAGCGCATGCTGTCAGTTTAAGCTTCAGCTTGGACGCGTAAATTGACGCCAGTCACCGGCTCATTACACCGACCAGCGAGCACAGACTATCACCGTGGCGGCGCGGTGTGCGGAAAGGGGGACAAGATGGACACAAATATACCAACAACCATAATTGTTCCGTTTAATTTGTCGCAGAACGCAACGCGTCATAGGAGAAGAATTTAAGCAAAACTAAACCGAGCGCGAGAAAGAAGAGGAAAAAATTGCGAATAAATATTCACAACACACTGGCACACGGTCCCTGGCATTTCAACCCCAGGCAAGTCGAGCTTCACCCCGAGGGCAGAGCACCCTGTGCCGCCGGCCTGCGCCCGTCCCAATGGAAAGCACATGCAAATTGCCCCGAGCACGAGACCAGTTTGGAGAGAGGCAAGAAAGCCATAAAATAAACTGTAATTACACTCGCATTGAAATGGCACTTGAATTTGCATTCGTCTGTCACATATTAGCATTTGTAATTTGTTTATGAAAATAGTCGCGTTGTGGCGCGCGGAGGGCGGCGGTGGTGGCGCGGGGGCGGTGAGAGTTTGTAAACAGTGCGCAATACGAACGTTGTTTGGCGGATTTGAAATGAAGTCGTTTAACCTTGTGTCAGTGTGACAGTTGCCTGTCAGCGAACCAATCTAGTACACCCTAGTGATGAGCTTTTTATCTTAGGCGTAATATGGATGTGTGTGGGGGGGTGCAGGCAAAAGTGGGCGGGTGATATCGAATGCGCTGGGGTGTGTGTGTGGGTGGCAATGACACGGCAATGTGATCAATTGAATTTTTCGAATCTGATGTGGTTCGATATTACTCACACGGTGCACAAGTGATTGCTGCAAACTTTTTTCGAGATAGTCATCGAAAGTGATGCATGAGCTGATTCTTGCGATGTATAATCCTGCTTAAGCAGGAATTTGATTGCTCAGAGCAACTTGCTAGTTAGCTGAGGTTCCTTGTCAAATGAGTGCGCAATTTTAGACGCATTTGTCCTTAACTGTGTGTCCCCAAGGAGTTGGATTGTAACATTCTCAGGGCAACCTTCCGAATATTGAAAAATCGGTTTTTCTAACATATTGGTCAGGAGAGCCCTGCCACCAGTTCTTTTTTTTGACGATTGTTCGAAAATGTGGAGAAATTTTGAAATGTCAAATTTTCCATGATTCTGACCCATACTCGGAAATCAGGCTGAATTTGACTGATGACATGGGTTATGCTGGCTTTGAGGGCCGCTCTGTTTTGTGGCTTATTCGCATAGACTTGCGACTTTAGAAAATCAAGACAACGGGATCAAATCGCACGATCTCAGTGTCCGATTCACATCACCTCCACGAGATATGACCATGCCCACGAATAGCTCGTGCAGATTTCCAATGTGGCGTGAATTGTGTAGCACGTAGCGTCGTCCTGTTGAAACCACATATCGTTGGGGCCTCTATCATCCAATTCAGACCAAAATAAGTTGATAATCATCGACCTATAGTGCTCGCCGTTAACGGTGATGGGTAGTAGCGTGGTCAAGGTCGTTCTCAAAAAAATATGGACCGCTGACGCCGCCAGCCCAAAATCCACATCAAACAGTGATTTTTGCGGTATGCATTGGACGCTCTTGGATCTCGTGTGGATTGATATCGTCCCAAATTCGACAATTTTGTTTGTTAACGTATCCATTGACGTACAAAGAAATGGGCCTCATCGCTAAAGATGATTTTTTGATGAAAATTAGGGCCGGTTTTCAACTGCTTCAGAGTCCATTCAACGAACACACATCATTGTTTATGGTCGTTTACCTTCAGCTCCTGGGTCTGTTGAATTTTGTACGGGTGCAGGCCCAAGTCACGACGCAAAACTCCAAATTCGCCAAGTTGTGGTCTACGAAAGGCCGAGTTCTTATGAGCGGCTCGATATCGATTGCCTCGGGTTTTCCTGCACACTTTCACTAACAGCCGCTATGTTTTCGGCAGATCTTGCGTTTCGCTGACGTACGGATGTTGGTTTATCATTTGCTGAACCAGCGGATTCAAATTTATGCACCACACTGCGAATAGTCCTCTCGGTAAGACGATTATGGCGATCGTAAAATGGGCGAAGCGCGCGGAACGTTGGCCGAACAAAACTCCGACTTTGATAAAACAATTTTATCATTTGTAGTTGAAGGTTATGTCCCCATCCTTAGTGATTTGGCTGAATGAACAGACTGAATAAATGACAGCCAATTTGACAGATGTAGCTACAACAATATGGCCGCTATCAGTCGTCAAAGTTCTTGCAGGCTTATTCTCTGAAACATGCAGTCTTTGGCCTTCGTTATTG
This sequence comes from Myathropa florea, assembly GCA_930367185.1. Lineage (NCBI taxonomy): Eukaryota > Metazoa > Arthropoda > Insecta > Diptera > Syrphidae > Myathropa > Myathropa florea. The sequence continues at coordinate 108,529,032 of OV884002.1, forward strand.
GCATATGGTCATCCAACAAGAGATGTAATTTCAAGTTGCTGACCCTTGTCAAAATCCAGCCATCACTGCAATGAATTCTTGCAAGTAAATAATAGGCGGTTATTGAACTTGGATCAAAACAGTGATCGCACCATAAAAAAACGGTTCAAAGAAGCAAAACTCTATGGCAGATCCCCTAGAAATGTTCCATATGTGAGCAAACAAAATATTCAGAACTTCGTGCCTTTATCATGAAAATTGGAACATCATCCTATGGTCGGATAAAACCAAGATTAATTTGTTTTGTTCTGATGGGAAAATGTACCTGAGATGTCCAAAGAACAACGAATTCGTTCCCAAATACGTTTAAAAAGCGATTAACCATGGTGGAGGGTGCTTTTCGGCTTCTGGGATTGGTCCAATTTTTTTTGTTTGCAATACATTATAAAGAACAGATATACGTCTTCATCATAATTTAATTTCATCAATAAATACCACCAACAATCTTATTTCTATTATTTTTCCCACCACTGTTTGTTGAATAGAATTGGTGCAAGGATTGATCCTTGGGGGACTCCAAAATCGATTTTTCGGATAGATGAAAAGGTGTTATCCAAACATACTTAAAATTGCCTATATTTTAAGAAACTTTGTATGATTTTATAATTGGAACAAGAAATGCGTGCTGATGAAGTTTTTGTATAAGTGCATCATGCTAGACAGTATCGAAAGCTTTTTCTTTCTTTCTTTCTTTTTCTACATCCCTTTCTATATTCTTTCGCTGAGAAGTTTGCTTTTATTTGTCGTCTAATTCTGGTAATCTTGTGATAAGTTGAGTGTTCTTTACGAAATCCGAATTTAATATCATGGAGAATAATACCATCTTCAAGATGTGGATCGAGTCTTTCGTTAAGGATTTTTCAAGTTACTTGCTGTAAGTAAGTAAACTAATGGATCTGTAACCAGCAAAGACTTCTTTGGGCTTACCGATTTTAGGCACTGGGATAACTTCGGCGGTTTTCCAGGCTGTGGGAAAATATCAGAGTTTTAAGAATGAGCTTCGAATTGCTGTCAGCATTCCTTACTCCCGTATCTTTAGTGACATATGGTGCCTTAGATACTGCAGATACAGTGGAGAGCCCGTGTCATTTGGTGAGGTTGTCACTGAGAATGTCTGACTTTTCTTTTTGGGTTATTACTGTATTATTATTATTTTTGTTGAGGGTATATTGCACCGCGACCTTCAAGATCTATTGTGCCCCCTTTTAATACCTTAGCACAATTACGAGTTCCCCTCAAATACAGTTCTTTTCAGAGTTGTATTGAGGGTAATGGACTCCTAGTGCGCATAGGTGAATAAATCTGGCCTAGAGTATCCTCTCTAGGCCAGTTTCCTTCAGAAATCTGAGAATGAGAGATGATTCTAGTGATTCCATTACTTCTTCTGATAGTAGGTACTTGCCCAGACATATTTTTCTTTTGTGGGCTAGTTCCTCAGAGAATCCCGGTATGTGTTCTGGAATTTTATTAAATTCTCCACAAAATCTGCAGAGACATTCTTCTGATACCCCTAGTTTCTATGCATGCTGCCTGAGTCTACAGTCCCCCGTTAGGAAGCCTGTTAGGATACGGAGTTTATTCTTGCTCCTTTTGATGCATGCCTCGAACCTCTTTCGGATATATTAGCCTAGAAGTTTCTTGGCCTTCTTCATTTCACGAGCGTTATTCTAGGTTTCAATCCGGTTCCCTCTTTCTAATTCCCTGAATTCTTCTGTGAGGAGATGGTCTCCTACAGCGCAGAATGTTTCAGGACCTATGAAGGGTTCTGATGCTCCATTCCTTGCCAGGGAGTCGGCCATTTCATTGCCCTCTATCCCCGTATGGCGAGGTCCTCTTCACTTCTTTTTGGGTTAAGTACAAATTATTGTTTACTTTAAGTGGAGGCATATTTGTAATTTTCCGGAAAGGTGGCCTTGCTGTGTTCGAGTTGCAGAGGAGTGCGTCAAGCGTTAATTTTTGAAGGCCAAAATTTCCTCCTTAATATCGAACTTTCGAAACATTTATTTCTGGAGGTTTTGACACAAGCCTGTTTTTGAGCGTATGACAAATTATGCAGTATCAATCGTGAAGAAATATTTTCGAAGAGGTCTTAATCTAATGACGGGTCACCTAACGATCTCTCATTAGTACCTCATCCACAGCATCAAAGTTTTTTAGTACAACTTTCAGAAAATTCGTCTTTTCTGAATGTCAACCAGAAAAGCAAGGGTCCGGGTTGGTGCTCAATTGCCGAAAGCGGGTTCATCAGTTGCTAATATTCACGTCGAAAATCATAAAAAACAATTAAATAAAACTGCATGTTTTGGCTGAAATGAATTTTTCAGGTTTCTGTAAAAAACGCAAAGACAAAAATGCTGGTCACATATGCTATCAAAAATGTCAAACTCAATAATGCTGATGTCAAAGTTAACGGTATTGCAACAAACTTAAGTAGAAACTCTCTTGAATTCATACAATCGTCCTAACCTCAAAATCAATGGCTCAAAAATGGTCTTTTACCCAAATCCTCATCAGGAATTCACGTTTAAACAAGATTTTTTTCCAATCGATCAGTTTTGTCATGTCATATTGTCGTCAATCGTAGTCAGTTGAAAATCATTCTTGATTGCCTGACGCCACTTATCCCTACACTCTCATCGTTCTCAGTAACTTAGGCAAGTTGAAGTAAACAAAAGTCCCAGAATCGATGTCAGAATTCCCGAAAATTCGATCAAAAACCCACACAAATTCATCGCACTGGCACTTAACGAAACGATAGATAAGTGAACGTCCATTCATCGACATTTTGCCAGAAATCCACCACACTCTCGTTGCGATGACACTCTCCGCAGTGCAGTGTGTTGGTGCTGCAAACCCGTCCAACAACCTGATGTCAGTTCTGCGAACAGCCTGTTCTCATCGTAATTCCCAGAGAAAAACAACGTTCCTAACAACATAAACAATAATATTGTGCAATTCGCTGAGCAACAATAAGATGAACGATTACCAATGCAAAACACGATACATTCCACTGCCGCTGCAGGCCGCCGACATTCGAATCGAATCTCTTGTGCATTTGAGAAACACTGCGGACTGCAGCGACGTGCATTTAGCTAATTGGAGTGTCTGTTGTTGTCGATTTGACGGCAACAACGGGGAAAAATGCACGGCATTCTATTTTCGGGTCGCACACGTTAACGATAGTTTCCAAATCACTTCGATTCGAATGTTTGTTTGACGAAAAGAGTGTTCGTTGAGTTTGGGCGAGTGCCAGCAGCGCACCGAACCACTCTACCGCGCACAGCGGATTAGTTTGATTGACGTTTCTTGCCAGGAAAACGTGTTGAAATTGAAAATGACAGAAACGCCAAAAATAAACGGAAAACAAAAAAGTTGTTCGGCCGCAGCATTGACAGCTCACGTGACCGTTGGATTTGGTCAAAATCTGAGAGAATTGTTTGCTCAAACGTGGATGGCGCTGACACTTCGTAATTGGTGGGACTGTGCCACAGGTAGACTCGTATTGGGATAGTTTTCTGAGTTGGACTCGGTTGTTCTTCGTTTTTTTTTTTGAGTATTTTTAGACAACCAAAGGTGGTGTCCACTGTTCAGTTTCGGAAGGGGTGATATGTTTACACCGTTACACGAGGTGTATCGTGGTATTGTGATGCAAATGACCGGTTGTGGGTGGCACAGTTTTTGGTGAAAAGCTATGCTGTGCGTCATGAGCGAGGAATGCACCTCGACGGCTTAATTTAGACGCGGAACTACGTTGATTGGAATGCACAATTGATGCAATTAGGTTCGGCCACAAGTTGATTGTTGGCTTTAATTGGTGATATTTGGGAGGAAATATACGCTGCGAGGGATTGCCCCTGAGTTTGTTTTGTGGAATTTTCAACCACTTAGAGGATGCACGGTTTGTCATAGGGAATTTTGTTGGCACTTAGTGAAGGGAGATTCATTGTAATTTCAAAATTGTATGTCTTAAAAAGGACACTTGCCAGAGGACTCTTGCAGAAACTAGACAGCGGCTCTTTCTGAGCTGAAGTGGCCACAAAGAGGGGAACGCCAAATACGGCGTTTTATCTTAAGTCGGCCACACAGGTACAGCGCGACCAAACTGACAAGTTGTTCTTTAAAAAATAAAAATTCTTTAAATAAAACACATGGTCTTCTTATATTCTTTATAAAGCTGGTCTTAATCTGTCTATAGTTCGTTTCAGACTAACTCCTTTTATTGACAAACATCTCATCTCACAAATGCTGTACTTGTACTTGTTTTCGAGTTAACAAAACTTCCCAAGCTTACATTTTGGCGGGCTCGCTTATCCCAAGCCTGGCATCTGCCAACTATCAGGATTGAGCGGCAATAACCCGTGATGTGGAAGGCGGTTATTGTCTCGGGAGTTAGTGATGTACACTTTGATATGAGTGTGTACATGTCATTTCAAGCTGCATGTGTGTGCCTGAACTGAAACGCGGTGCTCTAAAGTCCCTTGCACCCCGTGATGCTGACAAGCTAGAGACCAAATAGAGTAGAGTAGAGAATTCCCAATCTTAGAAATGTTGTCTTTTTGGACTTTCGGGCTCATTTCAGTTATGCGCACCCTGTTTGTGCAGAAACGCCTCACGTAATTTCTGCCTCGTAATTCGTACATCTTTGTGCAGCGTTGATCCATTTTTTTGTCTTACCCGGTGAAGTAGAGAAAAATACTGCGATGAAAGATCTTCAGTGAAAGATAAGGGCAGTTACAGAAAATCTTATTTTCCTACGTTTTTAATTAATTATTTTCAAGCACAGCTGTAATCTAAAAAGTGCTCAGTGTATTGGAAAATTTAATTTCTGTAATCACAGCACCCCTTGTTCACTCACAATCTTGTCACTTTCGCTGCACTCCAGAGCAATGCCTTCTGCTACGCGTTCAAATCTACATAATTTGAGATTTAGTTGTCCATTGGGACTTCTGGCCGCAGGTCTTGATGATGTGCATCCTATTTTAGATTGTTTAGTGAGCTTTTTATGTTCCAGGTTGAGTATTTTGGACACCATTTCGGATTGACTTGACATCGACAGTTATACGGAATGGTCGATAACGTCGCTAACTTGGTAAAGTTGTTTCTTCAAATAATTGTTCAGTTCTGGCGTTCATGTGCCGAGAAAGTCTACGTAATATTCATTTACTGTGCAATACCTGAAAAAATTTATGCTGTTGAAGGAAAAAGGCGGTAATGTTGGAGTACTCGAATTTTACTGCTAATTTTACATCCACATTAGACGTAGATGTTCTCTGTTATGTTGTCCCACAGGCTCTGATTCAAAGATTCTTCGGGCCAGAGCAGTGGTGCCCATGTGGTGAACATAGCCTACCCATCTTAAGTGTTGGATTCGTAGACACCTGACCAAACTCATGTCGCTGTACAGCCCATACACGTCGTGGTTGAATCTTCTTCTCCAAATGCCATCAACGCAAACAGGACCAAAGATCACATGCTTTGCTCTCAATAAGACCAACAGCTTCTTCATCCACTTTCGATATACTTCAGTGCCGTTAATTTGATCCCAACGGCAAATGGTGACTGGACTAGATTCGATTTCACTGGGATTCAAACCAATCGCTAACCAATCGTATTTATATCTCTCACATTCTTTAGGTTTTATTGACGAGTGTTATTGACATCATCACATTTTGTGTGAAAACTTTTATCCACCACTGTAGACACCGTTTGTTAAGCAGTCTTAGATTTATTGCATCTTTCTGTGGTTTAGAACCACTTATTCCTGGTCTTTAACCAACAAGCTTCACCAGAAAGTACGAGACCACAGAATTATAAAGAGTCATTCGTCAACGCTTTTACTGAATACTTGGAACTTACGGGTTAACTATTCAGACTATTAGTTATTCAACATAAAAGTTCCATTAAGGCTCTTCGATATTTTATACAGCACGTCCCTTTGGGGTTTTTCTTGCACGCTCCCTAAATTTCTTTCAAACCTTGCCCGAGCATGGAAAAGACTGGATCATACTTCATCCAAAAACCGACCAAAAATGTAAGCACACCGCAGAGTTCAATAGCCCAAACAATTTAAGTGCTATGCACTTATCACCTCCACTAATCTTGTAAGAGGTTAAGTAAGCCCGTATATCTCATTGGAGTTACATAAAAAATCAAGCAAGCCTAGAGTGCTGGAAGCTAACGACTAGTTACTCAAATGCAAAGCGTGTTGTAAACTTAAGGCGGTTTAACTACTTCTTTCCTACTGATTATCTACAGCGATTATCTGCAGTCATTAAATCGGCGTAAAATGACGTAAAGTAGCTAGCAAGTGGTTGCAGTAATATTTTATTGTTTTGTCAGCAGCACATGGAAGTGAATTATTGTTTGAATTCATAAGTGTCTTATGGTCTGGGGTATTTTTAGCAAAAACTTAAAGTCTGTGAACGGACGTCTATAATTTGCCCTGAACAGCATCAAAGAGCATTAAGTATACAGTGGTGGACAACAGTTTTCACACATGTTCCTTATTTCCATCTGCTTTTTAAGTCCAAAGACACAGTGCGGCATAGAAGCGTACCTGCAGAGTCTACATGGGCAACCTTACAGAGGCGTGACTAACGATAGCGACGTTTGACGTTTGAGTTGGTGATAAATTAAATAAAAATTTATTTTTTATTTTGTTTATTATATATTTATAAATAAAAAATCTACAAAAGCACAAAAAACAACAGTGTCGTATGTAGATCCAGTACAACAAAATTTCGCTTACTACCCAACAAAGGTCAAAGTCTAGTCGTGATTCAAAGCCGAGATCAGACAGTGAAAATGTAACAACGATCTTGGTTCACCACAAACCAGAAATTCATTCATAATTGTACAGTTTATTCGGAAGTATCGCCTTTCTACCGAGAACATCGCAAGAAAGGCGATACGCTCCACAGGTGTGTGGTCAAAGTTGTGGTTGAACTTGTAACAACGCTCTTGTTACATCATAAATAGACAAATGAAAGTGTTTTATTTGATCAGCAAGCATTCAAATCGTTCATGTTTCAGTTCAGTGTGCTCTCGATAATTCTGATAATACTTTCATCAAAACGCAGCGATTTCTAAGGCGGTAAATGAAATCAGTGGGAGTAGAAATATTCATTGTTTATTAATATAATAATAATAATAATAATGGCGACGGAAGGTGAATCTAGGTCTAGCTTCTCAGCAACCACTCGTCTGGTGCGAGCTATTGTTCTCTCACGAGTGGAGGGGACCTACACTTTAATGCCGACTCCGAACGGCGCGATTGAGAAGCTTTTTCTAGACAGTTATACTCTTTGAGCATTGTTAGTGACTCGAAAGGAGCCGTGAAAAAATGTTTGGTGTTTTTTCGGGAATCGAACCGACAACATCGACCGTAGGAGTCGACGCACCTACCCACTACGCCATGGCGCCCATTTATGTTGTTGTTAGTATCCGCAAAATTTTTGATATCCCCAGGGTAAGAGCGCTTATAACATTCCGCAACAATATGGTGAATGGTTTGTCATTGGGGCCCACAGTCGCAAGCTGAAGAACTGATGTTTCCCCATCGGAACAAAGTGTCTGTACATTTTCCATGACTTTTTCGGATTCTGTTAAGAGTCGACCAGTGGTTGCGAGGCAGATCAAATCCAAAGAGTTGGCATGACGGGTTCGAGACGGCTTGCATAGACGATGTCTATTCCGATATCCAGGCGGAGATTGTGTTGAATGCATCATTTGCCAGTTCATCAGCGAGCTTTATGGTTGGGTGGCGAGATTTTAGTCTTTGCTGGTGTGACCGGAGAGTAGAAATGTCCTCGTGGATGGGAAGTTCGGCATTAGTACGCATTTTGTTGAGTTCCCTTAAAAGGGTGTTTAGGCGACTCAAGTGAGGTGGAACAATGTTGCTCATCACATCGTGTTGGTGTTGACCTTATAGTGCCGGATATGAGTCGCATGGTGTTGTTCAGTTGCACATCCACCTTCTGAACATGGGCACTATTCAACCACTATGGAGCGCAGTATTCCGCTGTGGAGTTTACAAGACCAAGTGCTGCAGTACGAAGCGTTGATGCACATGATCCCCAGGTCGATCCAGTTAATTTTTGTAGGATGTTATTACGCGTTTTGAGTTTTCCAGCCACGTTCGTCAAGTGTTGCTTGTAGGTGAGGGATCTGTCCAGTGTTAGGCCTAGATATTTTGGGTTTTTGCTGTGGTTAAGTGTGGTGTTGTTAAACTGGACATTAAGTCTGAAGTTTGCAATTTGCTTTGTTAGATGAAAACAGAAGACTTACGTTTTAGTCATACTGGGGCACAGATGTTTTTTTTCGAGATTCGAACCGATGACCTCGAGCGTAGGAGTCGACGCACCTACCTACTACGCCACGGCGCCCACGCACAGTTTCCATTGTCGAAAGTATATACTGAGTCGCTCAAGGTCTAGAGTCAAAGTCCTCTCGATGTTCGTTATGTCCTTCTCCTGCGTAGCGATTGCCAAGTCATCCGCGTACCCAAATTTCCTCGATATGGTCGCAGGGATATCGCTGATATATAGGTTGAAAAGCAAAGGGGCAAGAATGGAGCCCTGAGGAAGCCCACTATTTAGCTTTCTTACCCTGCTTTTCTCATCATTAATGAAGACTCGAAGGTAAAGGTCCAAATAAAGATCTCGATCACTCAAAACCATGGCGTAGTGGGTAGGTGCGTCGACTCCTACGCTCGATGTTGTCGGTTCGATTCCCGAAAAAAAAACACCGAAAAGTTTTTTCACGGCTCCACCTCTTTCGAGTCACTGACAATGCTCAAAGAGTATAACTGTCTAGAAAAAATGTAGCGCCGCCATTATTAATAATAATAATAATAATGGCGGCGCTACAGTCCGAAGTGGATCTGGGCCTAGCTTCTCAGCAACCACTCATGCTGTGCGTGCTATTGTTCTCTCACGAGTGGAGGGGACCTACAGTTTAATGCCGACTCCGAACGGCGAGATTGAGAAGCTTTTTCTGGACAGTTATACTCTTTGAGTATTGTCAGTGACTCGAAAGAGGTGGAGCCGTGAAAAAATGTTTTGATGATTTTTTCGAGACTCGAACCGACGACCTCGAGCGTAGGAGTCGACGCACCTACCCACTACGCCACGGCGCCCACCGGCCGCCATTATTATTATTATTATTATTATTATTATTATTATTATTATTATTAGATGGCCCACCCTCTATATAAAATAAGTTTTGAGGCTGCACATCTCTCAAATTAAGTACTTTCAAGTACATCATCAAATTAAGTACTTTCAACCGTTGCATTGTAACAAAATCTCTAGAAAATACCGTAAAACTCCACAAATCCCCCTCATTGATCCGTGCAAATGAATGAAAGAAGTCTAAAGCCCATAAATCCAATCGACTTTTAGTATCAGTCTATCTTTACAGCGCTGTATCTACGTCTAACAAGAGATAGGCTCCTATGTTCAGATTTACGATTCAGCTGTATTCGGTAATTTATTCACTCTCCTGTGAGAATATTTCATGAACTACTGTTTGGCGAAGTCAAACTGATAAAACATCCCTGATAACCGCTCGCCATCACAGCTTCAAATGTAAATGAACTTCATTTGCTTGCTTTATCTTGACTTCAGATATCTTTTTGCCAAAAAAAAAAAAAACAACGACGACAACAGAGGCCAACGTTATGAGGTATGCGTTGTTTTTGTACAGAATGATGATCGTGAGACATTGTTGATCTACAAACTGCGGCATGTCATCTATTTTTAGATACATAAACAGATTTCTTTGAGGTATGCACGGGGCTTCGCGGTGTCACACCCCTAGTTCATAAAACACCTGAAGGGGCGTACGTACTACTAAGCTTAAACCGTGAGAGATTCTCATTCTCGTTCATCGTCTATTCTAAGCAAATATTGCATCCGTCAGATACGTTCACGTTTAATTGCGTATTTTATATCATTCGATCAGCTGCTCTTCACAAGCTTCTATCGACGGAGCTTTTTTTCGGTTCATTTTTTCATGTGTGAGTGGAAGAGAGAGTGTGTATGAGTGTGGGTACAAGTTCTCGATCTCGAACCATGAACACAAAATAATCAGAACAACATTGAGAGGTTGTGTGTCGGTTATTTTGTTGTTTTTGTTTTTTTTTTTTCTTAAACGTTTTCTTGGGGCCTTGTTAGGTTTATCTTGACGCGGCTACCTCGTAGTCTTGTTCTCTCCCTGATCACTGAAGTACATCTACCCCCCGAAAGAGGAAAAAAAAGCAGCAGAATAAAACTTTAAATAAATAAATGTATCTCAAAGGGAAGAGGAAAAAAATACGCGACGACGAGTGTAATAAACGGCAACGTTCAGTGTTTCGTTAAATAAATAAATAACTTTCCTTGTAGTCGTTCGATCTGCATAATTATTTGATTTTATTCCTCTTTTTTTCGTGCACATCGCGAAACTTGTTTTTTTTTTATGGAAATAAATTTTTTATGCGGTGTATCTTCGCAGAGGGTGAACATAAATTGAATTATTATTGATAAAGAATTAAGTAGGTGATAATTGAAAGTGAGTGGCTGTGATGCGGTGGTGGGGATGCTGAAGTCGATGATGATGCTGGTGATGTATCTGCGCCTCTAAATGGAGTGTTATTGTGTTTTTTGAAAAAAAAAAAAACCTAAATTCACGTGTGTGTGTCTATATCAAATTAAATTTAAAGAAAAAAAAGCAAAAAATTAAAGTGATCTTTTTTTGTCGAAAAAATGGTGGGAAAAATTCTCGCGCTTCGTGCAGATTTGGATAATTTCAGTCGACGCAGCAGTGTGTACGTGAATCCGGACTGTGAGAAATTTTTCGAGCTACCACCGTACATCGCTGCAAGTTCGAATGACTTAACAACAAAATGTCAATGCTGGCAGCTGAGTGCAGGTAAATGAAACCCCAATAGTCACTATCAACAAATGGAATAGATACAAAGTTCTATGTACAAATCTTGGCAAAGGTTATTTCAATGCCACACCGGTAAGGTGCTCGAGAGTCTAGGTCTATTCTTATTTCGAATGTTTACAAACAAGACCCCACACCATCTGGTGTGCGCTGTGTGTTGTGTGAAGTGCCTCTTTGTAGTCGATCGCTTGTGGGTGGGTACGTTAGATTCTCATTTGAAGTCTAATTAATAAACAATTAAGCGATACAATCTCATGATCAAGTCATTGTCATGCGGTTTTTCTCACGCAATATGTCTCGCGCTGGACGGGGGAACAAAGTCTCGACACAGTCACCCGTTTCGATTCGTGGAAATTGTGGCGACGTTCAAATCTGAAGACAATCTCAAGACTCGACACTCGTAAAAGGATTTGGATTTCCCCATTAGATTGTCCACTTGCTCTGTATGGCGAATTTGTGACAAATCGCGTGAAATATTCTTAGAGATTCCGAAATGGCTTCTGAGTGTCATCCAAAGAAGATAAGATGTTTTGTGTTTACGACCATGAATCATTAGTTCTGTGGGTGGAAGCTAACTCTCGAGCTAAATTTTATTGCGAAATACTGTACGGCATTGCATTGGACTGACGAACTTCTTAGGGAACGGAAGAAAACATTTAAACGAGAAACCAACTAAAATGTAGATCACCATCAATTTGTACAAGTTCCTATTTCCAAATATTCTCTCTGTTTTCAACCGTCAGGTGAACATTTCAACTAAAAAATTGTCAAATAAAAATTTGTTAACAAAAAAATCTCCTACCTTTCGGAGTCAGCACAAAGCTGTAATTCTCTTTACTCGTAAGAGAATAACAGAACACGAGTAGTTGCTGCAGATGATAACAGTAATAACGATCGCGCTACGGTCCGCGGTGGAGTTGGGCCTAGCTTCTCAACAACCACCTGTGTTGTTCGTGGTATTATTTTCTCACGAGCGAATGAGACCTAGAGTTTAATGCCGACTCCAAACGGCGAGATTGAGAAGCTTTGTTTAGACTCTTTGAGCATTGCAGTGACTCGAAAGAGCTAGAGCCGTGAACATTTTTTTGTTTTTAAATTTGTGGTTGCTTCTAGACTTGAAAGTCTAGCGCGTAGGCGTCGACGTACAAACCTACAACGTCACGTCACCACGGATTGGCACTTGCACCGTAATACATTTAAACTCACTCCAGAATTAAAGCCAGCTATCCAAGGAATGCGCCATGTGGCGTAGTGGGTAGGTGTGTCAACTCTTACGCTCGATGTTGTCGGTTCGATTCCCGAAAAATCACCTAAAATTTGTTCACCGCCTTACTTCTTTCGAGTCACTGACAATTTTCAAAGAGTATAACTGTCTAGGAAAAAGCTTCTCAATCTCACCGTTCGGAGTCGGCATTAAACTGTAGGTCCCCCCACTCGTGAGAGAACAATAGAACGCAGAACACGAGTGGTTGCTGAGAAGCTAGACCCAGGTCCACCTCGGACTGTAGCGCCACCATTATTATTATTATTATTATCCAAGGAATGCGTAAAACATACGCCGATTGTGTGCTTGAATATCAACCTTTGAGTGGCCAATCTCTCTCTTTACCCTTTGAAAACGAATATGAGTCAAAAAATTGGATGACCCAGTATTAAACAAGGACCAAACCCGATCCCAGACTAGTCAAATAGCGTGAAATAAGGTCCAATGAAATAACGCCAAGTTCAAAAAAATTAGGTTTGAAAATGAAATAAGGCTAAAAACCCAGTTTTTTCATATCCTCCCGGTTATTTAAGAAGAATTTTCTTAGTGTTCTTTTCCTTCAACTCACAAGTGCTGGACAAGTGCCAAGGTTGTGTTGTGTTTTGCTTATCCCATAGAAGTTATTAAAATTGCTTACATCTCCCCCGGCGTAATTTCAAATCCACTCTCCAAGAAGAGAGATGTTTGCGGTGGGTCTGTGCGAGTCTATTGTTAACCAAAGCATTACATGTCTCATGATGGCACTATCTAGAGTTTACTCTCTCAATGTCATTCGCGAGTTGTTCGGATGTGATCACTTGTTTTGAAGCAAAAGGTACGTCTTTCCATTCCAGTTCCAGATTTAGCTTATTCGTCAGCCTAAATGTTGCCCAAAATGCACTGTTCTTCATGAGCACAACACAGGGTGAGAATACATCTGTTCATGATCTCCCTCAGAGATTCGCGACATCGCTTTACTATTTTTCATTTGATTGGTGATGTGTACAGCACATACAGTTCGTGGTTGAACCTTCTCCTCCAAATGCCAAAGATCGCTGGCAGAATTTTTCTCTCGAAAGGACCGAAAGACTCATGGCTCTGCACCGTGAAGCAAGACTGGGATGATCAGGGTCTTATACAAAGTCAACTTGGTCTTCCGAAAGAGGGTTCTACTACTCAATTGCCTTTTGAGCCCATAAAAACAGCGGTTGGCAAGAGTTATTCTGCGTTTGATCTCAGTACTGATGTTGTGCGCACTGTTTACCGCGAAGCCGAGGTAGACGAAGTCCTTCAATACCTCAAAGTTATAGCTGCGTCGATGTTGTGCGTCCTTTCTCGATGACAGATATATCCTTGGTTTTGCCCCCGTTTACCGCAAGACCCATTTTAGCCGCTTCCGTTTCAATGCCAGCAAACGCATCATTGAGGGCTCGCTGTGTTCGCCCAATCACGTCGAAGTCATCCGCGTATGCTAGCATGTGTGCGAACTTCTGGAAGATCGAGCCTGTTGTGTTGGCTAGTGAGTTCTGCACGATATTCTCAAGAATGATGTTAAAGAAATCACATGACAGCGCGTCGCCTTGTCTAAAACCTTTTTTGACATTGAAGGTCTCGGTGAGTTCGTTACCGACCTTGATGGAGCAGCGAGAGTTCTTTATTGTCATCCTGCTCAGTCTGACGAGTTTGGCAGGAATGTCAAAACTAGACATGGCGCTGTATAGCTCGTCTCTATACACGCTGTTGAAATCGACAAATAGATGGTGTGTTTCGATCTGCATTTCTTGGGTCTTCTCCAGGATCTGCAGCAGTGTGAAGATTTGATCTATGGTGGACTTTCCTGGCCTGAAACCACGCTGATAAGGACCTATCAGTTTGTTCACAAATGGTTTCTGGCGTTCACACAAAACGGCAGAGAAGATCTTAAGGCGATGTTAAGGAGACTCGATATCGACTCGATATCCCTCGATAGTTGGCGCAGTCAAAGGGGTCTCCTTTCTTATGGATCGGGCAAACGATACTGAGATTCCACTCATCGGGTATGCTTTCCTCCGACCATATCTTACAGAAGAGTTGGTGCATGCGCCCTACCAGATCATCTCCAGCTGCTTTAACAACTTTCACTCCGGGTTTAGCTAATTGGCGGCCTTTTCGACACCAAAATCTGATTGCCCTGATTTGAGTTGGTTTGTCCAGAGCCTTGACAGTCGCTTCAGTGTCTAAATAAAATTCGCAATCTATCGAGCGCATGGAAAACGAGATGCAAAATGTTCTGCATCTGCAATGTTCTAGGAGACAGTCTGATATGGAGATATTTTCTAAATACTATGTGAACATCCTCATCCGTCTTTGCTTCCCTCCAATGCTATTAACGTTGAGGTGTCTGAGGGGGAAATGGATTGCCAACTTAGGTAGACTGAAGTGGCTTAATTGGGCACTTAGACATTGTGTCTATTGTGCTGCCACTCGGATAACCCATAGATTATATCGTTTAGTCCACTTGTGGTAATATGGTTTACCACCTTCTGGTAATATGGAGCCTTCTATGAAGCGCAGTAGACTACTAATACGTATTAGATACCTTAGTGCGGAGGAAACTGTCATGGCTTGTGCAGAGGAGATGTGGAACATTTTCTACTTCCTCCTCGTCTGGAGAGCTTCTACAGAAGTCGTTAGGAAAAATTTGAAGTCTTCTGGCGTGCTTACCACAGTGTCTCGTGATGATACCTGCCGTTTTTGTTGATTTTCAAGGGAGATCAAATTTTTATTTCGTTTGGAACATAGCTTAGACCCAAGTCATTCTAGGGATGTGAAATCTTGTGTCTTTTCATTCATCTGTCGTGGTTCATTTGAGTTGTTTGCACGTCTGTCAGCCTGCAAGTGACATGCTCACATTGCTTACGTCAGCTAGTCGTGGAACTGTGGTTGCGAGTTTGGCAAGTTCGTCCGCTTTGCGGAGTTGCCTGGGATGTCTCTATGGTCCGACATCCAGCGAATGTTAAACTGCTTGGCCATCTTGTCGAGAGATGAGCGGGAGCATGGTCCTAATTTAAGCTCTAATTGTCAATTTACGATCTTTTTAACTCGGTCTTCGACTAAATAGAATTTGCTTTCAATTGGTGCATCCCCTTCCGTTGAATTTCCAAATTCCGTTCAAAATAACATTTGCCAGCCCTCTGATGTCCCGATGTGACTTCCACTTTGTCTCCGTACGCAACTCCAGGCAAACTCTCCACCCGCAACCCCCACTGTCCAATTTCATCACTGTATCCCTTGTTTTCACGTCGACATTGATAGCGCAGCTGTCACCATTTGAATTGGCTAATCACCTGGCCGCACAAGTTCGCACAAGATCGCACACATCGCGCTGTTAAATAATTTTGTTTCGTTTTATCTCTGGGGAAAATATTTACTCTCCCGATAAATTTTGTAAACATTTCATTTCACAAATTCGCTTCGATTACGATCCACTCGTATCCAGATAAGATAAACTGCACTGCGGACGCCGCCGCCGATACCCCAAAGAGTGGCGCTCCACCACTGTGCTGGCTAATCAATGTGAACTTTCATCTGTTAATGCCTTGTGATACCCTCACACACACTCGTACGAAAATATAAATTAAATGAACGACAATCAATGAGGCCAATTGATGTGTTCTAAGGCCCCACCTCCTCTGCAGCGCCTTCTCCGCAGCGCTTCCTTTGCGTGTGGCAGTCTGGAAGAGTAGCAGCGTAGAAAGAAGTGTGCTGAAGACACAAGCTCTCGGTAATTAGATACTCCCGGGAGGCAAGGCACGGCCACATCTGCCCAATTGGGGTGACACTCGCTGGCGCCCGCAGTGCCTAATTGAAACGATTCGCCGTTTGTTTTCTTCTTCTTGGCGTTTGGTGTGTTTTTTTTTGCAGGGACGGCGGGTTCTGAACTTGACACATGAGACTCGAGGGGGCTTGTCAAACAAGAATTGACTTCTGGACAAAGGGTTTGAGGTCGCATAATTATCGCACCTTAATTCTGTTGCTAATTTTCGAGTGCGGCGTGTTTACTTATTGATTATGGCTATTTGAAGTCTATTTTTGGAAATTTAATTCGAGAGCGCGTTTTGCTCTGCGGTCGGCGGACGGCGGACGGGTGGCGCGCCGGGCTTTCAAAATGAACCATACCAGTGGGGACTCGCGGCGGGATGGATGACTTAGAAATTGTGCAGCCTTTTCAGTGGCAGCTGACGTCATTGCTTTAAATAATCGTGACATTGGTCTTCCCCCGGCCATGTGATGATGTTTATTGCTCTTGATTATTATTATCGTCAATTTTTTGTTTTGTTTTTTTTTTTTGTTATTCCTTTTTTTTGTATTTTTAACGGAGTTCAGATTCAAGGATGATTGGGGGATGGATAGATGAGTGTGCATGTATGTGGCCGACTCGGAGGTCAGTTGTTATTTATATCGAATTCCTGTTTCTGGTGTATCACGGGGTTTCTGGCGAGAGTGTTGAGGAACTCACCTGCGTGCGGTTTCAAGGGGAGTGAACTGTGTGTACTTTTGCGATCTAAGTCACGTAATAAGGAGGCTGGCGTGTGGGTGAGCTGCCGTTTTGTGAGAGATGTTTGAGAATTTTATGGAATTTTGTATCAAATTTCATCCCCAAAAGATGAAAATACGATGAAAAGACACAGGCAATAGTAAATGGAATGCATCCTGCAGTTAATGACGTTACTCAAGTTTCTTAGTTCTTTACCCCGTACAAAATTAGCTCAAGCTGGAGACAATTGGGCGCCATGAAATTTTTAAATGTCGAAAGAATCCGATCTCAGTACTTGCTCGCCTTGGTTTAGTGGTTAAGCGCGTTGTCTCTTATGTTGAATATCTAGGTTCGATTAGGGTGACATTAAGAAAGCTGCGCAGACTGTAGAGCAAATGGACCTTCCTGACATGGAAATCACCTTCTGCTCGGACAGTCAAGCGGCCTTGAATGCATTAAATTCCCATCTCGTGAACTCCTAAAATCCTTCTGTGCTGGACACTCCAGCATTAAAGGAAACGAAAAGGCAGATGAACTGGCACGGACAGGTTCAAGTTCAGGCGCTGAATCGGCTGACAATACTATCCACCTATTAGCTCAGCAAAAAGACTCATTGAGCAAGTATCTGTGTCATCGGCTAACGAACAGTGGCAAAGCCACCCAGTTATATCCCACTGCTTATGGCCCAAATACGATATCAGCAAGACCAAATCCCTCATATCCAACAACAAGAAAATCATAGGGTTCTCTTTGGCCACTGCGCGATAGGTGCGATGGCTAAGAGACTAAACCTCCCGGCGAACAATTTCTGTAGGAACTGTGGGGATGAAGAAGAAATTGAATCAGTGGAGTATCTGCTTTGCCATTGCCCTGCTCTACAAGAACGACGGCTCACTCACTTGGAAACAAGGTTCTTTCACAAGCTCAGGGAAGTGGCGAAGGTAAAGATCCTTGACCTAAGGAAATTTTCAAGCAGAACGGGGTGGTTTTGGTAATTGTTTGCTGACCCTGTGTTAATTTTCGGAAAACTTAAGAAACTACTTCACGATCGGATGAATATTTGCAATGTATTGCAGTCACTTTTGTCTTGAGGTTGTTCATAAAAATTAGAGGAGAAGTGCATAGTAACGGCTTAAAGTTATTTATTCCAAACCCCTTTTTAAAAGTAAATATCAAGAATCAATATGAAATATTCTTAGAGCCTAAATACTGTACAGTGTTTATTTAGTGGGACGAGGAAAACATTGGGCCGAAGAAGAACGCCGAGTGATTCAAATTTTAGAAATGAGGGCAAAACATATACAGTCAACGTAAAAAGTGAGTAAACAGTCATTAGCTGAAAGGTATTCCTCTGAATTAAAATTGACTGGAATGGTCTATGTCTGACATTGATGTCTCAAATAAAGCCCCTGAAATCATACTTCAAAATAAGCTGTATTTCATTTGAAATAACAGTAAACATAAAGAATTTTATTTAGCTCAAACGAAAAAAGTGGCTAAAATCAGGCGTTATTGAGAAAAAATGTGTACTTTGTATGCCTTTACCGGTTTCTCAGTTATCGTATATGGCGATCTTAATTTTCATACAAATGCTTAACAGAATCGAGCCTTTATGTGTTACAGTCACTGACACAACCCTATATACACTCACTTTTCAATGCTGTTTTTAGCACTTTTCTTTTTGAAATTCAATTAATTGTTTTATATATACACTTATATTAAATATTATTTAACACATTTCAAAGTATGACTTTTGAGCTTTAATTTGATATATCCATGTCTGTTCTACCTCATTCCGGTGAATGTTAATTTAGTGGATAAACCTTCAGCAGATGCTGAATGTTCACTCTCTTTTGACGCTGACTGTACATACTCGTACATAATAAAATCGAATTACAGAAGGAAGTGCTCTGATCAGATGATTTGCAATGCTCTTAGATATAAAAAATAAAACGCAATTCGTGACCGCAAACGCGAAACAACGGGATGTGATGATCATTCCTGCAGAAAAAATAATCCCTTAGCGTTGTCTTGTGAGATTCTTAAAGATCTCGGCCTTTTGGTAAAGCAGTCACTATTCGCAAACGATTACTAGAGAATAACTTGTACAAGTCCTGCCTATAATCAAGATCTCCTCTGCCTGACTAAGAGATTTACAAATCAATGTGCTTGTAACCCGCCACAGTGACTAGTACCATAACTAGACGCTCTCTCGTATGCTATATACAGAACCTACTTTTGCCCTATTCTAGTCAGAACTAGCAACAAAGCGATCGGACATCAATTCTTCAAGTCACTAAACGCGTTGTCGTAAAATAAGTATACATCTATTCATTAAATTCATACGTGCCCCTACATCATTCTGCCTCAACATAGACACTGATGGCAACGTCTGTCGACCAACATTGGTCTATGTGAGACTCAGTCACCAACACCTAAGCCCTGCTGTGGCATTTAGGTTAAGTTAGAAATTGTTGAAATGTGGATACCCAATTACAGCCTTCTGAGTACCAAAGACCATTCTCCTCCTCCTTTTCGTTTAAACAACTCAATATGAGAAGACTCTATCTTAGTCTTCTGGGATATATGCCAGTGTTCTGTGATCATATATTACCACTTTGGGTTTTAAAAAGACTATTCCCAAGGATTTTATAGCCGCCTGACTTCTTTATCGGCTGGCGCTATAGTCCAGGGTGGATTCCATCCAGCACGGTCCTGTACTAGGTCTTATATACGTTCAGCTAACTGGGACCCTTTCCAGACGTGCGTTGTATTCCTTTACTGCATTGTACCTCTAGATTGGATTCGAAAACTTTCCGGGTCGGAGGATTGGTGCCCATTCGCTTTACATTGACTAGATCGATGTTGCTATAAAGTCCACAAGTTCACACAAAGTTCGGTCTCCTTCTTCAAATACCATCAGTGTATGTGGAACCGAAAAATAATTCGCAGGATGCAGCGATCTGGATAGACTGGGTTGACGGGTGCGGATACTTTAGAAGGAGCATTAATTTCCCAGATATCTTAGGTTTTCAAAATTTCTGAAGAAAAGAAAATGTGATGTTCTTAAAAAGAAATTCCAATTTTCGAACAACAGTTGAGTGTCCCGATGCTCCAGGCGACGCGCTGTCATGTGATTTCTTTAACATCGTTCTTAAGAATATCGTGCATAATTCACTGGTCAACACAAGAGGCACGATCTTCGGAAAGTCTGTTCAACTGCTGGCATACGCGGATGACATTGACGTGATTGGGCGAACACAGCGAGCCGTCAATGATGCGTGTGCTGGCATTGAAACGGAAGCGGCTAAAATGGATCTGGCGGTAAACGAGGGCAAAACAAAGTATATACTGTCATCGAGAAAGGACGCACAACATCGACGACTTGGCCAGAACGTCGCCATAGGCGGCTGGAGGTAGTAAAGGACTTCGTCTACCTCGGCTTCGCGGTAAGCAGTACAAACAACATCAGTACCGAGATCAAATGCAGAATAACTCTAGCCAACCGCCGTATTTTTACGCTCAGAAGGCAATTGTGTAGTAGAGCCCTCTCATGGGCTTATGCCAAGCGGATGAACAGTGTCTTGGTCTTTTCGAGAGAAAAGTTTTGCGCGCGATCTTTGGTCCTGTTTGCGTTGATGGCATTTGGAGGAGAAGGTTCAACCACGAACTGTATGGGCTGTACAGCGACATGAGTCTAGCCAGGCGTCAACGGATCCAACACCTAAGATGGCTAGGCCATGTAGAGCGTATGGACAACTTAGCTCTGGCCCGAAGAGTCTTCGACTCTGAGCCTGTGGGACAACGCAACAGAGGACGTCCACGTACAAGGTGGCGCACACAAGTTGAGCGAGACCTCGGCCGGCTTGGTGTGCGAAACTGGAGACAGCTGGCGAAAGATCATGTTGGCTGGAGAGGCATGTTGAGTGAGGCCCAGGTCCACCTCGGACTGTAGCGCCCTAAGAAGAAGAAGTTGAGTGTCCTGAAATTATGCTAGACCAATGAGAGGAGATATGGAGACGAGTAGCAGTGTTCGTTGGCATTTTTCGGCCACAGAAATTAAAGGGGTTCAGATAAAAAAGAGCCTAAAGCGCCTCTGGGTGGTCTAAGCGGACGTTATAGATGCACACTATCCTTAAGGTGTTGTAGTTTCTACGATTGTGTTCAGTAAATGTCATTAGACCACAATAGGATGTGTTGAACAACGGAGCAGGGCCATATTCTTTATCAATAATTGTCCTATACTTCCTATCTAGCATAAGACCAATATATTTGACATTTGTAAGCCTACGACCTTCATAATGTTACGTCGTATTGTTTGTTTCCTTATTTTTCTTCTGAAAACTGGAACTTATTTGTTTAAAATAAATTTTGAACAGGTTTTCTCAAAAATTAGGTGTTGCCACAGAACTGATTTTGTGGTTAATCAAATAAATTAGGATTCGTTAGCATCTATGACTCGCTTGCAGAAATTCTGATTTTTTGACGCAGCTAAATGTTTGTTTTTGCTGAGCCGCTTCCGGAATGTCTTCTGTAAGAAGACGAAGATTGGATCGATGGGGGAATCATTTGGAAAGTATTCTTGTCGGCGCCGTGGACGCGTGAGTTTGTGTGTCGACCCATACGCACTAGACTTTCAAGTCTAAGCCAAAACCACAGTTCAGAAGTTTAAAAAAAATTGTTGACGGCACTCGAGTCAATGACAATACTCAAAGAGTATAACTGTCTAGAAAAAGCTTCTCAATCTCGCCGTTCGGAGTCGGCATTAAACTGTAGGTCCCCTTCACTCGTGAGAGGACAATAGTACGCACAACACGAGTGGTTGCTGAGAAACTAGGCCCAGTTCCACCTCGGATTGTATTATCCTTGTCAGGAATTGCAAAATATAAAATTGAGAGTCCTTGACCCTCTGCCTGAACAGAAAAGCCTGCTTCTCTGTAAATTTTTTATGTTTTATGTCGCAAAATTCATGACGTTCCTTTTGGTGCGCCATTATAGAAGCAAAGAAAAAAAAGTCACTCTGTGAACACAGCCATTTCTGGCTAAAGTTAAATTTTTTGTCTGTGTTCAACCACTTTTCGGATTTTTGACGAATGTCACAGGGGGTCAGTGTTTATTAGCCAGCAGCAAAACAGTTCACAATTGTGTCCAAGCAAGAGTTTTTAAAACTAGTTAAGGTCAAGAAATGTCATCAACAATTCGACTTTCTGTACCCTTTCTTTGACAGAGTTGTGTCGACTTATTTAAGCATACGGCGCTCGCTTGTTTTAAACGCCGCAGCAATTCCAACAATTGTGTTGTATGTATCTTAAGGCACCATCGCCACACAAGGATACAGTAGAAATCCGATCTAGTTTCTGCATTTCAGCCCAAATACATTGCATTTCGCCATACATTTCCTGCATTCTGGAATGTTGCATTCCAGCGAAATGCAGAATTTCGTCGCTGCATTTGTAAGTTCGTCAAATCGAACAATACTTTATCCTCTTATCTGCTTTCAATACGAAGTAAATTCATCATCGTGAGATAGTAAATTACACAAAAACATTCCTCTCTGCCTGAGGTTAAATGGATTTAAGACCTCAGACACGATAACAATTATTTAAATCGCTTTCTTAATGCATTTTTGATTCTTTTTTTTTGTTTGTTTTGTTGAACTTAACATTCTGTTGATCGAATTCGTCGTCGGTGCGATGATGACAGAAAGTCTGTCGCACAGATGATGAGCGAACTAATTCAGTCCAATTATTTGCAATTGAATTCAGTTCTTTTTTTTGTGTCCAGTTCAGTTCTGTCAGTTTGTGACAACATTTTTATTTGTTGACTATATTCTGTTCTGCGAAACACTAAAATTAATTTGTTTACTCTGCAAGTTGAAGGTTGAAGGGGGATTTTTTTCGTTTTTTTGGTTTTTGCTTAAATTTTGTCGCCAAAATATTGTTCTTTTATGTTCTAGACTTCACTGGTGCAGTCAGTTACCTTAACACATCTAGTTTTTTTTGCGCAAGTTATTTTCATGCGTACATACATGCATACATACAAAAATCTATAAATACGTGCATGCATACATACATCAAAACATACGTGCATGCATACACATGCATATATACATACATACATCCATTATACATATGGACATACATACATACATACAATCAAACATTCATACGTCCTGAAAATTTATCACGCATCATAGCCAACTGTTTCATCAGCTGTGTGGCATGTGACGCTGTCCAGTTGAACATAAATTTCTTTTACGACCACAGCATCAATATGAGGCAAAAAAAGTCACTCAACATCGTAACGCAGCCGCACATTCTTCTTCAAATTTGGTCCTTTTGGAGAGGTTGTTTCACTATTTTCCGATTGCTTTCATAGATGCGACAGTATTGTTTACGTAGCCAGAAAAATGGAAATGTTGCTTTTCTCCTCGCAAAATTTTGTATATTTTTGTATAAATTCGTATAACCGTTATACGAGGTCTGCTGGCTTTTATTATTTTGCCAGCTCGTTCTTTTAAGCACGCAGACCAAGATCTTTATGCAAAATGCGGTGCAAACAGGTTGCAGATAAACCCTATTCCTGTGGTTGTCTCGAAATGGACAGACCTTCTCAAACTAAGCCTTTCATACTCGGCGTAATGCTGTAAGTAGCTACTGTTCGTGAGAGAACAAAAACACCCACAATACGCATGGTAGCTAAAGAAGCTAGGTAGGTAGGTATGATGCGGCTTATATGTGTGTGCACTTAGACCAGAGTTGATCCATTGTGCCGCCACATGGTTTGACCAGGATCAAACCAATAAGTTGTCCGAGGGAAACCATTTGGAGCCTATAATGAAGCGAAGTAGATTGTTAATGGGAACCGTACTAAGTTCACACAAGTCATCAAAAAAGTAGGCCCCTAGATATTGGCGTCGAATAGACGCCAGGGCCGGACAGGAGCAGAGAAGGTGTGAGCCGCTTTTCACTTCCTCCTCATCTAGGCAGCTTCTACAGAAATCATTAGCCGGGACACCTTGTCTGTGATGTCCTGTGATGACACCGACGATTGTGCTTATATGCGATCTGTGAAGAGATATTAAATCCTTAGATCTTTTGGAATCTAGCCTAGGCCAGATGATCCTGGAGGTGTGACACGTAGTGCCACTCGCCCATCTGTTATCTATTTCACGAGTTGCCTCTAATGAGAGCAACAATTTGCAAGTTGTGAGGGGCATACCCAAGCCACTGTGTTTAGGTAGCAATGGCTGTGAAGTTGAGAACGTGACAAGCTCATCCGCTTTGCAGTTGCCTGGAATGTCTCTATGTCCTGGCACCCAGCACAGGCAAATATTGAACTGGTCGGCCATCTTGTCTAAAGATGAGCGGCAGTTTATTACAGTCTTAGAGTTCGTAGAGACCAATTCCAGGGCTCTGATGGCTGCCTGGCTGTCCGTGAAAATGCAAATATCACGAGCGGATATTACATTCCATTTGA
Organism: Myathropa florea; assembly: GCA_930367185.1. Lineage (NCBI taxonomy): Eukaryota > Metazoa > Arthropoda > Insecta > Diptera > Syrphidae > Myathropa > Myathropa florea. The sequence goes on from OV884002.1 coordinate 108,553,238, forward strand.
GCCAAGACAGCGCTTCACTTATCGCCATTATCTCCGCCTGAAACACACTACAGTAGTCGGGTAAGCGAAAGAAGAGACTTATATTTAGTTCATCAGAGAAAACACCACTACCCACCCCCTCCTGGGTTTTAGACCCATCCGTGAAAAAGTGCAGGGAACCTGCAAAAGGTTTAGGATTGTCATTCCAAAAGTCTCTATCTGGAATAAGGGTTTTAAAAAGTCTGTCCGGGAAATAAAGGGGTGTGGTATGGTCCAGAATTCTCGTGGGGAAGTTAGAGGAACTTAGTATAGTGGAGTGGCCAAATGGATTGTTGGTCCACTGGGAAGAGGCTGTAAGACGGATAGCAGTATTCTTTGTTAGTAGTTTGCCGAAAATGTCTATTGGGGATAGGTTCATTATCACGTCCAGTGCATCTGAGGGTGTGGTTCTCAGAGCAACTCCTATGCAAATGCATGCTTGACGTTGAACTTTCCTAATGAGATTGTAGTGTATTGGCCACCAGACATGCACTCCATACAACAGAATGGGTCTAACGACGGTTGTGTAGATCCAGTGGATCATATGAGGTTGGAGACCCCATTTCTTTCCTAGTGCTCTTTTACAAATGTAGAGATCCAGCGTCGCCTTGCGGGTCCGCTCCATTACGTTCGGCTTCCAGTTTAGGCTCTTATCTAGGATGAGCCCCAGATATTTAGCAGACTCCGAGAAGTTGCAACTGGTGCCGCTAAAGAAGCTAAGCCTACGTCGACCGTCGAGCTGTAGCTTCACGCAAAGAAAACTCGGAACCACTAGGAAGTCTCTTCAACTGAAAGAAAGACACCTAGGGCCATTATGTATACTGTAATGGATGGAAGTATACTCGTAAGCTCGAACCTTCCTAGGGGCACAGCCTGATAAGCAAACATTTACTTAGTAGTAACGAAGTTCTTACTTATCAGGCCTGCGACCCATGGAGGGTCTGAGCCTGAGAAATTGCCGCCTTCCATTGCTGACGGTCCCGAGCATGCTGCATCCAGTCATCAAGGCCAAGTTGTCTTGCATCCGCGATCAGTTGGTCTTTATGCCGGAGGTTCGCTCTTTCTTTCGTTCTCGAACCAAGAGTTTCGGAGGCGAGGAATCTCTTGGCTGGAGCATTGGTCTTAGGTTTGGGGGCTGCTAGTGAATTCGCCAGGACACTTAGACCATGGTGGTCCATTATTATACCCACAGTCAGACTACTACCACTGATCGACCGTTTCTGTGATAGTGTCGTTAATTTGATCCTAAGGACAAATGGTGACTGCACCAGATTCGATTTCACTGGGACCCCTCTAACTTTGGGCAGGCGGTTAGAATTCGTGGTTGTGTCTTCTCCCCCATTCGCTCTCCTGGTAGACAGGACCAAATATTCGACGTAGAATTTTTCTTTCGAAGGCACCAAGTATAAGCTCTGTAGTCCTACTTATCGTTTGGGTTTTGGCTCCATGTTGGAAGACTGGTAGGATTAGGGTTTTGTAGAGCAGGATTTTGGTCCTTCGAGTCAGGAGTTTTGACCCAAGTGGTTTGGACAAACCAAAGTAGCAGCGGTTGCCAAGGGCGATTCTGCATCGGATCTCCACCAAGATGTCGTTTGTGGAGTTCACTTTTGCCCCGAAGGTAGACAAACTCCTGAACTAACTCAAAATTGTAGCTGTCGACTGTTACGTTTTATCCTAGATGATGGGCGACGGGTCGATTGTTAAGGGCCAACCATAATGGCCGTACAGAAACTTGAGAGAACTAAAGCAAACTCAAGCGAAAACACAAAAATTATACAACGCGACCATAATAACTCCTTCGTTCAGTTTCGTTGAGTTCGTTCAGTTTTGATGGCAAATGTCAGTTGAGAGCTGAATGATATAAGCAATTCTGGACACTTCGAAATTGGACGACGCTTCTGGTTACTTTTTGTTTTTTTTTATGACAAGCTTAATTTTTTATGCGGCCATTATGGTTGACCCTTCAGTAGTAAGGAAGTAGTACATCAAAATACGCATTAAGTCCGTTCCTTAGACGAAAATCCTTTTCTGTGTCATCACTAGCGTTCGATCGAAGGCCAGTTTTTCGGCCGAAGCCAAAGCCGAACTTCGGCTTATTGATCACCTTCGGCCGAAGCCAAATGTTCGCTCGGACTCTAGTCATCACCTTCAGGTTCTTCTAAATTGTTCAACGGACAATCAGGCATTTGGACGCTGATTCGGATTTAAGTCGAAAATTGTGGGGAGTCACTGGGAATATTCTAGACGTGCAGTCAGTGTCAGTCCCGCAATTCCCTGCCAGAATAGTCGCACATAGGGCCGATTTCTCGGCAGGTTAGGCAAGGATGTCATTGATCGCAGAAACAAACATTCAGCGTCCTTCCATTTAATAACAAGAGACCTTTCAGAAGAAATGAAACAACACTCTCCTCAATGAACCAAGTTCATTTACATACATAACTAGTCTTCAGGCGCTTGTATTCCAAAGCCTAGTGCCTTAAATTTCCCCCATTTCGCTTCTAGTTCTCAATCAGTGCTTAACCTTGACTGATGCATGTTTTAGATAACCACTGGATACTTTCGTAAGGAGATCGTAAAATTCAAATAAATCTTTCACTGCAAAGATCTCGACTGCGATTGCACTTTATATACAGATCTGCTACCAGTTATACATACATCGCCTTACAGTCGGCAACCTGCAGTCAAAAAGGGGAAAAAACAGAAGAAGGCAGCAAATCGGAGACTTCCCCAGTCGATTTGCAGCTCCATTCATTGGAAAGTTCAATGCCATCGGCAGCAAGGCCGAAAACCAGTTGGCGTCTTTACAAATTCCAAATTTTATGTGCACCGGGCTGGGTCTCCGAAAATCCATAACGACACTAAACAAAAATTCGATCGACGTATTGAACGATAAATGAACGGCAGAACGATGTTCACTCATCCAGTGGTTTAGTCTGAGCAACAAAAGCAAAGTCTCCAAGCTCTGTTTCATTTGTGATACAAAAAGTCTACAGTGAATGACGTTTATCAAAGGAATGAATTCCTTTTTTCTTTTCAAACCATCGCCTGAATGGAAACGTTTATGCACGCAATTAACGATCAGATTGCCTCAAATTTGGTGCTAATTTTCAAAATCATTAAGAAATTGCTTGTTTCCCTCAAAACGAAACAATAAAAGTCTACACCGCGCACAAACACCTCAATTGACGCGTCCGTTTCGCGGAAAATTATTAGCAACTAATGGTGAATTTGTTATTCATTGAGTTTAGTACGTATTAACGTCGTCATAAATAAATGCAAACAAACAAAAACCCAATTCAGTAGGATTTATGGTTATCGGGATGATAAATGAATTAAAATGTAACTTGTGACAGTCTCTAGGCAACAGATGCGATTGTGACGGTGCTGGTCGGTGCTAGCGCTTGTCAAATGTTTACTTTGTGTCGAAAAGGTTTGATTCGCTTATACGAAACTGTGAAATTGCTAGATGAACGATTGCATTCACGAATTTGTTCATCTGTTTGTGTGGCAAATGATCGTTTAGTTGCGGACGCGGGTATGTTTGTTTTGTGATCCTCATTTTACTTGTTCGCACCGCATCGAAAGTGATCTTTTGCTCTGTGGATCACATCTTCTAAAGACGATAATTTAATTAGCCAAAGAATTTTAATTAAAAGCCAAGATGGGATCTCTGTATCGTAGATGATGACACTACAGTGGGATCTCAACTTCAGAAAACCTGTTTGATTTTTCAAACAGTTTCTTCATTCGATTAGATTTGCACTGAAATTACTTGATGTCTTCCTTATTTTTAATTTTCTTCGGGTGATGCTACAGTCCAGGGTGGATCTGGTCCTCCAGGGTAATCATTTATCTGCTGTATACAGCGCTGTAACGGACACCTGAGCACACCGGAGATTGGCAGAGCCTACGAAGAGCAATTAAGTGAGAGACTCTCCGGTATGCCTACGTCGAACATAAACGCCGACGATATGTGGTTGCACTGCCGCTCGGCCGCTCGGCCATCAAAGAGGTGGCTGAAACCACTTTGGACTACCTACCACCCCCGACAAAAAACCCGTGCTATGATGCTGAGTGTGAGCAAAAGAAACGTTCAATCGACGAGACATACCAAAATGCGCTGCAACGAAAAACTAGAGCAGCGCATGAGGAGTATAGGGCTAAAAGACATGAGGAGAAAAAGCTTCTACGCCTGAAGAAAAGGGCTCTCGCAACATCCCAGCTCAAGAATGTTGACGAGTTGAAGAGAGAGTGTTGAAAATACGGGCCTTTTATAAAAAACGCCAAAAGCCTGGCCAAAGGCTTTAGGAAAGGCACCCAAGCCTTTCAATTTGTGAGGGTAATCTAATTAGTGGATGTGTTTAAGCAGCACTTCCAACAGCTGCTTAGCGGGCCCTGACCAGGAGAGAGTGATAGGGAATGTAGAAATCCCAACTCCAGTCAATGAAGTTGTCATCCTACCGAGCTTTGAAGAAGTCGGCACAGCCATTAAAAAGCTGAAGAACAACAAAACCGCACGCTCAGATGACTTACCATCAGAGCTCTTCAAGGTCGGTGGCAATGTTCTGGTAGAGAGCATGCACCAGATCATTTGTAGAATTTGGGAAGACAAAAGCATGTCCGACGACTGGAATATCAGCTCCATATGCCCCATCCACAAAAAAGGCTATTCTACCTCTTGCAACAACTATAGAGGTATATCCCTGCTCAACATCGCCTACAAGATCCTGTCCAGCGTACTGTGTGAACGTCTAAAGTCGTTTTACACCGCACTAATTGGAAAATCGACCCAGGCAAATCGACTATAGACCAGATATTCGCACTAAGGCAAATCCTGGAGAAGACCAGCTAGTTTCAAATCGATAGGCACCATCTTTTTATAGATTTTAAAGCCGCATACGACAGCATTCATAGCAAGGAACTATTCGAAGCGATGGCCGAGTTCGGGATCCCGGGAAAACTGATCCGGTTGTGTCGGACCATGCTAACACATACGCAATGCACCTTGAAGTTCGGTTCAAAGACGTCTGAACCATTTAAAACCTGCACCGGATTTCGGCAAGGAGATGCGCTGTGGTGTGATTTCTTCAATCTGGTTCTGGAGAAGAAAGTCCAGCGGGCAGGTGGAAACACGGAAGGCACTAACCTCTTCAAATCGGTCCATCTGCTGGGTTATGCAGATGGCATCGACATTGTCACGCGTTCCTAGCGAGCCGTTGTAGAAGCATTCACAGCGATTGAAGAGCCGGGGAAACGAGCTGGGCTAAGGGTAAATGAGGAGAAGACGTAGTATTTCCTGTCGAGTAAAAATCTATCCATCGCACGTCACCTAGGACAAAACGTCAAAATCGACAGCTACAATTTTGAGGTAGTTCAGGGGTTTGTCTACCTCGGGGCAAATGTGAACTCCAAAAACGACATCTTGGTGGAGATCCGACATAGAATCGCTGCTACTTCGGTCAATCCGAACTTGGGTCAAAACTCTTGACTCGAAGGACCAAAATCGTGCTCAACAAAACCCTAATACTTATCACAATGGGCCTAAGTTGACCTTAATATGACTGCTAATCTAATCCTGGCAGTCTTGCTATATGAAGCGGAAAGTTGGACGACAAGCAGAGCTGCAGAGCTGATTCTCGGTACCTTCAAAAGAAAAATTCTCCGTCGGATATTTGATCATGTCTACGAGGAAGGCCAATGGAGGAGAACACAACCGAGATCTCATAGAGTTATACAAGGATGTGAACATAGTTCGGAAGGCAAAAATCTGTCGACTAAACTGGCTCAGCCACATCGAGCGAATGAAGACCCATGCCCCAGCCAAGAGAATCTTCGAATCTGAACCTCCTTGTTCGAGAAGGAGAGGAAGACCGATCCTCTGGTACAAATACCGAGTGATAGCGGATGCAAAACAACTTGTCTTGTCCGTCAGCTATGGAAGGCGGTTAAAGCTTAGGCTCAGACCCGTATGTATCCGTAGTCATCTCTTTCTACGTTGTCTAATCTGGTTAGACTCGTAGATGCATTGTACAAATGGTCTGATGTCCCTGTGCTCTACATGGCCTAACATCCTCAGTAGTGGATATGTGGGGGAACCAGTGGGACACCGTAACAGAGCACGTCAACGTCTAAGGTGATGCCCTCAACTCGAGAAGGTGACGTGAAAAAAGGCCAATTTCGAAAAATGTGGTATTAGTTCGTTTTCAAAAGCGAAATAAGGCCAATAACCCCACCCCGGAGGCACAAAACTGTTTGTCCACATGAGCTGCGGCTGCATACTTAACTACCCGATCCTTCATTCTAAAGAGACCAAAGATTAGGGGCAGTATGGACTCAATTGTCGGCTGGAGTGGTTACAGCTATAGACAAAGTCAATGCTTCAGCTTCGTACAGGACTATGATCAAAGTTTTGTACAGTAAAGCTAAATTGGCCCTACTAGAGAGGACTGTGCTGCCAAAGAGAAAGTAAGAGGAAACCTGCGCTTGATCTCTGTATTGATGCCGTGATTTGTCTTTACTGCAGAGCTGAGGTAGACGAAGACATTGACTATCTCTAAGTGAGATGCGTCTTTTTTTGATGACAGCATTTAATTTGTCTTCCCCTCGACCCATTTTGGCTGCTTCCGTTTCATCGCCAGCAAACGCCTCGTTGACGGCTCGCTCTGTTCGTCCAACCACGTCAATGTCTGCCTCGTATGCAAAAAACAATTGTACGGACTTTGAATCGATTGTACCCTTACAATCGGTCACAGAATTCCGCATGATCTTCTCAAGCACGATGTTAAAGAGGTCAGATGACACCACATTGCCTTGAAAGTCTCGATTAGGTTTTTACCGATTCAGTCAGCAAGAGAGCGTTCTGAACAGACTGACAAGTTTAGACGGAATATAAAAACTTGGCATTTTATGTCAACCATAAAATCGAGAAATCGGGCATGTTGTCGGTTTGAGATCCCTGAGTCTTTTCAATGACCTACCGCAAGGGTGAAGATTTGACTACCGTGTTTTTTTTTTAATGCATTTTTATTAGTTCAATTCTTAATTTACTAATATGGTAGTCAAAAATTACTTAAAACTAGCTTAACTATCTTAACAATTGTTCTTAAATCTAACTTACTGACCCTACACGGGTACTCTAACCTAATCTACTTGCCTACCGTGGTCTTTGGTCTACTGTGCACTTCCTAGGCCTGAAACCATACTGACGAAGCCAAATCAGTTTGTTCATGAATAGTTTCAGGCGGTTGGACAATTCAGCTGAAAAGATTTTATACGCAGTATTAAGCAGACTTATTGCTCGGTAGATGGCGCTGTCTAAGGGATTCTCTTTCTTGCGGCAAACGATATTGAGGTTTCGCTCGTTAGTTACGCTTTCCTCCGACAATGAGATTGTACCTGCGTCTAGGAAATTACTGTCTTCCTTCTTCTTCTTTTGCTTCGAATCGCGGGATCGATCTGGACCTCCAGCGCGATCCTTTATCTGCTGTATCCAGTGCCGTACTCGAATTTGGTTGAACCAGCGTATCTGTTGCCGCCTCTAACTGTAAAAAAATGCTGGGTGATCTCTGCTGTTTTAAAGTGTTTTCATCGAACAAAGCTTATGTAGAGCTTTTCTTATATAAGGAGCTTTGTTTGATGAGTATAGAACAGAAGAGATCATCACGCATTTCTTTACAGTTAATTTACGGTTTGAAAAAGTTAAGTAACCTCCTTTTTCACAAGAAGAAAGACAGAAACAACATTGTTTCACAAAAGTTTCACAAAAAGCTTAAATCTAAAACGAAACTCCATCAAAATGAATTCCTTATCAAAAACACCCGACGCACGTTTGCGTTTCAGTTCTTATCTCATCAGCATATGTTCCCCGACTCACCAACAATCCATCATGCCTTATCAATCCAAGTGCAACGAACCTAATCGATATTCGTCCATCAACAAATGTCCAAGCAACCTGGAGCCACTTCCACTCACCGTGGCCGCAATCGCCGTATATCACGTTTTTTTTATTTTTCCATTCCATAATCGCTTATGTTCTTCGTGTCCGCCGTGGCAGGTCTATCACTCATTCCTTTCGCTTTCGTTCCGAGGCACGGGAAATGGGAAAAATAAAAATCAAAATTTATCTGAAAGTCATCCCCTCCCACCCGAAAGCCCAAAGTCTCTGTCTCGATTTTATGGATATACCCGCTCGTATATCATTTACGATACTCCCGATACGACTGAATTATGTACTGATTTAAATTTTATCCGATTCCGAAACTCATTTTTTACTCGTTTTGTGACTCGTTTCAGGAAAGGAGCCATTGCTGAAGGGCTTCACGGAGATCCAACTACTCATCCAACAGGGGAAAAAACGTGAAGTCAAAGTTATCATTCGGGAAAATTCATGGCCAATCAATTCGCCGATACGTTGTCAATTATGGCCGGCGTTATGTGCGCAATACCAGACGAAGCAGAACATACTAGACGGTTTCTACTGGGAGATGGTGCATCAGGTAAGCGAGTCTTTACTGTGCTTGACAGTGAATCTCGAAATAAATGTCCTTTTCGTCCCACATTTTGGTCTCGTAAACATGAAATGGATTCCGAATTGTCGAACACATCCCTCATCACACGACCTCCTCAGACATTTCCGTTGGCATTCGAATGATTGAGAGGTTGCGTAAAAATGGTCGTTGGTGCCATATTTCAAATCAATCAAGTCGAAATCGGCTTCTTTTAGATTAGGGCGGCACAGTCCGTCAGTTTTATGCGTAATTTGCTGACTATGTTCACGTGAAGTAATTGGTTTTTAAAGGCGTGTCATCGGATGGGTTTGGGGACTTTTGTTTTTCAATTTTACACGGTTTCCGGTTGGTTATCAACGAACGCTCATCCTCATAAATTAGTTGTCATACGTTTTTATTGCTTTTAACGATGATTTGGTAACAGTTTTAGTAAATACGCCGATCACAAGACATATGAATGTTGATGAACCTGGGATTTACACGGTAGGGAATTAATTTTCATGTGGGAGATGTTTTCCAAAGAGTGCATTTAAAACCATAACTAAACGTTTCTAGTCGTCGACTGGATGTTATTTGTATATCCTGCCATCATGTCTAGGAAGATATGATGGCGATCCCATTATCAATCAACCGTCAAGCCGATTGATCACATTGCGATCGACGTCAGACACTCCCTTTGTATTCTCGATGTCCGAGGAGCCAAAATCGATTCGGACCATTTCCTTGTTGTAATCAAGGACGTAAGGACACGAATATCGAGAGAACAACAGGGTCGAGAAGAACACCACGGTTCGACGTCGTAAAGTTACAATCGCAACGGACCGCTAGGAACTTTGCCGATCGAGTCTCCCTGAAACTCTCCGAAAGGTAGACGCCGCCTGCACAAACAACAGAAAAAGACTAGAAACGTTGTCAAAAATCCATTAAAGAAGCCGCTCTTTATTCATAAGAAAATTGAAAATGTTTTAAATAAAAACGAAGGGTACATACACTTGAAAATAATCTCAAATATATTGACGATGGAGAGTAACGAAGAAGAGAATCTGGAGAACTATTCAATAAGTGAAATTCGATCATTCAAGAATGCTCCAGTTACATCTGTTGAGGTTGAAAGATCATTTGCAATGCACAGCCTTGGTCAAATGTATTAAGCACCCTATAAGATTCGTTATATCTTCAATAAGCAAAAAAAAATAGTGAAATGAGAGGAAACAGATATGATAAAAAAATTGTTTTATTGCAAATTATTAAAATTTTGTTGGGCCGCCTTTGGCTTTTATTACTGCAGCGAATCTTTGGGGCAAAGTGCTTACAAGTTTGCGACACTCCTTAAAATAAATTTCACTCCACTCTTGCTTTAACACATTCATGAGCGTTTCTTTTGAGGTAATTGAGTGGTCCCGAATCCTTCGCTTCAGAATACCCCATAGATGTTCTATAGAATTAAGATCTGGGGACTGTGCAGGCCACTCAAGTAGCTTTACACTATTCTCCTCAAGCCACCTTATAGTTAGCGCTGATTTGTGGCAGGGTGCTTTGTCTTGTTGGAATTTGACATTTTCCATGTTGGTGTCTCCGAAAATGTTGGAAAAAGAAAGATAAAGTAGATTTTCCAACACATTTATGTACTTGCGAGAGTTCTTCCTACCATCACAGACATGCATTTCACCCACACCGCTGGCAGCCATGCATCATGCATGCATCCCCCCCCTCCCATGCATACTGCCTCCACCGTGCTTAATGGTAGGTAGCACGCATTCTGGGTTGTACTCTTCTCCAACTCTTCGTCTCACAAAAGTAACATCAGGGGTTCCAAATATCTGAACATTAAAAAAAAAAACCGGTATTTTAAAATGATAAATTCGTCTAGAGAACATCAAAAATTATTTAAAATGTTTGATGCTCAATTTAAAAGTGATTCATAAATAAAACGTACCTCGAAGTCACGATACACAGAATACAAGGTATTATGTTCACGTCCCTTATTTTTTTGACTTCTGCTGCGTGTGACGTCATACGTATCATGACATATGTTTTGCCGCGAACAATTTGAACAGTGTTGTGAAAACATTTGTGACTAATTTTGTGAAATTTGTGAAAAGTTTGATTAAAAAATGGTATTTTGTGCAGTATGTGGTTGTAACACAAATAATAACAAAAATCATTTCTATTATTTATACTATAACCACCGTTTTTCATTTAATTAATGCTACAGAAAGTATATGCGCAATCATTGAAGTGAATAAGTATAGATTTTCTCCATACAATTTGAATTCAATGTGAAGTTGCCCTGATATGTGTGACGTCATGCGAATTTGACAGATAAGAGAAATATAATACCTTGTATACGATATGTGTCTCGAAGTTAGATTCATCTGACCACAGTATATTGGACCAATCTTCTTCAGTAAAATGCACATGTTTTTTCGCCCTCTCTAAGCGTGCTTTTTTGTTTTTTTCCAAGAGCCACGGGTTTTTCCTTGCTCTGCATCCTTTAAGTCCAAATTCCTTAAGTCTTCTTCTAACAGTTCTTGAAGAAATTTTTTTCCTCGATTCTTTCCTTCGACAATTCAGAAGCAAGCTCAGATGACTTTTTCTTGCGATTTTTGAGCGAAGATCGTATTAAAAATCGCTCCTTCCGTTTCGTGGTAATCTTTTTTCTCACGGATTTTTCGCGATTTTCGTGCGAACCACTCCCGCTGTACCGCTTAATTGCATTTTGCACGGCTCAACGTGAACAATCCACTTCTTTCGCAACTTCAGTCTGTTTTTTGCCTTCCTCAAGTAAGAGCTGTATTTTAATACGCTTAGCCAGACTAAGTTCATTTGTCTTTGGCATTTTAAAAGAAAAATTAACAAATTTCACTATTATGAACGGTAAAAAGCAAATTGGTTACGCGTCTGTCGATTTCGAGCAATGATCACACACTAATCCTCCATCGGAAAAAGTGCACAAACCCGCTATTGCATTATAAAAGTGCAGTAGTGACCCTTCTTGAAACCTCAGATAGTGTCGCCGAAAACTATAAAATTCGAACTAATTACTTCCGATAAGTGATTTGGCAGCAAAGACAAAAAGATAAGGGTGCCTAATACATTTGGCCAAAGCTGTATAAGAGTTTTTTTCCGACCAAATATACAGTTTTCTTTTTGAAAATTTAAAAAAAAAACTTTTTGGAATATGTAAACAAGACATATTCAATGAATTTCGACAATTAGTACATCATTTAAATAAGACTAACATGTAGAAATGAAGCTTATTTTATGATCATTTATTTTTAAAGTTTTTCTGTTATTGTTGTTAAATAAAATTTTCAAAGTCTTTTTATTATTTTTCAAAGCATATTTTTACTTTTTAAGCGCATATTTTCTCATTTTATGCGCATATTTTGTGTTTTTTAGCGCATAAAAATCCGAGCCCTGATAATAACAATACAGTCCAAGGTGGACTAGAGCCTAGCTTCTTCTGCAACCTCTAGTGTTGTGCGTGCTTTTGTTCTCTCATGAGTGGAGTTGGGTTGTCTAGGTCTTCTGTATTCGCTCCCTTTCCCATTTTTCTCCTTAAGTCAACAAACACAACTCTTAACTCAAGCATGTTCCACCCATCTCCTCCACAAACTGAAACCCGATACAGTGCACAGAACACGTGCCTGTTATAAATAAACAAGATCGTCACAACTCCATTTTGCACCATTCTACTCGAAATTCCTTTCAGTCTGAGTCACGCAATGATTCACACATCGCTCTCAGTTTAGTGATACCATGCCTGCCGGCTTCTGTTTAATATTCACACACGCAAGGTCAATGTAGTCAAGTCGGTCTTGTGGGTATATCGCCGTCGAATTTGCAATTCCAAAAACAACTCCTCAAAACGCAAATCGCTGGCAGTGCTTTCGATTAACAAATCAACTCTTGAGAACCTTATCGCTCGGATTGAGTTGCAAATGAAGACGCATGGGTGTGTGTGTGCAGACAAAGTAGCACCAAGATATCACACATAGGCCGTGGAATCCTTTCAATCCGCACTCAGAATTGGTGTCATAAACTGCTAACCATGCACTTATCTTTCAAGTGGCCTATTCGATTGTATGGCCTATTAAATCATTACTGACGTCAGTGATTTATTGTAAACAAATGTGGAACTCTCGTCAGATAGCGTATCTTTGCAACCGATAATATTGCATCAATATAAGACCAAACCCAAAATACAAATCGTTTTACTGCTCGAAACTGCGACAGGTGTTTGTGGCAATCTAGATCTAAACTGATTTCAAGTGCACAACGAATCTTGAAGGTGGACAAAAATATAACAATGTGAACGTGTACGATAGATATGATTTTTTCTTCTTATGGCACTATCGTCTAGGGTGGACCTGTCCCTCAACCAACAAACTTCTCCAGCTAGCACAACAAGTTGATTGAGATCCCCTTTTACTTATGTGCGCCACCTTAGACATGGGAATTTTCTGTTGTGTTGTCCTACACGCTCTGAGATTTTTCGGGCCAGAGCAGTGCTGTCTATGCGCTGTACATGACCTAGCCATCTTTGCCATCGCTTACGATATTGTCTATGTGTCTGCGCAATATAGCAGAACTGGGATGACCAATGTCCTATACAGAAGGCTCAGTCACAGAAACAGCGGTTGGCAAGACTTATTCTGCGATTGACCTCGGTTCTGATGTTGTATAGACGTAGACGTATAAGTCCTTCACTACCTCGAGGCATAACTGCCCATTATTACGTTTTGGCCAAGTCGTCGATGTTGTGCATCCTTTTTCTTTTTTTTTTTTCCTTTTTTTTCTCGGTGAGTTTTTGAAACCCTCCTGAAGCACTCAGACTGTAAACTGGTCCATTGTACTGCCAGGTAGGAACCTACTCCAGCTGGACTAGATTCGATTTCATTGGGATTCGAACTTGAAACGCCTCCAACTTAACCAATTGCGCCATCTAGTCGTTTTTGAGGTTCCGTCTACAAAAACGGAAATGAGGTAGAGGTTCGCTTCAACACTTTTTGATCCAAAGTTCCATTTGAAAAATATGGAGCTACAAACTTTTTTTTAATGCGTCCCCCCTGCCATTTCTAAACCAAAGTGTTTAAAAATCTGAAAAAACACAAAAACTTGGCTTTATTGAGTACTTTAATTTAAAATAATTTCAAGCTTTCTGGCCTAAATAGTTTTCGAGATATTGGCCAAAAACGGTCAACCATCGACATTCGAATTTTGAAGATCAAAAAACGCAGTTTTGAAGACATCAATGTAAGCATCAAGAAATGATAAATTTCAAAATATCGATTTATGTTGAAATTTTGAGATATCTAAGAATTAAAATGATAACTATTTTCAGTTTCACACATAAATTTCATGCCGTGTTCGACCATTCCATGCGTTGATGAGTATTATCTCTTAGATAGATCTCAATCCCTAAATGCCCAACAGTAGTGTACACACACACCGCAGGCATGAACACTGTTTGGGTATGGATGGAAGATGTAGGTATACGTATGGGTGGATGCTTGTTTGTTTGGAACTATGAATGTATTAATGAATGGTTGATTTGGGTTGAAGTTAGAAGAAAATTCAACTGAATTAGTTTGGAAACGTCGTTTGATATTCAGAAATCATCCATCAATGCGACGGAACCTTCCTCGTGAGAGTTCAACTCGCATTTACCCGGTTTATTCATCCTCTTTTTGCCCGGCCTATCTCACTGCACAGCTGACGCCGTGGCGTAGTGGGGAGGTGCGTCGACTCCTACGCTCGAGGTCTCAGGTTCGAATCTCAAAAAAACGCCCAACACTTTTTCACGGCTCCATCTCTTTCGAGTCACTGACAATGCTCAAAGAGTATAACCGTCTAGAAAAAGTTTCTCAAAATCGCCGTTCGGCGTTAAACTGTAGGTCCCCTCCACTCGTGAGAGAATAGCACTAGAGTTCGACCGAACATTCGGCTTCGGCTGAAAAACTGACCTTCGGTCGGACTTTAAATAGCACGCACAACACGAGTAGTTGCTGAGAGGCTAGGCCCAAGTCCACTTCGGCTGTAGCGCAGCCATTATTAACATTATTATCGCACCACACATCATCGATTGCGGTTATGTTTGCTTTATAGCAGTCTAGGGCCTCCGTGAGTTCATCGGCTACACGTAATCGGTTGAGGGACCTCATGTTCCACGTGCAGAACCGAAAGTCGTTGTCCTATTTTTTTGTTTGCTGATCTCGTCAACAGTGAATCCGTCCGTATCCGAGGCTTGTAGTTGCTTTTTACGTGGTGAAGGAATTAACCCCACGTGCAACTGGAAGGCCAGACCCAGTCTTTTAATCGGGGGAATGGTCCAGATATATCTGGTGTCGGTAGTCTCGCTGAGGCTGTGAGAGCCGCCGTTATTATAACCGTTATTAACCACTCGTGTTGTGCGTGCTATGGTTCTCTTCCGAGTGGATGGGACCTACAGTTTAATGCCGACTCCGACGATTTTGGGAAGTCTTTTCTAGACAATTGTACTCATTGAGCATTGTCAGTGACTCGAAAGAGGTAGAGCCGTGAAAAACTGTTAGGTGTTTTTTTTTTCGAGATTTGAGCCTTAGACCTCGAGCGTAGGAGTCGATGCACCTACCCACTACGCCAGAGCCGCCGTTGGCCATTCTATATAAGGCTCATCCGCCGCTGTCTCTTCTCCATGATCCCGACCCGACGTTGGGGGTCTCCTTTTAAACCTGTGCTTCGAAATATGTTCGAGCAGCTCTAAAGGGAGTGTTGTCCAGGCAGCTCTATCAACTCAAGCTTTGGGCGTCGCCGTTGGCCGTCCATTCGAGCAGCTCATTCGTCGCCACCCGAAAAGAGAGTTAAGCCCTGGTACGAACTTAACCTTCTCCCCCTCTTGTTAACAGCCGCCAAAAACTTCCCAGGGGGATCGGCCCCATCTTGAGTCGAAAGCTCCCGCGTTTCACTCCGTGGAGGTGAGAGTAGGAGTTGGTTAACAGAATCTAAATGCGGACGCTTGTGTCTGCATGAATCGCTTGTGAGCCCTTTGAAATCCTTCACCACTAAGTTCAACAGAGCCACTTAATAAACCTTAGTACAGGTTGGGCCAAATACAAGTTTTTTTAAAAATGCAATAAAATGAACAAAATTCAATTTTTTCCATGTGTTATGGCTTTATTAGTAAAAACAATCATTCCCATTAATTATGAAATACAACGTCGTTCAAGTGTCTGCCTCGGTTGGTTTCGCAGTAGCGCAATCTGTCACCCCAATTTTCAAAGACATTGTTGATGGTTTCGGGCTGTAGCTCACGGATTGCTTGGATGATATTGACCTTAAGTCCTTGAATCGTATTCGGGTTGTCGGCATAACATCGATCCTTCATGGTTTTCCACAATAAACAGTTCAAAGAATCAAATCCCAGCTCCGAGGCGGCCAATTGACTTCGCCAAGACGGCTGATAACACGATTTGGGAATTTGGTGCGCAAAAGATCGATTGTGGCATGGGCCGTGCGTCATGGCGTGCCATCCTGCATGAACCAGAGGTCGTTCGAATCCATGTCATCAGTTTCAGTAACAAAGAAGTCGGTTAACATGGCTGTGTTAACATGACGCCCACCGTTGATCGAAACGTTGTTCCCAGCCTCATTTTCGAAGAAAAATGTTCCAATGATGCCACGACTCCACACTCCGCACCAAACCGTCACTCTCTGTGGATGCATTGGCTTCTTGACAATAATGTGCGAGTTTTTCGAACCCGAGATGCGGCGACTTAGATTGTTAACGTAGCCGCCGAGATAAAAATGCGCCTCGTCAACGTCAGAAAAGACTATTTTTCGCCCAAAACCCTTGTCCAATTCAAGCTGCTCTAAGGTCCAAACTGCGAAGCGATAACGAAGCAGATGGTCGCACGCCTTCAATTGCTGAGTCGGACCCTTGGACCTTGTAAGCGAATAATCTGAGATCTTTGTGCAGAATTCTCCTCAGGCTAGTGCGTGAACTGCTGAGCTGTTGAGATCGATGGCGAGTTGATGTTCGTGAA
Organism: Myathropa florea; assembly: GCA_930367185.1. Classification (NCBI taxonomy): domain Eukaryota; kingdom Metazoa; phylum Arthropoda; class Insecta; order Diptera; family Syrphidae; genus Myathropa; species Myathropa florea. The sequence continues at coordinate 108,569,790 of OV884002.1, forward strand.
TTGAGTCTCACACTCTCGGTCACAGTAACCACATTCTCACCTGTGCGACGACGAAGATCATGAGTGTTGTCCACTAGCATACCAGTCTCACGAACTTTTAGCTCAAACTTGCGTACAGCAGTCGCGGTGTGTGCTTCATTTCGGCCAAAACTTATTTTCAAAAAACGCATTGTTTGGGCTACACAGCACTCACTTTGGAAATAAGTTTTCAATATTTACCAACGTTGTTCAAGCGCAAAGCGACTCATTTCATTCCGCGGAGGTATGGTACTGACTTTCTGTCAAGATTTCGAGTAGGAAACAGCTGTCAGTGTCAAAATAGTATATGATTTAAAAAAACACCACTAGATGGACCACCCTGTACATCCTCTCATTTTTAGTAAGAGTTCATCCAAAAACCGCACACTAATTCTCAATTTTTTTTCTATTTTCAGGTCTTTGGTACAACAGAGCTCTCGGAAAAGCCAATAATGCTCCCGGCGTTTGTCGACTCGATTCACTGTCTGCCATATCATCTCACACGAACTGGACGTGCAGTGGCAGATCGGATCGTCAATGTTCTCGGATACGATTGTCCCGATATCACCTTCAGTCCAGTATTGTATCCCATCACATCAATTCTATTGCATTTCATGTCTGGTAAGTGTTCATCCCACCCCATCCCCAACCACTCGTCGCTGCCTTGTAAATATTTACATAAGCTACTTACCGCTATCATCAACTTGTTATGGAACACCTACGCGAAACGATTCAGTGAGCTGCTGCTGTTGATAAAACCTCGCGGATACTATTTTTGGGATAATTTCATTTTTGAGCTTCGCTACACTTGCCGTAGCTAATTGGTATACAGCCCTATCGTTGACATTCGTTTATGGGGCTTCGGCGAATCACGTGAGCGCGGCGTTACGTACCGAACGCGAGTACATTTTGTGTGGCGATAATTGAAGAATTATACAAAACAAAATTTACAAATACCGCCATCGATCAGTGATCGGGGGGTTGAATTATAAAATATTCAAACGACCGTCTTCGGGTCTGTGTGACAAGTTGATTTGCCTTGAGGGGGATTGAGTGTAAAGTTTGTCTACATCGAGGCTTGGCTTACGTGGTCGAACACCCGTACCGTCTGGTCTCGAAATAGAGCTGTGAATTGGTGACGATAAATGAGCAGTCACGAGAAGCTTGGTCTATGAAAGGGTGCCTCTGTCGGAATGTGGTCAGATTGTTTAACACGTTTGGGGCTTCCTTTGGAAAGGGGCCCGTAGAGCAAGTGCCTTCGGAAGAGCAGTTTGCACAAGAAATCGTATGAATTTGTGACAAGTTTAAGGGTCCACAGACAATCGGAAGGCGGAAGTGATAATAATAATATAATAATGGTGGCGCTACAGTCCGAGGTGGACCTGGGCCTAGCTTCTCAACAACCACTCGTGTTGTGCGTGCTATTGTTCTCTCACGAGCGGAGGGGACCTACAGTTTAATGCCGACTCCGAACGGCGAGATTGAGAAGCTTTTTTCTAGACAGTTATACTCTTTGAGCATTGTCAGTGACTCGAAAGAGGTGGAGCCGTGAAAAAATGTTTGATGTTTTTTTTTTCCGAGATTCGAACTGACGACCTCGAGCGCAGGAGTCGACGCACCTACCCACTACGCCACGGCGCCCACGGAAGTGATAATCAACTAAAATCCTAAAGTCCTCCTCTTCATCATTCACTGCTCGCATTCTAACACATGATCTCAAGAGCCAATGACAAGCTCTTATCAACCGTATTGTTCCCATTAAATCAGACCCAAATCGGATTTGTCCAGTTTCGTGCGGTCTCAAGACGACACTGTCTGCTGTTATTGTGTGCTAACTCTCATCAGAAGCTCTGTCGTGCCCTGGTTATCGCAGAATTGCATCGGAAAGCGTTAGTCCCCATCTGCTTACAGTCAAATCTGAACAAACACAATCATCACCGCCTGAGTCTAGCTCTGTCAGACTGAGATTGAGTACTCCAATTGACCTCCATTATCATGAGTCCCCTTGTGTAAATGTGAAGAGATGGTGGAGGAGAGTCTTATCAGCATTTGTTTACTCACTTGGTTTATTTATTTTTGGATCGATGATAATTTAAGTGGTTCTAGCATTCAAGGTCACACGTAAGGCCTTCCTATGGGGTTCAGCAGATGTTTACAATCGTTTTAGTTTACTTAAGAGATAGTTTGATGTGTTTTTGTTTATTTTTAATGGTTCTTCATCTAAATCTTCTTTCATTTGGCAGATGTTCTTCCTAACCTTAAAAACTGAGTTTCTGACAACCTTCAAAGTTGTTTTGGTGGAAAGTCATTGTCCTCGTGATTGTTTAGAAACAGACACCAACTTTGATTTATTCGGCACCACTTCTCGAGTTATTGACAATGCGTAAGAGACTTTAACTTTTAAGGAAATTTTATCAAACTTTGCCGTTCGAAGTCGGCATAAAACTGAAGGCATCTTCCACTCGTACGAAAACGCACATCCAACACGGGTGATTGGTGCCGAAATTAGACCGAAATCCACCCCGGATTGTGCCACACAAAGAAGGCAAAGTATTTAAGGGTATTTTGTTCAATTGAATGACATTTTTGAACTACATGTTTGATTTTTAAGATAATATTTTGCTAATATTTTGTTCACGAAAACCGAATATCGTTTGAAAAATCGGCTTTTATGTGTCCTCATGTCATTTTTTAACCAAAATCTTGGCATCTGGGGCTATCTGGCTGGTTTGGGGCTATAGGGTTTAATTGATTAGATAACGGGCCAATGGGCACACACAAATATTTTAGAGGATGTGATATTTCCGAAAGGGGACTGGGAAATGCCGTTGTTTTAGGCCTTCTAGCAGGAAAGTGACACAAAGTACACGTCTAGGCTAGTCCAAACATGGCTCAATGATCACAATGTCATATTTATGTATCGGCCACCTCAGTCACCGGGCTTTAACCTGATAAAAAGTCTTTGAAGGATCTTCAAACGCAAAATCAAGAGTGAAAATGTCAAAAGTGCGAAACATTTTTGGGCCTCACCCAACATGCCTCTCCAGCCAGCACGATCTTTCGCCAGCTGTCTCCAGTTTCGCACACCAAGCCGGCCGAGGTCCCCCTCGACTTGTGTGCGCCACCTTGCGCTGTCCCACAGGCTCAGAGTCGAAGACTCTTCGGGCCGGAGCTAAGTTGTCCATACGCTCTACATGGCTTAGCCATCTTAGGCGTTTGATCCGTAGACGCCTGGCTAAACTCATGTCGCTGTACAGTCCTTACAGTTTGTGGTTGAAACTCTCTTCCAAATGCCATCAACGCAATCAGGAACAAAGATCTCGCGCAGAACTTTTCTCTCGAAAAGTACCAAGAGACTATTCATCTGCTTGGGATATTGTCCATGCCTCTGCGCCGTATAGCAGGACTGGGATGATCAAGGTCTTATACAAAGTCAACTTGGTCTTCCGAGAGAGGGCTCTACTACTCAATTGCCTTTTGAGCCCCAAAAAAACAGCGGTTGGCAAGAGTTATTCTGCGTTTGATCTCAGTACTGATGTTGTTTGTACAGTTTACTGCGGAGCCAAGGGAAACGAAGTCCTTCTCTACCTCCAGCCGCCTATGGTGACGTTCTGGCCAAGTCGTCGATGTTGTGCGTCCTTTCTCGATGACAGCATATACTTGGTTTTGCCCTCGTTCACCGCCAGACCCATTTTACCCGCTTCCGTTTCAATGGCAGCAAACGCATCATTGACGGCTCGCTGTGTTCGCCCAATCACGTCAATGTCATCCGCATAAGCTAGCAGTTGAACGGACGTTTGGAAGATCGTGCCTCTTGTGTTGGCCAGTGAGTTCTGCACGATCTTCTCAAGAACGATGTTAAAGAAATCACATGACAGCGCGTCGCCTTGTCTAAAGCCTTTTTTGACATTGAAGGTCTCGGTGAGTTCGTTACCTACCTTGATGGAGCAGCGAGAGTTCTCCATCCTCATTGTGCTCAATCTGACCAGTTTGGCAGGATTGTCAAAACTAGACATGGCGCTGTATAGCTCGTCTCTATACACGCTGTCATATGCGGCCTTGAAATGGACAAATAGGGTGTGTGTGTCGATTTGCATTTCTTGGGTCTTCTTCAGGATCTGCCGCAGTGTGAAGATTTGATCTATGGTGGACTTTTCTGGCCTGAAACCACACTGATAAGGACCTATCAGTTTGTTCACAAATGGTTTCAGGCGTTCACACAAAACGGCAGAGCAGATCTTGTAGGCGATGTTAAGGAGACTTATCTCTCGATAGTTGGCGCAGTCAAAGGGGTCTCCTTTCTTGTGGATCGGGCAAACGATACTGAGATTCCATTCATTGGGTATGCTTTCCTCCGACCATATCTTACAGATGAGCTGGTGCATGCGCTCAACCAGGTCATCTCCAGCTGCTTTGAACATTTTAGCGAGCAGACTATCTGCACCAGCAGCTTTATTAGACTTTAGTCTCGATATCGCTATCTTGACTTCGTCCAGATCGTGGGGACTGTATTCTTTTCTATCATCGTCCGTTGTGTTGAGTGGAACATTCTGCCTGACAGCGGTATTTGTGTCCTCATCGCCGTTTAACAGTCTGCAGAAATGATTTTTCCAAACCGCGCGATTACGCAAAAATAATACATTGCGAATATAATAACCTCTTCGCTCAGTTTCGGCAAGTTCATTCACTTTTGCCTACTTACGCGAAAGCGAAATGAATCGCTCTCTGCGTATGCAAATGTTATTTGCGAACTATATTCTCTCAAGTTTCTGTAATTTTTGATACGTGGAAATTTAACGATACTTCTGGTTACTTTTCGTTTGATTGTGACATAAGCTTAATTTTTTTTGTACGGTCATTATGGTTGACCCTTAAGTAGGCAAAACTGAACGAACTAAACGAAACTGAGCGAAGCGTTTACTATGGTCAAAGTGTATTGTTTTTTTTTTTGTACTCCTTCAGTGGTTCTCTTAAGTGTCTGAACGGCTATTATAAATGTGTTCTTCGTTTTTTTAGTTAAATTAGCCTATTCTGGCCATCATGGCCTAGTGGGTAAGTGCTTCAACTCCTCCATTGAAAGCCCATGGTTCGATGCCGGACACAACAACTTTCGTTTGCACTGCATCACCTTTCTCGAGCCACTGGCTATGTTCAGAGAGTACAACTATCAAAAAAATCTTTTCAAACTTCTTTGTTGAAAATCTTTAAAAAATAGTAGGTCCCTTTCACTTGTAAGAGAACAAAGGACAAACAAGTGCTGCACATACTGAATCCACGTCTACATCGGAAGCCAGCCAAAACATAGAAGAGTGTTCTTCTTCAGGGATATTGAGCGTGGTATCAAGGAGGAATTTATATACGATACAGGCGAAACAATTCATTGGGACTTAACCTTGGTCACCACAGAATACGTTGGATTATGGCAGATTCCTTAAAGTTGGAGGCATTTCTTAAAGTTTTCCGATGGAAATCTTCTCTCATAGGTATCGAAAAAATCGCCCCACAGTCAAAATTTCCCCAATCTAAAGCAATGCGCACACCAGAAAAACCCATCCACGTGGTCTAGCAATGTGTCCGAAACTAAAAAGAGACGAAATGACGAAATCAATTACACACGTCAATCGATTGTTTTTCAGCCATCTTATCTGCGAACCAGAGACGGTGTAGCTAATCTAAAGAATTCAATGCAATCCATCAGAGTGGGAGAGAGTGAAAACCTAGAACTGCTGCTGCCCCCCGAATCACGAACCCATCAGATGATTGCAGCAGTTTTGTAGCGCTGTTCATCCAAGCGAACCGCTGCACAAATCTCAGTTCCAATCGATAGTCAAAATGTACAAGCGATCAACTGCATGCAGGTAAGATGTTAAGCAACGAGTAGATGGAAACTGGCGTGAAATGACGTACATACACCGCTTCGATGGGTAGTATTGCGCACTCAATCTTCGGAAGAGGAAATGGCCATTTCTTCCCCCCCGAGGGAAAGGGTGAGAATACCCCTAATTTGAAATGATAATTACTTTCCGCCAGACTGCTGGCGCGGGGTTTTTAATTTAATTTACTGAAGGACACTCGAGGGAATGGATTTCCTTTGATGTGCCCTGTTCGTGAGAGACGCTTCTAACCGGAGACGAATGTCTCTGTAATTAGATTCGTTTGTGACACCCGATTGGTATGCAAATCCACGAAGAGGAAGCAATAAACCCTACGAATGCCAATGGAAAGTAATGCAATTCCACTTGATAACTTAATCTCAGTGAAAACAAACAAACACACCCCGATAAGGGGCCAAATGCAATTACTTCAGTGAATTTTTTTCAAATTGGTTTTGCAGTCGTAAAGTGTAGTTATAGCCAATCCGGCAATTTTCTGTATCTCGCGATCATAAACAACTTTGATGACAGTGTTTGCCTTTATTTTACAACTGATAACCACCATGAATTTTCGCACAAATTGGTCACGAATTGAGATATGAAAGGTATGCGATTCGGAAATATGTCGTCGAGGTTTGCCTCAATGCAATTCCTTTTGCTTTGGAGCTCTCTGCGAAACTCGTCCGTCTTTGTAGGTTTACGATGCAGAATGTCCGTTGCTTCGTCAAGGTCGATGAAGGCCTTTGATGTCAAAAAAAGGTTTAAACAAGGCGAGGCATGCGATGTTATGCGAGTTTTTGAATATCATTCTCGAGAAGATCGTGCGTAACTCAAACGCCAACACCTGAGGTGTTCCGCAAATCTGTGCAACAGCTCGCATATGCCGATGACATTGACATCATCGGAAGGACACAGTAAGCTATTCACTGGGATTCAAATTTGGGACCCCTCTAACTTTAAGCAGGCACTTAACTAACGTCGTCATCCAGTCGTATAGCCTGTTAGTCCCAGTCGACACTAGCCAAAGCAAACGAGGAGATTCTTGGTCGCTTCGAGAGAGAGAAAGGTCCTTCGAATTATTTTTGGTCCCGAATGCTCTGATAGTGTTTGGAGGAGGAAACGAGGGGTGTACAGCGACATGGATCTGGTCAAACGAATCCGTTTCTCCCGTCTCAGATGGCTAAGTCATGTACAGTGAATATACACCAATCCTCCGGCCTGGTAAGTGTCCTACTCCAACCTCGAAGGAGAACACGGTAAAGGAAGACAACACTTCCGGTGGCGTATAGAGCTGAAAAGGGACCGTGGCTGGATGGAGAGACATGTTAGCTGAGGCCCAGGTCCCTTCCGGACTGTTGCGTCATCAGAAAAGAAGGAAACACCCAATCCGTGTGGTACCCCAAAACGGGTCTACGCTGGCCTAAGTGACGCTGCTAACCTGCAGTCATTTCGTTGCGCAGTTGGTTAAGTGTCTGCTCCAAGTTAGAGGGGTCACAGGTTCGAATCCCAGTGAAATCGAATCTGGTCCAGTCATCATTTGCCGTTGGGATTAACGGCACTGGAATAGTTTGCTAGCTGGCAGTACAATGGATCAGTTTTGAAGTCTGAGTGCTCCAGTAAAGTTTCAAAAACATTCTGAAAAAAAAAATAAGCCTAAAACGTCTCACAATCAGCTCCTATCCCTGATCAATATTACACTCCGAGGCTGGATTTTTCCATCGCTCGTGGTGACGGACGAGGCTATCAAGTACACAGTTGCGTCTTTTCATGGTTTCTCGCCAGTATGTAATGGAGGGAGTAAATGGGGTCTGCAAGCAGGGCGCCATCTTGTCTCCTCTCCTATGGTGCATGCTGGTTGACTCTGTTTGATGCTTTCAATGGTTCTAACATCCACGCCCTGGCCTATGTGGATGATGTCGCTGTACTGTCTGTCGGATCGTGCCTAGCGGCTGTGTGATTTAGAAGCGCAGGTAATTCTAGACGTGATCGATGACGGGTTTACCGGGAATGGGCTTTCTGTTAACTAGAGTTCGACCGAATATTCGGCTTCGAAGGTGATCAAAAAGCCGAAGTTCGGCTTCGGCCGAAAACCTGGCCCTCGGTCGGGCTCTACTGTCTACCACCTCAAAACCGAGGATGCTCAGGAGTAGGAAATTGACTGGTCCGAATCAACTAGCACTTAAAGGTGTCACCATCCGCTTTTTAAATATCTGGGTGTTATCCCAGATAGAAAACTTCTCTGGAAAAAACACATCGAGTCGAAAATTGCCAAGGCGCTGTCAGTTTTCTTGCACTGTAAGGGAATGTTTAGCAAGTCTTGGGGTCTATCACCAAAAACATCCGGATTTACACAGCTATGATAAGGCCCCTTCTCTCCTATGGATCGGTCGTTAAGTAGAAAAGGCTTTCGCGTATATATGTAACTGCTACTTTCACTAAGCTTCAAAGAACCGCCTGTCTCGGATGCATGAGGGCCTAATACGCCTAACTCTGCTCTTGATGCAGTGCTGAGTCTCCCCGCCCTTGATATCCACGTCATGGGGTGCACCCTTAAGGCCATCTTCCGCCTTAAAAGAAGTGATTTTTCGCTTTGAAGCTTCGATGACCTTGCGAACCGCATTTCCTTTGACCCCAGTCGTATTGATATGTCGTCTGAAGCACGGACACCAGAACTCTAGCGGCGACGAACATACAAAGTCAACTTTCCCTCGGGACTAACTCTGGCCAGAATCTGGGCCAGGAAAAGAATGCAGTCGAATTTTCACGGACGGTTTCAAGACCAATGAAGATCTGGTGATGGCGCCTTCGTGGAGAGCGACAACTTTAGACTGCCTCCTTAGGTAAATTCGCGTCGATTTTCCGAGAGGATCTATGCGATCCTAATGGCCATGAAGTTCGAGTACATTGTGAAGAACAGATGGAAGGGCGACGAATCTGTGTCTGTAGCGACAGCCAAACTGTGCTTAAGGCCTTGCTCAACCCTTTAACCACTTCCAGTATAGTTCAGGAATGCAAGTTTTCTCTGAAATTGATCGATAGTCTAAATTCGCTAAGATTTGTCTGGGTCCCGGACCACCACGGGATTGCGGGACATGAGACCGCCGATGAACTTGATAGTCAAGGATCAGAGGAAGTACTCTCAGGACCTGAACCTGCGCTGGGACTGCCTGCGTCCTTGGTTAGGGCTTCCATCGATGGTTGGGCCTCTCGAGAGTACAACCGGAGGGGGCATGACTCTCCAAGATCTAGGCAGACCAAGCAAATGCTCCCCAACGTCTCTCTGAACTGAACAGAAAAGATTGTAGACAACTCATCGGCGTACTAACGGAGCACTATACTTTCGCCAAACAACTAAATGTGCTTGGCCTAAGCGACGGAACCCTCTGCGATGCCTGTGGAGAAGGCGACAACCTTGTAAAGCACTTTCTCTGCTACTGTCCCGCCTTTGCTCGTATCTGGTGGCAGTTACTCGGTACTGATGAAGTGAGAGCTGATGATGTAGGCTCCTCATCACAGAAGCGCCTGCTGGTCTTCCGGAAAAATTTCGGTCGGTCGCTGCCTGATAGTAAAATGGACCAGTTTTTGAGTCAGTACTCTAGTGTAATGTTGAAAACCTCCGACAAAAAAACAAATCCACACCGAATTATGACCGCTCAGTTTTATTAAACACTTTTAGACCTTAAAAATGTTTTTGAAGCGACCAAGTCGAAGACGTTTTCGTCAACAGATCGTCTTCAGCAATAAACGAACTGAATTCTTGGAACATTTTCCCCGTTACATCTTCCTCCTTGTCTGCATTCAAGCTGCATTTTCTCAAAACATTTGAACCCCTTGATCGCTTTTCCCTGAAGTCACTAATTTTTAAAATCTTTTCTTCTTTTTTCCAGAGGAAGAAGCCTATCACTGTCTTGCAAGTTTAGTTGCATGCAAAGAGAAGGTATTCATCAATCAGACAAAACTTCTTCACGAAGTCACTTGGAAAACAGTGATGCAAATTGCCAAAAAACACGCGGTAAGTCAAAAATCAATGATATCTCTCAATTCACATCAATCTAATGAATTCCTTCTTTTCAAACAGAAAACCTCCGTTTCGTACTTGCAACGAATGTGTCCCGGGCAAAAATTGGAACGTGTCTTCATGGACTGGTGCTGGTGGATATTAGCCGGTTTGCCATTCCAGCATTTAGTACGTGTCATGGATTGTTTCTTCCACGAGGGCATCAAAGTGTTCTATCGTGTCGCTCTGGTCATACTCAATTTATTCCACAAGGAATGCACATCAAACAATGAATGGAGTCCGGATAATATTAAGAATGACATTGGTAATGCGCTCATAAAGTTTTGCAAAAAAATACCAGTCTCACCAGCGAAGCTGTTGCAATCAGCGTTTAGTATTAGGGGGCTAAGGTGAGCACAAACTACCCATGCAAATGCATCAGTTATTAAATTGTTTGTTCCTTTGTTTCGTTCCAGTTCCACGTATATATCTAGAATATTTATTAAGACTGAAATGTTACTAAAAAGTAGATCAGTTCTAACCGGTTCAAAGCAATTAGTTCGATCGCGTTCCAGTGATAATTTACCAACGAGTCAATCGCAAGTCAACATTCAAATGATGTCACACACATTGACCATACGAGAGGTAAGCTCATTCAAATTCATCCATTTTCATTCTTTCTTCAATAATCTTGTTTGAAGTCAATTATCATTTAAGACAGTATACGTTAGGCACACACACGAAGTTAGGATCAGTCGATTTATTTTATCAGCTCTGTGTAGGTGTTAGAGTTCGATAACTTTTATGTCATGTCTTCAACTTGGAACAAGAGTAAAAACGGAACAATATCCGTCTCTGAGATGACAGAAAAAAGGGGGCTTTGAAGACAACAAGTCCTGAAACACGAATCGCCTTAATGTCGTAGGAAAACACTTAAAGCAATAGCCCAAATGATTCAATTCAGTTTATGCCAAATACAGAAACCTTCTCGTGAACTGAATGTGCACTGTGCAAGTCTCTGTTTCGTATATCCTGCTTATTTTTGCTTTAAACATTATTTTGCCGTGTCCCACTGCTTCAAAACACAAAAAACCGTTTGCTGTTGAAGATTTGCAATTCGTCGAGAGATCTTTAATTTTGTTGAATGTCAGGGAGTGTTTTTGGAAGGTACAGGGTGCTTTTTGTGTCCCAGGTCGATGTTTTTTCAAATATTTTTTAAATGAAATACAGTTTGTGTAAAAAGTCTGCGTACATTACTTCCTCTTTTAGTAAATAGCCTAAAACGCTTTTACAGCGACCAGCTATACTGGATACATAGTTTCACTTTCCGACGACCTATTTTTATGGAATTTTCAGAAATGTTTTGATATACTTAATTACTGCCTGAGCTAGCGTTGCCAATTTCGTGCAACTCGTAGTTGAATTGCTCGCAGCTTTCGCAATTATCCGTTCTCCTCGGGCACTGAGCTTTCTTTTTCATCCCGAATGCTTCACATTACCATAACTGTATGGATCTTCGAAAAAATTGGCTTATATCTTACAGAAAACAGAAAATTCAACATTCGGCTTCGGCAAAATCTTCGGTCTCATTTGGCCGAAGCCGAATGTTTCGCCGAAGGTGATAGTTTTAGCCGAAGGTGTCCGAAGCCGAAGCAGAATGTTCGGTCGGACTCTAGATTTATGCCGTGCGGTGTTTTCTAAATTCACTTTCGATTTCATGAATTCCCAATTCTCTGGCCTTGTTCATCCGCGAGGGAGCTATTCTTCTTTGCCTCCTTGGTTGTGGAAGATATCGCTATGGTTTTCTCAGTGATTTTTGAATTAAATTCACCACCGAGACTGGTGATTCCCTTTTTCAGACCCGCTTTTTGGTCTTTCAGACCAATCTGGGCTAATTGGTATACAAGGGAGGTACCTCACGCTTAACTTTGGGACTGGAACACAACTAAATTGAGATACAAAACAATTTGGATAATGTCTTCAAATGGACTCATCAAGTTCGTCTTCTTTTTTCATTGCCACGTTCTTGGCCATGAGTACTGAACTGGGAACGATGTATTGAATTCCACGCGTTTTCACCTTCATTTTGACATCCTTACGAAACTTATTTTTTTGATTTTAGACTTAAAAGGAGAGCTACTTCAGGTTCCTTTTCGATATTCATGCACTTTTTTCCATTCCGTCAATTGTCTATTGCACATTTAACTGGATTTTTGAAAAGCATTTGGTTGCCCTTGCAGACCTTACAAGGCTCAATGTCAAAATGTCAAAAATCTGATCGAATACCTTCTCTGAATCTCCAGTTAAAGGTGCCTGATTTTTGTTTTCGAGCAGACTTAAAATGTTATTGCGTTTCATTTGTTCCTTCACATAGTCGCGGAACTTGGACAACCTTTTGGTTTTTGATTTTACCAGTTCACTTAGTTTCTTCTCTTCAGTGATCTTTTTCATCTTCTTTCTCGAGCTTAGCCTTCTTGGCTTCGGGAACATCCTCCGATTTCATGACATACTTACTTACTCACTTAGATGGCGCTACAGTTCGAGGTGAACGTGGGCCTCCACAAACCAGCCTCTCCAGCTAACACGGTCCTTAGCTAGCGAACTCTAAGCCGGTTGAGGTCCCCTTTAAGTTTAGGCGAGGACTTTCTATACTACGTCGTTCCTCTGGGTTAGATTCGAAAACTCTGCGGGTGAGAGTATTGGCGTCCGTTCGCTCTGCATGTCCTAGTCATCTTAACCAACTGATGCGGAGTTTTTTTTTTGACTAGGTCGATGTCGCCGTACAGCTCGTATAGTTCATCCTCCTACAAAGCCCGTCAATGCAGACGAAACCGTATATTTCACGAAGAATTATTCACTCGAAACGACCGATACTATTCTCATCCGCTATTGACGAAGTCCATGCTTCAGCGCCATAAAGCAGGACTGGGATGATCAAGGACTTATACAGAATCTTCTTAGTTGTTCGGGATAGGGTCCTACTACTCAATTGCCTTCTCAGCTCAAAGACATTGCGCGTGCTATTTATCGTTTTATTTCTGCCGAGGTGGTATTGTCAGAGTTTATAGCACAACCAAGGTAGACAAAGTTCCTTACTACCTCAAAGTTATAGCTGTCGATTATAACGCTCTGTGGAATTCGTCGATGTTGTATATCCCTTCCTTGCTGACAGCATATACTTGGTTTTGCAGAGATTCCATACAGGAGGCATACTCTCGTATGAGGCTCGTCTCACCAAATCTTAGAAATGAGGTAGTGTACGCTCTCTACTAACTTATCTCCAGCTGCTTTGAACAGCTCAGACTGTAGGCCCTCAGCTCCGACATTGTTCCTGGTTTATACTTTCTCAATATCTTCGATCGTGAGTTTCTCGCGCTTTTTTTTTTTCTTTTGGAGAAGCCAATTTTCTTCCCGTCTCTTTCCCCTGTAGAGCGCATTAGCAGCTCTCGTCATTCCTTGTAACACCGCTTTATATGCCTGTTTAGCTGCATGTGGTTGCCTGCATTCTTTGTCAAAACCAGAGGTTTCTTGGTGGTGGACACGTGAAATCCAGCACATCAGTTGCGGCGTTTCTGATGAAAGATTTAAAATTTTAAAGATTATCACTTTCACACTTAAATTTCATATTGGGATTGACACGAGTCCAAAACCCAAAAAGTTAAAATATAAAATTATGTATCCAGTATTGCTCACCACAGTATTTTCAACAGACATTGGGTTATTTTGAAAATAATCATAATGTCTAGAAATCCTTCAAATGGAATTATAACTCTTATTCCATCTTCCATATGCAAGGCTCCACTTAATTCAGGATGCAACTAAAATGCGCGTACAAAAATTCTGCGTACGATATAATTTCCGTTACATTTTGCGCTTTAGCTTATTTTTGCCCTTATTCTTTTCATTCGAACGATCAGTTAGAGTTGCTGTGCATAACTATTTTTCTCAATATTTGACTTTTATAAGCGTTTTTAAGAATTATAACTATGAACATGGAGCCTTCTGATCGTGGCGCGAAGTTATTCACAAACTTTTCATAAAAATTTCTCAGGCTTCTGGTGGTCTTTTGGGAACTTTATTTTCCAAGATTGTGTTTGGTTTGTTCATGTTGATCTCTTCGATGAAGTCGATGAGTCAGATCAGGAATCGTGGGAAAAAATCGTTTTCACCATTTTTGGAAAAAAAAAATGCTCTCAAGTTTACATTAAAGCTCCAGTTTTGTGTGATATGGCACCGTCATGTTCTGTACGCCTAAATCATTCAATTTTCGGAACAGGAAAGTTTTCCAACATGTACCGATTGCGACTACTAACAACTGTTACCCCCGTGGAGTAACTACTTTAGCCAACGACATTTTTTTGAGGTTCCTAAAGGATGCTTTAGCTAAAGGATATCTTTAGCATCCTCTTTAGCATCCTGGCTAAAGTAGTTACTCCATGCGGGTGTACTGGTATTTTGTGTATCAAATATCTTATCTCAATAGGGGCTTTTCTGTTTATTAAGAAAACCAGACAAATCAAGATTTATGATAAAATCTATGATCGCCTATATTGAGCTGTTAAACTCAGGCACTCCAATTTCACCACCGCTGGCTACTTCATAATAATTTCTTATCCATGATACAGGGATACAAGGTATATATTGTTGGATATTACTAGGGTTCCCAACTTTGACCGAAACAACAGGTGGACACCAGCCTTGCCTGGATATGAATCCATAGGTTGAATACTCGGAAGGTTGAGGCCTACGTCCACCCCAGACTATAGCGCCAGAAGAAAACTATTTGGGAAGAAAACTGGACACTGGTGGTGCTAGAGCTCAAGCAATAAACCAAGTCTTCGTCCTTTTCAAGGTGTTAGCTGACCTTATTTGTCTTTGCCCAACAATGATAGATGTTTCTGGTATATTTTCAATACATTTTCTTCCTAAATTCATCTCCAATTCCTCAATTTCATGTGAAAAGGGAACATCCCGAACCTCGCCTCAAAAAAACCAACGTTGCAAAATCTTAACCCATAACGTTCCTCCGATTAATTCCTTTCAATACTTGAACCTCACATCCTTCAATTTATCCTAATTTTCGAGAATGCGAGTTTAATGCGAAAGAATAGGATCTTTAGAACTTGGCTTCTAAATAACCAACCAAGTCACTGTCGTTGAAAAATCTTAAATCAATTTCCTTTCCATTCTGATATCTCACATCCTTCAATTCGCCCCAAATATAGAGAAAGTCGTTTCAGAAAATGTTGTAATCATCAAATCCACTTTGACAAAAATTCGTTCATTTTCGGCAAAAAAAAAAATGCGACCCAATTGTGCTGTCAAGTTACTTCATTTTTTAATGTGAAGTGTGTTATTTTTTCAAAAGTCGATTTTCTTAATGTTTGAACTGAAATTTCGACTCAAATGAATGGAGCTGAATTCCTGAATTCTTGAAAAAGGTGGTCCAACGAAATGGCACGATGATAATTGTAAATAAAACAAAAAGTTTTCAGAGAATTATCTTAATATTTTTTTACTATGATAGAAGGATCTATGACAATTATGTGTGAAACAAAATATCGGCCAATTGCACGCCACGGCTTTGGTGGCATACCTCTATCCGATGGTCCATATTTTCAATGACTCCGAGACATAATTGCGGTTCAATGTCATTAATGTGTCGAATTATCTCATCCTTTAGCTCTTGAATTGTTCTTGGCTTATTGACGTACACATTTTCTTTTAAATATCCCCAAAGAAAGAAGTCGAACGGTGTCAAATCACATGATCGTGGCGGTCAATTAACATCTCCACGATGTAAGATAACACGCCCATTGAATTTCTCAAGCAATTGTTTCGTTGGCTGTGTGGCAAGTGTCACCATCCTGTTGGATGCACATGTCGTCCAGGGTCATGTCCTCAATTTCTGTCCACAAGAAGTCCGTTACTATCTCGCGGTAGCGAACACCATTCACGGTAACTGCTTGGCCGACCTAATTTTCGAAGAAGTACGGCCCGATGACGCCGCCAGCCCTTAACCGCACCAAACAGTCACTCTTTGTGGATGCATCGGCTTTTCAACAATCACTCCTGGATTCTCAATTGCCCAGATGCGACAATTCTGCTTGTCAACGAATCCACTGAGGTGAAGGTGTGCCTCGTCGCTGAAGATGATTTTCTTTGTAAAGTCACCATTCACTTCTGTCTGTTCAACCAACCATTCGGCGTATTGACGACGCTTGAAATGGTCAGTAGGCCTCAGCTCTTGAGTCAATTGAACCTTGTAAGCGTGTAAATTCAAATCTTTATTCAAAATTCGTATCAGTGATTTTCTTGAGATGTTCAATTGTTGGGCACAACGACGAGTCGAGGTTGACGGCTCTTCTGCCACACTATCGCGAACAACAGCAATGTTTTCCGCAGAACGAACTGGGCGAGCATGCACAGGTGTTTTTACATTTCCTACAGACCCGGTTTGCTGAAATTTGTGCACAATTCTACCGATTTTGGACACATTTGGTCGATTATGCTGACCAAAAAAATTACGAAGTGCACGAAATGCATTTTGATTTGAACGCCCATTTTCGTAAAAAGCTTCAACAATCTTAACGCGCTACTCAATTGTGTACCTCTCCATGGTTGAATTTGTCAAATTAAGTTGGGCAAAAAAACTTGACGTTAAGGTGTGACTCACAATTAACATCGTGCATTATGGTTGGACCACCCTTTATACAGCCTTGGCCAAATGTATTAGGCACCCTTATCTTTTTGACTTTGCTGCCATATCACTTATCGGAATCAATTAGTTTGAATTTTATAGTTTTCGGAGACACTGTCTGAGGTTGTAAACGACTTTTGTTTTTGCCTCTCATTTAACTATTTTTTTTGCTTTTTGGAGATATAACGAAACTCAAAGGGTGCCCAATTCATTTGGCCAAGGCTGTATGTCTAAAGTTAGATTAAAACACCAATTATTTACTTACAAAAGTGAAATCGTGCCTTTAGCTTAACATTCAGCCGTCCCCCTTTTAAGCATTGAATTACTCAAGTGGCTGTAAAGTTATCGACACTCTTGATCTAAGTCCGAAGCAGGTTTTCTTTATTTTGATTGTTACATTCCTAGGCGAACCCAAAATAATGTATACAGTACTAGTTTTTAAGTTATAAAATGAATCTGTACTAAGAAACATTTCATTCATTTTTGAAAAAAATGTCAATAACATTCCAGAGGGTGCATTCCGAGACCTGTCGCAATCTGGTATGGGGCTTCTTAATAATTCTTACATTTTGATAATATACAATATCCTTTTGTTAGTTTTCTGTTCAGTTTTTGCTGTTTTTGTTTGTTTACTGTTCTTTTTTTGGATCCGTTTGATTTGTTTTCTTATTTTTTTTCTCTTATAGTTTTCCATTTGTTTTTGTTTTTTTTTTTTCTTTTGAATTAAATCTTGACATGTTTGTTTAACGAGAATGTCTCAACACAAGATTTGTTTCGTTACTCTTTACAAACAAGACAAGTAAACAAAAAAAAACATATATATAAATATTTAACATAAGAGGCTGAGATATGAGATGTGTTATGCAAATTTAAGGGCTTTTCTGTTTTTATTGGCGATTTTTTTTATTGAATTTGAATACAGTTTCTTTAGGTTCTGCATTCCTCGTTAACAGTTGATTTAAAAAAAAAAAATTGTACAAACTCTAATCACCTGTTAATCGATTTGTTTTTTATATTATGATACTTAAACAATATACGAGAGAGTGATATACGTATATATATACTTTATATGTTAAAACGAAAGTAAACACGTGCATTTTATTTATTTTGTTTTTTCTTTTTTTCTCATCTTGCTGCATTCTGTTACTACTTCTACTACTACTACTACTACTACTACTGCTACTACTGCTGCTACTGATTGCTCGTATATATATAAATGTTGACTGCGTTAACAATAAAAAAAAACTATAAACAAAAATTGTAAACAAATGTATATGAAATGTTTACGTTACCTGTCTTGCCATCTGTCAAAAAAACAAAAATCAATAATTGAATTGTTGATGGACACACCCACCACGTTTAAATGTATTAAATGCATTTGCATCCCGTTATATATATATATATTGTTTGTTTTTATGTTCATCCCCCCCTCAAAAAACATCTCTTCCCCTCCGATTAAAAAATCCCCCCAAAAAAATACACACATACGAAAAAAAAACAGGGCGAACAGTCTCCCGGTCATAGGGTGCTCGCCATGGGCGCGTATCCTGTGCAGTCGTTAAAAAGTCGAATAGCCAGTGGTGAAGATGTAAGTGTATTGTAGTGTTAGTTTTTATTTTTCGATATTATCGTGATCGCACCAGAATTTTGAATTTCAAATGAGTAGTAGTCCTTGCAGATGTATTTTTTGTCTTCTTCCTTTTTTTTTTTGATTTTTGATTTGATTTGATTCCTCCTTAAGTTCGCTTCGTTTAGTAGATGTGAGCTTGGTAGTTGAAGCTTTATAATAACACCCGTAGATGTATCAGAAGTTCAAGTGTTTTTATTTATTTTATCAGTTTTTTCTCTATCTCTTGTCTGTCTCTTGGTTTTCCCTGTTTCAGGATTAAAATATGTACTGAATGCACATACAGTCGGTGTCAAAAGTGAATTGACATGATAGGCAGGTCACACTTCTCAAGGGTTTGAACGCTTAAGCAATCTGACGGCGGTGATTTAAAATTGAATTAAGGTTCTATATGCACAGTCAGGGTCAAAAATGTGTGTACATCCATTTATCTGATGAAAGTTTATCCTCTAAATTAAAATTGACCGGGATAATCTTCGTCAGACATTGAACAAATTTGGCATCACTGCCCATGTGATGCGACGCAACGATGTTTTGATGTAGCGATCGTGATGCATCGTTGCTTTAATTTTATTGGCATTTCTGAACGGCTTTTTGTTTTGTGTACCACTTGTTTCCTTTTTTGTAAAATGTCAAACAAATTGGTGACGTTTTTTTCTAAATAATTTGGTTATACTTAAATATATTTTATACTTATATTTTAGTCATGCAAAAGAGTCGGAAAATAAAAAAAAAATCCATCGCATCACAATAATCTATGATGCGCTGGTTGGTTTTGTTTGCGCAGCGGTTCATTTCATGTTACATACTAGAACGCGATGCAAAGCATCATTGCCAAATGTTTGCAATTAAGAACGCTTGACTTTGCAGTACTGCGCTAATACTGCGATTACGAACTCAGCCTTTCATATCTTCCGGTCTAAGTGCTCCTTCAATTAATGAAAACAAGGCTATATGTCTTACAATCTTTGACACAACCATATATACACTCATTTCTGACTGACGCTTTTAGCACTTTTCTCTTCTTAAATCGATTTATTGCTTTATGTTTACGCTTGTGGTAAATAAAATACAGTATTCTTTAGAGTATGACTCTGCAATCTGACAAATGGTTTGACAGTTCGTAAAATCGAACTCTGACGTCAAATGGAAGTATCGAATGTGAAACGTTCCTCGCTTCGACTGAGCTGCAACATTCAGTCTATGTATATTTTTTTTCGGAAGGTTTTTGAAACCCTACACTGAAGCACTCAAACTCAAAACTGGTCCATTGTACTGCCAGGTAGCAACCTACTCCAGTGCCGTTAATTTGATCCCAACAGCAAATGGTGGCTGGACCAGATTCGATTTCATTGAGATTCGAACCTGGGACTCCTCTAACTTGGGGCAGGCACTTAACCAACAGCGCCATCCAGCCTACTAAAATGGGTCTTACGACGGTTACGTAGATCCAGTGGATCATGTGAGGTTGGTGACCCCATTTCTTGCCTATGGGTCTTTTACATACGTAAAGACCAAGCGCAGCCTTACTTACTTAAGGTGGCGTTACAATCACCCCGGACCTGGACCTCAACCAACAAGCGTCTCCAACCAGCTCGATCTTTAGCTAGCTGCCTCCAGTTCCGCACGCACAGTTGGTTGAGGTCCCTTTCCGGTGAGTCGCGGTGTTCCTCTACTGCGCCGTCCCTCGGGGGTGGATTCGAAGACTTTTCGGGCCGGCGCATTGGTTTCCATTCGCTCTACATGACCCAGCCATCTCAATCGTAGGATCTTCACCCTTCTGGCTAAGTCGATGTCGCTGAACAGCTCGTACAGTTCGTTGTTATATCGTCTCCTCCACTCACCCTCTATACAGACGGCACCGAAAATCACCCGAAGAATTTTCCTCTCAAAGCAGCCAAGAGCAACCTCATCCGCTTTTGACAAAGTCCATGCTTCTGCGCCATATAGCTGGACTGGGACGATTAAGGTCTTGTACAGGGTTACCTTGGTTGTTCCAGAGAGGGCTTTGTTTATCAATTGCTTTCTTAGCCCAAAGAACCAGCGATTAGCAAAAGTTATTCTTCGTTTGATTTCAGCGCTGGCCTTACGGGCATGCTCCATTATATTTCGCTTCCAGTTTAGTCGCTTATCTAGGATGAGTCTTAGATATTTGGCAGATTCGGAGAATCTGCAACCGGTGCCGTTAATGGTAGGGGGGTCGATTGAAGGAATTTTATATTTCCGTGTGAAGAGGACGATTTCCATTTTATGAGCGTTGATGCCAAGGCCGTTTGCTTTAGTCCACGCCGATAGTTTAGAGAGAGCATTTTGCATAAGATCCCTTAGCACTGTTGGATATTTGCCCGAGATTGCTACAGCAATATCATCCGCATAGGCTATCACATTGCACCCTGTCTTATCTAGCAACAAAATTAGTTCGTTGACCACGCTGTTCCATAGCAGGGGAGATAGAACTCCACCTAGTGGTGTTCCTCTCCTGGCATGTCTGGTGGCGGTGGTGGAACCCAGCTTCGAGATGATTACTCTACTGACAAGCAGTTGATGAATCAGTCCCGTGTCCACGCCAAGATTCACCAGTGCACTGATGATAGCGGATGTGTAGACATTGTTGAAAGCACCCTCGATGTTCAGAAAGGTTACCATAGTGTATTCTTTATGGTGAAGGGATTTCTCAATGGAGCATATAAGCGAGTGTAGGGCGGAATCTACAGATTCACCTATAGTGTATGGAACGTGTTGGGAGGCTGACAATCTAGATGGGTCTATATTGCAGCGAAGATGGATATTTATCAGTCTTTTCAGAGTTTTTAGTGGGAAAGAAGATAAGCTAATAGGTCTTAAGTCTTTGGGATTAACGTGAGAACTGCGGCCTGTCTCCATCTTAGAGGGATGTGGGACAGGCGCAGTACCCCTAAACGACGAACATGCTCGCGGACTTGCTCGTTTGCATTATCCCCTACACGGCGAACATTCATTTCATGTTTTTTCTTCAAACCATCAACATGTGTTATAGGGAAGCGCAAGTAATGAATTCCTCGATAAAATCGTGGCTGACTGTTGAGATTGTGCTTAACCCGCGATATCCACTCAGCGACGTTCACAGCAAAAATGAGGTTTTCTCGCGAACATGGCCCTACACGGCGAACATCAAAGCCAACGAACAAGACAAAATCGATATTTTTCGCCAACAGCGAGCGGCTCGCGAACCAGCCCATACAGGACGAAAATATGACGAGCACGAGCAAGTTCGGCAAGCACGAGCAACTTCGGCGAGGACGGGCAAGTTCGGTGAGCATGTTCATCGTTTAGAGCTTTAAGGGTAATTTCCAACCACGGGAGAGTCAGGTCTAGGTTCAATGGAAGTTCCGCAAACAAAAATGACTTTGTGTGAAAACTTTTGCTCACCACTGTATATTTAAGCTCTATCATCTGCGTTCATTTTTAGCTTGCGACGAGCTATGTCTTGGACGGTTTCTTCCATTACTTACCCAAAGTGGAGTTGAAACCTTTCCTTGAATTGTTCCGGTACATGCACCACTCTGGGAATAGGAGTTACCTAGCTTGCATTGGACGAATCTATTAAATAGCATCCATTTTATCCATTTTCTTCAACTCCAGCTAATTTCAAAGCTGTGTTGTCGTGTTGTGAATTCTTTGTCCTCAGAAGATGATGCTCGACAAACACTGAAGTTCCCTTTCAATGCAGTAAATGCTACGGTATGCCCTTTGGGTTAAAGATAGAGATTTAATTGTAGATTTCCACCAGTCTTTTCAGAAAGATTGAAAGAAGTAAGAAGGTCCTGCAGGAGTGGTAGAACCAGAAGCGCAAGTATTTTTGTCTGAACCCAAAAAAGGTCTCACCGCCTGAAAGTTCCCTGTGGACTACGTATTATTCTTTTACTTTCACAAGCTTATTTTTCCTTTTATTTTAGCTTTGATGTGAGGCTTAAATTTGAATCGCAATTGAATATTGGAAAAGATCTCATAGAACTTTGCATTTTGATTTATTGTTCCCTCACCTAAAGTGCACTTGATCCGTGTAGAATGTCCACCCATAGACGGACCCAAGGAAACCACGTGTTTGAGTCGTAAATCCTTGTTGTGACTTTAGTTTTATGTACTACACTCGAAATCATGTTTGTTTAGCTTGCTCCTAAGTTATTTTTATTTCTTTTTTGTGTCGTTGTTTGACTTGTCGTTTTCGATTTTCTGCTTCGATGTCGTATGTAAATTAAATGACTTTGTTTATGATTAAATTCTTGTTTGATTTCCCATTGATTTATGAAGATTTTTTTAAGTGTTGTATTTTTGCTAAATTGAAACCATGTATCCTATCCAAAAAAAAACGTTGGAAACTTGAGTAGAAATTTGTGACTAATACTGAATCTATTTGCGTATAGCTCTTTACACTCTGGTCATGGCTGCCAGTTAGAATAACAATGTACCAACCAGTACTGCTGTACACGACCGAGGAGCATGGTTGCTCGTTGACAACATTCTATGTGCGAGTGGAACAACACGAACCGACTCTAATGATGATCAAAACGTGCAATAATGAGGTAAGAATGCTGACAAAATTTTGAGAAAAATGATCCATTGACTGATGATGGGGTTTATTTGTTTTCAGGTGTTTGGAGCTTACTGCTCATCCCGGTGGTTTGAGCGGAATGTCAAAGATGACAAGGGTCAACGACAGGCCTACTTTGGCACTGGTGAGACTTTCCTGTTCTCCCTGTATCCCGAGAGAGCAAAATATCCATGGGTGGGTATTGAGGGCGACAAAGGATTGGGACACTCTTCGGAGCTTTTCATGGCGGCAGATGCTAAAATGATTACAATTGGAGGAGGGTAAGTGAAACGAAATTTTATTTAAGATTCCAAAGATTCCCATTTCATATTGTTTCCGTAGCTTTTAAATCGGATTTTGATTTTCGTTGTTTTTGAATTGAGCTTTCTAAACAGAGTCTTAAGAGAGTGACTGGGACTATGGCGATCAAAAAAGTCCAGTCATGTTTTAATCCATCATCTTTAGGGGCAATCAAGCAGCAGGAAATCCCTTGGTTTCTGTCGCATCCCGTTTAAAGACAGCCATCAAACGCCTCCTGTTTCTTAACGAGATGGCTAAACATTTCAATATTCTGTGGGGACGCTGCGACATTTTAGAAAATTGCAAAGTCGCCAGACACGGCAAACTTCTTCCCAAAGGACACCTTATAAAGCTTGATGTGCCTAAATCCATCAATCGCATGTAGTCCCGGAGCACAGTCCCGCAGAATCTATCCCGTCCTTAGCCTCAAACGCCTCCCGTCCTCTGCTCAATCTGTATGAAAGTACTGGACTAAGAACACTCACCTGTGTCACACCAGCACACTGTGCAATTTGCAAATATCTCAATAGGATGGGACTTCCTTATAATGACTTCTGTTAAAGTTCGAATTGGGTTGAGAAGAATAATGGAACTATTACTCACCTTCTCCGCACATGTAGTGCCTTTCATTCTCCCTTCACGGGTCTACAACGGAGTTCATTCATGCGGACCTTTAGTAGGACTTTCGAATTTGCATTCTATCATTAATTTTTAAAAACAATTGACGATCAAGCAAGAGAATTTTATCTGAGTTAGGGGTTTTCAATTTAGATTAATAAATACAAGGTCTTGAGCATCTTAGTCCTTCTCTACTTCGGCATAACTTGAACTATCGAAAACGGATAAAGAAACCCTTGGTCTTTTAGAGAGAATAATTCTGCGTGCGATATTTGGTCCTGTTGACAGCGAGAAAGAAAGAAAGAGAAGATTTACGGGCTGTACAGTGAGGTGTGTCTGGCCAGATATCTTCGAACCCAATGCCTAATGCGACTAGGCTCTGAAGAGCACATGAACAACTGAGCTAAAGACCGAAAAATCTTTGAGTCCGCGCCTGTGGAATAGCACAACAGAAGACGTTTTTCGACTAAGGTGCACAAAAGTGGAGAAGGACCTCAACAACTTACTGTGCTTAATTCCTCCAATTGCGCCGACCAAACATTGTGCTGGATTAAGAGGTTTGTTATCACGACTGGATGGTGAAGTTGGTTAAATGCCTGCCCCAAGTTCGAGGTGTCCCAGGTTCGAATTCAAGTGAAATCGAATCTGGTCCAGTCACCATTTGCCGTTGGGATCAAATTAACGGCACTGGAACCTGTTAGTACAATGGACCAGTTTTGAGTCTGAGTGCTCCAGTAGTGTTTCAAAAATCCTCCGAAAAAAAGAGGTTTGTTGTTTAAGAATCAGGTCTACCCCGGACTAAAGTGCCGCACAAACAAGAAGAAGAATCGGGTCTGCCTATTGGTGTTATGAATAGGAGATGATAATCCTGAGTCTGCACTCAAATCGTAAAAAGTACTTTGTTACTCGTCAGGTCGAACGACCCATTGAAGGTCTAAGCTAATGATTCCTTCTATACTTGACGGATCCGTTCATTGTCGTTAAGCGTTAACAGCACTCAGGTCTTCTAAGCTCTAATTTCTCAGAACAGGTGAGGCCCAACAGGCTGGGCCATTTTCTTTAAATCATAGATTATTTTGACATGGACAGCTGTTTCCCGCTCGATGATCTTGACAGAAAGTCAGTATCATACCTCCGTGGAACGAAATGAGTCGCTTTACTCTTGAACAACGTTGGGAAATATTGAAAACTTATTTCCAAAGTGAGTGCTGTGTAGCCCAAAGAGAGCATTTTTTGGACAACACTCGTGGTCCCCGTCGTCGCACGGTGCGCACAGATGAGAAAGTGGCTGCTGTGGCCGAGAGTGTGAGACTCAATTCACGAACATCAACTCGCCATCGACCTCAACAGCTTAACATTGCACGCACTAGCATGAGGAGGACGACTGGATGACGCAGTTGGTTAAGCCCCCGCCCTAAGTTAGAAAGGTCCCAGGTTTGAGTCCCAGTGAAATTAAATACGCTTTTATCCGGTTTTTCAAATCTGGTCCAGTCACCATTTGCGGATGGACCAACATGGCCTAAGTGTGCTGGTGAATTCAGCAGCACCCCCTAACCTAACCTAACCTAGCCTGAGGAGAATTCTACACAAAGATAACCATTCGAACCATTCGCTAACAAGGTCCAATTTGACTCAGCAATTGAAGGCGCGCGACCATCCGCTTCGTTATCGCTTCGCAGTTTGGGCCTTAGAGCAGGTTAAATTGGACAACGATTTTGGGCGAAAAATCATCTTTTCTGACGCTAACGAGGCGCATTTTCATCTCGGCAGCTACGTTAACAAACAAAACTGCCGCACCTGGGAACGTTATTGTCGATTGTCGAGAAGCCAATGTATCCACAAAGGGTGACAGTTTGGTGCGGATTGTGGAGTGGCGGCATCATTGGACCATGTTTCTGCGAAAATAAGACCGGGAACAACGTTTCGGTCAACGGTTGGCGTTGTAGAGACATGTTAACCAACTTTTTTTTTCCGAAATTGAAGACTTGGACGACCTCTGGTTTATGCAGGATGGCACGCCATGCCACACAGCCCATGTCACAATCGATCTTTTGCGCACCAAATTTCTAAATCGTGTTATCAGCCGTCTTGGCGATGTCAATTGACTGCCTTGGAGCTGCAATTTGACCGTTGTGGACTCTTTTTTGGGGAACAGTGTGGGGAATCAATGTTTTGTCAACAATCCGGAAACTATTCAAGCACTTAAGATCAATATCATCCATGCAATACCATACGCGGCCATACGCGGATAGAAGGCAATGAAATGGCCGACTCCCTGGCAAGAAAAGGAGCATCAGAACCCTTCATAGGCTCTGAACTAGAAGACCATATCCTGTGAGAAGAATTCAGGAACTAGAGAACCGGACAGAAACCTGGAACAACCCTCGTAGAATGAAGCAGGCCAAAAAAGTCCTAGGGCAATATGGCCGAAAAAGGATGCATGCATCAAAATGAGCAAGAATAACCTTATTAAGATGCGGTCTTAACAGGCTTCCTAACGGGCCACTGTAGACTCAGGGAGCATCTAAGGAAACTAGGGGTATCAGAAGAAGGTCTCTGCTGATTTTGTGGAGAATTTAATTAAATATACTGGGATTTTATGAGGCACTAGCCCACAAAAGAAAAAAATATCTGGTACCTAATATCAGAAGAAGAAAAGCAATCACTGGAAACATCTCTTATTCTTAGATTCCTGAAGGAAACTAGTTTTTTTTTCGGAAGATTTTTGAAACACTACTGGAGCACTCAGACTCAAAACTGGTCCATTGTACTGCAAGGTAGCAACCTACTCCAATGCCGTTAATTTGATCCCAACGGCAAATGGTAACTAGACCAGATTCGATTTCATTGGGATTCGAACCCGGGACCCATCTAACTTGAGGCAGGCACTTAACCAACTGCGCCATCCAGTCGTACTAGCTTAGAGAGAATAACAGATTTCTTCAACTATGCGCAATATGAGTCCATCACCCTCAATACAACTCTGAAAAGAACTGTATTTGAGGGGAACTTGTAACAGTGATAAGGTATTAAAAGGGGGTACAATAGATCTTCAAGGTCGCGGTGCAATATACCCTCAACAACAACAATAATAATAATCCAAGCAATCCGTGAGTTACTGCCCGAAACCATCAACAAGGTCTTGGGAAATTGTGGTAACAGAATGCGCTACTGCAAAGCCAGCCGAGGCAGCCACTTGAACGACGTAGTAGTTCATAATTAATGGGAATGTTTGTTCTTACTAATAAAGCCATAATACATGAAAAAAATTTAATATTGTTCATTTGATTGTATTTTTAAAAAACAAACTTGTATTTGGCCCCTTCTGTACAGTGTGAAAGACCTTATTGGTTATGCGGGATTCGTATAACGGTATCATTTGAAACGAAGATTCAGAAAAAGGTCCTTTCCATTATCTGAGGGTCATCTTTCATCAAAGTCGCTGGCATACCGAATAGCCCCGTACTGTTTCTTTTCTACAATGTTACCAGCCTGGGAATTATTTTTGCTCTGCATTTTCACAAAACAAAAATTATAAATTGATTCCAAATTTTTTGTTTCTCTTTTCAGAGAGGGTCAAGCAATATGGATGGACGAAAACATTCGCTTTGGCAAGACAGACAGTTGTAAAACCTTCAACAATCCACCGCTCTGCCCAACAGGTGATTTTGAAATTCGCGTTCTAGAGGTTTATGGCTTTGTTGGTGCTTAAAAATCCAGAAGCAAATAACCAAAAAAAATAAAGAACAAACAAAAATCCGACGGCAATCATCTGCGTGCAGACAAACACAACATTGTGATTGTCCCGAACACAAAAACACACACAAACACATCCAAAATACAGACGAAACCCAAAAGTGAGGAGGGAGAAGTACATTTAAACAAAAAAAAAATAATTCCTCGGCATTTGTTTTATAACTACACACAGTACATACCTTCAAACTTTTGTTTTTGAGGAACAACTAACTCTTAAAGATCAAAACAAGAAAATTTGTGAGAAAAAACACCGTAAGCATATGCATATACTACTAAATTATTGATTACGAAAAGGAATATATGTACATGTATATTTTTGATTTCCATTCTCTTTACCTTTTTACATTGAATGTTTGAATATTTTCACGCATGTTTTCTGTGAAACATGACACAAACAGAAACCGCAGCAACAAAGCAAATGATTTCGAGTAAAAGAAGAAAAAAAGAAAAAAAACAAAACACAATGGACTGATTATTATTTTTTTTTTCTAATTTTTTTTTGTTTCTTATCATTAATTTGTAATTAATATTATTTTTCTTTGTTTATTTAATATTATTTGTTAAAGAATCTTGTTTTTTTTTCTTAATTTTACTTTTGTTGTTATCAAAAAAAATAAATAAATTACATATATGTGTAGACGAAGAACAAAACAAAACGAAGCAAAGAAAGAAAAAGAAAAGAAATAAGAACTAAACGAATGAATATGTTTATCTTGCGTTGTTAAACCTTTTAGACCGTTATTTAGGGATGTTTAAGAGAAACTCCATACATACGTATGTTTCCTAACTATTACTATTAATTTTTTGTCTGTAAGTGTACAAGAGAGAGAATTTGTTTGTTTGTTTGCTCGATTTTATGGAGCTCTTAGCTTTCCACAATTCTGTTAATTTTTTTAATTATTACTTTTTTTTTGTACTCTTCTGTTGTTGATTATGTATCATTGATTGTTTTTTTGTCCTTTATGTATACGTATATAAACAAATTATCTGCAAAACGGTTATAGAGGGTCATTCATTTTTCGATTTCGAGTGTAAAGGTAGCCCTAAACGACGAACATGCTCGCTGAACTTGCTCGTGCTTGCCGAACTTGCTCGTGCTCGTCACATTTTCGTCGTTTATGGGCTGGTTCGCGAGCCGCTCGCTGTTGTCGAAAAATTTCGATTTTGTAGTGATCGTTGGCTTTGATGTTCGCCGTGTAGGGTCATGTTCGCGAGCAAACCTCATTTTTGCTGTGAACGTCGCCGAGTGCATGTCGCGGATTAAGCACAATGTCAACAGTCAGCCACGATTTTATCGAGGTATTCACCACTTGTGCTTCACAATTACACATGTTGACGGTTTGAAGAAACAACACGAAATTAATGTTCGCCAAATGTATTCGCCGTGTAGGGGATAACGCAAACGTGTAAGTTGGGCGAACATGTTCATCGTTTACGGCTACCTTAAGGGATGTCTGTCCCACATCCCTCTAAGATGAAGACAGGCCGCAGTTCTCATGTTAATCGCATGGACTTAAGACCTATCAGCTTATCTTCTTTCCTGTTTAAAACATAGGAAAGACTCTTAGATATCCATCTTCGCTGCAATATAGACCCATCTAGATTGTCAGCCTCCCAACACGCGTACACTAAAGGCAAATCTGTAGATACTGCCCTACACTCGCTTGTATGCTCCATTAAGAAATCCCTTCACCATAAAGAATACAGTATGGTAGCCTTTCTGAACATATAGGGTGCTTTCAACAATGTCTACCCATCTACTATCATCAGTGCACTGGTGAATCTTGGCGTGGACTCGGGACTGAATCACCAAATTCTTGTCAGTAGAGTAATCATCTCGAAGCTGGGTTCCCCCACCGCCACCAGACTTGCCAGCAGAGGAACACCACAAGGTGGAATTCTATCTCCCCTGCTATGGAACAGCGTGGTCAACGAACTACTTTTCTTGCTAGATAAGTCAGGGTGCAATGTGATAGCCTATGCGGATGATATTGCTGTAGCAATCTCTGGCAAATATCCAACAGTGCTAAGGGATCTTATGCAAAATACGAGCATGTTCGTCGTTTATGGCCTTAAAGCTAAATAAAACACAGCAATACATTTTTGATGAACATTTTAATTCACTACAAAGTTTGGACTTTGCCATTAAGTGTGAAAAACAATATCATTCAAATGGGCGCCTCGGGAAGATTCGCAGCATGCGATTCTTTGAGGCAATTTTTAACCACTTCGCACATTTCGGACGGTATATCGGCCATAACTTGAGTAATGTTGGTTTTTAATTCGTCTAGAGTTCGATTCTTCGACTCTGAGCCTGTGGGACAACGCAACAGAGGACGTTCACGTACAAGGTGGCGCACACAAGTCGAGGGGGACCTCGGCCGGCTTGGTGTGCGAAACTGGAGACAGCTGGCGAAAGATCGTGCTGGCTGGAGAGTCATGTTGAGTGAGGCCCAGGTCCACCTCGGATTGTAGCGCCCTAAGAAGAAGAAGAAGAAGAAGAGTTCGATGATATGGGCGCCGAGGCGTAGTGGGTAGGTGCGTTGACTCCTACGCTCGAGGTCTAAGGTTCGAATCTCGAAAAAAAACACCAAACAGTGTTTTCACGGCTCCGCCTCTTTCGAGTCACTGACAATGCTCAAAGAGTATAACTGTCTAGAGATAGCTTCTCAATCTCGCCGTTCGGAGTCGGCATTAAACTGTAGGTCCCCTCCACTCGTGATAGAACAATAGCACGTACAACACGAGTGGTTGCTGAGAAGCTAGGCCCAGGTGCACCTCGGACTGTAGCGCCGCCATTATTATTATTATAATGCGCGAGAAATGGCTACGTTTGAATCACCACTTTTGTGGTAAGTTTTAATAATTTTAACGCGTTGTTCGATTTTTAAGCCATCAATTATTGTAAATGGCAGATCTTCAACTAATACTATGACACTTCAAATGACAGCTGAGTTTGGCAGGTGCCCAATGCCAGCGCTACCCCCTTGAAACTACGAAATGAATGACCCTGTATGAATGTTCACGTGCATGTATGCTTTAAGCTTTTGTTTGTTAACGAATAAATATGTGCATCTAGGGCGATTACGGTTAACTAATGCTTGGTTGATGGAGCGTCAATTAATGCAAGACTTTAGGGATCTTTCAAGCAAGATCTTGTGAATGGTTGATGGATGTGGGGAATAACCAACTTTTACTTATGTCTAATATCCCCTTGTGGGTCCTAGGGCCCCTACTATGCTTACAGGCAGACGCACTCGATGGCATCAACACCTAATCTCTTGAGTTTGTAGAAAAATCCTTCCAAGAAAGACACCCGTGCATTGTTTCCTGCTCTTGTTCCATTGGATATCCGACACAAGTTTCGACGCGGCATAAAGAGTGTCATGCCCCGCCTTGATACCGAATTGGTTATCCGGAATTATTTGTTTGTCTTCGACCCACTTACTTACTTACTTGTGTCCTGTATCCCCTTGTGAATCCTATGGCCTTTACTATACCCACGCCCCATCGAGTGTGGTTTCTGGAAATGTGCTTTAGCTCTCCCCAACTTTTTCCCAGTTACCGTGCTTCCTTCTCAACTTTTCTGCGCCATCTACTCATAGGACCGCCGCACATCCTGTCATCCTGAGTAACCGGGTTCCATTGCATCGCTTGGTTAGCTATGAACCTGTCAGAGAATTAACAACACCCTGTTAAAGGTCATTTTTTACTTGAAAAATCCCAGCAAATGTTACGTTGGCAGTTTTGACGACGTTTTTTTTAAAGCTGGTCCCTTGAGAGCCCAAGTCCACATCGGACTGCAGCGCTTCGGTTAGATTATTGGGTCGTGGCTGAGCCTCACATAGACCTATTTTGGTCCATAGTGTTACCACTTTACACAGTTAACCTAACTGTTGACCTCAAAGCCTTTATTGAAGCAGAATGATTTATTTTATTATAGGAAGAATAGCTGCCCTAGCGTATTTTTGTCCAGTTTTGGGCAGAGCAGGGCAAAAGCAGAGAAAGTGCTTAAATGCTTCACTAGCCCCTGAATCTTTCCAGTTCCTGCACACCAACCAGTGTGCTACAATGCGCTCTGGGTAACAAGATTAAGTTTTTGGTTTTGTGGATGTCGTAGTCTGATCAGAAGAAGGAAGTGTTCCTGTTATATATAATTGCTACCCATTTTATGTGACTCAGTGTACATTTTGGTGAAAAACAGCCAAATTGGCGCAACATAAATGTTGATATGAGTGGGGTCAGGTTTGATAGATAGGTTTTTCGCTGCTTTTTGGATAGCAACGTCCCTTTCAATCATGAGAGAAAGCAAACTGTAACACGCACAGAATGAATAGTTGCTTAGAAGCTAGGCCAAAGTCCACTTCGGACTGTAGCGCCTCCGCGTTATACCTCCTCTGACGACATTGTGATGCTCTTAATCAAAGCTTTAATATTGTTCCTATTAAAATTATCTGGCTGCCTCCAACGCGGTAGATTAGGTTAGATTTATGTGACTGTCACGGTAAAGATCACTTAGGTCCTAATTGGGTCCGTTGTGCTGTCACTCTCCGGTATTCGTAACACCGGTTCTTCGTTTGCCAAAAAACCAGTACCAATTGGTGTCCCGGTGGTACATCTTGTTTCTGAGTTACACAGCCAACTCGTTCTTTTTATGGACATTACCATGCCCTTGATTTTGGCAATTCTTTTTTAATGATGGCCGATCCCTTCGCTAAGTTGGGCGTAGTTCTCGTCGACAACACTACAAGCCGACATCGGGTACAGGTTCGACCAAAATTAAATTTTCTTTGTCTATTACAATTTGTTAATACTTTGTTAAAAAGCCGTAGGTAATTTTTTTATTGTTGCGGCACTCCTTTGCATTCAGTGAACAAGGTCCTGTCAGCGCTTCTTGCCATGCCTCTTGTACTGAGTATCACAAAGCTTTCACATTTGAAGCTTTACGTTCCGACACCAATTTATAAATATCTGCCCATAAATTCTCTATGGGGTTAAGTTCAGGTAAGAAGAAAGTGAGCCCCATACTACGACTTTTGTAGAAGCTGTAGAGCAGCACTAGCCCTTGCAAGAGCAAAAAATAAAACGCTAGAAACTACAAATATTCGATAAGATGTCTCAGAAAATTTAAGATTTTGATAAAGTCGAAAGACTGGATCATCACAGGATAGACCACTAGGCCACTAGGTTAGTCTTTTGGCTAACGAGGAACCGGTGGATCACTCACCGGACAGTAACAGCACAATGGATCCATTCAGGATCTAAGTCACGACTAATGCAGCGGTAACATTCCTTTTACCGTAACCTAACCTGCCTTTTTAAAGAGGTTTTTTGATAAACACCTTTAAACGCTTACTATTCCCTCCTACTCCTATTTTTACGAACGGCCCAGTTTTAAGAAAAACCCAAAAGTGAGTGCAATACAATGTAAATATTCATTCGATCGTCAAGCATTTTCTTGTGTTTTGTCCCGTTAAAACTACCGTTAGAATAAGAAGATGCTTACATTTTTGCAATGGCATTAAAAGCAAACAGATTTTGTAAATCCGCTCCTATTTTTTGAACACAGCTGTAGCTTATGGAGATTGAATCACTCACGATTGTTCTTTAATTTCTCGAAGACAAAATTCTCAGCTCTTCGAATTTGCGTTAATGATTGCAGCCATTGGTTCATTACAAAATGTTTGGTTAAATGATCAGAAGTTGAAGAGTCTTCTTCATTCTTCTTCCTGTGTCGCTACAGTCCGGGGTGGACCTGGGCCTCAACCAATAAACCTTTCCAACGTTTCTGCGTCCAATTTCGCACGCCAAGTTGGTTCAGCTCCCTGTCCATTTGTGTGCGCCGCCTTAGATGTGGACATCCTCTGTTGCATTCTTCCACTGGTTCAGCGTCGAAGTCCACTGCATTCTTCTTCTTGTGTCACTGCAGTCCGGTGTGAACCTGAGCTTTAATCAACAAGTCTCTCCAATTAGCAGTTTGTTTTGGTTTCTCTCTCCAATTGAGCACGGCAAGTTGGTCGAGGTCCCTCTGCATTTGTGTGCGCCACCTTAGACGAGGACGTCCTCTGCTGCGTTCTCCACTGATTGAGCGTCGAAGTCCACTCCATTCACAAGGAATAATGTTGATTTGTCAAAACTTGTGTTGACAAGCTATCCCTCATCACAGCATTACAAAGCCGGTTTGCCCTAGATGCTCCGTAGTTAGGTTAGGTTGCAGTGGCCGTCTGCCTCAAAGGACAGACGTCCGTCAACCAAGCGAGGTTCACTGTGCCGTCACGTGGATCTCAGAGAGGAGTCACTCCGCTTGTCCACTTATGAGCACCCTTGGAGTTGCATAGGTGAACGCAAAAAAAAAACAATTTTGAATAAAAAATAAAAATAAGAAAAAAATCTAATAAACCAAAACTACTATTAAAGTATTTTTGTTTAATCTATAGAAATATATATGTGTGTCGATGTATGTACCTATATTTACCATTTGATTAACAAAATAAAACGTCGTATTTAAGCTATGAGTAGATTGTACAATAGTCTCCCGAGAGACGCCCTTGTTAGCAGACAGAAAACAAAGTTCTAATATTGATTGAATCAAAGTAAACCTCCATGAAGAAATATACACATATGATATAGATATTTACACACAGCATAAATCAACGATATACACGCGTAATGAATACACAAATGTTATGTTTTCCCCATTCGCGCATAGTTCATTCGGACGACGCATTCATAATGTATAGTTAACTGATTTCATTGATATGCTTAAAAATTGTATATAATTTGACCGTGTTTTCAAAACACGCCAACATGTCGTGTGACGAATGAGTGTGAGGCGCGGAGGTTTTTAATATCAGTATTTATATGTTTTTGTTATATACTTATATGGATATATTTTAATTATTTTTTATTTTTTATTTCCGCCTTAAATGATAATAAACTAATGGATAATGAATGTGAGACGAGAAACTATAAATGTAAATAGTTACATATATATATACATGTGTTATTGTATTAAGTAGAGAGATCAAAGTAATTCAATGTTAATCGAAAAATCATGAACCAACAATCTATGAAATAGTACCGTTATTTAAAACAAAAAAATGAATGAATCAAGAAATATTAAAAGAAAATTGAGTTAAATATATATTAAAAAAAACAATAAAAAAAGGAACTTTGTATTATTGGTTGTTCACAGCTACCGTTGTAATCAACACCTTTCACCGTGGGCGTTGGACTTCGCCAAGGGTGCGTCTTGTCACCTCTCCTTTTTATTGCATTTATGGACTGGATTCGAGCGCATTCGAGGCGAGGAATGTTTCACATTGGGAGAGTTGAGGGTAGGTAGGTAGGTAAAAGTGGCGGTGGACATACAGATCCTGTTTATCGCACCCAATTAGCGCCATGAAAGCGCCGTTTTGATACCACATCCTATGGGATGCCTAATTTGTGAGATGGGGGTGAAAAAGAGTGTGTATTCACTCAGATTAGCCTAAATTTTGTTTATTTTTTTTAAAACAACTTTGTGGAATTTATGAAGGCTAGCAGACTATGAATGTTTGCTTCTGAGAGGTTATTAGAGGTGTTGAAGAAGGCTTTGCCCAGACTGCGTTGTCTGACTCTGGCTAGAGCCGGACATTTGCACAGAAAGTACTCGGGGGTTTCTGGCTCAGTTTCGCCCCGGCAGCTGCGGCAGTGCCAGTTAAATGGTATGCCTAGTCTTTCAGCATGCCTGCCAACAGCCCAGTGTCCAGTGCAGACCGCTGTGATTCTGGATATGTTTCTTCTACTGTTGTTGAGCAGGTCATTTGTTCTCTTTTGGTTGGCCATAAGCTTCTAGATAGGACACTTGTTTCCAGCTTGGTCCAGCTTTCGTTGGCGATATTGAGGAAGTGATTGTAGATGTTGTTTTATACGAAGCCTAGTGGAGCCTGGATTTGTTCCACAACGAGACTATCGAGTTTGGATCCTTGTCTGGCTAGCTCGTCTGCTGCTTCGTTTCCTATTATACCCGTGTGCCCGGGAACCCAGATCAAAGAGACCGGGCTCCGTTCACCTATAATGGATAGTTCCTTGCAGCAGCGATCCACTAGTTTTGACGTTGTGGTTATGGATGTTAGAGCCTTGATAGCAGCTTGACTATCTGAAAATATTGCTATCCGCTGTGAGTTGAGGGTAAGCCATCTACTTTTTGCAGACGATTTAGTCATCCACACATCCTCTCAGATAGAACTCCAGCGCGCTAGATAGGTTTGTGGCCGTATATGCTGATGCTGGGATGACGGTTAACGTGGACAAATCCAAGGTTATGGTTATTTCCAGAACGCCTGGAAACTCTACATGTTAGTGGAGTCCCATTGAAACAGGTGGAGAAGTTTAAGTATCTCGGGGTCTTCTTCACGAGTGATGGGAGGAACAATGCTGAGCTTTCCTGTAGGATTGGTCAAACTGGGTCAATTTTGAAACAGCTTGGTCGATCTGTAATCAGGAAGGCCGAGCTTGGAGAACTCTCGTTGCTCCATCAAGGTCGGTAACGAACTCACCGAGACCTTCAATGTCAAAGAAGGTTTTAGACAAGGCCACGCGCTGTCATGTGACTTCTTTAACATCGTTCTTGAGAAGATCGTGCAAAACTCACTGGTCAACACAAGAGGCACGATCTTCCAAAAGTCCGTTCAACTGCTAGCCTATGCGGATGGGTAGGTAGGTAGGTAGGTAGGGTGTCCTTGCGACTGGGTTGCGGCTCACTGAGATCGACAGACCAACAGCCAACAGCCAACGCGGATGACATTGACGAACACAGCGAGCCGTCAATGATGCGTTTGCTGGCACTGAAACGGAAGCGGCTAAAATGGGTCTGGCGGTAAACGAGGGCAAAACAAAGTATATGCTGTCATCAAGAAAGGACGCACAACATCGACGACTTGGCCAGAACGTCACCATAGGCGGCTGGAGGTAGTGAAGGACTTCGTTTACCTTGACTCCGCAGTAAACTGTACAAACAACATCAGTACCGAGATCAAACGCAGAATAACTCTTGCCAACCGCTGTTTTTTTTTCGGGCTCAAAAGGCAAATGGGTAGTAGAGCCCTCTCTCGGAAGACCAAGTTGACTCTATACAAGACCTTGATCATCCCAGTCCTGCTTTACGGCGCAGAGGCATGGGCAATATTCCAAGCGGATGAACAGTGTCTTGGTCTTTTCGAAAGATCTGCGGGCGATCTTTGGTCCTGTTTGCGTTGATGGCGTTTGGAGGAGAAGGTTCAACCACGAACTGTATGGGCTGTACAGCCACATGAGTCTAGCCTAGGCGTCTACGGATCCAACGCCTAAGATGGCTAGGCCATGTAGAGCCTATGGATAACTTGGCTGTGGCCCGAAGAGTCTTTGACTCAGAGCCTGTGGTACAACCCAACAAAGGACGTCCACGTACGAGGTGGTGCACACAAGTCGAGGGGGACCTCGGCCGGCTTTGTGTGCGAACAGCTGGCGAAAGATCGTGCTGGCTGGAGAGTCATGTTAAGTAAGGCCTAGGTCCACTTCGGACTGTAGCGCCATAAGAAGAAAAAGATCAAAAATTGCTCGAAACTGAGTTTGTAAACACTCCTGCCAAAGTTTTACTCAATGAGTGGTGTCACAAACACACAAAACCAATGAAAAAAATAAGGAGCGAGAAGATATAACCTTGTATTCTGTGTATCATGATGGTACCCTACGTCAAATATAAGCTCCGTGGTTGCTGTACGAATATGAATTTGAGGTACTTCTTCCTTTTATCATATCTTCGGACCAGACCATATGTTATATAATTTCAAAATTAGATGTAGTCCTACCAATGAGTTTAGCTTTAAGCAAAAACTATTACCAGAGCCATTTAATCCTTATTGGTTTGTGATAAAAAGCAACAAAAAAACTGGTAAACATCAGATGTACGAATATGGCTGTGATACACTGTATTTTTTTGTCAAGAACGCTTCTTCGTCGAATACTTATTTTGATGGCAGTGGGTGTTGAGAAATATAATTTCTTTAAACCGCTTCCTCAAATACACCCAGTGATGGTAACTAAAATAAACCGGGCAAGTGCGAGTTGTACTCGCACGGGGGAGGTTCCGTCGCATAATATTGATGCATGATTTCTGAATATCAAACGACGTTTCCAAACTATTTCAGTTGAATTTTCTTCTAACTTCAACTCAAATCAACCATTTATTAATAAATTCATACATCCAAACAAACAAATGTTCATCCCTACATATACCTATGTCTGGGGTACAAAGCGTAATTCAACCTACAAAATACCATCCTCACCTGCACGTGGTGTACCCTGCTTCAGACTAACGAGGCTCTGGTGACCGAGTAGGGGCGGTATAACCCCCAACAAGTCCGGACTAAAAGTCCGGAGGTAGAAGCCGTAGCCTTGATGGCCAGCGGCTCGAACTTTCGACCCCGCCTTAGACACCAATGTCCTAGGCATTAAGACCGAGCCCAGTAAGGTCTTAATTATGGCATACTGGAAACAACGATTCGGATTTTGGAAGCTATGAGGGCTGACGTTTGTAGTATTCTGTTACCCGAGTAAGCTGGAGTGAAATCCGGTTGAAACGGCTCTCAGGCTAATGCTACACACGCCCCCGTCCCGTTAAAACCTTGGCAGGACTTAAAGAACGCTCAATGTTACGTCGCCATTAAGTTGGTGGTGTAGGTCCAGATGTAACATTCCTGGTTAGCACCGATCCGGCTCTGGCACACGACCCCATAAGGGCGTGTGTCAACCCTCGCATGGCCTCACTGCTTGCAAAGACAACCATGGGATCATTTAGGTGACTACACACTCGAACATTGATAACGGCTTTGAGTGGGGACCAAACAGCATGAACACAACAAACAATTTTAAAAACGGAGAAAGTGAAGAGACGATCGCAGCGGCTTTTCAAAGGAGCTCAAAGGTGCAGAGATCACCAGTAGGGCAGATACCAACGCCCCAAAAAAGCGAAGAAGATAGCGCGGTTCAAGAAGTAATCGCAACACCAACAACAGAAACAACCAACCACCCCTCTACCTTCCACAAGCTGGGGGAAAAGATTAAAGCGTTGGTTGAAATGTTGGAGGATGGCAAGAGACGCTCCATTCATCAACCAATGCGAGACGCCATCGAGAGTATCAAAGCGCTCTATGAACTGGCAGCCATTGAGGCACACGACGACGAGGCCAAAGAAGTGATACGAAAGAACAACGCATCACAAACATCCCCATGGATCAAACCCGCAGTAGCGGAAAAGACCAAAAGAAGACAGGAGCCGAACGGGGAACACCCGAACCCAAAACGGAGGCAAAATCAGCCAGAAGCTACGGGGAAAAAGACTACCCGTAAAGAACAGATCTCTCGTAAGGCCGAAGAAAGAGAGAACGCGGTAGTCAGACAACAAAAAACTCCTAAGCCACCGAAGCCGGCGAAACTAGTTGATAGTAGCCAAAAAAATATCTCGTCGAGGGAAACAAAAAAGAAGAAGGACCCTCCGAGTAGAATCAAGGAGAAAACAAGACCTGACGCAATAGTGGTAGCAGCGAAGGGTAACTTGTCCTATGCGGAAATACTGCGGAAAGTCAAAACCGATCCTAAGCTTGGCAATCTCGGAGAATCGGTAGCAAAAATCCGTCGCACACAAAAAGGAGACCTTCTCTTCCAGCTAAAAGGAGCGGGAGGAAAAGCCGACCAATTTAAAGGCATAATGGGAGAAACTCTGGGGAAAGACGCAGAGGTCAGAGCACTGACCCACTGCGTAACAATCGAGATCAAGGATATAGACGAGGTAACAACCAAAGTGGATATCTGCGAGGCACTAGCGTCCCACGCCCAACTGACCGGGCTAAAAGAATCAGATGTAATAAGTCTACGCAAAGCCTATGGCGGCACCCAAGTCGCAATGATTGGACTACCCGCAGAGAGTGCAAATACACTGCTGAAGGCGGGAAAAATAAAGATAGGCTGGATAAACTGTCGTATTCGGGAACGCACGGCACTAACAAAGTGTTTTAGGTGTCTAGGTTTCGGACACACTGCACGTCAGTGTAAGAGTGAGCAGGACCGCTCCAAAACGTGTAGAAGATGTGGCACAGAGGGCCACATAGCAAAGAACTGCTCACACGAGATGAAGTGTTTCTGGTGCAAGACCACCAACCCCGACAACGCAGGACATGTAGCCGGCAGTGCAAAATGTCCGGTTTTCAGAAGGGCCCTCACAAATAAGTAATGATGATGAAGGTTATACAAATTAACCTAAATCACTGCGCGGCCGCACAAAACCTTTTGGCACAAATGTCTAAAGAAAAGAAAGCGGATGTTGCCCTTATCAGTGAGCCGTACAAATCCCTAGATGGCAGCAACTGGACAGAAGACCCAGCGAAGAAAGCAGCAATATGGACCTGTGGAAACCACGCCTTCCAAAACATCAACAACGTAACTGACTTTGTTGCGTCTGCCCGGATAAATGGTATCCACTTTTATAGCTGCTATGCGCCCCCTAGTCTATCATACAGGGACTACGTGAAGCTTCTAGATGATATAGTAGCTGACGCACGGGGGAAACACCCGGTCATCATTGCCGGCGACTTCAATGCATGGGCTACAGAATGGGGCAGCAGATTCACCGATGCAAGGGGGGTTGCCCTCCTCGAAGCATTCGCATCGTTGGAGATTGGCCTACTAAATAACGGTTCAGCACAAACTTTCCGCAAGGCAGGCAAGAGCTCCATAGTAGATATAACGTTTGCAAGCAACACGCTGCTGCACAAGATAAAATGGCGCGTCAGCGAGGAATACACGCACAGCGATCACCAAGCGATTGTACTCAACATTGGTAGCTACAAACCCAGGCAGCGACCCAAACGAACAGGGCCTAAGTGGAAGGACACCGCATTCGACAAAGATATGTTTGAGGAAACGTTTAGCTCTGACTTCCCAGCCAACACCACATCAGCGGAAAACATGGCGAGTAAACTGATCCAAGCAATATCAACAGCTTGCGATGCGGCGATGCCCAAGAGGTCTATTAGCAGAAGGGGGGAACCCTGCTACTGGTGGAACGACAAGATCAAGGATCTCAGGACAGTTTGCCTTAAAGCACGTCGTAGATCCCAGCGATCCAGAGGTAGACCAGAGTTCCAGGAACGACTGGCCATCTTCAGGCTGGCAAGACGCGACCTGGAAAAGGCAATTAAGGAGAGCAAAGCAAACTACTTCAAAACGCTATGCAACGAAGCAGACTTAGACCCCTGGGGGGGAGCCTATAAAATGGTAATGAGGAAGCTGAAAGGCAGTAGATCTCCTCAACTAACCTGTCCACTGATGCTCCGAACAATAGTAGGACACCTGTTCCCCCGTAAACCTCCTACAATGTTCGTTCTCACACAAGGAGCTGGTCTAGAACAAGTCCCACCAGTCACGGTTGACGAGCTGCAGAATGCGTGCAGAAAAATTGGCGACAAAAAATCCCCTGGCCCGGACGGTATTCCCAATATAGCCATCAAAGCGGCCGTTGAGACGAGACCAGAGCTCTTTATGGCGACGATGCAAAGGTGCCTCGAAGAAGGAAACTTTCCTGACTGCTGGAAGCTACAACACCTGGTGCTTATACCCAAAGGCAATAAGCCGCCCGGAGAACCGTCAGCGTACCGTCCGATTTGCCTGCTGGACACCACGGGAAAAATCCTGGAGAGCATAATATATGGCAGGCTAATCGGCGTGGCTGAGGAGCGAGGAGCCCTATCCGAGCATCAGTACGGCTTCAGAAAATCGCGCTCTACCATTGACGCCATTAAGGAGGTGGTGGATACAGCAAGCGAAGCCATAGCGGGCTCAAGATGGAGGGGCGGCACGAAAAAATACTGCGCCGTGGTTACGCTGGACATCAAAAACGCGTTTAACTCGGCAAATTGGTCCTGCATCATGAGAGTACTAAACAGGATGAGTACACCGCAGTACTTGAGGAGGATAATCGTCAGCTACTTCACCAACAGACAACTCAGGTACCAGACTGACGAGGGTATTAAATACTACGACGTCTCGGCAGGCGTCCCACAGGGTTCGGTTCTTGGACCCCTCCTGTGGAACCTAATGTACGACGGAGTACTGAGACTGACGCTGCCACATGGAGTCAAGACAATCGGCTTTGCCGACGACATCGCGGTTGTGACGGTGGCCAAGCACATCCACGAAGTGGAAACCGCCACAAACGAAGCAATCGCCAGGATCAAAAGTTGGCTGGAATCCTCCGACCTCGAACTAGCGGACCACAAGACAGAGGCTGTTCTAATAACCAGCCGAAAGATTGTGGAATACGCAAACTTCCGGGTTGGCTCCCAGCTAATTAGATCCAGGGATTCGCTGAAATACCTAGGAGTGATGCTCGACAACCGACTTAACTTCAAAAAGCACGTCGAATACTGCAGCAGAAAAGCGTCAAAGACGCAGACAGCACTTTCCGGTATGCTGCCGAACATCGGAGGACCCGGATACCCAAGAAGGATCTTGCTTTCCAGAGTGGTAAGTTCAATCCTTTTATATGCCGCGCCAGTCTGGGCGGGAGCTCTTTCGGTAAAGGAGACAGCAAAGAAGCTTTCGTCAGCATACAGGCTGTGCGCCATAAGAACAATCAGCGGCTTCCGAACAATTTCGGACGAAGCAGCCTGTGTGATCGCGGGTATGGTCCCGATCGACATTCTCGCCAAAGAGATGCATAGGGCCTACCTAAGGCGAACGGAAAATCGCGCGGAAACTAGCGCAAGATGCCTGAAAAAGGAAGAAAGGGCAACATCTATGGCACTGTGGCAAGCCAGATGGGACACCACAACCAAAGGCAGATGGACCCATAAATTGATCCCCGCGATAGAAGCTTGGACGTCGAGAACACACGGAGACTGCAACTACCACCTCACGCAGTTC
Organism: Myathropa florea; assembly: GCA_930367185.1. Taxonomy (NCBI): domain Eukaryota; kingdom Metazoa; phylum Arthropoda; class Insecta; order Diptera; family Syrphidae; genus Myathropa; species Myathropa florea. The sequence continues at coordinate 108,612,189 of OV884002.1, forward strand.
TTGTCGGGCCATGGAGGCTACCGAAAATACCTCCACAGATTTGGCCACGACAGTTCACCCTCCTGTCCAGAATGCGCGGGCGAAGAGGAAGACGCAGAGCACGCAATATTCTACTGCAGACGCTTTGCCGCGGGGAGAACAAATTTACCAACTCCCGAACTCTTGGTTAGCCATATGTCAGATTCAACCGACAAATGGCTAGAGATTTGCTCCTTTATAACGAGCGTTCAGAACGAGCTAAGAAGGCTCGAAAGAGAAAGAAAATCCGAATTGGATAATATGGAGCCCATAGTGTGATATGCTAACCAGCCCCGCGAAGTAATACCTAACGGCAGTTCCGCGGGGAGAGTGGTTGAAGTGTGCAGGGTGTGGGTTAGTACGTAGGCGTATTCCCGAAATCGAGTACTCGGGTTTGCGAATCGTGCATGCTGATAGCCCGGGCTATCAGTATCTTTCGAAGATTGCCACATCCTTGGACGCAACCAAAAAAAAAAAAAAAAAAAAAAAAAAAAAAAAAAAAAAAAAAAAAACATATACCTATGTCTCTATCCAAGTTTATCCAACACAGAAAATCCCTTCCATCACACATGCATACATACCTATCTACTCACTGCTCATGCCTGTGGTATGTGTGTGTTCATTTCTGTTGGGCATTTAGGGGTGAGATCGAAAAGATAACGCTCATCAACGAATAGAGTGGCCGAACAAAGCATGAAATTATGTGTGAAAATGAAATTGGTTCTCATTTTAAATCTTAGATATCTCAAAATTTCAACATAAATCGATATTTTGAAATTTATCATTTCTTAATGCTTACATTAATGTCTTCAAAACTGCGTTTTCAGATCTTCAAAATTCGCATGTCGATGATTGACCGTTTTTGGCCAATATCTCCAAAACTATTAGGGCCAGAATGCTTGAAATTGTTTTAAATGAAAGTACTCAATGAAGTCAAGTTTTTGTGATTTTTTCAGATTTTTAAACACTTTGGTTTAGAAATGGCAGGGGGGGAAAATTTTTGGAGCTCCATATTTTCCAAACGGTACTTTTGATAAAAAAGTGTTGAAAGGAACCTCCACCTCATTTCGAAAGATCTGTCGATTGATATATATATCGATGGGGTGCGACAATTTTTCAAAATTAGTGTCAACTTCACCTGTACTGGAGCCACCCCCAAATGGCCCCACTTTTTAAAATCGCTGCATAGGAATTGACATCTAGGTCTGAAGTACCTAATTCCAAAATTTCATGCCGATATCTTCATAAACTTCGGAGATAAAAAAGTGTGACAGACACGACGGACGGACGGACGGACGGACGGACGGACGGACGGACGGACACACCGAAATTATAAAGGTTCCGTTTTTGTAGACGGAACCTTAAAAAGACAAAGTACCTACCGACGATGAAAAAATCCCTATTACTCCCTACACATTCGCAAAATGTCCCCTACAATTCCCCTTACGTGTTTTTTTAAACATTTTTTATAATGCTGGTACATTTTTTCCTCCCCAACTTCGAATTTTGTATAATTTTTGAATCTGGGACAATGTCCTTAAGAAGTAGAAACAAATGTTCCACAATTTGGAGAGCGACGTTATACTCTGCGAAAAATATACGTATGTACTTAATTTAATTTCAAAATTGTGTACTTCCCCTTCAATACTTTTAACTGTCTGTAAAAAAAATATCTCTTGGAAAAATGAACTGACCGGCTTTGAATTTGTAACCGACTTGAAATTATAATAAATAAAAATTACATCAATTACGTTTTAGAAAAACGAAAACAAACCGAACCGAACCAATTCAAACAAAAAACAACGAAAATTGATTTGATTTTGACAAGCGTGGTTGAGTTTTAACGAAAATTACCAACTCACGTAAAGCTAGTGGTGGATCGAAAAACATCAAGTGGAAGAAGCAAAAGAATGAGGGTACGATGCAATCTAAGTATCCATGAAATCATAAATTAAAACTCTGAAAATTAACTGAGAGTTTCTAATGTTGAAAGTACCTAAATTTACGCTTATTTTAAAAATCTGTCCTTTTTTCATTACGGGTTCATTTTTGCGCTAAAAATACCTACATGTAGGGATTTTCCCCTGCGGTTACCATCACTGAATACACCCTGTGCGGTTTTAAAAACTCTTTCGCGCATAAACTTAAGGCCAAAAATGGCAAACGTTTCTTCCCCCGTAATGTGAGTCGCGCTATCCTCTGCAACTTCGCGTCATCGATTTAATATTCTACCTATCCACCTGCGTTGTACTCGTGCTAAGAAAAGTCTGACATACATTAACAATCGGTACGTATCTATTTATAAACGCACAAATACAATCATCTCAATAGTCGGGGAATCCCGAGATCAGTTAGATCAACAGATCAGATTCTGTCAACCAGAAATCAACTAATACTGATTTCTGCTGTAAACAAACAAGAAAATTGCATAGCGTTGCCCGATAAACAATCGGGTTATAATTTTAGATGAAATGGATGCGCCGTATATCTTCTTTCAAAGTGGGTTCTTTAGTGAAGCAGAAGAGACGATTTTTTTTTTCGGGGGATTTTTGGAACTCTACTGGAGCACTCAGACTCAAAGCTGGTCCATTGTACTGCCATGTACATTTGATCCCAACGGCAAATGGTGACTGGACCAGATTCGATTTCATTAGGATTCGAAACTGGGACCCCTCTAGCTTGGGGCTGGAACTTAAACAACTGCGCCATCCAGTCGTTTTAAGAGATGATTATGGTATTTAGCGGAACATGAAGTACAGTCGACTTTGCTTAACTGAAACAAGAAATTGTCCCCGAAGTTCGTTTAACTGAAAACTCCTCGAAACTGAACCAAATTTTCTGCAATTTTGGTGCAGCAGTTAAGCGAAGTCGACTTGAAAACTTGTGCTAATTATTTGGAGCAAAACCTCAACAAAGTAGATCAAAAAATTGCATGAGATGTACCAGTATGTAAAGGCTTCTGTCTGTTACACGTATTCAGACACGCCATTTAAACATGAATTGACTACTGAAAGAGATAATTCAAGCAAACTCACAAACAGAAATCAGTTAAAGTTATTAGTTGATTTCTGCTCACAAACAACTTATCAAATTAATCAAAATACTCGCAATCAATCAAATGATAATAAAAGTAATAAAGATCTATTTGTGCACAATTTTTGAGGATTGATTGATTGATTGTGTGCTGGCAATACTGTACGATTTTTTTCTGCCTTAAAAGAAACGTCACCTCGGAGTGCGAAGACAACTGTCAGCTGAAGAGATGCATCTTTCTAGTTTATTCATAAATGGATCGCCTGCAGATCTAATACCATTGAATTGTGTGGAGGTAATCACTTGAGTGCGCAGTAGTTGATAATATAATTAATCGCATTAACTATGAGTTTGCAAGGGATTGCCGTAACGCTGGGGGTTGGTATTGCCGCGGTAGCAGCAATTGCCTATGTGATATTCAACCAACAAAGATACAGAACAACAAATCCGAATGCCTATGGGAACACATTCCGAGTCATTTCGTATGACTGATAAATACATTTTTGAATATCAGTTTTTAATCAATTTTGAATTGCAGGAACGCTACGTGTGCAGTGTGTTTGGAAAATGAAAACTGGGACTCGGTTATTCTGAACTGCGGACACTGGTTACATGGCAGGTGTCTAAGGGATTTGAGAGCATATACTGGAAGTTTTTCCACAGCCAGATGTCCGTATTGTCGTACTCCCATTTACTGATACAAGTTTTCTGTTGATCGTTGGTTGATTTACTGTGTTTTAGGATTAAAGTTGAAAATTAGTTTGAAATGTGGTTCGTTTTCATTGGTGTTAGAAGGATGTACATAGAGGCAGGAGTATAATTCTGTGGTCACAAGGCATAACCGCTTAAGTCGGTTTTTATACTTTTTCAGGAGAGGCGGTCAAAGTTTCAAATTAACTCTACCACTAGTACTTAGGGTACTAAGTTTTTTTTTGGAATAACTTCTGTTTAAAAAAAGATGCAGACATAAAAAAATTAAGTGAAACTAGATTTAAACATGCTAAACATATTGGTACTTAAACTCCTCCCTCGAGTTAAGCGGTTATGGTTTGTGACCACAGAATTATGCCGAGCAAAGTTTCTGCGAGAAAATTAACCGGCGAGTTGCTCTTTGATGAGATCTCTCAATTTCAAGAACGACTTCGCGCGGTATCCTTTTCTGCCGGTTGTTGTTTCCGGAAATTTAATAATAATCAGGAATAAACTACGTATATGGACTGATTTCTGATAATAATACAGTCTGATGTGAACTTGCGGCGCAGAGGCATAGACAATATCCCAAGCGGATGAACAGTGTCTTAGTCTTTTCGAGAGAAAAGTTCTGCGCGCGATCTTTGGCCCTGTTTGCGTTGATGGCATTTGGAGGAGAAGGTTCAACCACGAACTGTATGGGCTGTACAGCCACATGAGTCTAGCCTAGGCGTCTACGGATCCAACGCTTAAGATGGCTAGGCCATGTAGAGCCTATGGATAACTTGGCTCCGGCCCGAAGAGTCTTCGACTCTGAGCCTGTGGGACAACGCAACAGAGCACGTCCACGAACATGGTGGCGCACACAAGTCGAGTGGGACCTTGGCCGGCTTGGTGTGCGGAACTGGAGACAGCTGGCGAAAGATCGTACTGGCTGGAGAGGCATGTTAAGTGAGGCCCAGGTCCACCTCGGACTGTAGCGCCCTAAGAAGAAGAAGAAGATGTGGACTTGGGCCTAGTTTCTCAGTAAACACTCCTGTTATCCGTGCTCTTGTTCTTCCACGAGTGGAAGAGACTTATAGTTTAATGGTGAGTATGAGCGGCGAAGTTTTGGACACTTATCGTTACGTTCATTTCACCTAGCTGGCTGTTACAATCTTTGAGCATCATCAGTGACTCGCAGTCGCATGAAGTGGTGCGATGACTAATTTTTTGTTCGTGTCTGTACTGCGATTTGGACACAAACTGGAAGCGTGGTGGGTCATGTCGCCTACTGGAAAGTTGCCAAGGAGTATTTACATGTCTGTTAAAATTCCTATTGCTTGCTGAACTTGCGATTTTTACAGGATTGTGCAGAACTGGGTATACAGGGTAAGACCCTGTCTCACTTAATTCCATGTGGACCCATTGTGATGCCTGAGAGAGAATAGAACCACTTATTTCACTTCACAACGTGAGCCTATTATACTAGATCTTGTCCAGCCATCCGGTGAGCCGTATAAACCTGCAAAGCTTTAGTATCCACCATTTCAACTAGTTCTTGGTCTCAAAGTGACGTGGTACTCCTACTACTTGAATTTGGATATCTATCGTTGTGTGTAGTTAGGGGAGGCAGCTGAGCCTCATGCCAGAAATTAAATTGATTTCTGTTCAATCGTAGTCCCCAAGTTGGTGAAATAGCATGACAGCTTCATTTTCTATTCAATGATTGACAACAGATTACCATCTCATTTCATCTCATTTTCAGTGACCCCGGTCGCGGGGGCAATGCATGCTCGAGGGATCTCCATTACCAATCAGAAGTAAATCATTTATTATTTGATTACTTGTAGAAACTAGTTTGGAATTACATAATTCTTTCCGTTTTATGCATCGTTATCACATGTACATACGTAGGTGTGCAGAAACCAAAATTTGCTGGTATGTACAGTACCTCACAAAATTGAACATACACCTATCAGAACAAAGAAAATTATGTTCGACTCTGAGCAGGCCTGGCGAATAGAAGCTCTGAATAAAAAATCAAAAAAATAAAACGTCAAAAACGTTAGAAATTTTCAAATAAGAATATGTATATGAGATATATATATAATATATATAATTGGCTAAAAATTTAATGGAAGCGGAGCTGTCGCGGCAGAACGGTAGCGACGAGAACTTAAAGGAAAAAAAGGCGAAAAATCGTAAAACCACATTCGAAGAGAAAACAGCAGAGGCGAGCAATGCTTCCGGACAATGCAGGGAAAAATGATGAAGAAGAAGCCTCGTACAGTGGTGAGAGAAACCTTTACGAGAAACTGACTTCATCCGAGGCGGCAGATCTGGCCGAAGATGAAAAGGAGTTGGCCATCTTGTTGGCCATCAGTTGGGCGAACTGGAGGAATTCATAAAAGCCCTCCAGCTGAAACTACAAAACTGAACAGAACAGGAAGTTGCCACAAACGCAACAACAACAACAACAACTGCAACCGAAGCAGCAGCAGCAACCCAAGCAGGAGCAGCAGCAAACCAAGTTGCTGCAAAATAAGCAGCAGCAGCAACAACAACAACAACAGCAGCAACAAAAGAAGGAGAAGAAGATTAGAATACCTCCCATCAATATAACCGGAATAGACGCCGAAGACACGATCCAGGTATGTAAGTTGGCCGTAAAGGACAACTTTTACATTAAAAATAAGAGCTTTCGCAAGCAGGCCATTCACTGCTTATCAGTGGATGGCTTCAAGCTTGTGAAAGAGAAGATGGCGTCAGCTGGGGCTGACTTTTATTCATACACACCCAGGGGAGAAAAGGCTCAGACCGTTCTCCTCAAGGGTTTAACAGTCTCTGCTGAGCCGGAAGACGTTTTGAAGTCGTTGCGACAAGCGAACGCCGCCAACGTGGGGTTTTTGGAAGTTAAGCGCTTCTCCACTGTCCGATCAAGGATGGGACCGGTGCGTTTGCTTCCCATCTTCCTGGTGTAAGTGACACCAGAGAGTAGGCTTGAGAGTCTGAGGAACATTAAGTTTCTTGACTTTCAGGCTGTCTCTTGGGAGAGGTTGAAGAGAAGCAAGCAGATACTTCTCTGTGCAAGATGCCAGAGATTTAGGAACGCTGCAGGAAACTGCAACCATGGCGGTTAAAAGCTGTACTAGATGCTGGGGAAGATACTACCCGGTACTGATATTTGAATTTTCGTCATTTTTTATTTAGTGTTTATTGTCCTGGTTCGAGAAGGAGAGGAAGACCGAACCTCCGGTACAAATACCAAGTCATCGCGGACGTAATACAACTTGGTCTTGATAACTGGAAGCAGCGTGCCTAGGACCGTCAACAATGGAAGGCAGCCCTACATGGGTCGTGGGCCTGCTAAGTAAGTAAGTAAGTTAAGCCATAACTTGCATTAACTTATAGTTTCTTTTTTCAGTGTATGCTCAATTTTTTTTACTTACTTTTTTTACATTTCACTAAAAATAGCCTGTTTTGTTTAATATTTTACTGCTTTTATTATTTGTTTTTTTAATTGAAGTATGTGAAATATGTTTTTTTAAATAAAATCTTAAAACTACATTTTTGTTTTTTTAATAAATTACTTTTTTTTAAGAAGAAAAAATAAAAAATATTTTCTTGCTTTGGGTGTATGCTCAATTTTGTGAGGTACTGTATGTGCCTCGGTTTCAAACAGAAATCAACTAAACATTTAATTGATTTCTGGTTTCAAACCTGACTACTAATCGGGGAATCCCGCGATTATTTTTCGTCATGATCGCTAATCGGTCATATTAGTTTGACAGTTTGTTCCATTTGCGACGTCTGTTTGGAGCAGAAATCAACTAAATGGTTTCTGGTTTGACGTACGTGTAGCTACTTTGCACTACTTCAAGGCAAAAATTAATCGATGGCAATTAAGGTAGTATGCGTGAAATAAGACGACAAATAAAGTAATACATATGTGCATTTTAAAAGGGAATAAACCGTAAGCTTATTTCTGATCAAATATGAGTTAAGGGCGAGTTAGTGGCTGTTTACAAACGATTGGGAAATCCGACGGAACAGACAAGATTTTCTGTATGTGGAACACGCGAATCGGTTCACTTGTTTTCACCCAGTAACGTTCTGCGGCGAATTGAGAAATGCGCTTTTTTAAATTCTAATTTCTCATGAATGACGGATAAAAAAATTTTTTGTTCCGGTGTAGCAGCAACGTTTGTATGTAGTACTATATGTATGCAGTGAAAAAAACATTAAAATTGCATTTAAATCGTCCCTGTGATTATTTTTCCGAAAATGCCACGTAGCATGCGTGAGGTGTTACTCGATCAGCGATAACCAGAAAATGAGGAAAACATGCTGAAAATGGAACGAAAAGAACGGAACGGTGGAAGAAGGCCGATTTTCGTCGCATCCAACCCATCTCCCTCTGGCTTGTGAAAGTCGTATATTGTATCCCTCTCAAGTTCTAAATTGCAAACATTTTGCAATGATGCTTTGCATCGCGTTCTAAAATGCAACATGAGAGCAACCACTGCGCAAACAAAAGCAACCAGCGCATAATAGATTTTTGTGATGCGATGAATTGTTTTGAAATTTCCAACTCAATTGTCCCTTTTTCATGTCTAAAATGTAATCAAGGATGCTGGCATTTTAATTGCCAACATTCGCCCATGTTCTGCATTTCAAGTGAAATGAATTTGAAATCGAATTTCCATTTCACCCGAAGTGAATTTCCATGTTCTGCATTTCGATTGATTTCGAATTTTTCGAATTCACTTTCGGAAAAAACAAACGTTGTTGCCTTGTCTTCGGCGGGCAAATGGTTTTTGTTTTGGCTTAGTTTTCGTTGTTTCGACAAGCAATTGGTTGTTGTTTTGAATGCTTTTTCGTGTTTCGAAGTGAAATGAAAAGAAGAATCCACAGGGAATATTCCTATAGATCATTTGAATCATCTTTTTCATTTCTAAACAAGGGTTTGGCATACAAAATGGACCTCCTTGTACATCTTGAGAGAAATAGAACCACCAGCTTGCAGTTTTATATTTTTCCAGGAAAGCAATTTTATTCAATAGTTTCATATAAGAATGGCAGAATGAAGAGTTCCTTACAAATCGGGATTTGCCTCCATAAATTTCACAGAAATACCACCACCTTAAATTTTTGTGTTTTTCCCTAAGATAAATAATAAAATCAGTAAAAAGAAAATGAAAAATCTGAATAGTTGACGTATTTAATCCAATTTCACTGCAAATTCATAGCGGAGCTTAGCAGTGAATACAATTCGAGTAAAAACACGAGTAAATCGAATTGCAGAACACCGATTTTCATTTTCGAAATTCAAATTCACCACCGCAATTTCGATCGGATTGCAGAACCCGAATTTTCACTTTAACAGCTCGAATTCATAAAAAGTGGAATGCAGAACATGGGCGAGTGTCTTAGTCTTTTCGAGAGAAAAGTTCTGCGCGCGATCTTTGGTCCTGTTTGCGTTGATGGCATTTGGAGGAGAAGGTTCAACCACGAACTGTACGGGCTGTCCAGCGACATGACTCCAGCCAGGCGTCTACGAATCCAACGCCTAGGCTAGGCCATGTAGAGCGTATGGACACTTTAGCTCCGGCCCGAAGAGTCTTCGACTCTGAGCCTGTGGGACAACGCAACAGAGGACGTCCACGTACAAGGTGGCGCACACAAGTCGAGGGGGACCTCGGCCGGCTTGGTGTGCGAAACTGGAGACAGCTGGCGAAAGATCGTACTGGCTGGAGTGGCATGTTAAGTGAGGCCCAGGTCCACCTCGGACTGTAGCGCCCTAAGAAGAAGATGAAGATATGAAGTTGGGCCTAGTTTCTCAGTAAACACTCCTGTTATCCGTGCTCTTGTTCTTCCACGAGTGGAAGAGACTTATAGTTTAATGGTGAGTATGAGCGGCGAAGTTTTGGACTTTTTTTGGACACTTATCGTTAGGTTCATTTCACCTAATTGGCTGTTACAATCTTTGAGCATCATCAGTGACTCGCAGTCGCATGAAGTGGTGCGATGACTAATTTTCTGTTCGTGTCTGTACTGGGATTTGGACCTAGACTGGATGTGTGGTGGGTCATGGCGCGTACCGAAAAGTTGCCATGGAGTACTTACATGTCTCTTAAAATTCCTATTGCTTGCTGGTCTTACGATTTTTACAGGATTGTGCAGAACTGGGTATACAGGGTAAGACCCTGTCTCACTTAGTGCCATGTGGACCCATTGCGATGCCTGAGTGAGAATAGAACCAGTTCTTTCACTTCACAACGTGAGCCTATCATACTAGATCTTGTCCAGCCATCCGGTGAGCCGTATAAACCTGCAAAGGTTTAGGATCCACCATTTCAACTAGTTCTTGGTCTCAAAGTGACGTGGTACTCCTATTACTTGAATTTGGATATCAATCGTTGTGTATAGTTAGGGGAGGCGGCTGAGCCTCATGTCAGAAATTAAACATACCACTTGATTTCTGGTCAATCATAGCCCCCAAGTTGGTGAAATAGCATGGCAGCTTAATTTCCTATTCAATGATTGACAACAGATTACCATCTCATCTCATCTCATTTTCAGTGACCCGCATGTTCCCCTAAAGGGCAATGCATGCACGAAGTAAATCATTTATTATTTGATTACTGGTAGAAACTAGTTTGGAATTACATAATTCTTTTCGTTTTATGCATCGTTATCACATGTACGTAGGTGTGCAGAACCCATAATTTGCTGGTATGTACAATACCTCACAAATTTGAGCATACACCTATCAGAAGAAAGAAAATTATAAAGAATTGTAGAGAATATAGTTTGCTAGGCAATATGCAAATCAACCAGAGTGTTTTTGAGAAAGTTGGGTTATGTTTACAAATGCAACAACAATAAACCACTTTCGATCAGGTAATATGCTGGTTGTTTGAAAAGGACTAAACACAGCGCTTAAAGAAAGCGTCTCCGTACATAGAGCCGACTGGATGGCGCAGGTGGTTAAGTGCCTGCCCTAAGTTAGAGGGGTCCCAGGTTCGAATCCCAGTGAAAGCATTTACTTTGCATTTACTTACGCTTTTATCCGGTTTTTCAAATCTGGTCCAGTCACCATTAACGGCACTATCACTGGAGCGGTCGATCAGTGGTAGTAGTCTGACTGAGGGTATCCCAACGGACCAATATGGTCTAAGTGTGTTGGTGAATTCACTAGCAGCCCCTTAACCTAACCTAACCTAACGGGGGAGGTTGTGTGACGTTGGGCGATTGTATGGCTTCAAGTGTTTGCGGCCACATTGAATTCATTTGAATATTTTCAAGTGAATTTTACGTAATTCCGCAGAAAAATTAAGCCTGCATTAGGATTATTGCTCTTAATAAGATAATGATCAAAAGCACACCTCTTACTAAGTATGCGAATGGCTGCTTTATATTGCCCCAAGTGCAACTTAAGACACCTCCAAAATCGATTAATCTAAGCCCGGTTAAACACCTATGACGTGAGATAAAACTGCTGCTTGAAGAAAGTTCACTCTAATATGCAGAAGCTAAAATTACAAATCCAAGCAGCTTGTGAAAGTATGTTGTCATCTTTTACGGAAAAACTTATGAAACTTATTTCCTGGCGGTTAAAAGCTGTAATAGATGCTGGAAAAGGTGCTACCCGGTACTGTGATTTGAATTTTCGTAATTATTCATTTAGTGTTTAATAATATGGTCCCGTCTGCGAGGAAGGCGAATGGAGGAAAAGACACAACCGCGAACTCTATGAGCTGTACCAGGATGTGGAGGTAGTCCGGAAGGCAAAAATCCGTCGACTGCACTGGCTCGGCCACATCGAGCGCATGGAGAACAATGCTCCAGCTAAGAGGGTCTTCGAATCTGAGCCTCCTGGTTGGAGAAGGAGAGGAAAACCGAACCTCTGGTACAAAGACCAACTCATCGCGGACGTAAGACAGTTTTTATTATTTGTTTTTTTAAATGAAATATGTGAAATATGTTTTTTTAAATAAAATCTTAAAACTACATTTTTGTTTTTTTAATAAATTACTTTTTTCAAGAAGAAAAAATCAAAAATATTTTCTTGCTTTGGGTGTATGCTCAATTTTGTGAGGTACTGTATGTGCCTCGGTTTTAAACAGAAATCAACTAAACATTTAATTGATTTCTGGTTTCAAACCTGACTACTAATCGGGGAATCCCGCGATTATTTTTCGTCATGATCGCTAATCGGTCATATTAATTTGACAGTTTGTTGCATTTGCGACGTCTGTTTTGAGCAGAAATCAACTAACTAATATCTGGTTTGCACTGCTTGCAAATTTTTGCAAGGCAAAACTTAATTGATGACAATTAAGGTAGTATGCGTGATATAAGACGACGAATAAAGTAATATGTGCATTTTGAAAGGGAGCTTACGGTTAGCTGATTTCTGATCAAGTATGAGTTAAGGACGAGTTAGTTCGTAATCGCAGTATTAGCGCAGTACTGCAACGCCAAGCGTTCTAAATTGCAAACATTTTGCATTGATGCTTTGCATCGCGTTCTTAAATGCAACATGAAAGCAATCACTGCGCAAACAAAAACAGCATCATAGATTATTGTAATGCGATGGATTTTTTTTTATTTTCCGACTCAATTGTCTCTTTTTCTTGTTTAAACTATATTGAAGTATGCTGGCATTGTAATTGCCAACATTTTTAAGCAAATTCGTTAAACAACGAATTGTTCCCAAATTCATTGAAATTTTTACAAAAATAAGAAAAAATTGAAATTGTGGAGACCTCACTCAATGACTCCTGACGTATGTACCAGAAATGTACTGTGGCGTCCTCATGCAGCGACTTCGATCAACAGAAGTAATGTTTCCTGTATGTGGACCATAGATGACGTCACGGACAGTCAAAGCCACCAACAGTCAAGATCGCTGCAAAATGCAACGCATTCGTTGGCAGTCACGTTCCGTAATTCACCCAGTGTAGTTCATTTCCATTGTGTAGTTTGTTTTCAATTCCTTCTTTTCTGTCAACCAATTACAAATAAATCAGTGACATTAAATCCAATATGCAACCAAAGTGTTTCAATTAACCTGACGTAGCTAAAGTGGTGAACCCGACGTGATAAACAATAAACAAAACAGCTACGTCATAAAGTGAATTTAACTACGTTGTTATGACCAACTGCGAAGTTTCACCGATTGCGATGCAGCTCCACTTGCTCAACTCAGCTCATCAGCTCAGTTTCCTGCATTATGTGACAAGAGAATTAGACTCTTGGAAATTTAACCCAACTCTCTAGTTCGTGCAATCGTGGTCCAACTTCGCAACAACGCTGCTCAACAACAAGGAACACTGCCCAACAACAACACAACAACGGGGCTGTCCACCAACACTGTCCAGCACCAGTGTCCACCAACACTGTCCAGCAACAGTGTCCAGCAATAGTGCCCAACAACAAACATCGCAACAGGTAACAGCGCAGCCGCAGCGATACATCAAACAACCGCGCAACGACGCCACAGCGATTACAGCGTTACAACCAACATCAAACGCCAAAACAACCCCGCAACAGCATCACAACACAACAACGCAACAGCGTAACAACAACAACGGGGATGAACAATAGCAGATATCCACGGCCGCCTACGAAAGTTGGTTTTGCAGATCAACCGCGACTACGTCAATAGAGGGGGAGTACTGCGGCGACCTCAATCAACGACTCCTGACGTATGTACTGTGGCGTCCTTACGCAGCGACTTCGATTAACAGAAGTAAGGTTTCCTGCATGTGCAGCATAGATGACGCCATACTTCTTTAACGACTTGAGTGAGTTCGATAACGTAGGTGTCACTGTGCCAGTCAACTTAAAAGCTTCGTGGCAAGCATCAATTGCTTTGTAAGGTAGGAGACATCCGATCCGCGTGGTAGTCCATAACTGGCCTATGTTGGCCTAAGTGTGACTGCAATCTGCAGTCGGCCACCTAAACTTAACCAAACCTAGAAGGGGAACACAGTCTTTACAATATTTTGTAAGTTTGTCTTCAGTCTCTTTAAAGGTCTTATAGCGCAAGAAGTTTTCACGTTAAAGCTAAAGTCCTTCGATCACTATAAACGCTGAATGTTTTTGTCAAAGCCCGGAATGAAACTAAGATGTCAGACAGTATCCGCCATCTTGCATCAAAGTCAGTGAACTTTTCAAACGGCCCGCGAATATTCCAATTTTTTTTCCTCTAAACTGAGAACTGCGAAGAGTTTTCTGACCAAAAACTCATGTGATCGTTCGGCAGCAATCAGATAAAGTTCCCTTGTCCAGACCCAAGCTTCGGTTTTCCTGCTGCGTAATACCCAGAAAATGATTATTTGCACCCATGAACGACCAGATATTTCCAGTTAAGATGTAAAACAACCCTCCATGTATTTTAGATTTTTATTTATATCAATACACTCAGTTTAAATAAAACAAATAACATAAAAGCACTACACCTAGACTAAATGGTTGTCTGCGCCAGCATGAGGCGTCACTTCGAAATGCGTCCTCCAGTCGCTCATGCCGCTCGAGACGATTTCGACTCTTGTAGGTTTTGTAGTACCAATCCATGCCGTCCTTCTTGGGTGGGTGCACGTTTCTGTACGAAGCCGTGACCGGAGGTTCAGTTTCGAGTCTCACATTCGCGGCGGTGACGCTGTCGCCGAAATACTCTTCGGGCGCTGGCAGATATTGGTGCAGAGTCTGAGGGGTAAAAACCTTCGTTATTGTGGGTCGTCCACCGAGGACGCGGGGAATGCTCTCCTCGAACGAGTTGATGCTACTCTCCTCCGAGCTGCTTCGGATGGCCGTGTCCGTCGTTATGGGGCCTTTGTAGGTGGGGTCTTTGAGTTCGTCTTCGGGAGGGATCAGGAGAATAGTCTTGGAGGTAGTCGTCTCGGTGAGGGCAGCGTCCTCAAGTTCTTCCAGCAGCACTGGCGGACTGGACGTCGTGGATGTGGTGAACTTATTGTCAACCGGCATGTAGGCGACTGTGGGCTCTGGAGGATCGTTCTCCGTAACGTAGTACGTGTACGACGGTGGCGGAGCGAGCGTTGTTGGTTCGAGCGGTTCGAGATGAGCTGGTGCTTCGGTCGGACTGCTGCGGCTGTTGTTGGGATAAGTCCTTTCTGTTGAGTAGAAAATTCGGCTTCTCGGTGTCGACGGCATCATCGGGATGAAGCCACCCAGCTGCTCGGGGGTGATTGGCTTGAACCCGCCTTGCTGAATATCCGGTTCAGTTAGAGAGGTCTTGAAGGAGACCTTGGGCTCTTCACTGCTGCCCGTCTCGTCGGATCCTGAGTCTGCGACGCCAACTTTGCTGCGCGATGTTATCCCGTGATATTGCGTCTTTTGGGCCAAGTATTTTTCAAGGTCGCTGCTATTGGGCGGTTGAAGCATCCTCACCTTACCTCGCGTCGGAGTCATCTTCTTGTAGCCGCGATCTCTTCGCGTAGCTCCCCCCAGAAGGCCTCCTATGCCGAGGGCAGGAATCGGGTATCCAAAGAACGTGAAAGGCGATTGTGAGTGAGGCGCCAGGTGGTGCCTGTTCAGGATGCTTGTGTTCAGTACGGTCTTGCTGAGGTCAATGTTTCCACTCACAAGTGAGTTGCTGTGGCTCAGGGCGGGAGCGATGTTGTTCAGGTTCAGGTTTATGGATGAGGCACTCTGGTTGCTCTGATTGATGGTGTTGTTGAACGAGGGGTAGTCCACGAATTGGTCGTAAAAGTAATCGCTCTCCGTGAGCGAGGGCCTTGTGAGGTTATCCACCTCGACCACCATGGAATCGCACTCGTCCTTGAGATCGACTCGTCCCTCTTCCACGAAAACATCTCCATGGTCGTTGTACAATGGGAGGTAGTTTGATGATCTCTGTTCATTGGAACAGTTGATTTTATCGGCTCGTAGATTCCTGAGCAGCTGACCGTCTTGACACGTTGGTCCTGGACGCGGGAAGTTCGTCTCCTCCAGCCATGCACTCAGCCACTGGACGGTGCAGGAGCAGATCATTGGATTTCCTATGAGAAAGAAATGGTTGAAAACGGTAGAAGAAGTGAAGAGATGGAGGCTACCGTCTATATCCAAAATGGCGATGTTTCCACGCAGGCTTTTGAAGGACTTTTCGTGCAGGGTTCTCAGTTGATTGTGGCGCAGGGAGAGAACCCTGAGTCTGGGCATGACTTCAAATGGGTAACCCTGTAAAATAAGAAAGAAGTTATTACAAATGAGTTTGTAGGTGGAAATATAAGCTTTGAGTAGATCTTTGGAAACAGTTATGGGAATCGCCTTTGGTTAATTGGGAAGATTTTTGGAGAAGAACAAAAGGAAGAAAAGAGGGTAAAGAATGCAAGGAATCTTTGTAACGTCAGACAAAATTTGCTGGGGGCATGGGCCTGTGCATTCAAGCAAAAGTTGTTGATTGCTCTGAGCTTGGTGAGATGCCAGCAATGATCCCTATAAATGCACGGGTCAAGTTAACACACTGCCTCCTCGTGACGCCTACTGGATAGTCTCTACAGCAACCTACAGCAAATGCAGGGGCCCCAGGGGTAAAAATGAGGACCCAGTCTTCCAGGTTCCGGGGCACAAGCGTGAGGTTAACTTCCTGACAACGTAAAAAACTTGAGGTCAGAGACAAGAACATGCCTCGGATAAGGGCGGATTCACTGTTGACGACACCAGCAAACGGACAAAGGACAATAACTATTGGTTCTGCACGTGGAGGTCACTTAAGAGACCACCTGCAGCCGATTAACTCTCGGGGGCCCTAATAATAATAATAATAATGGCGGCGCTACAGTCCGAGGTGGACCTGGGCCTAGCTTCTCATCAACCAACTCGTGTTGTGCGTGCTATTGTTCTGTCACGAGTGGAGGGGACCTACAGTTTAATGCCGACTCCGAACGGCGAGATTGAGAAGCTTTTCCTAGACAGTTATACTCTTTGAGCATTGTCAGTGACTCGAAAGAGGTGGGGCCGCGAACAATTTTTTTTTTTGAAAAATTGTTTGTCTGATCTTGGTTTCGAACCTAGACTGTGAAAGTCTAGGGTCGACGCACGAACTCACACGGCCACGGCGCCCACAGTCTAGGGGGCCCTAGACTGCTATAAAGCAGACATTACGGCGATCCAGGAAGTGCGATGGGATGGGCGAGGATGAAAAACTATGACATTTATTATGGAGATTGCAACAGAGGGCGAAGGCAGCGCTTGTTCGGATGTGGATTTGTTGTTCGAGGCTCCATCAAGTTCGGTTATAAACTCAATGAGACCTTCAAAGTCAAAAAAGGATATAGACAAGACTACACGCGGTCATGTGACTTTCCAAAAGCGATCTTGAGAAGACATTGCAAACTTGCTGGCTAACAGTGGAGGCGCGATCTTCTAGAAGTCCGTACAAATGCGCAGATGACATTGACGTGATTGGTCTCAGTAAAACTCAGCGAGCATCAACCGCTGTATCTTTTGGCTTAAGAGGCAATTATTATGTTGTAGAGCACTAATTCGAAAGAACAAGTCAACTTCAACACCTTGATCATACTTCTCCTGCTCTATGCCCCGGACACGTAGACAACCACAAGAGCAGATAAAGAATCCCTTGGTTTTTTCGAGAGAAAAGGTCTGCGTCTTTGCTCATGTTTGCGTTGACGGCATTTGGAGACGAAAGATTCAACCACGAACTACGAAATATGGACTATACAGACATGATCCAACGGGTGAGACCATGTGGACATGGACAACACCGCTCCAGCCCGAAGATCTTCGACTAGCCACAGAGGACGTCCACTTTTAGGGTGGCGCCCTAGTGAAGAGGTACCTCAACCAATTTGATGTACGCAATTGGTGACAGGTAGCAAAAGATCGTACTAGTTGGCCAGATGTTGCTCTGACCAGAGCTCGAGAGGCTTTCACTTTCACAAAGTGACTGCTTCGCAACAGACAACTCGAAGGTAATCTGGTACACGGCTCTTATTTGACCGATGCGTGCTTACAGCTGTCCCGTGAGATCCAACGTAGAACGTGGTGGTATCCAGCCGAGATGTTAAATATGTGAGCAGGAAATATCAAGAGTTCTTGCGGTTAAAAAACGAATCTCCCTTGTTGATCCCCTTCGATCCGGAGTCGGTCTGGTCGCCCAGCACATATTCATATTTTTGCTAACAAAGTTATATTGTGTTTTAGTTTCAGGAATGTTAAGAACCAGGGGCATCGACCCCAATATCACGCACAACACAAGGGGTTGCCAAGCCCAAGTCCACCTCGGACAGTAGCGCCACCATTATCATAAGAACAAATTTCAGGCCTAGAGCATACAGGGCAAAGTTGAACGCCACCGATGATCTCTGTAAATGCTCAGGTCAAGTTGGCATACAGCCTGCACGCGGCGTCCCCTGGATAGCCTCAACAGCAACCGTTGGGAGATGAACCAATATATGCGCCGAGCGTCCTAGGCAAAAGGACGCAATTGTATTACGATCTGACTGGCTATTGTGCGAAGGACTAACAACACGCCCACGGAAAAACCTACAGTGATGAACAAAAGTTTTCACACGCAGTTTTTTCAAAGAAAATGAATCGATTTAACTTGAGCGACGTTTAAAATTAAGTTCATAGAGACGTAAAAAATTTGAAGCAATTTTGTATCACAAAATAAAACAAAAAAAAAATAAAAAAATGTCATTTAAAAACCGCAACAAAAAGCTTTTAGATTAGGTTTTCTTTAAACGCTTTGTTTTCTTTGAAAATGACTTCGTGTGAAAATGTTTGTACACCACTGTTGGTTTTTGCATGGGTGTGTTGTTAGCTCTCCGCACAACCTGTATCAGTCTGATAGAGATAGAGACACGTCATTTTGCCTAGGGCGCTCGCTGCGTACATTGTTTTTACCTCTCAGATTTTGTCCACTACTTTATATTGTTATATATGAACAAATTTGTTCGGACACAGACGGACACCCAATGACGACATGGAGCGAAGAAGGACAATGATTTGCGAGTGTGTTCCTACGAGTACACTCTCGGAGCAGCTCACAAATTGGAAAATATCCTCACGCAATACAAGGCGGATATTACAGCGATCCAGGCAGTGCCCTGATTTGGGAACGGGTGCAATAAGACTGCGAAAGTTATTACAGCTGTCACAAAAAAGTGCTCATATTGCGATGCGGGTTCGTTGTAGGAAAGTCATCGGCTTCAAACCGATTGCCGATCGCCTGGCTGTGATCCGCATCCTCGACCGACTCTACATCCTCGGTCAGATGTAGACTCCTCGACCTTACACGCCCCTACCGACGAGGCTGAAGATTTCACCAGAAATGATTTCTATGACCTCTTGGACCGTGTCTACGGAGACTTAAGATCTTAAGATCGTACTCGGGGACTTCAATGCCAAGAACGGTAAGGAGAACATCATCGGAAAATACAGCCTCCACGACACGACAACAGAGAACGACTTCCGACTCACGAACTTTGTGACAGATCGTACTATGGTAGGAACGAGATTCACCGAGAGGAGGACCCATACAGCAACTCGGCGATGCCGCCAACCAAATCGACGCTGGATTCGCGTCAAATATCCTGGATGTGCAGATCATTCAGAGAGACAAACGTTGACTCTGACCACTTTTTGGTAGCCAACAAAAAGGAGGTTCGAAATTGGACGTTTGAGGCTGCGGCCACGCAATGAGCGACGAGCGATTGAGCGACGACCGATACAGTGACGAGCGATAGAGAGACGAGTCTGAGCGATGGGTGGCCATTTACTGAGCGTCATCGCTGAGCGATTAGTTGCGAAAATGTCATTTTCAAGTTCAGTTCGTCGTAGTAGTAGTCTTTTAGTTGAAAGTCGCGTTCATATGAATAATCCTCTGGCTGTCGCAGATTCCCTTCAATTGGATCTGACACAACAGTCTGCTTTACGAAGCTCATCATTTCAAAAAAACAATTACAAATGTCCAACTTCATTCCACTGCTTTTTGGTGACATTTTTATTTTTATAATCCTTGTGGCTGTTCTTCCATAGAACTGGACAGTTTTGAACAAGTGAGATCAAACTTTCTACGTCTAGTTTCTCTATGTTCTTATTTCGTCGCTCAGCGATCGACTAAAAAATTAAAACAGATTTGGGTGCCGAGCGACGTCGCTCTGTCGCTTAAAAAAATCGCAAATCGCTCAGTGCTTACGTGGCCACCTCCATATGATTTCATGTGTTTTAATTTGTTTACGTCGCTCCATCGTTCGTCGCTCATTGCGTGGTCGCAGCCTGAGCACACAGGAGATTGCCAAGGCCTACGAAGAGTAACAAAGCGAGATACTCCGTGGTATGTCTACGTCAAACACAAACGTCAGCAATTTGTAATTCCATTGGTGCTCAGTCATACAGGAAGTAGCTAAAACACCTGAAGTCACCTTCCAACAACAGCAGCAAGACACCCATGGTATGATGGCAAGTGTGAGCAGAAAAAACCTGCAAATCGATGAGGCATACCAAAAAGGAGCTGCGGTGAAAAACCAAGATTAAAAACAAGGATTATCGGGCTAGAAGATGGGAGGAGAAGAAGCTACTGTGACAAAAGAAAAAGTTTATCCCAACTTCCCAGCTTAAGGATATAAGAGTCTAAGAATAAATACGGGCCCCGGCAACAGGCTTTAAATAAGGCACCCAGACGCTTCGAAACTGCGAGTGTAATCTTGTCACCGACCCGCAGGGAATGTGAATGTGATTAAGCAGCATTTCCAGCAGCTGCTCATTGAGCATCTCTAGTCGATAAGGTAGTTCTCTCACCAAATATTAAAGAAGTTGGCAACAAAGCCCCAGTCTCAGAAGATTTGCCTTCAGAGCTCTTCAAGGCTGCCGACGATATTCTGGTGGGGAACATGCATCAGATCATCTGCGGAATTTTGGAAGACGAAAGCATGCAGGAGCGTATCCAATAAATGATGAAAGACCAATAGAAACATGCCCTGAAGCACTCTAAGCCGAGTAGGTACAAAATTCAAAAATCGATTAAAAATATTTTGCCCAGTCCTCCTCCTGATAGAAGATTGGACTAAGCCCAACAAGACGACTGGATGGCGCAGTTAGTTAAGTGCCTGCCCCAAGTTAGACGGGTCCCAGGTTCGAATCCCAGTGAAATCGAATCTGGTCCCGGCACCATTTGCCGTTGGGATCTAATTAACGGCAGTGGAGTAGGTTGCTACAATGGACCAGTTTTGAGTCTGAGTGCTCCAGTAGTGTTTCAAAAATCCTCCGAAAAAACAAAAAAGGTCCAACAAGAGACCTCTAAAAACCAATACCGGTGTTCAAAGGGAAGGCACAAAACCAATGAAAACTTGATTTGACCAGATCCAAGATATAAGACATAATTTCTATCGGTAACGGCCCAAGCAAAGACATCAAACCAACGAACTAGCAGACCTCTTGAAGTCATTTCGAAACCTGGCAAAAAATTTGGATTCATACCTGAACTTTGCATATTTGATTGTTGTCCAACTTCAGCTCGACCAGCCAGCTGAGTGCCCGCAACGGGAGAGTGGACACAGCCCTGACGGCATTGAACGACAAGTCAAGCACTTCGAGGTTCTTCATGTTGTGCAGACCGACGTTATCCATTGAGTAGAAGTTGTTATGCGACAGATTCATGAACACTATCGAGGGGCAGTCGTAAAAGCTCTCGGGCGATATGAACCTCAGCAAATTGTGCTGGAAATGCAGGGCAAGCAGACTCGGCAGGTTCTCAAACACCCTGTGCTTCAGATCGATGATCTTGTTGTCGGCCAGCACCAGCTCCTGCAGCTCTCGGAGATTCTTCACAGCGCCCATTTCGATGGTGCTGATTTCGTTGCTGGACAAGTCCAGATACTGGAGTTTGGGCAGGTCCTCGAAGGTCCCACTTGACAGCTGCGAGATGAGATTGTTCGAGAGGCGGATCTCCTCGACGTTCTTCCAGGCCGACAGCACGTCAACGCGGAGGTGGACGATGTTGTTGTAGCTCAAGTCGATGTCGCGGAGACTCCTCAGGCTGGCCAGGGTGGCTGCCATGTCGATGAGGTGGTTTCCGGATATGTCCAGGTATTCGAGGGCGGCTTGTTGTTCGAACGAGCGGTTGGATATGCTCCGGATGTTGTTCAGCGCCAAGTTGAGCTGCTCGAGGTTTGTGTTGTTCGCGAACAGGTGGTCGGAGATGGCCTCGAGTTTGTTGCCGTTCAAATTCAGGTTCCTCAGGTTGTGCATCAACGAGAATGCGTGCTGATCGATCTCGACCAGCTCGTTGTTCTGCAGGTTCAGCAGCTCGACACGCTCGCCACCCAGGAACGTGGTCCGCTCGAGGATCTTGAGCTTGTTGTCCGCCAGGCTGAGCACCCGGAGCTCGTTCGTCATCTGAAAGGTTCTCCGCGGAATGTGCTCTATCCTGTTGAGACTCAGGTCCAGCATCCTCAGGTTCGGTAGCTTGCCGACGGACGGGTGCAGACTGGAGATGAGGTTGTTTCTGATCGAAATCCGCTCGACTATGTTCGGCAGGCCGGGGATGAACTCTGTCATCCGGTTGATGCTGGCGTCCACCTCGAAGAGCCTGTTCAGGTTTCGGAACGTGTCGGGATGGAGGAACGACAAGCCGTTGGAGGAGATGTTCAGGGTCTCCAGCATCGGGTTGTTCTGGAACGCGTCCGGGTGAATCTTGTTCAAGAGGTTCTCACTCAGGTCCAGTCTTCTTAGCGATGGCAACCCAGACAGGAGGGCGGGGTCTATGACGGTTATCAAGTTCTGCGAGAGGTCTAGTCCCATGAGGCCCGGCAGGTTCCAGAAGGGCCTAGGGAGCTTGTCCGACAGACTGTTGTTCTTCAAACGCAGCTCCCTCAGGGCGGGCATCGCCATGAAAGCGTCGCGTCCGATGCTCCGAATGAGGTTGTTGTTTAGGTGCAACTGCTCCAGGGTCCCGTGACCTCTCAGGACTCCGAAGGGAATGCTCCTCAGGTAATTGTTGCTGATGTCAAGGAACTTCAGAGTTGGCAGCGAGTCCAGCAGAGACCTCAGCTCGTCCACGCGCTCGATCTCGTTGTGGTAGATGTAGACGCTCTCAATTCCAGTGCCGGACATCTGAAGGAACGACTCTGGGTGGACGTGCTTGATGTGGTTGTTGTGCAGGAAGACCCTCTTCAGGCTCGGGGTTCGGTAGAATGCGCCGTATTTGATTTCGGTGATCCTGTTGTCGTTCAGGTACAACTCGCTCAAGTTGGGAAGGTCTACGAAAGAGTTCTCCGAGAGGACGTTAACCCCGTTGTGGTCCAATCGGAGGTTCTTGAGGCTTTCCAGCCCCTTCATTAGCCGGCCGACCATTGCGACGTCGCCGATTTCGTTGTGAGACAGTTTGAGACTGACCAAGTTCGGCAGACGATAGAGACTCCGCAGGTGTATCCAATTGATCCCGTTCTTAGCCAAGTCAATGCTCTTCAATGAAATGAGTTCTTTGAACAGGCCCGGCTGCAGGCGGACAAGATTGGGCCCACCGTTTATGTGAACGTCTTGCAGCTTTGGCAGGTGCCTGAAGATGTGCGGCTGTAACTCGCTTATCACCCTGCTCTGGACGTTGAGATACATCAGACTGAGGAGCCCGGAAAAGTCGGGTAAGTACTTCAGTTCGTTGCTCTGAATCGTGATGGCGACGAGGTTTAGGAAGCCGTTGAGACTCTCCACGGGAATGCTGCGCAGTCTGGGCTCAACGATGAAAATCTCCACGAGGCTATTCTCCAGTTCGTTTAGCCAGCCGCTTGAGACACGCTCGAGGCTGTTGTGACGCAGCATAAGACGGACAATTTGGAGAGATCCGAAGAATCTACCGGGAAGTGCCGGGAGCTGGTTGTTCTCGAGCACCAGCTCGTCGATTGGAGTCTTGATGTACTTCTCCATTGCCTTGATGCTGGTCAGTATCTGCGGCAAACTGCTGTGGGAGCACCTGGAAGAGATCAAATTTTGAAACAGGTAATCTAGGATTCATGGTGTGTGGAGCTCACCAAACGTGGATTTCCTTCTCTTGGATGGAACAGCGACATGGCAGGATTTCCTCTGGAGCCGGACAAATGTCGGCGTAGGCATTTTGAAGCATCACTGAGAAAAGTAGCACCAGGAGAGTTAGTCTGGTTGACTTGTCCTCAAGGCAAGGCTTAAAACCGTTTTCCTTTGTCATAGTTATTTGGACTGTAGCCGAGCGGAAGCATAGTTTCTGAAAGAGATTAAGAGGTCTGTTGGTGGGGAGACTGAATCATGATGCTGATTGAAAATTGAATTGAAAGGAATGGAAGGAGCACAGTGCGGGCAAGGACTTTTGACACAGGTTTGTCCATTCGAAGGGGACACGCAATTGGGTTGAGACTGACCAAAAATCGACGACATTCTGTTACAGTCTAGGGTTTTCCAATAAGCCTTTAATTCATTCGCTTGACGTAAATGGTGGATTTTAAAGCCCTGAAAAGCGACCCATGCAGGCACAAGGGTCTCCACTTAGCCTCTGTTAATGAACTCCTACTCTCACCTCGCCGTGGTTAAATTCGGAGGCCTAATACCCTCGACAGAAGATGTGGTAACCAAACCTCGTTAGATGTCTGGGTGGTTGCAAACGAGAGGGGGGGTAGAGTGAGGGCTCATCGCTCTCTTAGGATGGCAGGAGTTGATCAACTGATTAGCCAACGGTGGCATCTATAACTCTCATCAGTAGGAGCTACGTTGATCCTAAGAGAAGGGCTCATCCGCCGCCATCTCTATTCCAGGGACCGGGCGGCGGATGAGCCCTTTTGTAGGACCAGCTTCGAAGCTTAGAGCCTACAAGAGGCTACACCGGAACCTTCCGGACTTCTTGTCCGGGGGTTAAACGACAGAGACAAACAGAGAAGAAAGGCAGCGCTTATTTGGATGTGGATTTGTTGTTCCAGGCAGAGTTAGGAAAGAAGTCTTAAACTTTAAGTACATAAGCGAGCGCCGTATAACAGCTCGCGTTAAGGCGAAATTCGCAAACATCAGCCTAATCTGGGCCGACGCCCCAGCAGAAGAAAAGGATGACAACAGTAATGATGACTTCTACAGTAATGATGACTCCAGCTACGATACCAAAATCGTTCTAGGAGATTTTAACGCTAAGCTGGGCAAGGAAGATATACATGGCGGGCCATCTAGTGTTTTTTTTAAATCATAGGTTATTTTGACACTGACAGCTGTTTCCCGCTCGAAATCTTGACAGAAAGTCAGTATCATAGCTCCGTCAGTCATACCTAGTCAGTATCATGAGTAGGGTGACCAGATCCACGGGCATGAAAAAGAGGACACCTTGAACAGTCTCAAATAACAATTTAAGACTCACTTCTTTTTACATTAGAAAAGCACACAGGAATACGGTAAACAAACGGTGTATTTAGGTATGAAATGAGCTGTCAAATGAGAGGGTGTGTTCAGACGACTATTAAAAAAAAAACAGAGAAAACCAAAAAAGAGGACAAATTGAACGTTTTTCCAAAAAGATACCGGACATTTTTTTATGAGACAAAAAGAGGACATGTCCTCTTAAAAGAGGACGTCTGGTCAGCCTAATCATGGGTCGCTTTACGCTTGAACAATGATGGAAAATATTGAAAACTTATTTCCAAAGTGAGTGCTGTGTAGCCCAAACAGTGCGTTCTTTGAAAAGAAGTTTTGGCCGAAATCAAGCATCCACCGCGACTGCTGTAAGCAAGTTTGTGTAAAAAGTTCGTGAGACTGATATGCTAGTGGACAACACATATAGTCCCCGTCGACTTACGGTGCGCACAGATGAGAATGTGGCTGCTGTGGCCGAGAGTGTGAGACTCAATTCACGAACATCAACCCGCCATCGATCTCAACTGGTCAACATTTTACGCACAAGCCTGAAGAGGATTCTACACAAAGATTTCGGATTATTCGCTTACAAGGTCCAATTGACTTAGCAATTGAAGACGCGCGACCAACCTCTTCGTTATATCTTCGCAGTTTGGGCTTTAGAGCAGCTTGAATTGGACGACGATTTTGGGCGAAAAATCATCTTTTCTGACGTTGACGAGGCACATTTTCATCTCGGCGGCTACGTTAACAAACAAAATTGCCGCATCTTGGGCCCGGGAATCGAAAAACCCACACGTTATTGTCGTTAAGCCAATGCATCTACAGCGAGTGACAGTTTGGTGCGGATTGTGAAGTGGTAGCATCATTGGACCATTTTTCTTCGAAAATGAAGCTGGGACCAACGTTTCGGTGAACGGTGTGCGTTACAGAGACATGTTAACTGAATCCGCCTTTTTTTACTGAAATTGAAGCCATGGATTTGGACGACCTCTGGTTCATGCAGGATAACGCACCATGCGACACGGCCCATGCTGCAATCGATCTTATTCGCACCAACTTCCCAAATCGTGTTATGAGCTGTCTTAGCGATGTCAACTGGCCGCCTTGGAGCTGCAATTTGACTCCTTTTAACTTTTTTTGTGGGGAACCGCGAAGGACCAATATTATGTCGACAAATCGGAAAAGATTCAAGCATTTAAGTCCAATATCATCCAAGCAATCCGTGAGCTACAGCCCGAAACCGTCAACAAGGTCTTGGAAAATTGGGGTGACATGCGATGCGCTACTGCGAAGCCAGCCGAGGCAGCCACTTGAACGACGTTGTATTTCATTTTTAATGGGAATGTTTGTTCTTACTAATAAAGCCTTAATACATGAATTACATTTTATTTTATTAATTTTATTACTTGTAACCAAATGACCCTAGGATGGTAGCATAAGCTCAAACACCAGGGCATTCATTTCAAGCATCGGATGCTACTAGTAGACTGCGAAACTCAGCTGACGGCGGACTGGCTAAAACTAGCAGCATCCAAACTTGGTAATTGGAAGGGAGTGGGATTGACCACAAAATGTGGGATTGGGATACCACGATCTGGACAGGAGCACAAAACCACACTTGCTTTCGAGGAAATAAACATTAAATTATGGAACGTACTGTATGGTCGAAAGGAGGAAACCGGGCAGGTAATGGGCCTTTGACGTCATAAAGCGTCAAAACAATTCCCGGGAAAATGTACCAGCATCAATAGATATCTATGCCATAGACAGATGCTTTAAAATCACTCTTGACAAGAACTATACCAACTGCGACATAGCAATAATGTCAGACAGTCGAGCTGCTATTATAGCACTACAATCCTACATCATCAAATCCAAGCTCGCGTGAGAATGTCAACAGAAGCTTAAAGAGCTGAGTTGAAGAAACAAAATAAAACTATGCTGGATACCTGGCCATACGGAGACATAAAGCAATAAAATGGCCGACTCCCAGATCTTCACCCTTCACAGGCCCCGCACACAGTCCTCAGAGAAGAATTCAGGGAACTAGAAAGAAAGAACAGGACAAAAAACTGGAACAAGGCTCATAGCATGAAGCAGACCAAGAAACTTTTAGGTATGTATAAACGAAAGAGGTTTGAGGCCTGTATCAAAATGTGCAAGAACAACCCTCGTATCCGAACAAGCTTGCTGACAGGACACTGTAGATTTAGGGAGCACCTAAGGAAACTAGGGTTATCTGAAGAAGGTCTCTGCAGATCCTGTGGAGAATCTAATGAAATTCTAGAACACTTATATGCGATTATGTGAGGCACTAGCCCACA
This sequence comes from Myathropa florea, assembly GCA_930367185.1. NCBI lineage: Eukaryota > Metazoa > Arthropoda > Insecta > Diptera > Syrphidae > Myathropa > Myathropa florea. The sequence goes on from OV884002.1 coordinate 108,639,593, forward strand.
AAAGACAAAAATATCTGGGCAACTACCTACTATCAGAGGAAGAAATGCAGTCACTAGAACTATCTCTCGTTCTCAGATTCCTGAAGAAAACTGGCTTAGAGGGAATACTCTACAGTAGATTTCTTCACCTATCCGCAGTAGGAGTCCATAACCCTCAATACAACTCTGAAAAGAACTGTATTTGAGAGCAACTCGTAATTGAGCTAAGGTATTGAAAGGGGGCACAATAGATCTTAAAGGTTCCCTCAATCATTATAATAATAATAAGCCCGATCTTCATCCAAAAAATGTATGGTGACAATTTGGTGGACCTGGATGAAGTGAAGATAACTATATCTAAACTAAAGCCCAACAAAGCTGCTGGAGCTGACGGCGTAGCGGCTGAGCTTTTCAAGGCAGCAGGCGATGACTTGGGAAGGAGGATGCACCAACTCATCTGTAAAATACGGTCGGAAGAAAGAGAAAGCATACCCGATGAATGGAACCTCAGCATTGTTTACCCGATCCACAAAAAAGGAGACCCTCTAAAATGCTCCAACTATAGAGGCAACAGTCTTCTGAACATTGCATACAAGATGTTATCTGCCGTGTTGTGTGAATGCCTAAAGCCATTCGTCAACAATCTGGTCGGTTCATACCAGTGCGGCTTTAGGCCAGGAAAATCCACCATCGACCAAATATTCACACTGTGGCAGATCTTGGAAAAAACCCAGGAACAACAAATTGATATCCACCACCTTTTCTTCGATTTTAAGGCTGCGTATGACAGCGTCTATAGAGACGAGCTATACAGAGCAATGTCTAGTTTTGGCATCCCTACCAAACTCGTCCGTTTGTGTAGGAGAATGCAAGCTGCTCCAGCACGGTCGGTAAAGACCTAACCGAGACCTTTGATGTCAAAAAAGGATTCAGACAAGGCGACGCGCTGTCACGAGACTTCTTCAACATCATACTTAAAAGAATTGTGCAAAACTCGAACGCCAACACCAGAGGCACAATCTTTCAGAAGTCCGTCCAACTACTTGAATATGCCGACGATATCGACATTATTGGAAGAACACAGCGTGATGTCAATGGCACTTTTGTGAGTATTGCAACGGAGGCCGCGAAGATAGGTTTAACGGTAAATGAAGGCAAGGCCAAGTATATGGTGTCAACTAGAAGGGACACACAACACCGACGTCTCGGACAGAACTTCACAGCAGACAGATATAACTTTGAGGTGGTCAAGGACTTTGTCTACTTTGGAACCGCTATTAATTCAGACAATGACACCAGTGCTGAAATTAAACGAAGAATAACTCTTGCTAATCGCTGCTTCTTTCGGCTAAGAAAGCAATTGATAAACAAAGCCCTCTCTCGAACAACCAAGGTAACCCTGTACAATACAAACAGATCCTGTTTGTCGCACCACATTAGCGCCAGGAAAGCGCCGTTTTGATAGATGACGGGGGTAGTCTTTAGCAGTTTTGTAGTCTTCAAGCAGTCTATTCAAATCTAGGGGATATCTTCAAATATTTCTCTTGTAAATTTCATCATTCGAAACAGTTTGTGTAACCGTTAGATAGAGCGTCACAATTAAGTACAGTCGAATGCCTTGAAAAACATAACATTTTTCATAAGTATACCTTAAGCATGGACTTTGTCAAAAGCGAATGAGGTTGCTCGTGGCTGCTTTGAGAGGAAAATTCTTCGGGTGATTTTCAGTCCCTTCTGCATAGAGGGTGAGTGGAGGAGAAGATATAACAACGAACTGTACGAGCTGTTCAGCTACATTGACTTAGCCAGAAGGGTGAAGATCCAACGATTGAGATGGTTGGGTCATGTAGAGCGAATGGAAACCAATGTTCCGGCCCGGAAAGTCTTCGAATCCACCCTCGAGGGACGGCGCAGTAGAGGAAGACCGCGACTCAGGTGGTGCACGCAAGTGGAAAGTGACCTCAACCAACTGTGCGTGCGAAAGAGAGGCAGACAATGCTCAAAGAGTATAACTGTCTAGGAAAAGCTTCTCAATATCGCCGTTCGGAGTCAGCATTAAACTGTAGGTCCCCTGCACTCGTGAGAGAAAAATAGCACGCACAACACGAGTGGTTGTTGAGAAGCTAGGCCCAGGTCCACCCCGGACTGTAGCGCTACCTTAAGTAAGACAATTTGGTGGACATCGAAAGGACCAATCCACTTTTAGTTACTTCAACCAGGAAAAACGATAAACGTCATCAAATATTGTAAGGAAATCAACATGTTGCATGACAAATTGGCTGGAAGGCAACCTGCGTTGGTAATAGGCACGGTCCGATCGTTTTGCATGACAATGCTAGACCTTATACCTCACAAGTAACGGTGCAAGAACTGTTGCAGTTAATAATAATAACAACAATAATGGCGGCGCTACAGTCCGAGGTGGACCTGGGCCTAGCTTCTTAGCAACCACTCGTGTTGTGCGTGCTATTGTTCTCTCACGAGTGGAGGGGACCTACAGTTTAATGCCGACTCCGAACGGTGAGATTGAGAAGCTTTTCCTAGACAGTTGTACTCTTTGAGCATTGTCAGTGACTCGAAAGAGGTGGAGCCGTGAAAAAATGTTTGGTGTTTTTTTTTTGGAATCGAACCGAGAATATCGAGCGTAGGAGTCAACGCACCTAACCACTACGCCACGGCGCCCACTGTTGCAGTTGGGATTTGAAATTCTTCCACATTCACCGTACTCTCCTGATATTTCCCCAACGCCTTACCATCTTTTCCTCAATTGGGATTCATTTTGGCCGCAGAAGTTCTTCGGAAACCAAGCAGAGGTAATAAAAGCCTTTGGAGATTTTATTGACTCAAAAAGTCAGCTCTTCTACGAAAAAGGAATATTTTACCTTGGGACATTTTATGTTGTACAACTCAGTAGTTTAATTTTTAATAAACATATTTTGTAACCTTTGAAAGAATTTGTGTGTTTCTTACTGGCAACCAATCGCCAAAAACTTGTTGGCTGCAAAACATGTTCAGTGATCGAGTTAACTATCAATTTCGAAACGTTGCCCCGAGCGACTACTGTTTCGAAAATATTAATGATCCGTAAACAATTGACATACTTATGAAATATTTTATGTTTTCCACAACAATTTATTCAAGTCATTCGACTGTACTTAATTGTGACGCTCTATCTAACGGTTACACACAAACTGTTTCGAAATGATGAAATTTGTAAGAAAAATATTTGAAGATATCCACTGGAGACTACAAAACTGCTGAGGACTACCCTCGTCATCTATCAAAACGGCGCTTTCCTGGCGCTAATTGGGTGCGACAAACAGGATCTGTATTTCCACCGCCACTTTTACCTACCCCCGTCATCAAATTCAAATGCCAAAGATGACAACTTTAAATTTACTTGACAATTTTAGCAACGACGTTAAGTTTTTAAGTTTATCAACGACGTCTTGTGTGACAAATTGAGCTGAAAAAAATAAAACTCACTTTGAATCCGTATAAGACCGAACACTCTTCACGGTTATAAACGCGTTAAGTAGGCAATTTAGTAAATTCTTCACTGCTCACAAAGTTACTACACAAAAAATGGAAAATAAGGAAAAAAACAACAAGAAACTTTCACAGTTCCGTTTCGTATCTTGATTTCACAATTCACTTGTCATTTTCTCATCACAGGTTCAAGGATCGAACAACAACGTCTGTGACAAGGACAATTCGAGCGTAAAGCAGCTCAAAAATCAGTAGAAATTTGGTCAAGAACGAACAAGACTCGACCTAGACCGACCCAACGTAAGAAGCACAACAATCTTGCATACCGTGTCCGAACAAACTAAATCTAATCCATTCACAACATCTGCCGAGTGTGTTCCATAAACATTTCGCAATCTTGTTCCAGTTGAGGTTAGATTTTGTAACAAAATGCCGTCTGTGGACTCGCCTTGAAGGCTATTTCACTTTCGATTTCACTGCACTGAACAAAACAAAAACAAATGAAGAAATATTAGCACATTGGACCATTACAAAATATGAACACAACACACGAACAGAGCCCTCATGTGAACATCCTCCCCAACAGAACTTACGCAAAAGACTGAGCAGGCTCTTCGCGCGAGCCCATGTAAGAAAGTTACTGACTTGTTAAAAGGCAAAAAAGAAAAGCCACTGGAAGAGGAAAAACACAACAACACAACACCACTGAAGACGATGTCTCTGTGATTTCACAGGTGGATGAAGACGTCTCAAAATTTCACCGCGCCCTCGTCCGCTCCCACTGACGGTGGCGGTGACGGTGGCGTTGGCGTTGGCGCACTCAAAATCCATATATGAACAGTGATTGTATTTAATCACCATAACGTACGAAGTAAAAGACCCAATAGACTCTACGCTCGTGCAACAGTGAAGAGGAAAAGTGAATAGAGTGGTATTGGATGAAGAAGGGTTTTTGAAGCGTAACGACCCAGTGCTTGGTGTTCGCACACGATCCTCTGCCGACCGCCGAGCTCATGAAGACTTAAGTGGCCGAACTGCAGAACTCCATAAGGTACACCTTCCACGTAACATCTTTTCGATGCAACTCGGGTGTGTGCGTGCGTTCGTGTGTTTGTGCCTGGGATGAGGTTATGTTCGCATTCTGATGGGTGGTTGGCTGCCGTGCTTGTAAATAGCGAAACGTTTAAATGGTTGCTCGTTCGTCGTTTAGTGGATATTGTACTCGAAAAAGAAGAGGAGATGTGTCTTGTGTTATGAAAGATTAACCTTCATGCGAAATTGGTGTGTAAACTGAGATTGTTGATTTCTATGACCCACTGCAACGGGGTAGGCGATTTCGGATGATTATCTGGCATCACTGTCTGGGTATTTTGTCTTTGAAGGTGGTTACGGTTCTGCGAATCCAATTTTTAAGTGCACTCCCTGATGAGACTCATTCGTTTTGAACTCATAAATGTTTTCTCTGCCTGTAAGTTGGAAGAAGGTTCTATTAGCCTACCAGACCAATTTTGAAATTGAGTGGGTTTAAGAGACTGTATGTTAAAAATCGAGGTTTCTTTTTTTATTTTTCAGGAGGAGCTGCAGTGTGGAGTGGACTTTGACATAATTTCAGTACCAACCTTGTGCTTTTGTTCTCTTACGGTCTGTTGTTCTCTTAATGGTCTTTTTTCAGTAGCTTTTCTTGATAGTAAAGGTGGTGCTTTGAAAATTAACGTTTTTTTTTCCGAAATCGAACCTAAAAGTTTAGTGTATAACTGGACACACATACCCACTACGCAACGTCTGTCACAGTCGTTTTTGAGCCAGAGCTAATATTACTTTCTATACTTGACGGCCCAGAAAAGTTGTTATCGTGTCTCTCTTAGCACGACCATTTGTGCTCATGCACTTGATGTGGCATATTGTACCCGTATAGGGTCAGTAAGTTAGATTTAAGAACATTTGTTAAGATAGTTAAGTTAAATTTAAGTATTTTTGTCTTGGATATAAGGTAAACATGAATTGAGCAATAAAAATACATTACAAACAAACAACTTGATGTGGCTAAGTCAATTTAGTCAGCCGATCGTTGTCCAAATTTGTGTACATATCTTAGAGTTCGTGGAAAAATCTCTTCCTTCATTTGTCCTCCTCCAACACAGGACTAAACTCCTTTTTTCGAATGAATCCCAGAATAAGCTCTGCCGTCTGGCTTTCTAGCAGGGTAAACGTTTTTGGATGATCGAGTCTTATCCCAAGTTGTTCTATAAAACCGATATAGCAGCAGTTTCTAAAGGATTTCATTTTAACCGTTGCTTAGATTTAAATGTTTCATTTTCTTTGAAAATGACTGTGTGAAAACGTTTGTACACCAGTGTAGCTGCCAACGCCGATTTTTTGTGCCAAGTGTTAAGCAATGAATCGATCGCAAATATTTTCTTTCTTTTCTTAATACCAGCTCGTCTGCTTTGCCTGATATTCAATCGCACCCAAAGCTTCTGCTTTATCAACTTTTAGGAAATGGTGCTTTTCCTGCCTACACCTGCTCGCCGATCTATTTTCTCAGTGCCAGATTTCACCCGAAAGTGTATCTACCTGAAACCTGTCGAAATCTGGTGAAGGTTTCAAACGCATTGATCCCATTGGCACATGTCGACTACTGTTGTTGTTCAAGATTTTAGCAAAGTACTCGTATGTTAGAGAGGACCTTATAGGCTACTTTGAACAATCATATCATCCTCTCATTCTTATGTGGCAGGCAGCTCTAGACATGATCGACGATTGGTGTACTAGACACTCTTAAAACCGAAGTTGTCCTCTTCACGAGGAGGAGGAAATTGACTGGTTTGACTCAACTAGTACTAAAAGGTGTCACTATCCGCTCTTCCGATGAAGCTAAATATCTGGTTGTCATTCTAGGTAGGAAGCTCCTGTGGAAAAAACACATTGAAACGAAAATTGCGAAGGCACTGTCAGTTTTCTGGCAGTATAAAGGAATTTTCGGGAAATCCTGGGGTCTATCACCAAAAAGATCCTTTTGGATCTACACGGCTGTGAATAGGCCCCTTCTCTCCTTTGCATCGGTCGTTTGGTGGAATAAGCTTTCGCGTAAATACGTAACTGCTGCTTTCACCAAGCTTCAAAGAACGGTCTGTCTCGGCTGCATGCGGGCCTTCCCTAGCACGCCTGGCTCTGCTCTTGATGCCCTGCTGAATCCCCCCCCCCCCCCCCCCCCCCCCCTAGATGTCCATATCATGGGGTACACTCTCAAGGCCATCTTCCGTTTAAAAGGAAGTGGTTATTGGTACAGCTCGCACTGGAGTTTCGATAACCTTGCGCACCGCATTTCCTTTGACCCCAGTCTTATGGATATGCCGTCTGACGCACGGACACCAGTACTCCAGCTGCGACGAACATACAAAGTCGACTTTCCCTGTACTCAGGACTAGCTCTGGCCAGAATCTGAGCCAGGAAAGGAATGTAGTCGAATCTTCACGGACGGCTGCAAGACCAATAAAGGATCTGGTGCTAGTGCCTTCGTGGAGAACGACAACTTTAGACTGCACACCTCGTTAGGTAAATTTGCGTCGGTTTTCCAAGCGGAAACCTATGCGATCCTGATGGCTACGAGCTATATTGTGAAGAATAGGTGGAAGGGGCGAAGTATTTGTGTCTGTAGCGACAGCCAAGCTGTGCTTAAGGCCGGAATGCAAGTCTTCTCTGAAATTTATCGATAGTCTAAATTCTCTAAGACTTGTCTTGGTCCTGGGGCACCACGGGATCACAGGAAATGGGATCGCCGATGAATGGCGAAGATCAGATGAGGCATTCTCAGGACCTGAACCTACGCTGGGACTGCCTGCCTCATTGGTTAGGGCTTGGATCGATGGTTGGACTTCTCGAGAGCACAACCGCAGGTGACATGACTCTCCAAGATGTAGACAGACCAAGCGCATGTCCCCAAAGTCTGTAAGAAATCCGCGGCTTTCTTGTTATCTCTGAACAGAAAATATTGCAGACGACTTTGTAGACGACTTAGCGGCGTACTAACAGGCCACTACACTTTCGCCAAACACCTAAGTGTGCTTGGCCTAAGTTACGAAACCCTCTGCGACGCCTGTGGAGAAGACGATGACACTGCAGAGCACTTCCTCTGCCAGTGTCCCGCTTTTGCTCGGATCAGGTGGCAGTTATTCGGTGCTAATGAGATGAGAGCTGATGATGTAGGCTCCTCATCACAGAAGCCCCTGCTAGTCTTTTTTTCGAAGGATTTTTAAAACACTCCTGGAGCAGTCACACTCAAAACTGGTCCATTGTACTGACAGGTAGCAACCTACTCCAGTGCCGTTAATTTGATCCCAACGGCAAATGGTAACTAGACCAGATTCGATTTCACTGGGATTCGAACCTGGGACCTCTCTAACTTGGGACAGGCACTTAACCAACTACGCCATCCAGTCGTGCGCCTGCTGGTCTTACTTCGGAAGACCATGAAATTTCAGCAAAAGTAAGTTGCTGCCTGGTAGTACAATGGACCAGTTTTTGAGTCTGAGTGCTCCAGTGTAGAGTTTTAAAAAACTCTGACATAAAAAAAATTGGGCCACAAGCCTCTGCAGATGGCACAACACTTGACTATTTGTACCGTCTTAATCGTGGACGTCCTCTACTGCGTTGTCCCCTGGAGCTAAGTTGTTCATGCACTCTCATGGCCTAGCCACCTTAGCCATTGCATCAGTAGACGCCTGGCCGGACACATGTCGCTGTACAGTTCGTACAGTGATTGAATCATTTTCACTATGTGCCATCATCGCAAACAGGACCAAAGATCAGAGACCAAGAGTTTCTTCATCTACTTTCAATATTGTCCTTGCCTCTGCGGCGTAAAACAGGACTGGGATGATCAATGACTTATACAACGTCAGCTTTGTCCTCCGAGACGGGAATCTACTACTCAATTGCCTTTTGGGCCTAAAGATACAGTGGGTGGCATGAGTTATTCTGCGTTTGATCTCTGTACTGGTGTTGTTTATACTGCCTACAGCGGAGCCGAGGTAGACGAAGTCCTTGACTACCTCGTCGTTATTGCTGCGTAATACGACGATCTGGCCAAGTCGTCGAATTTGTGCGTCCTTTCTCGATGACGGTATATACTTGGTTTTACCCTCATGTACCACCAGACTGATTTTAGCCGTTCCGCTTAAAAGCCAGCAAACGCCACATTGACGGCTCGCTGAGTTAGACCAAATACGTCAATGATATCCGCATATGCTAGCAGTTGTATGCATTTTTGAAAGATGGCGCCTGCAGAGTTGGCCGGTGAGTTTTGCACGATCTTCCCAAGAAAGATGTTGTAAAAGTGACATGACAGAGCGTCGCCTTGTCTAAATCCTTTTTTGACATTGAAAGTCTCGGTGAGTGCGTTACCGATTGGGTGGTGTTCTCCATTCTCCAGTTTGGCAGATATGGCGATGTATAGTTCGTCTCTATGCACGCTGTCACGAGCGACCTTCAAATCGACGATTGGGTTGTGTGTATCGATTTGTATTCCTTGTGTCTTTTTAAGGATCTGCCGTGTTTTGAAGATCTGGTCTATTGAGGACTTCCCTAGTCAGAAGTCACACTGGTAGGGACCTACCAGATTGTACGTTCATACAAAACATCTGAAAATATCTTGAATGCGATATTAAGGAGACTTATCCCTCGATAGCTAGGGCAAAGGAGTCTCCTTTCTGGTGTATCGGGCAAGCGATACTCAGGTTCACTCATCAGGAATGCTTTCCTCCGACCATATCTTACAGATGAGCTGGTGCATGCGCCAAAACAGACCATCTATCGCAACAACTTTGTTCGATTTAGGTCTCGATATTGCTATCTTTACTTCGTCTCTTCTATCATCGTCCGATGTGCGAAGTGGAACATTCTGCCTGACAGCGGTATTTGTGCCCACACCGTCGTTTAAAAGTCGAAGAAATAATGCTTTCAAATTGTTAGTATCGATTGCGACTCTACTAGTATTTGTTCATCCTCTTTCCGTCCCATATATATATAGATATATGACGATAGATTTTGCAAGAGGAAGGACCACGTTTTCGTGAATCTGGCTTTTTTAACCTGCTAAGCGAACCTATTTGAATTAAAGAACATGGGGTGTGTCATGTATGTAACACTAGTATTAGACCATAAAGATCTATTGTAGCCCCTTCTTTTGATCTAGGATTTTAGTGCTGCCTTCAAAAATTTGACAGCTTCTCTAGATGGGATTTCTTGAAAGTCTTTTCCTGCTACATTTGTTTGGTGTGACATTTTAGATCTTTCTCGGGCAAGACTTGGTAGTTGCATGCCCCATGTCCTGTTAGTGCTTTACATAGCACTTTAAGGTCTGCTTTATTAAGTTCTAGAGCTTCTTTGGCTCGTTTGGGATTGTAATTTTGTTCCATGAACATTCTTGAGTGTTGAATACCCTCTTGGTTGTTCCAGAACTGATTCCTTTGTTTTATAACCCATTTGTGTATGTGTAAGTTTGTGTCGGTGTTGTTGAAGCCATAAAGGGGTGAAGGCCCCGTAAAATGTACCTGAGCACCTTTCTTGGCTTGTATGTCAGCCTTTTCATTCCCTTCATGGTTTTCATGGCCTGGCACCCAGATCAACTTTAACCTGTTGTTACCTGCCACTTTGTTTAGTATTTTGTGACATTCCCAGACAGCCTTAGAGTTGAATGTGTAGCCCTTTAGCGCTTTAAGAACTGCTTGACTGTCTGAGAATATGTATATTTTGATATTTGTGGGTTTTCTATCGTTAATGCGGTGTGCTGCTTCATTGATTTCGAACAGCTCGACTTGAAATGTTGTTGACTCATTACAGAGAGGAATGTGTAGACTGCATCTTGGTCCTATCACTCCAGCCCCTACCTTGTTTTCAGATTTCGACCCATCTGAGTACCATTTTTGGGCTCCATCATTCATCCACGGGGGGTTGTTGTTCCATTCTTCTCTGCTTGGTATGAGTGCTTTGTAGTGTATTTTGAAATTCAATTTTGGGAGCATCAGATCACTCACTCGTGTCAACTCCCAAATATTATCTACTCTTTTGAGAATCTCTAGATGTCCCACAAGGTCTCCTTCTTTGTATTTATAGTTTCTTTGTACTGTTAAGGCTTGTTTTGCAGCTTCAGCCTTTATAGCAGTGTGTAATGGGGGAATGTTTAATATAGCTTCCATTCCTGCAGTTCTCATTGCACCGATAGTGCAAATGCACGCTAGCCTTTGAGTTTTGTTAAGTTTGTTCATGGCACTTTTTTGTTAATATCATACAGCTGCGCCATAAAGTATGGTTGGTTTAATCATTTGATTGTAGATCCACAGACTCATTTTTGGGTTTAGTCCCCATGTTTTGCCTACGAGTTGTTTTAAGGACCAAAAAGCTTTAATAGCCTTAGAGTATTTGTTTATGTGTGCATTCCAATTGAGTTTTTGGTCCAGTGTTATGCCCAGAAACTTTACCTCATCCTTTAATGAAATGCAGGTCTCTTTGATTTTTAGGGTTTGAAGTTTGTTTGTCCTTCTCTTTGTGAAGCGAATTATGTTTGTTTTGTTAGGATTGATGGAGAGTCCCTCTTCATCGCACCAGTAAGCGAACCTAAAAAATCGTAAGCGTTGCAATTCATATGTTTAAAAATCGCTATGCTCTGTAAATATACTCCACAGATAATCGTCATTAATTTTACGTTTATTAAAAGGAAATGCTTATAAAAATGAAGCACTCAGTCGACATGAAGGAAGGAAGACTTGTAAGCCAACGAGCTGTCTTCAGTTTCAGCCCACTTGTGTCTACTTTTGTGTTTTGTAACTCCCCATTGAACTAAAGACACATTGCACAAGTTAATTAGTGGAGAAATACCTTTCTTTCCAAATGACAAAGTTTTCCACTTCCGGAAAAAGTAATGAAAGTGTTGGCAAGTAGACTACACGAAGTATGAGCAAGATGAAACTTAAATATTGACAGGGAATCTTTATGTTCAGGGGATTTGGACTTCGGCTTTTTGCAATCACACGTCACAATCGACAGCACAATGGGTCCATTCAGGATTTAAGTGGGTCGCGGCTGATGCAGAAGTGACAATCACTTTAATCTTTAACCTAAGGAGTTTGTCTACCACGGGGCAAACTTGAACTCGGTGGAGATCCGAGGCAGAATCGCCATTGGCAACCGCTGCTGCTTCGGTTTCTTCAAACTGGGGTCGAAATACTTGTCTCTACAAAACCCCAATGCTCCCAATCTTGCCTGAACGATAAACAAGACTGCAGAGCTAATTCTTGGTGCCTTCGAAAGAGCCGTCGGGTATTTGGTCCTGTCTGCGAGGAGGGCGAATAGAGAAGACACAACCGCGAACTCGACGAGCTGCACAAAGGTTTGAACATAGTCCGGAAGGCAAAAAACCGTAGACTAAATTGACTCAGCAACACCGAGCTAATGAGCATCAATGCTCCAGCCAAGTTTGTATATAAATCCGAGCTTCCTGGTTCGATGAGAGTAAGACCAAACCTCCGGCATAAACACAAAGTGATCGCGGGTGCAAGACAACTTGGTCTTGAGGACTGAAAACAGCGTGCCCGATGGAAGACGGCAATTGCTCAGGCTCAGACACTTCATGCGTCGCAGGACTGACAGCTATGCACATCAACATTCATAAAACTTAAGTGTCCTATGTAAGTGCTGACGTGCTCACTCTGATTAGACAGAGCGAACACTTATCATTTCCTGCTTTGTAATAAGGCACGTCAAATAAGTTTACCAATTGGATTTGCAAAAAAACACAATTCCTAATTTTTCTTCATTCAATTCATGATTTAATAGCAAATATAAATTACAAACGGTTTTCTCTTTTCAATCATTCTGATTCTACTGAATTTGCTTGCTTACGGTGTCCAGCAAATCATTTTTATGGTCGGCGGCATTCGCTCGTGATTCGTAGGTGCAAATTGTTACTCCATGGACGTGCGCCTCACTGAATTCACCTCGAAGTCCTGAAAGGCAAACAAACAAATATTTTCAGATAGCGGTGCTTCATGACTTTCTTACTTCCGTCAAAGTTTGTCATTCATTGTGTCATACGGTACCTACCGATGTAATAAATTCGAGAGGTATCAGCGCCAAAGTTCGCTGAAAAATGCAATGACAGATGATGGACCGACGAGAAAGTAACAACTCTGAAAAAATGGAACACCACGGTTCATAAAATCCCTTGGAAAAAGTGCGAATATGTACGTACTTTGGAGTGTATTCAATTTCTCCTCTGGGATCCCGGGTGAGGTCAAATTCCTGATCCGCTCTGGTTTCTTGGGCATCACTGAAACACATCTTCTCACGATTCTTGAATCTGCGTAAACAAGCACAATCATCTGACTGCAGATTTATGAGATACAACAAAGAGGACTTACAATCGAACTTGGCTGGGATGTGAATCATCATTAGCCCCGGCAATGATGATTCCCTTCAGTTTCACATTCCCAGTGAATGGAATATTGAAGAGCAGATCCTCATCCTCATCGCTTGTGACGAACTGAAGAGAAGAAACAATGAGTTGGTGGAAGCATGTGCAATTGAATTTCTTACCTCACTTAAGTCCAGGCGTTTTTCGTAGGGCTTGAAAACCTTTTTGCCACTTCCTTCGATTTCCTCATTCAGGCACTCCATATTCTCCATGTCGATCTTTTGATATAAACTGTATTCGATTCCCATTTCCAGGGCGTGATCGACGTCTGTAGCTTCATGGCCACATTCATCTCCGTGGTTATGTGAATGTCCGTGCGGCATTTTTAAAATAATTTCACAAGGGAAGGTGACAAAATTCGCAAACTCACTTGTCGAACGGTAGAGGATTTAATTGTTGTTTATGGAGTTTCTTCAAATTGACAGCTGTTCACTGTTATTTTTACACTTTGCCGACATCAGCGCTACGGTGTCAGGTTCGGTTTCAGCACAAAACTAATTTTTTAGCGAAAGCAAGAACCTGCACTGTAGGCATTCACAATATTAATTCACAATAGCCACAAATTGACATTTTTTTAAAATAATAAGTGTTTCTTGGTGGGTTTTAATCAGAATCAACTATTTTTGACTGATTTCTAGTTTTGATGGCTACAATTTAATTTAAAGCGAAATACATCAATTAATAATTAACTGCAGATACTTGGACATCATAAAAAGGCGTAAATGCAGGTATTAAGTGTGGAAGTTGCTTCCAACGAAATACGTTTCTGCTTGATTTTTAAGGAGCTTTAGGTAAAATTTGCATTTTTCAGCAACTATTCGTCGCTTTTTGGCTCTCATTTTGAACAGAATAGGGTGTACGATATTCTGCATCACAACCAAGCAACGAACAACGAATCAGTCAACCAGCTGGAGCCAAAAAAAAGAAAATATACGGTTCACCCATTTTTACATTTAATTCCATTTTACATCTCATACACAAATCATTCGACGGACACATGGCGAAACTCTACTTCGAACCAACTTCTGGATTAGCGACCTCGATTGAAAGAACGTTTTCATCGTGCATCGATGGCTGGATGGTAGAAACTGACTGACGTCAACCTGGCGATGCCCAGTGTTGTAACTGTTACTACTCATCAACTGTGCTTATTCTACCTCCATCGGATACTGGTTGATGTCCATCCGGACGCAACTTGCTAAACTTATAGGCGCGAGTGTTGAACTCTCTCGATGGGGTCAATGGTAACGTCACAGCTTCAAATGGAAGCACCACTTTACTCGGGCTACTTCGACCTATTCGAAGCTCAGGCCAGTAAAGATTTCCAAGAATACTTCAGGTTCTTGGAATAGAGACTGTGGCGGATGAACCCTTGATGGGCCAACGGCAACGCTCGCATCCCCGAAGTGGATTAATGACATCGGCTATTCTCAAGGAACTGGCCCTCCAGGTTGGGGGTTGTGCCTTCGGGCTAACTTCCCTACCACATAAAAAAAATAGTTATGAGACACAAGCTTTGGATAAGACGACAACCGGGAACGTTTACGGACTATAAATTGCGAGTATGCACTTGGAACGTACGTACGCTGTACATCCCTGGTGTTGGTCAAAAACTTGAATCTGTCCTCACGCGGTATAATGCAGATATTACCGCGGTCCGGGAGATACGATGGATAGGATCGGGTATGCAAAAAAGGAAAGATTGTGAGATTTATTACAGCTGCCACAAAAGAGTTCACATAGGGATGCGGATTCGTCGCGGAAAATCGGCTACGGTCAATGATAATCGACTTCAAGCCGATCAGCGATCGCCTGGCTGTGATCCGTATCAAGCAACATTCCAAAACATCAGCATAATATGTGCGCACCCCCTACTGACGAAGCTGATGACTCTAGCAGAAGGGTTTTTATGACCTCTTGGACGGAGCCTACGGAGCCTGTCCGGAGTATAATGTCAAAATCATACCCGGAGACTTCAATGCTAAAATCGGTAAGTACGATACGACAACAGACAACGGCTGCCGGCTAATCGATTTTGCAGCACTAGATTTCCAAAACTTAGAATCAACACAGCAACCTGGTTATCTCCAGACGGTCGAACCACCAACCAAATTGACGTGCTAATAGATGCGAGACACGCATCCAGCATCCTGAATGTGCAAACAGCATCCTGAATGTGCAAATGTCGACTCCGACCACTTTCTTGTTGCAGCCAAATTCAGAGCCCGACTATCCAACGAGAAGAAGCTGCGAGCCGCCCAAAAAAAGAAATTCAACGTTGAAAGTCGTAGAGCAGTAGTAGAATCGCCAGAACCTAAGTGAGAGACTCTCCCATGTGTATTCGCCATCCACAAACGTCAACAATATGTGGAACCGAGACTTCATCAAAGAGGTAGCCGAAACCAGAGTAGGCTACCAACCACCACATATAAAGAGCCCTTTGTATGATGACGAATGCGTACTTCGAAAAAAAGGTGACAGAAAGTGCACACTTGCTAACGCTGCAGCGCAAAACAAGAACAGCAAGGGAAGATAAGAAAAGTTCCTACGCAGCCTCCCAGCTCAAGGGTATCGAGGAGTCTCGCGATAAAAACAATATCCGGTCGTTTTTTAGAAGAGCCAAGCAGCTGGCAGCTAGCTTTAACCCGGAACGTAGGCTCATCGAAATAGTGAAGGAAATCTAATCACCTCCAGTCAATGAAGAAGCCATCCCCCCTCCCAGTTTTGAAGAGGTCAGCTCGGCCATTAGAAAAAGCCGCCGGCTCTGATGGCCTCCCAGCGGAACTTTTCAAACATGGTGGTGATGTTTTGGACTATCAGCTTTGTATGCTCCATCTTCAAGAAAGGCAATCCTATGTCCTGCAAGAACTACCAAGGCATAGCCCTGCTGAATGTCACATACAAGATTCTATCCAACGTACTGTGTGCAACCTTTCTGTCTGAAACCTTTCTGCAACACACTAATCGGCACGTACCAGTGTGGGTTCCGGCCGGGCAGATCGACAATCGACCAAATTTTCACACTGAGACAAATCTTGAAAAAGACCAACGAGTCTCAAGTCGAGACTCATTACCTATTTATCGACTTCAAAGCCACATACGACAGCATCCATCGTTTTGAGCTCTACAAGGCGTTGGCCGAATTCAGGATCCCGGGAAAACTGATCCAACTGTGCCGTGTTACGCTGGAAAACACGCCGTGCAATGTGCAATTTGAGAACAGTTCCTCCGAACTATTCCAAACATGCACCGAATATCGGCAAGGAGATGCGCTGTCGTGTGACTTCTTCAACCTTCTAGTGGAACAGATAGTACGCAAGGCAGGCGTCAACACAGAAGGCACTATCTTCAACAAATCCGTACAGTTGCTGGGCTACGAAGACGACATTGACATCATAGGTCGCTCACAGCGAGCCGTTATAGAAGCTTTCACGGCCATTGAAGAAGAGGCGAAACGAGTTTGTCTTGAAGTAAATGAAGACAAAACCAAGCATGTGCTGTCAACAAACAAAGAATTATCGGTCCACGCCACTGTTGGCAGCAATAACTTCGAGGTGGTTAAGGAGTTTACATACCTCGGAGTAAATATCAACCCCACGAATGACACCCTAGTGGAGATTCGACGAAGACTTACCCTAGGAAACCGCTGTTACTTCGGTTTGGCGAAACAAATGGGTTTAAAACTCCTAACTCGCAAGACAAAATGCATGCTCTACAAAAGGCTAATCCTGCCAGTTCTACTGTACGGAGCCGAGTGTTGGACGATAAGCAGGAAAGCAGAGTACATTTTTGGTACTTTTGAGAGAAAAGTCTTCATCGAATTTGCGAGAAGGGCGAATGGAGGAGAAGGTGCAACCGCGAACTCTACGAGCTGTACAAATATGTGGATGTATGTAGTTCCTCGACATCGAGGGCGCTTTCGATAACACTGGCTACAACTCGATCGCAAGAGCGATCAGTAGCAGAGGTATCGAAGAATCGACTAACAAATGGATCAGAGCCATGTTGGAAAGTTGTTCGATTACTTCTTCTTCCGGAGTAGTGTCGGTTTCTGTAACCGCGGCAAAGGGTTGCCCACAAGGGGGGGTTCTTTCCCCCTTATTATGGTCACTAGTTATCGACAAACTGTTAGTAGATCTTCAAGGATCAGGCTACACCACAATTGGTTATGCTGATGACCTGGCGATTGTTATAAGGGGTAAGCACGACACGACTATTTGCAATATGATGCAAAGTGCGCTACTGCAAGTCGTTGAATGGTGCAACGCAGAGGGTTTATCGATCAATCCCTGCAAGACCATTCTAGTGCCCTTCTCAAGGAGGACTCGTGTCAACCTTGAACCCATAATAATCGGCAACACCACACTAGTTTATTCCAGCGAGGTAAAATATCTTGGAGTAATCCTGGACAGACGACTTAACTGGAATTCATAAATTAAGTCCGCCATAGAGCGAGCTACCAGAGCACTGTGGGCCAGTAGACGTCTTTACGGTAGGACTTGGGGTCTCTCTCCCAAAATTATACATTGGTTGTACACAATGATGGCGAGACCCATTATCACATATGCGGCCATCGTATGGTGGCCAAAAACCCTTCAACTGCAAAAGCTGCAAAGGGTTGCCTGTCTTGGCATAACAGGTGCCATGCGCACCTGCCCCACAACAGCTCTCGAAGCTATTATCGGGCTGACACCTTTACCCATCTTCGTTAGGAAGATAGCTGCCACTTATGCCATTAAACTGCAGCTAGAATATCAATTGAAACCAGGTGACCTAGTGGGTCACCTTAGGATACTCAACTCAATCCCTAATAGAGACATGTTTTGTACAATGCCGGACACTATGGTCAGGCAGAACTGTTTCGGCAGGTTATTTGAAGTTGAAATATTGGACCAGGTAGACTGGTCCAATGGTGTTCCAACACTAGACCGCAAAAGTCTAGTTTGGTACACAGATGGATCGAAAATGGATTCTGGAGTCGGAGCTGGTGTCTGTGGACCCAACACTGGGATCTCTGTACCGATGGGGTCTAGTCCCACTGTGTTCCAAGCCGAAATCCATGCCATTGAGATCTGCGCGAGACATAATCTTGGTAAAGGTATCAAGGGCGCAATTATACAAATCTTTTCAGATAGCCAGGCAGCACTTAAGGCCTTATCGTCCAGTCAAATAGACTCCAAAGCCGTCAAATGTTGCCACGATGCTCTGCAATCCCTAGCCAAACACAACAAAGTGAAACTTGGCTGGGTCCCTGAACACAAAGGGATTGCAGGTAACGAATCCGCAGACGAACTCGCTAGAGCGGGTTCAAGTACTGCGTTCATAGGCCCTGAACCATACTGCAGTGTCAATTGGGCGACGGCTGCAGCGCTGATTAACGAATGGGAAAACAAACTTCGCCTAGATCATTGGACCAATGGGTCGGGTCTCAGGCAATCCAAACGATTAATCAGACCCTATTCCTACAAGGAAATCCTTAGCTTAGATAAGGAGAGCATAAGAAAGCTAACGGGCTTTCTTACTGACCACTGCGGCTTGTACTACCACCTTAACAAAATGAACTTGTGTCAAAACACGGAATGTAGGTTCTGTCGTGAAGAAGACGAAACATCCCAGAACATTTTATGTGAATGTCCGGCACTACATTGGTTAAGGAAATGTATTCTCCACAGGGAAATACTGACTTCAGTGGAATTGAAAAACTCCACTACAAAAGATATACTATCTTCATAAGGAAAGTGGTAAATCTTTTGGATTAACTCCAGCCCGTCGATACAATAGATCTTTTTAGGTCGCAGTGTCGCTGCCTTTACGGCAGGATTGTACAAGAGGAAAAAAAAAATTTAGTTCTAGAAAGCCAAAAAAACGACGACTACACTGGCTCGGACACATCGAGCGAATGGACAACAACGCTCCAGCAAAGAGGATCTTCGAAACACAGCCCACAGGTTCGAGAAGAAAAGGAAGTCCGAACCTCCGTTTCAAGGACCAAGCTATCGCGGATGCCAGAGCGCTTGGTCTGGATAGCTGGAAGCAGCGTGCCCGGGACCGCGGGGCATGGAAGGCTGCCGTGTCTCAGGCAGACACCCTTCACGGGTCAGGAGCCCGCTAAGTAAGTAGTTTCATCGTGCATCATTTGAGTTCTCCTTAGGAATGACAATGCATGTCACCTTTCGATTGAAGAAACCGAACCTCTTGGTGGACATCGTATGTTATCTACGCATTTCCTTGATCTTCTTTTGGTGGTGCTTAAAACACTGATGTCTTCCTCGGATTCGAGAAAGGGTTTGCCTAGCCAGCAAGCGCTGGACAAGTGCATGGCAAGTGAATCAAGGATTCTGGTTCTGCCCTGTTATTACCGCTACGGTAGTGTGCTATGAGGAATTCCTAGTCTAATTGCATGATCCCTTATCGGCCAGTGCCGCGTACTTATCGCTGTAGTTTTACCAGTATCTCTTGAAAAGATCGGTAGTTCGTGCTATGTTGTAATCTGGACATGTCTTCCTAGGTATAGCACAGTTAGTTAAAGGATACCATTTAAAATAAGCCATTTACAAGAAATATAATGTAGTTCGTGCTTTTGTTAGCCCAAGTGGAATGTGTACCTCCATAGCATACGAGCTATGGAGGGCAGCTCCTTGTTTGACCAGTTCGTTGGTTTTCTTGTTACCAGACGTAATCTGGATCTCAAATTATGGGTATTTCGAACCTTTTCGAAGATCGATGCAACTGTTTTGATGGCACATTGACTGTCAACCAAAATAATCCTTCTTTGCATTGGCGTTGTAGTCGGATGACGGCACGCCTCACTCACAGTTTCCGCTTGGAAGATGCTCCACCTCTTTCGAGTCACTGACAACGCTCAAAGAGTATAGCTGTCTAGAAAAAGCTTCCCAATCTCGCCGTTCGGAGTTGGCATTAAACTGAAGGTCCCCTCCACTCGTGAAAGAACAATAGCACACACAACACGAGTGGTTGCTGAGAAGCTAGGCTCAGGTCCATCTCGGACTGTAGCGCCGCCATTATTATTATATTATTAGATGTTCGAATGCCAGTTATGGCATTCCCGAAGTCTAAGGGCTGATTGATGAAGAGTTGCAGAGGTTGAGGGTGAAGCATCGTTTCCAGCCCAGTCTGAGGGCTGGATTTGAGTGCACCACTAACGCCAAGACAGGCTAACCTTTGTACCTTGTTTAAGTTGCTTTAAGTTGCACCAAGCAATACTGCCGTAGGTATAGTATTGCCTACGAGGATAGGTCTCACGATGGCCGTATACAACCAGTAGATAATGTGTGGTTGTAGGCCCCATCTTTTGCCGAAGGTATGTTTGCAGGTATAGAAAGCGTTGAGACCTTTCTCCATTCTTTCCTCGGTGTTCCTCTTCCAGTTTAGTTAGGAGTCAAACGTAACTCCAAGGAACTTAGCTTCATTGGAGATAGTGAGGGGAATGTTTTTGATTCTGGGTGTCTTCCATTTTGGAATCTGGTATTTTCTCGTGAATTTACTTGGGTTAATCTTGAGGTTACTATTTTCAGCCCAAGATGAGAGGTCGCATAATGCGGACTGCATAACTTCACTGATCTTGGGTAGAAATTTACCTGATACCAGGATGCTTACGTCATCAGCATACCTTAATACCTTTGTTTTCAAGAGATTTTAGGATATTGTTGACGGAGATGTTCCACAAGAGGGGTGATAGAACACCACCTTGTGGGGTTCCTCTCATAACACTTTTCCTTAAATTGCAGTTCTGAGCATGATTCTTATCAAGTTGGTAAGAAATTTGTGGAACTTTAGATCTTCTAACGTTCTTGTAATGGTGTCGATAGTCAGGTTATTAAAGGCGCCCTCTATGTCGAGGAAGGCGGCTAGAGTACCTACCTTAAATACCTTAATATTCACATACCGATACAAGAGATGGCGTACCTCGTGTATCTACCAGATCCTGATCCAGATCCAGTAGTCAAGACTCTTAGATGCGCTGGAAAAAACATCAAGTTGACGAGTGGGTAATTTGTCCGGTGTTCAGAGGAAAAACAATTAAAAGTAATTTACTGTGTAAAACCCACATCGGCATCCAGTTAATCCGGTTTACAATTAGTGGTTTTTATGACATCAAATTAGGCCAACAGGTCAACTACGAAAAACATTTCTGAAAGATGATGCTCAAGTAAAATGCCTATCCAAAAAAGGACAGATAACTGAACTGGCTGTCAGTTCTAGGACAGTGCGAAGGAGACTAGAAGAACAACCTCTCTTCGAAAGTCAGTCGTTATGGCCCAAATTCAAATTAAAAGGAACACATTTTTTTTGTCCAATATTTTGTTTGATTATTTTTCTTTATTTAATCTTTTTTGGTCTGCACGTTACAAAATTCAAGACTCAAAATCATTCTGAATCTCGTTATTTAAGTAAAAAAAAGAATATCTTATGTATGAGAAAGAGTACGTGACAAGAAGATGAGCGCGCTCTGCTTTTTCCTAGCTTGCAGTAAGACCCGTTATGTTGCGGCTTGGCTTTGCCGCTCTTCTCTCCAATCCATAGGAGAGACATGTGAATTGAGCCGCACGTTTTTGGCTTGGGTTAGATGTACCACCGAGACCTTCAATGTCAAAAAAGGTTTTAGACAAAGCGACAAAGCGCGCTGTCATGTGATTTCTTTAACATCGTTCTTGAGTAGATCGTGCAAAACTCACTGGCCAACACCAAGAGGCACGATCTTCCAAAAGTCTGTTCAACTGCTAGCTTACGCGGATGACATTGACGTGATTGGGCGAACACAGCGAGGAGTCAATTATGCGTTTGCTGGCATTGAAACGAAAGGGGCTAAAATGGATCTGGCGGTGAACAAGGGCAAAACTAATCATCGAGAAAGGACTCACACCATCGACGACTTGGCCAGAACGGCACCATAGGCAGCTATAACTTTGAGGTAGTTAAGGACTTCGTCTACCTTGGCTCCGCGGTTGATCAGTACCGAGATCAAACACAGAATAACTCTTGAAAACCGCTGTTTTTTTTTGGTTCAAAAGTCAATTGAGTAGTAGAGCCCTGTCTGGGAAGACCAAGCTGACTCTATACAAGACCTTGATCATCCCAGTCCTGTTTTAAGTCGCCGAGACATGGACAATATCCCAAGCGGATGAACAGTGTCTTGGTCTTTTCGAGAGAAAAGTTCTGCGCGAGATCTTTGGTCCCGTTTGCTTTGATGAAGGAGAAGTTTTAACCACGAACTATATGAGCTGTACAAACGACTGGATGGCGCAGTTAATTAAGTGCCTGCCCCAAGTTTGAGGGGTCCCAGGTTCGAATCTGGTCCAGTAACCATTTGCCGTTGGGATCAAATTAACGGCACTGAAGGAAGTTGCTACCTGGCAGTACAATGGAGTCAGTTTTGAGTCTGAGTGCTCCAGTGTGGAGTTTCAAAACCGCCGAAAAAAAAATATGAGCTGTACAGCGAAATGAGTCCAGCCAGGCGTCTTCGGATCCAACGTCTAAGATGGCTAGGCCATGTACAGCGTATGGACAACTTAGCTCCGGCCCGAAGAGTCTTCGACTTTGAGCCTGTGGGACAACCCGACAGAGGACGTCCACGTACAAGGTGGTGCACACAAGTCGAGGGGGACCTCTGCCGGCTTGGTGTGCGAAACTGGAAACATCTGGCAAAAGATCGTGCTGGCTGGAGAGGCTTGTTGAGTGAGGCCCAGGTCCACCTTGGACTGTAGCGCCCTAAGAAGAAGAAGAAGAAGCTGTACCATTCAATGCAAGCGAGAGAAATGCATCAAGCTAATCACACGATTTCGGCTTGCACGGAGTAGGGAGTAGGACGCCAATATGGTATTAGCATGTACATGTACTTGTTATCGTTGACATACGCACAGTCATACTAATACCTATTTTTGGATGTCCAGTTGTAACTCAGAGAGGTACCACTTCTTACTAAAAGGCATGGAAACAGAAAGAATCGTATCAAATTTGCAAAATAACATCTGAAAGGCATAGGCCCATCCTGGACTGGCAAAATATTCTTTGGTCGGATGAATCCAAGATAAATTTGGTGGGATCAGATGGTAAGAGATGAGTCAGGCATCCACAAAATGCAGCATACCATCCCCGGTACACCAGCAAAAGTTTGGGATAAAATGGATCACGGACCAGCATTTGCACTCCAAATTATTGGAAGAAGTCATGCTCCCGTATGCTGAGTGGGAGATGACACTAAAGTGGCAGTTTAAGAACCATAATGACCCGAAGCATACGGGGGACAAAGTAAAAAGGTGGCTGAAAAAGCATAATGTCGATCCTATGATACCAGCTTTCGGCTAAATATAGCAGGACTAACAGAATACGAGTTTTGTATAGCATGATTTTGGTCCTTCGAGTCAGGAGTTTTGAGCCCAGTTGTTTTGACAAACCGAAGTAGCATCGGTTGCCAAGGGTGATTCAACTTCGGATTTCAACTGTGAGTATTCACATACCGACACAAAAGATGGCGCACCTTTTACAAGAATCCATTCATTCGGGATTAATAGAAGTGAGGATTCATAGAAAAACATCAAGTTGACGAGTGGGTAATTTGTCCGTTTTTCAAAGGAAAAATAATTAATTACTATTTCCCGTGTAAACCCACGCCGTTGTCCAGTTAACCACCCAGTTGGCAATTAAGGCCTTTTATGACATCATATTAGACACTGATCCCTTATCAGGTAGAATCTCCCCGCCCCTTTTCTTGAGTGCGGTCGCCATAATTGCCAGGACTTGCTGGTGTGGCAAGGAAACGTATAAAAGCCAAATGATTGCAAACTATTCATCAGTCTAAGACTAGAAAAGTTTTACGCAACATCGCGCAATCCGATCTGTTAAAAATTCAATTAAATTTATTTTTCATCAACGTTTGCAGAACCAAGTTCAAAATAAAAGCAAAAAAATTAATATGGACGCAGCACAAGGAACTCAATCGAACTTCGACATCGTGGCTTCGTGGAGAGCAGCTTACATGCCAAATCTGGAGTGTGGCCACCGGGAGCAACCCATCAGCATTTATTCGCCGGAACAGGACCTGACAAGCTGTTATTCCCTTATTTCGTCAGCCTCAATGAACCCACTCCAGACGTCGGTAACAGAAGATCCAGCATGTCCATCACCAGTACTGGAAAAGAGAGTCCACCGCAGTCTTCTGAGAGGAGTCAGGATAAATATCGAAATCCCCGAATCCGACTGCCCATTCATCATCGGAGAAAGTGGAGCTACGATAAGTCGGATAATGGAGTCTACCCAGACGCTGATTCTCTTCAGAAACCCAGAGTGCCAAGATTCAACGGGAAGCAACAAAATCGCCTTGTGTGGCTCCAAAATAGAATCCCTGGAGCAGGCAAGAGGGGCCCTTCGGAAGATATCTCCCTTCACAATGATCCTGGACATGCACCTAACAAGGAGCATGTCGAAAATCTTCAGGGAAACTTCGCTTCAAGAAATGGAATCCAAACTTAATATCAAATTGATCCTCTTCTCAACAGTTGTGAAGGGGGTGTACAGAGTCGTGGCCCAGGGCACTGACGCAGAGGCGGATGGGGTACAAGAAGCGTTGGAGAAACTATTAACAGCAGATGGGCTAATGAAGCCAGTGTTTCGGCTGGTAATGCCCGTGCCCCGGAACGTCTTTGAGACCTTTGTCAAGGAGGATGTCCTAACGCAGGTAATGGCGGACACCGACACCGAGATAGTGTCGGGGGGATCTGAGGCCGACGGATCTGTGAAGCTGATCATCAGTGGATCCGTGTCTGACATCCACACAGCCAGGCGGGAACTAGTGGGATTTATGCCGATCGAACTAGTTTTCGAAATCGACAACTGCGACGACTTCGTGGATGAGATCCTGGAGCTGCCGAATAAGTACGCCTTGCAAGTGGCCATCGAGCAGACACAGGACACCGACACCGTGAGCATCACGTTGAGGGGAACGGAGCGATACGTCCACAACATATACGATGCCTATGAAGAGATTATCGGTCTTCGATTGAAGGACATGATGGACATCCCCAAGGAGGAAGCTACTTTGGTAGAGGAGGGCGACTGCGACTCCCTGATGTCATTTGATGGTGAATTCAATTCCAGTCACTGGCTTGCAATGGATTCTGGTGGTTTGTCCTTCGACGAGAGTTGGAATTCTGTTGATTTGGCGCATAGATCGTCAACCCCGAAGCATTTCTATGCGTCTTCAGTCGTCGGGATGTGATAAGAAATAAACAAATTGTGTTGTTGTACAGTTATGAAATATAAATAAAATCTTAATGTCTTGAAATTTAATTTTCTTGTCTTGTCTTCTTGTCTCGATGTTTAATTCTTCACTTTGTTGTTCTTTTGAGGCGCTTGGACCAGACATTATTCCCTTGTAACGGCAGCCTTCATCATAGATTCATTGTACAGTCACGTGGGTTTCATAAAAAGAATAGGGCTGCTTTGCATACCAGAGCATTCTATAGATTGACGTTGGGTGTCTCTCCGAGGGGACCCGTTTTTTTTTTTCTTTTTTTTTAGCGAGGGTAGGTGAAAGTCTTCAAAAGACACTATGGGGACCGTTCTCTCATAGCGAAAGTGATTTTTACCCAGTAAAAACACCCCCCTTCAAATGAAATAAAATATATTCATACTACAACTAACACTTATCCAGCAGTTTTATTTTCTTGATTTTGACGCGTTTTACAAGAGATTCTCCACTGAGAGTTCCTGCTAATAGCGCAACTAAGCGCGGGATGAATTCACCGTGCTAGGTCAAGGGGTTTAGTCCTTTGAAGACGGCGCAATAGATTACTTTCGTCAAGAATTGGAAGGACAGCAGGGTTTATGTGCTCTTCCAGACGACGCTTATGCTTACGAGCAATGTTCTTAGTTTCTTCCTGGATTGATGCAATTCCGAGATCTCTGTGGATATCGTCGTTCCGTATGTACCACGGTGCGTTGACGATGGTTCTTAATACTTTATTTTGAAAAGTTTGTAGTATATCTTTATTACTTTCTTTGGTACAACCCCATAGTTGTATACCATATGTCCAGACGAGTTTTAGCGCTTGCTTGAATATAACCAATTTGTTTTCAGTACTTAGTTTGGAATATTTTCCAATAAGCCAGTACATGCCTTTATATTTTATTTGGAGTTCTTCACGTTTCTTTTTGACGTGTTCTTTCCACTTTAGCTTTACATCGAGAGTCATCCCGAGGTATTTCGCTTCATTTCCAAAGGGTATTTGAACATCATTTATAAACACGGGCAAATTATTCACGTTGTTATATGTAAAATTAATATGAACGGATTTGGCTTCATTGAGTTCAATTCTCCAAGTGTTTGTCCATTCGTGTACCCGATCTAAAGCACGTTACTCTTCGACCGTTTTGGCAGTTACCATAATGGCGGTGTCGTCAGCAAATGTGCCTAGTACAGTGCCAACATTTTGTGGCATATCGCTACTAAAAAGTAAGTAGAGGAGAGGACCAAGAACACTTCCTTGGGGTACTCCAGCTTCTATAGATTTAAATAGCAAGTATTCTTTTCCGTATTTTACACGGAAGATTCTGTCAGAAATATAATTTGATAATATTTCGTAAAGTTTTCCCGGGAAGAACTGTCGTAGTTTGTGTTTCAAACCTTCGTGCCAAACCATGTCAAAGGCCTGCGAAACATCGAGAAATATAGCTGAGCAGACTTGGTTTTGTTCAAACGATTTTTCTATAACATCAGTTGTACGATGTATTTGGTCAATAGTCGAATGCTTATTTCTAAAACCAAATTGGTGATTAGGGATAAGTCATCTTCCTTCCACAATCGGGCTTAAACGCCTAAGTAAAATTCTTTCAAACACCTTAGACATTATCGGAAGAAGTGAAATCGGTCTGTAAGGGGTTTACCCGGCTTGAGTACCATTAT
Source organism: Myathropa florea (assembly GCA_930367185.1). NCBI lineage: Eukaryota > Metazoa > Arthropoda > Insecta > Diptera > Syrphidae > Myathropa > Myathropa florea. Next base: position 108,666,451 of record OV884002.1, read on the forward strand.
TACTTCCGACACTTTCCACTGACTAGGGACATGTTCTAATCTAAAGGCGGCATTAATGAGGTAGAGAAACTTCAGAAGCGCTTTCTTAGGTAATTCTTTTAGAACTTCTCCTGTGATTAGGTCATAACCAGGAGCTTTTTTGGGTTTGAGCTTATGTAATTCTTCTTTAAGCTCTGTCAGGGTAGCATTTCTTATAGAATAATTGTCAAAGTGTATGTCCGAACCGTAGGAGTTTACAGGTTGTGTTTGTCCACTGTGCGATTTAAACGTCGCTTCCAAGTGATCTGCGAAGAGATCCGCTTTCCCTTTATCTTCTTTTGCCCACTCGAATTGATTTTTTCGAATTAGGGCCGTATGTGGTTCGGGTTTTTTAAAACCTGTAGCTGCTTTCCAGAGTGAGTAGTTGGTATCGTTTTTCGCGGACAAGCCTTTTAAGTAGGTACTTAGGTTATTATTTTTAAACGACTTAATTTTCGCCTTTAGCAAATTACACAATTGATTAAGACACGTTTTATGTTCTGGCGCACAGGACTGTTGCCATTTCTTACGAGCTTTACGTTTTTCTCTTATTAATTCTCGTATTTCCGGTGGATATCGCAATACATTTTTTATAGTCGTTTTTCTAACGAGGGGTGTATTGCTCCACGCAGCGCAATGTATTACATCTATAAATTTATCGACTTCTATTTCTAAATCGTATCGGGTTCTCAGCGGTACCGCAAGTTCGATATTGTCTTGTAAGTAATTTCTGAATGCTTGCCAATTCGTTCGTTGGTTAGTTAACGTAGGTGGTATTTCCTTTCTTACGAGGTTATCATTCATAGATAGTACAATGGGAGAATGATCTGAACTAAGATTAAAGCTTTCAACTCTTAAGTAGTTTCGAGATATGCCTTTTATGACAAAGAAATCAACAACGTCAGATATTTTTGTAATATCCGAAGGCCAGTAGGTCGGTTTTCCTGTCGAGAAAAAATCACAACTTAGATTCATACCAGCTCTGTACAATTTTCTGCCTTTTTGTGAGATACATCTTGACCCCCAAAAAGTGTGCTTCGCGTTAAAATCTCCACCAATTACGAAATTTGGGCCAAGAGTGTGGAAAATACTTTCAAGCTCGTTTTGATCAATTGTACTACGCGGAGGGCATTAAATTGACGAGACGTTAAATGAATAATGTTTGTTTTTTACATGAACCGTAGTTAATTGTATTGGATTGAATTCTATATTTAGTCCTACTGAGTGATCTATATTATCGCGTATAAACAGAGATGATCCGCCTCTTGCCCTCTCTGACGGATAGCAGGCATGATAACCACAGTAGCCTTTTAAGTTTACACGCGATTGCTTAGTTAAATGTGTCTCAGAGATCAGACAAATATCGATATCTTTTTCTCTGATATATATTTCTAGTTCGTCAAGTTTTTGCAATAGACCATTTGCATTCCAATTTGAATTGTCATATTCATGTTAAGGCACGCTTGTTGTTAATCTTACTTTCGAGGTCAAGTAGCCTTTCGAAAATAAGTTTGTTCGTCAAGTTTTTCTAAGATGATATTGAATATTTTTGAGACGGGATCTGGTTGTTCGCACATTTTCACACTTGTGGTTGCTACTGTTTGGGCAAAGGTTTTTGCTCCGACGTGCAATGATTTCGCATTAGCTGTTTTCATGTTTTCTGTTATTGGAGATGTAGTTTGAGTCTGCGTTTTTGTTGCAAGAATTTTTGATCGTGTCGTTATTGGCTTCGACACGGTTTTTACAACAATATCCTTTGTTGCCGATTTTGGTTGTTGGCGGAGCTTCGCTTTGATTTGATCACGTCATTTCTGAAGCTCTTTTGCCACTTCGCAGCTACGGTAGTTAGCTGGATGCTTTCCTTTACAGTTAACGCAAGTAGCTCGTGAGGAAGAGGGGACCGTTAGATCAAAGAAATAGGCTGCCCATTTCGAACGTGACACCACATCCGGACTTGTGAGGTGCAAGACGTTCTCTTCTTCCAATCTACTCTGCCATTTCTTTCACATTAGTCAGTATCATGGTTTCACCAGGTTCAATGACGAAAATATGGCAAATAATGCCATCGCCTATGGTGGATCCGATTCCATCCTCATTTCGAGGGAGAATCGCAAGGGCATCTTCAACAGTCTTAAGAACAAAAAGTCGACGGGAATAGATGGCATACCGAATATTGTGCTGCGTCATCTCCCCGATGAGGCTGTGGAGATACACACAATCCTATTTAACAATGCGCTGAGTAATGCATATTATCCAGCACACTGGAAGACGGCGGTAGTGAAACCTCTCCCCAAAAGGGACAAAGATTCCTCTCTTCTGAAAAATCTTCGGTCGATTAGTCTCCTTCCATGCATAAGCAAAGTTTTCGAAAAGATTGTCAATAGAGTTCTGATACAGTGGGCTGAGGGCAAAAAAATAATACCGAATAACCAATTTGGATTTAGGTCGGGGCATGATACTGTACATGCCGCGTCAAAATTGGTGTCGGACATTCAATCGAACAAAGCAAAAACCCAGTGCACCGGGGCCTGTCTCGTTGACTTGGAAAAGGCATTCGACACCGTATGGTTAGAAGGTCTCTTCCTTAAGTTGACGAGGATGGGTACAAGCAAGTCACTGCTTTACACGATTTATGACATGATAACAGGTAGAAGTTTTGTTGTTAAAAGTGGCAACATGACTTCTACCAAAGTTTTCCAAATAAAAAATGGGCTCCAGCAGGGTGTAGTTAACTCACCAATCCTCTTCACTATTTACACCAGTGAACTGATTGGCTCCATGCAGAACTTAATTGCATACGCCGATGACTTGGTGGCGTACAGGACAGCGCAGAAGGTTGAGATTATCAATATCCTCCTGCAACGTGACTTCGACAAAATTCAGTGATTTTGCGACGACTGGAAGTTGAAAAATCAACCCGCAGGGGGAGCCGTTAGCAGTGTAGTAAGGTACTTGGCCATTTGGCTGGATCAGTATCTATATTTCGACAGACATATAGCTACTGCTTTGACGAAAGCCAGAAAAGCCTTTGCTGTGGCAAGAGGGTTGTTTTATAGCAGCCTTGATACCAGGGTGAAGGTAATCTGCTACATGGCCCTCATCCGACCAGTCATGGCGTACGGTTGTCCAGTGTGGTTTAACGTGAGTCCTTCCCAGATGGAAAAGATGAGGATGTTCGAGAGGCAGTGCCTCCGGGCTTGTCTTAAGAAGTACAGAACCCCAGAATCTGAGTACAAGAAATTCTATTCCAACGAATTCTTGTATAACGAAGCAAACGTGAACAGGGTGGATCAATTTATTATTAAGCTGATTCGAAGGCACGTTGCACGAGCTATGACCTCGGAAAATGAGCTGATATTTGGAGCCTACTACCCCAATGAAGCATATCATGAGAACGCTCGCCGAAGTGGATTCATTGACCGTTCTTGTTCCTTGACCTGATTGGCTTAATCCAGAATGCAGAGGGATGTCCATTGATCTACGAGTACCACGTGATGCGAAGGACGGTGGATAGGCGACTCCTCTACGAGAGCGATGTCGCAAGCGTTAGTCCGGATGATCTCCGGTTCAGCAGATCTATCTCTTTTCGCGGCAAAGCGGAGTGTGACAAAGTTCCTGGATTCTACTGGTGGTTGCAGCCCATCAAGCGTCCCAGCTGTCGCCAGCTTAATCAGCTAACTGTTACATTTAGGTTAGGGAATTAGACTAGGGTAAATTTAAGAAAAAAAAATATAAAAAATCCATAAAAAAAAGTACAAAAAATCCAAAAAAAAAAAAATGTTAGATAGTTTAGTTTAGTTTAGGTTAGTTTAAATTAGGTAAGCTAATTTTAAGTTAGGTTAAGAATATAAATAAAAAAATTGTTTAGATTACTAAGTTTTTACTTAGAGTATATAGTATAAGAAACCATTTATTATATCTAGTTTAAGTATTTTTTTCCTAGAACATACGTTTTTTAAAGATAAAAATAAAAAAATGCATTTAAACTAAAAAAAAAAAAAACCTCGGCCGGCTTGGTGTGCGAAACTGGAGACAGCTGGGGAGAGATCGTGCTGGCTGGAGAGGCATGTTGAGTGAGGCCCAGGTCCACCTCGGACTGTAGCGCTCTAAGAACAAGAAGAAGAAGAAGAAGAAGACGAAGAAGAAGAAGAAGAAGAAGAAGAAGAAGAAGAAGAAGAAGAAGAAGAAGAAGAAGAAGAAGAAGAAGAAGAAGAAGAAGAAGAAAAAATTTGACAGTTTTCTTCGCGGAGAATAGTGCAACAATTAATTTGACAGATCATTCGGTTCCCCTTAAAAAAAAAAATGTTACCTTACCATAGCTCAAATTTCTTGGCAGTGGTAAATTTTCAGTGAGGTGGTAATTTTTCCTCTCCAGTCTGGTAAATTTTACTTATAAATACTGGCAGCACTGGTGTGGAGGATTGGCGGCGAGCGAGAGAGCTCATCGTGGATGTGGAGAGCGATGAATGGCGAGAGCGTAAACCTAAGTTTCCTCACTGACAGGTCGCAACAATCGCATTCCCTAGTTTAATCTTTCTTGCTGGATCGGATAATGAACTCTACCCGAACTCACATTCACCTTACAGACTCCGAGCAACATAACAGATAATATAATCAGATAATTCGTAAAACTTGGAGATGGACAAATTTGTACCAACCTCCGTTTTTCGGAAAAATTAAATCAAGACCCAGCGTCAAAGTTATATTCTTCCTAAAGAACGTGAAAAATATTCACCGGGTCAAGGGGTTTAGTTCCGAGGTATAGACTTGGTCAGTGTTCTGACTGCAGACTGCAAAGACTAATAATAAAAGTCAAATTCCTAACTGGACTTAGCCCTAGCTTGTCACCCGAGTGGAGGGAACCTACAGTTAAGTGCCGACTCCAAATGCCGAATGAGATTGAGATGCCTTTCCTAGACAGTTTTACTCCTTGAGCGTTTTCAGTGACTCCAAAGAGATGAAGCCGTGAAAATATCAAAGATGTTTTTTCGGGAATCGAACACAGACTTCGAGCGTAGGAGTCGATGCACTTACCCATTACGACACGGCGCCCAAGTCATCATGTTACCATCAAATTTATGAAGAGTGGGCTTGGGAAGACTGGCATTGCTTTGGCCTTATATGTGGCACTTCCTCGACTTCGCTGATAATGGACGCTAGACGAAATTTTGCAATTAATCTTTTAACGTGAAAGTTGATCTCCTCCTCGAACTCTGATTTGATGAGATCCTTTTCATCGATTTTTCGATTGACCGTTCCGGACGGATCCGGGACTTTTTTGTGCAGCAGATTCAGCTCTCTGAGTTGAAGTTACGATTTAGGTGCAGCTACTGCAAGCGGCGTCCTGGAAGACTGACTGAGTCGTTAAATACTCAGCATTTGTCTGAGTGCTAACATGGTCAAGTAAGTCTAGAGAACCTCGTGAATGACTTCATTTGACTGAGTACAGATTGCAGCAATCACATCCATCCACCGAAGCTGTAGATACTCGATCTATTTGTTCTCTACAAACCTTTAGAAGAAGTGAACAACTCTCCAGTCTATCATATGAAGAGACTTGTGGTTCGAAGTACACAGTCAAACCTTTCCTAAAAATTAAGCAGGCCACAAATCAGGACCAACGAGTGCAAGTGATTGAATTTGAAAAGGAACTCAAGCCATTACCAGAAGCATCACGCTTCCTGCAGAAAGAGAAACACAAAAACCAGGAAACCGATTGGATTTTATTTAAATTCTTAAGGATACATGCGCCAAGTTACAGTTCGGTGGTGGCCACACCCCAGTACTGGCTGATGCGGCTCGCATACTCCAGGGACTCATCGCCAATTTGTCGTTCGTGCGTCACCGCAAAGTCGTTCTCGAAGTTGTATGGCATGATGTGCTGCAGGGATCCGAAGTAGCCGACGTTTGCGCCGCTCCCAGCGATCGGAGTCGTCCGCTCCGCTGAGTTGAGGTTCGACGCTTTGATTGAGGCAAACTGCTGGAAAGACCGCGATGTGCCAAAGCGCTTCCCATACGTCGACGGGTAGTCCTTCATGTCCTTGAAGAGCAGCTGCGGGAAGCTGGAGGAGATCCGCTTCTTGTTCGTCGAATTCATCACGTCGAAGGTGGAGTCGTTCAGGTTGACGCTGCTGGTGGAGTTCCTGCTCTTGCCGAATGAGTTGGAGATCTTGTTGAGTTCCTTGTCGAAGAGCAGCTGCGTATTCTGCTCCAGCATGTACTCCCAGCACTTGAACTGCTCCTCGGAGAGGACGGAGTCAGTTTCGTTGTTGTTGTCCTCGCTCTCCTCCTCGAGGACGTGGCAGCTGCGCGACAGATTGTTCTCCCCGGCGGGCGGCAGCTTCATGGAGGAGCGGCCGGAGTCAGCGAAGGAGTAGGCGTCTGCCTTGATGCGTTTCAGAGAGACGCTCAACTCGCTGACCTCCTGGTCGGTCTGCCGGATGGGGGAGGATCGATCGTTGGAGGGGGTGATCTGGCGGCCGTCTGGAGAGTAGCGGCAGCTGGGGCAGCTGTAGAAGCCGGTCTTCTTCTTGACGTTCTGGCGCAGCTCGTGGATGAGGAGGTCGACGTAGGTCTCGACGTTCTGGAACTTGACGATGATGATGCTGAGGTTCTCCTCGGCGCCGAAGCTCTGCGCCACGTCTTGGATCCGCTTGGCGGCCAGGATGACGTTCTCCTCGCTCCGGATCTCCTGCATCACGGTCTCGATCTGCATGGTCTCCCAAATGCGCTTACTCCCGATGACCAGGTACTCGTCGTCGGTACTTATGGAGACCTCGAAGGTGTCTGCGTCCTTCACTGATATCGGGGGGTTCAGCTCCCGCTCGAATTTTTTCTTGGCAGGCGTTGGCGGCAGGTGGACTGGTCCTTGCTTGCGAATGAGGTAGGCCGTGGTTCCGCCCACCATGGCGGCGCGGAGGATGTACTTTCGCGATCGCAGGGGCTTGACGGAGACCTCTCGGCCGTGCTTCTCCTTGGATATGTGACACAGGATGGCACACTCGCCGTAGTTCCTGTCGCTCTGCTTGAGCTTCTGGTAGGCGGAGATGAGGGTGTACTTCATGTAGTCGGCGTCGGTGTCCTTGATGGTCTGCTGCTGGAGGAGTATCGTGGGAATGATCTTCGGGAGTAGCGCGAGGGCTGTGGCTCGTGTTTCACCATCGAACATTCCGAAGAGGCTGTCGGTGTTGCAGAAGTTCGTGAGGCGTAGCTGGCTAATGTAGAGTTTTGGACAGTTGCCGGGCGTCTCGGAGAAGCCCACCTTCCAGGGGGTGTAGGAGCTGGAGCTGTTGTCGAACACAGTTGTCGTGGGGAGGCTGTAGCGGTTTTTGCCGGAGACATCGACGAAATTGACTTTCCTCTGGGATTGGAAGTTCCTCAGCTGGCCTGAGTCGACCAGCAGTTGCTGGTTGCAGGACAGGTCCAGGAACTGCACCTTTTTGGGGAGCACCATGGACAGGTTGAGTTTGCCGAGTTGGTTGTGAGCCAGATCTATCACTCGAAGCGTGACTATCTTCGACAGATCCGGGATCGACTGCAGCTGGTTCGAATGCAAGCGGAGCACTCTGAGCTTCCGCAGGAGTGACAGGTTGTCTGGGAGTTTTCCCAGTTTGTTGCCGGAGAAGACGAGCTCTTCCAGGTCCGACCAGTTGTTGATGCAACTGCTTGGCAGCTCCGTCAGGTTATTGTACGCAACGTGAAGGATCCGGAGTCTTGTCTGGTGCGCCAGTGTGTGCAGCACGGAGTCTCTTAAGAGGTTCTTCGTAGCGTAGAACCGCTCCAGTTGTGGGTGTTCCTTGTTGATTACCGGCAGGGTGTCGAGTCGGTTGTAGGAAAGGTTGAGGATGACGAGGTCGCTGCAGGCTTGGAAGAGATTCTCTGGCAGTTTCTTCAGCTGATTGCACTGAACACACAGTTCCCGCAGAGAGAGCTTGTCCTTGGTCATGATTGGAAGGGATTTCAGCTTGTTGCTGCCTAGGTGCAGAGTTTGGAGCGGGATGTGCTTGCTTGTGAGGGCGCTGGGGATGCCTTCCAGAAGATTGCTGTTGGCGTATACGGTCTGCAGTTGATGGCATTTGTCCACCCACTGAGGGAGCTCCTGCAACTTGTTGCATCTCAGGTCCAGGAAAGTCAACTTCGAGGGTGCTGGAGAGATGGATATTTTGCTCAGATCTAAAAAGAGGGAGGGTTGGAGGTTATTAAGCTGGAATTTTAAAGATTAATCTTAAAATCTATGAAACTTCTGCAAGTTTTTGGGACCTTTGTGTCACTAAGACTTGAATTTAAAGAAATGCATGTAAAGGCTTAGGCTCAGAGAATACAACATCCCTTTCCTCCTGCAGTCTACCATCCGCACCTACCCAAACCCATTTTTTTTTTTGAGGTTTTTGAAACACTACACTGGAGCACTCAGACTCAAAACTGGTCCATTGCACTGAAACCTAAGCATACTCACCATTGTAACTTGCAGTTAAGGACAAAAGTGATCCCCCAAAAAGGATTAGTTCGTTCAAATAATTCCTCTTGCACTGCAGGACTTCCAGCTTCTTCAATGTACTCAAGTCCAGATACTCGATGTTGTTCTCACTCACATGCAGCTGAGTTATATTCTACGAGGGAGACGCCTTGCAGTTCAGATTAGTTGGAAATTATTTGCGTGCTCTTACCTCGTAGTTGCTTAGAATGATGTTGTTGTGTATTTGATATCCCCGGAGGCTGATTTTATTTTGCACAGCGCCGAGGTTGTAGGTCTCTACGTTTTCGTCTGACTTACCGTCCGGTGAGCCAGCATTCGTTCGGTTTGCCATTCAAAGGGTTTGAGCAGAGCTGAGGTCACATGAAATCGTATAAAACTGAAAGATTTGAAAATTAATTCAATTATAAATCGAAATTTAAGGGTTTCTAAGACACGGTTATTAATGTGTGTTTGCTTATTTACAGATTGCAAGACTGTGCCGTCCTGACTAGAAAGTCATGGATCATTTTGCGATATATATATATGGAGCACCATCTACGAGTATCACTTGTGTAATGAAAATCTTTTGACATGCCTGTCACCGTTCACGCCTCAGAAGTAGCACGTATCACCACAGAAGATTTGGCATGGTTTTGAACATAAAAGTCTGCAGTTTCACGATGGTTTTTAAAAGATTCGAGACGGATAAGGTTTAGACTTTCCGAATATGGGGGCAAGTTAATTATGTCATTCCAGTTGAGATCGCGAAGGGCAAAACCTAAGCATCTGCGCTGAACTACCCGACCTGACTGGTATATTCTGTAATCGAAAAAATAAATTTGATCTTTTTGGTTCTATGATTGTTAGCGAGACTGTACTTATTCGCTCTTTTGATCTACCAGATAGATTGCCATCTGATCGTATGATTTATCCGAAATGTCTCCAAATTTGTCTCCAAAGCTACAATCGCAATAGACTGCCAGGAACTTTGCCGATCGAGTCTCCCTGAAACTCTCCGAAAGTTCGAAGCCGCCTGCACTAACAATAGACTAAGAATGGAAACGTTGTCAAAGAGCCATCAGAGAAGCCGCTGGGTTTTAAAACACCACCTACGAAAAAGCCCTGGTTTGACAACGAGTGCAGGCAGGCACATGCAGCAAAGCAAGAAGCCTACCGGGCAACGCTGCATCGAACCACGAGAGCTGTTCGTGAGCTCTACGAACAGAAACGAAGGGAAGAGAACCGGCTTCTCAGGAAGAAAAAGTAAGAGCACGAGAAGCGCGCGATCGAGGAGATGGAGAGGTGTTATGGCAGGAATTATGTCCGAAAGTTTTACCAAAGGGTAAAACTTTTATCGAATGGATATAAAGTTCGGACAGAAGCTTGCCGGAACGAAAATGGACAACTAATAGTAGATTCGCAGTCGATACTGAGAATTTGGAAAAATCATTTCTGCAGACTGTTGAACGGCGATGAGGACACAAATACCGCTGTCAGGCAGAATGTTCCACTCAACACAACGGACGATGATAGAAGAGAATACCGTCCCCCCGACCTAGACGAAGTCAAAATAGCGATATCGAGACTGAAGTCTAATAAAGCTGCTGGTGCAGATAGTCTGCCCGCCGAAATGTTTAAAGCAGCTGGAGGTGATCTGGTAGGGAGCATGCACCAGCTCATCTGTAAGATATGGTCAGAGGAAAGCATGCCCGATGAGTGGAATCTCAGTATCGTTTGCCCGATCCACAAGAAAGGAGACCCCTTTGACTGCGCCAACTATCGAGGGATAAGTCTCCTTAACATCGCCTATAAGGTCTTCTCTGCCGTTTTGTGTGAACGCCTGAAACCATTCGTGAACAAACTGATAGGTCCTTATCAGTGTGGTTTCAGGCCCGGGAAGTCCACCATCGATCAAATCTTCACACTACGGCAGATCGTGGAGAAGACCCAGGAAATGCAGATCGACACACACCATCTATTTGTCGATTTCAAGGCCGCATATGACAGCGTGCATAGAGACGAGCTATACAGCGCCATGTCTAGTTTTGACATTCCTGCTAAACTCGTCAGACTGAGCAGGATGACGATGGAGAACTCTCGCTGCTCCATCAAGGTCGGTAACGAACTCACCGAGACTTTCAATGTCAAAAAAGGCTTTAGACAAGGCGACGCGCTGTCATGTGATTTCTTTAACATCATTCTTGAGAAGATCGTGCAAAACTCACTGGCCAACACAAAAGGCACGATCTTCCAAAAGTCCGTTCAACTGCTAGCTTACGCGGATGACATTGACGTGATTGGGCGAACACAGCGAGCCGTCAATGATTTGCTGGCATTGAAACGGAAGCGGCTAAAATGGGTCTGGCGGTGAACGAGGGCAAAACAAAGTATATGCTGTCATCGAGAAAGGACGCACAACATCGACGACTTGGCCAGAACGTCACCATAGGCAGCTATAACTTTGAGGTAGTGAAGGACTTCGTCTACCTCGGCTCCGCGGTAAACAGTACAAACAACATCAGAGAAAAGTTCTGCGCGCGATCTTTGGTCCTGTTTGCGTTAATGGCATTTGGAGGAGAAGGTTCAACCACAAACTGTATGGGCTGTACAGCGACATGAGTCTAGCCAGGCGTCTACGGATCCAACGCCTAAGATGGCTAGGCCATGTAGAGCGTATGGACAACTTAGTTCCGGCCCGAAGAGTCTTCGACTTTGAGCCTGTGGGACAACGCAACAGAGGACGTCCACGAACAAGGTGGCGCACACAAGTCGAGGGGGACCTCGGCCGGCTTGGTGTGCGAAACTGGAGACAGCTGACGAAAGATCGTGCTGGCTGGAGAGGCATGTTGAGTGAGGCCCAGGTCCACCTCGGACTGTAGCGCCCTAAGAAGAAGAAGAAGTCTCCAATTTTCTTATACCACAAATCTAAGCATGTTATTAAAATGTGTAAAAAAAGTATAAAAGCATGAGAAAAAGTACAGTATACTCTCTAATAAAATCGAGACACTCAAGCAGAGCGTTGGCCTTGTTTTTTTCGCTTGTTTCTCTCATCTTTCGGCCCTTACAATTCAAGAATAGGTCTAACGAAGGCGAAATACAAAGATTTAGTGAAAATAAATACACAGAAGAGAAAAATACCCAGCCTTGGATCGAACTCATCAATCCAATGCATTGCTGGGCAGCCGGTTGAAACAGAAGGTGAATTCCGGTACCTCGAAAGTACTACGTCAACTGATAGCGGAAACGAACTGGATACTGTTCAAAGAATCGCTAAGGCAAAATCTGCATTCGGACTAACATCTTAACGAGAGAACGGGTCAGGAATCAGTAGGCACACTATACATAGATTGGTCACACACTAAGAAAGGGTTACAGTAGTATAGCTAACCAAGCTATGCAATGGACGCCTTAACACAGGACGGCAGAAGACTTGGCGGCCTGAAGAAAACTTGGCGCAGGATGGTGGAGAATGATGGAGATTTGAGGCACATTGCCAGAAATAGAATGCGATGGCGCGTAGTTATAGTCGAGGCCCTATGCCCCACAAAGGGATACAGGAACTAAAGAAGAAATCATTTCTAGTCGGTTGCAGCCGTTTACTGGAGAATGTAATGGACTGGCATTTGCTGACATTCAACTGGAGAAAGTCATTCTTACACCAAACAGAGAAGTTAGTGTCGGCAAAAGATTGATGTGATTAAAGATTTTCATATTATCGACGTATACAGAGAGTTAATAACAACCCATTAGAAGAACTAGACCGGGAAGGAATCAAAGTTGTTGCGTATGCGGACGACGTTGTGATTTTAGATCAGGCCAGTTTCTCTCAGTGATTAGTGAAATCATGGAGGGGGCGTTGCAAAAGGTTAATAGATGGGCTACCAGTTGTGGCCTAAACACGAACTCAAGCAAAACCGAACTGATGCTTTTTACGACGAAAACCAAAATACCAAACTTTCCCCTTCCTAGACTAGCCAATCAAACCCTCACTATGTCTTCAACTGCCAGGTACTTAGGCACTATTCTTGACCCAAAACTAAATTGGAAAACTAACATAGAGCAAAGAGTTAAAAAGGCATGCATAGCCTTATACGCTTGCAACAAAACTCTAGGCAAAAGCTGGGGACTTCGACCGAAGATAAAACTTTGGATGTATACTGCTGTAATACGTCCTATTCTTACCTACGGCTCCTTAGTCTGGTGGTCAGCTTTAGCCAAGCGTACAATATTACAAACCTAAACAAGGTACAAAGAACTGCATGTATAGGTGTCACTGGCGCCCTACGAACGAATGCCACAGATGCGCTTACAGTTATCTTGCACGTTCTACCTCCAGATCTACACGCAACTTTCATTGCCACATGCAGTGCACTTAGACTCAGAGAGTCAAACTGCTGGAATAGCAGAACTTATGGACATGGTAACATCCTTAACTCACTACCACAACAGGCGATACTGAGTCATACTGACTACTTTATCCCAAAGCTAAATTTCAAAAAAAACTATAGGGCATACTTTCCAACTAGAACTGAGTGGAAAAGGGATAGAGTCATCCAAACACATGGCATAGTCATCTTCACAGACGGTTCGAAGATGGACTCTGGTGTGGGCGCTGGAATCTTCTCCGAAGCTCTCAAGATATCAAAGTCACTCAAGCTACCAAGCTTTGCAAGCATTTTCCAGGCAGAAGTGCTTGCAATATATGATGCGTGTCTTGAAATTAAAAACAAAACAGAACCAGCACAGCGGATAGCAATATTTTCAGATAGTCAAGCTGCTATCAAGGCTCTAACATCCATAGCCACAACGTCAAAACTAGTGGATTGCTGCTGCAAGGAACTATCCATTTTAGGTGAACGGAGCCCGGTCTCTTTGATCTGGGTTCCCGGGCACACGGGTATAATAGGAAACGAAGCAGCAGACGAGCTAGCCAGACAAGGATCCAAACTCGATAGTCTCGTTGTGGAACAAATCCAGGCTCCACTAGGCTTCGTAAAAAACAACATCTACAATCACTTCCTCAAGATCGCCAACGAAAGATGGACCAAGCTGGAAACATGTGTCCTATCCAGAAGCTTATGGCCCAACTACAACCAAAAGAAAACAAAAGACCTGCTTAACAACAGTAGAAGAAACATATCCAGAATCACAGCGGTCTGCACTGGACACTGGGCTGTTGGCAGGCATGCTGAAAGACTAGGTATACCATTTAACTCGCACTGCCGCAGCTGCCGGGTGGAAACTGAGCCAGAAACCCCCGAGCACTTTCTGTGCAAATGTCCGGCTCTAGCTAGAGTCAGACAACGCACTCTGGGCAAAGCCTTCTTCAACACCCCTAATAATCTCTCAGAAGCAAACATTCATAGTCTGCTAGCCTTCATAAATTCCACGAAGTGGTTTCAAAATTAGGCTAATCTGAGTGAATACACACTCTTTTTTACCCCCATCTCACAAATTAGGTATCCCATAGGATGTGGTATCAAAACGGCGTTCTCGAAAGTTCTTGAAGTATAATCCCAAAGAAGCTGAGGTGACTTTAAAACTCAACACACTGCGAATAAAATAACGAATTAATAGAAGATCTACCAGTCCTTACTTCACGTGGACTAAATACCGATCCTGGCTAAACACAGATCAAAGAAATCATCTTGGCTAGGTTGTGCCAAGAAAAAACCAGAAAAGACTCAACTTGATAAGTCATTCGGCAGAGCGACGAAGTGATAGCTCATGAGGACTGCTGTGCAGATCAAACAATGCGTTTTTTAAAAAAAGTTTTGGCCGAAATGAAGCACCCACCGCGACTGCTGTACGCAAGTTTGTGCAAAAAGTTCGTGAGACTGGTATGTTGGTGGACAACACTCATGGTCCCGTCGTCGTCGTACGGTGCGCACAGATGAGAATGTGGCCGAGAATGTGAGACTCAATTCACGAACATTAACTAGCCATCGATCTCAACAGCTCAACATTTCACGCAATAGTCTGATGAGAAGTCTGCACAAAGATCTCGGATTATTCGCTTACAAGGTCCAATTGACTCGGCAATTGAAGGAGCGCAACCATCCGCTTCGTTATCGCTTCGCAGTTTGGGCCCTAGAGCAGCTTGAATTGGACAACGATTTTGGGCGAAAAGTCATCTTTTCTGACGCTGGCGAGGCGCATTTTCTTCTCGTCGGCAACTTTAACAAACAAGATTATCGCATCTGTGGCACGGAAAACTCGCACATTATTGTCGAGAAGCCAATGTATCCACAGAGAGTGACAGTTTGGTGCGGATTGTGGAGTGGTGGCAATGATGACAATTTTTCTTCGAAAATGAGGCCGGGAACAGCGGTTTGGTCAGCGGTGGGTGTTACAGAGTCATGTTAACCGACTGAAGTTTTACTGAAATTGAAGACATGGATTTGGACGACCTCTGGTTCATGCAGGATGACGCGGCATGCCACACAGCTCATGCCACAATCGATCTTTACCGCACCAAATTCCCAAATCGTGTTATCAGCCGTCTTGGCGATAACAATTGGCCGAACTTTTTTTTGCGGACAACCGTGAAGGACAGAAAAAGGGTTTTGAAAAATTGGGGAGACAGAATGAGCTACTGCGAAGGCAGCCGATTCATCCACTTAAACGACTCTGTATTTCAATTTAATGGGAATGTTAGTTAGGTTAGGGCTTTATGCTGTTGCCAGCAATTATACCCAGAGGCCGTGGAGGTCCATTGTGTATGCCCTGTAAGGATTGCATTGTTTCCGAGAATTAACACAGGGTTAGCATGCAATTACCAAAACCACCCCGTTCTAGTAAGAAATTTCCTTAGGTCAGGGATCTATACCTTCGTCACATCGCTAAGCTCGTAAGAGAACCTTGCTTTCAAGTGAATGAGCCGTTGTTCTTGTAGAGCAGGGCAATGAGAAAGGAGATGCTCCACTGATTCAATTTCTTCTTCATCCCTACAACACCTACAGAAATCGTTCACTGGGAGGTTTAGTCTCTTAGCCATCGCATCTATCGTGCAGTGGCTAGTGAGAACCCCATGATTTTCTTATTGTTGGATATGAGGGAGTTGGTCTTGTTGATATCGTATTTGGGCCATAAGCAGTGGGATATGACGCCGCCTGTGTGGCTTTGCCACTGTTCGTTTGCCGATGACACAGATACTTGCTCAATGAGTCTTTTAGCTGAGCTAATAGGAGAATGGATTGTTTGGGAATGGGAATGTTTCTTCTTACTAATAAAGCCATAATACATGGAAAAAATTTAATTTTGTTCATTTTATTGCGTTACTAAAATTAAACTTGTATTTGGTCCACCCTGTACTAAAGACACTCGAACGCCTTCTCCCAGATACAGGAGACCCAATAAAGGGTACATCTCTATTTTAACACGCGTATTTCAAAAGAGGATCGAAACAAAGTTCGCAGTACTGCCTCAACAACTCGACTGAAAAGTCTATTGCACGTCACTTCCTTTACTTCAAAAAGTCATTTAATTCCGATTTTCTCTCGAAATTTGAAAAATTGAGACATAAAAAGGGAAAAATTCGAAACTGACCTGTCCTCAGCTGTTCAGTGGATCAATCCCCCGCTGGATTGCACAAGGAAAAAAAGGGATAACAAGATCCTCGTGATGACGAACAAAATATGACGTTCTTTAGCCACCCGCGAAATAACTCGGGCTATAGGGCATAGGTAGGGCGGTTTTTAAACCGACTGATTCTTCCAGTACGACAAGAAGTTGCCAACGATGGTAGTTGGAGCACTTATATGGTCATGATTGACCACATAAATGAAAATGGAAGTCACCAATGACAACATATGAAGGCGTGGTGATAAAGAGGAACAAAAGGGTACCCTTCACTAAACCTGTTACAGCAGTAGCCTGTGTCATTTGAGAAATACGACATTTGATAGACATTTTCTCCCGGACCTTCAGGAAAAAGAACAAATACACCAAATATGGAATTTGCCGGATAATAAGAGCAAAATGATGGCTGATGAGCTCACTCCAATATGAAGCTACGGTACGGAATGGGATACCCCATCCCCATCAAGACATCACAATTCGTCCACAAGGACTTAGGTGAGACGTGGCTTCTGCCTCGTTCACCACCGTACCTAATTACCTGCCTAACTCAACCCCTTAAATTTAAACGTCCCAGTAATCCAGTTGAGTGAGGCCCAGGTCCACCTCGGTCTGTAGCGCCCTAAGAAGAAGAATCCACCTTATAGTACAGCCGTTTCAATCTAGTCACCTTCTTTTACTTTAATTCGTCATTTGAAGTAAGGTATCTCTTGTGAATGAACACTTAACTGATCGTATCTGTTCGATTAGCAACTCGATTTGGGAATTACCAACAGTGACAGAAGTTTACACACCTTCGGTGTTTGCGAGTGGAGTGCACTCGTAGTCATGCACTCTTTAACCTTCAATCAGGCAATGCATTCGATTGTAAACGATTGCAAAAAGGCGGACAATAAAACTAGTCTAAGTGAAGTTACGTCAGTTCACTGACTGTGACGTTCATCGGTTGGATTAACGCGTCTAGTGAGGGACAATGCAATCGTTGTTGTGATTACTTGGGTTGAATACACAAAAAGGTTAAGTTTGGGGCTTTTTTCCGTTGTAGGATTTTGATGTTAAAACGGAAAAGTTGATTTAACTGCTTTCAACTCATTTGGCACTTGTTGGGTGTTTAATTTGACAAATTGTTTGCAATTGCAGGAGGCAGGTGTAAAAAGTGAAGGCCAATGTAGATTTTTAGGACTTTTGAACTTTAGATCTTCCGAAGCTCAGAACTTCAGAAGTTCAGAAGCAATATGGTGCATTTTGACCATATTTTGGTGATCTCCATAAATGCGGCCATTACAGAGTATTTGCCTAGTTTCTTTGGCAACTTCTAATTTTGTGCAGTGTTCTGACATGAATGGAGGTACCTACAATTTTTTGCTAATTTCGAATGACGAATTTTGGGAAATTTTTCGTGATAATTACTCTAAAAGCGTTTTTCGCTGGAGAATCTATTTCTTCATAAAATCGAGTCATTGTCAAATCAGGGTCCGCTCTTTCGTGTCCTTGAACTAATTCAAAAAAAATTATGTCTTTACATATTGTCGCTCTATGCAAATATTTACGGTTTCGATTTAACTAAGGAGTTTATCTTTGATCCAAAACACAGGAAATTTAAGTCTTTAGGTGAATAAATAGGAATATTTACTCAGAAACACTTGCTATCCGTGACCCTACTGGAATCGGTTGAACTCATAAATGTACATATTCAATTTCATCCCGGACTTTAGCGTCACAAGAAGATGAAGAAGAAGCAAGAAAACTGTACGGCTTAGAGTCGAAAATTCTCTTGGCTCGAGCCAAGTTGTCCACGCGCTCTACATGCTCTAGCCACCTTAAGTATTGGATTCGTAGACGCTTGGCTATCGCACGCAAGACTTTTCCATCGAAAAGACCAAGAGCTTCTTCATCCACTTTCGATATCGTCCATGCATCTGTGCCGTAAAGCAGTACTGTGAAGATCAATGTTTTACACAAAGTCGGCTTGGTCTTTCGAAAACGACTCTACTTCTCCATTGCCTCTTGAACCCAAAACAGCGGATGGTCAGAGTGATTCTGCGTCTCGGTACTGGTGGTATTCGTACTGTTTACTTGGGAACCGAGGTATACGAAGTCCCTCACTAACTCGAAGTTATAGCTGCCTACTGTATCGTTCTGACCAAGTCGTCTATGTTGTCAGTCTTTTCTCGATGACAGCTCATAAGCCACCATGACCATTTCAGCCGCTTCCGTCTCATTAACGGCTGGCTAAGTTCGACCAATCGCGTCAATGTCGTCCGCTTATGCCAACAGTAGTACGGACTTTTGGATGATCGTGCCTCTTGTGTTGGACAGTGAGTTTTGGACGATCCTTTCAAGAAAAAGTCACGATATTTTCCATCGTAATCCTGTTCTGTCTGACGAGTTTGGTAGGAATATCAAAACTAAACTTCGCGCTATATAGCTCGCCACGCTGTCATATGTGATCTTGAAATCGAATAGGAGGTTGGTGTCTATTTTTTTTTTCCCAGGATCTGCCGAAGTGTGAAAATCTGATCTATTGTGGATTTCCCTGACCTAAAACCACACCGATAAACGTATGAAACCTTTACATGTAAATTTGCGGTTTTAAAAAAAACCTTTTTAAAACATCAAAAATTTCCAAAATCGGAGGTCTAGAAACTATTTTATTAGTCTTTTAATATTTCACCACTTTTTTTTGACGCTCACAGTATTATTGAATGGGCTGCGTCAAAATTTCACAGTTCACGACAACATTACGTGCATGGGAGCCACCACCAAATGGCAGGACTTTTTAAAATTGCGTACATTGAAGTTGATATTTAGGCCTAAGGCACCTATTTCCAAAATTGCATGCGGATATCTTCATAAATGTGGTGCAGTTAGTGTGACAGACAGACGGACTAACGGCCATACCAAAATTACACTATGCATCGCATCGCAACTATTTGGTCATTGAAAAAGGGGAAGGGGAATAGCTTACATATCAACAAGTTGTGGACGACTGATAGTTTATATAAGTTACAATAACTGGAAGCATAGAGCTGTTAACGAACTTCGATGGGTTTACATCTTGCCCTCACAGCTTATAACTAAGCCTTTCAGTAACCGCTCGGGTCACATAAACCTTGGTGAATGTCACATAGATGGTGAAGCTTTTTAAGCTTTTTTTTGGCAGTAATACCTGCTTGCGAATGCTGTGACAAATTAGAAGGGAAGAGCACCGATTCTCCGCCAGAAAAAATATAGAGCAATAGGAAGCGCGCGGTCGAGGAAATTGAGAAAAACGACGGATGGAATCACGTTTGCCGATCCTGAAGAAAGTAAACCCTCTAAACTGTGCCAACTACAGAGAAATTATATCGCATATAAAACCTTCTTTGCCGTCTTGTGAAACCCTACGCCAACAGCTTCAGGCAAGTGTAGTCGACCTTCGGCAAAATATAAACATTGTGGTAGATCTTGGAAAAGACTCCGGAGTTCCAAGTCGATACCCATCATCTGTTTATCGATGTATGACAGTTTATAGAGACGAGCTATTTTTTTTTTTTTTTGTAGATTTTTGTCACACTACACTGGAGCACTCAGACTCAAAACTGGTCCATTGTACTACCAGGCAGCAACCTACTTTTACTGAAATTTCCTGGTCTTCCGAAGGAAGAGACGAGCTATACTGCGCATTGTTTAGTTTTGACATCTCAGCAAATGATGATGGAGAATGATAGTTGCTACGCCAAGGTCAGTAAAGACATCACCGAGACCTTTGGTGTAAAAAAAAAGGTTTACACAAGGCGACGCACTGTCTTGCGAAGAAGATGATAGTGCGTCAAATGTTGACACCAAATTCACGATCTTCCACAAATCGGTACAACAGCTGGCATATACCGACGACATTGACATTATCAGAAGGACACAGCGGGCTGTCAGTGTGGCTTTTATGGACATCGAGAAGAAAGCGGCTAAGGTGTGTCTTGCGGTGAAGGAGGGCAAGAGTATATGGCGTCCAACAGCACCGACGTCTTAGAAAAAACATCGCTATAGAGCGCTAAAACTTTGAAATAGTGAAAGACTTTGTCTACCCAGACTACGAAGTGAATTCAAGTAATAAGACCATTGCGAAGATAAAAGGAAGGATTACGCTTGCCAATCGCTTTGACTTTGGGCCTAAGAGACAATTAAGGAAAAACCCTCTCTCGATGCATAAGGAAATCCCAATCTAAGACATTGACAGCCTCAGCCCTGCTGCATGGATGCATGGACACTAACCAAAGCCGACGAGGAGATTCTTGATTGCTTCGAGAGGAAGGTCGTTAGGCTTTGGTCCCATATGCACTGATGGTGTTAGAAGGGGAAGACTGAACGATGAACTTTATGGTACAGCGATATAGATCTGAGTAAACGAATTCGAGTCCCCCGTCTCAGATGGCTAGGTTATGTAGAGCGTATGGACACCAATGCTCTGGCCCGGAAAGTCTCCGACTCCAACCCCGAGGGACAATGCAGGAGGATCATCCCTCCGGTGGCTAAATCAGCTGAGCGTGCGTCGTTCAAAGCAGTTAGCACAAGACCGTGCTGGATGGAGAGAGGTTAGCTGAGGCCCAGGTCTACCCGGACTGTAGCGCAACCTGAAGAAGAAGAAGCAATGACGTGACAAAGGACAGTCAGAAAATTGGAAGAGATCAATGAGAAACGGCGTTCTGACGGCGCTCTTAGTCAGATTTTGAAAGGAATTTACACTTCTTTTAGAGCAAAATCCAGCTGTATATAATAATAAGAATAATAATAATAATAGCGGCGCTACAGTCCGAAGTAGACCTGGGCCTAGCTTCTCAGCAATCACTCGCATTGTGCGTACTATTGTTCTTTCACAAGTGGAGGGGAATTATAATTTAATGCCGACTCCGAACGGCGAGATTGAGAAGCTTTTTCTAGACAGTTATACTCTTTGAGCATTATCAGTGACACGAAAGAGGTGGAACCGTGAAAAAATGTTTGGTGTTTTTTTCGGGAATCGAGCCGACAACATTGAGTGTAGGAGTCGACGCACCTACCGACTACGCCACGGAGCCACCAAAATCCAGCTGATTCACAAACTAAATCCTGGAGACTTAGTGTTGCGCTTGGAATACGAAAAGGCAGTTTGAAGTCTCAGCACAACGAGCGATTTGAGTAAGTCACCAAGACCGTCTGATTTGAACACACTAAGTAGAGGGTGGGCCATCTAATGTTTTTTTTTTTAATCTTAAGTTATTTCGACACTGGCGGCTGTTTCCTGCTCGAAATCTTGATAGAAAGTCAGTATCATACCTCCGCGGAGTCCCGTCACGCTTGCTGTGTAGCCCAAACAACGCGTTTTTTAAAAAAAGTTTTGGCCGAAATGAAGCACCCACCACGACTGCCGTGCGAGAGTTTGTGCAAAAAGTTCGTGAGACTGGTATGTTGGTGGACAACACTCATGGTCCCGTCGTCGTCGTACGGTGCGCACAGATGAGAATGTGGCCGTGAGTGTGAGACTCAATTCATGAACATTAACTCGCCATCGATCTCAACAGCTCAACATTTCACGCAAAAGCCTGAGGAGAAGTCTGCACAAAGATCTCGGATTATTCGCTTACAAGGTTCAATTGACTCAACAACTGAAGGCGACCATTCGCTTGGTTATCGCGTCGCTTCACAGTTTGGGCCTTAGAGCAGCTTGAATTGGACAACGATTTTGGGCGAAAAAGCATTCATTTTGACGCTGACGAGGCGCATTTTCATCCCGGCGGCTACGTTAACAAACAAAATTGCCGTACCTAAGGTTCGGAAAATCCTGTGGAAGCCAATGCATCCACAGAGAGTGACAGTTTGGTGCGGATCGTGGAGTGGTGGCATCATTGGACCATTTTTCTTCGAAAATGAGGCTGAGAACAGCGTTTCGGTCAACAGTGGGCCTGACCAAGTCATGTTAATCGACTTCTTTGTTACTGAAATAGAAGGTATGTATTTGGACGACCTCTGGTTCATGCAGGATGGCGCGCCATGCTACAAAGCCCATGCCACAATCGATCTTTTGAGCACCAAATTCCCAAATTGTGTTATCAGCCGTCTTGGCGATATTAATTGGCCGCTGCGATTTGACCCCTTTGGACTTTATTTTTTGTGAGGAAACCGTGAAGGACCGATGTTGTACCAACAATCCGGAAACGATTCAAGCACTTAAGGCCAATATCATCCAAGCAATCCGTGAGTTACAGCCCGAAATCATCAACAAGATCTCGGAAAATTGGGGTGACAGAATGCGCTACTGCGAAGCCAGCCGAGGTAGCCACTTGAACGACGTTTTATGTCATAATTAACGGGAACATTTACTAATAAAGCCACAATACAATTACAAAAAATTTAATTTTGTTCATTTTATAGCAGTTTTAAAAAGAAACTTGTATTTGGCCCACCCTCAATAATTCCTGTAGAACTATCTTAACAAAAATGTGTAGTCGGATATGCCCCAAACCAACGTTCACCAAAAAATTGGTCTCCAGCCACAAGAAACACTCAACAAATTTTCAAAAAACCCATCAAGAGCAGCTTTCTTTTTATCACTTTTGCTACACCCTGTACAGAAAAGTTTTCATTCAAATTTCGATGAAAAGCAATTTCAGACAAAATTATATCTTCACGGATTCACACATTGTATAACAATTTCTACTTTATCCGCACCGTCTCGCTTCGCTGCCTCGCTCCTCCTCAGATTTGGTCAATCCCCTCGAGATGACTCAGCGGGAGCGATGTTCTTCTGCGATATCCAACTGCTGCTGGAGCTTGTAATCGCTGGTGATCGCTGGTAATCGCGAAGTATCGAGGGAAAGTGGTCAGCACTTATTGAATCGTTTTCACGGCACAAAACTCACGGATTTTCACTTGTTCACATGTTCTCCAGAGAGACGGTTTTTCTTGAAACGATTCCAGAAATCTGTAGCCACTTTTCACATATTCTTCACGGACACTTTGGAAAATTCTTCAATTCCTTGTTGGGAGCGATTCCATTAAAATCCACGAAGAACCGTCATGCTCGGGCACGACAGTGGTACTGACGGTGGCTCACCTGCAGCACCTCCATCCAACCTTAGACGGTGTAGTAACTGCCTCTAATTATCCGCTTGATGGGCATTGTTTATGTTTACGGTAAGCAGTTTGGGATAAAAGGTGGAGGCTTCTTGTGTGTGCGCCATACACCACCACCAGTCGCGGGTTCAGAGCCATCACAACAGCCGTGTCTTCCTTTATCCATTTATCCAAGTATCCGTGTATCACAGACAGCACTTTCTCTATGTTCCAGATTCAGCCACCATGTCTTGGGCGATTACGAAGATTCACTTTAAAAGAAACTTTAAAAAACTCGGCAGGCAGTGCGATGCCAGTGGGACGGAAGAAATTAAGTCGGCAGAAGATGAAGTGGTCTGGTCACTGATCGTTACCTAAGAGGGCACCGGATGTGCGGCATGTAGACTTCAGACACCACAGAGGGTTGAAAGACTTTCGATTTCAATGATGCGGCCAACGGAAGTTCAATGGATTTCGCTTTTTTGTTGATGTCTTGAAGGGTTTACGTTGGGCTGCTGTGAACTGCAAGAGGAAGGTCGGCAGTTGATGAAATTCTTAGGGATTTACTGGTGACTACTGAATTTTGAGGTTTTTTTGTTTTTTTCTTTGGGGATTATTGAGACGCTACTGTAGCACTCAGACTCAAAACTGGTCCAGGTAGATAGCAGGTAGCAATCTACTCTAGTGCCGTTAATTTGATCCCAACGGCAAATGGTGACTGCACCAGATTCGATTTCACTGGGATTCGAACCTGGGACCCCTCTTAACCAACTGCGCCATCCAGTCGTATGACTTTTGAGGTAATAAATGAAGCTTTTCGAATACTCAGCTCCGAAGAGTGTCGTGTGCTGAAAGAACCTTAGACTGTGCTAAAAGATTTTGGGGTTTAAGGGGTTTGAAATGTCGTAGTCCGCAGGCTTATCGTCGAATTATTCATCCCCCAGTCGCCTTGCAGCCTTCTTTATGCGTTAAAGCCGCTTGACGGCTGTTTCAACTAAAGTCTTCAAAGACTTTGTGGCATTTGAGCGCTTTGAGATTTAGCTTAAACTGTGTATTTAAAAAATGTAGGATTTAATTATTTCGTGCGACATTCGGTTAGATTTGAGCAATGTCACAGCGTTCACAAGGATCATAAAGACCAGATGCCTCCTTCTTCTTCTTGTTGCACAGTAGTCCGAGGTGGACCTGGGCCACAACAAACCTCGTCAGCTTACACGATATTTTGCTAGCTGTCGCCAATTGCGCAGACCAGGTTGGTTGAGGTCCCTCTTTACTTGTGTGCGCCACCTTAGACATGGACGTCCTCTGTTGCGTTGTCTCACTGGTTCAGAGTCGAACGAAATCTGGCCAGTATTTCAGTTTCAAACGATTAGTCTCCACAGATTCCATAAGATCTTAGCCCTACACTTCGACCGTGAGATTTTAGTCCTAGATTCCAGGAATAGATTCAAGTTTGATATTCTAGCTCTGGATTCTGGCGTCTTGTCTAAGTTTCCACAAACGTCATCTTGGTGGAGATCCGATGCAGAGTCGCCCTTGGCAATTGCTGCTACTCTGGTTTCTCCAAAGAACTTGGGTCAGAATTCCTGACTGGAAGAACTAAAATCATGCTCAACAAGAGCCTAATTCTGTCAATTCTGCAATGTGGAGGTGAAAGCTGTACAAGAGCAGGACGGAAAGACGATTTTTGGTGCCTTCGTAAGAAAAATCCTACGACGGATATTTGGTCCTGTTTGCGAGGAGGGCGAATGGAGGAGAAGACACAAGCGCAAACTCAATGAGCTGTACAAGATGTGGACACAGTCCCGAACGCATAAATCTGTCATCGAGCGAATAAACTCCAATGCTCCAGAGAAGAGAAGAAGAGGAAGATCGATCCTCCGGTATAAAGATCAAGTGGTCGCGGATGTAAGACAACTTGGTCTTGATGACTGGAAGCAGCGTGCCCGGGTTCGTTAGCGATAGAAGATGACAATTGCTTAGGCTCAAATCCTCAATAGGTATCACTAGTAAAAATTAATTAGTCAAAGGTTTTGACGGTTAAATTCTAATCCCAAGGTATCTACTAAGACACCGTGGATCTAGATTTCGAACTGGAGACTCTAGACCTAAGATCTATTCTAAGCCAAAATATCGGCCTGGATATTGTAGCCCTGGATTCTAGCACTAGAATTTGGCTCTCGATTTTTTCCCAGAGAATGTAGCCTTAGAATCTGGTCTTTGATTTTTGGCAAGAGATTTTAGCTCTAAGTCTAAATTCAAGTCACAAATTCTGAGCGTAAGATTCCAGCCTTAAGTTTTGGCTTAGATTCCAGTCCTGGTGGTCTAGAACGTATATGTAGTTACATTCTAGTGCGCGCTGACAGGGACAATTCAAAATACAGGATGACCAGATAAGTTTGATAAGAATAGAAATTTAAATAAAACAACAACGGTGTAAGATTTGAAATTGATTCTTGCCTTATTTTGAAGCTACATTCATGCCAATATATATGATATGGAATATGATGGCAATACTTCAATCGGTTGGTCCAATTTACGTTGACTCGGGGCAATATATGAGGCGTTATTCCTGCAATAGCGTCCCAAACGTTAACCTCAAACTTGTCCACAAATATTAGCTTGCTATGGTGAACTAAAGACATGGCTTGGCCTGGCCAAAATTTAACATAATTGAGTGGCGTCAAATAGCATGATTGCGGCGGCCAATTGATGAACCGTCAGATGAGCCGATCGCCAAATTTCTCTTCCACGATTTTGATCGTTGCTTAGCTTATATGGCATGTATCGCCGTTTTGTTGGAACTTACTTACTTACTTACTTAAGGTGGCGCTACAGTCCGTGGTGGACCTGGGCCTCAACCAACATGCGTCTCCAGCCAGCTCGATCTTTAGCTAGCTGCCTCCAGTTTCCCACGCACAGCTTGTTGTGGTCCCTTTCCACTTGCTTGCGCCACCTGAGTCGCGGTCTTCCTCTACTGCGCCGTCCCTCGGGTGTGGATTCGAAGACTTTCCGGGCCGGAGCATCTACTTTGCTCTACTTGACCTAGCCATCTTAATCGTTGGATCTTCACCCTACTGGCTAAGTCGATGTCGCTGAACAGCTCGTACAGTTCGTTGTTATATCGTCTCCTCCACTCACCCTCTATGTAGATGGGATCGAAAGTCACCCGAAGAATTTTGCTCTCAAAGCAGCCAAGAGCAACCTCATCCGCTTTTGACAAAGTCCATGCTTCTGCGCCATAGAACAGGACTGGGACGATTAAGGTCTTGTGCAGGGTTACCTTGGGTGTTCGAGAAAGGGATTTGTTTATCAATTGCTTTCTTAGCCCAAAGAAGCAGCGATTAGCAAGAGTTAGTCTTCGTTTGAATTCAGCGCTGATGTCATTGTCTGAATTAATAGCGGTACATAGGTAGACAAAGCCCTTGACTACCTCAAAGTTATATCTGTCTGCTGTGACGTTCTATCCGAGACGGCGGTGTTGTGTGTCCTTTCTGGTTGACAGAATATACTTGGTCTTGTCCTCATTTACTGTTAAACCGATCTTCGCGGCCTCCGTTGCAATACTCACAAAAGTGCCATTGACATCACGCTGTGTTCTTCCAATTATGTCAATATCGTCGGCATATGCAAGTAGTTGGACGGACTTCTGAAAGATTGTGCCTCTGGTGTTGGCGTGCGAGTTTTGCACAATTCTCTCAACCGACCTTGATGGAATAGCGTGCATTCTCCATCGTCATCCTAAACAAACGGACGAGTTTGGTAGGGATGCCAAAACTAGACATTGCTCTGTATAGCTCATCTCTATAGATGCTGTCATACGCGGCCTTAAAATCGATGAAAAGGTGGTAGGTATCGATTTGCTGTTCCTGGGTTTTTTCTTAGATCTGCCGCAGTGTGAATATTTGGTCGATGGTGGATTTTCCTGGCCTAAAGCCACACTGGTATGCACCGACCAGATTGTTGACGAATGGTTTTGGGCGTTCACACAACATGGCAGATAAGATCTTATAGGCAATGTTTAGAAAACTGTTGCCTCTATACTCTATAGTTGGCGCAATGCAGAGGGTCTCCTTTTTTGTGGAGCAACTAGAAAATAATAAATGAGCGCAAGACAAAGTATAAGCCATTATCGAGACACACCAGGACTTGGCCAGAATGTGATACTGAGCAGTTGTAACTTCGAAGAGGTAAGAGGCGCGACATTGTGTTCGCCTTTTAGTGAGTTCCCTTACACGAATATTTCACAGTACACAATGATACAACAAAATTCTTTTCACTTCTTCAAGGTTGATCATGTTTACCACAAGAATTCCAGAGAAGCAATGGCATCACAATCATCATATCTTATCTCGTCTAATCTTCTGCACACTTGTTTCTGTACTTATGTGCATGAACCTCTTAATCTAACAACTGGGTAGCGGCTTGTTTTGATGTCACACTACAAGGTGATCGCCTTCTTCACCCTCTTAGGCAAAGACCATTAGTTCTGATCAGAAACTTAAACATAAAAGGCAAACCTGCGCCTACTTACGCTTCAAGTTAAAGTAACAATCTGCCTCGAGAAGCCGAGGGTAATGGGACGCAACCAATCTACAAAATTGCGTATGTCGCGTGCTAACAGTTTCGCTGGTTGACTCTTTTCCGCATTTTTTGCTGTAGCTACGAATTTTCTTTGTTTCCCTCCCGAAGAAAACTGTCATTGGCGTTTTGGTGTAATTTTCTTTCCCTTCGAGAGGTTATGTTGAAAAACGTCGACTGTTTGTAACTGTCAGTTGCGCGTTCGTTTGTGAGGATCATCGCGGAAATGGGAAGACTTTTCATTGAATGCGATTCATTGCGCGAGTGCATTTCGTTTTGGACATTTGCTAGTGAAATGACATTCGGATGCATAACTGAATGCGGTTGCGAATCACTGTAACTGTAGAAACTGCAAAGTATGCCATTTGCGGAGTTTATGTAAATCCCAAGTATTTTTCCAGTATTAATGTTGTTTTAGAACACATGCATCTGCAGTTTTCTGAACCGTTGAGCACATAAATTGAATCTGTGGTTGATGATGTTCACCTTGTCAATTTGTCTTAATGACATCAGTTGCTGTTTTTAGGTTTGCTTCAATGGTGTGACATTTCTTTCTTATCTAATTAGATGGCTTCAGCAGGAACAATTTCATAGTAGTTGTTCTCTTTAATAATAATGGCGGCGCTACAGTCCGAGGTGGACCTGGGCCAAACTTCTCAGCAACCACTCGTGTTGTGCGTGCTATTGTTCTGTCGAGCGGAGGGGACCTACAGTTTAATGCCGACTCCGAACGGCGAGATTGAGAAGCTATTTCTAGATTGTTATACTCTTTGAGCATTGTCAGTGACTCGAGAGACTTTTTTCTGAGTATAATTTATTTGTTTTAATTTAATATTTTGATTATAAGGTAATTCAATTTCATAAAATTCAATATAAAATAATAATTTTTAAGGTGGGCAATGGCGTTACTTTCTCCCTGTTTGACGTATCGTACAGTTTGGAAACCATCAGGCCAGTCCAAACTCGTGTGACTTCCTTAAAGTAATTTTTGAATAGAAAGTCAGGAAGCCAACAAGATCAATCTCCGTACCAAAGTAAACCCCAAAAATGACACCTTCGTAGAAATCCGGTAAAGAATTAGCCTGGACACACGATGGAACTTTGGTCTGTAAACACAACTGACGACAAACTCCTAAAAAAGAAGCCAAGAATCTTGCCAGTCCTGCTTAATGGAGCTGAATGCTCCATAAGCAAGGAAGAAGATTTCAGGAGGAACAAACCTGCGGCTCAGTTGTGAATACGCATAGTGAATTTCGTCGAGAGGTCGATTGTCATTATCGACGGCTTCAGCGTGCAGGCAATTCGTCGCACCGTGGAAATATTTAAGAGTGAGTACACTTTCTTACACCTTAAGCCGCTAACCAGACAGAGATTGGTGCGAATTGAAGAAGACATAGACGCCGTACCGAAGAAAACCGAGAAAAGTCGATTCGGCTCCGAACAGCTGAACTGGTCATCGTAGAATCGTTGTATTAACAATAATGATTTCATACTTCACCCAGACCGAATTCCGAGTTAAAGTTAACCGTTACCGATTTTACTTGTAACGCTTACCACTGTTGACCAAGATAACACCCCACGGGTATGGCTAAGATATCTGCAAACCAGAGGCTAGGCTAAGTCCAAACATTTTTAGACCTTAATCCCAGAAATTTTACTTGTCTTATAGATTTAAACATGAAGAATCCCTAGTTTCTCGCCCTGATATTCTACCCCTACATTGTGATTTTAGCCATAGATTGAAGCAATAGATACCAGTCTTGATATTCCAGCTCTAGATTTCAGCTTCTAGCCTTAAGTTCGGCTAGGAGATCCCAGACCCACAGTTCGTTATGGAAAATCTAGACTTAGGATCTAGTCCTTGGTTTTAACCTTAATGTTCTAGGTCTGTTTGTAGCCCTCGATTCTTATCCTAGAATATAGCGTTCGATTTTGGTCTTGAGATTTTAGCACTAGAATCTGATCCTAGATTTTAGCTTAAGATTCCGGCCTTGACTCGCTAGACCACGATTTCTTTCTTAAAATTCATTTAAGCATTGAGATCCTTATCTGTATTAGGATTGCTAGATTCAGACCGTAGTGCTTAAACCTATTACCCGCTAACAGCGCTAATTTTGTAGCGCTGGAATCAGGCGCTTAATTCCAGGGATTAGTCTAATAAAATCTCTTTGAAGCAGGCTTTTCCACTTAGGTGGCAACGCCAAATCGAATTTGAAATCTAGACCCTAAGTAAGGGTCTATCTCCACTACTAGTATAATAGATCTGTTACATCCGTGATCCGTCCTATAACAATAATAGTAATAAGTTGACGCAGGCAACTAAAAGGAGGCCCCAGTAATTTAGCTTACAGCAAAGAGAACAACTGGGGCGCCGTGGGTCTTTGAATCTCGGAAAAAACATCAACATTTTTTCACGGCTCCACCTCTTTCGAGTCACTGACAATGCTCAAAGAGTATAACTGTCTAGAAATAGCTTCTCAATCTCGCTGTTCGGAGTCGGCATTAAACTGTGCATTAAACCGCTCGTGACAGAACAATATCATCCTGTCAAGTTATTCCATCCATGGGTGTATTCAGCTTCCCAGTCTCGGCTATACCGAGTGAATGACGCCATTTACCATCGTCATTATTTTCTTAATAAATAAGTCCACCGGTAACGGTTTTAGGAACACTTCCACGCCTCACTGAAACAAGGAAACGAAATTGACACGTTCAGCTAGACATAAAGTTAACAAAACAAAAAAAAAAATAAACAACCATTTTCAGAATTAAATTTTCTAAAGTATATTTTAAACATACATACAAATTATCATAAGGTCTTATTTCACAGTTTTATTTTTTATTTTTTTATTTTTCTCTTTTTTCAATAAATACATTTACATTTTCTCAATGCTTGTAAACAAAAGAAACAAAGAAATCTCTTGTTTGTGTACTAAGCGAATGTCTCTATACAATTGGTTTTTGTTGTTTCTTATCGAGCTTATCTAGGTTTTTTTTTTTTGTTTTTAGATATTACTGACTGACTGACTCACGATAAACGACTTCAAATCTTTAACACTTAAAAAGGAACTAACTGTACTTTTAATTTATTTTTCCATTCTCTCTCTTTCACTTGAATCATTATTTTCTCTCTTAATTTATTAAGACAGACATTTTAGCGAATACAACGCAAACCCGATAGGGGGCTTGCTTTGGAAATAATAGTTTTAAATTATAAACAATTTGTACACTACACATTATTTTTGACTAAGCTATTTATATATATATGTATATATGTTCCAGGCGGAGAGTGTGTTAAAGTATAGGGTGGTCATTGGATGTTTGTGGGTTTGGTTGTTTGTGGCTTCCTGCAATTTTTCTTATTTTCGGTTGTGGAGCGGGTACAGTTTCCGGTATGACTATAAACTGCATAAAGGTCATCATGACTACTTCCAAAACAGTTTCGGCAGCAATTTGAACGTCAAAAACGGAAAGATATCGTCTATTTTGGTCAAATTTCTCTATCAATGCAAGATCGTATATCGATCGATTTTTTAAAAATTCAGCAAATTTTGCTCCCGAGGTCCTTAATGGCGATAGTGTTGTCGAGAAATTTTGCGTAACAGATTTTTAATCTTTGACGTTGAGCCTATGGGACAACGCAATAGGGGACGCCAACGACTGGCGGTGGAGCACACAAGTGAAAAGAGCTTCAACCAGCTTAGTGTGCGCCACTGGAAAAGCTAGTGTGCTGACTGGAGAGGCTTGATGTTTGAGGCCTAGGTCCACTCCGCTCCACTTCACTCCACAATAGTGCCACATGAAGAAAAAGAAGATGTTTAATCGTTAATCTTCCCACTAGTTGGAGCCTTTAAGGATTGAGTTGAATTCTTTGCTATCTAAAACAGCGGTGGAAAGCATATCAAACAACCCTGACGACAGGGCTCAAGCTGAGCTAAAAACAGTTCAAAGCAGCAGAATGAAGTCAAAAACTGTACCCTCTTGTGACAACTCGGTGCAGGAACTTTGTAGAAACTGTCAGTTGCATTAGGTTGGATCCCTGAACACCAGAGATTCCTAGAAAATTACATAACTGATGAACTAGCTGAGGGCGGAACTAATGAACACCACAGCTCCAATTCGGCTGTTCTTCATTTAAATTTGTGCTAAACTACTGAAGGGTCTTCCAATAGGGTCTTCCGAAACTGTGACAGTTGACGGCGGCCATATTGTTGAATAAAACTGGCTGTCATTTATCAAACTGTTTTCCAAATCATCTCGAATAGACATAGCGTTCAACAACACGTGCAAATAATAATTTTTTTTTATCAAAATGGGTGTTCTCTTCTGGCAGCGTCCCGCGCGCTTCGCCCATTTTACGGTCGCCATAATCGTCCTACCAAGCTGACTATTCGCAGTGTGGTGGATACAGTTGAGTCCAATGCTTCAGGAACCTAACAGATAAGCTAAGACCCGAACGTAGACGAAACGTAAGATCAGCCGTAAACATCACCGCTGTCCGGGAGAGTCTGTATGAGAATCCGAGGAAGTCTATTTCACGTCGCTCACAAGAACTCGGCCTTTCCCAGACCGCAGCTTGGCGAATTTTGCGTCGGGCCCCGCACCCGTACAAAATTCAACTGACCCAGGAGTTGACGACGACGTGTCTTCACTGAATGGGCTCTGGATCAGTTAGAAACTGATCCTAATTTTCATCATCGTTAGCGATGAGGACCATTTCTGGATGAACGGCTACGTCAGCAAACAAAATTGTCGAATTTGGGACGACATCAATCCACATGAGATCCAAGAGCGTCCAGCACATTCCGAAAAAATCACTGTTTGGTGTAGATTTCGGGCTGGCGGCGTCATCGGTCCGTACTCGTATTTCTTTGAAAACGACGTTGGCCAGGGCGTCAGAGTCAACGGCGTGCACTATACTCGTAAGTCGATGATTACCAACTTCTTTGGGCCTGAATTAGATCATAAGGACACCAACGGCATGTGGTTCCAACAGGACGGCGCTGCGCTACGTGCCACACAGCTCACGCCACATTGGAAATTCTGCACGAGCGATTCGAGCGCATGGCCATCTCACGTGGAGATGATGTGAACTGGCCACCGAGATCGTGCGATTTAACTCCGTTCGACTTTTTCCTGTAGGGTTTTCTGAAGTTGCAGGTCTATGCGAATAAGCCACAAACCACAGCGGCCCTTAAAGCCAACATAACCCATGCCATCGGTCAAATTCGGTCTGATTTATGCGACAGAGTATGGAGAATGGAAAAGAATGGAAAATTGGCCGCGGTAAACATTTCACATCCCACTGTTCGGAGTCGGCATTAAACTGTAGGTACCCTCCTCTCATGAGAGAACAAAAGCACGCACAACACGAGTGGTTGCTGAGAAGCTAGGCCCAGGTCCACCCCGGACTGTAGCGCCGCCATTATTATTATTATTATTATATTATATTCCATACGTAATGGCATCAATAGGCCTTTCAAACGAATGCAAAACTTTGATGATATCTCACATACACTTTGTTTTATTTAAACTTAAAGATAGGAAGCACGTAATGAAAGACCCTTTATCAAAGAAATTGGAAAGAAGCTGCTTAGACGAGGAGGAAGTAGTGAATGATCTCCACTTTTTCTGTATCTGCCCAGCCCTAGCGGCTTTAGATGACCATAGTTGGGAGTCTATTTCTTTGACAACATCTGTGACTCAAGTGAGGTAATGATCGGCGATCTGCTACGTTACGAAAGCTCCAAATAGTGAGGACAAGTAGATTAACCCACGGTAAAACCACGTGACAGCCCGTATGATCTAGGTTCAAGCGAACGACTGGAGATTAGCAGTCTCAATTAACTTCTTTAATACGACTGGATGACGCAGCTGGTTAAGTGCCTGCCCCAAGTTAGGGGGGTCCCAGGTTCGAATCCCAGTGAAATCGAATCTGGTCCAGTCACCATTTGCCGTTGGGATCAAATTAAAGGCACTGGAGTAGGTTGCTGCCTAGCAGTACAGTGGACCAGTTTTGAGTCTGAGTGCTCCAGTAGTGTTTCAAAAATCCACCAAAAAAATGTGGCCAACTGGAGGTTAGCAGTCTCACTTAGGCCAACTTAGGCCTTCCTTTGGTTTTCATGCACTATCAAGCATCTTTAACCAACGTACTTAGCGACGTTTAAGATGGCCATTTAGTGTGCCTAGACTCCCGCCCGAAAATTCTTCTAGTCGGAGCCTGTGGAGAAACACAACAGAAGACGACTACAATCGAAATTGTCCATCGAACGGGAAAGGGATCTCAATAATTCTGACGTGTGTAACCCTTGGTAGCTGAAGAGACTTATTGGTTGAGATCCACGCCCACCGGGGCTCTAGAGACATCCAAAGAAGAAGAACTAAGAATTGCGTCTTTTTTATGGGCACATTCTTCTTCTCCTTGTTGCGCTACAGTCCGGAGTGGACCTGGGCTTCAAACTCCGCAAACCTCGCCTGCTAGCACGATCTTTTGCTAGCTGGTGCACACCAAGTTGGTTGAGGTCCCTCTTCACTTGGGTGTGCCAACTTTGACGTGGACGTCCTCTGTTGCGTTGCCCCACTGCTCCAGAGTTGGGCACTAACTTCATGATGACTCAAGACAGATGTACTGAATGTTGGCTTGTTGGGTCTGCTCAGCTGTCGGGAATCTGTTTTTTGACACATTTAGGGTCTAAAAGTGATTCATACAAAAGAATAACTGGCAAGGCTTTGGTAGGAGAACTAAGCTTGACTTAAAGGCAAAGATGCGTCTGCGGATGAACTCATTCAGAGGACTGTGGTGCTTGGTATCTCTGGTAACGTCTTTCTCTTCGCCAAGCACCGAAATGTGTAAAATTTAAGCCAGGCTTTGGCCGCTCGTTTCTTTTAACCCTTTAACGGTCAAAACCGCAATTTTGACGCAAAGAGTCGGGAATTTTGATTGAAGATTGAAGAAGTCCAATAGGTTTGTTGTACTTGTTTTGTACGCCTTTCCAGGAACGTCGTTGAAATCAAGTTCAAGAGCCTCTCAATGACATTTCAAACTTGCAGCACCCTATTCCCCTGA
Source organism: Myathropa florea (assembly GCA_930367185.1). Classification (NCBI taxonomy): domain Eukaryota; kingdom Metazoa; phylum Arthropoda; class Insecta; order Diptera; family Syrphidae; genus Myathropa; species Myathropa florea. Next base: position 108,701,217 of record OV884002.1, read on the forward strand.
ACACCCTTTATTTTCTAACTCACCCTCGCTTGGAACTCTCTCTTGACGTGGGGACAGTGGAAGGCAAAGTCCCCCTCACTGCTCCCACTCTCAATAAGACGTTAAACAAAAACGAAAAAAAAAAACAGAAACAAAAAAACAAAAAACCGATATGAACCAGGGATTTTCCTTCACACACAACACTACGTGCTCCATGATCGCGACGTGGATATGCCAATTCCGGCGCTGCCAGATGCCGGTGTCGTTGAATTCGGGTTGGCACTAGTCGAGTCGCCTAGCCATGAGTCGGGACTAGGTGGGAAATCAGGATAACCTTGTGCTGGACTGGAATCGTTACTTAGATCGGATATCCCGCTGCCGGGTACCCCGTGCAGGTTGTTGGAACCTTTTGCGGCTGAATTGACTGAGTGTCCTGCAAGGATGGAAATTGAATGAATGAAATTATGATTGCTATGGGAGAGGGGGGGTGGTACCTAAGTGTGTGTAAACTATATTGTCTGAATAGGATCCAAAGGAGTGCCCTGATCCAATGGCTGGAGGTGAATGATTAGGCGGATAAATTGGCGGACTACCACTGCCACGGGTGTACGATCCACGAACGCTGTGCGGTGATGCGCCTTCCTCGAGACCCAAGTTGACGGTACTATAACTGTCATTGCTTTGATCTGAAATGAGAAAAAAAGGAAACATTAGAAACGGAGAAAATGGCGATGAGTCTAAATTTAAAAGTCAAAAGAATTTTTAAAGCAATAAATAAGACACACGAAAGTGCACTCATTCTGGAAAAAATGGCCAGATTTTCAGTACAAGAGGAACCATCGGTAAATTGCTGGTGTTTTGAGCCAAGGGGCACACATTTTATGTTCTTCTTCTTTTTCAGGTGACGCTACAGTACAGGGTGGACTTGGGCCCAACTTCTCCAGCAACATCTCGTGTTGTCCGTGGCATTGTTCTCTCACAAGAGCAGGACTCTACAGTTTTCTGTCATCGCGGACTCTGACGTTTATAATCCTTAAGCCTTTAGACCTGCTGCGGTAAAAATGGAAATTGGAATGTCTAGGATCGAACCAAAGACCTTTATCGTAAAAGTAGAGGCATTTAACTACTACCCCTCAGCGGCACTTTTTTTACTGTCGGAGGTTTTTGTAACACTACACTGGAGCACTTAGACTCAAAAACTGGTCCATTGTACTACCAGGCAGAAACCTACTTTTGCTAAAATTTCATGGTCTTCCGAAGGATGACCAGCAGTCGCTTCTGTGATGAGGAGCCTACATCATCAGCTCTCACCTCATCAACACCGAAAAACTGCCACCTGATCTGAGCAAAGGCGGAACAATGGCAGAGGAAGTGCTCTGCAGTGTCATCGTATTCTCTACAGGCGTCACAGAGGGTTTCATCGCTTAGGCCAAGCGCACTTAGGTGTTTGGCGGCGGTGTAGTGCCTCGTTAGTATGCCGGTGAGTTATCTGCAATCTTTTCTGTTAAAAGATAACAAGAAAGCCACGGATTTCTTACAGACGTTGGGGAGCATGCGCTTGGTCTGTCTACATCCTGGAGAGTCATGCCACCTCTGGTTGTGCTCTCGAGAGGTGCAACCATCGATGGTAGCCCTAATGAAGGTTGCAGGCAGTCCCAGGGCAGGTTCAGGTCCTTAGAGTACATCCTCTGATCCTTTTATTTTTGTCGGAGTTATTTTTTCCTGAAACGCTACACTGGAGCGCTCTGATTGAAAACTGATCCATTGGATCCATTGGCCAGGTAGCAACCTACTCCAGTGCCGTTAATTTGATCCCAACAGCCAATGGTGACTGGACCAGATTCGATTTCACTGAAATTCGAACCTGGGACCCATTTAGCCTGGGGCAGGCACTTAACCAACTGCGCCATCCAATTGTCGATCTGATCTTTAATCCTTGCCAAGCAAGTTCCTCGGCGGTCTCATTTCCTGTGATCCCGTGGTGCCCCGGGACCCAGACAATTCTTAGCCAATTTAAGCAACTGATCAAATTCAGAGAAGACTTGCATTCCTGAACTATCCTGGAAGTGGTTAAAGAGTTGAGACGCAAATACTTCGCCCCCTCCACATCTTCTTCACAATATAGTTCATGGCCATTAGGATCGCATAGGTTTCCGCTTGGAAAACCGAAGCCAATTTACCTAACGAGGTGTGCAGTCTAAAGTTCTCGCTCTACACGAAGGCTCCAGCACCAGATCCTTCACTGCTCTTGGAGTCGTCCGCGAAGATTCGACTACATTCCTTTCCTGGCTCAGATTCTGGCCAGAGCCAGTCCTAAGAGCAGGGAAAGTCGACTTTGTATGTTCGTCGCAGCTGGAGTACAGGTGTCCGTGCATCATCCATAACACTGGGGTCAAAGGAAATGCGACGCGCAAGGTCATCGAAGCTCCAGTGCGAGTTGTACCAAAAACCACTTCTTTTTAAAGAAGATCGCCTTGAGAGTACACCCCATGATGTGGATATCTAGGGGGGAGATTCAGCAGTGCATCCAGAGCAGAGCCAGGCGTGCTAGGGAAGGCCCCTATGCACCCGAGACAGACCGTTCTTTGAAGCTTGGTGAAAGTTACGTATTTACGCGAAAGCTTATTCCACCAAACGACCGATGCATAGGAGAGAAGGGGCCTAATGATAGCCGTGTAGATCCAAACGGATTTTTTGGCACTTACTGCTAGATTTTCGAAAAGAATGGCTGCAACCGTCCCACAGAAACGCAGGCAAAAATTGCAAGTGCAGCAAATGGCCACCCAACAAGGGGTTTCATTTTGAATTGTGCGCCATTTTTTGAACTGTCAAAATTCAGCTATCATTGCGATGTCTTTGGATAAGGAAAGAACTAGGAAGTTAATTCGATAGGAATCGATGCAGACTCGTACAAAGTCTGAAAATAGTGAAAACACACGAAAGAAAGGAATGAAAATATCGCGGAGACGTTGTGTAATGTTCGAACAGCTTTTAGTCATCATCAAGCGTTTTATCACACAGTTGTAGTGATTTTAAAAAGTAAATTTTAACATCTCGGGCAAGTTAGAAACGTGAAATCTCGTGTACATCTCTGAATGTCAGCTGAAAATATGGACGCCGAAGCTGAGAGTGCGACTGAAAGACTCAAATGTGTACATTTCAAGACGATCATAGGAATTAGGGCTATTAGCAACTATTTTGCACCGCATTTTAGTGGGTAGTTGCGTCGACTCCTACGCTCGAATCTCGAAAAAACACCTCTTTCGAGTCACTAACAATGCTCAAAGAGTCTAGAAAAAGCTTCTCAATTTCGCCGTTCGGAGTCGTGACGTTGTGGGTACGCGAGTGATAATTTGGTGCGATTTCTGGGATGGTGGTAGGTTAGGTTAGGTTAGGTTAAAGTGGCTGACTGTAGATAGCAGTCACACTTAGGCCAATTTAGGCCCATTGTGATACCACGCGGATCTGGCATGAGTGCCAATGACACAGTGTCTTGTGATAACGCGGATGAGAGTCCTTAGGGATGACGTGTTCATTCTGAGAAGATAGAGTGAACGTTTTAGATCAAGTTTAGGACAAATTTGCTTTGTGATGAGGCACGTAGTGCCATCTGACCATCTTGAGATGATGTTTCTAATAGTATGGTTCTTTAAAAGAAGTTTAGCTATAGTGAATGGCATAGGCGGAGGATTTCCACCAGGAAGGTTTGTGAAGACCGTTCCGCTCCTGGCGAGATCATCGGGTTCACAATTCCCTGGAATGTCACTGCGTCCCGGGCCGGGACTCCCGGCACCCACATGAGGTGAATATTAAGATGCTCAGCCGTATCGTTAAGAGATAGGCGGCAATTTAGGGAGGTCTTAGAGAGAAAAGTGACCGAGTTCAGGGATTTGATTGCTGCCTGGCTGTCTGAACAGATGGTGATGTCCTTCTTGGATATCACGTTATTCTTGAGCTTCTTTTATTGCCATCGTCTCAGCCTGGAATACGCTAAATTTGTTCTGGAAAGTGGAGGGATGTACTAAAATTGAGATCCTTGGAGTAGACACCAAATCCTACTCCCTCATCCGTCTTGGATCCATCTGTGAAAATACGCAGAGGACCGTCCAGCGTCTCTGAGTGTCAGACTTCCAGTCGGACCTGGAGGGTATGCTTGTAGAGAAGTTTTTCTCAAAGACGAGATGCGGCAGTAGAAGGTCGGTGTCGTGTGGTAGAAACTCGAGGTTATCCAGAACGGTGGAATGACCTGTATGGTGGTTATTCCACAGGTGCAGTGTTCTCAGTCTTACCGCTGTGCAAGCCGCTACTTGTCTGGCAAACAAGTCGAGTGGAGGGAGATGCAGTATAATATTTAATGCTTCGGATGGTGTCGTCCTTATCACCCCACTGATACATATGCTTGCATATCTTTGCACGCGGTTGAGAAGGTTCGGTTGACGGCTGTGCCAAGAGCTGTCCACCATACTGAGACTCCATATAGTAGGATTGGTCTGACTACGGCTGCATACAGCCAGTACGCTATTCTAAGCTGAAGGCCCCATTTACATACATCCGATTGCTTTTTTACAGCAATAGAGCGCAGTGGTAGCTTTCTTAATACGCTCCATGATTTTGGGCTTCCAGCTTAGTTTTCGATCCATGATGAGCCCCAGGAATTTGGCCTGTAAGCGTGAGTTTTACGCCACACAATGAGGGAGGGTCAAAGGGGGAATTTTATATTTCGTCGTGTACTAGTTCTAGAGTACTAGTGTACTACTTCCGTTTTTTGCGAATTAACTCCAAGACGGCATGCACTGGTCCATGGGGTGAGTTAGATTAAGCATCACTAAATTGCTGGTTTTTTTTTAGGAAAAGCGCACAAATTGTATGTTCTTCTTCTTCTTTTTTGGGTGACGCTACAGTACGGGGTGGACTTGGGCCCAACATCTCGTGTTTTCCGTGGCATTATTCTCTCACAAGAGCAGGGAACCTACAGTTTTCTGTCATCGCGGACTCTGACGTTTATAGTCTCCAAGCTTTGTCAGTGACTTGAGAGCTGCTGCTGTAAAAATGGAAGTTGGCGTGTCTGGGATCGAACCAAAGACCTTTACCGTGGAAGTAGAGGCATTTACCTACTACGCCTCAGCGGTACTTGTTGCTAGATTTTCGAAAAGAAATGCCGCAAGCGTCTAACTGCTACAGCCTGCCTACGCAGGCAAAAATTGCAAGTGCAGCAAATGGCCACCCAACAAGAAGTCTCATTTTGAATTGAGCGCCATTTTTAAACTGTCAAAATTCAGCATCATTGCGATGTATTGATTTGATAAGAAAAACTAGGAAGTTATTCGATAGGAATCGATGCAGACTCGCACAAAGTCTGAAAATAGTGAAAACACACGAAAGAAAGGGATGTTTTCATCGCGGAGATGTTGTGTAATGTTCGAACAGCTTTTAGTCATCATCAAGTGTCTTATCACACAGATGTAGTGCATTTAATCAGTAAATTTTAACATCTCGGCCAAGTTAGAAACGTGAAATCTCGTGTACATCTCTGAATGTCAGCTGAAAATATAGACATCGAAACTGAGAGTACGACTCAGAAACTCAGATGAACGAAATAGAGCTGCGTCTCCTGTGATCTACTTATACAACAATCTGGGTGGTTCTAATCATCGGTGGAATTGTAGGTCTCACGGTGTACACCCCATACTGAGGGAACAAAGGTCCCTCTCGTGTACATTTCGAGACGATCACAAGAATTAGGCTCATTTGCAATCAATTTGCATAACGATTCCGACACTCTTATAAACCCGCCAGACACACGAATTGAAACCAAAAGACCACGCACAATGCCACACTTTTGTTGAAAATGAATGAATAGATCAAGATATAACAATTGTGACTTATGAGTGATAATGTCTATTTGTTTGGGTACATACAAAAAAAACTGTAGCACCTGGGGTTTCGAAAACCAAAAACAAATATGGCACAAACCACTTCATCCATAACGAGTGACAGTTTTTTGCGAGTTCTGTGCTCGCGAGTTGAATGGCCCAGTTTTTTTTAAATCATGCTGATGCGACCGTTTCGTTGAATGGCTTCCGTTACCGAAGTTAGCTAATTTTAGTTTTGTCTGTAGTCGATGATTTGAATGCGGAAGGCATTAATTGAACGACGCCACATGTCAAACAGCTGGTGAAACAGTGGCTCCATTGTGTGAGACATTTGCTGAATGAAATGGGGAATTCAATTGGCAGTCGTGATTGTGCAATTTAACAATATTAAACTTTTTTCTTTCTTTCTTTTGGGTAAGACGGTAAGTATAAGCTGTCATCGAGAAAGGACGCACAACATCGACGGCTTGGCCAGATCGTCACCATAGGCAGCTATAACTTTGAGGTAGTTAAGAACTTCGTCTACCTTGGCTCCGCGGTAAACAGTACAAACAACATCAGAACCGAGATCAAACGCAGAATAACTCTTGCCAACCGCTGTTTTTCTTTTGGGCTCAAAAGAGAATTGAGTAGAGACCTCTCGCGGAAGACCAAGCTGACTCTATCCAAGACCTTGATCATCCCAGTCCTGCTGTATGGCGCAGAGGCATGGTCAATATCCCAAGCGGATGAAGAGTCTCTTGGTCTTTGAGAGAGAATAGTTCTGCGCGTGATATTTGGTCCTGTTTGCGTTGATGGCATTTGGAGGAGAAGGTTCAACCACGAACTAAATGGGCTGTACAGCGACATGAGTCTAGCCAGGCGTTTACGGATTCAACGCCTAAGGTGGCTAGGCCATGTAGAGCGTATGGACAACTTAGCTCCGGTTCGAAGAGTATTCGACTCTGAACCTGTGGGACAACGCAACAGAGGACGTCCACGTACAAGGTGGCGCACACAAGTCGAGGGAGACAGCTGGCGAAAGATCGTGCTGACTGGAGAGGCATGTTGAGTGAGGCCTAGGTCCACCTCGGACTGGAGCGCCCTAAGAAGAAGAAGAAGAAGAAGAAGATTCTGCGTCGGATTCCCACCAAGATGTCGCTTGTGGAGTTCATTTTTGCCCTGAGGTAGACAAACTTCTTAGCTACCTCAAAATTATAGCAGAATCACCCTTGCTAATTGCTGCTTCTTTAGTTTGTCCAAACAACTGGGACCAAAACTCTTGAATCATGCTCTCCTTTTGGCGGTTATTAACTTAAAGGAACGCGCTGTCCCATAATTAGAAAATTTTTGGGAGACATCTGTGGAAAGAAATACTCCAAAATCAAGCTCTTCATAACCATAATCCTGCCAGACTTGCTGTATGGACCCGAAAGCTGGACGATAAGCAGGACTGCAGAGGTGATTCTTGGTGCCTTAGAAAAAAAAATTCGACGTCGGACATTTGGTCCTGTCTGCGAGTAGGGAGAATAGAGGAGAACAAGACACAACCGCGAACTCTATGAGCTGTACAAAGATGTGGACATAGCCCCGAAGACAAAAATTCGTCGAATAAACTGGCTCGGCCAATTCGAACGATTGGACAACAATGCTCCAGCCTAGAGAGTCATCAAACCCGATCTCCTGGCTCAAGAAGAAGAGGTAGATCAAACCTCCGGAAGAGCGATCAAGTAATCGCGGAAGCGATCTGACAATAGATCAACAAATAAAGCCATATCTCAACCGTGGAGAGCAAGTCTTCAGAGGCGCCATGCGTCAATAAGCAACATGCCACCAGGAATGCCAGGTTCCCGCTCATTCGCGTCCTAAAGATACCCGCGGACAGTTGGGCAAACAAAGACTGAGCCACGTTTCGCTGGGCGAGCGATCTTTTAACGGAGACAGTCAGCAAACCTGCAACAGGTGTGCCTGCCAAAAGATGGCTAGTAATCCTACACGGGTCGACTGATTTCAGGAAACCGACCCGGATTGAAGGCCTTGTACGAGTCGCTCGGATCGGACAGGACGTTAGCAAACCTGCATCAGGTGTCCAAATGCCAGCAGCCCAAAAGAACTCGACATTCAAGGACCGAGATGACAGGATGAGACTCACAAGGCTCCAAAGAAGGTCAGGAATATTGAAACAGTGGACCGACCCTTTAGTGAAGTCGCCAAAAACAACTTTCTGCATGGATTCTCTGACATGCAGAACAACGACGGCAGAATCCGTGGGGAAAATTTAAGGGTCTTAATAGCCAAGATGGCAAACGAAATTCTCTTGTTGGTAACGGCAAAATAGTGAATTACTCTGCCTACCTTTACTGAAGCCAACTGGCATGCCGGTGGCGCTAAACTCATTGAATGCCGTAAAAAGAGTTGAGATGATGCCGAAGCTAGAGACTCTATAGACCATAGAGTCGTTTCGACTGGACGAAGATCCCAGTAAGACACAGGTCAAATGCATGGATCCCTCCGAGTCCTAGCGACCCTGTTCAAATTCTTAGGCTGTAGAAAGGCCAAAATCCAGAAGTCCCTATGAAAAACTGGAGTATTTTCAAAGCTGACAAGCCAAGGGGGGCAAGGAAGGTTGGTCCGTTTCCTTATCAACGAAAAGTTGATGAAGGGATATGGGATCATCCTAAGCTACGGTTGACCTGGTGCAGGAAAGAGATGAGCAAAATATCTCGAGTATAATAGTCTCTCTAGCCAACACGGACATTGCTGTAAACGATTCGGCAGAATTGGCGTAAAAAATTGAAAGCGTTGTGCCATCAGCTGATACAGAGGGAGGCACAGACGAAGAAAGGCTCCACAAGAAGAAGAGTAGTGACGGCTCGTCTCAATCAGACTGTTACGTCACTATAGTGGAAAATTCACAAAATGATACCAATCTGCACCACTCTACGGCAGCCACTGCCAATTTAGTCCTCCTTCTTTCTCCTTCTTCTCTTCCAAAGACGGAGAAAAAATCGTCCTTGTCTAGGAGCCATGGCTGGACTGAGGCCAAAAGGCTACACCTGATATCGCGCAACGAACTCAGTCAAATCGAGAACTCGCATTCTTGCTAAGAGCAACCTTAAGACCTTTTCCCCTGATTTGGCATGGAATAGACAACAGTTTCGTTGAAGATGAAGATTTTTGAACCAACAGTGTGATATAGTCCAGACTATTTCCGTCGTTCACAAAATGTTACTTTCACCTTCAAGGATAATTGTTTCTCCCTCAAAACCTATTATGTCTGAAACGATATTTTCAAAAACCTTCAAAACTTGAATCTTCTACAATAAACCAGCAAAAATGAAACCTTTATCGCACTCACCATTATGGCTAAAGCTATCATAGTCGACCTTCAATTCGTCCTTATCCAAGAATTTATCAGTACGCGGTGAGCCGCCACCCTTCATCGACCGGAAATACTGACTCCATCGCGTACGTCCAGCGTCCTTTTTCAGTCGTTTCTCCTTGGCTCTCCTGGAAATCCCACAAAATTCAAAAACCACTCCGAACATCCCGTCTTAAGTCAGGCTTACCTATTTTGAAACCAAACTTGCACAACCCTCATATCAAGGCCGGTATCCTGAGATAGTTGTTCTCGAACATGGCGGGCAGGTTTTGGGCTACTGTTGTAGGCGTTCTTTAACGTCTCCAGCTGCTTAGCGGTTATAGTTGTGCGCGGTCTCTTGTTCGGTTGATCGCCATCGAGGGAACCCTCCAAATAGAGCCCTGCGTTGAGCCATTAGAAGTGAACTTGTTGTCTTTTGAGAATTATTTGTTTTTTTAAGGGAAATCTTCGATACCGAAACTAACCTTTTGACTTGGCCTCCTCGTAGTCCCGCTTGCACACCAGCTTCCGATCTTCCATCAGGTAGAACTCATCGCCGGTGTTCAGCGTCCGCGAACACATCACACAGAGGAAACACTGCAGGTGGTATACGTTGTCCTGTGCTCTTCGTACCACTTGGGTGGGCGGTATTCCCAGATCACATGCTGAACATTTGGTGCCATACCTTCTGCAAGAATTCAAAAATGCATTATTACCAATTGTGCACGTGGCTTCGGAGTGGGAATGGGTTTAATCACTTGAAGAAGTCGTCCTTGCAGAAGAGTTGGCCGTTTCGCGCGAAGCACTTGTCATTCAGTTGGGCCCGGCATTCGCTGCACTGCAGGCACTGCGCGTGCCATGTCCGTTCGAGAACTTTCAAGATGAATCGGTCCAGGATTAGCTCGTGACATCCGCCACATTTTGGGATGGTTGCTGAAAGAAAACTTTTCAAATCAATAACTAATCTGTTTGCGGGGAATATTTTTACAATTTAATTTGACAGTTAACGGGGATGTTATAAGGAAGGCATTTGTTTGAATCTGACAACTTCTGCAGACATATCGAAGTTGCTGGTTTTTAATGAGAGAGGAGGTCTGAGACAAGGCGACGCGCTGTCATTCAAGCTGTCCATTGAGCTTGAAAAGGTTGACTGACTCCCTGGCCAGAACAAGCAGTTCAATAGAAAAACAACAATTGCTTGCAAAAGTCGATGTTATTGTCGTGAGTGGACAAACACAGCGCCCTGTCAATGGAGCTGGTTGATTGGAGTTAAAGAGGGGACAAAGTAAATGCTCCACAAATAATGGCACGTACACAGAGAAGATGCAATAGAGGGCACCAACGAAACCGATGACACACAGAAGTGGAGAAGGACCTCAGCCAAATTGGCGTGCGCAAATGGAGGCAGGTGGCTAAAAGGAAACCCACTGGAGAAGCTTGATGGTTAAAATCCAGGCCCACTCCGGACTGTAGCGCCATCAGAGGAAGTCTAATATGTACAGCGTTATTCTGGTAATAGCGTCTCGAATGTTGGCCTCGAGCTCATCCAAAGTGGTTGGCTTTTTAGTGTAGAAAACAATCAAGTGTTGTCAAGTCGCATGATCGCGGCGGTTAATTGCACTGTTTATGGTCGTCAGGCTTCAGTTCTGGCATCAGCACAGATGTAGACCCAAATCGAACTGCAATATAATCCGAGTTAATCCTCTGGAGATACCCACTTCAGATGATGAGCGCCGTATCGACGTTTCTGAGTCTTCTTCGACATTAGCCCCTACGGAGGCTGTTCTTCATTTTGCATCAATCTCTTTCTAATTTGTGGTTTAAAGTCCAAAAGAGTGTACTCAAGTTCAAATTTTTTAACGGTGCGACGAATTGCCTGCACAATGAAGCCACGATGACGACCCACCAAACGACGAAATTTACATTGTTTCATGGTGCCACATCTCACATAACACGACTCGTTTTGACTTTATTACAAGAAGAATTTCCAGGACAAGTTATTTGGCATTTTGGTGATGTGAACTGGCACTAGGGTTTTCAATTTTGACGGAAGCAAAAGGAGGACACAAATATTTCAAAACAAAACCTCATTAATAAATTCAGCTCTGTTCTCATTTACCATTAATTAAGACTGATTCCATTTTGCATTCCAGCAAATACGTTTTAAACGGATTGCTCTGTGTCTATACATTTTTTAAATCATAGGTTATTTTGACACTGACAGCTGTTTCCCGCTCGAAATCTTGACAGAAAGTCGGTATCATACCTCCGCGCAACGAAATGAGTCGCTTTCCACTCCAACAACGTTGGGAAATAGTGAAAGCTTATTTCCAAAGTGACTGCTGTGTAGCCCAAACAGCGCGTTTTTTGAAAAGAAGTTTTGGCCGAAATGAAGCACCCATCGCGACTGCTGTACGCAAGTTTGTGCCAGAAGTTCGTGAGACTGGTATGCTAGTGGACAACACTCATGGTCTCCGTCGTCATCGTACGGTGTGCACAGATGAAAATGTGGCTGCTGTGGCCGAGAGTGTGAGACTCAATTCACGAACATCAACTCGTCATCGATCTTAACAGCTTAGCATTTCACGCACTAGCCTGAGGAGAATTCTGCACAAAGATCTCAGATTATTCGCTTACAAGGTCGAATTGACTCAGCAGTTTTTTTCATCAACAATTGCTTCAACAATTGTGTTGCCATTTAAGCGCACTTTTTCGTGTGACATGTATCTTTTTTTTGAAAGTTGATTTTGGAACAACATTTCCACCTCAAATGCATGGTGCTTAATGTGTAAATGGTACATGAAGTTAATTCAATCGAAAATTTCACTTGAAATCCGAAAAACTGCGCGAAATGTGTATTATTCAATTCAGTGTTGAAACACAGTGCCTATCTGGCAATACTTTTTTTTTTTTTTTTTTTGTTGCGATGGTAGGTGAAAATCTTCAAAAGACACTATGGGGACCGTTCCCTCATAGTGAAAGGGATTTTTACTTAGTAAAAACACCTCCCTTCAAATAAAATACTACATTACTACAACTAAGTTAGTCACTTATCCAGCAGTTTACATTTCGTAATTTAGAGACATTAGGCAGGTGACTCTCCACTGAAAGTTCCTGTTTACACCGCAAATACACGCGGGTTGATTTCACCGTGCTAGATCAAGTGGTTTAGTCCTTTGAAGACGGCGAATAGTATTACTTCCATTAAGAATCGGAAGAACTACAGGGTTAACGTGCTCCTCTAGGAGGCGCTTATGCTTACGAGCAAAAGTCTTAATTTCATCTTGGACTGTTGTAATTCCAAGATCTCTGTGGATATCGTCGTTTCTTATGTACCAAGGTGCGAGGACGATGGTTCTTAGAACTTTGTTTTGAAAAGTCTGTAGTATGTTCCTATTACTTGGTTTGGTACAAACCCAGAGTTGTACACCGTACGTCCAGACAGGTTTTAGCACTTGCTTATATATAAGCAATTTGTTGTCGATACTTAGCTTTGAATGGTATCCAATGAGCCAGTACATATCTCTATATCTCTTCTCTAGCTCTTCACGTTTCATCCCGAGGTATTTCGCTTCATTCCCGAAGGGTATTTGGACACCATTTACGAAAACAGGTAGGTTATTTATGTTCCTGTATGTGAAGTTTATGTGAACGGATTTCGCTTCATTAAGCGCGATTCGCCAAACTTTTGTCCATTCGTATACCCGATTTAGTGCACATTGCAATTTCATTGTTGACTCTTCAACCGTTTTGGCTGTTACCAAAATGGCAGTATCGTCAGCAAATGTGCCTAATACGGTGCCTTCGTCTTCCGGTACATCCCTGGTATAAAGTAGGTAAAGGAGAGGACCAAGAACACTTCCTTGAGGTACTCCAGCCTTTATAGATTTGAATACAGAGTATTCGTTTCCACACTTTACACGGAACATTCTATCAGAGAGATAGTTCGCTGTGATTCTAAAAAGTTTTTCCGGAAGAAATTGACTTAGTTTGTGTTTCAAGCCTTCATGCCAAACTTTGTCAAAGGCTTGAGAAACATCAAGAAATGCTGCCGAACAAATATATTTTTGTTCCAGTGCTTTTTCCACTACATCAGTTATGCGATGTACTTGGTCGATAGTAGAGTGTTTTTTTTGTTTTTTTTTTTTTTGAGGATTTTAGAAGCTCTACTGGAGCACTCAGATTCAAAACTGGTCCATTGTACTTGCAGGTAGCAACCTACTCCAGTGCCGTTAATTTGATCCCAATGGCAAATGGTGACTGGACCGATTTCGGAATCGAACCTGCGACCCCTCGAACTTGGGGTAGGCACCTAACCAACTGCGCCATCCAGTCGTGTTAGTAGAGTGCTTACTTTTAAAGCCGAATTGGTGGTGCGGAATAAGGCGTTTTTCTTCCACGACCGGACTTAAACGTAGAATTCTTTCGAATACCTTAGACATTATCGGTAGAAGTGAGATCGGTCTATATGACTTTTTATCAGTTGGCGGTTTCCCAGGTTTCGGTACCATAATCACTTCTGCCACTTTCCATTGACTAGGAACGTGTTCTAGTCTAAGGGCGGCATTGATGATATACAGAAACTTAAGAAGCGCTTTCCTGGGCAACGCAATACTTGCCTTGCGTTTGTTTAAGGAATATTTTTTTAAATTCACCGTCGTCGGCTTGTTTTCTGTAAAACTAGGAACGCTGTGGTAAACGACGAAACTCAGTCTTTGAAAGTAAATATGTGCAGGGCGGCAAAGCAAGTAGAATAAAAAATAAAATAAAAGGAAAACTTTTAAAATCAAAAGGGGATGAAAGGGCAAATTCCTGATAAGGAGAACTGTTCTCTTTTCAAGAACCCTAGCTGCCACCAAGATCGTTACTTTCTCGCCGCTGAATTTTTTTGTGGGGCTATGGAAAATGTCGTGTTTATGCAAACACTCTTGACGCTTTGTAAACGAAGATATGTTAATTTATGGGCGAATTATTGCCCGATATGTGCCGAAAAGCCATCGATAATTACCTTGTCAGAATCTAGTCTAAGAATTCTCATGGAAGATATTTGAATGGTATTATACATATTTCATTCATAATGGTAAGATCTAAACAAGATACTGAAATACAAATTTTATTGAAAACTAAATCATAAATGTATTTTATTTAAATTAACTTTTGGAACCACAAACTGGATGACCCTGTGCTAAAGGATGATTTTGAGATATGGTGTTACATGCTTTCAAAGGAAAATAACTCGAGTTCTTAAGCAAACTAACGTCCCCTCATGCAGAGTTTAAGACCAGCTTCACAGTGATAAATAATTTTAATTGCAATTTAAATCAGACTTTTAATGCACAAAGACGCTTAAATGTCACTGGCAATTTTATGATAAAAGATTAAAGTTTATTAATTTTGTTTAAATTCAGCCAATATCGTATCTCTAGATTCGTCAACAAAATAATCCTTTTGCCAAAAGTAGGAATTCATTTAAAATTTAAAGCCAAAAACTGTCTAGACATCAACGAGCCTAATTGACTTACTTCACTCGTCGTAAAATATATTAAGCCTTTTCCATTGAAGCAGAAAACACGATAAGGGGGGCATTTTAATAGCATCAACTACCTTAAAATGCGTAATCGAATTCAAATCTCTCTCCAGAAAGACTAAGAACTTTGTTAATCTCCTAAAGTAGTCTTAAATTTGTTTTTGTTGAAAATGATATGATAATATATTGATGGAAATTTAAAGAAATTTATCAAACCACTACAAAAAAAAAATTAGTATTATATTATTGGAACCTGATTTCTGATGCAATGGCGAATAAATAGAAAATGGAAGCACATTTTGTTGAAGAAAATCGACAAGACAAGATCATATCTAGCAAAATATCAATTTATACTTTCATTATGTGTAAATATAACGTCTACGAGGAAAGCATCATCAACATCCAAAGTGGAGTAAGTCAAGCCTGCATCATATCACCAATTTTATTTCTTTTCATGTTAAGATGTTAAGCGATGTACCTCGAGGAGCCCTGTCGGTAGGAAATGGAGGAATACATTGGATTCTTGTGATCCAGTTCAAGGATCTGGATTATGTTGGCGATGTGTGTCTCCTTTCGCACGACATCATCGACCTTCACGATATGACATCAACGGTAGAGAGGAAAGCAAACATTGTCGGACTGAAGATAAATGCCAGAAAAACAAAAGTCAATCGTATCTCTAACGAATACCTCTATTCCTGAAGGAACCAGAAACTAATTGGCACCATCATGCAACGACGGATATGGCTGTCTCTGGATAACTGGGCTCCCCTAGATCCGTAAGCGGGCTGAGGAGCATTCTTGGCCCGACGTTAAAAGAATGTACTAATGACAGTTCACCTTGAAGTCGATCTCAAGAGAGTGAGAGCAGCAGTCGATGTAATTGTATCGAAACCAAAATAGTTTCAGGTTTTTTGAGCAGTCAAAGGGCGGAAAAATGCAGTGTTGGGGCTAAAAAAACTTCAACAAAATGAACGAATATATTTTTTTAAGCATTACTTTTAGAATATTGTTAAAATGTAGCCTAAAGCGCTGTAGCGAACTATCATAGAATGAAAATATACTTACATCACTTATCCACACCCATTAGATTATATGAATGGGAGAACTTGAACACGTAGTCTTTTGAGCGAATTTAAACTTACATTGAGTGACATTTGTCACGCATCAGTGAGCTTCAGGCTTCAATGATTGACTTTGTGCGAGTATATCAACGAATTCCAAGTTCAAGACCACTCTCAATTAAAATGAGAACATTCGAAACAACTGCAACTAAGTTATCGTTGTACACAAAACTTAACCAGTCAACAACTTGTAGATTCATCGGTTTCTAACTCAATTCGACAATAATGTTGTATATTAGAAAGCAGAAAAAATAATAATAATAACGGGGGCGCTACAGTCCGAAGTGGACTTGGATCTAGCTTTTCGACAACCACTCGTGTTGTGCGTGCTATTGTTCTCACACGAGTGGAGGGGACCTACAGTTTAATGCCGACTTCGAACGGCGAGATTGAGAAGCTTGAGTATTGTCAGTGACTCGAAAGAAGTGGAGCCGTGAACAATTTAGTTTTTTTTTTGAAAAATTATAGCTTGTGCTGGGATTTGAACCTAGACTGTGGAAGTCTAGTGCGTATGGATGACCACGGCGCCCTCAAGAAAGCAGAAAAAACAAAAGCAAAATCAAAGGCCACGGTTTGCAGCCGTTGCGCTGAGAATGCTGAAAGATAAATTTGATGCATTGATAAAAAATGTATGAGTATTCAGTGTTGAAGAATTTTTCAGCCAAAAAAAACCGAATAGAATTTTGAAAAGAATAGGCCAAAAACTAATTTCTTTGAATGAATAGCCACCATCTTCCATTTCTTGTGGCCTCCTGCAATATCATTTACGACGACTGAACGATCACAATTTTTGCAAAAATTTAATTAAAATTTCGACGTAAAAACATAAAATGCATCAACTCAACTGCATAAGTAAGTTCGCCAACAATGCCTGGCTTTTCCAACAAAATGATGTTCCATTATAAAGGTAAGTGCCTTTCAACGGTGATTTAAAAGCAATATTTCAGATATCATGCTGTTTTATCATTTGTCGTAAACTGCTGGCAAAGTATCATCTTAGCTAAAGGATCTTATTAATAAGACCACATACATAATTAAAACAAAAATAATTAAGAATTATTAACTCATTTTCATTTGGTAATCCATGCTTCCATTTGCCAGCATTCATGACTCAACTGGCTCAAATGCACAAAAACCTTAGGATCAGTGAACGACGAATGGAAAGGGGAGAAAAGGAAGAACTACTTGAGCGTATGGATGACTTACTCATTGGCATGATGCTTGAAATTAAGAAATTGGCAGCAACTTACACTTGACGAGTTTTTAATAACCAAGAATTTTGTAAAATTTATTTTCGAACTGACAGTTATAGTTTCTTCTAATCATTTTTCCGTATGTTCCTTCACTTTTGGCAAACGTATTTGTTTACTCACAAAAGTCATCAACAACCAGTGACAGATAAAGTCTTAAATTTATCAACTTTTCTCTTTATCGCCTGTATGTTTTGAAATCATTCGACGTTTCATTCTGAGCTGATATTTCACGGTAAGTGCGACTTATACTCTCTGGACTTTCAGTCTAGGTTCAATTCTCAGCGCAAACAAACATTTTCGAATTTCAAGGTTCCACCTCTTTCGAATGCCACCACCAAACAGCGAGATTAAGAAGCTTTTTCTAGACAGCTAAACTCTTTGAGCCCTATCAGTGACTTGATGGAGGGAGTGCCGTGAAAATATCAAAGGTGCGTTTTCGAAAATCCAAACCAAACTTCGAGCGTTGGAGTCGACGCACTTTCCCAGCACGTTACGGCGGCGCCCGCCCGAGTTATCATGACGATAACTATTCTTGATGCACTTATTCAAGACATCATATTTTTTTAATAAATTTTGAACTTTAAGACAACACACTCTTAACAATTCGTTGTTGTTTTCTACGATTAGTGTGTTTCATGTAATTTTGGACCTAATTTTGTGGGCCTTCTTTTGTTTGATTAAAAGTTTTATTTTGACATAAGCGGCTTATCACAAAATATCGCAACTTTTAATTTTAGTTATTTTAGTTTTTTAGTGCACTTAAGTCCAGTCGGAGTGGGCGCCGTAGCCGTATGGGTTTGTGCGTTGACCCGTATGCACTAGACTTTCAAGTCTAGGTTCAAATCCACAGTTCTGACAAACAATTAAAAAAAAAAAATTTCACGGCTCCGCCTCTATCGAGTCACTGACCATGCTCAAAGAGTAGGTTAGGTTAGGATAGGAGGCTGCTAGTGAAATTCACCAGCACACTTAGACCATGTTAGTCCATTGTGATACCCACAGTCAGACTACTACCACTGATCGACCGCTCCAGTGATAGTACCGTTGATTTGATTCCAACGGCAAGTGGTGAAAGATCTGAAAAACCGTATGACAGCGTATTAACTTAGCTTTCACTGGGATTTGAACCTGGGACTCCTCTTACTTACGGCAGGTAATTAACCAAATTCGCAATCCAGTCATCTATTCTCAAAGAATGTAACTGTCTAGAAAAGGCTTCTCAATTTCGC
This sequence comes from Myathropa florea, assembly GCA_930367185.1. Lineage (NCBI taxonomy): Eukaryota > Metazoa > Arthropoda > Insecta > Diptera > Syrphidae > Myathropa > Myathropa florea. The sequence continues at coordinate 108,719,542 of OV884002.1, forward strand.
TTCGGAGTCGGCATTAAACCGGCATTAAAATTGGTAGGTCCCCTCCACTCGTGAGAAAACAAAAGCACGCACAACACGAGTGGTTGCTGAGAAGTTCGGCCCAGGTCCACCTCGGACTGAAGCGCCGCTATTATTATTATTATTATTATTATTGAAACGCATTCAACCGATTATTGAAGTAAGAGGCTTTATAGCTGACCACCATCGTTATTATTATTAAGTCCAGTCGTATAGTCCTGCCTCATGTAAGAACCAAGAGATGATTCCTGGTGAATGTCGCCTACAAGATCCTGTCCAGCGTACTGCGTGAACGTCTAAAGCCGTTTTGCACCGCACTAATCGCCACGTACCAATGCGGCTTTCGGTCTGTCAAATTGGCTATAGACCAAATTTTCACACTAAGGCAAATCTCGGAAAAGATCAGCGAGTTTCAAATCGAAACGCACCATCTTCCATCGAGTTTAAAGCCGCTTACGACAGCATTAATCGCAAAGAACTGTTCGGCCCAATTCGAGATCCCGGGTAAATTTATCCAGTTGTATCACGCCACGCGTCAAAAATACGCGATGCACCGTGCAGTATGGTTCTAGATCTTCCAAACAGTTCGAAACCTGCACCGGATTTCGGCAAAAAGATGCGCTGTCGTGTGATTTCTTCAATCTGGTTCTGGAGAAGATAGTGCGGCGGGGCAGGTGTAGACATGGAAGGCAATACCTTCTATAAATCGGTCCAGCTGCTGGGTTACGCAGACGATATCGACATTGTCGTGCGTTCTCAGCGAGCCGTAGGCATTCACAGCGATTGAGGAACGGGCGAAACAAGCTGGTCTTAGAGTAAATGAGGAGAAGGCGGCGAATATTCTGTCGAGTCAAAATCGATTCGATGCCTATCATCTAGAGCCAAACGTCCCTATCGACAGCTACAATTTTGAGGTAGTTAAGGAGTTTGTCTACCTACGAGTAAGTGCTAACTAGAGTCCGACCGAACATTCGGCTTCGGCCAAAGGTGATCAAAAAGCCGAAGTACAACTTCGGCTTCGGCCAAAAAACTGGCCTTCAGTCGGACTCCAGTACTAACGTGAACTACATAAACGACATCTTGGTGAAGATTCGGCACAGTGTCGCCCTTGGCAACTTCCGTCCGTCCAAAAAACTGGGATCAAAACTCTTGACCCGAAGAACCAAAATCTTGCTCTACAAAACCCTAATTCTGCCAGTCTTTAAATATGAAGCCGAAAGCTGAGAGTTAAGCAGGACCGCAGAGTTGATTCTTAATTCCTTCGAAAGAAAGATTCTAACTCGCCTATTGACGAGGAGAGCGAATGAAGGAGAAGACACAACCGCGAACTCTATGAGCTATCCAAAGATAGTCCGGAAAGTAAAATTTCGTCGACTAAAGTGTCTCGGTCACATCGAGCGAATGAACACTAATGCTCCAGCCAAGAGAGTCATCGAATCCGAGCCTCCTTGTTCGAGGAAGAGAGAAAGACCGAAACTCTGATCTAAAGACCAAGTGATCGCGGATGCAAGACAACTTAGTCTTGATGACTGTAAGCAGCGTACACCGGCAGTTGCTTAAGCTCAGACCCTCCATGTATCGTAGGCCTGATAAGTAAGTAATTAAGTAGGTCCAGTCGAAAGTGAACAGACTGTTCTGAGCATTCAAAAGTGTTCTCCAAAACCAACAACAAAAAAAGTGTCCAATAAACTCTGTTTAAAATTTTGACAATCCAGACAATCCCTTGATCTGACAATTTGTCAGCATCCCCAGTTTCTACTATTTTTCTGTCCTAATTCTCTAATTGAACAACACTATTTATTGGAAAAAATATTTTTGGAGGAAACGAATTTTTGGAAAAGAAAAAACAATTTTCAGCAATTTAATTCATTTAACATCAATTTGTTCTCACTTCATAAAGGATGCAAAAAAAAAAACCTTTTTTTTAAAAGTTTAGACAAACAATAAATCAAAATATTAGAAGTAAGAGAGTCTAAACTATAGTAATCTTGAGTAAATAGCCAATTTTTTACGCACTTTAGAAAACATTTGGACATGTGAGCACATCTGATTTCTTCCGGGAGGGCATTAAATAAACGATTACAAACAACTGAATAAGAATTCTTATAAGCGGTGGTTCGATAGCTTGGCACTTGTAACATATTAAGCGAGTTATTGAGTAGGTTATAGTTTGAGATTATACGAAAGTTTCGGTTACCAGACTTCATAAAGAATGCTTTTAGAACCTTAAAACAGTATAAGTGACGAACAGGAAGAATACCTAATTGACAAAACAAAGAAAAACTAGGATACCTACCAGGTTTACGACAAATCTTTCCGACAACATTCTTTTGCAAGACTAGCAATGGCTGAACTTTGTTTTGGTAGCCACCTCCCTAACAATTTATACCGTATTGAAGCTTAGAATTAAAAATTCCATAATAAATTGTAGTTAGGAGCTTAGTCGAACATATATTACGGAGGTAATAGAAATGCCTAAGTGTGGAGATAAGGTACTTCTTCAATGCAGTAGCGTGGGATGAAAATTTCATATTAGAGTCAAGTAACAGTCCAAGGTACATAAATTCATCTACATTCTCTATCAAAAAACAATCATCACTACAATTTTCACTAGTACAAAATAATTGACCAGACACACTGGGTGCACATTTACATTGATACAATTTAAATTTTTTGCAATTCGGTGCATGAAAAAGTACATCCGGTTTTTGATTACCGGACGGAGATAAATTAAAGAACATTAATTTCGTCTTAGAACTTATTACAAGTTTGTGTTCAGCGAACCATTGTCTTAGAGTATGTACATACATCGCAATTTATGTCAGCATAGAGATCTAAAGGACTGTTGACGCCATACGACAACCCAACATCGTCAGCAAAAGCTGTAGGTAAGCCTTTTAGATTGAGGTGGAAGAGAGAGTTAATATATATTAAGAACAGAATGGGACCCAGGACTGAACCTTGTGGTACTCCAAGCCTGATTAATTGCACATCACTTCTCGTCTCATTCAACTTTACTCTCTGTGTTCTATTATTCAGATATGTGTTAAACCATTCGAGCATGAAACCATGCACACCTGCATTTTCCAGTTTACTCAACAAAATTTTATGGTTAACCATGTCGAAGGCTTTGGTTATATCAATGAATAACGCAGCTGTACATTTTCTTTTGTCAAGGTTGCTTATTATCTGAGAGCAAAACTCTAGAAGTGCGTCCTCGGTTGATTTGCCCTTTTGAAATCCAAATTGAGAAGAATGAAAGAACATCGTCTTATTTACAAAAAAAACAAAAAAAAAGTATTGACAAAAGTCTACGTACGACTAATATCCCATCCATTAGGTTCTTGTGTGCAAAAGTATCACGACGTTATAGCCCCGTATTTAAATTTTACATCTGTACTACACAGGCTTTAGAAAAAATTGTTTTCAGTTGTAGTTTGGTCAGCTTCAAAAAGATTTTTATTGCAATGATGGCTCATCGAAAAAAAATGTCGGCCGATATTCGATAATTGATCATAACTTACAGAAAGATAGTAAGTCATTTGGTGAAATATCAAAACTGTTGAATTTAAGTAAGTTAACAGTACAGACAATATTCAACAATTTTAAAAACAATGGTAGTGTTGAAAGCAAATAACGCTGTGGTCGTCCAAAGAAACTTAATCGGAGAGATATCAATTTCAACATAAAATAAGTTAAGAAAAATCCTAAAGTGAATGCCACAAAATTGTGCAAAGAACTAGCAATAAGATCAAATACAATTGTGCATCCATGAACAATTAAAAACACTTTGAATGTTAACAGTAATTCACAGCAGAATTTCACGTAAGAGACCCGCTAATAAGTGTAAAACCCGAAAACTTCGCAAGCAATTTGCCCAGGAACATATTAATAAGGGAGTTGATTTCTGGAAGCGAATTTTGTTTACATAAATCATAATACATATAATATATTTGGAAGTGACGGGAGTGCCAAAGTTTTGAGAAAAGCTGGTATGTTAATGAATCCCAAAAATTGTGTTTCTACTGTAAAGCATGTTGGGGACAACGTGATGGTTTGGGGTGCTGTCGCTACATCTGAAGTAGAAAATTTAATATTTATTGGCGGTAATATGGATCGTTATGAATATAAAAGTATTTTGGAACAAAATTCGAAAGTATCCGTCTATAAACTAAGCCTTGGTTACAGCTGGATCTTCCAACAAGATTACGATCCCAAGCATACCATCAAAATTGTCAAGGTTTGGCTACTTTATTATGCCCCCCGACAACTGTACACTCCATCCCAAAGCACGGACTTAAATATCAATGAACAAATGTGGGAGATTTTGAGACGCAAACTCAGACAGTATGCTGAAACTGAAGAATGGCGAGGTCTAACATCTACGGAATCGGAAAACTTAATTGCTTCAATGCTCAGACGACTGTAGGTAGTCTTTGATGCCCGCGGAGGCCCAACCAAATAAAAAATTCAAGTATCACAATAGTTAAACGCAATCGCTTTAATTCGATTTCTTTTAGTTAACATGTCGTATGTAGACGTTTGGCAATACCTTTTTTTTCGTTTTTTGGAAAAAAAATTTCTTGGTATTTATCAAATTGAGTTATTTTGAGGGGCTATACTAATAAAAACAAATTTAAAACAAAACTGCATCATTAGATTTCTTCATTATGGTTCTGGACTCGTAAGGTTGCAATAATAGGGGTCGTACGTAGACTTTTGTCAAGCACTGTAGATGTTGTATTTACGACATTTTCCACGAATTATTGAAGCCATAACGGCATAACTTTATACCAATAATCTGATTATAATTTATGGAACGATTGAACGTCAAATGTCAAAATATTTAAATTTAGTGCTTTAGACGCAGATGATCACATTTTCGAACAACTGGAAGCGTTCGTAGGGATTATTCATTTATACAGCAATCCTTCGACACTTGTGTATAGTCTCTTGATTTTCGCTAAAAGTCCTAGGGTTTTATAGATTATAAGGCCAAATGTCAACAGCGCTTAAATAAAAATAAAAATAAATTGATTTGTTTATATTTCAGCTATTTTTGTCCCTTCTATATACAACTGTCAGAAAATAAACCATACGATAAATTTATTATTATTGACACTTTGTCCATAGATGTGTCCAGCAGTGAGTGCTGGTCGATCTTGACATATCGAAAACGTTATGAACCGGACTTAAACATACGGTAAACAAACTGTTTTGACACAATAGTGATTTTGTTTTGATGTCATATACTTTTGGTTGTCCGATTTTTTGCCAAATAATCGTCATTTGGGAGAAGTGTTGATTTTGTTCTCTCATTCGAAAAAAACAACGGCTGAAGCCCATCGAGAGCTCCAAAAACCTTGCGGAGATGGTGTTCGAAGTGAAACAACGTGGCGTTCCTTCAAAGACGGTGGTGAGACTGTCCGCGTTTAGGAAGGGATAGAAAATCTTTCGAAGACGCTGAATTGGAGGCATTTCCCGATGAGGATTCGTTCCAAAAGCAGGAACAGCTTACTTCAGGACTAGGAGTTACTCTGTGAACAACTGTTCCAGCGGCAAAATAGGAGGGGTTTCCTTCATTGCATCGTGACGAGTGATGAAACATGGATTCATTACAATAACCCAAAGAAAATAGGGTCATCCACTCAGCCGTACGCTGATCAGTAGTTCAGCATTCAATTGATACGATTGAGCCGAGTGAAAAACAGCCACAATACCAGCATGAAAAAGTAGTTCTGCAGCATGAAAACGCTCGGCTTCACGTTGCCAGACCTACCTGAAGACCTAGGCTTTTATAGATTCTAAGGTCATGTGGCAACAAGTCTTAAATAAAACCCTAATTTTACATGTTTCCACCAAATGGAAAATCCTATCCCACCCGTAATTTTCTCTAGATATTCCGTCATTCCGTTCGATAACACATGATCTGACCGATCAGCATTTCCGCTCATATGAAGACATCAAAAAATGGTTTGATTCGTGGATAACCTCAAAATATGAACATTTTTCCCGTAACGATATCCGAGCTTTGCCAGAAAGATCGGAAAAAGTTGTAGCTAGCGATGGGCAATACTTTGAATGACTCATTTGTAACAAATTTTTCATGATAAAGTTTGAATTTCATCAAAAACAACAGCGAGAACTTAGTTAATAATAAAATAGTAATAATAATCACGGCGCTTCAGTCCGGGCTGGTGCTGGGCCAAGCTTCTCAGCAACCACTCGTGTTGTGCGTGCTATTGTTCTCTCACGAGTGGAGGGGACCTATAGTGTAATGCCGACTCCGAACGGCGAGCTTGAGAAGCTTATTCTAGACAGTTATACTCTTTGAGCTGTCACTGACAATCAGTGACACGAAAGAGGAGGAGCTGTTTGGGATTTGTACCTAGACTGTGAAAGCCTAGTGCGTATGTGTCGACGCACAAAACCACACGGTCACGGCACTCCAATTTTTGAATATCTTCATTTACCCCTTAAATGCCAAACATAACTTAACGTAGTTGAAACACGGCTTTAAGGTCTGAATGAACACATGAGCCCTGAACTGCAACCGCGTCTTTTTCTCAAAAAAAAGCTGTATTTTTTGGTGTGCCCTTAATTATTGTCTGAAAACTGTCTGAAAACTTTCGAAAACTTGTTTAAATTTCAAAATTGACAACTTTACGATTTTTTTCTGCGACGTAAACATTCCATATGCCATTTGTCAAACTGACACTTCAGTCTTAATCACATAGTGCTGCTGCAAAAGGAGTAGAACGCATCCATTTCAAGTCGCGACGTCCCATTTCTTATTCATCCACATGTCATATGTAGAGTCCGATGCCGATGCCGAAGCCGAAGCCGAAGCCGAAGCCGAATTTTCGGTCGGACTCTAGGCATATGACAGAATGAATAAACATCTTTCATGACGTTTTCAAAAATTCGACTTTTTCGAAAGAAAATATGTCACCTTTGACAGATTGTTTTCTAAATAAATTTAGCACAATGGTATTATTTGGTCTTCGCTTTTTGATGAAACTATTTTCATAGATATCCACAGCAGGCCGACGGGATCAGTCGGATGTCAACCACCGGCTGTTACTCCACAATTTTCGAACTGGATCAGAAATAGAATCAAAATCGTCGACGTCATCAAGATTTTAGTACTTACATAGTAAGAACACAGGTAATTGATCCAAATTGATTGGTGGAACGCGTTCTTCACTTTTGCAACTACTCAAAAACTCACTTTTGTACATCATTAACTTTAATAGTTCCATTGTATGGCAAAACACTGAAAGAATTCAACTTCTTTTTGCTTTCGCGTCGGTTTCTCGTCTCGACACTCACTCACTTCAGTGACATTTGTGATCATGCGAATTTGATTTTTGACAGATACCCAATGACAACATGCTTAAACGTCAAAATTCGATGATTGACAGATGACTTCAGACACTTCACATTTGTTGTCACTTATTTACCGTTAAATCGAACCGTCATTGACCGACGACATTGCACATTGACACCGCGAACATTTTTTTTTTTAAATCAACAAATTTTTGTCGTCGTACGAGTTTATCGCGCGCGCTTAAGCTTCTCACCGCGCGCTGTCAATGTCATGACAGAGACTAAAGGGAAAACTAGAAAAATACCGAAAAAATTGATGATGTGCCCGTGTGTGGCCGGTGGAAAACAAAAACCCATACACGCGCGAGTTGAAGTTTCCAAGTTTCAATTGGAAATACTGACGAAGGGGTGCGTTCTTTGGCCCTACCCTTAAATTGTGTTTCTTTTCCCCCTCGATGTGTTGCTTTTTTTTGTGAGATTTCCAGTGTGTCGTGTGTGGATACGAACCATGCACTCTTGGCTTTCTTTCGGTGTGTATATGTACCCGTTTCCAACCTTTTCAGTTTTCGAATAAAGCCTCTCTCTTGACTGTGCCAGAGGAGAAGAACGCGCACAATACAGACCGAGGAAAATAAAAGCAGAAACAGAAAATATAATACAATTCTGGATTGGTTGTTGGGTTACATTCGAAGGGAGTGGCTTTTTTCAATAAATGGGGTTATGTGTACTGCTGTGAGAGAGAGAGAGATAGAGAGAGTGCTGAGGAGAGAGCTCTCTTGCCATGTCGTGGGTAGGTTAGGACGACGTCAGAAGATAATTTAACTACGATAATCCCTAAACCCTGGAGTAAATTATGTAAAAGGTAACACACAAAGGTTTTTGGGTCTGAGCGCGAGAGTGAGTGAGAGAGAGAGAGAGAGAGAATGTGCAAGAGAGGGGGAGGCTCTGGGATACACAGCCACAGTCACATTGTCGTCGTCGTCGTCGTCGTCGAATTTTACTCCCCTGCCGTGGATGTGTATGCTCTTGAGGATATTGCCGGCGGTTGGTGGTGGTGACTTGTGTTTTTGCAACCCTCCACATTTAAACTAACCACCCCCAAACGATTTCTTAATAGGAGTGTTTATTAAAAGAGAAACAGAAACAGAAATCGGAAACATAAGGGGAAACCGACACAGAGAAGTCGACCGGCCGACCGAGCGACCGAGCGGGCGACCGAGGGACCGTACGACCGTTGATGATCGGAAATTCAGCTGAGGTTAGAGTTCATTGCAGGCTGGGGCAACAGCAGTGGAAGCACCACCAGCTTACATACCATCACACACACACACACCCACACCGTTTCCTTTTCGGGGGATGTTATCCACATAAGACTATATACTCGTCCTCCTCGTGGGGGGGGGGGGTTTGGGGGGTGAATAAGGGACAACTGGTTTGGGGGTCCATATAATTCGTAGACAATTGTATTCTTTTTTGTTGTTGTTGTTGTTGCTGTTGTTCTTTGCATTCACGCATTCGAATGGGATGGAAGTGTATTACATGGCAACCCGCAACAAATCCCCACCACCGCCACCACCACCCCCTGTTGCGTTCTGCTTGAATTCAGTCAAAAAGGCGAACCTTTAAAACTGAATAAGAGCGCGTGTGTGGGTGTGTTTGTGCGATGATCCGCCATTAGATTTTCGGGCTGCTGAAAGCTTTGTTTCAGTTCTGAAGGGGGGAAACAAAAACACGAGAGATGCAAGGAGACTTCTCATCTGCGAGGGATTATCGGAATCGATAGATGCTGCAGGTTGGCTTTGTTTTGTGCTGTGGGTCTTTCAGCATTTTTTTACTTGTTTTGAAATACTCGTAGTAACTGGAACCGAGGACTGTGGCTGATAGTGCCAGCCTGATGAAGTGCAACTCTGACGTGTGTTCATGTGAGAATTCTTGAAAAGAATTCAATGGAAGCTCTTACAAATAGACCTCTGAGTTTTACAAAAGGGATTCTCACTCGGGGAACAAGTAGGCTCTTTTCCTTCTTCTTGTTCGGGTACAGTCCGGGTGGACCTGAGACCTCAACCTCTCTTCCATGCTTTGCATTTTTTAGTTCAATTAAGACACTTCTTAACCGACTGACGTCTTCTAGAGGTTTCTTACAACTTTCTTGACTTACTGACTGAATCTGACTAGCCTAGCCATCTTAGACTTGTCTTATCCAAGCTGACTGAATCTTATCATGAGGGAAATTCTCCAGTAAAATTTGGATAGGGGCATTTTTGAGTGAATTATCCGCCTAGTGTTTTTGTCTTCCGAACGAGTTACCGGCACTACTAAGCTGCAGTCTGCAGACGTCTGATTGTCAAATTTGAACGTTTCACGGTTGATTTCTGCAACTACCAAAAATAGGTACATCGGTACTCCACGAATACCTGCTATACCACACCTCTGTGGTCGTCGGTATAATTTCACGGAGCTGGTTGGCAAATATGCTTCCTTTAAAGACGTAGCCACAATGGCCAGAGCATATGCAGAAGATCTAGTTATCCTGACAAGTCTGTCGGGTACAATACTGACTCCGGTAAAATAAGTTTAATATCTGGGGGTAATCTTGGACAGCAAACTCATCTGGAAAAAACATACAGAAGAGATAACCAGGAAAGCGTGGCGTGCTCTGATGATTTGTCGAAGCTTGGCGGGCAAATCCTGGGGATGCAGTCAAAGTATTCTAAGATGGATGTACATCTCTAATGTTCGACCTACAATAACCTATGGTGCAATAGCATGGACCAAGAGAACCAATCTGATCAGCGCGAAGGAGACACTCAGCAAAGTTCAAAGGTTGGCATGCTTTTGTATTACAGGAGCCATGAGAACTTGCCCAACTGTGGCCATGGAGGTGCTACTGGAGCTTACTCCTTTGCATCTAGTGGTAGCAGAGTGTGCAAACAAAACAATCATGAGAATGGCAAAAGAAGGGATAGGTAAAGACAGGTGCATCGAGGCCATTCGACGTACTAGTCGAAAAGCTACCACTCCTGGCCATTCCGAAGGATGAGGTGATTAGGAAATTCAATTTCCAAAAGAAATTTACCAGTAAGCTCAGCACCAAAAGGGACTGGAGCAATGAATCCATGGTCCACAGACTGAGCAGCAACACGGTAAAATGGTATACAGACGGATCAAGAACTGATGAAGGAATTGGAGCAGGAGTTTTTGTGCCCAGGACAAAATACTTCGAATCGATGGGCAAATGTACCAGCATCTTTCAAGCGGAAATTTATGTCGTAGACAGATGCGTTCAGATCAATCTTGAAAGGAATTATACCAACTGCGACAACAGCAATAATGTCGGACAGTCGAGCCGCTATTGTGGCACTAGACTCCTACATAATCAAATCCAAACTTGTATGGGAATGCTTGCAAAAGCTGTAAGAGTTGAGTAGGAGAAACCGAGTAAAACTCTGGTGGAAAACTTTCTGGCAAGGAAAAGAGCATCAGAACCCTTCATAGGCCCTGAACCATTCTGCGCTGTAGGAGACCATCTCCTCAGAGAAAAATTCAGGCAATTAGAGAGATGGAACCGGATAGAAACCTGGAATAACGCTCGTGGAATGAAGCAGGCCAAGAAACTCCTAGGGCAATATAACCGGAAGAGATTCGAGTCATGCATCAAAATGAGTAAGAACAACTTTCGTATCCTAACAGGCTTCCTAACGTGGCACTGTAGACTCAGGCAGCATCTAAGGAAACTAGGGGTATCGGAAGAAGGTCTCTGCAGATTTTGTGGAGAGTTTAATGAAATTCCAGAACATACTCGTATACTGGGATTTTGTGAGGCACTAGAACACAAAAGAAAAATAAGTCTGGGTAAGCTCATACTATCAGACGAAGAAATGCCATCACTAGAACCATCTTTCATTCTCAGATTCCTGAAGGAAACTGGCTTAGAGAGAATACTCTACAACAGATTTCTTCTGTTATGCGCAGTAGGAGTCCTTTTTCTTAGGACGCTACAGTCCGAGGTGGACCTGAGCCTCACTCAACATGCCTCTCCAGCCAGCACGATCTTTTGCCGGCTGTCTCCAGTTTCGCACACCAAGCCGACCGAGGTCCCCCTCGACTTGTGTGCGCCACCTTGTTCATGGACGTCCTCTGTTGCGTTGTCCCACAGGCTCAGAGTCGAAGACTCTTCGGGCCGGAGCTAAGTTGTCTATACGCTCTACATGGCCTAGCCATCTTAGGCGTTGGATCCGTAGGCGCCTGGCTAGACTCATGTCGCTGTACAATCAATACAGTTCGTGGCTGAACCTTCTCCTCCAAATGCTATCAACGCAAACAGGACCAAAGACCGCGCGCAGAACTTTTCTCTCGAAAAGACCAAGCGAATGTTCATCCACTTGGGATATTGTCCATGCCTCTGCGCCGTAAAGCAGGACTGGGATGATAAAGGTCTTATACAGAGTCAATTTGATCCTCCGAGAGAGGGCTCTACTACTCAACTGCCTTTTGAGCCCAAAGAAACAGCGGTTGGCAAGAGTTATTCTGCGTTTGATCTCGGTACTGATGTTGTTTGTACTGTTTACCGCGGAGCCAAGTTAGACGAACTCCTTGACTACCTCAAAGTTATAGCTGTCTATGGTGACGTTCTGGCCAAGTCGTCGATGTAGTGCGTCCTTTCTCGATGACAGCATATACTTCGTTTTGCCCTCGTTTACCGCCAGACCCATTTTAGCCGCTTCCGTTTCAATGCCAGCTAACGCATCATTGAGGGCTTGCTGAGTTCGATCAAACACGTCAATGTCATCCGCGTAGGCTAACAGTTGAACAGACTTTTGGAAGATCGTGCCTCTTGTGTTGGCCAGTGAGTTTTGCACGATCTTCTCACGAACGGTGTTGAAAAGATCACATGACAGCGCGACGCCTTGTCTAAAGCCTTTTTTGATATTGAAAGTCTCGGTGAGTTCGGTTCCGACCTTGATGAAGCAGCGAGAATTCTCCATCGTCATCCTACTCAGTCTGTCGAGTTTGGCAGGAATGTCAAAACTAGACTTTATGTACGGTGTCATATGCGGCCTTGAAATCGACAAATAGATGGTGTGGAGATGGGTCTTCTCCAGGATCTGCCGCAGTGTGAATATTTGATCGATGGTGGTCTTCCCTTGCCTGAAACCACACTGATAAAGACCTATCAGTTTGTTCACAAATCGTTTTAGGCGTTCACACAGAATGCCAGAAAAGATTTTATAGGCGATGTTAAAGAGACTTATCCCTCGATAGTTGGCGCAGTCAAAGGGGACTCCTTTCTTGTGGATCAGACAAACGATACTGAGATTCCACTCATCGGGCATGCTTTCCTCCGACCATATCTTACAGATGAGCTAGTGCATGCGCCCTACCAGATCTTCTTCAGCTGCTTTAAACATTTCAGCGGGCAGACTATCTGCACCAGCAGCTTTATTAGACTTCAGTCTCGATATCGCTATTTTGACTTCGTCTAGGTCGGGGGGACGGTATTCTCTTCTATCATCGTCCGTTGTGTTGAGTGGAACATTCTGCCTGACAGCGGCAGACAGTCTACGGAAGTGATTTCTCCAAATTCTTGGTATCGACTGTGCCTTTACTACCAGTTGTCCATTCTCATTCCGGCAAGCTTCTGTCCGAACTTTATACCCATTCGATAAAAGTTTAAACCTTTGGTAAAACTTTCGGACATCATTCCTCCCATAACACCTCTCCATCTCCTCGATCGCGCGCTTCTCGTGCTCTTCCTTTTTCTTCCTGAGAAGCCGGTTCTCTTCCCTTCTTCTCTGTTCGTAGAGCTCACGTACAGCTCTCGTAGTTCGATGCAACGTTGCCTGGTAGGCTTCTTGCTTTGCTGCATGTGCCTGCCTGCACTCGTTGTCAAACCAGGGGTTTTTCCTAGGTGGTGTTTTAAAACCCAGCGGCTTCTCTGATGGCTCTTTGACAACGTTTCCATTCTTCGTCTATTGTTAGTGCAGGCGACGTCGTACTTTTGGAGAGTTTCAGGGAGACTCGATCGGCAAAGTTCCTGGCCGTGCGTCCCATCAAGACTGTGGTAAACTAAGGAATTTATTTTACGATTTTAGATTTAAAAAGTTGGAGCTAACGAATAAACACTTCCTACGCATAGTGGGCAATAAAGAGCCTAGGCAAAATGGGGCTTATCTATGTTTCAAGTTAGAACATCTAAGGGAATACTGGGTGAAGCTAGTGTGCATGAACGATGAGATCATTTCATCACTCGAAGAAGCGGATTATGAAAAGCCCCACGTAGCCAACAATGAACTCAACAATGACTTCAAAACAAATCTGCAAATCAAGGACTCGGAACAACAACAACATCCACGAGGTTCAATAGGTTCAGAAACTACAGCGCGGAGAGTTCCCAACAAGAAACATTCCATAATTTAGTGGTAGAATTTTTCAAAGACATTTTTATTCAAAGACATTCTTTTTGTTTTTTTTTATCGTGGCAAACCCAGTTCCATGTGATGTTCGATTTGACGATCTTACATCACGTGACGTACAAACTGAGCAACAGCGATCAACTGTCAAAATTGCTTCTCATTGGGAGAATGCTTTTAAATCAGAAAAAGCGTTCCTTAAAAACACCCTGTACGGTTACATTTCTTATAACTTCCTCTTTTCAGTACAGTCTGGACCTCGTCAGCAATGTGGAAGACTCACATGCTTATTTCTTTTACTAGCAAATGCATTAAATCCAAGAAAATGTGAAAATCTATTCTTCAAATAAAGAACACCATTCTTTCTCTTTCCTGTCCACCCACTCGCTATCCACACAGCTTTGAATTCAGTACTTCAATAATCCCATCGACCCTTTTGTGGGCAGGCTAGGAAAACGGTATTTTGATTTCCCCCGTCTCCCATTCTCGGATACGCATGGGCACAGCAGCTCACCCCCTTCAACACTAAGACACTAGACATTATTCGATAAATTCACTCTCCTTCGTAAAGAGACCAGAACCCGTCTATTACTGTTGGGTCATAACTGCTAGGTCTTCTCAATCATGCATTCGACTTTGTGTATCCCTTTTATAAGGGATGACAGCGTACGAGTGTAATATCTTCACAAAACCCACGCACACGTATGTACAGCGGATTGTGAGCCATAAGATGAAGCCCGGAATTGTAGGTAACGCAAACATGTGTACACACTCTTGGCCGTAGCATATTCCTGTTTGCGAACACACCCCAGCGTGTTTCATTTTTCGGGAGAAAAGAGTGAGTGCACACTCCTCGCCCGTGTGGAGAGGAAAATAATGGAGGAATAAAGCACAAATGGGATTTTCAATATTTCCTTTGTTTGTTTTATTGAATCGTCTTGGGCATTAAAGTGGAGCTTAAATTCATTTTTTCTTTTCACACTTTTCCATATTTTTTGGGTGAATTTGGAAAAGTCAAGAGTGACAGCGAATGTCAGAAATAGTCATGTCATTAAATTGAAGAATTTATAGTTTTGTACTCCTAAAAATTGACCGCGTAGAGATGGATGCGTTCAGTGAAGACCTTCATAGACGGGTTAATTGCAACCGTCAATGAACGTCTTTGGATCCGGTGGATTGAAGAATGAATCCCAGTAAGAACTTGAATGTGAAGAAGTTAAGGAACACAAAGATGTCAGGTTAAATATAAATCTGGCAATTATGGCAGACGAAGAATATTCACGATTTCTTTGGCAACCACTTTTATTTTTGCACGAGTTGAAGAACCTACCGTTGTATACAGACTTCATCTGGAGAAGTTTGGGATGTCTTACATGAAATGAAAACTCGTTTCTACTACGATACAAGAGAAACCCTGTGTTTGTATTTAACTAAGGAGAAAGTAATGAAAACTCACGATTCTGTATCTCCCCTGATATTGTTTGGTAAAGTGATTGCTGAGCCGAATTGGGCGAAGTATTTCCAATCCTGGTGACTATGATGTTCTGGTCAAATGTGTGAATCATATTTTGATAAAGGAACGTGTTTTTTTTCGTCCATTTCAGAATTTGTTGCTACTTTTTTGGCGAAGCTAATTTTCAAAGCTTTTCCGAAAAGTGGTTATGATTGCCAAGGGCCTGTTCATCCAGGGTAAAGTTTTCGATTGCTCTCAACCTGTTAAGAAGTCAGCAACGATCCCTGTAAATATATAATACCTAGTGGCGGCCCCTGTATAGCCTCTACAGCAACCGCTTAGAGGTGGACTAATGCATGTAGCGACCCTGTGCTCCAGGTTCGGGGTTTGTGCGTGAGGTTAACTTCCTCACCATGTAAAATACTCATAATTCAGAAGCAATGAACTGCCTCAAATACGATCCTCCTTTGCAGCGCAGGGGCATGGACAATATCGAAAGCGGATGAAGAAGCACTTGGTCTTTTCGAAAAAAAACCTCTGCGTGCAGTCTTTGGTCCTGATGTGGAGAGGGACCTCAACCAACTTGGTATGCGCAATCGGCGACAGCTAGCAAAAGATCGTGTTAGCTGTCAATGTTTGTTGATTGAGGCCTAGGTACACCCCGGACTGTAGCGCCACAAAAAGACGATTGCTTATCTTTAAAAAAAATAAAGTAAACCAGAGAGTTACGTAATCAATGGTCAGGATCCCAACAAGAATTACATTTCTTGTCATTGCACACTTTTCAGGCCACTCCATGGTTTGGAGTCGAAGCCTGTTGTCGGTTTGATTCCCGAAAAAACACCAAACATTTTTTCACGGCTCCACCTCTTTCGAATCACTGACAATGCTCAAAGAGTCTAGAAAAAGCTTCTCAATCTCGCCGTTCGGAGTCGGCATTAAAGTGTAGGTCCCCTCCACTCGTGAGAGAACAATAGCACGCACAACACGAGTGGTTGCTGAGAAGCTAGGCTTAGGTTCACCTCGGACTGTAGCGCCGCCATTATTATATTATTATGGCCTATGCAACTCCACTTCCGATGTTGGATCTATGCTGCGATGGGTTTCTGCTAAGCTCTGTGCAGCAGCTCTTCGTTCGTTATCCATTCCGGCCAGAAGATCTTCAGGATTCGTCCCAAGCATTTATTGACGAAGACCTGAAGCTTGCGAACAATGATAATGTTTGTCTACGGATTTCACTTTGTAAATTAATATCCGATGCTTGAGTGAGGTGGAGAGCTGGCTGGATCTTGCCAAGTGAGAAGCAAGCGTAGCGGGCTTCGTCTATTCGAGACAAGACGTCAGTCAGTACAAAGCGCTGCCGAAGTAGCAGAATTCATTGACATCCTCAATTGGATTCCCGCCTATCAGGGGAGGTGTCTCGCATCTTGAGCCGATTCTCATCAGCTTTGTCTTGGCTCCGTTGATTTTTAAACCAGCTCTGCCGGCGTTGAGGTCCAGCGCGTGTAGTTTCTTCTGAACGCCGGCTAAGAAGTCAGATGTCTTCGCGTAGTCGAGGTCGTGGAGTGTCTGCGTCAGGGACCATTGGATACCTTTGGAGATGGCGTTGTTTGTGCGGTCTAGAACAAGGTCAAGGACAATGATGAAAAGCAGGAGTGATAATATGCACCCTTGCCTTACGCCTCTAGTGCTGGTGAAAGAGTTGCTGTCCTTACCCTTGAAACGCACCTTGCAGGACGCCTCCCGGTAAAGCTCCTAGATGAGATCGATGATGGATGGTGGTATTCCAATGTTCTCCAGGGCGTTCCAGATGGCCTCTCGTAGAACCATGTCGAAGGCTCTCTCGAAGTCGACGAATAACATTGGAATCGGTTGATGTGATCAACACATGGTTGTGTCGAAAACCGCCTTGCTCACGGCGCAGATGTTCCTCAACAGCATACTCTTCTGCAAATATTTCGAAATCCCTTAAGGAACACTTGAGGCATATTTTATTAAAAGACTAGACAAGAATGAGAAACTAACTCGGTGCTAAGCAGTAACAACGCAAAGGAGATCTACACAGACGGGTCTAAAACTGGTAGTGGAGTAGGTGCTGGCATTTTCTCGGAACAACTCCAAATCAGCCAGTCGCTTAGACTACCGAACCACTGTAGTGTCTTCCAGGCGGAAATTACGGCTATTCGTGAAGCCGCTGAATGTCTATCGATGAACATGATATCGAGAGAGGATATCGTAATATACACCGACAGTCAAGCAGCTATAAAAGCACTCGAATCACCAATATTAAGATCAAAATTGGTAAGAGTCTGCCGTATATCTCTAACTGACATATCTAAACAATGCAGACTCATGGTTTTTTTTTTTTTGTGCGAGAGGAGGTGGAAACCTTGCATAGGCACCAAAGGTCCGTCGTCCTTTGGAAGTGCCGGATTCTTACCGGCTAAAACCACCCCCAGTCAATCTTCCCGTTTGTTTGCTCCCTCGCGGAACTACAGCTAGGTATTACTTCACGAGGGACGGGTTCGAGCTATTTGCTTCGTCACTAGGTGTTTAGCGAATTCGCGTTCCGCTGTCGTTCTGCGTTCCTAAGATCGCACATTATTCGTATTGCTGCATCGTTGACTGCAGCCCAATAATCTTCGCTTTTTAACATATACTCGATTTTGTTATCTGGTGTCGGCTGTTCACCAATTTTGTCATGTAAGATATCTCTTTCGCTATCGTAACGAGGGCATTCAAAGAAAACATGCTCCACATTTTCTTCCGCGTGTAGGCATCGAGGACAGGAAGGACTTGAATCACGGTTCCGCTTGAATAGGTATTCACGGAAGCCACCGTGACCAGTCAAAAACTGTGTAAGATAATAATTAACCTCGCCGTGTTTTCGATTTACCCAATTTTCAATCCTTGGGATTAGCCAGTACGTCCATCTCCCTTTTTGGGACACGTTCCGTTGCAGACTCATGGTGTGCTGGGTTCCTGGTCATAGAGATATACCTGGTAATTGCGAAGCAGACGAAAGGGGTACAATAATCGGTGACTCAAACATTATCAACGTCTCTGTGCCAATAGGTACATTGAAAACCAAAATCTCTGAACTAGCAACCAATAGGGCTACAGAGAGATAGTGAAACCTACATACTTGTCAACATGCAAGGAAAACATGGCCAAAAATGGATCTCCGGAAAACCACAGCCATCCTAAGGCACAGCCCAAGCAGGAACAATCTGGGTAACCTAGAAAATGTCCTCACAGGACATTGCGGCATGGATAAACACGCCGCAAGACTAGGGTTACCATTTAACGTCTACTGTAGTAGATGAAGAGGAAGAGGAATCCCCCTCACACCTACTATGCAATTGTCCAGCCCTAGCCTCCATAAGGAAGAAAACCCTGGGAGAATATAATCTAAGCTCCCTAACTAATATATCCGAAAAGAACGTCAGCAAATTGTGGACATTCGTCCAAAAATCGAACTGGTTCTAGAAATGAGCGGCAGGAAGCCGGGTGTGGCAACACAATGGATCCTATTGGTCTAAATGAATCCAATGTTCATACGTTGAAAGCCACCATACCTACCTACCTACCTTATTAGAAGACACATAGATCCCAGAGAGATAAGGGCAAATCAGATCTGTCAGTCGGATTCTTGTACCTAGAGATGTTTGTATTGGAGACCTTATATCATTATCTTAGGCAATCTGTTGGTTAATTTTTTTTGACACCAACTTTTGGTAGTCTTTCCTATTTTTAGCCAAGGTATCCTTAAGATCCAGTATTGCAAGCTTCGTCGAAGCAGTGAGTGCTACCTTTGATCGTGAAAAGAGCTCATCTGCAGTCGCTTGTTGCAGGGGAAGAAACTTGTTGGTTTAGGACCAGGCCCAGGACTGTGACGCTGTATCAGAGGAAGACTGTAGTATCTTTTTTTTTTCAGAAAACTGAATTAATTGACAGGTTTTCTGAAATATGCGAGACATCTTAAATGATTGTCCAACGATTGGAACACCAGCTCTGCTTCAAAATCCAGGTCCACCATCAAATATAAGTGAAGCAGTAACAACAACGGCTCAACATTTTTGTTCTTTTATTCGAATATGCTCTGAAATATTGCTTGCCGCAGCATCTTTTTCGAGACAGAACTGTGAAGAGAGAACTGTCGTGAAATCAAGACCAAAAATGATATGCGACTCTTGCGAAAGATGAGTCAGACACATGATGACACCGAATTCTTCAGACAGGAGGACACATTTGAGGAACCATAAAATCTCCCCTACTGAAAAACCAAACATAGAATCCAACAGCCACATAAACCACTGCTTCTAGTTCTGTATAGTTTGAGGAAAACTAATATACCTCAACACAAATCGCAGAGACTGACCAAAAACCTCAAACCCCCATGCAGCAAACTAGCCAAGTGATGACTGACCGCGACAAGCGTCAGGATTGTAAAAATGGGAGAGCAAAAAACCATCGACACAACCCAACCCATCCTCGTGGCCATGAATAATGCAAACGTCTGATGGTATCTTCCGAGTTTTGTAAGCTAATAGACCGCGGAATACCGTGCCCGGTCTGCTGTGCTGTGCCGTGCCTTAATGGCCTCAATTAAAAAAAGATACACACACTCGAACATGCGAGTTCCATTCCGTATCGCACCGCACCCAAGATACGGAAAGGACTTCTCGACGTGAGCATGCTCTCCGAGGTGGCTTTTTGAATCGGAAAAGGATATAATTACGCCACCAGCAGTCACCACCTTCGAACGGAACGAGGCAGAGGAAGGATTCACCACTTCGACTGTCGCTGCCACTGCTGCATATGCAATTCCATGTCACGTGAACTTTACACCTTGCCATCTGTCGTACATTACAGCGTTGACCCCTGGCACACGAGGAATCGCGTGACAGGATGTCATTTATTCATCCAGTGAGGGGTTTGTTTGGCATGTCTTTACCTGGAACTGGTTCTGTGCCACTTTAAGGGATCGTTTCGGCGACGTGCGGTGCGCTGCCGCTGGGGCGGTGTATTCGGTGTAATCAGACTTGAATTGAGCACGCGCCGCAGTTTACTACTCTCGACGTTTCACTTTTATTTTTGTTACTCTGCCTATTATCTAATTAAATGGAATACAAATAAGACACTCTGGTTTGAGGATCCACACGATTTGTGGTTCTGCTTGAAGTGATACGGCGAGATGGTAAACAGACGGTGGGACAGGCGCAACAGATACTTTGTTGGGTTGTGTCACCCGTTTTTGGGAGAGAACAATTAGATTTGGAACTAGTTTTGTCAGTTGTGGAAGGCAGTTATGGGGCGTAGAGCAGTTGGGAAGGAGGAAACGATTGTAAATTGGTTTGATTTCATTGTTGGGAGCTTTTGGGAGAAGTTTGCAAAGTCCTTGAGATGTGTGCAGAAAAAGTGGTGTTAATATGGTTAAAAGAGGCCTCTGCAACGTGCTGCGTTAGACAAGCTCAAGGGGGAACTAACATTTTGCAACGTTTACAAGAGACGAGCCAATCTTCCCCAAATCAGTGC
The DNA here is from genome assembly GCA_930367185.1 of Myathropa florea. Taxonomy (NCBI): domain Eukaryota; kingdom Metazoa; phylum Arthropoda; class Insecta; order Diptera; family Syrphidae; genus Myathropa; species Myathropa florea. Next base: position 108,740,290 of record OV884002.1, read on the forward strand.
AATTGTTCGCATTTGCCGATGACATTGACATCACCGGAAGGACACATCGGACTGTCCATGAGGCATTGTGAACATCGAGGAGGAAGCGGTTAAGATGGGTTTTGCGGTGAATTATGGTAAGACAGAGTCTACAAAAAAATGTCCGCCATCACCGACCTTTTGGACAAAACGTCACATAGACAGGTAGACAGATAGTGACCTTGTTGGACTGGAGGGGACCTACAGTTTAATGCCGACTCCGAACGGCGAGACTGAGAAGCTTTTTCTAGACAGTTATACTCTTTGAGCATTGTCAGTGACTCGAAAGAGGTGGAGCCGTGAAAAAATGTTTGATGTTTTTTTTCGAGATTCGAACCGACGACCTCGAGCGAAGGAGTCGACGAACCTATCCACTACGCCACGGCGGCCGTATTAGCTGCTTATAAAGTAGTAGCTTCATCTTCTGGGTTAGTCAATTTTGGTTCCGCAATAGGGGATAGGTAGGTAGGTAGATAAGTGGGTAGACGGGCACAAGCCATACCTCACTTAGGTCCTTAGTAACCCATTGTGATGCCCAATTGGGGATTAGTGTCCCCTTATAACCCTTGTCGCACTCATGGTCCTTCGTTGTGCCGAAGCCATCCTGATTTCCTTATGAACCTGCAAAGAGATCTTAGAGGTTTATTTGAAATTTCCTGTAAGTCTTGGAAGAAAATTCTCCCAGTGTTCTATGACGCAACTGACGAAGACTAGGGCAGTGACAGAGGTAGTGAGGAGTGTCCTCTCGTTCCTCTCGTGGCCAGTGAGATCTCCCACCACCATTGTTAGCAACTCTTTGTCGCCCTGAAGAATTTTGTCGGTTTTTGCTCGATCGTATCGAGGCCATAATGCTTTAGTAGTCACACATGTAGACAGGCCATTTCAATGATCTTTATATCCACCTTTTTCCTCAGCTCTGAAAGGGGCGGTTTGATTCCATGAATTGCTTGTGACACGGCGGTTGCTGGCCCTGTTCTGGCAAGTTCATCAGCTATCTCATTGCCGGCTATGTCCCTATGTACCCAGCACAGATTGATCGAGTAGTGTGACCCAAGAGCCTTCAGATCTTCGCTACAGCTTGCATCTAGCTTGGACTTGATTTCTATTGCGGATATAGCTTTCATGGCCGCCTGACTGTCAATGAGAATGGTAGTATCAGCTGGTGGTATCATTGATATCGTATATGTGATGGAATTCAAAATTTGCCTTTCTCAAGGCAAGCTTGTGGTTGCTGAGTGGTTGTTAAACTTCAGCCTTTCAGTGAAGGTTACTCCAAGATACTTCGCACTGTCCTTCGCTGTGATTGCCCTTCCATTAAGCAGGTCAATCTTGAAGCTCCAGGATTTCTTTGCTATTTTGCTGCCGGATAGACGGACTTTCTTAGTTGGATCATTGTTGCCCTTGGCAAGTGTGTCGATGAATCTTTATGTTCGGGACTAACTCCACATCCTAGCTCATATCTATCTAAAGTTCGTAGTTATATCATCTCCTCCAATCGCCTTCCTCGCAGATGCAACCCAATATCCGACGCAGCATTTTTTTTTCTAAGGAATGGTAGGCCCCGTTCTGCGTATCACCAAGCTTAAGCTTAATACAGCACGACTTGCAGAATATGAATTTTGCAAAGAATGCTTTGGGTCGTTTGAGTCACGAGTTTAGACAAGCCGATGTTACATCGGGTACCATGAGCAATTTTACGCCAGATGTAGACGTGGATGTCGGTAATGAAGTCCACATGTATCCGAAGTAGTGATGTGTCAACTCGATTTCATAAGCCGATTCAAAACGAGTTGCAGCCGAGGTGAAACGAGTCCAATTTTTATAAATCCGAGTTTATATTCCGTTTTGGTAGAACGAAAGGAAATAAAATGACATGCCTGCGAACTGTTCGACACGGTTTGAAAATAAAATTAGTTTGCTTAAAATATGTGAGCACACTGCATTAACACACATACAGAGTGGGCCATCTAGTGGTTTTTTTCTTAATCATAGATTATTTTGACACTGACAGCTGTTTCTCGTTCGAAATCTTGACAGAAAGTCTGTATCATACCTCCGCAGAATGAAATGAGCCGCTTTATGATTGAACAATTTTGAAAAATATTGAAAACTTATTTCCAAGCAGTGCGATTTTTGAAAAGAAGTTTTGGCCGAAATGAGACACTCACCGCGACTGCTGTACGCAAGTTTGTGCAAAAAGTTCGCGAGACTAGTATGCTAGTGGACAACACTCATGGTCCCCGTCATCGGGGACGGTGCGCATAGATGAGAATGAGGCTGCTGTGGCCGAGAGTGTGAGACTCAATTCACGAACATTAACTCGCCATCGATCTCAACAGCTCAACATTTCACGCACTAGCCTGAGGAGAATTCTGAACAAAGATCTCATCTCGGTTTATTCTCTTATAAGGTCCAACTGACTCAGCAATTGAAGGAGCGCGACTATCTGCTTCACAGTTTGGGCCTTAGACCAGCTTGAATTGGACAACGATTTTGGGCGAAAAATCATATTTTCTGACGCTGATGAGGCACGTTTTCATCTCGGCGGCTACGTTAACAAACAAAATTGCCGCACCGCATCTGGAGCTCGGAAAACTCTCACGTTATTGTCGATTGTCGAGAAGCCAATACATCCACAGAGAGTGACAGTTTTGTGCGGATTGTGGAGTGGTGGCATCATTGGGACATTTTCAAGTTTCAAGTTTATTTCATGTAGCTGAAGTTTTACATTTCAAATAATTTATGTGATTTACGTTAGAGATTTAGGAATCTATGTACCTTTACAACTAGGATATAATATTATATAATAACATATTTTGACAAATGTATTTATTTCAAGGGAAAACTACAAACAAAAACCCTTATGTAACTGATACTTAAACCTAATATTGCAATTCACCCAACAGTTTTTTCATTTAACATTCAACTTATATTAAGTTGAGCAATAAGCTCATTATCAGAAAAAGTACAATTTTGGTAAAAAGATATTTTGGACTTATCAATAAGGAAATCTACCAAGTTGACATTAGCTTTTTCGTGAAGTTTTTTAGTTGAGAAATACCTTGGAAGACTAAATATAATTTTTAGCAACTTGTTTTGACATCTTTGTAACTTTAATTTATGAGTTTGGGCGCAATCGCCCCAGACAGGAGCCCCGTACAACAGAATGGCTTGAAAGATTGTCTTGTAGATTAATAATTTATTATCAACGCTGAGTTTAGAGTTTCTGCAAATTAGCGGATAGAGAATTCTTATTAATTTATTTATCTTATCAATTGTTGTGGATATATGTTTCTCAAAGTTAAGTTTGTTATCTAGAATTATACCCAAGTATTTGCACTGTTCCGTCCAGTTTATGTCCAAAGAACATAAACTTAATTTAATATTGTTTGGAAGAAAACAAGCTTTCCTACGTTTAGTGAACCAAATAGCTTGCGTTTTTTCAGCGTTTAGCTTAATTTTCCATTTATGACAATAGTTTTTGAATTTATATAAGGCCGCTTGTAGGGGATTATATACATCAGAAAATAAAGTCCCAGATGCGAATATTGCAGTGTCATCTGCAAACATTGCTACATTGATATTGTTTCCAAGACTGGGTAAATCCGATACAAAAATGTTAAAAAGAGTTGGACCAAGAACGGATCCTTGAGGAACTCCATGCTGAATATATTTCACAACCGATATCTGATTTTGTATTTTCACCACGAACTTCCTTTCACTCAAAAAACTTTGAATGATTTTAATGACCGCGATCGGAAAATTATATTTAAAGAGCTTGTGAATAAGTGCATCGTGCCAAACTGTATCGAACGCTTTTTCAATGTCGAGTAAAACAAGGCCAGTAGACTCTTTCGATCTAAATTTTTCACACACATGATTTTTGATTCGGATTATTTGATGGTTAGTATTATGTCCCTTTCTGAAACCAAATTGGAAGTTTGGTATTATGCATTTGTCTGTTAAAATTACATCAATTTTCTCCTTAATAATTTTCTCTAATAGTTTGCTTGTTGAGCTGAGTAAGCTAATAGGTCTATAGCTCTCAGGTTTTTCCTTAGGTTTACCAGGTTTTGCAATAGGCACAACCAACGCAGTTTTCCACTGAACAGGAAAATAACACAGTTTAAGGCACGAGTTGAAAATAAAAGTTAAGAAATTTATTGCCTTGGGTGGAATCTTCTTAAGTAATCTACAGTTGACTTTGTCTAGCCCAGCTGATTTTTTAGATTTAGAAGCTTTGATCAACTCTTTAACTTTGATAGGTGTTACTGTGTAAGATTCATTGTGAAAAACACGCGAATTAGATAAAACTGTTTTTGTGTTCATTATTTCCGACATAGTATTTGCGTCACTTAGAAGCGCAGATGCAGTGTGGTTTTTGGTAAAGGTAGAAGCTAAAAGATTGGCCTTTTCATTTGGAGAGAGATAGAGATTTTCATTATCTTTAAGCGGTGGAATACTATTACCTCTTTTTTTAAGAATTTTGCAAACTTTCCAGAATGGTTTACTGTACTTATCGAAAGAGGAAAGAAGGTTATTCCAGCGAGTATTTTTATACGCCATGATCGCGTCTCTGATTGCATTGTTCAAGAACTTCGTACTATAAAGAAAGATATCAATTCGGTAACGAAGCCATTTTCTTCTTTCGGAATTTCTTAGCCTAATTAAATATAGTATATTTTCCGGAAGTGAAGTCTTTACACATTTTCTTGGACTCTTGGGAATCGCATACTCAGCTGCACTAGAAATAGTTTCTATGAAAGTATCACATAATAAATCCACTTGTTCAGGCCTTTGCATAGAATCTAACTCAAATTCAATGGGGTTAAGGTTGTTGTTTATCAGTGACTTGAATAAATTCCAATTGGCAGCAGAAAACCTATATATCATAGGAGTGTTGATTTGGGGGACAGTATTACTTATAGTTAAAGAGACTGGAAGGTGATCTGAGCCGAGGACATTTTTCTTCGAAAATGAGGCTGGGAACAACCTTTCGGTCAACGGCGGGCGTTACAGAGCCATGTTAACCGACTTTTTTTTTTTTACTGAAATTGAATACATGGATTTGGATGACATCTAGTTCATGCAGGACGGCGCGCCATTCCACACAGCCCATGCCACAATCGATCTTTTGCGCACAAAATTCCAAAATCGTGTTATCAGCCGTCTTGATGATGTCAATTGGCCGCCTCGCAGCTACGATTTGATCCCCTTTGGACTTTTTTTGAGGGCAACCATGAAGGACCGATGTTATGCCAACAATACAGAAACGATTCAAGGAGTTAAGGCTAATATCATCCAAGCAATCCGTGAGCTACAGCCCGAAACCATCAACAAGGTCTTGGAAAATTGGGGTGACATGATTGAATTTTTAAAAAGAAACTTGTATTTGGTCCACCCTGTATTTATTCAGCAGCCTGCTGTAGGAAGGGCTCGTTCACGCTTTCCATACACCAAAAACTCCATTCAAAATTGTTTCAAAATTAACTTATAATCCCAGTCAGAAGCAACAACCGTTTTCTATGGTTGAATTTTTAAGAACAAGAAAAATGTGTCGATTGGCTTTTCTGAATCAAAACACTCTCCCCTTCGTGCTGAACCCCCCTGTGCAGTCCCTTCTTTTACACCACGCCACATCGTAAGGACTCGTTGTCACCTCACTGTATGCGAAACATTTATCCAACTGCCATATGGATGATACACTCGCACTCCGTTAAACCCACGAAAACAAGATTGCAAAGAAACCTGCCATCAATTGCAAAAAAAATATAAAAAGTGACGCCATCTTCCAATCGACCACCTCCACTTGGCGCCTAATTACACACAAGCCATTCAGTCCCCGGTACGTATGGACTCGTATTTTCGCCATTTTGGATATGGATACGAAAATATTTAAATTTATGATCCTTTTCGTGCATCGCTCGACCGTTTTCAGTTGCTTCGGTGTCAGCTTCAAAATGAATTCCCCTGAGTCGTAACGCCGTAAGCACACCCACCACCTTCTTACTTCCCAGTCCCCCCCCCCACGCCCACATGCCACAACGGTATCTGCGCATAATAAATTGAATTCGCTTTCATCGGAAAACATAACCGTTGGCCATAAGCTCTTTGGGAAATTGTAAAAGATACTTTGTACCTTAAACTCATTTTCCGAGATGTACTCGTCTCCTTCGTGCTAAGGACTTTGCATTTGTGTGCCCGTTGTGCGCCAGTGGAGAGGGGGAGAGGGGGAGAGTGGCGAATGTGCATGGTCGTGGCTAAGTGTATTCCCATTTCTTGAGTTGGTTTTTATGAACTTTCTTGAGTTTCTTTGCCAAGTCTTGTGGACAAAATGTTCTGAATTGACAGCTTCCACTCTCATTCCATTTCAGGAGTGTTTGTTGCAGTCTTTTGTGAATTTCAATGGAGGGGGAGTGAGGTGGGGTGGTTCGTTCTGAGCTGTGAGGGTTTCTTCTCGTCGACTTAAGATTATTTGTTGTTTCAGGAATTTGATGGAATATTTCGGTCGTGCTTGGAAGTCTGTTCAAAGACTGAAGGCCGAAGGTTGAGAAGTAGTGAATGTAGCGGGGGGATGGCCACTTTGGGGGGAATGAGGTCAAAGAAATAGCTTTGAGGTCCTTGTTGCTCTTTCCAATGCTGCTGCAGAGACGTCTGCTGAATGGGTTCATAATTCAATTTCACGATTGCTGCTGGAAGTAGTCAACCAGAATCGATCTGGAACTGTGTGCACGTATTTAACCGTGACAGTGACAAATATTGTTTTGAAGCGTCTATTGACTTATTTATGATTCAATGGTAAGTCTTAAAATGATTATGGATTGCTGAAGACTGATTTAAGATTTAGTTCAACAAATTGGAACAAATCTGACATGAGAGTCTCGCGAAGTTTAGTTAGCTTATTGTGACGGGGCTTTAAATTCAGTTTACTTTTTTACTTATTAGGCCTGCCTCCCATGGAGGGACTGGGCCTGAGCAATAACTGTTTTCCATCCTTGATGATACTGGGCACGCTGCTTCCAGTTGTCTAGACCAAGCTGTCTTGCATCCATGATGAATTCGTCTTTAAACTGGAGGTTTGGTCTCCATCTCCTCTTCGAACCAAGAGGCTCGGATTCGAAGACCCTCTTGACTGAAGTATTGTTGCCCATACGCCCGGTGTAGCCGAGCCAATGTAGTCGACGGATTTTTCCACCCAAAGATCTGCAGTTTTTTTTTGTCGGAGGTTTTTGTAACACTACATTGGAGCACTCAGACTCAAAAATGGTCCATTGTACTGCCAGGCAGCAACCTACTTTTAATGGAATTTCGGAAGACCAGCAGGCGCTTCTGTGATGAGGAGCCTACATCGTCAGCTCTCATCTCATCAGCACTGAATAACTGCCACCTGATCCGAGCAAAGGCGGGGCAATGGCAGAGGAAGTGCACTGCAGTATCATCGTCTTCATCGCTTAGGCCAAGCTCACTTAGGTGTTTGGCGAAGGTGTAATGCCCCGTTAGTATGCCGGTGAGTTGTTTGCTATCTTTTCTGTTAAGAGGTAACAAGAAGGCCGCAGATTTCTTACAGACGTTGGGGAGCATGTGCTTGGTCTGTCTAAGTCCTGGAGAGTCATGCCACCTGCGGTTGTGCTCTCGAGAAGTCCAACCATCGATGCAAGCCCTAACCAAGGACGCAGGCAGTCCCAGCGTAGGTTAAAGTCCTGAGAATGCCTCATTTGATCCTCGCCTAGCAAGTTCATTGGCGATCTCATTTCCCGTGATCCCGTGGTGCCCCGGGGCCCAGACAATTCTTAGCGAATTTAAGCTACCGATCAAATTCAGAGATGACTTGCATTCCTGAACTATCCTGGAAGTGGTTAAAGGGTTGAGCAAGGCCTTAAGCACAGCTTGGCTGTCGCTACAGATGCAAATACTTCGCCCCTTCCACCTCTTCTTCACAATATAGTTCGTGGCCATCAGGATCACATAGATTTCCGCTTGGAAAACCGACGCAAATTTATTTAATGTGTGCAGTCTAAAGTTAGTATGCTAACCAATATTTGATGTAGCAATGTCAACAGCATCAACACCAAGCTGAATCTGTTCCGCGCCAATGTCTTAATCGTGAATGCCTTGTCGTGGAGACGAGAGTGACCACCACGAGAAAGCTACAAACATTTTTCAATAGAAGGCTAAATAACATATTGCGAATTTTCTGGCCCCGATCGTATCTGTAATAAACATCTTTACGAGAGAACGGGTCAGGAATCAAAAGGCATCACTATAGAACGGCAGAAGTGGCAGAGGATTGGTCACATACTACGAAAGCGTGACAGCTGTACAGCTTACCAAGCTATGCAATGTAACCACTTAACACAGGACGGCAGAAGTCTTGGCGTAGAAGGGTGGAGAATGAAGCGCGGCAGTTAAGGAAAAATTGAGGCATATTTGCCAGGAATAGAACTTGATGTGCGTAAACGTAGTCTCGTGTCTCTATGCCCCACAAGGGGATACAAGAACTAAAGAAGATTCTGGAAAAATCTCAAGAAATGCAGATCGACACACACCACCTATTAATCGATTTTAAGGCCGCATATGACAGCATGTATAAAGACGAGCTATACAGCGCCATGTCAAGCTTTGAAATTTCTGCCAAACTCGTCAGACTGAGCAAGATGGCGATGAAGAACTCTCGCTGTTTAATCAAGGTCGGTAACGAACTCACCTTCAATGTCGATAACTGAAAACTCACTGGCCAATACAAGAGGCAAGATCTTCCAAAAGTCCGTAGAATTGCTAGCATATGCCGTGACATATGTAGATGTGACTGGTCGAAAGCAGTGGTCCGTCAATGAGGCGTTTGATGGCATTGAAACGGTAGCATCAAAAATGGGTCTAACGGCAAATGAGGGCAAAACGATGACCAAAAACGACGCACAATAGGCACCTTTTACCCCGAGATTGTCAAAATCTGTACCTCCTTTTGCTCCGCATTAATTTTGTGATCAATCTCAGAATACCTCCTGCCAACTGCTGTTTTTTTGGACCCCAGAGGCTATTAAGTTATATGGTCCTCATTCGAAGGGCCAAGCTTATAATAATAATAATAGCGGCGCTACAGTTCGAGGTGGACCTGGGCCTAGCTTCTCAGCAACCACTCGTGTTGTGCGTGCTATTGTTCTCTCACGAGTGGAGGGGACCTACAGTTTAATGCCGACTCCGAACGGCGAGATTGAGAAGCTTTTTCTAGACAGTTATACTCTTTGAGCATTGTCAGTGACTCGAAAGAGGTAGAGCCGTGAAAAAATGTTTGCTGTTTTCTTTGAGATTCGAACCGACGACCTCGAGCGTAGGAGTCAACGCACCTACCCACTACGCCCACCAGGGCGGGGCCAAGCTTACTTTGTACAATATTTTGATCCTCCCAGTCCTAACTATACCAAGTGGGTGAAGCATGATGAAAGGAAAAAAATTCTACGTGCGATCTTTGTTCCATCACGAACTTTACTTACTGCACAGCGACATGAGTCTGGTTAGGCAACTACATCCTTTCTGTTGTTTAGAGGAAAGAGTCGTCGAATCCTTCAGAAAATGCGAAATATTTTTCTTTAAAACATGAACTACATAGCGAAAGAAAATAACAGACTTTTTTATTTTAAAGAAACATTTTGCTAAGTTAAAAAATAAACCCCTCAACCACAAATTTTAACAGCGACCTCTGTCTGCGGTCTCGCTCTCAAAACCAATCTTATATCTCCCAGAAGCCCATTGTCAACCCGGTTGTTCTCGTTTCAATTCACTCAACAAAACCTCGCATAAATCCATTTAGAGCCCTCTTTGAAAAGGCACCTTTCTTCAACTGACAGGCATCTTGCATCTTTCATGGACCATTGCAATTCACGCCTTGCCTCTGTCGCACAAAAGGTTAACCATCTTGACACGTATTACCTTAAGTCAATTAGGGGAAAAAAGCACATGACCCACCTCGCCCCGCGCACACTCCGTGTGTGTGTATGTACCCGCATACACCACTTACTGCGAACACCTGCCTGCTGTCTTGTCTAAGTGTAATGAGTCCTGCTTGAACTCTTCAGCCGGCGAATGCGGGGGAGCGCACAACGTCGTGGATGGGAATTAAGCTCTTTTACGAGGTAGGGAACGTCTGGCCGGGTTGCGAAGGATGTAAACAAATTTATTATTGTTATTATGTAAAAGGACCTCGCTCGTTAGGTTAATTTCTTGAGCGACTTCCTTTCAATTTGGTGTCCTTTTACTGTACTTTATGGTGGGCTTTATGCGATGGCCATTCTTAGGCGGGGATAATTAAATGTGACACTCCTGTGTGCTTGGGCAAGCTCTCAACTGAAATTCCAGTGACGACCTGTGTTGGGCTTATGACTTGTTTGCCGTTTCACTTACTTGCTCGTGGGTCGAGGGGGGTGGAGACTGCTCAATGGCGTCTCTACTTAGTGCTTCTGTGGGGCAGTGTTGGGGGAAAAATTAATCCGTAATCCTTTTTAACGTTTATGAAGTGGTGTGCACTTTCTTTCTTCAAATGGATTATGAACTTGAGCTTAAGCAGTTAAGTGGAGAGGCGGAGTAGACTTACTTTCTTTTGAATGATTTGTTTTGTGGCAGTTGCCACTTAAGTGATGAACTCAAACGAGGTTTTTGTTTTATGACACCTTTTGTATCAGGAAATCAAAGAAAGGAGAAGACGAAGAATCCTTAAAAAAGCAAGTTCTTGGATTTCGAATAAATAATTATGTACACATCTGAATTGACAGCGAATATTAGGAAATATGTGCAGTAAAATTTTGGATCGACTTTTTTTTTAAAGCAGTTGATTTGGTAAGGTGCATGCACCAACTCATCCATAAATTTTGCTACGATGAACTTATGTCCGACGGATGGAAACTTAGCATCGTTTGCCCGATCCTGAAGAAAGGATATCCTCTAAACTGTGTCAACAACAGAGAGATCAGTCTCCTTAATATCGCAAATAAAATCTTCTCTGTCGTCTTGTGTAAGCGCTACGTCAAGCGGCCTGTTAGCGGCTGTGTTCAAAAGAGCAGGCAGCTCTAGACGTGATCGACGATTGGTGTACTAGAAATGGGCTTTAAGTCAACCCTCTTAAAACCGAGGTTGTTCTCTTCACGAGGAGGAGGAAATTGACTGGTTTGACTCAACTAGTTCTAAAAGGTGTCACTATCCGCTCTTCCGATGAAGCTAAATATCTGGGTGTCATTCTAGACAGGAAGCTTCTGTGGAAAAAACACATCGAGACGAAAATTGCGAAGGTACTGCAAACTTTCTGGCAGTGTAAGGGAATTTTTGGGAAATCCTGGGGTCTATCACCAAAAAGATCCGTTTGAATCTACACGGCTATGATGAGCCCCTTCTCTCCTATGCATCGGTCATTTGGTGGAATAAGCTTTCGCGTAAATACGTAACTGCTGGTTCACCAAGCTTCAAAGAACGGTCTGTCTCGGCTGCATAGGGGCCTTCCCTAGCGCGCCTCGCTCTGCTTTTGATGCACTGCTGAATCTCCTCCCTAGATATCCACATCATGGGGTGTATTCTCAAGGCGATCTTCTTTAAAAAGAAGTGGTTTTTGGTACAACTCGCACTGGAATTTCGATGACCTTGCGCATCGCATTTCCTTTGACCCCAGTGTTATGGATGATGCACGGACTGTACTCCAGCTGCGACGAACATACAAAGTCGACTTTCCCTGCTCTCAGGACTGGCTCTGGCCAGAATCTGAGCCAGGAAAGGACCGTAGTCGAATCTTCGCGGACGGCTCCAAGAACAATGAAGGATCTGGTGCTGGTGCCTTCGTGTAGAGCGACAACTTTAGACTGCACACCTCGTTAGGTAAATTGGCTTCGGTTTTCCAAGCGGAAACCTATGCGATCCTAATGGCCACGAACTATATTGTGAAGAATAGGTGGAAGGGGAATGGAAGTATTCGCGTCTCAACTCTTTAACCACTTCCAGGATAGTTCAGGAATGCAAGTCATCTCTGAATTTGATCGGTAGCTTAAATTGGCTAAGAATTGTCTGGTCCCGGGGCACCACGGGATCACAGGAATTGAGACCGCCGATGAACTTGCTTGGCAAGGATTAGAGATCAGATCGACATTTGGATGGCGCAGTTGGTTACGTGCCTGCCCCAGGCTAAGTGGGTCCCAGGTTCGAATCTCAGTGAAATCGAATCTGGTCCAGTCACCATTGGCCGTTGGGATCAAATTAACGGCACTGGAGTAGGTTGCTACCTGGCCAATGGATCCAATGGATCAGTTTTCAATCAGAGCGCTCCAGTGTAGCGTTTCAGGAAAAAATAACTCCGACAAAAATAAAAGGATCAGAGGATGTACTCTAAGGACCTGAACCTGCCCTGGGACTGCCTGCAACCTTCATTAGGGCTACCATCGATGGTTGCACCTCTCGAGAGCACAACCAGAGGTGGCATGACTCTCCAGGATGTAGACAGACCAAGCGCATGCTCCCCAACGTCTGTAAGAAATCCGTGGCTTTCTTGTTATCTTTTAACAGAAAAGATTGCAGATAACTCACCGGCATACTAACGAGGCACTACACCGCCGCCAAACACCTAAGTGCGCTTGGCCTAAACGATGAAACCCTCTGCGACGCCTGTGGAGAATACGATGACACTGCAGAGCACTTCCTCTGCCATTGTTCCGCCTTTGCTCAGATCAGGTGGCAGTTATTCGGCGGTGGTGAGGTTAAGGCTGATGATTTAGGCTCCTCATCACAGAAGCGCCTGCTGGTCCATAATAATAATAATAATGATAGTAATGGCGGCGCTACAGTCCGAGGTGGACCTGGGCCTATCTTCTCAGCAACCACTCGTGTTGTGCGTGCTATTGTTCTCTCACGAGCGGAGGGGACCTACAGTTTAATGCCGACTCCGAACGGCGAGATTGAGAAGCTTTTTCTAGACAATTATACTCTTTGAGCATTGTCAGTGACTCGAAAGAGGTGGAGCCGTGAAAAAATGTTTGATGTTCTTTTCGAGATTCGAACCGACGACCTCGAGCGTAGGAGTCGACGCACCTACCCACTACGCCACGGCGCCTGCTGGTCCATGGACCATGAAATTTAATTAAAAGTAGGTTGCTGTCTGGTAGTACAATGGACCAGTTTTTGAGTCTGAGTGCTCCAGTGTTATGTTACAAAACGACGAAAAAAAAACAGTTTTTTGACGTAAGAGGCGACAAATACGTTTGCTGTACAATTATCTTGGCTGGTTTTATTGCCCGACACCCAGCACAGGCAACTGCTCCATTTTCTTATCCCGAGATGAAAGACGGCTTAGCACTTATTTTTTCTACCCAAGCTAAGCCCTGATTCATTTGATCGGTACATGCATTGGAACGAGTTTTAGCTTCCTATGAATGTCCCCCAATCCGAGAGTTCCAAAGCGAACTCGCCTAGCATTTAAAGGGTCCACAGAGCCAACTCCAAAGGTGATTACGAGTACCTCTGGACTGAAGAATCTTCGACTATGAACCTGTGAGACAAGGTAACACTTCTCCACTTGGGTGCGCCATCTTAGATATGGGCGTCCTCTGTTGTATTGATCCTCTGATTCAGAGTCGAAGATTCTCTGGACCTGGTGGATTGAATAGCCTTACTAGTTGAGGACCAGGTCCACCTCGGACTTTGGCGCCATGCAAAGAAAAAGAAGTAATCATTCCCATGCTTGCCAACAATGCCACCATCCACTGTTCAGATGTTCACAAGCCTCTCATTTGAACACCAAAAGAAAGTTCTTTCCCTTAAGGAAGGCGCCATTAAATACCGCTGTGGTTGCTACAGTTACTTAAAGTGATGAACTCCCCTAAGACTCTGTCGGTCCATCTTCACTCAGTCTTCACTCACCGAGGATGTCACGCAAATCCACAGTAGTTGACAATTCAAATGATGTACACAATTGTCACAGTTCCCCGTCTGACAGATCGGCTTAATGACACACATAAGTGTCTCCGCATGTGAGTGTACGCGTACATCCCCCGCAGTCCCCTCGTGCATATTTATCTTTTCAATTACTTAAAGGATTTACCAACAAAGCTTCGTCGTCGTCGCACAACACCGACACAACGGCGTGTAATACCCGCTAATGTACGAGAGTGACATTAAAGTAAGCTCCGCAACGACAAAACGTCAATTCCTCACTTAACCAATCCATTCTGCGTTCACCCCACATCTGTCGTTCGACAGCATCCCGGGTGGAAAGCGAGCCGCTCCGTCCGGCGAATGCAAGTGCAGTAATTTGTTTATGGCCCGGATAGTGTGTTAAGTGCCCTAAATAAAATGATCACTTTGCAGGGACTCGCATTCTGGCACACAACCCCTGCTGGGCGCGTCCGGAGGATGTCGTCGTCGGTGGGTATCGTTGTCAGGCTTTCGGTAATCAGCAGTCCTTAAATATGAAGTCGTCGCCGTCCGTGCGAGGGAAGGCCACACACTCGCATAAATATCTAAATGTCACGCTGGCTGTAGTGTTTGTCGTTTTTATTTATTTACAAAACCGTGGTGGGTGCTCTGGTTGAGGACATCCCCTCGCGTGATGGACGAGTTCGAGGGGTGAATTCATTAAGAGCGTGTGCCCGACTGGTTTTTGCAGAGTCAGTCGCTGCAGTGCTGTGGCATGGAACGGGGTGGATTCGAATGAACTCGGGGGAGGGTGACGGTTGAAGGACATCGGAGGACGACAAGATTTGGCGGAGATTTAACTCGAATGACTTGTGTAAGTACTTTATTCAATTTATCGGTGAATGGTACTTAATGGGAGATGATGCCCGGATCGGGGTAATCACATGCATCAACGGCTGACCACGGGCAACATGTGCATGAGAACATTTTAGCAGATTGCCGGCGAGATACGCTGAGGAGGACGAGCTTCCTCAAGTGGTTTTTGGCCATTGTGGGTGTAATGGACTTCGAGTGTGCACGGGAGATAAACAAAGGGCTGCACCGGACGACCATATGGTAACATCGGAAGCGGATATTTGTTACTTGCTGCTGGCGGAGAAGGAAAACCGTAGACCACCTGTCTGACTGACGTAATTGGCGCAGTTGAGAGGATCTCTTTCCTCTCTGGAGCGGCCAAACGATGCTGAGATTGCGTTCATTAGGCATACACTCGTCTGACCAAATCTTTTTTTTGGGGTATGCTCCAGCTCCAGCTGCTTTCAACAGCTCTGCCTGTAGACCGTCAGGTCTGGCAGACTGGTTGCATTTAGGATTTAGTTTATGTCGTCTATGGTTCATTGAATGAATGGTTCATTCTGCCTGACAGCAGGTTGTTGGTCTTCGTCGCCGAAGACGAAATTTTACGAAAATGTATGCGGAGCTGTCGCTGATTCCGAGTGACAACTCGGAAAACCGCAGTGACGAGATTTTGAAAAAGAACAGATGGACAATTTTGAAGTCGCAGGCGAAGGGGCAGCAGAGACAAACAAAGCTACCGAACATTTCCAACAAAAAAAATTATGAAAAAGAAGCTTCGTACAGCGGCAAGGGAAGCGTGTACGTGCAACTGGCTTCTTCCGAAGATGAAGATCAGGCCGAGGATGAAAGGGAATTGGCCAAAAAAATAAAGAAGGACGAGCTGGAGGAATTTATAAAGGCCCTCCAGCTCAAGTTAGAAAACCGAAAAAATGTCTTCAAAAGGAGAATAGGAAGTTGCAACAAACGCAACAAGAGCAGCAACTCCAATAGCAGCAACAACCCAAAGAGCACCAGCAACAACAACAACAACAGCAGCAGCAACAAAAGAAGGAGAAGAAGGTCAAATTGCCTCCTATTACTCCAGGTATGTAAGTTGGCCATAAAGGACAACTTATATATAAAAAATAAGGGCTTTCGCAGGCACTGATAAGCAGTGGATGGCTGCAAGCTTGTAAATGAAAAAATGGCGTCAGCTGGGGCTGATTTTTATTCATATACTCCCAGGGAAGAAAAGTCCCAGACTGATCTCCTCAAGGGATTGAAAGTTTCTGCTGAGCAGGAGGACGTATTAAAGTCGTTGCGACAAGCCAGCGTCGACAACGTAGATTTTTCGGGAGTCAAGCGCTTTCTCGCCTTTCCGATCCAGGATGGAACCGGTGCGTTTGCTTCCCATCTTCCTGGTGCAAGTGACACCAGAGAGTAGGCTTGAGAGTCTGAGGAGCATTAAGTTCCTTGACTTTCGTCTCTTGGGAGAGGTTGAGGAGGAGCAAGCAGATGCATCTCTGTGCAAGATTCGGGCACGTTGCTGGAAACTGCAACATGCCGACTCGATGCAGTAAATGTGCAGTCTGCACAGTGTCCTCTAGATAAGGGAAAGGTCTAGGACAAATCTGAAGTGCACCCATTGTGGTGCCAATGGACATCCTTCCAGCTATCGGTGTTATCCGAAGGTGAAGGAGTTAGCAAGAAAGATAAGCAAAAAAAAAAAACGTGGCGCATTCAAGGCCTATGCCGAGAAGTCTTGCCACTCCTGTTACACCGGTTGTCTTCTACGCCCAGATGGCGTCTGGTAGACGACAGGCACAACAGACAGCGCCAAAGGTAGCCCAGGCTACAGTAGAGGCTCCAAATGTGATTTTCGCGGAGCTGTTGTCAGGCGGAATTGGCCTCAAAGCAGGCCCAGATGGCACAGTTCCAAAAAGACCTTGCGCGGATGGACCAAGTCCTTTCGTCGAGATCCGCTGTGTCAAGTGCGTATCCAATATAATGGCAGCTGGTTCCAGTTTAATCAACTAAATGTTGGTCCCTTACGGCCAACTTCCAATTATGTTAGGGCATTAGATTAGGGTAATTTTAAGGAAAAAAAAATTCTAAAAAATCCAAACAATATATAAAAAAAAAAATAAAAAAATTAAAAAACAAAAATTAGATAGATTAGTAATAAATAAAAAAATGTTTAGATATTTTTTCTGGTATCTTGCGCTAGTCTCCGCGTGATTTGCCGTTCGCCTTAGGTAGACCCTATGCATATCTTTGGCGAGAATGTCGATGGGGACCATACCCGCGATCACACAGGCTGCTTCGTTCGAAATTGTTCGGAAGCCGCTGATTGTTCTTATGGCGCAGGGCCTGTATGCTGACGAAAGCTTCTTTGATGTCTCCTTTACCAAAAGAGCATCCGCCCAGACTGGCGCAGCATATAGAAGAATCGAACTTCCCACTCTGGAAAGCAAGATCCTTCTTCGGTATCCGGGTCCTCCGATGTTCGCCAGCATACCGGAAAGTGCTGCCTGCGCCTTTGGCGCTTTTCTGCTGCAGTACTCGACGTGCTTTTTGAAGTCGAGCAACACTCCTAGGTATTTCAGAGAATCATTGGATCTAATTAGCTGGGAACCAATCCGGAAGTTTGCGTATTCCACAATCTTTAACAACAATCTGGTTATTAAAACAGCCTCTGTCTTGTAGTCCGCTAGCTTAAGGTCGGAAGATTCCAGCCAATTTTTGATCCTGGCGATTGCTTCGTTTGTGGCGGTTTCCACTTCGTGGATATGCTTGGCCACCATCACGACCGCGATGTCGTCGGCAAAGCCGATTATCTTGACTCCATGTGACAGCGTCAGTCTCAGTACTCCGTCGTACATTAGGCTCCAAAGGAGGGGTCCAAGAACTGAACCCTGTGGGACGCCTGCCGAGACGTCGTTTAATACCATCGTCAGTCAGATATCTGAGTTTTCTGTTGGTGAAATAGTTGACGATTATACTCCTCAAGTACTGCGGTGTGCTCATCCTATTTAATGCCCTCATGATGCAGGACCAATTTGCCGTGTTAAACGCGTTTTTGATGTCCAACGACTGGATGGCGCAGTTGGTTAAGTGCCTGCCCCAAGTTCGAGGGGTCCCAGGTTCGAATCCCAGTGAAATCGAATCTGGTCTAGTCACCATCTGCCGTTGGGATAAATTTAACGGCACTGGAGTAGGTTGCTACCTGGCAGTACAATGGACCAGTTTTGAGTCTGAGTGCTCCAGTAGTGTTTCAAAAATACTCCGAAAAAAAACTACGGCGCAGTATTGTTTTGTGCCGCCCCTCCATCTTGAATCCGCTATGGCTTCGCTTGCTGTATCTACCACCTCCTTGATGGCGTCGATGGTAGAGCGCTATTTCCTAAAGTAGTACTGTTGGTCGGACAGGGCGTCCTTCCTCAGCCACGCCGATTAGACTGCCATATATAATACTCTCCAGGATCTTCCCCGTGGTGTCCAGCAGGCGAATCGGTCGGTACACTGACGGTTCTCCGGGGGGCTTATTGCCTTTGGGTGCCAGGTGTTGCAATTTCCAGCAGTCAGGAAAGTTTCCCTCTTCGAGGCACCTTTGCATCGTCGCAATAAAGATCTCTGGTCTCATCCCGAGACGGCCGCTTTGATGGCTTTATTGGGAATGCCGTCCGGGCCAGGGTCTGTTTTGTCACCAATTTTCCTGCACACATTCTGCAGCTCATCAATCGTGACTGGTATTTTTGTTCTGGACCAGCTACTTGTGTGAGCACGAACATTGTAGGAGGTTTACTGGGGAACAGGTGCCCAACTATTGTTCGGAGCATCAATGGACAGGTTAATTGAGGAGATATACTGCCTTTCAGTCTCCTCATTACCATTTTATAAGGTCCCCCCTCCCCCCGAGGAAGATGCAACGAGGTAGTGATCCGAGTTGATGTTGGCTGCCCAGAAAATTCAGACATCCAGACTACTGGAGGCATGACTTGTGTCGATCGCTATGTCATCAATGATCGTTTGATGATCAGAATGAGATGAGGAAACTGTCTGCTTGATACAGTGACATTTCGCCCCGCAACGAAGTCAATAAGTCTAAAAGTAGCCCTAAATGACGAACATGTTAGCCCAACTTGCTCATACATTTGGCGAACATTCATTTCGTGTCGTTTCTTCAAACCGTCAACATGTGTGATAGGGAAGCACAAGTGGTGAATTCCTCGATAAAATCGTGGCTGACTGTTGACATTGTGCTTAATCCGCGACGTGCACTTGGCGACATTAGCAACAAAAATGAGGTTTGATCGCAAACATGGCCCTACACGGCGAACATCGAAGCTAACGAACACGACAAAATCGAAATTTTTCGTCAACAGCGAGCGGCTTACGAACCATCCCATACACGACGAAAATGCGGCGAGAACGAGCAAGTTCGGCGAGCATGTTCGTCGTTTAGGGCTACCTTAAGTCCGTTGCTGGACATGATGTCGTATAGTCTATGTTTCCAGACTGTCCCACCAAAGATCTCCTCCTTTCCAATCTTGGCGTTAAAATCGTCCAAGGCGTCAGATTTAGGAAATTGCTCATAAGTCTTTTCGAGGACCTCGTAGAAGCAATCTTTGGTGGCGTCGTCCCTGTCTTCTGTGGGAGCATGAGGCTTATGGTGGCGAATTTAGCCTTGATGCGGATTGTCACA
Source organism: Myathropa florea (assembly GCA_930367185.1). Classification (NCBI taxonomy): domain Eukaryota; kingdom Metazoa; phylum Arthropoda; class Insecta; order Diptera; family Syrphidae; genus Myathropa; species Myathropa florea. Next base: position 108,759,731 of record OV884002.1, read on the forward strand.
AGACGTTCGCTCACAAGTCAAAAGCTCAACACCTGTTGCGTAAGGCCGCCGCGTGCGACAAATCCACATCCTACACGGATGCGCTGCTTTTGCTCCCTGTAGCAATTACCTCGGTAAATGTCGCAGTTTTTCACCCTTTTTGCCCGGCTCATCCCATCGCACTTACTGAATGGCAGTAATATCTGCTTTGTAGCAGTCTAGGGCCTCTGCTAGTTCTTCGGCTGCACGCGGCCTGTTAAGGGTCCGAACATTCTACATGCATATCCGAATATCATTGCCCAGTGTACGTTTGCCACGGTTGTCAACAGTAGCATCATCCATATCCGAGGCTTGTAGTTGTTTTGGACGGTTACTTTTACAAATTTTCCAATTTTCCAAATTTTCCAAAAATTCAAATTCATTCAAATTAATGTTTCTTTAACGAATTCCCTCCTGGACTTCTTAAGAGACTTAACCCGTCCTCATGTCCTCGTGTCCCCTTCTGTTCGCCTCACCTTCACAAAAATACACGTTTCATAATTGTCTTCAATGAACTCGACATGCGTCATTAGCCATGACTACAGCCGACGACGGATTTCACTAATGCCACCATTCTCTTGGCACAATGATTTACAATAGGTTTCGCAGAGGACTTAAGAGATTACTTCCAATTCGTGTCCTTTGAAAAATCAGGTACGAGTACACTTTGTATCTCCGCATCGACACACAGTCTTCGGGGGATTCCAGATTAACCCTCTGGGGACATTGTTGCGTGCGTTCGGACATAGTTGCTCGTATCTGATTGGTACACCATCAATCGGTTTTGGCTTTCTTTTGTTTATCCCCTTATTTTGTGTGGGCAATGGACAAACACACATGGATCACGAAAGGACTGATTTCTTTTTGAAATATTTCCTTTAAGGGTATTTCTTTGCCTTGCTGAGAAAACAAATAATTTCCAAAAAAAAAAATAAATTGTATAGTTCAATAAAATGTCACATTCTCGTAAATCTTAAAAAAGGACACAACAGTTCCAAGTTGATTCCCTCAAGTTTTTTGTAGACACGATAGCAGATATCAATGATGTTATGGCCGAAGTTGATATTTCAGAAATCTTTCTACTTCAGGTCATATTTTCCCTCATGGGGGTTTGGGCCTCTGATACACCTTCGCGGGATCGTGTTCGATTTCATGAAATGAGCCTTAGTTCTTCCCAGCTTCTTCAACCGCCGCCTTTCATTGCTAGCACGATATTTCTCCAATGGCCACGCAATGTTGATTGAGGTGCACTACCTTAGACATGGACGCGCTCTGTAGCGTTGTCCCACTGGTTCAGAGTCGAAGACTCTTCGAGCCGGAGACAATTTGTCCATGCGCCTTACATGGGCCAGCCTTAGGTGAGGCCCGCAGCCGCTTGCCCAGACTCATGTACAGCCCATGCAGTTCGTGGTTGAAACTCCTCGAATCTCCATCAACGCAAAACAGAGCCAAAGATCGTGCTCAAGGCTTTTCTCTCGAAAAGACCAAGAGTGTCTTCATCTGCTTTCAAAATTGTCCATGCCTCTGCGCCATAGAGCAGGACTGAGCTGATCAATGTCCTATACAAAGTCAGCTTGGTCATTCGAGGGAGGACTCTAGTACTCGTTTGTCTTTTAAGCCCAAAGAATCGGAACCTCACTAAGTTCATAAATGCTATCGTCGAAGTAGGCCCCCTAAAATTGGCCTCGAAGAGAGGCCGGAGGTACATGATCGGCGTGATCTCCTACGAGGCAGTGTCCTGTGACGACACGACGATTGTACTAATATTAGATCTATCAAGGGAGAACATATTTTTAGATAGTTTGAGGTCTAGCTTGACCATATCATTCTGGAGATATGGCACAGGTATGGCGTCTACTTGTAGCAATAATTTGTAAGTAGCAAGAGGCATACCCCTTTTGCTATGTTTGTTAATAGAGGCAGGGTGGTAGCGATTCTGGCAAGTTGGTCTACTTTATAGTTACTTGGTACCCAATACAGGCGAATATTGAACCATCTTGTCCAAAGATGAGCAGCAGCTTATCATTAGTTTAGAGTTTAGTGAGACTAATCCCAGAGCCCTAATAGCTGCCTGGTTGTCCGTGAAAATGGAAATATCGAGTCAAATTAGTTGATTTTGTGATCAATAAAATATTTTTGAAAAATAAAAGAAGGACAATGCTTGATTATTGCACTCGAATTTTGTGCATCGGAAATGCAAGCGTTAGCATCCGATTTATAGGACCTCCGGCTGAAAAACACTGCAATGATCGGGTAACAGACAAATATTTAGTTCGCTGGGGAAAATGCCACTGCCAACTCCATCCTCGCTTTTACATCCATCCGTCTAGAGATGAAGGGATCATACGAAGTGGTCTGGGATCACCAATCCAAAAGCCTCTGTCTGGAATCAAGATTTCGAAATTCCTATCAGGGAATTATGTGGGTATGGCGTGGTCTAAATTTCTAGTTGGGAAATTGAATTATATAGACGAGTGTCCATATAGAGTCCTGGATCATGGATGAGGTCTAGAAACGTATAACAGTACTAGCTGCCCGTTGTCGGCCGAAAAGATCAAGTGAGATGAGGTTGAGAATAACGTCAAGTGTCTCAGAAAGAGTGGTATTCGACGCACCGCTATATTAAGAGGACTGATGTCTCGATAATTGGCACTGTCTCCTTTCTTGTGGATCGGGGAACAATTCCACTCATTGGACAGCCTTCCTTTGACCATATCCTACAATGAGCCGTTGCAGGCGCTTAACCAGATTATCTCCAGCTGCTTTAAAGATTTCTACAGACAATCCGTCTGTCCCAGCAACTTTGCCGGGTGTGATATTAATTTGTCGAGGATCGAGGAGGCGGAATTACCACCCATTGTCATCCAAATTGGGTGGTACATTTAGGTTAACTTGGGCCTACAGCTTCTATGGCAACCACTCATTTTGTGCGTTATATTGTTCTCTCGTGAGTAGAGGAGGCATACAGTTTAATGACAATTCGGAAAAGCTAAAACTCAGAGAGGTAAGAGAGGTGGTGCGAAAAATGAGCGTTGATGTGTTGATCGAGACTTGATCTACGGTTCCCCAATGGAAGAGTCGGATCACTTATTCATCTTCATCTGGCGTCATTAGGCAAATATCCCACTTTCCTACAAGATCCATTTTTCTGTAAGTTGTTTTTGGTTAAAGCATAAATAATCACAAACTGTCGTACCAGTCTGTTGCTTTTCTGGCTTGTTCATCCAGTACGCTCATCTTTTAAATCTACGTCTAAATCGTCGTCATATTTACATTATATATAGTTACAAGCTTGCATAAAAGCTTTAGATGCAGATTTTTCGATATGAAGTTAGAGTGAAATACTTGCTCGCTGCAAATAGCAACTTGTCGTGATTTCTTTCCTAGTGTCGACGTATATTTGCCTCTCTGATTGTGGTTATTTACAGATCTGCTGAATGTTTCCACTTCTAAGGTCATAAGGCCTCTGAATCTCAAGGCCTATCTGATCGAAAATAAACTCAAATCACTATGTTGCTGAACAAAAATGACCATACAGTCAACGCTAAAAGTGAATGAACAATATTTAGCTGAAAGTTTATTCTCTAAATTAAAATTGACCGGAATAATCTACGCTAAAATCGTTACAGGTCGCTAGGAACTTTGCCGACCGAATCTTCCAGAAACTTTCTGAAAATTCCACGCCGCCTGCACTTTTATTGAAAAAAAATGAATGCATAATCAAGTAAACTACCACTGAATTACTGGGTTTTACGACACCACCAAGGAAAAACCCACGGTTTAACGACGAGTGCAGGCAGGGCCATGTAGCCAAACGAGTGGCCTACAAGGCAATGCTGCATCGAACGATGACAGGTGTTCATGAGCTGTACGAACAGAAACGAATGGAAGAGAAACAGCTTCTCAGGAAGAAAAAGAAAGAGCATAAGAAGCGCGCGGTCGAGGGGATGTGTTACAGCAGGAGTGAAGTCCGAAAGTTTTACCAATTATCCAGAGTGTCAAAATCTCGAACGAAAGCCAACCGGGATGAGAATGGACAACTGCTAGTAGAGGCACAGTCAATACGAAAAATTTGGAAGAATACATTTTGCAGACTGTCAAATACCGCTGTCAGGCAGAATGTTTCACTCAACACAACGGACGATGATAGAAGAGAATACCCCCGATATCGAGACTGAAGTCTAACAAAGCTGCTGGTGAGGATAGTCTTCCCGCTGAAATGTTCAAAGCAGCTGGAGATGACCTAGTAGGGTCGGAGTCTCAGTATCTACAAGAAAAGAGACCTCTTTGACTACCCCAAATACATCACCTATAAGATCTTTTCTGCCATTTTGTGTGAACGCCTGAAACCTTTCGTCACCAAACTGATAGGTCTCTATCAGTCTGATTTCAGTCCAGGGAAGTCCACCATTGATCAAATCTTTACACTGCGGCAGATCCTGGAGAAGACCCAAGAAATGCAGATCGACACACACCACCTATTTTTCGTTTTCCAGGGCACATATGACAGCGTGTATAGAGACGAGCTATACAGCGCCATGTCTTGTTTTGACATTCCTGCCAAACTCGTCAGACTGAGCACGACGACGATGGAGAACTCTCGCTGCTCCATCAAGTTCACCAAGACCTTCGTGGTCAAAAAAGGTTTTAGACAAGGCGACACGCTGTCAAGTGACTTCATTAACATCGTTCTTGAGAAGATCGTGCAAAACTCACTGACCAACACAAGAGGCACGATCTTCCAAAAGTCTGTTCAACTGCAAGGTTACGCGGATGACATTGACGTGATTTGGCGAACATAGCGACCCGTCAATGATGCGTTTGCTGGCATTGAAATAGAAGCGGCTAAAATGGAACTGGCGGTAAACGAGGGCAATCGAAGTGTATGTTGTCATCGTGAAAGGACACACAACATCGACGCCTTGGATAGAGCATCACACGTGACAGCAAAAAACTTCAAAATAGTTAAGGACTTTGTCTACGTCGGCTCTGCAGTAAATAGGGACAATGACATCAGGGTGCCATGACATAACGCCAAGCGACATAAGGCCAAATTTTAAAACTTGGCCTTATGTCGCTTTATCAAAGTGACATAAGACCAAATTTTTGCTTTGGCCTTATGTCACTTTCACAAAGCGACATAAGGCCAATTGGCTTTATGTCGCTTTCCGCTGTATATCTGATTTAGGCTTACCTTATTAAAATATACCTTCCATTAAATATTCTGAGACATTTAAGAGAAAACGGGTAAAAAGTGAAATTGGTTTGGGGGGGGGGCATGCTGCCCCCCTGCAACCCCCCTGCTTGGCCACAGATAGGATTTGGGGTAGGTGCAAAATTGGATATATTTTTCAAATCCATTCTAAACATGAAAATAAGGAAACATTGGATACCACCAACCTCGCACCTATCCCAAATCTTATCTGCGGCCAAGCTGGGGGTTTCACGGGGCAGCATGAACCCCCATACTTCACTTTTTACCCGTTCCCTAATACTAACTCCACTGTTCAATTTCATTTTAATTACACATATACATGTTATTAAAAATTGTGGAATTATGACCCACTTGATGTTTATTGATATTATTATTTGGTGTTATGTCTCAAAAAAATTTGGCGTTATGTCGCTTTGTAGAGCGACATAAGACCAAATTCTTAAATTTGGCTTTATGTCAGTTTGAGAAAGAGACATAAGACCAAATGTTAAAATTTGGCCTTATGTCGCTTGGCGTTATGTCCGGGCCCCGACATCAGTACCGAAATCGAACGTAGAATTGCTGTTGTCAATCCATGTTTCTTTGGGCTCTCTATGGTGCAGTGACATGGACGTGATATTAAAAGCGGGTGAAGAAGCTTTTGGTTTGTACGAGAGAAAAGTTCTGCGTGCGATTTTTGGTACTGTTTGCGTTAATGGCATCTGGAGGCGATGATTTACCAACAAACTATGCGAGTTGTAGCGCGGCATGAGCCTGGTCAAGCGTCTATGGATAACACGTTTAAGATGGCTAGACCATGTAATGCGAATGGACAACACAACCTCCAAGCCATTGAGACAACGCAACAGACGACGTTCGCGTTATAAATGACACACACAAGTGGAGAAGATCCTCAACCAACTTGGTGTGCGGAATTGGAAGCAGCTAGCGAGAGACCGTGCTAGCTGGAGAGGTGGTGAAGGCCCAGGTCCACCCCGGCGCCACGCAAAGTAAAGGAAAAGATCTACGCTAGACATTGATAACTCAAATAAAAGCTCTCAAATCATACTTCAAAATGCGCTGCGTTTTACTGAACATAACTGCAAAAATAAAGCAAAGCAGATAATAAACAATAAACAGAAAGGGTCTAAAAACAAGCGTCGGAAGTGATTGTACAACAACATCGAAGAAGAATTATCGCATTAAAATTTGTATGCCTTTACGAAGAGTTCCAGTCGTCTGCCGGTCTAAAAGTTCAATAAAAACGAGTCTTATGTCCTACAGTCATTGACAGAACAATATATACACTAATTTTTTTGACTGATGTTTTTAGCACTTTTTCTCTTCAAAATTTGGTAAATTGTTTTATGTCCACACTTTTGCCAAATAAAATGCAGTATATTTTAAATTATGAACTTGGAGCTTTAATTTGATGTATCCCTGTCTGTCCTAGTTTATTTCGATGAATTTTAGTAAATAAACTTTTTGCAGATGACTGACTGTTCACTCACTTTTGACGCTGACTGTACATATTGAGACGAATTGATTCAATTGAGAGATATGTCCAGAATTTGACCATCTTTGCCCAATCGATTGCATATCTGTGAGACCTTTTTAAGGGATTAGTTGAAGAAATATACTCCCTGTCAATAAATTGAAGCACCGCATCGTGACCCTTTCACTAGAGATCTTCTCGGTCACAGCTCATCAATAAACATAACCCCGGCGGGTTCCTCGCTGCTTGGGTCATACATTTTTTTGAACAGGTTCCCTCACCCAATTCTCCAAGGATCAATAGAATCACTAACATATGCAATGTCTGACATATGCATGTAAACTACCGCACCCCGGCCAGCCATCACAACACAGTTTAAGCAGTTAAGAGCATTGCCGCTCCTGCACTCAAGGTCTGTCCTCTGCAATGCAACTGGGGTGTGATTTGGCCGCACAATAATAAAATAAGACCATGACAAGTGACTGAACGAGCAGCCACCCCACGACTTGTCCACCGGGCAAAAGTGCGCTTATTACCCACTCCACTCCACGTCGTCCTCGTCCCCCTGCCCTGTCTCGCACGGTTTCAACCCGAAAGAAAAGATTTAAGTGCCACACCATTTTCGCACTCAATTACTTACATTAGTGCTGACAATAAATTCACTCTCCACCCCTCCTCTCTCCCTCTGCTGGTACTCCTTGGGCAGGGTTCTAGTCAATCGTCGAATATGCAATCAACCCCTCGAGAGGCGAGCAAATGAATGAACGAGGCCGTTGCGGGAAGAATTCGTGCACTTGTCGTCGTCCTTTCGGGTAAGACCTTCGCAGGACCTAATACATCAAAGGATTACACAGAGCCGCTGTGGACGCCATTCATTTCCATAAAAGCCAGCCCAGTAACGGGGGTATTATTGTATAATAAAATTAATGGATGCGGTGACGTCGACAGTGGGGATAGTTGCAGCGAAACGGATGGCTGCCAAACATGACGACCTGATGCGGGTGTGGTTTTCGGCTCGGGTTGGTTGCCAACTAATCCATAATCGGGCTCCCCCGACGTCAGGTGAATGGGGGAAGCACCTTCGCGGTTCTGACGTCAGAAACTGGGTGAAGCTCTGAGGTTGGGTTGACGGGCAAATTTTGACAGGCGTCCAGAGGAGGAGATGATGAGTGGACCTCACGCGACGAAATGCGCCGAGTCTTGTGGGTTATTTCGGAAATATCACATTCGGGCTGAATTGCTGAATAAGAGCAATGAACGCTTACATTCAGGCCAACAGAAGGCTCCAGAATCCCGATAACTGGCACCTGCTGATATTCTCATCCCACAAAGATTCCTAGCACATCATCAACAAAAGCAAATCCCCACCAAAATGCACACAATACCCGTTGCATTCCATTCAAAGGACACCGTCAAATGTTTAGCAAATCCTTTCCGTGATTACTTATCCGAAGCCCAACAAACATCTCGACGTTTTATGAAGTCACGTGCGCGTCCCAGTTCCCGTGGGACCTCGGGGCATGTCCCACCCAAAAAATTAGGTGGCTGCCATGCAGGCACACCCGCATGTCCTTGCACTCAGTTGAAAGCTGATTATTTGGGACTTTTATGCTCACTTCAAGTGCGCAAGGTTGTGGGCACGTGCCAATAAATGATTTAATAAATGATACTTGCAGCGCTGAATGCACTCCGCTGTCGCCGACGACGTTCGATGTCATTTTCGTGCTCGCTTCGCAGTCGTACGGATTCGGACCGTGGACCGTGACTCGGGGAGGCTTGTAAATATTTAATTTCAAAGGGATCCCGGACATGGTGCGGCTGCAAAGTGTTTCCTCTGAGGAATTGACAGACGTCAAGTGCGCTGCGCTGGTTGTATGATTTACTGTGGAAAGATGAAGGGGAATGGACGGTGCACACAGCCGGAGATGATCTGGATGTGGTTGGCGGTAATTGAAATTATTTCTTGTGGTGGATGGAACTTTTGTAGTTTGACAATGCATTTTCGTGTAAATGATGGATGTTGGATTTATTTGAGGACTGACGTGGTGCTCTTGCAACTGGATAGTGTTTCAGATGCGAGCGAACAAAGACGGTGACAGGTCTACGAAAAATTTCAGAATTTTTGTAATGTACAGGAAATCGACTAAAATAACTTGCGAACGACTGATCCTCTTTGAATTTAAGACTTGTCGAATATACGATTATACAAATATACAGAATATACAGTCTTCTCTAAAAGTAGATGATAGGCGTGACTGACGCGGCCCTGTTCCCAGGGGCCTTCTTTGCAGGGGACTCAGCCCTCCAGGCTCGGAGGTTTCGCGGGAGTGGAACGTGAGGTCCTTCAACAGACCAGGTGCAGTCGATGAGGTTGCGGAGGCCCTAGAAGCTTACAAGGCAGACATCACTGCAATCCAGGAGGTGATCTGGGATGGGCCGGGGAAAAAGGCGATGGAATTCTGCGACATATACCACAGCAATTGCTACAAAGAGCGAAGACAACACTTATTCGGATGAGTATTTGTTGTTTAAAGCAGACTTAGGAAAGAAATCTTAAGTAAGCTTTATGTACATAAACGACCGCCTTATAACAATCCGCATCAAAGCTGAATTCCGTAACATCAGCCTAATCTGCGCCCACGCCCCAACGGAGGACAAAGATGACGACAACATGGATGACTAATATGATCTCCTAGAAAGAATTAACGATCAATGTCCCAGCTACGACACCAAAATCGTTCTAGGAGATTTTAACGCTATGCTGGGTAAAGAGGGCATCTTTGCTAGAGTCATTGGTAAACACAGCCTGCACGACACCGCGCCCGAAAACGGACTCAGGCTGGTGCACTTCGTCACGGGGCGAAACCTCTCTCCAGCTAGCACGCGGTTCCCACATTTCATCATTCACAAGGGGACCTGGCATTCCACTGATCAATAAGTAGTCAATCAGATTAATAAAATTGCTCATGGCGATCGATGCCAGATACTCCTCCAATATTCTTGATGTCCGAACATTCCGAGGAGCCAACAAAGACTCTCACCATTCCTTGTTGTATCCAAGGAAAGGGCACGGATATTGAGAAAAAGAAATCTCAGTTTGAGGTCGGAAGGCTACAATCGCAACAGACCTCTAGGAACTTTGCTTTCAAAATACTAGCTCACCGACAAGATATCGGAGAACAGCCTAGCAATTCTCCGACAACGGATTGTTAGTGCATATAATTTAACGAAGGATAATCATTCTTTTCACCATAAAACAGCCATAATCTACTAGAAAAACATCCGAGTCTCCTAGGAACTTTTCGAAAGTTTGACGTCGCCTGCACACACAATAGACGAAGAATGGAAACGTTGCCAAAAAGCGATCAGAAAACCCGCTAGTGTTGCGTTTCAAAACCCCACCAAAAAAAAAAAATAAACTGGCCAAGTAATGATGTATTGTAAGAAGGATATATTTATGGATGATTTCTGAATATCAAACGACGTTTCCAAACTATTTCAGTTGAATTTTCTTCTAACTTCAACCCAAATCAACCATTTATTCATAAATTCATACATCCAAACAAACAAATATTCATCCCTACATATATCTATATCTCTATCCAAGTTAATCCAACACAGAAAATCCCTTCCATCATACACATACTCAATCACTGCTCATGCCTGCGGTGTATGTGTGTTCATTTCTGTTTCAGCATGAAATTATGTGTGAAAATGAAAATTGTTCTCATTTTAAATCTTAGATATCTCAAAATTTCAACATAAATCGATATTTTGAAATTTATCATTTCTTAATGCTTATGCTAAGGTCTTCAAAACTGCGTTTTCAGATCTTCAAAATTCGCATGTCGATGATTGACCGTTTTTGGCCAATATCTCCAAAACCATTAGGGCCAGAATGCTGGAAATGGTCTTAATGAAGCCAAGTTTTTGTGATTTTTTCAGATTTTTAAACACTTTGGTTTAGAAATGGCAGGGGGGCGATGCATTGAAAAAAACTTTGGAGCTCCATATTTTCCAAACGGTACTTTTGATAAAAAAGTGTTAAAAGAAACCTCCACCTCATTTCAAAAGATCTGTCGATTGATATATATTTCGATGGGGTGCGACAAATTTTCAAAATTAATGTCAACTTCACCTGTACTGGAGCCACCCCCAAATGTCCCCACTTTTTAAAATCGCTGCATAGGCAATGACATCTAGGTCTGAAGTACCTAATTCCGAAATTTCATGCCGATATCTTTATAAACTTCGGAAATAAAAAAGTGTGACAGACACGACGGACGGACGGACGGACGGAAGGACGGACACACCGAAATTATAAAGGTTCCGTTTTTGTAGATGGAACCTTAAAAACACTGGTTTGACAAAGAGTGCGGACAGGCACACGCACCAAAGCAAGAAGCCTACCAGGCTACTCTGAGTCGAACTACGGGAGCTGTTCGCGAGCTGTACAAACAGGAACGAAGGGAAGAGAACTGGCTTCTCAGGAAGAAAAAGATGCAGCACGAGAAGCGCGCGATCGAGAAGATGGAGAGGTGTTATGGCAGGAATGATGTCCGAAAGTTTTGCCAAAGGGTAAAACTTTTATCAAATGGGTATAAAGTTCGGACAGAAGCCTTCCGGGACGAGAATGGATAACTGGTAGTAGGGGCACAGTCGATACCAAGAATTTGGAAAAATCACTTCCGTAGATCGTCTGCCGCTGTTAGGCAGAATGTTCCACTCAACACAACGGACGATGATAGAAGAGAATACCGTCCCCCCGATCTAGATGAAGTCAGTAGTATCGAGACTGAAGTTTAACAAGCTGCTACAGCTGATGGTCTGCCTGCTGAAATGTTAAAGCAGCTGGAGATGATCAGGTAGGGCGCATGCACCAGCTCATCTGTAAGATATGGTCGGAGGAAAGCATGCCCGATGAGTGGAATCTCAGTATCGTTTGTCCGATCCACAAAAAAGAAGACCTCTTTAACTGCGGCAACTATCGAGGGATAAGTCTCCTTAACATTGCCTATAAGATCTTCTCTGCCGTTTTGTGTAAACGCCTGAAACCTTTCGTCACCAAACTGATAGGTCCCTATCAGTGTGGTTTCAGGCAAGGGAAGACCACAATCGTTCAAATATTCACACTGCGGCAGATCCTGGAGAAGACCCAAGAAATGCAGATCAACACACACCACCTATTCGTTGCTTCCAAGGCCGCATATGACACCGTACATAAAGACGTACTATGCAGCACTATGTCTAGTTTTGACATTCCTGCCAAACTCGCGAGACTGAGCAGGATGCTCCATCAAGGTCGGTAACGAACTCACCGAGACCTTCAATGTCAAAAAAGGCTTTAGACAAAGCGACGCGTTGTCATGTGATTTCTTTAAGATTTTAAGAACGATGTTCTTGAGAAGATCGTGCAAAAGTCACTGCCTAACACAAGAGGCACGATCTTCCAAAAGTCTGTTCAACTGCTAGCTTACGCGGATGACATTGACGTGATTGGGAGAACACAGCGAGCCGTCAATGATTCGTTTGCTGGCATTCAAACGGAAGCGGCTAAAATGGGTCTGCCGGTAAACGAGGCCAAAACAAAGTATATGCTGTCATCGAGAAAGGACGCACAACATCGATGACTTGGCCAGAACGTCAGTATAGGCAGCTATAACTTTGAGGTCGTGAAGGACTTCGTCTACCTCGGTTCCGCGGTAAACAGTACAAACAACATCAGTACCGAGATCAAACGCAGAATAACTCTTGCCAACCGCTGTTTTTATGGGCTCAAAAGGCAATTGAGTAGTAGAGCTCTCTCTCGGAAGACCAAGTTGACTTTATACAAGACCTTGATCATCCCATGGACAATATCCCAAGTGGATGAACAGTCTCCTGGTCTTTTCGAGAGAAAAGTTCTGCGCCGATCTTTGGTCCTGTTTGCGTTGATGGCATTTGGAGGAGAAGGTTCAACCACGAACTAAATGGGCTGTACAGCGACATGAGTCTAGCCAGGCGTTTACGGATCCAACGCCTATGATGGCTAGGCCATGTAGAGCGTATGGACAACTTGGCTCCAGCCCGAAGAATCTTCAGCTTTGAGCCTGTGGGAAAACGCGGCAGAGGACGTCCACGTCTAAGGTGGCTCACCCAAGTGGAGAGCACTTGGCGTGCGCTTTCGGCGACCAATCGTGCTGGCTTGCGAGGTTTGTCGGTTGAGTCCCATGTCCAACCCGGACTGTAGCGCCACAAGAAGAAGAAGATGTAAGGACCTTTACATTCTCACTTGGTCTGATGTTCGGATGAAAATTGATTTGACTACAGACTATCTATACGATTCTCTAAGACTAATCGCATTATGTCTCGTAATGTTTCGACGTAAAATTTATAGGAGCACCTGATGGAATCGGTCAAATAGTCCCTAAAACATGATCCTCTTTGCACCTAGTTGACAATCAAAATCATTGATCACAGCCAGTGCTTTCTAATTTGCCTTAAGACTGTTTTCAACTCAACCCTTCAAGAAAAGTTCATAATTTTCCTAAAAACTGCTGTCATCGACTCTCAACTTCAGCATTCCCTTAATCACTTTAAAATTACTCGAAATTGTATTTACTTAAGTCTTATGAACAACAATGTCATTCATCCACCCCACGTCCACTCGACTTAGTCAAGTGATTCCCACAAGTCCGTCATAATAGGTCGGATCAGTGATAATGAAGTGAATATGTGCTCTCACAACCCTGCGTCGCAAACGAAACGCAAACACAAACAAAATTCACGCTCAAATTCAATTGATCACCGGGTGTACTCTGCTCGGAAATATTTGACAGCTCACCACCGATGAACACCGCCCGCGGAAGATTCTATTAGTCTAGGTCGTTGTTGTTGGCGGCGGCGTTGGTATCTGCAGCAATCTGTTCGCCCGTGCTTGCACGTGAACTCTCAAGGGTGTTGCGTTCCCCTTCGGGTTGGCTTTTCTTTTCAATTTTGACGCACAAGTGTGTTTATCCAAAAATTAGGGAGTTTTTTCCCTTCGTTAGTCGATAATAAGTCAGCACGTGGCTGGGGTTTATGTCTGGAGTATGTCCTGCGTCTGGGTGGATCCCCAAAGGATTCTGTGTGTTGTCTCAGCGAATTTTAAGTGCACTTCAGTTCAAATAGCAGGAGACTGACGAAATTTTGCGAAGGGGTGTCATTCGAATCATAGACTCGGTTGCAGAGTGTCTCTTGGACCAATAACTGAGATGAACACAAGTGTGTCCTGACAAGTTAGATTTGTATTCATGAACTTGTGAGTGGGTCTGAGTTCTTGAGAATGGACCGGAATCCGAAGAGCGAATAGGAACGATGTGAGGGAGATGAATGTCAGAGAGATGGGATATTTGGGAAATGTCACGCCCCCTACAATTGACGTTAAGGTTTAATAATTTTATTGGAACCAGTCCACTAGCCAAATAGAACCATTACTTTTTATGGTCATTCTAAAGAACTTTTCGAGGAAATTAAGGAACAGTGTACTCAGTGCCCTTTGGCTTTGCAGAGTTCGGACACAGGAAGTGCGTGGCGATTTCTATACACCAAAGCAAGCAAGCTATGGAGTGTCGATCGCTGGCGGGCCAATTCGTAAACTTGATCTTCTCCGTCTATTGCGTCTGTACAGGGTGGGCCATCTAGTGGTTTTTTTTTTAAATCAAAGGTTATCTTGACACTGATGGCTGTTTCCCGCTCGAAATCTTAACAGAAAGTCAGTGTCATACCTCCGCGGAACGAAATGAGCTGCTTTACGATTGAACAGGGTGGGGAAATATTGGAAACTCATTTCCAAAGTGTGTGCTGTGTAGCCCAAACAGTGAGTTTTTTGAAAAGAAGTGTTGGCCGAAATGAAGCACCCACCACGACTGCTGTGCGCAAGTTTGTGCAAAAAGTGCATGAGACTGGTAGCTTGTGGACAACACTCATGGTCGCCGTCATCATACGAAGCGCACAGATGAGAATGTGGCTGCTGTGGCCGAGAGTGTGAGACTCAATTCACGAACATCAACTTGCTATCGATCTCAACAGCTCAACATTTCACGCACTATCTTGAAGAGAATTCTGCACAAAGATCTCGGATTATTCGCTTACAAGGTCCAATTGACTCAGCAATTGAAGGCCGCTTAGTTATCGCTTCGCAGTTTGCGCCCGCCTTAGAGCAGCTTGAATTGGACAACGATTTTGTGCGAAAAATCATCTTTTCTGACGCTGATGAGGTGCATTTTCATCTTTGTGGCTACGTTAACGAACAAAATTTTCGCATCTGGGGCTCGAAAAACCCGCACGTTATTGTTGAGAAGTCAATGCATCCACAGAGAGTGACAGTTTGGTGCAGTGGTGTGCAGTGGTGGCATCACTGGACCATTTTTCTTCGAAAATGAGTCTGGGAACAACGTTTTGATCAACTGTGCGCGTTACAGAGTCGCCTTAACTGACTTTTTTTTACTGAAGTTAAAGACATGGATTTGGACGACCTCTGGTTCATGCAGGATGGCGCGCAATGCCACACAGCCCATGCCACAATCGATCTTTTGCACAACAAATTCCCAAATCGTGTTATCAACCGTCTTGGCGATGTCAATTAGTCGCCTAGGAGCTGCGATTTCCTTTGGAATTTTTTTTTGTAGGGAACCGTGAAGGACCGATGTTGCGCCAACAATTCGGAAACGATTCAAGCACTTAAGGCCAATATCATCAAAGCAATCCGTGAGCTACAGCCCGAAACCATCAACAAGGTCTTGGAAAATTGGAGTGGCAGAATGCGCTACTGCGAGGCCAGCGAAGGCAGCCACTTAAACGACGTTGTATTTCATAATTAATGGGAATGTTTGTTCTTACTAATAAAGCATGTAAAAGAAATAATTTTGTTAATTTTATTGCATTTTTAAAATGAAACTTGTATTTGGCCCACCCTGTACTTCTAGAATCAGGTAAACGAGATTAACCGTAATAAAAGGGCAGCATTTTTGGAAGCCAGCACCTCTACTTACTTTAAATGTTCACTTTCCATTTTATCGGGGAGATGCCATGAGAGATAAACCTAAACTCTCAAGCATGCACATGGTGCGCAAATGTGGCCACTTCGGCTGACTTTCATTGACCTCAAAACCACTCCGCAGGACTAAATATAATCTTCAGTTGCCAAGGACACGCTACCCAGGACTTCTCTGATTCCCAGTCGACCACATCCCAATCCCACCCCCCGCCCAATAATAATTCATGCTTCACGGCATCGACAAATTAATTTATCAATTCGAAGAATCAAAATCAAAATTCACGGTAAAGGATGTGCAAACAGAGAGCCCAGCACGCACCCTTGCACCTTGCTGCGTGCGCTGTGCAAACAACTCACCCGCTAACCACATTCCCTGGCTGGTTTCCTTCGTTTCGACACAGGTGGGCCCATTGTCGTCCGCCGCTAATTGCGCGACCGCGTTCAGTCATCCGTTAATCAAAACAACAAACCCTACTGCCACGCCACCTGTTTACATCGTTATTCAGCGAATCTCGCAGCTCTCCGGTTCGATTAATCTCCTACATCCCTGCGCAGGAGAACTTCTCCAGGAGCGACGGGCTTACCTTTTCAATTCCGAAAATGATTTAGTCAAAGTCATCGTCGATGGTGACTGCGGCACTCGATGCTTTCCGTCCACCTCGCCACACGCCGACAATTGAAGGGAAAATCATGTCATATGGGAGATTTTGAGAGGCAGACAGCGAGGGTGAGAGCGATGGTGGGGCCCATGTGCCGCCGAGTGGATAGGCGGAGACGACACGCTCACAAAAAAAGGACTCTCGGTACACATTTGACGTAATGTGCTCGCATTATGTCGTGATGAATGGAAACGTCGGTGTTATTGTGCCCGTGACGGGAGATGGCGGGACCGCATGTGCTTTTTGTTTGCATTTTCCATTGATGGCATAAGCTTTTGATTTCGGCAACGGAGAGCAAGAATAACTGAATAGAGTGCATGGACTTCGAGCGGAGGGGCAACGGCAGACTCGAGGAATTGTGAAGAAGTCAATGAGCACACATCTGGTCACATTGCCTGAGACAATGCACGCTCGATGAAAGATTTCACGAATTTTGCGGCGTTTGACAGGGAGACGGAGAAAAAACACGACGTTCAGCTTTTGTTCGGATGGCGAAGGGACGTCTGCTCGTGGACTGAATGAGTTCCTTCATTTGAGGCCGACTTTCGCGAATGTTGAGATGGACCGACTGGGTCAGGTACTTGAATTCAATCCACCGCCGCAGCCGGTCAGAATTTTGGTCACGTCGGTTGTCATTTTGTGGGATAAGCTGGGCGTCCAAGGTCTTTAGAAATTTCAGACGCGGACAGTGGAAGGATGTTGTCTGACGCCAATGATTCTGCTTGTTGGCTTTTGGGTGATAGCCGATGGCAAGACTCACTGACGTCTTGTCAAGCTTGGGCCTTCAAACGGTTGTCCAGACTATTGAGATTAAAGTTATAATGATTATTACTGTTATTTATTTAACCCTCAAAGTATGCAAATAAAGGGTATTCCAATAGGGATTTCCAGACTTTGACAGCTGATAGCGGCCATATTGCTGAAGCTACATCTATCAAATTGGCTGTCATTTATTCCGTCTGTTTTGCCAAATCACCATGGATGAACACTGCGTTCAACAAGACGTGTAAACGATGAAAATGTGTCATCGAAATGGGTGTTCTACTCGGACGACGTTCCGCGCCATTTTACGGTCGCCATAATCGTCCTACGAAGAGGGCTATTCTCAGTCTGGTGAATAAATTTGAGTCCACTGGTTCAGTAAACGATAATCCAACATCGCCGGTGTCCGTGAAGGTGTGCAGGAGAATTCGAGGCAGTCGATTTCGTGTCACTCACAAGAACTTAGCCTTTCGTAGACCACAACTTGGCGAACTTCGTGACTTGGACCTACAGTCATACGAAATTCAATTAACCCAGGAGCTGAAGGTAAGCGACCATAGACGACGACGTGTGTTCGCTGAATGGTCACTGAACTGGAGGAGTTGGACCCCAAATTTTATCGAGAAATCATCTTCAGCGATGAGGCCAATTTCTGGATGAATGTGTACGTCAACAAACAAAATTGTCGAATTTGGGACGATAGCCCAATGTCGAACAGCGCCCAATGGATCTCGAAAAAATCAGTGTTTGGTGTGGATTTTGGGCTGGCGCCGTCATCGGTCCGTATTTCTTTGAGAACGACGTTGGCCAGGCCATCACTGTCAACGGCGAACGATATAGGTCAGGAGTTACCAACTTCCTTTGGCCTAAATTAGATGATATGGACACCAACGACATGTAGTATCAACAAGACGATGTTACGTGTCACACAGCTCACGCCACATTGGAAATTCTCCACGAGCGATTCGAGGGCATGGTCATCTCACGTGAGGGCGGTGTTAAGTGGCCACTCGTATGCGAATAAGTCACAAACCACAGCGGCCCTCAAAGCCAATATAATCCATGCCATTCGGTCAAATTCAGCCTGATTTTTACGTCAGAGTCATGGAAAACTGGTCATTCAGGATGTGCGCCACCCACCCGATATTATATTCCATACGAAATGGCATCGATAGGCCTTTCGACCGAATAAGAAATTAGAATAATATATTATAAACACTTTATTTTATTTAAATTTAAAGATAGGAAGCGCTTAATGAGAGACCCTTTACGAAATACAACACGTATTTCTGTGCATACTATAATTGGTTGCTCCTCTGGAGCACATAACTGGTAACATGAATCCTGCGGACGATCTCCACTCGATTCCGCCTTGGGCCAGTCTAGTCAGGATTGTCGCCTTCCGATACTCCTTCTCCACGGTCCGCTTCTATGTTAAGCGTGGACGACACACTTCTTTTGGCGTCCAAGTAAAGACTATCCATGCAGTATTCGTTTGCGGTTTAGGAAGGGTATGGCCCATCTAGCTCCACTTCCGACGTTGGATCTTTCCTGCGATGGGTTTCTGTGAAGATCTTCGTTCCTGATCGATTCCGTCCAGAAGACCTTTAGAACGCGTCTTAAGCATTATTGACGAAAACCTGAAGCTTGCGAACAGTGATGATCGTTGTCTTAGGTTAGGTTAGGAGCTGCTTCACCAGCAAATTTAAACCATGTTGGTCCATTGTGATACCCACAGTCAGACTACTACCACTGAATGACCGCTCCAGTGATAACGCCTTCAGTTTGTTCCCAACGACAAATGGTGACTGGACCAGATTTGAAAAATCGGGTAAAAGCGTATTAACTTTGCTTTCACTGGGATTCGAACCTGGGACCCTTCTCACTTGGGGCATGCACTTAATCAACTGCGCCATCCAGTCGTCACCTTTGCCTTACTTGACGGACGCAACTTGCAAGACGCCTCCCGATAGAGCTCCGGGATAAGCTCGATAATGGATGGAGGTATTCCAATGTTCTCCAGGGCTTTCCAGATGGCTTCTCGTCGGACCATGTCGTAGCCTTTCTCGAAGTCAGCGAATAACAGAAAGGTGGGGGAATTTCATTGAATCGATTGTTCGATGACCATCCGAATTGTGGTCAATACGTGAGTGGTTTGGTCGAAAACCGGCTTGCTTACGACGCAGATATTCCTTGACAGTTGGAGATATCCGGTGTTGGATCAATGAGGCGAGTAGCTTCAGAAGTGAGATGCTTCTCCAGTTTTTGCACTCGTTCAAGGTTCCTTCTTAGGGATGGTGACAATGGCCCCTTCTTTCCAGCAGTTCGGCGTTCAGTCCTTGGTGCGCGGATGATCGGGTACAGGATCGGCGCCGTGCCTGCTGCTGTCACCTGGAATAGTTCCACTGGCAGGTTGTCCGGGAGCTTTGCGGCTCTTGAACTTGGGAATTGTAAGCTCAATGTCAGGTACTGTTGGAGTTGTGAGGACTTCCCTCCTGTGATTTCTGCGGACTAAGGGTGAACACGGGATGTACTTTTCTTCGACCGGAGGAGATTCAGCAAAGAATTCCTTCCATCGGGTCAATTGTTGTTCTGAAGCTAAGGTGGTCCCAATTTTGTCCTTCAGAGGGGGCGTGAATATTGATTTATTGTCATGCAGATTGCGTGTTGCCACAGTCCGCGACCACCTTAGCTTAGTTTTTTATTTATTTCGTGGGTTGGTGTGGATCTTCAATAAGACACAATGATACCCGTGTGCTCATAGTAGTGTCAGATTTTTTACTGACTAAACGCACCCTTCCTTTTAGAGTTTTGTACTTTACTACAACTAAGTTTCCTCATCCAGTAGTTTCGCTTTCAATATTTTTACGCGTGAGGCAGGTAGATTTTTCGCAAAACCACCTGGTGAAACCCTTAGGAGCGGCTACTTCTCATTGCGCTAAATCGAACGGTTTCGTTCGTTGAAGTCAGCGCACGAGGTTTCGCATGTATAATGTTTGGAGTATGGAGTTCGCAACTTCCTAGCGAAGTTTGTTATTTCTTCGTCCACGGTTCCGATTTCTAGATCCCTTTGTATATCACTGTTACGAAAATACCAGGAAGCACTCACGATACCCTTATTTTGGAATGACTGTATAAATTCTCTGTTACTTGCTTTAGTGCAACCCCAGAGTTGTATACCGTAGGTCCATATAGGCTTTAGCACTTGCTTATATAGAAGTAGTTTGTTATATATGCTATATATATCGATTCTCAAGTTCGTCACGTTTTTTTTTTGACGTGTCTTCCATTTGAGCTTTGCGTCTAACGTCATCCCGAGATGTTTGGCTTCATTTGCGTACGGTACTTGTACCGAATCAATGAAGACGGGTAAATTGTTTATGTTTTTATAGGAAAAATTAATATGCGTGGATTTAGTCTCATTAAGAGCAATGCGCCAATCTTTTTGTCCAATCGCATATTTTGTTTACAGCTAGCTGCAGTTTTTCGGTAGAGGACTAGATTATGCTTTCCGTAGCGAGAATAGCCGTATCGTCCGCGAACCTTGCCAGTCAGTTTTAGGTATGTCACGTGTATATAATAAAAACAGAGTGGGGCCAAGAACACTCCCTTGCGGAACTCCAGCCGCAATCTCCTTAAGCCCAGAGTAGTCCATTCCGTACTTAACTCTGAATATTCTATTGTCGAGGTAGGATTTTAGAATCCTATATATATTTTTCCGAAAGATCCTACTTATTTGAATTTTAGACCATCGTGCCAAACTTTGTCAAAGGCCTGACACGTCAAGTAAAACGCTAGGGCAAATCTTTTTTTCCTCCAATACTTTTTCAATTTCGTTAGTTATTCTATATATCTGGTCAATTGGAGAGTGATTCGTGCGAAAGCCAAATTGATGATCAGGGATAAGTCGTATTTCTTCTATGACTGGTTGAATACGTTGCAATAGAAGTTTCTCGAATAGCTTTGATATTATAGGCAGGAGTGATATTGGTCTATATGATTTTTTGTCGTTTGGCGGCTTACCCGGTTTCGGAGCCATTATCACTTCTGCCACTTTAAACGAATCTGGGACATATAATAGTCTAAACAAAGCATTTATTAAATATTGGACTTTAATAATAGTTTTTTTTGGTAATTCCTTGAATATTTGTGCGGTAATTAAGTCATAGCCGGGTGCTTTGTTATTTTTCAGATTTTTAATTGCCTGGTAGAGTGCCAAGTGGTCACTTGGATTTTCCATCAACATTTGACCGTCAAAAGACTTAACGTTTCTTCTATGTGTTCAGCAAAGAGATCTGCCTTTTCTTTGTCACTCTTTGCCCACTCACCATTGTTATTTCTAATCGGTGTCGATTGCATTTGAGGTTTCTTTATATATTTCACTGCTTTTCAGAGCAAGTAATTCGAAGTTTTTTCGTTTGTTAAGCCTTCAAGACAAACCGAGATCTCGTGATTTTTTAAGTTTTGTATCGCTTTTTTATGTTTATTACATAGAAGGTTTAGATATGACTTATGTTGAGGGTAACGTGATTGTTGCCATACCCTGCGCGCTCTCCTCTTTTCTTGAATAAGTATTTTTTATTTCCGGAGGATAAATGGTTACCCCTTTTTGACTATTTTGTTTTCTTGGAGTGTTTTCCCATGCTACGATCTGAATAACTGAAATACATTTTTCGAGTTCTACTTCTAACTCAAATGGTGTTTTTAGTGACACATTCAACATAATGTTAGTTTCGCAGTCATGCTTAAAGCCGTCTCAATTAGTTCTGTTATTTGTTAATCTAGGTACACCTTCTACTTTTATTAGTCTATCGCTAATAGTTAAAATCATCGGTGAGTGGTCAGAGGAAAGGTCAAAGCCTTCTTTTATTTTCACGAGATTGGTAACGAAAAAGTCTACCAGGTCTGGTATTTTTGCTACGTCGGAGAGCCAGTATGTTGGTTTTCCTGTCGAATGGAAGTCTACTCCGGAATCCATACCGACTTTGTACAGCAGTATATCTTTTGTTGAATTTTTTCTCGAACCCCAAAACCTGTATTTAGCGTTTAAATCGCCACCAATAATAAAATTCTTTCCGAGTGAGTTGAAAAAATCTACAAGTTCGTTTCTTGTAAGCTTACAGCGCGGAGGAAAATAAATAGACGATATATTTAGTTATCTTAGTTATGATGACGCTCAAGTTATGATGAAGATGTGATTTAAATTCCACCGCCTAGATGTGAATACTCCACTTAATTCAAGGATCCTTTGCATTACTTAGATCTGCTCACTTCGTCAGAACTCACAACTGCTTACTCCTTCCTGAAATCCGAAGTCCCAAAGGTCCCTTACGATGACCCAGTAAAGTTCAGATAGCAGCTAAAAAACTTCAAAAACAGAAATTAATTTATCATGCGAGTAAATTTATGAATCGCCTCGAAAAACTGGAAAGCAGCTCCTTGAGGACAGCAGATCCCCTTTTGTTTTCCGGCGAAAAACAATGGCGACTTCATTGTCATACATTTCACTCGTCCAGCAACAAATTCCACGGATGAAAATATTTCATCCCCCTAGGTGGACGGACGAGTGAAGGATTCTATTTACCCTTCCTGGAGTGCATGACGGGCTGGTGAAACAAAACCCTTCGCGGAATATGATAAATGGATGTGATTCGTATTCAGATACAAATGCGCCGCAGGTGGTCTGTGCTGCTATGGAGTCCTCTTGAAAGCTACGAACAGTGACTATGGCTGTGGCAAGTCTTGGGCTGGATCACTTGTTTTTTGGGCGAAACAATTAGCGTCTTGTCATGCCTTAAGACAGGCAAGGGATCCCAAGTTGTAAGAAGGACCACCCGTTCGAAGGGGAGTACATCTGTCTTTTGTTAGATTGATTTTGTGGGGTTTGGGGTGTTGGATGTGAATTTTGGTGTTTTTAAGGGATATTTATTTTTGTATGGATTTTGTCTCCTGGGGCTATAATTCGGTGCGCGTAGGTGGAGACAGTTAGCAAAACAATCGTGGTAGCTAGGGAGGCGGATAGTATCAGAAGAAGAAGTACCGCCGGCAGTATAGCATCTTGTATCACAATGTTCAAACAAAATACCCTCCTGACTATATTCAAACCCTTTTTGAAACAAAATACGTTTGCTTATGGTCTTGTGTCGGGCGCCATTATTAGCAAACAATAAAAGAGCGATGGGAAATAAAACGATGAACATGGCTTTCAAATAAAGAAATATAAAGGGAAACCATGTCCCTACAAGAGTGGATCTTACACAAGAAGTTTACATAAGTCGAATGGCAAAGAATTGTTTGGCGTTTTTGACTGAGGTGATCAGTGAATACTTTATGAATGTTTGACATCTTACTCCATCCGTGTGCACGACCTCAATCGTTGATGTTCCCTGAATCGTTGTTTTACAGGTTTAAAGTCGTTAAAGTCTTGTCACCTTAAGAATCTTACTTACGTCGCTGTACAGCTGTTGAAATTTTACCTCTAAGCGCCATAAACGCAAAAAAAACCGCTTGTACAGGGTGACCAGATAAGAACGATTGGAAAAGAAATTCAACTAACAGAAGATTTTGGCTTTATTTTGAAGTTACAGTCATGCCATTATGTATGGAAGTTTATAATAATAATATAATAATAATGGCGGCGCTACAGTCTAACGTGGACCTGGGCCTACCTTCTCAGCAACCACTCGTGTTGTGCGTGCTATTGTTCTCTCAGAAGTGGAGGGGACCTACAGTTTAATGCCGACTCCGAACGGCGAGATTGAGAAGCTTTTTCTAGACAGTTATACTCTTTGAGCATTGTCAGTGAACATGCTTCCAGCAGTCTGCCCAATTTTGTATGGCTCAGCCAATACAGGGTGGGCCAAATACAACTTTCTTTTTAAAAATGCAAAGAAATTAACAAAATTAATTTCTTTCCATGTATTATGGCTTTATCAGTAAGAACAATCATTCCCATTAACTATGAAATGAAACGTCGTCAAGTGGCTGCCTCGGCTGGCTTCGCAGTAGCGCATTCTGTCACCCCAATTTTCCAAGACCTTGTTGATGGTTTCGGGTTGTAGCTCACGGATTCCTTGGATGACATTGGCCTTAAGTGCTTGAATTGTTTCCGGATTATTGACATAACATCGGTCATTCACGGTTCTCCACAAAAAAAGTCCAAAAGGGTAAAATCGCAGCTGCGAGGCGGCCAATTGACATCGCCAAGACGGCTGATAACACGATTTGGAAAAAAGATCGATTGTGGCATGGGTTGTGTGGTATTGCGCGCCATCATGCATGAACTAGAGGTCGTCCAAATCCATGTCTTCAATTCCGGTAAAATTTCAGTCGGTTAACAAAGCTCTGTAACGTCCACCGTTGACCGAAACGTTGTTCCCAGACTCATTTTCGAAGACAAATGGTCCAATGATGCCACCACTCTGTGGATGCATTGGCTTCTCGACAACGACAACAACGTGCGGGTTTTCCGAGCCCCAGTGCGGGTTTTCCGAGCACAAGATGCGGCCATTTTGCTTGTTAACGTAGCCGCCGACATGAAAATGCGGCTCGTCAGCGTCAGAAAATATGATTTTTCGCCCAAAATTGTTGTCCAATTCAAGATACTCTAAGGCCTAAACTGCGAAGCGATAACAAAGCGCCTCCAATTGCTGAGTCAACTGGACCTTGTAAGAGACCGAGACGAGATCTTTGTGCAGAATCCTCCTCAGCCTAGAGCGTGAAATGGTGAATTGTTGAGATCAAAGGCGAGTTGATGTTCGTGAATTCAATCTCACACTGTCGGCCACAGCAGCCATATTCTCATCTGTGCGCACGACGACGACGACGACGACGACGGGGATCATGAGCGTTGTTCACTAGCATACCAGTCTCACGAACTTTTTGCACAAACTTGCGTACAGCAGTCGCAGAGGGTGCTGCATTTCGGCCAAATCTTCTTTTTAAAAAACGCACTGTTTACGCACTCGAGGAAGCTTTCATGTAAAAGAACCCATCGCAAGGAAAATATAACACGACCGGCTGAGTTGCTTTTGTCATGTTCAAAGGGGAGATCCTTCGAACCTCGTCAAAAAGGCAATATCAATCAACGTTCTTGTACAGTCGCGCAAAAAAGGTAGACCAAAAAACAATTGGATCACACAAATGCAAAAACACCAGCATTTGATTGGCCTCAGTGATGAAGTGATCTGTAACCGGGAGGCCAGCCGTTACTTCCTGAGGTCAAACCGGCAAACCCCAAAGGCGGACCAGTAGGGATGCAGTAAAGTGGGAGGGCTATGATACTTTTATTCCGGACCATTTCCCCGCCGTAAAGAAAGAAGAAGAAGAAGAAGAAGACTGTTATGCTACACAGCGCTCATTTTGGAAATAAGTTTTCAATATTTACCCACCCTGCTAAATCGTAAAGCGACTCATTTCGTATGATACTGACTTTCTGTCAAGATTTCGAGCGGGAAACAGCTGTCAGTGTCAAAATAACCTATGATTTAGAAAACAACCACTAGATGGTCCACCCTTTATGTTTTATCCTTCCGTCGCATCGTCCATGACGTCCCGATTCAAAGGCGCACCATGACATCAGGCA
Source organism: Myathropa florea (assembly GCA_930367185.1). Classification (NCBI taxonomy): domain Eukaryota; kingdom Metazoa; phylum Arthropoda; class Insecta; order Diptera; family Syrphidae; genus Myathropa; species Myathropa florea. The sequence goes on from OV884002.1 coordinate 108,785,459, forward strand.
GAAGAAATATGATTTCCAAGTTCTACTGAATCAGATAACCTTCCATATCTCAACTGCGGCTTCTTCGTTTTTTCGCAACCACTCCCGCCACCCCCCTCACCGCACATCAAACACCAGGAAGAGTTAAACTTTGTATCTATAAGTATTGCATATCGCTCTTGAAATTCCCCAATCGATTAAAAGCCAGATACGGTCTTAAGTAACCACCGGTGTAGTAACACGTTCAGTCGCAAACAGAAAAAAAAACAGAAGAAGAAGACCACTATCTAGTCCCCACCATTTGCGTGTCGGGTCGGGTATCGCCGCGCTATCATCGACGTCTTTGGGTTTTCAGCGATAGTTTCAAGTGACGATGCATTGATTTGTTGATCGCATCGATGACATGGAAAAAAAATAGAATTCTTCAGCAACAAGTGGATATTCTTGTTGAGAACCACCGTAAAACAAACAGTTGGGGCCCGATACAGGAAAATGGGACAAGACAACTTCTGCTTGCAGCCGTTCGCCGCAGACCAGTGGGGCAGAGTAGAACGGCGAAACAGACATTTCAACACCAACAGACCCGATATACAAATAAGATATCGCTTGTGTATCTACGCCTCATGTTCCCGAATGCTGACGATAAGGCGCAACATTTAAAGGGAAAACAAAAAAATTCGAAGAAGGAGAAGCGATAAGATACCGATTGATAGAGAGTCACTTGATTTTCTTTTCCACCCTGTCTTGCTTTGCTTGAAACGTGAGGCGAAGGGAAGAGGTTTCCTAAGCGGGGCCGGCGTTTGAACACGCAAGCCAGACGGAGGATGATGTCCGCCATTCAGCGGGCAGAAGCATGCCCACTTTGAGAGTTTCTTTGACGGGTTTTGGGGGAGTATCTACGACGAGGGTTGTGTTTGACATCAGACATTGCTCTGACTGGAAAACTGTCGGAATTTGAAACTGGGGTGGCGTTTACAGCCTTCAAAGAGACCGTCATGGGGAAATATTGTGGAAGGAAGCTCTTACTGATGGCAGATGGGATGAGCGGGCGGCTAGGTGAACTAGAGCTCATTCCAAAAATTAGATTCACTTCAAAATATGCTCGTTACATGTCGTTCTTTGAATCCTTTCTTAACTTTTTTGAAGTTATAATCCCAAGAAACAGGTGATTTTCGGTAAGCGGAATACACATTTCACGCGATATTCCTCTAAGCTCCATGATTTCTTGTTGAACCTCAAGTGGTTATGTAAAAAATGTTATAGAGTCTACAACGAGCATGTTTGCAACGTTTCCAACAGTCAAAAACTGATCGAAAAAAGTGTCGTCTTCAAGTTCGAAGATAAGGAAGTCTCATAAATGTTAGACGGTCGTCGATGGCAATCGAAAAAGAACTACTTCATCGCAAATAACATCCACTTCACTATCGTGACATCTTAACGGAAGTTCGAAATCAGTCAGCCATTGTCACCAACTTATCACTGAATTTCGATCAATTTTTTGAGAACTGTGTGCTATTTTCGATTCTTGTGATATTTTTTAGTCTATCACTCATGCATATACTTTTTCTGTTATCCTGGAATTTAGTGGAGAAGTTCATGATATACCTATTTGAAGTCTTCTTCTTCTTCTTCTTAGGGCGCTATAGTCCGAGGTGAACCTGGGCCTCACTCAACATGCCTCTCCAGCCAGTACGTGGACGTCCTCTGTTGCGTTGTCCCACAGGCTCAGAGTCGAAAACTCTTGGGGCCGAAACTAAGTTGTCCATACGCTCTACATGGCCTAGCCATCTTAGGCGTTGGATCCCTAGACGCCTAGCTAGACTCATGTCGCTGTACAGCCCATACAGTTCGTGGTTGAACCTTCTCCTCCAAATGCCATCAACGCAAACAGGACCGAAGAACTCTCTCGAAAAGACCAAGAGACTGTTCATCCGCTTGGGATATTGTCCATGCCTCGGCGCCGTATACCAGGACTGGGATGATCAAGGTCTTATACAAAGTCAGCTTGGTCTTCCGAGAGAGGGCTCTACTACTCAATTGTAGTAGAAGCTTAAGCTAAGTCTTAAGCTTTAAGTACATAAGCGAGCGCCTCACAACAATCCACTTCAAGGCTAAATTCGGCAACATCAGCCTAATCTGCGCCCACTCCCCAACGGAGAGCAAAGATAACAACAGCAAGAATGACTTCTATGATCTCCTAGAAAGAACATATGATCAATGCCCCAGCTACGACACCAAAATCGTTCTCGGAGATCTAATATTTGATTTCATTAATTGGTGTCTGTTTTTCAACTGAATTTCGCTTTCATTTAATTTGCTTGAGCGGTTCTCGACGGCATAAATTCTCACAAAAAAATTTAGCGCGATTCTACCATTGACGATGTACACTATACAGTTCTTCAACGAAGACGAGTTTATTTCTGCAGCCAAGCTGAATTTCTCTCTAGGATATTAGCAAGTGGTTCCTGCCTTACAACTCTTACAAAAGGGATTAAGATCTTTAAGTAATTTTTGCGACAAAATTAGTTAGATTTTTCCATATCTCGCACTCACAGTTTAGAAAAATCCATATTAATTGAGAGTTATATATTTTATGAGGAGGAATTAACTTCTGAAACTGGATTATCTGAATAGATGACCATGTCCGTCTAATATCCAATTTCACTCTTTCGTCTATTGAACACTGTGAAGTGTGGGCCATCTAGTGGTTTTTTTTTAAATTATAGGTTATTTTGACACTGACAGCTGTTTCCCGCTCGGAATCTTGACATAAAAGTCAGTATCATACCTCCGCGGAACGAAATGAGTCGCTTTGTGATTGAACAGGGTGGGGAAATATTGAAAACCTATTTCCAAAATGAGTGCTGTGTAGCCCAAACAGTGCGTTTTTTGAAAAACATGTTTGGCCGATATGAAGCACCCACTGCGACTGCTGTACGCAAGTTTGTGCAAAAAGTTCGTGAGACTGGTATGCTAGCGAACAACACTCATGGTCCCTGTCGTCGTACGGTGCGCACAGATGAGAATTTGGCTGCTGTGGCCGAGAGTGTGAGACTCAATTTACGGACATCAACACGCCATCGATCTCAACAGCTCACCATTTCACTAGCCTGAGGAGAATTCTGCACAAAGATCTCGTCTCGGATTATTCTCTTACAAGGTCCAATTGACTCAGCAACTGAAGGCGCGCGACCATCCGCTTCGCTTCGCAGTTTAGGCCTTAGATCAGCGGGCAACGATTTTGGGCGAAAAATCATCTTTTCTGACGAGGCGCATTTTCATCTCGGCGGCTAAACTAACAAACAAACAAAGCCGCATCTGGGGCTCGGAAAACCCGCACGTTATTGTCGAGAGGCCAATGCGTCTACAGAGAGTGACAGTGTGGGGCAGTGGTGACATCATTGGACCATTTTTCTTCGAAAATGTGTCTGGGAAGTACGTTAAGGTCAACGGTGTGCGTTACAAAACGTGACGCCTTCGTGGAGGGTGACAACATTAAACTGCACACCTCGTATTTTTCGCCAACAGCGAGTGGCTCGCGAACCAGCCCATACACGCCGAAAATGCGGCGAGCACGAGCATGTTCGTCGTTTAGGGCAACCTTAAGCTATGAAGACGACGACACTGCAGAACACTTCCTCTGCTACTATCGCGCCTTTGCTTGGATCAGGCGGCAGTTATTCGGTATTTATGAGATGTGAACAGCTGGTCCAGGGGACCAAGAAATTCTAGCAAGGGTAGGTTGCTGCCTGGCAGTACAATGGACCAATTCTGAGTCCTACTCTATCTTACCCCTCTTGACATCTTCTATAGTAGCAGAGCGGCTATTACCGCAATGAGACTCAGGGAAGTCAAGATGTGGTAAGACAAGCCATATGGACACGCGTCCATCCTCTCAAAATGGACAGGATCACACAGATACACGAGGAAGTTCTCTACTCGAATTCCGGACAGGAGAGTTTGGGAAGAGCTATCACCGAATGGCGGCGAAGAGATCTCCCTATATACTGATGACTCAAAAGCAGGTGCAGGAATGAGGGCAGCAGGCTTCTGCGATCTCTTTGAAAGATCCCTTAACCTAATCGACGAATGTAGCGTTTTCCAAGCAGAAATGGTAGCAATAAATGAGGCGGCACTTACGTTTAAAGAGCTTAGTTAGTTTGACTGAAAAACGATAACCATATACTCCGACAGCCAAGCGGCTATAAGAACCATAGCGTCGGATATTGTAAAGTCGAAACTGGTCAAGCTATACAGACAGAACGTCAACGAAATCTCCAGGGTAGGTACACACAGGAGTTCAAGGATACGAGAGAGCGGACGTGTTAGCGAAGGAGGGCTCAGAGTTAGAAAAATCTCTAGCACTACCTTATGTCAACATGCCGTTAAGTTTCCAAAGGAAGGGAATAGAGGACGAAGCCTTAGAAAGAGCAAATGCGCGATGGCTGAATCTGGACATTCGGTCAACGACGAGAGCCCTATGGCCGATGTTGAGCAGTAGGAAATCATTATCAATGATTGGCCTAAGTCGCTGGGATATACGGACGGTGGTGGGAGTTCTCACCTGGCATTATCCGATAGGCACCCATGCCAGAAGGTTAGGTATCCCCCATAGCAACTACTGTAGAAGTTGCAGGAACGAGGAGGAAATAGACTCCGTCCGAAACCTGCTATGCGATTGTTCAGCTTTACGGGGAAGGCGACTGCTAAGACTAGGCAGTAACTTCTTCGACGAGCTGGAGGATCTGGAAAAAATAGAGTGAAGCATCTTCTGAGATATATACAACAATCTGGGTGGTTCTAATAAGCAGCAAAAGTGTAGGTCTCATGGACCCAACTGTTGGTCTCAGCGAGCCGCGACCCGGTCGCAAGGGCTCCCTATCACCTACTTACAAACAATTTACTATTCTCCGTTTTTCTTAAATCGAATATGTTCAAAACCGTCTTGTGGATAGGTTTTCTTATACAGCCTGATTTTGGTCTTTTGAGTCAGTAGTTTTGATTGCCAAATGCATTCTACGTCGGTTCTCCATCAAGATGTCGTTCGTGGAGTTCACGTTTGCCCCAAGGTAGACAAAATTTCTTAACTCCCTCAAAATTGTAGCCGTTGATTGTGACGTTTTGTCTTAGAAAATGGGCAACTTTTTCTTTTTTCGACAGCATATAATTTGTCTTCTCCTCATTTACACTAAAACAAGCTTTTTCTGCTCTTCAATCGCCGTGAATCATTCAATTACGAGGTCCGAAGGTTTACTATTTTTGTTCTAGTACTGAAAGTATCAGTAAAAAGCACAGATCCAAAGTATTTGTTAATCTTAACCCAACGTAAATACAATATATTCAGCTCGCAGGATGCAAAAAGAGCACCGGTCCTTCAAGAACTCAGAAGATGAAATCATTGCTCTTCCGAACGCTTTAAATCTTTCACCAAACTCAGTAGTTTTTGCTAGGCCTTCACATTTGCACATGGGAGAACTTATTTCAGAAACAGGAACTTCTTCTGATATGAAATATCCTTTTAAATTTGCATTCCAAAAAAGGCAACAACACGCCAGAACAAATAATCGATAACCAATAAGCAGAATCAATTAACGAAATTGAAGGGTGCTTCGAGTGGAATAGCTGGCGTGGTTGGGAATAATTTGTTTTCCTCTCTGTGTTCAATTGAAAATAATTTTGATAAGTATCTAATACCTTTACAGCTCGATTGTGTCGTAATGAGAGTGCAGTTTCCATTTCTGTCGTAACTACATTCATAAATTGATTGTATTCATGACATTAATTCCTTTACATTGCTTGAGTGCTTCGAATTAAGGCATAATGTTATCATACTTTCTTAATGTTCAATCTGTCGATATGAAGGAAATTACGAACATTCAAATAATCCTTATTAGAAAAACTAAAGTGCGTACGTAGACCATGCGTTTTTTGAACACGCGATAGTGCAGATCAGGTAAACTGCTCTAGGCTATCGACTCGATCTTCCAAAGCGACTTTAGTTGCATTAGGACAGGACAATTCACAGCTTAAAATAAATTTTCAAAATTCGGAAAGAACATTGCCTAGAATTTCGATGACTGGAGTTTTTAGGGATACTAGAAAAAATTCGGAAAAATTGAGCATTATTAGTCAGCAGTTAAGCCTCATTGGCAACAACTGGATGGCGCAGTTGGTTAGGTGCCTGCCCCAAGTTAGAGGGGTCCCATGTTCGAATCTCAGTGAAATCAAATCTGTTCCAGTCATTTGCAATTGCCGTTGGGATCAAATTAAAAGCACTGGAGTAGGTTTAAGTTTTGAGTCTGAGTGCTCCAGTAGAGTTTCAAAAATCCTCCGAAAAAAAAAACCCATTGGCAGTTAGAAGCGTATTGACATCTGCCTCGGACAGGATTTTGATATACTCTGCCTTACTATTGCTGACTCAGTAATTGCAACTCTTGAAAAAATGGCGACTCAATAAAAGCAACTATTGTTTCATGAACTCATGAATACATATTTTTATAAGGGACCAAATCCTAAAAGAACCCAAAATAATATCATCGATTAACGATTTGTTTCAAGAGTTGACAGTTCCCAGGACATAACTGATTCGATTGCCGAAAATGAATCCAATTTGCAACCGACTAGTAGTAATCCGGAATCAGAAGTCGAAAGTGATGACGAAAAAGAATTTGAAGCAGTGGCTGCAATTCGAGCACTAAACATTTGCCTACAAAGAGCTGAAGAAAATGATGCTTCACATTTTAGCTCTGGAAAATATACGACAGTCTGCTGTGGAAAAGAATTCTGCGTCGAAAAAGACATAATCAAAAGTGTCCCAATTTAAAAAAAAACAATTAAAGTTTTAATTTTTTTATTGTTATGAATTAAATTAAATTATCAGTTTTGGTCTGCTTACCAATTGAAAACACGTTCTTTTTACAATACTATTCTGACGTTTTTAACTTTTTGTCTCATTTTTGGCACCTACAATTTTTTGACTCGATTATTGCAACAAACTTAATAAAAGCAACTGCCCTAATTTCTATTAGTTGCTTTTATTGAGGTCGCACTGTAGTTACATTTTACAGATTTGAATAATTGAAATTATATATATATAGAGCATTATTTTCCAATATTAAAATTAAATTTACGTGCAACCAAATTAAAATTAAATTTTTGGAAAATATTTCAGTTCAAGTTGGACAAGTAAGAGAAACAAGCTGAACAAAATTGTTTGTAGATGATTCTAAAGATGTACAGCATGAATGAAGAAATGCCTGCACGATGATAAACATGTATGAACAGAGGGTTTCAACGTAATGTTACGACTCGATCGACAAAAATTTATTTTTTCATAAAGATAGTTAGGCTGTTTTTTTTGAATGATTTTGAAAAGTAGGATGCATGTTCTGTAGTTTAGAAATGCTTCTAATTCACATCCAAGGAGAATGCGACGTTGGTCCGAGACATGATCAAATCTTCGAAGGTTAAAAACATAACGTGCGGTCGCGTTGACAGCTTTTAACAGTTTTTGCAGAGAGAGATTATCACAGTCAGAAATTCACAGCCATAAGTTGAAAGGGGGACTCTTAGTGCTTTGGCAAGTTTTAATTTAACATTGATTGGGAGTATAAATTTGCTAATTGACAAACCTCTAAGAGACGCATATACCTTTAATACCACACTGTCTATATGGTCAGTCCATGTTAGTTCATTGTTACACATTATACCTAGATTTTTGACACAGGTTACATATTCGACAGCAATAGAGTTTAGTTCTATGGAGGGAAAGTTTGAAAGAGAGGGATGATGTTTTGAAAATGGAATGACTTTAGGTTTGTCAGGATTGAGCATGAGAGCATTTTCTTCGGCCCATTTCCTAATTGAGCTCAAATCCTCGTTTAATTTTGCAACTGAATCTTCAACCATACCTAGTGGAAAACTTAAGTAGATTTGAACATCATCTGCATAAATATGATATTTGCAATACGACAACACTTTGGGAAGATCATTGATGAACATTGAGAATAATAACGGGGCGAGAATAGAACCTTGAGGTACTCCATTGTGAACATCACGAAAAGACGACATCATCACACAATGTCGCGCAATTCAACAGGATTGGCAATTGACTTATAAAGGCGCTTCGAAGACGCTTTGCAAGGGAGACTGACCGTTGGGGATTATTAATAATAACAATAATGGCGGCGCTACAGTTCGAGGTGGACTTGGGCCTAGCTTCTCAGCAACCAGTCGTGTTGTGCGTGCTATTCTTCTCTTACGAGTGGAAGGGACCTACGGTTTAATGCCGGCTCCAAGCGGCGAGATTGAGAAGCTTTTTCTAGACAAATATACTCTTTAATCATTGTCACTCGAAAGCATTTTGCATTGTGTCTCGAAAGAGGAGGATCCGTGAACAATTTTTTTTCTCTGGGAGGCGCCCATCCGAAATGTCCAATTTTCCATGATTCTGGCGCATAATTCAAGTTGAATTTGACCGAATGACATGGATTATCTTGGCTTTGAGGGCAGCTGAAGTATGCGACTTATTCGCATAGACCAGCGGCTTCAAGAAACCAAACAAAAAAAGTCTAACGGTGGTAAATCGCACGATGTCGGTGGCCAGTACAAATCACTTCCACGTGAGATGACCACGCCCTCAAATCGCTCGTGCAGAATTTCCAATGTGTCGTGAGATGTGTGGCACGTAGCGCAGCGCCGTCCTGTTGAAACCACATATCTTTGGTGACCATATCGACCAATTCATGCCAAAAGAAGTTGGTAATTATCATACCTATAGCACTCATAATATCTCGGTCATACCTAACACTCGACCGATGACGCCGGCAGCCCAAAATCCACACCAAACAGTGATTTTTAAGGTTCCGTCTACAAAAACGGAACCTTTATAATTTCGGTGTGTCCGTCCGTCCGTCCGTCGTGTCTGTAACACTTTTTTATCTCCGAAGTTTATGAAGATATCGGCATGAAATTTTGGACTTAGGTACTTCAGACCTAGATGTCATTGCCTATGCAGCGATTTTAAAAAGTGGGGCCATTTGGGGGTGGCTCCAGTACAGGTGAAGTTGACATTAATTTTGAAAATTTGTCGCACCCCAACGAAATATATATCAATCGACAGATCTTTTGAAATGAGGTGGAGGTTTCTTTCAAGACTTTTTGATCCAAAGTACCGTTTGGAAAATATGGAGCTCCAAAGTTTTTTTCAATGCATCCCCCCTCTGCCATTTCTAAACCAAAGAGTTTAAAAATCTGAAAAAATCACAAAAACTTCGCTTCATTAAGTACTTTCATTTAAAACAATTTCGAGCATTCTAGCCTTAATAGCTTTCGAGATATTGGCCAAAAACGGTCAACCATCGACATGCGAATTTTGAAGATCTGAAAATGCAGTTTTGAAGACCTCAGCGTAGGCATTAAGAAATGATAAATTTCAAAATATCGATTTATGTTGAAATTTTGAGATATCTAAGATTTAAAAATAAGAACAATTTTCATTTTCACACATAATTTTACGCTGTGTTCGGCCACTCTATTCGCTGATGAGCGTTATCTTTTCGATCTCACCCCTAAATGCCCAACAGAAATGAACACACACACACCGCAGGCATGAGCAGTGATTGGGTATGTGTATGATGGAAGGGATTTTCTGTGTTGGATAAACTTGGATAGAGATATAGGTATATGTAGGGATGAACATTAGTTTGTATGAATTTATGAATAAATGTTTGATTTGAGTTGAAGTTAGAAGAAAATTCAACTGAAATAGTTTGGAAACGTCGTTTGATATTCAGAAATCATCCATCAATATTATGCGACGGAACCTTCCCCGTGCGAGTATAACTCGCACTTGCCCAGTTTATTTTTAGATCCCTTGGACGCTTTTGGATCTCATGTGGATTGGTATCGTCGCAAATTGCTCTAGAGCCCATTTAGCGAACACGCCTCGTTGTCTATGGTCGTTTACCTTCACGTACTGGGTCAGTTGAGTTTTGAACGAATGCTGGCCCAAATCACGACGCAAACTGCAAAACTGGCTCAGATGTGGTCTGCAAAAGGCCAAGTTCTTGTGAGCGACGCGAAATCGACTGCCTCGGATTTTTCTGCGGACAGCGGCGGAGACTGATTTTCGGTAGATCTTGCGTTTCGTCGATATACGACTATAGGTGTTGGTTTATCGTTTATTGAACTAGTGGACTCAAATTTATCCACCACACTGCGAATAGTTTTTTCGGTAGGACGACAGTTAAATGGGCCAAGCGCGCGGAACATTGCCCGAACAAAACACTTATCCTGATAAAACAATTTTATCATTTGCACGTATCGTCCAACCATGGTGATTTGGCAAAAGGGACTGAAGAAATGAGAGCCAATTTGACAGATGAAGCATCATCAATATGAGCGCTATCAACTGTCAAAGTTTGGAAGTCCCTATTGAAAACCCTTTATAATCCGAGATCGTTAGGTAACTCGCAAACTAGAAATGCCTTCAAATTTGTATTTCATTTACTCCTCCACTTACCGACTGGATGGCGCAGTTGGTTAAGTGCTTGCTCCCAGTTAGAGGGGTCCCAGGTTCGAATCCCAGTGAAATCGAATCTGGTCCAGTCACCATCTGCCGTTGGGACCAAATTAACGGCACTGGAGTAGGTTACTACCTGGCAGTACAATGGACCAGTTTTGAGACTGAGTGCTCCAGTAGGCGTTTTTTCGGTGTGAAGCTGACGTCTGACGTTTCAAAAACGTGTCTACTTCAGTCAATCGGTCGATAAAGGTTCAATATTCACAAACCGACAGTAAAGATGGCCCACCCTGTACTTCGAGAAGACTTATGCTTCAGTTCATTCGTCCACTGGCGCTCTTCAAGTTCAAAATCCCCTCCTGCCCGCTTTTCGCACGATAAATGTACTCCACTTGCAGTTTTCCAACGATCCCAAGTCAAGCCATGACACACACTTCGTTTCCAAGAAGTCCCCCAAACGGTCACATAGACACATGCTTTCGTCAAGATCCAAAAGATTCCACCACGAGGTCTACGTTCATGAAGTGCCACCACAGAGCACTGACATCATCGAGGCACATGGAGTTGTCTGTCCGTCAACACAGTGCCGATATCGATAACCTATCGTCATTCGGAAACGATGATCTAGATTGTTGGTCTACATAAATTGAATTGAATTCCATTCGCATACGAGCACCCACACACAGATGCACACCCACACGCACGTGCTCTCTATTTGGCAGTCGTTAAAAATTCCACGAAACCACCCTTTCAGGGCGGAACGAGCACACCGAAGTACGCAGTCACATCAAAAGGACGTCAAGCAATCTACCTCGAAGGATGATAGTGGTTTAATGTATTTGCTTTGTGTGCCCCTTCCCCCGCCCGAATACCTGAGAGATTCGTTTTTATTTTCCATTGAGCCATAGAGTGAGGGGAAGGCAAACACATTCACTACCCACGAAATGTGTTTGTTCAGGACCCACCACCGCCGCTGCCGTCGAGCGCAAGGGATGGCTTAAAGAAATATCCCGCGGTGAAGTTTATTAAATTACAGCCTCTTGACAGTTGCTTTTTCCGCTGACGTTTACGCTGTTGAATTCGTCTGCCGTCGCGATGTCGGAGGGGGTGGCGGTGAGTTGGCAGCTCGTCGAGCTCGTACTCTAACATAATTACCAGCAGGATTTATTTCGTGTAGCGGGGATTACGAAGTGATACATGGACGCAACTAGGGATCACTTCTGCAAGTACCTGCACCGTTCTCCGCCGTGGAACAGGTTGAAGCGCCTTGCCCGGTGGGGAGAGGGGGCGCGAAGAGCACCGGAGGGATTTCATATTTCTCGAATTCACCATGAGCCCGGTGAGTGTGTAAATATTACAGCACAGATGTCATAAATTTCGGTTGCTCCTGGAGACGGGCACTGTGCCGTGCCCGCCGGTGACGGGCGAACTCGGCTACAAATTGCTGCGTTGTCGGCGGCGAGATGAACGAGCGTCTGCGAGCTCTGTGGAGCAATGGGAAGGTTAAAAGGGTAATGGCCGTCGTAAAACGACAAAACGACTTCGTAGCGTTGTCGTCCCATGGGGTCCTTGGGCCGCCGGCAGCGATGAACGCGGGAGATGGTACATCGATGTGGCTTCAATTGGTGTCTTTAATTTCACTCAATTAAGGACATTAGGAGTTGGGTAAAGTTACGGGAGGAGGTTGCTTTATGTGTCATTTTATTGCCGCTCCAAGCACGACGCATGTGACGCAACTGGCCACGTGGGTGAAGGAGAAATGTGTACGGAGAGTCACGCAACAATTTCGAAGAGGCGGACGATCGAATTTCTGCTGTCAAATAGAGACTTTGATGATGACTAATTGAGAATGTACGTCAGAGACAAGATGTATTGTGTGGCAATTCAGTTCAGTGGTAAATGTTTGAATTGCGGCTGATGACGCACTTCAACTTTGAAACTGTTGTTGAAAAAAGGAATCGGATAGGATCAGCAAACAATTCTGCAACAAACATTGTAGAATAGAATAGAAAAGCATGATGTCACGTTAAAGTGAATGGGTTTTTAATCCAGGAGACGGTTAAAAATTAAAGACTGAAGAGCTGAAGGAAAGGACAATTTGTCAAGACTGCCAAGTGATAAATATAAAGGGTCTTTCAATAGGGACTTCTGGACTTTGACAGTTGGTGGCGGCCATATTGTTAAACCTAGATCTGCCAAATTAGCTGTCATTTATTCAGTCTATTCTGCCAAATCACCATGGATGGACATAGCGTTCAACAGTACGTACAAATGATGAATTTTATTTTATAATTTACGCGTGCAAAAAGGATTGTGAATACCCTTAAGTGTCTGGGTTCAAGACACAGCACGGGCCTAAGGTATAGAGGGAGCAAGGGAGAGAAGTTACCTATGCACATTGGTTTTAAATGTCTGCGGATTGTAGTGAGTGGGAAATATTGGACTGAGAAGAGCATTCCATATTCGCGTGGTGCGGCTAAAGAACGAGTCTCTGAACTTTACTGTACGTCTGAAAGCAGGGTTAAGGGTGAACTGATGAGCATTCCTGGTGAAACGAGTATTGCGGGTGAATTCATGGAGGGGAAAAATGCAATTGGCTAGCTTAAATGAGCATAGTTGATTGAAATAGCGATAAAACAGTGATAAGAAGGAGACGTGGCGTAGTGGGTAGGTGCGTCGACTCCTACGCTCGATGTTGTCGGTTCGATTCCCAAAAAAAACACCAAACATTTTTTCACGGCTCCACCTCTTTCATGTCACTGACAATGCTCAAAGAGTAGAACTGTCTAGAAAAAGCTTCTCAATCTCGCCGTTCGGAGTCGGCATTAAACTGTAGGTCCCCTCCACTCGTGAGAGAACAATAGCACGCACAACAGTGGTTGCTGAGAAGTTAGGCCCAAGTCGACCTCGTGAAAACTAGAAACGTTGGTAAGACGTATAAAGCACAAATTTTTCCCCAATAAGGTAATTCTTGACTCACTTTCGACGCTTGTTTTTAGCCATTTTTTCTTTCTCTTTTTCTATGATTTCAGAGCTTTTATTTGAAATATGAATGCTCATTCCGGTTAATTTTAATTTCAAGAACAAATTTCCAGCTAATGACTATTCACTCACTTTTGACCACGACTGTATCTTTTGTGGTATTTGGATTTTTCTTTTGAAGTTACCAAGCAAAGGACATTCTGCTGATTGCTTATTCTTGGACTGACAGGCTTTGTGTTGAAAAGCAAGGTCTTCGTCTTAATAGTTTGGTCTACTGGCACCAAGTGGTTTCGACAAACTTGCATTGACATTCGTTTAGCAAGTCTGATGAATGAACTCATGACTCGCATGAATTTACTTGTTTACCACCAACAATTTATGGATCCTTTTATCGTTTTGGTGTTTTTTCCTCTTTTACAACATTTGAGACTGAAATTCCCCACGACAATGGGAATTCACCACGATCTGGGAATACTAGTCCAGACCAGTGCTGCTAGTTTGTGGTAAATTTAACTTTTCGTGGGAAATTGCAAATCCCATTCCAGACATTTGGTACTTTCTTACAAAAAAGGGTAAATATCTTCTGTAACAAATATCCTTCCGTTTGTGCTCTCTATGGTTGGAATACCCTGAGCTCAAGGGATGGCTGAAACTTGTGGCACAAAAAAGCGAGCTGCAGAGGTATGGAGCAGAAATAATAAAGTACGGTAGAGAAAGCAAATATTAAAAGAATAAAAACGCAATCCAACCCCTAGTGTAAACATTGAACCATTCAAAAGATACAACAATAAAATAAGGTGAAATAAATTTGACAGTTCTCTTCGCGGAGCATAATGCAACAATTAAGATGACAGACAGATCATTCGGTTCCCCTTTTAGTTCATATTTTTTAGAAGTGTTGATAAATTTTTAGTAATATGGTAATTTTTCTTCTCCAGCGTGATAAATTTTACTTAAAAATACTAGCAGCACTGGTTCAGACCATAAGGCGATGATCTGCCAATCTTGGTTCCGGCTTGTCTTGAAAAACCCTTAATTTTTTTTCTGACGTTACAGTTTGGAGTGGAATTGGTTATCAACCCACAAATCTGTCTAACAAGCAAAATCTATCGCTCCAGTAGTCAGTTTCGTCGGGAAAGTAAGTTCAAGTCCACTTGAGTTGTGTTCATTATCACGTAAATGGTCATTGTTAACTTACCAAATAACTCAACGACATAAGCCAGTTTCATTGCAATACGACAGTAATGATATTCACGCAGTATCGCCGAAGTCAGTATGCTTAAAAACGGCCCACAACTTTACTTTATATGGACTTCGTCCGCGTTGTTGTCAGAATCAACATTTTTTTGGATTCCGAGCGAATTGTGGATTAAGAGAAAAGATAGAAGGCTTGGAAGTACGCCAAACCGATCTACAGTTGTTTTGTAGATTTGGAAAAGGCATACGACCGAGTTCCTCGAGATAAGCTCTGGAGTGTTCTGAATTGATGGGTCTTTGTTGAGAGCCATTTAGTCTGAATACACAAACTGTAGCAGCTGTGTTCGAGTTATAATAATAATAATAATTGCGGCGCAACAGTCCGATGTGGACCTGGGCCAAACTTCTCAGCAACCACCTGCCTGCTATTGTTCTCTCACGAGTGGAGGGGACCTACAGTTTAATGCCGACTCCGAACGGCGAGATTGAGAAGCTTTTTCTAGACAGTTATACTCTTTGAGCATTGTCAGTGATTCGAAAGTGGTGGAGCCGTGAACAAATTTTAGATGTTTTTTTCGAGTTCCAAACCTTAGACCTTGAGCGTAGGAGTCGACCCACCTACCCACCTACCCACTACGCCAGGGTGCCCGTGTTCGAGGTAACGGTAGCAAATCACCACCTTTCACCGTGGGCGTTGGACTTCGCCAAGGGTGAGCCTTGTTACCTCTTCTTTTCATTATGTATATGGACTGGATGTTACAGTGCAGTCGAGGCGAGGAATGCTTCACAATCGGAGAGTTGAGGGTAAGCCAGCTTCATTTTGCAGATGACTTAATCATCCTCACATCATCCCAGATGGAACTCCAGTGCGCGCTGGATAGGATTGAGGGCATATGTGCAGGTGCTGCGATGAAGGCTAACGTAGACAAATCCGAGGTTGTGGGTATTTCCAGAACGGTTCACTGCACTCTACATGTTAGTGGAGTCCCATTGAAAGAGGTGGAGAAGATTAAGTATCTCGGGGTCTTCTTCACGAGTAATGGGAGGAACAATGCTGAGCTTTCCTGTAGGATTGGTCAAGCTGGGTCAATTTTGAAACAGCTTGGGCGATCTGTAATCAGGAAGGCCGAGCTTGGTGTCAAAGCGGTTTTTAACGCACTATTTGTTCCAACTCTCACCTATGGTCATGAAATTTGGGTAATGACCGAAAGAATAAGATCGCGAATACAATCTGCCGAGATGAGATTTCTTCGTGCTGTTGTGCGAATTACTCGCCGGGATAGGGTGAGAAACACGGCAGTGGGCGAGGAACTCAACGGTGGGCAGCTGCTTCTTCGAACGGAAAGGGCTGTACTTCGTTGATTTGGTCACGTGGCACGAATATCCCCATCATCATGGCTTCCGAGGCGTGCCTTGAATGCGATTCCATCACATAGGCGACCACTAGGCAGACCCAGGACGAGAAGGTTGGACCACGTCCAAAAACTCACCTGGTTGCGCTTGGACATAGCTCCTGATGAATTAGAGTCGATGGCGGAGAATCGAGTAGCCTGGAGATCTCTCGTGGGTGGATTGCCCCCGCGACCCCTTTAGTGGAACATGAGAGTCACTGAAGAAGAATGAAAACAAAAAATAAATCATGCTTCGCACCTGAATCAAATAAGCGTCAAATTCAGACACCACCACGGTTTCCTTCCTAATTTTCTTTGTAACCAGGCTCAGTGAAGAAATCTGCCATGATTTTGTTCTAATTTAAGCTGAGACACTGCTAACCCCAGCAAGAGGAAAGTCACCCCCCACACGTTTTCATTCAGTAGAGCAAAACCAACCATTCCCTAAGCGAGATTGTGTGCAACATTGTTTGACTTTCATTCCAACCCCTGACTGAACAGTATCGCATTGCACTAGTTTCCCACCACAGACAGGTCGCCGCTGCAATCGAAACTATCAACTCCAGAAATGATGCACCAGAGGAAGAACTCTCAGACAGAGTTCCCATCATCCCCCAAGGATTAGAGCTCGACGGAAGACAATTACGAGCGCACAACCACCGCTCTATTTTCAACAACAACTAATCATGATTAACCGGAGAAACATTTATGTATCCTTCCTTCGACAACGGATAATCCATACGCACTCGAACTCGATCCCACCCTTGACATATCCTTCAGGGACGCAACTGCACACGCCCATGGTTCAAGGCAACGGCACGCTTGCCACTTTTTGTGCACACCAAATGGCACGTGTCAAAATTGTTCTCCACTAACCGCCCGCGTCATGTTTTCTTTCGAAAAAAAAAAAACAAAAATAATAAAGAACAACGAAAAATATAATCCAAAAAGTGGAACACACGAGATCCGTGTGAACACTGCTCTGCCATTGTTCCTCGTCACAAGGAGCGGAGGACGACGATTGTATCGACCGTGTAACAAGAGCCGGAACAAAACGACACAACGACAACAAGCACACTGGCGGAGGGTGTGTTCGGGCTGCACAAATATTTATCAAATATGTTTTTAATTTACCTCCGAACCCTAAGCGCTTGTCCAAGGGGTATTTGCAAAAATTGAAAACAAGTTAATCGCATCCTCTGCCGGTGCTGGTGCTGGTGCTCGGTGCTCGGTGGAGTGGGCTGAATGCGGTGGGAAGTCAAGTACGGTGGGATATCCTTTAACACCACTCAAGTATCTCAAATTATGAAATATAAGTGGAGTGGTGTAGGCTGAGGATATTGAATGGTTTTTGAAATGGCTCGGTGACGGTGGCGGTCGTGTGCGTCCGACCGCTACCCTCTGGTGCCCTGGCTGGAGGGCACACCGGAAAAGTTGTTACACTTCATTTCCGATGTGAGTGGTGTTGAGTAACCTTAGAGCTCGGGTGGGGGAGGAACTAAAAAATGAGCAAAGAAAAACTACAAGTAGGGCGTCGATGGGAAGTCGGTCTAACTTTGAACGGGGAGTTCATTACATGTCGCCCCCGATGGTATGCTGCACATATGGACTAGAAGTGTTGAGCTGAGTTTATTGCGTGGCCAATTTATGGGCTTTTTTTGCAGGACTGGTGCTAGAAAGTGAGTGAATTGGTAGATGAATTTATACACAAGGGGATCTAAGAGATTTGCTCATAAAAACCTCATCACTTTTTACCTTCTATGAGCCGTCGAAGGACGAGCACTCTCTCCGGGCGGTTTTGCGGGGACCACATATCAACTCTGCCTAGTTTTGACTACACAATGTTGAGTTGATGAAGGGCTTAACCATCCCTTAGCTATTGCTGTAGTATGTTGCTCGGTTTTAATTTCCAAGAACAATGAAAGCACATTTTTTCTGTGGACATCTTCTCGGAATTCATTTTTGGACTACTCGTAACTCTACCACAAGAAGATTCTGAAAGTCTTTTAGAGGGCCAATCGTAGTTGACTTGAGGGCCAATTGAAGCAACCGACCGAATACACAAAACATTAAACCGTGAATATAGTGACCGCTTCACTCAGTCTCGTTAAGTTCGTTAAATTTTGTCTACTTACACGTAAATCGCTATCTACGTATTTAAATGTCAGTTGACAGCTGAATTCAATTACGAACATTTTGAGGATGCTTCTGGTTATTTTCGTTTGCTTTTGAGATAAGCTCAAGTTTTCGAATTATTGTTGTTGACCCTTAAAGCAAACTTAAGCTTATGTCAGAACCGAAAGAAAAACAATGAGAATCATCGTCAAATTTTTAAATGTCAATGCTTCTGGGATCTTAATACCAACGGTCCCTTACGTACGATAGATTTCTTACGTAAGTAAGCAAAAGTTAACGAACCTAACGAAAGTGAGCGAGGCTGTAAAGGAACATCTACAACAGCCGTTCGAAAACGTAAGCTTATGTCAAAACCAAAAGAAAAGTAACCAGAAACATCGTCAAAGTTCAAAGTGTCCTTAATTGAATCATTTTGCTCCCGCGTAAGTAGGTAAAAGTGAACGAACTTACCGAAACCTGAACAAAACGATTATTATAGTCAATGTTTTTTTTAATTTTTGTATTCCCTCGGTTGCTTCAGTTCTCTTAAGTTTCTCACGGCCATTATGGCTAGACTAGGCTATATGTATGCAGCTTCAGACTTCCCTCGCGTTCGAAAGAGCTTTTTGTTATCAAAAAAAGATTACGTGGGAGATTCAATTTAATTCCAATTTAATTTTAATTTATACGGTGTACAAGTAAGACGTAGTAAAAAGGTTTTGTACATAAAAGCCACTAGATTAGGTTGGGGCAGAATAGATGATGATGGCTGAGCGTTACGTAAGCTAATGGAAAGTGCCTTTACTGAGACAGAATGACTTGACTTGAGAATGTTGCGAATTTCATGAGAAGTTGTGGCTACAACATTTAATGATTTAGAGGCAAGTTGTCTATGCGTTTTTTGTCAAGTTTTTGGCCAGAGCCGGTGCTTCAAAGTGTTGCTAATCGCGGCAACTAGGCAATTGATCTCAGTAGTCGAAATATTTGCGACGGAGGCGAGGTAGATGAAGTTCTTGAATATCTCGAAGTTATACATAGCTGTGACATTCTGGGCAAATCGTCGATGTTGTGCGTCCTTTATCGATGGCAGCATATATTTTGCTCAGCCCTCGTTTACTACCATACCCATTTAAGCCGTTTAAGTTTTAATACCAGCCTTATTGACGGCTCGCTGTGTTCTATAAATCATTCATCCGCGTTTGTGTTCTGGAAGATCGTAGTCTAATATTAGCTACTGAATTCTGCACGATCTTCTCGAGAATGATGTTGAAAAGCGTATGACAACGCATCGCCTTGCCGAAAAGTTTTTTTTTTTTTTAAGTTGAAGTTTGGAAAAAATGAGCGGCTATACACCGCCGTCATAAGACCCATACTCCTCTATAGAGTGTTAGTACGGTGGCAGGAGCTAAACAAGGCAAGTTATACAAAAACGACAAACAGCGTCCAAAGGATGGCGTGTATATCAATCACAGGCGCAATGCGTACCACTCCGACCGCAGCGCTAGAGACGATACTACACCTCGTCCCTTTGAACATCTGTGGCAAGGAATTTGCAGCTAAATCGGCGTTAACACTAAAGGAACTCTCAGAAAGGATAAAACAAAATATAGGTCACGCCAGTATTTAAAACACATATAACTTTCTAGAAGAATCTACAGACTATCTAACCCCGATCTTAGACTTCAACATCGAATATAGAACTATTATCCCAAACAATGGGAAACGAACATGGTTTTAAACAGTAACAGCGCCAAGGAAATCTACACCGACGAATCTAAAACTGGTAGCGGAGTTGGCGCGGGTATTTACTCGGGACATCTCCAAATCAGCAATCTTTTTAGAGTACTGGATCATTGTAGTGTTTTCCAGGCGGAAATTACGTCTATTCGTGAAGCCGCTGAATGGCTATCGATGAGAACGATATCGAGTGAGAGCATCGTCATTTACACCGATAGTCAAGCAGTAATCAAAGCACTCGAATCACCAACTATAAGATCTAGATTGGTAAGGGTCTGCCGTATGTCTCTCAATGAGATATCGAGACAATGCAGCCTTATGGTTATGGTGCTGGGTACCTGGACAAAGAGATATTCCAGGAAACTGTGAAGCATACGAACTAGCCGGGAAGGGCACATCAATTACTAACCCTACCATTATCAATGTTTCTGTGGCGATAGAAACCTTGAAAACCAAGATCTCAGAGCAAGCAATCAGCAGGGCTTGTGAGAGATGGAGAAATCTTTACACCTGCCTTCATGCGAGGCAAACATGGCCAAAGATGGATCTTCGGAAAACCACAGCCATCCTCAGCCTTAACAGGAATAAATTGGGTAACCTAGTAGGAGTCCTCACAGGACATTGCGCTATGGGAAGACACGCCGCGAGACTAGGCCTGCAGCAGATGCATGGATGAAGAAGAGGACGAAACACCCTCGCATTTTCTCTGCAACTGTCCTGCAATCGCCACCACAAGGAAAGACCCCCTAGGAGTTTTCTACTTAAATTAACTAACGGACATAGCTGAAATAGGTGTCAAGAAAATCTACTCGTAGATGTTCATCCAGAAATCAAGATGGTTTCAAGAGTAGCGGTTCGAAGCCGACTCTGTGGCATCACAATAGACTCTTTGGGTCTAAGTGAATCCTTCATCTGTGAGGGAAGCCACCTTACCTACCTACCTACCTACCTAAGCTAAATTCTTTACTGACCTTAATGAAGCAGGAAGAGTTCTTTATCGTCATCCTGCACAAATATGACTGTATACGATGTGTGGTCAGAAAATATGGGGAATTTCTAAATTTCGCAGGCTTAGAGAGTTCGTTTATGTGTTTTAATATGTTGAAGTATGACAATTTTCAGCTGTATTACTTTGTCTGTAGCAGCCGGTAAGGTTAGACGTGTTTTAATGAGCTCGGCGATATTCGTTTGTTAAAAAAAAATGGATCAAAGAATTTGTATCAAACTTTGCGTAAAATTTGATAAAGGTGTAACAAAGTGTGCGAAATGCCAACATGGCCAACATGGCCGTGAAGACGTTGATGATGACCACAACTGATGAAAACGTGGAAAAAGTGAAAGAAAATGTTATGTACAATCGTCGAATCATAATCAGAAAAGTCGCTGATGATGTGGCATATCGATTGGCTCATGCCATGAAATTTTTTCGAATGTTTTTTGGTAGAAAAAACAATACTGTAACGATGCCCATACTCGCCAAACATGGCTCCGTGTGACTGTTTCCTATTTCCAAAAGTAAAGAGAACCTTAAAGGGCCATCGTTTTACAAGCATAGATGACATTAAAAGCGTATCGCTGAAAGAGCAAAATGCTATCCCGTTGAGCAGATTATAGTAGTCATAATTGTCGATCTGAGCATACTATAGGCAAAACTGTTAAGAAATTCGAAGAGTCTGGTTCTGTTACCGAAGTCTTAGGACATATTCACCATATAGGGAAATGTAAATCCACATGTGACTGCCCAAAAACCATTGCATTCACAAAGAATCACAGTATGTCAGTTATTATCGCTAAAACCAAATATTAAGGGATTTTTTGACCTCAAATCGAAGATATAAATGGGGAAGACAAGTGGTTTTAACAAAACTTTGCCATATCAAGAAAGCAAGAAAAATTAGCTGGACAAGTTATTTTACGTTTCGATGATGCAAAGTGTATATGATCTGACTCCGTTTGGTTTCTTTTTGTGGAGCTATGCAAAAGATTGCGTTCATGTACACAACCGGCAACTTTTTGACGCTTTCAAAACGAATATTCACAAGCAATATGACCAAGTTACTGCTCGATATGTGTCTAAAAAGCATCAAGAATTACCTTCCCGGAATCCAGTTCTACAAGAACTCTAGTGGAGGACATTTGAATGATGTTATATTTCATTCATAACGGCAAGGTCCAAACAATGTACTGAAAATTTGTTTGAAATCTATATCACAAACGAGTTTTATTTAAAATTGCTTTTGAAACCATAAAGTGGATGGTGCCGTACATTTTCATCTATGTAATTGGCTATCACGTTGTAGTGATTATTTGCAAAATGTGGGTGGACAAATTGTTATTTATATCACGGCGAAATTTCGTCTAAGTCGCTGAAGATTCATCGAGAATGTATGCTTGGAAGTTTCTTATGTTTTGTAATTCAAAGCCAGCCTAAAATTCGACAGGTCTACCAAGCAGTGTGTACAGCTACACACATCATCAAACTAGTAAAGCCCCTAATTCTTTGAACTAGTTCACATTGGTGTAAGAAGTATCGAAGGGTACCGAATCAGACCGCATTATTCACGGTCGCCCCTCTTCCACGATTCGTCTTAATCAGGAAGACCATCTACAGTTCTTCACTGATCTTGATTCCCCGTGTTGACGCCAGCATATGTTTAAAAGAGATTGAGTGAATTTGCAACCCTAAAAACTCAGTATCGTTTGATTTGACTTCGCCAACTATCGAGGAATAAGTCTCCTAAACATCGCCTATAAGGTCTTCTCCGCAGTTTCTCAATGAGGATACTTGTGAGCGCCTTACTCTTTTATTTTGTTTACCAGGGTTCTCTCAAAAGGAAAAATAAATCAGTGATAGACTGAGCACTGCACTTTCAATAAATACTCGCGCACCGACAGGAGGTTACTGATTACATCAAAGTGCTTAGCAATTCTCCGACGGATTTCTTATCGTTCACAGAATGCCACATTTTCACCTAGGGTAAGCATACTTTTCAACAAAAACAAACTATAACTAGAAAACTAGGAACTAGAAAAAACATGCACGCATCTTTTCGTTTATAACAGATAATCAACCCGCAGTCACACAATTATCCTAATCCCTCTATACCATCCTTAAAAAAGATCGAATTCAGAGATTCAGCCGGAAGAGCCAACAAAAAGGTCTCCCAATAGGGTTTTCCGAACTTTGACAGTTGATAGCGGCCATATTGTTGAATATATTGTTGAAGCTACATTTGTCAAATTGGCTCTCATTTATAATAATGGCGGCGCTACAGTCCGAGGTGGACCTGGGCCAAACTGGCTGTCATTTATTCAGTCTATTTTGCCGCCATGGACAGACATAGGGTTCAACAAGACGTGCAAATGATCAAATTGTGTCATCGAAATGGGTGTTCTGCTCGGGCGACGTTCCGCGCGACGATCGTCATAATCGACCTACCGAAAGGGCTATTCGCAGTCTGGTGGATCAATTTGAGTCCACTGGTTCAGTAAACGATAAACCAACACCCGTACACCGACGAAATGCAACATCGCCGCTGTCCGTGGGGATAAGCAGAAGGAGGAGAATACGAGGCAGTCGATTTCGCGTCGCTCACAAGGACTCAGATTTTCACAGACCACAACTTGGAGAATTTTGAATGCGTCGTGACTTGGGTCTGCATCCGTACAAAATTCAATTAACCCAGGAGCTGATGGTACACGACCATAGAACACGACATGTGTTGGCTGAATGAGCTCTGGAACAGTTGGAAACTGACCCTAATTTTCATCGAAAAATCATCTTCAGCGATGAGGCTCATTTCTAGATGAAGGGGTACTTCAATAAACAAAATTGTCGAATTTGGGACGATACCAATCCACATGGGATCCAAGAGCGTCTAATTTATCCCCAAAAAATCACAGTTGGGTGTGGATTTTCGGCTGACGGCGTCATCGATCCATATTTCTTTGAGAACGACGTTGGCCAGACCATCACCGTCAACGGAGAGCGCTATAGATCGATGATTACCGACTTCTTTTGGCCTAAATTAGATGATATGGGCACCAACAACATATGGTTTCAATAGAACAGCGCTACATGCCGCACAGCTCACGCCACATTGGAAACTCTGCACAAGCGATTCGAGGGCATGATCATGGTTATCTCACATGGAGGTGATGTGAACTGGCCGCCGAGATCGTACGATCTTACCCCATTTGATTTTTTCTTGTGGGGTTTTCTGAAATCACAGATCTATGCGAATAAGCCAGAAACCATAACGGCCAACATAACCCACACCTTCGGACAAATTCAGCCTGATTTATGCGCCAGAGTCATGGAAATTTGGATATTTCGGATGCGCGTCACCCAGAGAAGTCGCGGCGGATATTTGAACGAAATTATATTTCATACATAATGGCATCAATACGCCTTTCAAACGAATACAAATTTTCGATGATGTCTCACACATTCTTTGTTTTATTTAAATTTAATTATATGAAGCACTTTATGAAGAACCTTTATTATTGCCGCATGAAAACTTAAGCTAATGTCAAACCCAAACAAAAAGTTGCCAGAAGCATCATCAAAATTCAAAGTTTCCGTAGTTGCTTATAGAAACTTAAGGAGAATTTAGCTGTCAACTGACATTTGTATACGTAGAGAGCGATTCACTTTTAAACAGACAAAATTTAACGAAATTGAGTGAAGCAGTTATTATAATCACAGTATATCAGTTTTTTGTGTTCGCCCGGTTGCCTCAATTCTCTTAAGATTCCCTATGGCGCGTTAGTCTGTCTCGCATAAGTAGGCAAAAGTTAACGAACTTAACGAAACTTAACGAAGCGGGTTTTATAGTCACAGTGTGTTCAGTTCTTCAGTTCTCTTAAGTTTCCCGACTGCCCTTTCAGTCTGCTCAAGTCAGCGATGACTATGAAACTTCACGAAACAGTTATAAAAAGTTCAAAAAATCCGGAATCTACCTCCTGATTGAAAAATTTGCATCAAAAAGTGCTCCTTGAATCCAAAATCCACCCCTGGCCTCTAAACAAGAAATCCACCACCAAAATGTGGCCAAACATCCTTTTCAAAAGCAATTATCTCCCCAGTTCGCTTCGAATTCACAGATAAGACCAAGCTTCCGAACCAGCGAGCATCGGATCCAATTAACCGGACACGTGCCACCGGAAACCACAAAAAGTAAATAAAACACACCACACACACTCGACTTACCTCCCAGTGCCTTATTCCTGGCAATCAAGGTGAGCAGCATCTCCGGATTTGTATCGTCATACTTGTTGATGGTCTGCTGTTGCAGGCCGACCAGTGCCTGTTGCTGCGGCGACGGATTATGAACCGGCGAGAGCTCCGTCTGTTGCTGCAGCGTCGGCGATGCCTGATGTGATTTAACAGCAGCACCAGCACCGACGGCAGACCCACCACCACCACCACGATAGTGGTGAAAGTGATGAAGATGATGCTGATCTTGCGGCAGAAGCGTCGGAATCGCCTCCTTCGGGTGCTGATGCGGATGAATGTGACTGTCCATCATGGCCAGGCTATTCACGAGGAACTCTAACATAAACGAGCGCTTCTCAAACGTCACAGATGATGGCAGCAGCTGCATCATGGATGTAATTGTTGACGTCAAATGCAAGCGGTTTGTGCATGATAGACACTTGAGCACTGACACTTGAACCGATACCGCTAATGAATCGGTAAACACACAGGACCTTGCCTCCGACGGAAAGCGGGCGTTGAATTATTTTCGAATATCTCATGCGATCGTCACCGATAGAGCGAAGGTTTTTTGCCTCACTTCGTTTTTCTTTTTCAAACTCGTCTGCCCGCGAAAGTCTGTACACACACACACTCGCGGCGTTCGCACGGGCTGGCTGTGGAGGGAGAGAGATACCGCCGCTTTTCGGGGGGAAAACTCGATTAAAAAGGAACAATCTGAGAGCTGGCTAATCGAGAACTAATTATAGATACTAGACTGGGTATGCATATCGTGGTCTCGAAACACACGAACGGGAAACGGTAACGAAAGACACGATCTCTCGACGCTGCTAGACGGTACACAAAGGAACGCGCGGTCCCACAAACGCTCGCTATTGAGCAACGCGGCCGAGTGTGTGCCCAAGTTGTGGGCCCCGCGTTATCACCTTGAAAGTGTATTCTTATTTGCTTTCTATATCAGCTCAAGTAGCAGGTAAGGGGCTACTCCTGAAAGGTGGTATAAAAGAGAGGGAGCACGTTTGCATTGTCGAACCTATTGATAAGGCAGTCAGGTGCCTTCTGCATTATGTGCTACTCTCGATCGGTTTGAATTTTTTTCTAGTCTTTTGCTGTGATTGCGAGTTTCGCAAGTTTGTTGTTTTCTGTTTTTTTTTTTTTTGCTGTTTTTCATGTCGTCTTAGAAGCCTTCTCCTATCGGCGGAGAAACAAGAACGTGAACACGGGAGGGCAAAGGAATTTTGTAAGAAGTTCTTAAGAACCCGTTCGGTAGATAGGAGCTACAACATCGAAGTTGTGACTGAAGTCTGAAGAGACATGAGCTTGTTCGGTGTTGTTAATCTTGAGTGGCAACCACTCAAAGGTCGAGACATGTTAAGTCAATTGGGATGATTTGTTGTCGCGAAACAAGGAAATCCTTAAAAATGACAAGACCCTTGTCTATTTGCAGAACATCGAAGTGTTTTGTCGATTCAGTTGGTGTCGAATTGACGCTGACACTTCTGGTACTACATGCTGCTACTGGGTAAATTGTGAAATTGATACAAGATCGTTGTTCGGGAGGAACATGGAATCGGTCTGAAGTTGAACTTGTACAATTCTGTGCACGATTTTGACTGATTTCCAAGATTGACTTGGTTTTTGAGAACAATCTACTCTAGTCTGACTGGACAAAGATGAAACGAATATCCTTTAGAAATACAGGTTGAGCCATCTAGTGGTTGTTTTCTAAATTATTTTGACACTGGCAGCTTTTTCCCGCTCGAAATCTTGACAGAAAGTCAGTATCAGACCTCCGCGGAAAGAAATGAGTCGCTTTACGCTCGAAAAACGTTGGGAAATATTGAAAACTTATTTCCAAAGTGAGTGCTGTGTAGCCCAAATAGTACGTTTTTTAAAAAAGATTATAACCGAAGTGTGAAGACTGGCCGAACTGTAGCACCCACCGCGACTGCTGTAAGCAAGTTTGTGCAAAAAGTTCGTGAGACTGGTATTCTAGTAGACAACACACATGGTCCCCTACGTCGTACGGTGCTCACAGATGAGAATGTGGCTGCTGTGGCCGAGAGTGTTAGACTCAATTCACGAACAGCAACTCGCCATCGATCTCAACAGCTCCGAGTGAGCTCAACAGCTCAACATTTCATGCAATAGCCTGAGGAGAATTCTGCACAAAGAACAAAGTCCAATTGACTCAGCAGTTGAAGGCGCGCGACCATTCGCTTCGTTATCGCTTCGCAGTTTGGGCCTTAGAGCAGCTTGAATTGGACAACGATTGTGGGCGGAAAAGCACAGACTAGGCTTTTTCTAGACAGTTGTACTCTTTGAGCATTGTCAGTAACTCGAAAGAGGTGGAGCCGTGATAAAAATGTTAGGTGATTTTTCTGGAATCGAACCGAGAACATCGAGCGTAGCAGTCGACGCACCTACCCACTACGCCACGGAGCGCATAATATACGGAAAAAAAGATTTTTATGACCGCTTCAACAATTTTGTTACATTGGTTACATTGGTTCTTATGAGCCAACCCACACCAATGTAGACAAGGCGGGCGATGATTTTTTGTCGAGTCGTGACCCTGTCGACCACATGGCATCGCATACGATCAACACGCAGCAAAGGTGCTCAGGACGAGCGTCGTTCTGGCTTATGAGGGATCACCCACCGACAAAGGACAAAGACAAAATGACGGAAATTAGCGTCTAAAAGATGCCGCCCATCTCTAGACAAAATGAGCGAACATTTAAAAAAGTCGCATACGCTGTGTACTAACATAAAGTATATCAGGCATGTGTCAAGCAGACGAACTTGAAGGGGCCACACTGCCACCATCAACTGTAAACAGCCATGTAGGCATGCCTCTTGCCATGAGCAAGCTACGAGATGTCCCAACTCAAATGATAAATAAAAGATGGATGAAAGGGACTACGCAACACTTGTCTAGAGTGATTTGACCTTAGCTAGATCCCATGGTGTAAGGAAATCGTGTGCTCCTTGCTGAAATGATGCATGACGTCATTGTGCTTAATTTAATGTCAAAAGAAATACTAAAGGTCGAAGTGAATGAAAACTGCTTGACAAGAAGTCAAGGCACACCCTGTTTTCCTTACACCGTGCTACATCCGAAGAGATTTAAAAAGCTGAACTCTTCTGATATCTAGATCAAATATCGGCTTCATAGTACGTGTCATCACAGGACGCTATGACCACCTCAGGCAAACCCTAGGCAAATATTTATTTACCACCCTAGAAGAAATGTTAGATATTAGAATTCAAGACTTTTTGAAATTCGTGAAAAGAACAAAATCCAGAAAAAGGGCGGATCATCACAAGATAAACCACTAGCCCAACAGCAACAGTTGACTAACGAGGAACCGGTGGATTTCATACCGAGCAGTGACAGCGCAACCTACATTAAAGATGGCGCACCCTGTAGTTGGGTCACATTTTTCGAGAGACAATTTTCAAAGACTTGACCAAATGGGAGAAGGAAAAAACATCTTTTGTTAGCTGTCGCCAAATGCGCATGCCATGTTCGTTGAGGTCCCTCTTCACTTGTATGCGCCGACTTAGACGTGGACGTCCTCTGTTACGTTGTCCCACACGTTCAAAGTCGAAGATTCTCCGCGCTGGAGCTAAGTTGTCCTTGCGCCAATCATCTTAGGCGCTGAATTCAGAGATGCCTGGCTAGACAAATGTCACTGTTCGTGCTTAAATCTTTGACAATTGAGGCATCAACGGTAACAGGACCAAAGACTAGAAGAAGCCTTTCCCGCACCTGATTATGCCTGTGACCACCATTTTTTATTTCAATTCACTTTTCTTTTTTTTTTCTCAGATCATTTTTTGAATCTCTACTGGAGCACTCATACTTAACACTGGTCCATTGTACTGCCAGGTAGCAACCTACTCCAGTGCCGTTAATTTGAACCCCACTGGGCCAGATTCGATTTCACTGGGGTTCGAACCTTGGACCCCTCGAACTTGGGGCAGGCACTTAACGAACTGCACCATCCAGTCGTTTCAATTCACTTGGCACATTGTCAGTAAAGTGATGTGACAAAATGTCAACAACTTTTTACACGTATGTACGTACGTATACTATACTCGTACAATCCACATACTCGTACATTTCAGACTGCGCTGCTGCACACCTGTTTCAGACTTTAGTCAGTTGGGACAAGTTTTTTTTTTTTTTAATAGAATCCACCGTCCAAAACTCATTAATCCTATAAACAGGGAGGTCATTACGACTTTTTAATTAAAATCTATTCCCTTGGCAATAAAAATGCAATTGTTGAATGGCGGTATATTTAAACAGTTTTTTTTGCAGATGTGCTTCGACTTTTAAAGGAGGCTCATCTGGGAATACTGTTTAAAAGGTTGTTAAGATAACAATAACAGTTTTTTAAATTGTTATGTTTCAGCAGCTGTCAAAGCTACCAATGACATCCAGCTGTCAAAATACTCAGTAAGGTTTGTCATTTCATCGTGCATTATTTCATATTTGCCAAATGTGTTGAAATTATTGCGAAAATATTTCCAAAATACCGGCTTAGTTGTAAATAGGCAACGTGAATTTTATCGTGAGATCGGTCGTGATCATGGCTTCAGTCTGCAGACAATCTGTCACACCGTGGAAAAGTTTGAGCAGGAAAGAAATGGTGAGAAATGAAGAAAACATAGACGCCGCAGCGACCAGTATCGAAGAAGACCCAGAAATGTCTCGTCGGCGCCGTTCAACTGAATTGCGCATCGCCATAGAGTCAGCACGGCTTATTTTGCGTTTAGTTTTGGGCCTACATCCCTGCTTATGCAAGAATGGAAGCCATACGACAATGGACAAAGCCGGGAATTCCTTAATTGGCCGCTGGAAATGTTGGCCTTAGATCCTGAGTTTGGCCAAAAAATCATCTTTTCGGACGTAGCCCGCTTTTGGCTCAATGGCCATGCGAAATTGTCATTATTGGAGCGAATATAATCCAAGTGTTCGACCAAGCACCCACAAAGATTGACTGTTTCGTGCGATTTACGACATGGTGGCATCATCGGACATTATTTTTTTTTTAAATGAGAATGGAGTCACCTTTACTGTAAATGGTCTCAGGTATAGAGCGATGCTAACCGACTTTCTGTGGTCAGAGCTCGACAACATTGATATATCCGAGCCGAGGTTCCAACAAGATGGCGCTACGTGTCAAACAAACGACGGAGCGCTCAAAAATGTGAAGGAGAAATTTGGCGACTGGGGCACCTCAGGGGAAGCGTTCAACAATTAACCGCCGCAATCATTCGACTTGACAACACTCGATTATTTTCAAGTCAAGTCAAATCACGTCCTTAGTCTGCGCTTGCAAACCAATCACTTTGGATTAGCTCGAGGTCAACATTCGAAACGCTATAGAAGGGATAACGCCGCACATATTGGACCAAGTCATTAAAAATTTAATTGATCACTTCATGCACTGCCATCGAAATCGAGGCGGCCATTTGAATGATGTGCTATTCCATAACGTAGAATAGATAATGGCATGAATTAAATAAAATATATTTATATTTATACTACAACTAAGTTGGTCACTTATCCAGCAGTTCACATTTCGAGACATTTGGCAGGTGACTCTCCACTGATAGTCCCTCCTTACACCGCAAATACACGCGGCATGAATGGCAATGTAGCTTCAAAATAAAGGTAGAATCAATTTTATATCTCCCACCATTGCTGTTTTATTCAAATTTCTTTTCCTATGTACATTGTGACTAGATAAGAACATCTAGTCACCCTGTACAACATACAGTCAGCCTCAAAAGTGAGTGAACAGTCATTAACTGAAAGTATGTCCGCTATATTAATGGAATGGAATGATATACGTCAGACATTGATACCTCAAATAAAAATTCTGAAATCATAATATGCTGTACTTTAACTTTAACTATAAACATAAAGCAGTTAATTTAATTCAAAAGAAAGAAGGGCTAAAAACATGCGTCAAAAGGGAATGAACTCCTAGCTCTATTGAAAAAAAAGTACTTTGTATGCCTTTACCACTGTTTCCAGTTTTCGTATCTGTCAGTCTAAAAGTTCTTATAAGTGTTTAATGAAAACGAGACGTTATGTATGTCTGACAATCATTGTCATAACCGATGCCATCACATAATGCCAAGCGACATAAGGCCAAATTTTAAAACTTGGCCATAAGGCGACATAAGGCCAAATGCTAAAATTTCGCCTTATTTTCCCTGTATAAAACGACATAAGGCCGTATGCTAGAATTTGGCTTTATGTCGCTTGGCGTTATGGCCGGGCATAGTCATAACCATTAACTTCTGTTGTTAGCACTTTTCTTCTTCTTTCTAAATTTGATTAATTATCTTATGTTTAGACTTATGTTAAATATAATAATAGTTTTTTTTTTAAAGTATGGCATTGGAGCATTAATTTGATGTAACCATGTCTGTTCAAGCTCAATCTGATGAATCTTAATTTAGTGGATAAACTTTCATAAACTGACTAACTGTTCACTCACTTTTGGCGCTGACTGTATATGTCGGAGGTCACTTCATTTGACTTTATTTTATTACATTTTTTCGAAATTACGAAAAATCTTGTTTCAATAGCTATTGAAAAATGGAAAATGGAAAAATGGAATTTCGAGACATTCGGAAATCTGAAGCGATATTCTTATTTTCTCATATCAAGCAGAGATGGAAATTGCACATTGTCACTTTAAAAAAGTTTCGTTTCGTTACTACTTCTGGCTACAAAAATGTTGGTTTCTACTTGGAAATAAAGACCACACCGTTTCCCGTTACAACTTTGAAAACAAATTCATAACTTTCATTTCAGCTAGAGACCTTAGACGACTAGATCGCGGAGTTGGTTTGGTGCCTGCCCTAAGTTAGAGGGGTCCCAGGTTCAAATTCCAGTGAAACCGAATCTGGTCCAGTCACCATTTGGCGTTGGGATCCAATTAACGGCACTGGAGTAGGTTGCTACCAGGCAGTACAATGGACCAGTTTTTGATTTTGAGTGCTCAAGTGTAGAGCTTCAAAAAACCCCAGACAAAAAAAACAGAAGAAATTAACAACATTCGATGAATAAATGCACATATTCAGGGATGGCTACAAAATGAAGGAGAGAGGAAGTGGTGGTTGCATCCTTAGTCCTTACATATGTGTCCCAAATCATTGTAGTGCCTTTCAGACTGAGAGCACGATCTTGAAGCACAATTCTGGCCTTTGTGGAACGTAATATCTGCTCGTGATATTCATCAACAGTCAAACTTCCAATTTTTCTCCATAAGGTGATGTTAATCTGTCGTTAAATTTGTGAGGAGATAACGAAATGGTACAGCAAACTGTACAGCAAACTTACCAGACATATCACCCCTTTCAGCAATTTACGATGATGCCCCTTTGACTACTTGCAAACTGTAACTTCGAGAAGTAGAAACTTCTTCATCTCGGCTTCGTGTATCACACCTTTAGAGTAATCTGATCCAAAGTCAATGTACACCGCCTCAATAGCTTCATTTTTCTCGTAAAAAATAGGTACAATAGTAGAGAAGTACATATAGTAGAACATTGGAACTCTTCTTTCAGCTTTTTTCCGAATTTTATAATAATAATGGCACTATGATGCTGCAGTCCGAGGTGAACCTGGGCCTACCTTCTCAGCAACCACTCGTGTTGTGCGTACTATTGTTCTCTCACGAGTGGAGGGGACCTTCAGTTCAATGCCGTTATACTCTGCAGTTATACTCTTTGAGGATTGTCAGGGACTCGAAAGCCGTGGAAAAAATGTTAGGTGTTTTTTTTTCGAGATTCGAACCTTAGACCTCGAGCGTAGGAGTCGACGCACCTACCCACCACGCCCCGGCGCCTACGTCCCTCAAATGTCAGAACTTGGCATCCTTATTCTTCAACAATGTAAAGGGTCTTCCAATAGGGATTTTCGAACTTTGACAGTTGATAGCGGCCATATTGCTGAAGCTGCATCTGTCAAATTGGCTGTCATTTATTCAGTCTATTTTGCCACCATGGACGGACACAGCGTTCAACAAAACGTGCAAACGATCAAATTGTCATCGAAATTGTCATCTACTCAGGCGACGTTCCGCGCCATTTTACGGTCGCCATAATCATTCTACCGGGAGAGCTATTCGCAGTCTGGTGGATAAATTTGAGTCCACTGGTTCAGTAAACGATAAACCAACACCCGTACATCGACGAAACGCAAGACTTGCCGAAAACAGCGCCGCTATCCGTAAGGGTAAGCAGAAGAAGGAAAATACGAGGCAGTCGATTTTGCGTCGTTCACAAGAACTAGGTCTTTCACAGACCACAACTTGGAGAATTTTGAATGCGTCGTGACTTGAATTAACCCAGGAGCTGAAGGCAGGTTAAGACCATAGACAACGACAAGTGTTGGCTGAATGGGCTCTGGAGCAATTGGAAACTGACCCTAATTTTCATCTTCAGCAAGGAGGCCCATTTCTAGATGAAGGGGTGACGTACCCCAAACAAATTTGTCG
Organism: Myathropa florea; assembly: GCA_930367185.1. Taxonomy (NCBI): domain Eukaryota; kingdom Metazoa; phylum Arthropoda; class Insecta; order Diptera; family Syrphidae; genus Myathropa; species Myathropa florea. Next base: position 108,819,131 of record OV884002.1, read on the forward strand.
AATTTGGGACGATACCAATTCACATGAGATCTAAGAGCGTCTCGAAAAAAATCACTGTTTGGTTTGGATTTTGGGCTGGCGGCGTCATCGATCCATATTTCTTTGAGAACGACGTTGGTCAGGACGTCACTGTCAGCGGCAAGCGCTATAGGTCGATGATAACCAACTTCTTTTGCCTTGAATCGGATGGACACCAACGACATGTGGTTGAGAGGATGGTGCTACGTGCCACACAGCTCACGCCACATTGGATATTCTGCCCGAGCGATTCGAGGGCATGGTCATCTCACGTGGAGGTGATGTGAACTGGCCATCGAGATCGTGCGATTGGACCCCGTTAGACTTTTTCTTGTGGGGTTTTCTTAAGTCGCAGGTCTACTCGTATGCGAATAAGGCAAGGACCATAGCGGCCCTCAAATCGCACATAACCACGTCATCGACAAAATTCAGCTCGATTTATGCGCCAGAGTCATGGATCATTGGACATTTGGGTTGCGCGCTATGCAGAGAAGCTTCGGCAGACATTTAAATAATGTTATACTTTGTACATAATGGCATCGATAGGCCTTTCAAACAAATAAAAAATTTCGATGATGTCTCACACACACTTTGTTTTATTTAAATTTAAAAATAGGAAGCACTTGATGAGATACCCTGAACTAATTGTCAAATGTCACAACATGGATGTGGATACGCTTGCAACCGTACGACTTCGACAAGCAAAGTGTTCCGACACTTCTAGAAGAACAACTGAAAACAAAAGCTCCCAAAAAACAGACGTTCACTCTCAACTTGTGGCAAGTGAACCTGTCAATGTCAACCAAGCCTTGTCCTAAGTCCACTTGTCACAAAAGTCACTAAACAAAAACTTGTCATGCTCGTTGGTCACACACAGCAACTTTCTGCTTGAAAAAACAACAAACCCGAGAGAAAAGCACACCCGACGGCTCGGACAACTTTTCATCAAAACGCGGTTAGCGGCAATGCAAACAAAATGCGTCCAAAAACTCTGCGATCACACAGCATGACCCACCACACAGACAACCTGTCAGACGTTTGTTTTCACTGTTGACATGGCACAATGACAGCCAGGACATGAGTGTCACTGGGCTACACGTCTCGGACCACTGATTAGCCACGACGCACTATGCACATCCTCCGGCGCGAACGAAAACAACTCTATCGACCGGCTTTGTAAGTGTTTTATTAAAATTTCATGAATTTATGACTTAATTCTACGATGGTAACAAATTGATATGCACCTCCCCCGCCCACTGTCGCGCTGAAAGTGTTCGAATCAATAAACGGAAATTCGTTGATTGAGGGACACTATGCGAGTCAATAAAAAGGATTAAAACCCGTACAACTTTCTCTCCACGGAATCAGAGAGCTCCACACCAACATACACGCGGCCACCATGTACACACAATTCACCTCGGAGTCCTTGTCACTCTCTTGCTGTCGTCTTCTTGGGGTTTTCTTCTGTTTTTTTGTTTCACTTCACCCTTAATCCGTAATCGCGTGCAGCGTGCACATCACGTCCACCCATAATTCACCGTCGGTCAACCGGTCGTGGTCGGTGAGGCGGCTTTGACCAAAGAGTCCCTTTTTTTCCCCCGCCACTGTGCTTAGTTAATCCCGATTTTGCTAATGCTACACATCCTCCTAACCTCGAAGACTTGCAGCGATGGCTTAATTAAAGGACGATAAATAAAAATCAAGCCAAGGCAGCGTCAAAAACCGTCCTATCCTGCCAAAATAAATACAAAGCAGACGATACAGGAGAGGCCACAAAAAGAAAAACACCATTTTTCAAATTTCACAGTTTTTTTTTTTTGCTTCTCTTGTGTTTGCTGTGTGCTCATCAAGCATCGTCAAGGAGCGTGTTGGTGCATGCTGGGGAAATGCGGATGTGTTCGTGTAGGCAAATCCACTGGAAGGCTGGACTGGAAATCGCAACGACCCATGCGCATGTCAGCCAACATTCCAAGCGATGATAGATTCCATTCCAACTGTGTGCTGGCGTAATCTTGGCTCCACCCCCGACATTATGGTCGGTATCAGAGTGTCAGGTTGATATCGCAGCCCGCTTTATATAGTGCCAGCGACGACTTCATATGTCAGCCTACATATTTAATCGTCGTCCCAACAGAAGCGCAATCGCAGAACGGCAGAGAAAAAAAAACACCTCTGAGGGAAGGAAAAAAAAGAAGCCGAGCGAAAGCATGAACTGAAAAGAAAACGAGAAGAGAAGCAGTGGGCTGTTATGAAGTAATCACCCCTTGGAGCGCTCCTTTCGATTGATGTTGCAGTCAGCATAATACCACTACAAGGCAGCTGGAGCCGAAGCAGCAAGAGCAACAGCAGAAGCAGCGAGTTCGTCTCTCCATTTGTCATAGGTACACACATATCCGATATTTTAGGAATTGTCAGACTTGAAAGGGCAGCTAGATAACTTGTTTCGTATGTGCTCGTGGTTGTGTTCTGTAGCCCCTGTCGAATAATGTAAAGGGGGCGCAACTGTATGAGCAAATGGAACGGGCGGTGGATGGTGGATGGTTGATGTGGGACGACGACGACGACGAAGACTGATAAATGATAAGCAACGAGAAGCTATACATCGGTTGTTGTGTGTTTTCAAAGAGAGACAGAGTCGGGGTCGGTTGGGGCTGATGAGGGAGGAGGATGGCTGACAATTTGTTTGGCCTCTTAAAGCTTTTCTCGGGTATAAACTCTTCAACTCCGATTGGGTTTTGTGAGCAGATATTTAAAGATTCATAAGTTCTTTGAGTTTGAACTGTTTTCTGGAGTTTTGGAGGCAGAGTCACTGAAGTGGAGCATCTCTCAGTAAATTTCCATGGGATTGATTAGAGAATGAACAGAATTTGATTGTTCCTCTTGATGGATTTTAGAGTTGTATTTGATCTAATTGATTTGGATCTGTAGCCTTAAGTCTTGTCTAGGGTGTTCTGCGTGAAAGGTTCTGAAATAAAGTGCATGGTCTAGGTGGGGATGACTGCAACTGTCAGTTAAGACATTCACTCGCTTAGATCCCTATTGGATCCTTTGTGTTGTGGTCAAGGGACTGGATTAGATTGGCAGAACGACGCTAATTCTTTTTAGGCTGACTTTCAAGGCTTCGTTTAGCTGTTAGACTTTATTTACTGGCATTACTTTACAGGCCAGGGACCCCTGAAGGATCTGAACCTAGGACATAGTTGATATCTATCCCTGATGGTCCCTATCCCACTGTAGTCTTGCATCCGTGACCGTTTCAATGGAGATACCATCTTCTTCTAGTTCTCGATACAGGATGCTCGGATAGACGAATACGATTCTGAAATTTTTGGTATTTACAATTGACATTTAAGAACTAATCGATATGATGAAGGAGCGCTTAACAATACGGGCCCAATGAATGTACATTGTTTATAGGGTTTCACAAATTTGTGTACAGTATTTGATTTCAAAAATAGAATGAGTTTATGCAATGTCCAGTGCTCACATCGGAGTGTTCAGTTTCGTGTGTCGGTGGAGGTTCTTCAAGGATGAGGTCTTGTGGTTCCGATTTAGCCTCGATAATGACTGCTATCAGTCCTCTGGTAGAAGCGATACAGTTCGTTGTTTGCTGTCGTCGGGGATATCTGCTCGCTTAGCAGATTAAGCGCATTGAGGTATCGTCGTCCGGGACGGTGTCTCCCAAGTTCTTGATGGCCACATTGGGATGCTTGCCGATATCTTGTAGCTGCTTTCTGAACAGTGTCACCATTTACTGTTGCAGAGGGATGAGGCGGGATTCATCGTTGAGTCTACTTCCGACAATCCCTGTCGTAGGTGAGACCGGTACATAGGCCAAGTATCTTCCTCTCGAAGATCTTTCGTAGGTGAGACCGGTACATTGGCCAAGTATCTTCCTCTCGAAGATCTTTAGCTTCTCCATGGTGGTCTTGGAAATGGTGTACCATACTGGCAAGCCATATTATCGGCCGTATTAATAATAATGGCGGCGCTACAGTCCGGGGTGGACTTGGGCCTAGCTTCTCAGCAACCACTCGTGTTGTGCGTGCTATTTTTCTCTCACGAGTGGAGAGGACCTAGAGTTTAAAGCCGACTCCGAACGGCGAGATTGAGAAGCTTTTTCTAGACAGTTATACTCGTTGAGCATTGTCAGTGACCCGAAATTTTAGGTGTTTTTTCGAGTTTCAAACCCCGAGACCTCGAGCGTAGGACTGGATGCACCTACTACCCACTACGCCACCGCAGCCGTATTAGCTGCTTATAAAGTAGTAGCTTCATCTTCTGGGTTAGTCAATTTTGGTTCCGCAATAGGGGGTTGGCAGGTAGGTAGGTAAGTGAGTAGACGGGCACAAGCCACGCCTCACTTAGGTCCTTAGGGACCCATTGTGATGCCCAATTGAGGATTAGTGTATGAACCTGCAAAGATATCCTAGAGGTTTATTTGAAATTTAATGTAAGTCTTGTTCTATGACGCAACTGACAAAGACTAAGGCAGTGACAGAGGTAGTGAGGAGTGTCCTCTCGTTCCTCCTCGTCACCCCAACCTCTACAAATGTTGTCTTTGGAGAGTCCCATTTTCATGGCATGGTTTCTAAGATGATTATGGCCAGTGAGAGCTCCAACCACCATCGTTAGCAACTCTTTGTCGCACTGAAGGATTTCGTCGGTTTTTGCTCGATCGTATTTGGCCCATAATGTCACACATGTAGACAGACCGCGTTATCTGCTGTTTGTCATTTCAATGGTCTTTGTATCCACCTTTTTCCTCAACTCTGAGAGGGGCGATTTAATACCATGAATTGCTTGTGACGCGTCTGTTACTGACCCTGTTTTGGCAAGTTCATCAGCTATCTCATTGCCGGCTATGTCCCTATGTCCTGGGATCCATCACAGATTGATCGAGTGCTGTGAGCCAAGAGCCTTTAGATCTTCGCGACAGCTTACGATTAGCTTGGACTTAATTTCTATTGCGGATATAGCTTTGATGGCCGCCTGACTGTCAATGAGAATGGTAATATCATCATCATTGATATCGTATATGTGATGGAATCAAAAATTTGCCTTTCTCAAGACACGCTTTGAGTGGTTGTTAAACTTCAGCCTTTCAGTGAAGGTTACTCCAAGATACTTCGCACTGTCCTTCGCTGTGATTGCCCTTCAATCTTTCCCTTCAGCTCAATCTTGAAGCTCCAGGATTTCTCTGCTATTTTGCTGCCGGATAGACGGACTTTATTAGTTGGATCATTGTTGCCCTTGGCAAGCGTGTCGACGGATCTTTATGTACGGGACTAACTCCACATCCTAGCTCAATCTTTTTCGAAGGAACCGAGAATCGGCCCTGCTGTCCTGCATATTGTCAAGCTTCAGCTTAATACAGTAAGTGAATGAGAATTTTGTAAAAAATGCTTTTTGGTTACTTGGGCCACGAGTTTGGACAAACCGAAGTAACGGCGGGTGCCATGAGCAATTTTAATCAGATGTCGACTAAGAGATCGGTAATGAAGTCCACGTATATCCCGAGTAGTGATGTGTCAACTCGAGTTCATAAGCCGGGTCAATCGGCTTGAAAACAAAATTATTTTTCGTTTGCTCAAAATATACATATGAGCTAGAGTTGTACCGAATAGTGATTTGGCCGGATACCGGATACCGAATATTCGGCCTGCAGCTGGGCTGGATAGCCGAATATTCGGCGGCCGGATATCTACCCAAATTAAAAGTATAATAGTTACTCAAATCAGACCGGTACAAGGAAAACCAACTTAAACATGCTTTGTTCCTTCTCCTCCACAAGATATTCTTACTTTCTGCACAGCAAAGTTTTTGGGACATTTTTGAAGAGGTTGCAGAAGGCAAGTCAGATTGAATTTTCTACCAAAAAATACCGCCAACGAGCTTGACTTATATCTCAAAACAGTTTATTTTGAACGGAATGTGACCCTTGGGCTTGGTAGTCAGTAAATGTTTTTTTATTTTGTTGTTTTTTACTGAAAAAACGACTATCCGGTATCCGGCCTGATATCAAAAGACTATTCGGCTCCGGCCGGATATTAGAAAAGAAGCCGGATAGGCCGGATACCGAATACTTGCCGGATATCTGTCACACCTCTAATATGAGCACACTGCATTAACACATACGAAATATTGGGCATGAGAAAGCTTATTCACTCGTGATATCTAGCGCAAACGTGAAAACACTTCATAGCACTTCAGGAGTTTCTGCGTCGCGAAAAAAAAATATAAATTACCAAACTTTCCCCTTCCTAGACTAGCCAATCAAACCCTCACTCTGTCTTCAACTGCCAGGTACTTAGGCACTATTCTTGTCCCAAAACTAAATTGGAAAACTAACATAGAGCAAAGAGTTAAAAAGGCATGCATAGCCTTATACGCAACAAAACTCTTGGAGACTTCGACCGAAGATAACACTTTGGATGTATACTGCTGTAATACGTCCTATTCTTACCTACGGCTCCTTAGTCTGGTGGCCAGCTTTAGCCAATGCGTACAATATTACAAAACTAAACAAGGTACAAAGAACTGCATGTATAGGTGTCACTGGCGCCTTAAGAACGACTGCCACAGATGCGCTTACAGTTATCTTGCACCTTCTACCTCCAGATCTACACGCAACGTTCATGGCCACATGTAGTGCACTCAGAGAGTCAAACTGCTGGAATAGCAGAACTTATGGACATGGTAACATCCTTAACTCACTACCACAACAGGCGATACTGAGTCATACTGACTACTTTATCCCAAAGCTAAATTTCAATAGAAACTATAGGGCATACTTTCCAACTAGAACTGAGTGGAAAAGCGATACAGTCTTCCAAAACCATGACATAGCCATCTTCACAGACGGTTCGAAGATGGACTCTGGTGTGGGCGCTGGAATCTTCTCCGAAGCCCTCAAGATATCAAAGTCATTCAAGCTACCAAGCTTTGCAACCATTTTCCAGGCAGAAGTGCTTGCAATATATGATGCGTGTCTTGAAATTAAAAACAAAACAGAACCAACACAGCGGATAGCAATCTTTTCAGGCAGTCAAGCTGCTATCAAGGCTCTGACATCCATAACAACAACGTCTAAACTAGTGGATTGCTGCTGCAAGGAACTATCCATTATAGGTGAACGGAGCCCGGTCTCTTTGATCTGGGTTCCCGGGCACACGGGTATAATAGGAAACGAAGCAGTAGACGACCTAGCCAGACAAGGATCCAAACCCGATAGTCTCGTTGTGGAACAAGTCCAGGCTCCACTAGGCTTCGTAAAAAACAACATCTACAATCACTTCCTCAAGATCGCCAACGAAAGATGGACCAAGCTGGAAACATGTGCTCTATCCAGAAGCTTATGGCCCAACTGCAACCAAAAGAGAACAAACGACCTGCTTAACAACAGTAGAAAAAACATATCCAGAATCACAGCGGTCTGCACTGGACACTGTGCTGTTGGCAGGCATGCTGAAAGGGCATACCATTCAACTCGCACTGCCGCAGCTGCCGGGTGGAAACTGAGTCAGAAACCCCCGAGCACTTTCTGTGCAAATGTCCGGCTCTAGCTAGAGTCAGACAACGCTCTCTGGGCAAAGCCTTCTTCAACACCCCTAATAATCTCTCAGAAGCAAACATTCACAGTCTGCTAGCCTTCATAAATTCCACGAAGTGGTTTCAAAATTAGGCTAATCTGAGTGAATACACACTCTTTTTTACCCCCATCTCACAAATTAGGTATCCCATAGGATGTGGTATCAAAACGGCGCTTTCATGGCGCTAATTGGGTGCGAAAACAGGATCTGTATGTCCACCGCCACTTTTACCTACCTACCTTCTGCGTCGCGTCGTGACCGTCGACAAAACATGGATTCCACTGGTACACGCCAGAGACAAAGGAACAGTCGAAACAGTGGACTTCACTCGGCAAATGTGCTTCGAAGAAGGCGAAGACTGTCCTATCGGCCGGAAAGGTGACGGTCACCGTTTTATAATTTAATATAATAATAATAGCGGCGCTACAGTCCGAGGTGGACCTGGGCCTAACCTCTCAGCAACCACTCGTGTTGTGCGTGATATTGTTCTCTCACAAGTTTATTGCCGACTCCGAACAACGATTTTGAGAAGCCTTTTCTAGACAGTTATACTCTTTGAGCATTGTCAGTGATTTGGAAGAGAAGGAAAATACTATGCCGAATTATTGGGCCGATTCGACGCCGAATTGTAGAAAAAACGGCCCCATTTGGTAAGAAAAAAGCGCTCTTCCACCATGACAACGCACCGGTTGACACCTCCGCCGTCGCCATGGCCAAATTGGTCGAATTAGGCGACGAACTGCTGCCCCATCCACCGTATTCTCTAGATTTGGCCCCTGTGACTTCTTTTTGTATCCAAACCTGAAAAGTCACACGCCGAGAAAATGGGGGTTTTTCGTTTTTTTTTGTAGGCTAAGTACTTATCCGACCACTCTCTTATATTATCTTTATGCGAAGCGAATTGTATTCCTCGATTTAATATCAAGTTGGAATTCGGTTTCGGGTTTGTTTCTTATACGACTGAGCTACCATGATGGTAGCACCTGCACATGTTTTCTCTAGTTGATTTTTTATGTGTGTACAGGGTGGGCCATCTACTGTTTTTTTTTTAAATCATAGGTTATTTTGACACTGACAGCTGTTTCCCGCTCGAAATCTTGACAGAAAGTCAGTATCATACCTCCGCGGAACGAAATGAGTCGCTTTACACTTGAACAACGTTGGGAAATATTGAAAACTTATTTCCGTAGTGAGTGCTGTTTAGTCTAAACAGTGCGCTTTTGAAAAGAAGTTTTGGCCGAAATTAAGCACCCACAGCGACTGCTGTACGCAAGTTTGTGTTCATGTGACTGGTATGCTAGTGGTCAACACTCATGATCTCCGTCGTCGTACGGTGCGCACAGATGATAGTGTGGCTGGTATGGCCGAGAGTGTGAGACTCAATTCACGAACATCAACTCCCCATCGATCTCAACAGCTTAACATTTCACACACTAGCCTGAGGGAATTCTGTACAAAGATCTCGGATTATCGCTCATCAGGTCCAATTAATTCAGGAATTGAAGGCGCGCGACATTCCGCTTCGTTATAGTTTTGCTTCGCAGTTTGGGCCGCAGCTTGAATTGGACAATGATTTTGGGCGAAAAATCATCTTGTCTGACGCTGACGAAGCGCATTTTCATCTCGGCGGCTACGATAACAAACCAAATTGTCGCATTTGGGGCTCGGAAAACCCGCACGTTATTATCGAGAAGCCAATGCATTCACAGAGAGTGACGATTTGATGCGGATTATGGAGTGGTGGGATCATTGAACCACTTTTCTTCAAAAATGAGTCTGAGAATAACGTTTCTGTCAACAGTGGGCGTTACAGAGTCATGTTAACCGACTTTTTGACTTTTACTGAAATTAAAGACATGGATTTGGACGACCTTCGGTTCCTGCAGGTTGGCGCGCCATGACAGACCACCCCTGCCACAATCGATCACCAAATTCCCAAATCGCGTTATCAGTATAGTTCTTGACCAACCTCAGTCCATGATTGAGGCGTTCGTTTAGCGTTGATAGAAACTTCCCAAATACTGGGATAACTACTTCGTCTAGATATGCGGTGACAGTAAGTCCATCCCTATCCTACGTCTTGACGATCTCGTCCACTACAAGGATCCAAAGAAGAGGTGAGAGAACCACATCTTGCGGCGTTCCCCTATCCATTATCCTCTTAAAGCAAGTGTTACCTAGAGAAGAATTGATCTGACGTGTCCACAGCATAAGTCCAATCCATTCACACAGACCCTCATCGATTTCTATTCGTTGAACGCTTGCTTAAATTGCATCGTTAGTAACATTGTTAAACGCTCCTTCTATGTTGAGGAACGCGCCTAATGTATACTATTTGTAATGCAGGGATATTTCTATTGTGGACACCATACTGTGTAGGACGAAAATAATAAAATTGATTTGCCTTTTATGGAACTCGGGTTGGCATCAGACTCAAATGTTGCTTGTTCAATCTCGTGATTTAAACCAAACTTCAATAGGCCCTAAATCAAATGTGGCCATTACAGACCATGGAAAGCGTTTGCCTAGCAAAGCATTCGTGTTGTTCTTACAAAAACCGACGAATCTTCAGATTTCTCTTTATTTCAAGTGGTAAAATTTTAAAAGCCTCAAATATCCTCTCTGATCACGGTCAGTGAAAGGAAAATTCTTGTTCGCCTCATCCAATCCAACCAATATTTCATTTATTCACGAAGCAACCGCCCTAATGTCAACGATAACCTCTCTTCTATCCTGCTTAAAAAGAATGAGGAAAAAGAATTTCTGCTGCCTAATTAGGGAGGTTAATGAACCATAATATATGGACAAGGAAGTCAATCCTTCGACAAGCTGCTGACTAGCTTTAGCGATAGTTTGCGAAGTTATCACTATTCCCGCTACTGAATCAGAATATCCTTAGGAGGACATCGTCATACCACTGCAAGAGTTTATCAATTCCACTCACATTTGGGGTTAAAACTTTGGCTGCACATTTTGAATGAGGAAACTAACCAAAGAAGCTTAAAGCCCTTTTTTTTATATTCCTACGTGTATGCAACGAATTCTGTTAAAGGTTAGTATCTCCGGAATGGTTCGTGTCTGGGGAAACTGTTATACGTTCATTTTTGTCGTCGACTCAAACTTTTTGTTATATCTGAAGAAGGCTTTGATGCATTATTTTTCTTCAAAAGCTTAGGTAGGTAAGTAGGTTGGTGGGTAAAAGGGCGGAGACCACCCCTCACTTAGATCCGTGAGGACCCATTGTGATTAGGGATGCAAACGATACATCGATGTTTTGCTACCATTGATGTTTTGTTCATAAATATCGATGTTAACATCGATGTTTTGATAACCGATACATCGACGGCAAAATTTCAAACATCGACATCGTTCATTCATTTCGTTAAACATTCCCAAGATGTGTTATATATAAAATGTGCTTGTATTCTTGTAATACTAATGGGGTGTAAAAGAGCTAGAGTTGCGCAATACAATGTAACTTTTTTTTATCTTAGCCTCTCCTTTTTTAATATCCTACTCCGAACCTCCAAGTGGTTTACTTTGGGCATCGAGCAACCCTCAAGGAGACCGTGTATCCAACTCCTATGGAACTGTGGGTCGGTGGCTAATCGGAGAGGGCTCATGTTTCGTCATGTATTGGCTGGATGCGTAAGCATGGCCTGGAGCAAGCGACTCGCTATATAAACGTGCATGAAGAGTCCGCTCGGGAACCCTAATCTCGAATCGTAGGATTCTCCAACATTACTTTTGGTTTTTCGTTGGCCCGATAAGCCACAAAGTAAAAATTCAATCATCAACGAAACAGAAGACGGAGAAGGTTTTTGGGTTGAAACTGGTACGACTAGTATGTTTTGTTGTCAAGGTATAGTACATCGTAAATATAGCCAGCAATTCGTGTGATGTTGATGATAAATTGATATGATGATAAATAAATAAAACATCGGAAAAACATCGATGTATCGTTGTTGATACCGATGTTTTTTTAACATCGATGTTTGTAGTGGAACTATCGATGTTTTTAAACATCGATGTTTTTAAGAAAGATGTTGCATCTCTAGGTGTAAGAGAGCTAAAGATGCGCAATACAATGTACCTTTGTTATATCTTACTCCTTCCTAGTCTAACATCCTACTCCGAACCTCTAAGTGATACACCCTGGGCATCGAGCAACCCTCAAGAAGACTGAGTATCCAACTCCTATAGAACTGTCGGTGGATAATCGAGGAGAGTTCATGTTTTGGCATGTATTGGCTGGATGCGTAAGCATAGCAGTCCTTGTGTCAACAATCAAACTAGCGTCTGTTAACTTGGAGCAAGCGACTTGCTATATAAACGTGCATGAAGACCCCGCTCGGGAACCCTAATTCAGAACCGTAGGATCCTCCAATGTTACTTTGGATGTTTCGTTGGCCCGATCAGCCACAAAGTAAAAATTCAACTATCAACGAAACGGAAGACAGAGAAGGTTTTTGGGTTGAAACTGTCTAGTATATTTTGTTGGTACAGTACGTCGTAGATATAGCCAACACTTTGTGTGATGGAGAAGATAAATAAAACATCGGAAAACCATCGATGTATCGTTGTTAATACCGATGTTTTTTAACATCGTGGAACTATCGATGTTTTCAAACATCGATGTTTTTTAAGACGATGTTGCATCCTTAATTGTGATGCCTAGGATTGATATCCCCTTTTTCTGTACCATACTCATTATCTAAGGACCTGAACCTACGCTGGGACTGCCTGCCTGCGTCCTTGGTTAGGGCTTGCATCGATGGTTGGACTTCTCGAGAGCACAACCGCTGGTGGCATGACTCTCCAGGATGTAGACAGACCAAGCGCATGTTCCCTAAAGTCTATAAGAAATCCGCGGCTTTCTTGTTATCTCTTAACAGAAAATATTGCAGACAACTTACCGGCGTACCAACGGGGCACTACACCTTCCCCAAACACCTAAGTGTGCTTGGCCTAAGCGATGAAACCCTCTGCGACGCCTGTGGGGAAGACGATGACACTGCAGAGCACATCCTCTGCCATTGTCCCGCCTTTGCTCGGATCAGTTGGCAGTTATTCAGTGCTGATGAGGTGAGAGCTGATGATGTAGGCTCCTCATCACAAAAGCGCCTGTTGGTCTACCTTCGGAAGACCTTGAAATTCCATTAAAAGTAGGTTGCTGCCTGGCAGTATGATAGACCAGTTTTTGAGTCTGAGTGCTCCAGTGTAGTGTTACAAAATCTCCGACAAAAAAAAGAAAAATACTCATTATCCTTGGTCGTTCTTCAGCTATCCGGTTCATAAATTAGAGGTTTACTTGAAACTTCCTAAAGATCTGCCAGTACAGCCAAAATCGCCTATAACGACATCGGTTATAACGACAAAATTCTTAGGTCCCGCCTGAGCTTTATATCGCTTACAATGACCACGTTCGTCAGTCGCTTGAAGGTTGTTATAACCAATTTGTACTCTATTACGCTACGGACACGAACTAGGGCAATGGCAGAGGCAGTGAGTAGTGTCACCTCGTTATCGGGCATGCTTTCTTCTATATCTTACAGATGAGCCGGTGCATGTGCCCAACTAGGACATCTGCAGCTGCCTTAAAGACGTTTGCAGACAAGCCATCCGCCCCAGAAGTCTAACGACTTCAGTCTCGGAATGGGGGGATGGAATTCTAGTCTATCATAGTCTAGGTTGAGTAGAACATTCTGCCAGATGGCGGTATTTGTGGTTTCATCGCCATTTAACGTGGGCGCCGTGGCCGTGTGGGTTCGTGCGTCGACCCATGGGCATTTGACTTTCACAGTCTAGGTTCGAATCCAAGTTAAAACAAACAATTTTTCAAAAAAAAAATTGTTCGCTGCTCCACTTCTTTCGAGTTACTGACAATGCTCAAAGAGTATAACTGTCTAGAAAAAGCTTCTTAATCCCGCTGTTTGGAGTCGGCATTAAACTGTAGGTCCCCTCCACTCGTGAGAGAACAATTGCACACACAACACGAGAGGTTGCTGAGAAGTTAGGCCTAGGTCCACCTCGGACTGGTGCGCCGCCATTGTTATTATTCATATCGCCATTTAGCGGTCTTGATTCTGATGATTCTTGCAAAGTATAAGCATTGACTGCGTCTCTGATGCAAGTTGTCCATGCTCGTCACGGCAAGCTTCTTTCCGAACTTGGTATCCATTCGATTTCTTTGGTAAAACTTTCGGACATCATCCCTCACTAAGCACGTCTTCATCTTTTTGATCGTACTTTTTTCTTTTTCTCTCTGAAAAGCCATAAAGCTCACGGACAGCTTTCGTAGTTCGGCGCAGGGTTACCCTTGACCTTTTACAGATTTTCCGGGGAGATTCAAACTCAGCAAAACTTCACTAATGGGGTCTGTACTATAAATAACATTCCATTCCATAACACCGTAGACTTTGAAACATGTGGTGACTGTGATAGCTGGACGGACTTGTTACTTGCGACGCAAGGACATCTTAGACTGTAACGCGTTTCAAAGCTTGAAGCAAATATTTGACAACACAATCTGAATAAAATTGGGATCCCAAATTTGGTCATTAACTTCGCAGTCGGCTTGGACCGGCTGCAAATTTCGTGACCAGAGAAACAGTCAAAGCAGTCCCTTAAATTTTCAGAATTTACCATTTTATTAGAAGCCGTATGATTTGCCGAACTACGAAAGCCATTCCGATTGCTTGCATCAATGTTCCGAAAATCCCAACAATATCTGAAAAAGCGCCGCGCAATTATCAACCCACTAATCTAATCTTTCTCCATTTAACGCCAAGCGCCTTACCACCGGTCCACTCAGTCTTTAAGTCGTAAACACCCAAAAATAAATGACCTTCCTGCGGCATCCGTTCAAATCTATGAACATTAACCAGTTCTCAATTCTAAAGCTGCTGTTGCGTCAAAAATTTGCCCAGGCGAACACCAAACCTACAACAGAGAGAAAGGGAGGGAGAGAACATGCAGAGAAGGAATAACTATTTATACTGTTATTTGTGCGTCACTTTCACGAGCTTTTTTCAAGTCTATTGTGGCCAAAGCTTTGTACCACAAGCTCACTTGATGTCTTGAGACACTCTTCAGAGTCTGACGTACGAGCAGAAGTGAACTGGTTTAAGATGGAATCCCCACTTGGAATTTACACGTTCCCGCGAAGCACTCTTGAGATGTGTCATCTGTTTGCTTCCAAAATTTAACATTCCCGGTAATCGCATAAGAAAACAGACAATAAACCGGTTCTTCTGAAACGCCTGCTGACGTCTGGTGTGTTGTCCACTCCTCCTCATAATTGATTGAAGCGTGTGCAACGATTTGGAGGTACTTCCCCTGCAGCAGGGCACACCTCGAAAGACAAGTGTATTCATTTGGCTGATCGCATCTTGATGACGCTTTAATGACGCGTTTTGCAAATGTAACATCTACCTTGTCGAACATGTTCCCGAGTGAGTAACACGCCGTTTTAGGCGTTTTCATGCCACGCGCTAAACTCAGAAACGAAAGAGGGTCTTGATTTATGAAGCACGTGACTGTCAAACCAGATTTTGCGACAGGGAACTCCGGACAACTGAAAATGACTTCTTCGCTCATTTGTTGGGATTCCCGACTCGTGCGTGATGTTTTCTTTTGAGAGGCAAGCTATTCCATTGAAAGGCGAACTATATTCACATTCGCGAGGTTAGAAGAGTGTCTGGTCTGCTAATGAATCTCTCGGAAACTCGTTCATCATTGAAGGCCCTGTGTGATTGCTCTGAGAGTGTTATTGAAGTACCGGTTCGGAAATGTTTTATGCGAAAGCAAAACCGTGACTGTCATTGAGGGAAGTGAATCTACTTCCGTTTGGGGCAGCAGCAAAATTCTTGTGAGTGGCTAATGTTCTGAAAAGGAAGGAGATTTTGTAGAGTGGGTAAGCAATATCATTGGAGACACAATTGCGACTGGAGCTTAGACAGTGCAGTGGTTTTGTCAGTACATTTAACACCCATCAGGAGAAGACAACAATGATGGAACAAAATCAGCTGAAGGATTTGTGACGCCGACAGGGGTTGCAACGTAAAACTAAGGCAGTGCGGGAGGAGTATCGGGCTAGAAGGCGGGAGGAGAAGAAATGGTTGAAGAATCTAGGGATAATCACCACCTTTTCATCGATTTCAAAGCCCCATACGACATACGAGCTATACGATGCGATGGCTAAATTTGAGATCCTAGGAAAATTGATCCGGTTGTTTCGCACCACACTAAACGACATGCGATGCACCGTGCACCATTTAAAACCTGCACCACATTTCGGCAAGGAGATGCACTGTCGTGTGATTTCTTCAATCTGGTGCTGGGGAAGATAGAGCGGCGCGGCCGGTGTAAGCACGTCACTATCTTCTGCAAATCTGCCCAACCTCTGAGTTACACTTATGACATTGACATCGTCGAGCGTTTTCAGCGTGCCGTCGTAGAAGAAGTCACGGCGATTGAATAACAGGCCAAACGGAGCTGTTTTAAGAGTTAAGGAGGACAAAACAAAATATATGCTGTCGAGTACAAATCGATCCGTCGCACACCACCTGGGACAAAATGTCACCATCGACGGAGTTTGTCTATTTCGGGGCACATGTAAACTCCACAAACGACATCATGGTGGAGATACGACGCAACCGTTGCTATTTCGGATTGTCCAAACAACTGGGCTCAAAACTCTCGACTCAAAGGGCCAAAATCATATTCGACAAAACCCTAATCCTGCCAATCTTTGCTGTATGCAGCCTAAAGCTGGAAGATAAGCAGGACTCCAGAGCTGATTCTTGGTGCCTTCGAAAGAAAAATTCTACGTCGAATATTTGGTTTTGTCTGCGAGGAGGGCGAATGGAGGAGAAGGTATAACCGTGAACTCTTTGAGCTATTTAAGGAAGTGGATGAAGTTCGGAAGGCAAAATCCATCGACTACATTTGCTCGGCCACATCGAGCGTATGGACAACAATGCTTCAGCCAAGAGGGTCTTCGAAACCAAGCCTTCTGGTGCGAGAAGGAGAGGGAGACCGAACGCCCGGTTTAAAGATCAAGTCATCGCGAACGCAAGGCAACTTGGCCTTGATGATTGGAAGCAGCGTGCCTGGGACCACCATATATGGAATACAGCTACAGCTCAGGCCCAGTCCCACCATGGGATGTTGGACTGATAAATAAGAAAGTAAATTCATGAATTACGACTGGATGGCGCAGGTGGTTAAATGCCTGCCCCAGGTTCGAATCCCAGTGAAATCGAATCTGGTCCAGTCAACATTTGCCGTTGGGATCAAATTAACGGCACTGGAGTAGGTTGGTACCTGGCAGTTCAATGGACCAGTTTTGAGTCTGAGTGCTCCAGTAGTGCCTCAAAAATCCACCGAAAAAAAAAAAAATGTCACCAATTGGCTGCCATCATACGGCTTGACACCACTCGATTATTTTTACGTCGAGTCATTAGTCTACGCTGGCAAGCCAACCACTTTGGACGAACTCGAGGCCAACATTTGAGACGCTATTGTTGGAATAACCCCGCACATATTGGACCGAGTCGTACAAAATTTTCAGCGTTTGAAGCACTGCTAGCGAAGCCGATGCGGCAATGTGAATGATGTACTCTTCTTTTGATGGCGCTATAGTTCGGGGTGAACCTGGGCCTCTCCAGTTGGCACGATCTCTAGCCAGTTGCCTCCAATTACGCACGCCAAGTTGGCTGAGGTCCTTCTTCACTTGTGTGAGTCATCGGTTTCGGCGGCGTTCTCTGCTGCATTGTACCACTGGGTCAAACTCGAAAACTCTTCGGGCTGGAGCTTAGTTATCCAGACGCTCTACATGGTCTAGACTTATGCCGCCCTACAGCCCATATAGTTCATGGTTGATCCTTCTCCTCCAAATGTCATCAACGCAAACAGGAGCAAATATCGCGTTCAGGACTTTTGGACTTTGTCTTCCTAGAGAGGGCGCTATCACTCAAATGCCTTTTGAGCAAAAAAAACAGCTGTTGGTAAGAGTTATTCTGCGTTTGATCTCGGTACTGATGTTGTTTGTACTGTTTACCGCGGAGCCAAGGTGGACGAAGTCCTTAACTACCTCAAAGTATTGTGATGTTCTGCCAAGTCGTCGAAGCTGTGTGTCCTTTCTCGATGACAGCGTTTTGCCCTCGTTTACCGCCAATCCCATTTTAGCCACTTCCGTTTCTTACCGGATGTTAAACAGAAAAACATTCCAGGCATGCCACCATATTGCCTCTATCTACAAAACGCAACGGAATAAAATATATACGTCTATGAACTCCTTGAAGATCTAAGTGGCTGTAGCCACAATTGTCTACCTACCTCAAGTAGCCTACAATTATCCACTAATATAGATAGTACAAGTTTCATAAAGGACAAGTTAATTCTAGGTGCAAATATAGACGAACACATTCGATTGAAGTCTTAACCTACCTGCATACTTTGACCAGTTTCCTCACATAACCTTACATTTCCTTTTGCTGCATAATTTCAAAATTTTGAAGACGTAATGAGTTATTATTGTTATTAATATGGTTGAGAGTATATTGCACCGCGACCTTTAAGATCTATTGTGCCCCCTTTCAATACCTTAGCACAATTACGAGTTCCCCTCAAATGCAGTTCTTTTCAGAGTTGTGTTGAGGGTAATGGACCCAAGAATCTGAGAATTAGAGATGGTTTTAGTGATTCCGTTTCTTCTTCTGATGATACTTGCCCAGACATACATATTTTTCTTTTGTGGGCTAGTGCCTCACAAAATCTCAGTATATGTTCTGGAATTTCATTAAATTTTCCACAAAATCTGCAGAGACCTTCTTCCATACCCCTAGTTTCTTTAGATGCTCCCTAAGTCTACAGCGCCCCGTTAGAAAACCTGTTAGGATACGGAGTTCATCCATGCCTCGAATCTCTTCCGGTTATATTGCCCTAGAAGTTTCTTGGCCTGCTTCATTCCACGAGCGTTATTCGATGTTTCTATCCGGTTTCTTCTTTCCAGTTCCCTGAATTCTTCTCTGAGGAGATGGTCTCCTACAGCGCAGAATGGTTCAGGGCCTATGAAGGGTTCTGATGCTCCTTTCCTTGCCTGGGAATCGGCCATTGCATTGCCTTCTATCCCCGTATGGTCAAGTATCCAGCAGAGTTTTACCCGGTTTCTCCTACTCCTTGAGCTTCTGCAGGCATTCCCATACAAGCTTGGATTTGTTGGTGTAGGAGTCCAGTGCCATAATAGCGGCTCGACTGTCCGACATTATTGCTATGTCACAGTTGGTATAATTCCTTTCAAGATTGATCTGAACGCATCTGTTTATGGCATAAAATTCCACTTGAAAGATGCTGGTACATGCATGGTACGAGTATATACCCATGGGAGGTTTGAAGTATTTGATATTTGATCAGTTCTTGATCCATCTGTATACCATTTTACCGTGTTGCTGCTCAGTCTGTGGACCATTGATTCATTGCTCCAGTCAGGGCCGGTCGTACCATATGTGCAGGATGTGCAAATGCACAGGGCGTCAAGTGCCCTCAATCCTCAGTTCCTATGGATTCATTTGAGTGGGGGCGCTAAACACAGGCCTTGCACAGGGCGCTCATCTAGCTAGGACCGGGCCTGGCTCCAGTCCCTTTTCGTGCTGAGCTTGCTGGTAAAATTCTTTTGGAAATTGAATTTCCTAATCACGTCATCCCTCGGAATGGCCAGGAGTGGTAGCTTTTTGACGAGTGCGCCGAATTGTCTCGCTGTAATGAACCTTTCTTTTCCTATCCGTTCTTTTGCCATTCTCATGATTGTTTTGTTTGCAACCACTAGATACAAAGGAGTCAGCTCCAGTTGCACCTCCATGGCCGCAGTTGGGCAAGTTCTCATGGCTTCTGTAATACAGAGGCATGCCAACCTTTGGACTTTGCTGGAGAGATTGGTTCTCTTGGTTCATGCTATTGCACCATAGGTTATTGCAGGTCAAATAATAGAAATGTACATCCATCTTAGAATACTTGGACTGCATCCCCAAAATTTGCCCGCTAAGCTTCGACAAATCATCAGACCACGCGTCGCTTTCCTGGTTATCTCTTCTGTGTGTCTCTTCCAGATGAGTTTGCTGTCCAAGATTACTCCCAGATATTTAACTTCTTTTTCTGGAGTCAGTGTTGTACCCACTTGTACAGACTTATTGGTTTTAGTCGTTCCAGTTTTCGTTTTCTTGTGAAAGGTACTATGGTGGTTTTTGCCGGATTTAGGCTTAGCCCAGCCAACAGGCACCATTACTTGGTTAAAGTTAGCCCCGATTTGATAATATCGCGTAGGGTCTCCTTCATTTTTCCTCTGGCTATGATTAATATGCTATCGGCATATGCCTGACATCTGATGCCATGGTTAGTTAGTATCTCTAGGAGCTCGTCTACAACTAGGCTCCACATGAGAGGAGATAGAACTCCTCCTTGTGGGCATCCTCTTGTTGTATCGACTTTTATTATACCTCCTGGTGTGTGAGTCGCAGCTGATCTTGTGCTCAGGACTTCATACATCCATTTCGATACTGTGTGGTTTACTTCCTTTTTGTCCAGAGCCCGAACAATTGCATCATGGGATGTGTTGTCAAATGCTCCTTCAATATCCAAGAAAGCACATATAAATATTTCTTTCGCATCAAGGGCGCTTTCTATAGTTTCTGTCAGTTGGTAGAGTGCAGTTTCTGTGGATCTGCCTGCCCTGTAAGCATGCTGACAGTAATGAGGAGGGGATGTCTGTAGCACTTCCTCTCTTATGTAGTTATCCACAGCCTTTTCCATTGTTTTGAGAAGAAACGATGTTAGGGTGATCGGTCTGTAGGACTTTGGTAGACTTGGGTCTTTTTGGAATGAACACTACCTTTCCCGTCTCCACTGGTTTGGTATGTATCCCAGTGCTAGATTACTTCTTAATATAATCAATAGAAATGGTATTAGTTTGCCTTGCCCTTTTTGAAGTAGGACTGGCGTGATTCCATCCCCTTAAGACCATACTTTTTCAATAATTTCTGCGACCTCGGCGAGGTGTCTATCGGAAATCTACTTCGCTTCACAGGAAGTTGCAAATAATTCCCATAAAGTAAATACGTGGCTAAGTGGCTGTAGCCACAATTGTCTACCTATCTCAAGTAGCCTACGATTATCCAAGAAAATAGACCGTATATGATTCCCAAAAGAACAAGGTAAATCCTACATGCACGTATAGACGAACACTTTCGATTGAAGTCTTAACCTGCCTCAATACTTTGACCATGTTCTCTCACTTAACCTGCACTTCCTTTTGCAACATAATTTCAAAATGTTAAAGGCAAAATGAGCTCAAACTCCGTTTATTCTCTCTAGGTCTGGTGTTAATTTAGGGTAATTTAGCCCATATTTGCCTCCAAAAAGCACAAGAAAAAAAATTATGCTTGACCTACTTAAACAACAATCACACGATTTTCTTCAAAATTTCCATTTTAAAACGTCTTTCTAAGGACACTCAACTGAGTGAATAAATGTCAAAGAAAGCTAGAGAAAGAAATCCCCATCAATTCAAAATCAGTTGACTTCTGCTTGGGAAAATAACTCAACCAATTTGTCCTCCACCGCCCGACGCCATCAAGTGCAGAACAAACAGCCACACACACACGCACACAGAGATCCACAATGAGGAAGAGATTTCATCCCATTCACAGCTAATTCATTTATCTCCTGTGACTGTTCAGAGCACACTTCAACTGTCAGAAGCATTCATCGATTGGGAGTCCAACTACTCCTTTACGAAGGGGATGCTGTATTTATGAATCGGAAATTATACACGCATACGAGTATACACATGCATGTGTATGCGCATAAATCCTTCGAGTACTTAACAACGATTTCATTGATTTCCTATCGCCCGCTCCCTCGACCGGGGCTCTAGAGATGGATGATATTCCCTCAACTTGTGGCAACTTTAATGCATTCTCCGAAGGGGATGTGAATCAGGCCCAGAAAGATCCCCCCCTCGAATCAGAGGCGGAATAACTTTCTCGACTCCCGAGAATCACTGCATGCCTTAGACTAGTTGAGTTAATTTATGAGACACACGTACAAGTGTATACCCACCGTCCATTGAAATTCTTAAACGTCAGACGTTAGGTATACATCTCGTCTTGACTCCTTTCAGCCCCCAACCCCAGCAAAAGCACCACCATCACGGGATCACAATCGTTCATCACTTGTTGAGTCGGAAAGTGTCCCACAACCAACCCTCCCATTTCCATCGCCATCGCCATCCATTAACAGACTTACAATTCACCTTATCACCGTGACTTGAGAGTGCGTCATGAACGGTGGTTTGTGTGTCATTCGCATCTATGTATCTGTATCGTTTTATCGTGGGGCTTTTTTCTTGTACATGCATGGGGGTTTTCCATTACCCCACCCCGTCAATCCTCGTCGATGCCATAGTCGAGCACAGAAGCACCACCGGCAGCAGCCGCACACGGCCACCAGCAGCAGCAACTAGTGCTAGATACAATACACGGTGGTAGGGCTTGAAAGTCCATGCGAAAAAGATACACACCCAAACCGAAGCGAGAAACAATTTAAAAGCTTCGAACGAACACTTCATTAGCACAGTTCGCCATCGAACGGCTAGGCGACAACAACCAGTATTATTGTGCGCTCTCGTGTATCTTGTGGATTATTCTGTGATTTTGCTGATTTCTGTTTCATCCGCGAACGACGAAATATATTTTTTGTCAATTCAACTGAATTAAATTGACCGCTGTGCGTGTTTTTGTTTTTTTTGCAAAGAGAAGGAAATTCAAACATAAACTGTGAGTTGTGACAGAGTATCTGTGCTTGATTTGGATGTATCTGGAATTGACTTTGATTTTGATTGATATTTTGCAATCTCTGTATGGTGTGGAATTTATTTCAATTTTTTTTTCTCATAATTTTAACTTAAGCTTTGGTTGGTGGCTTAAAAAAAGGAAAAAAATCCAAATCCGGCTGCAATCTATCCCAAATTTTATACTTGTTGCTACTTGACCCATATCCCTCACCTAAGTGAAGTGCTTTACCCCTAACACGCATTTTAGAGACAAAGACCGAGTTTTAGACTTTTTTGTGTTCAATTTTTGAGAAAACTTTTTTTAGTTTTGAAGTCCAACTGCACTTTTTTTTTCGCTTTACATGTATCCATCCGTAATCAAACTTCTAAGCCAATTAAGTGTGGTACGAAATGTTGCGCAAATCAACACCAACTTGAGTGCAGTTTAGTATCCGAAGGGGGTTGAGGCATGAAGGAGAAACTTTCAAAAGTTGCATTAATTCAATGAAGTAATTGCATCGTATCTATTACGTTGCTTTGGCAATGAGTCTAGTGACTAACAACTGAGTTAAGGTTCTTTGTGAGAAGTTGAAGTTGAAGTAAAAGTCAAGCGGTGCATGAGAAGTTAAGAAGTCATACGGAAATGACATTGGGGATCTAAAGAGAAGGGCGATGATTTATAATTGAATTTTTTCGCGAGATTGTTGAGTGTCTCTTAAGTGAGTTGTGCATCTGTATGGCAGGCCATAAGGGTGTGGATACTTTTTGGTCCATTTTTTTAGAATATATTATTTTTCATAGACATCTTTGAGCAGATTTCCTCTTTTTAAAGTCAATATCGGTTATAACGACGTTCAAGGGACTGACGAATTTTGATCGCTGTAAATGATTTATTACGCTATTGGATTGCGTATA
Organism: Myathropa florea; assembly: GCA_930367185.1. NCBI lineage: Eukaryota > Metazoa > Arthropoda > Insecta > Diptera > Syrphidae > Myathropa > Myathropa florea. The sequence goes on from OV884002.1 coordinate 108,842,486, forward strand.
ATGGAGCTCAGGCGGGACCTAAGAATTTTGTCGTTATAACCGATACGTCGTTGAAGCGATGTCGTTGTAAGCGACTGTACTTTTAAAACCGTCCTCTTCCTAATAATTCTCTAAGCATATCTAGGCGTTTGACAGTTTAATAGTTTCTGAATTCTTGTAGCTTATATCACATTTTTAAGGCTCCGTCTTTAAAAACGGAACCTTTATAATTTCGGTGTGTCTGTCCGCCCGGCGTGTCTGTCACACTTTTTTATCTCCGAAGTTTATAAAGATATCGACATGAAATTTTGGAATTAGGTACTTCAGGCCTTGATGTCACTGCCCATGCACCCAAATTTAAAAAATGGGGCCATTTCGGGGTTGCTCCCGTATAGGTGAAGTTGCCATTAATTTTTAAAAACTAACGCACCCCCTTGAGTGATATAGCAATCGACAGATCTTTTGAAATGAGATGGAGGTTCGCTTCAACAGTTTTTGGAGCTCCAAAGTTTTTTGCATCCCCCCTGCCATTTCTAAACCAAAGAGTTTACAAATCTGAAAAAATCACAAAAACTTCGCTTCATTGAGTAATTTCACTTAAAATAATATCAAGCATTCTGGCCTGAATAGTTTTCGAGATATTGGCCAAAAACGGTCAACCATCGACATCAGAATTTTGAAGATTTGAAAACGCTATTTTGAAGACCTTAGCGTAAGCATTGAGAAATGATAAATATCAAAATATCGATTTTGGTTGAAATTTTGAGATATCTAAGATTTAAAATGATAAATATTTTCATTTTCACACATAAATTTCATGCTGTGTTCGACCACTCTATACGTTGATGAGTGTTATCTCTCAGATCTCAAGCCCTTAATGCCCAACAGAAATGTACACACACACACCGTAGGTATGAGCAGTGATCGGGTGTGCTGGAAGGGATTTTCTGTGTTGGTGGCTGTTTACAAACGACTGCGAAATCGGACTGCTCAGGCAAGATTTTCTGCATGTGGCACACGCTAAACGGTTAATTTGCATCATGTTTTCACTCAGTAATGTTCTACCGAGAATTGAGTAATGCTCTCTTTTAAATTCGTATTTTTCATGAATGACGGATAAAAACCTTTTGATTGGAGGTGCAGCAGCAACGTTTGGATGTAGTACTATATGTATGCAGTAAAAAAAAACATTAAAATTGCATTTAAATCGTCCCTATAATCAATTTTTCTAAAATGCCACGCAGCATGCGTGAGGTGTTACTCGATCACCGATCAACATAAAATGAGGAAAACATGTCGAAAACTAAACGAAAAGGGATGAAAATATACCTATTTCACCCGAGAATCCACTTTAAAAATGAATTTTCTATGTAAGAAGGCCGATTTTCGGCGCATCCATCCCGTCTCCCTCACGCTTTCGAAAATCGTATATTGTATCTCCCTCAATCCTGCCTTCTTTCGCTCATGTAATCAGCCGCTTGGATAAACTTGGATAGAGATATATGTATATGTATGTTTGTTTGGATGCATGAATGTAGTTAGAAAAAATTCAACTGAAATAGCTTGAAACGTCGTGTGATATTCAGAAACCATCCATCAATATTATGCGATGGAACCTTCCCCGTGCGAATACATCTCGCACTTTCCCAGTTTATTTAACTTAAAGTCGATAAAAGACCTCAATTTTCTTCTAATGACTATATATATGGCACAGTTGATGAGGTTCGAATCCCAATGAAATCGAATCTGGTCCAGTCAGCATTTGCCGTTGAGATCAAATGAACGGCACTGAAATAGATTGCTACCTGGCAGTACAATGGACCAGTTTTGAGTCTGAGTGGTCCAGAAATGTCTCAAAAATCCTCCGAAAAAAAAGCCAACAGGCACGGATGCGGATGAGGATATCGAGCTTAGTATAAAGCGAAGTATGTCCTTAAGTGAGCTTTTCTGCGGATCGAAAGTGTTCTATACGTATAGAGAAATTGGGTTATAGTCCCTTTTTCCTCCTCGTCTTTTGCTACAGACGTCATTCAATGGGAGCCTCATGGCATGCTTAAAAAATGTGCAGTCTCTTGTTATGACGACAATGAGTTTAGTAACTTCATTGGCAAAATTTACTTCGTAATGCAAAATTTGCTGTCGTTTTATCCTAAAACTCTTAGATGAAATCACATCGAACTTTAGTAAATGTTTTGGCTGTAGCTAGAAGCATGAGTCGTAATTCTCCTCTTGTATGGAGTTATAAGATCATACCATGCCTGTTTAGTTCGCCAGCTTCACATTGTTCCCGGAAAAGCAACGGTTCCATGTTCGTTCAAACTGTCAAACTTTTCTTTACAATTTCCTTGAATGTCACAGTGTCCCGGCAAACAGATGAAGTGAATGTTGAAACTTAATTCAAAAGTCACGCAACAGATTGACACACTGAATTAAAGTTTTATTTTATTTTATGGACTGACTCACTAAAATCCAATCGTCGCACTGGTTTTCCTAAGAATTCCTTTCTTGCTGATATAAATTCTGTGCGTCGTCCGTCTTATCTTCCATGCTCACTCGATTCGCCTCTTTTCCGGTAACAATTTTCTTGCGAAGATTCTAATTTTGAAAGTGTAAATTCTGGATTAATTTTATGCCATTTTCAAAAGGCTGGTGAAAAAAAAACCACCGACATATCCGATTCTTTCATGTGCTCCATTTCTATTGTTGGGCTTGCAACCTGCACATCCAATCGTTCTGTCGACAGAGGCAGTCAAGACTGTTTTGGTGTTTTTCAGCTGCAAACTGTTCCATTGGGATTCTTGAATTGAAAAGTAAAAGAATTTTCGATTCGAGATCATTACTGGGTGGAAATTCAGTCGATTAACCAGACTTCCAATTAGCTGATTCTGACGCCATCACAAGAAATCGAGATCAGACAAAAACTATGGAAAAATTCAAAGGTTCTCCAAAACACAGAATCTTGTAATCGTGGAAAAGGGACGCAAAAGGGACCCAATACGTTGGTCTGATTCGGCATCTCTCGAACATATACTCGAATAACACTGGAAACCATGTCCTAGCACAAATTCTACTTGGCCAGAACAGATTTTGTTTATACAGGATGTGCCATCTTTTATGTCGGTATGTGAATATATCGCAGAAACTGCATTGTTTGACTTGCAGTGCTGCATAGCGCACCGTCTTGTTGAAACCAGGAGACATTCAGACTTTTTTCTGACATCATAAGTCATCATTGAACGATATTGATTCACGATTCCCATCGATTGCTTCGTCTTCTTTGAAGAAAAATGGTCAAATGATGGTTTTGGCTTAAACTCCGGCCCAGACATATACCTTTTTTGGTCATGCAACGGTGTTTCTTAGATCCCTTGTGGATTTTGTGTTCTCCAAATTCGGCAATTTTGTTTTGTTAATACCGCCAGTGTGCTAAAGTGTGAAATGGAAATCATCAAAATTTGCTTTAAAAAATCAGATCAAATGTCAACCATTCGTGTGACTGTTTGGCCGAATTCCAAGCGACGTGGACGGTCTGTCGGCGATATTCTTTGAGTCGATTACACTTTCTACGGGAACAAATGCAAATCATTCTTCAAAATGTGCCTCAAGCCGTTTCCATGGTCCCTGAGCGGTGACGATACGACACATATGGGTGCTCCGACACAGTCTCTCTCACCGCTTCAACCTGTTCATTGGAATGTCTTGGGTGTTGATGAAAGGCATATCGACGATCTCCCATTTTCCCATGCTCAACAAAATTCGACATCAAACGACGAATAGTGTTTGTCAGAGGGTGCTTGTTGGCCACGATATTTTGAAAATTTAACGCCTATTTTCAAGGTACAGCATCACTATTGCGGCGGGTGGTTTTGGTGTGAAGCGATTCAATTGTACTGAATTGACGTTTCAAAAACATGTCTCCTGTGGGCGTTTTGCAAAAAAAAACACAGTGATTGCTCTTCTTCAAGGTTATGCAACAGAGTCTTTATTTCAGCAAACATGTGTTTATATACATATGAGAGATCTGATACAAAAACCGCTAATGGAGAGTTTTTAGTACAATCAACCGATCATATGACGCAACATCTTAACAGTCTAAAACGTAAGAGTCTATGACGTGTACAGTGGAGTACAATAGTCACCGACAAGTGAATTTTAATTTAATTTAGCCTACACTTCTTAAGCCAATCGCTTGATAAATGTCAAAGTTATTCAATGTTTACATAGCGACGTAGAAGATAGCGCACTCTGTGTTATTTGCAAGTCTGAGATAAGTATCTAAATGTCCATTTCAGAGAATTTATGAATTCGCACGGCCTCTGCCCCATCTAATACTCGACTCAAACTTATGCAGAGTAATACCGTAGCGATTTTAAACGCGTTGCTGGACTTGATCAGTGATTGTTATCAAGCGATAGCGAATTTAATGGTACATCACTCAAGAAATACCTTCCAACTCATTACATAATTATCGGAGTAGAGATCTTTTCGTTCGAAAATTTATATGATCTAGACTCAGTTTCGTTTGCGCACTACTGTTCCACACCAAGTTTGACAGCAGTCAATGGTGTCACATCTTAAATTTGTTTTTTAGCAAGATCGTCAATCTTTTTCGACTCTTTGATGGAATTCACATGACATTGTTGCGAAGTCGTTTTTGGATGTTTTTATGATAATTTCTTATTCTCTTTGAATCAGTCAAGAGTTTTTCTATTCCTTTATTCAAAAAATAAAACAAAACAAATCAAAGTTACGCCCAAAAGCGACCCCAATTGATCGTCGTGTTAATGCTATGTTTACATTTGTTCGTTTCTCAACTTTGACTACACAGTTTTTAGGTTAATTGAATAAGTTTTTATTGGTTTTTCCGAAACCACAACCATTCAAGACTAAGCTCATTGAGATCACATCTCAAGCAAAACTCTCTTGCGACGTTTTGACCATGAAAAGTCATAACTTTTCATTGCTGAATACTAATAGGCTTGACCATAGATTACGGTTTTTGCGAATTTGCGAGTTGAAATGAGGGGAAATATTTTTACTTCGATTGCTTTTGAGGTCAAGAACGGAGTTTATTAAATAAAGGGTGTCTCAAATTTTGTGCAAGAAGTAATTTTGATGGAAAGCTCTGACTTTAAATACAAGCTGTCAAGATGAGATTTCGCCGTGTTGTTGTGGAAATTTCTCGCCGGGATAGAGTGAGAAACACACCACTGCGCAAGGAACTCAATGTTGAGCAGCTGCTTCTTCGAACGTAAAGGGCTGCACTTTGATGGTTTGGTCACGTAGCACGAATGTCTCCATCATCACGATTACCGAGGCGTGCCTTGAATGCGACTCCATCAGGTAGGCGACCGCTTGCTAGACCCAGGACGAGATGATTGGACTAAGTCCAAAAACTCGCCTGGTTGCGCCTGGGCATAGCTCCTGATGAATTAGAGTCAATGACGAAGGATCGAGTGGCCCCTATTTTTATTGATTCATAAAGTAAAGGGAGGTCCAACCATAATGCACGATGTTAATTGTGAGTCACACAGTTTCAGTGTTTGACAAATTCAACCATGGAGAGGTACACAATTGAGCAGCGCGTTAAGATTGTTGAAGCCTTTTACGAAAATGGGCGTTCAAATCCAAATGCATTTCGTGCAATTCGTGATTTTTTTGGTCAGCATAATCGACCAAATGTGTCCACAATCGATAGAATTGTGCGCAAATTTCAGCAAACCGGGTCTGTAGGAAATGTGAAAACACTTGTGCATGCTCGCCCAGTTCGTTTTGCGGAAAACATTGCTGTTGTTCGCGATAGTGTGGCAGAAGAGCCGTCAAGCAGTTACCGTGAATGGTCTTCCCTATGGCGAGATGATAACGGACTTCTTGTGGCCAGAAATTAAGGATATGGACCTGTACGACATGTGCTTCCATCAGGATGGTGCTTCTTTCCTTACAGCCAACGAAACAATGGCTCTTTTGCGCGAGAAATTCAATGGCCGTGTTATCTCACGTCGTGGCGATGTTCATTGGCCGCCACGATCATGTGATTTGACACCGTTGGACTTCATTCTTTGAGGATATTTAAAAGAAAAAATTTACGTTAATAAGCCAAGAACAATTCAAGAGCTAAAGGATGAGATAATTCGGCACGACATTGATTGACAACTGTCTAGAAAAAGCTTTTCAATCTCGCCGTTAGGAGTCGGCATAAAACTGTAGGTCCCCTCCACCCGTGAGAGAATAATAGCACGTACAACACGAGTGGTTGCTGAGAAGCTAGGCCCAGGTCCACCTCGGACTGTAGCGCCGCTATTATTATTACTGTTATATAATCTTGGGAAATTTATAATGGAAAGATTCAGCACAAAACAAAGAACCAAAGTGGTTCAATTTTATTTTGAAAGTCGACATTCAACTATTCAGACACAAAGATTTTAACGAAATTTCTTTCATGTTCGAAATGCGCCCAGTGCTCCAACAATTTACCGATTGATCCAGCGTTTTTAGCAACAGTTAGATGTCTGTGATCTTCCGCTTGCTGTAAGACCTCGTATAGTTCGAAATGATGTGAACATTGCTCGGGTGCAAGCAAGTATTGAGGAAAACCCCGAAACTTCCACCAGATAATTCTCTGAAAACTTTTTGTTTTGTTTACAATTATCATCGTGCGTTTTCGTTGGACCACCCTTTATACGCACGTGGCTTATTGGCACATATGCAATCTTCCATTTATATTTCCATTACTCATTTTGCACGAATGTGTCTGAATTTTTTTGATACAGTTTTCAATTTGTCCCCTTAAGGCATGGGTGGGTTTGATATCATAATCTTTAGACTTCAAGAAACACCTAAAACAAAAATCCTACTGGCACGACTAATTCTAATCACCAAAACCGGAAATAACTCGAGCAGAAAATGACTCATGCAGAAAATGAAATGCTTCTGGACTCTATGGCATGTGCTACCCGCTTGTTGAAAAACACATATCGTCCCCACCGACACCTTGGAATTTCGGCACAAAAACTCGATTAGAATGTTGCGATAATTATCACAATTTAATGTTGTTGCTTGACCAGACGCGTTTTTAGAAAAGAATGGTCCGATAACGCCTCCAGCTGCAGAAAAGAATGACATGTTGCGAATTGTCTGAACTCCAATTTGACAATTTCGACGACATCTGAACACATGAAGATAAAAATGAGCGTTAACTGAAGGGACTTGTTCATCAAACCTCAACGACGTGTTATAGCACGGCACTTATTTTGCAAAAGAACAGAGCTCTGTTCAAAAAGCAGCTTCCATTTACCTTCTGAACAAATCCTTTTGGAAAAAGTTAGAATTTAGAAATGAAAGCCACACCAAATGCACGCTTAAAAGGTGCTGTTATATGCTTGTAAAATAGAAATCAATGCATGCTTAAAATTTGCTTCTAGTTCAATTTTATTTTTAGTTTTCATTGCTTATCTACAATAAACTTTATCAGTCTAATCTCATTACTAATTCACTAACTCTTCCATCACGCTAACACGGCACTCATCAGCAATAATCATGAGTGCAAGCACTAACACTGATAGGGCTACTAGCAAATGCGGATCAACATCCACTAACCCCGAGAGCGTAAGATTTCATCTAAACACTTTGCTACTAAGCACCCATGAGACAAGATTCAAATCTTAGCGTGACCGAGAGTAGTTAGTCTCGGTCAATGAATGCAACCTTTGAGGGGATTGCTCATTTGAATTGAATCGTGTCTCATGAATTGATCTGTGAATGCACTGGGTGCGATTTCAACCGCACGAATAATTACTGATTTATTGAGTCTTTCTTTTTGTCTCTTTGTTTATGTAGATCGATATGGAGGTTACAGATTTCAAGGATTTTGCTAAATCAATGGTCGATTACATCGGCGAGTACTTGGAAAACATCAGAGATAGGTGAGTTAATGTGAAAAAAAAACCTTTAATTAACACACGTGTTAAAAAATGTGACTTAAAATATTACCCCAGATCACCGTTGTAAGCTTATTTGAAGATTTCACTAGGCTTCTCAACTTTTGTATACAGTGCCAGAGTTCATTGCAAGAGGTACTATCGCCAAGTAACGCTATTTGGCGTTTATATTGTCTTTACCGGAAACAGAAGCCTACTAGCGTCATTATAACTTTAAGGGGATGGAACTCAATTTCAAATCCTATCTAGAAAGCAAATCACAGTGAGCAAGAGACGGTTTCAGTTAGGTTACAGGTTACATGATCCTGAACTAGAAAATTTCTTCTGTCTGCTTGGTCCAGAAGATCTTCTTCGTCTTTTTTTCTTGAATGCACGATAACTTGATACCTGTTTCAGAAGTTCGGTCTTCCTTTCTATCTTTTTCCTCGTGTCATTGTGGTCTCACGTAAAAAGTCAATTTTTCGACTCGAATACTTCCTTACTAACTTAGGAGGCCTACGACCCATGGAGGGTCTGAGCCTGCGCTATCGCTGCCTTCCATCGTTGACGGTCCTGGGCACGCTGATACCAGTCGTCAAGTACAAGCTGTCTTACGTCCGCGATTACATGGTCTTTGTACCGGAGGTTCTGTCTTCCTCCTCTTCTCGAACCAGGAAGCTCGAATTCGAAGACCCTCTTAGCTGGAGCATTGTTGTCCATGCGCTCGATGTGGCCGAGCCAGTGCAGTCGACGGATTTTTGCCTTCCGGACTACATCCACATCCTGGTACAGCTTATAGAGTTCGCGGTTGTGTCTTCTCCTCCATTCGCCTTCCTCACAGACGGGACCATATATCCGAAGTACATTTTTTTCTTTCGAAGGCACCAAGAATCAGCTCCGCAGCTCTGCTTAGTGTCCAGCCTTCGGCTCCATATAGCAGGACTGGCAGAATAAGTTCACGTTTGCCCCGAGGCAGATAAACTCCTTCACTCCCTCAAAATTGTGGCTGTCAATTGTAATGTTTTGCCCTAGACGGTGTGTGGCGGATCGTTTTTTGCTCGACAGCATATATTTTGTCTTATCCTCATTGACCTTAAGACCAGCTCGTTTCGCCTGTTCTTCAATCGCCGTGAAAGCTTCCACTACGGCGCGTTGGGAACTCGGGTACACAGACCTTAATTTTTATCACATCCTCTCTGGTTTGAATAATTCAGTTTTGTCATTTGGTTTTGCTATTGTGAATGAATCGCAGACTGTTAAGTCCTTTCGATACATTTTTATGACATTCTTTTCGCTTTTTGTTTGTTTCTTGGAAATGATAAGATTGTCCCCCATCTGCAAAAAAAAAGCTTCTCAATTTCGCCGTTCGGAGTCGGCATTAAACTGTAGGTCCCCTCCACTCGTGAGAACAATAGCACGCACAACACGAGTGATTGCTGAGAAGCTAGGCCCAGGTCCACCTCGGACTGTAGCGCCGCCATTATTATTAGTGCTATTATTTTGACAGATGTAGCTTTAACAATATGGCCGCTATCAACTGTCAAAATTCGGAAGTCCATATTGGAAAAAGCATGTAAAATATTTTAAATAGCAGAAGTGCCAAAATGTGATTTAAGTTATATTTTGAAGTTGGCAACGGAAGTTTACCAGCATCAAATTCGAGGGAAGACGGCGGCCATACTAAGTTTGCACAACGCCGGGAGAACCGTTCACAAAAATCGAAAATTCCGCATTCCCGAATGCGTTCGAAGTGAATCGTTCCCGTGTCGATAATGTGAACCACGGTTCCTAAATTCGAACAGATCGGATCAATTCCTACAAAGTTGTCATTTCAGATCCGCACCAAATTCGTCGCGGATTCAAGCCTAATTGAGCAAAATTTAGTGTTTAGGTGGTTAGACTACAACAAAGTTCTATCGAACCACACGTCAAATGATCAAGCGGCTGACTTCGTGAGTAAGGGTATTCTATCCGTCGAATTATTAAAGAACACAACCAAATGGAAGAATATATTTCAGACGGAATTTACCATTTTTCGTATGAAAATAACTTTGTACCAAATATGTGGAATGGGAGTTCGAATCTCCCACAAAAAGGTTCCATAACCCCGCAGCACTGATACAGAGCAAGGGCACAAGACTAAAAAGCTAACCTATAGATCTGTGTTCGAAATTTCAGCCTTTCTTCGCGAAGAATCGTTTGCCAAGATTCCTCCGTTATTCTTCGTCAAATCGCCGTTAGGCATTCTCCGGGGTTTCGTTCGTTGACTTTGTTTAATTTCGAATGCAAAAACTAACTAAAAGTTATAAAATCAAAGTTTTTCTCGAATTGAATTAAAAAAACATTTCGCTGATCGCTCTAAAAATATCGATCATTTAGTTAGCAGTCTTTCACGCTTGCGTGCACTGACACCAGTCACAACCTTGAATACTACAGCCCGCCCCCTAAAAAAAGGACCACAAACCACATTCGGTTCAGAAGCTTGTTTTATATGCCAGTATAAAACAAGCTTCTGAACCGAGAGTTCAATCGATCGAGAAATAATATCTCGTTCGACAAGTCCAAATACCAAATCACACTTGACAGACCTTTCAAACGACGGACGTAAAGAACTTCCATTACCACGACTCATTAGTATGTGCATTTAAAATACCGACACATGTGCAAAACTATTCTGCTCTTATATAAACGCATTCTAGTCTCACTTCGAAGGCGGATGCCGGGCACCTCCACAGGTGTTCGAATCTTGTCCCGATCGCGAGCATGTTCACGAAATGATTTGTCTTAGTTGTGGGCCGACGTAAAATTCGAGATTTACATTCAATTGGCGTTCCACTGGTTAGTCTGGTTTTTTTTTCGTGTTAATTTAATACTTTTGGCACTGTAAGGTCACGCCATCTAGTGTGAGAGTGGTAGGGAATTCGTTTGAACCGGTCCCGACCGATGATTCACCGGCATTCAGGTTAACTATCAAAGCGCGCTTGCCCTTGACACATAAATAAGTGGGAAGTGATTGTGTGTTTTTGCTTTCCACTGTAACAGCGGCTACAACAGCTTTGAAATTTCAAGTTCAAGCGAATCAGTTTCGGTGATTTGCTTTCAACAGCGTCGTGTGCTGCGTCAATGCCAAGATTGTATCTCAACATTGTTGCGGACTTAATGAAGTCGAGTCCGATGGACGGACGACTGATTGATAGCCTCAAATGGTTTGAACTTGATCTGAAATTAATTGCTTTCCTCATCTCTCTCTTGCAGACGCGTGCTTCCAGAGGTGAAACCCGGCTACCTGCGCCCGCTCATTCCAGACAATGCGCCCGAGAAGCCCGACAAGTGGGAGGATGTCATGGCCGACATCGAACGTGTCATCATGCCCGGTGTCACTCACTGGCACAGTCCCAAGTTCCATGCGTATTTCCCAACCGCCAACTCCTATCCAGCAATTGTTGCCGACATGCTCAGTGGAGCAATCGCCTGCATTGGATTCACTTGGGTAAGTCGAGGCGCAGAAACCGAGCCAACACGGAACTCTTGTGATTGACTGTTTGATTATTTTCGCCCATAGATTGCCAGTCCGGCGTGCACAGAGCTGGAGGTGGTTATGCTCGATTGGTTGGGCAAGATGCTTGACCTGCCCGCCGAGTTTTTGGCCTGCTCCGGTGGCAAGGGAGGTGGTGTCATTCAGGGCACGGCTAGTGAGGCAACACTGGTTGCACTGCTGGGAGCGAAGGCCAAGAAAATCCTGGAGGTCAAGGCCGAGCACCCCGACTGGGATGACAACACCATCGTCTCGAAGTTGGTCGCCTACAGCTCAGCCCAGGCGCATTCATCAGTGGAGAGGGCCGGTCTCTTGGGAGGGATCAAGCTGAAGTCGATTCCTGCAGACAAAGACAACAAGCTCCGAGGAGAAGCCTTGGAGGCAGCCATCAAGCAGGATCTGGAAGACGGACTAATTCCATTTTATGTAAGTCTACTTCCCACCCCATGTGCATGACCAAATCTATAAATTCCCTCATCTCCCTAGGCCGTTGTGACCCTTGGCACGACCAACTCATGCGCCTTCGATCGCCTGGACGAGTGTGGCCCGGTGGGCAACAAGTACGGAGTGTGGATTCACATTGACGCAGCATACGCTGGCTCGGCGTTCATCTGCCCAGAGTACAGGTACCTCATGAAGGGAATCGAGACGGCAGATTCCTTCAACTTCAACCCCCACAAGTGGATGTTGGTCAACTTCGACTGCAGCGCCATGTGGCTGAAGGACCCCACCTGGCTGGTGAATGCATTCAACGTGGACCCGCTCTATCTCAAGCACGACATGCAGGGATCCGCTCCAGACTACCGCCACTGGCAGATTCCCCTGGGCCGTCGGTTCAGAGCTCTGAAGATCTGGTTCGTCCTGCGTCTCTACGGAGTGGAAAACATCCAAGCGCACATCAGACGCCACTGCGGATTCGCCAAGCAGTTCGAGAAGCTCTGCTTGAGTGATCCCCGTTTCGAACTCGCCGCTGAAGTGCAAATGGGTCTGGTTTGCTTCAGACTGAAGGGACCAAATGAGCCCAACGAGGCGCTGCTGAAGAGGATCAACGGGCGTGGCCACATTCACTTGGTCCCGTCGAAGATCAACGACGTGTACTTCCTGCGCATGGCAATCTGCTCCCGATTCACCCAGTCAGAGGACATGGAGTACACCTGGAAGGAGATCCACACCGCCGCCAACGAATTGCTCGGCAATTCGTGCGAAATAAACTAAAGATTTAGGAATAGATGAGAATTCAGAAATACTCTTGGGACCAAATGTGAAAATACTCCTCGTTTTCAGCAATCCTCGACCAATCGCTTGTGTATGTAGTTCATTCTAGTGTTATCATTGTGCAAACCCCATTTACTTGTTGATGTGTAAATAAATGTATATTTATCTTAGTTGTAATTCACTGACTGACTTTTCATTCACTTAAGTTCACTCTTTGATCTGCTGATACCACTTTTGTGTCGGCTTGCTTGGAAAGTGTTCTCTACAGGGGAAAGAGCGACTGATGTTTAGCTGGAGGGTATTAACGTTGCATCTTTCCAGACTAACCAATAATTTGTTAGATGCTAGGAACTGGAGATGTTCTCTAGATTGTGCCGCCAATAAGGCGGTTACCGGCATTGAAAAAAAGCAGATAAAATGGGGTTCAATTATTATCCTCCTTGATATCTTCTACAGTATCAGAGCGGCTTCAACCACAATTAGACTGAGGGAAGTAAAGATGTGGGTAGAGGGATCATATGGGCACGGGTCTTCTTCTTCTTCTTCTTCTTCTTAGGGCTCTACAATCCGGGGTTGAACTGGGCCTCACTCAACATGCCTCTCAAGATAGCACAGTCGGTCGCCAGCTGTCTCCAGTTTCACACACCAAGCCGGCCGAGGTCCCCCTCGACTTGTGTGCGCCACCTTGTACGTGGACGTCCTTTGTTGCGTTGTAACACAGGCTCAGAGTCGAAGACTCTTCGGGCCAGAGCTAAGTTGTCCATACGCTCTACATGGCCTAGCCAGCTTGGGCGTTGGATCCATAGACGCCTAGCTTGACTCATGTCGCTGCCCATATAGTTCGTTCTTGAACCTTGTCCTCCAAATGCCATCAACGTAAACAGGACCAAAGATCGCGCGCAGAACTTTTCTCTCGAAAAGACTAAGAGACTGTTCATCCCCTTGGGATATTGTCCATGCCTCTGCGCTATAAAGCAGGACTGGGATGATCAAGATCTTATACAAAGTCAACTTGGTCTTCCGAGAGAGGGCTCTACTACTCAATTGCCTTTTGAGCCCAAAGCGGTAGGCGGCTGGCAACAGTTGTTCTGCGTTTGACCTCGGTACTGATGTTGTTTCCACTGTTTACTGCGGAGCCAAGGTAGACGAAGTCCTTAACTACTCCAAAGTTATAGCTGCCTATAAAAACCTCATTGACGACCCGCTGTGTTCGCCCAATCACGTCGATGTCATGCGCGTAAGAAAGCAGTGATAAGGACCTGTCAGATTGGTTACACAAGGTTTCAGGCGTTCACACAGAATGGCAGAAAAGATCTTATAGGCGATGTTAAGGAGACTTATCCCTCTATAGTTGGCGCTGTCAAAGGGGTCTCCTTTCTTGTGAATCGGGCAAACGATACTGAGATTCCATTCATCGGGCATGCTTTCCTCCGACCATATCTTACAGATGAGCTGGTGCATGCGCCCTACCAGATCATCTCCAGCTGCTTTAAACATTTCGGCGGGCAGACTATCTGCACTAGCAGCTTTATTAGACTTCAGTCTCGATATCGCTATCTTCACTTCGTCTAGGTCGGGGGGACGGTATTCTCTTCTATCATCGTCCGTTGTGTTGAGTAGAACATTCTGCCTGACAGCAGTATTTGTGTCCTCATCGCCGTTCAACAGTCTGCAGAAATGATTTTTCCAAATTCTCAGTATCGACTGCGAATCTACTTAGTTGTCCATTTTCGTCAAGCAAGCTTCAGTCCGAACTTTGTATTCATTCGATAAAAGTTTTACCCTTTGGTTTTACTCTTTGGTAAAACTTTCGGACATCATTCCAGCCATAACACCTCTCCATCTCCTCGATCGCGCGCTTCTCATGCCCCTTCTTTTTCTTCCTGAGAAGCCGGTTCTGTTCCCTTCTTCTCTGTTCGTAGAGCTCACAAACAGCTGTCGTAGTTCGATGCAGTGTTGCCTGGCAGGCTTTTTGCTTTCCTGCATGTGCCTGCCTGCACTCGTTGTCAGGGTTTTTTCCTTGTTGGCGTTTGAAAACCTAGCACATCAGTAGCGGCTTCTTTGATGGTTTTTTGACAAAGTTTCCATTCTTCGTCTATTGTTAGTGCAGGCGACGTCGAACTTTCGGAGAGTTTCAGGGAGACTCAATCGGCAAAAGTTCCTGAACCATTTAGAATGTTAAATTAATTTAATGATGAATTTAAGTGCTAATTTGGACATATTAAATATATTGCTGACTCAATATAGAGGTATGGAGATCGCGTTGAAACTCGAAGCTCACAACTAATGGGAAAACAGCTGCATTTTTTATGTCAGCGGGTTGAAATGTCATTGTATGACGTGCTGAATTTGTAAAGAGGATTGTTCGATTTGAAGAACTTACAAATGCAGCGACAAAATTCAGAATTTCGCTGGAATGTTGCATTCCAGAATGCAGGAAATGTATGGCGAAATGCAATGTATTTGGGCTGAAATGCAGAAACTAGCCGAAATTTTGAATTTAGGTGTGGTGTAAACGTACTATTAAACGCCCAATGTCGTTTCATGAAGTAAAGCGACTACTTTAAAAACAATCGTGGTACCATACAAGGCGTTTAACGAGTTTCATGATCAGGGTGAATGTTATCGATTTCAAAATAGTCCGCATTAGATATTATGCACTTGTGCCAACGCTTCTTCCAATCCTCGAGACAATTCTCAAAATTAATCTTTGGAATAGCCTTTAGCTCTCTCAGCGATGCGCTTTTAATGTCATCTATGCTTGTAAAACGACGACGAGGGTTCTCTTTATAGGGAAAATTTACACGAAGCCATAGTTGACGAATATGGATGACATCGTTATAGTATTGGTCTTGGCCAAAAACTCATGAACAAGCAATGGAGTGTGAGCTGCTGTTCAACAATTTTGGAACAAATTTTGCTGGCACGTGCTACATACCCAAAACATCCGACAAAAATTTAATGACATGAGCCAATAGATGTCATATAAACATCATCAACGACTTCTTTGATTGTGATTCGGCGATCGTTCATAACCATTTCTTTCACTTTTTTCACCTTTTCATCGGTTGTTGATGTGCTGGGGCGTCCGGGGCGTTCGTCATCTTCAACGTCTTCACGGCCATCTTGGAAACACTTATACCACTCGTAAACTCTTGTTTTACTCATAGCAGACTCTACATAGGCCTTTGTTAATATTTCACACACTTTGCTACACTTTATGTCATTTCTACGCAAAATTTGATACAAATTCTTCGATGCATTTTTTTCACCAAACGAAAATCCCGTAAAAACACGCCTAACTTTAGCGACTGCAACAAAACAATGAACTCAGCTTAAAATTCTCAGATTTCAGGGGCATGTACACAAACATAATCTTTGACAGAAGGGCTCTCCAAACCCGCGAAATTTCGAAAATTCTCGTTATTTTCTAAACACACCTCGTACACACTACTTCTGTCAAAAAGTTGAATACGAGTTATCTCGAAATTCATTCGGCATGATAGACATTGATTTTTCTCTCATAGAAACACAAACTTTCAATCAAAACATACAACGTAGCAAACAATTTTATTGTTATCTTGTAGTGGTTTCATATTGATTTATAACTAGAATCTTGAATTGAAATCAAAATAAACTGATCGTGAAACTTCAAATTTGATTTTTATATCTCCAGTCCGGTTTGAACTGAACTGAACCCACTCAAAACCGATTGTGGTGGCCCACACTTTCGTTGTCCCCGTAGTCGTCCTTGATACATTCATGAAGCGGATGATGGGCACCCCACCAAGCGGCGGCGAGTGTAAATACACAACAGAAATGCACTCTTGTCAAATTTCATACAAAATCTATCTCTCAACACCTCGATTTCTTCTCTCGTCCAATTCTCGACAAAAATAAAAGATGAATTCAAAAAAAAAAAAATGAAAAAATGTCACAAAACTGTGAAATCAAAATCTGAACTGTATCCGTTCATAACACCCTGCTCAGTATTAAATTTTGAACTTTAGGCTCCACCCTTCATCACACACACTAACGTCAAAAGTTTAAATTTAAATTTTATTTCTATGCGAATTGCTTCTGCGCACTTGCGGATAAATTCTGTACTTCATTGAGAAAGGAAAAAAGGGGAAGGAACAAAAACTACAAATAATGGCAATGTACTCGTCGAACAGTTGTGTTTTCTTTACAAGTAGTACAGCTTCTTCTCCAGGGCGTTCGAGGGAATTTGGAAGATGCTCTGAGAGACTAGAGTTGCCAATTTTTTGGCATACTGACACACGGCAGGAACACGGGTTGTGCCCGACCAATTGTAGTACAAATGCGTCATCTTGTAGGTGAGCACTTGCAGCTGATCGGGGGTTAATTTAATGTTGCTATAGACTACATTGTAGCATGTGGGCGAAACAGTACCCTGACGTACTGACTGAGATACCAAGTAGAAGTCATAACGCTCTGGCTGCGTGACTACATCGTCAACCACCGTGCCCGGTGGGGGATTGCGGCCTCGCATAAAGAAGCGTGAGTTCACTTGCTTCGAAACGACAATATATGCGAACATCAGTGGTTTGTCGGATTGCTCCTTGTAGATTTTCTCCAATCTGGCCACCAGCTCTTTGACTTCAAGTTCCATTACGAGGTTGAGTGAACCCTCGCCGACACCGTCTCGGTATATGAGGATGCGTGTTGGTAGCTTTCCTTGCTCATTTTGGTATTGTCTCAGTGCCTTCATGACACTGATTGTGAGTTCATTTGAAATGGAATCGGCGCTGTGACACGGCGAGACGGTGCTGTAGAAGGTTGCATTCGTTTTCATGTCCATCGATGCAACCAGAGCGCCGAAGGCTTTGCTTTTGTCTTTAGTACCGCGTGCAATATCGTATCCGATTGTCATAAGACCACTCAGAGGCAGTTCAATCATCCATGGAGCGTATCCCAGCTTGCAGTTCATTTGAATGGCCACTTTTGTGGCGATTGACATAAGACCTCGTTGGTTTGAGGCGGTTTTGTATGTTATTACCTGCGTCGGAATGGCGAGTTCAACACAGCTCTTCTTTTTGATCGAACTATATCTGTAAAATGAAGAGGGAAACAAAAAAGACACGTTAAATCGGTTGCATTGAAATGTTTGGTGTTGCATTACCTGTCGGCGTTGTTGTTTGGAACCAGGCACAAAATCAGTTGGGGATCTTGGTGGGCGCACTCCTCAATCGCCTGAATATATGAATGATTACGATCATCGTATATCATTATTCTGAAAAGATGAAATGTTTTGAAACAATTATAAAAAACGCACAAACAGTTGAAAATTGAGAAAACATAGCCGCAAGTAAAGAATTCTACGACCTCTGGACGGTGCCTACGGGACCTGTCCGGAGTACGACGTCAAAATCGACTTAAATGCCAATGTCGGTAAGGAAAACATCATCGGCGGAGTGACTGGAAAGTACACCCTCGACGGCACGTCAATAGACAACGGCTTTTGGCTCACGGACTTTGCGAAAGCCCGTAATATGATGATCAGTAGCACGAAATTCCCTCAATTTACACAGCAACCTGGCGATCTCCAAATGGTCGGACGGCCAACCAAATCGACTATGTGCTCATTAACGGAAGATGATGGATGTGAAAACACTCAGTGGGGCAAATGTGAACTCTGACCACTTCTTATTAGCAGCACGATTCAGAGCTCGACCGTCCAATGTCAGAAAGCCGCACCAGTCAACAAAAATAAGTTTTAAAATTTTGGAGGATGAAAGAATGCCCGACGACTGAAATATCAGCTCCATAGGCCCCATCTACAAAAAAGGCGATCTTCTTCTTCGATACTTCTTGCAAAAACAATCGAGGTATATCTCTGCTTAGTGTCGCGTACAAGATCCTGTTCAGCGTATTGTGTGCTCACACTAAATCTAAAATAGTATTGCACCTCTAATCGGCACATAAGATAGCTGGGTTATTCAAAGCGCACGGACGAAGAATCTTCGACTCCAAACCTCAGGGACTAAGCAATAGAAGACATCCAAGTTTAAGGTGGCGATAGACTTCAATCAACTTGGGGTGCGCAGTTGGAAGCAGCTACCGAAATATTGTGCTAGCTGTAGAAGTTGTTTGAGGTCCATCTTAATTCCCACCTTCTACAGCCGCGTTAGACGTGGACGTTCTCTGTTGCGTTATTTCAGTGATTCAAAGTTGAAGAGTCTAAGTTGTCCATGCGCTTTAGATGACCTCTTCACTTTAGGTGTTAGATCCATAGACCCCTGGCTGGACTCATGTCGCTGTTCAGCCCGTACAATTCGTGGTTAAGTCTTCTTCTTCAAATGCCACCAACGCAAACAGGACCAAAAAGATCACACGCAGAACTTTTTTCTCGAAAAGACCAAGAGCTTTTTATCCACTTTCGACATTGTCCTGATTACTTCGGAGCCGAGGTAGACGAAATTCTTCACTATTATGAGAAAATGGTGACGTTGTGGACAAGTCGTCGGTGTTGTGTGTCCTCTCTCGATGACAGTACACACTTCGTTTTGCTCTCGTTTTTCACCAAGCCCATTTTTGCCGCTTCCATTTCAATGCCAATAAACGCCTCATAGATGACTTTCTGAATTCGACCAAACACGTCAATGTCATCGGCGTATGCCAGTAGTTTCCGAACTTTTGGAAGATCGTGCCCCTAGTGTTGACCAGTTAGTTTTGCACAATCTTTTCAAAAATATTGTTGAAAGTCACATTTCAGCGCGCCGCCTTGTCTAGAGCCTTTTTGGACATTGAAGGTCTCGATGTGTTCGTTGCCGAGCTTGATGGACCAGCGAAAGTTCTCCATCGTCACCCTCAGTCTGACGAGTTTGGCAGGAATGTCAAAACTAGAAATGACGCAGTATAGCTCGTCTCTCCACACGCTGTCATATGTGGCCTTAGGTAGGTAGGTATGATGTGGCTTATATGTGTGCACTTATACCAGAATTGATCCATTGTGCAGCCACATGCTTTGACCGGGATCAAACCAATAAGTTGTCCGAGGGAAACCATTTGGAGCCTATAATGAAGCGAAGTAGATTGTTAATGGGAACCGTACTAAGTTCATACAAGTCATCAAAAAAGTAGGCCCCTAGATATTGGCGTCGAATAGACGCCAGGGCCGGACAGGAGCAGAGAAGGTGTGAGACGCTTTCCACTTCCTCCTCATCTAGGCAGCTTCTACAGAAATCATTAGCCGGGACACATAGTCTGCTGGCATGGTTTCCTCTATGAGGCAGTGTCCTGTGATGACACCGACGATTGTGCTTATATGCGATCTGTGAAGAGATATTAAATCCTTAGATCTTTTGGAATCTAGCCTAGGCCAGATGATCCTGGAGGTGTGACACGTAGTGCCACTCACCCATCTGTTATCTATTTCACGAGTTGCCTCTAATGAGAGCAACAATTTGCAAGTTGTGAGGGGCATACCCAAGCTACTGTTCCTGTACTAGGAAGTAAAGGCTGTGAAGTTGCGAACTTGGCAAGTTCATCTGCTTTGCAGTTGCCTGGAATGTCTATGTCCTGGCACCCAGCACAGGCAAATATTGAACTGGTCGGCCATCTTGTCTAAAGATGAGCGACAGTCTATTACAGTCTTAGAGTTCGTAGAGACCAATTCCAGGGCTCTGATGGCTGCCTGGCTGTCCGTGAAAATGCAAATATCACGAGCGGATATTACGTTCCATTTGAGCCAAGACAGCGCTTCACTTATCGCCCTTATCTCCGCCTGAAACACACTACAGTAGTCGGGTAAGCGAAAGGAGAGACTTATATTTAGTTCATCAGAGAAAACGCCACTACCCACCCCCTCCTGGGTTTTAGACCCATCCGTGAAAAAGTGCAGGGGCCTTATTTTGTATTGCTATAGTATCGGAAATCTATTCGAAAATCGGAAATTGGTATTTTGTACCTCTATAGCAAATACACACAATCCGCATTCGAAAATTAAAAGTCATGCCAACTCGTTTACGGAAATTTGGTATTTTGTATTGCGAAAGCGGATGTCAAAACCGTCCTCACTTACGGATTTTCATTCGATAACTATTTTGCTATCGGATTGTGTGTGCTAAAGTTGTTTTGATTGATTTATTTAATTTTTTCAAGAGAAATAGAAACATTAAGACATTAATAATAAATGTGAGCAGTTATTGTCCAAATTTGGATGTCTTGCCAAAGAATTTCTTCAATCTGCAGATGCAAGCCAGAAATCCAATCAGCTTTGACATCGGCCCAGGTGCGGAATTTAAACGGCGGGGGAGGTTCAAGTAAATACGCGCAACTCATGCAACTGGAAGAAAAGTGATATTAGAGTTATTACATCTCACTTTTGCAATAAGTGGCACTCGAAATGAACCATCGTTTTGATTATCACCCGCCCAACCACATAAATCCTTGAAATATACTAGCGAATCGAAAATTTCAACTTATCAATGTGAGACAATGAAGAATCATCCTGCTCTGAACCATCTTCAAACAAAAAACAACAACTAAACGATATGTTACACTGTGAAAGAATTAAATTGAATTAAATTTATTTGCAACTGGCTTCCATTTGAATGATTATTTTCTGATTTGACAGTTTCATTTTCGGAAATTATTGATAAAAATTTGGCAGCATTCAAACCCAATCCGAAAGTGATACAAAATACGAATTGATTTGAGTATCGGATTTGATTTCCGAATCCGAATCCGAATCCGAAAGTGATACAAAATAAGGCCCCAGGGAACCTGCAAAAGGTTTAGGATTATCATTCCAGAAGTTTCTATCTGGAATAAGGGTTTTAAAATGTCTGTCAGGGAAGTAAAGGGGTGTGGTATGGTCCAGAATTCTCGTGGGGAAGTTAGAAGAACTTAGTATAGTGGAGTGGCCAAATGGATTGTTGGTCCACTGGGAAGAGGCTGTAAGACGGATAGCAGTATTCTTTGCTAGTAGTTTGCCGAAAATGTCTATTGGGGATAGGTTCATTACCACGTCCAGTGCATCTGAGGGTGTGGTTCTCAGAGCACCTCCTGGCCTTAAAATCGACGAATAGGTGGTGTTCGTCCATCAGCATTTCTTGCGTCTTCTCCAGGATCTGCCGTAGTGTGAAGATTTGGTCGATGGTGGACGTCCCTGGCCTGAAACCACTTGGCTCAATATAAGTCCATTGTGGTACCACGCGAATCGGGTATTTCCTATTCTTAAACCATTTGGTGCTTGCTACGAAGCGTTTAATCTGACTGATGCCGAAATTTATCAGCTCGCTCAAGTCGTTAAAAAAATGGACTCCAAGGTAGGATGGAAAGGACGCTACATGTGCAAAGGAGATGTGTTATAGTCTCCTCAGCAGGTATTGGAGAAGTCGTTGCGTATGAGACCCAATCTTGTGGCGCGTGTGCCGATGGCACAGTGTCCTATGCTGACGGAGATGAGTTCTAAGAGATGACCTGTCCATTCTGACTAGATAAAGTGAGTGAGTGAGTGAGTGAGCCTTGGATCCATTTGTGAAAATATGCAGAGGGCCGTCCAGCGTTTTTGATTGCGTTTACAGTCAGACCATAATTTCTTGGAGTATAGAGAGAGCGTTCTGCAATAAATTCCTCAATATTTGATCAGGAATCACATCAGCACATCCATCCTCTATAAAGTCTTTCTTATTATCAAATGCTTCGATCCAATCGTCGCTCATTTTGACTGCTGCTTTTTTCATCCACCAATACTTACCACCAACACACTGCCTTAAATTAAAAGTTCAAATAATTGCAAAGAATCTTCACATACTTACTCTCTTGGTCTGCGAATATCGAAATTCATCCCCCCAGCAGATCGAATAAGAGTCTCCACAAAATTACGGCACTCTCTTGAGCTACGCGATGGTGATACGACCATCCAACGATCAAGTCCACGCGATGGGGTGGTAAACATCGGATGGTCACGAAAAGCTTTTGTCCAGTCTGCTTGTTCACCTGCAGGGACTCTGAGGAAAAAAAGAATGGAAATCTTCGAAACACACAAGAAAACGGGCTACAAATTGTCACTCCTTACTTTTTCTTATCGATGAATACAATATTTTGTGGCTCCAGGATACGTCCTTTTACTTCCAGCAAATTTTTATCAAGTTTCATGTTCCAGTCATTTAAGATTTTGACACTGTCTTCTGTTTCCAACAGACGTCTGTTGAAGACACGCAGACGTTCAATGCGTCTGTCAGGATTTAATCGTGTGTGGTCCGCCATGGCACGCATCAGGCTAAAATGGAATGGAATTTATTTGTCTCTCTCATGTGTGTGGGAATGTGTGAGAATTAGTTGGCTTACTGAAAGTTGGCACGCATGGCATCTGTTATACCCGTCGCTCGACATAGCTCCGGGATGAGTATAACCAATTTGTCAGCACTATCCTTTACTTGCTGCCGTTCTTTGGATGTGCTTATTAACAGTGGTTGGTTGGGATCTCTTATTCTGATTTTGTACCTCTGAAATTGAAACATGAAACAACATGTAATTATAAATGTGACAGTCGTCGAAAGAGGAGTTGGTGAAGAATGAACTGGTAAGATGGCTGCAAACTGTTTGTAGGCCATATTCGTTATTCGACGCTATTAAGTGCAATCCAGATGCCTTGAAGTGGTCGAGAGTTGTGCAGTACTAGGCTTAGGAGTGGCCGGAGTGTGGAGTGGAGTTGTCCTGCCACACGGGTTGACTGAGGTCAATCCAATTGTTCAATTGCAATAGATTGCTTATCGGAACCTCACTAAGTTCGCATATGCTATCAAAGAAGTAGCCCCCCCAGATGTTGGTGTCGAGAGGACGCAAGGCCGGGCAGGAGCATAGGAGATGTGAAATGCTCTCCACTTCCGCCTCATCTAGGCCGCTTCTGCAGAAACGGCGTGATCTCTCATGAGGCAGTGTCCTGCCAACGATTTTACATGTTGGATCTGTCGGGAAAGATTATTTCTTTGGATCTTTTGAAGTCTGGCTTGGGCCAGATTATTCTGGAGGTGTTGCATGTATTGCCTCTCGCCCATCTGTTGTTCATTTTTTGAGTTGCGTCTGCTAGTAGCAAAAATTTACAAGTCGTAAGGGGCATACCCGTGATGCTGTGTTTCGATAATAAGGGCAGGGTAGTTGTGAATTTGGCAAGTTCATCTGTTTTACAGTTGCCCGGAATGTATCTGTGGCCTGGTTCCCAACACAGGCGAATATTGAACTGATCAGCCATCTTGTTTAAAGATCAACGACAGTTTATGACTAGTTTAGAGTTTAAGGAGACCAATTCCAAAGCCCTGATAGCTGCCTGGCTGTCTGTGAAAATGTAAATATAGCGCGCGGATATTACATAGCCAGGACAGAGCTTCTCTGATTGCCATTATCTTCGCCTGAAAGTAGGTAGGTAGGTAAGAAGTGGCTATGCACTTAGACCAGCGTTGATCCATTGTGCAGCCACATGATTTGACTGAGGTCAGTCCAATAGAGTATTAGTGGGAAACCATTTGGAGCCTGTAATAAAGCGTAGTAGATTACTAGTGAGAATCACACTGAGTTTTCAAAGAAGTAGGCCCTAGATGATGGCGTCGAAGAGACGCTAGGGCCGAACAGGAGCAGAGAAGGTGTGAAACGCTTTTCACTTCCTCCTGGTCTAAGGAGCTTCTAAAGACATCATTGGTCGGGACGCCTAGTCTGCTGGCATGATTTCATATGAGGCAGTGTCCTGTGATGACACCGACGATTGTACTTATATTATATCTGTGTAGAGATATTAAATCCTTAGATCTGAGATCTAGCTTAGGTCAGATCATTCTGGAGGTGTGGCACGCCCATCTATTATTTATTTCCTGAGTTGCATCTAGTAAAAGCAACAATTTACAAGTTGTGAGGGGCATACCCAAGTTGCTGTCTTTAGGTAGCAATGGCTGTGAAGTAGCGAACTTGACAAGCTCATCTGCTTTGCAGTTTCCCGGAATGTCTCTATGGCCTGGTACCCAACACAGGCGAATATTAAACTGATCGGCCATCTTGTCTAAAGATGAGCGACAGTCGATTACAGCTTTCGAGTTTATAGAGACTAATTCCAGGGACCTGATGGCTGCCTGGCTGCCCATGAAAATCCAAATATCACGCGCGGAATCCTAATTCCACTAATCCCCATTATCTCCGCCTGAAACAAGCTACAGTGGTCGGGTAAGCGAAAGGAGAGACTTATGTTTAAATCATTAGAGTAAACGCCACTGCCAACCCCATCCTGTGTCTTTGACCCGTCCGTAAAGAAGTGCAGGAAACCTGCAAAAGGTTTAAGATTATCATTCCAAAAGTCTCTATCTGGAATCAGGGTTTCAAAGTGCCTGTCAGGAAAATGTTGGGGTGTGGCATGGTCTAGATTTCTAGTCGGGAAGTTTAGAGAACTTAATATAGAGGAATGGCCAAAGGGATTATTGGTCTACTGGGCGGAGGCCATAAGACGAATAGCAGTGTTTTTTGCTAGTAGTCTACCAAGAATGTCAAGTGGGGATTGGTTCATGATAACGTCCAGAGCATCTGAAGGTGTGGTTCTCAGAGCACCTCCTATGCAGATGCAGGCTTGACGTTGAACCTTCCTGATGAGATTGTTGTGCATGGCTTTGTCTAGTATGGGCCACCAGACATGCACTCCATACAACAGAATGGGTCTAACGATGGCTATATAGATTTAATGGATCATGTGAGGTTAGTGACCCCATTTCTTGCCTAATGCTCTTTTACATACGTAGAGAGCAAGCGTCGCCTTACGGGTACGCTCCATTATATTCAGCTTCCAGTTAAGTCTCTTGTTTAGGATGAGACCTAGATGTTTAGCAGACTCTGAGAATCTGCAACTGGTGCCGTCAATGGTAGGGGTGTCGATCGAGGGGATTTTGTATTTCCGAGTGAAGAGGATGATTTCCGTTTTAAGGGCGTTGATGCCCAGACCATTAGCCTTGGTCCACGCCGATAGTTTAGAGAGAGCATTTTGCATAAGATCCCTTAGCACTGTTTGATATTTTCCCGAGATCTTGAGATAAGGACCAAGTTGTTTCAATCTTCAACGCTTCGGTTCGGAAAGTCTTCGAGTCCAACCCCCCGTAGTAGAGGAAAACCTTGCCTTCGATGGCGTGCCCAGCTGAAAAGAGACCTAAATCAACTGGGTGGACGAAATTGGTGATGCCTAGCCCAAAACCGTACTAGTCGGAGAGCAATGTTGACTCAGGCCCAGGTCCACCACGGACTGTAGCACCCACTAAGGAAAGAAGATAGTGTCACGTAAAGTAAATTGTCGACCATATAGTTCATTGGATGAACTGGAGTGTAATTATCTGAAAAATAACCTAATTAGAGCCCACTCTGACTTAAAATCGAAAAATCGGAGTTCAAACCTCCCCATTCATTTCCGGCAATAGAACCCACCCGTGTTTCACTTAGTGCCAGAGCAGCTTGTTTGTAACGAATCGGACGGGGCGAAAACAAATAAAGAGTTTCACTCTAAGAACACGAACATTTGATGTTCGTCAACAAATATCAAAAATTCCACTTCGATAAGACGGAGTTTTTCTTTCTCTTCTTGTGGCGCAACAGTCCGGGATGAACTGAACCTCATGGAGCTAAATTGTCCATGAGGTCTACATGGCCTATCCATCTTACGCGCTGGATCCGTAGACGCGTGACTAGACACATATCACTCGCATGTGCTATATAATTCGTGGTCGAAAATGCCATCAACACAAACAGGACCAAAGATCGCACGTAGACCAATAGCTTTCTAGTTGAAAGGATTTGCATTGCAATACACTCTATACATATTTATTTATCAGGCCAACGACGCATAGATTAGCCTGAGCAATTGCCTCCTTCTGCCACTTAAGGTTCCAGGCAGTCTGTTTCCGCGATAACTTGGTCTTTATGCCGGAGGTTTAATCTTCGATTTCAGACAATGTCCTCCAACTGTTCCTAAACTTTCTCCCTCGACCTTGTTTTTGCTTCATATTTTCTTTCGTCAAATCTTTTGACAAC
This sequence comes from Myathropa florea, assembly GCA_930367185.1. Lineage (NCBI taxonomy): Eukaryota > Metazoa > Arthropoda > Insecta > Diptera > Syrphidae > Myathropa > Myathropa florea. The sequence goes on from OV884002.1 coordinate 108,869,153, forward strand.
TTCTGTTGACAGGTTCCTTTACCGTTCTGACCTATGCATGTGTAACTTTTTCGTAATATATGACCAATCCCCTGCGACTTTCGCGTTGTATGATTGTGCCCATGCCATCGCAGGATGTTCCTTAGAGTCTCACCTGAGTGATCAAAGTTTTCTTGGGATAGTGGAAGCCACTCTCCATCCATACATCAGCATAGATTCATCACAGTGCATCTTACCAGTTCACCCACACCAAAGAATGAATAGAATGAACCGCCCACTTACTTCATAGTAATAGTCAATGAAAGACACCTCCCTCTCCTTGCACTTAAAGGTTTTCTTAGGGTTACTGGTAAAGTCGACATCGTTTACCCTATAAGTTTTGTTATTATAGTCGGTAAGCACCGTAAGGCCTGTAGGAAGACACAACAATAGTCATGAGAAAGCGCAATCAATGCTCCTTTACCTACCAAGCACAAGTTTCCGGAAACTATCCTGATATTCCCGAGATTCCCTGGTGCACTTCATCAGAATATCGTACGCCGTCTCTGTGCGCATGACTTTGTGAGTGATTTCCGCACACAATAGAATGTCTTGTTCATGCTGCCTAATGGACGTCTGATAACCAGGCCAGAGCTCCATGTTGTACTCCTTCATGTTAATCTGAAAACAAAAACAAAAACACAATCCAAATCACAGCTCGATGGTGAGGGTGAGGTAGACACAAACCCTTGCTACGGAATCGAAGAAATTGCGACCGACTAATTGTAGCTTCAGTCCTTCCATCGAACGACGAAGAATTAAATTCAAAATTTGAAGTGACTGCCACTCTGTCATGGAAATTACTCCAACGAATTTCACTTTGATGGTATACATGTCTCCCGATCGACTTTTGGTTTCCAGACTCATGAAATCCTCACGGAGTTTTGTTGTGGTGAACAGCTGCGTCCCATCGTACAGATAGCCACCGAAGAGGGATTTGTGTTCTGAAAGCACGCCGGCACGTATTCGGCGAAGTTCGATTTCTGGAGTGATATCGACGCGATATTGGAATATTCTCCAGCTTGGAGTTCTTAGCAATCGGAAGTAGTTGGTTTGAAGCGATACTGGTACTCCGGATTTGCCGCACTTGGACGTGACCTCTTCCGGGCGAGTGTGCACGATTTCATATCTCTGACGTCTGCGAGAACCGTCATCTCGTCCACCTGCGGATGGTTTGGGTCCTGTGAAAATAATAGAACGGAAATCATAAAAGAACATGTTGAGTCGTGTTGTGGATTAGAATAGATTACACCACATTTTTGGTTTACGAAATGTGGTTGTGGTTTAGATCTTTGTGGGAACTTCCTTATCTTTGTTATTTCATAGGACCAACCCCCGCATGTGATTTCTTGTGCGCTGATGTTTTGTTAGTTGAAATGGGTACGTTTAAATCCACAAGCAAAAAAATGTATTTTATCAAGACCCGTAGATCCGTTGGAGGCGTTTGATGAATGAAACAAAACAAGCAGTAGTTGGAGTACGTTGTTTTACCATTGAATGGGTATTTGAATGCGCATGCACCAGCTCATCTGTAAGATATGGTCGGAGGAAAGTATGCCCGATGAGTGGAATCTCAGTATCGTTTGCCCGATCCACAAGAAAGGAGACCCCTTTGACTACGCCAACTATCGGGGGAAAAGTCTCCTTAACATCGCCTATAAAATCTTTTCTGCCATTCTGTGTGAACGCCTGAAACCAGGACAGGTCCTTATCAGTGTGGTTTCAGGCCACCAGGAAGTCCACCATAGATCAAATCTTTATACTGGGGTAGATCCTGGAGAAGACCCAAGAAATGCAGATCGACACACAGCACCTATTTGTCGATTTCAAGGCCGCATATGACAGCGTGCATAGAGACGAGCTATACAGTGCCATTTCTAGTTTTGACATTCCTGCCAAACTCATCAGACTGAGCAGGATGACGATGGAAAACTCTCGCTGCCCCATCAAGTTCGGTAACGATTCAATGTCAAAAAAGCTTTAAATAAGGCGACGCGCTGTCATGTGATTTATTTAACATCGTTCTTGAGAAGATCGTCCAAAATCCACTGGCCAACACAAGGGGCACGATCTGCCAAAAGTCTTTAACTGCTAGCTCACGAGCATAACATTGACATGATTGGGCGAACGCAGCGGGTCGTCAATGAGGTTTTTATTGGCGCGGAAGTAGCTAAAATAGGTCTGGCGGTAAACGAGGGCAAAACCAAGTACATGCTGTCATCGAAAAAGGACGCACAACATCGACGACTTGGCCAGAATGTCACCATAGGTAGCTATAACTTTGAAGTAGTTAAGGACTTCGTCTACCTTGGCTCCGCAGTAAACAGTGCAAACAACATCAGTACCGAGGTCAAACGCAAAATAACTCTCTTGCCAGCCGACAACCGCTTTAGGCTCAAAAGGCAATTGAGTAGTAGAGCCCTCTCTCGGAAGACCAAGTTGACTTTGTATAAGACCTTGATCATCCCAGTCCTGTTGTGCGGCGCAGAGGCATGGACAATATCCCAAGTGGATGAACAGTCTTTTGGTCTTTTCGAGAGAAAAGTTCTGCGCGCGATCTTTGGTCCTGCTTGCGTTGATGGCATTTGGAGAAGAAGATTCAACCACGAACTGTATGGGCTGTACAGCGACATGAGTCTAGTCAGGCGTCTACGGATCCAACGCCTAAGATGGCTAGGCCATGTACAGCGTATGGACAACTTAGCTCCGGCCCGAAGAGTCTTCGACTCTGAGCCTGTGGGACAACGCAACAGAGGACGTCCACGTACAAGGTGGCGCACACAAGTCGAGGGGGACCTCGGCCGGCTTGGTGTGCGAAACTGGAGACAGCTGGCGAAAGATCGTGCTGGCTGGAGAGGCATGTTGAGTGAGGCCCAGGTCCACCTCGGACTGTAGCGCCCTAAGAAGAAGTAGAAGAAGAAGGGTATTTGAATGAATGGATTTCTAGAATTTCCACTAATCACGAAAGACAGAAAGAAGTCAATAATGGCGTTAATCTGATTTAATGGATACTACACCACTAAAGCTCAATGCATCCTCTGGGGTTTCGTAGGCCTCGTATCATCTGTTCTGTAGGATGTAGTCTATGACGATCGTCTGAACGATAGTTTTGCCTCATGTAAACATGAAACAACGACATCGACTGCAAGATATTGTTTTTAATGCTTCACGTTATCCAGTAGCTAATTCACTATCGTCTTTCAATGTTTTTGTGGAAAGAAATTGTGAATTTTTTCTCATGAAAGAAGAAGAAAGTGTTGTTTCTACAAGACGTTTATTTTTTAATTTGATTCGCTTGGTCGTTTAAAACTGATCGATGGAGGTCTCTGGGAATGGATCGGACTCATGCAACGTACAACGACTGGATGGCACAGTTGGTTAAGTGCCTGCCCCAAGATAGGGGATCCCTGGTTCGAATCGCAGTGAAAGCAAAGTTAATACGCTTTTATCCAGTTTTTTTAAATCTGATCCAGTCACCATTTGCCGTTGGGATCAAAATAACCGCGTTATCTCTGGAACGGTCGATCAGTGGTAGTAGTCTGACAGTGGGTAACACAATGGACCAGCATGGTCTAAGTGTGGTGGGGAATTTCATTAGCAGACTCCTTACCTAACTTAACCTAACCTATGCAACGTACACGTCAGATCAAATCTGCCCTAGGTGACACGTTTTGCAAGAGAAAAGTGGACAGGGGAACGCCGCAAGGGGGAGATCACTCGTCACTTCACGAGATCATTAAGACGTTGGAGACGGGTGGACTTAACGTCACCGCATATGCAAACGACGTAGCTATCATAGTTTCTGGGAAGTTCCTATCAACGTTAAGCAAGCGCCTCATTCATGGACTTAGGTTGGACAACAACTGGACTGCCGCTCGTGGCTTGAAAGTCAAAAACAGAACTGCTGCTCTACACGGCAAAAAGGAGAATTCCAGAGTTCACACGCCCGCATATCAACTAGATTGAACTCAAATTCTCAAGGACAGCTAAATATCTAGGAGTCTAAACAGGAAAGAGAAAATTGAGGAGCGCATCAAGAAGGCGTTTGTAGCAATCTACACATGCAAGCGGGCTTTCGGCAACATCTGCGGTCTTAAGCCACGTATGGTACACTGGCTATACACAGCGGTAGTAAGATCAACTCGCTTAGCGATGTGGCGAAGGTTCAGATCCCTGACCACAGGAAATTTTTTTTATCAAGATCGAGGTGGTTTTTATAATTGTATGCTGACCCAAAGCATACACAATGGGCCTCCGAGGCCACTGGGTGTTATTGCTGGCAATAGCATAAAGTCCTCCTAACCTAACCTAACCTAAGACTCATCTTAACTTACGGATCAACAGTCTGGTGGCAAGGACTGGAGAAGAAATACCTTCTTTTTAGGAGTCACATGTGCCGTAAGGACAACGCCGACAGCGACAGCACTCGAAGTCCTAGTTTATCATACCCCTCTAGACATCTTTTGCAGTAGCAGAGCGCCTACAACCGCAATGAGACTCAGGGAAACAAAGATATGGAAAGACAAGCCATATGGCCACGCGTCCACCTTCTCAAAATGGACAGCACCACACAGGTACAAAACATCGGATTACATGCCACCAACCCAGACTACCACGAGGAAGTTCCCTACCCGAATTCCGGATTGGAAAGGTTAGGAAGAGCTATCAGCGGAGGAAACCAAAGAGCGAACATGTTGGCAAAGGAGGGCTCAGAGCTAGATAAATCACGAGAACACGCCATCAAGTTTCCTAAAGAAGAAGATAGAAGACGAAGTCTTAAAGAAAGCAAATAAACGACGTCTGGATCTGGACATTGGATCAACGACGAGAGTCATATGGCCGATGCAAGGATGGTGGTGGGAGGCCTCACCGGACATTGTCCAATAGGCACATATGCCAGGAGTAGACTATTGTAGAAGTTGCAGAGACGAAAAAGAAATAGAATCCGTTCGCCATCTGCTCTGCGATTTTCCAGCTCTACGGGAATGAGACTGCTAACTTCATCGACGACCTAAAGGATCCGAATAATATAGACCGCATATCGAGTTCGAGTAAGCGTTGGTACATGTGAAGACTTTTGAAAAAACGAAAATACCCCATGCGCCGCAACTGCCCAAAAAGCCTCTCACTTATATTCCTATGACATCTTATCTTCAGTAACCCGCATGTTCCACTAAAGGGGTCGCGGGGGGAATGCATGCACGAGAGATCTTCAGGCCATTCGATCCTCCGCCATAGACTCATCAGGAGCTATGCCCGGGCGCAACCAGGCGAGTTTTTGGACTTGGTCCAACCATCTCATCCTGGGTCTGCCAAGCTGTCGCCTACCTGATGGAATTGCATTCAAGGTACGCCTCGGAAGTCGTGGTGAAAGAGACATTCGTGCCACGTGACCAAACCATCAGAGTATAGCCTTTTCCGTTCGAAGAAGCAGCTGCCAAACATTGAGTTCCTCGCGTACTGCCGTGTTCTTCACCCTATCCATTTGCAGGAAGTGTAAACAATTTTTCAAAAAAAAAATGTTCACGGCTCCACTTCTTTCCAGTCACCAACAATGCTCAAAGAGTACAGCAAAGGAAAAGATTCTCAACCTCGCCGTTTGGTGTCGGCATTAAACTATAGGTCCCCTCAACTCATGAGAGAATAATAGTACGTACACACAACAAGAGTGGTTGCTGTAAAGCTAGGCCCAAGTCCACCACGGACTGTGGCGCCACCATAATTATTATTATTTGTGAAGATAAGGAGGCATGAAAATAATTCAAATATGGAACAATTGTCCGTATTTATCTTACTTCTTTGGACGGCGCTACAGACCGAAGTGAAAATGTGCCTAATCTTTACAGCAACAACTCGTGTTGTGCGTGATATTGTCCAGAACGAGTGGAAATTAACACGCTACAATTTTACCTCCTAAAAGAGTTGAAAACCTTGTTATTACACATAAACGCTTCTACTTACCTCTTTGTGAAGGTTCTTGAGATCGTGATGGAGTCGGTGGTGCTGACGATGTCAGTGCAGCTGATGAGGTGGATGGTCCATCGCTTGGAGACCCTCTTCTTTGTATTTTTTGGAGCTGAAATCACACGATTAAAAAAAATTAATTTAAATTCCGTCTTAAAATTGAGATAAGAAAGAAAAAAAGCATTCATTGACGATTGAAGGGTGTCGAATGAATTAGTTTTTGCGAATGAGGGAAAATGTTTTATCAAAAGTTCGTTAGGGCAACTTTCCTCGCTCTTCTGTCATTCTAAGGTTTTCATAATCATCTCACCGAGATGACTATTCACAGTGTGGTGGATACATTTTCACTGGTCCACTGGTTCAGTAAACGTTAAACCAACACCCGAACGTCGACGAAAGGCAAGACCTGCCGAAAACATCGCCGTTGTCCGTGAGTGTGTGCAGGTGCAAGAGAATCCGAGACATGTGGTTTCAACAGGACTGCACTACTTTCCACACAGCTCACGCCACATTAGAAATTCTGCACGAGCGATTCGAGGGCATGGCCATCTCACGAGAAAGTGATGTAAACTGGGCACCGAGATCGTGCGATATGACCCAGTTCGACTTTTTCTGGTGGGGTTTTCTGAAGTCGCAGGTCTATGCGAATAAGCCACAAAACCACAGCGGCCATCAAAGCTAACATAACTCCTACCATCGGTCAAATTCCGCCCGATTTATGCGCCAGAGTCAAGGATCATTGGACATTTCGGATGGGCGCCACCCAGAGAAGCCGCGCCGGACATTTGAACGATGTTATATCCCTTACATGAACGACTGGATGGCGCAGTTGGTGAAGTGCCTGTCCTAAGTTAGAGGAGTCCCAGGTTCGAATCCCAGTGAAAGCAAATTTAATACGCTTTTATCCGGTTTTTCGAATCTGGTCCAGTCACCATTTGCCGTTGGGATCAAATTAACGGCTCTATCACTGGAGCGGTCGATCAGTGGTAGTAGTCTGACTGTGGGTATCACAATGTTGGTCCTTTCTAAAGAGTTGGATCCATAGACACCTGACTTGACTTATGTCGCTGTACAGGTCATGCAGTTCGTGGTTGAATCTTCTACAAATGCCATCAACGCAAACAGGACCAAAGATCGCGCAGAACTTTTCTTTCGAAAAAAGGAACAGCTTCTTCAACCGTTTGGGATACTTTCCATGCCTCTGCGTCTTAAAGTAGGACTGGGATGATCGATGTTTTATACAAAGTCAATGTTGTAAACTGTCAGACTACTACCACTGATTCATTAGCAGCCCCCTTACCTAAGCTAACCTAAGCTGTATTCCATAAATAATGGCATCGAAAGGCCTTTCAAATGAATGAAAAATTTCGATGAAGTGTGTGAGATACACACTTCGTTTTATTCAAATTTAAAGATAGGAAGCGCTTAATAAATGGCACTTTACATCATATAAACTCGATAGAGCTTATAAAGCCCTGGCAAAATGTATTAGGCACCCTTTAAAATTCCCCAAAAAAATATTGATATGAAAGAACAAATAAAATTCGTTTACTACATCAGATAGTGTCGCCGAAAACCATACAATTTAAACTAATTACTTCCGATCAGTGATTTGGCAGCAAAGACAAAAAGGTAAGGGTACCTTATACATTTGGCCAAGGCTGTATGTTTGTGCGACTTCTTGTGGCGCTACAGTCCGTAGTGGACCTGATCCTTAACCAACAAGCCCTTTCAGCCTACACCAAGTTGGTTAAGGTCCCTCTGATCGTGTGTGCGCTGCCTTAAACTTGGACATCCTATGTTGCGTTGTCCCATAGGCTCAGAGTCGAAGATTTTTCGGGCTGGAGATAAATTGCCAATGCACTCTACATGGCACACTCATTTTAGGTGATGAATCCGTAGACGATTGCCTAGGTTAGGTTAGTCAGGTGGGTGCCCTTGCTGACATAAAAACATGTCAACCGCTCATTTAGACCACTATGAGTCCATTGTACCCAAAACAATTTTTAAAACTGTGGAAAACCTAAAACTTCAATGTATCGACAGCTAAGTTAAATCACCTAGATATAGAGGTGTATCTCAGGAGTTTATATATATATAATATAATGGCGGCGCTACAGTCCGAGGTGGACCTGGGTCGACGCACGAACCCACACGGCCACGGGACCCATCTCTGGAGTTTGCTTAGCTCTATTTTCTCTAGATCATCTAGTTGAGAAAAGAATAATCTTCCTAGGGTTTTCTTCCTCCTAACGGCTCGTGCAGGACAATCGCACAGTAGGTGCCGAAGAGATTCTACTTCTTCTTCGTCTCTACAGTTTCTACAAAATTCGTTGTGGAGTTTTCCCAGCCGTGCTGCGTGATTTCCTATCGCCCCAACGGCTGTTCGTATATCCCTTCGACTAAGTCTTATGAGATCGGTAAATCTCCCCTTGCCGTAGACTGGCCATAACGATTTAGCTGTAGCGCATGTGTCTAATCGACACCACCGTTTATTAGCTGCCTCGTTAAACTCCATGTATCTTTCCCTGTGGAAGGTGCTAAGAGGTGTGCTGGCCTCACGTAGGGCCCGTGAAGATCTTAGATGTGACCCAATCCTAGCCAGCTCATCCGCCTTTTCATTACCGGAAATTCCCATGTGGCCGGACACCCAACAGATGGTCACCTAATTGGCTAATGAAATAAACGCCTGACTAAATTCATACTGCTGTACAGTTCGTGGTTGAATCTTCTCCAATTGCCATAAACGAGAACATGACCAAAGATATCAAGCAGAACATTTCTCTCGAAAGACCAAGAACTTTTTCATCGCTTTCGGTATTGTACATGATTCTGTGCCGCAGGGCAGGACAGGGATTATCAATATCTCATACAGGGTTAGCTTCGAGAGAGGGCTCTATTACTCAATAGCCTTTTGAGCCCCAAAAAACCGCGATTGGCAAGAACTATTCTCCGTTTGCCCTCTTTTCTGACAACTCTTGTTGAAAACTCTTTAAACCAAAAGGATCGATGTCTCTGTGTGTACTGAACACCGAGATTAAGTCAGCAGTTGTCTTGTGCTGCGGAGCCGACATGTACAAAGTCCTTCACTACCTCAAAGTTAAGTTGACTAACGTGCACATTGCTACGTTCCAAGCTATCCATGCTGTGCGTCCTTTCTGGATGACAACATATTATTTGCTTTACCTCAAGACCCATTTTAACCCATTCCGTTTCAATGCCAACAAACGCCTCATAACCCACAGTAGTCTTCGACGATTATTTCTAGAATTTTGGAAACATTTTGTTTGAGTGGACTGCCAGAGCATGAATTATTTTTGACATTCAAATTGCCAGAACGAAGGCGAGTTTATGAATATCATTCTTCTTGAAAAGCGGAAAATTAGTGGTTCAATGTTTTTTTTTACGTAGTTACTGATTCCTCCTTCAGTCCAAGTAACCACATCAGCAGGGACTCGTGTCAACCTTGAACCCATAATAATCGGCAACACCACACTAGTTTATTCCAACGAGGTAAAATATCTTGTAGTAATAATGGACAGACGACTTAACTGGAATTCACATATAAAGTCCGCCATAGAGCGAGCTACCAGAGCACTGTGGGCCAGTAGACGTCTTTACGGTAGAACTTGGGGTCTCTCTCCCAAAATTATACATTGGTTGTACACAATGATGGCGAGACCCATTATCACATATGCGGCCATCGTATGGTGGCCAAAAACCCTTCAACAGTCATAGGCAAACAAACTGCAAACACTGCAAAGGGTTGCCTGTCTTGGCATAACAGGTGCCATGCGCACCTGCCCCACAACAGCTCTTGAAGCTATTATCGGGCTGACACCTTTACCCATCTTCGTTAGGAAGATAGCTGCCACTTATGCCATTAAACTGCAGCTAGAATATCAATTTAAACCAGGTGACCTAGTGGGTCACCTTAGGATACTCAACTCAATCCCTAATAGAGACATGTTTTGTACAATGCCGGACACTATGGTCAGGCAGAACTGTTTCGGCAGGTTATTTGAAGTTGAAATATTGGACCGGGTAGACTGGTCCAATGGTGTTCCAACACTAGACCCCAGAAGTCTAGTTTGGTACACAGATGGATCGAAAATGGATTCTGGAGTCGGAGCTGGTGTCTGTGGACCCAACACTGGGATCTCTGTACCGATGGGGTCTAGTCCCATTGTGTTTCAAGCCGAAATCCATGCCATTGAGATCTGCGCTAGACATAATCTTGGTAAAGGTATTAAGGACGCAATTATACAAATCTTTTCAGATAGCCAGGCAGCACTTAAGGCCTTATCGTCCAGTCAAATAGACTCCAAAGCCGTCAAATGTTGCCACGATGCTCTGCAATCCCTAGCCAAACACAACAAAGTGAAACTTGGCTGGGTCCCTGGACACAAAGGGATTGCAGGTAACGAATCCGCAGATGAACTCGCTAGAGCGGGATCAAGTACTGCGTTCATAGGCCCTGAACCATACTGCAGTGTCAATTGGGCCACGGCTGCAGCGCTGATTAATGAATGGGAAAACAAACTTCGCCTAGATCATTGGACCAATGGGTCAGGTCTCAGGCAATCCAAACGATTAATCAGACCCTATTCCTACAAGGAAATCCTTAACTTAGATAAGGAGAGCATAAGAAAGCTAACGGGCTTTCTTACTGGCCACTGCGGCTTGTATTACCACCTTAACAAAATGAACTTGTGTCAAAACACGGAATGTAGGTTCTGTCTTGAAGAAGACGAAACATCCCAGCACATTTTATGTGAATGTCCGGCACTACATTGGTTAAGGAAACGTATTCTCCACAGGGAAATACTGACTTCAGTGGAATTGAAAAACTCCACTATAGAAGATATACTACTCGTATCTTTCATAAGGAAAGTGGTAAATCTTTTGGATTAACCAACCCGTCGATACAATAGATCTTTTTAGGTCGCAGTGTCGCTGCCTTTACGGCAGGGTTGTACAAGAGGAAAAAAAAACAACATCAGCACTGAGATCAAACATAGAATAACTACACTTGCCAACCGCTGTTTGTCATCATCATCATCATTTTCAGTGACCCGCACATTCCACTAAAGGTGTCGCGGGGGTAACGCACGCACGAGAGATCTCCAGGCCACTCGATCCTCCGCCATCGACTCTAACACATCAGGAGATATGCCCAGGAGCAACCAGGCGAGTTTTTGGACTTGGTCCAACCATCTCGTCCTGGGTCTGCCAAGCGGTCGCTTACGTGATGGAATCGCATTCAAGGCACGCCTCGGAAGTCGTGATGATGGGGACATTCGTGCCACGTGACCAAACCAACAAAGTACAGCCCTTTCCATACGAAGAAGCAAAGAAGCAGCTGCCCAATGTAGAGCTCCTCGCGCACTGCCGTGTTTCTCACCCTATCCCGGCGAGTAATTCCCACTACAGCACGAAGAAATCTCATCTCGGCAGATTGTATTCGCGATCTTATTCTTTCGGTCATTAGCCAAATTTCATGACCATATGTGAGAGTTGGAACAAATACTGCGTTAAAAAACGCTAACTTGGCTTTAACACCAAGCTCGGCCTTCCTGATTACAGTTCGACCAAGCTGTTTCAAAATTGACCAATCCTACAAGAAAGCTCAGCATTATACCTCCCATCACTCGTGAAAAAGACCTCGAGATACTTGAACTTCTCCACCTGGATACTCCACTAACATGTAGAGTGCATAGAAAAGGGCGTTCTGAAAATAACACCGATGTTTGTTTGGTTTCAAAAGAAAGTTGAGTCGTACGGTTGTATTAGACTTTGTTGGCTGAATCTGAAGCATCCACTTGGTGTACTATGCAGAGGCATTGACAATATCGAAAGTGGATGAAGATGCCCTTAGGTAAGTAGGTAGGTAGGTGAGAGGGTGCCTTTGAGAGGCCATTGATCGATTCAATAGGAAATTTTGGAGAAGCGATATTTGGTCAAGTTGGCCATGATGACGATTGGGGGAGAACACGAACTACCCAAACTGTATAATGGCGTGAATCTAACCAGAGACGACTAGATGGCGCATTTGGTTAAGTGCCTGCCCCAAGTTAGAGGGATCCCAGGATCGAATCCCAATGAAATCGAATCTGGTCCAGTCACCATTTGCCGTTGGGATCAAATTAAGGGCACTGGAGTAGGTTGCTACCTGGCTGTACAATGGACCAGTTTTGACTCTAAGTGCTCTAGTGTATTGTTTCAAAAAAAAAACCTCAAAAAAGAATCTAACCAGGCGTCACTAGAACCAATTTAGGTAAGCAATGGACCCTTCAATTTTAGTCACATCTCTCGAATCACTGAAAGTGCTCAAAGAATATAACAGTCAAGAAAAAGCTTCTCAATCTTCGCCCTTGGGCTGTAGGCCCCCTTTACTGGCGAGGGAATACTACGCAAAAGCCAACGCAAGAGTGGTTGCTAGAGAAGTCTATCCCGGACAGTAGCGTCATCCAAGGAGACTACCAAGTTCCGACCCGAAGAATCCTAGATCCGTGCATTCGCATAAATTCTGCCTTTCAAAGGAACGTTTACAATTTGTTGATGCAATCAGTTGTTCTTGAGCTATTTACAATTAGCGCAATCTATTACAGTTGCTTTTGCACAACATACATATTTCATGCTCAAAAGTTACCGTATGGTTTGGATTGATAAAATCCCTAAAGGAAACTGCTTGAATTACTCGCATCTAACGGTTATTTCATTCTTTTGCTTAAAGCGATATTTTTAAAAACGATCTTAACACGTTGAGTGTCACATGAGACCACTTTGGTCTCATTTGGGCTTGCTGTGCCGTGTGAGACCAGAGTGTAATCGAAGTGTCAATAAAAAAAAAATCCGTGGCCTGTGCGGACAGTTTTTCGGATTGTATGGTGGCACTCAACGTGTTAAGGAAGTCCCCGCTAGATGACTTACCCATTCGGGTTTCTCAGTAAAATTTACATAAGATACGAATTTTTTTTACCAATTTTGGGTATAGAGGTGCTGGAAAGTAGAGCCTATATTCTGTAGACAACTCATTATACAAATTTAAGATTTTTTCTCAGAACAGGGACAGGAAATGGATTTGTTAACTAGAATGATCCGCCGCGAATTAGAACCTCAAAATTTGTGTCCAAAAACTTCACTCCTCCACACAAAAACAAGATAAGAATAAAGTCCTAAAATAAAATCTCTTCTCAAACTCTTCTTGAAAAAAAATGTGACGCTAACCGTTTTCGAAACGAAGAGAAAATTACTCCTAACTTGCAAGCCGCTTTTAACGGTTTATATAGTGACCAGTGGCCACTATACAACACAAGCATTTTGTTTGCATTTTTTTTTGTCACTCCTTCTCTTTCGGCTCTCCGTTTTCACATGAAAAAGGTATGCAAGCAGATAAGACGCAGTTTCTGGTGTCCGCTATTTGAGAGTGTGACCACAAACACACCCAAAAGGGATATGTATATGTAAGCCAGCATGCTTATGATTTTAATGTATGCTTATGCAAAAAAAAAAAACATAACATAGAGGTTCAGAGAAAAGTAGGGGAAGTGCTTGTTCGTACAGTAAACAAAAATGCATATGTACTTGAACACAAACTAAGCAATATCCTCTGGGGGTGTCGAAATCTGTAATGTGTACACATCTACACGTGATATTTATAATGGTTTGACCGGAGGCCGGCGATCACTGTTTAAAGGACAGCAGAGATTGATAACCCACTCGAAACGCGCATATGCACAAGAACGAGGTCTCCATTTTTAAGATTCTGTTAGGTTTTGGAAATCGGAGCAGCCATGGAGAGATTGTATAGACTTCATATGTGCAATGTTACAAGTTACAAAATAGGATTCTAATCTACTTAGTAACTGTAAGGGTTTGCCTTATCAGCTACGCGAGCGAGTTTTTGCGGAAGCTATGAGGACCGAGTTTGAAGGTTTTCTTGGATTTCTTGCATGAAGAAGAACACAGCAATCTCTGCTACCTCTTGAATTTGTCAATGCTATCTTCAAATGAGACTGAACCACTGACACGAATTGGCCAAAACTTAAGACACCACGCGAAACAAAAAACGAAGCCTTCTTTAATTGGGATTTAAAAAAAGTTCCTTGAGCACACTATTTTCGCATTGGATATTTTTTTTTGACACTCTCTTACCGGTTCTTCTGCAGTTGGCGATAACGTAGAACGCGAACGACGAGAGCTCGACTCCCTGCCCTCATCTGATGTTCGGCGTCCCCTACTCTGATTATCAGACATTTTTCTGTTTGTATTACAAAATTAACACTAGAATACTATTGTCAAAATTAAATTGGACTGAATGAATATACTAAAGAAAAAGTAAACTTGCTTCAGTCGATGGGAACTGAAATTTAAAGAGCTAATAACACAGGATGAAAAATAATGTTTGATTGTTTACGAAGAAGATGAAAAAATGATATGAAGCAGGTAAAACGAGCGTTTACGCTTTTATTGCTGGCGGGAATGTAGCTATTTGTCTCGACGTTGAATTGGAATATTTTGTTTTCGAATAATTTTCTTTTCCTCAACACATTGCATATTCACGATAGAGAAGTAGGAAATATGAGAATTATTACTTGTCATATGTATCTCATGTGAAACATATGTCCTGAAATTTGGTTTCTTTGCAATTTTTCTTGGTTTTTCCATGTTTAATTACATGTGTTAAACGATAAAGTTGTCAGTCTGTGTATTCAAAATTAAGATGATAAGATTAGAGGAAGATTAAACCATGCGATTGACATCTTTTCTGACCAATATATGCAATTAAACATGGAAAACCCATCTAATTAATATAGGAAATGTAGAATATGCTTTTTCGAGAAGAAATTATTATTTAGCCCTATACAAGATATGTCCGGTTCCGATATCTGTTTTATATTTTTTCGTGGCTTTTAGTTCATTTGTCAACTTCGTTGTCAGTAATGCAAATCTGAGTTTTATTTTTTTGTAAATATTTGACAAAATTCTAATAATATTTGATACTTATTTTTTGAAGCAAAATCAAACATTATCCTATGTATAATATTTAACTAGATCTACATCGCAATTGACATACGCCCTTAAACTCTACCACATCAGAAGCAATTTTAAGTTAATTTGAAAACAGTAATAAACACTGCTTTTCAGAAAATTCTAAACATTAAAACTAAAAAAATATTATTATGAAATTTCCATTGTGAATGCACTTGTTAGCAAATCCATATCGAACTCAACTGGAAGTAACCTTGTTCGAAATAAAAATTTCGAACTTGTCATCTGTCAACCATCAGATCCACTGTGCCGTGATTTTTCCTATATTCTCGAGGGGTTATTCCGTAAGTTTCCAAAAACTATTTACTCGTATATTTTGCTAAAACTAATTTATCTGTCTCATTTCGATTTTAAAAGAATTATCATAAACCAAAAACAAAAATGGCCAGCGTTGCATCAAAAGGATCCACCTTAGTAAATAGTAAGTTCAAATCGTAATCACTGATGGGTTATGTAATTTTTGCCGATTTTTCTTTACAGAGGCATTGACTTTGGCCAAACCACAATTGGAGGTTTTCCTTAAGTACGCCAAAGTTGAACTTACACCACCCACTCCAGCTGATATCCCTGCCATTCGTAATGGAATCAGTAAGATCATCGAAGGTGCGCGCAAGGGTAATTGGAAGAATGTCCCAGTTCGCACAGCATGGCTGAATACTTTGGTCACAATGGAGGTGTGCTTTTGGTTCTATGTTGGTGAATGCATTGGCAAACACCACATTGTTGGATACAAAGTTTAAGAAAGTTTTTCACATAAATCATACGGATTATTTTGTGCTCTTCTCAATGCTAGCATTGCGGATGTTTGTTATACGACCGCATTCCGAAAAAATAAAGATTTAATCGAAATGTGTGCTTTTAAGTTTTGATTCCAGTTGATTCTGGATAACAGCTTTGCTGGATTGTATTAAACAGATTTCTGGAACTTAGTGGTTTTGAATTTATAAATACTGGAAGGAGAATGGTGCAGAGTGATCGCATTTGCCAATGACAATGTTATAGTTCTTTCGAGTTATCACGCAAAATGCTCGCTACGCTCTTTAAATGGACTAGAATTGAATTGAAGAGAATGGGGCCTGATTATAGTCACATAGCACTGCGACCACAATAGACCTATTGTGCCCCCTTTTGTTTCTCTAGAACTTCAGAGCTACCTTGAGAAATTTTATGATCCTTTTGGATGGAATGTCCTGGTAGTCTGTTCCTGTTAGTGTGAATCTGCTGGTTATTTTACATCTGCTTGGTATCAGATTTGGACAGTCGACTAATAGGTGTTCCACAGTGTCTGCAGTTTTCTGTGCTGCTGTGCCCGATTTTGTGTAGGTGATAGTTACATAGGAAGTGGCCAGAAAGTGCACCACAGTATTCTGAGGAGGTCAGGCTTGTGAAGATTTAGAGCCTCTTTGGTTCTTCCGAGTGCGTAAGTCCCTCCTGCTTGTTCCAGAGTTGGATACGGAATTTGTGTGTCCAGTTGTTTATATTCTATTGTATGTCGACGTTTCCGAATCCATACTGAGGGAAAGGTCCAATATAAGCAGTTTCAGATCCTTTCTTTGCTAGGAAGTCGGCCTTTTCATCGCACTCGTGGTTTTCATGTTCTGGAACCCATATCAGTTTTACTTTGTTTTTAACTGCCAAAGTGTTGTATATTTTGTGACATTCACATACAGCCTTTGAGTTAAATGTGAAGCTGTTTAGAGCTTTGAGTACTGCCTGGCTATCTGAGAGTATCGATATTTTCGAATTTGTTGCATTTCTGTTGCCGATACAATATGCGCCTTCACTTATAGCGAAGAGTTCAGCCTGGAATATTGTGGACTCTTTAGGGAGAGGCAAGTGTAAGTTACATCTGGATCCTACAATGCCAGCTCCTACTCCACTTTCTGACTTCGACACATGTGTGTACCATCTTTGGACGTCATCACTCATCCAAGGAGGGCCATTAGCCCATTCTTCTCTTTTACGTATAACGATTTTGTATTGTTTGTTGAAATCTAAGATTGGTGTCATAATATCACTGACCTTAGTAAGTTAATTTACGTGAATCTGAATGAATGAATCTTTCTTAGAATCTCTAGGTGTCCCGTTAGGTTACCTTCTTTGTGTCTTTTAGCCCAGGTTCTTTTGCAGGGCTAAAGCTTGTCTCGCAGTTTGAACAGCAACATGAAGTTTAGATAGGCTT
Organism: Myathropa florea; assembly: GCA_930367185.1. Taxonomy (NCBI): domain Eukaryota; kingdom Metazoa; phylum Arthropoda; class Insecta; order Diptera; family Syrphidae; genus Myathropa; species Myathropa florea. The sequence goes on from OV884002.1 coordinate 108,886,371, forward strand.
AGTAACATTTCCAAACTTACCGTTGGAGTGGTTCTCATCGCACCTGTCGTGCAAATGCACGTTAGCCTTTGTAAATGAACTAGAACAAATGGTTTAAACGTCAGAGCTTATGCTTTGCAAAAACATCCTCAAGGAAGTGCAAAATTCGTCACAGACCTCATAACCATAAGTGGTACCAACTTTGCTTTCTCGGCGTCTGCCTAATTTCTTCTCGGGAAGCGCAGTTGGAGCCCTAATAAAGCTGAGAGAGGTCGGAAATCTACATTTGCTCTTTATATGAACATTATTTGTGAGGAAATTGGATGCTACTGTTATATATGACCCACCGGTTCTATGTTGCCTTTACTCGACCCACTCTTATGCTCGCCGCAGTTCTCAGGTACTCTGCACTTGACACAGCTGCACGCTTCTTATTCTTAGCCTTGTGGCTCTCCGGTATGGACCTTGGCCTCAACCAACAAACCTCGCCAGCTGGCACAACCTTTTGCTTGCTGTCGCCAATTGCGCACACCAAGTTGGTTTAGGTCTCTTTGCACTTTGGTGCGCCACCTGAGACGTGGACTCCTCTGTTGTGTTGTCCGACTAGTTCAGAGTCGAAGATTCTTCGGGCCGGAGCTAAGTTGTCAATGAGCTCAGTATGGTCTAGCCATCTTAGGCGTTGGATCCGTAGACACCTGGCTAGTTTCATGTTGCTGTACAGCCTATATAGTTCGTGGTTTAATCTTCTTCTCCAAATGCCATTAATGCAAACAGGACCAATGATTGAACGCAAAACAATCTAATTTGTTTTCGTGTAAGTAGGGGAGGCGGAATTCTCTTCAACCATCATTCGATGTGTTGAGTGGAGTACCTGACAGCGGTATTTGTAGCCCCATCGCCGTTTAACAGGTTGCATGATTTGATTTTTCCAAATTCTCAGTAACGACTGCGACTCTACTACGAATTGTTTTCCCGGCAGGCTTCTTTTTTTGTACGGTGCTACAGTCGGGAGTGGATCTGAACCTCAACCAACAAACCTCTCTAACTAGCACGGTCTCTCGTTAGCAGGCTCCAACTCCGCACACCGGAATCGGACGCTCTACAGAGCCTAGCTATCTTAAGCGTCTTATCCGCAGACGCTTGACCAGGCTCATGCCGCCGTACAACCCGTATAGTTCGCTGTTGAATCTTCTCCTCCCGATGCCACGCAACGCAAACAGGACCAAAAATCGCACGATGAACTTTTCTCTCGAAGAGACCAAGAGCTGCTTCAACCATATCTCTGCACCATAGAGCAAAACTGAAATGATCAACGTGTTATTTCGAGAGATGGCTCTATTATTCAATTGCTTCTTGAGCCTAAAGAAACAACGATTAGTAAGAGTCATTCTGCATTTGATTTCGGTACTGATGTTGTTGTCCTTAGTAGACGAAGTCCTTGAGTACCTCGAAGTTTTTACTGCCAAGTGTGACGCTCTGTCCGAAGCGTCTGTGTTGTGTGTCCTGACGATGACAGGATGTACTTCGTTTGACCCTCGTTTACCGCCAGGCCCTATTTAGCCACTTTGTTAAAATGTTATGCCACGTTGAAATAAAAGAATTGATTACGAAAGGTTATGTTAAACAACTTTATTTAAATGCTTCTTGCTAGACAGTTGAAGAACAAGTAAGTTTATAAAAAAGAAATGAAAGAATGATGAGCCAAACCGTGTACATAAAGTTCCGTTAAGTAGCAAAAGTACGTTCAGAAGTGACAATATATTTAATTTAAATTGTTTTTATTTTTCAATATAATCTCCCCTAACATCAATGCATTTGTTACATCTTGAGATAAGCTTTTTTAAACCCTCAAAAAAATAAATTTCCTCTTTCTCTGCAAAATACCCATTTATTGCCGACTTGAGTTCTTCATCATCCGAAAATCTTTTTCCACGAAGACAATTTTTCAAATCCGGAAACAGGAAATAATCACTAGGGGCAAGGTCTGGACTATAGGGTGGGTGTTGGATTTCTTCGAAACCACAATCTCGCGCAGCAGCCTTGGAAACTCGCGCCGTGTGAACAGGAGCGTTGTTATGAAGAAGCAACACACCCGCTGCGAGTTTACCCCGTCTTTTCTTTTCAATTTCCTCCCGCAAATTATGCAAAGTGGAAGCGTAGGATGTGGCGTTGATGGTTTCACCTTTTTTTTTGTACTCAATGAGCAAGATTCCCTTTGAGTCCCAAAAAACTGTGGCCATGAGCTTCCCGGCAGACAGAGTGACTTTGAACTTCTTCGGGGGGTCTGTTCCTTTTTTATGCCACTGCATGGACTTTTGTTTGCTTTCAGGGTCATAGTGGTGGACCCATGTTTCGTCACCAGTAACAATTCGATCCATAACACCTTCCGCGTTCTCACTACACATCTCCAAAAGCTCTCTACAGCATGCGATTCTCACTTTTTTCTGAGGCGCTGTGAGCATTCGTGGAACCCACCTTGCACTGACCTTTGAAAGATTAAGATGGTCATGAAGAATGGTGTGAATGGTACCAATTGAAAGCTTGGTGATCTCTGCCATCATTTTCACCTCTATTCGGGCATCCTCAAGAACAAGTTTTTCGACTTCTTTGATGCTTTCTCCCGTACAAGCAGTAGCCGGGGCGCCGGAGGGGAGGTCGTCTTTAATGCTCTCTCTGCCTCTCTTGAACTCACTTGACCACTTTTGCACAGTTGATAATGAAGGTGCGGAACCCTGGTAAACAACCACCATCTCTTCATGAATAGTTTTTTGACTTTTTCCTTGCTTAGTGAGAAATTTAATTACAGCGCGATGCTCAATTTTCACCATCATCGTCTCAGTTGCCATTATGATTCTGTTTAACTAGAGATAAAACGCGAATTAATAATCACATTTATATGAAATTTGAAATTTGATAAATAAGTCAATTTATATATACAACCACAGCTTCACCCCGATACCGAGAATATATTGAACGCCCCTCGTATGTATGTATGAATGTGTACAATGCAAATTCCAATACACTTCCGTACCAACAAACGCCTCATTGACGACTCGTTTTATTCGCCCAATCACGTCAATGTCATCCGCGTAAGCTAGCAGTTGAATAGACTTTTGAAAGATCGTGCCTCTTGTGTTGGCCAGTAAGTTTTGCACGATATCTCAAGAAGGATGTTAACTCTTTCAGGGGCGGTAGTATAAAAAACGTACAACATACAATACATTTTTCTATACTTTAATTTGCAATGGCATGTTTTCTATTCCCTCGTTTCGACCATACAGCACCTTCCACAGTTCAAAATTGATTCCCTCCTTTTGCGCTTCGAATAAAGCTAGTGTTGTTTGGCCTCCTGTTCAGCGCTTTTGGGAAAATAAATGGTAGTGGAATGGATACGTGGTATCTCCTTCCCACATTTTGTGGTCAGACCCACTCCCTTCCAATTAGCAAGTTTGGCTGCTACCAGTTTCAGTCATTCCGCCGGCTGCGGTGTTTCGCAGTCGACTAGTAGCATCCCATGCCTGAAATGAATGCCCTAAAATTTGAACTTGTGCTCCCATCCCAGGGCCATTTCAGATATAAGAGCGTCTTCTAGGCCTATCCGGTCTTCAGCACACAGCATCTCCCTTGTATAATTACAAAGGGAAAATTGCTACCCTCTCGGCAATCGATGACCCTGTGAGAAACAGATGCATAACTTCTGCATTTTGAACCAGCACCCTGTTTCGAGGATCCCGTCTCCGACCTGTCCAGCTTCGACAATACTCTTTGTTTTTTATGTGCACTAGGCACGGGAGGTGAACTGGAGCTTCTGCTCCTTTTTAATAACTATTGAAATTGAATTTAAATTCGAATGACATTTTTTTTGTTGGAATTGGTATGTATTTTATTGCAAATCAAATTTAAGCTAAGTTTCATTATCGATCTTAAAATGATGTGATAAATTTCACAAATATTGTAATAAATGAACTGAAGTGCAAATATTATATTATTATAGATATTATTTCAATAAACTAGTTTTGCTGTTAAAAAAAACGTTTTTATTTGTGTGTACTTCCTTCGAGAGTAAAATACTCCCCTCTAGACCTCTTAAATATTCCTCAGCGAAAATTTGAAACGGCAGCCCTGCTGCTCATTGAAGAAAAGATTAGTAAACTAAGGATGATTTCACACCAGGTCCCGATGGTTTGCCAGCAATTGTTTTAAAAAAATGCTCCAGTTATCTGTCTCAACCGTTGACAAATCTTTTCCTCTACGTTGGAAGGTTATTTTGTCCTGTTTGGGAAGAAGTCATTTATCACCCCTATTCACAAGAAAGGATCTAAAAACGAAATATTATTATTATTATTTATTACCAGGTAATTAAAATTACAAGCTAATATACAGTTTAACGAGCCTAGCTGCGGAGACTATTGGCTTTATTATGTTCTTATGAAATAAAATTGGCTTTTGATAGAAAATTATTGATTTTAACAATATTATTGAAATTAGGGTTTTGAAGTATGTCATAGATAGAGTTGTTTTGAAAAATATTTTTGACTATGGGTTGCAGTGCTAGGCAGTTTTCTGAAAAGATGTTGTTGATCTAGGCGGGTATTACAGGTGGGGCAAGTTGGAGGACTGGTTTTATTCAGCAAGTGTTGGTGCGTGACTGCAGTGTGTCCAAGTCGTAGCCGAACAAAGTTGGAGATTTGTAACTTGGAGCAGTTTGTCGGGTACTTAGGCTCGGTTTTTGCAGGGTTGTTTTTTTTGTAGCTGTGGTGGTATAGGCTCCAGTCGTGGTTTTTGATGGGGTTTGAGGTTTTTTCATGTGTTTGATCAGATCTAGTTTGGTGAAAATATTGAAACTGTGAACAGTACTGTTTTTGGCTGAGTTGGCTGCTTTGTCGGCGTGTTCGTTGCCTTGGATTTCCGGATCCACATTATCTTCCTCGTGTTTGGCGATTTGATGAGCTAGTATCTGATTTCAGATATGAGATCGGTGTTGTTTTTGGTTTTTTTTATTCCATTGATAACTGATATGCTATCAGTGCATACAATGCGTTTATTGTAAGGGCTGTTTGCTATTTTTATGGCTTGAAGAATAGCAAATGTCTGCTGTGAATACTGAGGCGAAATCTGGGAGATTACCAATCTTGGTGATGGATCCATTTTTTAGTTTTACGGCGAATGCAGTATTGACTGTGCTCTTCGAGCCGTCGGTGAAAATGGGAAACCAACCCTTTGATTTTAAATTTTCTAGGGTGCTAGAAAAGAGTTGATGGTAGGTCCTGTTGCTGGTGTTGCCCTTTTTGTAGTCGGCTAGATTTAGTATTAATGATTCCTGATTGATAAACCAAGGGGTGACGAGGTGTATTGCAACGTACTGTTTCGGTTGGTAGGTCTACCTTATCGGCTTTTTGAGGAATGGTGGTGATGGCAGAATTTATTTTTCTGGCGTGTTTTCGGGTTTTGCTCTTCTTTATATCATGACCGGTGACTGAGAACTTTGAGAAGGTTAGTTTAGCCAACAGATTGAGAGTAATAATGTCTCTCCGTTCCTCAATTGTAGGTAGTCCAGCTTCTGCTAAAATATTTCTTATTGGGCCGGTTGGGAAGGAGTTAATGCTTCTTCTAGCCGCGTCGTGGTTTAAGGGTTTAAGGGTTTAATTGTTTTTAATATCGATATGGGGCAGTGGCCGTATATGTATAGCCCATAGTCAATTTTGGTTAATACTAACATCATATTTATTTTTGTTAAGGTATTTATATGAGCATTGCTTTTTTTTGTTGCTAGGTATTTTACAATATTTGTTCTCGCACCTAGGGATTTTTTAAGATCTAGACAGTGTTGTTTCCAAGAATACTTATTATTAAATATTAGTCCTAGTATACTTAAATTATTAACATTTGCAATTTGAACATTATTGATATTTACATTTGGTTTAGGACAGTTTTTTTACGACTCTGGCTTCTCTTCAGTGTCGAAAAACGAATATAATAATTAGCTATCGTCCTATTACTAAGCTTTCATGCATACCAAAACTTTATATTGTTTACGATTCAATGCATTTTCATTGTAAATCTTTATTCTCCCCATCCCAACATGGCTTTCTCAAAGGCAAATCAACAACCACCAACCTTGAAGAATTTGTCTCTAAAGCGTTACGCGCTTTCGAGAAGGGCATAGAAATTGATGTGATTGCCACCGACTTCAGCAAAGCATTCGATAAAATCTCGCACCGACTCATAATTTTTAAAATGAAGGCGCTTGGTTTTCCACCTTTTTTCATTAAATGGATCAATTCTTATCTGGAAGGTAGGGTATATGAGGTCTTATTTAGATCTTTTTCTTCTAAGCCCGTTAAGGCAACTTCAGGTGTTAAATTTAGAGTTTCGTTTGTAGACCCGTTCTTTTCCTCCTTAGCCCTGCCTTAGATTAAGTATTACTTTTTAAGTTTAGATTGTTTAAGTTCCAAGCTTGTATTAAGCGCAATAAATGGGGTTATTGCCCCCACTAAACAAAACTAAAACTACTTCCAGCACCACGGAGCGGATCATCCACTCCGCTGGATTGTCCCGGAGGAGGCATCTGTGGACATTTGCACCTATTCATCGTTGCCTTGATCGTAGAGGGTTCGGAGGTCACAGTCTCGAGCCTCCACCTCCCCTTTTCCCTCATAACCTCAGTTGGAGGTCGGGAAGTTAGAGTTTAGCTCCCGTTTTCCCTCTTAGCAGTCCATGTGCTCCCGCCTATCGTTTGCCTTGGGGCTTTCGCTTTCTGGCTAGTGCTGGGTTGCATCGACCTTCCGCTAACCCCGCAGTTTGCGACAGGCATTGCATTTCTTTCGACTTTGAGGCCATGCTCAACACGGCTTATCGGTATCCCCCGCAGCCTTTTTTCAGCTCGTCTTGCATATTTTTTTTGAATATGTTTTTTTTTTTATCTATTTTAATCCCACGAGTAGCAGAGGAAAAGGTGGTCAGCCGCACCAGAGCCTCGCAGTAATGCGGTAAGGCCAGAGTTACTCTCCAAGGTTGCCCGGATACACGACTGGATGGCGCAGTTAGTTAAGTGCCTGCCCCAAGTTCGAGGGGTCCCAGGTTCGAATACCAGTGAAATCGAATCTGGTCCAGCCACCATTTGCCGTTGGGATCAAATTAACGGCACTGGAGTAGGTTGCTACCTGAAAGTACAATGGACCAGTTTTGAGTCTGAGTACTCCAGTAGTGTTTCAAAAAATCTCAAAAAAAAGAAGGTTGCCCGGTATCAGAGAGGCTTCGTTAGAACACAGCCGGTATTACCCCCTGGCTGCGAACCATTCAGTGGGCACGGGTCGGTTGACACCCTGCATTATCACACTAGCTAGTTCGCCAATCACCCCATCCTTCTGATTGGAGCACCCCTGTCCGAAGCTGTTGCGTTGCATCAGTGCCAGGCAGAGTCGCTCCTTCAGCAGGCTTGCGGGTCGGCTTAAGCCCCCGCACCACGACACGGTGTCTATCCTCCACTTGCGCGACCTTTAACACGGGCGTTCTCTATTTCGTTGACCCATAAGTTCAGAGTCGATGACTCTTCGGGCCAGCTCTACTTGCCCAAGTCATCTCGCTGTCGTTGGATCCGTGGTCATCTGAAAAAGAAACAAATTTTTATTGTATGCAATTTTCCACGCCACCCATGAGGTATTGCACAAAAGCGCGTTACGCCATTTATTTTACATGGCTGGCTTCCCCAGTAGGCCTATCCACCATAATACCTAATTTCCCCCCCATTAAGGATTCCCGCCTCTGGTGTTTTAAAACTCTGACGCAATTTCTTACCATAAATTTATACAAACCATTAAGCCTTGGATTTGAAAATTTAAACCCAAGTTGTGTCGAATTCCTTCGACTAGGAGCAGAGTATGCAAACCATGCTCCTAGCATTACTAGTAAGATAGAATAAGGATATGCCATTCTTGTTGAGTCCTGGAAATTTCGCCTACACCATTAATCGTGGAGTCCTTCACCCGAAATTGGATATGTCAATTCTTCTCCTCTGCAGATGGGAAACAAAAAGAGGAAAGTCAAATGAGAAAGCAGTTCATTTAATTTTAAGTAACGGATTTTATGGTGTGCCATTGGGAAGGTGCCGTGACATTAGACGATCTTGCGCCACTACAAAGTGTCATAGGGACAGCTTGCCATAATGATGCTTTTGAAAGAGTAATTGGGCCGAATATTAACATTTGGCATAATGTCGCTTTCAAAAGCGTCATAGGGCCAAATTACTTTCCGACATTATGTATGCATATGGCTCTATGACACGTTGTAGAAGTGACATTATGCCAAATGGCGCAAGATCGTCTAAATTTGCAGCAAACTAATAAACTGTGGAATAGGTATGGGGGGGGGGGGGGGGGCATGCAAGTGGTTATGACACTTTCAAAAGCGTCATTATACCAAATTTTTCCATTTGGCACAATGTCACGGCACCGTTGGGAATGACATAAATGCGACTTACCGTCAAACAAGATATAAACTTTCGTCTAATCCTGCTGTAAGATCCAATGCTGCAATATGTCTGAATTTCTGTAAGTAAAATCAAAATCTTCATATGTTTGCATTCACAGTTCGATAATTAAAACACAAAAAAATCAGTAAAAAGATTTGTATAAGAATGCGAAAGAAAGTGTTATTTCACCAAAACCGTGTCACAGGCCTTTGGCTACGATGGCAAAATAACACGAATTAAATTTCGAATTGTTTCCGCACCCACCCTATTCTCCAGATTTGGTGGATTATTACTTGTTCGCTGACCTAAAAAAAATGCTCGTCGGAAAGAGATTTGGCTCGAACGAGCAGGTGATCGCCGAAACAAACTTCTATTTCGAGGCCAAAGATAAATCGTTCATCAATCATCTTCCACATACGGGAGCCACCCCCAAATGGCCCAACATTTTAAATTTGGCTGCATGAAAAATGATTTCTAGTCCTTGGCTACTTAATTTGAAAATTTCATTCCGATATCTTTATAAACGTCGGAGATAAAAGAAGTGTAACAGACAGACGAACGGTAGGAGGTAAGTTTACTAATACACTGACTATTGCCGATAGCACATGGAATACAACAGTAATAGTACGTTTTAACCGCACCAAAATTAAACATTTCGGCTAGTTTCTGCATTTCAGCCCAAATATATTGCATTTCGCCATACATTTCCTGCATTCTGGAATATTGCATTCCAGCGAAATGCAGAATTTCGTCGCTGCATTTGTAAGTTCATCAAATCGAACAATCCTCTTTACAAATTCAGCACCATTCAGCTCGTCATACAATGACATTTCAGCCCGTTTTTCCATTAGTTGCCGTCTTCGAGTTTCTACGCGATCTCCATACCTCTATATTGAGTCAGCAATATATTTCATCACCCCTATTGCGATAATTGTTTTTATTGAACGACAAATGTCGCTTATAGAAATCGGTGTTGCGATAGTCACTACGATGTCATTTTGCTTGTCGTTTAGTGGAAGGTATTTTTTTATCGACAAATGTCACCCGTCGGTATTGTAACTCTCGTTTAAGTTTAAATAAACGACAAGTACTACGATACTTTTTGGCGATGACATTTTTTCAAACGACAAGCTGTGTGCGTTCAAATACAATGTAAGTTTTAATTTTTTTCCTTTTCTAATAAAAATAAAGCCTTCGCTTCATTTTTTTTTTCTCATCTGAATAGGATGCATTCATCCAACGAGGACAAATGAAATGATGCTCATTGTTGCTTGAGCAATACCCAAATTAAAATCATTACCTACAAACTTCTGATAGCTACTACACTGTGCTATTGGCACACAAGCCTTAAGAATGGAATTCCCTCATAACACCTTCGAGCCTGCATCTTTAACGACTTGAGCGAAATGCTCAATGTAGGCATCCATAAAATAAGAAGCTTCGTGGCAAGCATCAAATAGTTTTCTGAATAGGAGATATCCGCTCCGCGTGGTACCACAATAGGTCTAAGTTGGCCTAAGTGTGACTGCTATCTGTAGTCAGCCACCTAAACCTAACCTAACCTACATTGAATCTGGCATCTAAATCTTCTCCTTTCTCTTATTAACTCTTTTTTTTTCTCTTCTCTTGTCTTCATTTATAATATTAGTTACCACAAAAAGTGCAATACTATTCATTAGTCTATATTCAAAAATCACAAATTTGATTTTTCTTTTAAGTATTTGTTTGTTGTTTATGTGGAATGCATGTGGATCGAAAACGACTGGCGTTTAAGTATTATAATACCAACAATTGAACGCCTAAAAAGTGACTCGACAGAAAAAGTGAGAAGTGTCGTGCAATAAAAACAACTATCGCAATAGGGGTGAATATGTCCGAATTAACACTTAAATTCATCATTAAATTAATATAACACGCTAAATGGTTCAATAAATATCTTGTTGCAGCGTGACTTCGATAAGATTCAGCGATTTTGCGACGACTGGAAGTTGAAAATCAACTTCCGGAAGTGTGAAACTATTCTGTTCAGAACCCCGCTGTCCAAGGCCTCGGGGGATACGAAAAGAAACTGGCGCAAATTCGGCATAGTTGACCCGCAGGGGGAGCCGTTAGCAGTGAAAAGTGTAGTCAGGTACTTAGGCATTTGGTTGGATCAGTATCTATATTTCGACACACATATAGCTGCTGCTCTGACGAAAGCCAAGAAAGCCTTTGCTATGGCAAGAGGGTTGTTTTATAGCAGCCAACTTGATACCAGAGTGAAGGTAATCTGCTACATGGCCCTCATCCGGCCAGTCATGGCATACGGTTGTCCAGTGTGGTTCAACGTGAGTCCTTCCCAGATGGAACAGATGAGGGTGTCCGAGTACAAGAAATTCTATCCCAATGAGGTCTTGTACAACGAGGCAAACCTGATCAGGATAGATAATTTTATTATTAAGCTGATTCGAAGGCATGTTGCACGAGCTATGACTTCAACCAATGGTCTGATCTTTGGGGCTTACTACCCCAATATAATGTACAATGAGAAGGTGAGCCTGAACGGCTTTATTCCTCCCGAAGCATTCCTCTATTTGGATGAGAAAGGCCTGATCCAGGATATGGAAGGATGTCCTATTATCTTCCATGTCGTACGCCGACTAGTGGACATGCGACTCCAATACGAGCCGGACGTCGCTCGCAGCCACGAGGATCTTCTTCGGTTCAGCAGGGCGATTTCTGCCCGGGACAGGACAGAGTCTGCCAAAGAACGGCATTTTTATTGGTGGTTGCACCAAAATCAGCCTTCGCCGCCGCTAACTTCGTAGAGCAGGACTTTTTTGGTTGAGCTTTGGTGGCCAACTCACATAGTTTAGGTTATTATATATTAGGTAGATTAAGAGAAAAAAAAAAATACAAAATACAAAAAAAATATAAAATAGAAAACCCAAAAAAAAAAACAAATACAAAAATATGAAAACAAAAAAAAAAGAACAAAAAGAACATACAAAACACAAAAAAGGTGCACCACGGCGTATTAAATGTATGAAATGCATACATTGTACTTACGCCCTGCTGCACGCGTCCGTATGTTGATACGGACATAGTCAAGATAGTTTTTTAAGGTAGTTTGTATGTTAGGTTAAGTTATTTTAAGTTAGGTTAAGTAGTTTTAAGAAAAAAAAATGAATTAGTGATGCCAAGTTTTTTTTAAATTTTCTTGGCCTAGCATATAAGTTTTTATTTTTTTTTAAATAATAAAAAAAAAAAAAAACCCTTGCGCCGAAAGGAAAACTAGAATAAGATTAGGTTAGCTTAGAGCACCCGCATAGGGTCAGTAAGTTAGATAAGTAAAACATATGTTTAGTTAATATAAGCTAGTTTTAAGTATTTTTATATCTAGCATGTAACGAATTTTTTTTTAAATAAAATAAAAATACGTTAAAAAAAAAAAAAAAAAAAAAGGTGCGTCGACTCCTACGCTCGAGGTCGTCGGTTCGAATCTCGAAAAAAAACATCAAACATTTTTTCACGGCTCCACCTCTTTCGAGTCACTGACAATGCTCATAATTGTCTATAACTGTCTAGAAAAAGCTCCTCAATCTCGCCGTTCGGAGTCGGCATTAAACTGTAGGGTCCCCTCCGCTCGTGACAGAACAATAGCACGCACAACACGAGTGGTTGCTGAGAAGCTAGGCCCAGGTCCACCTCGGTCTGTAGCGCCGCCATTATTATTATTATTATTATTATAAGCAAGTCCTTCGTTTTTAATCACAATTAGCAAACTTGACGGTATTGGGCAAGTGAGCGAATTCGAATTGGAGCAAATGTATTGCTTGATTATAGGATTACCAGTTCATAATGATTTCTAATTGGTATGCATTGCCCGCATTTAACTTCGATTTGTTGTTAACATTTTTTCTTGGCTTTAATCCATGTTGTCCCTTGTAGTATTTTACAGGAGAAAGTAACTTCAACTTCGAAAACAATGACCCATTTTTTTTACGTGATAAGGACATGGATAAGTGAATATATTTGTTTGAAAACGTTTACGTGCCCGAAAACTATGTTTGCCATTTGCCAAAAAAGATTTTGAGATTAATTTAAAACATGAATCATCATATTCATCAATTAAGAATCCTGCTCCAATAACTCATTTCATTTTTTTTTCAAATGGTGACCTTGGCCTTACGTAAATGAAGTGTGGATACACGAACTTATTGATTTTTTCACAGTTCACATTTCACAGAATGCATTTTCAAGCGATTTTTTCTACTTACATTAATTGAAGAGCCTCGGCGATGACTTCCTTGATCTGGAAGCAAATCAATCGATAGTTTTTGAAAAAAAATACATTTTACTCGAGGTTTTTAATTAAATACTTCACCATATTTATTGCCTGGAACCTGTGAGATGCAAGTCTCTTACACTATTGTGTTGAATACATACTAGGAGCAACAAGCAAGCGTCACTCCGAAGGACGATTTATCCTCATTCATTCGAATATTCACTGGTGATTGTACAACGACAAAATCGTTGTTGAGATGAATACATAGAAAATCAATGCAGTCTGTCTGAACATATCCTATATGGCGTTACGGTGCTTGTATTTGACTGCATAAAAAAGGATTTCCAGTCCTAAGCTACTTAATTTGAAAATTTTATGCCGATATCTTTATAAACGCCGAAGATAAAAAAGTGTGACAGACAGACGGACGGACTAAAGCACTGACTATTGCCGATAGTCCGAACATGGAATACAACAGTAAAGCTACAAACTCTACGATTGGGCGGCGCAGTTGGTTAAGTGCCTGCCCCAAGTTAGAGGGGTCCCAGGTTCGGATCTCAGTGAAATCAAAACTGGTCTAATCACCATTTGCCATTGGGACTAAATTAACGGCACTGGAGTAGGTTGCTACCTGTCAGTACAATGGACCAGTTTTGAGCCTGAGTGCTCCAGTAGTGTTTAAAAAATCTTCAAAAAAAAAAGGCTAAGGACTGGCGCAGCATTTTACTGAAAATCGTAAGAGTATTGCCGCCGTGGCGTAGTGAGCAAGGGTGTGGATACCTACAGTGGAAATCTAGGTTAACTTTCCGACACAAAACAACATTCATATTTCTTCACGACTCCTTTCAAATCAGCAACAATGCTCAAAGTGGAAAGAAGAAATTTCTAGAAAAAAGATTAAAACTGTGGGTCCGCTCTAATCATGAGAGAATAATAGCACGAACAACACGAGTGGTTGCTGTAAAAGCTAGGTCCAAGTACAGTCCTCGAAACGTAGCGATACAGTGTATGACATATATAGTGAACCAAAAATAAACTGGGACACCTATTACCATTAAAGTTCAATTTAAAATATCTCAGCCATTTTTTTTAAGATATTGAAACGAAATAAATTGCAAATAAAAGTTTGATTTCACTGATATAAGTTAATTTAATTTTTGTTTGTACTTTAAAGAATTTGATTATAGGACTACCAGATCCTAATGATTTCTAACTGGTTTAAGGTATAGTTTAAGGTTTGCCAACACTTCGATTTTTTGTTGGCCTTTAATTCATGTTGTTGTGTTTTACAGAACAAAGTTACTTCAACTTCAAAAACAATGATATACTCAAACAGCTCTACCACCTTAGTCTCTTATGCACACAACCAGTTTTAAAACTAAAACTAAAAACAAATATGGTCTATCTTTTTGGGGTGGTGCAACCGTTATTACTTAATCAAAAACATGCTATAAGAATAATTTGCAAAGTTAACCGATGTACATCTAGCTTCAATCTTTTTAAAAACCTGAGAATTCTACCACTTAGATATCTTTATTGTTACAAAGTGTTAAAAATATTCTTTAGAAATGCTGGTTATTACGCGGTTAGATTTGATGATGACTATAACTTACGCCTCAATACCAGAAATTTGGCGTCTGTATCAATAATAAAGAAGAGTACATTTACTTCGTTTTTCTTCGTCACTGACCCTAGGTCTTTGAATTCCTGTTAATCTACGATGCGAGCGAGTGGAAACGGGTTTCTTGAGAAATATTTGGGAGTGGCTCTTTTCTCTTAGCTATTCTCAGATTGAATTACTTTTGCGCATATAATCTAATTATGTATTATACTTTGTTTGGATGATCTCCTTGATTTTGCATTTTTTGTATTTATTTATTTATTTTATTAATCTTATTGCTTGACTTTGCATTTTATCTTTTGTCTGTATCTTTTATCTGTATGTACACTTTCTATTTCTTTTTATTTTTGCTATATTACTTAATACGATTCCCATCAACAGTTCTCTATCCTATAATGTTCTGATAGATACATTCAACACTTGTCATTTTCAATTGAAAGTATCTTTACATTCACTATTTCATTCATATCAACCAAATATGTCTATACTTCATCTTTGTAAATATATTTTTGTTTGAAATAAAGCCAAATAATAATAATACAAAATCTTCTCTGCCGTTTTGTGTGAACGCCTGAAACCATTCGTGAACAAACTGATAGGTCCTTATCAGTGTGGTTTCAGGCCCGGGAAGTCCACCATCGATCAAATCTTCACACTGCGGCAGATCCTGGAGAAGACCCAAGAAATGCAAATTGACACACACCATCTATTTGTCGATTTCAAGGCCGCATATGACAGCGTGTATAGAGACGAGCTATACAGCGCCATGTCTAGTTTTGACATTCCTGCTAAACTCGTCAGACTGAGCAGGATGACGATGGAGAACTCTCGCTGCTCCATCAAGGTCGGTAACGAACTCACCGAGACCTTCAATGTCAAAAAAGGTTTTAGACAAGGCGACGCGCTGTCATGTGATTTCTTTAACATCATTCTTGAGAAGATCGTGCAAAACTCACTGGCCAACACAAGAGGCACGATCTTCCAAAAGTCCGTCCAACTGCTAGCTTATGCGGATGACATTGACGTGATTGGGAGAACACAGCGAGCCGTCAATGATGCGTTTGCTGGCATTGAAACGGAAGCGGCTAAAATGGGTCTGGCGGTAAACGAGGGCAAAACCAAGTATATGCTGTCATCGAGAAAGGACGCACAACATCGACGACTTGGCCAGAACGTCACCATAGGCAGCTATAACTTTGAGGTAGTAAAGGACTTCGTCTACCTTGGCTCCGCGGTTAACAGTACAAACAACATCAGTACCGAGATCAAACGCAGAATTACTCTTGCCAACCGCTGTTTTTATGGGCTCAAAAGGCAATTGAGTAGTAGAGCCCTCTCTCGGAAGACCAAGTTGACTTTGTATAAGACCTTGATCATCCCAGTCCTGCTTTACGGTGCAGAGGCATGGACAATATCCCAAGCGGATGAACAGTCTCTTGGTCTTTTCGAGAGAAAAGTTCTGCGCGCGATCTTTGGTCCTGTTTGCGTTGATGGCATTTGGAGGAGAAGATTCAACCACGAACTGTATGGGCTGTACAGCGACATGAGTCTAGCCAGGCGTCTACGGATCCAACGCCTAAGATGGCTAGGCCATGTAGAGCGTATGGACAACTTAGCTCCGGCCCGAAGAGTCTTCGACTCTGAGCCTGTGGGACAACGCAACAGAGGACGTCCACGAACAAGGTGGCGCACACAAGTCGAGGGGGACCTCTGCCGGCTTGGTGTGCGAAACTGGAGACAGCTGGCGAAAGATCGTGCTGGCTGGAGAGGCATGTTGAGTGAGGCCCAGGTCCACCTCGGACTGTAGCGCCCTAAGAAGAAGAAGAAGAATAATAATAATAATGACCCACTTAATTTACATAAAAAAGTAAATATTTGTTTGAAAACGTTTACGTGCCCGAAAACTATGTTAGCCATTTGCCAAAAACGATTTTGCGATTAACTTAATATTATTCATCATATTCATCAATTAAGAATCCTGCTCCAATAACTCATTTCATCTCTTTTTCAATTGTTCACCTTGTTCTTACGTAACTAAAGTGTGGATACACAAATTTATACTTCCATCATCGATTTTTCCACAGTTCAAATTTCACAAGAACATATTTTTAAGCGATTTTTTCTACTTACATTAATTGAAGAACCTCGACGATGACTCCCTTGATTTGGAAGCAGTTCAATCAATGATTTTTGAAAGAAAATACATTTTACTCGAGGTTTTAAATTAAATATACTTCACCATATTTATTGCCTGGAACTTGTGAGGCACAAGTCTCTTACTCTACTGCGTTGAATACATGCCAGCAGCAACAAGCAAGCGCCATTCCGAAAGGACGATTTATCCTCATTCACTCGAATATTGGTGATTGTGCAACGATAAAATCGTTGTTGGGATGAATACATAGAAAATCAGTGCACTCTGTCTGAACATATCCTGATGTGGAGATGTGGTTCTTGTATGAATTTCTCTGTGTGCAGCATAAGAAAAGGAAGATGGCGTAGTGGACGGCTATAATTTTAAGTTGGTAAAGAACTGCGTCTAATTTTTCTCTGCAATATACTCCAAAAACTTTAAGTCCAGAATCAAACCAATCTCAAACGTTAAACCTAAGTTAGACCAAGTTTTAGTTTAGTTAAGAAACCTAACCTAGACCAAGTTTAATTTAAAATCGATCCGTATAATTATAGCCATGCATTGACTTTTTCAAGACCAGATAAGGGGGTCTGTTTTTAGCCAATTCAACAGGAAAGTTTTGATTCGATTCGATTTCTTCGACTATTTTTGAAACGCTACACTGGAGCACTCAGACTCAAAACTGGTCCATTGTACTGCCAGGTAGCAACCCACTCCAGTGCCGTTAATTTGATCCCAAATGGTGACTGGACCGATTCGAATTCACTGAGACTCGAACCTCGGACGCCTCTCACTTAGGGCAGGTACTTAACCAACTGCGATTTGCGTTTACGTGTATTAGAAAAGTTCAGCAAAGAACTGTAGGCGCTGCGTATTGACATGAGTCTAGTAATGCGTCTACGAATGCAGAGAATTTTAATATTGCAAAATAATGCTCTCAAATATATAATCTCAATTATTCAAATCTGTAAAATGTAACTGTATCTATGTCACTTTCACAATATTTATCCAAAGTTATACTTTAAGCCCTGTACTTTTTAAAGAATAGAATAAAGAATAGAATATACCGCCATACTTATTAATAAACTATGTGACTTATGAAATGAAATAAGGTGACTACGTTATGTAGAGTAACACGGCTCTCGAATAGTCTTCTCATCGGAGTTTTGGCACAACGCAGCAGAAGACAAATTCGCCTAAAGAGGCGCACATAAGTCGAAAATTATCCCAATTAATTTGCTTTAGACAAATAATAAATTGGGCAGTACGAGTTGGACTCCCATGGGGAAGGTTCTGTCAACTAAATATTTTTTGCATTTCTGCACATTTCTGAATATCAGGTGACGAATTCAAACTATTTCAACAAAATTTTCTTCTGGGCGCCTTGCCGTAGTGGGTAGGTGCGTCGACTCCTACGCTTGATGTTCTCGGTTCGA
Organism: Myathropa florea; assembly: GCA_930367185.1. Taxonomy (NCBI): domain Eukaryota; kingdom Metazoa; phylum Arthropoda; class Insecta; order Diptera; family Syrphidae; genus Myathropa; species Myathropa florea. The sequence goes on from OV884002.1 coordinate 108,904,278, forward strand.
TTCCAGAAAAAAAACCTAAACATTCTTTTCACGGCTCCACCTCTTTCGAGTCACTGACAATGCTGAAAGAGTATGACTGTGCTTCTCAATCTCGCCGTTCGGAGTCGGCATTAAACTGTAGGTCCCCTCCACTCGTGAGAGAACAATTACACGCACAACATGAGTGGCTAGGCCCAGGTCCACCTCGGATTGTAGCACCACCATGGAATGAAAATTTATTATTATTATTATTATCTTTTTAAACGTCGGAGATAAAAAAGTGTGACAGACAGACGGACGGACGGACGAAAGTTTATTAATACACTGACTGTTGCCGATACAATACAACAATAAAGCTTAAAACTGGCGTAGCGTTTTACTGAAAATCGTAAGAGTATTGCCGGAAATCTAGGTTCACTTCACGACACAGACAACATTCTTATTTTTTCTCCTTTCAAATCAGCAACAATGCTCAAAGTGGAAAGAAGAAATTTCTAGAAAAAAGATTAAAACTGTGGGTCTCCTCTACTCATGCGAGAATAATATCACGAACAACATGAGTGGTTGGTGCAAAAGCTAGTCCCAAATACTGTCCTGGGACCGTAGCGCCACAATATACGACTTATGTATATGTAGTTGCTCATGGCTAAACTTGTTCACATCAAAAATATGATTTCAATAATGAACATTTTTGAAAAAAAGTATTGAATGAAAAAAATATTAAGTTTAAAATAATATTCGTAAGAAAGTCCTTCGTGTTTAATCACAATTAGCAAACTTGACGGTATTGGGCAAGTGAGCAAGTTTGGCTTGGAGGAAATGTATTGATTGATTATAGGACTACCAGTTCATAATGACTTCTAATTGGTAAGCATTGCCTACAATTAACTTTGATTTCTTGTTAAAATTGTTCTTAGTCCTTAATCCATGTTGTCCTTTAGAGTATTTTACAAAAGAAAGTAACTTCAACTTCTAAAACAGTGACACAAGTTTTTTACATAAGAAAGGACATGAAAATGTAAATATATTTGTTTGAAAACGTTTACGTGCCCGAAAACTATGTTAACCATTTGCTAAAAACGCTTTTGAGATTAACTTAAAAATTAAATCAATAAATTCATCAATTAAGAATCCTCCTCCAATAACTCATTTCATCTCTTTTTCAATTGTTCACCTTGACCTTACGTAAATGAAGTGTGGATACACAAACTTATTGATTTTTTCACAGTTCAAATTTCACATGAATACATTTTTAAGCGATTTTTTCTACTTACATTAATTGAAGAGCCTTGACGATGACTTCCTTGATTTAGAAGCAGTTCAATCGATAGTTTTTGAAAGAAAATACATTTTACTCAAGGTTTTGAATTAAATACTTCACCATATTTATTGCCTGGAACTTGTCAGACAGACATCACTCTGAAGGACGATTTATCCTTATTCATTCGAATATTCACTGGTGATTGTACAACGACAAAATCGTTGTTGAGATGAATATATAGAAAATCAGTGCACTCTGTCTGAACATATCCTGGTGTGGAGATGTGGTTCTTGTATGAAATTCTCTGTGTGCAGCATAAGAAAAGGAAGATGGCGTAGTGGACGGCTATAATTTTAAGTTGGTAAAGAACTGCGTCTAATTTTACTCTGGAATATACTCCAAAAACTTAAAGTCCAGAATCAAGCCTATCTCAAACGTTAGACAAATTTTTAGTTTTGTTAGGAAACCTAACCTAGACCAAGTTTGATTTAAAATCGATCCGTATAATTATAGCCATGCATTGACTTTTTCAAGACCTTATACAGCTATGGCCAATAAAATAGGTGCATGATCATTAGACTGCCCCCACCATTTTTGACAGTTGTTCTTGTGTGATGGAGGAGTAACTATGTCTTTGGTGGCCGTCTTACAAATGTCATACCATCGGGACCTTTTAAATTAATTTTAGTTTCGTCTGTCCAGAGGATGTTTCGTCATCGGTTAATGCACTGTGTTTCATTCCGCGTGGTTCTTAGCAAAGTCGATCCTTTGTTTTACATGTCAAGGGAACTTTTCTCGCGGTTCTGCCAAACAAATTTGCTTCATTTAACTTTCTCGGAATAGTTCTAGCGCTGATATTGTCTGTAACGATATATTTTGAAGATTTAAAAGGGTCAATCTAAGAAATTTGAACAATTCGTCGACCAGTTTTTTTTGACGTTTTTCGGATTTTGCCTCGTTTATTCTCAAGTTATTCCGGCTTCAGTGCATTTGTTACCATACTCTCAGAGCAACTCAGAGTATGTTTTATTTTCACTCCTTAACAGTAGAATTCGTCTTCTTTCCTCTTTTGAGCAACGCGGTCCATGTCCCATAATTACTGCAAATTATCCTATCGATATATTATAAGCATGGTATCCAATTAGGATATGAAACGCTCTTACTTATGTTGACAAAAGAAAATCGTTTTATTGCTTAATTCAATTACTTTTACTTAAAACAAGCATTTTAATGACCAACTTCTTTTAAAGGTCTCTCAAAAGGGACAAATATTCTTTTTAAACATTACGAAATGCATCTGCCTTGGAAGACACCAGAATGTAGCTAACGGTAAAATAATCATTGTGAGATAAAAGCAGATGTGAGGTGTAAAGATATATGGAAAAATACAGAAATGCATGAGTTACACCTATTTCATTGACCATAGCTGTAAGAGAGTGCTTGTTGATTCAACAGAAAAGCTTTGCGTCCGATATCTGATTCGATTTGCGTTAATGTCTGTTAGAAAAGTTCGTATTGAGATAAATCTACGAGTACGTCATGTAAAATAACACGGCTCTCTCTCGACGTTTTCGCGTCGGAGTTTTGATGTTTTAATATCCAAGTGCAAAATCTGCAAACTCTGTATTCAATGTTTTTTTTTTATTCGTGATTTGCATGAGTTTAAAGATACTCCAAACAGGGGATTGCAGGGGGACGCATGCATGTTCCCACCATGGTGTAGGGAATAAGTGCGTCGATATCTACACCGGAAATCTAGGTTCACTTCACGGCACAGACAACATTCATATTTTTGTATGCATTGCCTACATTTAAATTACATTTTTTGTTAGATATTTTCTTGGCCTTTAATCCATGTTGTCCCTTGGAGTATTTTGCAGAAGGAAGTAACTTCAACTTCAAAAACAATGACCCATTTTTTTTTTACATGATTAGGACATGAATAAGTAAATATGTTTGTTTGAAAACGTTTACGTGCCCGAAAACTATGTTAGCCATTTGTCAAAACGATTTTGCGATTAACTTAAAATATAAATCATCATATTCATCAATTAAGAATCCTGCTCCAATAACTCATTTCATCTCTTTTTCAATTGTTCACCTTGACCTTACGTAAATGAAGTGTGGATACACAAACTTATTGATTTTTTCACAGTTCAAATTTCACATGAATACATTTTTAAGCAATTTTTTCTACTTACATTAATTGAAGAACCTCGGCGATGACTCCCTTGATTTGGAAGCAGTTCAATCAATGATTTTTTAAAGGAAATACATTTTACTCGAGGTTTTGAATTAAATACTTAACCATATTAATGCCTGGAACTTGTGAGACACAAGTCTCTTACTCTACTGCTTTGAATATATGCCAGGTGCAACAAGCAAGCGCCATTCCGAAGGACGATTTATCCTCATTCATTCGAATATTCATTGGTTATTGTACAACGATAAAATCGTTGTTGAGATGAATACATAGAAAATCAGTGCACTCTGTCTGAACATATCCTATATGGAAATGTGGTGCTTATATGAAAATCTCTGTGTGCGGCATCAAAAAAGGAAGATGCCGTACCGTAATTTTGCTCAGTAATATATAGTCGCATCGCGATAATTCTTACCCCGATAATTCGAAACCTCAATAATTCATACCGAACTGCTAGTCCCTTGAAAAATCGTCGCTAATGTGTAGAATTTTCATACATTTTGCTCCCCTCGTTATTTCGTATTTTATTTGCAATGTAGAGAACACAAAACCTCTTACAAATCATAATTCGTTTTTTAAACCTCTTACAATTCATAATTCAGAACGCAAAAAATAACCTTTTGAGAGTGGCTACAGTCAACTTTTGTATACTTTGTATTTTGTAAGCTGCGGTAGTTCGTTAAAAATGCTATACCCTTACCATTTCGAATTATAGGTATTCCACTGTACTCTGAAAACATTAAATCCAATCTCAAACGTTAGACCTACGTTAGACCAAGTTAGGTTAGGAAACCTAACCTAGACCAAGTTTGATTTAAAATCGATCCTTATAATTATAGCCACGCATTGACTTTTTCAAGACCATATAAGAGAGTCTTAGATACTTTATTGAAATTCATAGTTACAATTTTTACAAATATTTCGGAAAATACGCAGCTTGCACAGAGATTTGATATATAATTTATATCTTACAACTGACACATTATATTTTACAAATTGGAAACAACATTTTGCAAAGTAATGTTTAACTTATTTGAAGGAAAACTATGATCAAAAACCTTCATTTAATGTATATAAGAGAGTCCTTGTTGATTCAACAGCAAAGCTTTGCGTGCGATCTTTGATTCGATTTGCGTTAATTTCTATTAGAAAAGTTCAGCAAAGAACTGTGGGTGCTGCGTATTGAGATAAGTCTAGTAATGCGTCTACGAATTTAGAAAATAAGGTGACTACGTCATGTAGAATAACACGGCTCTCGAACAGCGCTGCCAGTATTTTTAAGAAAAATTTACCACGCTGGAGAAGTAAAATTACCACATCTCTCAAAATGTACCTCTTCCAAAAAATGTGAGCTACATATAGTGAGGTACCAATTTTTTCGCAAATTCGTGATTTATAAATATTGCTTTTAAAAGGGAAACCGAATGATCTGTCATTTTAATTGTTGCATTATGCTGCGCAATGAAAACTGTTAAATTTGTTGTATCTTTTGAACAATTTAATGTTGACACTAGGTGTTGGACTGCATTTGTATTTCTACTTCTTAGCTCTGCAGCTCGTTTTTGGGGGAAAAAGGTTTCAGCCATCCCTTGAACTTAGGGTATTCCAACTATATATTTGTTAGAGAACACAAGCAAACGGAAGGATATTTGTTACAGAAAAAACTAACCCTTTTTTGTATGAAAATACCTTTTTACCAAATGTCTGGAATGGGATGTGGAATTTCCCACGAAAAGGTAAATTTACCACAAACTGGAAGCACTGCTCTCGAATAGTCTTCGGATCGGAGTTTTGGCACAACGTAGCAGAGGACAAATTCGGCCAAAGAGGCTCCCATATGTAAGTCGAAGATTATCCCAATTAATTCGCATTAGACAAATAATAAATTGAGAGAGTGCGCACGGGGAAGGTTCCGTCGCCTGAATATTTTTTGCATTTCTGCACATTTCTAAATGTTAACCTATGTCATTATCAGAGTTTCATATTCATCATGCCTAAGCGAAAGTAGATGACACACAGTCACCTAAAGTCATGAATGTTCAACTTCTAAGAGACGACGTGAGCCAACCTCAATTTTTAATTATTATTTTACTATTTGAGTCTATAAATATAACATTGAAGGTTAGTTTGTATGTATGGGATACATTTTTAAACAATTGCCCCGATCCTTATGCAATTTTTCACACAATTAGCACCGAGCGATTAGGAATAAAACAGAAGCGAAGCACGCTGAATACTCTAGTGCAACTAAAAACTGGCGCAGCGTTGTACATAGAATCGTAAGAGTATTGTCGCCGTGGGGTAGAGAATAAGTGCGTCGATTTTTACACTTGAAATCTAGGTTCACTTCATGACACAGACAACATTCATATTTTTTCACGACTCCTTTCAAATCAGCAACAATGCTCAAAGTGGAAAGAAGAAATTTCTAGAAAAAAGATTAAGACTGTGGGTCTGCTCCACTCATGAGAGAATAATATCACGAACGAGTGGTTGGTGCAGAAGTTCACTTCAAAAATATGATTTCAAAAATGAACATTTTTGAAAAAAAAGGTATTGAATGAAAAAAATATTAAGTTTTTCTACAAATTCGGTTTCTTAATTAACGCAACCAGCGAAAATAAATATTTGTAAGCAAGTCCTTCGTTTTTAACCACAATTAGCGAACTTGACGGTATTGGGCAAGTGAACGAGTGTGGCTTGGAGCAAATGTACTTTAAAGAAATTGATTATAGGATTACCGGTTCGCAATGATTTCTAACTGGTAAGCATTGCCTACATTTAACTCCGATTTCTTGTTAAAATTTTTCTTAGCCTTTAATCCAGGTTGTCCCTTGAAGTATTTTTTGAAGAAAGTTACTTCAATTTCGAAAACAATGATCCAATTTTTTTTACATGAAAAGGACATGAATAAGTAAAAACATTTGTTTGAAAACGTTTACGTGCCCGAAAACTATGTTAGCCATTTGTCAAAACGATTTTGCGATTAACTTAAAATATAAATCATCATATTCATCAATTAAGAATCCTGCTCCAATAACTCATTTCATCTCTTTTTCAATTGTTCACCTTGACCTTACGTAAATGAAGTGTGGATACACAAACTTATTGATTTTTTCACAGTTCAAATTTCACATGAATACATTTTTAAGCAATTTTTTCTACTTACATTAATTGAAGAACCTCGGCGATGACTCCCTTGATTTGGAAGCAGTTCAATCAATGATTTTTTAAAGAAAATACATTTTACTCGAGGTTTTGAATTAAATACTTAACCATATTAATGCCTGGAACTTGTGAGACACAAGTCTCTTACTCTACTGCTTTGAATATATGCCAGGTGCAACAAGCAAGCGCCATTCCGAAGGACGATTTATCCTCATTCATTCGAATATTCATTGGTTATTGTACAACGATAAAATCGTTGTTGAGATGAATACATAGAAAATCAGTGCACTCTGTCTGAACATATCCTATATGGAAATGTGGTGCTTATATGAAAATCTCTGTGTGCGGCATCAAAAAAGGAAGATGCCGTACCGTAATTTTGCTCAGTAATATATAGTCGCATCGCGATAATTCTTACCCCGATAATTCGAAACCTCAATAATTCATAACGAACTGTTAGTCCCTTGAAAAATCGTCGCTAATGTGTAGAATTTTCATACATTTTGCTCCCCTCGTTATTTCGTATTTTATTTGCAATGTAGAGAACACAAAACCTCTTACAAATCGTAATTCGTTTTTTAAACCTCTTACAATTCATAATTCAGAACGCAAAAAATAACCTTTTGAGAGTGGCTACAGTCAACTTTTGTATACTTTGTATTTTGTAAGCTGCGGTAGTTCGTTAAAAATGCTATACCCTTACCATTTCGAATTATAGGTATTCCACTGTACTCTGAAAACATTAAATCCAATCTCAAACGTTAGACCTACGTTAGACCAAGTTAGGTTAGGAAACCTAACCTAGACCAAGTTTGATTTAAAATCGATCCTTATAATTATAGCCACGCATTGACTTTTTCAAGACCATATAAGAGAGTCTTAGATACTTTATTGAAATTCATAGTTACAATTTTTACAAATATTTCGGAAAATACGCAGCTTGCACAGAGATTTGATATATAATTTATATCTTACAACTGACACATTATATTTTACAAATTGGAAACAACATTTTGCAAAGTAATGTTTAACTTATTTGAAGGAAAACTATGATCAAAAACCTTCATTTAATGTATATAAGAGAGTCCTTGTTGATTCAACAGCAAAGCTTTGCGTGCGATCTTTGATTCGATTTGCGTTAATTTCTATTAGAAAAGTTCAGCAAAGAACTGTGGGTGCTGCGTATTGAGATAAGTCTAGTAATGCGTCTACGAATTTAGAAAATAAGGTGACTACGTCATGTAGAATAACACGGCTCTCGAACAGCGCTGCCAGTATTTTTAAGAAAAATTTACCACGCTGGAGAAGTAAAATTACCACATCTCTCAAAATGTACCTCTTCCAAAAAATGTGAGCTACATATAGTGAGGTACCAATTTTTTCGCAAATTCGTGATTTATAAATATTGCTTTTAAAAGGGAAACCGAATGATCTGTCATTTTAATTGTTGCATTATGCTGCGCAATGAAAACTGTTAAATTTGTTGTATCTTTTGAACAATTTAATGTTGACACTAGGTGTTGGACTGCATTTGTATTTCTACTTCTTAGCTCTGCAGCTCGTTTTTGGGGGAAAAAGGTTTCAGCCATCCCTTGAACTTAGGGTATTCCAACTATATATTTGTTAGAGAACACAAGCAAACGGAAGGATATTTGTTACAGAAAAAACTAACCCTTTTTTGTATGAAAATACCTTTTTACCAAATGTCTGGAATGGGATGTGGAATTTCCCACGAAAAGGTAAATTTACCACAAACTGGAAGCACTGCTCTCGAATAGTCTTCGGATCGGAGTTTTGGCACAACGTAGCAGAGGACAAATTCGGCCAAAGAGGCTCCCATATGTAAGTCGAAGATTATCCCAATTAATTCGCATTAGACAAATAATAAATTGAGAGAGTGCGCACGGGGAAGGTTCCGTCGCCTGAATATTTTTTGCATTTCTGCACATTTCTAAATGTTAACCTATGTCATTATCAGAGTTTCATATTCATCATGCCTAAGCGAAAGTAGATGACACACAGTCACCTAAAGTCATGAATGTTCAACTTCTAAGAGACGACGTGAGCCAACCTCAATTTTTAATTATTATTTTACTATTTGAGTCTATAAATATAACATTGAAGGTTAGTTTGTATGTATGGGATACATTTTTAAACAATTGCCCCGATCCTTATGCAATTTTTCACACAATTAGCACCGAGCGATTAGGAATAAAACAGAAGCGAAGCACGCTGAATACTCTAGTGCAACTAAAAACTGGCGCAGCGTTGTACATAGAATCGTAAGAGTATTGTCGCCGTGGGGTAGAGAATAAGTGCGTCGATTTTTACACTTGAAATCTAGGTTCACTTCATGACACAGACAACATTCATATTTTTTCACGACTCCTTTCAAATCAGCAACAATGCTCAAAGTGGAAAGAAGAAATTTCTAGAAAAAAGATTAAGACTGTGGGTCTGCTCCACTCATGAGAGAATAATATCACGAACGAGTGGTTGGTGCAGAAGTTCACTTCAAAAATATGATTTCAAAAATGAACATTTTTGAAAAAAAAGGTATTGAATGAAAAAAATATTAAGTTTTTCTACAAATTCGGTTTCTTAATTAACGCAACCAGCGAAAATAAATATTTGTAAGCAAGTCCTTCGTTTTTAACCACAATTAGCGAACTTGACGGTATTGGGCAAGTGAACGAGTGTGGCTTGGAGCAAATGTACTTTAAAGAAATTGATTATAGGATTACCGGTTCGCAATGATTTCTAACTGGTAAGCATTGCCTACATTTAACTCCGATTTCTTGTTAAAATTTTTCTTAGCCTTTAATCCAGGTTGTCCCTTGAAGTATTTTTTGAAGAAAGTTACTTCAATTTCGAAAACAATGATCCAATTTTTTTTACATGAAAAGGACATGAATAAGTAAAAACATTTGTTTGAAAACGTTTACGTGCCCGAAAACTATGTTAGCCATTTGTCAAAACGATTTTGCGATTAACTTAAAATATAAATCATCATATTCATCAATTAAGAATCCTGCTCCAATAACTCATTTCATCTCTTTTTCAATTGTTCACCTTGACCTTACGTAAATGAAGTGTGGATACACAAACTTATTGATTTTTTCACAGTTCAAATTTCACATGAATACATTTTTAAGCAATTTTTTCTACTTACATTAATTGAAGAACCTCGGCGATGACTCCCTTGATTTGGAAGCAGTTCAATCAATGATTTTTTAAAGAAAATACATTTTACTCGAGGTTTTGAATTAAATACTTAACCATATTTATTGCCTGGAACTTGTGAGACACAAGTCTCTTACTCTACTGCTTTGAATATATGCCAGGTGCAACAAGCAAGCGCCATTCCGAAGGACGATTTATCCTCATTCGCAATTGTGCAACGCCAATATCATTGTTGAGATGCATACATAGAAAATCAGTGCAGTCTGTCTAAACATATCTTGTATGGAGATGTGGTGATAGTATGAAATTCTATGTCATCAAAAAAGGAAGATGCGGTATTGAAAGGTTTTAATTTCGAGTTGGTAAGGAACTGCGTTTATTTTTGCTCTGCAATATACATTAAACATTAAATGCAGATCCCCCTGTTGGGTGCCCAGCCACATGGGAATTTTCGGTAATGAAAAGGCGGATGAGCTGGCCAGAGTTGGGTTAGGCCAACACACCGCTTAGCACCTTGCACAGGGAAATAGGTATTGGGTCTAACGAGGCAGCTAATAAACGGTGGTGACGGTTAGAAACATGCGCTATAGCTAATTCGTTATGGCCAGTCTACTACAAAAGGAGATTTACCGATCTCATAGAACTAAGTCGAAGGGATATACGAACAGCCATTGAAGACGTGACAGGGCACTGCGCGAAAGGAGATCACGCAGCACGGCTGGGAATACCCCATAGCGACTTTTGTGGAAGCTGTAGAGACGAAGAAGAAATAAAATCTATTCTATCTATCTATCTATATTAGAAAAGTTCAGCAAAGAACTGTAGGCGCTGTGTATTGAAATAAGTCTAGTAATGCGTCTACGAAGTTAGAGAATAAAGTGACTACGTCATGTAGAATAACACGGATCTCAATTAGTCTTCGCGTCGGAGTTTTGGCACAACGCAGCAGAGGACAAATTCGCCTAAAGAAGCACTCACAAGTCGAAGATTATCCTAATTAGTTTTGGATCAAAATAAAGGCCAGTGCAGAACCATGCTAGTTCGAGAGGCTTGTTGGCTAAGGCTTATACTCATCCAGGACCTAGTGGAATTATCTGAGACCCCTAAGGCAGAAACAGTTGTGGAGAACTGACATTTAACAGCAATATTTGTAGCCACTACAGTTCATGAAGAGCCATATTTCTAGCCTAGCTACGACTCTTACTGTTCGTGATATTCTTCTCTCGAGAGTGGAGAGAACTCTGAACGGTAAAGTTTGTTGATAGGCAGTTATGTACTCCAAACATGGTAAGTGATTTGTGAATGTTGATGCACTTCTCTAAAAACGGAATTATTAAATTCAGCGTATGCGTCGACGCACTTACCCACTACTGGAAGATGACTAAAATGTTGATGGAATTATTAAGTATTAATACTATAAGTATTGTATTATGATTTAATATAATATAATAACGGCGGCGCTACAGTCCGAGGTGGACCTGGGCCTAGCTTCTCAGCAACCACTCGTGTTGTGCGTGCTATTGTTCTGTCACGAGTGGAGCGGACCTACAGTTTAATGCCGACTCCGAACGGCGAGATTGAGAAGCTTTTTTCTAGACAGTTATACTCTTATAGCATTGTCAGTGTCTCGAAAGAGGTGGAGCCGTGAAAAAATGTTTGATATTTTTTTCAAGATTCGAACTGACGACCTCGAGCGTAGGAGTCGACGCACCTACCCACTACGCCACGGCGCCCACTGTTATTATTATGTATTATGATTTATATTCTGTTTTTCAAATGTTCAATCAAGGTATATCAAGGTTTGGTAAACGACACAATAAGACGCACACAATGTGCCATCATTGCGGACGGAACTCCTTCCACATACAGAATTCCACTTGCCCTCAATGAGGATATCTAGCTGTTGCCGTCATATAATTAGTCCATTAAGGCTAAGAGGTTGTGCGAAGAAGTTTCCGCAAGGGTTTCCATGAAGGAACTCAACCTAAGCCAAAAAAGGTAACGTAAACTTTTAATAATATTAATAATAATAGCGGCGCTCCAGTCGAAGGTGGACCTAGGCCTAACTTCTCAACAACCACTCGTGTTGTGCGTGCTATTGTGCTTTCACGAATGTAGAGGAACTACAGTTTAATGCCGACTCCGAAGGGCGGGATTGAGAAGCTTTTTCTAGACAGTTATACTCTTTGAGCATTGTCAGTGACTCGAAAGAGGTGGAACCCCGAAGAATTTTGTTTTTGAAAAATTGTTGCTTGTGCTGGGATTTGAACCTAGATTTTGAAAGTCAAGTGCGTATGGGTCGATGCACAAACCCACACGGCCACGGCACCCACGTAACGTAAACTTTTACAATACAGTAATTTTTGAATAATTTTTTTGATACATTTGAAATCTTATAGTTAAGAAAATATTCACCAAATTCAATTGCTTCTGTAAATTCAAAGGTACTTTCAAAAGTTTAAAGGACTCATAGGTATAAGTATTTATTATTTAATTTAAGTCTATTCTAACTAACTGACCGAAACTCGATCCGTATGTTCGTCGGAGTGATCACAGGACACTGTCCCATCGGAACAATGCTCCGGAAATGGAATGCGGAATCCAGCCATCTCTGCCGGAGTTGCGGAGATGAAAAAGAGACCGAGACGATCCAACATCTGCTTTGCCACTGTCTAGCTATCCAGAATCGGCTCTTAGCTTCGCTGGGCCAAAGATTCTTTACAGAGGCTGCGGACTTAGCAAACACAGATATATCGGATCTTCTAAAATTTATAAAGAGTACGGGGTGGTTTCAGCCATCACGTGACAGGATAGGTATGTATATAGATTGTGTACGGCAATTGAAGGGATTCAAAATGGGCCCCATGGCCTCCAAGTGGAAGTCATGCTTTAACCATCACACTCCCCTTCAAAAACCTAACCTAGCCTAACTTAAGTCTAGTCTATTTTCTTGTTAGCTATTTTGTTGTTTTCTATAATTACAAAATACAACAACAAATCTTTTCTAAGATAACTTTTGTTGAATGCAACCAGTTCAAGTCATTATTAAATTGCTCTGAATGCATTCACTTACCCATGTTGTCAAAATTTTACATGGCGGTAAATGTGACATCATACATCTGACAGATTATATTTGTTTCGTGTAATCCTTCCTTACTTAGCTGCTTTTGTTTTTACGCAAAATAAATAATTTTATAACTTTGGCTTAACTATGAATGCGCCACCAACATTTGAATCTTTTCTTCTGTACGAAGGGGAGAAGAAGTAAGTATTATATGACACCACCAAGTACATGAAAGACTATAACATTTCATTGAACTCAACAGAATCGTTAAAGAACTCGACACGAAGGTTACAAACGCAGCTATTTTCACAGTCAACAAGGAAGATCATACTTTGGGAAACATGATCAGAAAGTAAGTTTCTTATATAGTGAGCTTGTGTTTTAAATGACAAATCATATTTTGTTGTAGCCAACTTCTTAAAGATCCCAATGTTTTGTTTGCTGGATACAAAGTACCTCATCCACTTGAACATAAATTCGTCATTAGAATACAAACAACACCAGATTGTTCACCACAGGAAGCCTTCATGAATGCTATCACCGACTTGTTGGCGGAACTCTCACTCTTTGAAGAACGGTTTAAGGTGGGCTTTCAGGATTTCCTGTCGTTAACTTATTCTTTAACATTTCCTTCCCTTCTATAGGATGCCATTAAGGAAAAGAAGGAAGGAGGCGACTAGACATTATTTTAAAATACTTAATTAAATATCAATAACAGAAAAAACAATTGTGTTTTTTTTATTTAAGTTAAGATTAAGCTTGTATGGTGCACTAGTGCAAATAATTCTACAAGGGGATACTGTGCTTATTACAGTTTGAAATTGTTGATATGTTCCCAAACTCGGGATTGGTTAAGATTACATTTTTAATTTCAGGCACAATTGGCTAAATGTTTTCATTGTTGATTAATATTCAGAAATCAGTTATATATATGCGACTGTGTAATAATCTTACCACGTTGAAGCTTGTACAAGAGCTACTGGTTTTGTTAACCATACGTGAGTTTATAAGCCAAACCTGGGCTTCTAACATGATTCCAGAACATCAATTACATTTAAGATGAAGATATCGTGCAAAAAATTTAAAAATACTCTTTAAATACTCCTTGGAAAAACTCTTATTATGGCCAGCTACGTATATGATTTTCTCCAAAATGTTCAAAAAGTACTTACTGGTGGCGCTACAGTCCCGGGTGGACCTGGACCTCAACCAACAAGCGTCTCTAGCCAACTCGATCCTTAGCTAGCTGCCTCCAGTTTTGCACGCAAACGAGCGTTTCGAAGAACATGCCATGAGAGCATGTTTGAGACGTCATCTTAATTTGGTAGGTCTACATTCATTCATTAGGTAATTATTGTTTATTGTTAAAATCGTTAGCGTGAACTCAGCGTGACTCCAAAAGGTTTTAAGTAGTACGCCCTCATACCAAGACAAGCATTCGGAGCATTATTTAAAAGCTTTCGAGGCTCAAGAGCGGAATTCGAGTATTTCGAATTCATGCCTAATCAGTTTTATTTTTTTTACAAAGTTCTAATTCTTCTTTGTTTGGCGCTACAGTCCCGGATGGACGTGGGCCTCAACCAAAAAACCTCTGCAACTAGTACGGTCTCTCGCTAGCCACCTCCAATTCCACACACCAAGTTGGTTGTGGCCCTTCTCCACTTGTGTGCGCCACCTATAACGAAGATGTCCTCTGTTGCGCTGTCCCAATGGCTCGGATTCAAAGTTCTAAGATAAAATTATAAGTTTGGCGAGAATCCTAGAACACCAATGGGCTTAGACTTCTTCTTCAGCTGGCGCTACTGTTTGGCTTAGAATTAGACTTATGCGACCTTACAGTGAATGAAAAGATGGCTGCATTGATAAAAATCTTCCTTCTACAGGATCTCCTGTAAAGCCTGAGGTTAAGTCGATATACCGACACGGTTGGTTACGGTGAGCACTAATATAAAACTATAAGTGGAACTACTTGCTCAGTAATCAACTCCCTCCGCCCACATTTTCTGAAACATAAGGACTATCAGTTTCTTTGTCAGCTAATTCTCACAACTGCAATGCCGTACTAACATTTCATTAAGGATTTCTTAACGAAAAGAAATAAAAACATCTTTAGCGTTTTATTGTGAACTTATTTTATATTTAAGCTTATTAAATGTTTTACAAAGTTTGCGCACACAATTCAATTAACCAATGAAATTAACTACGACCAAATGCAAGACGACGTGGGCGAATATGAAATCCACGAATCCCCTCTCCGGTGAGATTTTGCAAAAAATACTTTTGTTTTCCGGATTAGCCTGGAGTCGTAGGCAAACGCCCAAAATGAAGCAGCTCACGCTCGATATGAAGCCAGATAGGAATGAGTTGAAGGGAAATGTTCCCACTAGACAGCAGTATGCAAACTGGATGATGCCGGTAACCAAAATGTAGAAAAGATAGGCGTCGATCATTTTGAGTTTCTTCGATGTATGATGAACGTAGTCATTGTAGAATTTTGCAATTACGCTCTTGATTTCGATCATTTTTGCTGTTTCTTTAAGAAATTATTTAATTAATTATGTACAAAATATTAGATTCACTTGTCGTGTCGAGTCCACCATCAAATTATACGTACACATCATCGAATTTCGGTAAACGTCAAATTTGTCATGTGAAAGTTGAGGTTTGATTACATTGATGTGTGATATAAAAACATGAAGAAGTGCTTTAAGGCTGCATAAAATTGAAAATATTTATATATTGTGTGATCATTTTTAAACTTGTTGCATAGCATATGCAATAAAAATGTCACATCCATTGCGCATAATTTTAAAATGAAATTTGGATTTTGATTATAGCTGAAAAATGAATATATACACAATCTTATTGGACTAACTTTAGCAGGAATACTTCAACATATTCCTCTCAAAAATACAGCGTCGACTATGAAAAGATTACATTCCCAACGACCTATGGGGAATAACTATTGCTTTTTTTGAAAAATGAATATATACAAAATCTTATTGGATCAACTGGAGCAGGCATTTTTCGACGTATTTTTCTCAATAACACAGCGTTGTCGATGAAATCATACAGCGAAGTGTGGGGAATAAATAATGCTTTTCACCACCATGGGAGAAAACCGAATAAACAAATGATATAAATTCTACGGCAAATACAGATACAAAAACGAGAAACGAATGAAAATATATCTCAATCGAATCCATTTGCCGTGCATATTCCTAAAATACTGGTTAATCAGTTCACCTCATACACCTATTGCCACCTCAAACGTAATCAATCTGACTTGAAGTTCCATTGGAAATCTTGACATTTCTGTTCTCGTTCTCCATAGCACCTTGTTCCTTTTTAATGATGTTGACACATTTCTATTTCTGTTATTATTCTTCTGCGCACCGAAGAGAACGGAGAATAGATTTTGTTTTAACTCCAACGAAAAATTTAATATTTGTTATTTAATTTTACGAACCCCCTAGTTCTTCTACTACTTGTGAATTCGATATAATTTTTGTTGTGAATCAATGTGATTGCATGCCTGTGGTGCCCTTGTTATTTGATATTTATTTAAGTGTGCTCTAGTGCGAACCGATTTATCAATTCAACATTGTTCATTAGTTAAATAATTCATTAGTGCGAGACTGTATTGTTTGTTCGGGTATATGCAACATTTCTAAGTGAAAATGAGTGAGAATGTGGTACGGGATTCTGCGAGTGGTGAATCCAAAACCGATAATGGTACACATCATGAACACAAGGAGCACGTGAGCCAGTTAAAGTATCCAAACTACAGCATGAATAGTAATGCACGATCGAAAATAAGTCCAGGGTTTCAGCATGATTCGTCACCAAGGTCTTCAACTTCCTCGAAAGGTAAGCTCATTGAATGTGATATATGATTGACCTTGAGATGGATTTTGTAGGAGTATGTACATTTGTTAATAATCGTTTGTTATTCTAAGATATATGCCAGAAGAACTGGTTTACTTCTACGTGGCAGAACAATTTGTCGGAGACTATATGAAAGCGTTGGGTGAGAAATATGAAAAATGAATGACCGCATTTGTGTTTGCTTCTGCGTAGCCTTATACGATTGCTTTATGGTCGGAGAATGTCATGGCCGAGGGGCAAATATGGAATAGTTGGGCAGGATCTATGACTCAATTGGCAAAGTCAAAACTGTGTATCGAGTTAAATCAACAGGTGTGTCTGTACGAAATTATATCCACCATGAGACTGATTAGACACGGGAAGGCGGTATTGTGTACAGAAAACTCTGATAGCTTAAGAAGCTTAGGAATTTGTTTGGTGGCTGAGGTGAGGAGTGGATTGTCTGCTAACGATGGCACGGCATGAGACGTTGCCGAAACTTCTTAGATTATTTTAAGTGGCTGATTCGCAAACCAGTTGGGTTGGATTGTTATGGGCGCCGTTTAGGTTCGATTAATTTTAGGAATGTTACATCATTGATGTTATTCTCATATGAGGCAGGAAGGCTTACTGCTTTGTGCGTGTTTGCTTAAAGTTCTATTAGTTTTACTGCTGTTTCGTAGTGATCCTTCGTGTCATAACCAAATCTGAGTACTTTCCAAATGATGTCTAATTTCATGACTCTCTTACTAACTCACGAATAGACTTTTTCGTTGACTGGCTAATTGGATAAGCCAAACAGGACGAGGACGACGAGGAAAGTACCACAAAATCTGTCAAAATCCACTAAGTTGAACTGAAAACTAGAGTTCCTTTAGACAAAGAAAAAATCATGATTGGTTGCTCACTTTGTTCGTTGTGAGCCGGAATGTTAATTGGACACATAGCAAATTGAATAAGAGAATTCTTATTGAACGAAATAATAATAAGATAAATGTACAAACATCTCGTTTTAATAAACCAGGGGTTCAACCGCATGATCCATCAATAAGAAATTAATTTCAAACTTCTTTTATTCTCCAATTGGGAGTAGGGTAACAAGAACCATTTATCTGACAAGAAAGTGAAACACGTCCGTGTAAAGATGATCACCAGAAACGATTTCGGGCTAGTATATTGCACGCCAGTCTAGCGATGTACTAGTAGTGAAGACCTTTTTAGAATTTTGCTTCACATTACTTTGCTTTAGTAGACTACACATATTGCATCTTAGAAGAATCCACAGACCACCTAGCTTACGTTAGGTAATGAGACTGCTAGTGAATTCACCAGCACACTTAGACCATGTCGGTCCATTGTGATACCTACAGTCAGATTACGACCACTGTTCAACCGCTCCAGTTATAGTGCATAGAGACATTTCAGGAAACTGTGAAGTAGGCGAGCTGGTTAGGAAGAAGTTTCTGTGCCAATAGAAACTTGAAATTTGAATCTCTTCTTTCCGTCAGGGTGGACTTGGGCCTCAACCAACAGATTTTTAGCCATCTGCCTTCAATTACGCACGGCAAGTTGGCTGAGGTCATTCTCCCTTTGTGTGCGCTATCGGTTCGTGGGCGTCGGGAGCGGAGCCGCAGACTGCATTTTAATAGGCATAGGTAGGTGATAGGTTTCCTTTGCGAATGGGTCGCGGCTCACTGAGACCAAAAGTTGGGTCCATTATGCTCTATGTGTGGGGGATGTACCCCGTGAGACCTACACTTTTGCTGCTTATTAGAACTACCCAGATTATTCTATATATTTCACAAGGTGCCTCAGCTCTATTTTTTTTCCAGATCCTCCAGCGCGTCGAAGAAGTTACTGCCTGGTGTTAGCAGTCTCCTTCACCGTAAGGCTGGACAATCGCATAGCAAGTGGTGGACGGACTCTGTTTCCTATTCATCCCTGCTATGTCGCTATGGAGGATGCCTATCGGACAATGTCCTGTGAGAACTGCCACCACCGTCCGTATATCCTTGCGACTTAGGCTAATCACTGATAATGATTCCTTCCTGTTCAACACCAGCCATAGGACTCTCGTCGTTGACCGAATGCCCAGATTCAGCCATCCCTCATTTGTTCTTTCTAAGGCTTCGTCCTCTATTTCTTTCCTTAGGAAACTAAACGGCATGTTGACTTAACGTAGTTCTAGAGATTTCTCTAACTCTGAGCCCTACTTTGCCAACACGTCCGCTCTCTCGTTTCAGAACCAGAACTTCTGTGTGTCCCGGTACCCAGCTGAGAGTCACCGTGTTTACATTGGAGAATTCCTTGACGTTCTGTCTGCATAGCTTGACTAGTTTCGACTTTACAATATCGGACGCTATGGCTCTTATAGCCGCTTGGCTGTCGGAGTATATAGTTATCGTTGTTTCAACCAATCTAAGTTCTTTAAGCGTAAGTGCTGCCTCTTTTATTGCTACCACTTCTGCTTTTAATAGGCATACAGCGAAACTTCTCTTAGGCGGACAAATCCCATAAACGGAAAAATGTTCCCGATTCACTTTTCGATTTCCATACATTTTGATTTCTCGAGCGAACATCTCCCTTAGGCGGACAAAACTCTTGTCACCGTTGCTGTCCACCTAAGAGAGTTGTCAGTGGATAAGTTAATTTCTCATTCAAATATGTTTTGATGTATTCTATTACGTCATTAAGACTCATACTAGCATGTGGTTGAATTGGAATTGAATGCACCATCTAAAAATAACCAAAATGGATAAGGAACTTCTAAATTTTCAAGCTGCTTCCAGATATTCCACAGCCTCTTGTCGTGCGACATTCTAAGTACAATTTCCCATTATATGGTATGACGTTGTCACCTAAAAACAGAATTACATCAACTGTCGCAAATCGTGAGTCTGAGTCAGACTTCTTAGGCCACATTGTTCCTATTACACACAACGAATCCGCAATACTTAACTTGGAAAACACTGCTGATTATTCGTCACTAAAAGCAATTAGAAATGAATGCAAGTAAAATGATGTTACTGACTGCAGAGCTCAACAACAGTCAGTTCGATCGAAAGGTAAACGGTTGTTGCGATAAAATCAAGTAATTAATGAGGAATACGTCGCTAATGATGCTGAGCAATTAAACAGCTTTCAGTGAGCAACGCCAGGCTAAGTCTAGAAAATGACGATTAAAAGATCTTTGACCTTTTCAATTTGCATTAAGGGCACGAAATACAAAGGTTGTTAGAATGAAATTAAATGTGTAAGAAGTTTGGTTATGAAGATGGAATGAAAAGTGAGCAAATTGCGTGACTATGAGCAGGTTAATTTCGACAAATATGATTCTCTACCGAATTTAACATGGATTCTGTAAGAAAGATGTAAAAATCTACTACAATTCAAGTCACATACAAATTTGAAAATCGCAACGTGTTTTTACCTTTTGAATTTTCGACTTTATTAACGATTTTTCTTCGAAGGATGTACTGACCGAAGTGTGCATGGGAACAATTCCAACGTCTGAACGTCAGACAGTATCTTGCGGAAACATTTTTGTTTTTGATTTATTTAAAAAAAAAACTATCGTGGATAAATGTACAAATTTAAAGTTTCTCCAGTTAATAGTCTAGACCTTTGATAACCGATTCTTCTTAAAAGGATGCAAACTGTTATTTTGTAGGGAGCTACATTTGCTCATGGATGTGGGATCTCCAGCAATATACATAGACGTCATGCCATAAAGCCTTTATGCCAATGCTGCCAGGTCATGGTAAATTTAGCTTTTGGTAGGAAATTTCATCTCATTCCACGCATTTGGTAAAAACGTACTTTCATGCAAAAAAGGAAAATTCCTCCTGAAAAAATATAATTCCATTTGGTTGAATATCCTGAATTCAAGGTGGCTGAGACCTGAGCCAGAGAATAAGGGTTTGGGCGTGTGGAACCACCTTTTTTGCCGGGAATGTTTTAACAAAACAATTTTATTACTACATGGTACATACCTCTCAATGTAGTTTGCATAGTAATTCCATCCTATACAAATTTTTTTTTTTGGTCAATTTTGAACGAGTGGGCGTTGTGGGTAGGTGCGTCGACTCCTACGCTCAATGTTCTCGGTTCGATTCCAGAAAAAAACACCAAATATTTTTTCACAGCTTCACCTCTTTCGAGTCACTGACAATGCTCAAAGAGTATAACAGAAAAAGCTTCTCAATTTCGCCGTTTGTAGTCGGCATTAAACTGTAGGTTCCCTCCACTCGTGAGAGAACAATAGCACGCATAACACGAGTGGTTGCTGAGAAGCTAGGCCCAAGTCTACTTCGGATTGTAGCGTCGCCATTATACAGTGAGAGTCAAAAATTTGTATACAGCCAGCGCCTACTAGCACAGAACTTAAAATACGCTATGTTGCAAGTGAGTAGAGAATTTATTTTAAAACCAAATATAGCTTATAACTCACTTTTTTATTTTTCACTACAAAATAGTTAAATAAAAAAATATTTTAGAAATTATTCACGATAAAAGCAAAAATTATCTGAAATATGCAGTCAAAAATTAGTATACAGCCCAATTTATTTCACAATTCATGAGTTGATAGATACCGTTAGAATGTAATATTCCAATGTTTTGTAATCCTTGCAACTATTCTGTCGCAAGTCGTCCTAGTGCGTAGTTAATTTTTGAAATTTCCTGATAAAAAGTAAAGTTTTGCAATACAAATGGCGCGAGGAAAGGCTTTACCGGTAGAGATGAGAAATTTAATCGTTCAGCATTGGAGAGAAGGAAAATCCATGGCGAAAATGGCTAACATGGTAAAAAAAAGTCGTGCCACTGTGCAAAAAGTTGTAGAAAGATATAATTTACGAAAAAAATACGGTTACGGTGCAGCGTTCTGGTCGCCTTTGCGTTATGACCGACACCGAAGTACGGAAAATAGTAAGTAGTAAAAAGTAAGAAAAAATCCGAGGTCCAATGTGGTACAAATAGCACAAGACGTTACACAAGAGCATGAACATTTAGTAAGTGCCTCAACAATTCGCAGAGCCTTGAATAATAGTGGATTAGACGGAAGAGTGCCACGAAGAAACCATGCATTTCTAGTGTTCATCGCCTAAAACGCCTGACGTTCGTAAAAAGCCACTCAAACGCCGCTCAAACGTTTTGGGATAACCTTATCTTTAGTGACGAGAGCAAGTTTGAGATATTTGGTTCAAAGCGCAGGACTAAGGTCTGGAGAACACCAAATAGCGAACTTCTGCCCCAAAATCTCACTTCAACCGTAAAGCATGGTGGAGGTTCAGTGATGGTTTGGGGTTGCATGTCGGCTGTGGGAACGGGAAACCATGTATTTATTTAATCAACAATGAATAGCAAGGACTACCTAGCCATATTAAAGGACAATCTACTCCCTAGCGTGCAAAAATTGGGTCTCACATCGCCTTGGGTCTTCCAACAAGACAATGACCCAAAGCATACATCAAAGATTGTCAAAGAATGGTTGCTGTACCATGTCCCTAAATAGCTTAACTCTCCTCCACAATCTCAAGACCTTAATCCTATTGAACATCTGTGGGAAGTTTTGGATAAAAATATCAGGAAACGGGCCATAACATCTAAACAAGACCTTCGGACGGTTTTAATTGAAGAATGGTCAAAAATCTCTCCTGAGGTTACAATACAAAAAACCTTTTTACCTCGGTTCCTAGAAGATTGGCTGCAGTTATCAAGGCTCGATGAGGTCCGACGAAGTATTAACGCTCAACTTTTTATGCCTAAGTAAGACAACAAGTGTTTTTTTCGGAAGTGTATACTAATTTTTGACTGCATTTTTCAGATGATTTTTTCTTCAACGGTGAATAATTTTTTATTACCTTTTTTTTTATGTATGATGCTATAAATAATGAAATAGTGAAATATACGCTTTCTTTTTGTGTTTAAAATATTTTTCTTGTTACTTGTTACATAGCGATATTGAACTTTTGAAATAAAAATTATTAGCTGTATACAAATTTTTGTGGGCGCCGTGGCGTAGTGGGTAGGTGCGTCGACTCCTACGCTCGAGGTCGTCGGTTCGAATCTCGAAAAAATCATCAAACATTTTTTCACGGCTCCACCTCTTTCGAGTCACTGACAATGCTCAAAGAGTATAACTGTCTAGGAAAAGCTTCTCAATCTCGCCGTTCGGAGTCGGCATTAAACTGTAGGTCCCCTCCGCTCGTGACAGAACAATAGCACGCACAACACGAGTGGTTGCTGAGAAGCTAGGCCCAGGTCCACCTCGGACTGTAGCGCCGCCATTATCATTATCATACAAATTTTTGACTCTGACTATATATATTACAGTCTGGGGTGGGCCAGAGCCACAAGCGTCTCTAACTGGAACAGACTGAATATTGAAAGTGTGGAGAAAAAAGTCCCAGTGTGGAGAAAAGATGTTTTGCAAACATCGATGTTTCGTTCATAAAAATCGATAACCGATACATCGCCGATACATCGACGGCAAAATTGTCAAACATCGACATCGTTCATTCATTTCGTTAAACATTCCCAAGATGTGTTATATATAAAATGTGCTTGTAGTCTTGTAATAATAATGGGCTGTAAAAGAGGTAGAGATGTCCAATACAATGCAACCTTTTTATATCTTAGCCTCTCCTTTTTTAATATCCTACTCCGAACCTCCAAGTGGTTTACTTTGGGCAGATTAAAAACGGCGAAAAGTTTAAAGGATAAATGAACGAAACAGCCGGCGTAGGTGTTACTGCTCCAATTCGGCTGTTTTTTACCTCCCGTATAAGCAAAACCGAAAAAAACGTGGGCGTAGTGAGTAGGTGCGTCGACTCCTACGCTCGATGTTCTCGGTTGGAATCCCGAAAAATCACCAAACATTTTTTCACGGCTCCACCTCTTTCGATTCACTGACAATACTCAAAGAGTATAACTGTCTAGAAAAAGCTTCCCGATCTTGCCGTTCGGTAGATAACAATAGCACGCAGAACCCGAATGGTTGGCTGAGAAGGTAGGCCCAGGATCACCTCGGACTGTAGCGCCGCCATTATTATTATTATTAAATTTTGAACCATGTGGTATTTTTTCAGTGTGGTAAATTCCACTTGAAAATACTAGAAGCGCTGAGATGGTAAAACGGCCAGGCTATATCTAAAAGAGATGTAACCTTGCCGCATGTTTTGTCCCTGTGCATCGTGATATTTTAAGCAACGAAAGAGCCGAGGACCTGCTTAGATTGGAAGCGTGTATGCCACTGGCAGATAATCGGGAGAAATCCAATCCTGTACAAGTAATAAACTTCCTGTTACTTACAGACGTCATCAAAATCACAAATCTTAGGTGGATAGAACACGATACTTTGTAAGGCAAGCATGTTAATTTGGGCCGCACTAGATACGTTAAGAACAAAAACACTCCTAGAAACAAATATAAAATAAATCAATAGTGTCGCAGGCATAATAACCTGTAACTGTCTCTTGGGCCACACGGACAAACAAAACCTACAACGACTTTTGTAGAAGCTGCAGGATTGAGGAAGAGGAAGAGAGAATCCCATATTTCGGCAACAGCTCTTGCAGAGACTATAAAGAGAATACTAAGCAAACACTAATCCATCACTACCTTGAAGCTATAGCTGTCTATTGTGACGTTCTGGCCAAGTTGTCGATATTGTGCGTCCTTTATCGATGACAGCATATACTTTGTTTTGTCCTCGTTTATCGCTAGACACATTTTAGCCGCTTCCGTTTTAGTACCAACAAATGCCGCATTGACTGCTTGCTGAGATCGACCAATCACGTCAATGTCCTCCGTGTAGGTTACCATTTGTACGGAGTTCTGGAAGATCGCGCCTCTAGTGTTGACCAGCGAGTTTTGCACAATATTCTCAAAAATGATGTAGAAATTCATGTTGGGTAAATATTTATGCACCAACCTAGAAGAATTGATAATGAATACCAAAATCCAAGTCATGTTTAAGTTCTTAAGAGGAACAAATTGGTTGTAACCCAGGAGATTACTATAGTGGAACATAATAAAACGGATCAAGGAACAAGTGTTGTTATTTAGACCACAATGCGTCTAATCAGGATCTAAGTGGATAACGGTTCATTCATACCCTTGCAGTCACCCCAACCTGACCTAACACGATCTAGCACGTTCCCTTGCTTCTAATAGGAAAGCTCGACTTAACTTTTCAGCTGTGTATGCTAAAGCTGGCGAGGTTTTACGTTAACGCGTCATCCTTCATGGTTGGAGTCAAAAAGGTCCAGTCGAGGTTCAATAGATCAATAAGGAAAGCAAATGATCAACTTTTGGCCTTTGATTTATAAAAAAAAATTATGAAATAAATTTGTTGCTGTACTTTATTAGAGTAATCATTGATTTGATGAAAAAATCGTTCGCATCTTCAACGACCTGGTTAAGAAGTCATCAATAAATAAGAAAAAAATACTTTTGATTGAAGCAGGAACACGGCCATGTAAATATTAAAGGCACTACCGTTTTGACAAAAGCGACAAAAATCCGCGATGAGAAAAGCACACACAGTCAGCATCAAAAGTGAATGAACAGCCATTCTCTGAAAATTGACAAGAATTATCTACGCCGGATGTTATTACATATTTCCAATGAAAGCTCTTAAATCATACTTCAGAATACGTTGTATTTTGTTTAACATAACGTTAAAGATAAAGCAGTTTATTTAATTCAAAGTAAAAAGGCCCAAAATCAAGTGAGCCGAACACCCACCTGTAAACCAAATTATCTTATTGAAAAAAAAATGGTACTTTGTATGCCTTTACCAATGTTTCCAGTTTTCGTATTTGCCGTTCTAAACATTTCTACAAATTTTTAATGAAAATGAGCCGTTATATCTTACAATCATTGACACAACCATAAGCACAGTCACACTTTTCTCACTATTGCCTCTTTGACCTTTTCTCTTCGAAAGTTCATTAATTGCATTATGTTTAAGGTTATGGTAAATAAAATATAGTATATTTTAAAGTATGACTTTTAAGCTTTAATTTGATATATCCCTGACTGTCTATGCTCATTTCAGTGCATTTTAATTAATTGGATAGACTTTCACTACATGACTGAGTGTTCACTCACTTTCGAGGCTGACTGTACGTGACCTTCATTAATTTTTTTGTTTAAGTAATACTTACCCCACTTCGTTATTATTTTGAACATCTTTGATTTCCAGTGACTGAACTCATATCTTAACAAACTTGCCCTCGATGTAGGTGCGCTACGTAGACATTAGCGCCCTTTATCACTTTTTTTATGCAGCAACCACACTGATGAACATATTGTCTGATTGCTCGTCATAGTTGGCACATCTTTCCAGCAGATTGATGAGCTTATTATTCCACGCTGCCTTTAATTGAAGCGACCTCTCGAAAAATGAAAAAAAAAATCTTATTAGATAACTATTTGGTTGTAAAATTCGTCTGTATTTGTGCTTGAGTGCCTCAGTGGATAGTAAAAAAAAGTAAATATTTTAAAACAAACAGCTCATTCAGGGTCATTGCCTTGTTTCACGTCATTGTTTGCATTGTGTATGCTACAATTGTCACAAGAAATGAGGAATTTCAATTCCAAGTGCGAGTCAAGAAGTTGAGCAAACTGCGTTCAGATCAATGTCATCACTTTTTTGATGTGGACTAAGAATCGATGTTGAACACATGCAGTTATCTGACGCAACATGGCGATCAGAGAAACAAGAATTTAGATTTGCTTTTGGAACCTTATCCACCTCAAATCGAACTTCAAGGTTGGACACGTTTGTTATTCTTCATCCTTACAGTGATCAGTTCATAGATGTAGTAAATAAAATAGATAGCCTTTTTAAAATTCACTTGAATCTTTCTACACCATGTCTACGACAAAGTGATGATAGTTTTAGTTGGCACCTCAATATGTTTTACGCGTTTTTTCCCACTTGAACAGAATCAACAAAAAGAAAAGTTTATTGTTTGGATACGTTAAGCAAATGTGTGAAAGTGCTTCTTGAGATAAGGATCTTTGAAAACAAAGTAAATGTGGGTTTTATGTCTGCCCTGATCTCATCTCTTACAAATTTATTAGCTTCGTGACGGAGATGGATCTTCATTTCGAAGTGTGCACTTAGAATATGTAAAGTGTTTTCCCATTGGGACTTGATAACTTCAAACTTTCACTCTGAATGCACTCTTAAATCACTGACCAAACTTTCAATGTCAGAATATTCATTAAAAACAACATTTTCATCATGGCTATGTTCGCCAATGAAGAGCGTTTGCAAATAATTTAAAGTTATTACCACGATTGCGAGTAGGTGAAGGTAACTTTAAAAGCGTTAACGCTATTTTTTGGTCGTAATTCTCGTCCCTGTAGACAATCAATTCATAGTCTAATGAACAAATTTGAGTTAAAATTTTCGCTGCAGGATGTTCGCGCGCCAGCGACACAACGGGTTAGTCGAAGTGCGGACAATTTTGGTGCAGTCGTAAACGAACACAAAGAGACGATTCCAGGGCATTCTAAAGAATTGTGCATCGCTAAGACCAAACGACGTAGGTTCTTGGATTACTCTACTTTTTTTTTTTAGTGTAAAAATAGCACTTAATTAACTGCGCTATCCAGTCGGATTACTTACTTACATATAAATAGAGTCCGACCGAACATTCGGCTTCGGCTTCGGCCACCTTCGGCTATAAATATCACCTTCGGCAAAACATTCGGCTTCGACCAAATGAGGCCGAAGATTTTGCCGAAGCCGAATGTTGCGATTTCTGTTGAAAGTGCGCTTGTTTACAGCTTTAAAATCAAAAGATTTTACATTTGCAAGTTGGTAAACTATTAAGTGGTCTGTATAAAAGCATACAATTTATTTGTACTGGTTTCAGGTAGAAAGAACATCAAAATTGGCAGCTAAAAATCCAATTTGGGGTTATTTTGCAAAAATGATGCGAATGCAACTTGCAAAATATGTTCCAAATAGAGTCCGACAGAACATTCGACTTCGGCTTCGGCTTCGGCCGAAGGTGATCAAAAAGCCGAAGTTCGGCTTCGGCCGAAAAACTGACCTTCGGTCGGACTCTACTTATAAAGTTTACGTCCCATCGAGGGACTGGGTCTGAGGTATAGCTGTCTTCCATACATGGCGGTCCCAGGCACGTAGTTTTCAGTCGTCTAGACCAGTTAGCGTCTGCGCTAACTTGGGCTTTAAACCGGAGGTTCGGTCTCACTCTCCTTCTCGAACCAGGAGGCTCGGTTTCGAAGACCCTGGAGCATTGTTGTCTATAAGCTCGATGTGGCCGAGCGAATGTAGTCGACGGATTTTAGCCTTCCGGACTATGTCCTCATCTTGGCACAGCCTATATAGTTCGCGGTTATGCCTTTTCTTCCATTCCCTTTTTCACAGATAGAACCATATATTCGACGCAGAATTTTTCTTTCGAAGTAACCAAGAATCAGCTCTGTCATTCTGCTTATCGTCCAGCATTCGGCCCTATAAAGCAGGACTGACAGAATACGGGTTTTGTTGGATATGAATTTGGTCCTTCGAGTTAGGGGCTTAACTGTTTAGACAAACCGAAAGAACAACGGTTGCCAAGGGCGATTCTGCTCGGATCTCCACCAGGATGTGAAATGAATGAACTATGTCGATGTCTGACAATTTTTCCGTCGATGTATCGGTTATCAAAATGTTTATGAATGAAACATCGATGTTTGCGAAATATCGATGTATCGTTTGCATCCCTAAACACAAAAATCAGAGATATAAGAATTTGCATTTGCTTCTGGAATCTTATCCAACCGCAAGCCGAAGGGCCATAGTGTGAACTTCAAAGCGGGACACATTTTTATTCATAATCCATACAGTGATCACTTCAAGGATGTAGTAAATAAGGTAGATAGCCTTTTTAAAATCCACTTAGATCTTCTAAAACGATGTCTACGCGAAAATGATGATTGTTTAGTGCATTTTTTCCTCATTTGCAAAGAATTAAGAAAAAGAATGAAGTTTACTGTTTGCAATTACGTACGTTAAGCAGATGTGCGAAAGTGCTTCTTGAGATAAGGATCTTTGAAAACAAAGTAAATGTGGGTTTTATGTTGCCCTGATCTCATCTCTTACAAATTTATTAGCTTCGTGACGGAGATGGATCTTCATTTCGAAGTGTGCACGTAGAGATTGGACAAGAATATGTAAAGGGTTTTCTCATTGGGACTTGATAACTTCGAACTTTCACTGTGAACGCACCCTTACACCGATGACCAATGATGTCAACGTCAAAACATTCAGTAAGAACAATGTTTTCATCATGGTGAAGTTAGCGAAGAAGAAGAGTCATCGACAATTGGGTTCAACGAATGGAGCGCTGTAATTGTGTCCGTGGTGGACATATGTATGAAAGATATCGAATTGCATTAATAAATGTTTTGATTGTACTTCAAACCAACTACAAAATCTTCGATATATTCCTAATGATCAGTCCTTATTGGAAAACCCGATATGTTTCTCTAAACTTTCATCCACATTTCCCTTTAAACCAAAAACATCAACGTGTTCTTCTTACGAGTATTCTAATCAATGTTTGCATATCACCCGTACAATCAGTGGAAGTGAACACATACAACCATATGCCAGCATATTTCCAAAGATTATGCATATCATTCGCCGCATCATTAAAGCACAGATATGGTGAATATTACGCTCACATTTGTGCCTTATCACCGCTCTGTGTCGTGTCATTTATTTTCTGGGTAGAATCACATGTGCTCTATGCCGCTGACCTAATTATAGCACCGTCCAAGAGAAATGAAATCACTACTGGTTTTCTTGGCAGCATATGACCTAATCACACTCAGAGAAGAAAGCGCTTCATAAAACAACATCCTGTTGTGCAAATTTGAAGACTCGCACCCAATTCGATGGGTCTTGTTATTTTTACGGATCTCTGTCCTACATTTTCAAGCCTTATTATGGGTTCATTAACAGCGCATAAATTTACAGCCCATCCAGAACATTCGTAAGACCTGGCTTCGATCCATATAGATCATTTTGAAGAAGGCGTCGCTGACAGAACCCCATCACGTTGCTCCGTTTACGACCTTCCTTTCGTATGTAAATATGCAAATAAACCTGTTATATAATTAGTGCGGAGCAGCACAAAGCATTCCATTGAATAGCGCATTTATTAGAGATCACCAAATCCAGAGAACTGTTTGCTTGCACTCGTGGGTGTGGATAATAACTTTACAGTGCCTGACTGACCATATGATTTAATCGATCGATATGAGTCATGAATATCTTAATTGGACTGCGAGTCGATTCAGCACTGCACTTGTGTGCATTCGTTTGCAGTGCAGAGCAGCATTACCAAATATGTAAGGCGTTCGGTCGGCGTTAGTGTGTCGAGAGCTTCTGCTGTCGAGCGTGAGTTTATGATCGTGAGAACGTGCTGTGTGTGTGGAAGAAGATAATCACCTCAAATGAGGCGTATATCTCTTCAACCCACATCAAGAGCCCGTACGAGGGTGGATTTTTTTATTGGTTCGATCTTAGAACGCCATTCTTTGTCAATTGCGTTCTCTGATTGAATGTTTCCTACGCTTTCTCGTTTAGGAATCACAACCATATTCACAAGTCTAAGTTATGTGACTGCCTATTCATTCGTGTGTTTATTGTTTGTTTTTGCAGAGCACGGGACAATTCTCACAGCTGACACTGAACAATTCATCATTGGCCAAAGGGTATGGGTTGGTGGCACCAGTCCGGGGCACATTGCCTACATTGGAGAAACACATTTTGCGCCAGGTGAATGGGCGGGCGTTGTCCTCGATGAGCCAAATGGTAAATTGCAAATGAATGAATGAAAGGAATGGCTTATAAATAAAATACTCACCACTATTGCAGGTAAAAATGATGGTTGTGTTGCTGGTAAGCGTTATTTTCAGTGCGAGAGCAAGAAGGGGATATTCTCAAGGCTTACGCGGTTAACGCTTCAACCCCTGGAAGGTGCTGCAGCTAGAACTTTGCCGAAAATGTCGCCCGATAGATCGTGTACGGTGTCTCCAACGCCCAGTTCAAAAAGTGTACTCAACAAGAACACAGGAAGTAAGTATGAGTTACAATTGGAATATATGACATGTATTGATTGCGAATTCTATTCCTTGGAATTTTTTTGGTTATGTGTGAAGTTTTTGTTTGTTTTGCATGTAGTCAACAGCTTATACAGTTGTTGTGATAGAGCGCACTGTTCAAACAGTTATTTTCACCTGCGCTGTGTCTGTCAAGTTATTTATAATATCAATAATTTCTCTAACTACCAGGGCTTCGGCTGGTTTAGGAAAGGATACAAGTAAAGGAAGTGTATGTTCTTATCTAAATTCGTTAGACGGAGAATGTCTTTGATGTTGGATTCGGATGAGAAGCAGAGTAGATCGTAGAGACTGGTAGGTAGGTAAGTAGGTAAAAGTCGCGGTGGACATACAGATCCTGCTTGTCGCACCCAATTAGCGCCATGAAAGCACCGTTTTGATACCACATCCTATGGGATTTTGATACCACATCCTATGGCGGCAGTGCGAGTTAAATGCCTAATCCTGCCACAGCTCAGCATACCTGCCACAGCTCAGTGTCCAGTACAGATCGCTATGATTCTGGATATGTTTCTTCTACTGTTGTTGAGCAGGTCTTTTCTTCTCTTTTGGTTGTAGTTGGGCCATAAGCGTCTGGATAGGACACATGTTTCCAGCTTGGACCATCTTTCGTTGGCGATCTTGAGGAGGTGATTGAGTACCCAAAAAAAAGTTAAATTTTCCCACTATTATTTATTACTTGCCCCATAAGGTGGCAATAGCTGGAGATTTGTTTTTCGGGTAGTTAACAGTGTGAAGCCTCTAGTCTCCATCAGTGCAAATGATGGTTTTTTTAACAACAAGATGTGGCTTAAAGAATTTGGGTAGCTTTATCTGAAAACACTGATGCAAAATGTGGTAGCAGTCCTATTGCAATCATTCTCATGGACAACCGCAAATGCTCTTCCGAGTTAGGATTTTGAAGCGTCGATAAATATAATAATAATAATAATAATGGCGGCGCTACAGTCCGAGGTGAATCTGGGCCTAGCTTCTCAGCAACCACTCGTGTTGTGCGTGCTATTGTTCTGTCACGAGCGGAGAGGACCTATAGTTTAATGCCGACTCCGAACGGCGAGATTGAGAAGCTATTTCTAGACAGTTATACTCTTTGAGCATTGCCAGTGACTCGAAAGAGGTGGAGCCGCGAAAAATGTTAGATGTTTTTTTTCGAGATTCGAATCGACAACCTCGAGCGTAGGAGTCGACGCACCTACCCACTACGCCACGGCGCCCACTAGCGTCGATAAATAAGAACTTAAAATTACGCACTTTGTGAGCGTCGTGCAGTTATGGATACATGCGCCGACCCCTACGCACTAGGCATTCCAGCTTTGGTTCATATTACAGTATAAACAAACAACATGACTCTTTCGAGTCACTGACAATGCTCAAAGAATATAACTGTCTTAATCTCGCCGTTCGGAGACGGCATTAAACTGTATTTCGCATCCATTCATGAGAAAACAAACGTTAAACAACTGTGGTTGCTGAGAATCTAAGCCGAAGTCCACATCGGACTATAACGCCACCACACCAAACATATTTTGGCCTTTACAATGGTAAACGTTAACGTTTGGAATGCTGCAACTAACACTACATCTGGTAATACTTCAAAAATATACTTTTGAGACCCAAAAATATCCTCGGAAATTACTGGAATAGACATTTTGATCAAAGGAATTGGAATTATCCTAGAATCAGCATTGACAAATTTTCAGAATTTAGAAGACAAAGAACCAAACCGTTTTCAAATGAAGCATTCAAATTTCTGCTTCCAGAAACCGCAAGAATTGATATGGACGATGAACTTTGGATAAAAAATCTGAAGAGGAGGAGTGTCGAAATCGAACTTTGTAATAGGTGACAATGAGTTCGAATGAGTAAAACTTAAACTTTGTAACCATTTAGACACAAACATTAACGGTTTATTCACTACATAAATCATCCCAAAAACAACCGCGTATAATGTTGGTCATCTTTTGGGATCAAATACGACTGTGTTTATTAATTGTTGATTCCATTCCTTTGCGAATTGCTGTTTAAGTGGTTGTGTCACTATTTGTGATGTTTTTATTTATTTTTTCATGTAGTCGGTGGCTTAAACAGTTGTTGTGACGGAGAGCACTGTTTAAACAATTATTTTCACCCCTCTGTGTCTATGCATAATTTGCGGAAATAAATCATCATGTTTCAACAATTTGCAAGCTGGAATATTGTGTCAGAAAATACAAGAAAAAAATAATTTATTTGTCTTTTTCTAATTCCGGAATCCCTCTGAATTCTTCAAGTGCCACTTCTTTATCGGTTGTGTAGTACTCGAAAGTTCATTGGCTCGCTTGCCAGCAAGCATCGTATCACCCTGTTTTCAGTAACTCTTAGACATAAATGTCAAGACCAATCTTTAAAATGCATCCAAAAGGGTCAAGGATTGTGCATTCTTAACATTGACAGCTATCTCTTGAGCGTTATACGGCGTATGCTTCATGAAGATATACAAAAATGTGATAAGTACACACCGGATACTTGTGGTCTGGCCTTGTCGCATTGGAATAATGCCGTCGATAGGTCGATAGTTTTGACCTAAACAATTCCTTCCTCTCGCAATTTTGTGCGCTTTTTTGACTGTGTCGCACCACCTTACTCAATTAATCTCCTTATTTCAATTTGATTACGTGAGCGGAAGAAGACAAGAGTATGACCATGATTACATGAGCAGAAGAAGGCAGAAATATCGGAGAAAGATCGTATGATTTTTCGAAAGGTTGGAAAGAGATGGGTCGGATCACCGAAAATAAATCCCTTTCCTACGGTTTGGAATTTTTTGAATTGAAGAGAATGGGGAGTGACTATATAGTCACATAGCACTGCGACCACAATAGATCTATTGTGCCCCTTGTATTTCTCTAGGACTTCAGAGCTGCCATGAGAAATGCTGTGCCCCATTTTGTGTAGGTGATAGAGTCATAGGAAGTGGCCAGTAAGTGCACCACATAGTATTTTGAGGTCAGGCTTGTGAAGATTTAGAGCCTCTTTGGTTCTTCTTCTAATGCCTGCAGAACTCATTTGTTTTGACAGGCACTTCAAAATTGACAGCTAATGACATTTGAAAACGCTTGAGCTCGGGGTGAACGGCCTATTGAAGTTTCAGTAAAAGTTTGTCCAAACTACGCGATTTCGGTTCGGTGGGAACATATTATTACGCAAATGATCTGCTTCAAAGTGATGAGGACTACTAATGCTCTGCTTGAAGTCTGTCGCGTAAATCCCAGTAGTGAACTGCTCCGTGCAGAGACACAGAATCAGATGATGGTATGTGGTTATTCTTCTGTGCGCTTATATTCTTGCACAGGCTCTCGTTCCATACCATACAACTGTGCAACCGTTGGTACGAGGATTGTATCGTGTATTATGTACTTAAGGCGCTTAAAGTCATCGCTTAAAGGAGTCAGCTCCTTTAGACGGTATTCACATGAGCGGAAGAAGGCAGAAGTGTCGGAAAGAGAGCGGAAGACAAAATGTGTTTTCAAAATGTTCGAGCGATCTCTCACCAGCTGTTTGAAAAATCGTACGCTCTCTTTCCGACACTCTTGCCTTTTTCCGCTCATGTAAACAGTGTCTTACAGCGTAAACAAAAAATGCCTGCTGATTGTTTGGTATTTACAAACACATGTGAACTTTATATAGGCCGCATTTGAAATGTGGTGGTTCGTTCTCTCATCTTTTACGGAGCCCTGTTGCAACATATCAGCAATCAATTCTGTTGCTTCCTTGACCTATTTTCATTACTTTACTTTAATTTTATTCCCTTTCAGAACATGGCTTCCAAGTGGGTGATCGAGTGATTGTTTCATCGGGTTTCGGAAGTCGACCCGGAATCTTAAGATACCTCGGCGAGACACAATTCGCTTCAGGTAATTGGTGCGGCATTGAACTTGATGAAGCGAGCGGTAAAAATGATGGATCTGTAGACGGTGTGAGGTAATCATCGAATAACCATCGCGCAAAGAATTCTTCTTTGAATAAAATATCAATGTTCTTCCTGTTGCAGATATTTTGAATGTAAAGCTAAGTATGGAATTTTCGTTCCAATTGCCAAGGTCTCACTGTCACCATCGTCAAAGAAAAGTCGTCTTTCAAGAGCTGGATCGAGGGAATCTCTTACCTCTATTGGAACAATGAACAGCATTGCCACGACAAATACATCACGTCTAAGAATGCAAGTAAGTCGCATGAAGCTGCATTTTTTGAAGTGTGTATGATTAATAATATTATTTTTGGTGTTTCAGCGGATGTCGTTACCCAAACCTGCGGCTACACCCACAACAACTAAGAGCAGTTTCTCAATGCAAGTGAGTACTCATTTAAGTTACTTGGATTTGGATCGAGTTATTAGATGACTGCAGATATGTACTGATAGACAAGTCCAACTATAAATTCATTTTTATAAAATAAATTTGGCTTACAGTTGCACGATTCGGTGCAACCTGAGACCACACATGAGACAACACATGAGATACTTGCAGAACACACAAGTAGGCCACAAGTGCCGAAACATGTGACATAACATACAAGTAGCCACTAGTGCTAAATCAAATCATGTTACTAGTCCCAAATGTGTTACGTATTCTTCCAAACACTTGACTTACTACCGAGTGGAAGAATACAGGTCAAATGCAATAATGGGGCGTCAAATGACAATAGCACATGTTACGTATTCTTGCCCACTGAACAAAGGCAAGAATACTACACATGCTGCGCAACCGACCCGGTTAACGGAGGCAGCTCGATTACGAGGTTGACCCAGAACAGGAAGTACGATCAGAGGTTGCGAGGGCATGCAGAATGAACGGTTGAGGCAGTCTTCAGCACACCCCAGTAGAAAGCGGTAACAGGTTAGGTTAGGTTTTGGAAGGGGGTGTGAAGGTTAAAGCATCATTTCCAATCGGAGGCCATGGGCCCATTGTGAGTCCCTTCAATTGTAGAGTACAGGATCTAAAAACCTATCCTCACTTCATGTGATGGGTGAAACCACCCCGTACTCTTTACAAATTTTAGAAGATCCGATATATCTGCGTTCGCAGTCCGCAGTCTCTGTGAAGAATCTTTGGCCCAGCGAAGCTAGGCGCCGATTCTGGAGGGCTGGGCAGTGGCAAAGCAGACTCCGCAAGTCCGGCAGAGATCGCTAGATTCTGTATTCCATTTCCGGAGCATTGTTCCGATGGGGTAGTGTCCTGTGATCACTCCGACGAGCGTACGGATCGAGTTAAGGTCCAACGCCAGGAGCTTCTTCGTTTTGCCGTAGATAAGTTTTGGCCACGTTAATCTTGTTGTGTGGCAATTATCTCTTGTAAGCCACGCCGAGTCGGCCTCTTTTTGTATTGTTTCACTTATGATCCGGTACAGTCCACTGATCGATGGTCGTAGTGACGTGTCCGCTTCGCTGATGTCCATTTCAGACCTTTGTCTGAGCATTTCGCCTGCTCTCTCGTTCCCAGCAATTGAGCTGTGGCCCGGGACCCAGCAGAGTTTGACCTTGTGGTGGCTGATGGAACTTAGTGAGCCGCGGCAAATTCATAACAGCCTTTGATTTCGTTGTACAGGATCCTTTTGACTTCAGTGCAGCCTGGCTGTCTGCAAAAATTGTGATATCCGATGGTGGGATGTCGGTTACCTGTATGTGTTTAGCTGCTTTCTATATTGCTAGAATCTCTGCTTGGAAAACACTGCACAAGTTAGGGAGTCTAAATGATTCCTCTTTATGCAAGGTCTCCGAGTAGAATCCGGCCCCAGTACTTATGTCCATTTTTGATCCGTCGGTGATCAGTTTTGTCCAGTTTTTTTTTTTTTTTTTCGTAGGATTTTTGACACACTACTAGAGCACTCAGACACAAAACTGGTCCACTGTACTGCCAGGTAGCAACCTTCTCTAGTGCCGTTAATTTGATCCCAACGGCAAATGGTGACTGGACCAGATTCGATTTCACTGGGACCCCTCGACCTAGGAGCAGGCACTTAACCAACTGCGCCATCCAGTCGTGTCCAGTTACCGACGTCTTTGTTTGTGTAGAGCCCAGGTTTAAATAGACCTTATTTTACAATGTTACAAATAATGGTCGAGGTTCATTGACTTGTGTTTGCTACAAAATGTTCGTTGTACGCACTGTAGAGTAGACTGATAAAGTTCACAATAATATATGGACCAACATTTGGCTTTCCATACAAAACCAAAAAATTGACGAAGAAAAATATTTTCGTTAACTTAAAATCGTTCTAATAGTTGTTTGTGTTGTGTATGTTAAGTGGCGGTTCCATAAGGAACCCAATTAGCATTATGTTCCATATTGATCCCACAGCTTTGATAAGTGGCTGTAAGAGTTTGTAATCGAGACCACTAGAACCATCGCGTTGACTACAGGTAAATTACTAGTACTCTGATGATCCTCTAGGAAATATCGTCAAGTGATCTTTGAAAAGGTTTACCTAGTGTCCATATTAGGTATCTTTCAAAGCACTTACCGCCTCAGCTGTATCGATGCAGCAGAAAGAGAAACTTAAAAACACTTCAGCAGCACTTCATCCAGCAGTTGCTAGAGCCAGACGCAAATGAAGTGTTTCTGTTTCTCTTTCTGCTGTATCGCTATAGCTATACATATATGTCCACCAAGTCTTGCCAACTTTTATGACATGTAATGTTATCTTTGTCTTGACTAACCCATGCGGAATTTGCAACTCCATTACATCCGAGTTATGAAGGATGGATCCCTCCGTGGTCAATTCGAAGGTTTTCTTGTTATCGAATATACTGCTATGCCGTGGATTGCAAGTTATGGTTAGTTTAAACTTATCTGCCAATGCTTCCTCACTGTCACATTTATTGATTAGTTTAAAGGCTGTGGGCACCGAGAAGATAGAAGTTGTGCCAGCTCGGCTGACAACAAAAATAGTGCTCTGCATTGGTATTGTAGTCGCGGATGATCTAATTTGGCAGACTTTCTTTATAGCAAAAATTTCTACTTGGAAAATGTAAGTCAAATCTGGGCGTCTCAGGGCTTCTGAATATGCTTGTATCCCCCACAGCTCATCTATGACTGGACTGCCTCAAAGCTCTACTTTTTCTGCTCTTGTTGGAAAGGGTGCACCGAAACATTTTGTAAAGTCAAGTTTGGAGGGATGTGGTCTTTTGGATTTAATACGAGTTTTTTCGGTGCGAAATCCAAGATACAACTGTGATACAACGCTCTTCAACTGAGACACCTCTGCGCTGCTGTTTTGTACATGGAGGTCGATAGGTAAACGGTGTAACAAGACCATCAGAGCGTCTGAGAGAGTGAACCTTGAAGCGCTGCGATCTCTATTCTGCATTTTATTTTTATTTTTTTCTTATGGCTGTCCAACAAACTAATGAGCAATAAGTGAGGTTATGTTTGCCATCGAGTCAAAATGATATTGAAGAACCCGATATCGGAGCTATACATGCCAACAAGAGATCGGCATGCGATTGTATTTTTACTTATAATCCACTCCTGAAAAAAGCGGCGACAGAAAGAGGTGAACTGAACTCTCGGCGGAAAAGTTTTGAGAAAGACAGCTGTGGAAGTATGTTGTGAAATCATGTGATGGAATGATACAGAGCAAACGTTTTCTTAAGTTGCCACAGACGTCGCATCACTTATATCTGGCTGGAATCATGACTCTTCGTCCGAATGATATTGTCACTGGTGTCTTCAGTGTGTTTTTTGTTGCTCCACTATGGCCCCGTTTAAGATGAATGCAGGCTTAAGCCGGTCCAACGAAATATTTGTGGCCTTTCAATTCAATCTGATTTTGCAGTACTTCTAATAGTAATATTCATTCCATTTATCACCATTGAGCGAAGGCTTAAGAGGATGATTAGCAAGGAATCGCACAAGCTTGAGTCCTATGCCAACGCTAAAATATCCCTTTAGCCTGCGGATGATAGGGTGTCATTTTGATATGTTTTATGTCCCGAAACTTCGTCAATTCCTTAAAGATATTGGATATAAATTGTCGTCCCCAGTTCTTTTCGGCACGCTGAAGCGAGAAATCCAGGTTGCGATTAATTATCTTATCGATGCACCGTATCCGCCGTGATATTGGAAAGTGCCACGGCTTCAGTCTAACGAGAGAAGCGGCTACAGGTCTGCACTGTATTATTTTTTCTAAGTGCCGTCCACCAAACTTCTGAGGATAGGTCATACTACGGGTGTAAACATCCATCGAATCAAATTTGATCAGAAAACCCACCTCTTATGCTTCATAGTAGGCATAGAAAACTTTACAAGCCCATAGTCGTAACAATGAATATCCTTCATGATGTTTGAACTTCTATTGCTTTCATTGTTGAGCTAAAGTGAGCTTTAAGTTGATCACCAATTTGTCAATCCATTACTAGTCTGCACTATCAGCCTCTTGCTTTCTAGTTAAAGTCGTCTGTGTTCTAGTTCCTAAGATCAAGCACAAGTTTTAAGGGCTCATGTTTCCAAGAAGTTAGGCTGGAAGTAAAAATATATGTGGTGTTCTGTGTTTAATTTAAATATTTAACTTGAGTAAAGAACTCATAGCGTAGGTGATAAAACCTTAATCGTAGTTTTTTTGTCCACTCACAACAAATTGCATGTACCCGTTTGCAAATAGCATTCTTTATACTCAAAACTCATGTAAATTTTTTGTTGTTTTAAAATAACCTCTTTTATTTCGTTTTTCCTTAGGATCTCATCAGAGAGAAGCAAAATCACATCGAACAACTGATGATTGAACGGGACTTGGATCGTGAGGATGCTCAAAATCAAGCTCTACAATTTCAGAAAATCATAAGCGAGGTAAATACATAACTTCTTCGTATCTAATTGTTTTTAATACAAAAGATAACATTCTCATTTGGCAATCGCGCGCACTGTTACTTAAGGTTGTGGGTATTTAGAATTTCATGCACGTCTTAACAAATTTTTAAGTACGAAGAAATAATATTTTGGTCTTTTGTTCGGCGCGAAGATTAATTCTTGTTGGTCTCTACTGATAAATTAAAATTCTAATCCCGTCGACATGATTTAAAGCTAATACTTGCAACAGAACTTCATTTGAATTCTCTTAACTCGACTGAAAATGAATTAATTACTTTTATATACTAAGCACGATCTTCAAACTTACACTGAAGACAATTCTTGTATTGTCGAAGTTGTAGCAAAATATATTCCCAAGGCTGCAAGAAGTGAAAAATAGTAAAAACTACAGACAAAACTACAATAATAAAACTGCAGAATAGTTTATCTAATATTTTCAGAATTCTTCCTCCTAGTCTCTGACTCTGCGATTCTCTTCCTAGTTATTGTCAGAAATACAAGTCAAAGGATAAATGGCATAGGAAACATTAATTTTCTTCAAATTATAAAAATAATTGTATTTCCTTCTACTTAAAATTACTTACTCTACTAAATTGCAGCTTTTTAATGCTGTAATTTGTTCCCGAAAAAACACCAAACATTTTTTCACGGCTCCACGTCTTTCGAGTCACTGACAAAGAGTATAACTTTCTAGAAAAAGCTTCCCAATCTCGCCGTTCGGAGTCGGCATTAAACTGTAGGTCCCCTCCCGCACGCACAACACGAGTGGTTAATGAGAAGCTAGGCCCAGGTCCACCTCGGATTGTAGCGCCGTCATTATTATTATTATTATTATAATTTGTGCACAGTTTTTAAAGCGGTAATCTGAGGACAATTTTAACAGGTTTATTATTTAATTGTGACACAAATCGGAATATATCCGACTTATGTTTAACAAATTGTTCACTGTGTACGATCAGCCTGCTGTTTTGTAGAAATATGATGTTTCTTCATTCATTCACATTCATTTTTTCCAAAGAAAACGTTCACCTTATGCTAACAGTTTTTCTTTTGTTTTTGTTGTATTCTGTAAATACAAATGTCTCAAAACTTTTATTCTGTGTTTGTCAATTATTTCAAAATTTGTTATTTAACAATAATGGTTCGATTAAAGACTAGTGTGGTTCTACGTTGCTTTCTGTAACATCTCTCAAGTTCGAAATTGCTGCACTTCACGTGGCTAGAATCAGAGTAAGGGTAAAATTAAATTCATTTTATATTTGTTATCCAATAACTGTATGATCGCAAAAGTTTCTCGCCACTTACTTTAATGAGTGAACAATTTTATTTTTTCTGGTCGTTCTGTTTTACTGGCCCTCTTTCTTTACAAGTCCAACGACCGATAAGGGATCTGAGTCTAAGTAGACTTCCCCTGTCCATTGTAGTGCGTTTCAGGCGGAGATCATGGGAATCAGCGAGGCACTGTAATGGTGGAAATGGAACATTACATCCCCATGTGATACATGTATTTATGTCTAGCAGCCAATAAATCCTTGCAATTGTTATCTATAATTTCTAAAGTGCTAATAAACCGTCATACATCTATCGAGAAGGTCTGAAGAGGTCAACATAAGCCTGAGTTGGAAACCAGGTTATAGAGACGTTTCGGGTACTGCGATGCAGATGTACTTTCCAGCCATGCAACTACACTGCCCATACTTGGAGATTTTGATAATATAGATATGGCTACAAAAGACTAACATTAGATGACATTATATAAGCATTACATATCAAACCTATTGATTTTTCTAGTTTAGATTAGAAGTACATTCAAGAATTCTACCGACTCTACAGTATTTGATTTTTGAACTTAGACTTCAAGCAAAGGAGTCGTCGCACTTATCCAATAAGCCACAGTTCAAGGATGTAATCTCTGTCGATATGTCAAAAATCATCACTCATAGGCGACAATGCTA
Source organism: Myathropa florea (assembly GCA_930367185.1). NCBI lineage: Eukaryota > Metazoa > Arthropoda > Insecta > Diptera > Syrphidae > Myathropa > Myathropa florea. The sequence continues at coordinate 108,945,955 of OV884002.1, forward strand.
AAAGGCTTGGTCCTCTGGCAAAATATTTCTGGATTAGCTGCTTAGATGATGAAGAAGTGGAGAACATTCGACTTCTTCTCTGCACCTGCCCGACCCCGGCGTCTTTTCGACATCAGTACATGCCATAATTGTGGGCGCCGTAGCGTAGTGGGTAGGAGCGTCGACTCCTACGCTCGATGTTCTCGGTTCGATTCCAGAAAAAACACCTAACATTTTTTCACGGCTCCACGAGTCGGCTCTTTCGAGTCACTGACAATGGTCAAAGAGTATAACTGTGTAGAAAAAGCTTCTCAATCTCGCCGTTCCGAGTCGGCATTAAACTATGGGTCCCCTCCCCTCCACTCGTGAGAGAACAATAGCACGCACAACACGAATGGTTGCTGAGAAGGAAGGCCTAAGTCCACCTCGGACTGTAGCGCCGCCATTATTATTATTATTACGTGCCATAATTCTTTGAGTACATGTATGACCTCAGTAGCAATTTACTACGCTACATCGAAAGCTTCAAATATGTTTCCACATATTGACAAGGAGATTGATCCCAATATCTATGTTGTGGCACAGTGGATCAACTCTGGTCTAAGTGCACTTCGTAGCCGTTAAAGTGGCTAATATTTTGTGAAGACATTTGTGATGAATTGAAATCGATAAAAGAATAACAAATGAAGGCTCAAAATGTTCGTAATGAATGCCTCTACAAGTCTTGTTATGGTCAAAACCAAGCCAGACTCACCATTTTTGAGAAAAAATGTGTGTTTCGCACACAAAAATACCTATTTTTGGCGAAAAGTATGGCCTATTTTCGATGATTTTCATTGGCTCGGAAAGTAGGTCTAGAACAACAAATGGAGGCTCAAAATGTTCGTAATGAATGCCTCTACAAGTCTCGTTGAATACTATCCACATTATCGCTCATTAGCTTTATGTTCTTATGTTATGATGAAATATTTAAATTTTTTTCACAAAAATGTAGCGATTCGTATACTGCGAAATTCAGTTTTGTTTTCATGTGTTGTAGAAAAAAAGAAAGAAGCAACAGCGTACCCTATCCATGTCACATACACCAATTTAATGTATCATTCATTATAGAATAACAGCATTTTATTCGAGAGCTTTAAGCTTTTGCTTCGATTTCATTAAGATAGTCTGTTAATTGCCCTGCGAAATCGTAGAATTGAATGAATTGAATATACAGAGAAATTTGTCAAGTTGGCAACCTCAAGAAGTTTGCCATCTGTAAAGTTGGGCTAATTATTTCCGCACGAATAAAATTTATTAACCTTTATTTTAAAAATACCAAGGGAACATGTCTATCTTGGAACTTGAACGGAAATTTCCCTATTTTTATCACCAAAATTTCGAAAGTTCGGCAGGTATAGGCAGCAATGCCTAAACATGCATATACTTGCAGCACAGCAATTCTAGGGAGAAGCGGTGCATTATCGAACATGCATTTTATCATTGGATACAATATGACACAGTATTTATAGCTTATGGCTTGTGGACCTTAAGGGTGGCAGTGTAAAGTTAATTTTACACCTGCCTTAGAAAGGTTTCACTGTATACTGAACTCGTTAAATTCTGATCAGTTCCTGACTAATGTACAGCAGTCACACTATACTCGTAGAGTTCGTCTGCACTCGTCGTTAGAGTTAACGAATGTCAGCAAATGAAACTCGTCCCTATTCAATCATTTTACAAATCTGAATCTTAAGAACAATCTTAAAATTCTTCACAAATCCATACATAATGACTTTATTCAGTCAAACTTAATATTCATTTAAGGTATAACTTTCGAATGGACTACATATTTCCAGCTCTTTTGTAATGTTCCACTTGATTCTAAAAATCTAATCAACTCCCTCTTGATTAACTATGACTAGAGAAACAATAAAACTCACAAATAAGTAGTTAACAGAGAAATCTTAACAAAAAATCACTCACATCAAAATTCATTCGTCATGCTCGCTTACTTCAGTAAAACAAAAAACATTTCGTCTCAATGTGATAAATCTAAAATTCAGCATTTACCACAGATAAAAACGCTTTGAATCCTCCACGTCCATCAGTCGTCAGACAATACAGTTCCGCTGAGATCATGCAAAACAAGGCGTTCTCAACGGTGCGCACTCAAACATTGGCTCTAACGAATCGACCCCCAATCCCATCGATGGAACAGCATTCTATTCCAATACCCCACAGCAGTACTTGATAGAGATACAAAATTGTTTGCTTTGTAAATAAAACACACAGTAGAGAACCACGATTAAATCGAACCGAAACCAAGATCAAAACCGAACTCGACAATAAGACACAACGAAAAATGTTATCTTTTTTTTTAACGAAGAATTTGTTAAGTTTTTATTTTATTTTGGAAAATGAAATGCGCTTTTTTGTGAAATATACATATTGGTTGATTTGTTTTTGTTCCGTTGTTTTATTTTGATTGTTTGTGATTTTCCTTTCAGCTTAAAACGAAAGTCGTGAATTTGGAAGGCAAATTGGAGGCGGAGAAAAATAAAACGGAAGATCTTCAGATCTCCATTGAGGAGGCGACCTTTTGTGGTGATGAATTGAATGTAAGGTTGATTTAATTTATGTGTTTGTTCTGTAAGCTTATGTGTTATTTTGTAACTTAAGTATTAACATTTTTTAACCAAACTTTAACAGATGTAGTTGTAGGTATCGTTTCTCTAGTTGGGAGACCTTTTCGTACATTTTATAGGGAGTCGTTATCCATGTTTATACAGAGCTGTTTAAAAAATATAGGGATTTTTGTAATATTTTTTTTATTAAAAAGCCGGGGAAAATCTAGTTCATATAAACTATACTAATTTTATAAAAATGATGGTGTTAAAATGGGTCTTAAAAGGTATGAGAAAGGTCGGCTAATAAAAAAAAACTAAGATCACAAAGGAAAACATTGAAATCTATGGCCAATTAATTGCCCTTTTAAAAGGACCTGTACAAGAACAAGAGGTAAGCCAGGAAAAACCACTCCCACGGAAAACAACAATATTGTGATGTTGGGCAAAAAGAGGCTGATTTCATAAATATCGAAAATCTGGGCTGTAACATCGCATTTATTTTCTGATGCGTTATGGAACACAGACTGCTGAATGTTGCCCTGAACTGCAGCCCTGTTGTATTACAATTGTCAAAAATAAATGTTTTCTTCCAATCGCGCCCTTTTGCCGAAACCGATGACATATCGACGTTTATGAAAAGTAGGTACTGCAGTTCACCTAAGTTAATTCGATCATGTATCTGTATTAATGAACGTGGATGAGCCTAGACCCCTTCCTGTCGTCAACATCAAGAGAAGCGAAACTGGTTAGTGCTCCAAGTATCAGGAGAAAGTTGCTGGAAAATAAACAGCTCGACAAGATTGCTTCCACTTCTAAGTAAGAAGAACTTAGTAGCTAGGATTGAGTTTGCATTGCATTTTTGGAAATCACTTCAAGGAGATGCTTCACAGCATTCTGACAGCGGCAGAAATGTTTGAAGCGTTAAGGATTAGAGTTCCACCTTTGGTCATGGCGTTATGGTGTGGGGCTGCTTTTTTGGTTTGGATTTGACAACGTGCCGTTGAGATGACATTTTCAGTATTATGAAGACCCCAAGCACTCTGAAGAAATCTTTGGCGAGGGAGACTTTTCACGATAAAAATTGGTTATGGATTCCGATTGAGAGTCATTGTACCGCCATTTCCTTGAGCAGGTGTCAAAAATTGATTGAGTCCATATCACGACACAGAATTACAGTTGTAAGAAACAAAGGCACCATTCCGGACATTAAAATGTTCATATTTACTTAATTTATGTTAAAACTTATTACCTTTTTTTCTTCCTAATATTAAATTTCCATATTATTTTGAACACAAAAAAAAGGAAAAAATATGAATTTACCCACAACTATCATAAATAAATATAAACATGATTTGAATAAAAATTAGTAATGTTTCTTCGTTTTTATCCCATCTTTATTATTTTGAACAGCTCTGTGTATTGACAAAATTATTTCTTCTTTTATACGGTTTAATAATTAATTAACCCCAAATAAAGTCAATTGCAATAAGTTATTGGCTCCTTCGTTCTTACCATTCAATTTTCGTCGTGCTGTGTTATCGGGCCTGGAGTAGCCAGGTCTAAACGAAGCCCTTTTACAAAAACCAGTGCTGTTATGTGGGCAATAAGCAACTTTCAAATCAGCCGAACCTGCAACTTAAAGAGTCGTAGATCTGATCCTTGCTAGATCAGGTTCCAGCTCTTGAATAAATGTCAAAGTAGTATTTATCAGGAAAATGCTCGTATGTGTTCCACACAGATGAAGTAGGACTGGTTTCTACTCTAAGGATCTAAATATAAACATATCTCGGAGCGGAATTATCACATTAATTTAGAGGAAAGTTGACGCTCATGCCCATTGCTACAGACAAACTTATTTTAAAGCTTGATGCGATTAGATGCATTGGATGTTCGGAAGGCACTAAGTGCCTCTTTGCAAAGTAAACGTTCATATTGGTCAAACAGAACAGTTCTACGTATCAACAGTTTCATATGTTCGGTATCAGTATGGATTTGGGCGTATTGCTGAATGTCATCTTCTTGAGCTGTCAATAAAAAAAAATAAAAATTAGTTAGCGCATACTTTTGCTAGATCCGACAAACCATCGACCTTCAGTCAGGCAGTAGTTGTGGATAAAATGAACATAAGACGTGTTTTATTCAGAATTGCGCAGCCAACTCAGTAAACTTTTACACACAAAACAATAACATCAGAATTGTCGATGATTTAGGGAGTAATATGTAATGGATGAGTGGTTAAAAATTCGGTACCGGTCGCGAACTAGTTTTTTTTTTTTTTGAAAAACCAGGTCTTTACTTTTAATTTGTTTATTACAGCACCATTTTAATGTTTTCCAGCACAATCTTCTCTCATGTATTGATACGTATAAGCACTTAAAATATGCGAATTTTGTGTTCTATGCGCCTGTCCATGAGCAAATAATTACTACTAAGATCTAAGATTGTACTGTTTTTATTTTTTATTTATGATAACCAAATATATGTTGTAAAAGTTATTCCAGAAACATCATTTCAGGCACAAACTCAAGTGTACAAAGAGAAAATATCTGATCTAGAACAAAAGCTTGCTGCTATAACACTAGGTAATTGTATAAATTTAATTCTCATGGTCTTGTTCGGGAATGTTTTGTTTTACTTGGAATTCGATGTTTAAATGCATAGCTGTTCAGTAAGGCATTCGGCATGTGATCATCTTCTTTGAATGGGGCAAACATTCTTGTTGTGCGTGCTATTGTTCTCCCACGAGTAGAGGGAGTACAATACGAGTAGACGAGTCCATTTTAATGCCGATTCCGAATGGCGAGATATTTCTAGACAGTTATATTCTTTGAGCATTGTTAATGACTCGAAAGAGGTGGAGCCGTGAAAAAATGAAAGGTATTCGAACCTAGACTTCGAGCGAAGAAGCCGACGCACCTACTCGAAACGCAAGGGTGACTACAATTGGACAACTTACGGCTAGTGAAAAACCCAGTTTAGACAAGACGGATCTATTCGTAAAATAAACTGGGCTTGGAACAGGAGTTCCTGACATTTTTTAAGGCCAGAGTATTTTTAGAGTGCCCAAATAATTTTGTTCATACTATTGAAGTCCTACAATCCGGGGTATTTTTTGGCCTAGCTTTTCCAGCAAGCACTGCAGTAGCGTGCCCAAAGGACGCTACTGTTCTCTCGGAATTGGAGGAAACTTTTCTGAACGACAAACTCTAAACATTATCAATGACTCGAAAGAGGCAAAGCCGTGAAAACATGAGATATTTCGGGATTCGAACCTACTTTCAGCGTAGAAGTCGACGCACTCAACCACTATGCCACAGTTTGCCATGCGCCTAAAACTTGATCAAAATATGTTTCATTATTACTGAGAATTTTTTACGATATGTTCTTTGGTAATAGAATTGAAACGGTAGCGTATGTTATTCCGTTCCGTCCTTGGCAGCGTACTTGAGGTAAAAAAAAATTAGTGAATTTAATGCTTCCAAAACTCAAGCAGTCTACGGTACTTAAGCGAACAATCAGCCACTACTGGCACTTGTGCCGATAAAATTGGAAGACTTTCCATCTCTGATATGCGTGTCAATACAACAATTAAGGCCCAACTACAGGGTGGGCCAAATAAGAACTACCAATGTTAAATACGTATAACTCTTGTAATAATCATTTGTTTTAATTAGTATTTTTTATACATAAATTAAATACATTTTATGGACATTTTCTTGAATAGCCCGGACTATCAGCATGCACGATTCGCAAACCTGAGTACTCGATTTCGGGAATACGCCTACGTACTAACCCACACCCTGCACACTTCAACCACTCTCCCCGCGGAACTGCCGTTAGGTATTACTTCGCGGGGCTGGTTAGCATATCACACTATGTACTCCATATTGTCCAATTCGGATTTCCTTACTCTTTCGAGCCTTCTTAGCTCGTTCTGTCCGCTCGTTATAAAGGAGTAAATCTCCAGCCATTTGTCAGTTAAATCTATCATATGGCTACCTAGGAGTTTGGGAGTTGGTAAATTTGTTTTCCCCGCGGCAAAGCGTTTGCAGTGGAATATTGCGTGCTCTGCGTCTTCCTCTTCGCCCGCGCATTCTGGACAGGAGGATGAGCTGTTGTGACCATATCTGTGGAGGCATTTCCGGTAACCTCCATGGCCCGACAAGAACTGCGTGAGGTGGTAGTTGCAGTTCCCGTGAGTTCTCGATATCCAGGCTTCTATTGCAAGGATCAATTTATGGGTCCATCTGCCTTTGGTTGTGGTATCCCATCTGGCTTGCCACAGTCCCATAGATGTTGCCCTTTCTTCCTTCTTTAGGCATCTTGCGCTAGCCTTCGCGCGATTTTCCGTTCGCCTTAGGTAGACCCTGTGCATCTCTTTATCGAGAATGCCGATGGGGACCATACCCGCGATCACACAGGATGCTTCGGTCGAAATTGTTCGGAAGCCGATGATTGTTCTAATGGTGCAGAGCCTGCATGCTGACGAAAGCGTCTATGCTGTCTCCTTTACCGAAAGAGCACCCGCCCAGACTGCTGCACCATATAGAAGAATCGAACTTACCACTCTGGAAAGCAAGATCCTTCTTGGGTATCCGGGTCCTCCGATGTTCGGCAGCATACCGGCCATGCGAGGGTTGACACACGCCCTTAGGGGGGGTCGTGTGTCAGAGCCGGATTGGTGCTAACCAGGAATGTTACATCTGGACCTACACCACCAACTTAATGGCGACGTAACATTGAGCGTTGTTTAAGTCCTGCCAAGAGCCTAAAAGTCGTTTCAACCGGGTTTCACTCCAGCTTACGCGGGTAACAGAATACTACAAACGTCAGGCCTCATAGCTTCCAAAATCCAAATCGCTGTTTCCAATATGTCATAACTAAGACCTTACTGGACTCGGTCTTAATGCCTAGGATATTGGTGCCTAAGCGGGATCGAAAATTCGAGCCGATAGCCATCGAGGCTACGATTATATTCGCCTGTGTTGGGTACCAGGTCCCAGACATTACAGGCAACGAGCTAGCCAGGATCGCACTCTAGTTTGCCTCTATATAGGTATGCCTCTTACTACATGTAAGTTAGATAACTCGTTTTTTAACCCTGTTCATCCCAATATTTTCCATTCGCTGCGATCCAGGGACATTTTAGACCAATGTGCACAGGTACCTACTTTCCCTTTCTCACCTTACACCTTCGTCCCGTGCTGTGTTCCGATGTCAGGGGTATTCTTAACCCTTTCTTGCGCGTGCAAATTTAAAAAAAAAATGTAAGGGTTTTGTCTTGATGGTAGACAAAATATTCTTTTTATTCTCTGAGTTTACGGTGGACGATTCCATTACAGTCCCATTGCAAAAAAAAAGCATCACCTTCTTCGCTGTTAGACCTGGCTTCGCAAATGCTTGTGACAGCTAACTGTTTGTTTATGACTTTTGAGTGTCTTACGTGACTTATCTGTTGCAGTGTTGCCAGGTTGTGGTAAATTTACCTTTTTTCTGGGAAATTCCAACTCTCAATCCACACATTTGGTAAAAAGCTATTTTCGTACATTTCGTATTGCTTTCTGAAAAAATATCCTTCCATTTGTTTGTGTTCTATAATAATTCGATGGATGGAAGACTTTTAGTTTAAGGGGTGATTTTAGTCTGTGCCAAAGGAACTGCAAATCGTGTGGAGCTACCTTTTTTTGCAGAAAAAGCAGAAATAATAAAAAATTAGTCCATAACAGTGCTGTTCTATGATAAAGTATAGTTTTTTTGGAAGTGGTAACTTTAGAGGAATATGGTAGTTTTTCTTCCCCAGTATGGGAAATTGAACTAAAAAATACTGGCAGGACTGATCTGTTATCCCATTTAGGTGCTAGCAATTAAAGAAACAAAGTGAAAACACGATCCGAACAAGACCAAGTCCAATTTAAAAGAAAAAATCAAAAGAATCAAACCTTTTCCAATTTTCTTTCTTCCAGCAAACCAAAATCTGCCGGCAGAGGATTTAATTTCAGCGACCACTCAGCCGTACAACCTAAATGCCAGCCCAACAAATATTTCAACATCCGTTGAGAAGAGCCTTGATAAACACCATCACAACGAGGAGCTGGCAGAGGCGCAGGCAGAAGCGCGACTGGCGCTGAACAGTTTTCAAAATCTTTTAAACAAAATCAGGAACTTAGAGCATGATGAACCTGATTTTCGGAAAAAACTCAGTCAATTTGTTGAGGATCCAGAGGAGATTCGACGAGATCTTGCGCTCAAACAAACTCCGCCTCAGCCTGAAGGTAGATTCATCAGTGAATTCTACGAAAGTCTTGTTGTGGTGATCAAGGAACTGAGTTGCATGCGGTTGGAAAAGGAGAAACTGATTGGCAAGTGCGCAGAACTCGAAAATTTGTTGAGATCCAGGGGAACGGAGAGCGATCAATTCGCATCCGAGAAATCTGAACTAATTCAAAAACTCGAGATAGCAAATTCTTCATTTAAGAATGAATCGGAGCGGTGTGTAAGTCTTCAACAGAATTTACAAACGTCTGAGGAAGCGCTCAAGCGGATTGAAGCAGAGAAAGTCGACATCACACAAAAATTCGAAGAAATTGCTTCGAACCGCAATGTCTTGCTTGAACAGATTCAGAAACTGGAAGAGGAGCTGAAGGCTTCTGAAGAGAAAACCAGGGAAGTGGAGAAGGAGAATTCAGATACATCACAAAAGCTTGAAGATGCCTTCTCAAGCGTGAGTAGCCTTTCAGAGCTCAATGTCAAGCTCCAGCAGGACTTGGAAAACAACATGGAGGTGGTGAAAAAACTCGAACAGGAGAAGTTGGACATCCTGCGGAGCTTGGAAGACATTAAATCGAATTTGAAAAGTCTTTCAGAACAAAGCGAAAAGCAACAAGAAGAAATCAAGGCGCACGCAGATAAGAACAAGCAACTTGACGCTGAGAAAGTGGAGGTCACTCGAAGACTTGATGAGCTGACTTCCCAGTGTAAATCGTTAACAGAGCTGAACGACAAGCTTCAGATCGATCTGAAGGCTAGCGTGGAGAAGTTCAACTCATTGGAAGTGGAGAAATTCGATATTTCTCGAAAACTCGAAGATCTCGTGTCGAATAGCGGCGGATTGGCAGAGCAGAACGTCAAACTTGAACAGGAACTGAAAGCCAGTGAGGAGAAGGTCTCACGACTTGAGGTGGAAAAGTTCGATTTGAGTCGTGAGTTGGGAGAGCTGTCGGTGAACCACAAAAATCTGTCAGATCTAATCGAAAAACTGCAGCAGGAGGTTAAGTCGTACGAGGAGAAGACCAAGCGCCTCGAGGCGGAGAAGTTCGAAATCTCAGGTAAACTAGAAAATGCTACAACAAACTGCAGTAATCTAACCGACTTGACTGAAAAATTGCAGCGTGATCTAAACGAAAATGAAGAGAGAGTCAAACGCCTCGAAATGGAAAAGTTTGACGTCTCACGTAAGTTTGAAGAGCTCACCTCGACCTACAACAACTTGTCCGATTCCAATGAAAAACTTCAGATCGAACAGAAAGCGAACGAGGAAAAGATCAAGCAGCTGGAAGTGGAAAAGTTCGATGTGTCGAAGAAGCTTGAAGATGTCACATCCAATCTCAAGAGTGTGTCGGAACAGAACCAGATGATTCAAGAACAACTCAATTCCGGTGCTACGTCGGAGTGCAATCTGACACAACAAAATGCCGCTCTCCATCAGGACATCAAAGCCAAAGAGGAAAAAATCAACAAGCTTGAGGTGGAAAAGTTCGAGTTGACTCGTGATCTGGCCGAGGTGACGGCAAAGAGCAAGACCTTGTCCGAGGTGAATGAGAAACTGGAACAGGAGATCAAAGTCAACGATGAGAAACTGAAGAAGCTTGAAATGGAGAAGTTCGACATCTCGGGGCAACTTGAGAGCCTGACCAAAACATGTGAGAATCAGTCGAAGCTCAATGAAAAACTGAATCAAGATTTGGTCGCCACGGACGAGAGGGCTAAGCGCATTGAGACGGAGAAGTTCGATGTCTCACAGAAACTCGAAGAGACCACGTCGAATTTGAAGAATCTGTCGGAACAGAATGAGAAACTGCAACAAGAAGTCAAAGCTAACGAAGAGAAGAGCAGTCGCCTTGAGATGGAGAAGTTCGAGATTTCCCGAAAACTGGAAGAGGTCAGCACCAGTCTACAGAGTTCCTCCGAGCAGAATGAAAAACTGCAGCAAAAGGTACAGACCACAGAGGAAAAGGCTAGTCAACTGGAAGTTGAAAAATTCGATTTGTCTCGAAGGCTTGAAAGTGCGGCATCGGGAAGTGCGGGTTTGCTAGAGCTCAACGAGAAACTGACCCAAGAACGCAAGGCAAATGAAGAACAAATGCATCAGGCCCAGGTCAAGATCAATGAACTGAGTGAACAACTTGAGAACATCACAACAAACTGGAAGAGTGCATCCGAGGCAAATGATAAGATGAAGCAACAAATCAATGCCCACGAAGAAAATATCCGACGTCTTGAAGCAGAAAAGGTGGAGATATCACAGAAACTCGAACAAGCAGCATCGAACTGCCAGAACATAACAGAGCTGAGCGCCAAGGTGCAGGAAGACTTGAAGACCAACGAGGAGAGGGCGAAACTCATTGAGGCCGAGAAGCTTGCGATGTCACGAAGAATTGAAGAGCTCACGGCAGATTGCTTGGATCTATCTCATGAAAACAGTAGACTGAAGGAAAGTGAGGAAAAGGCAAAACTGCTCGAGCACGAGAAGCTTGAAATGTCACGCAGACTTGAAGAGCTCACAGCAGATTGTCTGGATTTGTCACACGAAAACAATAGACTTCAAGAGGAGCTGAAATCTGCAGCAGAAAAGGCGCAGCTGATCGAATCTGAAAAGGCAGATATTGCTCAAAAACTGGAAGGGATTGAATCTGCTTCGAAGAGCTTGTCAGAACTGAATAGTAAACTGCAGTCAGATCACATAGTGAATGAGGAGAAGATCAAGCAGCTTCAGGAGGAGAAACTGGCGATCTCTCGTGAGCTCGAGAACACCCAGACTAGCCTTCTGCACATTTCAGAACAAAGCTCTAAGCTAGAGCAGAGTCAACCCAAGCCGAGTGTGGAATCCGAAAAAGTAGCATCAAAGGACGGCTTAGTTGCTCTCCTCCACTCGGTTAGGGAAGATCTTGATACGAAATATGTCGAAAAGGAGAAAAACAGCGAGCTCCTCAAACGATTTAAGGATAGACTTTCGAGCATAGAGCTAGATCTTGTCGACGAAAACCCTTTGATCCAAGTGGAACCGGTGACAAAGAAATCACTTGCCACGAATGAAAGTGTAAAGCCAGCAGAGCCAGATTTCGAGCGACTCTATCTAGGCACAGGTCTTGTAGAAGTGAATCAACTCCTCAATATGATCACTGTACAAATGGAAAGTCTGGACCAAGACATTCGATCGTTCTCCCCCGATTGCGAGATTCGAGCAGAACTCCTGAGTCTGGCCGAAGAGAAATCCGCCAAATTACAATTCGATTGTAACGATCTGACTCGGAGATTCGAATCTCTGAAGCAGAACTTCAACAGGAAGGACAACATGTACGGGGATGAGAACCTACTGCTGCAAATGAACTCAAACACCACTGTCAACTTATCCGAGCAAATGCGGGTATTACAAGACAAGGCTGATAATTACCAATTAGTATTAAAGGCAAACGAAACCGAACTAAACAAACAGCTGGAGAGTTTATCGCAGAAGAAGACATCTCCGCAGTCCAACAACGACGAAGACGTTGTTGAGATGGAGTGCTTGGCAAACAATCTCGAACTTGATCTCGACACAACGAGATGTTTCATTGATAAAATCGAAATGCTTAAGGTTGCTTTAAGATCGCTGAGTTATTCTCACTTTAAACTGACCAAGAATCATGCCCAAATGAATGATGTCTTGCGAATGTACACCAGTTCAGTTTCTAGTCATAAAAACTCAAATGATCCTGAAGCAAACAAGCTCTCGGAGGAGATTGAAATCGCCAATAGCAATATTCAGGTTGAATGTTTCAAACTCTCGAAGTTCTTTGCCAACATCATGGCACCGGTTGATAGCTTTGAAAAGAGTTTTGATAAAATCAAAGCGCTGCTGAGCCAGAGCACTCTGCAAATCTCCTACATCGAAGGTTTCATTGAACGTTTCAATGAGCTCTCCAATGCAAATAGTGCACTTTCGACGTCGTTAGCTGATAGAGTGAAAGGTCTTCAGAAAGCCATGGTTACAGCGCAGTCAGAGGATGCTCAGAGAAACCAAAATACCTCAAATACGAGTGTCGAAGTGAACTCAAAGGCGAAAGAACAGGCGAGGGAAAGTAAGGAATCATCTGTGGAATCTAAGGTAAGAATTAAAAAGTTCCTTTTATTAGCACCTTGTGTGGACTGTATTTATTCCAGGATGACTATGAAGAGGATAAGACGGCTCAAATAAACTTCCTAAACTCAATAATTGCCGATATGCAGCAGAAGAATGATACTTTGAAGGCAAAGATCACTGCACTGGAATCGTTTTCAACCGACAAGTGAGTTACTGCATGTAAAGTATTTCTTAATTTGGTATATATTTGCATCTAATGTTTAAAATAACTTAGATAGGGTAGGTAGGTAAGTAGACGGGCGGTTGCCGCGTCTCTCTTAGGTCATTGAGGACCCATTGTGATGCCCAACAAGATAACTTAAGCACTACTTTCCGGGGTGGACCTAGGCCTCAACCAACAAGCGTCTCCAGCCAGCTCGATCTTTAGCTAGCTGCCTCCAGTTTCGCACGCACAGTTGGTTGATGTCCCTTTCCACTTGGTCTTCCTCTACAGCGCCGTCCCTCGGGGGTGGATTCGGAGACTTTCCGGGCCAAAGCATTGGTTTCCATTCGCTCTACATGACCTAGCCATCTTAATCGTTGGATCTTCACCCTTCTGGCTAAGTCGAAGTCGCTGAACAGCTCGTACAGTTCGTTGTTATATCTTCTCCTCCACTCACTCTCTATGCAGACGGAGACGAAGAATTTTCCTCTCAAAGCAGCCAAGAGCAACCTCATCTGCTTTTGACAAAGTCTATGCGTCTGCGCCATATATAGCAGGACTGGGACGATTAAGGTCTTGTACAGGGTTACCTTGGTTGTTCGAGAGAGGGCTTTCAGGACCTCCAAAAAGAAACATGGCGGTATCCAGATCAATCTACCGTAAACCAATTTGATCATATTGTGATCACTTCAGCAGAATTTTACACGTCCGGACGTTCCGATGCGCCAACATTCATTCGAACCATTTCCTATGTGTAGCCAAACTCCAAACGAGGATTCCTCGGACGCAACCAACAAAATATTACGAGCAAATTTAACGTCGCATGGCTACAATCACAGGGGATCGCAAGAGCATTTTCCGATCGAGGCTTCCTTAAGTTCTCACAAAGTCCTATGCCGCTAGCTTGAAGAAGAAAACCAGTCGCAATACTGCCAAGAAGCCATCAGAAAACATGCAACTGATATGCTAGGTATCATGCCGCCACCAAGAAGAAACTCCTCGTTCGATGATGAATGTAAACTAGCATGTGCAGGCAAACAGGAAGCATTATAATCGGAGCTGCAAAAAAAGACGCGTATTGCTTGCTAGCTCTATGAGCAGAAAAGAAGGGAAGAGCACATGCTTCTTCAAAAGAAAAAGACGGAGTATGAGAAGCGCACGATCGTGGAAATTGAAAGATGTTACTGCAAGAAAATCGGAAGAACGTATCTTTCATAAAACCCGAACAAATGCTTCAAAGAATAGAGATGATAGCATAACAATAGGATCACAGTCGGTGTTGAAAATATGGACCAGACCACTTCTACAGACTGTTTAACGGCGATGACGACCAAAATCCCGCTGTCAGCCATGATAATCCACCCAACTCAAGTGATGATAGACAAGAATTCCGTCCGTCTGACCTCAGTGAAGTTACGGCAGCAATCGCCAAACTAAAGTCTAACAAGCATGCTGGTGCCGATGGACTGCCTGCCGAACTTTTCAAAGAAGCTGCCAGTGATATGATGAAGTCCAACCCTGTGTTCAAAGTGACAACAAGTGTAATTTTTTTTTTTTAATCGTTTCATACATTTTTGAAATAAAAAGTTTCCGAGTATTTAACACTATAAATGCAATAAAATTGCTTTCAAAAAATCTATTGGATCTCGAGTCATACTGGTGTTTTGGAGTTTCCGGCACAAAGGATTTCTTTATTAAATTTTTATAATCGTCTTTTTGCAATATTTTTTTGGGACTCCGCTGGACAAGTTGATCAGCTGTTTAATTCAACGAAAGAATCTTGTTTGCTGTCATAGTGTCAATCTAGTAATGCCTTAAGGTATGCTTTAAAATCTACCCAAATGAGCAATAAACGCACATTGTTATCGACATCTCCTGATCAAAACAAAAGCAATAAGAAATATTTATTTTGTAATAAAATGACGGACAATATCCAACAAGATGTTTTTTCTTGGAGTAAACTATGTAATGTATTGGATGAGAAGCTAAAAGATGTTGCTAAAAAGGAGGACTTGGTTGCTATTAAGGCTGAAATGGAGGAGTTAAAGCAGGAAAATATGAAATTAAAAGATGATATTAAGAAGCTTACTACACGAATGGAATTTATTGATCGCAGATCTCGTACTTCAAATATTATAGTGAGTGGACTACTATGTACAAACACACAAGTGGCTAAAAATAAGTTTCGGGATATATGTAATAAGGAACTAAATGTGGAAGTTCGCATAATTTCAGCCAGAATATTAGCTTCAGGTAAATCTTTTGTATTTAGCCTAGAATCGAGTGCCCAAGCTGTTAATATATTAGCAGCAAAAGGAAAGTTAAGAGGCCAAGAGATTTACATACAGAAAGACTATACTGATGATGAACAAAGTACAAGATACAAGTTAAGGCAATTAAGCAAAACAATATCTAAAACTAAGAAAGATGTAAAGGTTCGCCTTGGAGAGTTCTGCATCTTTATTAATGATAAAAAATTCACCTGGTACAACGGCAAAGTGATGGCGTCATCTGTAAATGATTCGGAGTATTTAAGGAAGCTGCTTGGCGAATGTGGGTGCACTTTAGATGTATGTTTTATTGATAATCATAAAAATAATAATATTAGTAATGCAATTAGCTCCTCGTTACAATAGCAATTTAATACGTGCCATTTAATATCATATAATATAGCAAATTTAGAAAGCTCTTTAAAGTTCGGTAATTTCATATCATATATTAATAATTTTGATATTTTCTTTTTGTTTGAAACGCATGTAATTTCTAGTAAACAATCTTATTTCTCGTCGTTTTTTCAAAATTATTGTATACATTGGGTTGATGCTTCTAAAACTCATAAAGCTGGTCGTGCAAGTGGTGGGTGTCTATATGGATTTAAAAAGGAAATCCAGAAAAAATATGCACTAAAATTTATTAACGTACATAACTATACAATATTATCTGCCAAACTTGACGGCAATATTTTCTATTTTATTCCTAAATACTTAAACTGCTCAAACTGGAAGAAGGATCTAAATAACTTTGAGCAATTTTTAGATGAACTCAGCCCTACTGAATTTTGCATAATGGGAGATTTAAATGCGCGTATTGGTGAGGAACAAGTTTTGGAAGAAAATTTATTACATGGTTTGTCAAATATAAATGATTTTAGACGGTCCAAAGATAAAACTATTAATGCTCAAGGAAAACAACTAATGAATGTGATTGAAAATGTTGGTGGGATAGTGGTGAATGGTAGGACAAGAAGTGATGCCGAAGGGGAATACAGCTTTTGTGGAGTTATGGGAAATTCTGTTATCGATTATTGTATTTGTTCATATAATTTTCTACAATATGTTGATGATTTCAAAGTGGCATCTAAACCCTTTTCTGATCACATGCCTTTATGTCTCAAAATAGCAATTCCAATTCACATGAGTAGTAATAACATGGAGTCTTCGTTACAAAAAATATACTGGAATAATAAGTATGCTGTTCAATATAACAGAAACCTCAATGTATTGTCAAATACCCAGCTTATTCAAAATAATATGACCGTTGACGAAATGGTTACAACAATAACTGATAGTATCAAGCGAGCTAATGTTAAAAAAGCCAATAAAACATTATATGAGCCTAAACAAAAATGGTTCGACTGGAAATGCTTCCGTTTTCGATCCGTTATGCTTAAAAATCTAAAAAAATATAGGAAAAATCATACAACTTCCAACAAATCATGTTATTATTCAGCAAGATCTAAATACCTACAGTTGTGTGCGAATAAGAAGTTGGAGTTTTATAATAATAACCTTAAACAACTTGATAAAGTAAAATGCAGCAAAGAATGGTGGAAATTATCAAATTCTTTAAAAACACGTACTCGTGCGTCAAAAGGAAATTTAGATGCTGATGATTTCCTTTTGCACTTCGGCTCTGTTTTTCAGAACCGAGAGGAATCCCAAACTATAAACTGGTGTATGCCTTATTTTGTGGACGCTTTTTTAGACTCTCCCTTTGAATTCTGTGAACTATATGCAGTTGTAAATAAACTGAAGCTTAACAAATCTCCAGGACAGGATGGTATTCCGTATGAATTTTATAAATATGCTCCACATGGCTTTCTAAAAAACATATTGTTGGTATTTAATAATATCTTTCTTTGGGAGAAAATTCCATCTTCTTTTAAGCAATCTATCTTGATACCATTATTTAAAAAGGGCGACCAAAACGTAGCAACAAATTATAGAGGGCTATCGTTAATAGATACAATCTGCAAAATTTTTAATAACATTTTACTAAATCGCATATCGGATTGGCTTACAAAAAATAGTATTTTAAACGAGTTTCAAGCTGGGTTCAGAAAAGATTACTCTACGGTTGACAATATATTTAACCTTGTTAACATTGTTGGTTTAAACAAATTAAAAAGTAAATATACATATGGATTTTTTGTAGACTTCTCGTGTGCTTTCGACATGATCCCTAGAAATAGTCTGTTTTATAAATTATCATGCATTGGCATATCATCCAAAATTATAAGAATACTTCAATCTTTATATGATAATACTGAGAGCAGAGTTTGGGATGGATCTACTTTTTCTGAATATTTTGAAGTGGAATCTGGTGTAAAGCAAGGTTGCATTCTAAGTCCAGTACTGTTTTCATTATACATTAATGATCTTCCTGATGTTCTACCTGGTGGTTTAAATGTGGCGAGCGTAAATGTTAAAGTTTTACTATATGCAGACGATATTGTCATCCTATCAGATACACCTAGTGGTCTACAAGAAATGATTGATGCTCTTCATAGATATTGCTTAATGTGGAGCTTAAAAGTTAATTTATCTAAGTCAAAAATTGTTGTATTTCGTAACAGCCCAAGAATTTCTGCTGACCTATTGTGGCAATATGGAAATAATAATATAGAAATCGTCAACAGCTATACCTACCTAGGGGTTGATATAACATATAATCTTTCTTTTAAAAAGCATCTACAAAACAAACTATCTGCTTCTAAAATTGCCATAGCATCTACCTGGTCTAAGTATATTAATCATCCAAATATATCAAAAAAGAACAAGTTAAAAATATTTGAGGCTGGTTCTAAATCCATTATGTTTTATGCTGCTCAAGTTTGGGGCTATGAGAAATACGATGATGTCGAAAAGCTTTTCCGATTTTTTATTAAAAAAATGTTGTACCTTCCTGCCACTACTCCTAACTACATGTTGTACTTAGAAACCGATTTTAACTCCTTATTTATTTCAACCATAAAAATGCATTTTTGTTATATAAAGAAAGTACTTTCTTTAAGTTCGGAAAGATTACCACGAATATTGGCCGAGAAAGTTATAGAACTGAACCTGCTCTGGGCAAAAGAGTGGTCTAATCTGCGTAACGTGCTGCAATACTCATCTCCAAACAACAGTAATCCCTTATGCTTTTATTGGAAAGATATAATTTGCCTATTGAAATTAAAAGACAAAAATGACTTTATCTCCGCTGCTTCAAATTCACAATTTCACGATCTGTATTCACAACTTAAGTATGACATAACTCCTGTACTTACTGCAGGATTTTCTTCAAGAGCTACAAGTTTAATTATAAGGGCTAGAGGCGGTCTTTTAGATCTTAATGCTAGATGCTTCAAAAATAATACTGATGGTATATGTACAGTTTGTAACATGCATGAATCAGAAAATACGTTCCATTTTATAGGCATTTGTCCAGTATACAGAGAATTTAGAAATATATATTTTAGTCAAAACTCTCTAAGTTATAAGGAAGTATTAAATATATTAAATGGCACCAATTTTAACTCACTCTATAAATATCTTGAAACATGTATTAAATATAGATATCTTATATTAAATGAATTTGATGTTTAATCTTCTTTTTATAATAAATAAACATTATGAACTTTTTCTTTGCCAATCTGGCTTACAGCAATATTGCTACGCCAAATATAGATTGTAATTTATAAATATTTGTAAAAAACATTTTATATTTAAATTATACAAATCTATTAATAAATAATAAATAATAATAATAAGTCCATACACCAACTCATCTGTAAGATATGATCGAATAAAAATATTCCCGACGGAAAGAATCTCAGCATCATTTGTTTGAGGCTTTAGAAAGGAGAACCTCTAAACAGATTGATCAGTTTCTTAAATATCGTGTGTAAGATTTCCTCTGCCGTCTGATGTAAGCGCATGAAACCTTACGTCAACAGCTTTAATTGGACAGGGTTCAGTTCAGCGAAGTCCACCATCGACCAAATATACACGTTGCGTCAGATCTTGGAAAAGACCCAAACGTCCACTTTGCTTGAGCAGATCAGCAATACGGGTACTGACAAGTACCATCACGGGGCGCTGCATCATTGGAAGACACAGCAACGGCTTCTGCCACAGCTGTAGCAATGAAGAAGAGGAAGAAACAATCTTTCACCCCCTCTGCTCGTGTAGTACTCTCTTCCTATATTATATTCCTTCAATCCAGCACATCGCTTCATTGTTAGCTTCGAGTTGCTTAATCAGTACTAGGAGAAAAATTTGTTTCGATTGTGGTATTACAACAATGCGCCTTATTTTGCGTGTTGCTGTAGTCATTCCTAGACTAACACTGTACCTAACCTATGTTCCAACTTCAAGTAAAGGCTGATTCATCGTTTTTTTTTTTTGCCATCTATATTTTTCAGTTAAACTTCTTATATTTCAGAATAAATCAAAGACATTTGTCATTTTCTTTTTCAGACCCTACATGTTTAATGCTCTTACAGCTAGAAAACCAGCTCCTCGAATGTTTTGTGATATCTGTGATCACTTTGATTTGCACGAAACTGAAGATTGCCCACTACAAGAATCCGATGGTGGTGATGCCTTAATCGACTTCAAGGAAAGACTAGATAGAGAGAAAGAAAGAGAGCTTCCACCACCACGAAAATACTGTGAAAATTGTGAATGTAAATTTAAACTTTCACTACAACTCAATCGATTTGTTAACCCTTCGTCTTGTTTCCTTTCAGCATTTGGAGACCATTTAACAGAAGAGTGCTTTGGGGGATTGGAATGATAATAGTTCCTTGGGAGAACACTTACTAAATGTTGCCTTCATCCAAAACCGTGTTAGAATTAGTTTTTAAAAGAAACAGCAAAATTCGTCACTTATGTTTATTTTGTATTTTGTGTATCTGTTAATTCGTTACCAGTAGTAAAAGTTATTTATTTCATATTCGAAAACAATTAAATGCGTTTCATTTTTTATCAGACCAATGATGAAGATTCATTGGTAGAAATTTACATATTTTCGAAGTACAACAGGGCTACAATGCTCATATGGTCACTGGATAGATCAGTGAACATTTGCTTCGGTTTGAGAACTTTCAGAGGAACTAGTAAATCACTTCATACGTGTGCTGGGACACTGTCATTTAAGAAAATAACGGTCTCATCACTTTCACCTAGTAGAAGGATACGGATCATGCCTTTTGCCGCAGTTAAACATTTTCCAAAACTTGAAACAATTAAAATTTCTCATCAAATACCCACAAGGAAGGAGACCCTTTTGAGTGCGCTAACTATTGAGGAATAAGTATCCTTAACATCGTCTATAAGATCTTTTCTGTCATTCTGTGTGAACGCCTGAACCTTTCGTCACCAATCTGATAGATCCGTATCAGTGTGGTTTCAGGCCAAGGAAGTCCACCATCGATCAAATCTTCACACTGCGACAGATCCTGGAGAAGTCCCAAGAAATGCAAATCGACACACACTACCTATTTCTCGATTTCAAGGCCGCATGTCTAGTTTTGACATTCCTGCCAAACTCGTCAGACTGAGCAGGATGACGATGGAGAACTCTCGCTGGTTCAGCAAGGTCGGTAACGAACTCACCGAGACCTTAAATGTCAGAAAAGGTTTTAGACAAGGGGACGAGCTGTCTATGGCATAAATTTCCGCTTGAAAGATGCTGGTACATTTGCACGTGGGTTCGAAGTATTTTGTCCTGAGTCCAAATACTGCTGCTCCAGTTCCTTCATCAGTTCTTCATCCATCTGTATACCATTTTACCGTGTTGCTGCTCAGTCTGTGGACCATGGATTCATTGCTCCAGTCCCTTTTGGTGCTGAGATTACTGGTAAATTTCTTTTGGAAGTCAAATTTCCTAATCACGTCATCCTTCGGAATGACCAGGAGTGACAGCTTTTTGACTAGAGCGTCGAATTGCCTCGCTGCAATGCACCTGTCTTTTCCTATCCCTTCTTTTGCCATTCTCATGATTGTTTTGTTTGCACACTCTGCAACCACTATATGCAAAGGAGTCAGCTCCAGTAGCATCTCCATGCCTGCAGTTAAGCAAGTTCTCATGGCTCCTGTAATACAGAGGCATGCCAACCTTTGAACTTTGCTGAGTGTCTCCCTCGCGCTGATCAGATTGGTTCTCTTGGTCCATGCTATTGCGCCATAAATTATTGTAGGTCGAACAACAAGGATGTACATCCATCTTAGAATACTTTGACTACATCCCCAGGATTTGCCCGCCAAGCTTTCACACGTCGCTTTCCTGGTTATCTTTTCTGTGTGTTTCTTCCAGATGAGTTTGCTGTCCAAGATTACTCCCAGATATTTAACTTCTTTTACCGGGGTCAGTGTTGTACTCGACAGACTTATTGGTTTTAGTCGTTCCAGTTTTCGTTTCCTTGTAAAGGGAACTATGGTGGTCTTTGCCTCAGCCCAGCCGACAAGCACCAATCCTCAGTTAAAGTTAGCCCCCATTTGATAATATCGCATAGTCACCATTTTTCCTCTGGCTATGATTACTACGTCATCGGCTGATGCCATGGTTTGTCAGTATCTCTACAAGCTCGTCTACAACTAGGCTCCACATGAGAGGAAAAAGAACTCCTCCTTGTGGGCACCCTCTTGTTGTGTCGATTTTTATTATGCTTCTTGGTGTGTGAATCTCCGCTGATCTTGTGCTCAGGAGTTCATACATCCATTTCGATACCGTGTGGTTTACTTCCTTTTTGTCCAGAGCTCGAACAATTGCATTATGGGATCCATTGGAAGAAACGATGTTAGGCTGATCGGTCGGTAGGACTTTGGTAGACTTGGGTTTTTCTTCCCCATTTTCGGAATGAACACTACCTTTGCCCGTCTCCATATATAGAGACGGTATTAGTTTGCCTTACCATTTTGGAAGTAGGACTGGCGTGATTCCATCCACGCCACCACACAATGATACACACAACCTCTTGTCTTGAATAATCCATTATTATTAAAAGAACACCAATTTACAAGCACCAATCCTTAGTAGTAAAGTGTGTTATTTTGATTTTGCACAGCACTGCGTCTTTATAAATGTAGGAGAGCAAAAAGTGTGACAGACAGACAGAAATTTCAAAAGTTCAGTTTTTGCAAAGCAAAGCAAAATCAACTTGATTTTTACATTTGCGTAATTTTTTTCAAATTTGTGAAACTCTTATTTAAATTTGTTTGGTTTATAGGGCCCATACACGACACAGACACGTCGTTGCAACCTATAGTAACCTATAGCAACTATAAGTCTGTGCAAATATCCCTTCGCCACACACGGTGCAGGCAATCTGCACAGACATTAGTTTGTATCGTTTCGTCGTAGTTGTCGCGCCGGAAAAATGCTTGTGCCGCAATGGTCATTACTTTGGCAATTAAAAAAAACAAAAAGAGAGACTAAGGAAAATAAAGAATTTGGACCAATTTCTTTTAATTTTTGCACCATTTTATCATAGGCATCCGATTTTAAAACCCGATTACAATAATCGGCACTTTCTACATGCCACAAAACCGGCAAACTTTTATAAATATCCAGAAATTCGATCCAAAATTGTCTCAGTATTTTTATTCATGTTTCTGACATTAACTTTACCGCTGGTCTGTGCAAAATTCACTATGCACTACACAGACACGTCGCTGCAGACCATGCAAGATTCAAACATTTTTGAACTGACGCTGCAAACATATGACATGAATACACACGACACAGACTTTTGCGCAATAACAAAATATATAGGTCTGCAGCGACGTGTCAGTGTCATGTATGGGCCCTATTATTTTTTCCGTGTGATATGCTTTGCATAATTTGTGCAAAGTTTTCGTTTTCAAATATGTCCTTCGTTCTTTTCTAATAGACCTAATCAAATATTCAAAATATAATACCCACCTCCATCCAAATGAAAAATGTCCAACTTAATTTCAAGTGAACTTGAACATAAATGTCAATCCAATTTCTTCTCCATTTTACTCTATTTTACCATTTATCACTTGCCTTTCATGTCTTTCACTCCTCTTGTAAATGAACATCGCAGCCCTGACTAAACACACACTTGATTTGCAATAGACACTGGAGATGGAAATAAAACAAGGATATCTTCGAGTATAGTATCAAATTGGTTCATTTTATTATGCAAAAATCTTTTTTGTGGAAAATAGATGTTCCTCTACATTTTTTTTATTCATATTTTTTCCTTTGAATGCCTAGAAATTGTTTTCCAGATCGAGTACACACATCATAGGTGTTGTGTACAAAGTGCATGACAATCGATAATCTTATCAAGTTACTCTTGGGATCATTCGATTGAAGTATAACAAATAAATAAACCTACAGACAATAAAACAATAATTATAATCTAGTCGTAATACAAACTGCTTGCGAAACTGAATACTGAAGATGATAAGCAATTAGTCATTGTCTACATTTAAAATGAAATAAAATACATTGAGTTCCAAGGAAGTTGTGACTGCTATGTTCTCATCTGCAATACAAGCAGAAAGTACTAGAATGATTGAAGATTTTAACAACTATGTGAGATTGAGGACTAGATATTTATAGAAAATCATAGCATGAACAAAAAAAAAGAAAGTCAAAGATATATAGTAGAATTGGCAAACCGTTTGCATAGCGTTCCTGAACACAGACCAAAGAAGCATCATTTGATGCTCATTGAATACTCATTAGCGCCTGTTAAGGTACCAAAGAGTAATTTGTTTCCTTCTCAATTTAAACTGCAAAGATTTCTATTCGATGTTTGATGAAGAATAGCAGCTTAATTTCAATTAGAAAGACATTTACGTACTATCGGAATTTAGCTGGGAAAGTACTAGAACAGACCAATGAACACACGCACATCGAAATAGTTCCACCAGAATTTAAATAACCTTAAATGTGTACATGGTTTCGTTTTCTGATTTGTGTGAAGACCTGAAATCTTTCTTTTGCAATACAGGAGCTGACAACGCACACCGAAAAATGCACTGTTTGATGGGGCCAACATTGTCATCATTAACTCGTTTTTTTAAAGATGACCGTGAGAACAATGATTTCGAACTTTTTAATTGCCAATTAGGTAGGTATAGGTGTCTATAGTGTGCACTTAGGCCAGATTTGATCCATTGTGCAGCCACATGGATTGACTGAGGTCAGTCCAATTGAATATTAGCGGGAAACCATTTGGAGCCTGTAATAAATCGTAGTAGATTACTAATGGGAACCATACTGAGTTCGCATAAGTCCTCAAAGAAGTAGGCCCCTAGACGATGGCGTCGAAGAGACGTTAGGGCCGGAGAGGAGCAGATTTTTGTCAATTAAAAAATTAGTTTCTTTCGTCGGTTTGATGCGTTTAGAATATTTTTTATATGGATACATCAAATCATGCGTCTACGCCGATAAGCCAGCATCAATTCCAGTCTTGGAAGACAACATTACCGTCCAATGTTCTCGAAAAAGTGAGTTCAACTTGTACTTTCCGTTGGACAACCATAAGAAATGAGATCTCTTTGACTGCGCCACTTACCGAGGGATAAGTCTCCTAAACATTGCGTATAACATCTTCTGTGTTTTGGGTAAGCGCCTGAAACCATTCATAAATATGTGTCTGTAGCGACAGCCAAGCTGTGCTTAAGGACTTGCTCAACCAACTTTAACCACTTCCAGGGTAGTTTAGGAATGCAAGTCTTCTCTGAATTTGATCGGTAGTCTAAATTCGCTAACATTTTTCTGGGTCCCAGGCCACCACGGGATCACGGGAAATGAGATCATCAATGAACTTGCTAGGCAAGGATCTGAGGAGGTACCCTCACGAACTGAACCTACGCTGGGACTGCTTGCGTCCATAGTTAGGGCTTCCACCGATGGTTGAACCTCTCGAGAGCACAACCGGATGACTCTCCAGGCTGTAGATAGACCAAGCGCATGCTCCTTAACGTCTGCACGAAATTCGCGGCATTTTTGTTATCTTTTGACAGAAAAGATTGCAGACGACTTACCGGCGTACTAATGGGCCACTACACATTCGCCAAACACCTAAATGTGCTTGGCCTAAGCGATGAAACCCTCTGCAACGCCTGTGAAGAAGACGATGACACTGCAGAGCACTTTCTCTGCCATTGTCCCGCCTTTACTGGGATCAGGTGGCAGTTATTCGGTGCTAATGAGGTGAGAGCTGATGATGTAGGCTCCTCATCACAGAAGCGCCTGCTGGTCTTTCTTTGGAAGACCATGAAATTTCAGCAAAAGTAGTTTGCTGCCTGCTAGTACAATGGACCAGTTTTTGAGTCTGAGTGCTCCAGTGTAGTGTTACAAAAGCCTTCGACAATGAAAAAAATACTACCGGAATACAGTACTAGAACAGAATAATAAGCACATGATTCTACCAGAATTAAAATAACCTTAAATATGAACATGGTTTCGTTTTCAGACTGAAATCTTTCGCCTACAATACAAGAGCTACCAATGCACCCGGAAAAATGCATTGTTTGAGGCGGTTTATGGTCCAATAGATTCATTGGCTCGTATTTTTTCCAAAGATGACCGTGAGAACAAAATTATTCTCAATGGGATATCGTTCAATTAATTCGAACTTTTTTAGCCCAAAATAAACAATCTGCACAGCACGCGAATCGATAGGACAGGAAATAAGTTTGTGCGATTTGACTATTTTTGAAGGGGATACGTCAAATTACTCGTCTATACTGATAAGCCAGCATAAACTGCAGTCTTAGAAGACACCTTACACGTGTGGTTAGCAAGATACCGTAAAATATGCTCAAAAAAGTGACTTAAAGTTGTTCTCTCCGAATGGACCACCATAAGAAAGGATAAACTTTTGACTACGACAACTATTGAGACAAGTCTCCTAAACACTACGTTTTGTGTGAGCGCCTGAAACCTTTCGTCACCAATCTGATAGGTCCGTATCAGTGCGGTTTCAGGCTAGGGAAGTCCATCATCGATCAGATCTTCACACTGCGGCAGATCCTGGAGAAGACCCAAGAAATGCAAAACGACACACACTACTTATTCGCCGATTTTCAAGCCGCATATGACAGCGTGCGTGGAGACGACGATGCCATGTCAACTTTTGACATACCTACCAAACTCGTCAGAGTGTGTAGGATGAGAATGGAGAACCGACAGCAAGGTCGGAAACGAACTTACCGAGACCTTCAATATCGAAGCAGGTTTTAGACAAGGCGACACGCTATCATGTAATTTCTGTAACATCGTTCTTGAGAAGATCGTGCAAAACTCACTGGCCAACACAAGAGGCACGATCTTCCAAAAGTCCTTTCAACTGCTGACATACGCGGATGACATTGACGTGATTGGGCGAACACAGCGAGCTGTCAATGATGCATTTGCTGGCATTGAAACGGAAGCGGCTACAATGGGTCTGGGCGTGAACGAGGGCAAAACCAAGTATATGCTGTCAACAAGAAATGACGCACTACATCGACGACTTGGCCAGAACATCACCATAGGCAGCTATGACTTTGAGGTAGTGAAGGACTTCGTCTACCTTGGCTCCGCAGTAAACAGTACAAACAACTTCAGCGTCGAGATCAAACGCAGAATAACTCTTGCCAACCGCTGTTTTTATGGGCTCAAAAGGCAATGGAGTAGTAGAGCCCTCTCTCGGAAGACAAAGATGATTTTGTATAAGACCTTGATCATCCCAGTCCTACTTTACGGCGTAGAGGCATGGGCAATATCCCAAGCGGAAGAAGAGTCTCTTGGTCTTTTCGAGAGAAAAGTCCGAACTACATACATGGGCTGTACAGTGACATGAGTCTAGTCAGGCGTCTACGGATCCAGCGCGTAAGATGGCTAGGCCATGTAGAGCGTATGGACAACTTAGCTCCGGCCCGAAGAGTCTTCGACTCTGAGCCTGTGGGACAACGCAACAGAGGACGTCAACGTACAAGGTGGCGCACACAAGTCGAGGGAGACCTCGGCCGGCTTGATGTGCGAAACTGAAGACAGCTAACAAAAGATCGTGATAGCTGAAGAGGTTTATTGGTTGAGGCTCAGGTCCACCCCGGTCTGTTGCCACATCAGAAGAAGAAGTACTTAAAACGTAGCCGTGGTTAAAATGTACAAGAAATAATCTTTAATTGTAAACGGCCAGCATTGATTTATCAACTCAAATAAAAACATTATACATTTTTGCAATTTTCAGTTTTTTGACAATTAAAAACCAAATGCTCAAAAAATACCCTTTGGTAACATGCAGTGAAACTAAAATTAAACTAACATAATGCAACTTGCTTCCTTGGAACTCCCTGCACAAAATTGTAAGTAATTTGTGAAATGTAAATATTCATATAATACAATCGAGAGAATATAACTTTTAGTAGTTTTGAACATTTATCTTAAACACTAAAATAAGAACGTCATCCGTTTTGTGAATTATAGTCTGCTTTCATGTCGGAAGATTACGCTTTCCAGAGAAGTATTGAGTACACAATAAGGTCAAACAACTTAACTGAAAGGAAATATAATACAGAGTGACCTCTTCAAAGATACATACAAACGCTAACACTATATTGCTACATCATTGAAATCTTATGACTGGATTTGGATCCATCTAAAACGAAGATCAACTTGACTATTGCTGGAAATCGTAATCTTGCCAAAACATCAATCAATCCGCAACTTGGCGGTACATAAAGATACGATACCTTGAAGTTACACAATTCCATGGATATGTACAAAAATAGTTAAAGTCAGATCAATGAAAACAAACGGAACACAATTAAAAACAAGGTAAATACAGAAATTTGGAAAAAAAACGTCGTCTGAGTTGCTTTAGATAACTGGTGATGGGGATAATCTTATTATTCTGGTCGGCGATCCTGTGTTATTTTCACTTTGCCCGCGATGCAGTCTGAAGAGCTCACATACCGTGATGGCCACTTGGACGACACCCTTGCCCTCGAGGACGTCCGCTGCGCAACAAATGAGATTCTAAAAAGGAAAATAAAAGAAAAATCCAAACGTGCTTTATGAAAACAAAGGTGATATTTTTTTGAAAAATTGGTTTAATGTATATTTCAGAGGATATTAAAATATATTATCCTGATTTCTTGTTGTGTCCTGTATACAATACGAATTTGGTATACGCTAGTACTACCACGATAAAATCTCTAAAACTTATTTAGGAGAGTAGATAAATGCAGGGTTGCTGGTTTTTGGTTCATTGGGGTAGAAACAACTGAATGGAAGTACTTTCATTGCATGAATCAGCTTTCGGTTTGTTCCATTTGAGCTTTGCCAGAACATTGAGTTTTGAGGACATTTGCAATTTTCAAACTATAAGGCATGCATACAATTGATTTAGTGCTAAGCTTATACTTATAAAGAAGTGATCACAAGATCTGATATTCTGTTGTGGAAATTACAAATCGTTTGGTTTATAATTCTAGTAACATATCATTGGAGCACAATACAATTTTTTTATATTCATATTTTGGTTCATTATATGTAAATTTGATTTTCTTTCGAACGCTTCTTATTTTTATTAATGTGCTACACTTTAAAGCATATTTTTCTTTACTGCCTCAGATTGGATAGCGGCTAAAGTGTATCAAACACAAGCATATTCTTTGAAGTGATTGGTATCTTGTTGGATGCACTTGTAAGGATGCGTTGTGTCAGGATGCGATCTAATAAATATTCAAAACTAAGCTGATTACTTCAGGGCAGTTTATAATCTTGTCCGCGTTTTTGAAAAATGCAGACGGCAATTATGGAAGGTTTATGTCGGATTGGACGTTCATAAGATCGAGCAATAAAGTAGACTTTGCGCCAGGAATGGCCATATGTAGTTGTAGGTATATATTATTAACTTCCCTTTCCGTTACGGGTGATAATAATTTAAAAAATGTGAAATGAGTCTTTTCTTATGGAAATCACGGCAAATTTTTCAATCATTCTTGAGAAGATCGTGCAAAACTCACTGGCAGACACATGATAGGTGATTTTTTAAAAGTCTCCACAACTTCTATTATAGGGGGATGACATTGACGTGATTGGTCGCAAGCCAGACGTCAATGAGGCGGAAGCAGCAAAAATAGATATAGAAAAAATTGCACAAGCTGTTACCTTAAGATAGTTAAGGATTTCCTTCACTTTTACTCTACACTAATTGTGTTCATACGGAGACAAAACGCAGAATAACTTTTATCAATCGCTGTTTCTTTGGGCTCAAAAGGCAATTGAATAATAGAGACAGACAAGCGTCTACAGATTCAACGCCTAAGATAACTAGGCCATATAGAGTGCATGAACAGCTTAGCTCCAGCTCGAACAATCTTTGACTTCGAGCTCGTGGTACAAGTCAATAGCGGACGCCCTCGAAACCGATGGCGCACACAAGTAGAGAAGGACCCCAATTAACTTGACGTGCGTAACTACAAAAACAAAAAGATCGTGCTACGCGCAGGTCCAACCCGGGTTGAATCTTAGTACAATTTTCTAATGCTGCATATCGCCAAAAGTGAACACGCGGTTGAGTGATGTTCACATTATTCAGCAACAATTTTATGAGTATTTTACTTTATATTAAGTTATGTTGCTCCTATGCTTGTATAGGCAGGAACAAGACTGAAACGAAGAATTCCTTTCGTTAAAAATATTATTAATGCTGGTAAAATTAAGGTTAAGTTCCAAACACAGATGGTTTGCTATCAGAGTCCTTTAAGGCTGGCTTAGCTATCCTGGTAGGGCGCATGGCTTAGATTATCTTCAAAATTTTGGAAAACGAAAGAGTGGAAAATCAGCTCCATACGCTCCACTCAGGTAATCCTGCCTCATGCAAACCTTATCGGGCTATATCCCAGTTCACTGTCGCCTCCTCAGTCTTCTGAGTTAACGTATAAAGCATTTTTGCACAAGCCTAATCGGCACGTACCAGTGCAGCTTCTGGCTCGAAAAGACTATCGAGTTTCCAAGGCACTGTATTATTATCGATTTCATAGCCGTGTACGATAGCGTTCATTGCACGATATGATGGTCACATTTGAAAGATCAAGCGCATAACCACTAATGCTCTGACTAAAGAAGTTTTCGAATCCGAGCCTTCTGGATTGTAAGGTAGGCGAAAATCGAATCTCTCATATAAGAATTGATCGGGAACCCATGACAACTGGGTCTTAATAACTAGAAGCTGCGTATTTGGGACCATCAGGGATGGAGAGTAGTATTAGCTTATGCTCAGACCATGCATGGGTCGTTGGTCTGAGAATTGAGTTAGTACCATAGCCTTGGATATTCCTTAAAGGGGATTTTAATATAAGGAATGTAAGAACTATGTATCTTCATATTTTTTAAATTCTTAAATTTATAATCAATTTAATTATATTTGGTAAGTACAGTCCATGTGTCTTTCTCCTCTGCTTTCTAAACAAACACATATTCCTACCATCATTTATGCACAACCAAAGGTCGTCAATTGTAGCCTAATATCATTGTCATTAAATAAGTCTGTTTGGTATTTTAAGTTGTTTTCCGGAGAAACGTTCCAAGAAATTTACTCCTGCACCACTTCGAATATGCTTGTTGTTTAACAATCTGTCCTACTTCTGATGAGACTAGCTTCAATTAACAGCATCTGCATTTGTGACAGATATTGCAACGCCATCTCTGATTTATCTATTTAGCTTTGTAGACACATCTTTTCCACGCCGAGTTGCTCAGTGTTCCAATTGTTCCGTCAACAGGTATGCATTAAAACCAAATGTCGAATGTGTCAGTATGTCGGAAAATAATACCAAGTTTTTTTTTTTTAACTGTTCAAGAAACGTTAACGGTGACCAATGTTCATTCCGAAATACTCCCAGTTGGTTATTAGATGTCGTAATGATCTTAATGATCTTGAAGACGGCGAACGCTCACCGAAGCCAAGAACCTTGAGGAATAAACGAAACATTGACAAAGTCAGAAAAATTTTGGGCTCTAACTGTTTTCTGTCCGCAAGTCTTTCTGAGGATATGCCTGTCATTCCCAATACTTGAAACAGACGCAAATCAAAATGCGTGCAGTAAAATTATAGAAAAATGTACATATATTTGTATTATAGAAAATTTAGGTGGACACATGTGTTTACTGCACGGACATGCATTGATGTAATTTGCCTTTATTTATAATTTTGATAGAAGTCATTCGTAGAAGAGGTTCCATGACATAACGTCAAGCGACATAAGGCCAAATTTTAAACTTGGCCTTATGTCGCTTTATAAATGTGCAACAAAATAGCTATAACCGCCGCTACGTCGAATTTTCACGGAATATCAAAATTAGTTCGAGTTAGAGGGAGTACAAATTAGAGGATGGTTTTGTGTATGGAAAACTGAGGGGAATGCCAAAATAAAAATTCGAGTTAGAGGGACATTCGACTTAGAGGGAGGCGACTGTGGAAAAATTTGTCTTCTCAAATGAATTGACACATTTCAAAAGGGCGGCAAATTAATGGGGAAATATATTAAAATTTACTGCACGTCTGTTTGATTGTGCATTCCTGCACGTATTAATGAATGCTGTATTGCTGCACGGCTGTTCATCTGTGCAATCTGTTTGAGGTTTAAAAGTATGGTCGCATTGTTACGAAGAATTTAGGAAAGATAAATTGTCCTCTTTCACTAAGGAGCAAACAGACATGAGAATAAGTCATTGAAGACTTGATGCCACCAAATATGCTAAAATAGGAGAAAGTGCGGATGCAGAAGAGTTGTTATCAAGAACTTTCAGAAAGAGAAAGATATGCGCGTGAAAGGACATTAGTCATTGCAAAGAAACGAAAACAATTAAAAGACCATGCCATCTACCGTAACCGAAAATGAAACGTGATGCTTCGAATATAGGCCACTCACCAAAAGGAACTATGCAACATGAAGCTAACTGGTTTGGCTGAAAGAGGGTAAAGTGCGGATGCAGAAGAGACGAGTCAAGACGATGTTTAGATTTCCTTTGATTCTAAGGACTCTATCCAAATGAACTCGTTGTTAGAGACTGTGAATGGTCAATAATATTTGGGTGCTCTGGAGAGATTGTGAGACAAAATTCATCATGTTTAAACGATGGGAAATTGGAAGCTAGCGGTTGGTTTTTGTTACATGACAATACGCTGTCGCACAAACCCTAATTGTAAACGAGCATTTGGCAAAAAAGCAACACGCTGTCCTCTTTTAACCGCCATGCTACTTCTGCCTGCTTCCTAAAGCGTTGAAAGGGAACACCCACAGTACGATTCCGATCATTCAGAAGGCTTCAACCAACATCTTCAAGGCTGCTTCGATACAATGTACCAGACACTCGTCGTACAATGAGAACACTTCGAAATTCGGTGTGAAACTGGATGAAAGATGAGTTCACAAAGTTTAATAGATGAATCAGATACGGTGTTGATGTTACCTTAAACCAGTCTCATCGGAAATGAGACCATCTATGTATGTATAGAGGTTATAAATTAAACGAGCTTTTCTCTTATCAATTAGTGTAGTCTTTTCTTGGGATGGGTATACACAAGCAATTCTATGAGACACAGTCTAGATAACTTAAAGTTAGATTTCTAAGTTTATCTCTAAATCTTGTGATCTAAACAAAACAATATGTTTTGTAACAGTATAGGAAGTTTAAGGTATGAAAATAATTACATATGTTTGTCGTGGATCTTGACATAAGTTTCATACGTCTGATTTTAAGATATATCGTTCCAAAAATCCTTACCATCGTTATTTACTCATTCACATACGATTACATCATAATTATGTCCTCCGATATTCCCTTAAATCTAAGAATCACTTTCTTTTCTCATTCTTACACAAATTTTCTTACGTTAGCCTTTTCTTAAATCTAGTCTTCTACAGAAAGGAAATACATGTTGTAGGTGCTGATGTGATGTAGAAAGGAAACTTGCAAGCAAATAAATCCAGTGGAAGCGAAACGGATAGCATTGAGTATTCACAAACGGGATTCTATTCACCAGCTTGCAGCAAGTATTTGGTAGATTTTAAGATACACAATTTGTTTGGTTCATATATTCTGTATGAGAGATTCTTGTTTAGTTTTTGTTCAAGGCACTTACAATTGTTATGTTTTTTTATATATACTTGTATATTGATTTAAGATTGGTTTCTTTATGTATTTCTACCCATTTTTGTATACAAACTATGGTATGGAACACTAGCAAGGAGTTCTAAGTGCATTCAAAAGGATTCAAACAAACGTAGGTGTGTGTATAAAATCTATCGAAGTGTGTTAAAGCTATCAATATAAATAAAGTGCAACTTTAAAGTAAATGAAAAATGAAACAAGGAAAAATGATATGGAATGAGAATGATATGGTGATCAGCTTCGGTAGCCTATTGATGCTGCATTACTCTCCGGGCAAATACAACTTTGAAATGTGTTTTTAATCGCTAAGTTGATTTTTAGCAGCACGGCATATAACTTAGAACTTCGCCGTAGGACGTTAGATGATGCAAGCCAAATCATGAATCATAAGGCTTCACGAGAGAGGAACATCGTTTTAAACAACTTTGATGTCATCTGCAATATGTTGTGATCAAACAAAATATACGCCAAAATAACGCCATTTTTTTTGGTCTTATTGTTTCTGCTACTCTCCGGGGTTGATTAGGGTCTAGGATCTTAGAAGTGGACTTACAGGTTTGTGCTGACTCCGAACCGCGAAATTTAAAAAGCTTTTATTGACAGTTGTACTCTCTCAGGATTGTTAGTGACTCAAATTCCAACCATGGAGACCATTTTGACTGCGTCAACTAATAATAATAATGGCCTGTTTGCGTTAATGGCATTTGGAGGAGAAGGTTCAACCACGAACTGTATGGGCTATACAGCGACATGAGTCTAACCAGGCGTCTACGGATCCAACGCCTAAGATAATTAGGCCATGTAGAGCGTATGGACAACTTAGCTCCGGCCCGAACGTCCACGAACAAGGTGGCGCACACAAGTCGAGGGGGACCTCGGAGGGATTGGTGTGCGAAACTGGAGACAGCTGCCGAGAGATTATGCTAGCTGGAGAGACATGTTGGGTGAGACCCATTTCCATCTCGAACTGTAGCGCCCTAAGAAGGAGAAGATGCGTCGTTGCTTCTTTGTGCTGAAGAGGCAATTGACTAATAGAGCCCTCTCTCGAAGGACTTAGATGACTTTGTATAAGATATTGATCAACCCGTGCTGCTTTACGGCGAAGAGGCATGGAAAATATCGAAAGCAGATGAGGGAGCTCTTGGTCTTTTCGAGAGAAAAGTTTTGCGTGACCTTGGGTCCTGTTTGCATTGATGGCACTTGGAGAAAAAGATTCAACCACGAATTATATAGGGACATGAGTCTAGCCAGGTGTCTACGGAATCAAAGCCTAAAATGGGTAGGCTATGTAGAGCGCATGGATAACTTGGAGAATTATTCCGACTCTGAACCAGTGGGACAACGTAACAGAGGCCATCCACTTCAAAGGTGGGCACCTAAATTGAGAGGGACCTCAACCAACTTGGAGTGCGAAATTGGTAACAGCTAGCATGAGATTGTGTGCATTCGCTTGGTTTCAGTTCTCTTGAGCTTCTCTTGTAGTTAGCCCTTCTGTTTTGTACTAATACACATATCATGAATGGACAATGAATTTCGGTTTCATCGACCCAAGCGCCATTCATTAAGAGTTTTAAGTAACAATAGACAGCAGTGAATTTTAAAAGCATTAAATTACACTCTTTTATTTTTTCCCAATTGCTTACGCTGTTTAAATGTTGAAATTTAACGTGCTTAACATACGCTGCCGTTATAATACCACGTCCGAAGGGCGGTCGTGAGTTTTGGAACGAATATGACAAGCTGAAGGAGTGGATTGAATTGATTAGAAGTAGCAGACAGATCATTTATAAAAATAAGAAAGAGAGTTGAAGACAAGACAGAGCCTTGAGGAACACCAGCATTTTGTGGTGAAAATCAGACTTTAACCCATCCAAAACAACTTGAATTGCAAGGTTTGAAAGGTAATCCATAGAAGAGATTTATCTAACTATAAGTACGCATTTTTGACAACAGAGCTTGAATCCAAACTCAGTCAATTGGCTTAGGAGTATCAAGAGCAACGATCTTGCTTTCGCCTACATTGTGTAAAGATTGGTTCCACTTTTCAATGAGATATGCCCATCAAATCCCCAGTCAATCTGTTGCTGCGGAAACCTTATTATTGTCGTTCATTAAAAAGCTTCCGCGATTCAAGATATTTTAGAAGCTGATGTCTTATCAGCGTTTCCACGACTTTGGAAAGGAGTGACTTTAGTGCTCGGTACGAGGAAATTCAAGTACAGGAGTGAAAAAAGTGAAATCTGGCAGTTAAGCTGACAGCAGAATACCCAGCAAGCAGATTGGTTTTGTCTTAAGACTTGACAGCTTAAATCTCGTGAGCGTGGGAATCAAAGACGAGGCTGAATTCTTCCCAGATGTATCCAAAATAGAAGG
Organism: Myathropa florea; assembly: GCA_930367185.1. Taxonomy (NCBI): domain Eukaryota; kingdom Metazoa; phylum Arthropoda; class Insecta; order Diptera; family Syrphidae; genus Myathropa; species Myathropa florea. Next base: position 108,981,872 of record OV884002.1, read on the forward strand.
CAAAGCGGGTGCAGGCCAGGGGAAAATATGAGCTCAGATTATTTATTGCATGCGTTGGATCAATAGACCTAAATGGGGATTAAGTAGTATTACGTATAAAATCTCGTCAGGCGATGCCCAGAGAGCGGGGAACTTAAAAATGGGTGATAGCCTCATCCGCAGGTCTTATTTTTATGGCGCTAGGGGGGACCAGCTCATCCACAGGTCATGGGAGTTTTAATTATCATGCCAAGGTGCTTCTAAAGGTCTTGTCTGCAGGCTACGCCTTGAAGAAGAAGAGACAGCGGCACAGATACTGGCTGCTACTGGCCATGGAAGAAGAGATTCTGGGTCATAACTGGGTGTAAATTCGACCGATGATCCCAATCGGGATCAGGGAAGAGCTGTGTAGAAACCCAGTCTTCATCAAGAGAATCATGAAAGAAAAAGAAGGGCGAAAAAGGACTCAATACGGCGGTGCGTCCGGAATAAACCGAAGGTATGGGATGAGAAAGGGATATTGGTTACGGAGTTTGTCTGGAGCAAACGTGAACTTCTCAAACGATATCTTGTAGAATCGCTCGATATCAGTGTAGAATCGCCCTTGGCAACTACTGCTACATCGGTTTCTCGAAACAACTTGAGTCAAGACTCCTTATTCGGGTGCCCAAAATCCGGAGCCAAAAGCTGGACAACAGATCTAATTCATGGTGCCTTCGAAAGAAAAACTTTGCGGTGGATATTTGTGTGCAAGGAAGGCGAATGGAGGAAAAGATAACCGGGAACTGTACGGGCAGTACATGGATGTGGATGTAGTCCGGACGGCAAAAATCCGTCGATTAAACTGGCTCGGTCACATCAAACGAATGAATACCAGTGCTCCGGCTTCTAATACGAGACTCCTGGTTCGAGAAGAACGCCGAATGTCCGGTATAAAGTGATCGCGCAAGCAAGACTTGTTCTCGTAAATTGAAAGCAGCGTTCCCGGGACCGTTAGCGATGCAAGGCGGGAATTGGTCACGCTCCGACCCTCCAGTGGTCGTTGCCCTGATAAGCAAGTAATGCTGGAAGCTCTCGACTGTGTTGCTATAGCTGAATAAATAAAACTAGATGATCATGATGCAAATTAAAAACAACAACACGTTTGAAATCTAAATGTGCAACTTCATATATTAAATCTTGATGGTAAATAAATAGGGTAATAAATAAGTAAATAAATAAATTAAGAATGATAAAAACTCTTCAAAAAAACAAAAAATACAATAAAAATAAGAATTCAAAAACGTATGTAAGTAAAAAAAGGACTTCATTGAATATTCTTTGAACTGTGATTTCATAAAAAGCATGTGATGTATAAAAAAATGACAAACAATCTTCCATGATAATTAATCTCATTACAAACAGATCTACTCTTCATCTCTCATTCTTGTCTTTCATTCGCTGTTCTTACATTAATTCATCTCTTAGCAAAGCTTAAGCTCCAATACATAGTACATAAGTATGTTGTATAATTAAGACACATTTCAAAACGTTTCAATCGTTACTTATAGTTACTGGATAAAGCAAAATACTGGAACAGTAGAAAGTCGATTTCTTTCTCAAAAAAAAACGAAGCAAACTTGTTGCCCGATACTAAATGCAAGGAATTTGTTTAAATGCCAATTTTTGGAATATGGTCCTTTGCTCAATTGTGTGGTTGGTTCGTGGCAACAACAATCTTAACGCCGAGAAGTTTGGTTAGGTTGAACAATCAACGTTCTACTGTTTTTGGTTTTGGTAAATTTAATTCGAAAGTCTTTTGGTTTTCATGTAAGCTACAGCGGGAAGTATTACAAAATAGTCTGCGGCACATCTTTGTGTGCGCAGACAAGCGTTTAAATCTAAAAAAAATCATTTCTTTTTCTTTTGGAAACTGATCAGTGTTTAAAGCGTATTCTGCGACATTCTAGTCCGGAAGTGGGAATATGACCAACAGAACAAATGTCGCAATGAATACGCACGATAGGACGATTGTGAGAATATTGAAATCATGGTTTAGCAGGCGTTCGTCTTCGATGGATTTCGACGCTGCAGCAGCATTCGTTGCTTGATATATACTGTAGATGTTTTTGGCTGGCGTGTTATTGACGTCCCCGCTTGGGCTACATCGGTCTTCGAAGAATTCGATTCGTTTTGTGACCATCTTCGGCGTGTTACTGTTCTCAGTGACCACAGTTACGTTGCTCTGGGCAATGCAATTCGCAGCACTCACTCTGTTTTCACTCTCATGACCACCGTCGTTGTTGTTATTCGATGGGGCTATTTCCAGAAGCTTGAACTTCATCGCATTCAGATCGTTCACCTTGAGGACAACTGGCGAGAGCTTCTCATTGACAATCTGATAGCTGTCGGCTTCGGTCTCTTCGATAGTTTGCAACTGACCGTCCTTACTGCCACCGCCGATGGTGAATTTTAAGCCACTGTTATTGTTCGTTAGGTTCAGTTTGATCTTTTGGAATGTTTTGATTTTTGCGTGACGTAGAAATTTGCCAAATTGACCTTCTTTGGTTGTGGCTACTGCAGCGTCGTCATCGTGCTGCTCTTTGGGGGTGGTGGTCATCTCGCGAATGGCATTCACTTTATTTTCCCATTTTTCTGTTAATTGCATGTTGGTTGCAGGTGGTTGATGTTCTTCCATTGATTGTTGATGTTGCTGCTGGTGGTGATCTTGATGCTGTTGAACTTGATGTAATTCTTGATGGTCACTCTGAGGGTTTGAGTTAGTTTGCAGAAGGGCCGAGACTGTTTTAAAAACAGCTGACGGATTTGGCATTGCCGGCCGGTGACTACTATCATCATCATCATCATCATCATCGGGGGGCACAACATCTTCACAAGAGCATATCAACTCCTGCAACCAACACCAATTACAGATGGGTTATTAGCAATAACTCTTTCTAAGTTTATTTTTTTTTAAGTGTACATATAAGTTGGAGGAATTGTGATATTTTTTTCGGAAAAACAAATTTTAAGGTTATTTCATTTTAAACAAAATGCTTTAGATTAACTTATTTTTGATTTATTGGATTAAAATTGAACTTTGGACGCGTGTATACTAAGACCATGGAAAATGCTACACTGACTATTATGTATCCAACTACTGAAACTCGCTACAAATTCTTTGTGAAAACAACACAAACTCTCTATAATTGGTTCCTGGACATGACGGAGTTCCAGGCAACGAAGGTAGATAGGTAGGTAGGTTTAGGTGGCTGAAGTATGGACTTAGACCAGATTTGATTGTGCATTGTGCAGCCACACGATTGACCTCAGTCAATCCAATTGAATGTTAGCGGGAAACCATTTGGAGCCTGTGATGAAGCGCAGTAGATTACTTATGGGAACCCCGCTGAGTTCACATAAGTTCTCAAAAAAGTAGGCCCCTAGATGATGGTGTCGAAGAGACGCCAGGGCCGAACAGGAGCAGAGGAGGCGCGAAACGCTTTTCACTTCCTCCTCGTCTAGGCAGCTTCTGCAGAAATCAGTAGCCGGAGCACCTAGTCTTCTGGCATGATTTCCTATGAGGCAGTGTCCTGTAATGACACCGACGATTATACTTACATATGTTGGATCTATCCAGAGAGATTAATTCTTTAGATCTTCTGAGATCTAGCTTAGGCCAGATCATTCTGAAGGTGTGGCAAGTAGTGCCGCTCGCCCATATGTTATTCATTTTATGAGTTACATCTTCTAAAAGCAACAATTTACAAGTTGTGAGAGGCATATCCAAGTTGCTGTGTTCAGGTAGCAATGGCTGTGAAGTAGCGAACTTGGCAAGCTCATCCGCTTTTCAGTTACCCGGAATATCTGTATGGACTGATACCCAACACAGGCGAATATTAAACTGATCGGCCATCTTGTCTAAAGATCACAACTTTCAAGTTTATAGACAGGAAACGAAACTGCTGACGAACCTGCTAAGCAAGGATTTCTAATTCTTACGGATTTAATCAACATTGCAGCTTCAATTCGATTGTTTTTCACCGAAATTGAGACTGAGTCACATAAAATGGTTAGCTATATATTGGACAACTCCTTAGACCTCCTAGAGCAAATTCTTTCGTAAATGCGATAAAATGAACAAAATTAAATTTAAAAAAAAAAAACACTCCCATTAATTATGAAACACAACGTCATGCAATTCGTTTGTTTTTCACGAAAATTGGTACCGAGTCATATAAAGTGGCTAGCAGTATTTGAAACAGGAGCAACACCTGCCGTATAACTAAAATCTTCTGGCCAGACTACGACATCCACTTAATGGCATTGTAACGTCCTTAGCTAACTACCACACCAGGCGATACTGAGTCATACTGACTACCTTATCCAAAAGCTAAATTTCAATAGAAACTATAGGGCATACTTTCTATGTACAACAAGAACTGAGTGGAAAAGCGACAATCATCCAAACCCATGACATAGCCATCTTCACACACGGTTCGAAGATGAACTCTGGTGTGGGCGCTGGAATCTTCTCCGAAGCCCTCAAGATATCAAAGTCACTCAAGCTACCAAACTTTACAAGCATTTTCCCGGCATTTCTATTGCTAGCACAGCACAGCGGATAGCAATTTTTTCAGACAGTCAAGCTGCTATCAAAGCTCTAACATCCATAACTACAACGTCAAAACTAGTGGATTGTTGCTGCAAGGAACTATCCATTATCCGGTCTCTTTGTTCTGGGTTCCCGGGCACACGGGTATTAGAGGAAACGAAGCAGCAGACGAGCTAGCCAGACAAGGATCCAAACTCTATAGTCTCGTTGTGGAACAAGTCCAGGCTCCACTAGGCTTCGTAAAAAATAATATTTACAATCACCTCTTCAAGATTGCCAACGAAAGACGGACCAAACTGGAAACATGTGTCCTATCCAGAAGCTTATGGCCCAACTACAACCAAAAGAAAACAAAACACCTGCTCAACAACAGTAAAAGAAACAAATCCAGAATTATAGCGGTCTGTACTGGACAATGGGCTGTTGGCAGGCATGCTGAAAGACTAGGCATACCATTCAACTCGCACTGCCGCAGCTGCCGGGTGGAAATCGAGCCAGAAACCCCCGAGCACTTTCTGTGCAAATGTCCGGCTCTAGCTAGAGTCAGACAACGTACTCTGGGCAAAGCCTTCTTTAACACCCCTAATAAGCAAACATTCATAGTCTGCTAGCCTTAACAAATTCCACAAAGTTATTTTAAAAAAATTTAGGCAAATCTGAGTGAATACACACTCCATTTCACCCCCTTCTCACAAATTAGGTATCCCATAGGATGTGGTATCAAAACGGCGCTTTCATGGCATTAATTGGGTGCGACAAACAGGATCTGTATGTCCACCGCCACTTTTACCTACCTACCTACCCTACGACATCCACAAAACCAAACACTTATTCTCGTTATCTAGAGTGCAGTGCAGCCCACTGGTTGGTATCCTTACAGGCCACTGTCTGTTGAGCTCTTAAACTCAGCCTAGTCTCTACCGACATGTGCAGGAACTGCAAAGATTCAGTGGTTAGTGAAACATTCGAGCACTTCCTAGACAAGAAACGCTAGGACAGCTATTCTTCATATCTCTAAATGATATTGCTTTCGTGAAGCCAGATCTACCTATCAAATTTGTAAATAACTCGAAATCTTTCTGCCTCAATAAAGGCTCTGAGCTCAAAACTTAGGTTAACACTCTTAGGAAGAATTTGGGTTAATATGGACAACTCGTCCGGGATGGACTTAGGTCTAGCTTCTATAGCAACCAACCGTGTTGTGCGTGCTATTGTCCTTTCACGAGTGGAGAGGACCTGTAGTTTAATGCCGACTCCGAGTGGCGTGATTGATAAGCTTTTCTTTGAGCATTGTCAGTGTATCGAAAGAGCTGGGGTCGTGAAAATATCGAAGGTATTTTTTTCGGGAATCGAACCCAGATTTCGAGCGTAGGAGTCGACGCACTTACCCACTACGTCACGGGTGGACTAATCCTCCAACATGTTCAAACCTTTGCGTCCGTTTTAACACTGCACATACAAATTGAAAGTTTTTTGTGTATGGATTTGTACTCTGAGATTTAATTGTAAAATTTGAGAAATTAAAACAGATGATAAATATGAATTGCCATTTCACAGTATGTCTTACTACCTACGACTACCTACGTAACGCAAAATTGGTAGCACTAACCCAGTATCGTGTTTCAGGCTTTTAAGCCTTATGAAGCTAATGGGGAAGAATACAAATTGTGCACGACATTCTTATAAAGATAATTATTCTGCATAATATACAATTCCGTCCGCTATCTGCTTCATGTTTCAGAAAGAACCGACCAGCTGGTCAACAAATGATCTAAAGTCTCCAAAGCTTTTGTGAAGAAACAAGGAACGCCACAGACAGTAAGGTTTAGCGAACAGTACGTTAATAAATAAAATTGTTAGCCGCGCATACACATACAGGGTGTGCCATCTTTTATGTCGGCATGTGAATATTGAATTATAATAATAATAATGGCGGCGCTACAGTCCGAGGTGGACCTGGGCCTAGCTTCTCAGCAACCACTCGAGTTGTGCGTGCTATTGTTCTCTCACGAGCGGAGCGGGAACTACAGTTTAATGCCGACTCCAAACGGCGATTTTGAGAAGCTTTTTCTATACAGACTCTTTGAGCATTGTGAGTGACTCGAAAGAGGTGGAGCCGTGAAAAAATGTTTGTACCCACTATGCCACAGCGCCCAATATTGAATTACTGTGAAAAAAACAACAACCGATTTTCAGATATGAGGTATTTTATTTACAAATTATTTGGATTGAATACAACATCAGGGGGCATGGGCATGCGCATCCAGGATAAATTTGTGTATTGCTCTTTAACTGGTGAGATCATGCACGGTTCAAGTTGACATACAGTCTCCTCGTGGCGCTCCCAAGATAACCTCTACAGGAACCGCTTAGAGGTAAACTAATGCATGCACCGACCTGGTCCTTCAGGCTTGGGGAATGTGCGTGGGATTAACTACCTCACCATGTAAAAAATTCGAGTTCAGAGACAACAACGTGCCTCGGATACAGACGGATTAACTGTTTCCGACCCCAGCAAACGGAAAAAGAACAACGCCGTTCGGTTCCCCACTTGGAACGTGGTCCCCTTAACTGCAACAACAACTACGGTGATTCCTACAGAGAGAAGACACCGCTTATTCGGAAGCGGATATGTTGTTCGAAGATGACTTAGAAAAAATCTTAAGCTTTAAGTATGTAAGCTAGTGCCTCCGCATCAAAGGCTGATTTGCGCGCACTCCCTCACAGAGGACAATGGTGACAACAGCAAGAATAACTTCTATGATCGCCTAGAAAGAACGATCGATTAATGTCCCAGCTGCGAAACCAAGATTGTTCTAGGAGATTTCAAAGCTAAAGCATCGGAAAACACAGCCTATATGACACTACGTCCGAAAACGCGTCAGAATAGACATGTCTTTCCTCAGGACTCTCATCGGTGTCATCACAGGACACTGTGCTATTGGCGCACACGCCTCAAGATTAGGAATAATTAACAATGACTTTTGCAAAAACTTTAGAGGTGAGTAAGAGGAGGAGACTGTATAACATCTCCTCTTCACGTGTTGCGCTCTCTCTAACCGTGGGAAAAGGTACCTGCTTCTCTGATGACCTGTACGACGTCAGCATTAATCAACTCAAACGCTTCATAGTAAGAACCAATTCGTTCAGTGGGTAAAAGACACCCGATCCGCGTGGTACCACAATGAGGCTATATCGGTCTAAGTGTGATCGTTTACTCGCAGTCACTCTGTTCAACCTAACCTGCATACCGACATAAAATATGGCGCATTCTGTGTGTGTATCTTTCAGGTAGAATAAGTTGCATGTGCCCTCCGTTGCATGATGCGTTCAACTTCTGCACTGAAAATCAAGATTCCGACACTGACAACAATTTTCATAATTCACTGCTTCACCTATTTCGAGTCACTGACAATGTTCAAAAACTCTGTTTACAAACGACTCGACAGGCAAGTTTTCTTGCGTGTTGCACTCACATAAAATGAGGACAATATTTCGGAAACGGAACGATATGGTATGAAAACATGCCTGCTTCACTCGAGAATCTACTTTGCAAGTGGAAGTCCGTTTTTCGGCGCGTCCAACTCGGAAGGAGATATGAGAATGGTATATTGTGTCTCCGACAATCCTGCCTTTTTTCATTCATGTAATCACTGTAAAAGCGGACGAAAAGATTCTTGGTCGCTTCAAGAGGAAAGTCCTTCGTATTAACTTTGGTCCCGTATGTACTCATAATGTTTGGAGGAGCAGACTGAGCGACGAACTGTACGGGCTTTACAGCGACATCGATCTGATCAAACGAGTTCGAGTCTCTCGCCTTAGATGGCTAGATCATGTAGAGCGAATGAACACCAGACCTCAATCAGCTGAACATGCGTAGCTGGAGGCAACTAGCATAAGACTAGATAGATGGAGAGGCATGTTGGCTGAGGCCGGGACTGTAGCGCCAGCCAAAGAAGAAGAATCACCGTCAAAAGGTATAACTTTCTAGAAAAGTGAGAAAAATAGCACACTCAACACGAGAGGAAGAAGCTACGCACAAGTTCACATCGGACTGTAGCGCCAAAGATTGCATTCTTCGTTCTTTAAATAAACACTTTGTCTATAAAATATTCGTGAATACCTGAAATATCCGAAAGGAAGGGATTCTCTTCCATATCAAATTTTTTTTTCTGTGGGCGGGTTGTTAGCCCTCCGCACAACCGCCGGTCTGGTCGGGGTGGATCTGCACCCTCTTGCCTAGGGTGTTCGCTGCATACATTGGTTCAACTCACAACGATTGTTGTGATGGCTATCCAGGGGGCGCCGCTTGGAGGCTGTATGTCAACTTGACCTACTCAATAACAATAGCTCCGTCGACTGCACTGGCTCGGCCACATCGAGCGCATGGACAACAACGCTCCAGCTAAGAGCGTCTTCGAATCCGAGTCTCCTGGTTCGAGAAGGAGAGGAAGACTGAACCTCCGGTACAAAGACCAAGTCATCGCGGACGTAAGACAGCTTGGTCTTGATGACTGGAAGCAGTGTGCCCAGGACCGTCAACGATACAGATAGCTCAGGCTCAGATCCTCCATGGGTCGTAGGCCTGCTAAGGAAGAAGTAACTACGAAGCATACAAACATAAAGCGCCGCAATCTGCCATAGCACTACTTTAAACCTTTACAATCATAGAACGTCTTCGTACAAATCTGTCACTCACTTTACATTTTTCTCTCAATCATTAACTTAAACACTTTCATCACTTCGTGCTAAGACAGATGATCTCCCAATCAAGCACTTCTCCATCAAATTTCATCACATTTATGAAGCTTTGAATTGCAATTGTATGAGTTTTGTGAATTGGTGAGTAACACACATGCGTCATGCGTTATTTGTATTTTCCTCAATAAAACGATCGCGGTTGAGACAAATGTTAGCCGGCAAGCGAGGCGACTGCAAGGCCAGGGCAAAGTGTATGGCGTAAGCTAATTGACTTTTTATGCCTCAATCAACACCCGATGACGCGAGTTAATTGAAGCATAAAATATCATTGAGACTCTATCAATGCGAGAGGCGACGTCTGAAACTGATGAAGAAAGCGTTTCTGCGTAGCAATTCAATTTATGAGACTGTTTCTTTTACAAGCTGTGGATAAGGCAATTAATTTTTTTACTGCATTTGACTTTATAGCGGCGTGTATCTCAGTTTTGTGTGAACAAAACCCTCTTTTGATGTTTGAAAAAAACATGAGGCCGTCTGCTGTTAACTTAAAGGAAGAGCTTAATTAATTTGTCGTAAACTTTGATGATATACGGGATGATTTGCTCGACCTGGATTATTCAGTCTTTGATCCACTTCAAGCAATGGCACACATGAGCATGAAGTTTTCATACTTTTGTGAAACAGTGAAAAGGTGTTGTTCTCGAGCAAGCAAAGCTATTTTTAGCCGACTATATGCACTCAATCATCGTGCAGTATTCTATAAGATATCATACCTCCACGACCTAAACAAATACAAGCTCAACATAGTATAAGTTGCATTGACATATTCGAAAAAAGTTACATACGTTCAAAATGAATTAATCTAAAGCAAGTTGATTAAATGAAACGGTTATCACAAAACTACTTTGAAGGATGAAATTATGTGCTTTGCACTGTTACACAGACTGGTGAATGGAAATGGAAAGAAAAAGAAGACAACAATTATTTACCTCATCAACGCCGATTTTGCGGCATGCCTCCAGGAAATTGTCAACGTTTCTGCGACACCGAGCCATCGTCAATTTCGACTGTAACAAAAAATTGCATTATTTTTACTGAATGCTGGAAAGTTTGTTAAACTCACAACCCCTGGTGATGGAACATGAATGCTTGCCACAGATCGCGGGCGAACGTAATTTGCCAAATGACACAGGATAACTCCATCAGTCAGTGCTGATGCCATGTCTTCTGGGAGGATCGTCTTTAGACGGACTTGGATGATCTGAAAAAAATTAAAATCAAAGTATTAAAGAAAGAAAATTTGTCAAGAGTTAAAAGAATTATGAATTTTTGAAGACCTTGAGGGTTTCATGACAATTCAGGACTCGTCTTCTTCTTCTGATAGCGCTACAGTCCCTTGTGGACCTGGGCCTCAACCAAACAATTCGAGAATAGGGGGGTCTACGGAATCAATGCCTAAGGCTGTGGCCACGCAATGGACGCTAGAGCGATGCAATCAAAATAAAACACATGAAATCATATGGAGGTTGGCCACGTAAGCACTGAGCGATTTGTGATTTTTTTAAGCGACAGAGCGACGACAACCAATTATTAATGCCTGTCAACGGATCCGCCAATTTTTTGTAAGCAAACATCTGCTAACCGTGTGAACTGTCAGTTTTCAACCTAACAGTCTGACAAATAAATTGTCAGAGTTTGGGACATAATCTGGCAACCTTGTGTACTAAAAATGAACAATTTAAAGTAGTTCGCTAATGTCAGCCCATTTGTAGCTCGTTGTCATGACATCTGATATCGAAATAACGAACATAGACAAACTTAACGTAGAAAGTTTGATCTCAGCTGTTCAAAACCGCCCAGTTCTATGAAAGGACAGCCACAAGGATTATAAAAATAAAAATGTCAAAATAAAAAAACAGTGGAATAAAGTTGCACACATTTGTAAATGTTTTTTGAAATGATGAGCTTCGTAAAGCAGACAGTTGTGACAGCTAGAGGATTATTCATATAAAACGCGACTTACAACTAAATCCGATATACAGAATACAAGGTATGATATTTCTCTTATCTGTCAAATTCGCGTGACGTCACACATATCAGGGCAACTTCACATTGAATTCAAATTGTATGGAGAAAATCTATACTTATTCACTTCAATGATTGCGTATATACTTTCTGTAGCATTAATTAAATGAAAAACGATGGTTATAGTATAAATAATAGAAATGATTTTTGTTATTATTGATGTTACAACCAAATACTGCACAAACTGCCATTTTTTAATCAAACTTTTCACAAATTTCACAAAATTATTCACAAATGTTTTCACAACACTGTTCAAATTGTTCGCGGCAAAACATATGTCATGATACGCATGGTATACAATTCAAAAAATAAGGGACGGGAACATAATACCTTGTATTCTGTATATCGTACAATTAAAAGACTACGACGAACTGAACTTGAAAATTACATTTTCGCAACTAATAGCTCAGCGGTGACGCTCAGTAAATGGCCACCCATCGCTCAGACTCGTCGCGCTATCGCTCGTCCTTCAATCGCTTGTCCATTTAGAAACCATTTGGACCTATCGATGAAGCGTAGTAGATTGCTAATCGCAGCAAAATCGAAGGGCCGCTAGGGCCGGGCAAGTGCAGTGCAGTGCAGTGTGGAACGCCCTCAACTTCTTCCTTAACTAAGCAGCTTTTGCGGAAATAGTTTGCCAAAATGCCAAGTCTTCTGGCATGATATTCTATGAGTCCTGTGATGACGTCGAAGATTCTACTAATTTTTGATCCGTTAAGAAAAATCAATGGCACGTAGTGCCTCTCGCCCATCTGTTATTCGTTTTATGAGTTGCATCTTCCTGTAGCAACAATTTGCCTCTCAGAACGTTCGGACATCAGCGTGACGAAATCCACTAGCCTGAGCCCGTTTTCGAACGTGGTGCCGTGTAGGCTGTGCTTACTGACGACTCTAGCAAATATGTCTTCCTTACCCAGCGTGGCGTTGAAATTTGGTAGAATGGTCTTGGTGTCGTGGCAGGAGATCTCTTTCTAGGAGATTATAGAAGTCTTGAAAGAAGTGAAAAATTAAAAGTAATGAACACCGCAAGGTTCTCTTCGTAATGCCACAAAAGTTTGACTAAGGACCCAATTTTAAATGAGGATATGGCATCTTTCCGGCTTTGAAATAGTGCTTTAGAGGGTCCTCTATCCCCCAAGTTAAAAGTGCAAGCCACGTACAAGAATAACCAATCGATTGTTAGGTTGTATTTTTAAAAACACAACCACGAGCTGTGCAGTTTATACAGCGACATGGATTTAGTAAGCTATCCATAGATGTACCGCGTAAGATGTTCAGGTCATTTAGAGCAAATGAACAACATAGCCACGACCAAAAGAACAGCCGTGCGATGACAATACTTCGGAAGACAATCGCTGTGGCTGAGATATCGTGATAGCCTAAGAGACTCTCTGGTAAGCAAAAGAAATCAGAAATTGCATTGCTAACCTACTTGATGTGCGCAGCTGAAGACGGCTAGCTAAAAATTTAGCTGGAGGGGCTTGTTGCTTCAGGACTTTGTCCACTCCCAGACTGTAGCCCCTCAAGAAGAAGATGAAAAGATTACATATCGAATGCTAACGTAAATTATAAACAAATTCGAATTTAAAGACCACTGCTTTTGACTTACATTTCTAAGCTGCATCATGAGTTCAGTTTCTTCCCGCTGCCTGTCGAACTCTCTTCGCATGGTGAAGCTTAGTTTCTCCGGAGGTAAATCGTGATTCCAAGTCACAGATCTGTCAATTATAACACACGCACACGCATCAGTACAAAAACATTTCCCTTTTTTTCAATTAGAAGTACCTGTTCGTTTTATTCTGCGCCAAAAACTGTTGCTGCTGTTGTTGCTGATGCAGCTGCTGCTTGGATGGCACCGCAGCCGCAAACTTATTCCGGACAACACCGTTTGTCGCAATCGGATTATTATTCGTTGAGATATCACCGTTCACTAGCGTTTTCATTGGACTGTTCGGCTTCACGTAGCCTATGCACTCGCCATTTGTGTTCTGACTAGAATTCTTCTCCTTCGCTTTTGGATGAAACACGGCGTTCATGATTTCCGTGTTCCGCGATGGTATGACTTTTTGGACAGGCTTCTTTGGCACAGATATTGTGTCATCTGTGATATTGTTTGCGATTGCCTCCTTGCAACGAGATTCTGTTTCGTCGTAATTGTTGGTCATGCTATTGGTCCCATTTGTTTCGTTCACTTCATGATGCGTCTTCGGCTTCGCCTTGTATACACTTGAGATCTCCTGGTTTCGTTGTTGCTTAAGTGCTTCTTTGTATTCGCGATATGTTTGTTGTATGCTTCCACCTTGTTTGTTGTTCTTATCAATGAACGCTTGGTTCTCGATAAGCATATCATCCTCCGGCGTGGAGCCACTGCTTAAACAGAAATCATACAAAAACACATTCCCACTTGCGTGTGTGTTTAGTTAAATTTACCTGCTGGTCGAACTGGAGTGAGTGTAACTGATGTTTTCATCGTTCACTTGGTTTTGTTCAGAAAAAATGCGCTCAGGCGATGAGAGATTTTTTGTTCCTCCCGGAGAACCCTTGGAAGCAATCGTTTCATTGCTTGTGCTCACATCCAAGAGAAAGTTATCCACTGTAGTGGGTGTTAGGATTTTCCTTGGAGACGATAGCTCGCTCTTGATGTTTCCTAAACCGAAGAGACACTGTTAGTTGCAGGCGCACGCCGATGGAGTATGTGTAACTTACTGTTTGGCGACTCGTGTGACCATCGTTTATCCATTCCGTCGCAGGTGTTGTAACCAAATTCAGTTTGACTGCGCGGAGTTCGTGCCGATTCGAATATACTTCCAGCGTGTTGCTTTGGTGCTCTTCGCAGCGTTGTGTATCCATCGTAGTTGCCACCGGCACGACAACCTTTCTCTTCTTTGCTCGCCTGAGTTTCGAGGAATTTGAATATGTGCACAAGTCCGCGAACACAGAGCTGCTCAAATTGAATTCGGATTAGTCGGGAACTGTGAGGATTGAGGGGAATTGTGAGGAATAAGATTTCTACTTACACTAGCCGGAGGTGAGGTCAGGGGATTGTTGCCCAAATTAAATTCGACGAGTGTTGTCATTTGGCGTATTTCTAACGGTAGATTGGCTATTCGATTGTTACTCACGTCTAAGGAAACCAATGAAAGACAAGCTAGTTCTGGAAGAAACAATAATCATCGGTCAGTAGGACGGAGGATGGAAAAGAGGTTATGTTTGACATCAACACCGCTTAATTGGGCGCCATAAGATTTCTTTTAATGAGTTATGAACAAAGAATAATTACGACGTTATGATGACACAACGAGTGACAGAAACGGAGAAAAGGGTCGTAAAAATTCTTTTTAATCACAGCAACGAAGCGTGATGCCCGTACACACCCTAAATGCAGAGTTGGGCAAACAATGAATTAAGAAATCGTAACATTCCACCCAATTAAACCGAGCTCATATACTCGTAAGTGCGATGGAAAAGACATACGGCACACGATTTCACTTACCTCTAGGAAGATACAATATTTGGTTGTTGCGCAGTGAAAACGACTTCAGACTTCGCAATTCACCGATCCTTGATGGCAAAGCGGTTAGTTGATTATATGAAGCATCCAGATCTGTCAGTTTGTCCATTCGACCTAGTTCTTCGGGCAGTGATACCAGTCGATTGTTCGACACCAACAAAACTTGCAGAGGCATAAAACATAGTTCTCTTGGGAGTGTTGACAGTTGATTGCTACGTAAATCCAAATATGTTAGGAGAGTTAAATGTTTCACTGATTCAGGAATATAACGAATTGTATTGTGAAATAGGAGGAGTGTCTCCAGGAACGCGAAGGTCGTTACTTCTTCAGGTAGCTCACAGAAACGATTACGTGATAGATCTGAAAAGAAAAAGTGTATTAGGTGAGTAAATTGTCCGTTTTTATGTCATCTACGGAATTTAATTGCTTTCCGTACAAATCTTTTTTGGAGAGAGTGGAACAGATGGTTGGGTGAGGCCCAGGTCCACCTCGGAATGTATTACCCTAAGAAGAAGAAGAAGAAGAAGAAACAGATGGTGGTCAGAAGGCGCAAGGTCTGGAGAGTACGGTGGGTGCTGCATAATTTCACAGCCAAATGAGTTCAGTTTTTGTTTTGTCACTCAAGCTGTGTGTGGTCTGGCGTTGTTATTATGGAAAACAACATCCTTCCTGTTGTTTGGCAACTCGGGCCGTTTTTCTTTCACTACCTGCTTCAAAATATCGAGTTATATCCGTGCTTTATGTTGCGTACAATATCCTGCCTAGCGTTTTGTGTGAGCGTCTAAAGTCGTTTTGCACCTCACTAATCGGCACGTACCAGTGCGCCCTCTGGTCTGTCAAGTGGACTATAGACCAGATATTCAGACTAAGGCAAATTTTAGAAAAGATCAGCGAGTTTCAGATCGATACGCACAACCTTTTCATCGATTTCAATGCCGCATACGACAGTATTCATCGGAAAGAATTATACGATATATATACGATGTCCGAATTCTGGATCCCGGTCGTATTGCAGCACTAAAGGATACGCGATGCACCATGCAGTTCGGTTCTAGAAATTCCGAAACATTTGAAACCTGCACTGGAGTTTGGCAAGGAGATGCTCTGTCGTGTGATTTCTTCAATCTGGTGCTGGAGAAGCACAAACTGGTGCAGCGGGCACTATCAAATCTGCCCATCTACTGGGTAGCGCTGATGACAGCGTGCCGTTGTAGAAGCTTTTACTGCGATTGAAGAAGAGGCGAAATGAGGTGGTCTGATAGTAAATGAGGAAAAAACAAAGTATATCTTGTCGAGTACATATCGAACCGTCGCAGACCAAGTGGGACAAAACATCACGATTGACAACTTAAATTTGGGGCAAATGTAAGCTCCACAAACGACATCCTGGTTGAGATCCGACACAGAATCGCCTTTGGCAACCGTTATTATTTCGGTTTGTCTAAACAGCTAGGGTTGAAACTTCTACCTCAGGTCGACCAAAATCATGCTCTACAAATCCCTTATTTTGCCATTCCTGTTTTATGGAGTCCAATGCTGGAAGATAAGCAGAACTGGAGAAGGCATAACTGCGAACTTTTAGGCTGTACCAAGATGTGGACGTAGTCCGGAAGGCGAAAGCCGTCGACTACTCGGCCACATCAAACGTATGAACAGCAATGCTCCAGCCAAGAGGGTCTTTCAATCCGAGCCTCCTGGTTCGAAAAGGAGATGGAAACCGAACCTCCGGTTTAAAGACCAAGTCACCGCGAACCCAACACAGCTTGGTCCAGATAACTGGAAGCAACGTGCCCGGCACCGCCACATATGGGAGACAGCTATAGCTCTGTCCCAGTCCTTCCATTGGACGTAAGTATGAAAGTAAATAAGTATCAATTTGGAAGCACTGTTTTTGATGGCATTTATTGTCTGATTTCGTGAAGTAAAGGCTCGAAGTAAAGGACACCTCGCTAATCCCACTAAATGCTAACCATGATGTTGACTGGGAAGCAAATCTTGTATCCTAATAAAAAATTACTAAGTTTCTCAATGAAGTAAGTCTCCAAATGAGTTTTCCTGCGAATTATCATCATCTAATGAGCATAAGAAAAAGTCTCCTATAGCAAGTTGCTTTCCGAAAACTGTTCGGTCTTCAATTGCACGTGACAGGCATTTCTATCTATAACACGCATTAAAAGGGTTTACAGTGCAAAATCCATGTCTGATCGCTAACACGGCTTCCGCAGTGAAATTCATCATTCTTCTTCACATGCATTCCCATCACGCTTGACATACGAGCGATACTAAATGGTATCTATGAGTTGTAACTGACATTTCCGTGTAAAGGGACATTCCGAACACGTTCGATTATCTTGATTTTAATATTGTACGTAGGTCGTTAAAGGTAAATACCAACAAGGTAATTTTATGATGCTTCTTGTAAATGAATATTATTTTATTCTCACATTAACTAGAACCATTGATAGACAGTAATTGTCCGCCGGAAATCTTAAAAAATTAACATTCTAATTATTCTTCGATAAGATGATTGGGAAATTTTATTGAATTACAGAGAAGTCAGAAAGGCTTTTTGGTAACAGAACCAAGGAGAGAAAGCCAACATTGACTATCCATGATTGGCAAATGAAGCCAATCATTTCATAGCGAAACGGCCCTTTTGTGCTGCTTGCAGCTTATTGATACACCTGCTGCAATCAGTTTGATCTTGCAAGTGCTTTAGTTTTATTTTATTGATTTTTAAGGGAAAGTAATAAACTGGCCACAGTATGATTACATAAAGGTGTTAAAATAAAGGAACAGCTTAAAATAATCTCAGACATCCAAGGGGTTAGACAGCAAATTATGTTGGTCCCATTCTGATGTGCTTCATCTCCAGCAGCCCCTAAGTGAGCCGGTAAAGTTTGTTAAATTTACCATGGCTCTTCCCTTATAACTGACCTTGGAATGATAACATCCAAACCACATCCCACGAAAGACGACTTTGTCCGAACGAAGAGTAGAGATATTTATCCATGATCAACATCATGCTCGTCATGTTTTTCGTTCGTTAGGCTTAAACTACAAACCTGGAAACCATCCTTCCCAACATTGGAAATAACATTTTCCTCGTTGTCCCCTTAAACGGCGCAATTGACGGTCATCAAAACAGTTCATCAAGCTTAGTGCTAAAAAATGAATACTGGTAAGATGGACGTGATAAATAAGATATGGATTCTCCCAGTCAAAATGCACAACCATACTCGAAGGATGACGAAGATGTTGAACTGTAGATGTGATCAGTCAAATCCAAGAGCAATTTCAATGACATTATTTTACTGTTTCTTTACTGATTTCATACAGAAAACAAATTTAAATTATTATATAAGAATAATAAAGTAAGCACTATCCTTAGAGAATTGATTTTAAAAGCTTACCTTTCAAAGGACTTTAGACAAGTGATTCAGGAAACTTTCAACGACAAATTGAGCCCAAGGAAATGTTTACCAAAAAGCCGAGATAGGCGAATTCAAAACTGTCTATTGTGATCATGTCTTCTGTGTTTTGCGTCCATTTTCGAAGACAGCATAACTCTCGATAATTCTTTTTTTTATCGGACCAGAAAAAAACTTCGCATTACAGACTTTTACGAATTACGCAGGTTTCAGAAAAAAAAATATTTCTCTGACTTTCGTCACGTTCGCATTTCAATTAACAATTAATGGTCTATACTATAGGTCTGCAAAAAAGGGTATATAGATTTGTTATATTTAGGTATATATAACGACTGAGATTAATGAATGATCGCCTCGCGTAAAAATAAGTCTGTTTTGTTGTTAACTTGACTATTCATTCACTTTGAAGAAAAACGTGATTAGAATCTATACCACAAAATTGTCATTCAAGTCAACTTCGCATTTACAATGTAATTCTTCTACTTAATGATAAACATGAGTACAGACACTATGAAAGATTTGAGATGGAACCTCAAATGAACTAGATCTGCATATCATATTGTCACCGTTTCAAGATTTATTTTTCATGAATGATATAAGCTGCAGCTTTGACATTGCACGGGTAATATGAGTAAGATTTATTCTGCTGCTTTATGGGATAAGTTTTTCCACTGCATTTTTCTTCCACTTAGTTCCATTTTATGTGATTTTTTACGACTGAAATGTAACTAGAGGATTACCTCCTTTTACCTTCTAAACTGACTTAAAATAATAATAATAACAATGGCGGCGCTGCAGTCCGAGGTGGACCTGGGCCTAGCTTCTCAGCAACTGACATAAAATAGTCAACAAAAAAAATCATTAAAAACTTCCACAGATCTTAAATTCTCCTTCTTCTTCTTCTTAGGGCTCTACAGACAGAGGTGGACCTGGGCCTCACTTAACATGCCTCTCCAGCCAGCACGATCTTTCGCCAGCTGTCTCCAGTTTCGCACACCAAGCCGGCCGAGGTCCCCCTCGATTTGTGTGCGCCACCTTGTACGTGGACGTCCTCTGTTGCGTTGTCCTCTTCGGGCTGGAGCTAAGTTGTCCATACGCTCTACATGGCCTAGCCATCTAAGGCGTTGGATCCGTAGACGCCTGGCTATACTCATGTTGCTGTACAGCCCATACAGTTCGTGGTTGAACCTTATTAAGATCTTAAATTCAGCACCATTTTATCCGTGAACGTAACAAGTTTAGTATCTTGAGTCTGCATTGGAACAACCGCAGAGGGAGTAACTCAGCAGAAGAATATTAAAACTGCCATGTCATGCTCTTAAATTACTTGTCGAAAGGAAATTAATGATGTTACCTAATCCTTACTGACTTGCTGGAAAATTGCCTGGTGGAGTCTGCTACATAGGCTCAGGGGAATACAGTTCGAATGAAAACTAATGAAACGAAGGGATGATGGCATCCGATTGCCGGGATGCAGGGAATGGAAAGAAGGCACGTAGAGAATTAGGGACGAATAGTGATTTAATCTCATTTGTAGAGCTCC
The DNA here is from genome assembly GCA_930367185.1 of Myathropa florea. Lineage (NCBI taxonomy): Eukaryota > Metazoa > Arthropoda > Insecta > Diptera > Syrphidae > Myathropa > Myathropa florea. The sequence goes on from OV884002.1 coordinate 109,001,716, forward strand.
ATTCGTCCAAATAAGGAAAAAAGAATTGGAAATTTAATGAGAAAAATAGAAAACATGGCGCCGGTAACCGGCTTTCTTCTCAAACCGCCCACAATTTCAGAGGTTATAGAGTCCCGAGAGAGTTTAATGCGTTTCCTGTACTCTCCTGCAATAAGGTGTTTTTAGGACAGCTGCCAGGTTGTAGTTTAACATAATGACAGATGTTAGATCACGTTATTGTACTGTTCTGATAGTCAAAGCACATTGACTACTCCGTTCAACTCTATCCTTCTCCAAACTTGCACCTATTCTTTAACAACTAATCAGTTGCACCATGACTTTTATGCACAGGGTGTAATAACGCTCTTAGCAGAGATTATCTTTTGAAGATGTGATTGGACAAAACGGAAGTACATGCCGTTTGCCAAGAAACATAGAGGAACCATTCAAACTTTGCCGGTTCCCTGAATTAAAACAAAAAAAATAAATTTATTCTCTTACCTAACAAGAAACAACTTCGGTTTTATAAGTTGAGAGTTGTTAAAATAATGAGCAATCTTTAAGAGGAAATGAAAAACATTTTAAAACGATTGCTAACCATTCAAAAATAGAATTTCCGATAAAAACCCCAAAGAAACCCAAAGAAATGGTTAGGGAAACCATATGTACAGTCAAATCACTTCCTTCCCAACCGCCTATTACTCAAACCCTTATCATGCATCCGTCACAGTTTGTGCTTAGCATATCATTACACTCCAGTACAAGTCCCCCATGTGTGAACGTCGTCGTCGTCGTCCCCCATTCCACAAAAGGAAGAGACAAGTTCTTTTTTTTTCTCTCCAGATACCACACCCAATCAATACATCATACCCGTATAATATTTAGAAACACACCCACCTGCAATAACAGTATCCGACAGATTATATTTGGTTGCAGCTTTTGGAAAGTCCTTGAGTTTGCGATTTGCTAAGAGCAGTTCCCCACTTAGGTTGGCCTCCTCCAGGATCCTCTCGAGCGATCGAACCAATTGGGAATGCCCCGTAGTTGTCGAATTATGTATTCGATTGCAGTGAAGTGTTACTGCCATTTTTCTTCTTTACAGCCTTACAGTGTGGATTCTTTGTGAATTTTGTTTGTTTTTACGGAAGAAATGTGTTTTAAACAATTGTTTAAGGATGTTTTTCCTTATCTATATCATTGCTTTGGTTCGATTATATGTATCGCAGCACTTTATACACTAACTGGTCGACATGAAACCATCGATTTTCGGCGAACACACGTCTATTGAACTGGGAAACATAACAGCGGAAGTTTGAAGAGAGTTTCTTATGCTTCACCAGGGAGACCAAGAGGTTGACCAGAGATTAACTAAGAAGAGCTCTATGCTTCGGGGTGTGTTCTCATTTTTATAACCGCGGAGAGAAGAATAAAAAAACTGAACATATGTAAGCAAATTGAAATGCACAAAACGACGGACACAAGCGCAGTTGTTTTCAACACAAAAGTGTGGATGGATAGAGTTTATTCTTATTTTGGCCTCAAAAGAGCGAGAGGGAAGAGATGTCATGAGTTATTTTGACTTTTACTGAGGTGAATGCAATCTGCGATGGTGAAATGAAATTGACAGTTATGTGGACAGTTCTGAATGATATGTGTTATCTTCTAGCGTGGAAAAGAAGTAATCATGGTCTTAAAATGTATCTTTTTCTCAAAACTAAACCATTTCGTAGATGACAACAATTTGATACTAAACAATGAAGCGCATTAGATTCGGTGTGGTGGATAAAGACATTTTTAGTTACTCCTTTTTGGCACAGTTTGGGTGATACTGGTGACGTGCTTTTATGTGAGTGGTGTCGTTTTCCTTGGTTTACATGTTTCTATTTTTCGTTTAAATCTTTTATAATTTTTTGAGCTCAATTTTTTTTTCATTCTAGCTATCACAGTCTTAAGATATAGGAAGGATATACTTTTGATGCAATTTTTACTAGGTATTGAGAAGGACCAAAGGGTAAAACTTTTATCGAACGGGTATAAAGTTCGGAAAAAAGCCTGCCGGGACGAGAATGGACAGCTAGTAGTAGATTCGCAGTCGATACTGAGAATTTGGAAAAATCATTTCTGCAGACTGTTAAACGGCGATGAGGACACAAATACCGCTGTCAGGCAGAATGTCCGACTCAACACATTGGACGATCATCGAAAAGAATTCCGTCTCCCTCATCTAGACGAAGTCAAGATAGCAATATCGAGACTGAAGTCTAAAAAAGCTGCTGGTGCAGATAGTCTGAAATGTTTAAAGCAGCTGGAGATGATCTGGCACCAGCTCATCTGTAAGATATGTTCGGAGGAAAGCATGCCCGATGAGTGGAATCTCAGTATCGTTTGCCCGATCCACAAGAAAGGAGACCCCTTTGACTGCGCTAACTATCGAGGGATAAGTCTCCTAAACATTGCATATAAGATCTTCTTTGCCGTTTTGTGTGAACGCCTGAAACCATTTGTGCACAAACTGATAGGTCCTTATCAGTGTGGTTTCAGACCCGGGAAGTCCACCATCGATCAAATTTTCACACTGCAGCAGATCCTGAAGAAGACCCAACCAATGCAGATCGACGCACACGATCTATTTGTCGATTTCAAGGCCGCATATACAGCGTGTATAGAGACGAGCAATACATCGCCATATCTAGTTTTGACATTCCTGCCAAACTCGTCAGACTGAGCAGGATGACGATGGAGAACTCTCGCTGCTCCATCAAGGTCGGTAACGAACTCACCGAGACCTTCAATGTCAAAAAAGGTTTTAGACAAGGCGACGCGCTGTCATGTGATTTCTGTAACATCGTTCTTGAGAAGATCGTGCAAAACTCACTGGCCAACACAAGAGGCACGATCTTCCAAAAGTCCGTTCAACTGCTAGCTTACGCGGATGACATTGACGTGATTGGGCGAACACAACGAGCCGTCAATAATGCGTTTGCTGACATTGAAACGGAAGCGGCTAAAATGGGTCTGGCGGTAAACGAGTGTAAAACCAAGTATATGCTGTCATCGAGAAAGGACGCACAACATTGACGACTTGGCCAGAACGTCACCATAGGCAGCTATAACTTTAAGTTAGTTAAGGACTTCGTTTACCTTGGCTCCGCGGTAAATAGTACAAACAACATCAGTACCGAGATCAAACGCAGAAAAACTCTTGCCAACCGCTGTTTTTTTTGGGCTCAAAAGGCAATTGAGTAGTAGACCATGCTGACTCTATACAAGACCTTGATCATCCTAATCCCGCTGTACGGCGCAGAAGCATGGACAATATCCCAAGCGGATGAACAGTCTCTTGGTCTTTTCGAGAGAAAAGTTCTGCGCGCGATCTTTGGTCCTGTTTGCGTTTATGGCATTTGGAGGAGAAGGTTCAACCACGAACTGTATGGGCTGTACAGCGACATGAGTCTAGCCAGGCGTCTACGGATTCAGCGCCTAAGATGGCTAGGCAATGTAGAGCGTGTGGACAACTTAGCTCCGGCCCGAAGAGTCTTAGACTCTGAGCCTGTGGGACAACGCAACAGAGGACGTCCACGTACAAGGTGGCGCACACAAGTCGAGGGGGGCCTCGGCCGGCTTGGTGTGCGAAACTGGAGACAGCGAAAGATCGTGCTGGCTGGAGAGACATGTTGAGTGAGGCCCAGGTCCACCTCGGACTGTAGCGCCCTAAGAAAAAGGAGAAGAAGAAGAGGAGATGTGAAACGCTCTCCACTTTCGCCTCGCCTGTGCAGCTTCTGCAGAAATCATTAACCGGAGTTCCTAGTCTTTTAGCGCGATCTCCTATGAGGCAGTGTCCTATAATAATGTGGGATCTATCGAGAGAGATTATTTCTTTAGATCTTCTGAGATCTAGCTTGGGCCAGATCATTCAGGAGGTGTGACACGTAGTGCCACTCGCCCATCTGTTGTTTACTTCATGAGTTGCATCTACTAATAGCAACAATTTTTAAGTTGTGAGGTGCATACGAAAGTGGCTATGTTTTGGTAGTAATGACTGTGAAGTAGCGAACTTGGCAAGCTCATCCGCCTTACAGTTGCCTGGTATGTCTCTGTGGCCTGGTACCCAACACAGGCGAATATTAAACTGATCGGCTATCCTGTCTAAAGATAAGCAACAGTTGATTACTTGTTATGGTCAAAATCAAGCCAGACTCACCATTTTTGAGAAAAAAATGTGTGTTTCGCACAAAAAAAAAATACCTACTTTTGGCTAAAAGTATGTCCAATTTCCGTTTATTTGTATTTTCTCGGAAACTAGTAGACCTAGAATAGAAGATTAAAGCCCAAAATGTTCGTAATGAATGCCTCTACAAGTCTTGTTATGGTCAAAACCAGGCCAGACTCACCAGACTGCAGCGCAAAACAAGAGCAGCAAGGGAAGAGTACCGAATTAGAGGAAGGGAGGAAGAAAAGATCCTGCGTAAGAAGAAAAGGGCCTACGCAGCCTCCCAGCTCAAGGGTTTCGAGGAGTCACGCGATAGGAACAACATCCGGTCGTTTTTTAGAAGAGCCAAGCAGCTGACAGCTGGCTTTAAGCCTGGAACGCAGGCTCTTAGAAATAGTGAAGGAAATCTAGTCACTGAAGCGCAAGGAATAGTAGATGTATTTAAGGAGCATCTCCAGCTGCCTCTTAATGGGCATCACATAGAGAGAGTGATAGGGCAAGAAGAGAACCCACGTCCAGTCAATGAAGAAGCCATCCCTCCCCCCAGTTTTGAAGAGGTCAGCTCGGCCATCAGAAAGCTGAAGAACAACAAAGCCGCCGGCTCTGATGGCCTCCCAGCGGAACTTTTCAAACATGTTTTAGTAGGGTGCACGCACCAAATCATCAACCAATTATGGGTGGATGTAGCCATGCCCGATGACTGGACTATCAGGTTTGTATGCCTCATCTTCAAGAAAGGCGATTATATGTCTTGCAAGAACTACCGAAGCATAGCCCTGCTGAATGTCGCATACGAGATTCTTTCCAACGTACTGTGTGAACGTCTGAAACCTTTCTGCAACACACTAATCGGCACGTACCAGTGTGGGTTCCGGCCCGGCAGATCGACAATCGACCAAATTTGACACTGAGACAAATCCTGGAAATGACCAACGAGTTTTAAGTCGAGACTCATCACCTATTTATCCAACTGTGCCGTGTCACGCTGGAAAACACGCGGTGCAATGTGAATTTGGGAACAGTTCTGGAACAGATAGTGCGCAAGGCAGACGTCTATACAGAAGGCATGAAAGATGTCAGTTGTTTCTAATTTCACAAGGATTTCGAAATTATGAAATCAAATGAAATGTAGAACACTGAAAATAAATTCACTCGATTTGAAAATTCAATTTCGATTTGATTTCACTCGATTTCTGGAATCTAGCTGACTATTTTCAACAAATCCGTACATTTGCTGGGTTACGCAGACGTCATTGACATCATAGGTCGCTCCCAGCGAGCTTTCACGACCATTCAAGAAGAGGCGAAATGAGTTGGTCTTGAAGTAAATGAGGACATGACCAAGTATTTGCAACAAACAAAGATAATTCTTTGGTCCACCGCCTAGGACAAACGTCACTGTTGGCAGCAATAACTTTGAGGTGGTTAAGGAGTTTACATACCTCGGAGTGAATATCAACCCCACGAATGACACCCTAGTGGAGATTCGACGAAGACCTAGGAAACCGCTGCTACTTTGGTTTGGCGAAACAAATGTGTTCAAAACTCCTAACTCAAAAGACAAAATGCATGCTCTACAAAACGCTTATCCTGCCAGTTCTACTATATGGAGCCGAGTGTTGTAGGATAAGCAGGAAAGCAGAGCACATTTTGGGTACTTTTGAGAGAAAAATTCTGCGTCGAATTTTCGGTCCCGTATACAACCGCGAATTCTACGAGCTGTACAAAGATGTGGATATAGTCCAAAAAGCCGAAAAACTACAACTACATTGGCTCGGCCACATCGAGCGATTGGACAACAACGCTCCAGCAAAGAGGATCTTCTAATCACAGCCCACAGGTTCGAGAAGAAAAGGAAGACCGAACCTCCGTTTCAAGGACCAAGCTATCGCGGATGCCAGAGTGCTTGGACCGCAGGGCATGGAAGGCTGCCGTGTCAGGCAGAGACCCTTCACGCATCGGGAGCCCGCTAAGTAAGTAAGTAAGTACGAAGTAAGACTGCCAAACCGTCATCATTTATCAAAAAATTGATTTCGTTCTAATCATTAGCGGTTTCTCTGATAATGCATTAATAAATTGTCTTCAAAATGGATGGCTTGAGCCTTTCGCGGAGTTATCAGTCGTATAGCAAGTTCCATTAAATGCTCTTTTAAGATCTATTTGTCTTATCTGTGAACTGTCGAAAACTAAGAGTTCCATTCTTTAGATCTGAAAATTGATAAGCTAATTACCAAAAATGGGGCCTAATTAGCGTAAGCAGGCCCTTATCTCGTGGCTTTAGGGAGAGAAATATGTTTATGTCATAACAAATATAGAAAGCAAATAAGTTTAGCCATAATCTAGATATATTTCTCAATTAAATTTTCGACCCACTATTTAGATTAATGCAAATTCGATAGATTACAAATCGCTCTCATGAAAATGTTCTATGAATGACACGGACGTTGTGACGTAATTCGTCACCAACCCATTCAAATAATCATACCCTCACCATTTAGTACTGACATCTTCAATCTGTCATTTGCCATCCCAGTGGTTGATGTTTAAATGGGTCGGCGCTGTCACTGCATTGTTTTTTTTTGTGTGGTGTGTAAGATGATTGCAAAGTAGAAAATAAGTCGACAAGTTTTTGTTTTGCTTGCAATGTTGTTTTCTCTTCACGTAATAAACGAAAAAATATCGTCCAACTATTTAGTGCTTAGTTAAAAGTACCACACCAAGTGAAACAATGTTAAATTTCACCTCAATTGAATTCAATGCCTTGATACTCGGAGTGCTAACACTTTTCAATATCCTGTCAAATGCTCAAAGCCAACTCTTGATTAATGTGCAAAATCAGGTAAGATATACGAGAAAATCTCTGTTAATCAGATCCACGAGGGAAGCTGTAGGGCAATAAATGTGATTCCATTGTTTCCATTTCATTTGGGTCGAAAATATTTCAGTCTTTCGTATGGGAGGCTGGGGTACTTGATAAACTTTGAACTCTTCGCTTTGTCTTGTTGCGTTATTTCTGTATCTTGAAGCAAATTCCCTCACAAGGTAATCTGTGTGATAATGAAGCAATTGTGCGACTTTAGAGATTTGCTTAGAAGTACTTACTTGTGTTCGTCGTCAAGTGGCCGCAGGCATTCATGATTGATTTTGATATGTACATGCATTCAATAATCGTGAGCGACATATCCACAAACGGAGAGAACTCATTCAATAATAGACATCATTGTGCGTAGTTCACCATCATTGAAAATTGTGACAAGGCGAACACAATAACTTCTTCAGATTTGTTTGAAGTGTGAAGGGTTTTATTCCGGCTTAGGATGCGCTTTGTGTGCTTTTTTATGTTCCTAAATAGCCATGAAAGGAATTAAATGTACCTCTCGTTGTTTTTGTTTAATTCTTTGTTTATGTCACTAGTTGATGTTAGAAAACTCACATTTTTGGCAGTACAGGAGACGTGCTATTTCTTGTTGATTTTTCGTTCAATTAGGTGATACAGATAAGAAAATACAAATTTATTAGAGTGAAGGTCGTCCGAAACCTTAGTTTTGGATTCAGTTAGAACGGATCAGCTTTGTCTTTAAGCAAGATGTGCTGAGTGAAAGAAGTGCACAGTTTCATTTGATGGGAGTTTAACCTCTTATAAGTTAATTACTCGTACTCGATTTGGTCCCCTTCACGACACTCATATATCTCCCGTTCTTCTTCTGGTGGCGCTACAGTCCGGTGTGGACCTGGACCTCAACCAACAAACCTCGCCATTTAGCACAATCTTCTGGTAGCTGTCGTCAATTACGCACACCAAGTTGGTTGAGGTCCCTCTACACTTGAGTGCGCCACCTTAGACGTGGACGTCCATGTTGAATTGTCACACTGGTTCAGAGTCGAAGGAGATATAAAAAGCGAAAAATCATACAGAAATATTGGTTGCCTTCTTGAACTAGAACCACTCGATACATGAATGAAAGGACCCGCATAGTTGTTATCCAACACCGAATGTTGAATTTGAAAATCATTATATTTCTTTAGACATAATTCGAAGTTTAAGAAAATTTTGCGGTATCACTTTGAGTACATTTTATGATACTTGAATTTTTTGTAATTTTACACCGAAACATGGGATATGTTTAACTTCACTTAAAACAATCAAACTTGTTCGGCAAATTGTGTAAAGGATTGTAAGCTACCATATCTACGTTAGCTGGCTGCATTTACCCCAGAGCATTGTTGTCAGATACTTGAATTCTCTATTACCTAGCTTAAATTTTCTGTCTCCCCTTTCAGTCTGCTGAAAATCCCCATCGATTCCCCACAGCAATTTTTAGCTAAGTCTACTTTTCGATACACTTCCTAGTGGTCTCCTTGTCGAGCGATGTCACAATTTCCGCTTTATTCGAAGATCCTTCCTTTGACTCTTAAGCCATTTTAACCTACGTAAGTGCTTGAAACTTAGTTATCCACCCTGTATGAATGCAAAATCTTACAAGGTTGCTTTCATAGACAGTCGTTCAGAAGGTCTCGTTTATTTTCTGTTGTTCGACCATTTATGCATTTGTTTAAACAAATCAGGATATTCCAAAGCGACTGGATGGCGCAGTTGGTTAAGTTCCTGCCCCAAGTTAGATCCCAGGTTCGGATCCCAGTGAAATCGAATCTGGTCCAGTCACCATTTGCCGTTGGGATCAAATTAACGGCACTGGAGTAGGTTGCTACCTGGCAGTACAATGAACCAGTGTAGCGTTTCAAAAAAAAAATGATATTCTATGTTTTCACCGTTTTAGTATTTAGTTGGAAGTAGGTTAGGTACGGGTGGCCGACTGTAAGTTAGCAGTCTCACTAAGGCCAACATAGGCCCATTGTGGTACCAAGCAGATTGGGAAGTCCACAATAGCCAGATTTTTACACTAAACCAGAACCTGGGAAAGATCGACACACTTCACCTAATCGTCGATTTAAAGGCCGCGTATGATAGCGCATATGGAAGCATTCCGAATTTGACAGTCTTGCCAAATTCGTCACATTGAGCAAGCTGACAATGGAGAACTCTCGCCGCTCCATCAAGGTCAGTAACGAACTCAGCGAGAACTTCAATCTTAAAAAAAGGTTTTAGACAAGGCGGTTTTTTCAATATCGCCTTGAGAAGAAGAACAAAACTCATTAGCGCTTGGGGCACGCAGAATACCTCTTGCGTTTTAGTGGTCAGAAGGCATGCGATAGAGCTTTTTTGAAAGACCACGCTGATGTAGACATTGATCATCCTAATCCTGCTTTACGGAGCAGAGGGATGGACAGTATCGAAACCGGCTGAAGAAGCTCTTGGTTTTTTGTGTGAAAAGTTCTGCGTGCGATCTTTGGTCCTCCTTGCATTGCATTTTGAAAAGTAGATTCAACCACGAACTGTACGTACTGTACAGCTACTTAATTTTAACCTGGCATCTAGGGATCCAACGCGTAAAAAAGCTAGGCCAGGTTGAGCGCATCTACAAATTGGTTCCAGGCTGGGATTCTTCGACTCTAAACCAGTGGAACAACGCAACAGAGGACGTCCACGTCTAAGGTGGGGAATCCAAGTAGAGAGTGACCTCAGCCAACTTGGCGTGCGCAATTGGCGACAGCTAGTAGAAGATGGTGCTGACTGGAGAAGTTTGTTGGTTGAGGAGCAAAAAAAAAAGAAGAGTTTAAATGGCGAAAACGTTAAAGTTAAAATTCTGGAACAGAGCTGGAGAGCGCTGTCCTCCTCCTCCTCGAGAAAGGCTACATAGTATTCTGCATTCGCGAGATGCTATGAACTGGAGTTGGTGATCCAATTTAAACTGTGCGTCATCACCTAACAATGATTGTGAGCATAAGTTCTAATTTTGTTTAGCTAAAAAAATTTCTGAACCACAATGTTGGAAAGGTCGCATGTTCGCATTGAATATGTTACGTTTTCAATTCTCCACCGTCATTATATACAGCATGACGAGAAGAAGACAAGACATACGCCTCAAACTTGTTCGCTATGGCTACTGTTACATGTGGCATCAGGATGGAAAACCGAGATAATATATGTTCACTTAAATTTTATGTAATCGACGAAGATTCTATTTGTATAAAAGGTATCAGTCTTCCTTCCTGTTCTCATTAAATAACCCATTTGTTTGATTCCAATAATAACAACAATGGTGGCGCTACAGTGCGAGGTGAATTTAGGCCTGGCCCCTCAACAACCACTCGTGTTGTGCACGCTATTGTTCTTTCATGAGTGAAGGGGACCTACAGTTTAATGCCAACTCCTAACGGTGAGATTGAAGATTGAAGAGAAGCTTATTCTACCCTTTGAGCATTGTCAATGACTACAATGACTCCAAAGAGGTAGAGCCGTGAACTCATTTTTGTACTGAAAAATTGGTTGGTATTTCTGGAATATGAACCTAAGTGCGTTGGGGTGGACGCACGGCTCAACTGATTGATTCTAATTCCTATTCTTATTAAAACACCTTTAAACTTTCTGTTTTTTCTAGGGGGGAGAAGTTATACAAGAAACCATTACATCGAACGTGAGCGACGATTTAGTAACTCTAGAATTTCAAAGAACTGACGGTACACTTATATCGCAATTAATAGATTTTAGAAATGTAAGTACATTCCCCCTCTCATCTGCCTGTCAGTGTATGACTGATTCTAGTGCTGAGATGATAACTACTGTGATTATGTATACATTGATGGTGTTTTCTTTTGACAGGAAGTGAAAATTCTAAAAGCTCTGGTCTTGGGAGAAGAAGAACGCGGTCAGAGCCAATACCAAGTGATGTGTTTTGTAACGAAATTCCTGAAAGGGGACTTTATATCATCCGATGCGATGGCAAAACTACGCCAAAAGAATCCGAGTACGGTGCGAGTACCAGAGGAGGAAAAGGAGAAGGAAATCGTTACGATGACATCATGGATACATATTAACAAATCGATGCCAATATCGAGACATTTACTTGGTCTATGTTCAGAAGCAGCTGACGCAACATATGTGAGGGATGTTGATGTTAAAGCTTGGGCAGAACTTCCAGGTGAGTTTTGGTTATGATTTCAGTCCACGAATAGAATTTGTTCTTTTCTATGAGATATCCCTTTGAAAGTCAATCCATGTCAAAGAAGATTCAAAGAGGAGTTAAACCCTTTTTAGCATTCTAAAAATATCTCTCTATCACTTATGCCATAATGTATAAAGCAAAAAGAAAGACGCGAATGCATCTCTATGGAATCACTCGTCAGCGGACAATAGTACGCACAACACGAGCAGTTGCTTTAGAAGCTAGATCCAATTCCTCATCGTACGGTTCCACCCCAATATACATATAAATCATCCTAAGTATACCTTTCTCGAGAGATGTCTTATCAAAAACGCATGATTGCTCCGATGTTTCATTCTTGAAGAATAAAGACAGAATTCTTTTCCAGCTTTTTGATCAAATCGGAGAATTCCTTCAAGGACAAACGTGTTGTTGCACTGATTTCAGAGTCTTTATAACAACATTAAAACTGTGTTGCCACAGCTATTTCCGAGAAATGTTGTTGAAGGAGCTATTTACCTATATGTTCTCCGATCGAGCGAATGAATCTGTTTTTCTGCCGAATAATGTGTTAATTGGAATTTAAATTCTATAACAGAAATAAACTGCGATTTTCACAGAGTTCTTATGACAACGATGTGGAAATCAGTATATTTCCAACCTTAATTTGAATGTAGGATACCGCTAAAAGCGCTGTATGCTCTTCTCAAGTTGTGCCCTACTCTCTTCATAGAGTAGTATTCACTGTGCCTGCTCCGTGAATACTTGCTACAGATAAATTACAACCGATTATGTATATCCATTGGACACCAATTGCAATTCTCGTAGTCTTCAGTGGTTTGTGCCATTGTTTCTGAAAGAAATTTACCAACATGTCATTCGCATCGTTTTATTCAGACTTAGTTATTAGGTTGTCGGCGCCGTGGTGTAGTGGGTATTTGATTTGGTTCCTACGCACTCAGTCTAGGTTTAATTCCCTGCATAGACACAATCATTTTCAAATTCCACAGCTTTCGTGTCACGGACTATGCGCTTGAAAGAGCTTCTCAAGTTCACGTTCGGAGTCGGCATTGAATTGTAAGGCATAAATTTCAACGGACAGACATAACTGTCTGTCAGTGGGGCATTTGTGGATATCGAGATGGAAGCGGGTAAGATGGTTCTTGCGATGACTGAGGGTAAGAAAAAGCATGCATATGGCGTCTACGAAAAAAGGTCCACTAATACCGATGTCATAGACAGAGCATAACTATAGGCAGCTATTGCTTTGAGGTAGTGAAACACCTTGTCTACTTAGGCTCTGGAGTACATGCAAACAATGACACCAGAGCAGAGATAGAACAAAGGATTACTCTTGCGAGTGGCTGTGTTTTAGGGCAGGCACTTTGAAATCCAGGTTTTCTGAGGTTTTCCTGATAGGCACTTTGAAATCCTGGTTCCAGATAGAGACTTTTGGAATGATAATCTTAAACGGACGGATGAAAGATTCAGGATGAGGTTGGCAGTGCCGTTTTCTCTAATGATTTAAACATAAGTCTCTCCTTTTGCTTACCCGACCATTGTAGCGTGTTTCAGGCGCAGATAATGGCGATTGGTGAAGCTCTGTCCTGGCTCAAATGGAATGTAATATCCGCGCGTGATATTTGCATTTTCACGGACAGCCAGGCAGCCATCAGGGCCCTGGAATTAGTCTCTATAAACTCGAAAGCTGTAATCGACTGTCGATCATCTTTAGACAAGATGGCCGATCAGTTGAATATTCGCCTGTGTTGGGTACCAGGCCACAGAGGCATTCCAGGCAACTGTAAAGCGGATGAGCTTGCCAAGTTCGCAACTTCACAGCCATTACTACCTAAACACAGCAACTTGGGTATGCCCCTTACAACTTGTAAATTGTTGCTTTTAGTAGATGCAACTCATGAAATAAACAACAGATGGGAGAGTGGAACTACGTATCACACCTCCTGAATGATCTGGCCTAAACTAGATCTCAGAAGATCTAAAGAATTACTATATCTAGATAGATCTAACATAAGTACAATCGTCGGTGTCATCACAGGACATTGCCTCATAGGAAATCATGCCAGCAGACTAGGCGCCCCGGTCAATGATTTCTGTAGAAGCTGCTAAAAGGAGGACGAAGTGGAAAGCGTTTCACACCTTCTCTGCTCCTATCCGCCCCTGGCGTCTCTTCGAAGCCATCACCTAGCGGCCTACTTCTTTGAAAACTTATGCGAACTCAGGGCGGTGCCCATTAGTACCTAGTTAAAGATCCAAGCATTTTGATGATTCTTGCTCCCTATTCGTATCATTTTGTATAATTTTCGCCTCGAAGTCGAGTTATATCATTTTATTTATTTTTTGATAATTTCTTGTATATATCAGAGAAAATTAAATAAATATTAATTTTTTTTCAGGATCATCAATATCCAGCTTAGAAGCAGCAACTCTTCTCTTCCCCGACAGTATGCTTTCACACTGCAGCGAAGTGACCAGCTTCTGGGCACCCTGCCTTTGCACACTGGAAATGTGCATCGGTTGGTATCCATGCGGCCTGAAATACTGCAAAGGCAAACCCGATCAATCGGTTGGTGGTGGACAAAATGCAGCAAACTACCGCTGTGGCATCAAGACCTGTCGAAAATGTACACAATACATTTATTATGTACGACAAAAGCAACAGTGTCTTTGGGATGAATGACGAGTGCTGAATTTGTTGCTCGATAATTCTTCATCCATATGTACTGTTGTTGTTCATCGTATCGCAACAGCACCAGTAGAAATCCAACGAAGGAGTATCGTTCGACAACCAGGCGATAGCTATTCACATAGTTATCAAACAAAACACAACCAACAACAACAACAACCGAATGACCAACAACGCAAGCAACATTCACACTCCGAAAATATCTTGACATTATTAGTCGCTCGATCGCTGCCACCCTCAATTTTTATATTCAGTGCATTTTTAATACGACAGAGTTGTCTAAAGCGAAATTTTCAAACCTAAATAAGTACATCGGTGAGTTGTAAGTGCAATAGTGTAAACCAAGCAAACCAAATAAACCCAGTAAACCAACCAAGTGAAGCATTCCTCAGCCCCACTTCCTACATATACTTTCTCTTTTTCATGTAAATAGCGTGTAAAAATAAAATATTAATTGAAAGTACATATATACATAAATTGCACAAACCTAAGGTAACAGAAGCATAGGTAGAGAGCTGCTCTATGGTAGAAAGATAAGTCCTGTAAAATAAATAAATTACTAACGAAGTTACTTTTATAATACTCGATGTGATTATGATTTACTTCTTTTGTTCTTTATTTATATGAAATGTTAGTGAGAAAACAAAGAAAACGAAACGAAATTAATTTATGTATGCTATGTATGCTTGACAGGGGTGAAATTGATCGGATGCTTAAATATTTAGTTGTGCTGCTGTCATTGGATCAGTCTCAATGCAAAACTATGGCTTAGGGACATCTGTAGATTAGGAATGTGTGTAACAAGTTTGCCTTGTCTTATAAAGAATTCATGCTTTGATTTTATATTTAAATGAGGACCAACTGCAACGTACACAACTTCACACTAGTCAATTGGTTGTGTAGAATTATTTTGCTTGATTGTCTTACCTTTGAAACCTTAAATTTTCTACCTCTTGGTCTGCTATATCTCAGCTATAACATTTGAACAACTTTATTTGTCTGGTTGTCCAGGTGCGGTGGTCCTGGTTTTTTTGAATTTATAACCTCACATTTCTTTTCCATCTGTTGTTCAACATTGCAATTCTTAAGTTCCAAGACGAATTTCCATTTACTTATTACCGCTCCATTGGGACTCCTATAAGAAATCCCTCAGAATCCTCAAATCAAAAATGAAAACGGCGAAAAGAAAATCCTGGAAGCTGTTTTGTGGTAAAATAGAGGATGTTTCTGAGACCTCTAGACTCAGGAAAATCCTTTCCTCTTGTCCTGCCATACCTGGCTACTATGAAGCAAGATAGCACCTGGACTGCCTCCAGTTAAGAATCTCTCGAGATTCTACTCGATACTCACTTCCCCAGCTGCCCGGATAACCAGCCTCCTCCCCTAAAAAAAAAATAACTGGAGCGGTCGATCAGTGGTGAAGTCTGACTGTGGGTATCACAATGGACCAACATGATCTAAGTGTGCTGGTGAATTCACAAGGAGCCCCTTAACCTAACCTTATCTAACACGCATACACTAAAGGCAAATCTGTAGATACTGCCCTACACTCGCTTGTATGCTTCATTGAGAAATCCCTTCACCATAAAGAATACACTATGGTAGCCTTTCTGGACATCGAGGATGCTTTCAACAATGTCTACCCATCCTCTATCACCAATGCACTGGTGAACTGATTCACAAACTGCTTGTCAGTAGAGTAATCATCTCTAAGCTGGGATCCACCACCATCACCAGACTTGCCAGCAGAGAAACACCACAAGATGGAGTTCTGTCTCCCCTGTTATGGAACATCGTGGTCAACGAACTACTTTTGTTACTAGACAAGGCAGGATGCAAAGTGCTGAAATTGCTGTAGCAATCTCGGGAAAATATCCAACAGTGCAAAGGGATCTTATGCTAAATGCTCTCTCTAAATTATCTGCGTGGACCAAGGCAAACCGCCTTGGCATCAACGCTCTTAAAACAGAAATCGTCCTCTTCACACGGAAATATAAAATTCCTACCATTGACCCATCGACGGCACCAGTTGTAGATTCTGTTCGAAGCCATCATCTAGGGCCTACTTCTTTGAGAGCTTATGTTAACTTAGCGAGGTTCCCACGCTTCATCATAGGCTCTAAATGGTTTCCCACAATTATTCAATTGGATTGATCTCAACCAATCCGTGTGGCTGCAAAATGGATCAACACTGGTCTAAGTGCATACTCCAGCCACCTAAACCTACCTACCTACCTATTACCGTCCTGCCTTCATAGGACAAAATTTGCTTTACTAGCTCATGAAAAGAGGATCGTGTTTATTTACGTGTACGTGTATGACTTCAGAAGACATCTTCAGTCTAAATTTCAAAGGGTTCAAAAATTATCTACAGAAAATATGTTTCGAAAGAAGTGACATCATAAGGGTTCCGTTTGTATCATTCTGGTAGGAAATCCCAAGTAGGAAAGTTGAAATTGCTTAATAGTTCACTTAGACGTGTGCTGTTAGTGACGCCGTGCTCGCCGTAGTGGCGTAGTGCTTCAGCTCCTACGCTCGACGTCTAAGGTTCGAATCTAGAAAAAACACGTAACATTTTTTTACGGCTCCACCTCTTTCAATGCTCAAAGAGTATAACTGTCTAGAAAAAGCTTCTCAAAATCGTCATTCGGAGTCGGCATTAAACTGTAGGTCCCCTCCACTCGTGAGAGAACAGTCGCACGCACAACACGAGTGGTTGCTGAGAAGCTAGGCCCAGGTTCACCTCAGACTGTAGCGCCGTCATTATTATTATTATTTTTTTTTCTCTATAAGTTTATTTAAAGTTGGCGTAGTGGGTAAGTGCGTCGAACACTACACTCGAAGTCTAAGTTTGATTTTCAAAAAACATCTTTCATATTTCCACAGTTTCACTTGATTTTAACGATACAATGCTCAGAGAATGTAACTGTTTAGAAAAAAGCTTCTCAAAATTCCCCATTCGGTTTCGGCATTAAACTGTAGGGTGCCTCCACTTGTATAACACGCACAACACAAGTGATTGCTGTAGAAGCTAGGCAACTCAAAGCTTTTATAGGTAACGCTTACGATCAGGTCATCTGATATGTATGTTAGTTAATGTTCAAAAATGTTGGAAAAATGGTTTCAATTGCATTTCGAAAAGTGTATTCTGTGAAATCAAAAATGTAAATTTTGATTTTTTTGAATTATGTTGGAGGTCCTATGCAAATTAGCAAGTTTTCTCTTTTATTCTAAACAGTTTCTAGTGACTATATCACTGCAACCACAGGGCGCAATAGACCGTTTAGGGTAGCTGTGCATGTCACTCTTGACAATTTTCAATATAAATACCGTAATTTTAAAGAATAATCAGCTCTAGGTTAGGTTAGGTTAGGTTAGGTTTTGGAAGGGGAGTGTGATGGTTAAGGCATCACTTCCACTCGGAGGCCATGGGGCCCATTGTGAATCCCTTTAATTGCGGAGTACACAATCTAAAGATCTATCCACCCCGTACTCTTTACACATTTTAGAAGATCCGATATATCTGCATTCGCTAAGTCCGCAGTCTCTGTGAAGAATCTTTGGCTCAGCGAAGCTAGGCACCGATTCTGGAGAGCTGGGCAGTGACAAAGCAGATGTTGGATCGTCTCGTTCTCTTCCTCATCTCCGCAACTCCGGCAGAGATCGCTGGATTTCGCAATCCATTTCCGGAGCATTGTTCCGATGGGGCAGTATCCTGTGATCACTCCGACGAGCATACGGATCGAGTTTCGGTTCAACGCCAGAAGCTTCTTTGTTTTGCCGTAGTTAAACTTTGGCCACGCTGATCTTGTCGTGTGATAATCATTTCTCGTAAGCCACGTCGAGACGGCCTCTTTTTGTATTGTTTCGCTTATGATCCGGTACAGAGCACTGATCGGTGGTCGTAGTGACCTGTCCGCTTCGCTGATGTCCATTTCAGACCCTTGTCTGGCCAGTTCGTCAGCTCTCTCGTTCCCAGCAATTGAGCTGTGACCAGGGACCTAGCAGAGTTTGACCTTGTGGTGGCTGATGAACCTCAGTGAGTCGCGGCAATTCATAACAGCCTTTGATCTCGTTGTACAGGATCCTATTGACTTCAGTCAATACAGCCTGGCTGTCTACAAAAATGGTTATATCCGATGGTGGGATATCGGTTACCTGTATGTGTTTAGCTGCTTTTTCTATTGCCAGGATCTCTGCTTGGAAGACACTGCACAAGTTGGGGAGTCTAAATGATTCCTTTTTATGCAAGGTCCCCGAGTAGAATCCGGCCCCAGTACCTGTGTCCATTTTTGATCCGTCGGTGAGAAGGGTAATATAACCACTTGTCTCTGTAATCAGCTCTATCTTTTCCTTGAGTTGCAGATATGTTTCATTTGTAGTAATCACAGGTTGAGGAGAAATTTGAGATTTCGCTTGTGATTACAATGATTAGAACCATCATTTTGATCCAAAAGAAAGTCTATTCTATCTATCTGTATGCAAGAGTTCAAGATCTACTCAAATCAAAAGAACATGGTTGGCTAGGGATTCAAATTGTGTAAAGGTGTCTCATGATAAGTCGTTGCAGTGATCTTAAATTTTCTTTTCTTCTCCCCTTTTTCCCATATATTGGAAAGTATGCTCATCTCTTAGACGTAAGTTAGTCCTCCTTTTACCTCCTTACAGCTAGTTGTTAATGCATTGTTGTAAAATGATCTTCTGAGCTTAAACTGATTTCACCAAGTAACTCCTTTCTAAAGTTAAGAAATTTGATTGCATTTTATTAGATCCCCTTAGGAGACCTCTCGATCTTTTAGTCTTATACTTGAATAGTTGTAATAATCTCTAGACTGTGATTCAATGCTTTTTTTCTATGAACGACATTGTAAAGTGCACTGCTTCTAAGACAGAAATGTTTATTTAAGAAACCGAAAGAAACCGAAGGACTTGCTCTTCTCTATACAACTTTCTTTGTCATCTTTTTTTTCGGTTATTTAATCTATAAGATACTCTAGGTCGTTCATATACAAATATATATATGGTTAGATTTACGCGTATGTAATTGTTAAACAACAATAAATAAATAAATAAACTATCTCGTAACGAATACAACAATATGTAAAAGAGAGAGATGAAAAATAAAAAAAAGCAAAAAAAATAAACAGAAAAACAGAATTCAATTAAATAAATGTATTAGTATTTGTACAGACTAAGTAGAATTTGAATATATATATGAAATGGTATATTTAATAAAGTAAATTTTATTTTTTATTAAAAATGAACTTCGGATTTACCAGTACGGGGGCGTATTTTTTTCCACAGTAGCCCTTACATTTTAACGCGACCTTGTAACACAAATCGTCTTTGATTAACTGAAAAACTGAAAAAATTATGCGATCTACAAAAGAGAAGAGAAAAGAAAATGTAAAATGTGAAGACAAAACACTTTTTGACAATATATGTGTATGTATGTTTATTTTGAGAAAATATTTAAATAAAAACGTATGCATAGTAAGTTAAGTAAGTCTAGAAATGTTAGTGTCATGGAATAAAGAAGAATGTACATGAACTCTGACGATGAAATAAAATTTGGAAAACAAATGGAAATCCATGTGAGTTATTACTTCATTTGGTCATTGTAATTTGAGTTCCTATAGCCAAGAGCATTGGAAGTGTCTAATATTTGAATGAATGCAAACACCACGGTATAAACATAATAACAAAAATGCCGCGGATTTCTTACAGACGTTAAAGAGCATGCTCTTGGTCTGTCTACATCTTGGGGAAAAGAAGGCAAAAGAAAGGATATGAAAGGACAGGTGCATTACAGCGAGGCAATTCGACGCACTAGTCAAAAAGCTAACACTCCTGGACATTCCGAAGGATGACGCGATTAGGAAATTCAACTTTCAAAAGAAATTTACCAAGAGGGACTGGAGCAATGAATACATGGTCCACAGACTGAGCAGCACGGTAAAATGGTATACAGATGGATTAAGAACTGATGAAGGAACTGAAGCGGAAGTACTTGGACTCAGGACAAAATACTTCGAACCCATGGCATCTTCAAGGCCAAAATTTGTTCTATAGACAGATGTATTTAGATCAATCTTGGAAGGAATTATACCAAATGCGACATAGCAATAATGTCAATAATGTCGAGCCGCTATTATGGCACTAGATTTCTACATCATCAAATCCAAGCTTGTATGGGATGCCTGCAGGAGCTCAAAGAGTTGAGTAGGAGAAACCGAGTAAAACTCTGCTGGATACCTGGCCATACGGGGATAGAAGGCAATGAAATGGCCGACTCCCTGGCAAGGAAAGGAGCATCAGAACCCTTCATAGGCCCTGAACCATTCTGCGCTGTAGGAGACCATGTCCTCAGAGAAGAATTCAGGGAACTGGAAAGAAGGAATCGGAAAGAAACCTGGAATAACGCTCGTGGAATGAAGTAGGCCAAGAAACTCCTAGGGCAATATAAGCGGAAAAGATTCGAGGCATGCATCAAAATGAGCAAGAAAAACTTCCGTATCCTAACAGGCTTCCTAACGGGGCACTGTAGACTTAGGGAGCATCTGAGGAAACTAGGGGTATCCGAAGAAGGTCTCTGAAGATTTTGTGGAGAATTTAATGAAATTCCAGAACATGTACTGGGATTTTGTGAGGCACTAGTCCACAAAAGAAAAAGAAGTCTGGGCAAGTACCTACTATCAGAAGAAGAAATGGAATCACTAGAGCCATCTTTCATTCTCAGGTTCCTGAAGGAAACTGGCTTAGAGAGAATACTCTAGAACAGATTTCTTCACCTATGCGCAATAGGAGTCCATTACCCTCAATACAACTCTGAAAAGATATGTATTTGAGGGGAACTCGTAATAGTGATAAGGTTGTGCTAAGGCACAATAGATTTTGAAGGTCACAGTGCAGTATACCCTCAACAACAATAATAATAAATCCTGGAGAGTCATGGCACCTCCATTTGTGCTCTCGAGAGGTCCAACCATGGGTGGAAGCCCTAACCCAGGACGCAGACGTTCCCAGTGCAGGTTCAGGTCCTAAAACTACTTCCTATGATCCTTGTCTAGCAAGTTCATCGGCGATCTCATTTCCCGTGATCTTGTGATGGCCCGGGACCCAGACAAGTCCCGGATTAAATTCCGAGAAGACAACTGTGCGCGGCCATTAGATTCGCATAGGTTTCGGCTTGGAAAATCGACACCAATTTACCTAACGAGGTGTGCAGTCTAATCTTGTCGTCCGCCACGAACCCCAGAACCTTTATGAGTCTCTAAGCCTTCCATTTGCAGGGAAAATCTACTTTCCACATTGCTCGAATAGCTGTGGATGGGAGACTTAATTACAGCCGAGACGTCGCAAAGAGCACTGAGAAGTTTCTGCTTTAGATTAAAGATGCGAGCAGGCAACATCAGTAGAGCTGATGATTGAAAGAGGGAGTTCCCTCGTCGATTCCTTTCGATCCGGGATAGATCCTAAACGACAAGTCGATCGACATGTTCTTCCTTTTGCCGTGCCTGGCTTACACAGTTCTTATATGTATGTTTTAGTTTAAGGCGTCTGCGTAGGGCCAGAACGTTAGAATAACATAGTTAAGGTAGATAAGCTAGTTTCAAACATTGTTGTCTAGCAAGTAATTATACAATAATTTAATTTTTCCAAATGTTAACTATCTTTACATTTTTTCATTGTTCAGAGGTCTTAAGTCTGATTCTTTAGATGCAGCATATTTCGGGACTGGTTTAGAGTAACCAAATATCAAGTTTATCCGTTGATATCGCTTTTTTAACAGCAGTACTCTGTCTTTTATGTCAATAGACTTTGATGTATTTTTATGAAATTAGGTATTAATCCCTGTTGCTTGCATTAGTCGAGATGTACTACATGTAACCAATCACCTTTGAGGAAGCCACAAACAAGACTCTTTCAAAAAAAAAAAAACAAATAATATTAATACGCATTCCATTCCTCTTTTGGTGTCATTATTCATTCAACAGTCTTACACATTCCTGATTCATTTCAATTGCTTGTATTTGTCCATCAGTGTGCGGTCGAGATCTCCAAAACATTTTGGTCGCCATTTCGTTGAAGTAATTGGTATCATTTATTGAATTTAATGAAGTTTCCCTCTTTTATTGACATGGACGGTCGTAGGCATACTTTTAATCACTTAACCCCATAAAGCACTGCTATCTGGATACACGCATGTATCTACAACTATTTGTGTACAAAAGCCACACCATACATAAATACATAACCAATTGGGCAGCAGCACCACCCGTTCACGTGCTGGCCCACATGCTGGTCACTTTAAGAGGCGCCTACTGTGGTGATGTAACAGAAACGACAAAACAATTGCTGATGGGCAAATCAATTGAGATCAATCATGCCCTTGAATGTACTCGAATTTTTTCGAGATACTTCTTGCTCTCCGCTGCCGATGATATTGGCCTTTTAAATGGGACCAGCGACTCACAAGCAACACTGAAGCAGATGGGCGGTGGATTCTTTTTGAGAAATGTTGAAATACGCGAGAGATATTTGCGGAGGCGACAGATGTCTGGGGCTTCAGAAGTTCGGTGGTGTTATCTTTTTGAACGAAAACTGTGAACAGAGTATTTAAGATGAGAAGCAAGGCCCAGGTCCACTTCGGACTGTAGCACCTCCATTATTATTATTTCAGTATTGGCGATGGGTTCAAAAGGAATGGACCACATTGATAAAGCTACTGGCTTAATTAATGCTTAAGCTTTGAAGATACAGGGATTTGTGAAGTCGTTTGTTGAACAGTTTTGATTCTAAAAGATCAGATCATATGCTTAAGTCAAAGTAGAGAAAGGAAAGAATCATGTTCAGAGCATAATTTAAATAAAATTAATTAATAATTAAAACTTAGTTTTTGTCAATTACAATAAAGACAGTTTCATAAAATTTATACCATATATCTTTGAAAACTCCACTAATTCTGACTGTATCATATTTTCAACTAGCTATAAGCTGAAAGCAAGTTGATTGCTACAAAAGTAAATTCATTTGCTTTGCCACTAGACGAAAGGCCAGCCACTAATGCAACAATTGAAAAAGTATGGCACCATTTCAATTTTGTTGTCGCTTGCGATCCAAAGGCGAATTTCATTGAGGTCTCCTTGTCTTCGCTGAACCAGAATGAGGGTCAAACAATTTAATGAGGGCACAAAACAATAGTTTCAGTTGGTTTATTCTAAATATTCGAGCAACAACGCAACAAGAACCTCCTAGATATGAGTAGAGGCGTTCTCAATGAAGTAGTGCGTGGCAAATAGTTTGACTTTAATTACTTTTGTCGCCTCATTCAAGCAATTGATTTGTTTTTTTTTCTTCAAGTTCATTTTTTGTCAGTGAATTATGCCAAAGAAAGCGTACGTCTTAGATTTGATGCTTTAAAAAAAATCAATAAATACCGTGTCATTGGCCCAGAAGAACTTGATATCAACCATTAAAGAAACATCTGGAAATGGTACCTCTGATGAGTGGAAATTAATTAAATTCTTTGGTGTGTAAGTAAAATATAATATAAATAATGTAAATACTGAAAGAAAAAAAATTTGTTGGTCGTTGGTCGTTGGTCCTAAAAGAAGGGGTCATCCGCCGCCATCTCTATTCCAGGGTCCCGACCTTACCATGGAAACCAGGTAGCTCCTGCTGACTGGAGTTGGGGATGCCGCCGTTGGCCAATCAGTTGACCAGCTCCTCCGCCGCCATCCTAAAAAGAGTGACGAGACCTGGTAGACTCACACTCCCCCCTTTCTTATTTGCAGCCGCCCAGATGTCCCACGAGGGTTGGTTACCCCATCTTCTGTCGAGGGTACTCGGCTCTCGGATTTCACCACATGGAGGTGAGAGTAAGAGTTCGTTAATAGAGGCTAGGTGCAGACGCTTGTGTCTGCATGGTTCGCGTATTAACGCTTCGAAATCCTTGACTTGTTGACTTTTTTTTTGTCGTAGGTTTTTGTCACACTACACTGGAGCACTCAGACTCAAGACTGGTCCATTGTACTACCAGGCAGCAACCTACTTTTACTGAAATTCCCTTCGGAAGACCAGCAGGCGCTTCTGTGATGAGGAGCCTACATCATCAGCTCTCACCTCGTCAGCGCCGAATAACTGCCACCTGATCCGAGCAAAGGCGGGACAATGGCAGAGGAAGTGCTCTGCAGTGTCATCGTCTTCTCCACAGGCGTCACAGAGGGTTTCGTCACTTAGGCCAAGCACACTTAGGTGTTTGGCGAAGGTGTAGTGCCCCGTTAGTACGCCAATAAGTTGTCTGCAGTCTTTTCTGTTAAGAGATAACAAGAAAGCCGCGGATTTCTTACAGACGTTGGGGAGCATGCGCTTGGTCTGTCTACATCCTGGAGAGTCATGATACCTGCGGTTGTGCTCTCGAAAAGTCCAACCATCGATGGAAGCCCTAACCAAGGACGCGGGCAGTCCCAGCGTAGGTTCAGGTCCTGAGAAAGCCTCATCTGATCCTCGCCTAGCAAGTTCATCAGCGATCTCATTTCCCGTGATCCCGTGGTGCCCGGGAACCCAGACAAGTCTTACCGAATTCAAGCTACCGATCAAATTCAGAGAAGACTTGCATTCCTGAACTATTCTGGAAGTGGTTAAAGGGTTGAGCAAGGCCTTAAGCACAGCTTGGCTGTCGCTACAGACACAAATACTTCGCCCCTTCCACCTATTCTTCACAATATAGCTCGTAGCCATTAGGATCGCATAGGTTTCCGCTTGGAAAACCGAAGCAAATTTACCTAACGAGGTGTGCAGTCTAAAGTTGTCGCTCTCCACGAAGGCACCAGCACCAGATCCTTCACTGGTCTTGGAGCCGTCCGTGAAAATTCGACTACATTCCTTTCCTGGCTCAGATTCTGGCCAGAGCCAGTCCTGAGTACAGGGAAAGTCGACTTTGTATGTTCGACGCAGCTGGAGTACTGGTGTCCGTACGTCAGACGGCATATCCATAAGACTGGGGTCAAAGGAGATGCGGTGCGCAAGGTCATCGAAACTCCAGTGCGAGTTGTACCAATAACCACTTTTTTTTAAACGGAAGATGGCCTTGAGAGTGCACCCCATGATATGGACATCTAGGGGGGGGGGGGAGATTCAGCAGGGCATCAAGAGCACAGCCAGGCGTGCTAGGGAAGGCCACCATGCAGCCGAGACAGACCGTTCTTTGAAGCTTGGTGAAAGCAGCTGTTACGTATTTACGCGAAAGCTTATTCCACCAAACGACCGATGCATAGGAGAGAAGGGGCCTAATCATAGCCGTGTAGATCCAAACGGATCTTTTTGGTGATAGACCCCATGATTTGCCGAAAATTCCTCTACACTGCCAGAAAACTGACAGTGCCTTCGCAATTTTAGTTTCAATGTGTTTTTTCCACAGAAGCTTCCTATCTAGAATGACACCCAGATACTTAGCTTCATCGGAAAAGCGGATAGTGCCACCTTTTAGTACCAGTTGAGTCAAACCAGTCAATTTCCTCCTCCTCGTAAAGAGGACAACCTCGGTTTTAAGAGGGTTGACTGAAAGCCCATTTCTGGTACACCAATCGTCGATCACGTCTAGAGCTGCCTGCGCTTTTGAACACACATCCGCTAGGCATGATCCGACAGACAGAACAGCTACATCATCCGCATAGGCCTGGGCGTAGATGTTGGAACTATTGAGAGCATCGAGCAGAGAGTCAACCAGCATGCACCATAGCAGAGGAGACAAGACACCACCCTGCGGGCAGCCCCTATTTACCCCCGCCATAACATACTGGCCACAGTCCGCGTCCGCAATAATAGTTCTGTTCATCAGCATTGCTTTAATCCAAAGCACTAATGATTCATTCATCTACACCGTGTTCTCTGGCCGAGTTCCACATGCCATCAAAAGTCGCATTGTCAAAGGCACCCTCTATATCAATGAAAATGCCCAGCGCGTACTCTTTCCTGTCGAGTGCACATTCAATTCTGCCGACGAGATTTTGAAGTGCAAGATTTTCCGCGCTGATAGGCATGTTGCATCTGAGACAGAGGATGAAATCGCAAAGCGGTTTTGCTCACATGAAGCTCAACCAGCCTTTCCATGCTTTTCAGCAGGAAAGAGGTTAGACTGATAGGTCTAAAGTTCTTGGCGAGTGAGTAGTCCCCCTTACCGATCTTTGGTATGAAGGCTACCCTAACTGTACGCCAAGGGGTCGGGATATAGGCGAGTGCCAGGCTGGCTGTGAAGATTCTTTTCAGAACCGGCAGCAACTTGTCTATACCCTTTTGCAACAAGGCTGGATATATGCCATCGGTACCATCGGACTTGAAACCATCGAAGGACGCGACTGCATATTTGATAGCTTCATCTGTCACCACGAGCGATGAAACAAACCAGCATCGTCGTGTTACATTTATCAGCTCATCCCCAGTTCCAGGGATAGGAACTGGTTTTGAGCCGGTTGTAATCTGGTTACCTGGAAAATGAGTCTCTAGCATGAAACTAAGCGTTTCAGCTTTTGACTCAGTGTGGGTACCGTCTGGTCTTCTGAGTGTTTCCAGTTTGGTTGGTTTGTCCTTTTTAAGAACTTTAACCAGTCTGCTGGTTTCACCGAGTGTTTCGATCTTTCCACAAAAATCCCTATAGGAGGCACTTTTCGATATCCGAATTAACCTCTTATATTCTTTTTGTTTTGATCGGTACAGGTTCCAGTCCTCTTCCAAGTCGGTCTTGAAAGATCTGTTTAGAAGTTTCCTGGTTTCCTTGCGAATTGTCTGCAGTTCTGAGTTCCACCATGGAACAGGTGATCTGCAGGGGGTATTTCTAGCTGGACACGTCAGTTCAAAACATTTGGTTAGAGTGTTGTTCAAGTCTAGAACGGCTTTCTCTACCTTCTGTCTCGTTCTGAGCTTAGGGAGAGGTTCAATACGATTATCTAGCTCATCCCTAAACTGTATCCAGTTGGTTTTTCTTGGATTCCTCCTCTTCAGCAAAGTTGTGGTTTCGCATTCGATTCGGAATTCAATGTACCTATGGTCTGACAGGGACACTTCCGACAAAACCCTCCAGTCTGTAATCTCCTTAATGTATCTGTTGGATAACGTTAAGTCGATTACTTCCTGTCTCCTTGTCGTAACAAAAGTTGGTTGAGAGCCAACATTGTTGATGTCCAAATCAGACGATAGTAAGAAATTCAGAAGATCATTCCCTCTCTTGTTGCATTTGCTGCTGCCCCAGAAGGTATTCTGAGCATTAGCATCACAGCAGATGATTAGGCCTAATTTTCTAATTTCACAGTACTCTACGAGTTCCGATACCGCTCTTGGTGGTGGCGGCAGAACAGAATCGTAGGGGAAGTAAGCTGACGCTACGACGAAATTACGCCACATTCCATTCGCTTCGTAGCTTACAACTGCAGCAACCAAGTCTTGTCCACAGAACTGTACAAGCTTGGTTGCTGAGAGAAATTTCGGCACAATAAGACAAGTTCTCGGTCTTTCAGACCGCTCGTCATAAAGTGGTGAGAAACCTCGCAAGCCACCAAGACCACAGATGCGATTTTTCCACACCCATGGTTCTTGAATGGATGCTATATGTAGTTTTGTCTTCACCGTGGAAAGTCTGCTACATAGGAGGGCAGTAGCATCCTTGGAATGGTGAAGGTTGATCTGGGTAAAAATTATTTTGATGTTTACCGTGGTTTTCGTCCATTATCCACTTGTTGACTTACGAGTACATTTTATTTCAACTTTTTTTTAGTTGCATTGATTCTGCAGCTAATTCGAAAATGTATGGGACAAGCACAATTCTTTATTTGAATCCGTTAAATTTCAACGTTTTTCCGATTCCAGGCCAGATTAAGAGTCAGTGTTGCAATCTTGGCAGGGCGAAAGCCAAATATTGTAGATTGTATATATGAAGATTTGTTAAATAATGCCTATTGAAATTTGGTTTAGACAGATGGAATTGTTTCAATGATAACCAAGGATATACTTATAGCACGTCTTAACCCAAAAATGTGCCCTCAGGGAGTGGTGTATCACCTCTCACATCAATTCTGGTTGATGAACTTTTCGATATACTTAATATCTACAAATACCTCTACAACCTTTTGATATGCTGATGATTTAGCTGTCGTAGTGAGGGGTAAGCATGAGGCCCTAGAAATAACCTGGAGATGGTGTGATAATTTAGGTCTATAAACTCTAACAAAACCAATATTATCAAATTTACAAGAAGAATAAATAAGCCTCGGACTCTGAAAATCAAAGAAATACCGACAACGCCAAAGTAAGAGCTACCATTTCGCCGTTACATTGGACCATAAACTCTCCTACAACATACAGTTAATCAAAAAAGTAAGTATACACTACCTCCTGAACTATATTTTTCTAAAGAAAACTAAATATTTCCAACAAAAATCAACAACCATTTTTTTTTCTGTTTTCACAAACGTTATACTATTTTTCAAAAAGAACAAACATAACAAAATAACAAAACATAAACAATAGAATTCAACTTAAAGTAATATGAATGGAAATTTACATCAAAAAAGTAAGTATACAGACAAAAAATAATACTTTCTGAAATTTGTCTCTGCTCTCAAGTCTTGTTATCAATATTTCGTTGGGTAGCCTTTGGCTTTTATAATTGCTTGCATTCGATTTGGCATCGAGTTAACCAATTTTGATGTTACTTTTTGGCTTATTTTGGCCAATACTTTCTGAAGCACTCTTTTCAAGTCTTATTTTGTCTTGACACCGTGTTTTTGAACTGCCCGTGTCAAATGTTCCCATAAATGTTCTATTGCATTCATGACGGGCGATTGGGTGGTGTTCTCAGCTGGTTACGAACATTATATAATAACTATTCCTTAACAATATGAGAGGTGTGTTTTGGGTAATTATCTTGTTGAAAGATAAATGGCACTTCTAGACCCAACTTTCTAACGCTTTCAAGTAAACTAGTTTTCAATATGTCCAAATAGGCATATTTGTCCATTGTACCATCAATGAAAATTAAATTACCGTCGCCATTTGCCGCCATACACCCCCATACCATTACGGAGCCACCACCGTGCTTTACAGTTCCAGCCATGTTTGCGGGATCTAGCTCCGCGTTTGTTTTACGCCAAACTTTAGCACGTCCATCGGATCCATGAATGTTAAATTTGCTTTCATTTGAGAATACAATCTTATTCCAGAAAGCTGGATCACAATTTACATGAGCTTTTGCAAAATTTAATCATTTTTGACGGAACTGTAAAGCACGGTGGTGGCTCCGTAATGGTATGGGGGTGTATGGCGGCAAATGGCGACGGTAATTTAATTTTCATTGATGGTACAATGGACAAATATGCCTATTTGGACATATGGAAATATTTAGTTTTCTTTAGAAAAATATAGTTCAGGAGGTAGTGTATACTTACTTTTTTGATTAACTGTACATGTCAACACAATATCCAAAAAAGCTGCTAAGCTCTTTTGTTCTTAAAATAGCTTATAGGAAAAACCTGGGGACTTAACCCAAAAATGAACTTGTGAAACATTGTGGGATCCAGATGTAATTTACACATTCCTCTCCCCAGAGATTCCACAATCTTTTAAACTGAACTCTTCGCCTTAAATGAAGCAGCACATTATATCAATAACAGGTAGGTAGGTAGGTAAGGTGCCCTTGCGACTAGGTCGCGGCTCACTGAGACCAACAGTTGGGTTTATTGTGCCCTATGTGTGGGGGGGTGTACACCGTGAGACCTACACTTTTGCTGCTTATTAGAACCATCCAGATTGTTGTATATATCTCAGGAGGTGCTTCAGTTCTATTTTTTCCAGAACATCCAGCTCGTCGAAGAAGTTACTGCCTAGTGTTAGCAGTCTTCTTCCCCGTAGGGCTGGAAAATCGCATAGCAGGTGGTGAACGGACTCTATTTCCTCCTCGTCCGTGCAACTTCTACAATAGTCGCTATAGGGGATACCTAACCTTCTGGCATGGGTGCCTATCCATGGATATGGTGGTGACAACTCCCACCACCATATCCTTGCGACTTATGCTAATCATTGATAATGATTTATTCCTATTCAACACCGGCCATAGGGCTCTCGTCGTTGACTCAATATCCAGATTCAGCCATCGCTCATTTGCTCTTTCTAGGGCTTCGTCCTCTATTTCTTTCCTTAGGAAACTTAACGGCATGTAAACATAAGGTAGTGCTAGAGATTTATCTAACTCTGAGCCTTCCGTCCGCTCTCTCGTTTCCTTGAACTACTGTGTGTCCCTGCCCTGTACCCAGCAGAATGTCACTGTGTTTACACTGGAGATTTCGTTGACGTACTGCCTGCATAGCTTGATTTTAGACTTTACAATATCCGACATTATGGCCCTTATCGTTGCTTGGCTGTCGGAGTGCATAGTTATCGTTTTTCCCATTGAACTAAGTCCTTTTGACTTAAGTGCCGCCTCATTTATTGATACTACCTCCTCTTGGAATACGCTACATTCGTCGCTCAGATTCAGGAATCTTTCGAAGAGATCACAGAAGACCCCTGCCCCCGTTTCTGCTCCTGTTTTCGAGCCGACAGTGTATTGGGAGATCTCGTCGCCACCATCCACTGATAGCTTTTACATACACACGAGTTTTTTGTCAGAAATGTTTAAAATATTTTATTGTATTTGCTTGGTATCAAATAAGAAAAAGGAAACAAACATTTTAGGTTTATCATGGCTCGAAATAGTCAATGCACTACAGAAGAGTAAGTTTTGCTTCTTTCACATATAAAAAAAAGGAAAATCTTAGCGTGAAATCGCGAAATGTGTATAACGGTCACTTTATTTAGCGCAAAATGTTTTAAAAGCTGCACCCCAAAAGGAATTTCATGGCAAATCGATTAATATCTTTGGAAATGACAGTGAAAAGAGTGAATAGATTCTCGAGCCAAGGAATTCCATAACCGTTGCATAAAAAATACAGTGGAACATGGAGGCGGCGACATAATGGCCTGGGGATGTTTTTCTTAGAATGATGTTCGTCCGATATTCCAAACTACAAGCAATATGACGGCAGCCGAGTACAAAGACATTTTGCAAATCGTAATGCTATCAAACACCAAAAAAAACATGCCTCTGCGTTGGGTTTTTCAGCAGGATAACGACCCAAAGCATACTTCCACACTAGCAAAAAAAATGCTTTGTTCACAACAAAATCGACCTGCTAGCTTGGCCAAGTCAATCTCTAGACCTGAACTTTATTGAAAACGTGTGCGCATCTAAAGAAGAAATTGTTTGAGCAAATATTTACCAATACAGACTAACAGTGATAATTTGTTCAAAAAACTTGTTATGAAATACCAGTAGAGACATGTCAAGCATTCATCAGCAGTATGCCGAAAAGCATGGCAAAAAATATAATGCAAAAGTGTAACTTCCTGGGGTATTAGTGGTAATTGGTTTTGCAACTGAAATAAGTAAGCATTTTGGCTCTTAATTTAAAAATTTTGGAAAAAATTACAATGTATCTATTTTTTTGATCACACATTTTTATGTGCTAACACAATTTTATCTTCATAAAAAAGTTATTTACGTAAATATTGAAAATATTTTAATGTTTTGAGTTTTTAATAAGTATATAGAATAAAAATATATTAGCCTTTTTTGCGAACTTTAACCATTTATTTCACTATGCAACACTAAAGACGAAAAATGTAAGGTGTATCTATTTTTTTGATCAGGTGTGTACCTCTCCTGTCCCGAATTCGGGTAGAGAACCTTCTTGTGGTAGTCAGGGTTGGTGGCAGACAATCCGACGTTTTGTACCTGTATGGTGCTGTACATTTTAAGAGGATGGACGCATGTCCATATGGCTTGCCTTCCCACCTCTTGACTTCCCTGAGTATCTTTGCGGTTATAACCGCTCTGCTACTACAGAAGATGTTAAGAGGGGGAATATAAAGTAGGACCTCGAGCGCTGCTGTCGGTGTTGTCCTTAGGACACCCGTGACTCCTAAGCACGCCGATCTTTGGAGCTTTGTTAAACTTGAAATAAGGTGTATCTTTTCCAGTGCTTGCCACTAGACTGTTGATCCGTACGTTAAGATGGGTCTTACTACCGCTGTGTATATCCAGCACAACATACGTGGCTTAAGACCCCAAGTGTTGCCGAAAGCTCGCTTGCATGTGTAGAATGCTACAAACGCCTTCTTGATGCACTCCTCGATGTTCTCTTTCCAGGTTAGTTTGGAATCAAGTGTAATACCCAGACACTTAGCTGTCCTTGAGATCTTGAGTTCAACCCCGTTGATATGCTGGCGTGTGAACTCTGGAATTCTTCTTTTTTTTCGTGAAGAGCAGCAGATTGTCCAGCAAAGTATTGCGGAGCTGTTAAAGTCATTCCAAGTCTGATTATTATTGTTTTATTTTAGTCCAATGATGTACGCCTTCCTCTTCAGCTTTGATATTATTTCGTGGCGGTCCCTTCATCTCAAGTGATTAAGCTCGGTCGTGTGACTTCATCGCATTCTTCCGTTTTCCGTCGTTAGATTTGCCCAAATTACATTGCTTACTACCAAAAGAAATACAATCGGTGATACGTTACAACCTTGCCTTGCTTCACTTTAAGCAAGAGACATATGGATCCATCGTAGAGCTAAAGGGTCTTCTGGGATTACTTCTACTACACCCCTTCTACTAAATGTCTTCAACAGAAATCTGTATTAACCATCAATGTTCTTCTTCGTCACATATAATGAAAAGATGACTGCACAAATGAGATACATTTCCCTCGGGCACGTAGGTACCCGCATCACTTTTTCGATTGCTTCCTGCACACATTTTTGATTGTATCGCAAAAAGTCCATTAGCCCTAAAGTTCAACACGACAGGACTGAAATCCTTAAGTGAAATTTAGGAAATTGATTACTCCCGCAATCGAGTTGATGAGAGAAGGGCGCCGTGGGTGAATTCGACTGATTGATGGCACCCAACAAATGTACTTTGAATCGATTGCTGACAAAAATAGACAAGAAACATATTTCGAATGATGGTAAATTCGTAGCTGCTGTCATTAAGTATGCTACGAGTCTTTGAGGCCGCGTCGATATTTCGTTTATGGATGAAACGTGCTTTAATTTTTCATGACCTTGCATAATGGTTGCTGTGCTCATTCTCTTGTAGGCAAATGTGGTTCCTACTTTCTCGAGATTGTGTCGCAGAGGCACCGGCAGACTTATGTTTATAAAACGTATTGAATTCATTTTAAACCGTTTAGGTACAGATTAGTATTTCCTAAGTTATGGACACAAGGGATGTTACCAATTTCCTTAGTATCAATTAATAATTTTTTAAGGGATTTGTGGGAATTTTCCTTAAATAGGGAAAGGCATGTTGGTTGAGGCCCAGGTCCACCTTTGACTGTAGCGCCCTAAGAGGAAGAAGAAGAAGAAGAAATAGGGACAAAGATACATAAAAATCATAGGGACTCTCAAAGCAAACCAACTTAAGGAAAAAAATGCTGAAATAAAATATTTCCTTTAAAAGAAACGGTATCCCTCAAGACAAGTTTTGGAAACGCATGAAAATATGCGTATAAGAACGAAGAATAATAATAATGACGGCGCAACAATCCGAGGTGGACATGGGCCTAGCTTCTCAGCAACGCGGTCTTACAATTCATAAAAAAAAACACTCGGGTTATGCTCTAATTGATATACAGAGCAAAAAGATATGAACTTAGAGTACATCCTTGTCTTACTCTCATTTTCGTTTCGAACCATTCCGAAATTTCCGTTCCGTTTCAAACCGCCGATTGATTGCTATCGTACTTATTCTTCAGTACTTTTCCAAGCTTATGACTCATTCCAGCTTGGTACAGTTTATAGAATATAACTTGCCGGTCAACGGTATCAAAGGCAGCCTTGAAATCTACAAACAAGGTGTATAATTTCTTTTTTTGATTGATGAATGTCGCAGCGATACTTTGGAGTATGAACATATTGTCTACTGTGGAATAACCGCTGCCAAATCCCGCCTGATATTCATTAAGTAAATAGTTGCTTCCAATCCAATGTGCTACTCTGTTATTTAAAAGTTTCGTAAACACCTTGTATGATGCGTTGAGAAAGGATATTCCTTGGATCAGATAAATTGCCTTTTTTGTGTATGGAGAATATAACAGCTTCTTTAAACTGTTGAGGAATAATCCCCGTTACCAATATTTCGTTAAATGCAGTAGTTAATTTACTGGTGAGGTTAATTGTCGGATATTTTAAAAATTCTACAGGAATCCTATCTACCCCCGGGGCCTTTCCATCCTTGAATTTTTGCATAACCATAAGTACTTCGTCGTGGCTGAAAGGTGTATCTAATATTTCGTTGGAGTATGAAGGCACAGGATAATGGAAGGTCGGGTTCGTTCTATCATGAAGGGCGGAGAGCTACTGAAAATGTAGTGAAAAAGTAGGTGCACATGTTCACCACGTCACGGCGCCCATTCAATTAATTTACAAAAAGTATATTGGGACAGACACCTTGTCGTGGTGCGCGGGCTTAAGGCGACCTGCAAGCCTGCTGAAGGAGTGACTCTGCGTGGCACTGATGCAGCGCAACTGCTTCAGACAAGGGTGTTCCAATCAAAAGAATGGTTTGATTGGCGAACTAAGTCTATCATCCCCCTAATTCAGGGCGTCAAGCTACCCGTGGCCATTGATTGGTTCGCAACCAGGGGTTAATATCGGCTGTGTCCTAAAGGAGCCTTTCTGATACTGGGCCACCTTGGAGATTAACTCCAGCCTTACCGCATTACTGCGAGTCTCTGATGCGGCTGACCATCCTTTCCTCTGCAACGAAAATAAACCAACAAAAATGCAATAAAAAAAACATGAAAGGCGAGCTGAATAGACTGCGGAGGGTTACCGTAGCTGATGGTGTTGAGCATGGGCTCAAAGTCGAAAGAAGTGCAAAGCCTGTCACAAGCTGCATCAGGAAGGGAAGGAAGGAGGGGAAAAGCAAAAGAGCTAAGCTAACCGATAGGCTGGAGCACACGGACTGCCAAAAGGGCAAGTGGAAGCCAAGCTCTAGCTTCCCGACCTTCAACTGAGGTGGTGGGGGAAAGGCGCCTACGACAAAGGCGACGAGGAATAGGTGGAAGTGTCCACAGAAAACGCCCTTGTATCTGAAATGGCCCTGGGATGGGAGGATAAGCTCAAATTTCAGGGCATTCATTTCAGGCATGGTATGCTACTAGTCGACTGCGAAACTCCACAGAAAGCGGAATGGCTGAAACTGATAGCACCCAAACTTTGTAATTGGAAGGGAGTGGGCCTGACCACAAAATGGGGAAAGGAGATACCACGTATCCATTCCATTACTATTCAGGAGCACAAAACTACACTAGTTCTCCTCGAATTGCAAAACGAGGGAATAAATGTTAAACTATGGAAGGTGCTGTATGGTCAAAACGAGGGAACCGGGCAGGTGCTGGGCCTCAGAGTAGACGAACCGTCCTTTGACATCATAAAACATTAAAACAGTCATAATCATAAAACAAAAAACGAAATAAAATAAAATGTATACTAGCTTATGAAAACCATTTTTCTATATTAAATGTACTAAGTACTAAAAAAGATTCCTATCTTAATGTACATTGCAATAAATATTAATAAATGAAAAATTAAAATAAAACAATTTCCTGACTTGCTGAAGAGGAGATGAGTCAGTTGACCATTCCAAACCTAACTTCGGACGAAATATTCAATTTTCCATGACTCTGGCGCATAATTCAGACTGAATTTGACCGATGGCATGGGTTATGTTGGCTTTGAGGGCTGCTGTGGTCTATGGCTTATTCGCATAGACCTGCGTCTTCATAAAACCCCACAAGAAAAAGTCTAAAGGGGTCAAATCGCACGATCTCGGTGTACAGTTTCCATCACCTCTACGTGATATGACCATGCCCTGGAATCGCCTGTGCAGAATTTTCAATGTGGCACGTAGCGTCGTACTGTTAAAACCACATGTCGTTAGTGTCCATATAATCTAATTCAGGCCAAAACACGTTGGTAATCATTGACCTATAGCGCTCGCCGTTGACGGTGATGGCTTTGCCAACGTCGTTCTCAAAGAAATGTGGGCCGATGACGCCGCTAGCCCTAAATCCACACCAAAAATGCATTTTTCCGTAGCTTCAACAATATAGCCGCTATCAACTGTCAAAAGTTTGGAAGACCATTTATGTATTATTATGAGTATTATAACATTTTAAAAGAAAAAAGAACGATGTTTGTGTTTAAATTTTCAATTCAGTTCTATCAACAACGTATGACGTAAAATGTCAAATGACCAAACAACTGCATCCGGCGGATTTAAGAATAGCACGAATGATTTAACGTCAATCAGATGAGTGAACGAAATCTCACATCCGCCAGATTTGTGAAAAGGGATGAAGATTTCACCTTACTGCGCTTATCCAATAAATTTCCTATTCATTCTGATCACACATCCTTCAATGCTTTCAAATTATCGGAAAAATCGTTTCAAGAATTCTGTAATCATCGAATCCACTTAGACATACATTTTTTTTATTTTCAACGTCCCATGGAGGGACTGGGCTGGAGCAATAGCTGCCTTCTATCCTTGACGGTCCCGGGCACGGTGCACGCTTTCAGTTGTCTAGACCATGCTGTCTTGCGTATTGGTCTCAACAGCACGTACAAATTACTCGAATTCACCAAAAACATTGATTGTACTTGCCGCCAGATATTACGTGAGTGGCTATGTAGTCAACATAACCGAACAACTCAATTCACTATTTATAAAGATGAGTCAATATCTAAAAACTTCATCATTTGTTACAGCCTTAAAACTAAACACGTGATCGACATGAACACATGTAAACTGAATTAGTTTCACTAGCGGACGCAATAGGAATATGATAATCACCCAGACAATCTGTCTTAAACTTACCCATATTCCACATAAATGGGGCGGGATTGTGACTAGAAAATATTATATTTTCTTTGTTTTGAGTTTCACGATACTGGAAATGTGTCCTAAAGGAATGTTATAGGTGTAAGTTGATTTTTTCGGAACTCTTTATTTTTGTCTCCTCTTACAATGATGTCTAGAACGGAAGTCCTCCATCCACTTTTTCTCGAGAGTGAAGTCAGTAACTCTTCCGAGATTGAGTGAGTTTCTTACTAAATACATTTCAGAGCTTAGAAACAGATGGCGTTACAAAATACTTTACATTTTAAACAATCAAAGAGGTGTTGGTGTTTCTGATAATGGTGAATAAAATATCTTCTTGGCCTATTGTCTTATGTTAACTTAAAAAAAGTCTTATTCGAAAAAGATATATAGGGTATATAGGGTGGGCCGTTTTTTTAAATTACAGGTTATTTTGACACTGACAGGTGTTTCCCGCTCGAAATCTTGACAAAAAGTCAGTATCACACTTCCGCGGAATGAAATGAGTCGCTTTGCGCTTGAACAATGTTGGGAAATATTGAAAACTTATTTCCAAAGTGAGTGCTGTGTTGCCCAAACAGGGCGTTTTTCGAAAAGAAGTTTTGGCCGAAGTTGTGCAACCACTGCGACTGTTGTACTCAAGTTTGTGCAAAAAGTTCGTGAGACTGGTATGCTAGTGGACAACATTCATGGTCCCCGTCGTCGTACGGTGGGCTGCTGTGGCTGCTGGGGCCGAGAGTGTGAGACTCAATTAACGAACATCAACTCCCCAATTTTCCATTTCACGCACTAGTCTGAGGAGACTGAGCAGAATTCTGCACAAAGATCTCGGATTATTCGCTTACAAGTTCCAATTGACTTAGCAATTGAAGGCGCGCGACCATCCGCTTCGTTATGGCCTCGCAGTTTGGCCCTTAGAGCAGCTTGAATTGGACAACGATTTTGGCTGAAAAATCATCTATTCTGACGAGTCATCTTTTCATCTCGGCGGCTATGTTAACAAACACAATTGCCGCATCTGGGGCTCGGAAAATCGGCACGTTATTGTCGAGAAGCCAATGCATCCGCAGAGAGTGACAGTTTGGTGCGAATTGTGGAGTATTGGTATCATTGGACCATTTTTCTTCGAAAATGAGGCTGACAATAACGTTTCGGTCAACGGTGGGTGTTACAGAGCAATGTTTATCGACTTTTTTTTTCTGAAATTGAAGACACAGATTTGGACGACCTCTGGTTCATGCAGGATGGTGCTCCATGCCACAATCGATCTTTTGCTCACCAAATACCCAATTCCTCTTATCAGCCGTCTTGGCGATATAAATTGGCTGCCTCGGAGTTCCGATTTGACCTCTTTGGACTTTTTTGTGGGGAACCGTGAAGGGACGATGTTATGCCAACAATTCGGAAACGATTCAATCACTTAAGGGCAATATCATCCAAGCAATCCGTGGGCTACTGCCCGAAACCATCAACAAGGTCTTGGAAAATTGGAGTGACAGAATGCGCTACTGCGAAGCCAGCCGAAGCAGTCATTTAAACGATGTTGTATTTCATAATTAATGGGAATGTTTGTTCTTACTAATAAATTCATAATACACGGAAAAAAAACAATTTTGTCCATTTTATTGCATTTTTAAAAATAGACTTGAATTTGGCCCACCCTCTATAAGTGGTGAGGAGTGGTGAGTCAACTCCACACACTTACCCACTTACGCACTACGCCGCTATAACCACGTAAGAACTTTTTCGACAGGAATAAATAAAACCCCCACAAAGGAGTTTCTGTTTCTGGTGGGCGGCCTGTAGTTACTTTAGTTTGTAAAAAAAATCTGAATTAGAGAAGCAAAGATTATGCACTGAAAAACAATTACATACTTTCTTCGTCTTATTATATGAAACCAAAAGCTGGTGGATAGAGGAAAATAGATGATTCTAATTTCTTTCGAAAGAAATATTAAATTCTTCATCGCATATTTAGTCTTTTCTGCGTCAAAGACATGAGATGGAGGAGTAGACAAAAGCATGAACTCTGTGAACTGTACAAAAGCGTTAACAAATAGTATCCATGTTTTAACATAGTAGGTAACACCTGATCGTCGTAACAACCTTCAAAATACCCTCGTTGGCTTATTTTATAGTTCTTATCCAACGTGCTATCAGTAGCCGATTGAACTTATGCCCTGTGCGTATTTCTATTTTTAATTTGTTTACCAAAGTTGATGTAAGCAAAACTACCATTATGAGTAGGTTTCTTTATTTGTCCCTTCGACAGGAAAAAAACTGAGGGTCACTAGATTCGCGTGAGAGTTTAAGCACGCTATCTTTGCAGGAAACTAGCCGTTGGCCTTGAAAGTAACATAATGCCGGTGCTCAAAATTAATTTTATTACTAAACGAAAATACTGAGCTCTTGGAGACAAAACGTAAACAAACCTTTTGAACTTTTTTGAAAGAAGTGTCCTTGCGTGTTGATTTTCTCAAACGAATGGAGTAAAAGAGTTTTACGACAGGAAGACAAAAGAATTTACGAGTATGTTGACGAATATATTCGCAATTGTCAGTGATTGGCTAGCAGTGATTTGTCTTCTTCTGGACGATACAGCCCAGTGCGGAATTGGGGGTAGATTCTACTGGACCCATTGGTGTTGTGAGTGTTAATTTATTCTAAGATGTGGAAGGCCAGCGGCGTTTTTGTACAATTATTCGTGTTTATGTGAATCGAATATTTTCACAGCACAAAAATGTCACGTATGATCAGAGGTGTTTTTTCTCCTTTTTTATTTCTTTGGTAGATAGAAATTGTTGTTTCTTTCTAAATTGCAGGTAGAGTCCAGGGTGAACGCAGGCAACGAACAAAAACGACTGCATCGACCTTTGGCCTTATGTATTCAGCGTCGCGCGCCAAGTTCTGCTTCTTCGATTGTCATTATACGGGGTAGCGCATAAGAAACGTTAAAATTGCAGTATTCAATACTTTTTGGTTACTTTGTTTTTCAGAAATAACTTCGAAAAACTTGAGAAATTTTTTAAGGAAACATTCCGCACAGAGCAACGAACCAAAGTGGTTTAATTTTATTTCGAAAGTCGACATTCAATTATTCACACACAAAGATTGTATCGAAATTGCTTTCATTTTCGAAATGCGTCCAGTGCTCCAACAGTTTACCGAACGTTGTTTTTCAGCGTTTGAGTTGACTTATTTAATCACAATGACGGAGGCCACCTAGCCAAGTTGTCTAACTTTAAATCCGCACGTACCAAAATCACAGACACATCCTCTGTTGTTTTGTACCACTTTACCGAACATTTTGAACCTGTTCAAAACAAATTATAATTTGATATCACTTCCACCAGATACCAAAATAATTTAAATGAATG
Source organism: Myathropa florea (assembly GCA_930367185.1). NCBI lineage: Eukaryota > Metazoa > Arthropoda > Insecta > Diptera > Syrphidae > Myathropa > Myathropa florea. The sequence goes on from OV884002.1 coordinate 109,042,001, forward strand.
GCAATACCTCGTTTTATTTCAGAACTATAAATAGAACATACACACTCGTACGTGTCTGCCACATTAAGTCAGAATTTAGCCTGATGATCTTTTTTTGCTCATTTTCGATTTCACTGCCACACGTGACTTACAACTTGATCGCAGGGCATACGTGATCATCACAGCATTTCTTCAGCGTCAAAACTGTTGAGTGCATCATTGAAATGCACAACGCCGCTAAATATGCGTGGGAGTAACTCTTATGCGCTTCTCTCGTAAAGAGTGTTGCCATCGTAAGGGTAGAATTAAGGGAATTTGTAAATGAAAGGTAACTACATTTTTTTAATTTGAATTCACTGATGTAAATGTTCGTTGAATGCAAAAAAGATCGTGAATTCGAACGCAGTTTTAAGGTTAAATGGTCGGCGGATATTTAAAATTAATGAATAAAATATTCGAAAGCAAAATTTGGAAAAAAATTTGAGTACATTTTTTATTCTTACTTTTATTTACAATAAAATTGATTTAAAATGTTTTATCGCACAATGAACATGTTTTTGTTTACAGAGATTTGATATATTTTTGTTTTTCTATTGTATTATTATTTAATAATTATTTTAAAGAACAATCCAGTAAGAAAAATAAACTGGGCAAGTGCGATTGATGGTATTATTTCTGAATATCAAACGACATTCCCAAACTATTTCAGTTGAATTTTCTTCTAACTTCAACCCAAATCAACTATTCATCACTACATTCATACATCCAAACAAACAAACAAACATGCATCCATTCCATACCTATGTATATCTCTATTCAAGATTACACAAAAAATCCGTTCCATCATACTCAGTTACTACTCATGCCTGTGGTGCGGGTGTGCATTTCTGTTGGGCATTTAAGGGTTGAAATCGATCTAGGAGATAACTCTCATCAACGTATAGAGTGGTCGACCACAGCATAAAATTTATGTGTGAAAATAAAAATATTTATCATTTTAAATCTTGGATGTTGGATCTTAAAATGTGCACATAAATCTATATTTTGATACTTATCATTTCCTTATGCTTAAGCTGAGGTCTTCAAAACTGCGTTTTCTGATCTTCAAAATTAGAATGTCGATGATTGACCGTTTTTGGCCAATATCTCCAAAACTATTAAGGCCGGAATGCTCGAAATTGTTTTAAATGAAAGTACTCAATGAAGCGAAGTTTTTGTGATTTTTTTCAGATTTTTAAACTCTTTGGTTTAGATATGGCAGGGGAGGATGCATAAAAAAAAACTTTGGTGCTCCATATTTTCCAAATGGAACTTTAGATCAAAGTGTGTTGAAGCAAACCTCTACCTCATTTCAAAAGATCTGGTGATTGATGTATCACTCGAGGGGGTGTGTCAATATTTCAAAATCAATGGCAGCTTCACCTATACTGGAGCCACCACCAAATGGCCCCACTTTTTAGATTTGGGTGCATGGGCAATTATATCTAGGCCCGAAGTACCTAATTCCAAAATTACATACCAATGTTTTTATTAATGTAGGAGATAAAAATAGACAGACAAGACGGACGGACACACCGAAATTATAAAGGTTCTGTTTTTGTACACGGAACCTTAGAAAAGATAATATCTTGTTTGAAAAAAATTACAAATAAAAACCCCAAATATAAAAAAACAGGAATAAAATCAAAAATCGACATATAAAGAAAAATATTGACAATTGTCAAAAAAGAATAAAAGAAATCATACAAATCTTATTGACATTAATTTATTTGAGTTGTGTGGATATTTGAATTCATAAAAACGACATGAAGTTTCTGTAAATTAACATCTTCACGCATGCGGATAATACAGTCGACCAAAATAATCTACTGCTAACCTGGAACGTAGCGCATATAAGTTCACGGACATACTATATCCCATGAGGACTTCAATTTTACCTAAGATTAAATCTATTCATTATAGTGATTGTATGGTCCTCAACGTACTGTAAGCGTCAAAAGAAAGTGTAGGTGTACACTGTGGTGACATATTAAAAAACTAATAAAATGAGTTCCAGACCTCAGATTTTGGAAATTTTTGATGTTTTGATGACTAAAAAGTTTTTTGAGTCAATGTCAAAATGACTACAAGCTGTTTTGTTGTTGTTTGTTTAGTGTACACTTTTTTGACGCGAAAAAAATTAAGTATTTTTTGATATTTTTTTATTGAAATTTTATTATTGTGTTTTTTTTCAATGCCTTTTGGTTTTTTGCTAGAAAATAAAAAAACCTTTTCAAAACATCAAACATTTCTAAAATCGAATGTTTGGAACCCATTTTATTAGTACTTTAATCTGTCACCACATAAGTGTTCACTTTTTTATGACGCTCACTGTAGATAGACAAGCGGTCCAAAAGGTTCTGGATAGACCATCAATGAAATCAAGTACGAAAAAGCAATGGCGTAAATTTCTACGAGAGATTGTAGGCAGAAGAAAATACTTGGAAAATAATGTTTCAACAACATAGTGGATCTGATTAATAGGATATCGAGAGACTTAATAAACACATAAAGACCAACAGGTTATTAGGCAACAGGGCTTACATATAGACCTAGCTCTTTCCATAAGAATGCTCGAATTTATTTTTTACCCTAGTTAAAGATTAGCTATCCCGGTTCCTTAGGACATCGCAATAAAACTTCCACTGGTATAAAGCTAAATACACACGTTGTTTTGTTTGTAGAGAAAAGACATAAGCGGAAGAAAAGTAAAATTAAATTTTTGGAATGAGTGATGTAATACGTGAGAATTATTATAATAGACAAGCTTTAGTACGAAAATGAAAACGAAAAGAGCAATCAAAAAATAAAACGAAAATTTGGTCAAAGACTTGCTTCTAAAAAAAGAAAAATTTTCGAACGGAACGCTACGAAAGATCTGAAAGAAAATTATCCCATAGCTCTCTCAAATTTTTATATTTGTTAATAAAATTAACATAATTTTCATTATTTACAACTGCCATTTTTTTTGCACTTAATTTTACTCCCCATGAACCTTCTTACTCGCTTGTTTCTGACGAACTGAACGAGTAAATGCAGTAAACAATGATAACACGAAGCAACGGTTGCTTCAACATGACTGTGTTGCTGCAACGGTTGCCTCGTGTGTACCTAGTATTATTCTATTCTGTAGTCGCCGAGGCATTGTGGTACAGTGATGGAAAAAAATGTTCACACAAAGTCATTTTCAAAGTAAACGAAGGGTTTAAAGCTTTTGTTATTTTTTTTGGATGAAAACAATTTTTTTATTATTTTGTGATACTTAATTACTTCAAAATGTATTACATTTTTCTAAAGTATTTTATTTTAAACTTCGCCAAGGTTTAAATGATTCATTTTCTTTGAAAGTGGTTTCGTGTAAACACTTTTGCCCACCACTGTATAGTACATAGTGCCGCTATGCACTAGCCCACGATGACTACAACTTGAGAAAACTGCAAGACTTCTCCTGATCAATGATTGTGTAGACCCAGACCTTGCCAGATCATCTAATTGATTTATCTATCCATTACTACAAATTGTATAGCAAAAATATCAATTAGCTACTTTCTTCCCTCTCGGATTTGATGAAACCAAAGCGGTCTGCCTGGTTACGGTTCACTAAATTTTTTTCGATGTCTTTTGGTACAGTCATTGGATATATCAAGTGCCCAACGAGCAAGCACTGCGAAAGCGAGGAACAAAACAAACAAAAAAGCAAAGGGTCTTCTGACTACGAATGGCAAACGTGTCGTCAGTATTGTCTGCCAAAACTGGTTCCAATCACAAGAACCACTATCGGCCCACAATTCATGAGTTCATCTTAAACGATGACGTGAAGATTTAGAACCGCAAAGATTAACTTCCGGGGATAGTGCTGTTTTGGCCGTTGAACTCAGACAGATGTTTGGTTGGTGTTTGTCATTGAAATGACATTGACATTGGATGGTGATTTGTTTCACTTTCAATACGTTTCGGTGTCCTGATAAAACAGAAAACTGCTGTGACTTTATTCACGTACGCCAGACAAAGATTTCACCCGATTTTTCAGATATGAGGCATGAAATCGGGGGAAAGCCACTTGATTGGAAATGAGATCATGATAACGGAGATCGTGTTTGGTGATCTCCTTTTACTCCCGGTGCGTCCTATGCCTTGAGGCGCGTCTGCAATCCTGTTTCGAGTAGGGAAAGGCGACAGAGGTTTCTCTGCGTCCTCCATTACGCAGACTTCCGCGTACATGTGAGCACGTTTTTACGGGCATATGGAGATCAATTGTTTGGGTTCACTTGAGTCTCGTACATTTCCTCTGTCTCCCCTTTCGTTCGGTTTTCGCTTCCACAGTCGTTTGTGCGTCTACCTCTTTGTGTATGTGATCGGTTGAAGTAACGCCAGTCAATAGTTAAAAAAATTGGATATTTATACGCGACGTACATGAATGATAAAAATAACTGTGGACGAGGTTATGTAAGAGAAGAACCGAGGTGGGGCGGATTTGTATGGAAATAAAATTGTTTGTGGAAGATACCGCTTGATGAGTGACGGCGCTTAAAACTCCATCTCGACATGAATTTGTGATTATTTTTGGACGATTGTTTGGTTTGCATGCAATGTGTTTTGATATAAGCGCTAGAGATGCGACAATTCATTCAGGTAGACACTCTTTTAAATGCAGTATGTAAACCTTCCGGTTTTTAGAAGTTCCGATTGAATGATTCACATGGAAACTCCAATAGTTTTCACTATTGAAGACTCCATCAGAGAATTTCTGTGACTTCTTGGATGGTGCTAACAGCGAGTAGCTCGCGAACCAGCCTATACACGACGAAAATGCGGCGAGCAAGTTCGGCGAGTAGGTTCGTCGTTTAGGGCTACCTTAAGGAGCCTGTCCGGAGTACGATGTTAAGATTGTATCCGGGAGGAGTGATCGGAAAACACAGCCTCCACGACACGACAACAGACCACTGCTTCTGACTTACGGAGAGTGCGACAGCTCGTCATATGGAAGTACAGTAAAAATCGGTTATAACGACCTTCAAGGACTGACGAATTTGGTCGTTATAACCGATGTCATTGTAAGTGATTTTGACTATCACTGAAGTATCACGCGATTCCCCCCCCATACAGCAACTTAGCGATCCCTGGATGAACGAACCACCAACCAAATCGACCATCTGCTCATTGCCTCTAGACACGCGTCAAATATCCTGGATGTGCCAACATTTAGAGGGGCAAACGTTGACTCTGATCACTTTTTGAGCACTATTCAGAGCTCCACTGTTTCAATATTGGATGCCCGATCACAACGGAGTTTGTTAGAGCCTACGAAAGTCAACTTAGCGAGAGACTCTGTGGTGCAATCTCCGTCAGACACAAACGCCAACAATATGTGCTTGCATTGCCCCTCAGTCATACAGGAAGTAGCTGAAGACACCCTAGGCTAACTTCCACCACCGACAAGAAACTCGTGATATAATGGCGAGTCTGAGCAGGAAAAAGCTGCAACCGACGAGGTATACCAAAAGACGCTGCAATGAAAAACCAGGACAGTGCAAGAGGAGTATCGAGTTAAATGGGCAGAGCAGACATTTCTGCGGCAAAAGAAAAGATTTTACGAAGCCTCCCAACTCAAGCATATCGGGGAGTTTAGGGACAAACAAAAAATGCGGGCCTTTTATAAAAAAGCGAAAAGTCTCGCGACAAGCTTTAACAAGGGCACCAAAACTCTTCGAAATGATGAGGTCAATTTTGTTACCGATCCACATTTACGAAAAGGGCAATCCAACCTCATATAAGAACTATAGAGTTATATCCCTGCTTAATGTATTCCCGAAAAAAAAAACACCAAACATTTTTTCACGGCTCCACCTCTTTCGAGTCACTGACAATGTTCAAAGGGTATAAAAAGGGTATAACTGTCTAGAAAAAAAGCTTCTCAATCTCGCCGTTCGGAGTCGGCATTAAACTGTAGGTCCCCTCCACTCGTGAGAGAACAATAGCATGCACGAGTGGTTGCTGAGAAGCTAGGCCCAGGTCCACCTCGGACTATAGCGCCGCCATTATATATATATTAATGTCGCCTACAAGATCCTATCCAGGGTTCTATGTGATCGTCTAATGCCCTTTTGCACTGCACTAATCGGAACGTACCAGTGCGGCTTCCTACTCGGCAAACCGACTTTAGACCATATCTTACCACTACGCGAAATTCTGCAAAAGACCACTTAGTTCCATATTGATACGCAGCACCTCTTAACCAATTTTTAAGCCGAATACTGCAGGATTAATCGCAAAAAACTAATCGATGCGATGGATGAATTCGCGATCCCTGGAAAATTAATCCCGTTGTGTCATATCACGCTTAAAAATACGCCATGCACCACGCAGTACGGTTGTAGAATTTCCGATTGAAACCTGCACCGGATTGCGTCAAGGAGATTCGCCGTCGGTTGGTGCACGGAAGGCACTATCTTCTACAAATCGGTCCAGTTGCTGAGTTACGCAGATGACATCGACTTGTAGCGCGCTTTCAGCGAGCCTCAGTAGAAGTATTCACGGTGATTGAAAAACAAGCTAAACAATCTGGTCTTAGGGTTAATAAAGAGAAGACAAAGTATGTGCTGTCGAGCAAAAATCGATCTCGCGCTCATCATCTAAGATAAAACGTTACAATCGACAGCTACAACTTTGGGGTAGTTAAGATGTTTGTACATATATCTCGGGGCTCGGAACTCTCGGAACTCCACGAATAAGGTGGAGATTCAATGCAGAATCTTCCTTGGCAACCGCTGCTACTTCGGTTTGTCCATACAACTTGGGTTAAGACTACTGATTCGATGGACCAAAATCATGCTATACAAAACCGTAATCGTGCTACATATATGGAGCCGAAAGATGGACTATAAGCAGGAATGCAAAGGTGATTCTTGGTGCCTTCAAAAGAAAAATTCCACTTCGGATATTTGGTTCTGTCTGTGTTATTAACTAAAGGAAAGACGACAGTTTGCTGGTTCAATACGTTTTATAATAATAATTGACGTTTACAAAAACTCATTATATGTAACAAAAAGGCGGGAAAAAATAATAAAGCGCGGGTAAACACTTCTGGTATAAAAAATGACAGAACATTAGACCAGTAGTTGTGATGCCAAATCACGAATTCTTGAATAGGCTAAAGAAGACTAGATTTGGTAAGAACATACCGCCGGCCTTGAACTCCCGTAAGGGTAAGTTCAATTATCAAGGTTATCGACGTCGTTTTTGAGGGTCAAAAGCGGTGATATCTTGACTATGGGTCGTACCAATGTTCCATCTGCAGTCTTTAATGTGACGACACGAACTCTTCCATCACCTCCAGGATGTGTCTCTAAAACTCTTCCCATTCTCCATTTGCTAGGCGGGATATTCTCCTCTCTAACTACAACAAGATCTCCTACGTCGAAATTAAGAGAAGTTTTATTCCATTTTGCACGTTGCTGGAGATGCTGTAGATATTCATTCTGCCACCTTCTCCAGAAATACTGGCGCAGCTGAGAGATTAAAGTCCATCGTTTCCTAAGATTGATGTTTGCGTCCATGATATCAGCATCTGGAATAGATTTAAGCGGTTCTCCTATTAAAAAATGACCTGGAGTCAGAGGTTCAAGATCGTTGATGTCCGCGGATGCAGGGCATAGAGGCCTGGAATTGACACAAGCTTCTATTTCCGCCAAAAGAGTTGAAAACTCTTCGAATGTTAAAATTCGATCGTGCAAGGTACGTCGTAGATGAAATTTCACTCGTTTAACGGCAGCCTCCCAGTATCCACCCATATGAGGAGCGGCAGGAGGATTAAAATGCCAAACTATGTTGTCATTTCGTAAGTATTTGGCCAAATGTTCATCTTGCGTCGCTTCAACAAACATATTCCGAAGCTCTCTTTCCGCCCCGACAAAATTCGTCCCATTGTCGGAGTACAGTTCTCCACAATGTCCTCTGCGGGACACAAATCTCTTCAAAACGGCTATGAAAGTACTGGACGACAAGTCGCTTGCCAGCTCTAAATGCATGGCACCCGTTGCCATGCATATGAAGATAGAGATGTAACCTTTCACAGCCTTACAACCTCGTCCTTTCGACAATCGAAGCCAAACGGGTCCGGCAAAGTCAACACCACTGCGAAAAAAAGGTCGACAAGATTGAACTCTAGGCCTGGGCAGATCACTCATCAACTGTTGGCGAACGATGTTCTGATACCTAAGGCACTTGACACAGGATCTGAAGACTTTGCGTAACAAATTACGTCCATTAACGATCCAGAATCTTCCTCGCATAATGCTTAGCATGATTGATGGACCTGCATGGAGCGACATGTGATGAACATCGCGACAAATCATAATAGTAAGCTTTGCGGCAGCTGGTAGTAGAATAGGATGCTTTATCTCGAACCGTAGCGAGGCGTTACGTAGTCTGCCACCTACACGAAGAAGTCCATTTGTATCCAAGAATGGATTTAGCTTCACCAGCTTGCTTCCTTTTTTGAGAGCACTTCCTGTTTGGAGTCGATGAACGTCATCTGCGAAAAAGTATCGTTGTGTGGCCTTTATCCAAAAATTAAGCGAGTTATTCAGTTCATATAGATCAAGAAACCTACTAAACCTTCCAGAAATAGAACTTCCTTCCTTACGAGCTCTGATACGGCAGCGTATATTATTGATAAATCTGTGGATGTATGATGTAACATGCTTTAGTTTAGACAGAGAAGAATACTTATCGATAAGATCCCAGATGTGCGGTACTGCGGCAGTAATCAGAACAATGTTGTTAGTACTTGACTTCTGGTCTATGGCAGTAGTAAATAGTTTTTGCGGAGGCCAAGCCTCTTGGGGTTGATTCAGCCATTGAGGTCCTTCCCACCACAAGGTGAAACCTTGGAGTTCCTTTGGTGACAAGCCCCGAGATGCGCAGTCGGCCGGGTTTTGTGAGGATGGAACATGCAACCATAGTTCTGGTGGTATAACTTCCTGGATACGTGATACTCGATTCGCAACGAAGGTGCACCATCTACTAGGATGTTGATGAAGCCACGCTATTGTTACAGATGAGTCCGTCCACCCATAGACGCTGCGAGCTTTCGGTTCGATTGTCTTTTTTACATACTGGATCAGTTTTGCTAACAGAGCAGCAGCACATAATTCCAACCGAGGCAAAGTTACTGGCTTTATAGGTGCCACTCTGGTTTTTGCGGCGAGGAGACGAACAAAGACACCATTAGCATTAGTGGTTCTGGCGTACACTACAGCTGCGTAGGCAGATTGGGATGCATCGGCAAATCCATGAAGATCCGTGACTGCTTTCGGATCGCCAACGCCAATCCACCTTGGTATTTTTATCATTGCCAAACTAGGAAGATTTGCACGATAGTCCAACCATTTTTGTTTTATCGATGAAGGTACTTGCTCATCCCAATTTATTTTCGGTTTCCAAAGGCGCTGAAACAACAACTTGGGAATGAGTGTCGTTGGAGCAAGTAATCCTAAGGGGTCAAAAAGTTTCGCAGCATCTGAAAGCAGTTGACGTTTAGTTAGGTATGTTGTATTCATATCAGGCACTTGCACGGTGTACGCAAAGACGTCAGAATATGGATGCCACTGTAGTCCTAATGTTTTAACGCTTTCAGAATCAGTAAGATCCAAACTTGACTTGATTTCACGGTGCTCAGCTGGAATGGAATCAAGAACAACAGTTGAATTCGAAGACCACTTACGTAGGTGAAAACCGCCGCGTTTCAGCATGCCAGCTATTTCGATCTGCAAATTCTGTAGTTCATTTTCATCAAACGACCCGGTTAAAAGATCGTCCATATAAAAATCGCGTTGCACTATTTCAGCAGCGGCGGGAAAGTTATGGCCTTCGTCGATACCGGTCTGCTGCAATGCTTTAACCGCCAGATGTGATGCCGATGCGACGCCGTACGTCACGGTCAGTAGACGATAATCCTTGACAGGATCCGTTGGCAGGCTGCGCCATACGATCCGCTGGAAGTCGACATGTTCCGGATGTACTCGCACCTGGCGGTACATTTTTGCGACATCGCCAGTCAAAGCGAATCTATGATTGCGGAATCGCAGTAGTATTTCGAAAAGATCGTGTTGAAGTTGTGGACCCACTAATTGACTATCATTTAATGAGAATCCTGAAGTCGTTTTAGCTGAAGCGTTAAAGACGACCCTTAATTTTGTTGTTGTGCTGGATTCTTTCACCACAGCTCTATGTGGCATATAATAATGTAACCTCCTCCATATGTCCCAAGTCGATGAACTCCTGCATAAACTGTGCATAGTCTTTCCGAAGTTGTTGATCTCTCGCGAAGATTTTTTCCATGCGGAATAAGGCACGAACCGCTGCATCACGAGAATTTCCAAGTGGAACCATAGATTTGAAGGGTAGTTTAACTACATACCGACCATCATCTTGGCGTGAATGGGTTTGGGAGAAGAGTTTCTCACATAAAAGTTCTTCACCGGTGAGGTGTTTGCATTCTGGAAGTTCTTCCAGATTCCAAAATTTTGAGACTGTTTTTGTTAGTGCGGCGTCTCGACTGGAAGCAATTGCAGAAAATGTGTACGTGGAGTCTGGCACGACCGCTTTTCCGAAAAGCACCCAACCGAGTGTTGTTTGTTGCGCAATAGGTGTGTTTTTTGGGCCACGGACTAATCCATCGAGAAGGAAACTTCCTATCTGGTCGCAGCCTAGTAAGATGTCGACTTGTGCGGGTACGTTAAATTTAGGATCAGCCAAATTTAGACCTTCAATGTGCTGCCATGATCGATTGCTAATGAAAGAGGGTGGTAGGGCGTTGGTTATCTTCGGTAATACGTTTGCTAGAATGGTTTCAGCGAAACTATTGTCGAGCGAAGATAACGCAAGCTGCACAATACCTCTGGAACGACCTGCTGGTAAAGCACCTATACCTTCGACCACGGTTGATGAAGGCGTAGAATTTAGGGAAAGTCTATCAATGCAAGGCTTCGTGATGAAGGTTAGATGTGAAGCGTTGTCAAACAGGATTCTTACTATCTGAACTCGTCCGAAACTGTCTATAACCTTGGCCAGAGCGGTGCCTAACAAAATTGGATAATCAGAATTTAACACGTTGGATGAAGACGTATGTAATGATAATTGTTTCTCAATATGCAACAGCGTATGGTGACGAGCTTGGCATAAACGGCACGTATTTAAGCTGCGACAAGTTTCCTGATTATGTGCACTTGAGAGACAATTCATGCACAACAATTTCTCTTTTGCGACGGTAACTCTGCGTTGAGGTGTTAAAGCTCGGAACTGCTCGCAATTGAACACTTTGTGTTTTCCACCACAAACGTAGCACTTATCAGTCTTCCCAGGCATGGAGAGAACTGTTGTAGACTTGGACCTGAGTTTGGCGGATACGGTTGGCTGCGCATTGTGAAGCTCTACGGCATCTAGTGATCGACATCTGGCTTCCAGAAAATCTACTAAATTATCGAAAGTAGGTACCTGGTCGTCCGCTCGCGACAGCTCCCATTGGCGGTGAGTTTCCTGGCTAAGCTTGTTGATGGCCAAATGCACTAGCCAATCATCCCAGTTGGTGACGGGTCTACCTACAGTCTTAAGCGAGCGATAATTCTCCTGGATGTTGTCTACCAATGCTCGTATACCTACAGTTGATTCTGAGGAAAGCTTCGGCAAAGAAAACAATGCACGGAAATGTGCATCAACAATGACACGCTCTACATTATACCTTTTTCTTAGCAGCTCCCAGGCTTCATTGTAGTTTTTGTCGGTGATAGGGAACGCCTTGATCACTTTGAGTGCTTCTCCGTGTAAGCTGCATCGCAAATAATGTAGTTTCTGAGAGCCAGTAAGAGATGCTTCTCCGTGGATCAGGGAAACAAATGCATCATGAAATTGCTTCCACTCCAGCGGATTCCCATCAAATTTCGGCAAGTCCATGCGTGGCAGTTTGACGTCAACATACTGCTGATGCTCTTTCGGTTTACTGCTGTTGGAGCTGACCTTTAATTTGGACTGAGCGCGTGTGAAGTTGGAGAATGCTGTTCTGTACCACTCTTCGCCCTGCTCACGCTGTGCCTCTTCTGTTGCTAATGCGGTCTCTCCACATGTGGATTCCACTTCACTTTGCGCTTCGTCAAATTTTGTCCACTGGTAATCCAAAAGTTTTAAGAACGACAGAATGTCCGACTCGTCATAAATCTCTGCCTTCTTACTCGTGTTCATTAAACGTTTTAATGAGTTTCTTAAAATGTCGCGTTTAGTCGTAGTCATTGTATAGCGCTAAATATACTTAATTTTAATTATCCGGTTAAGAAGGACCAAATGTTATTAACTAAAGGAAAGACGACAGTTTGCTGGTTCAATACGTTTTATAATAATAATTGACGTTTACAAAAACTCATTATATGTAACAAAAAGGCGGGAAAAAATAATAAAGCGCGGGTAAACACTTCTGGTATAAAAAATGACAGAACATTAGACCAGTAGTTGTGATGCCAAATCACGAATTCTTGAATAGGCTAAAGAAGACTAGATTTGGTAAGAACAGTCTGCGAGGATGGCGAATGGAGGAGAAGGCACAACCGCGAACAAGATGTGCACATAGTTCGGAAGTTAAAAATCCATTGACTAGACTGGCTCGACCGTGACGGTGTGGGTATGTGCGTCGACCGCAATGTAATAGGCTTTCAAGTCTAGGTTCAAATCCAGGAACAAGCAACAATTTTTCAAAAAAGAAAAGTGGTTCATGGCTGCGTTTCTTTCGAGCCACCGACAATGCTCAAAGAGTGTTAACTGTTTAGAAAAAGCTTTTCAATCTCGTCGTTCGTAGTCGGCATTAAACCCTCATGCCCAACACGAGGGGTTGCTGAGTAGCTTGGCCCAAGTATATCTCGAACTGTAGCGCCATCATTATGTGTGATGTGGCTTGGGCACATCGTGCAAATGAACACCAATGCTCCAGCCAAGAGAACCTTTGAATCCGAGGATCCTGGAGAAAAGAAAGACAGAATTTCCGGTATAAAGACCAAAGCGTGACCGGGACCGTCAGCGATGGAAGACGGTAATTGCTCAGGCTCAGATTCTCCGTGGGTCGCGGGCCTGATAAGTAAGTGTTATAACTAGACCTGGAGTTGAAGACCCATCTCATAGGTAACGTCCACAGGTTGCTACCTGGCGGTACAATGGACCAGTTTTGAGTCTGAGTTCTCCAGTAATGTTTCAAAAATCTTCCGGAAAAAAAAGAAAAAAAAAAAAAACGTCCACAGAAAGGTTATGCGCGTCAATCTCATAGCCTAAAGCCGAACTAATAATAACATTCGACAAACGATTGCAGGCGCTAAAACAAAATGTCAGTCTTGTATGCATTGTTGTATATGCTTAATCCTCAATTCTATTCTCTTGAAGTTTCCCTAAGCTAATTGCATGAAGCCGAAAAATCATCTCTTCCATCTCTGAGACAACATCTAATCAGTCAGCGGCAGTAGCTTTCTTGGGCATCAGTCTTGATTTTGCTATCATAAATTCACTTTAGACAGGGTGAAAGAAATCTTGTCTGTCATGGTCCAGATTAAATGAAAATTCTGGTACAAAGATGTATAAAATGGCTTGCATCTTTAGGCCTACGATCAAACCCTTGGTTAATTTAAGAGAAAGGTTTTGTGTGCAATTGTTGGTCCTATCTGAGTTGATGGCAATTGAAAATTTAAAAACGAGTCTACCATGAGCTTTATCAGGCCAAATTGGATCCAACGCCTTAGGTGGCGTGACCCATTTGGAGCTTATGAAGAAATAAGGACCAACCCGAAAATCTCGGACTTCAAGCCTGTAGGATAAGACAATAGAGAGTTTGGCGCATACAAAGGACCAGTTCGACATGTGAACTGGGGTCGACTACGAGTGGTCGTATTCGTTGAGAGGCCTGTTTGCTTAGGACCAGGACTACCTCAGGCTTCAGTAAGCCTCATTTAAAAGGATCTCATTTACACTCCATTGTCATAATGTTCTGTTGTGTAATGGTCACAACATAAGAATGCAATTCCCAATAGAGGGACACAATAAATCAAAAATATTCATTGGTCATATTCCCACCGCACCGTCAAAATTGTTTTCATGCAATCCTCTCGTTGAAAAAGAACTAATTACTCAAATCCGGGAAAGGGACAACGAAGGCGAATTGAATGTTGTCCGCACTTAGAACCCAGGTCGATGAGTTCAACTCGAAACCATTAAAATTACCCTTCCCGCGAGGGTACTGATCCAGACACAAATCCTAAGCAGCTCCAAGGGAATGAGTTCATTGACCGGAACACCTTGACTTAGGAAAAAAGAAAACGAACCGGAAGTCCTACGTCCAAAAAACATTATTTATGTCATTTGGGAAAATACGATAATTTATGCCTTGACAAGGGTAGCAACGCACAAAATCGGACGAGCGTATATGCGTGGCCGCGCTTAGGTGGCCTTCCTTGAGGTAACCTGGAAATTTGAAAATAAGGACACAGGTGGGAGAAGAATCGATGAAGTCGAGTAAAAATGTCACGAAGCACGAGAAGACTCCCACGTGATGTGTATGTTTTCGAGAAAAGGGTCGAAGCATAAGCGACTTTGAGACTGTTTGATGATGTGATTACTAGGCGATGTGTGTGTGCAGGGACTACCAATCGAATTGAGTGATAAACTAATTAATTTTGGGCGAGTTTAAGGGGTTGAGGGAAACCAGGTTTATGTGTCTATTTAACTTGGTTCAGACAAATTTAAGGTGCGACCTTCTAAAACCCTTCCTTTGCTTCTCATTAACTTTTAGATGGAAAAATATGATTTCATGGCACAGAATGACAGTAGTCTACAAAAATCGAGTAAAAATGACTATAGGCGAGTTTGTTACTGAGCGGATGTGTTTAAACCTGAAACTGATGTGCAGCAGTACTGCATGCATTGATACGTGCTGCAGCAAACAAACGTGCAGTAAGTTTTAATATCTCGTCGCATAAGTTTATTGTCAATGTGAAAAGTAAAAATTGATTTCGGAAAACAAATTCTTTTTACCACGGATGAAGATAAATTGAAGAAATTAATTATTTTGTTAGTCAATTAACTTATCTTCCATTTCTGTTTTTGCAGTCGACTTTAAATTGTAAACTTTCATGTACATGAAACTTCAAGTCCCATAATTGTACTAAATTGTATTACTCTGCTGATCTACTACATGCGGATTGCATCAAAATAGAGAAACAGAGACAACTTGCATCGATTGGTGGCCGTGCAGTAGACACGTGGTAAGTGGACACTACTTACGTATAAATCCATGTTATAATTTAAAAACTTTAAAACCTTTACGTTGAACTCTCAGTCCATAATGTTTGAAAGCAATAAATGTAGAACCACAAAAAAGGAGACCCTCCGAAATGCGCCAACTATAGAGGCATCAGTCGTCTGAACATTGCATACAAGATCTTATCTGCCGTGTTGTGTGAACGCCTTATGATGATCTTACCCGAGATCATCGACAAGACTGCTCCATACTATTTCTCTGACAGAAATTTCTGGGGAGGCGATATTATTACATAACGCCTTGAGAAATCTGTACAAACTAAACTAAGGACAGATAAAAAACGAAGGAAGGAGTAGATGTTGGTGTCTTCTCCAATGAATTAAGTATTAGTTTCTTTTCTTCTTTCGCCTTCCATTGTGGAACATAAAATCCGCTCGAAGGATCTGGTGCTGGTACCTTCGTGGAGAGCGGCAACTTTAGACGGCATTAGGTAAATTTGCGTCGGTTTTCCAAGCGGAAACCTATGCGATCCTTATGGCTACGACCTATGTTATGAAGAATATGTGAAAGGGGCGAAGTATTTGCGTCTGTAGCGACGGCCGAGCTGTGCTTAAGGCCTTGCTGAACCCTTTAACCCCTTCCAGGATAGTTCAGGAATGCAAGTCTTCTCTGAATTTGATCGGTAGCTTAAATTCGCTAAGACTTGTTTGGGTCCCGGGGCACCACGGGATCACAGGAAATGAGATCGCCGATGAACTTGCTAGGCGAGGATCAGATGAGGCATTCTTAAGACCTGAGGTGTGCTTGGCCTAAGTGATGAAACTCTCTGCGACGCCTGTGGAGAAGACGATGACACTGTAGAGCACTTCCTCTGGCATTGTCCCGCCTTTACTCGGATCAGGTGGCAGTTATTCGGTGCTGATGATGTAAGCTCCTCATCACAGAAGCGCCTGCTGGTCTTCCTTTGGAAGACCATGAAATTAAAGTATTAAATAATGTTAAAAAAAATTAAACGACATGCACAACGAGTGTTTGCAGCAAAAGTCATACAGAGGCTTTATAATAAACTGTAATTGCAATGCTTATTGACCAGCGTATGTTGAATTTAATCAGTTCTCCAACATAACATAAGCATAAGGTTCAGTTCAGGATTCAAATCCAAAAAAAAATAACTCAGAGGGGCTATTTCAAACTTAAAAGTTATCCCGGCTAAATCGGTTCGTATCTGCCTTTGATTTATTTTTTTCAAGCTAAATAGTGTTAATTCGTATGGTCTCGGCAGCCAATTGAGTAATCACATGTCCAGAAAATTTGTTACGCAGTAGAGCCATTGTTTCACCAGCTAAGCGCCATTCGGCTGAGAATAATTGTCAGCCATACCAATTGTATACATTTTAGGTAAAAAAAAAGCCGGTAACCAACGTTCGGCAACGCAATTTATTCATTGAATTGCTCGCACCCCAAAAACCGCACCAAACTGTCACTAATTGCGCATGGATTAGTTGTTCCATTCATTGTTTTGTGTTTTCGGAGCCTCAGATGGAACTTATGGAAATGAGCCTCATCACTTTGAATAATTTGTTGGAATAAATCATGATCTTGAGCAAAACGCGGTGCAAACTGGTTGCTGATAGACCCAATGCCTGTGATCGACTTGAAATTGACTCTCCTGTGTTTTATGTCACACACTCTGCTGTGGCGGCTATACTTTCAGTTGATCCTGCAGACTCTGTCTTCAAATTATTAATTCAGTGCACTATATGTAGATGTGGGCGCCGTGGCGTAGTGGGTAGGTGCGTCGACTTTTACGCTCGAGGTCGTCGGTTCGAATCTCGAAAAAAACATCAGAAATTTTTTCACGGCTCCACCTCTTTCGAGTCACTGACAATGCTCAAAGAGTATAACTGTCTAGAAAAAAGCTTCTTAATCTTGCCGTTCGAAGTCGGCATTAAAACTGTAGGTCCCCCCACTCGTGAGAAAACAATAGCACGCACAACACGAGTGGTTGGTGAGAAGCTAGGCCCAGGTCCACCTCGGACTGTAGCGCCGCCATTATTATTATATTATATGTAGATGTGCAAGAAGCCACTTGTGGTACAAACTTTACGAAATGTTTCAGCCGTATTTGAAGTGAATTGTTACTATTGTTGTCATCACCTATAATGCCTGAAACACAATACTTCCTTGTTGCTTCCATCGAGTGACGTTTAATTTCCAACACAAGCAATACACTGACACAACCCGAAATACTGCGTTCTTATGTTCGTTAAAAAATGAGTTGTGAGAGCAACGTAATCTGTCTTAACAGCACACTCTATCACGCAAATCTTTTTTGACACTTCGCATAAACTGAGAGTTTTTTGTGTGTTTGAAAAATGGAAACACCTGATAAATTTGGTTTGTCCTCTTAAAGACTATACTTAAAAAACTACCCACGCAATGCAAAAACGCAAGCACCATCGTTATAGTGTGTTTCTCGCATGATAGTGAAATCTTGACAGTTCAACAATGACGCGAAATTTTAAATGACAGCCGTTGGTGGGTGACCTATAGTTCAAATGAGAAAATTTATTCTCTCTCTCAACCTCAGTTACATCATCAAAAACAGCGCGAATTTCATTATTTAAATATGACTTCACTTCGGTTAAGGTCCAGGTCCGCTCCGGACTGTGGCGTCACAATAAGAAGACGTCACTTCACTTTCACTTCTCATGAATACGCAAACAACCACAAGAATACTTCCCTCACTCTCTTGCACTGTATTCATTTCTTAAAGAAGCAATTCTTATCGTTTATCCGACGAATCCCCACAAGTGCACTCCGCCAACGTCACATTCTGTTTGAGTTCATTCAAGTTATCGAAGCGACCAGAGGCATTCGTCCGATGAATCGGTGTTTACCTAAGACGTATGGACTGTCGTCACGTACCACGGTGACCCCCAAACAATGCATTTCCCATGCGACCGGCATACGTCAACGCTCAGCCGACTGATCTCAACATAACAATCTCGCTTGGAAACAGCCACGGCCCTCACCGCCTATGAGACACTCACTCTTCCGCAGAAATCGCATTTCACTGAACGACGAAGCTATTGCAATAGGGAAAAGATATTCTCCGCCGCCGAATGAGTCACAACGCGAAACGAACGCCCAGCACCGGCAACCACCGAATAACTTACACCGCACCTAAGCATGTATTCAACAGTTGGTTGTGGGGAATTCAATTCAAATCAAGATCATTTCGATTTGGCATGCAATTCAGGTCATGAAGCGCCACTGAATTGCAGGGGGAATTCGTCAAGGAATGCGCTCCAAATCGCCGCTACAGATGGTCCTTCCTTCGAGTGTTTACATCACAGCTGGTCTCTGGAGGTTTTCTACTGAGATGGGAGCTTTGCGGTGAAGAAGTACAAGTGGAGTTGACGTGTTGCCTCAATGGAATGTGGGGCGGAGTGGGAAGAAAAGTACTCCCAAGTTCGAGGAGCGAGTAAAGTGTCAAAGTCGTAAAAGACATCAACGCCGTCACATTCACGACTGAGAGACTGTGGGGAGGGTAATCGAATGGAAATGAGTCTGTCTGTGGAACTGGGTGAGGTGGACATTTTTAGAAACATCTCACAACTGACACTCACACACCCGCTCCTAGAAAATTTGTCTATGCAAGTGCAGTCGTCAGCGTCAAGCTTCGGCACAAACTGCGTTCTCAAACGTGAAACCACCGCCGAAAAAAAGAAGCAGAAAAAAAGCCCCAAAAACAACAACAAAAGCGACGTTCTCTCCCCGGATTTCGATACCTTACAACGCGTCGTGGTAACACTGGTCATGCGTAGAAAAAGTACATGCTCCTCAGGCGGTGGAATCAGTTCGTAACCATCTGCCGAACTGTTGAGTTGTTGGAAATAATCGGTGGCTGAGAAGGATTTTGTTGTATTTTTGTGCGTTAGATACATTCTCTCGTGTGGGCATTCGCCGCAATCTGTTACAAACAAAATAGTTCTTCACTTCACAAGGCAGGCGTATTCATTCGGTTGTTCGCTCTCGGTGTGAAATGTGTATCGCAAAGACATCCGGAACGGTGTAAACAATTTTTTGTATTTTTTGAAAGAGCCTTCAGTTCGTTCGAATTGAAAATTATATGTTTTAAGTGCAAACGATACCCAGATAGTGTTGCGCTCTAGAAAAATGGTCGAGGAAGTACCAGCCAAGGGAAACATTTTAGGAAGTAAGTATCCGTGTCTATCTGTGCGGCGGGAGTGAGAGTGTGTGTTCTTCCATAAGGACTAAAAATTAGTTGACCTCCAAAACATCCAGAAGGTCAACGGATAACAACAACCACCGAAAGCAAAAGTATTCAGTCGTTATATTTTTTTGTGTTTGATGTTCACCTTCTTTTTTTTTTGTGTTCTGTTGAATATGTATGGGGGATTTTATGAATCCACAGCCAGTGACTGTGATGTGTGTATCCAAGTCGACTCCTCCTGTTCGCCTTTGAAGGTCATTTAAAAGTCTTTCGAGCCAACCGACAAGAAGCCGGATGATAACAGCACAACAAAATGTGTCACCCCCTTCTCGCGGCACAGATAAAGGAGTTTCCTATGTCGTCACGTCACGAAACCCGTTGTCGTTCGAGCATAATGTGAACTTTGTTCGATTCACGATTAACCCGTCTTGGTGTGATGAAGGGCATTTGGAAGACTTTTGTCGGTTGTAATTTGAAATTCGAAAGTGCTCTTGTGAAATATATCGCACCAATTGCATCCCGGCACTGTGTGCTACCGTCAATTGCACACAGGATTGGGCTTCGGTATCTGGTTCCTACGCGGTCTGTGACCCGATATCCATATGGGAGACTTTGGTTTCATCGGCATGTGAGGCAAGCGTGGTTGTGGTTTCTTGCAGTTCGGTTGAGGTGCGTATTTTCTCTGACAGATACAGATATGCGTGACGGTTGCTGCGTTAACTTAACAAGGATATCTATCGATTGGATACAGGCGATGACAGGGAATGTGTATTTTTGTCCTCTAGACAATGGGGAACGACTCTATTGATTTCGATGACGATGGGCCGGATGAGGTGGCTGTCGAACTAACCCCTAAATTTGCATTTTGGGGTCAAATGTAGTTGACGACTGTGAGCGGGAAATATTCGGACCGGAGAAAACGCGGGGTCTCCTCCCACTCGTTGCTTGTTCATTTTCGACTTGGATCGGACATCAAAACAATTTTATTTGCCAGTCATTCAGCAGACGTACTGGAGTCAATCTATTGGAGGAATTAGAGAGAATTATGATTATTTTTCATCTCACTAAATATTTTATATAAAATAGAATGTCGTCGGGAGAAAATAGAAATGGAAATGTCTTGGGAATTCTTAATTCGACATCAATATCCTTGAACCAAAAAGACGTTCGTCGGAATATGGAGAATTTGACCTCGTTCAAGTTTATTCTTCTAATTTATTCGGACTTCTGTCGAATTATGTGTGTCTGCAATTTTGGGTTAATAGTTTCTGTCATAGATTAAATAAGATTTGCATCATGTGTTCTTGACTTTTGAAGAAGACCTTGTGCAATTACAGTTGAGGAATCTAAGTCGAATTTTCACGGGAGATCAAAATTAGTTTGAGGGATTTCGATTTAGAGAAGGACTTAGATGATTTGGACAGTATTTTTCTAGTATAAAACCTTCTTAATCATATCGAGTATTTTACCGATGTTTCGTGCATGAATCCGCTGTAAGTCGATGGATTTTATGTCGACTATAGTATGCTGTGTTTTAAATTTCTTTTTAAATTTATGTGAAAAAGTATTGGCGTAAGAAACACTAGTATCGACATAAATCAAGTAAGAACGAATTGCAACAAATATTAGGGTAATGCAACTTTTAAGTGCGGAAAATTGTGGTGTAGTTCTGAAAACTGCAAATAACGACTTAACTCTTTCCGGGCCACTACAAGAAAATAAATAAAATTGCACAATTTTTTTGAATAAATCAATGTGTTTGCATCATTTTATTAAGAAAATAGCAAGATAAAAAAATTATTCTTACAGGATTCTTGACAAGGACATGGTACGAAAATTAAACCACTGCGCACAAAATGTCTATTTTCATTCATGAAATTGCTTTAAGCAAGTTTTTGTTTTGCTTAGACAAAGTGGAAGATTGCAAGTAGAACATATTCATTGTGTTCTCCTTTGGTGTCCTGTTTTGTTACAGTGTGTACATCTTCGCAATAAAGTTCTTACAGGTTGATAAGACGAAGAGGATCGAATGCTTTTGTCAAAGAACGGTTTATTTTTTTTCACGCGTACGGCGAAAATTATCAGTCAGAATGTTGACATACAAGTTTTAACCTAAATTCTTTTAGTGGTAAGGTATACCCTGTATATCTTGCCAATATACACTACATCAAAAAATTGCACATACACCGCATGAAATTGAGTGTAGTTTTTAATATTTTATAAGTTGGAACAAATAGGTCATACCTGCGTTTTGTTTAGTAATTTTTTCCGATTATTACTATCATGTAGAAGATATATAGAACACTTGTACACAGAAAAAAATATTTTTATTTGATTTTAATGGATCCCTATCCAAACCAATAAAATGCACATACACTAAAAAATTGCACATACATACCTTCAGTTCGGTTCGTAGCAGTCCTTTGATATGTAAAAAGATCAGTGTTTCTTACATTCGGTTAGTTTGTGCTAAAGTGTCTGTATCACACAAAAATGTTCCAGTCGACATAAAAAAAATGATCGTAAAGCTTAAAGGTGAAGGAAGACTGAAATATCAGAGATTGTGAAGAGACCGCGTGCAACCATACAAAGCGTTATAAAAAATTACGAAAAAAATAAGATCTTCGATATCGCACCGCGAAGAGGTCGTAAAAAGTGTTCGACAGTTACTTAGAACGAAAAATTTAAGGAATAGTTAAGAACAACCCCAAAACCATTGCTAAACGCACAAAACGTACGGAATTTTCTGCATATAAAGGAATACCATGGAAGAGTGGCAAGGAAAAAACCGTACATATCCATGGCCAATATAGCTAAGCGTTTAGCGTACGCAAATGAATTTGTTAAGAAATCTGATGGCTTTTGGGAATAAGTTATATTTATAGACGAAAGCAAATTTACTGTCTTTGGGTCTGACGGTCATCGGTTTGTGTGGCGGAAGGCTAATACAGCTTTGGAAGTAAAAAGTTTAAAACCAACTCTCAAGCATGGCGGGGGGATGTATTGTGCGTTTACCGTTACTCCATCATTTTTAGCAAGTTCCGCAGCTATTTTTGGAGCAATGGTTTTGGGGTTGTTCAAAGGTCCACCTCGGACTGTTTCGCCGCCATTATTTTATTATTAGATACAAGATATTGTTTTCATTTAGATTCGTACCTGCCATAGTTCTTAAAATTCTATTAATTACATTAATATTGAAAAACAAATTTAGTCACAAGTAAATTTAACTACTAACCTTTTCTACAACACATTTTTTTTATTTTAAATAAGACCACTGTTCAATGCGCACTGGTATGATTTTTATACCACCAACTTAAAAAGTATACACGAAACCGATATTTGGCTAATTCGAACAATATACATTTTTAGCGAACAGATAGTAAAATATAATAACTTAATTTTCACTTAGATTACTTCATGATAAAGCACGAGTCGCGAAACTGCAAAAACCATTAGAGCGTTTTCATATTTCAATAGAGTCATCTCAAATTACAAAATTTTTCCATATATACATACGTCTAACTCTTACATTCGTTGTATTTTTTTTTTCAAAATATAAGCTTCTATTTGTACAGAAATGTGGTATAGAAAACATTTCATTGCACATTAAAGTATAGAAAAATGTTTAGATATTTGGTACGTTTTTCATACCACCGGCCCTGAAAGAGTTAAGAGAGAGTGAAATTCTATTGCGGTTATGGAAATTGGTTATAAGAGAGTCCGTTTATGAGTGAATTATTTACATGAAAAATCGTGTAGATATTTCCGGTCTTTGAAATTTGTCAGGTTATGAGAGGTGTCCGTTAGGAGAGAGTACACTGTATTTACATAAATCAAGTAAGATCGAATTGCAACAAATTTTATTACAACGAATCTTTTTAGAGCAGAAAATGGTGGTGAAGTTGGGAAAAGCACCAGTTTTCGACTTTAATGAAAGTCGAACTCGTCCAAAGGAAAAAAAACTGTTACAGTTCTGATTTCTCGACTTTTTTTTACACGCGTTTAAAATTTTAAATGTCATTTCAGTCTTTTCCAGCAGTTTGTGTCGAAAGCCGCTTTGAAAATGAGAACTTTTCGAAACTTCATCTGAAAATTAAATTAATAATTGGTGATGTGTGCATTATTATCAACAATGACCTTACTTAAAATGTCAATGTAGAGTGGTGATCACGTAAATAGCACACCGTTATATTTCAATACTAAAAATTACGTGTACATTTTTCTAGGTGCGACTGAATGACAAGCTTAGAATTTATTAAGGAACGCTTTATTGATAAAAACTTCTTTAATATAAAAAATAGCTGTTCATATAAATAGCACAGTTTAAATATGGAAAACGTGAAGGTTAATTAGTAGTTATTATTCTTCTGTCCAGTTTTTGGTACGGTTGGCTTTGTTTTGAATTGTTGACTTACAACGCTTTGATAAAGCTAGGCGTTTACACCGTTCAGGAAGAATTTTTTTCTTGTTATAGACACCATTTGGGTGTGATCACGTTATTTTCAACTGTTTGGAAGTGGTCTCCTGTCAAATGGATGCGACCCGCAGTGGGTGACGTTTCGCTGTATTAAGGCCTCAACATTGTCGTTCAAGAAGTCGGCAAACGCTTGGTATGGGGTCATGCCAAGTCTTTCACAAATGTAAGATAAACGTAGATCTTAGCGATGGCAGCATAGGTGGCATTGTCGAAGTTACCCAATGTATCATTGAAACCAGCAGTTGAGGTATGTATAATAATCCTCAATACCAGCCATCATCAACAGTTTCTTTGTGACTGGAGCTGATACTATGCCAGTACCACTAGTACAATGGACCAGTTTTTAAGTCTGAGTGCTCTACTGTAGTGTTACAAAAACCTCCGACAAAAAAAAATGCCAGTACCACGGAAAGCTGGGATCAGACGCACCGAAACGGGGCCTCATTTGCCAGTGACCTTGCATGGCACAGTTTGGGGTTTACCGATCTTGTTACCCCAGTAACCACGACAAACAGGAACTACCGACAACTTGGCCAAGATCCACACATGGGAGTTGCGACTTCCTTGCTGCACTTAACTCCCAAGCCGATGTGTCCATTATTATCACCAATGGCGACGAAGGCTTTGAAGCGAGGACGTTGACCAACACGCTTCTGAAGGGGCATAATTTTCAGCACCTCATCCTTAAGAGCAGAGCCCAAAAAGAAATCAATTCGAACTCTTTGTAGATAGATTTCTTCGAGACTTCTTGCCATCCCTTTTTAGTCCCAATCCCGTCCCAATTTAGTGACTGGAAACCACTCCTTGGAGTCTTCCTTGCAACCACTGCCACTACCACAGCTATGACCGCGTCCACGACCACCACAGCCACGAGAACCTAGTCCTCCACGGAATCCACCACGGGCTGGAGCTGCGTCCGCCATTCTGCAGTCTATGAAGTTATATCGGCGAAGGGAAAAAACCAAATGCCAATGGAAGAATATTTCCCCAAGCGGATTTAATTGTCTTCCAAACTTTGCCTACACTTTTAGCTATTGAATACAAGTTGTTATCGGACTTCCGACCCGTGAAGTGTCTCTGCCTGAGACACGGCAGCCTTCCATGCCCTGAGGTCCCGGGCACGCTGCTTCCAGTTATCAAGACCAAGCGCTGCGGCATCCGCGATAGCTTGGTCCTTGAAACGGAGGTTCGGTCTTCCTTTTCTTCTCGAATCTGTGGGCTGTGATTCGAAGATCCTCTTTGCTGGAGCATTATTGTCCATTAGCTCGATGTGGCCGTGCCAGTGTAGTCGTCGTTTTTTTTTTGGCTTTTTGGACTATATCCACATCTTGGTACAGCTCGTGGAGTTCGCAGTTGTATCTTCTCCTCCATTCGCCTTCTTTGCAAACGAGACCGAAAATTCGATGGAGAATTTTTCCCTCAAAAGTACCCAAAATGGGCTCTGCTTTTCTGCTTATATTACAACACTCGGCTCCATATAGTAGAACTGGCAGGATTAGTGTTATGTAGAGTCTTTCGAGTTAGGAGTTTTGAACCCATTTGTTTCTCCAAACCGAAGTAGCAGCGGTTTCCTAGAGAAAGTCTTCGTCGAATCTCCACTAGGGTGTCATTCGTGGGGTTGATATTTACTCCGAGGTATGTAAACTCCTTAACCACCTCGAAGTTATTGCTGCCAGCAGTGACGTTTTGTCCTAGGCGGTGGACCGATAATTCTTTGTTTGTTGACAGCAAATACTTGGTTTTGTCCTCATTTACTTCAAAACCAACTTGTTTCGCCTCTTCTTCAATGGCCGTGAAAGTTTCTATAACGGCTCGCTGAGAGCGACTTATGATGTTCATGTCGTCTGCGTAGCCCAGCAACTGTACGGATTTGTTGAAGATAGCAAATGATAGTTGCGCCCTCTTAAAAAAATGTAAATCCAATGCCCACATGAACTGTGTGAAGTGATGTTCTTTTCCGCTTTTGTACCGTCAGTGGACTTGAGGAGAGTCATTGACACAATTTTGCTTACAGACCTCGGGCAATTGTAAATGTCTTACTGTGCGCAGTAATTTTAATTCTACTCCCACTTTTATCCCAAGAAATCCTACGTAAATTATATTTATAGAAAACCACACATTGACCTTTAAGGCATTTAGTCAAATGAAGAGCACATCTTAAGGGATGTAGCTCTTTTAATGTCAAACTCATTTGTTTGTTTTGAGGCATTGACCAGTCGTTGAAAGAGCAGGATACATCCCTTAGCTTAAGGCATTTAATATAAGTTTCACATATCATATAGGGAAATCTCTTCCAGTTTCGGGAAAGGTGATGTGGAATCAGTAGTGGGAAGGGAATGCCAAATTTTGTGGCCCACGCTAAGGGTAGCCCTAAACGACGAACATGCTCACCAAACTTGCTCGTGCTCGCCGCATTTTCGTCGTGTATGGGCTGTTTCGTGAGCCGCTCGCTGTTGGCGAAAAGTTTCGTTTTTGTCATGTTCGTTGGCTTTGATGTTCGCCGTGTAGGGCCATGTTCGCGAGCAAACCTCATTTTTGCTGTGAACGTCGCCGAGTGCATATCGCGGATTAAGCACAATGTCAACAGTCAGTCACGATCTTATCGAGGAATTCACCACTTGCGCTTCCCTATCACACATGTTGACGGTTTGAAGAAACAACACGAAATGAATGTTCGCCAAATGTGTTCGCCGTGTAGGGGATAACGCAAACGAGCAAGTTCGGCGAGCATGTTCGTCGTTTAGGGCTACCTTTAGCTTGACTTCGAATAAAGAATACACAAGCATCACACTCTTCTTGTTTTGCAGTTCTGGGCGGTGTAAGACAATCTTAAGATGACAGTATTTTTTTCAAGAATATAACTAATATTTAGAATTTAGCTTCAAATGATGTGCTCTGCTATTGACATGTCATCCCATTTCAAGACGGTCAACTGTTCAACTGTCAGAATATTTGTTTATTTCAAAATGGACGTGGACACAAATTCCCTTAAACCACTCCATTCCCATCGCGCTATGGAAAATTTCTTATTTAACTTCGGACAAACTTCGAACATAAAGTTTGTTTAGAAAAGGAACCCATTAAGAAGTATCCACAAATAGCAAGATTATTTGGTTGGGCTGCAAATATCCACCGCACAGTGTCAAACCCGTGGAGTTCTTTTGTTCTTAGCCGCCCTGCAAGGAACGCTCTCCGGCTGACACCTCATTCTTTATATTTAATAGTGTGACGTCCAAACTCCACTCCCCACCGGTGCGCGTGTATTTGTTGCTTGAAAAGAATCAACAACGCTGATCACCCTTCCCTTGTAGTTGCCTCATCGTTAGTTGATGAATGTGCGCGTGGCCCCATTAAGCCATTAATTGCTTTTTTATAAGCTAACCCATTTGCTGCTTCCAAAAGGGTGACATATTCACTTGCATGCATTCAAAGATCGACCCTCGATAGAGTTCTGCTTCTCTGACTGTGTATTGTGCGTGCTGTATGCGTCGTGGTTATTTCAATTACACAGCCGACATGCGACAGTCTTATCGATGAAATCGTGTAGGGATTCTGTTGTTTTTTTTTTTCATTTTTGGGTAATCTCTGACATGTCGCAGTCCAATTGCAGCAACAGACCCTATAATTGGTGTCCAATGGTTTCCGCACCACTCACCATCCAGGTCCGCGCTGAGCTTGTTTGAAACAAAAACGAGACGCGGCAATTAGCCGGGCTGTGTTCACTGAACATGAACCATTCTCGTAGCATCAGCATTTCCGAACTTCCGAAACAACAACAAATTCCCCTGTTGAGCGATCGTTTGTTGATTGACGCTTGGGTCAGGGTTACGCTAGCGCCATAAATTAGTTGATGGTTCCAAAATAAGTCTCTCCTACATCCATGTGCACGGATCGTTTTGACTTCGCTTAGAAATCAATACGTATGCAAATTGGCATAGCACAACAATTGCAAGAGCGATGGGTGAGTCACAAAGGTCACTGCTCTCGGTCGAGTTCGTCACCGCAAATTTAGGCAAACAGGAAAAATCGACGTTCAATTACCGACTGAGGCTCTTGGGAGTGACGTAGAAGTATTTGCATGGGAGCGCATTTTGTTGCCGGAAATCGTGGCTGACGGGAAAGGTGTCAGTGAGGTAATTGACGACACCAATTAATCATTGGGATTATCTAAATATTTATTGAATTAAGAGATATGAATGTAATGACGTCGATTACAAAAAAGAGGTGTTGGAGTTTACTCCGAAGAACTGAAAAATGGTCTCTCCTCTCGCCTCCCTGGTGATTGTAGCGTCTTTCAAGCGAAGGTAATGGCAAATTGAGAGGCATTGTGGAGTGGAGTGGACTGTCCGAATGTGTATCTGTATTTCGAGAGACTGCCAGGCGGTCATTAAAGCCTACAGGTCTGTATAGACTGTAAAAACTTTCGTTCATTTTGAAAAGATGACGGAATAGTTCAACAAACTCCTGTGATGAGTTCTGTGCCAAAGACTCATCCAAAGCAATTGCAAGACAGATGATACCACCGCATACTATTTTTGTGTGTCTATTTCAGCTCTTAAGCGATGTGGAAGTTATGGAGTTTCGCATATATACCTTCCGACTGTTAGTGAGCTGCTTGAACGCGCAATGAAGACTTTAGTTAGCTCGGCAAAAAGCAGTGGACTAGGTGTTAACCCTAGAAAGACCGAGTTAGTTCTGTTTACAAACAGAAGAGTTATTTCGCAGTTTACACTTCCCGCTATTAAAGGATCCACACTAACATTATCAGACAGTACTAGTTACATAAGATACAGATATTATTCTTGATACAAAATTAAACTGGAAACTTAATATCAATGAAAGGGTTGTCGGCAGGAAATGGAAACCAAACCCCAAGACTATCCTATGGATGTACGACTGGGCCAAATACAAGTTTATTTTTAAAAGTTCAATAAAATGAACATGTATTATGACTTTATACTTTAGAAGGAACAAACATTTCCATTAATTATGAAATATGTACAATGTCGTTCAAGTGATTGCCTCGGTTGGATTCGCAGAAGTGCATTCTGTCACCCCAATTTTCCAAGTCCTTGATGACGGCTGTAGCTCACGGATTGCTTGGATGATATTGGCTTTAAGTGCTTGTATCGTTTCCGGATTGTTGGCATACCATCGGTCCCCACAAAAAAAGTCCAAAGGGGTCAAATCGCAGCCAATTGACATCGCCAAGAAGGCTGATAACACGATTTGGGAATTTGGTGAGCAAAAGATCGATTGTGGCATGAGCTGTGTGGTATGGCGCGCCACCCTGCGTGAACCATAGGTCGTTCAAATCCATGTCTTCAATTTCAGTAAAGAAAGTCGGTTAACGCGACTCTGTCACGCCTATCGTTGACCAAAACATTGTTCCCCGCCTCATTTTCGAAGAAAAACAGTCCAATGATGCCATCACTCCACAATCCACACCAAACTGTCACTCTTTGTGGATGTATTGGCTTCTCGACAACAACGTGCGTGTTTTCCGAACCCCTGATGGTGCAATTTTGTTTCTTAACGTAGCCGCCGAGATGAAAATGCGACTCGTCAGAGTCAAAAAGATTATTTTTCGCCTAAAATCGTTGTCCATTTCAAGCTGCTCTAATACCCAAACTGCGAAGCGATAACGAAGCGGATGGTCGCGCGCCTTCGATTGCTAAGTCAATTGGACCTTGTAAGCGAATAATCCGAGATCTTTGTGTAGATCTGGCTAGTGCGTGAAATGTTGAGCTGTTGAGATCGATGGCGAGCTGATGTTCGTGAATTGAGTCTCACACTCTCGGCCACTGTAGCCGCATTCTCATCTGTGCGCATCGTACCAGTCTCACGAACTTTTTGCATAAACTTGCGTACAGCAGTCGCGGTGGGTGCTTCTTTTGCCCAAATCTGATTTTCAAAAAACGCACTATTTGGGCTTCACAGCACTCACTTTGGAAATAAGTTTTTGATATTTCCTAACGTTGTTCAAGCGTGAAGCGACTCATTTCGTTCCGCGGAGGTATCATACTGACTTTCTGTCGAGATTTTGAGTGGGAAACAACTGTCAGTGTCAAAATAACCTATTAATTAAAAAAGTACTAGATGCCCCACCCTTTATATACAAGGTGGCGCAAAATTAGTCATTCCATCGGAAGATGTTTAAATATTTGCAAATGGCATCCTACGTCAATCATTTTTGACATTTGTGAACTATACAGCTGCAGTAAACAAACAGACAAGCATTGAGCGAATTTTAGCAAAAGACTTTACACATGTTCCCATACAAAGTGCAAACAGTCCATCAGTTAATGTCACCGGTCACGTCAATCGCGTGTGAATTACTGTCAAGCCATCCACAATCTCAACAACGGAGAGGACGATTTTGTGTCGAAAATCATTATGTGCGACGAGGCGCATTTCCACTTAAGCGGTTACGTCAGTAAACAAAACCTTCGTTTCTGGGACACTGAAAATCCGCGTGTGATACACGAAGAGCCATTAGATCCACTCAAAACCACTGCGTGGGACGGCGTTCACGCGGGAGGAGTGATTGGACCGTATTTTTTTGAGGACGCCATCGGCAATACGGTCACTGTTACTGGCGAAAGCTACAAACTAAGTTGGAAGTGGAATTGGGTGTTAACATTCATAACTCTTTAAAAATTTTGTAACAGTGTCCTTCAGACGAAATTTATGGCGATTAAATTTTAAATCTCTGCATTCTGTCACGTATTATCAAAATATTGCCCTAAATTACAGTGTATCTCCTTACGAAATAGCTAAGTTAATTTTTTCCCTCACTTCGATGCTTGGGAACAGTGACTTTCTAAGTAATTGCGAAGCTAACGAACTCGCCAAGTGTATTACACTTATTTTCCTTATATATTTTCCTTACATCCAAGTGAGAAGAATTCGCACAATAAAACTATCATTCAAGCTCTACAGTACAACTCCCAAAAGCAGTAGGTGGAGCACACGTGGCGCATCATCAAACAAAGTTGGCCCCCGCAGGATGTTAACCACCCACTCTGTTGAATCAGAATGAAGAGGCAAGGAATTAGGAATTTAATTGGAATTATTTTGGGATACTACAACACTGACAGAAATGTTTATAAATTGGGGCAAATGAGGAGTAGGTCATTTTTTTCTTTCTTTCTTCTTTGCTCGTGTAGGAGAAATCCAGGATTCTGAACATCAGAAAAAAAAGCCAGCGTCAATCAGCTCTGAATTGTGGGCTCCAAATGATTTAACTAAGTAGGGAAAATCATGATCCGCATGGTATCACAATGAGCCTATCTTGCAATGACTGCATGACTTCGATCTGACAACCGAGCTGAATCCGATTACGAATTTCTTTCAAAGAAAGATAATGGTGGCGCTACAATCCAAGGTGGACTTCAAGCCTAGTTTCTACAGCAATCACTCGTGTCTCTCGAGAGGAGGGCACCTACAATTTAATGCCAATTCTGAGCCGTGAAATTGAGAAGCCTTTTCTAGGGAGTTCTACTCTTCGAGGATTGTCAGCGACTCGAAAGAGATGGAGCCTCTTGAAAAATTGTTGTCTGTACTGTGAATTCAATCTAGGCTCAAATTCTAGTGCGTAGAAGAATAAATACGCCACGGCACCAATCTTGTAAGAAAGATTCTTTTTCGAATATTGGTCCTACCTGCGATGCAGCGTAATGGAGGAGAAGAAAACATCGCGAGCTACGACCTGACCAAAGACTTGGATGTGGTGTGAAACACAAAACTCCATCAACTGAAGTGAGTTGTCCACGTTAACCGCTAACTCTGTAATCCCTTCTTACAGTATCGTTGAATCACAGACCCGGGTTCAAGGAGAAGAAGATCAGATCCGAACCTTCCAAACCAAAGCAGATGCAAGAAGCTCTGATCTAGGTCAATTCTTGATACTAATTTGTATGAGCCTAACTTGGCCTAAGTTACGAGGCATTCATTGACAAACTGCCACTCGAACCTAATCCTCAGATCTCATGCGCTTGATCTTGTCTTTTTTCAGCAGTCACTAATGCATTCTTTTTGCCTGATTGATGTCTTATTTAAAAGTCCAACAGTATATAGTCAGCGTCAAAAATGAGTGAACTGTCATTAGCTGAATGTTTATCCTCTAAGTTAAACTTGACCGGGATTAACTACGCCAGACGATGACACATTAAGTAAAAGTTCTGAAATCATACAATATTCAATTTACGTTAAATTTTACTTGACATAATAGTAAACATGAAGCAGTTATTTTCATTGAAAACAAAAAAAAGGCTTAAAAGAAGCGTCAAAAGTAAGTAATCTCATATAAAAAATCGTGCTTTTCATGGCTTAATTACTGCTTCCAATTTTTGTATCTACCAGTTCCTACAAATGTTTATTGAAAACGAGCCATTATGTCTTACAGTCATTGATACAACCATATGTACACTCATTTTTGACTGCAGTTTTTAGAACTTTTCTCTTCTAAATTTGATTAATCGATTCATTTTCACGCTTGTGTTAAATAAAATATGGTATTTTAAAGTATGACTTTGGAGCTCTAATTTAGTGTATCCATGTCTGTTCAAATTCATTCCGGAGCATTTTAAATTGGAAGATAAACTTTCAGCAGATGAATGACTGTTCACTCACTTTTGACATCGACTGTATATTCTCTCATTCTAATTGCAACTGCGTCAAAGAATTTACGAGCAAATAATTGCAATCTTGATTCAGCCATTCACTGGTGACTGTACATATTTTGATTGCGCCTTCTAAAACTGTGCAGCTTTTAGCGTCTAGCCAAGCAAACTTCTTATTTTTTTGGACTAAAGAAAACAAACAAGTCTTGATTGAATTGTGAAGAATGCGATAAAGAAGCAGACTTTCAGTAGAGAGCAGGACACATGCGTCAGACTTGACAACGCCCAGAGCGATGAGCAAGCACTTAACGCCCCAAGAGACATACAAATTAGGAATTTTATTCCACCAAGCACCCGATTGCATGATCTTTCAAATGAAGTACTCATTAAGTCATTGTTTGTCGTCTTAGAAGCAAAGCAAACTCGTTCCCACAGTAATGTGCTGGCAAACAAACCATTTGTACCGCTGACCCACTGATCCCCACTGTATCGCAATTCCCCAATGATGCGATCTCGGAAAAAATCATTCGCATATACAATATATTCCGAGATTCGGAACAAAACAATCCATGAAGTCATATACTCCGCTAAAAATAACCGCCAGAGAGCAATTTATTCTGCAAGAATAAAATGAATTGTGTGCACGAAAAGATATCTAACTCGTTGACTGCCTTATCTTTGGCCGGCCAGCTAAACAAACAAGGCCGTCTAACCCTTGCGAGCTGCGAGCAATAAAACGCTGAAAGTGTGTCCAGTCCAGCCTTAATGTCAGACAATGTTGGGCAATCAAAAACGGATTAAACAAACTGCTTCACATACACAAAAATTCATCGGTTTATGATGGCCGGGGGGAAATTTATCCGAAGGCCTAGCATACGGACGCAGATTTATTCGAGAGGGAAATATTTTCAAAGTGACACGGAATTTATTTACAAAAATTCTGGAGGAATGTGGCCTCTCCTCACACACGCGCACACGCCGCCGACTGCCGTTTGCAATGATGCATGGGTGTGTGTGTGTGCCGGTGAGAGAGGAACGAATGTTCTTGACAATTGCTGATGATTTTGTTTTAATAAGAATCGCGATTAAATTAATATAGATACATTCATTTCTGGCAACTGCAGCTTGACCAGTGGTGATTCAAAAGATAGATTAAGTTACAAAGCGCCATTTAGTTGGAAGAGCTTCAATTGATTGACGCAGGGATTGCATTGGAACTGCTGGAGGAAATATTATTGCATCAGGCACTGTTTAACGGTGTAATAGAGCCCTAAGAAGTGTCGGTATCTTCCCTGTGACTCATTCATAGTTTTAAACAAAAACTTTTTCAAATTGAAGTTGAGTGTCGGCGTTGGAGTGACGTAGAACATTAATGACTGCAGGACTAAGAAAACGACTTGTTTTTTTACTGATTTGCAAGAATGGATAAATAACAACAGCCCGTACTACTCTTTCTTCTGTTCATCACGCCTGTGCACCCATCAACACCTCTCCTCGCGGGCAATTATGCCCTATTCACTTCAGGTGTTCACTTAAGATATAGTCTCAGTTTGTGGTTTTAAGTGGTTATCGGTATATCGTGCTGTTCACCGACGGATCAAAAATGGACACAGGTACTGAGGCCGGATTCTGCTCGGAGACCTTGCAAAAAGAGGAATCATTTACTCGTAGACTCCCTAATTTGTGCAGTGTCTTCCAAGCAGGCATCCTGGCAATAGAGAAAGCAGCTAAACACATACATTGGATATCACGATTTTTGTAGACAGCCAAACTGCACTGAAGTCAATAGGATCCTGTGCAACGAAATCAAAGGCTGTTATGAATTGCTGCGACTCACTGAAGGTCAAATTCTACTGGGTCCTGGGCCACAGTTCAATTGCTGGGAAAGAGAGAGCGAACGAACTGGCCAGACAAGGGTCTGAAATGGACATCAGCGAAGCGGATACGTCACTACGACCGATCAGTGCACTGTACCGGATTATAATCGAAACAATACAAAAAGAGGCCGACTCGATGTGGCTTACAAGAAATGATTGTCACCCGACAAGATCAACGTGGCCAAAGCTTAACTACGGCAAAACGAAGAAGCTTCTTTCGTTGAACCGAAACTCGATCCATATGCTCGTCGAAGTGATCACAGGACACTGCCCCATCGGAACAATGCTTCGGAAATGGAATGCGGAATCCAGCGATCTCTGCCGGAGTTGCGGAGATGAGGAAGAGACCGAGACGATCCAACATCTGCTTGTCCCCTGCCCAGCTCTCCAGAATCGGTGTCTAGCTTCGCTGGGCCAAAGATCCTTCACAGAGACTGCGGACTTAACGAATGCAGATATATCGGATCTTCTAAAATTTAAAAAAGAGTGCGGGATGGTTTCATCCTTCACGTGACGTGAGGATAGGTTTTGAGGGATTCACAATGGGCCCATGGCCTCCGAGTGGAAGTGATACTTTAACCATCCCACTCCCCTTCCAAAACCTTACCTAACCTGGTGTCAGTTTTTCGTTTCATGTCACTGGAGACCATCTCGGCTAAAACATAGGTTGCTTCGGACAGAAGCCTCCCGGGACGGGAATGGACAACGTGAAGTAGAGTCGATACTGGGAATTTAAAAAAAAAAAAAAACATTTCTGCAGAGTTTAAACGGCGATGAGGATACAAATACCGCTGTTAGGCAGAATTTTTCACTCAACACAAGGGGAAAATAATAGAAGAGAATTTCGTACCTCCTACTTAGACGAATTTAAGATATCGAGACTAAAGTCACAGACTGGTGCTGGTGCAGACGGACTATCTACAGAACTTTTTAAAGCAGCTGGAGTTGAATTGGAGTCTTCGACTCTGAGCCTGTGGGACAACGCAATAGAGGACGTCTTTGTCAAAGAGGACATCGGCCGGCTTGGTATGCGAAACTGAAGACAGCATTTTGGGAGAGGCATATTGGGTGAGGCCCAGGTCCACCTCGGACTGTAGCGCCCTAAGAAGAAGAAGAAAAAGAAGAACAACAATAGAATGGCTGGAGAACAATTTATGATGCGGAGTTGTGGTGCTGGAGAAAAGGAATATCATTCTCCAACAAGGCATCACAATGGGCCCACAAGGACCTAAGTGAGACGTGAGCTCTATCCACAAACCTGCCTACTTATCTGTCTCCAATAAACTTCAGCAAAGCTCAGATTGCTCTCTGATTTTTAAACGAGTCTACACCAGAATCTTAATCATGTCAGAAAGAGAAAGCCTTTGCCTGGTATTCTCAGGTGTGGTCACCCTATCTGATTGTCGAAGTTGCGTCCCCCTCTTCGTTGCAGAAATTATGCAAATGCTCAATTGACAATCAACTACATTTCGTCAATTTTAATTCCACAGAGTTCTTGTGATAGTCGTTTTATAGTCTGGCGCCTCTCTTGGTTTCTCGGCTTCTTCTTTATAAGGCGGTCACGTTTCTTCTTTTATCGTCATAAAACTCTTGAATAGCTATGGATATAAAATATCGTATTCTTTGGTTTATTACCTCTAAAAAACTAATTCACAAATCACTGGTAAACCTGCAAAAAGCGTCATACAGTAGAATTTCGTAAAGATAAACAGATGTAAAACAAATCCTATTCATCTTTCAGAATTGTTCAACTTTCCAAGCATCGAAATTTTGTTGAAGAAGAACATATAGTCATACAAAAAAACATTGCATATATCAAATTTGAAATTAATTTTAAAAAATAAGACACATCGAAAAATAAAAAAAAAATGTTCATAAGCGGTCGTTCAAAACAGGGTTATTTAGACGTTTTTCTTAAAAAAACTGCTAGTAGACTATCCCCCAGAAGAAATGGTTCATCTTCCCGAGCTGTTCATGCTGTTATAGAACCGTTCATGTTTTCGAGATTCTACTATATCCATATTTTATTGTCAAATCACATTTACAGTGGATCGATAAAGAATACGGACATTTACGTTGGTACAGAGCCACCACCATGTTATACCGTGGCCATGGGATCTAAATAAACTAAATTTACTCTCATCCGAGAGTAATATTTGAATCCAAAAGGAAAAAAATCATAGTTTTTATAGATTTTTTCAATCAAAAAGTAAGGAGGTAAGTGTCCGAGTTCTTTATTGATTCACTGTACTAAAATCCTCAATGCGGCATTCAAATGTCAAAATTAATAGCGTAAAGCAACTCAAGATGGATTCTTGTCTTCAAAAGATTTATCACGGCACCAAAAACCTTCCATCATTAAAATTTCCATCCAAGAGACTATTTTCTTAGTCTTTGCTTTTCATTGCCGCCAAAAATGCAAAGCTCCCTAAGCTCTGTGCAAGTGCGTAAGGGATTTGCGCTTCAAATACAAATGACTTTCACCCCGCTTAACTCCGCTCATTAGACAATAAAACCAGACACATAATCCCCCTGCTTTGAGTGAAGTTAAAATCCGAGTGCTCTTTCAGTTCACAGTGTTGATGAAGGGGATTAGAATTTGTTTGTCAAAAATGTCCTTGTCTTATAACACATTTCATTTCTTTTCTTTTAAGGATGTATTCCCGCACGATATATACTGGCCGTGCTTGGCTCAATTGGCATGGCCATCATTTATGGCTTGAAGGTGAATCTAAGTGTTGCCATGGTGGCAATGTTGAATCACACAGCAATCGGGCATGAAGGAGCCCACGGAGGACATGGATCGTCAAGCCTATCGAATGCAACCGATCCAGAGAAATGTGCTGCTCCTGATAGTGCCGATAATGTTACCACAGTTATTGAGGTGAGTTAATGATTGAAAGATTTGTTTTCCTATTTTTGACATGCAATGTGTATGCTTAGAGAGTTGCAGTGATTATCTTGTCATTGTGGTATTAAAAAACCGTTGGATATGCAGTTTCTATGAAACGTCACTCATGTAACATGGTAATGATGTGTGACAAGTTTAGGAGATAATTTGTAATTTGTGTGCATCTATGCGTACCTTAAAGGTTTAGGAACTTCATTCGGCGCATACTCTGCTAATGAGAGGCTGTAAAATCATGAGCAGCATTAGATCAATTTATGATAACAATAATAATAATAATGACGGTGCTACAGTCCGAAGTGGACTTGGGCCTAGTTTCTCAGCAATCACTTGTGTTACGCGTGCTATTGTTCTCTCACGAAATATGACATTCTGTTGTAGTTGCTGTGCGTTATTTCTCAAAGAAATCACATATTTCATTTACCGTCAGTCCGTTTCCATAAAGGCTACGTTACAGTTTGAGATTTTAGTGTAGCCTGGTTGTCTGATAAGACGTAGACACGAGCATAGTTGTATCGGCATAGGTACTCTCTCACGCAGATTTCTATGGCGTTAAATTCTGTCTGAGAGATCGTTATTGGAAACCTGGTTCCGGTTTGTCCGGTGTTAAGAGTTGATTTCAATCAAAGTTAGTTACAAAAAGTTGTTATCGCCAGGCATTAAAAATCTACTTAAAATGTAAGTTTTATTCAATTTATCGATACATTTGGTTTAATTTATAAAAGTAACAAATAGTAGACTAAGATCTGGAAGGAGGGAACTAGACACCGAGGAGCATAGAATGTGCTTTAGGGAACAATGCAAAAAGAACAGGAATCCAGATGTATAAATTTAGTTCTAGCTTTATGTGAATGCTAATAATTATTGCTTTTTTTAATTAAACCAAAATTGTCTTTATGTCTGATATAAAATTGAGTTATTCAGGTTATTTCGAATAGTTACAGCCACTTGGTCATCATTGGTTTCCGAATATACCTCTAAAGATACATCTGTTGGGGTATTATGTTCCAGAACTTGAGTTACTGGATGCTCTGATTTAAAATGGAGGCAAATGTTGTGTAGAGCTGTACACACATTTATTATTTGTGTTGCTTTTTTTAGGGCTGTAGTGTAACTATTTTACCCCAAATAAACATCGGAATCAGTTTTTAAAAAGACCAATTGTTCAATATTCCATGTTTTTGAATGAATAGTGTTGAAGTTTGTCTGATTGCTGTTTTCCCCTGGTGATCTATACGGAGTCATTAGAAATGGCTCAAGGGGGTATAAAAAAAAGTCAATCAAGACCAAAAGAAAGAATGAAACATGTTAACCCAACACCTAAGTACTTCGTTCACCTCTGTCAAAGCAGCTTTTCAATATTCCTCTGAGTTCACTGGTATTCCAAACATGTGAGGCATAGCTGGCCCCAGGATGCCTTGCATCAACGAATCTTACATACATTCGATCATCGCAAACCTAGAAATTAATTTATAGAAATGACAAAACGAGGCATAAAATTTATGCTGCTTTACTTGATTTTTTTTCTTCTTCCGTGGTTTGAAATTGTATCCATTGCGGACAAATTAAGGTCTCCATTGCAACAATAACTTCATTCAAAATCTTACTTACGGTAGGTTGTGCTAACCTAAACAAAATCGTTTCCTACTCACTTTTGGTAGCTACCTTCAGCAAAGAATCTCAGGGTTGCGGTTGTGGTTTAAGTATTGCTGACACAGAAAAAGGCATTTTTGTTTCAGGAAGCCTTCCCTGCAATGCATTGATAACATGAACAAATGCCTTTTTGTTTAACAGAAAATACATTTTGAATCGGAAGCTCCCGTAATACCGACACTAAAACGCCACTTAACCGCCTCGACTCAAAAAACGACAGGAGTCAATCAACTTAAACGCCAGTCGTAATAAGGGTGAATATAAAATAATGGCAGCGCTACAGTCCGAGGTGGACCTGGGCCTAGCTTCCCAGCAACCACTCGTGTTGTGCGTGTTATTGTTCTCTGACGAGTGGAGGGGACTTACAGTTTAATGCCGACACCGAACGGCGATATTGAGAAGCTTTTTCTAGACAGTTATACTCTTTGAGCATTGTCAGTGACTCGAAAGAGGTGGAGCCGTGAACAATTTTTTTTTTAAATTGTTTGTTTGATCTTGGACTCGAACCTAGACTGTATAAGTCTAGTGCGCATGGGTCGACGCACGAACCCACACGGCCACAGCGCCTCGGGGCTAATGCTTCTTTTAAATGCGTGTTGTAGGCTATTACCAAGCCGAGAATACTAGTACCGCATATGTTGGCAATTGCTGCAGGCTGCAGCCTCTACTAAATCATTTAAAATCCTGTTCGTGGCAATTCACAACGAAATAGTACCGTTAGGTAGTGGTCAGTTAGTGTTATCATAGTTGTACGTGCAATTTTTTGATGTACGTGCAATTGTTTGAGTCTGATAGAAATCCTTTTTCTTAAAAAAAAATATTTTTTCAAAATTGGCAGCATTGAAACCCAATCCGAAAGTAATACAAAATAAGGTAGAGGTGAAATATGGGAGGTTTCTATGGCGGTAATCAATTTTTGGCTTCGAACTTAGAAAATAGCATGTCAATAGTTGAACTTGAAGTGGTTTAAGAATGTATATAGTACTATTATTTAATGCTTCATCTGCAAAAAATGCTAATACGCTCAAGTGTCATACGTTGTCACAATTTTTTTTCGATTTGAATACAATGCCAGTACAGCAAAGCATTTCGTGGACTGATATTTGTCTACATAAAAACCGCTGAATTCAACACTAAAAATAATTTTCATACGGATACCTCAATTTTATTGGTTTCTGTTCTTAACACTAACATGCTCACTGAAGTTCGTTTGATTAAATATTTTAATTTTCGGTTACGTTCTCATACATAGATATGTATCTAATGATGCTGATGCGATTTTATTTCCGGTTCTTTTAATATTTCGGATAAAAAAGATAGAAAGTAGACATAGGGTGCTTTCAAGATTTCAGTCAGCTGCTCAGAGCCCGCAGTATTTACGCAGAAGACCAATTAAATATTCAGACAGATGAGCTAATTTCCTGCAGATTTAATTTTTGGCTGTTCTGGCTGCGCAATACAAAAACGTCAAATGGAGAGTTTCCAAATTTTGATTGTTTATTTAAGTTTAACGCAGCCTACTGTTCAAATATTCTGCTGCAGAATGATGATCGCTGCTAACATCATCAATTTGACAGACTGCTGCTGGAGCGCAGTTGCCTGAATTCTCGAAAGCACCTACAATTTAAGTGTGCAGAATGTCAAGGCTGATGGTGAGATTTATCTAATCTCCTCCTATCCCACGCATCGAGCCGAATAAGTGGCTGCAAGTTGTGTTCCTGATAGCATTATCTTTTCAGAAATACCGACCTTCAAAATCATATTTTGACAGCACTGTGACTTTGACATTGACTTCATCATCCTCCTTCTGTTTGCAACGAGTCTTGAAACGCAGACAGATGAGCACACTTAGACTAGTTGTTGTACATGATAAACATGTCTTGTTAATGGATCCCACGCCATAAATTTCAGTTGGACAAGTTCAGGGTCAAATGTTTCTTCTTCTTTGAATGGAGCTGCAGAGTGAGGTGGACGTTGGGCCTAGTTTATGCAGCAACCGCTCGTGTTGGTCGTGGTATTGTTTTCTTACGAGATTGACCCTCCGCTCAATTGCTGAATTCTGAAAATAAGTTGGAAATGGTCAGTTAGCGTTAAAATGGAGGATTACATTTTCTGTTTTTTACGTTTTGAGCACAGATTACAAGGGATATATTAGTTAAAAATGGAAAAATATTCGTCTTCTTCTTCTTAGGGTGCTACAGTCCGAGGTGGACCTGGGCCTCACTCAACATTTTGCCAGCTGTCTCCAGTTTCGCACATCAAGCCGGCTGAGGTCCCCCTCGACTTGTGTGTTGTTTGTACTGTTTACTGCGGAGCCAAGGTAAACGAAGTCCTTAATTACCTCAAAGTTATAGCTGCCTATGGTGACGTTCTGGCCAAGTTGTCGATGTTGTGCGTCCTTTCTCGATGACAGCATGTAATTGGTTTTGCCATCGTCTACTGCCAGACCCATTTTAGCCGCTTCCGTTTCAATGCCAGCAAACGCGTCATTGACGGCTCGCT
This sequence comes from Myathropa florea, assembly GCA_930367185.1. Lineage (NCBI taxonomy): Eukaryota > Metazoa > Arthropoda > Insecta > Diptera > Syrphidae > Myathropa > Myathropa florea. Next base: position 109,083,586 of record OV884002.1, read on the forward strand.
GTGTTCGCCCAATCACGTCAATGTCGTCCGCGTAAGCTAGCAGTTGAACAGTCTTTTAGGAGATCGTGCCTCTAGTCTTGACGAGTGAATTCTGCACGATCTTCTTAAGATTGATGTTGAAAAAGTCGCATGATTTCGCGTCGCCTTGTGTATACCCTTTTTTGATATTTAAGGTCTCGGTGAGTTCATTACTGACCTTGATGGAGCAGCGAGAGTTCTCCATCGTCATCCTGCTCAGTCTGACGAGTTTAGCAGGAATGTCAAAACTAGACATGGCGCTGTATAGCTCGTCTCTATGCACGCTGTCCTATGCGGCCTTGAAATCGACAAATAGGTGGTGTGTGTCGATCTGCATTTCTTGGGTCTTCTACAGGAACTGCCGCAGTGGAAAAATATTCTATTCGAACCAAAATTTACCACGCGCCCTTAAATTTCAACCGTGGGCTTAAGTTATAGCATTCAACGGATTGGCTCTTCTGTCTCTTTACCAGCAACTCCAAACAATTCTTTGAAAAGAAATAAACGTGACCACAATTCCGTTTCCTTCATTAAACATTTTTGTATTTCCTTTCAGAACGGTCCCTTCACCTGGAGCGAACCACTCCAAGGCACCCTGCTGAGTTGCTATTTCTGGGGCTACATCGTGTCGCAGATGCCAGGGGCACGAATCGCCGAAAATTTCTCCGCCAAGTGGGTGATGCTGTTCTCCGTTGCCATCAACGTCGTCTGCACCCTCCTGACGCCAGTACTTACCAAAGTCCACTACATCGGTCTCATTATTTTGCGTGTCCTCGAGGGCATTGGTGGCGGTGCAACGTTCCCCGCTATGCACTGCATGATCGCCGCCTGGGCACCGCCAAACGAACGCAGTGTCATGTCGACCATCATCTATGTGGGAACAGCCTTTGGAACGGCCAAATCAATTCTCTTGGCCGGTGTGCTATCCGCCAAATTTGGCTGGGAATCGGTCTTCTATGTCATGGGTGGCCTCAGTATCTTGTGGATGATCCTTTGGGTCATTTTAGCTCAGGATACCCCGAACAAGCAACCACTTATCAGCTATGAGGAGCGGACAATGATCAATACCCAGCTGGGAACAGCACAGGGAGAGACTATAAAGGAGGAGCATCCACCGGTACCGTGGAAGAAAGTGCTCACGTCGGTGCCCTTCTGGGCCATTCTCATCGCTCACGTATGCAGCAACTGGGGCTGGTACATGTTCCTGATTGAAATTCCCTTCTACATGAAGCAAGTTCTGCAATTCAACGTCGCCAGCAATGCCGTGGCCAGCGCTCTGCCCTACTATCCCATGTTCCTCTTCAGTATTGTTCTGGGCAAACTTTTGGATACATTGAAAGCTAAGGGTTCGTAGTAGATGACTGTTTATAATTTTCTATGTTTTTGCTCATTTTTGTGCGCCTTGCAGGTAAAATATCGACAACCACATGCAGGAAGACAGCCACCAGCTTTGCCACTCTCGTTCCCGGAGTGTGCTTGCTCAGTCTCTGCTACATCGGTTGTCGCCACACCGCTGCTGTTGTACTGATGGCATTGGGAATCATCGGAATGGGTGGTATGTTCTCCGGATTCCTGTCCAATCACATCGATATTGCCCCCAACTATGCTGGAACCCTTGTTGCCATTACCAATACTGCTGCAACACTACCGGGTATTATTGTGCCATTGTTCGTTGGATTCGTCACCAAAGGAAACGTAAGTCAAATTTCTACGTTTTGTACCCTAAATTTGATGTGTTTCGATGCATCATTGCTTGAAGAATGTCTTTGGAGCGATGATTCATCGGGTAACACTGTGGGCGACGGGCTTTCCCTCACTCGTAATCTCAATCAATAATTTCCCTCTCCCTTTCATTCACAGCAAAACATTGGTGCTTGGCGAATAATCTTCTTTGTCACCATCGTCCTATTTGCCATCGAATTCATTGTCTTCGTTCTGTTTGCCTCAGGCGAGGAACAGTCGTGGAATAAGACACCATCAAAGATTGACAGCGAACGTGCTGAACAAGACGAGAATACTCCACTCAAGAATACCACCTCGAATCCAGTTCAAAAGTAGAGATTACTAAAATATGTTTAGAACATGAGCTTAAGAGACAGGCTTAAGAATGTCATTTCAAAGTTTCGAAGACAAAAATTTCCAAAGTCGAATGCAAAATTGATGTATTAAAGATTAATTTAAATTTATTAAATTCTAAGAAGTTGCTGTACTTAAACAATGCACGGAGTTGTATAATATACTTAATGAAATGTCTATAGTCCTAGACTCTTTTTATTTTCCTACCGACCACATGTGGACCTTTTTTACGAAACCGAAACAATCTATTTTCTACTTCAAGCTGAACAGAAACAGAATCTCCTTAGAACCAAATCAGTGCTAGGCATACAATAAACTATTTATTTATCGCAATCATTGTACTTAGAGCAGATATGTATTGTATAATAAAAAAATAATTATCTTCCATAGGACGTGTTAGACTATTATTTTGATTTGACGTCGATCAACTGAAGGAGACTTCGCATCCAGGGCTAGAGCAATTGCCTCATATGTACGAGTATGTGCAAACGCCTCTACGGACGAGCCTGAATACTCCATCAAAAAGATTTCCTATTCCTCTTGGGCGGTGCCTTTTCGGACTACGATCTTAAGATTTTCAATATCAGAATTGGTTGAAAAAGAATCTTCGGCAGATTGATCATATTGGCACAGCCTCCACGATACGACAGAAGACAACGCCCTTCGACTCGCGGACTTGACAATATGATGTGACAGCTCGTAATTTGGTAGTCAGTAGCAAAAGATTCCCACGCAAATGAATCCATACAGCAACCAGAGGTATGGAGTTCGTGTTGAAACTCAAACCTCTCAACTAATGAGAAAACAGCTGTTTTTTGTTTATGTCAGCGGGTTGAAATGTCATTGTATGACGTGTTGAATTTGTAAAGAAGATTGTTCGATTTGACGAACTTACAAATGCAGCGGCGAAATTCTTCATTTCGCGACATTCCATAATGCAGGAAATGTATGGCGAAATGCAATGTATTTGGGCTGAAATGCAGAAACAGAAACTAGCCGAAATGTTGAATATGGGTGCGGTGTTACCTTTGTTGTTTTATTTAAATTTCTCTTCCTATCGACCAGATCTGCAGTTCATCACTGCGACTGGATGGCGCAGTTTGTTAAGTGCCTGCCCCAAGTTAGAGGGGTCCCAGGTTCGAATCCCAGTGAAATCGAATCTGGTCCAGTCACCATTTGCCGTTGGGATCGAATTAACGGCACTTGAGTAGGTTGCTACCTGGCAGTACAATGGACCAGTTTTGAGTCTAAGTGCTCCAGAGTAGTGTTTCAAAAACCTCCGAAGAAAAAAGCCGGGTTGACTCTTTGGCGATCAGCTGAATTGATCGGCGCCGAATCGACATTTATAGGTTTTCTTTGATACTAGCCGCTACGGCTACGGCGGCTATATTTTCTTCATTTCAAACCAATCGCTGTCTGGTTAGTGGCTTAAGGTCCAAAAGAGTGTACTCGTACTTAAACTTTTCCACAGTGCAAGAAATTGCTTGTACACTGGTGACGACCAACCTCGCGATGAAATGCACACATTTTTTCGATTTTAAAGATCACGCAAAGTGCTAAACTTTCGAATAAACTATAAACTAGCTGCTGTTTATTTTTTAAAAAGAGTTTTTCTTTTAAAAAGAGTGAAATGTCATCGGAAATCAATATCTGACTGTCTCATCAACAACTGAGTGTAACAGACAACTCAAGTGTTTTGGAGCAACACCGACAAATTGGCAAACAAATACAATAAATATTTGCCGGCTAGCCTCTTATGTTTGCTTCGCTAGTACACGCTGTTTGTTATTTGGTACCTACTTGAATGAAAGAAAGGGAGGGTCATTTTTGCTTTATATCAAAGTATTTCCCCTCGCCAGGAGTCTCTGATCTATTTGTCGATTTAAGTCATCTGATTCGAAGGTCATACGATTGCTGGATAATTGATTTGCATAATTATTTAGTTGGATAGAAAGATCAAGGTTGTTTCCTGAAAATTCGTTGGTATTTCCTGTTCAGTCGGATTAGATTTCAGTCAGTTTCAGTTCAGTTAGTCGGATTAGATTTCGTTAAAAGTTTATGGCTAACAATTCTAAGAGCTTTTGAGACGTGAGGCCAATCAAGGAAGTTGTCGATCAATATAGTGTTTTGTGTTTAGATACTGAATCACGTTTAGAGAATAGTTCACATCCGTATTATTATTGTTGTTGAGGGTATATTGCACCGCGATCTTTTGAAATCTATTGTGCCTCCTTTTGATACCTTTGCTCTATTTCGAATTCCCCTCACATGCAGTCCCTTGCAGAATTGTATTGAGTTTTGGATTCCTGTTGCGCATAAGTGGAAGAAATCTAATTTAGAGTATTCTCTGTGAGCCAGTTTCTTTCAGGAGTGAGAGCTGGTTCTAGTGACTGCATTTCTTCCTCTGGTAGTAGGTACTTGCCCAGATATCTTAGTCTTTTTCTGACTAGTGTCTCAAAGAATCCCACGTGTCCTGGAATTTCATTAGATTCTCCACAGAATCTGCAGAGACCTCCTTCTGATATCCCTAGTTTCCTTATGTGCTCCCCAAGTCTGCAGTACCCTATTGAGAAGCTTGTTAAGATACGAAGGTTTTTCCTGCACATATTGATACATGCCTCAAACGTCTTTCGAATATACTGCCCTGCTTCATGCCATGAGGTTTGTTCCAGTTTTCTGTCCTGTTCCTTCTTTCTAGTTCCCTGACCTCTTCTCCGATGACATGGTCTCCTACAGCGCGGAATGGTTCAGAGCCTGTGAAGGGTTCTGATGTTCCTTTACTTGCCAGGAAGTCAGCCATTTCATTGTATTTTATCCCCGTGTGGCCAGATATCCAGTAGAGTTTTACTTTGGTTCTTCTACTCAGCTCTTTAGGCTTCTGTAGGCATTCCCACACGAGCTAGGATTTGATGGTGTAGGAGTCTAGTGCCATAATAGCAGCTCCACTATCCGACACTATTGCTATGTCGCAGTTGGTATATTTAGTTCCTACCAAGAGTGATTTGGACGCATCTGTCTATGACATAGACTTCTGCTTGAAAAATGCTGGTGCATTTGCCCATGGGCTCGAAGTACCTTGTCCCTGGACCAAAAACCCCTGCCCCAGTTCCTTTATCAGTTCGTGATCCGTTTGTATACCATTTTACCGTATTGCTGCTCAGTCTGACGGACTATGGATTTGTTACTCCAGTCCTTTTTAGTGCTGAGCTTACTGGTAAATTTCTTTTGGAAATCAAATTTCCTAATCACGTCGTCCTTCGGAATGGCCGGGGTGGTAGCTTTTTGATTAGTGCATAGAATTGCCTCGATGTAATGGACTTGTTTTTTTGCTAATTCCTTTTTGCTATTCTCATGATCGTTTTGCGTGCACATTTTGAAACCACTAGATGCAAGGGAGTCAGGTCTAATAGCATCTTTACGGCCGCAGTTGGGACAATTCGTATGGCCCCTGTAATACAGAGGCATGCCAACCTTTGAATTTTGTTGAGTATCTTCCTCTTGCTGGTCACATTGGTCTCTTAGTCCATGCTATTGCACCGTAGGCAATTGTAGGTCTAACAAAAGCTATAGATAGAAGTTAGGGTGAGTTCCTAAACGTCGCGTGATGGGACGCAACGATTTTTTGTTGTTGCGATACGTTTAGGTGAGGATTAGGGGGCTTCTGGTGAATTCACCACCACACTTAGGCTATGTTGGTCCATTGTGATACCCACAGTCAGACTACTACCACTGATCGACCGCTGCAGTGATATTGCCGTTAATTTGATTCCCACGGCAAATGCTGACTGGGCCAGATTTGAAACACTAAATAAAAGCGTATTAACTTTGCTTTCACTGGGATTCGAATCTGGAACCTCTCTAACTTAGCGCAGGCACTTAACCAACTGCGCCATCTTGAGTCGGAAAACTAAAAAAAGGTGATTGCTTTCATGTTACATTTTAGAACGCGATGCAAAGCACCATCGCCATATTTTTGCAATTAAGAACGCTTGACGTTGCAGTACTGCACTAATACTGCGACTACAAACCCTTAATTTTAGACACTATTATTTTTTTAATTTTATAATTTTATTTATTACCCGGTTCCACCCGAGCTCGCTTAAGAACTAACTTAATTCTAACAATCATACAAATACTTAACCCTAAAGGAGGGATCGAAATTGCTGACTTCTGTACTTTACACAACTCCGTGTGTCAGCAAGTTGACCCAATACGATGCTGAGTGGTGTTGCGCTTTGGTTACCACAACGCGGAACTTCTGCTGCGCTTGAATGGTAAACTGATACTGTTGTTATTTTACCATAACTTATACATCCATCATGGGATGGTCGGACTGCACCCCCTTGTTACCTTGTTTCACATCCGTATGCCATCTTGTAACCCTAAATGCCTGGACCAATAAGATTCTGGTCAACATAGGAGAGTTTGATTGAGAATGAGATAGGGTTTGAGTTTGTTTGTTATAGTCGTCTAGCGCTGGAGTAGTCTGGCTTAAATGCAAACATCTGCAGTTCATTCTAAAACGTCAGACCTTTGATTATAAGAGAAATTTCTCATAAGACCGAACTAAGTAAGTACAAACAAACAAACTGATCCCTTGCCTTTAGTGCAACCCAAGAGCGAAAAACTTGAAGTGTAGAACGACACAGAATTGGAAAAAGATGTGTATCATTTGAACACCTAAATAAGAAAGAAATATTCACGAATACAGTTGAAAATGTGATTTATTTATGAGACAATTAATTTCTTGTTAGTTTACAGAAGTAGGCTGGCCCAAAGTTGGCTGGCAAAAACGGTATCACCATCTGACCGTACTTCAGACCCTTTGGATTCTCAAACTTGTATATATCACTAAACAGCTGAATCAACAGGCTCAGGTCCTTCACAGTGACTGTGATTCCATACTCGTTGAATGCGTTCTGCATGGCCATGTGAACAACGCCATCGTTCTGAATCGGACTCAGACTGCAGGTTGAATAGACCAAGCTCCCGCCTGGCTTAAGGAGCCGCAGGCAGTTGGTTAATATGCCCGCCTGCAGTTCGGGTATTCGCAAGCGTTCTTTCAGTCGTGATGTTTTGAATATGTTGTTATCGTTCTCCATGAGTGAGTGTCGATCAGTGGTGCAGGGGACATCGACTAGAATCTTGTCGTACATTCCGTAGTCGTCGATACTGCGGGCATCATTCTGTGTGAGCAGGCATCGCTTCCCTTCCCAGCGTTCCCTGAAGTCGAACAGGTACTCGTTCATCACTTTTCGGATGCGATTCACTCGGCTCTCTTGAATGTCGTTGCTGATGAGAATTTCTGGTCGCATCGTCTCAAGCATGAAAAGCGATTTTCCGCCAGGGGCAGCGCACGCATCCAGCACTTTGTCGCCATGCTTGACGTCGAGGAAAAGCGGTGGCAGAACAGAAGCACCGTCCATCAAATAATGCGAGAGCACCCCAGTGACGCATTTAAACGGCGCCTTGAACCTCGAACAGTTTCCCATTTCGTACGTGTAAAGGAACATGTTTTCCGGATACACCAAATCCGGTTCCAGTTCGATCTTAAGTGGAAAATCCGCTGTGGTTTGATAGTATTTGTAATGGTCTGACTCCGGTATCCAGTCTTCCATGCCCTTGATCTTCGTCGCAGGAACATACTCGTACAAGCCTCCGGTTTCGAGTTCGCTATCGACTAGACGACGTGTGTCCAATTCTGTTCGCTCGTTGATTGCTCCCTGAAGCGATTGTTGTGAATTGAATTTGTTGACATAGTTGGAATCTGTCTTTGGTTGGTTTTCAGTTCTGGAAGACGTTTCGTATGTGGAATCGGTCTCTTCTGCACCTTCTGGATAGATTGACTGTTTCTCACGATCTTCTTGCTTCTTTATAATCACTCCCAGGCGATCGTCCAGTTTGTAGACTGTGGGATTGTTCGTTGTTTCGAGGTTTTCAGTCTCTTGGCGTTCTTTTGCAAGATTGAAAAGGGATCTCACGTTTAGGGCTCCTATATAGAGAAGAAATGTAACACGTTAGTTATAGTAAATCATTTTCGGAATCTTAAGATAATTCGGTCATGAATTCATATTCGCGAGAACTTTCTGTGTGCGATCTTTGGTCCTACTTGCGATGATGCAATTTGGAGAAGAAGATTCAATTCAGTGTCATCCTAGTTTGGGTTTCAGGATATAGCAACATTCTGGGGAACGACAAAGCTGACGAACTCACTAGATTACGATCCGCACATCATCGTTCGATTGCAATGGATGTGCCGATCCCGCTCGGGTTAGAAAAGGCAGGAATATCAGCGTATTTCCTAAAGATGACTAGCCTTAGATGAGTCAGTTCAAATAACTGTACTGCATGTAGGAAAACTCGGCCTGATTATAATTTAGCTAGAACAACGCATATCCTTTACAGAATTTGGACCGATGTCGCAAGAATAGTAGGAATCATCACGGGTCACTGGCCAAAAGGCTAACACGGAGCCAAATTGGGCATCTCCTATAATAATTACTGTCATAGCTGTGATGTCGCATCAGAAAGGGAGACCTTGTCTCACAAACCGAATAAGGCCGTCAAATAAATTTGTATGGTTATACCCGATGTCTTCCAGTATATCATGGAGAAATGTCTAGAATAGAGGGTCTTTTCCAATCAGTGGAGACTCCAAAACCTTGTGTTTCTACAAAAAAAAACCGGAAAGAAACCCCGGGGAAATCGTCCTGGTATCGCCTCATATGTTAGGGGGCCGCTAGTGAATTCACCAGCACACTTAGACCATGTTGGTCCATTGTAATACCCACAGTCAAACTACTACCACTGATCGATCGCTCCAGTGACAGTGACATAATTTTGTACCCAACGCCAAATGGTGACTGGACCAGATTTCAAAAATCGGATAAAAGGCTATTAACTTTGCTTTCATTGGGATTCGAACCTGGGACCCCTCTAGGACAGGCACTTAACCAACTCCGCCATCCAGTCTCTTTAGTTACATTAGGGAATATTCTAGAACGGATCATCCACGACGGACTACTCGTGGAGGCCGAAGCAAACGGCGCGCTATCCAATTATTATTAAGGTTTCAGCGAAGCACGATCGACACTTGACGCCATAGAAACGGTGGTTCACTTGGCTACTTAAGATGGGGACCGAAAAATACCGCGCGGTAGTCACGCTGGACATTAAAATCGCTTTTAACTCGGCGAAATGAACGCACATACAGAGATCCCTTATCGCCATGGGGTACGCATTATTATTAAGGGGTACGCCTACTTATTGAAGATAGTAATGGCGGTGAGAGACGGCAATTGTTTAGGCTCAGACCCTCGAGGGGGAATCCTCGCTACCAAGGAAAGAAGCAAAGAAGATTTCGTCAACTTAAAGTCTCTGCGCAGTAAGGACAATTAGCCGTTTCCGAACAATTTCGGATGAAACAGCCACATCGACATTCTCGCCAACGAGATAAGAAGGGTCTACCTAAAGCGAATAGCAAACTGCTTACAGACTAGCGTAAGCAGTTTGAAAAATGAAGAAAGGGCAACATCTGTGGAATTGTGGCAAGCCAAGTGGGACACCACAACCAAAAGCAGATGAATCCACAAACTAATTCCCGCGATTGAAGTCTGGACATCGAGAGTACACGGGAACTGCAACTGCCCCCTCACGCAGGCCCCATCGGGTCAGGGCGATTATCGAAAATACCTCCATAGATTTGAACACGATCTGTCCAGAATGCGCGGACGAAAAGTAAGACTCAGAACAGGCAATATTTTATTGCAGGCGCTTCAAAGTGGCAAGAACGAATTTACCAACCCCCGAACTTCTAGTCAGCCATATGGCAGAGTCAGCTGATAAATGGTTGGGGACCTGATCGTTTATACCGAGAGTAAAGAGAGAGCTAAGAAGGCTCGAAAGAGTAAGGCGAATCGGCACATATGGAGCACATAGCGTGATCAGCTAATCAGCTTGTCGAAAGAATACCTAACGGCAGTTCAGCGGGGAGGGTGATAGAGTAGTACAAGAGTACAGAGTGTGTTAGTACGTAGACCTATTCCCGAAATCGAGTACTTGGGTTTGCGAAACGTGCATGCTGATAGACCGCCAAATAATTGGACGCGAGCAAAACAGACCCTCGAGTGGTCGTTGGCATGAAAAGTAAGTATGTACACATAGGAGATGATTAGATTGGTGCTCTAATAGGGTTTTGTTAGACCAAGCTGACTCTATACAAGACCTTGATCATCCCAGTCCTGCTGTACGGCGCAGAGGCATGGACAATATCCCAAGCGGATGAACAGTCTCTTGGCCTTTTCGAGAGAAAAGTTCTGCGCGCGGATACAGTCGAGGGGGACCTCGTCCGGCTTAGTGTGCAAAACTGGAGACAGCTTTCGAAAAATTGTGCTAGCTGGAGAGGCATGTTGAGTGAGGCCCAGGTCCACCTCAGACTAGCGCCCTAAGAAGAAGAAGGCCACATCACGGTATTCAATAATTCTGGCGTATCGAACTGGAAATAACTGGCACAAATCAATTTAGTTCAAAAGTTCAATTTGACTCTGCACCGCATCTGAGTGGTTAATTGCTTGAGGGTCGATCTGTATAACTGTTGACATTCAGAGAAACAGGAAGACATACATAAAACTAAGTGCAAATAAACAGCATTCTCTTGAACTTTTGTCTTGGGCAGTATTTCAAAGGTCACGTGCAACTCTTGAACTCTAAAAGCAAGTAGTCTACGAAACTTGAAAAACAAATGGACGATCCAATTAAACATCATCTCAACTTCCCATTGAACTTTCCATAATCAACAAACCAGTTTGTGCACAAATTTTGCTTTAAAGTGTTGCTCGGTTGCTGCTAAACAGGTACAACGAACGTTAGAAACTTGTGCACTTGTGCCAGATGACATAAAATAATCAAATAATGAAATAATGAAGCTTGTTTGGCAGACCAGTTTTTCGTCGGCGACAGCTGACTTATTATTTGCTGCAACATTGGTTTGTCCAGCATTCTTATTCCAATCTGAGAGCACTATATCCTTATTACGCTTTCTGCCTTTCAAGAACCATCCAATTTAACAATACATTCATTCATACTCTCAGTTAATAGCTACGTTCCTTTGCTTCTCCTCTTCAACTTGCCGGCTTTTTGCTCGTTATGCAATCGGAACAAATTGAATGACTAAGTGCAGACACATAAAAGGAGGAAATGGACAAAGAGGTCAACATTTAAGAGTCATCTTATTCGCAAAGCACTTAAGTGGCACACATTAATTTAGGGGCAAATAATTGGCATAACCTTTGCGTTGCCTCATCCGTTTTCTCACTTACCATCCATTTCCAATAAGCTGCATGTTTTCTCAGTCGAACCAAAGTTGTTAACCATTGCAATGTACTTCTGCTCGGAAAGCAAAGCAGCACGCATATTGTTCCATCGTATTCCAAATACCGATCCATAGAAATCATCGAAATTGGTCAGCACGCGATCTGTAACAGTTTTCTTTTTCTGCTTAACGGACTGACAAGTTATGAAATTGAAAGAGAATTGTATCACTTAGACATTTGAATGCGACTGAAGAGGTGTATTCTTACCCATCGTTGTTTGCCGCCTTTCCATCTACGCTGGACGAACAAAACGTTTCGAGTTTTTAACATTTATATCAGTCTAATTCAAAATACTTCTTATAAGAAAGGAATCTATCAACACATGTTGCTAATCTACGACAAAGATTGTATTCAAAAACACCGAAATCAGAGAGTCGAATGAATGTCAACCAGTGACACAAGAAATTCATGGGGTGTAAGATGGGAATTGCTTTTGAAGTTTATACTCACCACACTTAAAATGAATGAGTGTTTTTTGATTATAGGAGCTTCAGTTGGATTTCAGTGATGAAATCGAATTCTTATCTTCATCGAAGTTTTGTTGTACGTTGGGAAGGTGGGTATGTGGGTGATCTAGCGACTTCAGGCTCCCATAGAATACTTTACGTGAGTTGCGTCAAAGCGTTCGTTGACAGCGAATTAGCTGATCCAAGGGAATGACTCAATAAATACTTTGACGCTCGGGTGGTTTCATTTGTTCAGTAGTTCAAAATTCAAATTGTTTTGGTTATACTGTAGAGCTGTTTAAAGGTTATGTTCTATAATTGTATGCATACGAGCTACTTACTACTATTGGAGCTTAAAGAGTGCATTACTAAATCGATCAAAAACAACCATCATCAAATAGAAATGTTACAATATGACAAAATGTCAAACGTTGACGGAAAAAGAGTGACTAAATCCATTGCCTTTATTGGTCTATGACGAAGATAACATGAGCGAAAGAAGACAAAGATATCGGAAAGAGATCGTATGAATTTCGAAAAGGTTGGACATCGATGGGTTGGGTTGTCGAAGACACATTCCCTTCCAACTGGAAAATCATACCTTCTCTCTCCGACATTTCTGTCTTCTTTTACTCATGTAAACGCTGTCTATGGATCATTTTCTATAAGAACATATTTAATATACCTGTTAAAATATCTCCGACGCTGACACTCTGTAGGCCAGAGCCTTTAGCGTGGCGACTCGCATAGACCACCAGTTTACATTTGTGCGAAAGTTTTATCATGAATGTTGGAAAAGTTGCACCATTTTTGGCACTTCCCAAAAAGTAGAAAGAGTCATATGTTCCATGTCTAGATATGCCTATATTGTGGCGCAACTGTCTGGGGTGGACTTGGGCCTAGCTTCTGCAGCAACTACTCGTGTTGTCCAGAAGTCTGAGATGGTGATTATTTCTCTTCGTTTTTCAAACGTTTCTAAGCTTATTAACTGAAGGCGATAAATAGTACAAACAACATTAGTACCAAGATCAAATGCAGAATAACTCTTGCCACCTGCTGTTTTTTGGGCTCTAAAGGCAATTGAGTAATAGAGCACTCTCTCGGAAGACAAAGCTGACTCTATACAAGACCTTGATCATCGCAATCCTGCTGTACGGCGCAGAGGCATGGACAATATCCCAAGCGGATAAACAGTATCTTGGTCTTTTCGAGAGAAAAGTTCTGTGCGCGATCTTTGGTCCTGTTTGCGTTGATGGCATTTGGAGGAGAAGGTTCAACCACGAACTGTATGGGCTGTACAGCGACATGAGTCTAGCCAGGCGTCTACGGATCCAACGCCTAAGATGGCTAGGCCATGTAGAGCGTATGGACAACTTAGCTCCGGCTCGAAGAGTCTTCGACTCTGAGCCTGTGGGACAACGCAACAGAGGAAGTCCATGTACAAGGTGGCGAACACAATTCAAGGGGGACCTCGGTCGGCTTGGTGTGTTAAACTGGAGACAGCTGGCAAACGATCGTGCCGGCTTGAGAGGCATGTTGAGTGAGGCCCAGGTCCACCTCGGATTGTAACGCCTTAAGAAGAAGAAGAACTGAATTCGATCCTGTTAGGGAGACAAGATTGAAGGTTTAATATAATAATAATAATAATAATGGCGGCGCTACAGTCCGAGGTGGACCCGGGCCTAGCTTTTAAGCAACCACTCGTGTTGTGTGTGTTACTGTTCTCTCGCGAGTGGGGGGACCTACAGTTTAAAGCCGATTCCGAACGGAGAGATTGAGAAGCTATTTCCAGACAGTTATACTCTTTGAGCATTGCCAGTGACTCGAAAGAGGTGGAGCCGTGAAAAAAATGTTGGGTGTTTTTACGGGAATCGAATCGACAACATCGAGCATAGGAGTCGACGCACCTAACCACTACACCACGGCGCCCATTGAAGGATTTTCCAAATAATAGATCAGCATTTGAAAATACAGTCAAAATTGCTTATAACAACATCGGTTATAACGACGTATTGGTTATAACGACCAAATTCTTAGGTCCCGGCTGAGTTCCATTATAATCGCATTGAATAGCAAATCGTTTACAACGACATCGCTTATAAAGGCCGATATTTTCATGTTTTTGGATAAAATATTGGTTATAACGACTAAAATCGACGCAGCTGTTGGTGCAACCGCATTCGTTTTCTAAAACGGTGAACTGTTTGTCTGTGGATGCGATGTATTTGTGTACATAGAATTTTGGATATGTTACAGTTTACCGTTTTTTGACATGTTATTCTTTTTGTTTTGCGTTTATTACTTGTTGATATTATTGTTGGAGATCGTTTGAGTTATGCACGATCTTCGTAAAAATTGCATTAAAAAATCGTCTTACAGTGTGTCTTCTGTCTTAACCCTTTTTTGACATAAAAGGCCTCGTCGAATTCTTAACCGACCCTAATGCAGCAACGGCCGTTCCACAGCGTCATCCTACATAGACGAACGAGTTTTGCAGGAATGCTAAGATTAGACAATGCGCTATTTAAATTGTCTTTCCAAATACTGTCATACAATCGATAAACAGATGGTGGGATTTGACTTGAAGCTGTGTCTTTTCCAAGATCTGTCGCAATGTGAATATCTGGTTGATGGTAGACTTCGCTGGCCTGAACCTGCACCGATATTGACCAATCTGACTGTTTTGTAGGGCTTCAGGCGCTTACATAAAATGGCAGAGAAGATCTGATATGCGATATTTAGAAGACTGATTCCTCTGTTGTTGGCACATTTTCCGATCTTTTTTTTTTTCTTTATCTGCTATCTTCTAGTTATCGGTTACAGTGACATATCGTTTATAACGGGCAAATTCGTCAGTCCCTTGAAGGTCGTTATAACCGATTTTGACTGTATTTAAGTCAAAACTGTTTTTTTTTACACCAGAATGAAAGACTGTCTAGATCTAATTAAATAGTCGTTTGTCAGAGAGATGATCTTTAAGAAATTGATATCGTTGGCGTAAAGTGATATATGTGAATGTTTAATTATCATTTCGATATTATCGTTTATATTATAGTAAGAAAGAAAAGAGGAGAACCTAAGTGACTGTCTTGAGAGACAGCAAAGGTAGCAAGGAAGGGACTGCAGATCCGATGTGAAAATAGCGGTTTTCTGTATAAAAATATTGGTTCAAAACCGTAGGTGGATAGTTCAAACAGCATCATTTTATGAAAGATTTTGTAAAAGACGTTTCTGAACTCGGTTGAACTAACCATAACGGTCTTACAGAAAATTAAGTTTATGTTATAACCAAACGAAAACTAACTAGAAGCATCGTCCAATTTCAATGTGTCCATAATTGCTTATAGAAACTTAAGAAGAACTCTACTGTCAACTGACATTTGCGTGCGTGCCATTAAAGATGAAACAAGTCGATGAACAGGCTAGAGAGTAATTGCTAAATGAAGCATCGGGATCTTTACATCGTTTGGTATATAGTCGACTACATCATAATATGGCAGACACTATTTTGAATATATCCATACAATGCAGGAAATTGCAATGATGTTTAAACTTTGGGGGGAACTTCTGATGCTTACTTGAGATGACCTACCTATACTACGTAGCATGTGCAATTTGGAAGAAGGCAAGTGCCTAATTCTGAGAGAAGCTATAAGATACGTAAGCGGAGCTATAAAAATTAGCAGTACTGAACGAAATGGATGTAAGTAAATTATTTGTATTCCGCAAAATTCCGCTGTAACACTGAGAACTTTTAAAATTACATGTACAGTTAGATGGAGTTCTCTTTAATAGTAAAATGTTTATCTGGCAGATGGCGACGCCATGCAAAACAAATTTTGTTACAGCTTACGAAAAAATAAAATTTAAATCCAATCTTGAAAAATGTTTTAATATCCTGAACTTTGGGATATACGTTTTTTCCAAAAGGCAATTTTATTTATGATCTTGTCTAATTTGGATTTCTAAATATCTGATTCTAAATATTTTTAATAAACCAAATGTGCTTTCGAATCGAAGAAGAAAACTATTTTGTTAGTCGATTACTCAACTGGGACCCTGCTTTCATTTTATAGATTTAACAGGAAACTGATGAAGTGTTATTTTCCACTTCCTAAGCGGATTAATAAATTATCATTACCTCATAGTAGAATTATAGGAATTTCCTTCAGCCAATTCACCACAGTGTGAACTCACCCCTTATCCACGCACACATCTATACAAGTGACAATTCGATGTGCACTTACCCAAAAGAAAAAAATGACAGAAGAGAAAAGCCAAACTTCAATCACAAAGTTGTTTATTTTGTAGGTTGCAAAATGTTGTCTGATGGTGTGTGAGCCGGTAAAATCAATTTGTTTATAAATTAACCACATTCATTTCACATTTAAGATCCAAATAGCGTAAGCCTTCTTGTGATTGTGTTGGATACAAACCCCTCTCTTAGGATTCTTCGGCAGAACCCTCAGAACCTCACACAGCTAGTCGATTCTACAATAGCATTTGGAAATGCTCACTTGATGCAAAAAACACAAAACAAGCTTGCTGTCCTCTCATGTCACCACAATGGCAGGTATGCTCCCCTATTCAGAGAATCCCAACTGTGATGATATCAATGTTTTTGTCTAGCGAATATCTTTACCCTGTCTCGACATCAATGGAATTCCGCCAAACCGATGGTCAGTATGAAGCATTCACATTGGTCGAGAAGACGATCAAACAGAGACTGCTTGCCGTGATGAATTCTGCCCCAAAAATAACCTCTCTGTGCGAATCGAAGCTAGCAGGTTGTATGACGCTTGCGTTGTGTTACATCAATAATGTAAGTCATCTCCACATGGAATGATAAATGCTATGAATGAAATCAATTCTTCCTCTTTTAGACATTGCGACAGAAAGACGATAATATTAATATAAACTCAAGAATCCTAGTGATCACAGGAAGCAATGAATGCGCATCTCAGTACCTCACCTACATGAATGTATTCTTCACTTGTCGTAAACTGAGAATAACTCTTGACGTTTGTGCGATTGATAAGACCCTTAAACTGTTTCAACAAGGCTGCGATATAACTGGAGGACATTACTTGCGGCTACCGCAGATTGATGGTATGCTTCAGTATTTGCTTTGGGTCTTCCTCCCCGATCCGCCGACGAGAAAGAAGCTAGTTCTACCGCCGGCGGAAAAGGTTGACTATCGAGCAGCATGCTTCTGTCATCGAGAGGTTATCGATATTGGTTACGTTTGTTCTGCGTGTTTATCAAGTGAGTATTTGAAGGCCTAACAAATGTCTGGAACAGGAAAAGTAATGTCTTTCCTCTTGTCTTTCAGTTTTTTGTAAATTCAGTCCGATCTGTACGACCTGCCAGTATGTTGAGATTATGTTTAGAGGTTCTTGTTTATTTAATGGGTTTCTTCTTTTTCAGCACTGTCTTCAAAACACCGGGACCACTTGCACTCAAAGCAAAAAAAAGAAAAAAGTTTTGAACATTCTCTGTGTATGTTTTTCCAACGATGTCGAAATAAATGTAGTTCTCAAAAACACTGGAATTGTTTGCCTTTTCTTTGATTGAACCGCTTTGAGTTTGTAATCGCTGGCTAGCATTTACGTTGCGTTAATCTTTTTAAGAAATACTTCTCAACCGGCATCCCCTCTGTAAGTCTTAAAGTCTGACGTTCAGGCAGGCTGACCTAACGGCAATCTGCGAATTTTCAGAGATGGATCAGAGACGGATGAGTGTGTGGGAATAGGTGTCTACACCAAGGATCTAAATAAACATACATAATCACATCATATTTACATATCCCTTCATCCTTCATAAAAATGTAGCGTCTTTCAAGCAGAGACTAGGGCAATTGTAGCGGGTCTCATGATTTGAAAATATTGTGACAACCAAAACAGACAGCATGACATATTCTGATAGCCACATTGCGATTAAATCCCTGGACTTTTTCACTTTCAAAGACATCACTAAACTGCCAGCAGTTTAATTATCACCTCACGCGAGTTCCAAGACACTGTGATATTTCAGGAAACTACAAAGTCGATGAACTCGCCAAGAGCAGAACAATCTCATCTAGTGGCCAGATACAGCCAAACATCTAAAGCTTGATACAATCAGATTCACTAACCATAGATGGTCCAATCTGGGAGCTTACTGCCTTGACTTCCTTATCATCATCATCATCATTTTCAGTGACCCGCATGTTCCACTAAAGGGGTCGCAGGGGTAACGCACGCACGAGAGATCTCCAGACCACTCGATCGTCCGCCATCGACTCTAACTCATCAGGAACGATGCCCAAACGCAACCAGGAGAGTTGCTTACTTCGTTGACTTCCTTTTCTGAGCTCAATTCCTAAATGCTTCCATACCCTTCGTATTATTTTCGTAAGGCGGCTTCGTCCACCTCGGATCCGCGATAAACAATACGTATAATATTAGTGACAAGATCAGACGTAGAATAACTCTTGTTAATCAACTTTTGTAACCTGAACTCTTGTTATACATTGATTAACAAGAGTTATTCTACAGAAATTTTCGCTTGTCGAGAGGCATGTCGTATCATAAGTTCACGCCAGAGCATAGCATAGGTTTATATGTTGACAGTCAAGTTGCAATTAGTGCTATCGATTCGGCCTGCATAGCCTCAAAGTTAGTCAGGGAATGAGTTGGTTTCGCTGAAGGTAAAGTGCAGCTATGCAACATTGTGGGGAACGAGAAAGTTGACGAACTCGTTAGATTAGGATCCGCACTTCATCGTTCGACCGCAATGGATGTGCCGATACCGATCGGGTTGGTTTAGTGCATTTCCTGAAGATGACCAGCTTTAGATGGGTCAGTTCAAAGAATTGTGCTATATCTAGGAAAAGTTGGCCTGATTATAATCTAGCTCCTTTACAGAATTCGGACCGATGTCGCAAGAATAGTCGGAATCATCACGGGTCAGTGACAAATAGGCGCAGACGCAGCCAATTCGGGCATCCTCTATAACGACCAATGTCCGCAAGAAAGGAGACCCCTTTGATTGCGCCAACTATCGAGGGATAAGTCTCCTTAACATCGCCTACAAGATCTTTTTTGCCTTTCTGTGTGAACGCCTAAAACCTTTCATCACCAATCTGACAGGTCCGTATCAGCGTGGCTTCAGGCCAGGGATGTCCACTATAGATCAAATCTTCAGACTGCGGCAGATCCTGGAGAAGACCCAATAAATGCAAATTGATATACTACCTGTTCTTCGATTTCAAGGCCCCATATAACAGCGTGTATAGTTGAGACACAGGTCCAACCCAGACTGTAGCGTCATCAGAAGAAGTCTTTCGATTTTCACTCGATTGCAAGTGCATTGTTTTCATTTTCAGCCTCGCTTTGAGTTCTTGTATTCAAATCATCCACTGGAGGTTTTACCTTGGGTCAAAGGACATTGTTTTGAAATTATACCGGACTTCATTGAATCTTCCAAACCAAAGATTCGGTGGTGATTGAATATATTGTTTGTGCCCACCACAGCACTTCTGCATGCCAAGTGAATGTTGTTGAACGCCTTGAGTAAAACAGAAAAACACTTTCCATTCAGTATTGAAATTCTTTTATTGCATATGTATACCACCTTTTATATATATATATTTGTTTAACCGAGAATAAAGGAAAAATGGTACGTATATATAAATATTTCATTATAAACCTTTTAGAAGCGCTAGTAAAATATAAACAATAATAAAAATGAAATACAATAATCATAGAATTCAATTCTGTTATTTACAAATAAGACTATTTTTAACCGTGAAGTAGATAGAAACTGGACACATCTCCCCGCTTGTATTTAGTTAAGTTTGCCGCCATCCCTTCGAATGACAACAGAAGCAAAAATTTGAATGTGTCTCGGGGGCGAGTACGCGTTTGTCTAGACTATAGAGGGGATACAGGCAAATGATCGATTGGTTATACTGGTATGTTACATGCGTTCGTCTATGAATTATGCCCCGTCGAGAGGGGAGGGGGTTTGTGCTTAGAGAAATTTGCGAAGAGAGAGTTTATTTAAAATATCGTTACGAGAAGAAGTTTTTCGTTTTGATTCAATATTTTACAACCTACTTTATGTAATAATCCTTGTCTGCTTGCTAATGTTTATATTTATTTTGTATATTCGGGGCTTTTATTAAAAAAGATTATTTAAATAGTGTAATAAATATAAATATTGTTTGTTTTCTTTTAATTTTTTTTTTCGAAAAAAGCGCAGTCCCTGGCGATCGCGGAATGCGCGCTTTTTCGTGTCAAAACGTTCAACATTTTGATCATTTTTTCAATACTTATTTTCGTCTCATATACAGTCAAGACTCAATTAATCGGAATACTTGCGGGAATCATACTGATTTAGTGAGAACCACTGGTCTGATGCGTTCGTAGACGTGTCTCCAAAATACATTTCTTATTTTCGTGAGCATAAAAATAAATTTACAACCAATTTTGCAGCCAAACTTAAACAAAGAGAGCTCTTATTTCATTCAAATGTGTCGTTAATTGTTCGCGAATCCCGGTCAGAAGAGAGTGGGGGGAAATGCGGACTTTCAGGATGATGCCAAATGTCGAATAATCGAGTGTCGACTGTGTATTTCAATTTATTTATTTTTTTTTTGATTTTTTTCTTGTTTGCGATAAAAAGTTTTTTTTTATTTGATATACTTGTTGGTTTTTGTATTGTTGTTTGTTTAATTTAGTTGATGCCGTTGGGAGCGTTGACTTAAGCTGATGTTTCGTTTGGCTCGATCCAGCCCTCGCTGTCGTCTTCGCTTTCGGATTCCTCGGACTCGGAGAGTTCAATCGCGACTCGCCGTGCAAGAATCGATGCCACATCGTGCAGTGCTGTGTTTCGCTCGATTTCTTTTTGTTCAGACTTTTCGACTTTTCGCAGTGTGATACCTGGAAAAGAAAAGAGAGAGATATATGTCAAAAATATGGTTCCACCAGAGAATGCATCAGAAAAAAACGGAATGGGTAATCTAATGGGCTTGAGGGGCTCTATTATGTATGTCCAAGAGTCTTTACAGAGATTGCGGATTTAGCGAACGCAGGCTTACTGTATCTCCTAAGATTTATAAAGAGCTCGGGGTGGTTTCATATCACGTTATATGAAAGGTTTATGACTTTGTGTACCACAAAAATTGAAGGGATCCACAATTGACCTTAGGGCCTCCGAGTGGAAGTGATGTCTCTATCATCACATTCCACTTCTTTAACCTAACCTAACCATTTGCAAAAGTTTGAGAACATCAATGGATCTCGTAGCTTCTATTTGGACTTCGAAAATGGACAAGAGACGCATAGCATAGGTCACAACTAGCAACATAGGAATGTTTCGGCTACGCAAATTTTTGGTGTTTTTTGCTATAATTGGACATTCGAAGCTTACACACATGTGTAAGTAGGTAGGGTGCCCTTGCGACTTGGTCATGGCTCAGTGAAACCAACAGTTGGGTCCATTGTGTCCTAGGTGTGGGGGGTGTACCCCGTGAGACCTACACTTTTACTGCTGATTAGAACCATCCAGAATGTTGAATATATCTCAGGAGTGCTTCAGCTCTATTTTATTCAGATCCTACAGCTCGTCGAAGGAGTTACTGCCTAGTGTTAGCAGTCTCCTATCCCGTAGGGTTGGACAATCGCATAGCAAGTGGCGGACGGTTTCTATTTCCTCCTCCTCCCTGCAACTTCTACAGTAGTCGCTATGGGGGATACCGTACACATATGTACATCCGTGAAATATAAAATACGATGGCTCGAAGCTGGCCCTTAACCTTCCAAGTGGATAAACAATCCAGCCAAAAGCGAAATCGCTTGCTTGTTAGTTTTGTATGACACAATTCTCGGTCAACTGGAGGAGTGTTATCCATGCATGGATCGCTGTTTCTTTGGACTCTAGAGGCAATTGAGTAACAGAGCGCACTCATGAATAACTAAGCCAACTCTGTACTGGGATGTGTAAGTAGGTAGGGTGCCCATCAAGATCTTGATTATCAAGATCATCCCAGTCATCTTGATTATCAAGATCATCCCAGTCGTGATGAAGATGTTCTTGGTCTTTTTGAGAGAAAAGTTTTGAGTACGATCTTTGCCTTGTTTTGCGTTGATGTCGATTGGACAAAATTCAATCAAGAACGGTATGGGCAGCATGTATGTACAGCCCACGATGGTTAGGACTTTAGAGCGCATGTACAGCTTACAAGAATCTTGGACTCCGAGTCTGTGCGATAACGGAACAAAGGATGTCTACGATTCGGGTGAAACACACGTGGAGAAGGACCTTAACACTGGAGGACACTGGGTGAAGAGGGACCTTAACCAAGTTGCCACGCGCAATTGGCAATAGCTAGCAAAAGATCGTGCCAGCTAGAGAGGGTTGTAGTTTTGCTGCAGAGAGAAGCCCCATACAAAGATGAAGGACATTCTCTTTTTCCTCTTACGACGCTGCAGTCCGAGGTGGACCTGGGCCTTTACCAACAAACCTCTCTAGTTGGCACGATCTTTTGCTAGATATTGCCAATTCCGCACGGCTATTTGGTTGAGGTCCCTCATCACTTTGGTACGCCACCTTAAACGTGAACGGTCTCTGTTGTGCTGTCGCACTGGTTCAGAGTCGAAGATTTTCTGGAGGACAGGTTAGGTTGTTGATTGCTCTCACGCTGTAGAGATATCAGCAACGATCCATGTATCAAATTGATCAAACTGATATGCAGCCTCTTCGTAGCGCCGTCTGGATAGCCTCCGCAGCAACTACTTAGAGGTGAACCAATGTATGCAGCCGCATCTCTAGCCAAGGGTATAAATGAGGGCCCAGTCCTTCATGTTCTGGAGTTGGGCGTGGGGTTAACTTCATCACCACGTAAGAAAATCAGAGTTCAGAGACAAAATGCCTCGGATACAGACGGATTCACTGTTGAGGACCTTAGCTAACGAAGAATATCCTACAGCGGATTAATATTAAAACGTTTAAGGTGTTTTAAGAGCCTTTTCAAATAAACATTGAATAATCAAACGGCGATTGTTAGCGCGAAGAAATGTCTCAGATTGTGAATGAAGACTGACCATTGTTTTGTCAACATGAATAACAATTACCGCCATTAAGTTTTAAACAGTAATAATAACAATAGTGGCGCTACAGTTCGAGGTGGACCTGGGCCTAACTTCTCAGCAACCACTGTTGTGCGTACTATTGTTCTCTCACAAGGGGAGGGGACCTACAGTTTAATGCCGACTCGGAACGACGAGATTGAGAAGCTTTTTCTAGAAAGCTATTCTCTGTGAGCATTGTCAGTGACTGGAAAGAGCTGGAGCCGTGATTATTTTTTTTTCTGAAAAATTGTTGTCTTTGCTTGGAATTGAGCCTAGACAGAATGTCGAGTGCGTAGGAGCTGATGAACATACCCACTACGCCATAGCCAGAATTGTTTTTTTTTCAAAAGACAATCAATAATTATCCGTGTGAACACAGACAAAATGTTTTCAGTGATATCATTCATACCACACCGTGAAAAGCTGTCGTAAATACCCGGTATTCTGTAAATGTCACTTATCACTCAAAATGATGTAATAAAGAACTGATGAGCTTCTTATCTGCTTAATAAGTCAATATACGAATAAACATGAGTTCTGTGTTTTGATTATTATTGTGATGCAATTTTTAATGATGAGCTTACGTTTGTAATAAATCAGGAGTCAAGGTTACTTGGTGGGTGGTAGCATAAAAATAATCTGTCTAGGGTAATCAATTGTAGTTGTGAAAGGTAAAGACGGAAGGAGAAAGGGTAAGCAAAAAACATGTTCTAAATTTAGTACGCAGGTTTTATAAAGAATTCATGGAGATGAAGTAAAACTCTACAGACGGAAATGCCACTGGATGCGAATGGAGATTAGAAACACACATCGTCAGTTGTCAACAGGCGATGCGATTGAGCCGAGCATTGACAGACGCCCATAATGTGCCAAGAGACATGACAAATTGATCTTTTAACACGACAACGCTCGACATGTTGACATGTTGAAAAGTCAACAAGGAAACTTTGGAAGTGCCTCAATGGAAAGAGCGGAGATAGTTCAATAGGTGGAAAAATCTCTAATTTTGTCCCATTGCATATAAGCTTGCTAAGGAAGAAGTTAGAAGATAAAGTCTCGGAAAAAGCAATCAACTGATGGTTAAATCTAAATAATGGTAAAACGAATTCCTGTGGCCAAACAAGAGATTTTTTCTAACGGTTAACCTCAGTCGCTGGGATGTCCGCATTGTAATGGGGTTGCTTACCAACAACTGTGTAATAGGCAGCCTCGCAATGCTTCGAAGCATCACCCCCCACAGCGAAGACGGTGGAAGTTTACTGCGTACTTTTAACAGCGATCATGAATGCAATGAAATTAAATAAAAGTTACAGAAACGAGGAAGAAATAGAATGTATTCGCCACCACCTGCACTGCTATTGCCCAGCTCTAATAGGAAGGAGATTGTAGCTACTGAGCAAAAACTTCTTTGACGAGCTGGAAGATCTGAACATGCCTGAGCTGAAAAGCCTTCTGAGATTTGTACAAAAATATGAATGGTTAGTCATCAACGTAACTTCTTTCAGGCTGACAAAGACAATAAAATATACTCTGTTTTGGCTTAAGAACAATGTAATATCCATGTGGGACATCACCATATCTTGGCATAGCTAAGCAGCAATTAAACCATTGAGCTCCATTTTATGATCTTGAATCGACGCCGATCTCTTGATAAGATGGCTGAGCATATTCATCTCATGTTTATGCCGCCACACAGTGACATCCCAGGGAATAGTGAAGCCAATGAACTTGCCATCCGTGGAACCACCACAAATGCCATTCGCTACAACAAAACATGTTTCAAAAGAGCACGCAATTGGAAGCACCTTCTTAGATGGAAGGGACTACTGGCTAACAAAACAAATCCTGGCAAGGCTTAATTCTAAACGCTCACTCTATCTAATCCGAAAGGACGGATCATCTCTTAGGACTCTCATCGGTGTCATCACAGGACACTGTGCTCTCGGCACACACGCCTTAAGATTGGAACTCCCTCGTAATGACTTCTGCTGAAGATGTACATGTAGCGCCCTTTTCACCCGCACGAAAACCTACCTTGGAGTCTACTGTTTCGTTGACATGAGCTAGCTGAACAATGTTGACATCAGTCAAGCACCAAATGGTTTAATGGATTGAAGATACTCGATTCGCATGTTCCCACAAAGGACCCATGTTGGCCTAAGTGAGGCTGCTAACCAGCAATCGCCCTCCTGAACCTTACCTAACATAGTCATCAATGGTATGTATAATTCACACGATTGTGGTATACTTTCACCCTAATCTCAGGGCACAATTAATCCCTTACACCTTATCTACATGAGCCGCGACTGTAAGCCCCATGCATTCATTTTCATCTTATTTTGAAACCACTTTATTTTAGATCTCCAGACCGCTATGGATCTGACATCCCATGCACTCTAAGCAATTCAACTCCGACAAACTTTTTCAAAGGAAAAATTATGTATGAATGCCTTACGTAGGTAAAGAAAAGTGGCAAATTAAAGTGCACAGATGTCTTGAGGACTAGGTCCACCCCGGACTGTAGCGACACAAGAAGAAGAAGATACCTTGAACACACTCGAAATCTCTGAGCAGAGCGAACGCTTCATCGATGAATGCTGTTTACGGAGGAGGAAATTTTGACTGTTATTTTAAAAAGTGATATGTTCGAGTGTATGATCAGTATTTCAGAGTAGTGCCAGAACATATTCTGATGGTAATAATCGTTATCAACCAAGTCAGGAAGGTCATTGTCGTAACTAGAGACAAAACCAAATCATTTTCACCATAAGCATTCTGATACCTCAGATAGCGGAAACCACGTTTTTAAGTGTTTCAAGGACAACGTCAGTGGGCGCAGTGTCGTTGTGGGTATGTGCATCAATCCCAACGCATGAGACTTTCTCTCGAAAAGTCCAAAAGTTTCTTCAGCCACTTTCGATATTGTCCATGCCTCTGTGGCGTAAAGCAGGACTGTCTTATACAAAGTCATTATGGGGCTCTATTACTCAGTTGACTCTTGAGCCCAAAGAAACAGCGGATGGCAAGATTTATTCTGCGTTTGCTCTCGGTACTGAGCTGGACTGGAGTGTCCTACTGAACCAAAGAATTGAGTTGTAATACGAGTTCTGAACAAATGTCCATGCATGTTGTGCGTGGAACAAGATTGACTGAAGTGTTTTACGTCGACAAATATTTTCCCTTTTATCATTATATTTTTTAAACTAGGAACCAACATGGCGAAGCCTCTTAGTAGGAAAACACTCAGTTTGTCTGTTTGGAAGTCTTCTGCTAAGAAATTTCCAAGCCAATACCCGTGAATATCCAACGAGTTCTCCCTCTTTAAACATATAGTTTGCCCTAAATTTAAAGCAAAGAAAAGTAATGCAAACTCACCATCTCGAATAGCCTTCATCAAATCGTTCCTCGAATCGTGATATGGTGGCAACAACTTCTTTGCACCAACCATATGCCCGCCGGTTGATAGAATAACGCCGTTTGCTGCTGTAATAGCTGTGGGAATGTCACCATTGGCAATGGGCTTCAATACATGTCCAGTCTGCAGCTGTGCCTCTACCGGCGGCGGTGGCGGTGGTGGTGGAGGAGCTGGTTGTGCTATTTTTGGTAAATGCTGCAAACAAAAGAGAAATTATGTTCAGTCAGACATGGACTGAATGAGGTGTAATAATCACAAACCTGATCTGGAATTGGTGGCGGTGGTGGAAGATCATTGAGCGAGTTAATTTGTTGTGACAAGGAGCTATTGTTGAAATTATTTATCTGGTTACTCAATTGAGCCATCACCAGTGCATTAGCATCCTGCACACTACTGCTGGGCGCCAACTGTGGCGAACTAACTCTGGAAGTGCTATTGGTGCGTGCCAATAGCTTAGCCGCAATATTGCCACCGTTCAGTTGAGTCATTGACGGTGATGTTGGCCCATCTGGGATGGGTGGCGGTGGTGGTAGAGCATCTCGGCTTGTCGACATACTCCTGCCTCTTGTTGGAGTATTGGCATTCGATGTGTTTGGTGTACCAGCGCCACTGCCATTCGATGGTGGAGCGGGTGGTGGTTGCGACGGACGTGGTTTCGTCCGTGATGGTGTACCAGCCGCGTATATGACTTCTGATGACATTGAACTGTGATTAGTATATCCATATAATGTCTGAGAATTATATGCACCTTCATCGTATTGTTGCTGTTGTTGTTGTTGCTGTTGCTGTAGTTGCATATGATGTTGCTGATGTTGTGATGGATGCATTCCATTGCCACCAGCAGCCATTGCAGCTGATGCTGCTGCTGCTGCTGTATGAGGAGTTAATGGACCATACGTGTCAACTGTATCAGCCGGATAGCTGCGTCGCAATTCAATTGAACTAGGTCGCGGAGGTCTGGTATCATACATTCCCATACCTATGAAGAGAGGTATCAATTGCAAAATGTAACAAAAAAAGGAGCACACAAATGAAATGGTGGATTGAAAGGTTAATGTTTTTTAGGGAGATGGAATGCAAGTGCTGATGGAAAGGCTCGAGGTGGGTTTCTTGTCCATTACGGACGATGCCAAAGAAAGGTAGATGTCCTGGCGGTTATTATCAGGGGTAAGCACGACACGACGGCTCTGGGCTCATCTAGCGGCCTACATTCTTAAGAACTCGCATAAGTTCCAGGACTCAGCGAGGTTTCCATAGGTAATCTACTGCGCTTCATCACAGGCTCCGAATGGTTTCCCGCTAACATTCAGTTGGATTGACCTCAGTCAGTCCGTGTGGCCGCACAATGGATCAACTCTGGTCTAAGTGCCACATAAACCTACCTAAGCACGACACGACTTCAGTACCGAGATTAAACGCAGAATAACTCTTGCCAACCGCTGTCTCTATGGACTCAAACGGCAATTGAGTAGTAGAGCCCTCTCTCGGAAGACAAAGTTGACTCTGTATAAGAGCTTGATTACACCAGTCCTACTGCACGGCGCAGAGGCATGGACAATATCCCAAGCGGATGAAGAGTCTCTTGGTCTTTTCGAGAGAAAAGTTCTGCGTGCGATCTTTGGTCCTGTTTGCGTTGATGGCATTTGGAGGAGAAGGTCCGACCACGAACTATATGGGCCGTACAGCGACATGAGTCTAGCCAGGCGTCTACGGATCCAACGCCTAAGATGGCTAGGCCATATACAGCGTATGGACAACTTAGCTCTGGTCCGAGGAGTCTTCGGCTCTGAGAATGTGGGACAACGCAGCAGAGGACGTCCACGTACAAGGTGGCGCACACAAGTCGAGGGGAGCCTCGGCCGGTTTGGTGTGCGAAACTGGAGACAGGTGGCGAAAGATCGTGCTGCCTGGAGAGGCATGTTGAGTGAGGCCCAGGCCCACCTCGGACTGTAGCGCCCTAAGAAGAAGATGGCTGCCTGGCTGTCCGTGAAAACGCAGATATCACGCGCGGATATTGCATTCTATTTGAGCCTGGACAGAGCTTCACTAATCGCCATTATCTCCGCTGAAAGGAGAGACTTATGTTTCATTCGTTGGAGAAAACGCCACTGCCAACGCCATTCTGAGTCTTTGATCCCTCCGTAAAGAAGTGCAGGGAACCTGCAAAAGGTTTACGATTATCATTCCAAAAGTCTCTATCTGGAATCAAGATTTCAAAGTGCCTGTCAGGAAAATATTGGGGTGTAGTGTGGTCTAGATTTCGAGTCGGGAAGTTTAGAGAACTTAGTATAGAGGAGTGGCCAAAGGGATTATTGGCCCACTGGGCGGAGGCCATAAGACGAATAGCAGTGTTTTTGCTAGTAGTCTGCCAAAAATGTCAAGTGGGGATAGGTTCATGATAACGTCCAGAGCATCTGAAGGTGTAGTTCTCAGGGCACATCCTATGCAGATGCAGGCTTGACGTTGAACCTTCCTGAGGAGATTGTAGTGTATGGCTTTGTCTAGTATGGGTCATCAGACATGCACTCCAACAGAATGAGTCTAACGACGGCTATGTAGATCCAATGGATCATGTGAGGTTGAAGACCCCACTATCTCTAGTTAAGGAACATATTTTCCATGGGGAGATACTAACTTCTGGAACTAACTGGAACTAAAGAGATCGACTACAAAAGAAATACTATCTTTCATAAGGGAAGCAGCACGTCTTTTGGATTAGCTCCAACTCTTCGATACAAGAGATCTATATAGGTCGCGCTGTCGTTTGCAATGGCGGCTTGGGTTGTACAAGAGGAGAAGAAAAATAAAGGTAGTTGTCCCCAGATGTACGGGAACATCGAGTTTTTCTTCACTTTTCGATGCAAACCGAAAGACGATTAGAGACATAACCTCTAATCAATCGAAAGGCTGATCACATGCAGTGGCTCGCTACATGAAAATGGAAGATAAATGTGGACTGTGTCAAGAGGGAGTGAGCTAGACGACGTCGGCATCAGTCAACTTAAAAGCTTTGTAGCAAGCACCAAATGGTTTGATCGATAGAAGACATCCGATTTGCGTGGTACCACAAATGGTAATGTTGGCCTAAGTGAGACTGCTATCCAGCAGTCAACCACCTATACCTAACCTAACTTAAGAGGGAGTCACTCCTCGGTTTTGTGCATTAGAGGTCTGCAATGAATGTTTTGAAACCAGCTTCAAGAGTACCTTTTTCGTTGCACTCAGATCTTGAAAACTAAAATTAATGAATCTAAGCAACAAAAGTGTGCATTCATCTCTAGAACGAAAAACTTGACTGCGATAGTCGTTCATCGGCAATGACGTAAGCTTCAGCTCACTTTCGGATTCACATGAGCTAATGAATGCGTATCCAACTTCAAGCGATGAATGTATGAATTGGGAAACGATCAAGATGATGAAATATTTACCAATACAGACATCAGCTGCTACGATAAGTGATTATTTAGGATTTGCACCAAACACAATTTCAAACAAAAGAAACAATACTTACTACTATAACCAGACTCATCGGTCACAACAGAATTTGGTGTCCTATATATTACATTGTTGGGCATCAGCGTTTCCCCGTGTCCGATCACCAACTGACGCTGCTTCTCCCTGGTGTTGTGCGGAATTCGCACACGTTTCTTGTGACCCCGTACGCCACCACCTCCACCACTGCCGCTGCTGCCATCCTGACGTGGTCTATGCATTTTCCTTCCCTTATCATGCATGACTCTTTCGGTGTCCTTGAGCATCTCCTGTCGCCAGAGTTCGAAGAAGTAATTGGGGTCTGTGTAGAATTTCAGGCCATCCTTTCCATCGTCTCGGTACACATTCAATTTGTCAAGTGGTGGCGGCTTATCGCATTGATTGTATGTTTCCATCATTGGCGTGGGCATGGTGTTGCGTGAGAAGATCTGCTGATCAAAGACCTTAGCCGATTTGAATGCCTTCTTGCGTTGAATATCCGTGAGTGGAACTTCTTCGACGTTGCTGTCTAGCTGAGTGACTTTAATCGCTAGTCGATCTATTCGAGCTTGTAAGGAATTCGCACGCTCTCCAATGCCACCAACGTCGCGTGCGAGCTCACCGAATATATCCTCGGCATGCTTAGAAAGTGATGATAGCTGACGTATGATGTTTGTCAGTGTGGTGTTGGTTACGGTCTCTAGTTCGGTGACTTGCAGCTCTTCTTGTTGGTAAACAGAACGAGCCACATGAACTGGCTCAATAGAGCGTTTAGGAAGCGGCATTTTGTTGTTTTATGTACTTTTTCTTTTTTGGCAGTGTATTTAGAGGTTTAAAGCATCGTATCTCGGCGAGGTCAGTGGAAAAATTGTTCTGTAAAGAGAGAGACAAAGTGGAATGTTAGTGTAAACATAGAGAGGTTTCAAAGAGATGGCAGGGGATTTATTGATTTATATTCCAGACATTAAAGGCTTGGTTCTGTTTACAGGTTGTCAGTTGTACCGCAAGTAGTGCGTGTTCGGATTTGTACTGTTTTACACAGTAGCAACACAGTAAGTGCGTGTCCCGTACAGGGGAATTGAAGCGTAATCTTTTAATACACTTATGATCATCTGGCATGCGAAGAAATTATATAATTGAAGTGAAATGGGAACGTGTGCATCTTCTTTGTCTTAAAGTGGCGCTACAGTTTGGACGCTAGCCTCTCCCGACAGCACGTTCTTTAGCCAGTCATCTCTAGAGCCGCAATTCAAGTTGTTTGAGGTCAATTGTAAAAAGTGCTCTCCATCGCATCTGTGGCTACCCCTGCTGCGTTAGCCTAGATTCGAGAGATCTCTGCTATTTGCTCCACGTGGCTTAGCCATTTTAGGCGTTGGATCCGTAGGCCCTTGACCAGAACCATGCCGCTGTGCATGCCGGGGAGTTCGTGGTCAATGTCAGCGCAAACGTAACAGAAACAACGATTGAGGCTTGATCTGAAAGGCGGCGTTTACATGAGTAGAAGAAGGCAGAAATGTGGGAGAGGGAGTGTACGATTTTGCAAACAGTGGGAAAAACATGAATTTTCGCCAATCCAACTGATCTTTTCCAACCTTTAAGAAAATCATACGATCTCTTTCCGACATTTCTGCCTTCTGCCACTCAAGTAAACGCCGCCTGAATGTTGTTTTTTATTTGCCATTACTGCGGAGCAATGGTATCACCAAGTTTTGAGTTTAGGATAAGTTAGGTTAAAAAGACTGCCACCGCTGTACACTATCAACACTATGTTCATAGCGATAGAAAAACCATTTATTGAAAACATCGACAGTAAGCGGCATGGATAGTTTTAACCTCTGCCTAGAATACACTGCAGTGGTCAGACAGTTCACAGGGACACGGAGAGGGAAAACTCTGGTGATGTCTGAAGGAGTCCATTATAAGTGATCGACAAAAAGTGGCAAAATTCAGGGATTTGATTGCGACTTGGGTGACTGCATGAATGATGATATCCCCTTTGAATACGACATTGCATTTAAACAAGTATAGCGCCATTTTTCTGGCAAATTCATAATTCCACGTAGAACTTCTGGTCTTTATCGGTAAAAAACTCAATCAAGTGCGATTTCATAGCGTCATAATCATTGAAAGTTTTACCATCCAAAGTTTTACCATTCTTCTCCTCAGAGAAGAATTTAGGGAACTAGAAAGAAGGAACCGGATAGAAACCTGGAATAACGCTCGTGGAATGAAGCAGGCCAAGAAACTCCTAGGGAAATATAACCGGAAGAGATTCGAGGCATGCATCAAAATGAGCAAGAATAACCTTGGTATCCTAACAGGCCTCCTAACGGGGCATTGTAGAGTCAGGGAGCATCTAAAGAAACAAGGGGTATCAGAAGAAGGTCTCTGCAGATGTTGTGGAGAATTTAATGAAATTCCAGAACATATATTAGGATTTTGTGAGGCATAAGTCTGGGTAAGTACCTACTATAGAGTTTTGCAAAGAACGAAATATATGGTAATCTGAAGAATAAGATCTGGTCAGTGGATGTAACATCAATTCACAACCAAGCTCCAATAATTTTAGGTGAGCTACGAAGTGACGAAGTTATCCGAAACCGGAAAGCCAGACGTTACTTCCTGAGGTCAAACCGGCAAACCCCACAGGCGGACCAGTAGGGATCCACTAAAGTGGGAGGATTATGATCCTTTTATTCCGGACTACAACCTCGCCGTAAAGAAAGAAGACCAAAGATGTATGTGGCCTAGCGTTTTTTTTTCCTCTTGTACTCTTTGCCGTAAAGGCAGCGACACTGCGACCTAAAATAGATCTATTGTATCGACGGGTTAAAGTTAATTCAAAAGATTTACCACTTCCCTTATAAAAGATAGTTATAAAAGATTTATATAGTATATATAAAGCTCGTTAGCTTTCTTATGCTTTCCTTATCTAAGCTGTGTATTTCCTTATAGGAATAGGGTCGCTTGGATTACCTGAAACTTGATACATTGGTCCAATCATCTAGGCGAAGTTTGTTTTCCCATTCGTTAATCAGCGCTGCAACCGTTGTGCAATTGACAGTGCAGTACGGATCAGGACCTATGAACGCAGTACCTGAACCCGCTCTAGCGAGTTCGCCTGCGGATTCGTTACCTGCAATCCCCTTGTATACAGGGACCCAGCCAAGTTTCACTTTGTTGTGTTTGGCTACGGATTGCGGAGCATCATGGCAACATTTGACGGCTATTTGGCTGGCCTAGCGTTATCATGATGAAAAAATAATAAGGTTTGGCCGTTTTCGTTAATCTGTACAGTTGTTGACAGTACACATCCGAATTGGTCGTTTGAGTCCTTAGAAGCAGCTCAAAATGCACCACACCTTTCCAATTCCACCAAGCTGAGAGCAGAATGTTGTTTTTCTAGATATCAGCTTTCGAGGTGGATTGTGCTGGCTCATCAAGCCTGCCAATATCGTTTTTGATGGGCTTTACTGTAAGCAACTAATTTTTCATCGCCAGTGATGATCCGTTTCAAAAAACGGATGGGATTCACTGTATCTTAGATGCAAATCGACGAAAATGCTCGTTTTTGCACCCATATATAAAAGGTTTTTGAATTGACGCTTGAAAACTTTGAACTTTCACTCTGAACGCACCCTTTAACCAATGACTAAACTGTCAATGTCGAAACATCAGTAAAAACAAAATTTTTTCATTCAGCTGGTACAATCTTTTGCTAGCTGTCGCCAATTGCACACATCAAGTTGGCTGAGGTCCCTCTCCACCACGCCGCCTTAGACGTGGATGTCGCCTGTTGTCTTGTCCCACTGTTTCAGAGTCGAAGGCATAGCTAACTACATATGAACTATAATTACGAGTATACAACTTAAGTGACAAATAAAAGCTGGATTGGAGGCATGATCCTGCATGATCTGGGCCAAGTTAGATCCCAAACCATGTAAAAAATTGATTTCTCTCGACAGATCAAGATCTGCATGAAAGTGTCTCTGAAAATATCATGGCCAACGAGAATCGTTGACATTTGTCACGTTGAAAAATAAATTCTATTTTGAGAAAAAAAAGTATTTCAGTTTGAAGTCATTGAGTTATCGAACACCCCTCAAAACACGTTTGTTAAACTTAGAATTTGAAATTTATGGTATTTTCTTAGATCTGGTGAAATTACATCAGTAGTAGAAGCTTTTAATTTTAGAGCTTTATCAGTTTTAAATGGAGAAAAACCTTGAAGTGACATTTTGGTAGTTGCAGCCTATAACTATAACATAAATAGTACTCGAGTATCAATGCAATGGGAACGAAATTGCTCATACAACTGTTACCAGTTATCAACACTCTGGTAAATATGACTTCTACTAGTTTTTATACCAAACCTTAGCTGCATCGATGTCAATGTCAAAAAATGACTATGAAACATCACACATTACCAAAGTCCAGCGTTATTTTGATGAACTCAAATAAAAAAATTAATAAACTGCACGTTCGTTTGTACGATATTTCAAAGCGTTTCATACTCGATATTCTTGTTGGAATTGTTAGTGCCATACTGGAGCTTTTTGGTGATAAACGATTCCACTCCAAAGGCTAATCGTTGAGAACTTGTTTTGTTTCTATATGGAATTTGTTTTATTTGTGAAAAGCAAAACGAAATCGTGATGTAACACCCAGTTGTCAATATTTAGAGTCACACGAGTGTCAGCTGATTCACATGTTCATGGCTTACGCTCATAGACGAGAAATTTCACAGAAATCCGAGATTAACGCAGCGATTTCATGAACAACCGGGCAGAAAATGACACCATTTATGTTGATGGCAATTGAAGGAGAAAGTTCAACCAAGAATTTGGGACTGTGCAGTTAAGCGTCTACGGGTTTAAGATCTGTGGTACGTAAAGTGAGCAACTAGAAAGTATGGACAACACCGCTTTGATTTCGGGGATTAGGTGGATCACCACAACATACCAGAATCATGGCTAGGGGTTGACACATGAATTGATATGGACCTTAAAGAACTAGATGTTCTACACTGAAGACAGATGTCGAAAGAAAAAATTTACGTCGGACATTTGGTTCTGACCGTGAGGAAGGCGAGTGAAGGAGAACACATAAACTCGTAGCTTCACGAGGATGTGAACATTGTCAGAAAGGCAAGAATTCGTAGACTAAATTGGTTCGATCACATCGAGTGAAGGAACTGATCAATGATCTAGCTAAGAAATTCTTCGAATCCGAGCCTCGTGGTTTCAAGAAGGAGAGGAAGACAGAATCTCCGGTATAAAAACCAAGTGATCGCGGACGCAAGACAACTTGGTCCGAATGACAGAAGCGTGACTGGAATCGACGGTGAGGGAAGGCGGTAATTACTTAGACCCTTCAGGAGTCGTTCGGCTGAAAAGTTAAGGAAGTATGACCGGTGAGTGCTCCTATCATCTTCGGTAGCAACCTTTTGTCTCACTAAAGTATTTTGTTTTTCAAACTGAGCTCGTTGCTATCCAAAAAGCAGCGGAAAGCCTATCTAATAACCCTGACTCATGTCATGTCGCACTCAAAGTACTTCAAAGCAACACTATAATAATGGCGGCGCTACAGTCCGAGGTGGACCTGGGCCTAGCTTCTCAGCAACCGCTCGTGTTGTGCGTGCTATTGTTCTCTCACGAGTGGAGAGGACCTACAGTTTGATGCCGACTCCGAACGGCGGGATTGAGAAGCTTTTTCAAGACAGTTATACTCTTTGAGCATTGTCAGTGACTCGAAAGAGGTGGAGCCGTGAAAAAAGGTTTGGTGTTTTTTTCTGGAATCGAACCGAGAACATTGAGCGTAGTAGTCGACGAATCTATCCACTATGCCACGGCGGCGCCCACTCAAAGCAACACAATAAAATCTAAAGCCGTATACTACTGCCACAAATCGCTACAAATACTTTGTGTAAATAACATAGTCTCTCTATATTGGGTCCCTGGACATGAAGGAATGAAACGAAACTGATGACGAACTTGCTAAGCAAGGAGTCATAGTCCCTAAAAATCGAACACTTAATCTCGTTATCCAGCACTGATTGGTATCGTTACAGGCAACTGTCTATTGAGCAACTATGCTGGCAAACTTGGCCTAGTCTCTACCGACATGTGTAGGAGCTGCAAAGATTCAGCGGTCAGTGAAACACTGGAACACTTCCTCTGTTTTTGCTCTGCTCTGGCCAAATAGGACAGCTTTTCGCGATCTGAAGAAGCCCCATCTTCTCATCAAATTTGCAATAACCTCAAAACCTTTCTGTCTCAATAAAGGCTGTTAGCTCAACACTTAGGTTAACTCTGTGTAACACTACGGCTCAGGCACAACCCCTAACCTAATCTAACCTAACTATTTTGGTTGGTTCTTGCAGTATTGTACCTTGGCCAGAGAATCCGTGTAATTTCCCAGGTGACACCTTCTGCTTTCTGACCCTTGAAACGTACCGTCCACTTTTTCCTTAACCGCTCAGGTGTTTAACTGATTATTCTCTCCAATTTCCTATCGAAATGCTTCGTTATGTTAACCAAATCTTGGTTTCATAACGTAAAAAAAGTAACTTCAGGCGATGAAAATGCGAATTTAGATGTTGATTATAAAGTTTTCACCAAATGCTCCTGTTAAAAATGCGCTTTAACTTTCCAATCAATATATCCCATGTGATAAAGTTCTGTTATCCAATTGGTTAACCCTTAGCTTATCTTTCCCATTATCGCCCATTTCCCAGAATTATTCTTTTTCAATGGTTCCCTTCAGTCTCCTGCAACGATTGTCCTCACTTTTGCGATAAAGTTCCTCAAAGCACACATATTTAGCTATCGCCAAAAGTCACTTGGCATTTGGTTGGAAGTTTAGCAGCAAATGTGTTTAGTAGAATTTTTAGAGCACGTGCATTTTTGGTTTTGCTATATTTTTAACAGATGAGATGTTATATAACTTTTGGAAGTAATTTTAGAGCCATTTGATTGTGCTTCACCTCAACCTCACAACCGGATAAAGACGAAAGATAAATTTCTATATTTTCTCCCAAGAAATGTACACAAGTCCACATCGGACTGTAGCACCTCAGACTAAAATGATCCAGAGCTTGTTAACGGAAAGGGAATTCTGTCTCCAAAGACAAAAACTCTTTAAGTGACTATGAGTGACTATGAGTAAGTAAAAACGACTGGATGGCGTATTTGTTTAAGTGCCTTCCCTAAGTTAGAGGTGTCACAGGTTCGAATCCCAATGAAATTGAATCTGGTCCAGTCATCATTTGCCGTTGGGATCAAATTAACGGCACTATCACTGGAGCGGTCGATCGGGGATAGTAGTCCGACTGTGGGTATCACAATGGACCAACATGGTCTAAGTGCGCTGGGAATTCACTAGCAGCCCCCTAATCTTACCTTACCATGACGTATGTATGTGGTTACTCCCTCCATACTCTTTTAGCCTTGACCCGTAAGATTTCCAATTACGTATGCGCAAATGTATTCTTTTTTCATACTCATTGCGCAAAAAAACGTTAAATTCAGATAAGGTTATGAATCACCGCCTTGTTTCTTTTTTATGAACGATGAAGTATGAAGCTTAGTGGGAGATGGCCATCGAATGTTATCTAACGAAACGTGAAAGGCAACGGGGATGTAATCAATTTTGCCACCAAGCCGCTCGCTGTTCAAGAACAACCCCTGGGACTGGGTGGGTAATACAGTTTTCGACCAACTTTGCAACAACATTCCTTTGACGTTATGTAAAAAGGTCTTAAAGGTCGGAAAATGGAGTTTTTCGTAAAACAAAATTGAAAATAGATTAATAATTTGCAAAGCGGGATTAAATTTTTCCGATAAAAAGGCAAATAAGCTCTGAAATGAATTTGTGCTAGACTTAAGTCGTTAATACCAAACGAAAGAGAAAAAAAGATTAATTTAACCCAATCAATCTTAGACGTGGACGTCTTTCTGTTACGTTGTCCCGTAGGTTCGGAGTCGAGGATTCTTCGTCCTTCAAGATTCTTTATCCATGCGTGGCCTAGCCATCTTAGGCGTTGGCCTGTACAGTTCGTGGTTGAATCTTCCCTAAATGCCATCAAGACCAAAAACCCACCCAGCGCTTTTCTCTCGAAATGACCAAGAGTTTCTTTATCCGCTATCGATATTGTTCATGCTTCGCCGGCGTAGAGCAGGACCGGGGTGATTCATATCTCATACAGAGTAAGCTTAGTCTTTCGAGAGGGCTCTACTACTCAATGGTCTCTTGAGCCCCAAAAAACAGCGATTGGCAGGAGTCATTCTTCGTTTTATCTCTGTACTAATGTTGTTTGTACTGTTTACAGGCGAGCCGGGACTGACGAAGTCCTTGACTACCTCAAACAATTGCATTGTAATTATAACTAGTATACTCCACACGAGCGATTCCAACTATCTGAACTTTAAAGTAGCCACAAACAAACTTCCAAGCAGATGACCCGCCGGACACTATCTCTTCCTCTAGTTCATTCTAATTCCTTAGATTAACGAACGTCCAGCCATATCTGGAAACCGTATCTCCCTTCCACTGATTGATCTCGGTATCACTGCACAACACATGTCATTCATATTCATTCATGCTTTCAAGGTTCAAACGGAAACGGTTTGGAATTTCAAACAACTCCAAACAGAAAAAAATATGCATTTATGTATATAAATAAAAAAAACCGACCGATAGAAGCAGTGTGTCATGTCTTTCTTATATTTGAGTTTGAATTTTGGTTTTGGGGACCGGGGAGCTGATAACACAGCAGATATGACTGAAAGCAAGCAACCCTTGGCGGGCTTGTTTATGTGAATAACTTGATTAGTCATTTCGCAGTTCGTTTGTATTCGGAAGTAATAGGAAATCGAGTGAAATATGATACGAGTGAATTGCGCAACTGAAGGGCTTGTGGTTTTGGTGATCAATGCTGTCATAATGTCAGTTCATTGATGAGATTAATGTTTGCTTGAAGTGTGCTGTTGAATATAACGGGGAAAATGAAGGCTCGCCGGAGTTCTTCCAAGCAGTAGCTGACAAAATTTCATATCAGAACTATTAAAATGTTAAATTTTGTTGTCAAATTAAATTATCTTAAAGACGAACAATGCATGAGGTTGGGCACACCTTAAAATTCTCATACAAAAGTGACATTAGGGAAGAAAACTTTGTGATGGGATCGGAGGATCCCTCGAACACAGGTTTTAGTGAAGAAATCGAGTTTGTTTCGCATCATTCCAAGGGGTTTTCCATAACCAAACATGAAGCATTTGACAAAGAAAACCGCGACTGTTTTCTTTAAAAAAAATTAAAGGTACTTTGTGTTCTTTAGATTAGTTTTCTTTCTCGAGGAAGTAGGTGAAGGTTGGTCCGAAGAGTGTGTCCTAATGATGCCTAGAAGTATATTTTAGTATTCAAGCTTGAAGGTCAAAAATTCGGCCTGCTTTGCAGTCACGGATGCTCTAAGGACAGCACCGACAGCAGCGATCGAGGTCATAATATATTTTCCTCTTCGTGACATTTTTTCCAGTAGCAGAGTGGCTACAACCGCAATGAGACTCAGCGACACGGAGGTACATAACGTCGGATTACCTGCCACCAACCCTGACCACCACAAGGAAGTTCTCAGCCCGAATTCCGAACAGGAGAGGTTGAGAAAAGGTATCAGGGGTGGACGGCAAAGAGATCTCCCTATACACTGACGGCTCGAAACCAGGAGCTGGAATTGCAGCAGGGTATTCTGCGAGTTCTTCGAAAGATCCCTGAATCTAAGCGACGAATGTAGCGTATTCCGGCAGGCGGCACTTACGAGAAAAGAACTGAGTTTGACGGGAAAAAACGATAACTATATACTCCTACAGCCAAGCGGCGATAAGAGCCATAGCGTCGGATATTGTGAAGTCGGAAATAGTCAAGCTATGCAGACAGAACGTCAACGAAATCTCCAGTGTAACCAAGGTGGCACACTGCTGGGTACCGGAACACACAGGGAAACGAGAGAGAGTCTTCGACGTTATAAATTAAGACCACGCTTCCGGTGGCGTACACAGGTGGAAGGGAAGTTCAATCAAATGAACGTGTGTCGCTGGAACCAGGTTGCACAAAGACCATGCTGGATGGAGAGACATGCTGGCTGAGGCCCAGGTCCACCCCGGACTGCAGCGCCAGCTGAAGGACAGTCCTTTTTCCGGTACGGAATTGTGTAAATGGCGCTGATGTAAGGTCTGTTGTGTCAATTTGGAGGATTTCTACCCAAATACCTTTCATTCTTTGGATTCCGTTCAATAAAAAGTTCCACCCGTCCGTCTGTCTGCCACTGTATTTTAGTTTTGTTAAGCAGTAAAAGAGGTCTCCTTGAGGCCTAGATCTACCCCGGATTGTAGCACCACAAAAAGAAGAAAAGAGGTCTCGTTAAAGTGTAAAGTGTACATAGTTTTTACGTACGAGGCAACATTCTCTTTGTAGTTCATTTTGAAGCTGCCAGCGGGACATATTATCACCGTTTACAATCTCTCCATACAGCCTTCTAAGCGACACCGACTTTGCAGTTCTTGACAACACTGCGAGAGAGAGAGAGAAAGCACTGCCTTCGAAGAGAAGCATGCGGCATAATTCAAGCCAGTGCCCATTACTCCCAATCGCCTGGTTCTATTTAAAGAAAAGTATTTCTAGTTGACATCTAAAGCCCTCCATCTACGAAGTGTAATTGCCAATAACAACAATGGAGCCCACTTTACATTGCACTGCTTAACAAGTGCACTTAAGCACATTGAACACAACCCACATCCATCGCCATCGCCGTGGCCTATATCACATAGACACAAGTGCAAAAGCAGGTTGTCAATAAATAAATATTCTGTACCAGTTCATTAAGAGGCAACGCCTAACCTTTTACAACCCTTTGTGTGAGCATAGATTGCACTTCTCCCACAAGTGGTTTGACCTTTTCCTTGCTTATATGAGCTATTTTTTCACACGACTACAGCATCAATGAATACTTTTCATGGGTGGGCATGCATCTTCCCACCCCAGAGCATCTGAATCTTCAAATGTGACAGTGGGGGTGGTTCTTCGTGCAACGACCTCACAATATTTTGTATAACGATTGAGTTCGTAGAGAAAAAGCTGTTTTTTTCCTCATCTCACCAACACATCAAATGTTAAAATTCACGCTTGAACGCTGATGACATACGCAAAGATGGTTGTAGCAAAACACACAACACCACCAACGACTCGTAAGACATTTCACGAGGAACCATTTTGAGTCATTTACAAACATTTATGTCTCGAGCAGATTGCACGGCTGTCATCGGTTCGGATCCCCGTCGAGCAACAAATACAATTTTTGCACCCAATTCAACCTAACCTACCCTCCACCCAACCGATCAGACATCGTATCCGAGAGAGAGGTGAACTACTCCACTTTTTTTTCTTCGTATTTTTGTTTATTTAAAGTCAATCGAACGAATAACTTTCAAGTCGTTTTTTCGCACCGCTGAACGTCTTGCCCAAGCGTTGCGGTGACGTGTGATTTCTTCAACAAGGTATTTCCTGGAGATAATTCACCCCAAAGCTGTACACTTTATCCAAATTATTCGCCATATTCTCGGTATTTTTCTTTTCAGGAATTCCCATCGATATCACACAGATACGGCGCTGTGATTTAGGATAGTGCCGAGCTTATCCATTGTTAGAGAGGCAAAAAAAAGGAAAAGACTGAAAACTGAAAACGAAAAGAAACAGAAAAAAAACAGTATTTCTCTTCTTTTCTTGTAATTGCAAGTGGTTGCTGCGCATTCAAACCATACGCTGCACCATTTACTTCCGCTCGATTTACATTTTCGAAAACTATCTTCTTGCGAATTTGCCACACCCATCTTCAAATAATTATATTGTTTTCGCAGCCCATTACGTAGCACATCTATTATTGCAGCATTAATCGACAAGCAAACTTAAAAAAAATACGAAAGAAAACCATTCACATTCAATCACACTGGCAGCGGGAATATGATTCTCATTCAATAAATCTGTTCAGTCTCCCAACTCCAAACGAGAAAGATATCAATTACAAAGGTCTTGTTGTTGCAAAAATTCATGCAGACACAACACTTCACTTACTTTTGAATTAATTTTAAAGATGCAGTCATCCGAAATTTATGCAAGTTCCAAGCACAAAATCATCCGCCGATCAATGAACACACTATTACTGTCATTCGATGTTGGCTCACACTTTCTTGGTTAAAACGTTTGGGACACAAGCGGGTTAGGAGATGACAAAATCACGACTTTTTTCCTTTTTTTTGTTTTTGTATTTGCTTCTCGTTCACAACTAAACTCGTACTTTCTATTTATCGATTAAATTTTTCACATTTTTCTGCATCTCTGCGGGTACTTTACAAAGATTTTCACCATCCACTTGTCGTCTCCTCCACACGCACAGTGAACGAGAAAAAAAAGATTGTTCAGCAAATATGATCACAACTTTAAATTGAATAATTATGTAGATAAAATGACTAAATTACTATTCCAATGTTCCACAGATACACGGCATACGAGCGAGAAGAAAAAAAAATATTACGTGAGGCAGATGAATGCAACGATTAAGGGTGCGGACATGGAGATTATTTTTTTTTCTCCCCTACATAGCTGAATGGTTCACAAACTTTCACTTGACAGTGGGGAGCAGTGAGCGAAGGAATCGAATCATATTTATCACACGGTTTACGTGCAGAAAAAGTCACAACACCCAATATTTTTTTGCTTTTATTTCGGTAGTCTTTTGTTGAAAATTCCCAATTAGCTGGTTTATTCTGCTGACTCGTAAGATAAAACTTGTCAGTGATGTAGAAAAGCTGTCACCTTTTGGGAATGGGGATAATTCAAGATTTCAACCAATCCACGCACAAGGTAGGCATACTGTCAAATTGTGCTTCGGTGAACCTGATGGAGTGTGTTTGAAGCGATGAAGTGAGTGCATTCAGTGATTTTTTTTTTACAGAATGTTTTTTGTTTTTTAACAGATATTTGGGATTTTTTCTATTTTCTGCAGAAAATATTAGAATACGAATTTTTTAATTAAGGGCATGACACATTAGTATAAGTTTGAAGTTTTTTAAGAGGTCTCACATGGAACATGATTTTATGACTTTAAAACTCCAAAAGAGCATTTTTGAAGTGGCCGTATGTCAATTCATTTAAAAGACTGCTTAAATATTATGCAAGGTATACTTTTTGAATTTGCCACGAATTATTAGTGCTAAAAATCATAGAGTGCATAATATTTAGCGAAACATCCACCGCAATTGAATATTTTTATAGGAACTTCCTTAGAAATACCGTAGAATTGCGTAGAAATACAGGAACAATTTCTAAGCAAGCTTTCATGTCAAAAATTGTAAAATATAATTCCCCAATCTGTCACGCGTTACATATTTTTCCAACATTTATTTTCCACCACATCCAATTGGTACACAAATTTCAAAACAAGTCAGAATTATATCACGATCAGTACCATATATTATTTTGACAGATGGTCGCATGCAGAGCTTGTTTGCTAATATGACGTCACAAGCATTTCGGAGAATGAACAACTAATCATCATTTGAGAAAACATTCGATTTTTTTTCCTTGCGTTGGTACGGGATACACACCCATTGACATTTGCTGTGATACTGTTTGCGACGTTAAGAATGTGAAACCAAGATGGCGCTTTTCGAATTTCAATTGACAGTTAAATATTCAAATTGATTGGGATCTATTTAAACTATAAATTGAATTTTTATTTTGTTTATTATAGAAAAAAAACGGTGCGCTTATTTTTGCGTGACTTGTGTGAGGGATATTTTTTTAAGTACAGAAATTTGTACCGGAATCTTAATTTTAACTTTTTTGTCCATTTTTGTAAAATGAAGGTGCAATGGAAATGTATAGAAATTGGAAGAAACTACTTAACAAGCCTAGGTAAGTGCAATTAAATGGTGTTTTAAATAAATATTCAGCACAAATATTCCCAATAAAGGTGAGAAGTTACTGCAGGCGCGGTAGCAATCACCAACTTAAGGGCCAGTAGTAATGGCCATACGGAATCCAAAGAGAAGTAAAGTAACCGAGCGGTTACACAAAAT
Source organism: Myathropa florea (assembly GCA_930367185.1). NCBI lineage: Eukaryota > Metazoa > Arthropoda > Insecta > Diptera > Syrphidae > Myathropa > Myathropa florea. The sequence continues at coordinate 109,127,626 of OV884002.1, forward strand.
TAATACATTGCATTTATAATAATCGCTTCGCTCAGTTTCTGTAAGTTCGTTCAATTTTACCACAAATCAGTCATATGAAGATGCGTAACTTTCCAAATGGAAAACCCCTAGCCCACTCAAAAATTTGACAGTTGTTCACGAATCTTCCAATAAATTTGACAGTTATTGACGAATCCTCCAATAAATTTGACGGTTGATGATGAATGCACAAATATTTCCTCATTTTCACTCACACTAATTTGGACTCATCATTACCCCACGAAAATGGCGGCACATTCATGAATGGTTGCCCATGGTAACGTCACAAATTCATGAATTACCCGCATTAAATTCACTAATTCGTGAATTTGACGGCTATCGGAAAATATTTTAAGGACTCTGTTCGCAGGCTTTAGTAACTAATGCTGATTTGTATCAACATTTATATTTTATAAATGTAATTCAAACATTATTTCTTCTGGGAATAACAAATATTTTTAGATATTAGTAAATGTTGTATGCCTTTAGATTTCAAATTTGATCAAATAAATTGTCAAATCGTTAAATTAAACAATTTTAACTCAAAACATATATAATTGTTTAATAGAACACGTCGTCCGAATGGTACTCTTGTTATGGCACAAACGTAACTTTCATGGTTTTAGTTTTGCAAAAACATGTTTTCTTTTCAATTAAGAAATTAAGAAGATGTTTATCTGCCGTAAAGTTATTTCAATATAATATAATAATAATAATGGCGGCGCTACAGTCCGAGGTGGACCCAGGGCCGGCCCTACCATATGTGCAGGATGTGCAAATGCACAGGGCGCCAAGCGCTTGGGGGCGCATTGTGAGCATAAACAAACAATATGCAATTTATCGATATACTGACTTTCATAAAATTTTAGTTCGTCCAAGCTACCTTTGCCTTTCTAAACGCTTTCTGAACGCAATTATTTTCAAATAATACAAACTACATGAAATTATGTTCATACAATATACCATTACAAATATCATTACAAGATAATTTCTTGCACAAGCACTCAAATATATCCTTAGGAAAAATTCTCAAAATAATAAACTCAATCCTCAGTTCCTATGGAATCATTTGAGTGACAACGTGCAGGTTTTATTTCTGCACGTATGGTGCCTTAATCAATACAATTTACATAATTTCTCGTTTCTCTCTCTTCTCTTCATTCTTCACACAAATGGCCAATCGCGCACAGGACTGTGCAAGATAATTTCTTGCACAAGCGCTCAAAAATCTCAAAATAATAAACTCACTTCCTATTGAGGAGAGAAAAAGTGGAGATTTTATTTCTGCAGGTATGAAAGAGATTTACTCATTATACATATTTGTTTGAAAGGAGAATGAGTACAGTAGGTATATATACACCACCTCATAAAATTTAGCATACACCCAAAACAAAAAAATATTTTTTGGTTTTTTCTTCTTGAAAAATGTAATGTAATGTATTAGAAAATTCAATTACACATATTTCATTTCTGGGTGATTTATGTACATATTGCCTAGCAAACTGTATTCTCTATAGTTTTGTTTGTATTTTATTTGCAATGAACAAAAATTCCCATGTCTTGTCAAGCACAGATACAGGATGTTTTTCAAAAAAGTTTTGAGAACGGAAACAACAATAGACTCACCTCGATCTAAACTGAAATAAAATATTAGATAGAGCTAAACTGTTTTGCAAACACTAATTAGTTTAGATAAATTTCTTGGTTCTCAAGCATTAACTTTTCGAGGAACTTCTGAAGTGTTGTTTGAGCTTAATAATGGTAACTTTTTACAGATTGTTGAGGAAGTTGCCTTATTTGATTTGGTGTTAGGAGAGCGCTTGAGGAGAATAACGAATCAAAAAACCCAAAATAAATATTTGAGCAAAAATATACAAAATTAGATAACACGTATCTTTTCTACAACTGTTACTATACTAATATTTGAGCAAAAATATACAAAATTAGATAACACGTATCTTTTCTACAACTGTTACTAATCACGGTGGTCTGCCATGGATTACAATAGGGGGAATCACATGTAGCAACCTGAAAGTTGCACGTGCCGTAACTATTGTTTTCCATGGAAGTCTAGCTATGACCTCCTAGTGGTGGCCACCGGTAACAATTCGACCAGCAGGTCATGTCTCTACTGGCGGATTGGCTAACATAGCAGGCGGGAAGAAGGTTAACTTCCTGGGTGCGAATGAGTGAATGTATGTGATGAGTGTGAGAATGCAAGAAGAATGTATGAAAGATATCCCGAAAAAATCCCCCAATCCAAGGTGGAACATCAAGCGCCGAGGGATGCATGGCTAGTGGGTTGACTAGTCGCAAGTTTGAGGACTTGAGGTGCACAGGCGAGGCCTCATTTCAATTAGCCTTACCATACTAATCCGGAGCTCTGGTATGGCGGACCCCATTACTTCTCGTGGCACTCGTGGCACCTACCTAAAAATAAAAAAATGAACAAACAAAACAATAAAAAAACAAAAGAAAAAGAAGCAAATGAGCCAATCGGCCCATCGTCGGAAGACGAGCTTCTAGCCTCCAGTCAGGAGACTATCCCCCCAACAGACTCCAGCAGTACCTGCCATAGTACAGCTGTGAAGTCTCACCCTGCCTCAACCCAAAACCCAGACGCCAAGGTTGCCAGCCATAGCGACCAGAAGCGGAAAAAATATAAATCTCCTGGAACCCAGCAGAAACTGCAATACCAGAAGGCCATCTTCATCTTAGGCAAGATTGCCAAAAATGAAGCAGCCGGTATTGTAGCAGAGCAGGATTCCAAGGACAAGCCAAAGTACCAAGCCATAGTGGAAGAATACACTAGGTACATGAAGAGAAAAAAAGACACGACAGCGACCGCAACTAAAGCTCCAACAACGTCTTCCAAAAGAAATAGATCTCGAGATGAGACCAGTTCTGCTCCGAAAAGAAGCAAAGGAAGTGACAACACCAACCTTCCTTCAAGCAGCAGTGAAACTGTAAAGCGCTCCATGAGCGAGGTAGTAAGGGACCATCTTCAGGTCGCGTTGGCGGACAAGCTGCCTGCAAACGCAAAGAAGGTCCTTGAAACCTGGAGCGAGATTGAAAGCAGGTTGTCCGAGTTGGTTATGGATCATCTTCTCAACTCGGAAGACAAGTCCCTACCTGGATACGACTCAGCCGAAGTCGTTAGAGGTTATAGGGTTTTTAAATGCGAGGACCAATTCTCCAAGGATTTCCTCTTCGCATGCATTGCTAAGATCAGCAATGAATGGGAAGGTCTGAGCCTCAGACTTATCCCAGCGAAGGAAATCCCCAGGAGACCGAGAGCTCGCATTTGGTTACCGAAGATGAAATTGGACAGTGAGAAGCTTCTCAAATGTCTCCAAATTCATAATCCCAGTATCAACATGGATAACTGGGCGGTAATCAAATCCGAACCTCCTCAGAACAACAGCATGACTTACCTGTTATCCATAAACGAGGAGTGCCTTCCAAGTTTAGCGAAGGCCGACAACAAATTACGTTTTGGCGTAAGATACGCTAAACTAAAAATATTCCAATCGTCAAACCCAGGTGATGACACAGACGATGTCGACGCCGCGGACAAGCTGTTCGAGGGTATGGCGATTGACCCTATAAATTTAGAAACACCTATTCCCGATGTTGATAGTCGTACAGATTAATCTGCAGCACTCTAAGTGTGCTTCAGACAATCTGTTGATGTTCCTCAAGGAAGAGGATTTCGACATCGGGATAGTGCAGGAGCCATGGACTAGGTGTTCAAAAATCTCAGGGCTCAAAGACAACAACTACAACATCTTCTACCTAAATAACGATGGTAAGCCTAGAACGTGTATTCTAATTAAGAAACATCTTAACGCTTTCCTCTGTCCTAACTTAAGCTCATCCGACCAAACTGTCGTCAGACTTGAAGCTGTGGAAAGCTCGCTTCTGATAGCATCGACATATATGGCACACGATCGTGAGACACCACCGGAAGAATTACGGAAGGTGGTACAACACGCCAAAAACAACAAGACACACCTTCTGATGGGCTGCGACGCCAATGCCAGACATACGCTATGGGGAAGCTCAGAAATCAACGAAAGAGGTGAGTCATTGTTTGATTTTATCATAATAAATAATATAAGTGTATGTAATACCGGCTCCACTCCCACTTTCACTTTTCCCAGCTCGGAAAACTTCAGGGGTTGGGAGGAAGTTTTAGATGTTACACTTAGCCTTAACCTTAACGATTCTCAGATAGACAGTTGGAGAGTATCCAATTCTAACTCCTTCTCGGATCATAAATTGATTATCTTCAATATCAATCTGAAGACCCATATCCAGGTACCACACAGAAATCCCAAATGCGCAGACTGGCAAAAGTTCGTTATGATTGCCAAGAAAAAACTTTGTGGAACACCGCTCTCCAATATAAGCAATATTAGTGAGTTGGAGAAAACAACAGAAGTTTTCGAGAAAGCGCTCAACACATCCTTTAAAATATCGTGTCCAATCAAACGAGGCAAGAAGAAACTTCCTCCTTGGTGGACAGAAGACCTCTCTAACCTTAGAAAGATGACCAGGGTCATCTTTAATATCTGCCATAAATATAATTTCTGGCAACCATATAAAGACTGCTTAAAAATCTACAAGAAATCCATAAGCATAGCAAAGAAGCAATCTTGGAAGGATTTCTGTGAATCAATCGACAACATCAAGGACTCTTCGAGGCTCAGCAAAATTCTGTCCAAAGAACATTCCAATCCCTCTCTCCTTAAGAGACAGGATGGAACCTGGACTGAATCCTCAAAAGAATCCCTAGATACACTCTTACTTACACACTTTCCTGGGTGTAAAGACCACTGTGAGGTCAACCACCAACAGGAACCACTGCTAACATCCATTGTAGAAATCGATCGAATAATTACAGAAGAAAAGATAATCTGGTCGGTTAATAGTTTTTCTCCCTACAAGTCCCCAGGCCCTGATGGTATCTTACCCATAATGCTACAAAAGCTACAAGATGTAGCAACCCCTTGGCTCAAAGCAATGTATAGAAACTGTTTACTACTCAATCACATCCCCCAGTCGTGGAGACGGGTTCGAGTAGTCTTCATACCAAAAATAGGCCGCCGGGGTCATGAAACCGCGAAGGATTTCAGACCAATCAGCCTATCGTCTTTCATGCTTAAAGCCCTGGAACGCATTATAGATACACACATCAGGCTCAAGCTAGAGGGGAAGTCTCTCTCCAAATCTCAACATGCCTACATCAAGGGTAAATCCACTGATACAGCTCTGCACGAGGTGGTCGGCATCATTGAGAAAACCATTCACTACAGACAATATACCATGGCCGCCTTTCTAGACATAGAAGGGGCCCTCAATAACGTCCACACAGAAGCTATCCAAGAATCTCTTATCGCCCAGGGGGTAGAGGAGATGCTAGTAAAATGGATAGTCTCTATGCTCAAAACTAGAATTATACAATCCACACTAGGAAATAGCCAACAAACAAAGTATGTAACTAGGGGAACCCCTCAGGGAGGGGTTATTTCCCCATTGTTATGGATACTAGTCATTAACAACCTATTAGAAGAGCTAGACCGGGAAGGAATCAAAGTTGTTGCGTATGCGGACGACGTTGTGATTTTAGTATCAGGCCAGTTTCTCTCAGTGATTAGTGAAATAATGGAGGGGGCGTTGCAAAAGGTTAATAGATGGGCTACCAGTTGTGGCCTAAATACGAACCCAAGCAAAACCGAACTGATGCTTTTTACGACGAAAACCAAAATACCAAACTTTCCCCTTCCTAGACTAGCCAATCAAACCCTCACTCTGTCTTCAACTGCCAGGTACTTAGGCACTATTCTTGACCCAAAACTAAATTGGAAAACTAACATAGAGCAAAGAGTTAAAAAGGCATGCATAGCCTTATACGCTTGCAACAAAACTCTTGGCAAAAGCTGGGGACTTCGACCGAAGATAACACTTTGGATGTATACTGCAGTAATACGTCCTATTCTTACCTACGGCTCCTTAGTCTGGTGGCCAGCTTTAGCCAAAGCATACAATATTACAAAACTGAACAAGGTACAAAGAACTGCATGTATAGGTGTCACTGGCGCCTTGAGAACGACTGCCACAGATGCGCTTACAGTTATTTTGCACCTTCTACCTCCAGATCTACACGCAATGTTCATGGCCACATGTAGTGCACTCAGACTCAGAGAGTCAAACTCCTTGAATAGCAGAACTTATGGACATGGTAACATCCTTAACTCACTACCACAACAGGCGATACTGAGTCATACTGACTACCTTATCCCAAAGCTAAATTTCAATAAAAACTATAGGGCTTTTTTTCCAACCAGAACTGAGTGGAAAAGCGATAGAGTCCTGCAAAACCATGACATAGCCATCTTCACAGACGGTTCGAAGATGGACTCTGGAGTGGGCGCTGGAATCTTCTCCGAAGCTCTTAAGATATCAAAGTCACTCAAGCTACCAAGCTTTGCAAGCATTTTTCAGGCAGAAGTGCTTGCAATATATGATGCGTGTCTTGAAATTAAAAACAAAACAGAACCAACACAGCGGATAGCAATCTTTTCAGATAGTCAAGCTGCTATCAAGGCTCTAACATCCATAACCACAACGTCAAAACTAGTGGATTGCTGCTGCAAGGAACTATCCATTATAGGTGAACGGAGCCCGTTCTCTTTGATCTGGGTTCCCGGGCACACGGGTATAATAGGAAACGAAGCAGCAGACGAGCTAGCCAGACAAGGATCCAAACTCGATACTCTCGTTGTGGAACAAGTCCAGGCTCCACTAGGCTTCGTAAAAAACAACATCTACAATCACTTCCTCAAGATCGCCAACGAAAGATGGACCAAGCTGGAAACATGTGTTCTATCCAGAAGTTTATGGCCCAACTACAACCAAAAGAAAACAAAAGACCTGCTTAACAACAGTAGAAGAAATATATCCAGAATCACAGCGGTCTGCACTGGACACTGGGCTGTTGGCAGGCATGCTGAAAGACTAGGCATACCATTCAACTCACACTGCCGCAGCTGCCGGGTGGAAACTGAGTCAGAAACCCCCGAGCACTTTCTGTGCAAATGTCCGGCTCTAGCTAGAGTCAGGCAACGCACTCTGGGCAAAGCCTTCTTCAACACCCCTAAAAATCTCTCAGAAGCAAACATTCACAGTCTGCTAGCCTTCATAAATTCCACGAAGTGGTTTCAAAATTAGGCTAATCTGAGTGAATACACACTCTTTTTCACCCTTATCTCACAAAATAGGTATCCCATAGGATGTGGTATCAAAACGGCGCTTTCATGGCGCTAATTGGGTGCGAAAACAGGATCTGTATGTCCACCGCCACTTTTACCTACCTACCTACCTACCGTTACTAATCACATTGTGTCTATGCTAAAAGAGGCCAAATTCTGCGCTTATTGTTGAGAGAGGAATTGTACCGGAGAGGAACTTACAAAGTTAATTTTAAACAAACTTGAATTTCAAGGAATTTCAATAAGTAACTGTCGAAGTCAAAGTTACGATAATGGTTTAAATATGAAGGGAAAAGATGCTGGTCTTCAAAACACAATTCGGTCAAGAGCATTTTCGTCCCATGCAGCTCGTATTGATTCACTTTAGTAGTCAATGATTCAGCTCGGTGCCTAATGACCACCTGTTATGTTTTTTGAAACAATTCGATGTTTACTTGAAACATCATCTAAATTTCCAAAAACATCTTCTTTACGATGGTGATGAATGTTACGAAACTAGTTTAGAATCGGAAAAAAATTTTATTTCAAAATACTAGATCAAAAGAAAGTTTTGGTGTGGGCGCTAAACGTAGGTCTTGCACAGGGCGCTCATTTAGCTGGGACCGGGCCTGGGTGGACCTAGGTCTAGCTTCTCAGCAACCACTCTTGTTGTGCGTGCTATTGTTCTGTCACGAGTGGAGGGGACCTACAGTTTAATGCCGACTCCGAACGGCGAGATTGAGAAGCTTTTTCTAAACAGTTATACTCTTTGAGCATTGTCAGAGAGGCGGAGCCGTGAAAAAATGTTTGATGTTTTTTTCGAGATTCGAACCGACGACCTCGAGCGTAGGAGTCGACGCACCTACCCACTACTAATAATAGAAATATTGTATTACATTTATATTTATATATCACCAATAACATTGACCTAATTTTATTGCTTATAAGGGAACTTGAGTCCTTAAAGAATGTTCGAAACCTTTCCAAACCGAACTGGTTTCAATATTTATCCATTTTCAAACGCATTCCTCACAAGTTTGCAGTATTGTTTCCAATAAATGTTTCAGACCCTAAATCACAAATTAATCACATATAGATATCCAACTCCTACTTCTCTTGCCCCTTAATTTCATCTGACAGCGTTTTTTATAACATTTTCACCGACACGACTCACCGAGAATACGTGTGAGCTATGCCGATAGATAGATAGACTTCCCCTCCGAGCTGATGCAGTGAAATGGGCATGGACAGTGCTTACATGAACGGAAGAAGGCAACCCAACCCCTGAAGTTTTCCGAGCTGGGAAAAGTGAAAGTGGGAGTGGAGCCGGTATTACATACACTTATATTATTTATTATGATAAAATCAAACAATGACTCACCTCTTTCGTTGATTTCTGAGCTTCCCCATAGCGTATGTCTGGCATTGGCGTCGCAGCCCATCAGAAGGTGTGTCTTGTTGTTTTTGGCGTGTTGTACCACCTTCCGTAATTCTTCCGGTGGTGTCTCACGATCGTGTGCCATATATGTCGATGCTATCAGAAGCGAGCTTTCCACAGCTTCAAGTCTGACGACAGTTTGGTCGGATGAGCTTAAGTTAGGACAGAGGAAAGCGTTAAGATGTTTCTTAATTAGAATACACGTTCTAGGCTTACCATCGTTATTTAGGTAGAAGATGTTGTAGTTGTTGTCTTTGAGCCCTGAGATTTTTGAACACCTAGTCCATGGCTCCTGCACTATCCCGATGTCGAAATCCTCTTCCTTGAGGAACATCAACAGATTGTCTGAAGCACACTTAGAGTGCTGCAGATTAATCTGTACGACTATCAACATCGGGAATAGGTGTTTCTAAATTTATAGGGTCAATCGCCATACCCTCGAACAGCTTGTCCGCGGCGTCGACATCGTCTGTGTCATCACCTGGGTTTGACGATTGGAATATTTTTAGTTTAGCGTATCTTACGCCAAAACGTAATTTGTTGTCGGCCTTCGCTAAACTTGGAAGGCACTCCTCGTTTATGGATAACAGGTAAGTCATGCTGTTGTTCTGAGGAGGTTCGGATTTGATTACCGCCCAGTTATCCATGTTGATACTGGGATTATGAATTTGGAGACATTTGAGAAGCTTCTCACTGTCCAATTTCATCTTCGGTAACCAAATGCGAGCTCTCGGTCTCCTGGGGATTTCCTTCGCTGGGATAAGTCTGAGGCTCAGACCTTCCCATTCATTGCTGATCTTAGCAATGCATGCGAAGAGGAAATCCTTGGAGAATTGGTCCTCGCATTTAAAAACCCTATAACCTCTAACGACTTCGGCTGAGTCGTATCCAGGTAGGGACTTGTCTTCCGAGTTGAGAAGATGATCCATAACCAACTCGGACAACCTGCTTTCAATCTCGCTCCAGGTTTCAAGGACCTTCTTTGCGTTTGCAGGCAGCTTGTCCGCCAACGCGACCTGAAGATGGTCCCTTACTACCTCGCTCATGGAGCGCTTTACAGTTTCACTGCTGCTTGAAGGAAGGTTGGTGTTGTCACTTCCTTTGCTTCTTTTCGGAGCAGAACTGGTCTCATCTCGAGATCTATTTCTTTTGGAAGACGTTGTTGGAGCTTTAGTTGCGGTCGCTGTCGTGTCTTTTTTTCTCTTCATGTACCTAGTGTATTCTTCCACTATGGCTTGGTACTTTGGCTTGTCCTTGGAATCCTGCTCTGCTACAATACCGGCTGCTTCATTTTTGGCAATCTTGCCTAAGATGAAGATGGCCTTCTGGTATTGCAGTTTCTGCTGGGTTCCAGGAGATTTATATTTTTTCCGCTTCTGGTCGCTATGGCTGGCAACCTTGGCGTCTGGGTTTTGGGTTGAGGCAGGGTGAGACTTCACAGCTGTACTATGGCAGGTACTGCTGGAGTCTGTTGGGGGGATAGTCTCCTGACTGGAGGCTAGAAGCTCGTCTTCCGACGATGGGCCGATTGGCTCATTTGCTTCTTTTTCTTTTGTTTTTTTATTGTTTTGTTTGTTCATTTTTTTATTTTTAGGTAGGTGCCACGAGTGCCACGAGAAGTAATGGGGTCCGCCATACCAGAGCTCCGGATTAGTATGGTAAGGCTAATTGAAATGAGGCCTCGCCTGTGCACCTCAAGTCCTCAAACTTGCGACTAGTCAACCCACTAGCCATGCATCCCTCGGCGCTTGATGTTCCACCTTGGATTGGGGGATTTTTTCGGGATATCTTTCATACATTCTTCTTGCATTCTCACACTCATCACATACATTCACTCATTCGCACCCAGGAAGTTAACCTTCTTCCCGCCTGCTATGTTAGCCAATCCGCCAGTAGAGACATGACCTGCTGGTCGAATTGTTACCGGTGGCCACCACTAGGAGGTCATAGCTAGACTTCCATGGAAAACAATAGTTACGGCACGTGCAACTTTCAGGTTGCTACATGTGATTCCCCCTATTGTAATCCATGGCAGACCACCGTGATTAGTAACAGTTGTAGAAAAGATACGTGTTATCTAATTTTGTATATTTTTGCTCAAATATTTATTTTGGGTTTTTTGATTCGTTATTCTCCTCAAGCGCTCTCCTAACACCAAATCAAATAAGGCAACTTCCTCAACAATCTGTAAAAAGTTACCATTATTAAGCTCAAACAACACTTCAGAAGTTCCTCGAAAAGTTAATGCTTGAGAACCAAGAAATTTATCTAAACTAATTAGTGTTTGCAAAACAGTTTAGCTCTATCTAATATTTTATTTCAGTTTAGATCGAGGTGAGTCTATTGTTGTTTCCGTTCTCAAAACTTTTTTGAAAAACATCCTGTATCTGTGCTTGACAAGACATGGGAATTTTTGTTCATTGCAAATAAAATACAAACAAAACTATAGAGAATACAGTTTGCTAGGCAATATGTACATAAATCACCCAGAAATGAAATATGTGTAATTGAATTTTCTAATACATTACATTACATTTTTCAAGAAGAAAAAACCAAAAAATATTTTTTTGTTTTGGGTGTATGCTAAATTTTATGAGGTGGTGTATATATACCTACTGTACTCATTCTCCTTTCAAACAAATATGTATAATGAGTAAATCTCTTTCATACCTGCAGAAATAAAATCTCCACTTTTTCTCTCCTCAATAGGAAGTGAGTTTATTATTTTGAGATTTTTGAGCGCTTGTGCAAGAAATTATCTTGCACAGTCCTGTGCGCGATTGGCCATTTGTGTGAAGAATGAAGAGAAGAGAGAGAAACGAGAAATTATGTAAATTGTATTGATTAAGGCACCATACGTGCAGAAATAAAACCTGCACGTTGTCACTCAAATGATTCCATAGGAACTGAGGATTGAGTTTATTATTTTGAGAATTTTTCCTAAGGATATATTTGAGTGCTTGTGCAAGAAATTATCTTGTAATGATATTTGTAATGGTATATTGTATGAACATAATTTCATGTAGTTTGTATTATTTGAAAATAATTGCGTTCAGAAAGCGTTTAGAAAGGCAAAGGTAGCTTGGACGAACTAAAATTTTATGAAAGTCAGTATATCGATAAATTGCATATTGTTTGTTTATGCTCACAATGCGCCCCCAAGCGCTTGGCGCCCTGTGCATTTGCACATCCTGCACATATGGTAGGGCCGGCCCTGGGTCCACCTCGGACTGTAGCGCCGCCATTATTATTATTATATTATATTGAAATAACTTTACGGCAGATAAACATCTTCTTAATTTCTTAATTGAAAAGAAAACATGTTTTTGCAAAACTAAAACCATGAAAGTTACGTTTGTGCCATAACAAGAGTACCATTCGGACGACGTGTTCTATTAAACAATTATATATGTTTTGAGTTAAAATTGTTTAATTTAACGATTTGACAATTTATTTGATCAAATTTGAAATCTAAAGGCATACAACATTTACTAATATCTAAAAATATTTGTTATTCCCAGAAGAAATAATGTTTGAATTACGTTTATTAAATATAAATGATGATACAAATCAGCTTTAGTTACTAAAGCCTGCGAACAGAGTCCTTAAAATATTTTCGGATAGCCGTCAAATTCACGAATTGGTGACTTAACTGAGGACAATTCATGAATTTGTTACGTTGCCGTGGGCAACCATTCATGAATGACCCGCCATTTTCGAGGGGAAATGATGAATCCAAATTAGTGTGAGTGAATATGAGGAAATATTTGTGCATTCATCATCAACCGTCAAATTTATTGGAAGATTCGTCAATAACTGTCAAATTTATTGGAAGATTCATGAATAACTGTCAAATTTTTGAATGGGCTAGGGGTTTTCCATTTGGAAAGTTACGCATCTTTATATGACTGATTTGTGCCCTAAATATTTAAAATAAATAGTGCTTAACGAATACATTTTGTGAACATTAACTTCATTGTTTAGCTCCTCCTACGTTTTGTTTTGAAAATTGCCATGACAACATTTGAAAAATAAAAAACAAACTTATGAGTGTTTAGATGACTCTGGGAATATCGCATATGCATGAAATGTTTTCTGAGGAAAATATGTCGAAAATGGAACTATGTGGGATAAAAACGGAACGGCTTCACCGGAAAATCAAATTTGAAGTAAGATTTTCGCCGAATCTACACTATTTTATTCCAATTTATTTTTCGATGCTCCTGCCTTCTTCCGTTCATGTAAACACTGTCCATGCCCATTTCACTACATCAGCTTGGAGGGGAAGTCTATCAGCTGTTCGGCATAGCTCACACGTATTCTCGGTGAATCGTGTCGGTGAAAATGTTATAAAAAACGCTGTCAGATAAAATTAAGGGGCCAGAGAAGTAGGAGTTAGATATCTATATGTGATTGATTTGTGAATTTTACCTACTTACACGAGAGCGAAATTAATCGTTCACGGCATCTGTCAGTCGGTAGGTAAAATTGTAGGACTCGTCACAAGTTAAGCGAGCATTTCACAAAAGCAATTTCAGTATCCTCCAAATACTCAAACAGACCCCAGGTGGCCTTGTGACAACGACAAAAGTCACCCTTTGAATTCTTGAAGAATCTTAACGATGTTGGAAGGGCGTTGTACTCGTATCACAAAAGCGCTATAGCTAGGCAGTCTAAAATTAAGTTAGGTTAGTTAGATAAGATGTAATTTTAAGTATGAGAGTTTGTCTAGATTTAGACTAGGTCGAATAGATTAGCTGCACAAGCCCCCTTTCAGTATTTTTTGGTGTTGAAAGCATGAACCTTGAGTTTTTTTTCCTTAACTTTTCCTATATCTTTCTTATCTATTTTGTTATCGGTCCAAGGGCTGTGAGTGTATAAGGCTTTTTTCTTTTCTATCTTTACACCTCTTTTTATCAAACGATTTTGTATTCAACTGGGTGGTGTATGAGTAAGAGAACAAGGACCGCTATTGTCCGAGGTACACTTGTTCCTAAGTTAGGTTTGGTAGGTGGGTATACAGGGTATAACCATGTCTCATTTAGGCCCATGTGGACTCATTGTGATGCCCGAGAGGAGAGAACCTATTCTTTCAACCCATAACGTGAACCTATTGTTCTAGGCGTTGTCCGCCCATTCGGTGAGTCGTACAAACCTGTAAAGATTAGAGAGAGGTTTATTTAAAATATTACTAGGTCATGGAAGTAATGACTTTCAAGCGTTCTATACCTCGAGTGACACAGGCTAGGACAGTGGCAAATGTAATGTGGTGTGTCCTCCAGTACCTCTTCGTCACCACAGACCCGGCATACATTGCCATTGGTGAGTCTAACTTTCATAATAAGATTCTTAAGACGGTTATGGCCTATGAGTGCTCCAACCATCATGCTTAGAAACCTTTTGTTGTACTAAGGAAACTCGAATTCGACTGAATGGCGCAGTTGGTTAAGTGCTTGCCCCAAGTTAGAGGGGTCCCAGGTTCGAATCCCAGTGAAATCATATCTGGTCCAGTCACCATTTGCCGTTGGGATCACATTAACGACACTGGAGAAGATTGCTACCTGTCAGTACAATGGACCAGTTTTAAGTCTGAGTGTTTCAGTAGTGTGTCAAAAATCCTCCGAAAAAAAAGGAAACTTGACGGTTGTTTCCGTCGTGCTTAGGCCATAGCGTCCTGGTGTCCTAACATTGCCACCTGAAGTATGCCAATTTGAGAATTTTATTATCCACTTGTACCTTTAAAATACAAAATGGTGGATTCATCCTCGGAATTACTGTGGATACACCCATTTCGGATCTTTTCCTGGCAAGTTCATCAGCTATCTTATTGCCGGTGATGTCCGTATGCCTGGGGATCAAGCAAAGATTAACCCGGTGCTGTCAGCCAGGAACTCTGAGTGCAAGGACCTCCGCTAGGAAAACACTGCTATAATCAGGTAGCTGGATCGAGCAGCGCAAGTTTAGTGCATCGGAAATAATGCCCGCGCCTGTTCTTTTTTCTATTTTTGATCCATTGGTTAACTTGGGTCTAGCTTCTACAGACACCACTCTTTGCTATTGTTGACTTATGAGTCTTATGTCGACTCTGAACGGCGTAGGTTTTTCTAGGCAGTTATACTCTTTGAGCATTGGCGGTGACTCAGAAGTTCCCGAGCAGTGCAAAAGAATGAAGCTTGTAAACGGCGAATGACGAAGCATTTGATTGACTCGAGAGGAGAGAGAGAGAGAGAGAGAGAGAGAGAGAGAAGAGAGGAGAGACCGCTGTACAACTACATAAACTTATCCTGGCGTCTGCAGATTGAATGCCTTGGCAATGTGCCTTGGCGTCTGCAGATTGAATGCCTTGGCAATGAGACAATACAGTTGCAGTCCGGAGAGTCTTCGAAACGGGCTTTCACATGAGTGGCGAACTGCGAAAGCGAATTTTTCTAAATATCTCAATTTCAAGAAATATCAGCAAAATTGTACAATTTTGGGTATGTCAGAATGTGCTTTTTGAATTATAGAAATTTTTCATGAATTAAAAGCTCAAAAAATATTATTAAATAAGAAAATTATGCGAGTTCAACAATCTCTTCGTTAATTATCATACCGAATTCACGATTCACAATGAGCCGTCCGCGATCCACAAATTAACGAATGAAAAATTTGCGAAATCACTGGACGCGAACATTTGAAATTTTAAATTTCACACTGACAATTCGCGGCTACTGGCGAATTCCATGTGAATGAAGTGTCAAAATTTGCTAATATCGCAGTTTGTCGCTCATGTGAACAGCCCTTTACTCAATTGCTTCTTAAATCCAAATAAACACAGAAAGTGAAGAACAGAGGGCAAGACTTATATTGGAAACCAACTTTCCGGGCAGTCGTCAACACACAGAAAGGTGTGAAAACAATCTGCCAATACCAAGGGATGAAGACTGGAGAGCCGCAAGAGAGATTTTCTCCAAAGGGAGACTGGAATGGGCAATTAACTCGTTTCAGCCCTTCAAATCCCCAGGTGTGGATGGAATCACGCCAGTCCTACTTCAAAAAGGGCAAGGCAACCTAATACCATTTCTATTAATGATATTAAGAAGTAGTCTAGCACTGGGATACATACCGAACCAGTGGAGACGGGCAAAGGTAGTGTTCATTCCGAAAATGGGGAAGAAAGACCCAAGTCTACCAAAGTCCTACAGACCAATCAGCCTAACATCGTTTCTTCTCAAAACAATGGAAAAGGCTGTGGATAACTACATAAGAGAGGAAGTACTACAGACATCCCCTCTTCATTACTGTCAGCATGCTTACAGGGTAGGCAGATCCACAGAGACTGCACTCTATCAACTGACAGAAACTATAGAAAGCGCCCTTGATGCGAAAGCAATAGTTATATGTGCTTTCTTGAATATTGAAGGAGCATTTGACAACACATCCCATGATGCAATTGTTCGGGCTCTGGACAAAAAGGAAGTAAACCACACAGTATCGAAATGGATGTATAAACTCCTGAGCACAAGATCAGCGGAGACTCACACACCAGGAGGCATAATAAAAGTCGACAAGAACAACAAGAGGATGCCCACAAGGAGGAGTTCCTCTCATGTGGAGCCTAGTTGCTGACGAGCTTCTAGAGATACTAACTAACCATGGCATCAGATGTCAAGCATATGCCGATGACATAATAATCATAGCCAGAGGAAAAATGGAGGAGACCCTATGCGATATTATCAAATGGCGGCTAACTTTAACTAAGGAATGGTGCCTGTCGGCTAGGCTAAGCCTAAATCCGGCAAAAACCACCATAGTACCTTTCACAAGAAAACGGAAACTGGAACGACTAAAACCAATAAGTCTGTCGGGTACAACACTGACTCCAGTAAAAGAAGTTAAATATCTGGGAGTAATCTTGGACAGCAAGCTCATCTGGAAAAAAACATACAGAAGAGATAACCAGGAAAGCGACGCGTGCTCTGGGCCCTTACTCTGTATCGATATTCGAATAGCACAAATATGCGAAAATGCTTTGCGATTCTACTTCTAATCGGTACTCTGTGTGAAAGTAGAATCGAGTGCTACTGTTGCCAATTGCATCCAACAATTTGCTAATTTCGAAATTTAACTTCGACGGAAAAAAATTAATTTGACAGTTCAAATTCAAGCAGAGAAAAATTGTATTTCTTTAAAGTTAATGTGTTTGGCTTTATTAAATGAATTTGGGCCTAAAATGTGAAAATAATTAATATAAAGTAATAAGAGTGTTGAATAGTGGTTTAATGAAGAAAATATTGCGGCTGGAAGAATTGAACGTCGACAGGTGGTACATAATGCAGACAATATTGAGAGGTAAACAAAAATGTTTGCAAAAGCATACCGTGTTTATATTTATGTTTGCCTATAATTTCAGAAGTCTTTCGTCTATGTGAGGTTACATTAATGCTTGTTTAAAATAGCATAAAGCATGAATTGGCAGGTTGTTGTCGACGAACTGCAGTGGCAAAATACATACATACACATGATCAAATTGGCTGCTAGTTGAAGTTCTTGGCAGCGGAAGGCTACCGGCATCCAATTCGAAGAGACACTAAAAACGTATAAACTGTAACTAGTAATAAATTAGTAATGGGAAAATATATATACAAACTATTTTGAAAATTGATGGTATCTACATCTCATGCGTATAATTAAGGTTGTTCCTTAGAACCATATATTTGAAAACCTTACCGCACTGCAAAAAGTGAAAACATTTTTTTAAATATATTCCAGTACTTATTCAACTGACTTATAACACATTTATAAAACAAATAGAAAGAAAACACAACATTTTTCATCCAAAAGCATTTGGCATTAAATGGGTCATTTTTAAGTGTTTTAGTAACAGATTCTATTGAGAAAAGTTTTCACATTTGTTATCATATACAAATACATATTTGTAAGTCTTTTTTATGGCAAACAAAACTTATTAGCTTTGTTCATCATTCGACAACCAATTTTGCGAAAACAAAGAGTGTCGAAGTTGGCAACCCAACACTACTCGATTTTCGAAAATGTGACTTTGTTATTAGAGTTAGAGAGCACCGATTTTGCGAATTCGAGTAATTTTATATTAGAGTAGCAATACAGAGTAAGGGCCCTGATGATTTGTCGAAGATTGGCGGGCAAATCCTGGGGATGCAGTCCAAGTATTCTAAGATGGATGTACATCTCTATTGTTCGACCCACAATAACCACAATAACACAATAACAGCGCGAGGGAGACACTCAGCAAAGTTCAAAGGTTGGCATGCCTCTGTATTACAGAAGCCATGAGAACTTGCCCAACTGCGGCCATGGAGGTGCTACTAGAGCTGACTCCTTTGCATCTAGTGGTAGCAGAGTGTGCAAATAAAACAATCATGAGAATGGCAAAAGAAGGGATAGGTAAAGACAGGTGCATTACAGCGAGACAATTCGACGCACTAGTCAAAAAGCTACCACTCCTGGCCATTCCGAAGGATGACGTGATTAGGAAATTCAATTTCCAAAAGAAATTTACAAGCAAGCTCAGCACCAAAAGGGACTGGAGCAATGAATCCATGGTCCACAGACTGAGCACCAACACGGTAAAATAGTATACAGACGGATCAAGAACTGATGAAGGAACTGGAGCAGGAGTTTTTGGACGCAGGACAAAATACTTCGAATCCATTGGCAAATGCACCAGCATCTTTCAAGCGGAAATTTATGCCATAGACAGATGCGTTCAGATCAATCTTGAAAGGAATTATACCAACTGCGACATAGCAATAATGTTGGACAGTCGAGCCGCTATTATGGCACTGGATTCCTATACCATCAAATCCAAACTTGTATGGGAATGCTTGCAAAAGCTCAAAGAGTTGAGTAGGAGAAACCGAGTAAAACTCTGCTGAATACCTGACCATACGGGGATAGAAGGCAATGAAATGGCCGACTCCGTGGCAAGGAAAGGAGCATCAGAATCCTTCATAGGCCCTGAACCATTCTACGCTGTAGGAGACCATCTCCTCAGAAAAGAATTCAGGGAACTGGAAAGAAGGAATCGGAAAGAAACCTGGAATAACGCTCGTGGAATGAAGTAGGCCAAGAAACTCCTAGAGCAATATAAGCGGAAGAGATTCAAGGCATGCATCAAAATGAGCAAGAATAACCTCCGTATCTTAACAGGCTTCCTAACGGGGCACTGTAGACTCAGGGAACATCTAAGGAAACTAGGGATATCAGAAGAAGGTCTCTGCAGATTTTGTGGAGAATTTAATGAAATTCCAGAACATATACTGGGATTTTGTGAGGCACTGGCCCACAAAAGAAAAATTAGTCTGGGAAAGTACCTACTATCAGAAGAAGAAATGCAATCACTAGAACCATCTCTCATTCTCAGATTCGTGAAGGAAACGGGCTTAGAGAGAATACTCTAGAACAGAACTGTATTTGAGGAGAACCGTAATAGTGCTAATGTATTGAAAGGGGGCACAATAGATCTTAAAGGTCGCGGTGCAATATACCCTCAACCATAATAATAATAATAATAAATCCAAATAAATAGCGTTGCCAATCGCTGCTGTTTTACGTCACTTGAATACTTCGAAGCTATTGGACAAGTAATTGATTTCGTGCTTCCTCTAAATGACAGCTTAATCTCGTTACCCAGAGTACACTTCAGCACACTGGTTGGCATCGTTAGAGGCCACTGGCTGGTGTGCTCGTAAAATTGGCTTAGTCTCTCCACCGTTATGTGCAGTCTCTGCAGTTAGTGCAGCAGTTAGTGAGGCATTGGAGCACCTCCTCTGCTTTTGTCCGGCCTTTACCAAAACTAGACAAGAATTCGTTTACTAAATGATATGGCTTTCTCATCAAATTCACACACTCCTCTAAATCAATTGCCTCTAAAGGCTCTTGTAGAAGTACTTAGGTTTGCTTTTTTGTATCATTATGTCCTAAAACTGGTCTATGTTAGGATTAGCCACTACCCCGAAAATTTAACCTAACCTATGTTCGACGAATCACGTCAAGATCAGTCGCATTTGCTAGCAGTTGTAAGGAAGATTGTGCCTCTAGTATTGCCCAATGAATTTCATTACAGCGTCTTGCCAAACATCTTTTTTTCAACGAGACTGTGAGTTCTGTGACCGATCTTGATGAAGGAGTTTTTAGGTGCTTTCAGTCAAAGGAAGTGTAAGCATAGGGCCGTTTTCCGTTCAAAGATTATAATATTTTTTTTAAATTTGAAAATGATTTCTGATCCTAATAAAAGTATAAAAGCAAAAGAGGCCCAAAAAGTTCTAAACCCAATGTCGTTTTCCATTCTGACAAAAAAGGGCAAAACTGAAAAAGTCAACCTTTTTTGCCCTCGATTTGACTCATAACAAATCCAGTGGTTAAGTCCATCTATTTGTACAGAATTGCTGGAGGTTAATTCAATGTGATTGCATTTTCTTGCACTCCACTGTTAGTATTTTTAGCGAAATCGGCTCAATTGAGTCATTACTTCGTCTTAGGCAAACAACTGCCCAGAACAATTGGTGAGTGTAGTAGAAGATATTTAATAAAATTGATAAGATAACGGTGTAATTCGTTAGCACTAAGAGGAAGATAGTGTTCGTAGGTTTATCGAATTTAGTCTACACTTCGAGGTTGAGCGAAATCGATCATACCAACAACGGCCCGATCTGTGTGCAAAGTGTTTTTTGTTTTTCTATTCATTTTCCCCCTGTCAAGTGTCAAAATGTGTGTCAGTCTTTGTCTCATTGTTCTCGCGTTGGCCCTCCAGACTCGGATTTCGGGAACAGATGCCGTGGAGAGTAATGAAATTCAATTTGCATATGTTATCCGTAAATTCAGACGGAGTTTTCTTTTTCTTTTCCATTTTTATTCTGTGATAAGTTTCCGACTGCGAGGCGGCAATGACGTGCGGGGAATGCCTTTCGGTGGATTACGACTGTGCCTGGTGTTCAGATAAGGTGAGAGAAATGAATTCATTCATAAGAAACCACGCTCACTCCAGTTTCTCTCGTTGATCTGTCAACACAGACTTATAAGGTGTTCCCACGATGCATGATGCGGGAGCAGTTAATCGATTACGAATGCGCCGAATCGCACATTTGGTTCAACGATCAGAAGACATCAATTGTCAGCGATGGGGAGTTGCAGGATTTCCAAGAGGAGAGCCACCGGGCGACACAAGTCCGGCCGCAGCGGGTGCAAATGAAGCTGGTGAAGTGTAAGTGTGATGTCATTTATTTGCATAAGATTGTGTGAGTTTTAAGTGGGGCATGGCTGCCGTGATAAGACGACAAATTCCCTAGATTCCAAGAAAACTATATGACGTTTGATATACAACTTGTTACACTTATCGAGACATATACCAGAGACGGCTGTTTTGCTTTGTTTGTTTATGCGGTTTAAATACTGCTTGTCGTCCAGTGTACATTACATATGTGAACATGTGTATACATTTGGCGCTAAATTTTTGTTTACATGGTTGCGTCTGTAGAAACGTCATAAGTTTGGTCGGTGAAATATATGCCAGACGCACGATCTTGCAGTTTCTTAAAGTCTAAGGTCGTCGTGAGAATGAGAAGTGCGGCTAGGTACTTTGACAGAACATAACCCTCAAGATGGCAACAGAAAATAAATAATTCCGATGGGGACCCAATTTTTAACACGCGATGCAATTTGTGAACATAGCCCATCGAAACCGAAAAGCATTATTTGTTTACGAAGCTCCCAACGTTGTTTTTCAGCTTCTGCTGGTTTGTTGACAATAAAATTAAAAGTGCATTGAGAGTCGTTAACGCCGCACGCTAAATACTCGAAGACCGTGATCCACTTTCATTAGCCAATGCGAGCTTAGACAGGGTTGCTGCATTGTTTCGCAGTTTGGGTATCGGAGATTCTTGTAGCTGTGGCAGTGTTTAAATTGTCTCTTTGGTCTTTCAGTGTTCATTTCAGTGTTCACCTCTCAGGCGACCATGACTATGATATTTTTTTCTGATTGATAGAAGATTCAATGCTAGATTCAGGCTAGATTAATCTTTATGAACTACAAGTTTCCAGTGCCATTTTCGGTTAGTCGTCCCGTCATTGGGTTATAATTGCGATTTTATAATCTTTGGTGAGGAAAAGGATGTTTCTTGGTTAGATGGCAATGATATCCCTCTCGTATATTTTGCAACTCGTCGACTCTTTTGTTGCTTGAAATACCCTAATAGCCAGGGGCCCATAATAGAATTCTTCTTCTTTTTGTGGCGTTGCATCCTTGGGCAGGGCACGACGTGCTTCCATTCTGCTCTATCTAGTGCTGGATAATAGACTCAAATTCCAAAATTCTAACATTTTTGATTTTAGAGCCTTTAAGGCTGCCTGACTGTCCATCTGTCTGCAAGGAAGCATCTTCTCAAATTTCTTTTACTTTAGCTTGAAATACACGACAATGGTTTGTCAAACGAAGTATTTTCTTGTTCTTTTGATGGCGCTACAGTCCGGAGTGGGTTTGGGTCTCCACTCCATAGCCAGAAGCCCCCAATCACGCACACAAAGTTGGCTGAGGTCCTTCTCCACTTGCGTACGGCATCGGTTTCATGGTCCTCTTCTTCTGTGTTGTCTTGCGGACGTTGAGTCGAAGACTTTTCGGCCCGGAGCGGTGTTGTACATGCGGTCTTTATGGCCTAACCATCTGAGGCCTTGGGCCGGAAACGCCTGGCTAGACTCATTTTGCTGTACAGCCCATATACAGGGTGGGCCATCTAGTGGTTTTTTTTTTAAACAGATTATTTGGACACTGACAGCTGTTTCCCGCTCGAAATCTTGACAGAAAGTCAATGCGGAAGAAAAAGAGTGGCTTTACATTTGAACGTTGGGAACGTTGGGAAATATCTCATCTTCAGTCTTCAGTGGCCCGCATGTTCCACTAAAGGAGATCGGCAAAGCTGTTTCAAAATTGACCCAGCTTGGCCAATCCTACAGGAAATCTCAGCATTATTCCTCCTATCACTCGTGACGAAGACCCCGAGATACTTGAACTTCTCCACCTTTCAACTAACATGTAGAGTGCACCCAAACACAGCTACTACAGTTTGTGTATAGAGACAATAAAGAACCATCAATCCCATACTCCTGCAGAACATTCCTTTTCCAAATCTACAAAACAACTGTAGATCAGTTTGGCGTACTCACAAGCCTTTTCGAGTACCATTCTCAGCGTGAAAAGCTGGTGAGTTGTACTTCTGCTGAGATGAACACCGCACTGTCCATCTCCCATTCTGGATTCGACCATAGCTCTAGAACGCGCCTCCAACACCTTAGTGCAGACTTTACCGGGGAGACTTAAAAAAAATATGCCCCTGTAGTTGGAGCACTCTCTTTTGTCCCCCTTTTTGAAAAGAGAGACAATTACCCCAGTTTGCCAATCGCCAGGTGTCTCACCGCGTTCCCAAGTCACCTTAATGACACGAGAAAGCCATAAAACTCCCTCATTACCCATAGCTTTAAGCATTTCTAGCTGGATTTTATCCACACCGGCAGATTTGACAACTTTTAGCGATTCAATCGCCGAAATGACTTCGTCCATCACCGACTATTCTCTGCCCTACTCTAGACTACAGATCTGACACGTTCGGTACCCTGTTCGGGATTGAACAGCTCTGAAAAGTGCTTGCTCCATCTGCGCAAGATGTCCACAAGCTATACACTATCTTTTGGATTTGACGGTTAAATGATCAGGTGATCGCCAAGTCCCTTTATGGATGTTAAGGTGTGGGGACCGCGTGCTAGCTATAGAGAGGTTTCGCCCCGTGATGAAGTCCACCAAACTGAGCCTGTTTTCGGACGTGATGTCGTGTAGGCTGTGCTTACCGATGACTCTAGCAAAGATATCCTCTTACCCAGCTGTCTGCTGAAATCTCCTAGAACGATCTTGGTGTCGTTGCTGGGACATTGATCGTATGTTCTTTCTATGTTCTATTTCTATTTCCTATTTCTATGTTCCTATGTTCTTTCTAGGAAATCAATGAAGTCGTCCTTGCTATCGTCATCTTTGTCCTTCGTTGGGGTGTGGGCGCAGATTAGACTGATGTTACCGAATTTCTCCTTGACGCGGATCGTTAGGACTCGCTCGCTTACATACTTGAAGCTCAAGACCGTTTGCCTAAGTCTGCCTCGAACAACAAATCCAAATCCGAATAAGCGATGCCTTCGCTCTCTGTAGCAATCGCTGTAGATGCCGCAGTCCTTTTGCCCGGTTCATCCCACCGCACTTCCTGGATTGCGGTAACGTCTGCTTTACAGCGGTCTAGGGCCTCCGCGAGTTCATCGGCCGCATGTGGTCTGTTTAGGGACCTCACATTCCACTTACAGAACCGAAAGTCATTGTCCTTTTTCAGTTTGCTGGGGTCGTCAACAGTTAATCCGTCCATATCCGAGGCAGGTTGTTGATTCTGAAGTAGGAGTTTTTTTATGTGGTGAGGAAGTTAACCCCATGCACAACCTCCAACTGGGATGACATGTCCATTTGCTTAGCCCCCGGACAAAGGGGTCCGGAGGGATCCGGTGTCGGTAGCCTCTTGCAGGCTGTGAGTGCCGCCGTTAGCCCTAAAAGAAGGCTCATCTGCCACCGTCTCTATTCCAGGGTCCCAACCCTATTGTGGAAACCAGGTAGCTCCTGCTGACTGAAGTTGTGGATGCCGCAGTTGGCCAATCAGTTGACCAGCTCCTCCGCCGCCATCCTGAAAAAAGAGTGATGAGCACTGGTAGACTCATACTCCCCCCTCTCTCGTTTGCAGCCGCACAGATGTCCCACGAGGGTTAGTTACCCCATCTTCTGTCGAGGGTACTCGGGTCCCGGATTTCACCACGGGGAGGTGAGAGTAGGAGTTCGTTAATAGAGGCTAGGTGCAGACGCTTATGTCTGCATGGGTCGCGTATTAACGCTTCGAAACCCTAGTTGACTAGGGTAAAACTTCCTCACCTCATTCCTGCAGTGGTAGCTCTCTATTCTACCGATCTCGCTCTTCTCATGCTCCTTCTTTTTCCTCCTGAGAAGCCGGTGTTCGTCTCTCCTTGTTTGCTAGTAGAGCTCGCGAGCAGCTCTTGTCCTTCTTTGCAGTGCCGCTTAGGCCTCTTGCTTAGCTGCATTCGCCTGCCGTTGTGGTGTCTGAGTGAAACCCAGCACATCAAAGGCGGCATCTCTGATAGCTTTTTGGCAATGTTGCCACTGGTCACTTCAATACTTGGTGTTGGCGGCAAAGAACTTCTTCTGAGATGAAGGCAGACTCGATCGGAAAAGGATTGGGCGATCTCTTGCGATTGTAGCCGTCCGACGTCAAACTTCCAAAGATTTAAGCTACAAACTCCACAAATCATCGGGCAGAAGGCAAATAGTATTTCATCTCCAAGCAAATTTGGCCCTTCCTGCATCTTAGGCGCTCACAATGTTTGGTCAGAATGAGGACACTAGTAGTTTGGAACTTAAAGGACGTTACTTCGCGACTCTTGAGCAGTTGCAGATGATTTCTCTCCATAAAAGAGTTCTGACAAAGTATCAAATACGGAGAAGATGGAAAGATGACATTTTGCCCGAGGGCTACATCAAAGCTGGACTTCTTTCTGGCTTCCTCCCAATTGGTGAACATCCTGCCAGATTTTCAGAATTACTCATGTACTGCACATGTTAGCGATTCTGATCATCTAGCGGTCGAGTTGAGAATAAGAATTTTTCAGGAAGTTTTCCAATCCGAAGCCCCGTCCAGGAGATGTACATCAACTTTTGGCCAGTGGACTGGCAAAGATTCGAATCCGAAATCAATGATGAACTACAATTGCCAAGAGAAGAGATCACCCTGCACAAATGGGTGATAGATAACTCAATTTAGAAATGTCAGGCTGTGGTGAACGAGGCGATAGAGAGGCAGAAGAGAACAAGGAACAGCAGGGATAAATACGGACACCTTCCGGAACATATCCAGGCTATCAATGCTGATCGACAGAGACTTTGGAAATGTCTCCAAAGGATAGTTCAGTGCACTTGGAATACGCAAAATAATGAGTACAGAGCTATACACTTCCAGCTCATGTGTATCGACATTTTGTTCCAGCGAGTTATCAAGAACTTCCATGAGGAGGACTTCAAGAAAAGACTGGAGGAAATCAGACCAGGACATGACACCTTAAGCTGTCGGATAGTTGGGAACACAAACTAAAATGCACACCCACCATGCACGAGGACCGAAGCCTCACAATGAATGATGATAAAGTGGAAGTCTTCGCTGTTCACTTCCACGGAAAATTCAGGGACCGGTCCCCAGTTCATCTGCAAGACTTTGTCAATGATAGCATCACATGCCTCTATGACAGCAACACATCCATTGACCCGACGGATGGGGACACGTTCACGACCATTGAAGAAGTCAGGAGCATTATTCACGCCTGCAATGCGAAGAAGTTATCGGATAATAATCGGATTTCCAATTTCTTGCTCAGGAATTTTCCAAAACTGGCACTGTTACTACCGAAGGTCATCTTCAACAATTGCTTGAACAACAGCTACCTTCCAACTCCTTGGATGGTTGCTAAAGTGGTTCCGGTCTCAGAGAAGGTTAACATCTCACGCTGGAAGGCATTCGGCTTTACTATCTTGCATAAGTAAGGTTTTAGAAACGATAATGCTCAAAAAAGGAAAAACATGGTAAGCGAAGAGCCCAGAATAATGCCATCATACCATCTGATCTGAAATCTGAAAAAAAAAACTTTGGCTCAGAATTGGTAGGACCTATCTAGATCCGCGAGGTGCCACAAGGGTTTCAGCCTGGGGTAAATGTGGCTGCGTGCCTAAAGTCTTCTACCGGTACCTAACCTAAGATAAGGCAGTTCCACCTACGACCAGGTTGAGCATTAATTTACTCAGACGACGGGTCTATTAACTGGCATTCTTCATGGCCTAGGTTCTTCGACATGGGCATTTGATATACTTCTTCTGTCTCCATCTTCTTTTCATTTCCTCTCCCGCTGGTTGTTACTAAGTTTCTAATTCGTGTTCTCTGCCTTCCTCAAATGTTTGTCGAACAGGTCTTACTCATGTTCGTACACATTAACAGGGAGCGCAAACAAGAGATCGATGGTCCCTGTTAGAGGCACTTGTCTTTTCCCAGTCCATTTCCATTACATTTCGCTTGAAATTTCCACCGTTCCAACCTTTGAAGTTCTCAACGTTCCACATTTTCCCTTTTTGCACCGAATAACAAACTTTCTTTCTTTTCAGCTCACACACAACAAATCAAACTAACCTATCGACCAGCCCGAAACTATCCGCTGGATCTGTACTTTTTGATGGACTTAACGTGGACAATGCGTGACGACAAGGACACGATGGTCAAGATGGGTGCGGAGCTCTCTGAGGCGCTGCTCAATCTCACAGAGAATTACCGCCTTGGATTCGGCTCGTTTGCCGACAAGCCCGCGATGCCGATGATTATGCCGAACATGAAGGCGAATCCTTGCGCTGTGGCCAATGCGGTGTGCGAACCGACTTATGGCTTCAGACACCGTCTGGCACTCACCGAAGACACGCATGTTTTCGTACAGTCCGTCAGTGAGGGCCAAATAACCGGAAACTTGGACAATTTGGAGGGCGGTATGGATGCCCTCATGCAGGTGATTGTTTGTCTCGACGAGGTCGGCTGGAAGAAGGAAGCCAGGAAAATCGTCCTCCTGGTGACCGATGGGTACATGCACTTCGCTGGCGATGGAATCATGGCTGGCATCATCCGAAAGAATGACCGGATGTGTCATTTGGACGAGACCGGTGAGTACACCGGAAGTCTGGAGTATGACTACCCGTCTCTGGAGGAGGTCTTCAGGGAGTTGGTGAGGCGGAAAGTCAGCGTCATTTTCGCGGTGACCTCGGAAGTCCACGAGAACTACCGGCGCATGAGTGAACTGATGGATGGAGTGAGCAACGTTGAGAGGATCGCTGAGGACTCCTCGAATATTCTGAAGATCATCAAGAGCAGGTTTGTGGTTTCAGATTTCAGTTCATGAATGAATTCACAGGTTCTCGTTGCAGCTACGAGAGGTTTCTGAAGACAGCCAAGTTTACAGATGACAGTCCGCCATTCATATCTCTGACGTATGAAACAGATTGCGGTGGACGGCTCGACAAAATTGAGGCGAGGAATCAGTGCAATGAGTTGGAAATGGGAATGGAGGTAGACGTGTACGTTAATGTGACGCTGGATGATTTCCCCGCTGATGGGATATATGTGAGTATACTTTCGTTGACATCTGTCAAGTCAGCTGTCACGTCGTGTACTTGCAGCAACGAACAATTCGCATTGGGGAGTCAGCCTTGTCGGAGTACCTTACTTTGGATATTGAAATTCAGAAGCCATGTCCGTGTGAAGAGGACGTAGTCACTGACGATGAGGCTCGGTTCTATTGCAACAATCATGGTGTATTGAAGTGTGGGGAATGTATTTGCGATGAAGGATGGTAAGCGTGGGCGTGAAAACTAATAAATTTGACAGGTGTCAGAAAGAGATGTCAAAAGAAAGTCAAAAAAAATTAAATAAATAACAATTACAATATATATGTAAATTTAGAAGAAAACATAAAGAAAAAGCACAGATATTGATTGAATAGGTTGTTAACTACCGGATTATCAGTAAAAGTGCATGAATTTATAAACTGACTAGCGTGTCCAGCGTGCTTCGCTACGCCCTCTCTGGTGGGTGTATTCCCTTCTTTTTCCAGGGGATCCAAAGGATTTACCCGGTGTTATTTACATGTGCGCAAAATTTTATAATTCTCCGTCGAATAATTGCTGAGAGATGCGAATTTCTCAGCTGATCTAGTCCATTTTTTTTGTGGTTTGGTGTGAATCTTCAATAAAATACTACGATACCCTTGCGCTCATTGTAGGGTCAGATTTTTACTGACTGAAAATGTACCTACTTATCAGGCCTATGACCCATGGATGGTCTGAGCCTGAGCTATAGCTGCTTTCAATCGTTGACGGTCCTGGGCACGCTGCTTCCAGTCATCAAGACCAAGTTGTCTTACGTCCACGATGACTTGGATGATTTTGTACCGGAGGTTCGGTCTTCCTCTCCTTCTCGAACCAGGAGACTCGAATTCGAAGACCCTCTTAGCTGGAGCGTTGTTGCCCACGCGTTCGATGTGGCCGACCCTGTGCAGTCGACGAGTTTTTGCTTTCCGGACTACATCCACATCCTGATACAGCTCATAGAGTTCGCGGTTGTGTCTTCTTCTCCATTTGTCTTCCTCGCAGACGGGACTATGCATCCGACGTAGAATTTTTCTCTCGAAGGCATTAAGAATCAGCTCCGCAGTTGCTTAGTCTTCAGCTTTCGGCTCCATATAGCAGGACTAGCAGAATAAGAGTTTTGTAGAGCATGATTATGGTCCTTCGAGTCAGGAGTTTTGAGCCCAGTTGCTTTGACAAACCGAAGTAGCATCGGTTGGCAAGGGCGATTCTACGTCGGATCTCTACTGTGATGTCGTTCGTGGAGCTCATGTTTGCCCCGAGGTAGACAAACTCCTTCACCACCTCAAAACTGTAGCTGTCGATTGCGATGTTTTGTCCCAGGGTTTTTTGTGGCAGATCGTTTCTTGCTCGACCACATACACTTCGTCTTATCCTCATTGACCTTAAGACCAGCTCGTTTCGCCTCTTCTTCAATCGCCGTGAAAGCTTCCACTACAGCGCATTGGGAACGCGCAACGATGTCTATGTCATCTGCGTATCCCAACAATTGGACTGACTTGTAGAAGATAGTGCCTTCCGTGTTTAAAGCAGCCCGCCGCACTGTCTTCCCCAGTACCAAATTGAAGAAATCACACGACAGCGCATCTCCTTGCCGAAATCCGGTGCAGGTTTCAAACGACAAGGAAGTCCTCGGACCGAACTGCACGGTGCACCGCGCATGTGTTAGCGTGGTGCGACACAACCGGATCAGTTTTCCCGGGATCCCGAATTCGGCCATCGCTTCGAATGGTTCCTTGCGATAAATGCTGTCGTATGCGGCTGTGAAATTGATGAAAAGGTGGTGCGTATCGATCTGAAACTCGCTGGCCTTTGCCAGGATTTTCTTTAGTGTGAAGATCTGTTCTATAGTTGATTTGCCGGGCCGGAAGCCGCACTGGTACGTGTCGATTAGTGCGGTGCAAAACGGCTTTAGACGTTCACTCGGTATGTTGGACAGAAGCTGGTGCGTATCGCCTTTTTTAAACAGTCGGTCGTTATCTTTGACAGCTAAAGGCAGAATGGAACAAAACATGTCCGCTTCAGATGGCCTGTTTTCGACCCATTCAATGCATCTCCTTCCCACTTGTGGAAAATCATGTATTTTCCCTCCGATACGCCTTTGTGCACAATCAATTTGTGGTCGTTCGGTTCGACAGCAGACTGGAACGATATGAGATGGAAATATCATCTGTTTTTGGCACATTCCACTGATCTCTTTCCCACCTTTGTATACATATTCTCTCTCCGACTCTTCTGTCTTCTTCTGTGTTTGTAAACACTCAGACTGTGGTCGTTATCTTTGACAGCTTAAAGCAGAATAGAATTCGACTGTGTGTCAGTTGAGTGCAAATGGAGAGCGATAAAGAATTCGACAGAAACGTCAAATGTTGGCATATGCAAACTAATTTGGTTAAAATTCACCGTAAGTAGAAGATTTTTAACTCTGACTTCTTCTCATTCTCTTAAGGTAGCCCTAAACGACGAACATGTTCGCCGAACTTGCTCGTTTGCGTTATCCCCTACACGGCGCACACATTTGGCTAACATTCATTTCGTTCTAATTCTTCAAACCGTCAACATGTGTGATAGAGAAGCGCAAGTGGGGAATTCCCCGATAAAGAAATTGCAGTCGATGGTGCTGACATCTGCACGTGCGTTGTCTAGATACACAACTCGCCGCAAGTTCTTGTTGTGGTGTGTTGAAAATGTTGACAATTTGCAAAAGCATTACAAATTCTTTCGCTGAACACACTCTTTCAATTGTTTTAATTTTTTTTGTTTTTCGCCACAAGTCTGTTCAAATGTTCCAATCAAGCACGCCTTTTGTTGTTTCCGACAGATTTCGCAGATGTACGACCCTGCATGTCCACATGAAGCATTTGTATCGTCCTTCTTGTCTTGTTTGCCGTCTTGACAGAATTCTGACACCAATTTCACCAAGATTTGCTTCAAGAACCTTCTGAATTTTTTGTTTTTTGCTTTCTTTCCAGGGTTGGCCAGCAATGTTCCTGTTTCGAGAACATGACCATGACACACATCGTGGACAAGTGCCGGCAGCCAACTTCGTTCGTAGGGAAGACAAACGCGATTTGTTCCGATCACGGCGAGTGCGATTGTGGGGTGTGCGTGTGCGACTTTGGCTACAGTGGGCGCTACTGCGAGTGCCCTGAGTGCTACAACTGCGATCTGGATGTGGCCTATTGCTCGTGTGGCGAATGCATTTGCAAGTATGGATGGAATGGACAGCGTTGCAACTGCAAGGACACAACGGAGGGTTGTATGACACCGAACGGCGAAGTCTGCTCGTCCCACGGCAAGTGTGAGTGTGGCAGATGTGTCTGTGACTCGGGCTACATGGGCACTATTTGTGAGACGACTTTCGGGGCTGTGGAGAATTTCTACTTGAACAACAGCATTTGCGAGTTCTATGTGCCGTGTGTGAAATGCCTGATACATCAGAAAATGGGCACGTTCTACTGTGCAAATATGAGCACCGTTTGCGCGACAAGTGACGGACATATGCCTGGATATGAGATCGTTGTGGATCTTCGAGGTACAGTAGACTGTTTAGTCATTTAAGGCCTTATCATCTATGTCTCTCTTCCTTTAGACCCAGGGGACATATGCAAGGCTCGTGTGGAAAACTGCACGCATTACTTCATCTACGACATGCGGGCATCGTTGAAGACCTACTCACTGAAGATCTGGATTCAGGATTGCACGCCGACTGATCTCATTCTGATGGGCGGGTACATATCCATCCTCACATTCATCGTGGGCTTCATCTTCGTGGTCATTTACATGTGCTTCGTGAGGGTCAGAAACGCCAGGGAGTATGCGTTGTTCGAGAGGCAGAAGAAGGAGCAGTTCCTGCAGAACATGGAGAATCCGCTTTATAAGGATCCCATTACCAACTACTACGTGCCTAGAAGTGAAGAGGACATCGTGGACGACATGTATCAAACAGCACAGCAGAGAACGGCAGTGAAGGAGGATGACAAGATAACTTATTGTTAAGTGACTTAGTTTTGGTTTTTTTTTAGGGAATTTAAGAATTTTAAAGTAAGAGCCTCATTTGACGCTATTTTTTTTGCTTTTGGACTGGTCTTAGCCAATTTATTTCGTTCGATGACGAATGCTCCTAGCTCAGTGACAAGGGATACGGAGGGATTCACTATTGACGACCACAGCAAACGGAAAGGGACAACCACTTTCTGCACGTGAAACGTGGGGTCCCTTAACAGCCGATGAATTTGCGGAGGCCCTAGACAACATCTTTCATTAAGCGCTTCCTATCTTTAAATTTAAATAAAATAAAGTGTGTGAAAGATATCATCGAGACTTTTTATTCGCTTGAAAGGCCTATCGATGCCATTATATATGGAGTATAGGTTAGGTTAGGTCAGGGGGCTGCTAGTGAATCCACCAGCACACCTAGATCATGTTTGTCCATAGTGATACCCACAGTCGGACTACTACCGCTGATCAACCGCTCCAGTGATAATGCCGTTAATTTAATCCCAACGGCAAATGATGACTGGACCAAATTTGAAAAACCGGATAAAAGCGTATTAACTTTGCTTTCACTGCGATTCGAACCTGTGACACCTCTAACTTAGGGCAGGCACTTAACCAACTGCGCCATCCAGACGTCATGTATAGAATATAACATTGTTCTCGTATCCACCTCTGCTTCCCTGAGTGGCGCCCATACGAAATTTCAAATTTCCATGACTGGCGCACAAATCAGTCCGAATTTGAACGATGGCATGGGTTATGTAGACTTTGAGGGCCGCTGTGGTTTGTGACTTATTCGCCAAATACAAGTTTCTTTTTAAAAATGCAATAAAATAAACAAAATTAAACTTTTTTAAATGTATTATGGCTTTATTAGTAAGAACAAACATTCCCATTAAAATTATGAAATACAACGTCGTTCAAGTGGTTGCCACGGCTGGCTTCAAAGTAGCGCATTTTGTCACCCCAATTTTCCAAGGCTTTGTTGATGGTTTCGGGCTATACCTCACGGATTACTTGGATGATATTGGCCCTAAGTGCTTGAATCGTTTCCGGATTCTTCTTATAAGATCGACCCTTCACGGTTTCCCACAAAAAAGGGGTAAAATCGCAGCTCCCAAGCAGCCAATTAACATCGCCAAGACGGCTGATTACACGATTTGGGAATTTTGTTTGTTAACGTAGCCGCCGAGATGAAAATGAGTCTCGTCAGAAAAGATGATTTTCGCCCAAAATCGTTGCTCTAATGCCCAAATTGCGAAGCGATAATGAAGCGAATGGTCGTGCGCCTTCAATTGCTGAGTGCAGTCATTTGGACATTGTAAGCGAATAATCCGAGATCTTTGTGCAGACTTCTCCTCAGGCTAGTGCGTGAAATGTTCTGTTGAGCTGCTGAGATCGACGGCGAGTTGATGTTCGTGTCACAGCAGCCGCATTCTAATCTGTGCCATACGACAAGGGGGACTATGAGTGTTGTCCACTAGCAAACCCGTCTCACGAACTTTTTGCACCAACTTGCGTACAGCAGTCGTGGTGGGTATGAAGCCAAAACTTATTTTAAATAAACTGGGTAAATGCGAATTGAACTCGCACCTGAAAGTTTCCGTCGCATAATATTGATGGATGATTTTCTAACTATTTCAGTTGAATTTTCCTTTAACTTCATCCCAGATCAACTATTCATTACTACGTTCATACATCCAAACAAACAATCATCCACCCATACATATACCTACATCTCTATCCAAGTTTATCCAACACAGAAAATCCCTTCCATCCATACCCAATCAGTGTTCATGCCTGCGGTGTGTGTGTACACTGCTGTTGGGCATTTAGGGGTTAAGATCTATCTAAGAGATAACACTCATCAACGCATAGAGTGGTCGAACACTGCATGAAATTTATTTATCTGAAAATGAAAATAGTTATAATTTTAAATCTTAGGTATCTAAAAATTTCAACATAAATTGATATTTTGAAATTTATCATTTCTTAATGCTTGCATTGATGTCTTCAAAACTGCGTTTTCAAATCTTCAAAATTCGCATGTCGATGATTGACAGTTTTTGGCCAATATCTCCAAAACTAGGCCAGAATGCTTGAAATGGTTTTAAATGAAAGTACTCAATGAAGCGCTCCTCCGTTCGTGGCAGAACAATAGCACGAGTGCTTGCTGAGAAGCTAGGCCCAGGTCCACCTCGGACTGTAGCGCCGCCATTATTATTATTATTATTACTCAATGAAGCGAAGTTTTTGTGATTTTTTTCAGATTTTTAAACACTTTGGTTTAGAAATGGCAGGGGGACGCATTAAAAAAAACTTTGGAGCTCCATATTTTTCAAATGGAACATTGGATCAAAATGTTCATAATTTCAAAAGATCTGTCGATTGATATATAACAAGATGGGGATGCGACAATGTCTCAAAATGAATGGCAACTTCACCTGTACTGGAGCAACCCCAAAATGGCCCCACTTTTTAAATTTGGGTGCATGGGCAATGACATCTAGGCCTGAAGTACCTAATTCCAAAATTTCATGCCGATATCTTTATAAAATTCGGAGATAAAAAAGTGTGACAGACACGACGGACGGACACACCGAAATTATAAAGGTTCCGTTTTTGTAGATGGAACCTTAAAAACGCAGTAGATGGTTAGAGTCCGACCGAATATTCGGCTTCGGCTTCGGCAACAAACATCACCTTCGGCAAAACATTCGGCCAAATGAGGCCGAAGATTTTGCCGAAGCCGACTGTTGATATTTCTGTTTTCTGTAAAAATAGAAGTTGCAAGGAACAGTGTGTTTTTTGTTTTGTAATTGTCGGATATTTTGTATTTTGAAAGTGCAATTGTTTAAAGCTTTAAAATCAAAAGATTTTGCACTTGCAAGTTGGTAAACTATTAAGTGGTCTGTACAAAAGCATTCAATTTATTTGTACTGGTTTCAGGTAGAAAGAACATCAAAAATGGCAGCTAAAAAGCGAATTTGGGATTATTTCGTAAAAATTATGAGAAAGTAACTTGCAAAATATGTTCCAAATAGAGTCCGACTGAACATTCGGCTGAGCATTCGGCCGAAAAACTGGACTTCGGTGGGACTCTATAGATGGTCCGCCCTGTACCTGAGACTTAAGAAAACCTTATAAGAAGAATTCTAACAGGGTCACTTCGCATTTCGGTTGCCAGTTCATAACACCTTCCCGAATCGGCGTGAGCTGTGTGGCACGTACCACCGGACTGTTGAAATCACGTGTCCTTGGTGTGCATATCATCCACTTTGGCCATCCGGACCAAAAGAAGTTGGTAATCATCGACCTATAGCGCTCGCCGTTGACTGTGGTGGCGTCGCCTACGTCGTTCTCAAAGAAATACGCACCGATGACGCTGCCAGCCCAGGATCCACACAAAACAGTGATTTTTTCGGGATGCATCTGGACGCTCTTGGATCTCACGTGGAGTGGTACCGTCCCAGATTTGACAAATTTGTCGTTCAGCTAGAAATGGGTCTCATCGCTGAAGACGATTTTTCGGTGAAAATTAGGGTCATTTCCCAACTGCTCCAGAGCGCATTCAGCGAACACACGTCATTGTTTATGGTCAGGTCGTTTACCTTCAGCTCCTGGGTCAGTTGAATTTTGTACGGGTGCAGGCCAAAGTCACGGCGCAAAATTCGCCAAGTTGTGGTCTGCGAAAGGCTGAGGTCTTGTGAGCGACGCGAAACCGACTACCTCGGATTCTCCTGCACACTCTCTCGGAGAGCAGCGATGTTTTCGGCAGATCTTGCGTTTCGTCAACTTTCGGGTGCTGGTTTGTTGTTTACTGAACCAGGGGACTCAAATTTATAGATCAGACTGCGAATACTCGTAGTCCTCTCGGTAGGACGATCATGGCGACCGTAAAATGGGCGAAGCGCGCGGAGCGTTGCCTGAACAGAACACCAATTTTGATAAAACAATCACATCATTTGCACGTATTGTTGAACGCTACGTCCATTTGCGGTGATTTGGCAAAACAGACTGAATAAATGAGAGCCAATTTGACAGATGTAGCTTCAACAATATGGCCGCGATCAACTGTCAAAGTTTGGAAGTCCCTATTAGATGACCCTTTATTTCAAACCAAAAATAAAATTTCCTAGGTGTCTCAAATGGTTTTCATTTTATTTAAAGAAAATTTGTCGTTGCCTATTCGAAAACCCAATGCAAATAAAAGCAACACCATTAGAGGGTTAAAGCGATGAGTTAGGACCTCAGTATTCACGTCTTTATGTGCTTCCCAAATTTATCATCTAAACGACTTCCCAAAGCACAAAGCACATCGACTGCGCCATCATCAAACCGAACACAATGCCTCTGTGACACATGTCCTCTTCAGTCTCTTCAGTCCCAACATCCATAGACTTCCCATAGCCATTCCCACAACGATTTGAATAACTACGTAATTACCGAACAAAGCCTAATAATTCTCATTCTTACAGCGAATCCACTAAGAGACGTCATAAATATCCCGACCGTGGCGGCGTTCAATAACTCAGTCCGGTTTCACTGATCGGTATTAAATAACAGTTACAGCACTCCATTGGCCATCCCTGGGCCGGCGTAAATAGTCGAAGACGACGAATTATTCGTCGTTTATGAATGAACCACACCGAATGACATAAATGCCCTTAACAATATTTAGGTTCATTAAATATTTAAATAGGCTCGCTCCTCAAAACACAACAGCAACACGAATAAGTCGATGCATTAGCTGCAATGGCACACGCCCAGCTGGGGGCCATTGTTAATTTAACCGAACGGTGGGGGTCCCTGGAATGGTTCGAAGGAGTTAAATAAATCGTCTGTGGCTCTCATAAGAAAATTAGAACAAGATAAAATATTTGATTTTGGCTGAATGAGTGTGCCATGCCATGACCCACCTCTGAATGCGGCGGACGGTATGCCGAGTCCCAGAGATCTTGTGAAAGCTGCTGTGCAGCGATAAATCGAACGGAAATGAGGAAGAACACTTTTTTTTTTCTTCTCGGCGGATGATGATGCGCGAGACTACGAGTACAATGTTGGCAGTTGCAACATATTTTCGTTGATGTCAGTGTGTCAGAAATGCTTACGAGTATGAGTTCTTTATGGACGAGTGCCTTATGACCCATGGTTGGGGCTCAGTTGAGATGTTCTTCGACTTTCACGACTCCATGGACTTCTGTGGTCTGCCACATTTCATCTATGGTAGCTAGGGATGGTCTTCGTTCACTTCAGACAGGTGCTGTTGATTGGAAATTCTTTAATAACTTCTTTTTTTTGTCTGTTTTTTGAGGCATGATTCCCTTTGGAATAACTCCCAAGGTTTGTCGTCTCTCTCCTGGACGCTGCCCACGGTACTTGACGAGTACTATGGTTGTTAAGATTCTACTCGGAGACCTCAAATTAGTAAGGAAATCAGTCTTCGGTGGAGTGATCGGGAAGTACAGCCTTTACGAGGCCACAACAGACAATGACTTCCGACTCATGGACCTTGTGACATCTCGTAAGCATCACAAGATTCCCTAGCAAAAGAGTCCCTCACAGCAACCTGGCCATCCCTGGATGGCCGAACCGCCAACAAAATTGACCATTGTGCTCATTGACGCTAGACACGCGTTAAATATGCTGGATGTGCGAACATTCAAAGAGGCATACGTCAACCCTGACAATTTTTAAGATTGCAGCAGACGATTGGATGGCGCAGTTGGTTCAGTGCCTACCCTAGGTTAAAGGGGT
Source organism: Myathropa florea (assembly GCA_930367185.1). NCBI lineage: Eukaryota > Metazoa > Arthropoda > Insecta > Diptera > Syrphidae > Myathropa > Myathropa florea. Next base: position 109,165,370 of record OV884002.1, read on the forward strand.
CCAAGGTTCGAATCCCAATGATCGCAAAGTTAATACGCTTTTATCCGGTTTTTCAAATCTGGTCCAATCACCATTTGCTATTGGGATCAAATTGACGGCACTATCACTGAAGCGGTCGATCAGTGGTAGTAGTCCGACTGCGGGTATCACAATGAACTCGAGTCAACCTTGAACCCATAATAATCGGTAACACTACACTAGTTTATTCCAGCGAGGTCAAATATCCTGGACAGACGACTTAACTGAAATTCCCATATTAAGTCCGCCATAGAGCGTGCTACCAGAGCACTGTGGGCCAGTAGACGTCTTTACGGTAGGACTTGGGGTCTCTCTCCCAAAATTATACATTGGTTGTACACAATGATGGCGAGACCCATTATCACATCGTCTGGTGGCCAAAAACCTTTCAACAGTCATCGGCAAACAAATTACAAAAACTGCAAAGGGTTGCCTGTCATGGCATAACAGCTGCCATGCGCACCTGCCCCACAACAGCTCTCGAAGCTATTATCGGGCTGACACCTTTACCCATCTTCGCTAGGAAGATAGCTGCCATTTATGCCATTAAACTGCAGCTAGAATTATGACCTAGTGGGTCACCTTAGGATACTTAACTCAATCCCTAATAGAGACATGTTTTGTTCAATGCCGGGCACTATGGTCAGGCAAAATTGTTTCGGCAGGTTATTTGATGTTGAATTGTTGGACCGTGAAGACTGGTCCAATGGTGTTCCAACACTAGACCCCAGAAGTTTAGTTTGGTACACAGGTGGATCGAAAATGGATTCTGGAGCCGGAGCTGATGTCTGTGGACCCAACACTGGGATCTCTGTACCTATGGGGTCTAGTCCCACTGTGTTTGAAGTCGAAATTCATGCCATTGATCTTGGTAAGGGTATCAAGGGCGCAATTATATAAATCTTTTCAGATAGCCAGGCTGCACTTAAGGCCTTATCGTCCAGTCAAATAGACTCCAAAGCCGTCAAATGTTGCCACGATGCTCTGTAATCCCTAGCCAAACACAACAAAGTGAAACTTGGCTGGGTCCCTGGACACAAGGGGATTGCAGGTAACGAATCCGCAGACGAACTCGCTAGAGCGGGTTCAGGTACTGCGTTCATAGGTTCTGAACCGTACTGCAGTTTCAATTGGACAACGGCTGCACCGCTGATTAACGTCGCCTAGATCACCAATGGGTCAGGTCTCAGGCAATCCAAGCGATTAATCAGACCCTATTCCTACAAGGAAATCCTTAGCTTAGATAAGGAGAGCATAAGAAAACTAACGGGCTTTCTTACTGGCCACTGCGGCTTGTATTACCACCTTAACAAAATGAACTTGTGTCAAAACAAGGAATGTAGGTGTTGTCTTGAAGAAGACGAAACATCCGAGCACATTTTATGTGAATGTCCGGCACTACATTGGTTAAGGAAACATATTCTCCACAGGGAAATACTGACTTCAGTGGAATTGAAAAACTCCACTACAAAAGATATATATCTTTCATAAGGAAAGTGGTTAATCTTTTGGATTAACTCCAACCCGTCGATACAATAGACCTTTTTAAGGTCGCAGTGTCGCTGCTTTTACGGCAGGGTTGTACAAGAGGAAAAAAAAAAAAAAAAAAAATCGGGCTAGAAAAAGGGGGGAGAAGAAGCTTCTGCGACGAAAAAAGAATTCACGCAGCTTCCCAGTTCAAGGATATCGAAGAATCTAGGGACAAGCAAAAAATACGGGCCTTTTATAAAAAAGCCAAAAGCCTAGCCTCAGGCATTAGAAAAGACACCCAGGCTCTTCGAAATTGTGAGGGTAATCTAGTTATTGACCCGCAGGAAATGGTGGGTGTGTTTAAGCAGCACTTCCAACAGCTGCTTACCAGTCCTGACCAGGAGAGAGTGATAGAGAATGAAAAAATCCCAACTCCAGTCGATGAAGTAGACATCCCACCTAGCTTTGAAGAAGTTGGCACAGCCATTAAAAAGCTGAAGAACAACAAAGCTTCGGCTCAACGACTGGATGGCGCAGTTGGTTAAGTGCCCGCTCCAAGTTCGAGGGTTCGAATCCCAGTGAAATCAAATCTGGCCCAGTCACCATTTGCCGTTGGGATCAAATTAACGCCACTGGGGTAGGTTGCTACCTGGCAGTACAATGGACCAGTTTTGAGTCTGAGTGTTCAAGTAGTGTTTCAAAAATCCTCTGAAAAAGAAAGCCGTGGCTCAGACGGTTTGCCATCAGAGCTCTTCAAGGCCGGTGGCAATGTTCTGTTAGGGAGCATGCACCAGATCATCTGTAGAATTTGGGAAGTCCCGACGACTGGCATATCGGCTCCATACACCCCATCCACAAAAAAGGCGATCCTACCTCTTGTAACAATTATAAAGGTATATCTCTCAACGTCGCCTACAAGATCCTATCCAGTGTACTGTGTGAACGCCTTCGGCCCGCCAAATCTCATACTCTGTCAAATCCTGGAAAAGACCAGCGAGTTTTAAATCGATACGCACCATCTGTTCATCAATTTTAAAGCCGTATACGACAGCATTTATCGCAAGGAACTATTCGAAGCGAAGGCCGAATTCGGGATCCCGGGACCTGATTGTGTCGCGCCACGCTAAAAAATACGCAATGCACCGTGCAGTTCGGCTCGAGGACTTCCGAGCAATTTGAAACATGCACCGGATTTCGGCAAGGGATGCGCTATCGGATGACTTCTTTAATCTGATGCTGGAATAGATAGTGCGGCGTGCTGCTGTAAGCACTGAAGGCACTATCTTCTACAAGTCAGTCCAACTGTTGGGATACGCAGATGAGTACATCGTCTACATCGTTGCGCGTTCCCAATGCGCTGTAGTGAAAGCTTTCACGGCGATTGAAGAGCAAGCGAAACGAGCTGGTCTTAAGGTCAATGAGGATAAGACGAAGTGTATGCTATCGAGCCAGAAACGATCCGCCGCACACCACCTGGGAAAAAACATTACAATCGACAGGTACAGTTTTGAGGTAGTGAAGGAGTTTGTCTACCTCGGGGCAAACTTGGACTCCACGAACGACATCACACTGAAGATCCGACGAGAATCGCCCTTGGCAACCGATGCTACTTCGGTTTGTCAAAACAACTGGGCTCAAAACTCCTGACTCGAAGGACCAAAATCATGCTCTACAAATCTTTTATTCTGCCAGTCCTGCTATATGGAGCCGAAAGCTGAATTTTCTTGGGATTCTTGGTGCCTTCGAAAGAAAAATTCTACGTCGGATGTATGGTCTCGTCTGCGAGGAAGGCGAATGGAGGAGAAAAAATAACCGCAAACTCTATGAGCTGTACCAGGATGTGGATATAGTCCGGCCTCATCGAACGCATGGACAACAACTCTTCAGCCAAGAGAGTCTTCGAAGCCGAGCCTTCCCGTTCGAGAAGGAGAGGAAGACCGAACCTCCGGTATAAAGTCATCGCGGACGCAAGACAGCTTGGTCGTGATGACTGGAAACAGCATGCCTAGGACCGTCAACGATGGAAGGCAGCGATATCTCAGTCTCGGACCCTCCATGGGTCGTAGGCTTGTTAAGTAAGAAAATAAGTTAATTCATTCACAACGAGTGGCAGTTTATAGGAGGCTTTTGGCTTGACGTTGTCATTGGACAATTCTTTCGACAGGACGGCCCAACATGCAGCAAATCTGGTGAATCCATAGCCCACGTACTACGTACCACGTACTTACGAGTTTCCTGGCCATGTAATTTCTCAAGGTGGAGAGTTTTTGACAATTGGCTTTTCCTTTAGGCATTTGTTTTTACAGATCTAACACGACATCTCTGAAAACTAATTTAAGACCATTCCCCTGGGTTTCTACTCACCCGAAGAAACTTATTATCTACCCAATAAGTGATGCGAATCATGATTCCACCTACACTTGCCTTCTACGGAGACGGTGACATTTTTGAGAACGAAATAATACCAATTTTTTCGAATATGTCGTTATTTCATTTGGCCTTATTTCACGTCACCTCCTTCTCCTAGTCTGTGGTACAAGAAAACCCTCTCCAGACCAACTCTGGTCAAAAAAACCTAATTTATCCGTCGGTTTTTCCGCGGAAACCCCTAAATCTAAATGCAAGCGCTTAACGCACATTGGTGGAGTTGAGTCTGAAGTTGTTCCCGCCTAAAAGAGCGCGTCAGTGACAAACACCCGATTGAATTGAAATTCACCATAATTAAATCCCATCCGCCCATTATTCATAACTCAGCCCAAAATAGAATCAAATTAAGAACAAATTAAATATGTAAATATATGGTCCACCGTCAATCACTGTAGCGTGTAATTAATGAAGTTTGAATTATGTGGCCGAAATCTGGAGGCGTATCCGCCGACCGACCGACCGACCGGTGGTCAACTGTGGCCGTGGTGGTATTCGTCCGCGGCCGGAGACCCCATCACATACTAAAATTAAAATACAAATCATTACGATGGCCATGAAGCAAATTCGATTAGGATAAATTGCCAAGGTGGTTCCCGACCGAACCGAGTGGTCACAGAGATCAAACGCACACAGGGACGCGCGTACTCACGCTGTCAGACACACGGTCAGAGCGGATGACTGGAGCAGCCCCACCCGTTCCGGCTGGTTGGCAGTTGGCACACATGCGCAGAGGCTGTGCTGTGTTGTGTTGCGTTGCGCGAAGGTATTTAGAACGTCAAGTGGCGTTTAGTTAATTTATAAGTAATTCCCTTTGGCCGGGCCACCGAGGGGGGGAACGGCCTACACCTCGGCGATCGGACAGGTTTTTGGCATGGGCCTCCAACAACAACAGCAACAACGGCAGCACCCTTGTTAATTAATCTGTTTTATGTGAATACCGAACTTCCCCCTCTGGCCACTGCTGCGGCATTGTGGTGAAATGAGATTCAGGAGTTAATTAAATTTTATCGACGCTCAAGTGGCAATCTATCCCAGTCCGGGATGAAATGCAGAAAGGATTCGCTCGGAGCGGGTCTACCCCCACACACACTTGGCCTGTCCGAAACGGAACGAGCACGAAACAAACAACAGAGCGAAATGAGTAAACGCATGTCAGTGCGGGGAATTTATTGGAATTCATAATCAATTGATTGAGGGGGCGTGACCGCCTCCTGTCAGATAAAAACATCATTTATTTTGTGAATTGGGAAGGAACTGTGTTCACTCGCGAGACTCGCGATTGACGTGGGTGAACTGAAAATGCATCTCGGGAACACACTTCTCTTGCGCGAAGCTCAATTAATGTCACGGGGAAATTAAGGCCCTAAATGGCTCATAGTCGTAAATAAGGGAAGGAGATTCATGCGGTTTTTGTGCTGTACAATGTTGGAATCATCGACGGGTGGATTTGGACGAATCAAATGTGAATTGTGGCTTGCTCTGAAGTTCGGGAGCTAAAAATCCGTCGAAGAGCATAACTGAAACACAATACTGGGTAGGTGCTACCGTCGAGTGATGTTTAACTTCCAACACAAGCAGTGCAACAGCACAGTCCGAAATACTGCATTGTGCTAGCGATCTAGTGTTTGTCAAAAAATGGGAGCAATGAGGCAACGAAAGATTATTTTCGTAAGAACGCATTCTCTCGCATGTTTTGACACTTTCCATAAAAATTGAGAATTTTTTTTAGTGTGTATTGACTTTGTAAAATTTGGGAAATGAAAACAGCTGTTAAATTTGGATTTTGTCAATTTTCCAAGACCTTGTTGATGGTTTCGGGCTGTGGCTCACGGATTGCTTGGATGATATTGGCCTTAAGTGCTTGACTCGTTTCCGATTGTTACGATAACCTTCACGGTTCCCCACAAAAAAAAAGTCCAAAGGGGTCAAATCGCAGTCCGAGGCGGTCATTTGACATCGCCAAGACGGCTGATATCACGATTTGGGAATTTGATGCGCAAAAGATCGATTGTGGCATGGGCTGTATGGCATGGCGCGCCATCGTACATGAACCAGAGGTCGTCCAAATCCATGTCTTCAATTTCAATAAAAAAAAAAAGTCGCTTAATGTGGCCCTGTAACGCTCACCGTGGACCAAAACGTTGTTCCAGCCTCATTTTCGAAGAAAAATGGTCCAATGGTGCCACCACTCCACCATCCGCACCAAACTGTCACTCTCTGTGAATGCATTGGCTTCTCGACAATAACGTGCCGGTTTTCCAAGCCCCAGATGCGGCAATTTCGTTTAACGTAGCCGCCGAGATGAAAGTGCGCCTCGTCAGAAAAAAAGATTTTTCGCCCAATATCGAACTGCTCTTAGGCCCAAACTGCGAAGCGATAACAAAGCGGATGGTTGCCGCGACGCACCTTCAATTGCTGAGTTAATTGGACCTTGTATGCGAGTAATCCGAGACCTTTTCTCCTCAGGCTAGCGCATCAAATGTTGAGCTGTTGAGATCGATGGCGAGTCGATGTTCGTGAGTCTCACACTCTCGGCCACAGCAGCCACATTCTCATCTGTGCATACCGTACGATGGCGAAGACCATGAGTGTTGTCAACTAGCATACCATTCTCACGAATTTTTTGCACAAACTTGCATACGGTAGTCTCTTCATTTCGCTCAAAACTTCTTTTCAAAAAACGCACTGTTTGAGCTACACAACACTCATTTTGGAAATAAGTTTTCAATATTTCCCAACGTTGTTCGAGCTAAAAATGACTCATTTCGCTCCGCGGAGGTATGATACCGAGTTTCTGTCAAGATTTCGTACGGGAAACAGCTTTCAGTGTCAAAATAACTTTTGATTTAAAAAAAACACTAGATGGCCAACCCAGTATTAAGCACGGGGCCTGGCCCCCCAAGTTGGAGGTTGTGCGTCAGGGTAACTGCGTAACCGCCTAAAAACTGCTATTGACGAAGCAGCAATTAGCCTAGGATACGGACGGCCCAAGCAAACTTAAAAAGGACAACGATCTTCGGATGTACGAAAATGTCTGAATGAATGAATGGACGCTGAACAGACCACATGCAGTCGAACAACTTGCGGAGGCCCTATATCGCTATTAGGCGAATGTCACCTTGATCCATGAAATGCGGTGGGACGGGCCAGGTGCAAGATAGATTAAAAACTGTGATATTTATTACGGTGACTGTTAGAAAGAACGAGGAAAGAATGAATGTGCGCTATATTCATATGCGGATTCGTCATTGGCAGCAGACTTAGCAAGAAATCTTGAGCTTAAACTATATAAGCGAATGCTTGGTGACGATCCGAATGAAGGCTAGATTTGCCAACATAAGTCTTATATGTGCACATGTCCCTACAGAGGAGAAGGAAGACGCTTCCAAAGACTGCTTCTACGAGCCCCTTGGCAAAACATACAAGCAATGTTTTAGCTTCGACGTCAAGAGCCTCTAGTTCATACAATGAAGTATATGGAACTTTTTCAAATATTATTTCGCCATTAAATGAGATTGTGGATGCCGTGGCGTAGTGGGTCGTAATAAGTGCGTCGAAGTTCTTTCCTACGCTAGAAGTCTAGGTTCGATTCCCGAAAAAAATGCCTTTGATATTATTACGACTTCATCTCTTTCGAGTCACTGACAATGCGCAAAGAGTATAACTGTTTAGAAATAGATTCTCAGTCTCGCCGTTCGGAGTCGGCATTAAACTGTAGGTCCCCTCCACTCCTGAGAAAAACAATAGCACGCACAATACAAGTGGTTGTTGAAAAGCTAGGCCCAGGTCCACCTCGGACCGGAGCAATGTTTACATACCGACATAAAATATGGCACATCCGGAATATCTGGGAACACTGAATTCATTTGTCTTCCTCTAGTGCTAAAGAAAACAATCGGCTGTTAAGCTTGTTGTGGCTCCCCCTGAATTGTGTGCTCCATCATATTCGTGGCTGTCCTATAGTGCCCTGTCTCACAATCTCGTAATCGAAAGCTTGGGGCCGGAGTTAACTTGTCCATGCTGCTGAAATTAAGCTCACAGTCAAGAATAGCAATGAGTTACAAATCGCCAGAAGATACCTCGCAGAAAGTGTACTTATTGCCCACCTCGCATGAGCAGTAAGTCCACCTCGCAGAAAGTGTACTTATTGCCCACCTCGCATGAGCAGTAAGTCCACCTCGCAGAAAGTGTACTTATTGCCCACCTCGCATGAGCAGTAAGTCCACCTCGCAGAAAGTGTACTTATTGCCCACCTCGCATGAACAGTAAGTCCACCTCGGGGAGACTCTAGGTCTTAACAGGGTTTAACAGTTCTCAGGATGCTCAGGATATATTCTGCTGAGTATTTCACAAATAGGGTCCAAACCTGCCTGCCTATCTGTCCCAATAAATTGGTACCCTGGTGGAACTTTGAGCTTCAAAAACTCTGGAAATTAATAGCACGCTTTAAGAAGAGCTACGATTCATATGGAATTTTCTACGACAACCTATCTACAATTTTAGGGACAAGATGGAAATACTACTGAACAAAATAAATAAAAAAGGCTGCCGCATATCTGTACCACGAGAGTGATCAGAACTCCTCCAATGGTGGGTATGGAAGTACTACTAAACCTCCTTCAGTTGTAGCTTCCTGTCCAGGTTTAGGCAGCTTGTCTTGAAGCTGTAGTCTTGCAAAGACATTTTTGCTTTAAAGGCGGCAACATAGGGAAGAAGTTATGGACTTCAAGGAAGAATGCGCAATCTCAATCCCTAAAGGGGAAGAATGGCCCTGCATTGTATGAATGATAATGGCCAAAGGTGGTGCATGAAGGGGTCGAAGTCTGAGAGTAGAGACGAGCCCATTGTGGGACTCAAATGTCATATGTTTATTCTTCTCCTTGGATAATCCACAATCTTCGCTCCAATAACGGCAATTTTGCTTGTTCACATAGCCGCCGACCCCAAAAATAGGCCTCGTCCGAGAAGATTATTTTTTGCCCAAAATCCGGATCTCTAGGCAAACATTTCCAGCGCCCAATTAGCGAATTTACGCCGTTGTCTATGGTGGTCCGGCTTAGATTTTTGCGTCAAATCCAACCGCAAAATAAGCCAGGATGACTCTCTGGCGATGCCCAATCCAGCTGATCGGCGCTGAAGCGGTCTTCTGAAGAAGTCTTTTTCGAAATTGGTCACTACGACGGCTATATTTTTTTTATTTGGAACTAATCTCTGTCTGATTGGTGGTTTAAGGCCACCTTCACTTAAAACTTGTCTGTACACTGAAGCTGTGATGACAACCGACCTCACGGCGAAATTCACGTTCGTACTTACAACTGAGTCGGAATTTCAATAATAATAAAATGCGGCAAAAAAAATCTTGAAATCTCCCAGAACGGACTCGGTGTTGTAGCTGAAGCACTCATCACATCCTCTGACATTTTTAGAAATTCGAAGAAATCGCTCTTGTCATCTAGTGAACATCAAAACACTCAAAAGCAAACATTCCTCGTCACAAGAATTCTTCACCACACCATTGAACTACATTGCTCGGGCTACAAATGCTTCCTACGTACAAAACGGATCTAAACAAAGTGTCATCTGAGGACATTTTCTGAGACCCATTTAATTAATTCAATCTTGCACTCCACCCCCAATATATCTCGATGGAGATTAGAAAATTAGAAATCGCCTCCACGATGCGACGTTTTAACGCCTTACGCCTACCCATCCAATTTAATGGGGACTCTCATCGCCTGCTGCCCAGCATTCAACAGATTCTCGATCTCAACCACTGATCAAAATTCAAAACCACAGAACATCTTGCCACTCCGTGGCGCGACAAAATTCAATTAAATCCTGCATCTCGTCATCTCTCACACAGACACACGCGGGAATCTCCGTTCCAAAGAAACAGTTTAATTAAAAAAGGGGTTCCGTTCAACTCATGCCAAACCTGTCCAACTCGGCACAGCAAACATTCACGGTCCGACGAGGAGAATTACTTGCAAATTAGCTAAACGCCACTTGATGCTGCGAATGCATCTCATCAGAGCTCGGACCCCTGTGCTGGTCGATCGTTAGCCAGGCAGTTCGCCTTCCCCGAGTTGCTGCCAGCTGACCAGTGGACCGGTGGGAACGCCTCCTCGCCGGATTTTTTGGGGCGCATAATTCAAAATTTATTAATTACATGCTACAGTGATTGACGGCGGACCATCGATTTGCATATGTAATTCGGTCCTCATTTGGTTCCATTGGCGAGTGATTAAGGCTTGACGCGGAGCGCGATTTAATTATTTCTCAATGCGCGGACGACGGTACCGGTGGAGGCCTGAAATTGATTTGCAAATTTTTCATTTTTATGGGAAATTAATGGGGCCTAAGTGACACCTTCATGCGTTGACATTGGAAACAAATCGTTAGTCTCGGTTGGAGACGGCGTCTGAATAAGGTTTTTATATCGGTCAAGATCGTCTCCTTGAAGGTTGCTTGTGTAAGGGCGCATGATTAGCCTATTTAAATGACAGGGTTGCATCATCAGAGGGACAAAACAGAGTGGTTAGGCGAGTGACAGAATCCTCGGCTGAGAGCAGACATCTAAGATCCTGTCCAAGAAATCTGTTGAAGTCAATCTAAGGAGAGACTATTGAAGACATTGTTCGAAAGACAAGGTTTCAGACTCTCCTATACTTACATGCCTCACAGAGACCACGATCCTTTAATATCTGTCTCCTGAGGAATTCAGAGAGTCATATCTAATGTAAACATATTCTCAAAGCTTATGTCTCTGTTCATTCCATTGCAACATTGAATCTGTAAATCCCTTAGTAAGCCGCAGTTATCCTTCTAACTTCTCCTTTTTGCACTAGATCGTTGATCTCGTATACATTTTTAAAGATCGTTTCTACATGGTTTTTTATAATTTGCCCGCACAAAAGGGGTTACGAATACCCTTAAGTGTCCGGAATCAAGACACAGTATGGGCCGAAGGTACAGAGGGAGAAAGGGAGAGGAGGTACCTGTGCACATTGGTCTTAAATGCCTATGGATCGTATTGAGTGGGAAATATCGGGCTGGGAAGAGCATTCCACATTCGTGTAGTGCGGCTAAAAAACAAGTCTCTAAACTTAACTGTACGTCCGAAAACAGGCGTATGGGAGAACTGATGAGCATTCCTGGCGAAACGAGTGCTGGTGGTGAATTGATGGATGGTAGGAATGCAATTGTTTAGCTCACTTGATCATCTTTTGTTAAGATAACAATTAAACAGTGACAAGGAAGACACATTATGTCGGTGTTCAAGAGAGACTTCGCGATATTGCTGTTGTATTCCATCTAGCAGGTACAGAGAGGTCTTGGGAGCATCAAACCAGATATGAGCGTTATACTCAAGTTTGGGGCGGATGTAGGCCATGTAAATTGAAGCCGTTAATGGCTTAACGGTTCGCTTAAGTGACAGTAGACAGCATTAAGTTTTGGAAGCATTACCTTCCACTCTATTGATTTTACCCCAATTAGATATTCTGTCAAGGTCGGAATTTATGGTGCTTAACATACGTTGTCGCTCCAATTCTACGGCCGAAGGACATGGTCGTGAGTCTTGAAAGGAAAATGAAAAGCTGAGAGTACTGTCATTAGCGAAGGAGTGGATTGGATTAGAAGTAGGAGACAGGAGATCATTTATAAAAATGAGAAAAAGAGTCGGAGACAGAACAGAGCCTTGGGGAACACCAGCATTAATTTGGTTAGAATCAGACTTGAACCCATCCAAAACGGCTTGAATTCAACGGTTCGAAAGGTAATTTCTAATCCTCAGAAGAAGAGACTCATCGATGCCGTAAGCATGCATTTTCGACAAGAGAGCCTGATGCCAGACTCTGTCAAATGCCTTAGAAATATCAAGCGCAACGATCTTGCTTTCTCCTGCATTGTGCAAGGATTGGTTCCACTTTTCGGTGAGATATGCAATCAAATCACCAGTGGATCTTTTGCTGCGGAAACCGTACTGCCGCTCATTAAGAAGCTTGCGCGATTCAAGATATTTCATAAGCTGACGGTTTATCAGCGTTTCCATGACCTTGAGAAGAAAGGACGTTAGTGCTATGGGTCGGTAGGAGGAGGGTGACGAAGATTTGCCCTTTTTAGTGACGGGCTGGACAAATGCTGTTTTCCATCCACTCGGAAAGAGACCAGAAGAATAGGATAGATGGAAAAGGTTACGCAGTGGTTTTGCCTCTTCAGAAGAATTGGGGGAATACCATTCGGGCCAGCGGAGAGATCCTTTAGTACTATTGCGACTATAGTATGGTACAATCGACGCTCTCAAGTACAGGTGAAAACAAAGTCGAATCTGCCAGCGTTGAGCTGGCCGCGAAAGACGCAGCAAGCAGATTGGCCTTGTCTAAAGAGCTGACAGCTGGAATGTCATTGCAAATGAGCGTGGGAATTGAAGTCGAGGCTGAATTCCTTACATTTTTAACAAATGACCAAACGTTTTTGCTACCCTTGGGACATTGTAGCACTTTTTGCCTCAACTTTTGGTCATAAGATAATTTTACACGTCTTAGTAGTGCATCTTAGTCATTTCTGGCCCGTTTAAACTTTTTCCGGTTTTCCTCAGTAGGGTTGGCTTTGTAAGTCCGGAAGCTCAATTCCATCAACCTGACAGCCTCTTTGCAGCTCGAGTCATACCACGCATTTGTTTTGGGTGTCCAGATAAGAACGATAGGAAATATATTTAAATAAAACAACAACGCTTCAAATCATAAAATTGATTCTGGCATTGTTTTGAAGTTTTATTTATGCCTTCTACGGATCCAACGCCTAAGGTGGCTAGGCCACATAGAGCGTATGGACAAGTTGTCCGACTTAGTCCGAAGGAGAACGCATCAGAGGACGTTCAAGGTGGAGCACACAAGTCGAGGGGGACCTTGGCCGGCTTGGTGTGTGAAACTGGAGATAGCTGGCGATTGTGCTGGCTGGAGAGGCATGTTGGGTGAGGACTAGGTTCACACCGGACTATAGCGCCTTAAGAAGAAGAATATGGAATGCTCTTCCCAGCCTAATATTTCCCACTCACTACAATCCACAGACATTTAAGACCAATGTGCACAGGTACCTCCCATCCCTTTCTCCCTCTATACCTTCGGCCCGTGCTGTGTCTTGATTCCGGACACTTAAGGGCATTCGTAACCCCTTTTGCGCGCGCAAATTATAAAAAAAAAAAACAAAAAAAAGAAGAAGAAGATTTATGCCATTATGTATATTCAAATGGCGGCTTCGGTTTCGTTTCAAGTAGTCGGTCTAATTTTTGATGACTCGCTCCAAAATGCAATAGTTTCCAGCAATAGATTCTCGAATTTTTTTTTGTTGGATGTTTTTGTAACTCTACACTGGAGCGCTCAGACTCAAAAACTGGTCCATTGTACTACCAGGCAGCAACCTCCTTTTGCTGAAATTGCATGGTCTTCCAAAAAAAAAAAAAACAAGCAGTGATGTGATGTGAGGATGTGATGAGGAGCCTACATCATCAACTCTCACCTCATTAGCACCGAATAACTGCCACCTGATCCGAGCAAAGACGGGACAATGACAGAGGAAGTGCTCTGCAGTGTCATCGTCTTCTCCACAGGCATCGTAGAGTGTTTCATCACTTAAGCCAAGCACACTTAGGTGTTTGGCGAAGGTGTAGTGCCCCTTTAGTGCATCAGTCTTTTCTGTTAAGAGATAACAAGAAAGTCGCGGATTTCTTACGGACGTTGGGGAGCATGCGCTTGGTCTGTCTACATCCTGGAGAGTCATGCCACCTGCGATTGTGCTCTGGAGAGGTCCAACCATCGATGGAAGCCCTAACCAAGAAGAGTACCTCCTCTGATCCTTTCCCAGGTTCATAGGCGATCTCATTCCCCGTGATCCTGTGGTGGCCTGGGACCTAGACAAGTCTTAGCGAACTTAGACTACCGATCAAATTCAGAGAAGACTTGCATTTCTCAACTATCCCGGAAGGGTTGAGCAAGGCCTTAAGCACAGTTTGGCTGTCGCAACAGACGCAAATATTTCGCCCCTTCCACCTATTCTTCACAAGACAGTTCGTAGGCATTCGGATCGCATAGGTTTCCGACGAAAACCGAGGGCTTACGTGGTGTGCAGTCTAAAGTTGTCGCCCTTCACGAAGGCACCGTCACCAGATCCTTCTTTGGTTTGGAGCAGTCCGTGAAGATTCGACTAAATTCCTTTCCTGGGTCAGATTCTGGCCAGAGCCAGACCTGAGTGCAGGGAAAGTCGACTTTGTAGGTTCGTCGCAGCTGGAGTACAGGTGTCCGTGCGTCAGACGGCATATTCATAAGACTGAGATCAAAGGAAACGCGATGCGCAAGGTCATCGAAACTCCAGTGCGAGTTGTACCAAAAACAAATTCTTTTTAAACGGAAGTTCTCGAATATTCGAATGTTGGCCACGATCTCGTCCAAAGTGGTTGGCTCCTTGGCGTAGACTATGAACGTAAACTTGACGTAACCCCAGACAAAATAATAGAGTGATGTTGATGAACGATCGCTGTGAGATGTCGCCAAATTTCTCCTTCACAACTTCGAGCGTTGCGCCGCTTGTATGCCGTTTTGTTGGAACCATTGCTCGAATATATTGATGTTGCCAATCTCTGGTCACATAAAGTCAATTAACATCACTGTATACCTGAGACCATTGACGGTGTCTCCTTCCTCATTTCAAATTAAATAAGGTCCGATGATGCCGCCCTGCCAGAAATTCGCCTGAGCCGGAAATTCGATAATATTCGTTATAAAGAAATGTTTGAAACAATGCACGATGCTAACCTCACTGAATATTTTGAGAGCTGGATGTCATTGGTAACATTGAGACTTTTTATTTTAGTTTTGTTTAGAGTTGTGTTCAGAAGTTCATTCCAAACTGTAATGTCTGGCAAAGAGCCTCTTTGTACTCAAGTGTTCTAAGGAGCAGAGGGCCGAATATACGCATTGGCATAACTGTAAATAGATGGATCAAGATAATTAAGACTTGATGGCATATTAAGCTCAGGCTCACATCTCCAATTGGCCGTTAGCTCAATACAGGGTGGGCCATCTAGCGTTTTTTTTAAATCGTAGGCTATTCTGACACTGACAGCTGTTTCTCGCTCGAAATCTTGACAGAAAGTCAGTATCGTACCTCCGAGGAACGAAATGAGTGGCTTTACGCTTGAACAACTTTGGGAAATATTGAAAACTTATTTCTAAATTGAGTACTGTGTAGCCCAAAAAGTGTGTTTTTTGAAAAGAAGTTTTGGCCGAAGCATGAAGCACCCACCGCGACTGCTGTACGCAAGTTTGTGCAAACATTTCATGAGACTGGAATGCTAGTGGACAACACTCATGGTCCCCTTAGTCGTATGGTGGGCACAGATGTGGCTTTTATGGCCGAGAGTGTGAGACTCAATTCACGAACATGAACTCGGCATCGATCTCAACAATTCAACAGAAAATTTCACGCACTAGCCTGAGGAGAATTCTCCAAAAAGATCTCGGATTATTCGCTGACAAGGTCCAATTGACCTCCAATCAGCAATTGAAGGCGTGCGACCATCCGCCTTGCAATCGCTTCGCAGCTTGGGCCTTAGAGCAGCTTGAATTGGACAACGAATTTGGGCGAAAAATCATCTTTTCTGACGAGGCGCCTTTTCATCTCCGCGACTACAAACAAAATTGCCGCATCTGAGGCTTGCAAAACCCGCACATTATTGTCGAGAAGCCAATGCATCCACAAAGAGTGACAGTTTGGTGCAGATTGTGGCATCATTGGACCATTTTTCATTGAAAATGAAGCTGAGAATAACGTTTCGGTCAACGGTGGGCGTTACAGAGCCATGTTAACCGACTTTTTGTTTTTTACTGAAATTTAAAACATAGATTTGGACGACCATGCCACACAGCCCATGTCACAATCGATCTCTTGCGCACCAAATTCCCAAATCGTGTTATTAGCCGTCGTCGTGTTCATATCAATGTCATCCGCGTATGCCAGCAGTTGTGCGGACTTTTGGAAGATTGTGCCTCTAGTGTCGGTCAGTGAATTTTCTACGATCTTCATAAGAATCGCGTTGCCTTGTCTAAAACCTTTTTTGACATTGAAGGTCTCGGTGAGTTCGTTACCAACCTTGAAGCAGCAGCGAGAGTTTTTCAGTCTGGCGAGTTTGCGAGGAATGTCAAAACTTGCCATGATGCTGTATAGCTTGTCTTTATAGACGTTGTCATATCTTCTTCTTCTTCTTGTGGCTGGGTAGACCTGGGCATCAACCAACATACCTCGCCTGCTAGCACGATTTTTTGTTAGCTGTCGACAATCGCTTACATCAAATTTTTTGAGGTTCCTCTCCATTTGGGGGCGCCACCTTAGACGCCAACTAAGAAGACACTGTCGTATGCGCCCTTAAAATCGACGAATAGGTGGTGTGTGTCGACGTTCCAGAGTCTTTTCTAAGACCTGTCCGAAACCAAAGTCTTCGCTTTTCTGTCGAAATGTGAAACTAGGTATTTTGGTAGGCAAAGGACACTGCCTCATGCTAGAAGGCTTGGAATCTTCTCAAGTCTCGTCAAATGGGTAAATTCGTATTTGGAAGGAAGAAAATATGAAGTTTTATTTAGATCTGTTGTCTCCAAGTCCTTTAACGCTACATCAGGTGTTCCGCAGGGTAGCCATCTGGGTCCTTTAATTTTCGTCCTTACTACGAATGATGTTGTCTACATCATCAAGAACTCTCAACTTTCTGTTTACGCCGATGAAATGGAAACCTTTAATTACATCTCATCTCCTTCCGACTCCAAACCCCCTCAACGTGATCTCACTAGATTCTCTATTTGGTGTAACAAGAACTTTCTCCAGTTGAATGTCAGCAAATGTCAATCTATTACATTCTCCCGAAAACGACTGCACCCGGCTAGAAATTACTTCCTATGCAATGAATTAATTCCTTCCGTCTGTTCTCTGCGTGACCTCGGTGTAATCTGCGATCGGGAGCTTAACTTCCGTTCCCATATCGATAACATAATTAATAGAGCCAACTCTGCACTAGGCTTTGTTAAACGTTGGTCAAAAGAATTTTCAAACCCCTATGTCACTAAGTCTCTGTATGTCACCTTCGTTAGACCTATCCTTGAATATGCCAGTCCGGTCTGGTCCCCTTACTATCTTCTTCACATCCAACGTATAGAAGCCGTCCAACGCAGATTCTTACGTTTTGCCCTTCGCGATCTCAACTGGGCTGACAGAATTAACTTGCCCCCTTATTCGGATCGCCTAAAACTTATACATCTCGAATCTCTTGAAAAGCGTCGCGAAATTGCAGACTTACTTTTCCTCCACCAACTACTTACTGGTCACACAGATTGCCCCCAGCTACTTGAACACGTCTCCTTTAGCACCAATTCCCACTACCTAAGATCTAGTTTTCTATTCCGCGTTAGATCACACCGTACTAATTATGGCTTAAACTCCCCTATCTCCAGAATGTTACGTTTTGCTAACATCGCTAATCGCTCATTCGACTTCCACCTCTCAAAATCATCTCTCCGAAATGGTCTTAAGAC
This sequence comes from Myathropa florea, assembly GCA_930367185.1. NCBI lineage: Eukaryota > Metazoa > Arthropoda > Insecta > Diptera > Syrphidae > Myathropa > Myathropa florea. The sequence continues at coordinate 109,182,862 of OV884002.1, forward strand.
TCGCCATTCTTATCCCTAAGTTATGTTTTAGTTCTTAAGTTTAGTTTATTAAGTTAGATTAAGTTCGCTTGTATTAAGCAGAAATAAATAAATAAATAAATAGGCTTCTCAAAACGTGTCCGCAGACGCCTTCGAGACGAAAGAGAGATGACGAGTATTTTTCAACTTCCTTGCTCCTCTCTAGTTCTAGTGTCCCCAAAAACTCCTAAACGTCCAAATCCCTATTCCTTTGACAACATCTACGATGGCTATCGAACAACTTGTTGGTGCTGCGGCCGATTGTGTGCCTTGGGTGCTGTAAAAGAATTAATTCAGTTTCGTTTCGACGGGGCAAAAATCCATTCACGCCATCACCTCTCAGGAGTGTAAAATTGGCATAAACACCGCTAGCAGATTAAGAGCAAGTCTGTTCCTCCTTCAAGGGAGTGCCATTCGTTATCATCTGTCATTAGTTGTCTTCCTTCCTTCCTGTGTCATTCATCAGCTTTTAAAGTCCGTTTTCTTTTCTTTTCCGCCGCATATGTTTCTAATAATTTCCAATCGTCTTTACGGGCTTGGCCAATAATTAGTGAACTGAAGTCTGGGGACGTATGGTAATCACCATGGCAGATGAAAGCAAAGCTTATCAACTTTAATTGCCAGTTTTTTCTATAAATGCCAAGATTTCGTAGCTTGTTTTTCCAGAAAGTGGCAAACAGCCAAGAGTTTTAATGCATTTTCTCTGTAAACAAGTTTCAAAGTGTAAAGTTTACACGAAGAATCTTCAGAAGTTTTACCCAAAAGCAAACAAGGTCTCATTTTTACTTAATTTATCACAACTCTTTTATTTTTTTCGACACTTAATCATAGATTACATTTCATTACGGAGAGAGAAAACAAGTCCTTCAGTACGTACATACATTTCAAAAACTACTTAGACACTAGCTGATGACGTCGCCGTCTTCGTTTTGCCGCAACATTTCCAATTTCATTTCGTGCTCGCGAGCCTTCAGCCGGAGCTCAGCGATGGAAGAACTACGTCTGTCCTCGGGTGGAGTTGGTCGCCTAGTTGGATGGTTGGAGGTGATCGGATTTGTTATTACCGTTGTTGGTGATATGTTCGGCGAGGTTATCAAATTGCAGGAGATAACCTCTGGTGTGACAGGTTTCGATGTGGCAGACGGTGGGCGTGGCATTGCCGACATATTGGCTAAAAGTGATTGAAACGATGTGGACGGTGAGTACATGGAAGCCATATTGTGTGGAATCATTTGTGGGGGCGCTCTGGAAAGAAATAAAGTAACGTTTTATTGGAATATTGGAAGATGTGCTTTGTTGCGAATTTGATGTATACTTTTAGGGTTGTCTTTGGGTGTGTTCATAAGGAATGCTTAAGAAAAAGTGACAGTCAATGTCAGAGAAACTGTCAAAGTGCGAAATGCTACCAGCTTACCTTTGAAATTGATTTAAATACTGTGATGAAAGCATTGGTCCGCTGGTTAAGTGCGGATAGCGTAGCGCAACCAAATTCGCTGATGTGTCAAAGGGTTTCCTTAAATTGAATCCTAAATGAGCGAAATGACTCGGTGGCAGGGTTGAGCCGACGATGGTTTGCATTTGATTTGGCCCACTGGTGATGTATGGATTGTAGGGATGTGACTGTGGTCCGACTTTTTCTTGTTTCCGCCATTTTGCTCGACGATTTTGAAACCAAACCTGAAAGGAGATGGAAGAAGAACAAGCTTAAGGATTGTCGTTTACATAAAGTTTAGACAGTTAAAGACAGTTTAGGTTGGAGATTTAATGGTCAAATTGAGAATTTGTGGGCCCTTATTGCGCTTGAATATCCAGTACATTCGACACGAAATTAGAAACACGTTGACAACAAGGGGTACTGAGTGAAAATTCTGTGCTTCCTTTGATAGAAAAAGGACCTATGGGAAGTTTAAGTTTAAGACTGTGTCAATGCCACCTGCTAATCCTGATTGTTTTGAGCTTGTTGATTCCAGTTCTATAGGCTAAATTGGGTCCTTATTTACTTCCCGACCCAGTGTGTAAGGAATTGAAGCCTGCTTTAGTCGGGGTGCGTTTGCAAAGCCTGTTCTGTACGAACTCATTCAGCACTAGGTGCCGTTTTGATACCACAACTCTAAAAGTGTGAGCAAAAGTTTATTTTGCGAGTTTACTAAATTCATCGAACACAATTCAGGCAAATTACTAATTTCCTGAGGTCTCTCAAAAACTCCATTAAAAGATTCTATAAAGAGTTTGGCTAGTGCCCTTTGTACGGCTTTTGCAAGTATGGGGCTTGCACAAATGAAGAGGTCCAGAGTTTCTTTTGCTGCAACGTCGTTACGGCTGCGGCAGGGAGTACTATGACTGATACCTAATCTAGGTGTGTGAACTGAAAGGGCTGTTCGTTCTCGCTATAAGTTTGTACAGACTGAGCATTCTGTTCATGTCCTCGACGTCGCTGAGTAAATATAGTTGAAGAATTTTGTTCTTTCGTATTACATTCATGTGTTTGTGCTAGAATTGGAGAGGCTCTTCGTTTTGTCCTTTTTTACATTCGCATTCACTAGAGATAAGCACGAAGGATCTCCAAAATGCAGCAGGAATGCAAATGACGCTTAGAAGAGGAGATCTTCTTCTTCTTTTTCTTCTCTTTGTGGCGGTACAGTTCGTGGTGGACATGAGCCTCAACCAATAAACCTTCCCAGCTGGCACGGTTTCTCGCTAGCTGGCTCATATTCTGCACACCAAGTGCCTTTAGGTCCTTTACCACTTGTGTGCGTCATCTATAACGCGGACGTCCTCTGTTACGTTATTCAAATGGTTTAGATTCGAAGACTCTTCGGGTCGAAGCTCTGTTGTTCATATGCTCTATATGGCATAGCCATCTTAAGCGTGTTATCCGCAGACGCTAGACCAGGCTCATGCTGCCGTACAACCCGTATAGTTCGTTGTTGAATTTTCTCTTCCAGATGCCATCAAAGCAAACAGGACCGAAAATCGCACGCAGAACTTTTCTTTCGAACGGACTAAGAGCTTCGTCATCCGCTTTTAATAACGTCCATGTTTCTGCACCATAGAGCAGTACTGAGATGATCAACAAGTTATATAAGGCCATCTTGGTCTTTCGAGCGATGGCTCTATTACTCATTTGTCCCTTGAGCCCAAAAAAATAGCGATTGGCAAATGTAATTCTACGAGTAGGTTCGATTTCGGTACTGATGTTATTGTCTCTATTTACTGCAGAGTTAAGTTAGGCGAAGTCCTTAACTACCTCGAAGTTTTTGCTTCCAAGTGTGACGTTCTGTCGATGTTGGGTGTCCTTTTTCGATGACAGCATATACTTCGTTTTGTCCTCATTTACCGGTAGACCCATTTTGGCTGCTGCTGCTTCAATGTCAGCAAACGCCACATTGGCGGCTCGCTGTCTTCGACCAATCACTTTATTGTGATCCGCGTAATCTAGCAGTTGAACAGACTTTTAGGTTAGACAACGCGCAGTACAGCTCGTCTCTATGCACGCTGTCATATGCGGCCTTGACATCGACGAATATGTGGTGTGTGTCGATCTGCATTTCTTTGATCTTTTTCAGGATCTGCCGCAGTGTGAAGATCTAGTCTAATGTGGACTTTCCTGGCATGAAATCACACTGATAAGGGACTATCAGGTTGTTGACGAAAGATCTCAGGCATTCTCAGGAAAGCTATCCCTCGATAGTTGTGGCAAGGGGTCTACTTTCTTGTGGAGCTTTCTTTCTTCTTCTTCTTAGAGCGTTACAGTCCGAGGTGAACCTGGGCCTCACCCAACATACCTCTCTAGCAAGCAGAGTTGTAAAAGATTGCAAAGCCTAGAAGCCCTTCATACTTAAAAGTGCAATTAGTCATTCTTTTAGACTTGTTCAAACTTGCTCACATGCTGAAATCCCAAAGACTTCATCGAACATTTTTGACGTCCCAAAAACTTTAGCTTTTTGCGGGTGACTTCAAGTGAATGGTAATGACTTCAAAATGATTTCAATGAATGCAGTGTAATTCTAAAGACTTGCATTCAATTGACTTCAATCACAAGAGTGGTCATAAGACTTCAAAAAGAATGAGAGATTTCAATGCTGAAGTCTAAATTCCAAAGCGAAATCAAGAATTCAAAGAACATAAGCAAGAAGTCAATTGATTTCTTAAATATATCATCTCTGCCAACCAGCACAATCTCTCGCTAGCTGTCTCCAGTTTCGCGCACCAAGCCGGCCGAGGTCCCCCTCGACTTGTGTGTGCCACCTTGTACGTGGACGTCCTCTGTTGTGTTGTCCCAGAGGCTCAGTGTCGAAGACTCTTCGAGCCGGAGCTAAGTTGTCCATACGCTCTACATGGCCTAGCCTTCTTAGGCGTTGGATCTGCAGACGCCAGACTAAACTCATGTCGCTGAACAGCTTCTCAAGAACTTCCTTTCTACCATAATGAATAAGCTCACTAGGAGCGTCGTTTATAAGACGACATTAAGACTTAAAGAGGATAATTCTGAGTTCAGATCTTTTGGGCATAGTAACAGATTGAATATTTCCAATAACAATGCAGATTGTATGTCGCCCTGTTTAGTCGTAAATTCTTAGAAATTATCCTTTTGGTTGCTATTGCACAAGTGCTAGTGTCTGGCTTCTACAGCAACCAACCGTGTTCTGCGTGCTATCATTCTCTCACAAGTGGGAGTACCTACACTTTTCTGCCGACTCCGAAAGGCAAAGATTGAAAAGGTTTTTCTTTTCGTTTATACTCTATGACCATTGCCAGTGACTTGAAAAAAAGTGAAGCCGTGAATTATGAAATTTGTGGTCTGTATCGAAAATTGTGCGCAGGAGTCTGCGCACAGAATCTAATGCTCATGCATAAACATCTGTACAAATGGCTTGAAGCAGAACGAAGACGTTGGTGTCTTGATGTCACGCACAACTATAAAGTATGCTACAAATTGCATGACAGGTGCAACATCTCTCATGCTGACCTTGCCACGATTCAAAAAGCAGTGAAAAACATCACAAAACAGTCATGACTGTGTTCACATAGACAGTTTTGTAGATAGCCAACCTGCGCTAAGAGCAATTCAGAGAAATGCAATAAAGTCATAAACTGTACTTTATTGTTACAACTCGCTACAACAACTTGGCAAAAAGAACAACTAAATTTTTCGAAGAAGTACGGCCCGATGACGCGGCCAACCCATAAACTGCACCAAACAGTCACTCTTTGTGGATGCATCGGCTTTTCAACAATCCTACAGACCCGGTTTGCTGAAATTTGCGCACAATTCTACTGATTGTGGACACATTTGGTCGATTATGCTGACCAAAAATATTACAAAGTGGACAAAATGCATTTTGATTTGAACGCCCATTTTCGTAAAAGGCTTCAACAACCTTAACGCGCTGCTCAATTGTGTACCTCTCCATGGTTGAATTTGTCAAACACTGAAACAAAGAAATGTCAAATGAAGTTGCCAAAAAACTTGACGTTAAAGTGTGACTGACAATTAACATCGTGCATTATGGTTGGACCACCCTTTATTACTTTGAATAGACTCACGCCGGACCAAAAAAGTCGACAATGCTAGGTTTAGCCATATTTTGCTTGGTTGATAAACAGGCATCTCAACAGCAAGACAAAACCGACTTCCCTTAACAGGATAGCTCTTTCCCTTCTCCCCAACCACTAAAATGTCTGGTGCTACTTATTAAGATCTTCAAAATCGCGACCACTCTACCGAGCAGGAGACACTCCTCAGCGCCCTGTGCGACAGATCAGTCGAAGTTGTAAATCCACAGTTAAACTGGCGGCTTGAGAGATCTGATCTGTCCTACATCAAGTCGTTTTTATCAAAATAGGTTAGTGCCCCTACAAGAAGACCCAAGAAATGACGATCGAAAACCTATCACCTATTCGTCGACTTTAAGGTTGCATATGACTGCGTCTATAGAGTGGAGCTACACAACGCCAAATGTCTAGTTTCGATATTCCCGTCAAACTCGTCAGACTAAGCAGGATGACAACTAAGACCTTTCGCTGCTCCCTCAAAGTCGGTAACGAACTCACCGAGACCTTTGATGTCAGAAAAGGTTTTAGACAAGGCGACGCGCTGTCATGTAACTTCTTTAACATCGTTCTTGAGAAGATCGTGCAAAACTCACTGGCCAACACAAGAGGCACGATCTTCCAAAAGTCCGTTCAACTGCTAGCTTACGCGGATGACATTGACGTGATTGGCCGAACACAGTGAGCCGTCAATGATGCGTTTGCTGGCATTGAAACGGAAGCGGCTAAAATGGGTCTGGCGGTAAACGAGGGCAAAACCAAGTATATGCTGTCATCGAGAAAGGACGCACAACATCGACGACTTGACCAGAACATCACCACAGGCAGCTATAACTTCGAGATAGTGAATAACTTAGTTTACCTTTTGGTCTTTTCGAGAGAAAAGTTCTTGGTTCTGTTTGCGTTAATGGCATCAGAATAAGAAGATTCAACCATGAACTGAATGCCCTGTATAGCGACATGAGGCACCTACTCGTAAGTATCCAGGGCCTAAAATGGCTTGACTATGTAAACCGTGCTAGCTGGAGAGGTTTGCTGCTTAAGGCCCAGGTTGACCCCGGACTGTAGCATCACAAGAAAAAGTGGAAGGCTTCTGAGGCAGACGAAGGCGTTGTGGTGTGGATTTTTTTTGGTATTATGGAGTGGGAAAGTAAGCCCCGAAGGTCGAATTATTGGTTGAGTTCATTGCTTTTGAAGCATGTCCCCGAATCATCTTCATCAGGAAATAGTTCACTTTTATCACGTTCGCCCTGATGACCTCATTGGAATAGAACTTTTTCATTCACTGGATTTCACTGGAACGTTCGTATCCTGTAAAGGTGAAGGCAGGCCTTAAAAGAAAGTATTTTCAAGTCCCCTAATCATTTCCATCAAGACTGCTATGCTATGAGGACAACCATAGGTGAGCATTGGCTTGAAGTAGCAGATTATCTTTACTTTCGCATCGAGTTCGTTGATGTAAAACAGTTTCTTTTCAAGAGCAACAACGCCTCGAGTCCTGGTCAGAGAAGCATCTAGATGTTTTTGTTTTTTAGATATACGGGGTGGGCCATCAAGTGGTCTTCTTTTAAATCAAAGGTAATTTTGACACTGACAGCTGCTTCCCACTCGAAATCTTGACAGAATATCAGTTTCATGCTTCCGGAACAAAATTGAAAAACTTAATATTTAATATTGAAAACTTATTTCGAAAGTGAGTGCTGTGTAGCCCAAATAGTCTTTTTTAAGGTTCCGTCTACAAAAACGGAACCTTTATAATTTCGGTGTGTCCGTCTGTCCGTCCGTCGTGTCTGTCACACTTTTTTATCTCCGAAGTTTATGAAGATATCGGCATGAAATTTTGGAATTAGGTACTTCAGACCTAGATGTCATTTCCTATGCAGCGATTTTAAAAAGTGGGGCCATTTGGGGGTGGCTCCAGTACAGGTGAAGTTGACACTAATTTTGTAAAATTGTCGCACCCCATCGATATATATATCAATCGACAGATCTTTCGAAATGAGGTGGAGGTTTCTTTTAACACTTTTTTATCAAAAGTACCGTTTGGAAAATATGGAGCTCCAAAGTTTTAAATGCGTCCCCCCCTGCCATTTCTAAACCAAAGTGTTTAAAAATCTGAAAAAATCACAAAAACTTGGCTTCATTGAGTACTTTCATTTAAAACCATTTCGAGTACTCTGGCCCTAATGGTTTTGGAGATATTGGCCAAAAACGGTCAATCATCGATATGCGAATTTTGAAGATCTGAAAACGCAGTTTTGAAGACCTCAGCGTAAGAAATGATACATTTCAAAATATCGATTTATGTTGAAATTTTGAAATATCTAAGATTTAAAACAAGAAAAAATTTTCATTTTCACACATAATTTCATGCTGTGTTCGGCCACTCTATTCGTTGATGAGCGTTATCTTTTCGATCTCACCCCTAAATGCCCAACAGAAATGAACACACACATACCGCAGGCATGAGCAGTGATTAGATAGGTATGTATGTATGTATGATGGAAGGGATTTTCTGTGTTGGATAAACTTGGATAGAGATATAGGTATATGTAGCATCCCTACGTTTGTTTTTGTCGGATGTAAGAATGTATGAATGAATAGTTGATTTGGGTTGAAGTTAGAAGAAAATTCAACTGAAATAGTTTGGAAACGTAGTTTGATCTTCAGAAATCATCCATCAATATTATGCGACGGAACCTTACCCGTGCGAGTACAACTCGCACTTGCCCAGTTTATTTTAAAAGAAGTCTTGCCAAAATTATGCACCCATCGCGACTGCTGTACGCAAGTTTGTGCAAAATGTTCGTGCGACTGGTATGCTAGTGGATAGCACTCATGGTCCCCGTCGTCGTATGGCGTGCAGAGATGAGAATGTGGCTGCTGTGGCCGAGAGTGTGAGACTCAATTCACGAACATCAATTCGCCATCGATCTCGGATTATTCGCTTACAAGATCCAACTGAATCAGCAATTTAAGGCGTGCCATCCACCATCCGCTTCGTTATCGCTTCGCAGTTCGGCTCTTAGAGCAGCTTAAATTGGACAACGATTTCGGGCGAAAAATCATCTTTTCTGACGAGGCGTATTTTCATCTCAGCGGCTACGTTAAAAAACAAAATTGCCGCATCTGGGGTTTGGAAAACCCGCACGTTATTGTTGAGAAATCAATGCATCCACAGAGAGTGAGAGTTTGGTGCTAATTGTGGAGTGGTGGCTTCATTGGACCATTTTCCTTCGAAAATAAGGTTGGGAACAAAGTTTCGGTCAACGGTGATCAACAGGTCAACAGAGCCATGCCAACCGACTTTTTTAACTGAAATTGAAGGCATGGATTTGGACGACCTCTGGTTCATGCAGGATAGCGGGCCCTGCCACATAGCACATGTCACAACCGGTCGTTTGTACACCAAATTCCCAAATATCGTGTTATCAGCCGTCTTGGCGATGTCATTTGGCCGCCACGGAGCTGCGATTTGACCCCTTTAAATTTTTTTTTGTGGGGAACTGTGATGGACCTATGTTATGCCAATAATCCGGAAACGATTCAAGTACTTAAGGCCAATATCATCCAAGTAATCCGTGAGCTACCGCCCGAAATCATCAATAAGGTCTTGGAAAATTTGAAAATTGGGGTGACAGAATACGCTACTGCGAAGCCAGGCGAGCCAGCCACTTCAACGACATTGTATTTTATTCTTAATGGGAATATTTGTTCTTACTAATAAAGACATAATATATGTAAAAAAAATTAATTTTGTTCGTTTTCTTGCTTTTTTTAAAAGAAACTTGTACTTGGCCCACCCTGTAGATACTGATCAGATCCGCAGGTATCCGATACCGATATACTTCTTTGCACCTGTGGCTGCCTGTGTTGTCCAGCAACTGAGAACTTTCGCCAATAATTTTTCCGTCAATCCACTGAGGCTGCAGACAACTGCATTCTGTATTGAATAGGCTCCAGCTTCTTATAAAGGGTCTTGATGGCGGCCATTTTATTGAAGTTATGTCTGTTAAATTGGCTGTCTTTTATTCAATCTGTTTTGGCAAATCACCATGGATGTATATAGCGTTCAAAAATACGTGCAAATGACGGTCGCCATCATCGTTCTACCGAGAGGACTATTTACAGTGTGGTTAATAAATGTGAGTCCACTGGTCCACGGCGCTACAGACCGAGGTGGACCTGGGCCTAGCTTCTCAGCAACCACTCGTGTTGTGCGTGCTATTGTTCTGTCACGAGCGGAGGGGACCTACAATTGAATGCCGACTCTGAACGGCGAGATTGAGAAGCATTTTCTAGACAGTTATACTCTTTAAGCATTGTCAGTGACTCGAAAGAGGTGGGGAGCCGTGAAAAAATGATTGATGTTTTTTTTCGAGATTCGAACCGACGACCTCGAGCGTAGGAGTCGACGCACCTACCCACTACGCCAGGGCGCCCACGAGTCCACTGGTTTAGTCAACGATAAATCAACACCCGTACATCGACGAAACGCAAGATCTGTCGAGAAGATCGCTGCTGTCCGTGAGAGTGTGTAGGAGAATCCGAGGTAGTCGACTTCGAGTCGCTCACAAGAACTCGCCCTTCTTTCGCAGACCACAACTTGACGAATTTTGCGTCGTGACTTGGGCCTGCCCCTGAACTCGTACAAAATTCAACTGACCCAAGAACTGAAGGTAAACGACCATAGATAACGACGTGTGCTCGCTGAATGGGCTCTGGAGCAGTTTGAATCTGACGTTAATTTTCATCGAAAAATGAGGCCCATTTTTGGATGAATGGGTACATCAACAACCAAACTTGTCGAATTTGGGACAATACCAATCCATATGAGATCCAAGAGAGTCCAATGCATCCCGAAAAAATCACTGTTTTGTGTGGATCTTGGGCTGGTGGAGTCTTTGGTCCATAATTCTTTAAGAACGACGTCACCGTCACCGGCGAGCGCTAAAGGTCGATGATTACCAACTTCTTTGGATGATATGGACACCAACGACAAGTGGTTTCAACAGGTTGGCGGGCTCTACGTGCCCCACAGCTCACGCCACATTAGAAATTCTGCACGGGCGGTTGAAAGGCATGGTCATCTTACGTGGAGGTGATGTGAACTGGTCACCAAGATCGTGCAATTTGATCCCGATAGACTTTTTCTTGTGAGCTTTTCTGAAGTCTCATGTCTAAGCGAATAAGCCATAAACCACTGCGGCCCTCAAAACCAACATAACCCATATCATCGGCCAAATTCAGGCTGATTTGTGCGCCAGAATGATGGAAAATTGGATGATGTGATATCACATCTCTAGACTATTTTCTGAGGAGATATGATGAACCAGAGACTTTAGATCACTGGCGAGCCAACATTTACCAGTTCCATATTTCTAAAAAAAACACCCTATACAACCACATATTGAGTTCAAAGCAAGCAGAGTGCAAGGTGGTTTGGCTTAAGGTCAGCTTAATGGACTAATTCTTCCTTATTGGCAAGACTGAGAGGACGCCCTTCATGTAAACTACATTCTCTCTCGTCTACACACAATTGACTGGCATAATCAGCTTTCCATTCGATTATGATACTCCACGTAAAAAAACTCCGTATCGAAAAATCGAAGAATCAAGCAAAAACCATCTCGGTTCTCTTTAATTACCCAGATGGCGTCACAATCATTAAAGACCATTCGACTGCGGCCGTACAAGGCTAAGACGTCATTCCATTCCGATGGAAGAACAAAAATCCCCAAGCACCCAACAATCCTATTTTGTATTTCCTCTTCATTACAAACCAGAGGATTAAGGGCCAACTAATATCCCCTCGGACGTGGCAGAAAAAATCAAAACAGCCTCCAATCACAAATTGAACACAAATTGAACAGCTTATTTATAATTTACACTTGTAGTCCTTATCACCCGTCTTCCGAGCAGGGAGCAATTTACGACAGCCAACCACTTTTGTTACCCGATCGCCTCTCCGCCCGTCCAGACGTCCCCGGTGCCCGAGCAATCGGCTCAAATTCAGGGGCCTCCGCAGAGCTAATTGACATCAAAGCAAAAAAAAAACGACATAAAAATCAACAGAAATAACTGACCGAGGGATGCAGCGCATCTCCGCAGAGCTCCGCCGAGGAAAAGATAAATAAGATGCGAGACGAACAACAATAAAATCGGAGCACAATGACTGCAATGACGCGCGAGGAATGAATGCGAATGGGGAGCGGTGGGACGGGGGACGCGGGCGAGTGGAATCGCATTCAAAACATAAGACCGATAACTCTAAAATGATATATATCTTGTATAATTGGATGGCAATATCTCAAATTGTTGGAAATTTATTAGTTGGGCCTGCTGCACAATGGCGCCACTTAAGCGGTGTCATTCGGTCTCCCCACATCCTGTCCACCTTCATTCTCGTTTTAGGTCGCAGCGGCGTGCTATGTGCTGTGACATTTCGATTATCGCTGGAAGCATACCTGTGCTTGGACAAATTGGTCAGCTTCGAAGTGGAACTTTTCTTTTTTGCGTTTGTATTTGGATTTGGCGGAGAAACGGCCCTGTCCTCGGGGGACTTGGAGGAGTGACCATCAGAGGGAACCTCGCAAGCTTGTAAGTGAGGGTGTCAAGGTGACAGCTGTCAGGGGAATGAATAAAGTCGATTTGTCGATTCGATGGAAGTGGAGCAACTGACTTCTGCTGTGGGCGATAGGTAGGTGGCGGTAGGTAGGCGGTAGGTGAGTGTTTACCTACCGCCCACAGATGTTTGTCTTGACAGTATTTAATTGGAATCAGGTCAGCCGCTGCTAAAGAAGTCACAAAATTTGGAGTAAGAATAAGGATCTCCAATTTCCGCGCAAGCATCTTCGTCAAAGTTTCTGTAACAGGAAAACAGGAGGCGAACCAGTAAGATTTCTCTAAAGAGAGTCAGTTATCCTCTCCTTATCCCGATCCTATCTTTGCCGAAAGAAAGAGACGTCCATTAGTCGTGACGATATTAAAATGCTCACTTGAAAAAGGAGGACAGAACTTCGAAGCATACAGGCTGCGCCATCTTTTATGTCAGTATCTGAATAATAATAATAATAATAATAATGGCGGCGCTACAGTCCGAGGTGGACCTGGGCCTAGATTTTCAGCAACCACTTGTGTTATGCGTGCTATTGTTCTCTTAGGAGTGGAGGGAACCTATAGTTTAATGCCGACTCCGAACGGCGATTTTGAGAAGCTTTTTCTAGACAGTGTCAGTGACTCGAAAAAGGTGGAGCCGTGAACAATTTTTTTTTTGAAAAATTGTTTGTCTGAACTCGGATTCGAACCTAGACTGTGAAAGTCTAATGCACATGGGTCGACACACGAACGCCACGACGCCCACTCAGGATCTGAATAAAACTTAAAAAAAAAAACGATTGCCTTATATCTAGTATTTTTATTTAACTTGATCCTTTCCAATTTATTTAGACCAGTTTCTGACTACAACGTCAATCAAGTCGCCGCCTTTACTGACCAAAGCAAAATGTGTCCTTTTTGCTGTCGTCTTCCACCACTTTTTCGTGCATCTCGGGCGGTATATCGATGATTTCAGTACGAATATTTGCCTTGAGCTCGCGAGTGGTCTGAGGCTTGCTGATGTATACTTTTTTTTTTCCAAATAACACCGCAAAAAGAAGTCCGGTAGGGATAAATGTGGAAATCTGGGTGGAAGGTCAATGTCGCAAATTTTTGACAGTACACGTTCAGGGAATTTTTGTTGCAGAAAGTCTATTGTTCGATCTGCAGTTTTGCATGGTGCACAGTCTTGTTGAAATCAGTAACCGCGTAGACCCTTTTTCACACATTTGCGGGCAGACATAATGAGCCAACATCCACCAACATCCATTTCCATCGACTGTTTTGACTTCTCTGAAGAAAAATGGCTCAATGGTGGTTTTTGGGCAACCGCCAGTACAAACAGTCACTTTTTGGTCAAGCAATGGTGTTTCATGGATCTCGTATGAATTCTGCGTTCCCCAAATGCGGCAATTTTGCTTGTTAACGGCGCCGGAGAGTATGAAATGGGCCTCGTCGGTTATTAATATTTGCTTCCAAAAATCGGATTCGATGTCAGTCATTCGGCCATGTTCCAAGCAACGAATCATTTGCACTTTTTTCGAAAACAAATGCAAATCATCCTTCAAAATACGCCGCAAGGTAGTTTCACTGACGCCAAAATTATGAGCGCGATGACGATACGACAGATGTGAGTTTTCGGCAACACTCTCTCTTACCGCTTCAAACAGTTCATTGGAACGCCATGTCGACGATCGTCAATTGTGCGGTGCTCAACAAAATTCGACAACAAACGAGGAATAGTATTGTCAAAGGTGTTTGTTGACCATGATATTTTCAACGACAAGTTAACGACTATTTTCAATATAAAGCGTCACTATTTCAGTGTAAAGCTTTTCATGGTCAAAATTGGGCTGAATAGACGTTTCAAAAACATGCCTGTTCAAGTCAATGGGTTGGTGAATGTCAAAGATATTCAATGTTTACATACCGATAAAAGATGGCGCACCAGAAGTACGTGATGGTAATACCATTTTTCTCAAATCATCATTTTATCAGATATTTGGATGATAAATTGTAGAATTGTGTGTCTTACCTGTATCCGAGCTTCAGTTAATCCTATTTTCATTGCTAACTCTTCCCTGAAACGAAAGAATAATATTAGCCGTGAATTAAAAGATTTTGATGTAAAATCGACTTAAATAACTAGTTTTTGTTTTAAATTATATTTAAACTTAATCGACCGAATCTCAGAGAAACTCAGAGAACGAGAAGCGCTTGACCCGAATGTTGGAGGAATTATTTTCGAAAATTCTACTGCGATGTGTGTGATCTTGTCAATACTATAATTTTGAAAAGGAACGCTGCATGCACGAAAACAGGCACATACTCAAAAAGAGATGTGATTCCAAATCAATCAAAAAATGTACCAATTTTATAAAAAGTGGTGATTTTTTTATTTAAATCAAAAGTACAAAGCCTGAGGTTGGAAACTAAATCCAACACCTGCTAAACGTTTAACTCTGATCTGGTTACAAGAACCATTTTCAGGAAAAAAAAATCATACAATGTTGTTAAGTAACGCAATAAATTCACTAAAAGCGTCGCATTAGCATAATTTTCTAAAAAATATGGGGCCCAATATGCTTTAAACTGGATGGATAGAAAAGTTGCATTCTTACTCACCTTAAGTTTTCGAAGATGGACGAATGGATGTAATCATTTAGAGTGTTTTTATCCCAAAAATAATGATATTGTTCATTTAGTTCTAGCACTTTTTTTTGTCGAAGTTTTTTTCACTCTGCACTGGAGCACTCAGACTCAAAAACTGGTGCATTGTACTACCAGACAGCAACCTACTTTTGCCGAAATTTCATTCAGCAGGCGCTTCTGTGATGAGGAGCCTACATCATCAGCTCTCACCTCATTAGCACCGAATAACTGCCACCTGATTCGAGCAAAGGCGGGACAATGGCAGAGGAAGTGCTCTGCAGTATTATCGTCTTCTCCACAGGCGTCGCACAGGGTTTCATCGCTTAGTCAGTCCCGTCAGTACGCCAATAAGTTGTCTGCAATCTTTTCTGTTAAGAGATAACAAGAAAACCGCGGAATTCTTACAGACGTTGGAGAGCATGCGCTTGCTCTATCTACATCCTGGAGAGTCATGCCACCTGCGGTTGTGCTCTCGAGAAGTCCAACCATCGATGGACGCCCTAACCAAGGACGCAGGCAGTTTCAGCTCAGGTTCAGGCCCTGAGAATGCCTCATCTGATCCTCGCCTAGCAAGTTCATCGGCGATCTCATTTCCTGTGATCCCATGGTGCCCCGGGACCGAGACAAGTCTTAGGGAATCTAAGCTACCGATCAAATTCAGAGAAGACTTGCATTCTTGAACTATCCTGGAAGTGGTTTAAGGGTTGAGCAAGGCCTGAAGCACAGCTTGGCTGTCGCTGAAGACGCAAATACTTCGCCCCTTCCACCCATTTTTCACAAAATAGTTCGTGGCAATTAGGATCGCATAGGTTTCCGCTTGGAAAACCGCCGCAAATTTACCTAACGAGGTGTGCAGTCTAAAGTTATCGCTCTCAACGAAGGCACCAGCACCAGATCCTTCTTTGGTTTGGAGCCGTCCACGAAGATTCGACTACATTCCTTTCCTGGCTCAGATTCTGGCTAGAGCCACTCCGGAGTACAGGGAAAGTCGACTTTGTATGTTTGTCGCAGCTGGAGTACAGGTGTCCGTGTGTCAGACGGCATATCCATAAGACTGCCAGTAAACTGACAGTGCCTACTTCTAACATTTAATCAGTGAAACTACAGCGTGGTGCATGGTTGTTGGTCTCAGTTGTTGTGTTAACTGAACATATAAGCCAAGCCATTTAGCAAAATCTTCGTCGTTTGCGGATAGGCCCAATTTCGGAGTCAGTCGCCGAATACTCACTGGCCAACACAAGAGGTACGATCTTCTCAAAGTCCGTACAACTGCTGGCATACGCGAATGACGTTGACTTGATTGATCGAATTCAGAGAGCTGTCAATGAGGAGTTTGCTGGCATTGAAACAAAAGCGGCTGCAATGGGTCTGGCAGTAAAGGAGGGCAAAACGAAGTATATGTTGTCATCAAGAAAGGACGCTCAATATCAACGACTTGGCCACAACATCACCATAGACAGCTACAATAACTTTGAGGTAGTTAAGGACTTTGTCTACCTCAGCACCGCTGGAAGCAATACAAACAATATCAGTACCGAGATCAAACGCAGAATAACTCTTGAAAACCGCTGTTTTTTTGGACTCTTAGGGCAATTGAGTAATAGAACCCTCTCTCGGAAGACCAAGTTGACTCTATATAAGACCTTGATCATCCCAGTCCTGCTTTATTGTGCAGAGGCATGGACAATATCTCAAGCGGATGAACAGTCTCTTGGTCTATTCGAGAGAAACGTTCTGCGTGCGATCTTTGGTCCTGTCTACATTGATGGCATTTGGAGGAGAAGGTTCAACTACGAACTATATGGGCTCTACAGCGATATGAGTCTAGCCAGACGTTAAGGGATCCAATGCCTAACATGGCTAGGTCATGGAGAGGCCAAGGACAATTTATTTCCGAGAAATTATCGACTCTGAGTCTTTGAGACAACGCAATAGATTAAGGTGGCTCACACAAGTGTCGAGGAACAGCAACCAACTTGATGTTCGCAGCTTGATGACTTGCGAAAAATCGTGCTAGATGGAGGGGCTTGTTGGTTGGGGCCAAGTTTACCCAAGAAGAGGAACATATGTATAGTCTCTAGTCACATCTGAGAAACCAGACGTAGTGTAAGTCTTAAAAGCCAAGACACTGGCTCTGTAAGACTGCTGGCGCTCGAAAGTCTTATGCGCTGATACTGGGATGAGGATTAACGTGGAAAAATCCGAGGTTATGTTAATCTCCAGAACGCCTCTTCAATGTACTTTACATGTTAGTTGAGTTCCATTCAAACAGGTGCAGAAGTTTAAGTATTTCGGGTCTTCTTCACGAGTGATACAAGGAATAATGCTGAGCTTTCCTGTAGGATTGGCCAAGCTGGGTCAATTTTGAAACAGCTTGGTCAATCTGTAATCCCAAAGGCCGATCTTATTTTTTTTAATTTTTTCGGAGGTTTTTCGGACCACTCAGACTCAAAGCTGGGCCATTGTACTGCCAGGTAGCAATCTACTCCAGTGCCGTTAATTTGATCCCAACGGCAAATGGTGACTGGACCAGATTCGATTTCACTGGGATTCGAACCTGGAACCCCTCTAACTTGGAGCAGACACTTAACCAACTCCAGTCGTATTAAGTCCGAGCTTGGTGTCAAAGCCAAGTTAGCGGTTTTTAACGCAGTATTTGCTCCAACTCTCACCTATGGTCATGAGATTTGGGTAATGACCGAAAGAATAAGAATACAAGCTGCCGGGATGAGTGCTGTTGTGGGAAACACGGCAGTGCGCGAGGAACTCATTGTTGGGCAGATGCTTCTCCAAACGGAAAGGGAAGTAGTTCGATGGTTTGGTCACGTGCCATGAATGTCCCTAGCATCACGACTTCAGAGGCGTGCCTTGAATGCGATTCCATCAGGTAGGCGATCGCTTGGCAGACACAGGACGGGATGGTTGGATCAAGTCCAAACACTCGCCTGGTTGCACTTGAGCATGGCTCCTGATGAGTAACCCCTATGTAGCTTGTATTATTTTATAAGATTGTATCTTAAAATATCAGCTTAAGTAAAAAAATAAATTAAAAAAAAAAACTATGAGTTAGAGTCGATGGCTTGTAGATCTCTCGTGCGTGCGCTGCCCCCGTGATGCCTTTAGTGGAAGAATTGCAAGCTTAACACTAGCGCTATAGGTTTTAAATCTCCACATAGGTCAATTTATACCAATGATATAAATTATGTGTGAAAATGAAAATTGTTATCATTTTAAGTCTTAGGTATCTCGAAATTTCAACATAAATTGATATTATGAAATTTATCATTTCTTAATGCTTACATTGATGTCTTCAAAACTGCGTTTTCAGATCTTCCAAATTCGCATGTCGGTGATTGACCGTTTTTAAACAATATCTCCAAAACCATTTAGGCCAGAATGCTACTCAATGAAGCCAAGTTTTTGTGATTTTTTCCAGATTTTTAAACACTTTGGTTTAGAAATGGCAGGGGGGACGCATTTGAAAAAAAGCTTTGGAGCCACATATTTTCCAAACGGTACTTTGGATCAAAAACTGTTGAAGCAAACCTCTACCTCATTTCAAAAGATCTGTCGATTGATATATAACTCGATGGGGTGCGACAATGTCTTAAAATGAATCGCAACTTCACCTATACTGGAGCAATCCCCAAAATGGCCCCACTTTTTAAATTTGGGTGCATGGACAATGACATCTAGGCCTGAAGTACCTAATTCCAAAATTCCGTGTTTGTAGACGGAACCTTAAAAAGGGGAGAACACTGCAAAAATATGCCGAAAAATGTGTGTAGTTTACGGTGAGAATACTGTGAGTGGTTTGTGCGATTCCGTTCCGGAAATTTCGATGTTGGCCTGTCACTGAAAAAATCGATGAAATTTTGCAACTGATGGAGCAAGACCGGCACGAAAGCTGTCAGGAGATAGCGGAGGCTCGAAACATCAACCGTATGACAGTTTGGAATAATCTAAAACGACCAGGCTATTCAAAGTAGCTCGATGTTTGGGTGCCACATGAAACAACGAAAAGAAATGTAATTGACCGAATAACCATCAGTGAAACTCTGCTGAAACGTAACGAAATGGAATTACAGTCGACTCCCTCTAAGTCGAATTCCCCTCTAACTCGAATTTGTTCGCCATATTTATTTTGGCATTCCCTTCATTTTCCATACAAAAACCATCCTCTAAGTCGAACTCCCTCTAACTCGAACTAATTTTGATATCCCGTGAAATTTCGATTTAGAGGGAGTCGACTGTGTTTTCAAAGGATTCATTACGGCCAATGAAAAATAGATTAAATACGAGAATATCCAACGCAAGCGGTCATAGTCAAAGGCCGGTAATCGACCACAAACGAATTGAAAGCCTGGATTGACGGCAAACAAGTTTGTGTTAAGTGTTTGGTGGGATTGGAAGGGAATTGTCTATTATAAGCTGCTAGATCACACAACACGAGTGGTTGCTGAGAAGCTAGGCCCAGGTCCACCTCGGACTGTGGCGCCGCCATTATTATTATTATTATTATTATTATAAGCTGCTAGATCGTACCGAAACGGTCAATTCGATCGTTTGAATGAAGCAATCAAGACAGAGCGACCAGAATTGTCCAACAGAAAGTTTTTTTTCTCACATCTTTGGTTCTTTCTGCGCAAAGAGAAAAGAAATCAAGTGAATCTGTCACATTGACATATAGAACAGCACTCATATTTCCGCACATAAAAAGAATGCGATTTCAAGTCTTTTTGACGACTGGGCGGGCGATGAATTTAAAACGTCTATCTTGGGTTTAAAGAGCTTGATAAATCTTTAGAGCCGATGCAGACACAAAGTAGGTGTGAGGACTATACCACGCAGAAGCGTTGAGGCCATCGCGCCTTATAATAAAGCCCAAACTTAAGTAGTAACGTATAGCAGCATCAGTTTATTTATTAAATGACTAAGCAGACATCTTGTAGACTGTTTTTACTTGGAAGTTGTTAAGCCCCGATTTAATGTTGAGCCACTGACTCATTTTAGCAGCATTTTGCTCGTCGGCAGCAACGTCAACATGAAGCGCATGCAAACTATTTTCCCCCAAAATTTGATTAGAACTCTTTCCAGGGACCCAATCCTAAGTTTTAGCTTTCTGAACAAGTTATTAGAGCTGTCTTATTACAGTAATAGCTCCTCGACCAGTCAGGGCACAGTTCAAATCGGCATCTGCTCCATTTGTGGACAGCCGTTCAACGGACACACACCCGATTGACATCAAAACGAAAAAAGCAAAAACCCATAAAATCGTCCCGAGCACGTTCCTCTCAATCACCCGAACAGCCGATAGATCTGCCCGTCCATCGCTCCTCTCAGCAGCAAACAGAACACACTCCCAGCCACCAACAATCACTCGGCACTCCAGTCCGAATGGTTCCCTCAAACTTTTCAAATTCAATCACCCGACTTCCTTTCCTGTGTCCATTTAGATGAATTTGTAAGAATAACACGGGCCTAAAGAAGAGGATTATTACGGGGTTGAGGGTTAATCAAGAGAAAATAAAAAAGGAACAGCAACGGCAACAAAAAAGTGAAGAAATATTAACGACCATGCTAGTTGGCGTTGATAATACACCTGCTATTGATCGTGACGAAAGAAAATCACAAAATAATCACACATAGCATTGCGCGCCGCAGAGCGCTCCCTGCGCCTCTCCGGTTCCGCAGTCGCCCCCGTCGCTGGCATCGACGGGCTGGGTATTAGCCAAATCAAAGTTAATGACCGGCCCGTTGTTTCTCCCGCAGCTTCGGCAACACAATTATCAAATTGCACCTCAGTCAATCACCTGTTGATCCACCAATCGAACGGCAACGACGATGACGACGACGCTGCGGACGTGAACGTGTGCGCTGACAACCGGAATCGCAACCAGCGCCACGGGTTTGCCCAGCGCACAGAGCCCGGCCGGGTCGCGCCGACGGTGTTCCCCGCCAGGGGCACATTAAGCTGCTAAGTGTGCTCAATTAATACAAATTCAATTACAGAAAACATGGAAAATTGATCAAGCTAATAAGTAATTTGATGAGCGCGGCATAATTGCGCCGACATAGTCTCCGAGGTGATTGTCTTGCAGTTTGGACACAGCCATCAGCGCGCGTTGGGACGCTTGAAAGAGCCGCTGTTTAGCGCTGTTTACTGTCATCATCGACGTCCTTGTTGATGGCATTGCTGCAGCGCGTCGTCGTTGCGAGGGCCGAGACTGACTAATCGCCGGTGCACGGCGCATGCGTGGCGACGATGATGGCCGCAGTTTGACGAGCAGGATGGAGGTAAATTCCTGTGAAATTAATTTGTGGTCAGTGTGCTGGGTGTGCTGTGGCAGTAATAATTTTAATTATCTGCCGACCGCCATGGGAGGGAAACTGGTGGAATGGAATGGTGATGAGCGGGAAATTAATCAAAGGGCGATGGCGAGGTAAATCGACCTGTTACCGCAGTCGTCAAATACTGAATGCTTTTCTGGGGCGGATAATGTCTGTTGGGACTGCTAATGTGAGTATGATACACAGTGTTTAAGTGCAACGACAGTGTTGCCGGTGGCGATGAAATGCTGCTGAAAATGGGAAAACAAGTGGTGGGAAATGCCCTCATGAGAGGGCATCGTCACCTTGGCGTGAAGGATTTCATATCAACAGTCGTCAAAAAGTTAGGGGCTGTGGGATGGGAGCTACAATGGGCTTAGTTTTGATATGGTACAGGAGTAATGGAGACAGATTGAGATGACAGAGATGACAGTGATCAGTAAACGCGTTGCCTCTGAAAACGAACTAAAGACATTGACTTTTTTTTCGACACATAATAAAACCAATAATTGCTTTCCCCAGGAAACCTGATTCTCGGCATGGAACTTAGCAAAATCGTCATACGGTGACTATTCAAAAACTAGGCATGTAGGCAACATTGACAACTCTTAACATTCTGAGTTAAAGGAAAGAAGTTGTGCGCTATCCCTGTTCTCTATCATAGACTGTCATAATAAAACCCATGGTCACATAAGCCTCGTTAGTGTGGTGACAGAAGAACAAGCAAGGCACTGCTCAGTGGGTCTAGAAAAAATTAGAGCAATGAAGCCACATCCTAGATGATAGATTTTTTCTGTCCGTCAACCAAAAAAGAGTATAACTGTCTAGAAAAAAGCTTCTCAATCTCGCCGTTCGGAGTCGGCATTAAACCGTAGGTCCCCTCCGCTCGTGAGAGAACAATAGCACGCACAACACGAGTGGTTGCTGAGAAGCTAGGCCCAGGTCCACCTCGGACTGTAGCGCCGCCATTATTATTATTAACCACCATAGGAAACTTATTCACTATTTTATTCATTAATTTTATGTGACTCATTCGAATTTCTAGAGATCTCATCCCAAAAAAGTTCGCCACAGCGTGGAATTGTAGTGTTTTATCAGATTTCTTTGCTACCGGAGCTGGTGTGCCGCAAGGATGTGTGATTAGGCCACGTTTGTTTGCGTTTTATGTCGATGATATAGAGAATTATTTACCGGGTGGTATTAGTAGTTACTAGTGAACTAGTGAAATGTTTTGAGAAACAGAATTTTACAGAAACCAACAGACAAGCCGTGGCTGGCGTTGTTGTATCATGATTCCAAAAAGCATTTAGGAACTAACTAACAATCTCCAAAGCGGAGATCTTCACCATAGGTGCCTGGATGAGAGAGTATCTGCGTCTAATTTGATCCCAACGGCAAATGGTGACTGGACCAGATTCGATTTCACTGGGATACGAACTTGGGACCCCTCTCACTTGGAGCAGGAATTTAACCATCTGTGCTTCTTCAAACGGCGAGATTGAGAAGCTTCTTCTAGACAGTTATAATCTTTGAGCATTGTCAGTGACCCGAAGGACGTGGAGCTGTGCTCGGATTTCAACGTAGACTGTGAAAGTCAAGTACGTTGGGGTCGACGCACATACCCACAAGTCCAAAAATTTTCACGGAGCAGAAATAATATCATCAGTAGTGTTGCCCATCGAATCAGTATCAGAGCAGGCTCAGGAAAGTCGGAATTAATAATAGTAGAACATTTTCTCGTTCGGCAACAAATGAAGATTTTATTCATCAAATGTCGAGTCTCCCTGAAGCTCTCCGAAAGTTCGACGTCACCTGCACTAACAATGGACGAAGAATGGAAACGTTGTCAAAGACCCATCAGAGAATCGATACTGATGTGCTGGGTTGTAAAACACCACCACGGAAAAACCCCTGGTTTGACAACGAGTGCAGGCAGGCACATGCAACAAAGGAAGAAGCCTATCGGGCAACGCTGCATCGAACCACGAGAGCTGTTCGTGAGCTCTACGAACAGAGAAGAGAAGAAGGGAAGAGAACCGGCTTCTCAGGAAGAAAAAGAAAGAGCACGAGAAGTGCGCGATCGAGGAGATGGAGAGGTGTTATGGCAGGAATGATGTCCAAAAGTTTTACCAAAGGGTAAAACTTTTATCGAACGGGTATAAAGTTCGGACAGAAGCCTGCCGGGACGAGAACGGACAACTAGTAGTAGATTCGCAGTCGATACTGAGAATTTGGAAAAATCATTTCTGCAGACTGTTAAACGGCGATGAGGACACAAATACCGCTGTCAGGCAGAATGTTCCACTCAACTCAACGGACGCTGATAGAAGAGAATACCGTTCCCCCTATTCGTCGATTTCAAGGCCGCATATGACAGCGTGTATAGAGACGAGCTATACAGCGTCATGTCTAGTTTTGACATTCCTGCAAAACTCGTCAGACTAAGCAGGATGACGATGGAGAACTCTCGCTGCTCCATCAAGGTCGGTAACGAATTCACCGAGACCTTCAATGTCAAAAAAGGCCTTAGACAAGGCGACGCGCTGTCATGTGATTTCTTTAACATCGTTCTTGAGAAGATCGTGCAAAACTCACTGGCCAACACAAGAGGCACGATCTTCCAAAAGTCCGTTCAACTGCTAGCTTACGCAGGTAACATTGACGAGATTGGGCGAACACAGCGAGCCGTCAATGAGGTGTTTGCTGGCATTTAAATGGAAGCGGCTAAAATGGGTCTGGCGGTTAACGAGCGCAAAACCAAGTATATGCTGTCATCGAGAAAGGATGCACAACATCGACGACTTGGTCAGAACGTCACCATAGGCAACTATAACTTCGAGGTAGTGAAGGACTGCCTCGGGTCCGCGGTAAACAGTGCAAACAACATCAGTACCGAGATCAAAGGCAGAATAACCCTCACTAGACCTGAGTGTACATCATACAAATTCATTATTTGTTATTTATTAATAACGATGACAGGTGGAAGATGGTGATAGGGACAGGCATGAGGTTATTCTCCCAAGCTGTGAATATTCGTTGCTGAATTGAAGTTATCGTTATGACAGTGTTTTTTATGCAGAGGTCATTTTTCAAAATGCTTCGTTGATTATTTCTGCTAATATTTTAATGCAGTCTAAAGCTTGTACCATCCAGTCTTCACCATTTAAACTTCTGGAGACTTCAGCCACCGCAGTAAACTTATCTGATCTACTTCAGTATAGGGCATACTTCAATAAAATGGAAATCGTTTTCTTTTGTTTGAAGGTTGCATTGGCTGAATTTTCCATTCTCGTTGCTTACACTGTGAGCGTCAAAAGAAAGTGTACACTAACCAAACAAAATAAAAAAACCTAAATAAGCACTTATTCTGTTTCCCATTCGAATTTAAAAAAGCTTCTAGTCGTCTTTGAACGACTGGATGGCGCAGTTGGTTAAGTACCTGCTCTAAGTTAGAGGGGTCCTTGGTTCGAATCCCAGTGAAAGCAAATTTAATACGCTTTTATCTGGTTTTTCAAATCTGGTTCAGTCACTATTTGCCGTTGGGATCAAATTAACGGCACTGGAACGGTCGATCAGTGGTAGTAGTCTGACTACGGGTATCACAATGGACCAACATGGTCTAAGTGTACTGGTGAATTTCACTAGCAGCCCCCTAACCTAACCTAACCTAGTCGTCTTGGCATTGACGCAACTTTTTAGTCAGTTCTAAAGGGAGAATGGCAAAAAAGTCCTGTCGAATTGACTAAAATGTTGGTTGATTCAATGCCAAGACTCTTTGCTTGATATGTTCTGTTTTGTGATCTGCGTATCCAGATACTCCCACAAATACTCCATCAGGTTAAGGTCTGGGGATTGCGAAGGATGATCCAGTTGCTTTGGTGTCCGATATAACAACCATTCTTTTACTAATTTTGCCCTGTTGGGTCCTGTTGGAAGACCCATGATACATTCAATCCTGATTTTTCAACACTTTTGCAACAGAAGTGGATGAGACATCCTTGTTTCACTCTGATATTAAACCGTATGGCGGGGTGTGTCCTTCCCAGACAGCTGTTTTCCATTTAGATATTTTTTAGACTTTGTATGATACTTAGCACCTTCAAAGACATATCTAATTTGTTCAGTTTGTAGAACAACGAGTTTCTGTCTTAAGTATCGAAGACTGTCTTAAAATCAATAGAGAACGCATTTTACATTTATCATGATATGACCGGGCGATACTTGTCAGCGTGAAGATGTCGTATAGTTTGGAATATCCTTTTCTGAACCCCGCTTGAAATTTACTAAGAAGATCATTTTCTCTCGCCCAATGCTCACGGATGTTTGTATTTTTGTATGCTTTATCTTGCTTTATCTAACCCAGGTTTAGCTTGATGTCTGGAGATAAATGCTGCTCTTTGTTTGATGGTGCAAATGACTAGTTCTCTGACACATAGAAGTACCAACGATATCCAACTATGTTCGTTTCGGCCTTTATTCGCTGTTGGGGTGTTGCTTCTCCATAACCAGTCTCAATATACCTATTAAAAATTTTTTTAAGCAGAACTCAAGTGAAAACCAATTTTAAGAAACCAGACTTGGAATTTGACATTTTTTTGCTACGAGTATTTAATCACACAGGATTTTGAGCTGATATTTTTAAGGATTGAGCGCAGTGCTTGTTCTTATATTTTGGGAAATCTGAGATAAGTTTGGGCATCATTGGACACGTTTGTTCTTTAGCTTACATAATCTTCTTGCGCACCCACACGAAATGTTGGATGTGTTCAAGATATATTTTCACCAGCTGATTAACGATCATGATTAAAAGAAAGTGATAAGAACATAAGAAATTCCACCTCAAGTTGACGAAAGAACCTATCATTGAAGAACTGGGTACAGCTATCCAAAGTATGAAGGCCGCAAGCGTTAATGGCTAGCCATCGTTCAAAAATACAAAATGCATTTGCTACTGGAGCAGATGACGATGACAGGTATTAACACGGAAGGCCCTAATGTCTATAGACCAGTCCAGCTGTTGGACTACGCAAACGATATTGATGTCATAGAGAGCTCCCAGAGTGTCTTTGTAGAAACTTTCACGACGATTACAGAGTAGCTGAAACGAGCTGATATTAAGGTACATAAACAAAATTCGAGTACATGCTGTGAAGGAAAAATGGATCATCACTTGGAATAGGGAATCACGCCATCATTTGGAGGTGGCGAATAAGTGTATATTCATCGTAAACTCCTCAAATAAAATGCTGGAGATTTGACGTAGAATCACCGTTTGCAATCGCTGCTCCTTTGGTTCGCCCAATCAACTTAAGTCAAATTTCCTGTCAACATCTTTGAAGCCACTAATTTTTTTTTTTGGAGTATTTTTGAAACACTACTGGAGCACTCAGACTCAAAACTGGTCCATTGTACTGCCAGGTAGCAACCTACTCCAGTGCCGTTAATTTGATCCCAACGGCAAATGGTGACTGGACCAGATTCGATTTCACTGGGATTCGAACCTCGGACCCTTCTAACTTTGGGCAGGTACTTAAACAACTGCACCATCCAGTCGTTTGCCACTACTCTTATTATTAAAAGTTTTTCGTTAAAAAATTGTCCAAGAATATTAAAAAAAAATTAAAATTAAAATCTGTAAATAAAAGTGATAGAAATTGTCAAATTCTGAAAACGCGTCGCTTTAACATGTGCCATCAAAGAAGCTGTGCAACGAAATAAATGTGTAAATATGAGCCTAAGACGTGCAACTTAACGAATATAGAATATGCCATCTCAGAACTTTCAATTTCATTTCAACTCACTGACAGATGTCAATTAATCACTTCCTTTCCAACATAATTTATGTGACATCTGCACAAGCATTCATTACCACTCACCTAGTGAACACATCCGGATAATGAGTTCTGGAGAATGATTTCTCCAATTCTTCTAATTGAAAACTAGTAAATGTTGTGCGATAGCGGCGCTGCTTCCTCTTCGGTGCGTACTCGTCCAATTCACCGTCGCTATTGGCATCGGAGACGGGACTATTTGTGCCACCACTAGCGGTTGCTGAGAGAAATGAAATCGAATGATCAGGAGTCTTTTCCTGATGAGCTAATTTCGGTTCCTTTGGTAAGTCTTCCAGTTTGACTTCCTCCGATATGCCCATAATAGTGGGCAATGCACTTAAAGAACGACGGATTGTTGAGGTTATTTTTGTTTCGTTTTTTTCTTTCCGAATTTTTTAAAATTGTTCTGTAAAGAAAAAAATGAAAATGGTTTAGTATTTTGTATGAAAATAGAATGAGACTTAAACAAATTTAGGATATCTATACAATGCTTTGGTAAGGGATCCAGGAAATATCATTCAAATGTATGGTTTGGTGTGACTTGTAGATCCAGTTCTGATCGTTTTAAGTGCATATTTGTATGTGCTTTTTTTGTCACGGTCTTAGAGGGAGATAAGGATAGAAAGGAATTCGAAAAAATGTTAGCACCTTCCTTGATCCTGCCCGATTCCAATCTTTGGTCCAGATTGCATTAATGGCATTTGGAGAAGAAGATTCAACCACGTACTGTCTAGGCCGTACAGCGACATAAGTCTAGCCATGCATCTTCGGATATCACGCTTAAGATGGCTAGGCAATGTGAAGCGCATGGACAATACCGCTTCGGCCGGAAGAGTCTTGGAATTCGCTCCGGTGGGAACGGCCGGGCCGGAGCTAAGTTGTCCATAGACGCCTGGCTAGGCTCATGTCGCTGTACAGCCCATACAATTCGTGGTTGAATCTTCTCATCCAAATGCCATCAACACAAACAGGACCAAAGATCGCGCGCTGAACTTTTCTCTCGAAAAGACCAAGACACTGTGATCCGCTTGGGATATTGTCCATGCCTCAGCGCCGTATAGCAGGACTGGGATGATCAAGGTCTTATACAAAGTCAGCTTGGTCTTCCGAGAGAGGGCTCAATTGCCTTTTGAGCCCATAAAAACAGCGGTTGGCAAGAGTTATTCTGCGTTTGATCTCGGTACTGATGTTGTTTGTACTGTTTACCGCGGAGCCAAGGTCCTTGACTACCTCAAAGTTATAGCTGCCTATGGTGATGTTCTGGCCAAGTCTTCGATGTTGTGCGTCCTTTCTCGATGACAGCATATACTTGGTTTTGCGCTCGTTTACCGCCAGACCCATTTTAGCCGCTTCCATTTAAATGCCAGCAAACACCTCATTGACGGCTCGCTGTGTTCGCCCAATCACGTCAATGTCATCCGCGTAAGCTAGCAGTTGAACGGACTTTTGGATGATCGTGCCTCTTGTGTTGGCCAGTGAGTTTTGCACGATCTTCTCAAGAACGATGTTAAAGAAATCACATGACAGCGCGTCGCCTTGTCTAAAACCTTTTTTGACATTGAAGGTCTCGGTGAGTTCGTTACCGACCTTGATAGAGCAGCACATGCATTTTGCCTCTACAAAAACACTGATGCCATCAACTATCAACTTGCTCTGAGTTGTGGGTCAAGAGTGGTCTATGTAAAGCTCAGCAGTCATCTCCAAACTAATATTTAAGTGCTGCCTGCCTACGCTGTCACGCTGCTTCCAGGCAAAATCAAAATCAAGGTGTCTTTCATCCGCGATCACTTTGTCTTTATACCGGAGTTTCGATATTCCTCTCCGTCTCGTACTAGAGGGCTCAGATTTGAAGACAATATGGCTATAATATATACTATGGCTATAACATTGGTGTTCATTCGCTTGATGTTGCCGAGCCAGTTTAGTGTAGGGATTTTTCCTTTCCGGACTATATCCACATCTTTGTGGAGCTCAGAAGGTTCGCAGTTGTGCCTTCTCCTCCATTCGATTTCCTCGCAAAGAGGACTGAATAAACGACGTAGATTTTTTCTATCGTAGTTACCAAGAATCCTGAGACTGACAGGATTAGAGTTTAGTAGTAGGAATTTAGTAGTTTTAGACCAAAATTTTGGTCCTTCGAGCCAGATTTCAATCAGACTCCATGACTGCGACAGTGTGTTTCAAGCGGAGGTCAAAGAAACGGCCAGAACGATATCAATGATCAGCTGATATTACCATTCTTATTGACAGTCAGGCCGCCATGAAAGCTATAGAAATCAACAATGCAACAGAAATCAAGTCCAAGCTAGTCGTAAGCTGACTAAGTTGTTTGGACAAACCGAAGTAGCAGCGGTTGCGACGGGCGATTTTGCATCGGATCTCCAACAGGATGTCGTTTGTGGAGTTCAAATTGTAGCCGTCGATTGAAGTGTTTTGTCCTAAGTAATGGGCGACGGATCGATTTTTACTCGACAGCATATACTTTGTCTTCTCCCATGACCAAGTTCGTTTCGCATGTTCTTTAATCGGCTACTACTACAATAAATTACTACGGCTCGCTGGCAACGCTCGACGATGTCAATATCACTTGTGTAACTCAGCAGCGATTTGTAGAAGATAGTACCTTCCGTGTTTACATCTAACTGCCACACAATTTTGTCTGGTTGAGTCACACGACAGCGCACCGCCTTCCCGAAATCCGGTGCAGATTTTAAACTGTTCAAAAATCTTAGAGCCGTACTGCACGATGCATCCAGTATTTTTTAGAGTGGCACAACACAACAGGATCGCTTTTCCGGGGATCCCGAATGCATCGAATAGTTCCTTGTAATAAATGCTCCTCCATGCAGTTTTGAAATCAATGAAGAGGTGGTGCGTTGCGATTTGAAACTCACTGGTCTTTCCCAGGTTTTGGCGGGCTTTTAACGTTCACACAGAATTCTTAGGCGACATTGAGCATGGATATTCTTCAATATCCCATCGCTGATGATGGTGCCCTTTCGAGGTTACCAATGTTATCAAAAGGGTAAGATTTCAACTTTAATTGTCTTACTGAGGCCACAGCCGGGCATGTAAAGGGTCTTCCAATAAGATCTTCCGAACTTTTACAGATTATAGCGACCATATTATTGATGTACCATCTGTCAAATTTACTGCCTGTTTTGCCAAATCACAAATAATTGGACATTGCGTTCAACAACGCGTGCATTTGATAAAATTGTTTTATTAAAATGGGTGTCCTGTTCGCGCGCTTCGCCCATTTTACGTTCGCCATAATCGTCCTACCGAGAAGCCTATTTGCAGTATGGTGGATACATTTCAGTCAACGAGAAACTAACACCCGTACGTTGACGAAACGCAACATCTACCGAAGATATCGGCGCTGTCCGCGAGAGTGTACATGAGAATCCGAGGCAGTCGATTTTGCGTCGCTCGTAAGAACGGCTTTTCGCAGAAGACCATAACTTGGCGAGTTTTGCGTCCTGATTTCGGCCTGCACCCAAATTCAACTCACCCTAGAGCTGAAGATAAACTACCATAGACAACGACGTGTGTGAATAGTCTCTGGAGCAGTTGGAAACTGACCCTAATTTTCATCGAAAAATCATCTTTAGCGATGAGGACCATTTCTGGATGATTTGGTACGATACCAATCCACATGAAATTCAAGAGCGTTCAATGCATCCCGAAAAAATCACTGTGTGGTGTGGGTTTTGGGTTGGCGGCGTCATCGTTCATATATCTTGGACAATGACGTTTGCCAGCCAATCACCGTCAACGGCGAGCGCTGTAGGTCGATGATTGCAACCTTCTCCTGGCTTGAATTGGATAATATGGACACCAACGACATGTGGTTTCAACAGGACGGCGCTACGTGTCACGCAGCTCATGCCACATTAGAAATTCTGCAGGGGCGGTTCAAAGGCATGGTCATCTCAAGTGGAGGTAATGTGAACTGGCCAACCAGATCGTCTGATTTGATCCTGTTAGACTTATTCTTGCGGGGTTTTCTGAAGTCGCTGGTCTATGCGAATAAGTCAGAAACCACAGCGGCTCTCAAAGCCACTATAACCCATGCCATCCGTCAATTTGAGGCTGATTTACGCGCCAGAGTTATGGAAAGTTTGATATTTTGGATGCGCGCCAACCAGAGAATCCGCGGCTGACATTTGAATAATTTTATTTCCCATACATAATGGCATTGATAGGCTTTTAAAACTACTAAAAGATGTCGATGATATCTCACACACACTTTGTTTTCTTCAAATTTAAAGATAGGAAGCGCTTAATGAGATATACTTAATATAAACTCAATGTAATTAAAAGGGTCAAAAGAGCAACATGCGCCTTTTATATTTGCGCCAAAATTGTCTGTAAAAAATGGGGACCAAAGCCCAAGACCATTCTGTGGATGTACACCGCTATTGTCAGACCCATCCTTACGTAGTCTGGTGGCATGCAGCATTGAAAGTCATTAATCTTAAGGCATTGACAAAAATACGTGTATGGGACCAACAGCTGGACTGGAAACGTTAATACACATGCTACCACTTGATCTATATGTGCAGGCAACCCCCGCTAAAAGTGCTCTGAGGATCAGTCAATCTCGCGTATGGCGCTCAGGTACCATAGGACATGCAAGTATTCTTAACAGACTTGCAGTCCCAGAAGTCGAGAGCGACTATAGGCTCCCATTCCTCGGGTTCGAGAGAACCTTCAATTGTCAATACCCCACCAGAGAGGAGTGGGCGACCAATGAACCCATCAACAATACGACCATAAAGGTATACACCGATGGGTCAAAGATATAAGCAGGCACAGGCGCGGGCACTGCTCAATCAGACTCCATGACTGCGACAGTGTGTTTCAAGCGGAGGTCAAAGAAACGGCCAGAACGATATCAATGATCAGCTGATGGTAACTCTTATTGACAGTCAGGCCGCCATGAAAGCTATATCCGCAACAGAAATCAAGCCCAAGCTAGTCGTAAGCTGTCGCGAAGATCTAAAGGCTCTTGGCTCACAGCACTCGATCAATCTGTGCTGGGTCCCTGGACATAGGGACATAGCCGACAATGAGATAGCTGATGAACTTGCCAGAACAGGATCAGTGACCGACGCGTCACAAGCAATAGATGGAATCATGTATTGCTGAGGAAAAAGGTGGATATAAACCACGCCATAAAAATGGGACTCTCCAACGACAAGATTTATAGAGATGCTGCAGAGATGAGGAGGAACGAGGAGACTCCTCATTACCTCTGTCACTGACCTAGTCTTTGGCAGTTGCGTCACAGAACACTGGGAGAATACTTCTTCCAAGACTTACATGAAATTTCAAATACACCTCTTAGATCTCTTTACAGGTTCATAAGGAAATCGGGATGACTTCGACACAACGGGGGACCATGAGTACGGCAAGGGTTATAAGGGGACACCAATCACCAATTGGGCATCACAATGGGACCTCAAGGACCTAAGTGATGCGTGGCTTACGCCCGTCTACCCACTTACCTACCTACCTACCTACTTAATATAGGAGGACATTCTCTTTTTCCGCCTTGTCTGAACTGTTTCTACAAAAGTCATAGGTGAAGACTTTAAATCTTCTTTATCAAAGTCAAGTGCCTGGGCGCATTTTTTCGCTCTGTGGTCGATCTTGTTACCTCAAGAAAACGGACTCGAAGCATACTTTAAGAGACTTATAACAGGTAACATCTGTCTACTCCAAAGAACTCATAAAAGTACACTGCCTTGCCTTGTCAGACGAACAAATGGCCTAACTAAGAACATTAGCTGCTCCATTTCACTGTTATCAAGAAGATCATCGTTTCATTTTGGAGATCAGACGATCAGGGAACTGCACACCGTAAAGAGGCAGTAAATGGCGCAGGAGCACCATCACCGGAGAATTGAAATAAATCTGTGACATAGTCTGACTACATGTCGCTTACATAAACCAAGATTCTCTGAGCTATAAAACATGCGAATTTATCTTTCTCCTTTGGTCCTTGCCGAAGAATTTGACCTGAATTCCAGATAACTTCCAGTCAAAGACCAGTCGAGACCTCTACTCCGAGTTCAAACTTTCTCCAATTCGACTAGGATTCCCGCCTCCATTCACTTAAAATGCAACTCCCTCCCCAGCTCAAATAAGTACATACACATGTACGCCTGTATGTAAACGCCACACAGTCGAGTCAGGCGAAAACGAAAGAAGAAAAACACTCGCCATCGATATACTACACGGCTTTCAAATGTCACCATCGCCACGCATTGCCGGAGGCAGCGCCGACCTCCCAATCGAACACAATTCTCTCGAGAATAAGAGATATCGCATTCAGTGTCTGCCAACTTGTTTTTACTGACAGTCGAACTAGCGGGAACGTGTTCTGTTTTAATGAATACCTCGCAGTGGCGCAGAAGCTGCCGCTGTTCCATGTTTGCAGGCACACACATGCACGTAACCCGCTCGCTGAATCCCATGGTGCGCCAAGATCCTGGACGCACATCGAGCGCATTCATTTGCACAAACAGTTAATTAATTTATTACTCCCATGCTCGTCTCCGGCTCAAAACGTCCAAACACATTTTTTTCTCCATTTGTCAGTTCTCCATTAATTTGTAATTCGAATTCGAGGCGCTGAGGACCGCTTGCAATACCATCTGATGAGGAGGACTCTACGCCACGGAGTCCTCCTCCGCCAACCGGCCTCCAAAACGCCTCGATAATGACAATGTGAACGAGCATCCTCATAATGAATGCAAATTGAACACAGTTTCGTACTCTGGCCGGCGATCGGTGTGCTGCGGTCGTCCGCTGAATCGGACAACCGATCCGGCATCCGTAATGGCGGGCTCTACATTTGATTTATTTTGCTGCGAATTTAGTTTTCCCACTTCCACTGATTGAGTTGTTCGGAGTAATTGGGTTTTATTTTAATTCCCATCTCGGGCAACGCCACTGCGCCGCAGCGCCCGACGCACCGATCTGCCTGCTTAATTATGCAGCAAATGCGAAGCAGTAGGTGGATGCAGTTTGCAGTTTTGAGTTGCGGTATAAATTAATTTACACGCGTGCGAGGCATGTTCTTATTAAGCAATTCAGCATAGCAGCAGTGGCAGCAGTGCCATCGACATCAGCATTCATGCAAGTCAATGAGAGAGTGAAAGACGGCCCAAGGAATTCTGCTGCGTGCAGCATCCCCCCATCCTTGTGGCATTGTCAAGGAGTCCAAGTCTCAATCCGTCCGCGCTTGATGAGAGCCAATTTATGTGGGCAATTACGGATCGAAGATACTTTGCTCTCACGCACGAAGTTGTCAACATTTTACGCATTTTTCCGAGCGGAATTGTGAGCAAATTAAGTGCTGAATATAAATCAAATTAAATGTCCAAACTTGGCGAGTGTCAGATGACGATGCCCGGTTACAAATGACTCTGGCTGGCTGGGTGATTAGCAATTTGTAGTGAAGCGAGCGCGACTTTGGCTTAATTATGTCGACTGCCCAAATTTGGCGGCTGAACGACGGGAAATCAGTTCTGCGAATACGCTCGCAGAGGACGAGGCATGGCAGTTGATTGCTTACTTAGCGGGAATTTAATTACACTCGCATAGCGGCGGAAAATCGATTCCCATGATCTGATCTGTTTGCTGAAACGATCTTGCCTATGGATGTTCGATGAGAATGGCTTTTGGCATCGCTCGAGACAATGATTTCTAAGAATTAAATTGTTTTGACAGAATGACTGATCGGGATTTTTTTCTTTCCGATTTTCAGATGAAAAACTCTTGGCGGAAAATGATGAAAGCCAGAGAAAGCAAGGCAGTTAGGTTTGTGGAGTTCAGTTGGTTTGTCAAGGGAAGCATTACACGTTCGATATTTGCGTTGAATTGCCGATTGTGTCTGTTTCCTTGAGGCAATTCCAAGTTCTCAGACTTATTAAGTGTTGCGTCATCAGAGAATGGTCTATTTTTGCTCATTCTGATGCATGCTACAGACCTCTTTCGGTTAGACTGCCCTAGGAGTTTCTTGGCCTGCTTTATGCCATAAGCTTTGTTCCAGGGGTATGTTCGGTCCCTTCTTTCTAGTTCCCTGAATCCTTCTCTGAGGGCATTGTCTCCTACACCGTAGAATGGTTCGGAACCTGCGAAGGATTTTGATGGTCCTTTCCTTGCCAGGGAGTGGGCCATTTCATTCGCTTCTATCCTCGTATGGCCAGGTATCCAGTAGGGTTTTACTTTGTTTCTCCTACTCAGTTCTTTAAGCTTCTGCAGGCATTCCCAGACGAGCTTAGATTTGATGACGTAGGAGTCTAGTGCCATAAGAACAGGTTGGCTGTCTGATATTATTGCTATGTCGCGGTTGGTGTAGTTCCTACTTGATTTGAACGCATCTGTCTATAGCATAGATTTCTGCTTGAAAGATGCTGGTGCCCATGGGTTCGAAGTACTTTGTCCTGTGTCCAAATAGCCCTGTCCTAGTACCTTCATCAGTTTTTGATCCATCTGTATACAATTTTACCGTATTGCAGCTCAGTCTGTGGACTGTGGATTCGTTGCTCCAATCGTTTTTGGTGCTGAGCTTACTGGTAAAGAATCCTTGTTGTATACTCGTACTTTTGAAAATAATGATAATAATGGCGGCGCTACAGTCCGAGGTGGACCTGGGCCCAGCTTCTCAGCAACCACTCGTGTTGTTCTCTCACGAGTGGAGGGGACCTACAGTTTAATGCCGACTCCGAATGGCGAGATTGAGAAGTTTTTTCTAGACAGTTATACTCTTTGAGCATTGTCAGTGACTCAATTTTGTTTTTGAAAAATTGTTGCTTGTGCTGGGATTTGAACTTAGACTGTGAAAGTCAAATGCATATGTGTCGACGCACAAATCCACAGGGCCACGGCGCCCACTTTTTTTTCCATCATTTAGCCATAAATAATCAAAGAAAAATGCTATTGAAAGGGTGTTGGAACATTTGAACATGTATTCAGTGTATTTTTCTATTGAAAAACAAAAAACTTTTAATTATTCTTCATTTGAATTTCCCGTCGTCGGCTTTTTCTCTTTAAAACCATGGTCATAATGAGCGCTATGGTAAATGAAACAGCTCAATTCCAAACTCAATGTCACACGAAATAAAAGGTATGTACAAAAGAAAATAAACCGACATCTGTGACAATTCAATTTAACAATGTCATCGGCTAGATTATACAGTCAGGGTCAAAAGTGAGTGAACAGTCATCAGCTTAAAGTTTGTCGTCTAAATTAAGAATAGACCGACGCCTCACATAAAAGCTCTTAAATCATACTTCAAAATGCCCCATATTTAACCGAATGTAACGATAAACCTAAATCAGTTAATTTGATTCAGAGAAAGAGGCCTTATTAATAATCCTCAAAGAGAGAGAGCATCTACTTCTACAATGCATTATCTTAAAATTTAAGTTTGTATGCCCTTACCACTGTTTCGGGCTTGCGTATCTACCGGCCTAAAAGTTTTTTAAAAATTTAAATCAAAACGACCCTTTATGTCTGACAATCATTGACAACCAAATGTATGATTTTTTTTTAGACAAGGCGACGCACTGTCGTGTGATTTCTTTAACAACGTTCTTGAGAAGATCGTGCAAAACTCACTGGCCAACACAAGAGGCATGATCTTCCAAAAGTCCGTTCAACAGCTAGCTTACGTGGAAGACATTGACGTGATTGGGCGAGCAGAGCGAGCCGTCAATGATGCGTTTGCTGGCATTGAAATGGAAGCGGCTAAAATTGGTCTGGCGGTAAACGAAGGCAAAACCAGGTATATGCTGCCATCGAGAAAGGACGCACAACATCGACGACTTGGCCAGATCTTTGGTCCTGTTTGCGTTGATGGCATTTGGAGGAGAAGATTCAACCACGAACTGTATGGGCTGTACAGCGACATGAGTCTAGCCAGGCGTCTACGGATCCAACGCCTAAGATGGCTAGGCCATGTAGAGCGTATGGACAACATAGCTCCAGCCCGAAAAGTCTTCGACTCTGAGCCTATGGGACAACGCAACAGGGGACGTCTACGTACAAGGTGGCGCACTTATGTCGAGGGGGACCTCGGCCGGCTTGGTGTCCGAAACTAGAGACAGCTAGCAAAAGATCGTGCTGGCTGGAGAGGCATGTTGAGTGAGGCCCAGGTCCACCTCGGACTGTAGCGCCCTAAGAAGAAGAAGATGTATGATTTTAGCAGTTGGTAGTTTTAGTCTGTTTTAAATTTGATTAATTGTTTTATATTTACACTTATATTAAATAAGATACAGTATATTATTAATTATGACTTTAGAGCTTTAATCTGATGTCTCATTTCTGTCGTGTTGAAACTTTCAGCATATGACTGGTAAGTGGGTAGACGGGTGTATGCCACGCCTCACTTAGGTCCTTGAGAACCCATTGTGATGAACCTGACTGTTGACTGACTATTTACTCACTTTTAACGCTTAATGTATATGTTATAATAATAATAATAATGGCGGTGCTACAGTCCGAGGTGGACCTGGGCCTAGCTTCTCAGCAACCACTCGTGTTGTGCGTGCTATTGTTCTCTCACGAGTGGAGGGGACCTACAGTTTAATCCCGACTCCGAACGGCGAGATTGAGAAGCTTTTTCTAGATAGTTATACTCTCTGAGCATTGTCAGTGACTCGAAAGAGGTGGAGCCGTGAAAAAATGTTTGATGTTTTTTTTTCGAGATTCGAACCGACGACCTCGAGCGTGGGAGTCGACGCACCTACCCACTACGCCACGGCGCCCACCCATTCATTTGGGTGTTAGTGGGTTTACAAATGGGAGTGTGATTAAATGCAACGTTGTGTCAACATTTCAAGGCAATCGATGAAGAACTTTTGGAGATTTAAGATTTTGAACGATAATTTTTCTTTCGAAATGTATAAATGAGCTACATAATGTTAATTTTATTGAAACTACACGGAGGCAAACTACTGACTTCAGGAAACAATTTGAGCCCACCCACAGACTGTGGCGATAAATTTTAGAACTGAAAATATTTCCCACATGGCGTCTTCTTTTGCGATCACCTTCGGCATCAATTGACATTGTCTCCTTCGTGTGCCCACATAAGGAATATGCATTCTCCCATCATCGACTGTCCAATACACATCAACCATCAAAACATCCAAATCAACGAACAATCCGCCTGAAGAGAGTCATAAATCAAATGGCAGTGGACTATGATTAGAAGAGGCCAACAGCTGTAACGACATTCGAGGGTGGATCCTCGTGCATATGGCTGCGTAATTGATAGAAACAGGTGTTCCCTGGGCTGTGTGCAATAATTGCCTACCTACCGCCAGGAATGATAATTATCCTTCGGCGGCATTTGTTTGTTTGTTTTATGAGTTAATTGGTTTCTCATTTTCCTAATTCCATCTCTGTGTCATTGGGCTCGTGTTTTTGTCTGCCGCCACGGGCAGGAGGGCCGGGGAAGGAGATGAATCGATTTTTGAGTGCGTTAACAGAAGTGGTCTCTAATTTGTTTGATTTGGATCTTAATTTGAGGTAGGTAATCGGTTGGCATCGACTGCATTTTTTGGATAGATACAGGAAGTGTGGATGGGATGGGAAGGGAAGTTGGTCAGAAAAGGATCTGTTGCTGGGAAGTCTTCCAATGGGAATTAAAGATCAAAGGTGGAAGTTGTTTGAGAATAAAAATCGATAGTTCTGTAACCAATAATTAATTAAAGAGGCGAGGAACTGCGAAGGTTATCAAGATGATTGCTTTGAAGGGATAGGAGTGGATTTGTCTATGAATTGCGACTAGGCTGAAAAGAAGAAAACCTTGCGAACGTGATGGAGTGCTTTATAAATATCTCATCATCATAACTTCTTCTTATTCTTGTGGCCCTATAGTCCGGGGATGGCCTGGATCTCACCCAACAAGCCCGTCCGACCTTTCCCCAGCTGTCTCCAAGTCCGCACTTAAAATTAGTTGATGTCCCTCTCCATAACGGTGCGCCACCTTAACTGTGGACTTATTGCCTTATCCAGTGTGTGGGGCTGAGAGGTTAGGTTAGATTTGGGGGCTGCTAGTGACTTCACCAGGACACTTAGACCATGTTGGTCCATTGTGTCGTGATCCCAACGCCAAATGGTGACTGGACCAGATTTGAAAAACCGAATAAAAGCGTATTAACTTTGTTTTCACTTGGATTCGAACCTGGGGCCCCTCTAACTTGGGGCAGGCAAAGAAATATGGACCGACGAAGCCTCGCCGCCGGCCCAAATTCCACATTCCATACCAAACAACAGATTTTTTCGGGATGCATTGGAGGCTCTTGGATCTCATGTGAGTTAGTATCGTCTCAAATTCGAGGATTTTATTTGTTGACGTACCCATTCATACAAAAATTGGCCTCATCGCTGAAGATGATTTTTGAAGCAAATTAGGGTCAGTTTCCAACTGCTCCAGAGCACATTCAGCGAGCACACGTTGTTGTTTATGGTCGTTTAACTTCAGCTCTCGTGTCAGTGGAATTTTGTACGGGTGGAGGCCCAAGTCTTCTGAAACCATTTGTGAACAAACTGATATGTCCTCATCAGTGTGTTTTCAGACCAGGAAAGTCCACCATAGATCAAATCTTCACACTTTCACACAAGAAATGAAAATCGACACATACCACCTATTTGTCGATTCCAAGGCCGCATATGACAGCGTGTTTAGAGACGAGCTATACAGCGCCATGTCTAGTTTTGACATTCCTGATAAACTCGTCAGACTGAGCAGGATGACGATGGAGAACTCTCGCTGCTCCATCAAGGTCGGTAACGAACTCACCGAGACCTTCAATGTCAAAAAAGGTTTTAGACAAGGCGACGTGCTGTCATGTGATTTCTTTAACATCGTTCTTGAGAAGATCGTGCAAAACTCACTGGCCAACACAAGAGGCACGATCTTCCAAAAGTCCGTTCAACTGCTAGCCTACGCGGATGACATTGACGTGGTTGGGCGAACACAGCGAGCTGCAATGATGCGTTTGCTGGCATTGAAACGGAAGCGGCTAAAATGGGTCTGGCGGTAAACGAGGGCAAAACCAAGTATATGCTGTCATCGAGAAAGGACGCACAACATCGACGACTTGGCCAGAATGTCACCATAGATAGCAATAACCTTGGCTCGTTTACCTTGGCTCCGCGGTAAACAGTACAAACAACATCAGTATCGTGATCAAACGCAGAATAACTCTTGGCAACAGCTGTATTTTTTGGGCTCAAAAGGCAATTGAGTAGCCCTCTTTCGAAAGATCAAGTTGACTCTGTATAAGACTTTGATCATCCCAGTCCTGCTGTACGACGCAGAGGCATGGACAATATCTCAAGCGGATAAACAGTCTCTTGATCTTTTCGAAAGAAAAGTTCTGGGCGCAATCTTTGGTCCTGTCTGCGTTGAGGGCATTTGGAGGAGAAGATTCAACCGCGAACTCTATGGGCTGTACAGCGACATGAGTCTAGCCAGGCGTCTGCGGATCCAACGCCTAAGATGGCTAGGCCATGTACAGCGTATGGACAATTTAGCTCCGGCCCGAAGATTCTTCGACTCTGAGCCTGTGGGACAACGCAACAGAGGACGTGCACGCACAAGGTGGCGTACATAAGTCGAGAAGGACCTCAGCCGGCTTGGTGTGAGAAACTGGAAACAGCTGGCGAAAGATCGTGCTGACTGGAAGGGGCATGTTGAGTGAGGCCCAGGTCCACCTCGGACTGTAGCGCCCTAAGAAGGAGAAGAAGAAGGAAAAGTTCGAGTATATGTACACTTTCTGGGATCTTAAGACACCAGACAGAGATTGGTGCAAGATGAAGAAAACATCCCCGCCATAGCAGCCAGTATCGAAAAAGACAGTCAGCTGAGTTGGGCATCGCCAGAGAGTCGATCCGGATTATTTTTCGGTGAGATTTTGGCCTACACCTGTATAAGATTGTGTTGACTCAAAAAATGGAAGCCAGACAACCAAAGACAACGCCATGAGTCCACTAAAAATGTTTGTAGGAGACCCGGATTTTGATTAAAAAAAAATCGTCTTCTCGGACGAGGCACATTGTTTGGCTCAGCGGCTGTGTCAACAAACAAATTTGCCGTTATTGGAGCGAACACAATTCGCACTCTACAAGTGCTTGACCAAGCATCAATGTATCTACAAAAATGTACGGTTTGGTGCGGTTTATCGGATGGCGGCATCAGTGGACCTTATTTCTTTCGAAATAATTCGAAAATTCAGGTATAAAGCGCATTTCTGTGGCCAGACCTCGATAATATCGATATATCCGAGCTGTGGTTTCAAAAAAACGGGGCTACAAGTCATATAAGGGCCGCAAGCTTAAAGTTGTGAAGGAGAATTTTGGGAGCTGGATCGATGAACGATCTTCAATTGACCGCCGCGATGATGCTACTTGACATCACTTGATTATTTTCTTTTGGGCTACGTCGTCTTTTTTTTCGGAAGATTTTTTGGAACTCTACTGGAGCACTCAGACTCAAAACTGGTCCATTGTACTGCCAGGTAGCAACGTACTCCAGTGCCGTAATTTTGATCCCAACGGCAAATGGTGACTGGACCAGATTCGATTTCACTGAGATTCGAACTTGGGACCCTTCTAACTTGGGGCAAGCACTTAACCAACTGCGCCATCCAGTCGTCCAGACGTCAAGTCTTTGGTTTACGATAATAAGCCGATCACTCGATCTCGACGCCAACATTCGAGAGGCAATTGCCGGAATAACGCCACCGCGGCACTTATTGAACTAAGTCATCAAAAATTGGATCGACAGCTTGAAGCACTGCCAGCAAAGCAGAGGCGCGAATAGTGAATGGCATGAAAGTATGTGAATAAAACCAGAACCATTTTTTTTCATCATACACCGTTGTTGTGCTATTTAAGCTTCTTCCCCTATCGTCTTTATCTGGCCACTCTGTGCATGAGTCTCATTGAAAATGTACCTGCAGCAATTAGGAAACATCGAAAATGTTTTTTTTTTCGTGCTCGCGGAGCAATTAATTTGAATCAGGAAAACTATTCCTGTCCCCTCAAGAGCCAATCTCGTGCAATCATCGCCCCAAAACCTGCCCGCATGTCATCAACCGGCTAAAGATCACGCAAACTACATAATTTTCGCTCGAAATGATCAACTCGTATTCAATTAAACAATTCGTTGGTGCATTTTTTTCTCCCATTTCAAGAGCTCCTGCAAATTTCCCGAGTGATGAAGCAATAAAAACATCGAACTTCAACTCAGCAAGCAAACAGTTCCAATTCCCGTGGCGTCAGGCTACCGACCCGACGTCCCCATCGTCATCGTCGTCATCACCGCCGCAGATAACATAATTATTGAAACACCTTGCATACCAGTGCAGCACGAACTGCAATAATAAAGGAATTCGCTTCAATGTTTTACAACCTAATTGATGTCGGTGATGGCTGTTCTCGAAAATTGAAAAGAGCGAAAAACGGCCACGAAATTACAAAAATTCCACTTTCACTTGATCGGTACGAGCTGTACCGACTCGATTTGGACGCAGCAAAAACGACACACAAACCCTGCTCCCCACGAATTCCTGAATACCTTAGCGTCATTGCTCCTAAATTAATTTTAATTGGTCCATCATTGTGTTGTCTGTCCGTGGTGAAGGTGAGTGGTGAGTGGTGAGTGGTAGCGGTGGCGATGTTCAGCTTCCCCCCTCCCTCCGTGAGATACATTCAAAATTTTATTTCGATTTAATTGTTTTATGAGACGACTTTCGTTAGACAAAACACAACACACTCCAGACTAATGAAAGGCGGCCTCGATAAAGAGACCCGAACTCAGCCACCATCAGCAACGCCAACAACAACGGCAACGAGAGGAAAATTCTCATAAAATGTGAAACATGCAACACAGCAGGTGAGCAGAAGAGTATTAATCGTCGTCATCGTCCTTCTAATAGGAAAAAACTCCAAAACGCAACCGAGTCTCTGGCCGAGGCTGAAAACTTGATTTCTCCCGGGGGAACACATGTAGTTGGACACCATCGTCAGCGGGCGCAGAACATCTGCGACTTCTGGTCATCTCCGACTGCCGAGGCTCCATTTTTTTTTGCTCGTGTTTATGGCAAAAGGGATGTGACGTGATGATATTAACCGAATCTGCAACCAATCATCCCACACTTTGGTCGCGTTCTCGAGTGCACGAACGAACGCATCCCGAGTTGTTGCCAGAGACGGACCGAATGCGCACGGAACACATCGCAACGACCACAAGGAATGAAATCTAAACAATTTCGAGAATGCTTCATTTAGTGGGGAATGTGAGTCACAACGACGTGGTCGTGTATCCGAATTCGTATGCGAGAGAACCCGAAATCCGAAATCCACTTGTCTCTCCTTGGGTTTTGTCGCGGCGGAGTGGACTGGCACATCAGTAAAACATTAAAACATTTACGACTGATAACCGCATTGGCGCCAAAACAATAATGAGCTTTACAATATCGTTGTCGCTGTCGTTGCCGTTGTCGTTTGTTGTGTTCGTTTTGTTTCTTCATTTCTCTTGTTGCTGGGGTTCATTCGTTCGGTGTTTGGTTGTCTCGGACTGTCATGTTCATATAAATGCATGCATTAGTCTGGAGATTTGCTAGATTTCCATGCCGTATGCGGCGGCGGCGGGCAGGTCGCTTACTTTTTACGGAATTGTTGCTTGACATGGGACGTAGCAGAATGTGTGGTGGGTGGGTGAACA
Organism: Myathropa florea; assembly: GCA_930367185.1. Classification (NCBI taxonomy): domain Eukaryota; kingdom Metazoa; phylum Arthropoda; class Insecta; order Diptera; family Syrphidae; genus Myathropa; species Myathropa florea. The sequence continues at coordinate 109,226,600 of OV884002.1, forward strand.
GAAGCGACGATAACTGGTGTTCCATTCGCATGAGTAGACTGAATCTTTTTTTCTGGAGCACTTGTGCCTTTTCGATAGAGTTCAGGAAGTGGTAGCTGTTCCGTGTGCTCCTCGCCCTCGACAGATCTCACAAATGTTCGAACGCAGAGTTTCACTTTTGAAGACCATAGAATTTCGGGAGTTCTTTACTGATTTTTTGACAAGAAGATTGAATGAGTGCGTTGGTGTGTTAGGAGTGGAGCGTTCCATTCAGTTTTACAGCAACGCTGGAAATGTCATCTTCATACAACGGTGGCAGTTCAAAAATCCATCCCAATTCGACCTGGAGCCAAGGAAGACATGGGAGTTGTTTAACTGCCAGGGTCTTGAGTCGATGTTGATGATCTCTAGACAAACTCGTTTCAGTTGTTTTCACATTTCCCCGTTTTCACATTAAGAATGTACTCCTTTCGATTGAATGCCTTCGTGGGATGTGTGGATGGTCCGTTGAGTTGGGATTAAGTTCTGACAAGAGGAAATATAAGAGAAAGTTGACCCCTTTGACTGCGCTAACCATCGTCAAATATAGCTTATGAGGTTTTCTCTGCCGTACTATGTGACCGCCTGAAACCTTTCGTCACCTTTCGTCGTTAATAACTAAATAAATAAATCAGACTGGTCCTTGTCATTGCAGTTTGCGTTCAGGAAAGTCCACCATCGACCAAATCTTTACACTACGGCAGACTCTGGAAAAGACCCAAGAAATGCAGACCTACATCCACCACCTATTCGCCGGTTTAAAGGCCGCATATGACAGCGGGCTTTGCAACAGCACGTAATATGGTCATAAGCAACACGAGGTTCCCTCGCAAAAGAATCCACACAGCAGCCTGGCGATCTCCGGACGGCCGAACCGCCAACCAAATCGACCATGTGCTCATTGACACAAGGCGTACGTCAAAAATCCTGGATGTGCAAACATTTAGGAGGGCAAACGTCGACTCTGATCATTTCCTCATAGCAGCAAGATTCAGAGCTCGACTGTTCAATGTCAGAAAGTTGCACCAGCCAACAAGGAAGAGTCTTAACATTGGACGCCTGAACACACCGGAGATTGCCAGAGCCTTCGAAGAGCAATTAAGTGAGAGAGTCTCCGGTATGCCTACGTCGAACATAAACACCAACGATATATGGTTGTGGGCGCGATGGCCGTGTGGGTTCGTGCGTCGACCCATGCGCATTAGACTTTCACAGTCAAAAAATTGTTCGCGGCCCCACCTCTTTCGAGTCACTGACAATGCTCAAAGAGTATAACTGTCTAGAAAAAGCTTCTCAATCTCGCCGTTCGGAGCCGGGATTAAACTGTAGGTCCCCTCCACTCGTGAGAGAACAATAGCACGCACAACACGAGTTGGTTGGTGAGAAGCTAGGCCCAGGTCCACCTAGGACTGTAGCGCCGCCATTATTATTATTATTATGTGGTTGCACTGCCGCTCGGCCATCAAAGAGGTGGATGAAACCTACCACCCTGACAAGAAACCCGTGGTATGATGCCGAGTGTGAGCATAAGAAACGTGCAACCGACGAGGCCTACCAAAAGGCGCTGCAACGAAAAACTGGAGCAGCGCATGAAGAGTATCGGGCTAGAAGACGGGAGGAGAAAAAACTTCTGCGCCTGAAGAAAAGGTCTCTCGCAACCTCCCAGCTCAAGGATATCGAAGAGTCTAGGAACAAACAAAAAATACGTGCCTTTTAAAAAAAAGCCAAAAGCCTGCCCAAAGGCTTTAGGAAAGGCACCCAGGCTCTTCGAAATTGTGAGGGTAATATAGTTACTGACCCGCAGGGAATAGTGTGTTAAAAGAGCACTTCCAACAGCTGCTTAGCGGGCCGGACCAGGTGAGAGTGATAGTGAATGAAGAAATCCCAACTCCAGTCGATGAAGTAGTCATCCTACCGAGCTTTGAAGAAGTCGGCACAGCCATTAAAAAGCTGAAGAACAACAAAGCCGCAGGCTCAGATGACTTACCATCAGAGCTCTTCAAGGCCGGTGGCAATGTTCTGGTAGGGAGTATGCACCAGATCATTTGTAGAATTTGGGAATACGAAAGCATGCCCGACGACTGGAATATCAGCTCCATATGCCCCATCCACAAAAAAGGCGATCCAACCTCTTGGCATAACTATATATATATCCCTGCTCAACGTCGCCTACAATCTCCCGTCCAACGTACTGTGTAAACGTCTAAAGCCGTTTTGCACCGCACTAATCGGCACGTACCAGTGCGGCTTCCGGCCCGGCAAATCGACTATAAATCAGATCTTCATACTAAGGCAAATCCTGGAGAAGACGTGCGAGTTTCAAATCGATACGCATCTTTTTATCGATTTTAAAGCCGCATACGACAGCATTGTGGGCGCCGTGGCGTAGTGGGTAGGTGCGTCGACTCCTACGCTCGATGTTGTCGGTTCGATTCTCAAAAAAAACACCGAACATTTTTTCACGGCTCCACCTCTCTTGAGTCACAGACAATGCTCAAAGAGTACAACTGTCTAGAAAAAGCTTCTCAATCTCTAAACTGTAGGTCCCCTCCACTCGTGAGAGAACAATAGCACGCACAACACGAGTGGTTGCTGAGAAGCTAGGCCCAGGTTCACCTCGGACTGTAGCGCCACCATTATTATTATTATTATATTACGACAGCATTCATCGCAAGGAACCATTCGAAGCGATGGCCGAATTCGAGATCCCGGGAAAACTGATCCGGTTGTGTCGGACCACGCTAACACATACGCGATACACCGTGCAGTTCGGCTCGAGGACTTCCTTGCCGTTTGAAACCTGCACCGGATTTCGGCAAGGAGATGCGCTGTCGTGTGATTTCTTCAATTTGGTACTGGAGATGATAGTGTGGCGGACTGCTGTAAACACGGGGGGCACTATCTTCTACAAGTCAGTCGAACTGTTAGGATACGCAGATGACATCGACATCATTGCGCGTTCCCAACACGCCGTAGTGGAAACTTTCACGGCGATTGAATAACAGGCTAAACGAGCTGGTCTTAACGTCAATGAGGATAAGACAAAATATATGCTGTCGAGCAAAAAACGATCCGCCGCACACCACTTAGGGCAAAACATCACAATCGACAGCCACAATTTTGAGATTTTTTTTTTTGTCGGAGGTTTTTGAAACGCAAGACTGGAGCACTCAGACTCCAAAACTGGCCAAACAGCAGCCGAATTTTGTGGTACTGAACGAGTTTGTCTACCTCGAAGTAAACGTGAACTCCACGAACGACATCACAGTCGAGATCCAACGTAGAATCGCCCTTGGCAACCGATGCTACTTCGGTTTGTCAAAACAACGAGCTCCTGACTAGAAGGACCAAAATCATGCTGTACAAAACTCTTATTCTGCCAGTCCTGCTATGTAGAGCCGAAAGCTGGACACTAAGCAGAACTGCGGAGCTGATTCTTGGTGCATTCGAAAGAAAAATTCTACGTCGGATAAATGGTCCTGTCTGTGAGGAAGGCGAATGGAGGAGAAGACACAACCGCGACCTGAATCAGGATGTGGGAGTAGTTCGGAAGGCAAAAATCCATGGACTGCACTGGCTCGGCCACATCGAGCGCATAGATAACAACGCTCCAGCTAAGAGGGTTTTCGAATCCGAGCCTCCTGGTTCGAGAAGGAGAGGAAGACTAAGTCAACGCGAACGTAAGACAGCTTGGTCTTGATGACTGGAAGCAGCGTGCCCAGGACCGTCAACGATGGAAGGCAGCGATTCATCAGGCTCAGACCCTACATGGGTCGTTGAGCTGCTAAGTAAGTAAGCTGAGTTCAAACTTTCTACGTTTATTTTCTCCATATTTCTACTTCGTCCCTAGCGATCGACTAAAAAATTAAAACAGATTTGGTTGCTTAACGACGTCGCTCTGTCGCTTAAAACATAGCAAATCGCTCAGTGGTTATGTGGTCACCTCCATCTTTTGCGTCGCCTTATCGCGTAGCCGTAGTCTTAGGCGTTGAATTCGTAGACGCCTGGCTAGACTCATGTTGCTTACAGCCATTCTTCTTCAATCACCATCGATGCAAATAGGACCAATGATCGCATCCAGAAATTTTCTCTCGCGGGAGATTTTCACGACACCACCTCTCCCGAATCATTGGCATAATGCCGACTCCGAACGGCGCGATTGAGAAGCTATTTCTAGACAGTTATGCTCTTTGAGCATTGTCTGTGGCTCGAAAGAGGGGGAGCCGTGAAAAAATGTTTGATGTTTTTTTTTCGAGATTCGAACCTTAGACCTCGATCGTAGAAGTCAACGCACCTACCCACTACGTCACGGAGCCCATATGGTATAGGTCCAGCTAATTTTCTGATTGACTCTTAAATTAGACTGAGGTGGAGCAGGCGTGACTTCAGCAACTTATCATAGAGAATAAACCGCATTTAATAATATAATAATAATGGCGGCGTTACAGTCCGACGTGGACTTGGGCCTAGCTTCTTAGCAACCACTCGTGTTGTGCGTGCTATTGTTCTCTCACAAGCGGAGGGACCTACAGTTTAATGCCGACTTCGAACGGCGACGTTGAGAAGCTTTTTCTAGACAGTTATACTCTTTGAGCATTGTCAGTGACTCGAAAGAGGTGGATCCGTGAAAAAATGTTTGATGTTTTTTTTCGAGATTCGAACCGACGACCTGGAGCGTAGGAGTCGACGCACCTACCCACTATGCCACGGAGCCCACAAAACCGCATTTAATTCAAAATAATAATAGTTATGATGGCGCTATAGTCTGAAGTGGACTTGGACCTATCTGCTCAAACCACATCCAATCTATTAAATCAAAAATTCGATGGGCGTATAACTTCTTGTATGAAACCTGCTAACTTCTCGCAAATATTATGTAAAACACTGATAGGCGTAGAACTCGTAAGCCAACATTAACGAGCTCATCATAGCGCCTGATCGAACAAAAATAAGTTGAAAATTAGAATTTCAGATGATGCCTCATGCGGGCGGGCCACAGTGTGTTTATAAATATTTAAACAGTAGTGGCACAATATTTTCTTTTCAATAAAGTCATTACCATAATGTTTACCTATTTTATTTCATTTTGAAGAACTGGTGGGAATAAATTTTGTTCATAATTTTAGAAGAACCATGATCATCATGATCGGTTGAAATCATGCTTGAATAATTTTTGTAGGGTACCGTTAGCGGTTTTTCGATTTTAAAATAGTGTACGCGATTGTCTCGAAAATAGAGTTTTAGGATAGTGTTGATTTTGCAGCAACAGTATTGATTTCTGCAAACCAACAAGTGCTTACAGAGCAAAATGCCAATTGCTCAATTAAGGTTCGCACCCCAACTCTTTTATATTACTTTGATAATGTTGTTCATTGCTTGAAGCCTACGGGGTGGGCCAAATACAAGATTCTTTTTAAAAATTCAATTAAATGAACAAACATAATTTTTTTCCATGTATTATGGCTTTATTAGTAAGAACAAACTTTCCCATTAATTATGAAATACAACGTCGTTCAAGTGGCTGCCTCATGGTCGATGGGTCGACATCTGAAAACAAACTAGGGGCTGGAGTGATAGGACCAAGATGCAGCCTACACATTCCTCTCTGTAATGAATCAACAATATTTCAGGCTGAGCTGTACGCAATCAATAAAGGCGCACACTGCATTAACGACAAAAAGCCCACCAATACCAAAATATACATATTCTCAGATAGATAAGCGGTTCTAAAAGCGCTAAAGAGCTACACATTCAACTCTAAGGCTGTCTGGGAATGGTACAAAATACTAAATAAAGTGGCAGGAAACCACGGGCTAAAGTTGATCTGGGTGCCAGGCCATTGAAACCATGAAGAGACTGAAAAGGCCGACATACAAGCCAAGAAAAGTGCTCAGGTGCATTTTATGGGGCCTTCACTCCTTTCTGGCTTCAACAACACAGACACAAACTTACATCTTCACAAATGGATCATCAAACAAGAGAATAAGTTTTGGAACAGCCAAGAGGGTATAAAACACTCAAGAATGTTCATAGAACAAAACTACAATCAAGCCAAACGAGCCAAAGAAGCTCTAGAACTTAATAAAGCAGATGTAAAAGTGCGCGACCTCTTCAGTGGAACATGCGGGTCACTGAAAATGAGATGAGATGTGAGAGTGCTATGTAAAGCACAAACAGGACATGGGGCATGCAACTACCACGTCCACAAATTGGGTCTCAGCAGCACAGAAATCTGTAGGCGATGTGGACAGGCCAATGAAGCTATGGAACATATACTGACTGTCTGTTCAAGCCTTGCCCGAGAAAGATTTAAAATGTTAAACCAAACAAACGTAACAGGGAAAGACTTTCAAGAAATCCCACCTAGAGAAGCTGTCAAATTTTTGAAAGGAGCGCTACAATCCTAGATCAAAAGAAGGGGGTACAATAGATCTTTGCGGTCTCAGTACTTGTGTTACAAACATGACACATCCCCAGTTCTTCAATTCAATTCAAGAGGCCGCCTCGACATGTTGATGTTGTTTGTACTGTTTACCGCGGAGCCGAGGTAGACAAAGTCCTTCACTACCTCAAAGTTATCTTTGAGGTTTCCGTTTCAATGCCAGCAAACGCACCATTGACGGCTCGCTGTGTTCGCCCAATCACGTCAATGTCATCCACGTAAGCTAGCAGTTGAACAGACTTTTGGAAGATCGTGCCTCTTGTGTTGGCCAGTGAGTTTTGCACGATCTTCTCAAGAAAGATGTTAAAGAAATCACATGACAGCGCGTCGTCTTGTCTAAAACCCTTTTTGACATTGAAGGTCTCGGTGAGTTGATTGAGCAGAATCCTCCATCGTCAACCTGCTAAGTCTGACGAGATTGACAGTAGTGTCAACACTAGACTTGGCGCTGTATAGCTCGTCTCTATGCAGCAGGAAAGTTAATTTAACAATGAATCGTACTCGCTTATCTTTCCGTCGGTTCACAGCACGCTGCAAATCGTCACCTACGTACTTCTCGTGCATCCGGTAAAAATTAATGTGCTTAATTGTCCGAATGTGATTAGCATGGCTTATCAGAAATCATTTCAATTTTCAGTCCTTACTTCTTACATCTGCTGTTGCTTGTTCAAATCAGCATTTCACGGTAAATCCCTTAATTTCTTAGGGATTTGTCGAGTTACGCCCACTTCAAGTGTGATAATTTCCACCTCTGAACATACCATGTGCGTTAATATCACCAAACCGAGTGAAAATTTACTTCTGATCTTCTAAAGTTACATTGCTTTCCTAATAAAACACCCTACTTTTTTAGTCTTTCCGTAATCAAAAATTCTAATCAAGCTGTTTTAAATAATTTTGACAGCTACCAAGTGCCTTCGTCCACTTGACACTCGTGTGGGTATGAACGATGACAGTAAAATGAATTTATTTCACTTTCTTCGAGGGGGACGCCTATCGCAAGCCAAGGGAAGAGTCGAGTTTCACTGCACAGCAGGACTTAAGAACCGTTTAGCCGATATCCATTGTGAAGCATATCATTTACCTCGGCCCCTCAGTGTGACCATATTTTACGATTGAAGACGCTGTGTCTTTGACTCGAGCAGTATATCTCATCGTAGGAGTGACAATTAGATTTGTTTCATGCGGGGATTAAGATGATAATTGGTTTGATGTGAAAAAGAAAGCTGATGTTGTAGAATTGAATGATCCTAATCCGACTGGGAAACGCAATATTAATCCGATGCGACATTGTTATCCAAACGGAACTTACATTTTTAGTGTTCTTTTAGCGTTTACTCGCTCTTGTAGCCATTATAATTGACACTTTTAACTGTGAATGGTTATGCTGCGTCGAATCGATTAAGTCCATTTTTGAACTAAATTTCTCCTCAATTTCTCCTCCTTTGGTAGACTTAAGCCGAAAATTGTTAAACTCTTGAACGTAAAGAATAAACTACATTTGTCTATTTCTGATTTTATTTTGTTTTACCAAAAGATGAGAGAGGTGTTTCTCGGTTGGACGAAGGATAACCATCTGGAGTTAAAGAGCTGGGAACTCACAAGTGAATTTTATGAAGGAAATTTTGATTTGAGTCGCATATTCTTTGGCTCAAAATGTTCGCTTACTCACTGCTATGGAGAATGTGAGTCTGAGATGCCACCCTGGAAGGTGTCCAGATTAAGTTGTTTTGCATCAGCGACCATGTGATCTTTGCTACTGAGGTTCCATCGTCTGCGTAGACCAACAATTGGACGCACTTATTGAATGGATTTTGTGTTGACACCTACTGTTCCAGTATCAATTTAAAGAAATCACACGAAAACCACCATTCGGCGCATGTTTGCATTTGCATAGTGGATTTTTTTTTACCGTGGCGCAACGAAAACGCATTATTTTTCCCGGGATCCCTAATTACATTTAACAATTCCTTACGATTAATGTTGTCACACGGGACTTTGAAGAACAGAAAGGGGTTTGGAAGGTGTCTACAAATACGGAAATTTCGGTTAGTCTGTTCGTTCATCAGTTTATCTGTCACATTTTTTTATTTCCTACGTTTATGAAGAAATCGGGACGAAATCTTGGAATTAAGTAGTATAGGCCTAGAAATAATTTTTCATACACACCATTTAAAAAGTGGGGCCATTTGGGGGTGGCTCTCGTATAGGTGAAGTTTCCATCGATTTTTAAACATTGACGCACCCCCTCGTGTGATATATAAACCGACAGATCTTTCGAAATGAGGTGGAGGTTTGCTTCAACATTTCTTGATCCAAAGTTCCATTTGAAAAATATGGAGCTCCAGAGTTTTTTTTTTGGTTGACTCGTCAGACTGAGCAGGATGACGATGGAGAACTCTCGCTGCTCCATCAAGGTCGATAATGAACTCACCGAGACCTTCAATATCAAAAAAGGTTTTCAACAAGGGGACGCGCTGTCATGTGATTTCTTTAACATCGTTCTTGAGAAGATCGTGCAAACTCACTGGCCAACACAAGAGGCACGATCTTCCAAAAGTCCGTTCAACTGCTAGCCTACGCGGATGACATTGACGTGATTGGGCGAACACAGCGAGCCGTCAATGATGCGTTTGCTGGCATTGAAACGGAAGCGGCTAAAATGGGTCTGGCGGTAAACGAAGGCAAAACCAGGTATATGCTGCCATCGAGAAAGGACGCACAACATCGACGACTTGGCCAGAACGTCACCATAGGCAGCTATAACTTTGAGGTAGTGAAGGAATTTGTCTACCTCGGGTCCGCGGTAAACAGTACAAGCAACATCAGTACCGAGATCAAACGCAGAATAAGTCTTGCCAAACGCTGCTTTTTTGGGCTCAAGACCGAGTTGACTCTGTATAAGGCCTTGATCATCCCAGTCCTGCTGTACGGCGCAGAGGCATGGACAATATCCCAAGCGGATGAACAGTGTCTTGGTCTTTTCGAGAGAAAAGTTCTGCACGCGATCTTTGGTCCTGTTTGCGTTGATGGCATTTGGAGGAGAAGATTCAACCGCGAACTGTATGGGCTGTACAGCGACATGAGTCTAGCCAGGCGTCTACGGATCCAACGCCTAAGATGGCTAGGCCATGTAGAATGTATGGACAGCTTAGCTCCGGCCCGAAGAGTCTTCGACTCTGAGCCTGTGGGACAACGCAACAGAGGACGTCCACGAACAAGGTGGCTCACACAAGTCGAGGGGGACTTCGGCCGGCTTGGAGTGCGAAACTGGAGACAGTTGGCGAAAGATCGTGCTGGCTGGAAAGGAATAGTGAGTTAGGTCCAGGTCTACCTCTGACTGTAGCGCCCTAAGATGAAGAAGACGAAAGAATGGTTGATTTGGGATGAAGTTAGAAGAAAATTTATTTCAGTTAAAGTTCAATCTTATCGCCTGGTACTTAGAAAATATTTATGCGACGGAACCTTCCCCGCGTGAGTACAACTCTTGAGACAACTCGGTACTTGCCCAGTTTATTTTTGCACACAGTGTATGGTATTCTGGGCGCCGTGGCGTAGTGGGTAGGTGCGTCGACTCCTACGCTCAGTGTTGCCAGTTCGATTCCCGAAAAAGACCAACAATTTTTTTCACGGCTCCACCTCTTTTGAGTCACTGACTCAAAGATTATAACTGTCTAGAAAAAGCTTCTCAATCTCGCCGGTCGGAGTCGGCATTAAACTGTAGGTCCCCTCCACTCGTGAGAGAACATTAGCACGCACAACACGAGTGGTTGCTGAGAAGCTAAGCCCAAGTCCACCTCGGACTGTAGCGCCGCCATTATTATTATTATTGAATGGTATTCTTTCCCCTTTGGCCATCTCACATTTCGTCGGCAACCGGAGAGAAGCTTAATCCCTCTTTACCTCTTCCGTCTTCCACTTAGATCCTGAATGGATCTATTGTGCAGTTGCTCTCCGGTGAATGATCCACCAGTTTCTCGTTAGCCAAAAAACTGTCCAAAACCTGAAGATACTTACTAGTGGCCTTGTGATAATTTTTATCAAATCATGAATTTCGATGTCTGACATCTCTTCTAAACCACTACACGAATATTTGGCTAGCGTTCTTTTTCTTACTCTTGCAAGGGCTGGACATGTACCGAGGTAGTGTAGTGTTGTTTCTACTTCTTCCTGCTTCAACCGAAGTCATTGTAGCAGTCTACCATCCTTTTTGCGTGAAAGCCCATCAGGCAATAACCGGTAATAAAACCGACTGCACTGCTTAATTTTATCCTGTTTGATTTTAGGAGTATACTTGTTCTATACTTTCGTTACTACTTTCATGCTGCTTAAATGGCCTATGGGTCTTTAGATCTAACCACCAACCGGCTAATTCCCATTGCTCTCTTTGCACCCAAGGCGTGCATTAAGAGGACTGTTGGTACTATATGAAATATAGCTTCCACGCCAGCTATTGGGGTAGAACACCTGGGAGTCCCCAAATTTCCTAAACAGAAAGATGATGCTTCTACAGAAAGTATGGCTATGACGTTGGTTCCCGGTAATATCGTCGCTGTTCCTAGCTCATAAACGGTGATGAAAATTCTAGTAAGTTGACACTGCCGTTAGCCTATCTTGTAAACTTGTCACCACCACTTCCATTTGTGCAGCACCTCCACTGCCTGATTAAATTGAAATTTTTGAAAAAAAAACCCATGAAACTTCTCCCCCGCCGTCTCCCACTTCGAACAATCTTAGACCAAGTGAATGAAAACATGTTCGACCAACACCTAACAGCATGATCGTTATGCATGTACATGCATATGTATTTTATAGGTTACCCCTACAATAAAAATGAATTATTGCCTCCGAAGCGGGTACATAAAAGGCACCCCATGGAGCCAGTTTAAAGTGGATTCAGTCCAACAAAAGAATTAACTACCCTGACAGCGAGTTGAAGATTTATTTGAGTAGACGAAATATTTTCGAGAATTTCCAGTTTTCGCTCGTGGCTGAGTGAGTTTCAGTTTGCTTGGCCCAAATTGACTTCTTGTCGGACATTTTGAATAATTTTTTACTTTGAAATGTGTTTAAAATTGTAATTTTAATTTTATTGTACTTGAAGCAAGGGTTAACCTAGCAATTGATTCTGTTTATAAAATGCATTGACGGTGCCAGTATATAAATTCTCTGTAGTTATCGTTGTCATTATCCAACATAGGCAACCTTTATCTCGGTCGTTCAAGAAATAGTTTTTTTAAGGTTCCGTCTACAAACCTTTATAATTTCGGTGTGTCTGTCCGTCCGTCCGTCGTGTCTGTCACACTTTTTTGTCTCCGAAGTTTATAAAGATATCGGCATGAAATTTTGGAATTTGGTACTTCAGGCCTAGATGTCATTGCTCATGAACCAAAATCTAAAAAGTGGGGCCATTTGGGGGTGGCTCCAGTACAGGTGAAGTTGCCATTAATTTTGAAAAATTGTCGCACACCATCGAAATATATATCGATCCATAGATTTTTCGAAATGAGGTGGATGTTTCTTTCAACACTTTTTTATCCAAAGTACCGTTTGGAAAATATAGAGCTCCAAATTTTTTTTTAAATGCGTCCCCTCTGCCATTTCTAAACCAAAGAGGTTAAAAATCTGAAAAAATCACAAAAACTTCGCTTCATTGAGCACTTTCATTTACAACAATTTCGAGCATTCTGGCCTTAATAGTTTTCGAGATATTGGCCAAAAACGGTCAATCATCGACATGCGAATTTTGAAGATCTGAAAACGCAGTTTTGAAGACCTCAGCGTAAGAAATGATAAATTTCAAAATATCAATTCATGTTGAAATTTTGAGACATATAAGATTTAAAATGATCAATTTCACACATAAATTTCCTGCTGTGTTCGACCACTCTATTCGCTGATGAGCGTTATCTTTTGGATCTTACCCCTAAATGCCGAACAGAAATGAACACACACACCGCAGGCATGAGCAGTGATTAGGTACGAGTATGTGTATGATGGAAGGGATTTTTTGTGTTGGATAAACTTCGATAGAGGTATAGGTATATGTATGGATAAATATTTGTTTGGATGTACGAATGTATGAATGAATGGTTGATTTGGGTTGAGGTTAGAGGAAAATTCAACTGAAATAGTTTGGAAACGTCGTTTGATGTTCAGAAATCATCCATCAATGTTATGCGACGGAACCTTACCCGTGCGAGTAAAATGAGTCGCTTTACGCTTTACGAACAACGTTTAAAAATATTAAAAACTTATTTCCAAAGTGAGTGCTGTGTAGCCCAAACAGTGAGTTTTTTGAAAAGGAGTTTTGGCCGAAATGAAGCATCCACCGCGACTGCTGTACGCAAGTTTGTGCAAAAAGTTCAAAAGACTGGTATGCTAGTGGACAACACTCATGGTCCCCGTCGTCGTACGGTGCGCACGGATGAGAATGTGGCTGCTGTGGCCGAGAGTGTGAGACTCAATTCACGAACATCAACTCGCCATCGATCTCAACAACTCAACATTTCACGCATGATTGCTAGACTGAGGAGAATTCTGCACAAAGATCTCGGATTATTCGTTTATAAGGTCCTCAACAATTTACTCAGCAATTGAAGGCGCGCGACCATCCGCTCCGTTAACGCTTCGCAGTTTGGACCTTAGAGCAGCTTGAATTGGACAACGATTTTGAGCGAATAATCATCTTTTCTGACGAGGTGCATTTTCAAACCCAAAACCAACAACAAGTTCTTGGAAAATTGGCGGTGCAGAATGAGCTACTGCGAAGCCAGCCGAGGCAGCCAATTGAACGACGTTGTATTTCATAATTAATGGGAATGTTTGTTATTACTAATAAAGCCATAATATATGGAAAACATTTATATTTGGTTAATTTTCTTGCATTTTTAAAACGAAACTTGTGTGGCCCTCCCTGTTAACGTCGTCACACTGTGAAGTTTTTTTTAAAATAAATTTGTGGTTGGCATACGAGTCTATTGTGTTGAAAATGATTTCGACCAGGTTTTGAAGTAAGGGTTGAATGGTGATAATGAATGATACGCCCACACAATTTTGGGTGAAATTTCGTCAAATTTTATACCGAATGTAGTGCGCAAGTTGTTCAATCTGCGTCACGTTCTGTGCAATATATTGCTGGCGAACGTTGCAGATGTAGCACACTCGCAGAAGGGGAACAGTCTAGAAAGCTGGGACTGTGGTGACGTATTGAATTGAGGAGTGTTTCTCTGATGACGTCTTGACTTGTTGTCCAAGATATTGACTGTTTTCCCAAAACATAAATTCCAAGTTCCTCTCTGATTGCTTCCCTATCAAAGCCATCATTCCAAAAATGGCTTCTGTTCCCTGACAAAGGCCGACTTGGTTTTTAACGAATTGTATTCAATGAAGGGATGTATATTTTTCATCATCACTCAAACTTTGACTAGAGGTACACCTCCAGGGGCACAGATGTACATCGGTATTTGACGAAACTCCGGTAAAATATGACAAAGGGATTAAGGAATTAAGGGCTACTAGTATCATTACATCGTCTATTAAACCACAGACAATGTAGTGACTTAAGTAGGTGCCAAGTTTCGCTGCGTAATAAGCCAAATTATGGACAGTGCAGGGTCACAAACTTTGGTCTATGAGTGAGTCCACCGAGCTGCCAAGAAACTGGACAGAGTGGCGGCTAAGTACTACTGGCCAAAAATGCATTGTACGGTGGAGGAGTACGTTTGTCGTTGTAAGTTGTGCCAGGCGTCAAAGCCTTCGAGACTGATGGCTTCTAGGTGCGGTGATAGTCAACCTATATGCAGTCTATTGACTTCTTTGACCCATTAGCTCAATCCACGAGGGGGTACAAATGTGTTTTATGCGTAGGGGACTTCTTCTCCAAATTCCCTCTGCTTTTTCCGTTAAGGGTGGAGACTGCGAAAGGCGTGAAGGCAATTCTGTAGGATCAAGACTTTTTGGTGTTCGCGGTACCCAAGTGGATCGTTTGTGATTATGGGCCCAAAGCAAGGAGTTGTCTGGGTTGGCATCGGAGTACGGCGTCGCAGAAAGAACTTTCATATTTTACGACAATTCGACACACACTAAATTAAATTTTCAAAGTTTAGAAAAGTTGAATAAAATAATTGTGTTGTAAATGCTTCATTCGAAGAAAAGATTTATAATATTCACTGGACGTTGTATTTCATAATGGGAATGATTGTTCTTACCAATGAAGCCATAATACATGGAAAAAATTTAATTTTGTTCATTTTATTGCATTTTTAAAAAGAAACTTGTTTTGAAAATTGTGGGTCAACTCCACAATTTGTAATCGATTAATAAAATCGCTTGTGTTTCATCATCAAATCGGGCACGAACTTTTGCAATGATCGATAGTTTTTCAATTGGGAATTGGAATCGCTTCGAAACCATTTTTTTTTTCGTTTTCAGAAACTGGTCCATTGTACTACCAGGCAGCAACCTACTTTTGCTGAAATTAGCAGCAGGCGCTTCTGTGATGAGGAACCTACATCATCAGCTCTCACCTCATCAGCACCGAATAACTGCCACCTGATCCGAACAAAGGCGGGACAATGGCAGAGGAAGTGCTCTGCAGTGTTATCTTCTTCTTCACAGGCGTCGCAGAGGGTTTCATCGCTTAGGCCAAGCACTTCTATGTGTTTGGCGAAGGCGTAGTGCCCCGTTAGTACGCCAATAAGTTGTCTGCAGTCTTTTCTGCTAAGAGATAACAAGAAAGCCGCGGATTTCTTACAGATGTTGGGAAGCATGCGCTTGGTCTGTCTACATCCTGGAGAGTCATGCCACCTGCAGTTGTGCTCTCGAGAAGTCCAACCATCGATGGAAGCCCTAACCAAGGACGCGGGCAGTTTCAGCGTAGGTTCAGCTCCTGAGAATGCCTCATCTGATCCTCGCCTAGCAAGTTCATCGGCGATCTCATTTCCCGTGATCCCGTGGTGCCCCGGGACCCAGACAAGTCTTAGCGAATTTGAGCTACCGATCAAATTCAGAAAACACTTGCATTCCTGAGCTATCCTGGAAGTTGTTAATAGGTTGAGCAAGGCCTTAAGCACAGCTTGGCTGTCGCTGCAGACACAAATACTTCGCCCCTTCACCCTATTCTTCACAATATAGCTCTTCGAAATCTTTTGCCACACACTCTTGTTTTCCTTCACAATATCCGCTATATCCATGCAGCCACTCCTTAATTCGGCTGTTCTTAAAAACCCTGTGATTGTTGAAAATTTGTTGAGCGATTTACGAGACGCATGCAAAAATCTCGAGGTTCTTGCAGTTCAAAGCATCTTCTCTGTCCGAGAACAACAAAAACCCCCCCCAGCAAAGCGATCTCACGTGACATTCGAATTGTCATCTGTACGGAGGTCGATTGAATGGCCTCCGTATGCCCCGCCATTCTTATCCTGATTTATGACAGTTTCTGACAGCCACTTTATAATTGAATGAAAAAAAGAATGAACGCAGATAATATTGGCAAACATGAGAACAGCACTCAGCCATCTGAAGGACGACCATGTACGGATGACAGAAGGCAGGTTTAATTAATTTCTGAGGAACTACCTTCCTTCCACAACTAATTATCGCCTCGTCGCGCTTCGTAGCTCCCAGATCGCAGAAATTCCCGCCACAAAAAAAGCCAGCCAAGATTTCATTAAAAATTCAACCCATCCCCGAAGAGACACTCTCTCACTCTCTCTCTCTCCACCCCTGATCGATGCATTCCAGTCGATGCTCTATCTCCGCGCCAGTACGCGATCAACTACATGACGCATTATATTTTCCATATATTACGACGCCCAAGGCGGACAACCGAACAACTGAACGAGCGAATGACAAAGACCATCAAAGTCCTCACAATGTATCAACACGAGGATATTACGAGACGCCTGCAGCTCGCTCGCTCACCACTTTTCAGGGGCCATCACGCTATCTTAAGCCCATTAACTCAGTCACTAATGGAACTTATCACATTAGAATCCACTCCCTTGCCTTTCATATTTTCCCCTCTTCCCCTCTCCATCACTCCCCCCGGCGCACACACCGAGCGCACGCACACAGGCGCAAGCGCGCAAAGTGCTTTAACGATACTGGCCGATGACTGGTTGTTGCGCGACACATTGCGAACTCGGCGAGCACGACGAGTCGTCAACGCGAGCACACACTCTCGCACCGAGACGCCACCCGGCGGGGAGGATGAGGAGGGAGTGTCCACTTCAATCCGCTGGGGGCATCAGGCCTGACGTGTAATTAACAAGGAATCAGTTAAAATCGGCGCGCTTTTAATTTTTATCACTTTTCAGCGAATTTCCACGCTCGCGCAGCAAAATGATTGAATATTCTGGCGACGCAGCAAATCACGCGCAGGGGGAAAATCAATCAACGGACTGTCAGAGAGGGAAGACGACGCCCGCCGCCGCGCTCATTGGTCGCCAAGTGTCAAATTAATTTTCCGGATCATCCAAGTAATTGCCGCGCGTCCTGGCGGTGGCAGGTAGTAGTTGGGCTCCGGGACATTAAAGAGCATCTGATAAATCGGAAGTCGCGACCCAGCATCGGAATTTTGCTCTCCTACTCCGTGGCTTCGTCTCTCCTGTTTGCCGGTCGTGTCGGTCAGTTCATTTCTTTCGTTTTTGTTGTCGTCGATTCTGTTTTGTCGTCTTGTTCGGACACGAAAAACATGTGTAGCCAGTTTCCGTTTTCGGTTCTCAGGTGATGATGGAGCAAATGCGCGCATGTGTTGATGGTTATGGATGACGCGACGCTCGAGCGTAACAAAGGGCGCACAACAACCGACGGCGCTGATGGCTCCGCGGAGAGTACAAGACAGAGGAGACAACAAAAAAAAAAGAAAAGAGAAGACAAAACCTCACACGTAATCGAGGGAGACAGCAGGTACCTTTGGCGTTGTGGAGAGCAGCTACTCGTGCATTTTCGGATAAGTTTTAGATTGATAAGTCCGCTCCAGTTTCTTGATGTGCGGCGTCTGGGTTGAGCGTCGAACCATTTTAATAGTCGTCCGGACGTTTGAATGGGTGTTCCGATGACGAATTGATTGTTGTGCCTCTGCACTAAGGCGAGATTGAAATTTTTCAATATTTTGGGAACTGTCAAATTGGGCAGTTGTTGACAGCTGTCACGGAAGGAAGCAATTACTCCATAATTCATTCGAAGTTCATAACTCATCTGCGATAGAGTGAAGGTCTTGTGGAAGCGGTGATGCTACTCGATCTTGTCAATTTAAATTTATGCGGGACTGCAAATGATTTATGGAGATGTTGGACCTGCTGGAACTATGGCAATTTTGGATGAGACGGAATAAATCATTGCTTGGGCGATGCAATATCAACCTTGGTTCTTAAACCGTCGTGGGTCACAGTTTTTGAACATGTTTAGTTGATGGATGACGTACTTACTTCTTTTACTCTTTTTTGAACGCCTTAATAGGTCCAGGCCCGCCCGGGACTGAAGCTCCAGCCAAAGAAGAAGAGGAGGCTCTTTAATACTTCATGATATCTTTTTCTTTTTGACCGATTATTAACTAGTCAACTTTAACATTGGAGCCTTCTTCTTCAACGACCTGAGTTAGTTGGACAACGTCGGCATCTTCTTCTTCTTCTTAGGGCGCTACAGTCCGAGGTGGACCTGGGTCTCACCCAACATGCCTCTCTAGCCAGCACGATCTTTCGTCAGCAGTCTCTAGTTTCGCATACGATGCCGGTCGAGGTCCCCCTCGACTTGTGTGCGTACTCTGTTGCGTTGTCCCACAGGCTCAGAGTCGAATACTCTTCGGGCCGGAGCTGAGTTTTCCATACGCTCTACATGGCCCAGCCATCTTAGGCGTCGGATCCGTAGACGCCTGGATAGACTCATGTCGCTGTACAGCCTATATAGTTCGTGGTTGAACCTTCTCCTCCAAATGCCATCAACGCAAACAGGACCAAAGATCGCGCGCAGAACTTTTGTCTCGAAAAGACCAAGAGACTGTTCATCCACTTGGGATATTGTCCATGCCTCTGCACCGTACAGCAGGACTGGGATGATCAAGGTCTTGTATAGAGTCAGCTTGGTCTTCCGAGAGAGGGCTCTACTACTCAATTGCCTTTTGAGCCCAAAAAAAAACAGCGGTTGGCAAGAGTTATTCTGCGTTTGATCTCGGTACTGATGTTGTTTGTACTGTTTACCGCGGAGCCAAGATAGACGAAGTCCTTAACTACCTCAAAGTTATAGCTGCCTATGGTGACGTTTGGCCAAGTCGTCGATGTTGTGCGTCCTTTCTCGATGACAGCATATACTTTGTTTTGCGCTCGTTTACCGCCAGACCCATTTTAGCCGCTTCCGTTTTTTATTCGTAAAACCTGTAAAAGATCAGTTGGCTCTGTTCGGACCATCGAAGGCTATTTCATGGCGTACATGGCGATCAGTTGAAGGAGGTCATTTCGAGAGAAATGTTCTGCACATTTACCGAACGATGTACTTACAGATCATATGGACAATACAGACCCTGCTTGTAAAAATCTTGACACTATGTCTATGGAACGATGCAGCAGAGGACGAACATGACAAAGTTTTCACACACAAGTTAGCGGGGATCACAATCAAATTATAGTACGAAACTAGATACAAATAGCGACTGATCGGGTCACTCTCAAAGCTCATTGGTTCACCATGATAATAATAATAATTCTGGCGCTACAGTCTGAAGTGGACCTGACCTGTTGTGCGTGCTATTGTTCTCTCACGAGTGAAGCGGACTTACAGTTTAATACCGACTCCGAACGGCGAGACTGAGAAGCTTTTTCTAGATGGTTATACTCTTTAAACATTGTCAGTGACTCGAAAGAGGTAGAGCCGTGAACAACTTTTGTTTTTTTGAAAAATTGTTGCTTGTACTGGGATTTGAACATAGACTGTGAAAGTGTGCAGGGGCTGGACGCACATACCCACAACGCCACAGCGCATACATATACATACTTATACCTCTATCCAAATTTATTTAACACTGAAAATCCCTCCTCAAACCCAAATCGCTGCGCATGCCTGTTACGTGCGTATTACTGTTGGGTTAAATACCCAACATGAATGTGGGAAATACCACCGCGATTCGTGTTGAGTTGTCGATCTCAGCATGGAATTTATGTGCGAAGGTGATAAGCTCTGAAATTTTAAATCTTCGATATCTCAGAATTTGTATACGAGTATATATATCGATATTTTGATAATGCTTACACCAAGATATAAAATTCTGCATTTTCAGATCATTAAAATTCGCATGTCGATGAAATCGTCGGTTTTTGGCCAATATTTTCAAAACTATGTGGGTCAAAATGCTTGAAATATTTTTAAATGAAATACCAAGTTTTTGTGGATTTTGAAACACTTTTTCTTTGCGTCCCTCGCATTAAAATGACTTTGGAGTTCAATATTTTTCAAACGATAATTTGCTTCAAAAAGTGTTTTGTTGATTGTTATATCATTCGATGAGGTCGTTCGTCAGTATTTCAAAATCTTTGGCATTTTTACTATACGGGAGCGATCCCCAAATGGACTCACTTTTTAAATTTGCATGTATGAAAAATGATTGAGACGCCTAAAGTACTTAATTCCAAAATTTCATACCGATATTTTTATAAACGTCGTAGATAGAAAAGTGTGAGAGATACGAAATATAGAAGGAAGAACGGATGGAAACACCGAAATTAGTAAGGTTCTGTTTTTATGAAGGGAATCTTAAAAAGTTGAAAGTCATAAAAGGATGTTCATTGAAGTCTTCCATCATGTCTTAAGGTTCATTATATAGAGAATCTTAACAATGTCGTCCTTTCTTTCCTCTACAGTAGACGTTCGGTATAATGAACTAATAAAAACCGGGCCTGTTCACTGTAGCGAGATTGTTCATTGTAACGAGCGTGGGCTGCTTGGAGCAAATTTCATCAAAATGTGGATGTTTTGAAGTACAATTCTTAAAAAATTGAATATAATTACAATTTTTCTTTGTAATAACTAAAAATCAAGCCAATATTTATAACAAAAATATTTTGTTTTTTTACCAAAAAAAAAAAATTAACCGTAAAAAAACGTAAAACGCTACAAAAAGAATACATTCTATATACAACCAACACGCACTTTGTATTTGCTTTAAGCAGCCCCAAACTGTGTACCATACACATAACATAACTAATCGTGCAAGATTTTCGCTCAACACGATGAGTAGATGAAGCGGTATAAAATTTTGCGTGTTCACTATATTGGCTTGGTCACTATATCGATGTTCTCTATATCGAGCATCTACTTTCATTTCATTATCCTAAGCTGTTAGAGATGATGCAGCAGAGAAGCATTCAGAGCAGTAAGAGCACGTGCGTGCCATCGTTTAATATAGCATTAAAATAAAACTGAACTTACAAAAGTGTCGATATCACGTCACGGGGAGTCTGCGTATGTAAGCAAGTCTGATCCAATGTGTTAATATTATAACAATATACTCGTAAACAAGTAACTCAGGGCAGGACAAACTTTATATAAAGTTTTTTTCTTTCAGTTACAGCCTATCCTATACATCACAGAGGTGTCGCATATCTTAAGCTTAGATCGATGTTATATAAAGTTTTTTTCTTTATATAAAGTTTTTTTCTTTCAGTTACAGCCTATCCTATACATCACAGAGGTGTCGCATATCTTAAGCTTAGATCGATGTTATCTGTAAAAAAGAAAAAAAAAACAAAAATTGATGTCAATAAGATTGCGTGCGATTGAATAAAATTATTCGAAAGCTATGAAAACAGTTCTTAAATCGAATACGAGCTTAGTAGCAGCAAATTTAGATTAGGTATTAAAAAGGGTGACCAGATAGCAATGATAGTTTTTCGAATTGTTATGTTTCAGCAGCTATCAAAGTTACCAATAACATCCCGATGCCAACATTTTCAGTTAGGCTTGCCATTACATCATACAGCTTTTCACGAAAAGAACTAAAATTATTAAAAAAATGTATCGACATTCCGGCTCAGTTGTAAATACACAACGCAAACTGACTTGATTGCGCAGTCGGTTAGGTGCCTGGCCAAAGTTAGAGGAGTCCCAGGTTCGAATCCCAGTGAAATCGAATCTGCCGTTGGGATCAAATTAACGGCACTGGAGTAGGTTGCTACCTGCCAGTACAATGGACCAGTTTTGAGTCTGAGTGCTCCTGTAGTGCTTCGAAAATCCTCAAAAAAAAAAAAAAAAACAAAAATACGCAACGTGAATTTCGTTGTGGTGCTCGATCGTCATCATGACTTCTGTATACAGGCAATTCGTCGCAACGTGGAAAAGTTTAAGCGTAAGTACACTTTTTTGGATCTTAAAAAACTGACCATACAGAAATTGGGGCGAAATGAAGAAAATAAATTCGCTGTAGCGGCCAGAAAAAGACTCAAAAATGTCGGTACTGAATTCCATGGAGACTTTCTGGCTCTCCGGTATACTTTCCGGTGGGATTTGGGCCTATACCCATATACAATTTTCTTGACGGAGGAATTGAAGCCGGTCGACCATAGACAATGCCGTGTATTTATAAATTGGGCACTGGAAATGGTTGCAGGAGATCTGGATTCGGCCGAAAATTACCTTCTCGAACAGGCTCCATTTTTGGCTCACCGGCTTTGTCAACAAGTAAAATCGCCGATATTAGGGCGAACACAATCCACAAGTGTTCGACCAAGCATCAATATACCTACAAAGACTGTTTGGTGTGGTTTATGGCGTAGCGGTATCATCGGACCTTTTCGGACCGGGCTGTGGTTCGAATAAGTCGGCACATTCCAAAGAAATGACTTAAAGCACGAAAGTGTGAAAGAGAAATGTGGCGACTGGGTCATTTCACGACGAGTGTTCATTAACTGGCCGCGGCGATCATGCCAGTTGACACCACTCGATGGTTTTATCTGGGGACACGCTAAGTTCTTGGCTTATGCTGATAAGCCAACATCTGTGGCCGAGCTCGAGGCCAACATTTGCACGACTGGATGGCGCAGTTGGTTAAGTGCCTGCCCCAAGTTCGAGGCGTCCCAGGTTCGAATCCCAGTGAAATCGAATCTGGTCCAGTCACCATTTGCAGTTGTTGCATCATTTGCAAACATTTAATCGACCTCTCAAAGCACTGCCAGCAGCTATTTCCAAGGTTTGCTATTCTACACATGACATGTAGCTTCAAAATAAAGGTTGAATCAGTTGTTGTTGAATAAAGGTTGTTTCATTTAATTTTTTTCCTATAGTTCTTATCGGTCACCCTGCACATGTACAACATGTACGTGCTGTGCGCCACATTGATGAATCCAGTTCTTTGGATTCAGTTGCAAAATCTATCCACCCTGTACCCGCTAAACTGTAAGAAAAAGATAGCAACTTTCTGCCGGTCATAGTTTTTAAAGAAGTAGCGACAAGGACGCCATCGAATCTTCCGGACTATAGGGCCACATTCTAGGTTTGAACCTAGGTTCTCTTACAACTAATCGTGTTATGCTTGTAATTGTTTTCTGACGAGCGGAAGTGCTCTCCAGTTTTACGTCGACTCCGAATAGCTAAGTTTGAAAAGCTTTTTCTGAAAATTGTACTCTCCGAGGATAATCAGTGACTCGGGAGAGGGGGTGCTGTAATAAAGAGAGTTCATATGTTGATCCAGACTTGAAACAATGACCTTCAGTGTTGAAGTAGGCATACTTACCCTCTACTCCACCGCTCAAACATATTGCCGACTTGTGAAAAAATTGTTTTATGTCAGTATTTGCTTTATTGAAGCTTCGTTTATACAACAGAAGCCGCTGCTTTGATTCATTTGCGTATTTCTCAACTCGATGACCGTTGTCTTGAACTCCTCTTGCTTGCTTTTTTGTCTAAGAATCGCCTTGGCGTTAGAGAGAGGCCTAATATGTCTTGATAAGTTTTCAATTGATCACTTTGTGCATCTTAATGTTTCCAGATCAAACTAGGGCAGGAATATTTGCTACCTCACTGACCGTCGTGCACTCGGTTACCGATGACAGCGTTTATCCGCACCAAAATGTTCTTGTTTACTGTCAACATAATACCCGTATGTTCCTTGTGTGTGGCGTTCCTCGTAAAAGCCTCCCACAAGACCCGCTGTGCGATCGCGCGATTTGTCGTAAAATTAGTGCCTCACGCTGTCCAGCTTTCACTCCGAACCAATTGGCTTTTCCTTCACATCAATCGAGGCCATTTCCCACAGTGGTGACATTCGTATCCCCCGAACATCGGAGCACCATGACTCACTGTCACCGCACCGAATCCGATCAGACACTGTCCCTCGTGTCGCTGACTACCGGCGGGACAAAGAACACTAATTTTATGGTCACCGTACGAGATGGTCAGCCTAATGGTAGGCGATGTGATAAATCTTATCGAGAATTATTTCTATCTTATGACCGATGAGCTATTGTAAGGTGACGGCGAAATGAATGAATGTCCTCTCGTGCGTTGTTGATCACACAATACGGTGCCGTGGCCATTGGCGGCGCCGCCACTTGCTGTACGACGTCCGTTCGGATTGCTTATGACATTCGATTCCGTCATTATTCTCGGCGACTTGGTGTGATGCCATGTTTTAATCTCGGCTGGAGAGCGCGTCCCGGTAATGGGATTTTTATTGCTCGCCCGACGGTGGGATCGCGACCGTCGATTTGGGGTATCAGGGACCTGGAGTGGTGGACGGTGCATTGAAATATCAAATTAATTAGTTTCACTTGGAGGCGGGTGCATGATTCATGTGGGGTTTGATGGGGGTCTAGAAGGGGGAGAATGATTGAAGGGTTGCGAGTGACGGGTTGAATTACAGGCGATTGAAGCGAAATTAACTGAGAACAAAGGTGTAGTCGCGAAGGCCAAATGTCAAAACGGTCAACTGGTTTTTGCGGGTGTTGCAAATGCTTCAACGGGCACAGTGAAGCAGTCAATTTATGATTGAAGCCAGAAATTCGGGCCAACTAACAAATGAATTCGATTGAAGGAATGTCTGACTTCTATGCCAATGAGCTGAGGTGGCGGTTACGTTGCAGGAACTTCTTTTGACCAGACAGACACATGGCCATCTGAACTGTATGCTCCCCAATGAATGACATCTTAGTGTGATTGACATAAAAAGGGAAATCAGTTTGAATGTTTTCTTTTATCGGAGGATGAGTTCCTTCGATTGCGAAGCATTGCTAAACGTTTGTGCTCTTTTCCGATTAGCAGAGAAATATAATCACGACGGTAGATGCTGCACAGTCATCTGGGTTCAATCAGTCATCTACTGATCCCTGGCTTAGGAAGATTAAGTCATGGAGACAATGGAGAATACAGATTATTTTCCTATACAGAGAAAAAATTGCCATTAGGGTCGCACACGCTCATGAAAAGAAAGTTTAGCTTGCAGCACCTTAAGTTCTATGAGACAGAAAGACGGGTGATTGTCAATCAATTGATTAGCGCGCAATGTATCCGAAAATCGTTGGAGGACTTTGTCAATGGCGCAAAAGTTCCTCAACCAGTACACGGTTCAGAAACCTCAACATCTACAAAAGGACTTGGCGTTTCTCTGACCGTCAATCACTGCGACTGATGCCAGATACTGCTTCAATATTTTTGATGTTGGAACACTTTATCGAGCAAATTTCGACTCGGTAAAGGTAAGGTGGCAAGGTGAGAACAGAGACATCGAGAGAGTTTCGAGTTGAGAAAAAAAGCACGGTTTAAAGTCGGAAATCGATTGAAACTTCGCGCATCGAGTCTTAGAAACAGAGCGTGCCGTTAATGGACGTCCCAAGGCCAAAATAACGATACATCATAATTGGCAGCTTTAACTTCGAAGTGAGCGTGGTGACGTAGTGTATATATAGCGTATATAGCTTCTTTGTTAGGAGTCAGCACAAAACATGCAAACTGAAACTATGTGAGCTGTTCAATAACATCAGTCAAGGCAGACATCAAAGGATTGACCCCTGAGGTGCCTAGATCATATAGAGCATGTTATACAATAGAGATAGAGGATAACCTTCAGTGCGACGGATGGCGTTGTCCTTGTGGAAAACATGCTGCATGATGTCTCTATGATGTGTTCAGAAAAACTTTCTTAAAACTGGAATAGCAACCAACATCGTCCTTTGCATTCCTTCCCCTTCTAGGTTTAACAGCAGTCCTTTTTTGCGGACTTTGCTTTCACCTATTTTAAAGTAGATAACTCTGCTATCGAGTAGCGGGTGAATAAAAGCCACAGGAGATGTTTCAATTCCCAGATTGAGTAGAGCAGGTGTGATTGCTTAGGGTAAGGAGTTGTTGAAGGCTCCTTCTAAAGGGTCTTTCAATAGGAACTTCCGACCTTTGACAGGTGATTGTTGAAGCTACATCTGTCAAATTGGTTGTCATTTATTCAGTCTGTTTTGCCAAATCACCACAAATGGACACAGCGTTCAATATCATGTACAAATGATAAAATTGTTTTATCAAAATTGGTGTTCTGTTCAGGCAACATTCCGCCCATAATCGTTCTATCGACAGGACTATTCGCATTGTGGTGGATAAATTTGAGTCCACTGGTTCAGCGAACGATAAACCAACAGCCGTACGTCGACAAAAAGCAAGTTCTGCCGAAACCAATTTAATTCCCCGACAGAAACAAATGACTATCGTATGCAGTTATCAACGACCACGAGATTACCCTTTTCACCGACGGATCAAAAATGGACACAGGTTCCGGGGCCGAATTCTACTCGGAGACCTTGCATAGAGAGGAATCATTTAGACTCCCTAACTTGTGCAGTGCCTTCCAAGCAGAGATCCTGGCAATATAGAAAACACATGCAGGTAACCGATATCCCACCATCGGACATAACCATTTTTGTAGACAGTCAGACTGCACTGAAGTCAATAGGATCCTGTACAGCAAGATCAAAGGCCGTTATGAATTGCCGCGACTCACTGAGGTCCATCAGCCACCACAAGGTCAAATTCTGCTGGGTCCCGGGCCACAGCTCAATTGCTGAGAACGAGAGAGCGGAAGAACTGGCCAGACAAGGGTCTGAAATGGACATCAGTGAAGCGGACAAGTCACTATGACTACCGATCAGTGCACTGCACCGGATCATAAGTGAAACAATACAAAAAGAGCCCGACTTGATGTGGCTTACAAGAAATGATTGTCACACGACGAGATCAACGTGGCCAAAGCTTAACTACGGAAAAACAAAGAAGCTTCTGGCGTTCGACCGAAACTCGATCCGTGTGCTCGTCGGAGTGATCACAGGACACTGTCCCATCGGAACAATGCTCCGGAAATTGAATGCGAAATCCAGCGATTTCACCCAGAGCTGCGGAGATGAGGAAGAGACCGAGACGATCCAACATCTGCCTTGCCATTGCCCAACTCTCCAGAATCGGCGCCTACCTTCGCTGGGCCAAAGATTCTTCACAGAGACTGTGGACATAGCGAATGCAAATATATCGGATCTTCTAAAATTCATAAAGCACACGGGGTGGTTACAGCAATCACGTGACTGGATAGGTTAATAGATTGTGTACTCCACAATTGAAAGGATTCACAATGGGCCCTATGGCCTCCGAGTCGAAGTGATGCTTTAACCATCACACTCCCCTTCCAAAACCTAACCTAACCTAACGTAACCTATGTTCTGCCGAAAACTTAGCTGCTGCCCCTGAGAGTGTGCACGAGAATCCGATGCTGTCGATTTCGCGTCGCTCAGAAAAACTCGGCCTTTTGCAGAGGACCACAACTTGGGGAATTTAGCATTGTAACATGGGCCTGCACTCGTACAAAATTCAACTGACCCAGGAGCTGAAGGTAAACAACCATAGACAACGACGTTTGCTCGCTGAATGGGCTCTGGAGCAGTTGGAAATTGACCCTAATATTCATTGAGAAATCATCTTTAGCGATGAGGCCTGTTTCTGGGTGAATGGGTACGTCAACAAACAAAACTTGTCGAACTTGGGACGATACCAATCAATATGAGATCCAAGAGCCTCCAATACATCCTGAAAAAATCATTCTTTGGTGTGGATTTTGGGCTGACGGCGTCATAGCAACGGTCCATATTTCTTTAAGACCGACGTTGGCCAGGCCATCACCGTCAACAGCGAGCGCTATATGTCGATATTAACCCAATTCTTTTAGACTGATTTGGATGATATGGACACTAACGATACGTGGTTTCAACAGGACGAGGGCGCTACGTGCCTCACGCCACACTGGAAATTCTGCACGATCGAGAGCATTATCATCTCATGTGGAGGTGATGTGAATTGGCCAGCGAGGTCGTGCGATTTGACCCCATTAGACTTGTGGGTTTTTCTGAAGTCGCAGGTCTATGCGAATAGTCCACAATCCACAGCGGCCCTCAAACCCAACATAACACCTGCCATAGGTCGAATTCGGCCAGATTTATGCGCCAGAATCATGGAAAATCGGACATCTAGGATGCACACCACTCAGAGAAGCTGCAGCAGATATTTGAACGATATTATATTTCATACATAATGACATTGATAGGCCTTTCAAACGAATGAAAAAATGTCGATGATATTTCACACACAATTTGTTATATTTAAATTTAAAGATAATAAGCGCTTAGTGATGGACGCTTTAGAAGTTTTTGTTTGCTTAGCTCGTTTCGATATGGTTTATACCGTCTGTATAGTGTGTCCCTTTTCTTACAACCACTCTTTAATTCCACAGTAATCCAACAGTGTTCAGTGCTCCTTTTCTTTCTTCACCGTTATAGTTGACATTGTCACCACATTATTCATCGCCTGCTGAAAAAGCTGATAGACTTCTAGCTTTGCATCCGTAAAACAATTTAGCTGATCCCAGTTAATGTTTCTTATTTAAAATATGGGTTGAGATTTGGCGTTCTCTTTCAGATTTCTTTCTAAACATGCCACCAGTATCTAGTCCGCAGACTTCTACCGGCATCCAAATAAAGAAAAGTTTTTTAGTTTAGGGCTAACTTTTACCACCTCCCAGCAATTCATATCGAATATTTATGAAGTATCCTGAAATTCTACCAGTTGCGTGCTTCTACAACACTCCTCAACATTTAATTCACTTAGTCCCTACCCTCAAGTTGTAGCATGTTGCACAATCTGCCACTGATTACAAAATTCTTCGTCAAATCAAATGACATCTTGCACTCTGTTACCGTTAGATAAAATCCCTTCCACCGAACAACTGTCAAACCCGAACAAAATCTGACATTTCCATTAATTAATTGAGTTACCACGCTCGCATCACACTTCCAAGACAAGTAGGCCCCCCGACGACGATCATTACTAACCAACAATCTCGTGTACATTAAAATCAGTAAACGACACCAAAATTGGTTACCTAATCAAAAACATGTCCCCATAGATTGAGCGACAAATTAGGAAGCTTCCCCCCGCCAGCACACCGCCGCCTTATCGAGAACAATGCCCATGAGTAACCGAAAACCCAAATGATATCGATTCCCCTGTGAACACCAGCCAAAAATCGAAGAAATTCAAACGAAAAAAAAAATCGAAATCATCGATTGATGGACACGATAACGCTGCACAGCTACAACACCTCAGACGTTCAAACAGGTTCCTCGGAGAAAAAAAAAAACACCAAGCGATTACGATTCTATTTACACAGCGCCCGTATCGACGGGCGTGCATGTCATCGAAATATCGATACATGTAAATAGAACCCTGACAGTCGAACAGGTCGCTCTTTTAAACTTCCAGTCAATCGGCAGGGCGTCAGAGGGCACCATCTAATTTATTTGGCGAAAATCATTGCTGCCTCCACGCGGGGACGACACGATAAGATTGTTATCGAAACGGGAAAAGAAACAAACACGGGCCCCAACAGTCCTGTGTTCCGCAAGATGTTTGCAGAAGTCAATAGGAAAGAATGTTTACTTTTATTTGGGTGCCGGATCGGGCTTCCGATAAGTGGTTGCTCTTTGATGGGGCACAGCAAAGTGCTTTCCGTATCGGCGATGTCTTATCGATCCGGTGCGCCATGCAAGGCTGTCAAAAGTATTCCTCGAAACATGACATTTCTGTTTTATGTTTGAGTTTGAGGAGAGGAAAAAAATCGGAGAAAAAAATCGAGGGAAAAAATGTCAGTTTGATTAAATGTTGTCATTCGAGAGTGATTGCCTGTCAATTAATTAGTCGAAATTGGGGTTTAATGTGTGGAATGTGGGGTGGCGATGACGCTGCGAAATCAGTTTTGAGATGACGGAGTGCACTCTGGTGATGGCGACTGGATTGAGTAACAGCCTGCTGAGCAAATGTCATCGCAAGTAACTTGCTAATGGGTTCGCTAATCGATTTGACATGCAATTAGAGAGCGATTTTAATTAAGAAGATTTATGGCAGACTATGATGAGCGAGTGATTTGGGATGACTTTTGACATCTTTCAACTCAGGCAAGCATACACTTGATACTTCAACTTTTTGAAGGAAATTCTTAGTACATCGTTGTCAATTTTTGACGGAGAGTGAGGGAATACTCTGCTGATTGTCAAACGTTAGAACTGTTGCCTTCATTTGGAAGGGGATTCACTCTCACTGACAGATTATAAGCCTGTCATAGCACATCACTGCTGCTTGATAGAGTGGCTATACTTTTAGCCGCCATTCGAAATTTAAAAATCAGTCGGGCAAGTGTCGTTTGTACAACTAGTGCACCTAGGCCCGTATGTCAGCAATAATACGGCGAATGATGACTTCCAAATAGTCCAACGTAACTGGTTTATCGGTATAGACGAGTGACTTCATATACCCTTCATATACATCTTAAAGTCTTAAGGTGTGGCATCACAGGATCGTAGAGGCCAGTTCATAGGTCCATTCCGCGAAATTATGCGCTCAGCAAATGTTTCCCGCAGTAAACTGATGGTGTCACGCATCGTGTGACATGTTGGGCCATCTTGTTGAAACCAAAGCTCTGTTAGTATAGCTCTATAGTGCTCTCCATTGACGGTAACATGGGCGGCATCGTCTTTAAAGAAATATGGGCCGATGATTCCACCAGCTCAAAAAGCAGGCCATGAGTTTTAAGGGTCATCTTGACAAAGGCTTCCGGGTTTTTTCATTTCAAATTGCTTTATTACATAATCAAAAATTGGCCTCATCGGAGAACAAAATTGTGCGTTGAAAATGAGGATCATGCTGAATCACTTGTTCGGCCCATTCACCGAGCCTATGACGCGTAATATTTTCACGTGGCTTGAAATCCTGCACAAGCTGAATCTTATAAACTTTTAAGCTCCCACTCCTATTTCTCTCTTTTTCTTAAGGCGACTTGATTCAGAAATATTATACATCGATCTCATATAGTTAACATTTTCGAGAAGCGGACTTTGACAAACTTCGCAGCTTACTCAGTTACGCCAACTTTAATGATGCTCATCTTAACGTTGAAAGTGATCTTTTGTCCTTTTATTCTATAATTTTTCATTGCATTCTAAAATCAGTCCCTTATAAGACCGTTCTGGTGGTCTACTTCTACTTCCTCCCCACCTTGGTATAACAAACACCTACGCTCGCTTCGCAACAAGAGAAACAAACTCTGGGAAACCTATTTAAAATCTCGGTCTGGTTTTGATTACTCCATATACCAGCGATTCCATTTAAAATTTGCTCAACAAAATGAATGACTTTACCAAGAGTACATCAACCGAATGCAATCTAATCTCATTACATATCCCAAGAGCTTTTATTCGAAGATACAGCTTCGTCCCACCCGCAAACCATTGCAAATCTGTTCGCGGATTTTTGCAGTCAGTTGTACTCCGACTATTCCACTGACGTCGATCTTAATTATTTCTCCTACATAAACATCAACATAACCTTCCCCATCGTTGGAGAGAAATTAAATAACCTAAGGGACGATGGGTTACCAGCAATAGTTCACAAAAAATGCGCAAAACTCTTGGCCCAACCTCTGACGTCTCTCTTCCTTATGTCCACCTCTCAAGGATCCTTCCCACTGCTTTGGAAGAATTCATTCATTGTTCCTATACATAAGAAAGGCTCAAGAAATGAGATAAATAACTACCGTCCTATAGCTAAACTTTCCTGTATTCCATAAGTTTTTGAAAGCATCGTTTATGATTTAATGTATTTCCATTGCAAATCTTTGTTTTCTTCTTCACAACACGGTTTTCTCAAGGGCAGGTCGACCACGACGAATTTCCGATTTCAGAAAAGCATTTGATAAAATATCACACGATATTATTTTGTTCAAACTAACCGCTCCCACGAAGTCTCGTCAAATGGATAAATTCTTATTTGAAAGGAAGAAAATATGAAGTTTTATTTAGATCTTTTGTCTCCAAGTCTTTTAGTGCCACATCAGGTGTGCCGCAGGGTAGCCACCTGGGTCCTTTAATTTTCGTACTTACTACGAATGATGTTGTCTACATCATCAAGAACTCTCAACTCTCTGTTTACGCCTATGATATGGAAACCTTTAATTACATCTCATCTCCTTCCGACTCCAAACCCCCTCAACGTGATCTCACTAGATTCTCTATTTGGTGTAACAAGAACTTTCTCCAGTTGAATGTCAGCAAATGTCAATCTATTACATTCTCCCGAAAACGACTGCACCCGGCTAGAAATTACTTCCTATGCAATGAATTAATTGCTTCCGTCTGTTCTCTGCGTGACCTCGGTGTAATCTGCGATTGGGAGCTTAACTTCCGTTCCCATATCGATAATTAATAGAGTTAACTCTGCACTAGGCTTTGTTAATCGTTGGTCAAAAGAATTTTCAAACCCCTAATGTCACGGAATTTCACGACGGTTTTCAAGAGATTGTATAAGTTTTAAGCGTTCTGATTAAGGGGGCAAGTTATTTCAATCGGCCCAGCTTAGATCGCGAAGGGCAAAACGTAAGAATCTGCGCTGGACGGCTTCTATACGTTGGATGTGTACAAGATAGTACTAGGGGACCAGACCGGACGGCCATATTCAAGAATAGGTCTAACGAAGGTGACATACCGAGATTTAGTGACATACTTACTTACTTAAGGTGGCGCTACAGTCCGCGGTGGACCTGGGCCTAGCTTCTCTCGTGTTGTGCGTGCTATTGTTCTCTCACGAGTGAAGGGGACCTACAGTTTAATGCCGACTCCGAACGGCGAGATTGAGAAGCTTCTTCTAGACAGTTATACTCTTTGAGCATTGTCAGTGACGTGAAAGAGGTGGAGCCGTGAAAAAATGTTAGGTGTTTTTTTGGGAATGGAACCGAGAACATCGATCGTAGAAGTCAACGTACATACCCACTACGCCACGGCGCCACGTAGAAAGATACCCTAGCTTTATTTGTTGGTTTTAGTAAGGCTTTTGATACACTGTTACACAAAAGATGGAGAACTCTCGCTGCTCCATCAAGGTCGGTAACGAACTCACCGAGACCTTCAAAGTCAAAAAAGGTTTTAGACAAGGCGACGCGCTGTCATGTGATTTCTTTAACATCGTTCTTGAGAAGATCGTGCAAAACTCACTGGCCAACACAAGAAGCACGATCTTCCAAAAATTCGTTCAACTGCTAGCTTACGTGGATGACATTGTTCGCCCAACGTGGGTGACAGCGTTCTTAAAACACGTCCTAGTCCTCAGTCCAACTTGCATTTTTAAAGAGCGTGGTCCAACAGGGATAATCTGCCGATCGTAGTGTCTTAATGAAGATTCAGTTAAAATTATGACTTAAAAGTAGAAGCGTAAAGGAAGACGGATAAAAGCAAAGGTAGGATGCTACATAGCAATTGCCACATAATTTTCTGCTAATGATTACTGCAGTTAGAACATAGAAGGCATTTTAAATGATTCGCATTGTTCTTTGAGGTCCACTTCTAAATGCTCCCTTCGACCAAATAACACGTCTGGATGAATAGCTTTCTGAAGCAATTTCCTGCTCCATCCATCCTAGGTGCAAATTTAACAGGCACCAAGCTCACAATCATCCCGAACCGATAAATCCATTCATCCATTAACAACATTCCACACTCGTCATTTGTGTTTGCTTAGCCAATCGTTTATCCATCGATCTAGACCATCAGCGTCTAACTCATTCCAAGAAGTTAATGCCAACGAAATTGCCAATCCATTGGTATAAATTCCCATCGATTCCCAAGGCTGTGCGCGGTAATAGGAAAAGCAAAGATCCTTCTGGTGTCTTTGTCTGAGCGATAAACGAACACAGGCTGCATGCAGTAAGTGGTCATTATCGGCGCAATTTTGTGCGTGTGTAACGCTGATGATCACCATGGAACCAGTCCTGTAAATAAGCCACCACGCAATGGCGGCCATTACGAAATTGATTTCACACGTCAATTACGTCTGTCGTCTTAACCAGCTGGAGCTTGGCCACTTCATGATTGGATGACATGCAGAGGGGCGCTGTGAGCTAACATGGTGCATATCAACCGAGGACACACTCGTAAAAGGAACGATACATCGAAAGGAACATTGTATTTCTTGTGGTGGCAATTAGGAGCTGTGCTTTGACAGCGACAACTAAGACCGTGACAAATGAAGTTGCTTTAGGATATCAATTAGTTTTCGTCTGGTCTGGGGTGTGAACTGAAGGCGGGCTGAAGGCAGTTGAGAGGGAACTCATTGAGGTGGACATGGTTTCAGCTTACATGACCAGGCGGACAATGACGAACGTCAAGCAGTTTTGTCGTCGAATCCTCCTCTCGTGTGGTACTGACAGGGTGCCGAAAGTGTAACTATCACAAGAAGCTTCTCAAAATCCACGGTCAAATGCAGTGAATTACTTTGAACAGAAGCTCAAAGATAGTCAAAGGCCGTGGCAGATATGAGTGCATGCCTCCAGCGTCTAGCAACTGGCAAGAAACTGTTCCCACTTTTTACTTAAAATCACAGTCTAGACACGTCTGGCGCACTCTGAAGCTCGCTGTTCATTGGGATCCCGTTTGGTTATCCAAAGCAAAACCACACAACTGCGAGAACGAAAGCAATCACAACCAATTTCTTCTAATGTCCATCAAATCATTGACAAGCCCCGTCCACATCTCAACATCTCATGTCTCCGTCCTGCCCACTTCACAACTCTCGACGTGAATACGCATGAAACGAAATCATATCATCCGTCCAGACACACACAGCCGGTAGGTCCGCCGAAAACTCGAAACCAATTTCGTGGTAGCATGCTCCGGCGAGAGACAGGTTTCATCTCTCTCGTCTCAAATTGCTGTTGTGCGCGGGAAACTTCTGATTCAGTTTGCACCCGGCCGAGTCCATGTGGAATTACTTATGAATCCCCAAGGCTCTCCCCTGGTAGAGCACTAATTGGTATGTAATTAGTTGGATCAGAGCGAAAGAGAGAGAGAGAGAGAGAGGAGGTGGATCCTTCTGCCTTTTGATTATGGCCTAGAAATTCCGATACTTTCGACCGATCCAGGAAGTGGCAGTTGTTAAGGCAATTATAGAAATGAACTGAGAGCGGTGCGGGATAGGGAGTGAATGGACGTAAATGGAAAAGTCAATTGTGACATCAATTCAACGGCCATAAATCAAACTGAGTGCTGACGGGAGTTGGCCGAATTTTGAGATCAGCTGGCCGGTGGAAGATGAAACTTCGGGTCTAATTAATTGTGATGTAAATAAATTATGATGGGAACTAGTTAATGCAGTCTTCAGTGCTGAGATGGGCTAGGGAAGTTCTTTGAAAATATGATTGATCCACAAATCGATCTCAAAAATGTGGGTTTGTTCAATGAATAAAGAAAACATTTTGTTACGAAGTTTTCGTGTCTGTCCGTAATTTTTTATGATAAATTTGTCATTCAACTTGTTGCCTAGTAGAGGGTAGGCAATCCAGTGCTTTTTTTAAATCATAGGTTATTTTGAAACTGACAGCTGTTTCCCGCTCGAAATCTTGACAGAAAGTCAGTATCATACCTCCGCAAAACGAAATGAGTCGCCTTACGCTTGAACAACGTTGGGAAATATTGAAAACTTATTTTCAAAGTGAGTGCTGCGTAGTCCAAACAGTGCGTTTTTTTTTTTAAATAAGTTTTGGCCAAAATGGAGCACCCACCACGACCACGAGAGACTAGAATCTTAGTGGACAACACTCATGATCCCCGTCGTCGTACGGTGCGCACAGATGAGAATGTGGCTACTGTGGTCCGAGAGCGTGAGAGTCAATCGACGAACATCAACTCGACATCGATCTCAACTCAACAGCTCAAGATTTCACGCACTAGCCTGAGGAGAATTCTGCACAAAGATCTCGGATTATTTGCTTACAAGGTCAAATTGACCCGCACCTTATTGTCGAGAGGCCAATGTATCCATTGAGAGTGACAGTTTTGTGCGGATTGTGGAGTGGTGGCATCATTGGACCATTTTTTTTGGGCGTTACAGAGTCGTGTTAACTGACTTTTTTTACTGAAATTGAAGACAAGGATTTGGACGACGTCTGGTTCATGCAGGATGGCGAGCCATAGCACACAACACAGCCCATGCCACAATTGATCTTTTGCGCACAAAATTCCCAAATCGTGTTATCAGACATCTAGGCGATGTTAATTAACCGCCTCGAAGCTGTGATTTGACCCCTTTGGAATTTTTTTTGTGAGAAACCGTGAGGGGCCTACGTTAAGCAGACAATCTAGAAACGATTCAAGCACTAAAGGCCAAAATTACCCAAGCAATCCATAAGCTACAGCCTGAAACCATAGGCAAGGTCGTCGAAAATTGGGGTGACAGAATTCGCTACTGCGAAGCCAGCCAAGGCAGACGTTAATAATAATAACGGCGGCGCTACAGTCCGGGCCAAGCTTCTCAGCAACCACTCTTGTTGTGCGTGCTGTTGTTCTCTCACGAGTGGAGGGGACCTACAGTTTAATGCCGACTCCGAACGGTAAATTTCTGAAGCTTTTTCTCTCCACGTGACAATGCCCTCGAATCGCTCGTGCAGAATTTCCTATGCGTATGCCTAGGCGTGAGCTGTGTGGTACGTAACGCCGCGTTGTCCTGTTGATACCACAGTCGTTTGTGTCCATATGATCCAGTTCAGCCTATAGCGCTCTCCGTTGACGGTGAATGTTTGGGGAACGTCGTTCTCAAAAAAATATGAACCAATGACACCGCCAGCCCAAAATCCACACCACGGGAACGCTCTTAGATCTCATGTGGATTAGTGTCGTCCCAAGTTCTACAGTTTTGTTTGTTCACGTACCCATTCATTCACAAATGGGCCTCATCGCTGAAAATAATTTTTCGATGAAAATTATGGTCAGTTTTCAACTGCCATAGAGCCCATTTATCGAACACAATTCGTTGTCTGTGGTCGAGTCGTTTACCTTCACCTTCACCTTAACCTTAGCAAAATTCGCCAAGTTGTGATTTGCTAAAGGCCGAGTTCTTGTGAGCGACGCGAAATCGACTGCCTCGGATTCTCCTGCACACTCTTACGGATAGCGGCGATGTTTTCGTTTTCTGTAAATTTTGCGTTTCGTCGACTTACGGGTATTGGATTATCAGTTGTTGAACCAGTGGACTTAAATTCCAATCCATCACACTGCCAATAGTCCTCTTGGTAGGACGATTATGGCGACCGTAAATTGGGCGAAGCGCGGGAAACGTTGCCTGAACAGAAAACCCATTTGATAAAACAATCAGTCGTCTTGTTCAATGCTATGTCCATCCATGGTAATTTGGCAAAACAGACTGAGTAAATGACCGTCAATTTGACAGATGTACGAGTAGCTTCAAAAATATGACCACTATCAACTGTCAAAGTGCGGAAGTCCCTATCGGAAGACCATTAGAAGGAGGAGGAGATTCGAGAAGGAGAAAAGATGGTCAAAGTCGAAGTGATCGCGGATTTGTGCAACTTTGTGTAAATTTTTTGGTGTAGTTCATGGGTTGACGAGATCATCGTGCAGAGAACGTCGATATCTCACAGCCAATGGCGCCCGTTAAAGTGCTTTTGACAACTAACCTTTGGTTTTCTAAAAGTGCGTGAATATGGTTTTTATGAGGTTTGGTTTCAACAAAATGGTGGCACTTACCACACAGCAAGCCTCCAGTCCTCCTGTATCTGATATCGATTCCCATCGATTGTTTCTTCTCTGAAGAGAAATGGCCCAATGATGGTTTTGACAACCGACCCAAACAGTCACTTTTTTGTCAAGTAATGTCGTTTTATGGATTCTGCGTTCCCCAAATGGGGCAAATTTGCATGTTAATGGCGCCAGTGTGCCAGAGTGTAAAATGGGTCTCGTCGATCTTCAAGTTCAGTGTTAACCAGTTGAACGGCTATTTGGCCGCATTCCAAGCGACGTGGACGGTCTGTTGGCAATATTATTTAAGTCAATTGCATTCTATAAGAAACCAAATGCAAATTATCCTTTAAAATGCAACGCAAGGTAGTCCCACTCTCTCCAAAATGCAGAGTGCAGTGACGATAAGACAGAAATTACTTCAACCAGTTCATTGGAACGTCTTGGTTGCTGATGAACGGCATGTCGATGATCTTCCACTGTCCTGTGCTCAACAAACGAAGAATGGTGTTTTCAGACGGTAATTGTTTGCCACGATATTTTTGTCAGTATACACGTTGAGTTAACACAATTAAACGACTATTTTCAGTGTTCAATATGTCACTATTTTGGCGGGTTGCTTCGGTGTGATGGTTAAAATTGTACTGCACTGACGTTTCAAAAACATGTCAAACGGGATGAATCTCAAAGTTATTCAATGTTTCATACCGACATAAGGGATGGCGTATCCTGCATATAAACACCATTGTCTTGAAAGTCAACATAGAGCGCATTACTTGAAAGATACTGCGTCAAATACTTAAAAATTAGTTGAGGAATGGAACTCCAGAGTTTAGAGTCTGAAGCACTTTTGTAATGAAATCTCCTGAATTCATTTTTTTAGCAAAAATTCCATTAAAATGTATTCACGTACAAAATCCTTCTTTTAAAATATTAAGAGACAACTTTTCGCTCATCAGACAAAATGAATCCAATGACTTGAACATAAAGTCAATTTTTGTTATCAGAACCGAGTGTCAAGATGGGTGATACGATGAGTGAATGTGTGATAAAGCATATGCTGTCGACGAGAAATATCTTTACTACTACTTTGAAGTAGTGAAAGAATTTGACTGCCTAGTCTCCGAAGTAAACCCGAGCAATGACACCACCGCGGAGATAAAACGAAGGAATTCTCTTGCCAATCGTTGCCTTTGTCAAGATGAAGGCAGTTGAGGAATAAAGTCCTCTCTCAAACCTTCTATTTAATAGTCCCAGTGCATGGACACTACCACCACCAAAGTAGACGAGAAGATTCTTGATTCGGCTCGAGAGGAAGGTCTTTTGGATCATCTTTGGTCCCGTATGCACTGATGGTGTTTGGAGAAGGAGAGTAAACGCTGTGAAGCGTCATCGATCTGGTGAAATGATTCCATGTCCCCCGTCTCAAGGTCATGTAGAGCAAATGGACATCAACGCTCTGGCCCGGAAATTTTCCGATTCCAACACCGAGGGATAACGCGGTAAAGGAAGACCACACCCCCGGTAGCGTGCAAGGCTGGAAAGGGACCTCAATCATAAGCTGAACGCGCGTAGCCGGAAGCAGCTAGCACAAGACCGTGCTGAATGAAGAGGCATGTTGGCTGCGGCCCAGGCCCACATCGGACCCCAGTTGAATAAGAAGAAGAACCGAATGTTATCAGACTACAGTTTTCAAGTCTCTGGTTTTTACAAAATTCTCAAGAAAACTCACTCTATCGCCGTCTTTTAGAGTAAACACAAGCATTTTACCGAACGAAGAACATTTCCTTAGTGCATTGCTGTAAAACGGATCGTTAATTTTGAACTATGCCGCAGATCTGATTAAAAAACCATACGTTGCCAAGCAGAAAAACATGATGGAAGTCGCAATTACTCTCCATACACCGTTAAGAAGTATCAGCTCAAGCCATTTTTTCAAATTGATGCAATTAAAATTCTAGCAACTGAGTTTTAACTGAGGAATAATTTGTTGTCCAAATTGTCAAAGCACCAAAAAAGCACGAGTACTTACCACTTGCCTTGTGGCTTGCGTCTTGTGTCTGTTGCTCAACTGCACAACTTATGCCAGCATTTTTCACTTCTTAAGGACATGCCACTACCAGCCGTAGTCGAATGAATCACCCATAAGTAGAAGTCCCATTGAAAGTTGTTTGAGTCAATTCCTGCTCCACATTCACCACACCAAATCCACAGCGAACCCACCACCCGACTCAGTTTGACAAATAACCGACAAAGAGGCACAACAGTTTCGAGAAAAAAGCAAATATCTTTCTGAATTATTTATGAACTCGTTCCCAAATGTGTTTGACAGCGAGTGCTGCTGACATGTGAGCGCCAGCGGAAAGCTCCTCCGCGCTCGGGGCGCATGCATGCTATCCACACCGCGCCGTGCATGGGATGGTTGCATGTGGAATTTAATTACCTCTAGTAGTTTCCATTTTGTTTTGATTTATCTCCATAATTTGTTTGGGAACAGATACTTCTATTGAATTGAGAAAATGGGGAAAAAAATAAAACACACAACGACTTAGTGGCGGTATCTTGATTCGGTGCAGATCCGCTGGAGTGGAGTTGCAAATTGGCAATCGATACCCATCTCATTGTCGCTGGGAAAAGGGGAAAAAGACGTTTGAATTTGGTCCCTCTCTAGCCTTAAATACTTGTGGACAGTCCGTATTTGGAAATCGCATCTTTTATGCAAGAAGACGCGCAAGAAGCTCATTTGAATTAGAACTCGAGCGGACTAGACCTCTGTCAGGAGGAGGACACATTTACATACAGTCTGCACATAGATTGAGAGTAATTGCTCTGGTTAAACGGCCAAGTACGGGGTGATTTATTCTGGCTTTCGTATAAGAAGTAAATGACCATGTTCAGCTGACGTCTAACATCTTTCTCCCTCCATAAGTGGTCAAAGAATGCATCTGGTGGTCTAAGTTCTCAGGCAAGAACTCTGGCTTTAAGAATTTAAGGCCAAATGTGACTGCACATGGACGAGTTACTGAGCAGAATGTGGTGTTGGCTTGGTATGCGAAGACAATTGAGGAGACATGTTGCCTTATAAACTCGTGATTTGCTGCGACTGACTCGGTAAGTGAGTCCTTTTCTAAAGCGACCTGATGTTCTGTCGCTTTTTCATGAATTTGAAATGATGCGAACTTGATTTGCAATAATTGAAAGGAATGCTTGCTGTACGAAGTCTTAATCTGAAGTGATTGCTGTTTTCTTTTGACGTGCTTCCTAATGATCGATCTGATCTCATCTGCTTACATGAAATGCATCCTTTGGAAGCATTGAGTGCCATCAGTCCCATCAGTCCCATCATTTAGTCTATACCGCGTTCTTTCCAACCATTCCACACAAAACCACAAAGAAACTCAGGAAATGACTGATCAAATTCTTTGAAAGAACAAAAAGTTGGGCCCTGGACATACAAACACTGGCCTCGGCGAGCAATCTCTCGACCCCAATTCTGGACAGGGGCAGTGTAGACACACTGGACTTTCAGTCTTGGTTCAAATCTCAGGGAAGAGGAAACTTGTCAATTACACCGACAGGGCTTAAAATCGAGAAAAGAAACCAGAGGCAAAGGAACGATCTTGGAATAATTAGCAGAGAAAATAAGTCTACAGGCGTACGATCCCAGGTGTCGTGCGATCTGCAGGCAGAAGAGGCAGCAATTGATGAACCAGCACTTTCCATAGAAGACCTTAACCTGGCCCATTCGAAACTATAAACTCCGACAGCTGCGCGGTATTTAGAGCCATAGTGTCGGATATTTTGACATCGAGGGTGGTAAGGTTATGTAGACGACAATTAAGTCTCCAAGTCATGATGATCGTACGTTTGATACTGGGACAGGGATCCACTACAACGCAGGAGCAGATTAATATGAAAAAAGGGTTCTGAGATAAAGAAGCCTCGCTCTACCCTGTACACATCCGCCGGTTAGATTTGTAAGGAGGAAATTAGAAGACGTAGCCTTGGAAAACATCGGAAGGAACATCGACGATGGCCAAATTCTCCACGCTAAAAAATACGCGATGCACCATGCAGTACGGTTCTAGAACTTCTGATCCGTTTGGAACCTTTATTGGATCTCGGCAAGTGGATACGCTGTCGTGTGATTTCTTCAATCTATGGAGAAGATGTTTTTTTTCGGATAATTTTGGAAACACTACTGGAGCACTCAGACTTATAACTGGTCCATTGTACTGCCAGGTAGTAACCTACTCCAGTGTCGTTAATTTGATCCCAACGGCAAATGGTGACTGAACCAGATTCGATTTCACTGGGATTCGAACCTGGGACCCCTCTAACTTGGGGCAAGCACTAACAGCCACTTAATCAACTGCGCCATCCAGTACGGCTTAGTTTCATTTATCCGAAGTTTAGTAAACTAAAAAAAACTCCTCCTAACTTTCTGTGATTTTGGTGTTGCACTTAAGAGGAATTTACTGTAATCAGCTATTACTCATAATTGTATTTTGTTTTGATGAAACCGTGTTTTTTACGACGCTATAGACAAAAAAAACACACGCAGTTGCTTTAATTTTTTATTTTTTGTTGAAATTCATTTTAAAAATGAATTTTCGGCGCATCTCCATCTCCTTCTAACTTGTGGAAATACATATGCTCTCTTCCGATACTGCTGCCTTCCCAGCCAACAGTCAAATCATTAATTTGCCATTTGCACAGAAAAATACGTCAGAGTTTAAACACAAACCTGTTTTCGAAATCGATTTTTTATTGACAGACACTTTTCACTGCGGTTTGGTTAGAAAATTCTACTTTACCATCTAAAGATTTGAAAAAAAACAAGATTTTTATTTTATTAGTAAATTATTTAATCTTGGTCTCCAAGAAAAGTCTAGGTTTCCACAAATGATGAAAAAATCTATAAGACATTGTTGGCTATTTCCGCCCTAAGCTTAAGTACAACGCGTATATTAAGTCTAGCGCCCTGTACCTCAAGACCTCACTGTACTATGTGTTAGATAGGCAAAAAATCCTAATCCTAGGTTATCATTAATCTTGTTTTCGAAGCTTAATCTGTCACATTCCTTCCAAATCCGTTTCTTTGCCACTCAAACCCTCAATGAATCCACTAATTTCCATTTAGTCAACAGCTTAATTTACCTGCTGCTCACTGACGCCTTTTCTAATCGTTGACCGTTCTGCGTGGGCGTTGAAAGTAAAAGTAATCAAACTGCCGACCCCCGATGGTTGGCTTTTTCGAAGACCCACTCCCTTCTTAAATAGTGTCTATTCCTAATGTCATTCATGTCACAACAACACGATAATCACTTTGGATACATTTAAAAGAAAAAAAAAACTCCTTTCCAATCGCAACGTCAGTCGTGGCTGTCTATTGAATTTCACAAAACCCGATAACACCGCCACCTAAGCAACACCATCGCCACCTATCTCGAGATCTGTCAGTTGAGATTTGTTTTCGAATTTGTTAATCAGCCAGTGATACGATGTTCTCGAAGAAGCGATTCAATGACAAATCGTATTTGACGTTGACTGTCAAACAGTAATTGGATTAGTGTTTAATTTAATTTCGAAAACGGGTCACTCGATGGAGTGATCAGATCGAACGAACGCGATACCGAGTGTGGAGTGAGTTTTGATAACGTGGTCGGTGGGGAGTTCACATTTTGCTGTTATCGTTTAATTCGCAGGAGTTCCAACGATTAATTCCTTTTTCTTGAGTTTTGTTGATTTTGTCTGGGTTTCACATCTAATTGATAACGTGCTTATTGAAAATTCGTTCTATTTCTGAATTATCCACGATCAATAAGTGTGCAGATCCTCTTTGGTGGTTGAGTTAACAGCTATCAAGATAATTTTTTCATCGATTTGTTTTAAAGTTTTGCTTAATTTAATTTCAAATTTGATTGATCTGATCGAAAAGTATAAGATGAGGCACTCGGAAGTACAACCTTTCATAAGAGACATCTGGGGACATGAGTATCAAATACTGTAGGCTAAATTTATATCGATCAGGTCAAATGGCATTGTGAAGAAGCCAGCAAAAGCTTATGTTTGCCACTTGCACTTAAATACCTGGGATGTAACTCTAAAAACCAATTCCTACGTCTGTCTCGATGTCAATTGGATGACGCAACAGACGAACTAACCCTTTTCTGATCGTGATTTGTTCGGTCTAAAGTTTAGACGTACACATGTTTCAAAATGGTGACCCATTTCAAATGCACGCCACAGACCGTTGAGACAGTTTACGAACGTTCCGTCTGCGGACTAAGTGGAAGAAGTAATTTAACAGATAACAGAAGCTGTGTGGCATTTATTGGATTTATTGTATAGGAAATTGTGTGGGGGGTCAGTGTATATTATTGACGTAAAAAATGATGTCATTATTGCAGTCAATAGAATTGATTTTAAATCGAAGACTGGACGTCTTGCAGGATTTAACAGATGTAATTGATGGCTTGGAAGTTGGATTGTCTGCTATGTTCAATTGATATTATTTATTATTGTTGTTGAGGGTATACTGCACCGCGACCTTTAAGATCTATTGTGCCCCCTTTCAATACCTTAGCACAATTACGAGTTCCCCTCAAATACAGTTCTTTTCAGAGTTGTATTGAGGGTAATGGACTCCTATTGCGCATAGGTGAAGAAATCTGTTCTAGAGTATTCTCTCCAAGCCAGTTTCCTTCAGGAATCTGAGAAT
The DNA here is from genome assembly GCA_930367185.1 of Myathropa florea. Taxonomy (NCBI): domain Eukaryota; kingdom Metazoa; phylum Arthropoda; class Insecta; order Diptera; family Syrphidae; genus Myathropa; species Myathropa florea. Next base: position 109,270,866 of record OV884002.1, read on the forward strand.
GAGAGATGGTTCTAGTGATTGCGTTTCTTCTTCTGATAGTAGGTACTTGCCCCGATATCTTTTTCTTTTGTGGGCCAGTGCCTCACAAAATCCCAGTATATGTTCTGAAATTTCATTAAATTCTCGACAAAATCTGCAGAGACCTTCTTCTGATAATCCTAGTTTCCTTAGATGCTCCCTGAGTCTACAGTGCCCCGTTAGGAAGTCTGTTAGGATACGGAGGTTATTCTTGCTCATTTTGATGCACGCCTCGAATCTCTTCCGGCTATATTGCCCTAGGAGTTTCTTGGCCTGCTTCATTCCACGAGCGTTATACCAGGTTTCTATCCGATTCCTTCTTTCCAGTTCCCTGAATTCTTCTCTGAGGAGATGGTCTCCTACAGCGCAGAATGGTTCAGGGCCTATGAAGAATTCTGATGCTCCTTTCCTTGCCAGGGAGTCGGCCATTTCGTTGCCTTCTATCGCAGGTATCCAGCAGAGTTTTACTCTGTTTCTCCAACTCAACTCTTTGAGCTTCTCCAAGCATTCCCATACAAGTTTGGATTTGATGGTGTAGGAGTCCAGTGCCATAATAGCGGCTCGACTGTCCGACATTATTGCTATGTCGCAGTTGGTATAATTCCTTTCAAGATTGATCTGAACGCATCTGTCTATGGCATAAATTTCCGCTTGAAAGATGCTGGTATATTTGCCCATGGATTCGAAGTATTTTGTCCTGGGTCCAAAAACTCCTGCTCCAGTTCCTTCATCAGTTCTTGATCCGTCTGTATACCATTTTACCGTGTTGCTGATCAGTCTGTGGACCATGGATTCATTGCTCCAGTCCCTATTGGTGCTGAGCTTGCTGGTAAATTTCTTTTGGAAATTTAATTTCCTAATCACGTCATCCTTCGGAATAGCCAGGAGTGGTAGCTTTTTGACCAGTGCGTCGAATTGCCTCGATGTAATGCACCTGTCTTTACCTATCCCTCCTTTTGCCATTCTCATGATTGTCTTGTTTGCACACTCTGCTACCACTAGATGCAAAGTAGTCAGCTCCAGTAGGACCTCCATGGCCGCAGTTGGGCAAGTTCTCATGGCTCCTGTAATACAGAGGCATGCCAACCTTTGAACTTTGCTGAGTGTCTCCCTCGCGCTGATCAGATTGGTTCTCTTGGTCCATGCTATTGCACCATAGGTTATTGTAGGTCGAACAATAGAGATGTACATCCATCTTAGAATACTTGGACTGCATCCCCAGGATTTGCCCGACAAGCTTCGACAAATCATCAGAGCACGCGTCGCTTTCCTGGTCTGTTCAATTGTTGCAATGAGGATAAGTCAAAAGTTGGATTACGGATCTTACAACTATGGTGCATGGCTTAGGAGTTGGATTCACTGGACTTTTGTGTTCCATTCAACCTCTTTTGGAATTTCGCTTGCTTGGCGAAGTTGACCTTAATTTAGTAAGAGTGCTCCCAATTCTGTGTCCTTATTTCATTTTTACTTGAGTGTAATTTTTGGAAAAAGCAGAAAGTGATCAGAAGTTGCGTCAAAGTCAACAGCTACTCTGAACCAGGGAAATTCTTAAACAGAACAAGGGACTTTTTTTTCGGAGGATTTTTGAAACACTACACTCGAGCACTCAGACTCAAAACTGGTCCATTGTACTGCCAGGTAGCAACCAGCTCCAGTGCTGTGAATTTGATCACAACGGCAAATGGTGACTGGACCAGATTCGATTTCACTGGAATTCAAACCTGGGACGTCTCTAATTTGGGGCAGGTACCTAACCAACTGCGCCATCCAGTCCTCGAGGGGACTTAGTCGGTACAATACTCAACAATTTTCAATAATACAGTAGAATCTTGAAAAGAATAACAGATAAGAAACAGGCCCCGTTCATCGTTTGATTAAAGAACAACACGCATAGAAACAGTACATATATTAAAATAACAATTAATTTACTCCTTAAAAAACGAGACACATATTAAAAAATAAAAAAATATTAAGAGGTAAAAAATCAGACTAATTTAGACGTTTTACTTAAAAAACTGTTTAATGCAAAACTGTAGCCCGGAAGAAAAAATGGGAAAAAATAGTTCATCTTTCCAAATGGTTCATGCTATAGACCCGTTCATGTTTTCGAGATTCTAGTGTATCTACCTAGTCTAGTGTTACGGGTGAAGTTCTTGGAAAGTGATCATAGTAATAACCCAGAAATTGTCTTTTTTTTTTTTATTAAATGATGATAGTATTTTACCTCAACGAATGCAGTACTTATACTTATTGGATCCCTACATAAGGCAATTGAATGAGGAGGAAGTGGCATTGCAATGCAATCACACCTTTAGGCGAATAGATAATTGACATGCAAAGAAATTCACAAGTTCTCCACTCACATAGTAAAAAAGAGCGGCACATCGCCCTAAGCAAACATGATTCAAAACAGATGCAGGAGAAATTAAAGACGCCTGCTGAGATTGGAATGTGTTCAACCAGATGGCAAGCAGGTGCAGTTGATGCCTCAAGGTTTGCAAGGAGTTTCAGGATCTAAACAAACATCAATGCTAACTAGTTCGTCAGTAGATTCGTATTTTATGTAGCAAATGGCTTTAACAAGTTTCAAAATATTCGATGAATGATGGGCATTGCTGCTGGTCTTAGGTGTAACTTAAGTGCTTACAGAGATATACTACGCACAATCTTACCACTGCGCCACTAAAAAACGGATACAAGGATCTGAACACCCCAATATGAGCACTGGGCAATGCATACTAAGCCCATTTTAATGTATGTGAGACTTGTGTATTTCCAAAAAATAAGTAAGTAAGTCTCCTGTGCGTCGAATAGTTGATCCTGTTTGATGAGGAAGGCTAATGGAGCTAAACACATAACCGCGAACTATAGGGAGTGTGTAAGACTGTCTCGAAGACAACGGTTCATCGTCTGAATTGGCTGAGACACACAAGCAATACAGACATGAACACTAACACCCCTGCTAAAGTAGTCCTCAAATCAAAGACTTCTGATTTGAGAAGGCCGAAACTTCGGTGTAAGGATTAAGAGTTCGTAGATGCCAAACGCCTAAAGGATGACCTGATTGCAATGACAGTTTTTCCAATTATTCTGTTTCAGCAGCTGCCAAAGTTGCCCAATGACATCCAGCTGTCAAAATATTCAGCATGGGTTTCCATCTTATCATGCATCGTTTAACGCTTGCCAAACGTGCGGAAATTATTTAAAAATGTTATCGAAATTCCGGCTCAGTTGTAACGGCATTTTCATCGTGTGGTCAGTCGCCATCATGGCTTCAATGTGCAGGCAATTCGCTCATATCTGGCATGTGCAAGGTGTAAAGCACTTGCTACTTTCTTTTTATCCAGACAACGCCTATCAAAGTCTTTAAACAGACATGCGGCAATACTGGATGCATTGATGCGTGCAATAATGCAAAAAGAAAATCTGCACTAAATTTTGACATCTCGTCGCATTAGTTTTCTCTTTTGGCCTCCAAAGCCAAACAAAGATTGGTGCGAAATTGGGAAAACGTAGCCGCCGTAGCGGCCAGTATTGACGAAGACCCAGAAATGTCGATGCAGAGTTGATCACCTGAATTGGGCATCGCCAGAGATCCAACCCGGCTTATTTTGCAGTTGAATTGGGGCCTAACTCCGTATAAAATATGCTGACGGAAGAATTAAAGACGGACCACCATAGACAACGCTGTGAGCTGGAAATGTTTGTCGGAGATCCGGATTTTGGCCAAAAATGCATCTTCCCGACCGAGGCATGATTTTAATTCAACTGCTATATTAACCAGCAAACAACAAGCATTTCCGTTGCATTTGTTGGAGCGATCACAACCCACAAGTGTACGACCAGTCATCAATGCATTCATAAAGATTGACTGTTTGGTGTGGTTTATGGAATGGATGCATCATCGGTACTTATTTCTTTCGAAATGAAGAAGGAGACACCGTTACCGTCAATGGTTTCAGGTATAGAGCGATGTTAACCGACTTTTTGTGGACAGAACTCGACAACATCAATATATCCAGACTTCGATACATTCCAGAGAAGCGAGGCAACGCTCGAGGTTGTGAAGGAGAAATGTGGCGACTGAGTCAGCTTACGGTGCCCGTTCATCAATTGGCCACAGCAATCATGCAAATTGAAACTGGACGATCACAGGCGACAAAGCGACTGGACTTACTTACTTAAGGTGGCGCTACAGTCCGGGGTGGACCTGGGCCTCAACCAACAAGCGTCTCCAACCAGCTCGATCTTTAGCTAGCTGCCTCCAGTTTCGCCCGCACAGTTGGTTGAGGTCCCTTTCCACTTGCGTGCGCCACCTGATTCGCGGTCTTCCTCTACTGCGCCGTCCCTCGGGGGTGGATTCGAAGACTTTCCGGACCGGAGCATTGGTTTCCATTCGCTCTATATGACCTAGCCATCTCAATCGTTGGATCTTCATCTTTCTGGCTAAGTCAATGTCGCTGAACAGCTCGTACAGTTGGTTGTTATATCTTCTCCTCCACTCACCTTCTATGCAGACGGGACCGAAAATCACCCGAAGAATTTTCCTCTCAAAGCAGCCAAGAGCAACCTCATTCGCTTTTGACAAAGTCCATGCTTCTGCGCCATATAGCAGGACTGGGACGATTAGGGTCTTGTACAGGGTTACTTTGGTTGTTCGAGAGAGGGCTTTGTTTATCAATTGCTTTCTTAGCCCAAAGAAGAAGCGATTAGCAAGAGTTATTCTTGGTTTGATTTCAGCGCTGGTGTCAGTGTCTGAGTTAATAGCGGTGTCTAGGTAGACAAAGTCCTTGACTACCTCAAAGTTATAACTGTCTGCTGTGACGTTCTGTCCGAGACGTCGGTGTTGGGTATCCTTTCTGGTTGACAGCATATGACAGCCTCCGTCGCAATACTCACAAAAGTGCCATTGACATCACGCTGTGTTCTTCCGATTATGTCAATATCGTCGGCATATGCGAGTAGTTGGACGGACTTCTGAAAGATTGTGCCTCTGGTGTTTGCGTGCGAGTTTTGCACAATTCTTTCAAGAATGATGTTGAAGAAGTCGCATGACAGCGCGTCGCCTTTTCTGAATCCTTTTTTGACATCAAAGGTCTCGGCTAGGTTTTTACCGACCTTGATGGAGCAGCGTTCATTCTCCATCGTCATCCTACACAAACGGACGAGTTTGGTAGGGATGCCAAAACTAGACATTGCTCTGTATAGCTCGTCTCTATAGATGCTGTCATACGCGGCCTTAAAATCGATCAAAAGGTGGTGGGTATCGATTTGCTGCTCCTGGGTTTTTTCCAAGATCTGCCGCAGCATGAATATTTGGTCGATGGTGGATTTTCCTGGTCTAAAGCCACACTGGTATGGACCGACCAGGTTGTTGACGAATAGCTTTAGGCGTTCACACAATACGGCAGATAGGATCTTATAAGCAAAAAAAAGCGACTTGACACCACTCGATTATTCTCTTTGGGTCTACGTCAAGTCTACGCTGAGACGCCAACCACTTTTGACGAGCTCAACGTTCGAGACGCTATTGCCGGAATGACGCAGCGCATATTAGAACGATTCATAAGAAATTGGACCCATCGCTTGATGCACTGCTAGCAAAGCTGAGGCGCCCATTGGAATGATGTATTATTCCGCAAATTATGGCATGAATGTAGCTTCTAAATAAAGTCAGAATCGGTTGCATATCCCCCAGCTTTGTTGTTTAATTGGAATGCGCTTTTTTTGTATCGTTTTTATCTGGTCACCCTGTAGAAGTAGCATGCCCGGGACCGGCAAGGAACAAGCAATTAGCAAGAAAGCTATTGCTGAGGCTGAAGCCCTCCATTGGCTAGTGGTCTGACAAGCATGTAATGGGGTACTCATCTCATCTTACCTCATTTTCAGTGACCGACCTGCATGTTCCACTTAAGGAGTAGCTGTGGTATTGCATACACAAGAGATCTCCAGGCCACTCGATCCTCCGCCATCGACTCTAACTCATCAGGAGCTATACCCAAACGTAACAAGGCGAGTGTTTGGACTTGGTCCAACCATCTCGTCCTGGGTCTGCCAAGCGGTCGCCTACCTGATGGAATCGCGTTCAAGGCACGCCTTGGAAGTCGTGATGATGGGGACATTCGTGCCACGTGACCGAACCAATGAAGTACAGCCCTTTCCGTTTGAAGAAGCAGCTGCCCAACATTGAGTTCCTCGCGCACGGCCGTATTTCTCACCCTATCCCGGCGAGTAATTCCTACAACAGCACGAAGAAATCTCATCTCGGCAGCTTACATTTTTAAGTTGAAGGAGGTGAGAAGGAAATAAGTCATCAAAATCTACGAGCCTAGCAGCCTTATTAATTTTTCCTATGTTTTCGGCAACCTTTTGAGTTGAATTCTGTATTAAATCCTTAACCCAATTGGAACTCAATTTACTGGCGACTAAAAACAGCTGCACACAGCGCTGGGGTATACAATACGCCAACAGTCGTGTCTGAATGCTTGATTCTCTCTCAGCAAAGTTTTGGATCTCATAAGTTTTGACAAGTGGATCTTAAACAATACAAGGCGAAGAAACACTTTCTAATTCAAGCAGCTGCTGAGCCATAATGGCACGGCATGAGTCTTACAGAAGTTTGAAGCATAAAATCAACCAATACCGCTAGTTCACATAGTTTTAGTTCACCTTTCTGAGCATCGTATGCAAATCCCGTGACATTCAGCTAACCAAAACCACATGATGTCTCGATCGACTGACACACTCCCATTCCAAAAACGGTAGCTCCACGTGATCGGTCCCACTTGAAATTTAAATTAAATTAAAACTGACACTTGTCAAGCGTAGCAATCAAATAAATTTGACGTTTTACCGATATTCCTCGCAGCAAACAAACACAGAAAACCCTCATGAGAGATGTCATCAAACAAATGCCCTGATGGCAGATACCACTCGCTATCGAGTTTGTTTAATCTCAAACAAAATTTAATTTAATTTATCAGAATCAACACTCGATTAGTTGAAGTTTTCTATTTTTATTTCTGATTTTCTAATACGCATCACACGTGCTATTATCGTGACATGGGCACAATCTGCTGGCATTTTCTATGTTTCTATGTGTGCGGCGATATCGACAAGTGGAAATCAAATCAGCGGCAAGGCAGTTTGGACGTGGGTCAATTGTGAAATTTGTGATTTGTTTGTAGGATTCATTGTTGGGTAGTTGATAAGGTTGTCCTTCTGTTTGGAGGGAACAATTTTGTTGGCAAAAAAAATGTGGTCCCAATGGGCGAAAAGAAAGATGACCTCACCTTCTTACAGCAAGAGACTTTGAGACAATTTGTGCGCCAACTTGATCGTGGACAACCTCTGTTGTGTGGACCATCATCTTCGAGTCGAAGATTCGTCAAGGCGCTACTGAGTTGCTGAGTGCTACTGAGTCATGGCCTAGCCACTTTTGGTATTGTATCCGTAAATGCCCGGCTGGACTCACGTTGATTTAGAGGCCGTTTTCAATTTTAGCCTTCTCTGTCGACTCTCTGTCGGATCGTCGACTCTCTGTTGGCCCTTCGACTCTCTGCCGGTCCGTCCACTCTCTGCCGATCCGTCGACTCTCTGTCGGCCATTCGACTCTCTGTTGGCTCGTCGACTTTCTGTCGGTTCGTCGATTCTCTGTTAGTTCGCTGGAAGCGCGCGACAATGTTGATGTCATCCGCGTTACCCAGCAGCTGAACCGATTTGTAGAAGTTAGTGCCTTCCGTGTTAACACCTGCCCGCCGCACTATCTACTCCGGAATACGACATTGCATCTCCTTGCCAAATCCGCGTAGGTTTCAAATGGTTCAGAAGTTCTAGAACTGTACTGCAGGGTGCATCGCGTATTGATGTACAGCCCGTTTTCGATGTTGAGCATTCTCTTCTTATTCCCATTATGGTAAATTGGACTAAAAAGCGCACGCACAACATATCTTTTGAGTTGAGAAAGGGCTCCAGAGGCATCTGTAGTGCAGTAGCAGAGAAAGTGCTCTGCAGTGCCGTCGCCTTCTTTGCAGGCGTCGCAGAGGATTTCATCGCTTAGGCAAAGCACATCGCAAGCCAAGCTTGTCAGGAGACAACAAGAATGCCGCGGATTTCTTACAGACGTTAGCGAGCATGCGCGCGGTCTGTCTACATCCTGAAGAATCAAGCAACCTCCGGTTGTGCTCTGGAGAGGCCAAACCATCACTGGAAGACCTAATCAAGGACGCAGGCAGTTTCAACGGACGTTCAGGTCTTGAGAGTACCGCCTCTGATTCGTTCGTCGGCGATCTTATTTCCTGTGATCCCGTGGTCTGAAACCCAGACAAGTCTTAGCGAATTTAGACTACCGATCAAATTCAGAGAAAAATTGAATTCCTGAACTGTCCTGGAAGTGGTTAAAGGAGTAAGGCATTAAGCACGGCTGGGCTGTCAGGTTAGGTTAGGTTAGGGGGCTGCTAGCACACTTAGACCATGTTGGTCCATTGTGATATCCACAGCCAGACCACTACCACTGATCGACCGCTCCAGTGATAGTGCCGTTTATTTGATCCCAATGGCAAATGGTGACTTGACCAGTTTTTAAAAACCCGATAAAAGCGTGAAAGCTAATCACTGGGATTCGAACCTGGGACCCCTTTAACTTAGGGCAGCCACTTAACTAACTACGCCATCCAGTCGCACAAGCTTGGCTGTCGCTACAGACACAAGTACTTCTCCCCTTCCACCTGTTCTTCACAATATAGTTCGTGGCCATTAGGATTGCATAAGTTTCCACTTGGAAAACCGACGCAAACTTACCTATTCGAAGTAAACAGTCTAATGTAGTCGCCTGCCACGCAGGCGCCAGCCCCAGATCCTTCATTGGTCTTGGAGCCTTTCGTGAAGATTCGACTACAGGCCTTATGCAGAGAAAGTCGACTTTGTATGTCCATCGCAGCTGGAGTACAGGTATCCGTGCGTCAGCCGGCATATCCATTCGACTGGGGTCAAAGGAAATGTAAGGTTATCGAAACTCCAGTGTGAGTTGTATCAAAGACCACTTCTTTTAAACCGAAGATGGCCTTGAGAGTACACCCCATGATGTACTACAGTAGGCCCTATGCAGCTGAGACAGACCGTCCTTTAAAGTTTAGTGAAAGTTACAGTTACCTACATAGATTTTGAGGTTGATGATGTTTCTTGAAAGGATGGCCCAGTAGTTGGTGGCATGCGTCTTCGACAACAGACTGTCTAAACCAAATTCAAACACTTCGGAAAGCCACCTTCATATACCGTCTTTTTGGGAATCGTGCCTTTAGAGTTTTTTACTGGGTTTGCTGTTAACGAAATTGGATGATATATAAAGTCCTTGATGAGTCCGTGACCGATTAGCGCTTATTCTCCATCGTAACGTTGATTCATTAAGCGCAGTGGTCGCTGGCATGTACGAGTATGTCGATCTGCATTTTCTTGATCCTTTTGAGGATGTGAACTTGGTTTAAGATGAGCATGAAGCAACGACAAGGTTGTTGAAAAATGATTTCAAATAAAATCTGGAGATAGTGATTTAGACCCAAACCTCAACCCAAACAAGATGCGCCATCTTTTATGTCAGCATGTATGCACAACTTTAAAAAACAAACGACTTTCATATATGAGTATATGAGGTATTTTTGCTTAATTGTCCTAAACAATTTATTTGGACTCGTTTTAGAATACAACATCAATCAAGTGGCTGCCTCTATTGACCAAAGAAAATTGTGCCCTTTTTGTTGCGTTTTCCAACACTTTTTCGAGCATCTCAAGCGGTATGCCCATGATTTCGGCACGAATGTTCGCCTTGAGCTAGTCAATGGTCCGATGATTGCTGGGGTATACTTTGCTTCTCAAATAACCACCTAAAAAAAGTCCAAGGGTCAAATCCGAAAATATGGGTGGCCCATCATTGTCATCATTTTTGACAGCACACGTGGAGGGAGTTTCCGTTTTAGAGTGTGGCATGGTGCGCCGTCTTGTTAAAACCAGTAACCGTCTAGACTTTTTTCACACATTTGTGGGAAGACATACTGAGCCAACATACACCGATATGGATTCCCATCGACTGTTTCGCTTTCTATGAAGAACAAGGGTCGAATGATGATTTTGGCACAAGCGCTGGCGCAAACAGTAAATTTTTGGTCATGCAATGGTGTTTTATGGATGTCGTGTGAATTCTGCGTTCCCCAAAAACGGCGATTTTGCTTGTTAACGGCGCCAGAGATTGCGAAATAAGTCTCGTCGCTCATCCAAATTTGCTTCTAAAAATCAGATTCTGTGTCAACCATTCGAGCGACTGTTTGGCAGTATTCCAAGGGAAGTGGACGATGAGTCAATTGCATTTTATACGAAAACAAATGCAAATCATCCTTCAAAGTTCGTCGCAAGGTGGTTCCAGTGACGCCGAGCGTGGTGACAATACGACACATGAGGGTTGTCGGCAACACCCCCTTTTACCGCTTTAACCAGTTGATTGAAACGCCTTTGGCGTTGATGAACGGCATGTCGACGATCTCACTTTGTCCCGTACTCAACAAAATTCGACACCAAACGAAAAGCCATGATATTTTCGACATCAAGTGAATTTTCCATGTACTTGTACAGCATCACTTTTTCTGTGCTATGTTTCGGATACATGGTTAAAAATTTACTAAATTGACGTTTCAAAAACATTTCAGTGTTTACATACCCCACATAACTTTGGCGTAGGGCCTAAGTTTTTAGCAATCACTCGTGTTGTGCATCCTATTGTTCTCTCACGAGTGAAGATTACTTAATGACGATTCTAAACGTCGAGATTGGGCAGCTATTTCTAGACCGGTCAGAGCCAGATAAACGCCCTGTGCAGGCCCTACGTTTAGCGCCCCTATTGTTCAATTTTGGCAGCATAAGTTTTATCCACAGAGAGTTTTCGAAATTTTTTAATAAGTTCACCATGATCTTTAAACTTTAATAAATCCCTTTCTGTGGACATTATAGACAAGCTTACCAATTTTTCTTGAGTCAAGGTAATTTTTTTTATTATCTTAAGTTTAGAAAAAATACGTTCTCCTGAAGCTTGTATTTAAAATTTCAAGGCTAAAAACTGGATTGATGACTCATCGACTTGAAAGAGGTGAAGTCGTGAAAAATTGTAGTTTGTTCTGTGGTTTGAAGTCTTGAAAGTCACAACGCTATGGCGCCCACACTTTGTACACACAAAGTTCAAATATACCGGTTATTGCCGAATTCCTGGTTCAAAAATATCCAAACATGTTGAAGATTATTGACAATCTCCGAAACTAACTCTAATGGCCATACAGTAACTTAAGAATACTACAGCTACCGAACGATTGCACAAAAATTACACACTATGGCTGTTATAATCGTTTCGATCAGTTTCGGTAAGTTCGTTCACTTTTGCATACTTACGCGGGAGCGAAATGATCGCCCTCTACAAACGTCAGTTAACAACTGGATTCTCCAAGTTTCTACAAGTTTGATGATGCTTCTCGTTAATTTTTGCTTGGTTTTGACATAAGCTTAAGTTTTCGTACGACTAATATAAACGGCAAGCGCTATAAGTCGACCAACTTCTTTTAGCCTGAATTGGATAAAATGGATACCAATGACATGTGGTTTCAACAGGACGGCAGCGCTACGTGACACGCAGTTCACGCCACACTGAAAATTCTGCATACAGTTGACTCATTCGTGGAGGTTACCAATAAGGACGCAACCAATTAAGACTGTCTTTCTGAATGTATTCATTGGCAAACACTTGCTCCATTGTGCAGCCTTATTCAACCTGCTGCAATGTCTGTACGGTCAAGTGGTTTAAAAAAATATAACAAGACAAAATTAAGATAAGGCTCACTTCTACAACGAGGCCGCTTTCATGTTAGATGAAAAATTCTTGCGATCACCGTCAGGCGGGCTGTGCTTAATAGACCATGAAGCTCGTTATTTAATTCTAAGCATTTACCACTTCATAAAGGGGTGTGTACTGAATGAGGTGGTGACAGAGGCATTCAAGTACGAAACTTGCAACAAGATTAGTTTGGAATGGATTAAAAAGGTTATCGCTGTTGTCTGTCTTCGCTGATAATTTGATTACTTGATGTTATTGACTGAAAGAGAGACTGGTGGGGTCCAAATTCTTTACATAAAGGTAGTTGATTCATAGATTCAACGCAGATGAAGAATTTTCTTAAAAGGTATACCATCAGAAAACCTAATGCACAGCTGTGAGCTATTGCACTTCAAAGCTGAAAATTGGCTCAGAACTTGGACGGTGTCTTCTGCTTTATTTTGTAAAGAAGGAATGGTAAAAAAACAAGTCCTTAAACTCTACTCGTTGTTACGATCTTAAGTCAACCGTCAATAATAATAATGGCGGCGCTACAGTCCGAGGTGGACCTGGGCCTAGCTTCTCAGCAACTACTCGAGTTGTGCGTGCTATTGTTCTGTCACGAGCGGAGGGGACCTACAGTTTAATGCCGACTCCGAACGGCGAGATTGAGAAGCTTTTTCTAGACAGTTATACTCTTTGAGCATTGTCAGTAACTCAAAAGAGGTGGAGCCGTGAAAAAATGGTTGATGTTTTTTTTTTTTTTTCGAGATTCGAACTGACGACCTCGAGCGTGGGAGTCGACGCACCTACCCACTACGCCACAGCGCCCACACGGTCAACGGTCATAAGTAAATCGTGTAACAGTTGTCATCCCGATGAATATTTCGAATGTAATCATTAAAATTGATAATTATTTAAACATTGTCAACAAGAAAGAAGCATTTTTTGACAATTACTTAAGATTTCAGAAGCAATTGTTGTGAATTTTCGTTTTGACAATGCTTTTCCTACGGTTTACCATTAGTTTACTTAAATTCATTACCGCTGATATTTTCTACATCTACGACTGGATGGCGCAGTTGCTTAAGTGCCTGCCCCAAGTTAGAGGGGTTCCAGGTTCGAATCCATGTGAAATCGAATCTGGTCCAGTCAACATTTGCCGTTGGGTTCAAATTAACTGCACTGGAGTAGGTTGCTACCCGGCAGTACAATGGAACAGTTTTGAGTTTCTCAAAAAAAAAATCCTACATTATGTAGAAAGTTTCAACAAATCGGGGGCCATACTTGGTAAAATAATACTTCGCTGCGAGATTGATCTTTTGAAAGTAAACATTCTTAAATAGTAGGCACTATCGCAACGTTATGTCCATCAAGTAAATGTTACAAACAACGTTAGGGACGATTAAGGTGACACTGACATTGTTCGAAATGGTATTCATCTTGTGAACACATCCTTAGAATTCCGTAACATTGACACAAATCGATGGAATATTTACATAAAGCATCTTCCAATAGAGACTTTTGAACTTTGACAGTTGATAGAGGCCACATTGTTGAAGCTACATCTGTCAAATTGGCTGTCATTTATTCAGTCTATTTTGCCTAATAACAAATGGATGGACGTAGCGTTCAAAAACACTTGGACTGATAAAATTGTTTTATCAAAATAGGTGTTCGGTTTCGCGCGCTCATTTTACGGTCGCCATCATCATTTTACCGAGAGGACTATTCGCAGTGTCGTGGATAAATTAAAGTCCACTGGTTCAGTAAACGATAAACCAACACCCGTACGTCGATAAAACGCAAGATATTCAAAAACATCGCCGTTGTCCGTGAGAGTGTGAAGGTGCAGGAGAATCCGAGGTAGTCAATTTAGCGTCGCTCACAAGAGCTCGGCCTTTCGCAGACCACTACTTGGCGAATTTTGCGTCGTGACTTGGGCCTGTCCCTGTACCCGTTCAAAATTTAACTGACCCAGGAGCTGAAGGTAAATGGCCATAGACAACGACGTGTGTTCAAATGGGCTCTGGAGCAGTTTCCAACTGCTACCCCAATTTTCATCGAAAAATCATTTCGGCGATGAGACTCATTTCTGGATGAGTATTCAACAAACAAAATTGTCGAATTTGGGACGACACCAATCCACATGAGATCTCAGAGCGTTCAATGCCTCTCGTAAAAATCACTGTATGGTCTTTCTCAAAGAAATATGTGTCGCCCGATGATGTCGCCAGTCCATCACCGTCAACTATAAGTAGATGATTATCGACTTCTTTTGGCTTGAATTGGATGAAATGGATACCAACAGCATGTTGTTTCAACAGGACGGCAGCGCTACGTGCCACGCAGTTCACGCCACATTGGAAATTCTGCATTACCGATTCGAGGGCATGGTCATTCAACGTGGGGGTGATGTGAACTGCCCATCAAGATCGTGCGATTTGACTCCGTTAGACTTTTTCTTGTGAGATTTTCTGAAGTCGCAGGTCGATGCGGTCGGTCAAATTCAGCCTGATTTATGCGCCAGAGTCATGGATTGGAAATTTCGGATGCGCGCCAACCAAAAAAATGCGGCAGATATTTGAAGGGGCACCGTGACCGTGTGGGTTTGTGCGTCGACCCATACGCACTTGGCTTCCACAGTCTAGGTTCAAATCAAACCAACACAAGCAACAATTTTTCAAAATAAAATTGTTCGCAGCTCCATCTCTTTTGAGTCACTAGAAAATGCTTTCCGATCCCGCCGTTCAGAGTCGGCGTGAGAGAACAATAGCACGCACAAGACGAGTGGTTGCTGAGAAACTAGGCTCAGGTCCACCTCGGACTTTAGCGCCGCCATTATTATTATTATTATTCCACTGCGAAGGTGCCAAGGTTAATGCGTCAGCAAAGCTGTCAACAATCACTAATCATGATGAATTCTTTATAGAAAAACATATGGACGTATGTTTTCAAGGAAGAACATTTAGATGATAGATTCACATCACCGTGACGGATGACACATCACGTCACATCACGAATGTAGGAAGCAACATTTTCCTTTATTTTCGTTTCATTTCATTTATTGATTTTTATTGCTGTACATTAAAAATACTATGTTCTTTTGCTAATACAGGAACGTTACAAAAATAAAATTAGATCCATTCTCTTCTTTGACAGCTGTCATTTGTTCTTCGACTTCTTTGTATTTCTTACATTTTCTTCTTAAATTTGCTGTGCATTATCTTAAAATAGAATCACACAGGGACAGACTTTAGGATCAGACTTCATTTACCCAAGTCTCTTCTGTCAAAGTGACATATGAGGTGAAATTTTGAGACAGATGGAGTTGCCGCAATGTCCCGGGAGTTGTATGCTCTCGCATCAATTCTTTGCGCATATAACGAAGCAATTCATCAGACAAACAAATGCCAGGCAAAATTTATAACAATCCGTCAAACTTACCGAAACTGTGAAACTCCAATTCTCTCCCTGGTGACAGTAGTAAGTTCACAAAAAACTTTCTTTCAATTTTCCGTCGGAAGTTTTCACTCGAACTCAAGCACTGAATCGTAACAAAAACCGTTCACCGAACTGACAAGTATCCATTTAGTGTCAAATCGAGTGTTAATTAAACTTCATCAGCTGTCAAGCAATACTGGTAACAGTATCCATTCACATCCGCAATCATTTAGAACAATTTACTTCTATTTTCATGCAAAATCAAAAAAAAAAAAGTAGAATCAACAATCACAATCATCAGCAAATTACAACGTTAATAATTCAATTAAACTACTGCGACTGACGTTTCAACTCCCGTTGAAATCAATTATCAGCTCGAACACAAGCCAGCAATCAACTCAGAACTTAATTTGTATAAAAATTTTGCGGTTTCAGAACAAAAAGGAATCACAAGAACACAGACAACGAAAAACAAAAAAGCGAAGAGAAACAGACATCAAAATGAATCCATAATCAGATTCATGTCAAACTGAGCGCGGTGATCAGAAAAAGTTGACGTCATCTAATACGCGGCTCCCATGTGTGTAGGGGGCACGTTCATGCGTGCGTATACAATTGATAATTGAACGTCAGATATGTGTCAAAATCACTGAAGACAAGCCAAGAGAACGCCTCCCAAAAAGCACAGCGATTCCGAATTTGTTAGGTCGGTCGGTGGATAGGCGACTATACCACAAGCCGCAACCGTGAAACGAAGCGAAGAAAAACAGAAAAACAGACACAAAAAAAAACACAATTATTTGACGGAACGAGGAATGGCAGTAAAAACAGAAAACACAACCGCTCGCTGTAGAAGTCGCAACTTAACTGTATGCATTTGCGCCGAGTCAAGGTAACTCTTGCCACCTGGCTTGGGGAAAATCGAAAACCAGGTGAGAGGGTGTGTTCTGCGCGAACAGGTTCATGTGTGTGGTACTGGTCCATGTCGCTCGTCACGCCGCCGAGAACAGGAAAATGGAGACCATTTTTAACTAGACGTCAGAGTGAGATGGAAGCAGGCGTGGGGTACGCCCATTCGTTCAATTGCTCGTCGCGCAACACGCTCCTCCTTCTTTGCAAGACTGGGGTCATTATGCATTCAGCCGAGAGTCTGTCTCGTTTCTCGGTTGACATTTGCGACGTTGCGGAGTGTGCTTGACACACCAGAGGTTGCCGCCATTTTTATTTTCAGATTGTCACTTGGGTTGCGTTCGGTGTGTGAGTGGGAGAGAGAGAAATTGAGCAGACGTCATAATTCAACTCGATTAGTGGTGGATTTCACTGAAGTGACACACAGATGGGTCCGGTGGGCGTGTTTTCCGGCACTCTTCCCCCACTCCTTTTGCAGCCGTTTGGAGGTTTGGTGGGTAATAATTTTAATTAGAATCAATTATGTAGTTATTGCAGGCAGCAGTGGATTCGATAAATGTCTTCTGATGCGAGAAAATAGCTTTATGTTGCGACGAGTAACTGTAGATGTGACATGGATGTCATATCTGATCATTTCTCTTGTCTGACTGAATCGTTTGGCTGACGGTAATGAATTTATTGCTCTCTGCTTTGCATCCTTGTTTGATTTATTTGCTTGTGATTGTTTTAATTCTGTCAATTGTTTGTTTATTGCTCTGTTGCCTGGGACACAGTTTGACGTTTATAATTTGTTGGAAATCGAATTAGACTTGATTTGAGCGGAAGCAGATGTTTCATTTTATTTGACTTCCAACAAGTCTCTGAACCCCAATTTGACGTGGGAGATTCAATTGACATTTCCTTTAAGTAATTGAAACTTGACGGTATCTTGAAACTTGAATGTTGACAATGTAGATTACACACCTGTCATGCGATAATGGACTGAATTTATGTCAGCACATGGTGACACAAACTGAAGCAGGAAGTTTTCTTTCCGACATCTGACACATGTGCTTATTGTTATGCAACGGAGTTGATGACCAAGATTGAATGTTTACAGCAAAGGTGCAGCCATTTTGCTTGGGGTAGCTTTTGAGTGACACTGTCATTTGCATGTATTGACTGATTGGAAGCCGACATGACGTTTCAAGGAGATGTCAAGCGGTGGACACTTGGAAAAGTTGACAGGCACCTACTTATCAGGTTTGACTTCATTAGAAGGATTGCCGGCTGACTTTTCTAAGACATCTGCGTTTGCTCATTCAAATTGGCCTTCTGTTTGGCTTAAGGTGTAACGTTAGAGTTTGGTATTGGAAATGAATGAGTGGATGCCGGCAGATTGAAGTCACCAAGCTTTAAAAAAGGCTTTTATTTATGTGACAGTTGCAGCACGTTTAAGAATTTGTCTTGTTCTTGAATAACCACTCGAGTAGTGCAAGGGTTTTAGAGTAAAAGATGACACCCTGTCGATCTGGAGATATTTCTCGCTGCAGTTATGCTTTTGGTACATTGTCATTTACTTCTTCTTACTCGTGTTGTGCATTCTATTGGTATTTGAGAGGCCTACAGTTTTGTGCTCACTCCGAAGTGCGAAGTTTAAGAACATTTTGTTGACAGTTATATACTTTAAGCACTGTCGGTAGTGTGAGTGTATGGTGAATATAATGTTGTGCTCGCAATTGAACCACGAACCTTCAACTTGGGAGTCTACTCACTTAGCCACGGTAGCAAAATTTAGCTACTAATTTGGGCGTGCTGAAAGTGATGAGTGAGCGATTGGACAAACGGGAGAGACTTGTTGGTTAAATTTCAAGTTTATTTGGACTGTAGCTCAACCTAACAAGCTGGAGTGGACTGAGCCTATTAAGCAACCACTCGTTTTGTGCGTGCTATTATGCTATTGTTCTCTCACTAGTGGAGAGGACCTGGAGAAGGAAATTGTCGAGGGGACATAATGTTTTATACCGATCCCGAATAGCCAAGTTGAGAAGTTTTTCTTTACCGTTGTCATTGTGTTTTCTGAAATTCACACATTGACTTTGAACGTTGGACTTGACGCACTTAGCCTCTACCGTTCGGCGCCCACCGATCTTTATATACAATCAGCGTCAAATGTAAGTGAACAGTCATTATTTGAAAGTTTCTCCTGTAAATTAAAATTGACCAGAGTGATCTACGCCAGACATTTATGCCTCAAATAAAAGCTCTGAAATCGGTAAACCTAATGAGGTTATTTCAATTAAAAAGAAAAATGGGCTTAAAACTAGCGTCAAAAGAGATTGAACAAAAACCTTTAAAAAGAATAATCTTATTGAAAAAATTGTACTTTGTATGACTTAACGAATGTTTCAAGTTTACGTATCTGCTGGCCTAAATGGTCCTACAAATTTGTAGGGAAAACTAATTGTTATGTCTTACAATCATTGACGCAACCATATGTACACGCACTTTCGACTGTTGTTATTAGCACATTTCTCTTCCAAATTTGATTAACTGTTTAATGTTTATGCTTATGTTAAATAAAAAAAGGATATTTTAAAGTACAAGTTTATAGCTTTAATTTAATGTATCCATGTCTGTCATTTCGGTGAATTTCAATTTGGTGGATAAACTTTCAGCAGTAGACTGACTGTTAACTCAATTTTGACGCTAACTGTAGCTTCAATAAATAATTAACAATAATAAATATGTTTTCTAAATCAAATTGCGGACGCCGTGGCGTAGTGGGTAAGTGCGTCGACTCCTACACTAGATGTTCTCGGTTCGATTCCCGAAAAAAACACCTAAAATTTTTTCACGGCTCCACCTCTTTCGCCTCACTGACAATGCTCAAAGATATCAGGGAGCATTCACGATTGCTCTTAAAACTTAATTTTGAAAAGTAACACTCTGTTGCTTGCTTTGGTGCAACCACAGACTTCTATACCATACGTCTATACAGGCTCAAGCACTTGCTTGAATAAAATCAGTTTGTTATACGAGTATGTACTTAATTTGGAATATCTTCCAAGTAACTAGTAAATTTCTTTATAGCAATTCTAAAGTTCACCACGTTTTCTTCATCCCGTCTAGTGTCATCCCTAAATATTATTAGGTTTAATCAAGGGTTAATCAAGGTGGGTAGAACGTCTATTTATTTGTAAGTAATTTTAATATGCGTGGATTTGGTCTCCTTAATAACAATGCGCCAAAGTTTTGTACAATCGTATATTTTGTGTAGAGCTCGTTGCAGTTTTTCAGTCACCATCTCGATTGATCTTTCCATTACCAGAATAGCCGTGTCGTCCGCAGATGTAACCACTAATGTGCCTTCAGTTTTGGGTACGCCCTTGGTGTACAGCAAAAACAATGTTTGGCCAAGAGCACTCCCTCGCAGAATTCCGGCGGCGATTTCCTTGAACTCGGAGTATTCAGTTCCGTGCTTAACATAAAATATTCTGTTTTCATTAGACGTCTTGTCTGATACTTGAAGCCATCGTACCATACTTTGTTGACGGGCTGAGACGTTAAGTAAAGCGATAGAGCAGACCTTTTCCTCTGGTGCTTTTTCAATTTAATTAGTTAAGCTGTATACCTGGAGGAGTGTTTGGTTCGAAACCCGAATTGGTGGTCAGCTATAAAGCGTCTTACTTACAATAATCGGTTGGATGCGTTTCAAAAATAATAATAGTAATAATTATAATGGCGGCGCTACAGTCCGAGGTGGACCTAGGCCTAGCTTCTCAGCAACCACTCGTGTTGTGCGTGCTATTGTTCTCTCACGATTGGAGGGGACCAACAGTTTAATGCCGACTCCGAACGGCGAAACGAAGATTGAGACAGTTATACTCTTTGAGCATTGTCAGTGAGGCGAAAGAGGTTTTTTTAGGTGTTTTTTCGAGATTCGAACCTTAGACCTCGAGTGTAGGAGCCGACGAACCTACCCACTACGCCACGGCGTTTTTCAATAATAGTTTTTCAAATACCTATGACACAGAAGTTGATATCAGTCTGTACGATTTCTTGTCATTTGATGATTTTCTCGGTTTTGGGACCATTATCATAGCTCCTGATGAGTTAGAGTCGATGGCGGAGGATCGAGTGGCCTGGAGATCTCTCGTGCATGCATTGCCCCCGCGACCCCTTTAATGGAACATGCGGGTCATTGAAAATGAGATGAGATGAGATCACTTTATAAAAACAAAAGTTTGATTACCGTTTTTTGACAATTGCTTGATAATTTGTCCAGTTATAAAATCGTAGATATGAGCTCCATTATTAGCAATCAGTATATTTTTTGAGCTTATTGCAACCGATGCAGTAGCAATTTCGGCATATCATACTTTGGGTATCACAAAATGTTTAAAAAAAAAGTCCTTTTGAAGCGTCTCTTCTTCTACTCTCTTCCTCTTCTGGATCTTTTTCCAGACATTAGAACATTGTACGTCCTCTACAGTTAGTTGGGTGCCCAATGCTCTTGCAGACTGCATAAAAGAGAACCCGAAACTAGTGAGCAACAGACACAATATTGTAGTACTGCATCATGAATGTTAAATTTAGGAAAAATCGTTATTTCAACTAATGAACCCCAATTCTTGCTAGAAATCAACTGAAATCTGAGAAAAAATTCCATAGAAACCATAGAAACCGTGTGAAACCGCTCCTCCTCGTTTTATATTTTCCCCAGACTCCAACCTTCAGTGCACCAGCATTTTCTTCCCATCTCTCCACTTGTCTATTCGACCCCTTCTCTGTCTTGACAAGTGCCATTTTGTGGTCAAACCAAAAGAATACATTCTTCCCCAGACTGAATAATTTATCAATAAACAACAAGTGACACGATCTCCGACTTTCGCCATAATTTCAACCGCAATCACCTGACATTTGTCAACACTAAGCATTCGACTTCAAACCAAAATGTCACCGCCAAGCGCATAAGCAGCCTTAACTCATGCAACGTCATCTGTCCGAATTAAGAAGAACATGCAACTAGAACTTCCTCCAAAAACCCCATCAAATCCCCAAGCATATGCCAAACGCCGCTCCACAAAACGTATCCCCGCGCATCGTGTTCTGAAATCATATGTAAATCCCATCTAATTAACATAAATCAAGAGTTTCCCCAGACAACTTCGAAGCAACTCCCACTTATTGTTGGAAAAGAAGTTTTGATTAACGCTATTATGGCGCATTGTTGTCAGTCCTTAATGCCGACGTGTTGCATAAATCTTCGATTCGTTGACTCCACGAACACGCCCCCCATCTGCAGATCCGATTACGTTTTGTTGGAGACGTGTTAATCAATTTATTTTCTATTTTCCAATCGCGTCTTCTTTGTGCTGCCCTCTCCACTCGGAGTTTTATTACGACTCTTGTGTTGTATCCGAACGCGATGCACAAGAGTGGACAATAAAACAATAGGTGATCGATCTGAAGGCTCCGCCCTAGGTCGTTCCATTCGTTAGCTATTGAGATTTCTCCCTTTTCATAGGATCGTTACTTTAAGTGCTTTGACTTGTGAATACGATTTTGTAGTTAAGGTGAAAGCTTGGATGGATATTTTGTCAGTGGAAATTTAGATCTAATTAGGGTTTTCACTTAATTTTTCTTTTTACGAGCGAGACGTGGGAGACTTGGGACAGAAAGGGATAAAGTTTGTTGCGTTTTGTACTTCGCAGCGGGGTAGATTGAAGAAATATATTCCGTTTATTGTCTTTGAGATTTTAATGAGATCGAGTGAGACATTGTATTCGACTGTCCTACGCTGAAGGACACAGCGTTGACTTTGATTGTTTCCTTAAGCTTTTGAAGAAGTCGATTGATATTTTATTGGAGTGGCGGAGAACGATAAAGTGGTTTTTGTTGTTTGGGTGATGATATTCTGTCTTGTGCTGAGAGAAGAATTGTTAGATATTCAGCCATCTTCCGCAAAACGCTTGCAAGATGTTTTCCCACCCCAAAAGTAAGCAATGGCATGATATGGTTGGTAAAGGGTGACCAGATAAAGACGACAGGAAACGAAACTTAAATAAAACAACAACGGCGTGAGATATAAAATCGATTCCGGCTTTATTTTGAAGCCACATTCATGGTATTATGCATGAACAAGCTTCATGCGGTCGGTTGAATTTTTGATGACTGGGTCCAATATGTGCGCCTTTATTCTGTGAATAGCTTCTCGAATTTTAGCCTCGAGCTCATCCAAAATTGTTGGATTTATATGTAGACTAAGGACGTAGCCTCGGAGAAAGTAATCGAGTAGAGTTAAGTGGCATGGCCAATTTATGAACGCTCGTCTCAGTCGCCAAATTTTTCCTTCAAAACTTCCATCGTTGCGTCGCTTCTCTGGAATGTAATCCGGATATATCGACGTTGTTGAGCACTGGCCACAAAAATCGGTTAACATCGCTCTTAACGTGAGGCTATTAACGATTACGGTGTCCAATTTCTCATTTCGAAAGAAATAAGGTCCAATGATGGCCATGTCAACAAACAAACATTGATGCTTGGTCGAACACTTGTGGATGGTGTTCTAATGACGATAATTTTTGTTGATGACATAGCCACCGAGCCAAAAATGGGCCTCGTCCGAGAAGATAAAATTGAGTTTTTGGTCAAAATCTGGATCACCGGCCAAAATTTCAAGCAAACTCAAGGCATTGTCTGTGGTCGTCCGGCTTCAATTCTTGCGTCTGCACAATCTTATATGAATGTAGGTCCAAATCCAATCGCAAAATAAGCCGGTTTGACGAATTGCAAACAATTCGCAAGGAAACCAGGAAACTTCTAAACAAATCTCTCAAGACCGACTTGGAAGAGGACTGGAACCTGTACCGATCAAAACAAAAAGAATATAAGAGGTTAATTCGGATATCGAAAAGTGCCTCCTATAGGGATTTTTGTGGAAAGATCGAAACACTCGGTGAAACCAGCAGACTGGTTAAAGTTCTTAAAAAGGACAAACCAACCAAACTGGAAACACTCAGAAGACCAGACGGTACCTACACTGAGTCAAAAGCTGAAACGCTTAGCCTCATGCTAGAGACTCATTTTCCAGGTAACTAGATTACAACCGGCTCAAAACCAGTTCCTATCCCTGGAACTGGGGATGAGCTGATAAATGTAACACGACGATGCTGGTTTGTTTCATCGCTCGTGGTGACAGATGAAGCTATCAAATACGCAGTCGCGTCCTTCAATGGTTTCAAGTCCGATGGTACCGATGGCATATATCCAGCCTTGTTGCAAAAGGTTATAGACAAGTTGATGCCGGTTCTGAAAAGAATCTTCACAGCCAGCCTGGCACTCGCCTATATCCCGACCCCCTTGGCGTACAGTTAGGGTAGCCTTAATACCAAAGATCGGTAAGGGGGACTACTCACTCGCCAAGAACTTTAGACCTATCAGTCTAACCTCTTTCCTGCTGAAAAGCATGAAAAGGCTGGTTGAGCTTCATGTGCCCAAAACCGCTTTGCGATTTCTTCCTCTGTCTCAGATGTAACATGCCTATCAGCGCGGAAAATCTTGCGAGACTGCACTTCAAAATCTCGTCGGCAGAATTGAATGTGCACTCGACAGGAAAGAGTACGCGCTGGGCATTTTCATTGATATAGAGGGTGCCTTTGACAATGCGACTTTTGATGGCATGTGGAACTCGGCCAGAGAACACGGTGTAGATGAATCATTAGTGCTTTGGATTAAAGCAATGCTGATGAACAGAACTATTATTGCGGACGCGGACTGTGGCCAGTATGTTATGGCGGGGGTAAATAGGGGCTGCCCGCAGGGTGGTGTCTTGTCTCCTCTGCTATGGTGCATGCTGGTTGACTCTCTGCTCGATGCTCTCAATAGTTCCAACATCTACGCCCAGGCCTATGCGGATGATGTAGCTGTTCTGTCTGTCGGATCATGCCTAGCGGATGTGTGTTCAAAAGCGCAGGCAGCTCTAGACGTGATCGACGATTGGTGTACCAGAAATGGGCTTTCAGTCAACCCTCTTAAAACCGAGGTTGTCCTCTTTACGAGGAGGAGGAAATTGACTGGTTTGACTCAACTGGTACTAAAAGGTGGCACTATCCGCTTTTCCGATGAAGCTAAGTATCTGGGTGTCATTCTAGATAGGAAGCTTCTGTGGAAAAAACACATTGAAACTAAAATTGCGAAGGCACTGACAGTTTTCTGGCAGTGTAGAGGAATTTTCGGCAAATCATGGGGTCTATCACCAAAAAGATCCGTTTGGATCTACACGGCTATGATTAGGCCCCTTCTCTCCTATGCATCGGTCGTTTGGTGGAATAAGCTTTCGCGTAAATACGTAACTGCTGCTTTCACCAAGCTTCAAAGAACGGTCTGTCTCGGCTGCATGGGGGCCTTCCCTAGCACGCCTGGCTGTGCTCTTGATGCCCTGCTGAATCTCCCCCCCCCCTAGATGTCCATATCATGGGGTGCACTCTCAAGGCCATCTTCCGTTTAAAAAGAAGTGGTTATTGGTACAACTCGCACTGGAGTTTCGATGACCTTGCGCACTGCATTTCATTTGACCCCAGTCTTATGGATATGCCGTCTGATGCACGACTTTCCCTGTACTCAGGACTGGCTCTGGCCAGAATATGAGCCAGGAAAGGAATGTAGTCGAATTTTCACGGACGGCTCCAAGACCAGTGAAGGATCTGGTGCTGGTGCCTTCGTGGAGAGCGACAACTTTAGACTGCACACCTCGTTAGGTAAATTTGCGTCGGTTTTCCAAGCGGAAACCTATGCGATTCTAATGGCTACGAGCTATATCGTGAAGAATCAGTGCAAGGGGCGAAGTATTTGCCTCTGTAGCGACAGCCAAGCTGTGCTTAAGGCCTTGCTCCTTTACCCAACCCTTTAACTACTTCCAGGATAGTTTAGGAATGCAAGTCTTCTCTGAATTTGATCGGTAGCTTGAATTTAAGACTTGTCTGGGTTCCCGGGCACCACGGGATCACGGGAAATGAGATCGCTGATGAACTTGCTAGGCGAGGATCAGATGAGGCTTTCTCAGGACCTGAACCTACGCTGGGACTGCCCGCGTCCTTGGTTAGGGCTTCCATCGATGGTTGGACTTCTAGAGAGCACAACCGAGGGTGGCATGACTCTCCAGGATGTAGATAGACCAAGCGCATGCTCCCCAACGTCTGTAAGAAATCCGCGGCTTTCTTGTTATCTCTTAACAGAAAAGACTGCAGACAACTTATTGGCGTACTAACGGGGCACTACACCTTCGCCAAACATACAAAAGTGCTTGGCCTAAGTGATGAAACCCTCTGTGACGCCTGTGGAGAAGACGATGACACTGCAGAGCACTTCCTCTGCCATTGTCCCGCCTTTGCTCGGATCAGGTGGCAGTTATTCGGCGCTGATGAGGTGAGAGCTGATGATGTAGGCTCCTCATCACAGAAGCGCCTGCTGTAAAAGTAGGTTGCTGCCTGGTAGTACAATGGACCAGTCTTGAGTCTGAGTGCTCCAGTGTAGTGTGACAAAAACCTACGACAAAAAAAAAAAAGCCGGTTTGACTCTCTGGCGATGTCCAATGAAACTGATCGGCATCGAATCGACATTTCTGAGTTTTCTTCGATACTGATCGTTACGGATTCTATAGTTTCCTCATTTCGCAATAATCTTTGTCGCAACCTCCCAACTCAAGGATATTGAAGAGTCTAGGGAAGAAAATACGGAGCTTTTATAAAAAAGCCAAAAGTGTGGTTTCAGGTTTTAGGAAAGTATTAGGCCTAAAGTCTATGTTGCCGCAAAGTCGGCGGCCACGGCACCGTTCCGTAAACGAACAAAAACAAAAACAATCTTCTTTTGTTTTCACGTTATAAAACCTTTATTATATAATTCAATTATTTATTTATAAAGTATTCATGTATGTATTAATTTTAACTTACTTGGTACCTATTGTACATATCTCCAAATTATGCGGCGATGGCTAGATGCCCCGGTGACAGCTAAGTAAGGAATGACTACAGCTAAGTAATGAATGACTCCTTTTTGCAAGTCATGTGTTTTTGCAGCGCCCTCTTGGGGATAATGGCGGAGAGCTACTTTTTATAAGGGTAAGAGAACATTTTCTCTCAACAGTCTATTAAGGTTTTCGTCTAAACAAAATTCGTGTCCATTTGGGTTCAGGATATAGTGGGTGGTTGGAAGCTATCATCAATTTTGGCTAAGTTCATATCAGTGGTCCCCTTAGATCTATGGTCTTAGCGCTAGCTCGAATCGCGGGGTCTAAGTTTCGAATCCTGTGGCAGTACGTTTTTCATTTTTTTTCGGGTTGTTCCATTTTCTTCCGGTTCCGGTAACCATGACCTCGGACCATGACCATCCGCACGGCATTGCGGATGGCATGATGTTGTGGAGATCTGAAAGTCTCCAAAAGGCAACGAATTTAGAGGACAACTAAACCAATCCATTTCAGTCGCAGTCTGACTTCTATAGAAGGAACGTGGTTCGTAAAAAAAAGAAGAAAGTGAAGTAATCATTTCTTTTTTTGTGGAAAATTTAATAAGCCAATAGAATCGAAGTGAAAAATTGTTTAGCGTAGTATTGAAAGAAAAGAAGTAATTTAATTCTTCCAATGATAGCATTTCGAGATTTTCGAGTCGTGAGAAGTGGGGTTTGAATCTCGGACGGAAAAGATCGTGTCCTTTTTTTTTTTTTTTTGAAAGACATTTACATTATATTTTTTTTGGATTTGATGTTAGCTATATGTAAGTTAGAATAAAAAAAATTGTTATAGTTTTAAGGAAATAAAGACCATTGTAATAATTAAGAGGACTGCCATCTTATTGTCGCCATTCAAAAGGTGGTTGATCGTACGGGAGGTCAATCGAGTAACGCACAAAACAAACAAAAATTAAAGGTAAAGACTTTCTCCACGACTGGTCAAGCACCCTCTCGGTAGAGGCCACGCATAGATCAGGAAATCAGTGCAACAAAAGGCTCAGTGCAACAAAAGGCTCTTCGAAATCGTGAGGGTAATCTTATTTCAGACTCGCAGGGAATTGTTGATGTATTTAAACAGCACTTCCAGCAGCTGCCTAACGAGTGAGGCGAGAGTGATAGGGAATGCAGAAATCCCACCTCCAGTCGAGGGAATAGTTCTACCACCCAGTATTGAAGAAGTCGGAACAGCTATTAGAAAACTGAAGAACAACCAAGCCGCATACTCAGATAGTTTGCCATCAGAGCTCTTAAAGGCTGGCGGCGATGTTGTGGTAGGGAGCAGCATCTGTAGAGCTTGGGAAGACGAAAAGCATGCCCGACGAGATCCTATCCACACTGCTGTGCGAACGTCTAAATCCCTTTTGCACCGCATTAGTTCGTACCGATGAGTGCGATCTAAACGCAATGCGGCTCCCGGCCCGATAAATCGACAATAGACCACAACTTCACACACCTCCAAATCCTGAAAAAGAAAAAGCGAGTTTCACAGCGATACACACTGCCTCTTCATCTTTTTTAAAGCCGCATATGGCGCCGCGGCGTAGTGGGTAAGTGCGTCGACTATTATGCTCGATGATGTCGGTTCGATTCCAGAAAAAACACTTTTTTTCACGGTTCCACCTCTTTCGAGTCTCTGACAATGCCCAAAGAGTATAATTGTCTAGAAAGAGCTTCTCAATCTTTGTTTCGCCGTTCAGAGTCGACATTAAACTGTAGGTCCCCTCCACTCATGAGAAAACAATATCACGCACAACACGAGTGTTTGCTGAGAAACTAGGCCCAGGTCCACCTCAGACTGTAGTGCCGCTGTTATTATTATTATTATTTGACAGCATTCATCGCAAGGAACTATTCGATGCGATGACCAAATTCGGGATCTCGGGAAAACTGACCCGGTTGTGTCGTGTCACGCTAAAAAATACACGATGCAACGTGCAGTACGGTTTTAGAACATCCGAACCGTTTTAAACCTGCACTGGATTTCGGTAGGGAGATGTGATATCGTGTGATAGTGCGGCGGGCAGGTGTAAACACGGAAGCCACTCGGTCCAGCTGCTGGGTTATGCGGATGACATCGCCCTCGTCGTGGGTTCTCAGCGAGCCGCAGAACGTAGAACAGGCGAAACTAGTTGGTCTTAAGGTTAATGAGGAAAAGACGAAGACGCTCTCGAGTAAAAATTGATCCACCACCCATCACCTTGGTTAAAACGTTGCAATCGACATCTACATTTTGAGGTATTTAAGGAGTTTGTCTAGCTCGGGGCAAGGCAAGATCCCAAACAGAATCCCCCTTGGCAACCGCTACTAATTCGGTTTGTCGCAGCATGGCACAAACAGTTCCACAGGCTCAACCTGATGAACAATATGCAGCAGTGAGACGTTTAGTTAAACTTCGATACTCATTTTTAGTCTAAATTCTCAAGTTGTAGCTACGATTTGTGATTATGATTTCTTTAGTTCAAAATCTATCGAAGTCATGCAAGTCACTTATCAAATGCAAGAAGTGGGGAATCTGACGTGTAGCAGAACTTAAAGTTTAAGAACCACAAATCCATTGGTCGAAAAGAAATAAGACAGTCATCAGATATAATGGTGCCATGAAGTGGGCATTCAGGACTAGAGCTTTAACCCAGTAAAGGACTCCATATACCACAAGCAAACAGTCAACTCTTCGATCGAAGGAGGAGTAGGGATTAATCGCAGAACTATTCATCCCGTTAGCCCAATTAAACTCAAAACCATATAGAGTGACAAAATCGTCTCTAGTAAGGACTAGTCAGTTTTGTAACACAAATCATCCAAGACAGGGTTTACCAAGCAAAAGATTAGTCCAAGATCAAATAAAGCAAGCCATCTAATCGGATAAGACTTAGTCCTACCGCTTTAAAACAAACATATTAACAATCGTGAGTGTACACATAACAGGAGAAACTCTAGCTAAAGATCCAAGGCCCTATCAATTGCTGACAAGATCTCCTCAGAGCCATACTGGAACACGAACGCATTAATTATTGCAAACCTTGTAGAACTTATCTACTAATGAATACATTCCTGAAACTAGATTCAATTAACTTCTCCCTCGTTCGTTCAGTCGTCCCGAAAATTAGAATAATTGCCTGCTCCTGTAATCATCCCAACCGCTCTTGCGTTCAGTCCGACTCAAGTGCCTGCGCCGCCGCTGGACACATGCACGTCCCAGAACTGACCGGAAACGTACATGTTTCCCAAGTCTACCGCAGATGTCTTAGCCGGTGCATACGTCCAAATACATGTGTCACTTTGACAGAACAACGATTGACACACTCAGTGTCTGCACTCAAACTGCACCGACTGCACCGCCCTACAGCCATCGCTCTTGCGGCAGGACATTCAGTCCCATTGAGGCGTGAAATTGCCTCGTAATTGACATTTTGGCACAAATGTAACTCAACGGGGACATGATCACCGGAATGGATAATCGATTATGTTACCCCAAGTGTTCACATCTTAACACATTTTAGTGAACTTCATGCAACGCAAGCAATTTCGTGCGCATGCGCGCGTCTCCGTGCGTCCGTTTGCTTGGGGACTGCTAATTAAGAAGCACTTTTCCCACCAACAGGTGGTTGCTTGGCCTATTTAAAGCGAATTAACAGAGGCAATGCGTTAAGTCTGCTACTTTATTGCGCGATTCCATTCAGGAGGTCGCGCGATTCCGAGGCAGAACTGAGTGCAAAGCAGAAAGGGGATAAGGCGATAACGAAGGCAACCAGATACGCAATTTCATGCGAGCGCGCATCTCGGATAACCCTCTTTGCTTCGGGATCGATTAATAAGCCATCGGCTACGAATCAATTAATTCGAGTGCACCGGCGCTGAGGCCTTTGCATCAAGTGGACACCCAACGCGACCGCGGGATGTTGGATTTGATGGAGCTGCGATAAGTCACTGAGACAGGGAAGCGGCTATGGCTTATCGACACTTCGAGGAATCAACGATGCCGCGAGGATGTGATAAACCGCACGAGCTAATGTGTCCGATTTGCATTTTTTGGTTGTGGAAAAGGATTGATTGCAGCAGGGCAAATGCGAAACCGGTAAATCGAATCATTACAGAGCACAGAAGCGTGGTTTTTCAAAAATTTACATGACAGTGGCCTTGAAATCGATGTATAGGAGGTGTGTGTCGATCTGATGTTGTGTAAAGATCTGGTCCATTGGAGATTTTCCAGGCATTCATACAAAACGGTTGAAAAAACCCTATACGCGATATGAAGCAGACTTAACCTTCGATAATTGGCACAGTCAAAGCAGTTTCTTTCTTGTGGAAGATTGTGCAAGACTCACGCATTGACATTAGAAGCACGATCTACCAAAAGTCTGTACAACTGCTAGCATACGCGGATAACATTGACATGATCGGTCAAACTCAGCAAGATGTCAATGAGGCTTTTTGCTGCCAAACGGAAGCGGCTAAAATGAGCCTGGCGGTAAACGAGGGCAAAACGAAGTACCTGGCTGGCTCGATAGGCAATTGAGTAATAGAGCTCTCTCTTGAAAGACCAAGCTGACTTTGTATAAGACCTTGATCATCCCAGTCCTGCTTTACGACGCAGAGACATGGACTATATCCCAAGCGGATGAAGAAGCTCTTGATCTTTTCTAAGGAAAAGTTCTGCGTCCGATCTTTGGTTCTGTTTGCGTTGATGGCGATTGGAGGAGAAGATTCAACCACGAACTGTATGGGTTGTACAGCGACATGTGTCTACGGGTCCTACCCTCAAGATGGCTACAACATGTAGAGCGTATGAAATTTGATCCGGCTCTGAACATGAACCAATGGGATAACGCAACAGAAGACGTCTGCGTCTAAAGTAGTGCACCCAAGTGGAGAGGGACCTCAATCAACTTGGTGTACGCAATTGGCGATAGATTGTGCTAGCTGGAGAGGTTTGTTGGTTGAGGCTCAGGTCCATCGTTGTAGCTCCAGAAGAAGATTAAGACATCCTTTTGAAAGCTGATGACTGCAGCCTTCTCAGACGTGTGCAAAATTCGGCTTGCATCTGCTACAGCGGATCATTTACACTTTCAAAGTGGCGGCTTATATAACAGCATTCAATCCAGATCCGATTGGAATACTGGCCTTCAAGAACTGGATCGTCCTCTGCGATCCTTCGCAAATAATTAGGGAATAGGAATATGTACTTACTTACTTTCGACTTACGACGTACGAACTTACTTACTTACTCAAGCCGACTGGATTGCGCAGTTGGTTAAGTGATTATTATGGGGGTCAAAGGTTCGAATCCCAGTCAAAGCAAAGTTAATACGCTTTTATCCTGTTTTTCAAATCTGGCCCTGTCACCATTTGCCGATGGGATCAAATTAACGGAGCTATCACTGGAGCGGTCGATCAGTGGTAGTGGTCTGACTGGGGATATCACAATGGACCAACATGGTCTAAGTGTGCTAGCAGCCCTCTAACCTAAACTACTAACTTATCAAGTCTTCTTTCCATAGAGGGACTGGACCTGAAGTATAGCTGTCTTTCATATGAAGCGGTCCCAGGCACGCTGATTCCAGTCGTCTAGACCAAGATGTCTTCCGGCCGCAGATACTTGGTTTTAATACCGGCGGTTCAGCCTTCCTCTCTTTCTTGAACCAGGAGGCTCGGATTCGAAGACTCTCTTGGCTTGAGCATTGTTGTCCATACGCTTGATGTGGCCGAGCTAATTAAGTCGACGAATTTTCGCCTTCCGGGCTACATCCAAATCTTTGTTCAGCTCATAGAGTTCGCGGTTATACCTTCTCCTCCATTTACCAAATATCCGATGCAGAATTTTTCTTTCGAATGAACCAAGCATTCAGGACCTTAAATCAGGACTGCTAGAATAGCACGATTTTGGTACTTCGTGTCAGGAGTTTTGACTTAAGTTTTTTAAACAAACTGAAATAACTCCGGTTGCCAAGGACAATTCTGCGTCGGATTCCAACAGGATGTCGTTTGTGGAGTTAACATTTGCCCCTAGGTAGATAAACTCCATCACTATCTTAAAATTTTAGCTTTAGATTTGCACTCGACAGCATACATTTTGTTTTGTGCTTAATTACTCTCAGATCAGCTCTATTCGTCTCTTTTTTAATCGACGTAAAAACAGTTGGTTAAGTGCCTGCCCCAAGTTAGAGGGGTCCCAGGTTCAAATCCCAGTGAAATCGAATCTGGTCTAGTCACCATTTGCCGTTGGGATCAAATTAACGGCACTGGGGTAGGTTGCTACCTGGCAGTATAATGGACCAGTTTTGAGTATGAGTGCTCCAGTAGGATTTCAAACAAATTCTCCGAAAAAAAAAAAACACGTCACGCTAGGGAACGTGCGACGATGTCGATGTTATCAGCAAAACCCAGCAGTTGGGCAGATTTGTAGAAGATAGTGCCTTCCGTGTTTACACCCGCCCGCCGCACTATCCTCTTCAGTACAAGATTGAAGAAATCACACGACAGCGCATCTCCTTGCCGAAATCCGGTGCAAGTTTTAAATGGCTCAGAGTCATTTGAACCAAACTGCACCGTGCATCGCGCAGCCTTTAGTGTGGTGCAGCACAACCACATCAGTTTTTCCGAGATCCCTAATTCGGCCATCGCATCGTATAATTCTTTACGATTAATGTTGTCGTATGCGGCTTTGAAATCGATAAAAAGGTGGTGAGTATCGATTTGTAATTTGCTGGTCTTTTCCAGGATTTGCCTTAGTGTGAAGATCTGGTCTATACTCGATTTGCTGGGCCGAAAGCCGCATTGGCATGTGCCGATAAGTGGGGCACAAAGCGGCATTAAACGCTCACATATTACGCGATATACCGCTGTGGTACTTACATGAGGTAAGAGCCCCTTTTGTACAGTCCCTGGCCATATTATTAGACGCACTGCAGAATTTTTATAATTATTAGATTATATTTTCAACTTTTAACGTTACAGAAACTAAACTCACTGCCGAGATGAGATTTCTTCGTGCTATTGTGGGAATTACTCCCCGGGATAGGCTGAAAAATACGGCAGTGCGCGAGGAACTCAACGTTGGTCAGTTGCTTCTTCGTACTGAAAGGGCTGTACTTCGATGGTTTGGTCACGTAGCACGAATGTCCCCATCGCCACGGCTTCCGAGGCGTGCCTTGAATGCGATTCCATCAGGTAGGCGACCGCTTGACAGACCCAGGACGAGATGTTTAAGACGATGTTTTTACCAGTATTTCTGTGTAGACTCGAGAGTTAGGTGTTTTACAAAAACCTCTCAAGTCTCTTCTGACTCAAGTCTCTTCTGACAACAGAAGTTTTCGAGAAAGCGCTCAACACATCCTTTAAAATATCGTGTCCAATCAAACGAGGCAAGAAGAAACTTCCTCCTTGGTGGACAGAAGACCTCTCTAACCTTAGAAAGATGACCAGGGTCATCTTTAATATCTGCCATAAATATAATTTCTGGCAACCATATAAAGACTGCTTAAAAATCTACAAGAAATCCATAAGCATAGCAAAGAAGCAATCTTGGAAGGATTTCTGTGAATCAATCGACAACATCAAGGACTCTTCGAGGCTCAGCAAAATTCTGTCCAAAGAACATTCCAATCCCTCTCTCCTTAAGAGACAGGATGGAACCTGGACTGAATCCTCAAAAGAATCCCTAGATACACTCTTACTTACACACTTTCCTGGGTGTAAAGACCACTGTGAGGTCAACCACCAACAGGAACCACTGCTAACATCCATTGTAGAAATCGATAGAATAATTACAGAAGAAAAGATAATCTGGTCGGTTAATAGTTTTTCTCCCTACAAGTCCCCACGCCCTGATGGTATCTTACCCATAATGCTACAAAAGCTACAAGATGTAGCAACCCCTTGGCTCAAAGCAATGTATAGAAACTGTTTACTACTCAATCACATCCCCCAGTCGTGGAGACGGGTTCGAGTAGTCTTCATACCAAAAATAGGCCGCCGGGGTCATGAAACCGCGAAGGATTTCAGACCAATCAGCCTATCGTCTTTCATGCTTAAAGCCCTGGAACGCATTATAGATACACACATCAGGCTCAAGCTAGTGGGGAAGTCTCTCTCCAAATCTCAACATGCCTACATCAAGGGTAAATCCACTGATACAGCTCTGCACGAGGTGGTCGGCATCATTGAGAAAACCATTCACTACAGACAATATACCATGGCCGCCTTTCTAGACATAGAAGGGGCCTTCAATAACGTCCACACAGAAGCTATCCAAGAATCTCTTATCGCCCAGGGGGTAGAGGAGATGCTAGTAAAATGGATAGTCTCTATGCTCAAAACTAGAATTATACAATCCACACTAGGAAATAGCCAACAAACAAAGTATGTAACTAGGGGAACCCCTCAGGGAGGGGTTATTTCCCCATTGTTATGGATACTAGTCATTAACAACCTATTAGAAGAGCTAGACCGGGAAGGAATCAAAGTTGTTGCGTATGCGGACGACGTTGTGATTTTAGTATCAGGCCAGTTTCTCTCAGTGATTAGTGAAATCATGGAGGGGGCGTTGCAAAAGGTTGATAGATGGGCTACCAGTTGTGGCCTAAATACGAACCCAAGCAAAACCGAACTGATGCTTTTTACGACGAAAACCAAAATACCAAACTTTCCCCTTCCTAGACTAGCCAATCAAACCCTCACTCTGTCTTCAACTGCCAGGTACTTAGGCACTATTCTTGACCCAAAACTAAATTGGAAAACTAACATAGAGCAAAGAGTTAAAAAGGCATGCATAGTTTTGTTGCAAGCGTATAAGGGCTTGCAACAAAACTCTTGGCAAAAGCTGGGGACTTCGACCGAAGATAACACTTTGGATGTATACTGCAGTAATACGTCCTATTCTTACCTACGGCTCCTTAGTCTGGTGGCCAGCTTTAGCCAAAGCATACAATATTACAAAACTGAACAAGGTACAAAGAACTGCATGTATAGGTGTCACTGGCGCCTTGAGAACGACTGCCACAGATGCGCTTACAGTTATTTTGCACCTTCTACCTCCAGATCTACACGCAATGTTCATGGCCACATGTAGTGCACTCAGACTCAGAGAGTCAAACTGCTGGAATAGCAGAACTTATGGACATGGTAACATCCTTAACTCACTACCACAACAGGCGATACTGAGTCATACTGACTACCTTATCCCAAAGCTAAATTTCAATAAAAACTATAGGGCTTTTTTTCCAACCAGAACTGAGTGGAAAAGCGATAGAGTCCTGTAAAACCATGACATAGCCATCTTCACAGACGGTTCGAAGATGGACTCTGGAGTGGGCGCTGGAATCTTCTCCGAAGCTCTTAAGATATCAAAGTCACTCAAGCTACCAAGCTTTGCAAGCATTTTTCAGGCAGAAGTGCTTGCAATATATGATGCGTGTCTTGAAATTAAAAACAAAACAGAACCAACACAGCGGATAGCAATCTTTTCAGATAGTCAAGCTGCTATCAAGGCTCTAACATCCATAACCACAACGTCAAAACTAGTGGATTGCTGCTGCAAGGAACTATCCATTATAGGTGAACGGAGCCCGTTCTCTTTGATCTGGGTTCCCGGGCACACGGGTATAATAGGAAACGAAGCAGCAGACGAGCTAGCCAGACAAGGATCCAAACTCGATACTCTCGTTGTGGAACAAGTCCAGGCTCCACTAGGCTTCGTAAAAAACAACATCTATAATCACTTCCTCAAGATCGCCAACGAAAGATGGACCAAGCTGGAAACATGTGTTCTATCCAGAAGTTTATGGCCCAACTACAACCAAAAGAAAACAAAAGACCTGCTTAACAACAGTAGAAGAAATATATCCAGAATCACAGCGGTCTGCACTGGACACTGGGCTGTTGGCAGGCATGCTGAAAGACTAGGCATACCATTCAACTCACACTGCCGCAGCTGCCGGGTGGAAACTGAGTCAGAAACCCCCGAGCACTTTCTGTGCAAATGTCCGGCTCTAGCTAGAGTCAGGCAACGCACTCTGGGCAAAGCCTTCTTCAACACCCCTAAAAATCTCTCAGAAGCAAACATTCACAGTCTGCTAGCCTTCATAAATTCCACGAAGTGGTTTCAAAATTAGGCTAATCTGAGTGAATACACACTCTTTTTCACCCTTATCTCACAAAATAGGTATCCCATAGGATGTGGTATCAAAACGGCGCTTTCATGGCGCTAATTGGGTGCGAAAACAGGATCTGTATGTCCACCGCCACTTTTACCTACCTACCTACCTACCTCTTCTGACTCTCTATCGGGGGAAACATCATACGAGAAAAAAAGGTCCAGTATACGAAGCAGATGTAGTGAAGATTTTAAAGCAGTTGATTTAAATGATTTTCAAAGCATTTTTTTGTTTTTTCTTTTATATCCATCACAAAGCTCACACCACGTTGTCTAAGTGTTAACTCTCAGTATCGCCTTACACAGCAGATGTTTGCTGAAAATAAACAATATTAATTCTTTGACGTTAGGCAGAAAGGTCTTAAAAGTCGGAAACTCTTTTAAGTCTCTCTGGTAAAGTCTACGCTAAGGTGTTGGAGGCGTGTTCTAGAGCTATGGTCGAATCCAGTATGGGAGATGAATAGTGCGGTCTTCGTCCCGGCAGAAGTACAACCGACCAGCTTTTCACTCTGAGAATGGTACTTGAGAAGGCTTGGGAGTATGCCAAACCGATCTACAGTTGTTTTGTAGATTTGGAAAAGGCATACGACCCAGTTCCTCGAGGTAAACTCTGGAGTGTTCTGCAGGAGTATGGGATTGATGGGTTTTTGTTGAGGGCCATTCAGTTTCTATACACAAACTGTAGCAGCTGTGTTCGGTAGTTAACGGTATTAACAACACCTTTCACCGTGGGCGTTAGACTTCGCCAAGGGTGCGTTTTGTCACCTCTCCTTTTCATTATATATATGGACTGGATGTTACAGCGCAGTCGAGGAATGTTTCACATTGGGAGAGTTGAGGGTAAGCTATCTGCTTTTTGCACGTGGCACGAATGTCCCCATCATCACGACTTCCGAGGCGTGCCTTGAATTAGGTAGGCGATCGCTTGGCAGACCCAGGACGAGATGGTTGGACCAGGTCCAAAAACTCACTTGGTTGCGCTTGGGCATAGTTCCTGATGAGTTAGAGTCGATAGGCGGAGGATCGAGTGACCTGGAGATCTCTCGCGTAACTTATATTATTTGCTGGGAAGTTTTGTGAAATAAGAGGCAATTTTTTATTGAGTGCCGCTGTCATACATAAATGTATGTATTTATTTCTATGAAAATCAAATGAGTGCCGTTGTCTTCAGCAAGGCTGCACACTCTTTGACAAATAATCCAACCGATTTGATGACATTCGGTTGGTTTTATAATATGAAATTGATTACCTTAGCATTTCTCAATTTCAATTCGGAGGTAGCCGATTTTGTTGGGTTAGCACTTTTCGGTGCATTCGCCTTTTTCGCATTTTGCTAAGGCGAAAGTGTCATCTTGCATTTTCATTATTGCTTTCGGTAGGTGGTACGTAACTCGCATTCATTGCCCCCGCGACCCCTTTAGTTGAACATGCTGGTCACTGAAAATGATGATGATGTCGGAAACTGCAGTTTTTCGTAAAACCAAATTGAAAATAAATAAATTATTTGCAAATCGGGATTAAATGCGTTTGAAAAAAGGAAATTATGACAAAAAAGCTCTGAAATGAGGTTGTGCTAGACTCAATTCTGGTATTAATGACTTGAAAGAGAAGAAACATTTAATTGAACCCAATCGAAAACCCAAAATGCTTTTTGACTTAAGACCTTTTTGCCTTTTTGCCATAGCCATGCTTATGCTTAAAGAGCTTAGATTGACTGAAAAAACGATAACTATATACTCCGACAGCCAAGCGGCTATAAAAGCCATAGCATCGGATATTGTAAAGTCGAAACTAGTCAAGCTATGCAGACAGAACGTCAACGAAATTTCCAGGCTAAATACGGTGACTCTCTGCTGGGTTCCGGGACACATAGAAGTTCAAGGAAACGAGAGAGCGGACGTGTTGGCAAAGGAGGGCTCAGAGTTAGATAAATCTCCAGCACTACCTTATGTCAACATGCCGTTAAGTTTCCTAAGGAAAGAAATAGAGAATGAAGACTTAGAATGAGTAAATGAGCGATGGTTGAATCCGGATATTGGGTAGAGTTGTACCGAATAGTGATTTGACCGGATACCGGATACCGAATATTCGGCCTGAAGCTAGGCCGGATAGCCGAATATTCGGGGGCCGGATATCTGCCCAAATTAAAAGTGTAATAGTTTGGTACTCTGATGCTCAAATCAGCCTGGTACAAGTCAAACCAACTTAAACATGTTTTTTTTCTCTCCTCCACAAGATAATCTTACTTTCTATACAGCAAAGTTTTTGGGATATTTTTGAAGACGTTGCGGAAGGCAAGACAGGTTGAGCTTTCTGCCAAAAAAAAACCGCCAAAGAGCTTGATTTATATCTTAAAACAGTTTATTTTGAACGGAATAGTGACCTTTGGGCTTGGTTGTCAGTAAATGGAAGACACTACCCAATTTTTGCTCAAATTTGCCAAAACTTAGTTTTCATCTCCATGTAGCAGTGTATACAGTGAAACCCTCTTTTCTGAAGCATGCACCGTATACGAAAACAAACGTAATTAATTAATGCACCTGAATCCAGAAAAAACTAATTTTCATTTACAATTTGTGTTTAGTAAGCTTCCAATATTAAATTGTTTTTTTATTTTGTTGTTTTTTTACTGAAAAAACGACTATCCGGTATTCGGCCGGATATCAAAATACTATTAGGCTCTAGCCGGAGCCTTATGGCCAGTGTTGAACAGGAAAAAATCATTATCAATGATTAGCATAAGTCGCAAGGATATATGGATGGTGGTGGGAGTTCTCACCGGACATTGTCCGATAGGCACCCATGCCAGAAGGTTAGATATCCTCCATAGCGACTATTGTTGCATCTGAATAAAATAGAGCGGAAGCATCTCTTGAGATATATACAACAGTCTGGGTGGTTCTAATCAGCAGCAGGTATCACGGGGTACATGGATGAGGAAGAAGTAGAAACAATACTTCACTACCTCGTCACCTGTCTAGGCCTTGCAAGAGCAAGTGAAAGAACGCTGGGCCAATATTCGTTTAGCGATCTAGAAGAGATGTTAAACATCCAAATTCAAAATTTGATAAAGTTCATAAGGAAAACAAATTGGCTATATTACGTCAAAAGAGTGGATCATCACAGGATAGACGAGCAGGTAACTTCAGGTGTTTCTATAGTCTTTTGGATAACGAGGAACCGGTGGATCATTTACCGAACAGTGAAATCACAATGGATCCATTCAGGATATAAGTTGGTCACGGCTGGTACAACGGTGACAGTCTTAACTTAACCTAACCTATCACTTCTCAAGCGTCGGGGAGAGAAGGCTCATTCTTGAAACCAATAAAACTAGAGATCAGAAGTGAATTGCATCAATTTCGCGTGTTCCCATTGATAGTGCTAGTTGACCCATCTTTTGTGTCTAACGAGGGTTAAAACCAGTTAGCCACCACATGACTCTAGCATAAGAGAAAATCCCATACTCGGATCAGATTCTCAAACTAGCCGACACAGACACAATCCAGCCCTAAGCACATTCACTTTTAATCCAAGACCAGACTCTATCCAAGCGTTCCGCTCTCCGCACGTGTGTAAATACGTTCGCATCCGAGTCCGCAGTCCAGCTCAATCCAAGGAAAAAGAAATCAGATGCAGTTTATAATTTAATTCACAACTAATTGAAAAAAAATATAACACAGACACACACAAATGTACCGAGCAACGTATCTGTGCCCAGAAAGCAAACACGCAGATTGCTCATTTCCATTTCAATTGATTGGTGCTGGAGAGCAGATCATGGACTGTTGCCGCAGTCGATGTCGATGCTTTTTGCATCCTGCGCACTGGCACCGCTAAATAGCCAATCCAATTTATATCCGAAAATAGTTTGTTCACGTCCGCGCGCAGCGCTCCAGAAATGAAATGCGCGCGCCAGAATAAAACCAAGCCAAGCCCGAACACCAGCCCGCCAGCCAACGAGGCAGCCATTGAGCCGGCCAGCCGGCACTGAGACAGCGTTTCCATTCCAGAAACCAATAACCTAACCTTGTTTATCCCATTGATTAAATAAATAATTACGTGCATTCGCCGGGGAAGCGGGGCGTCGCGCACGGCTCCTCCCGGCCGAACGCGACGTGGCGCGAAGATGTCTTGCGTAATGCATGAACCGAAACTAATTTAAAATTGATAATTGAAATTTATGAATTATTCCGCGGAGCCCGCAGTTGTCGGGGGGGAATCGCATCGATCAAATTAAAACAAACAGAAACGAAAGATGAGCAGGAAATAACGAAGCGCTGGCTTCGTGGCGCTTGCGCCCGAGGCTTGACGTGGCGAAGGAACTATGTCCGGACGGCTGGACGATGGCGATGGTGGGGAGCCCCTTTGGTATCGGCAGATGCAGCTCTGACTCTGCATCTCTCTCTTTGTCCCGATCCCAGTCACATTCGTCTTGGCGAATGACAACTAGTCTGCGATGCTAATACGTGTTATTGGAAATTTAATTTTCTCTTAATGGTTTGTGGATAAACGTATCTTATGGGGCTCAGACGCGGATATTGCCTGCACGACGCATCGTTACTGGAATGGGTTTCCATTTGAGCTGGACGCAGGGAAGTCGTGAGCGCAGATCACAAATAGCAAGCCGCTCACTGAATGCACCCCAACGACGACGGGTCTGTTCGAAAAGTGTTTCTGATTTCGGAGTGGATTCGGTTTGACAAGTTTGATTTGTCCACGGTGATGGTGGTTGCAGGGTTGTACCCGTCGTCAAGCCAAAAGTCTCCGACGCTGAATTTAAGATCCATTCCTCTTCGAGATAAACAGCGAAATGACATTTGACAGCAGAGCTTGACAGATAATGTCTCCCCAGGAAAAGTCTGCACACATCCCGCTCACAGCGCATTCACCCGTCACTCTTTTGACAGTTTCCCAACACTCCGGTTAATGTACACCCGTCACCCGTCGGCCATTGTCAGCCCTGCTGGCGGAAATAATTAAAATTGTTTAAATCTAATTCGAGTTTGGTTTGTTTCCAAAGATTAAATTACTCCGAGCACATAATTGCGCGTTTATTTCCCCGAAAAAGCGAACAAAAGAAACCATTAGACAAGATCAGACCGTTAGATAAGAATTGACAGCCAAATTAGACGTAATTGGAGTGACATGCCTGCGACGACGCACTGGGGGAAGATTTCAAAATCGCTCGCAATTACCCATCCGCTAGACGCGAAGCGAAAGCGATCTTGCTCACAAACCATTGCGGGGGCTTCTGTAAAGGACCACCCGATCCTGACAGCTCTGAAGAAAATCACTCGCTAGTGCTATCAATGGCTGCATAATGAGCAGCATTTACGAACGCACCCCACCGGTGTTACCACCGAGTGACGGTGGAAAGTGCGATGGAATAGTCGCGATAAGCACCGAAAATTATTTGGAAAATCATGGTGTAGAGCGGTCGCGGTTAATGCCTACAAATAACTCCACTAATTAGGCTAAATATATCCAGGAAGGCGGTTATTTGGCTCTCGCTGCAGATACGAATCGTAAGGCAACGCCAACTTGCACGTTAGTTAGACCTTTCGGAAATTGATTTCTTTTATTTTTACTTTGCTCTCGGGGGGGCTTTTTGTTTGGACCGAAGGGCGTCTTAATTGGTAGTCGCAGAGGGCCTATAATTGAGTCAAATAGTCAAGGCGTACTTGAAGTAAATGTGACTCGATTTGTGTTGTTATTAGATTATTAGACGCTTACATGGAGGCGGATGATGAGAGGAGAAGCTGCAAGTGTGGGCCGGTAGTAGGAGTTGGGAAGGCTTAAGGGCATAAAGACTTTTTCAATGCAATCATCTCTAATAATAATAATAATATAGCCTAAGGCCCTAGGTGCTCTGGCTACTAATTCAAATTATATTGTTGTTATTCAATAAATAAATAAATAAATAATAATAATAATGGCGGCGCTACAGTCCGAGGTGGACCTGGGCCTAGCTTCTCAGCAACCACTCGTGCTGTGCGTGCTATTGTTCTCTCACGAGTGGAGGGGACCTACAGTTTAATGCCGACTCCGAACGGCGAGATTGAGAAGCTTTTTCTCGACAATTATACTCTTTGAGCATTGTCAGCGACTCGAAAGAGGTGGAGCCGTGAAAAAATGTTTGGTGTTTTTTCGAGAATCGAACCGAGAACATTGAGCGTAGGAGTCGACGCACCTACCCACTACGCCACGGCGCTCACGTGTGAAATCTAACATTGTTCAAATGTCCAGCGCGGCTTCTCTGGGTGGCGTGCATCCGAAATGTCAAATTTTCCATGACTCTGGCGCATAAATCAGGCTGAATTTGACCGATGGCATGGATTATGTTGGTTTTGAGGGCTTTTGTGATTTTTGGCTTATTCGCATAAACCAACGACTTCAGATAATTTCACAAGAAAAAGTCTAACGGGCCCAAATCGTACGATCTCGGTGGCCGGTTGACATCATTTCCACGTGAGATGAATATACCCTCGAATCGCTCGTGCAGAATTCGTGAAAATCGTGAAATTTTTTTGTCTGAACTGGGATTTGAATCCAGACTGTGAAAATCTATTTATTTATTTATTTATTTATTTCTGCTTAATACAAGCGAACTTAATCTAACTTAATAAACTAAACTTAAGAACCAAAACATAACTTAGGGGGAAGAATGGCGGGTCTTAAGACCATTTCGGAGAGATGATTTTGAGAGAAGGAAGTCAAATGAGCCATTAGCGATGTTAGCAAAACGTAACATTCTGGAGATAGGGGAGTTTAAGCCATAATTAGTACGGTGTGATCTAACGCGGAATAGAAAACTAGATCTTAGGTAGTGGGAATTGGTGCTAAAGAAGACGAGTTCAAGTAGCTGGGGGCAATCTGTGTGACCAGTAAGTAGTTGGTGGAGGAAAAGTAAGTCTGCAATTTCGCGATGCTTTTCAAGAGATTCGAGACGTATAAATTTTAGGCGTTCCGAATAAGGGGGCAAGTTAATTGTGTCAGCCCAGTTGAGATCGCGAAGGGCAAAACGTAGGAATCTGCGTTGGACGGCTTCTATACGTTGGATGTGAACAAGATAGTAGGGGGACCAGACCGGACTGGCATATTCAAGGATAGGTCTAACGAAGGTGACATAAAGAGACTTAGTGACATAGGGGTTTGAAAATTCTTTTGACCAACGTTTAACAAAGCCTAGTGCAGAGTTGGCTCTATTAATTATGTTATCGATATGGGAACGGAAGTTAAGCTCCCGATCGCAGATTACACCGAGGTCACGCAGAGAACAGACGGAAGGAATTAATTCATTGCATAGGAAGTAATTTCTAGCCGGTTGCAGTCGTTTTCGGGAGAATGTAATAGATTGACATTTGCTGACATTCAACTGGAGAAAGTTTTTCTTACACTAAACAAAGAATCTATTGAGATCACGTTGAAGGGGTTTAGAGTCGGAGGGAGAAGAGATGTAATTAAAGATTTTCATATCATAGGCGTAAACAGAAAGTTGAGAGATCTTGATGATGTAGACAACATCATTCGTAGTAAGGACGAAAATTAAAGGACCCAGGTGGCTACCCTGCGGAACACCTGATGTGGCGTTAAAAGACTCGGAAACAAAAGATCTAAATAAAACTTCAGATTTTCTTCCTTCTAAATACGAATTTATCCATTTGACGAGACTTGGTGGGAAACCTAGAGCGTTTAATTTGAACAAAATAATATCGTGTGATATTTTATCAAATGCTTTACTGAAGTCGGTAGCTATCACGTCGACTTCTTTCCCATGTTCAAATGCGCTTAGTGCTTTAGAGACAAATTGCGTGAGGTTCGTCGTGGTCGACCTGTCCTTGAGAAAACCGTGTTGTGAAGAAGAAAACAAAGATTTGCAATGGAAATACATTAAATCATAAACGATGCTTTCAAAAACTTTAGGAATGCAAGAAAGTTTGGCTATAGGACGGTAGTTATTTATCTCATTTCTTGAGCCTTTCTTATGTATAGGAACAATGAATGAATTCTTCCAAAGCAGTGGGAAGGATCCTTGCGAGGTGGACATAAGGAAGAGAGACGTCAGAGGTTGGGCCAAGAGTTTTGCGCATTTTTTGAGAACTATTGCCGGTAACCCATCGGGACCAGGAGTATAATCGTCCTTTAGGTTATTTAATTTCTCTTCAACGATGGGGACGGTGAT
The DNA here is from genome assembly GCA_930367185.1 of Myathropa florea. Taxonomy (NCBI): domain Eukaryota; kingdom Metazoa; phylum Arthropoda; class Insecta; order Diptera; family Syrphidae; genus Myathropa; species Myathropa florea. Next base: position 109,315,407 of record OV884002.1, read on the forward strand.
GTTGATGGAAACTAGTGAAGTTTGGGCGCAGTTGTTCATGTAGGAGAAATAATCAACATCAACGTCAGTGGAATCGTCGGAGTACGACTGACTGAAGAAGTCCGCGAACAGGTTTGCAATGGTTTGTGGGTCTGACGAAACTGTAACTTCGAATTTAAGAGTTGTAGGATAGTTATCACATTTCCGTTTGGTATTAACGAAATGATAAAAGCTCTTGGGATCTGTAATGAGATTAGATTGCATTCGGTTGATGTACTCTTGGCAAAGACATTAATTTTGTTCACCAAATTTTAAATGGAATCGCTGGTATATGGAGTAATCAAAACCAGACCGAGATTTTAAATAGGTTTCCCAGAGTTTGTTTCTCTTGTTGCGAAGCGAGCGTAGGTGTTTGTTATACCAAGGTGGGGAGGAGGTAGAGGTTCTGGTGGTCTTATAAGGGACTGATTTTAGAATGCAATCAAAAATTATAGAGTAAAAGGACGAAAGAGCAATTTCAACGTTAAGATGAGCATTATTAAAGTTGGCGTAATTGAGCAAGCTATTAAGTTTGTTAAAGTCCGCTTTTCGAAAATTTAAACTATATGAGGTTGGTGTATGATTTTTCTGAATTAAGTCGCAAAGAAATAGGGGTGGGTGATACCGGTCTAAAGTAGACAGTAGGTGATCACTTTCAACGACAACGCAATTTTCTGTGTTGGATGAGAAAATGAGATCAAGTTGCCTACTAAGGCAGTTAGTTATACCACTAATTTGATATAAACCGGAGTTGGAAATGCAATCTAAAAAGACTGATTCCAATTCAGTGGTAACATTGGTCGCGACAAAATATGATTCATCATCAGATTGTACCCATTGAAGATAAGGTAGGTTTAAGTCACCTAATATTATAACACCATCGTTGGTATCTATGACGTCAAAAAGAGAGTCTATGGCATCAATAGCAAGCTGATAACTTCGGATTGGCTGAGAAGGGCGAATGTAGCAGCAAAACAGATAAAGATTACGTTTGAGAATGGAAATTTTAGCACAAATAAATTCGAAATTAGCAGTGTTAGAGGTTTTAAAAACTGATGAATCGTATTGGTTGTGGATAGCCAAGAGAACGCCGCGCCCTAGTGCTCATGGGTCGACGCACGAACCCATATGGCTACGGCGCGCATTCGTCTCTAAATTTCCCGAGTTCAATGTACACAATTCTAATTGGCTTCGACATTCTGGCCAGACAACACCCGAACAAAAGTATGTTGAAATCTTCGCTGAGGTAAACAACTTGACCCAGCTTGTAAATGAGCCCACACGAATACCTGACATTGCAGATCATTCCGCCAACACCTTGGACCTGTTTCTCTCATCTCATCCTGAGAAATATACTATTCACACATTGTCGCCTTTAGGCTCGTCTGACCACTGTGTTGTATCAGCAAATTTCTCGTACTCACTCCACACAGTTAGAGAACAAATTCCCAAAGGAACAGTATGGCTATACGAGAAAGCCAATTGGAGCGGCCTTAACAACTTCTTTAGGAATTTTAACTGGTCACTATGCTTCCTCGATAGTGACGTGGAATCCGCTGCTGATATGATCACAAATATTATACTGCTGGGCATGAGGTCCTTCATTCCTCACAGAGTGAAGAGCATCAAACCCAAAGCAAATGCTTGGTATGACTCGAGCTGTAAAGAGGCTATCAGGATGAAAGAGTTGAGTTTCCGGATTTACAAAGCCAATCCTTCTGAGGAAAACCGGAATAAGTTTAAACGGGCCCGAAATGACCGCAATGCGTTAATTAGACGTGTCAAATTCTGTTATGATCAAAAGTTGGCGCAAAAAGTGCTACAATGTCCCAAGGGTAGCAAAAACTTTTGGTCATTTGTAAGAATTCAGCCTCTATCCCCACGCTCATTTACAATGACATCCCAGCTGTCAGCTCTTTGGACAAAGCCAATCTACTTGCTGCTCATTTTGCAGCCAGCTCAACCAGCTGCCAGATTGCACTTTGTCTTCACCTGTACTTGAGAGCGTAGATTTTAAAATGGGACAAATCCACTTTCGCACTCGTACAGTTCCAAGAGTACTTAAAGATCTCAACGCACATTGGCCCGGATGGTATTCCCCCAATTCTTCTGAAGAGGTGTTCTTCTTCTCTGGCAAAACCACTGCGTGAGCTTTTCGATCTATCCTACTCTTCTGGTCTCTTTTCGAGTGGATTTAAAACAGCATTTGTCCAGCCGGTCCCTAAAAAGGGCAAATCTTCGTCACCCTCCTTCTACCGACCCATAGCACTAACGTCCCTTCTTTCCAAGGTCATGGAAACGCTGATAAACCATCAGCTTATGAAATATCTTGAATCGCGAAAGCTTCTTAATGACCGGCAGTACGGTTTCCGCAGCAACAAGTCCACTGGTGATTTGATGACATATCTCACCGAAAAGTGGAACCAATCCTTGCACAATGCCGGAGAAAGCAAGATCGTTGCGCTTGATATTTCTAAGGCATTTGACAGAGTCTGGCATCACGCTCTCTTGTCGAAAATGCGTACTTATGGTATCGATGAGTCTTTTCTTCTATGGATTAGAAATTACCTTTCGAACTGTTCAATTAAAGTTGTTTTGGATGGGTTCAAGTCTGAGATTCACCAAATTAATGCTGGTGTTCCACAAGGCTTTGTTTTGTCTCCGACACTCTTCCCCATTTTTATCTTTTCTCCTTTACCGAAAAAGCACCCGCCCAGACTGGCGCAGCATATTTGTAGAAGAATCGAACTTATCACTCTGGAAAGCAAGATCCTTCTTGGGTATCCGGGTCCTCCGATGTTCGGCAGCATACCGGAAAGTGCTGTCTGCGTCTTTGACGCTTTTCTGCTGCAGTATTCGACGTGCTTTTTGAAGTTAAGTCGGAGCATCACTCCTAGGTATTTCAGAGAATCCTTGTTAGTATATATTAATGTAGTAATGAACAGTTGATTTGGATAGAAGTTAGAAGAAAATGTATTTCAAAAAGTTTTGAAGTTTGAACTTGTCTATTTGTGCGACGGAACCTTCCCCGTGCGAGTACAACTCGCACTTGCCCAGATTATTTTCAATTCGTCTTCCTTGAAGGCCAAATATCCGACTCCGAGTTTTTTTGGCAGAAAGATAAGGGAACAGAGATGGAAAAAAGGCTTGATCTGGATAACTAGACTAGCATTCCATCGTCAAGACGCAGGTCTGATTAACTGAACACTTCCAGTCAGAAAGTCGAGACACCTTTTTATGTCTAGAAAGTGTGGTCTTCACTGACCACCGTTCGCTCTGTGTAATCAGAATGAGTAGTTCGGGACTAATGATAACCATAGGACACTACGTAACTAGACAGTCGAATACGACTTCCAATTAGAATTCCAACTAGACTGTCGAATACGACTTCCAACTAGATTGTCGAATACGATTTTCAATTAGAATTCCAATTAGAAATGTCGAATACGACTTCCAATTAGAATTTTCAAATAGACTGTCGAATACGACTTCCAATTAGAATTCCAACTAGACTGTCGAATACGACTTCCAATTAGACTTCCAACTAGACAGTCGAATACGATTTTCAATTAGAATTCCAATCAGAATTCCAACTAGATGGTCGAATACGACTTCCAATTAGAATTTTCAAATAGACAGTCGAATACGACTTCCAATTAGAATTCCAATTCGACTGTCGAATACGACTTCCAATTAGAATTCCAACTGGACAGTCGAATACGACTTCCAATTAGAATACCAACTAAACTGTCGAATACGACTTCCAATTAGAATTATAACTGGACAGTCGAATACGACTTCCAATTAGAATTCCAAGAATTTCAACTGGACAGTCGAATACGACTTCCAATTTGAATTCCAATCAGAATTCCAACTAAACTGTCGAATACGACTTCCAATTGGAATTCCAATTAGAATTCCAACTAAACTGTCGAATACGACTTCCAATTAGAATTCCAATCAGAATTCCAATTCGACTGTCGAATACGACTTCCAATTAGAATTCCAATTGGACAGTCGAATACGACTTCCAATTAGAATACCAACTAAACTGTCGAATACGACTTCCAATTAGAATTATAACTGGACAGTCGAATACGACTTCCAATTAGAATTCCAAGAATTCCAACTGGACAGTCGAATACGACTTCCAATTGGAATTCCAATCAGCATTCCAACTAAACTGTCGAATACGACTTCCAATTAGAATACAAACTAAGCTGTCGAATACGACTTCCAATTAGAATTATAACTGGACAGTCGAATACGACTTCCAATTAGAATTCCAAGAATTCCAACTGGACAGTCGAATACGACTTCCAATTAGAATTCCAATCAGAATTCCAACTAAACTGTCGAATACGACTTCCAATTAGAATTCCAATCAGAATTCCAATTCGACTGTCGAATACGACTTCCAATTAGAATTCCAATTCGACTGTCGAATACGACTTCCAATTAGAATTCCAATCAGAATTCCGTGTAGACTACGACTTCCAATTCGACAGTCGAATACGACTTGCGTTATGAGGGTGATTCTCTTTAGGCCACAATTGTACGCTTCCCTCCTTTGTCTGTTCCACTCAACACAGTTTTGAACGTGCCTACCATTTCGGCAAAGTGGTATTCTTTCAAGTTTATCTCAAAACATTTTCTTTAGATTCAGCTGTTTATGGCCTTTCTTTTCTTGCATATGTCACCACAATCTGCTCTAGTTTTCGCAGATGATAACCTTACTTGCATATGGCAAACAGTTTGGTTGATTTTTGCCGCAATATGCCGTTTATTGAGGAAAGTTTAGGTGTTTGTTTCATTTCAGTTTTCATAGACAAAATTCATAGACAAGGTCAGGCAACAAGAGGTGTCAGGAAAACTATGTCTTTATATGAGTCCAAAGTTGTACTTGTACTTGAAAGGAATCAGTCAAATGCCTATAATGGTTCTGCCAATGAAATTTTGTGGTTTTCGTATAAAACTACGTTTTATTTGCTTTCTCCTTTAACAAGGTCGGTTTAGAGATGCGCCAGAAAACACAGCTTGCATGACAACGCTGCCGGACACGGACTCAGACTAATAGAGTAGAGTAGTAGAGTAGAGTCTTGCTCACAGCAGTTTGAGGTCGGAAAGTTATCATTCAATCCCAATTGACCGCAAGGAACTTTGACAATCAAGTCTCCGTGAAGATCCAACAGAGTCCAACTCGATTAATAGTGAAAACGTTGCCAAAACGTCATCTGATGTGCTGGCGATGAGCAGAGGTGTTACGGCGGGAATAAGGTTCGAGAGTTCTGCCAAAAGGATAATGCCAGTCTTAAAATTCGTTTCCAGAAAAAGATCCGAACAGCTTCGAATAAATTGATTAGCATAACAAAGGCAGGTGTTTATTATAGAATCCAAATTTTGAGGAAGTGCAGTTTCTCAAAGTCGAACTCGGACACCCTCTGTGAATATACAGGATGGGCCATCTAGTGGTTCTTTTTTAAATCATAGGATATTTTGACACTGACAGCTTCCCGCTCGAAATCTTGACAGAAAGTGAGTATCATAACTCCGCGGAGCGAAATGATCCGCTTTACGTCTGAACAACGTTGGGAAATGTTGAAAACTTATTTCCAAAGCGAGTGCTGTGTAGCCCAAAGAGTGCGTTTTTTGAAAAGAAGTTCTGGCCGAAATGAAGCACCCGCCGCGATTGCTGTACTCAACTTTGTGCTGAGACTGGTGTGCTTGTGGAAAACACTCATGGTCCCCGTCGTCGTACGGTGCGCACAGATGAGAGTGTGGCTGCTGTGGCCGAGAGTGTGAGACTCGAACATCAACTCGCCATCGATCTCAAAAGCAACAAAAGCTCAAAGCTCTCAAAGCTCAACGCACTAACCTGAGGTTCTCCTCAAATCAAAGATCTCGGATTATTCGCTTACAAGGTCCAATTGACTCAGCAATTGAAGGCGCGGGACCATCCGTTTCGTTATCGCTTCGCAGTTTGGGCCTTAGAGCAGCGCAGCTTGAATTGGACAACGTTTTTGGACGAAAAATCATCTTTTCTGACGAATGCGAGGCGCATTTTTATCTCGGCGGCTACGTTAATAAACGAGAGAGGGGGGAGTGTGAGTTTACCAGGGCTCATCACTCTTTTTAGGATGGCGGCGGATGAGCTGATCAACTGATTGGTCAACGGCGGCATCCACAACCCCAGTCAGCAGGAGCTACCTGGTTCTCCGGTATCCAGAACTGCGATATCTATTACGGCTATTGTTACAGAGAGCGAAGGCAGCGATCATTTGGATGTGGATTTGTTGTTCGAGGCAGATTTAGGCTAAAGTCTTAAGTTTTAAGTACATAAGCGAGCGCCTCATAACAATCCGTATCAAGCCTAAATTCGGCAACATCAGCCTAATCTGTGCCCACGCCCAAACGGAGGATAAAGATGACGATAGCAAGGATGACCTTTTTGATCTCCTAGAAAGGACGTACGATCAATGCCCCAGCTACGACACCAAGATCGTGAAAAAAAAATATATTATACAGAATTGGTCCAAGTACTGAGCCTTGGTGTACACCCGCTTCAATTGGGAAGGTTGCTGATGTACACTTATTAACAGAAACTGTGAAAGTACGCTGTGACAAAAAAGATTGTATTATTTTTCTCAAGTATTGAGGAAAGTCAAGGATATAAAGCTTGTGGAGCAAACCTTCGTTCCACACTGTCAAACGCTATTTCAATATCTAGGAGAATTCAAGCAGTACTTTTTCGCATCACAAAATTTCCTTTGATATGTTTTGTAATGCGTTGCACTTGATGCACTGTGGAATGATGTGGTCTAAACCCAAATTGTTGAGCAAGAAGAATATTATGTTCATCTAAATGATTTTGGCCGCCGTGGCGTAGTGGGTAGGTGCGTCGACTCCTACGCTCGAGGTCGTCGGTTCGAATCTCGAAAAAAAACATCAAACATTTTTTCACGGCTCCACCTCTTTCGAGTCACTGACAATGCTCAAAGAGTATAACTGTCTAGAAAAAAGCTTCTCAATCTCGCCGTTCGGAGTCGGCATTAAACTGTAGGTCCCCTCTGCTCGTGACAGAACAATAGCACGCACAACACGAGTGGTTGCTGAGAAGCTACTATTATTATTATTGAATGATTTTTTCAAAACATTTACCAACTGAACTCAAAATGCTTATGGGGCGATAACTACTAACTAGATGTGCATTTTTTCCTGGTTGATGATAGTAACCAAGTTTTAAACAGGAATTAAAAAGGTGTTGCAATTATTGCATGCCGCAGCTTGATAGGTTCTTTAGGAACAAGTTTTTACACCGTCTAAACCCGGGGCCTTCGATTTTTTTAGGTTGTTGATAATCATTTCTATGTCTCCTACCAATATACATTCATCTTCATCAATTAGTGTTGGTTGGGAGTTTAAGGAGTTTATGGACTGTTGTACTAACTCCTCCTCACTACTAATTATGTTACGACACAATCCATGGTTACCTAAGAAAACCTAAGAAAAATCGAACGAGCGTTCGATTTTTCCTCATTAAAGAGATATATGGACATATCACATTAGTACTCGGTTAATATTGTACTGAGTTGAAGTTTCAAAAACATGTCTACTCCAGTCAATCGGTTGATAAATTTCAAGGTAATTCAATGTTTTTATCTTATTCTTATGGGTCTGGGCCTCAACCAACAAACGATCTTTTCCCAGCAGTCCTCAATTGCACACACCAAGTTGGTTGAAGTCGTTCTCTATTTCGTTGCGTCACCTTAGATGTGGATGTTCTCCGTTGCGTTGTCCCAAAGCCTCAGAGTCGAAGATTCTTCTGGCCGGAGCAAAGTTGTCCATGCGCTCTACATTACCTAGCCATCTTAACCGTTGGACTCCAGGCTAGACACATGCCTCTGTACAGCTCATATAGTTCATGGTTGAATCTTCTCCACCAAATGCCATCAACGCAAACAGGACCAATTATCGCACAAAGACCTTTTCTCGCGAAAAGACCAAGAGCTTTTTCATTCGCTTTCGATATCGTTATTGATCAATGTCTAATACAAAGTCAGCTTGGTCCTTCGAGAGGGCGCTTTTTTATTTAAATACCTCTTAAGCGACCAAAGAAACAGCGGTTGGCAAGAGTTATTCTGCGTTTTATCTCGGTACTGATGTTAATTGTACTGTTTACCGCGGAGCCAAAGCAGACAAAGTCCATCACTATCTCGAAGTCATGGTTGCCTATTGTGACATTCTGACTAAGTCGTCCATGTTGTGCGTCCTTTCTCAATGACAGCGTATATTTACTTATTTTTACACTTGTTAACCAGCAGACCCGCTTGTTTTTATTCGGAATTTAAAAGGCTAAATCAAAAGAAATTGTTCGCGGGTTGACCTCTTTCGAGTCATTGACAATGTTCAAAGAGTATAACTGTCTAGAAAAAGCTTCTCAATATCGCCGTTCGGAGTCGGCATTAAACTGTTGGTCCCCTCCACTCGTGAGAGAACAATAGCACGCACAACACGAGTGGTTGCTGAGAAGCTGGGCCCAGGTCCACCTCCGAGTGTAGCGTCGCCATTATTATTATTATTATAGAATTTTATTCGGCTGTAAAATGAAGTCAGCAAAGGTTTGGTGATGCCAGGGACGGGTAATTTCATAATTTCGCCATCGATTAATCCTTGCTAGCCACTGCAGCGATTTTTTCTATTCCATTGACATTAATCTTTAAATAACTTTTTGGAAAACTGTGGGGTTATATTCATACTTCTTCTGGCGTATGCGTCTCTTTATTACTCCTCCAAATCTCCAAATCCAAAATGTGCTGATATTTTTTAGAAAAATTTAGGACAGAACTGACATCCGAGCACAATTAAGACATTTTCATCAGTGAGCTCGTGATTTCTCTAGACGTCATATACGGACTGTTGATTTAACCTCCTTCGCCGTAGCCTTGGCTGATCTCTGAATAAATGAAAGTTTCCGAACGCAAAATGTGTTCTAAAAGCATCACCTTTTCTTTCTTTTTTTTTGAGTATTTTTGAAACTCTACTGGAGCACTCAGATTCAAAACTGGTCCATTGTACTACCAGGTAGGAACCTACTCCAGTGCCGTTAATTTGATCCCAACGGCAAATGGTGACTGGACCAGATTCGATTTCACTGGGATTCGAACCTGGGACCTCTCGAACTTGGGGCAGGCATCACTTCACTCCATAAAATGAGTTGCAGAATTGCGGAGGACGTACATTTCCCCCTTTCGAAGTAGATTTCGCCGCAATTTCCTTCTCACTTTTCACATCTTTGCAACTGGTCTTCTGGAGTGATTCGAAAATCACCGCCATTTCCTAAAATGACTGGGCAGTTTCATTGATGGTGGTCTTTTGCCCGTTAGACATCGTTAATTACCGTTTCGGTACCACAACTCACACCATAATCTAAAGCTTCCATTGGCTCTTTTTTTAAATAAGTCTTTCGCTTGACAGAAAAGTGAACAGGACAAATCAGCTCTGAAGAGCATGTGACTTTCCGATTTAAAGTTTCAAAGCACCATCAGTCTGAAGTTGGCTTCTTTTCAAAGTAAAGGGTGGTCCAACCAAAACGAACGATAATAATTATAAATAAAACAAAAAGTTTTGAGAGAGTTTTCTTAATATTGTTTAGTATGATGGAAGGATCTATGACAATTATGTGTGAAACAAAATATCGGCCAAATGCTCGCCACGGCTTCGGTGGCATACCTCTATCTCATGGTCCATATTTTCAATAACTCTGAGAGATAATCGAGGTTCAATGTCGTTAATATGCCGAATTATATCATCCCTTAGCTCTTAAATTGTTCTTGGCTTATTGACGTACACTTTTTCTTTTAAATATCCCCGAAGAAAAAAGTTCAACGGTGTCAAATCACATGGTCGTGGCGGCCAATTAACATCGCCACGACATGAGATAACACAGCCATTGAATTTCTCGCGCAAAAGAGCCATTGTTTCGTTGGCTGTGTGGCAAATGACACCATCCTGTTGGAAGCACATGTCGTCCAGGTCCATATCCTAAATTTCTGGCCACAAGAAGTCCGTTATCATCTCGCGATAGCGAACACCATTCACAGTAACTGCTTGGCCGACCTCATTTTGGAAGAAGCACGGCCCGATGAAGCCGCCAGCCCCTAAACCGCACCAAACAGTCACTCTTTGTAGATGCATCAGCTTTTCAACAATCACTCAACAATCCTACAGACCCGGTTTCCTGAAACAATTCTACCGATTGTAGACACATTTGGTCGTCAAAAAAATCACGAAGTGGACGAAATGCATTTGGATTCGAACGCCAATTTTCATAAAAGGTTTCAACAATCTTAACGCGCTGCTCAACTGTGTACCTCTCCATGGTTGAATTTGTCAAGCACTGAAACAAAGAAATGTCAAATTAAGTCGGTCAGAAATACTTGACGTTATGGTGTGACTCACAACTACCATCGTGCATTATGGTTAGACCACCCTTTAGCATCGACCTGAAGTTGGTTTCGCTTGATTGACTTCACTTCAATTGACACAACAAATTAGCTGCTTCCTCCGCTTGATATCTGCAACATTTCCACATCTCACAGCGTTGATTTTCCCTTAATCACCGTCTCAGCATGCGGACATCGGCCACAACGGTACAAGGGCTCTAAACGGTAATCACCGGATAACTACCAGAACTAATAAGGTATCAATTTTACTACCGTTTACCAAAGCCTAACTCAATTAAGGATGACTCGTTGCAGCACATGCTCGGTAATCGTTTCGACAAATTAATCTCCGCCAATCCGTCAAACAGACAGACCATGCCACACAAGATCAGTTCAGAAATTAGTTTTGCCCCGCTCACACCACGCCCGCCCCGTGGTCCACCACATGCGCTGACTTACAAATGAAACACAGCTTCCAGGTAGAGGAACACACCTCGCCCACCTTTTCGCTTAGTTTTTGAATTACCGGAGTCATTTATCTGCGCTCGAACTTCTATTGGGCCACGGGTGCGCAGTGGAATGGGGGGGGGGGGGGGGATTGGGCCCAGAGACAGAAGCCCATCTATCAGGAAGTCGACCGTTGATTATGATGATGATTGAGTGGTTCGACCGGGATCAGTCGTGGAGAATATCGAATCCGGCGAGTGGATTCCCAGCGCTCGAAATTAACATTCATTAAGACGTAATTAATCTCTGGGCAGTGAGTAGTCGGCTCTCGGCTCTGCGTTGGGTTGTGTGTGTCCAGCGTTTGGAAGCAATTACGAAATGAAATTAATTTTCACGTGTGGCCAGCCGAGGTGGGATGAGAGTGGACTGAAGTTGATGTATGCAAACCTTAAGGTGCGAGATCAGTCGCCGGACGGGGAGGGGGTCAGTGCAACTAATTAGAGACATGAGTTATGCAAATTTATTGATTAGCTTTGGTTTGTTTAATGAGATGGATTGCAGTTGCCTCGGAAAGGCGGCGAATACAAAGGGGGACCATCAGCTTATTACCGAGAAACCGACACCAGGATGGCATTGAATGGAACCCGGAAATTTGTGTGGACTCTAGTCAGGCGTATCACCGAGACAAGGAGCGGCTCTATGTCTGTTGAATGTAAGGTGCATACCTTTGAGGTGATAAATTGTAATTGCGGCTGAAAGATGATGGTCGTGAAAGACAATCAGATAAATGCCAATAAAAGAATGGCAAGAGGAGTACTTTATTCGTCGGCTTCGACGTTTTGTGTGAAGGCAACTGAAATGGTTGACTTTGAACATCCTTACGTAGGGCCTGACTCTGAGCAATCGCTGTCTTCCATCGCTGACAGTCCCAGGCAAACTGATTCCAGTCGTCAACACCAAGTTGTCTTACATCCGCGTTTACTTGGTTTTAATACAGGAGGTTCCTCTCCTTCTCGGATGAGGAGGCTCGGATTCAAAGACTCTCTTGGCTGGAGCATTGCTGTTCATTCGCTCGATGTGGCCGGTCTAGTTTAGTCGACGGGTTTTTGCCTTCTGCACTACCTCCAAGTCTTGGTGCAGCTCATACAGTTCGCAGTTGTGTCTTCTCCTCCATTCGACATCCTCGCAGACAAGAGCAAATACCCGACGTAGAATTTTTCTTTCGAAGGCACCAAGAATCAGCTCCGCAGTTTTGCTTAGTGTCCAGCTTTCGGCTCACTCCGGCGCGTTGGGAAGGCGCAACGATGTCAATGTCATCTGCGTATCCCAACAGTTGGACTGACTTGTAGAAGATAGCGTCTTCCGTGTTTACAGCAGCCCGCCGCACTATCTTCTCCAGAACCAGATTAAAGAAATCACACGACAGCGCATCTGCTTGCCAAAATCCGCTGTAGGTTTCAAACGTCTCAGAAGTCCTCGAGCCGAACTGCACGGTGCATCGCGTATGTGTTACCGTGGTGCGACAAAACCGGATCAATTTGTCCGGGACCCGAATTCGGCCATCGCTTCGAATAGTTCCTTGCGATGAATGGTGTCGTATGCTGCTTTAAAATCGATAAAAAGAGGGTGCGTATCGATTTGAAACTCGCTGGTCTTCTCCAGGATTTGCATTTTTTTTCGGACGGTTTTTGAAACTCTACTGGAGCACTCAGACTTAAAACTGGTCAATTGTACTGCCAGGTAGCAACCTACTCCAGTGCCGTTAATCGGTTCGATTAACTGGGGATTCGATCCTGGGACCCTTCGAACTTAGGGCAGGCACTTAACCAACTACGCTATCCATAGTAGGATTTGCCTTAGTGTGAAAATTTGGACTATAGTCGATTTGCCGGGCCGGAAGCCGTACTGGTACGTACAGATTAGTGAGGTGCAAAACCGCTTTAGATGTTCACACAATATGCTGGACAGGATCTTGTAGCCGACGTTGAGCAGGGATATACCTCTATAGTTGCTGTAAGAGGTAGGATCGCCTTTTTTGTGGATGGGGCATATGAAGCTGATATTACAGTCGTCGGGCATGTTTTCGTCTTTCCAAATTCTACGAATGATCTGGTGCATCCTTCCTACCAAAACATTGCCACCGGCCTTGAAGAGCTCTGATGATAAGCCATCTGGGCCTGCGGCTTTGTTGTTCTTCAGCTTTGTGCTGACTTTTTCAAAGCTAGATAGGATGACTACTTCATCGACTCTAGTTGGGATTTCTTTATTCCCTGTCGCTCTCTCCTGGTCCGACCCGCTAAGCAGCTTTTGGAAGTGCTGCTTAAACACATCCACTATTCCCTGCGGGTCAGTAACTAGATTACCCTCACAATTTCGAAGAGCCTGGGTGCCTTTCCCAAAGCCTTTGGCCAGGCTTTTAGCTTTTTTATAAAAGGCCCGTATTTTTTGTTTGTCCCTAGACTCTTCCTGTTCTTGAGCTGGAAGGTTGCGAGAGACCTTTTCTTCAGGCGTAGAAGCTTTTTCTCCTCCCGTTTTCTAGCCCGGTACTCCACTGCTCTGCTCTAGTTTTTCGTTGCAGCGCCTTTTGGTATGCCTCGTCGGTTGCACGTTTCTTTTGCTTTTGCGACATCATATCACGGGTTCCTTGTCAGAAGTGGTAGGTAGTCCAAAGTGGTTTCAGCCACTCTTTGATGACCGAGCGGCAGTGCAACCACATATCGTTGCCGTTTATGTTCGACGTAGGCATACCGGAGAGTCTCTCGCTTAATTTCTCTTCGTAGGCTCTGGCAATCTCCGGTGTGCTCAGGCGTCCAATGTTAAAATTCCTCTTTGTTGGCTGGTGCAGCTTTCTGACATTGGACAGTCGAGCTCTGAATTATGCTGTTACGAGGAAATGGTCAGAGTCGACGTTTGCCCCCCTGAATATTTACACATCCAGGATATTTGACGCACACCACGCGTCGATGAGCACATGGTCGGTTTGGTTGGCGGTTCCGCCGTCCGGAGATCGCCAGGTTGCTGTAGGGACTCCTTTGCGAGAGAACCTTATGCTACTTATGACCATATTACGTGCTGTCGCAAAGTCAGTGAGTCGGAAGCCGTTATCTGTTGTCGTCTTGTGGAGGCTGTGCTTTCCGATCACTCCGCCAAAGATGTTTTCCTTACCGATTTTGGCATTGAAGTCTCCGAGCACGATTTTGACATTGCCCTCCGTACAGGCTCCGTAGGCACCGTCCAAGAGGTCGTAATAGTCCTCCTTGACAGAAACTTCAGCCTCATCGGTAGGGGCGTGTGCACATATACGGCTGATGTTATGGAATCTGCCTTGGATACGGATCACAGCCAGGCGATCACTTATCGGTTTAAAGTCAATAACCTACGATCTTAACCATTTTCCCACGACGAATCCGCATCCAAATATGTGCAACCTTTTGTGACAGCTGCAATATATTTCGCACTCTTTCTTTTTCACTATCCCTTGTCCTATCCAGCGTATTTCCTGGATTGCAATAATATCCGCCTTGTACTGAGTGGGGATGTTGTCCAGCTTATGAGCGGTCCCCGAAGTGTAAAGTGTTTTCACATTCCAGGAGGGCACTCGGAAATCACAGTCCTTCTTCGATCCGTGTCGTCAATGTTGAATGTCCGTCCGTTGATCCGAGGCAGGATTCTCTTCCATAACAATTTTTTTTCCGCGGGCGTTAGGGCTACTCCGCACAACCGCCGCCGGTCTGGTCGAGGTGGATATGCATCCTCTTTCCTAGAGTGTTCGCTGCATACATTTGTTCACCTCACAACAGTTGTTGTGAACGCTACCCAGGGGGCACCGCAAGGAGGCTGTATGTCAACTTGACCTGCACAATAAGAGGGATCGTTGCTGGCATCCCGCCAAGTTAGGTGAGGTCAACTACTTTGCCCTGTATGCGCACGCCATGCCACCCCCAGTAACTATTACAGCATTGCTTGTAGAATCCTCAAGGAAATATATCTCGTTCCTGTAGCCGGATCAAATGGAGCACCATGTAGTAACACCACGAGGATGTAGTCGATATACAGCCTTGGACAAATGTATTAGGCACCCTTCAAAATTCGTTATATCTTCAAAAAGGAAAAAAATTAATGAAATGTGAGAAAAAAATCAAAACCGTTTATAGCCTCAGATAGTGTCGCTGAAAACAATAAAATTCAAAGAAATTACTTCCCATAAGTAATTTGGCAGCAAAGGCAAAAAGATAAGGGTGCCTAATACATTTGGCCAAGGCTGTAGATGTATCAATTTGTTCGATGCTAAGATACCGGATATTCCGTTTATTAAGAAGGCCAAGTTCCGATGTGCCAGCGTATTTTTACTAAGATTGGTAGTTGTCTGTACTAAACTGTAAAATTAAGAACGCGAACGCCACTCCAACAAACTGTTATCAAACATTTACCAACTGATAAATTCTATTCAAAAAGAAATGGAAAAGAAGAAAATTCAACCTGAAACATAAAAAGCATCCAAATCTGTTTCGTTGTGGGCTAAAGGTTATTGTTAGTGCAGAGGACAAAACAAAATAGATTTGAACATAAAACGAAAAAAACTTTATTTCATTATAAAGTGAATGAATCGAGAAGGGGAAAAAAATATCGACGTTACAATACAAAATTCAAAGCAAAAGAAAACAGGGATGTTGCATTCCCAATACAAATAAAAAGTTACTGCCACAAGGCGCTGATTGAATTCTGTATCTCCATAGTTATGGATATTAATCTGATACTCGTTTATGCTTTCTAAGATGGGCCGCAATGTGAATATTAGAACCGATTCACGTTGCTTGAAATGTCACTTTTAAGTTGCAAATGAAATCATCAAACAAAAGTAGATTTGAATATATTAATTGTTTTTTTTTTAGAATTTTCGTTCTCATTTCATTTAATTTCTTTACGTCGACAATTAGTGCGTAACCCCTGCAATTAAAATCTCCCATGACATAAATTCCTCTCCCACACTCACACAACCACCAAACTCGTGTATTCGCCTTCGCTGTCAAACTGACAGCCATTCACAACCCTAACCACATTTTCCCACTTCTCCATTGTCGACCAATTGTTTTGGTTGGTGATTGTTGTCTTCGACAGAGCAGCGGCGTTGAATCTTACTCGCGTAATGTGTTTATCTTCAGAGTTTATCACATACATTTGCTGAAGAGTCTAAAGTGATGAATGGAATAATTCACGGGTTGAGTTGGTTTCCCAACTGTCAAGACAGATTCGTTACTTGGGGTCAGGAGATCAACCTCTACCATGTGAATCCCAGGAGTGAGCTGGAGCCTCACAAAAGTATACATTCGCGCAATCTTACTACGCAGTGCTTACGTTGTGTGCATTTTTTTTTGTGTTTCTGTTTCAGGTCGTGATATGGTTATCTCCTCCAAGCTGACTGCATCGTTCCTAGCTTCAGATAGCCGTTATCAGTACGTGCGTTGCCTGCAGCCGTCGTTTCACAAAGACACCATCCTTGCTGTTGGCCTGGCCGATGGCAAGGTCGGGATATGTAACTTTGAATCGAACATTGATCAGAATTTGGAATTCAGTAAATATGTGCTGGCAATTGAATGAATTGAGTTTGAAGTGAATTTTCTTTTGCAGCTCCCAGACAGCAACGGTCGTGCTTGTGTCTTGCGTGGAATCATCTGGAGACCAATGTGCTCGCCATTGGACATGACAGAAATCGGTCGGATTCGTGCATAACGATTTGGGACATTGGCATTGGATTTCCAAAGGAAACAAGTGAGTGAATGCATTCGTTGGTTGGTTATGAATTTGATCTCGTGAGGCAGAGTATGCGAATAATGTGATGTGGTTAGAAATACTTCCTCTCACGTATGCTGCGAGCATTTTTCTGCAAAAACTGAAGCTGATTAGTTTGCCTTTGTGGGCAGGTAGTAAATGTAAAAAGTATCCCACTTGTTAAGTTGGTTCTTTGAGTTGGAAATTAAATAAATTTTCCCTGAACATCTGTGGCAGTGTTTTCTGCAACGCTCAATAGTCTTGGCTTTGGTAGTGCAACAGACTAAAGTAGATCTGTCTGTGATCATTTTATTGAAAGACCAATTTCAAAAACCGAAGCGGCATGTGAAACGAAGAGGAAGAAGACGTGGCGTGCTTTGTGTTATTGTGCAGGGAGTTCCCTCTCCAAATGAGCGACGTTAAGGTTAGGTTAGGTTAATGTGACTGAAATGTGCACTTATACCAGAATTGATCTATTGCGCCGCAACATGTGTTGACTGTGGTCAACCCAATTGTCCAGTAGTGGGAGACCAATTACAGCGTAGTGATGTAGCGCAGTAGACTGCTTATCGGAACCTCGCTGAGTTCGCAAATGCTGCCGTAGAAGTAGGCCTCCAAACATTGGCGTCGCAGAGACGCCAGGGCCGGCCAGGTGTAGAGGAGATGTGTAACGAAGAAGTCCAACCATCGATGGAAGCCCTAACCAAGGACGCGGGCAGTCCCAGCGTAGTTTCAGGTCCTGAGAATGCCTCATCTGATCCTCGCCTGGCAAGTTCATCGGCGATCTCATTTCCTGTGATCCCGTGGTGCCCCGGGACCCAGACAAGTCTTAGCGAATTTAAGCTACCGATCAGATTCAGAGAAGACTTGCATTCCTGAACTATCCTGGAATTCGTTTAAGGGTTTAGCAAGGCCTGAAGCACAGCTTGGCTGTCGCTACAGAGGCAAATACTTCGCCCCTTCCACCGATTCTTCACAATATAGCTCGTAGCCATTAGAATCGCATAGGTTTCCGCTTGGAAAACCGACGCAAATTTACCTAACGAGGTATGCAGTCTAAAGCTGTCGCTCTCCACGAAGGCACCAGCACCAGATCCTTCATTGGTCTTGAAGCCGTCCGTGAAGATTCGACTACATTCCTTTCTTGGCTCAGATTCTGGCCAGAGCCAGTCCTGAGTGCAGGGAAAGTCGACTTTGTATGTTCGTCGCAGCTGGAGTAGAGGTGTCCGTGCATCAGACGGCATATCCATAAGACTGGGGTTAAAGGAAATGTGATGCGCAAAGTCATCGAAACTCCAGTGCGAGTTTTACCAAAAACCACTTCTTTTTAAACGGAAGATGGCCTAGAGAGCACACCCCATGATGTGGATATCTAGGAGGGGGGGAGATTCAGCAGTGCATCAAGCAGAGCCAAGCGTACAGGGAAGGCCCCTATGCAGCCGAGACAGACCGTTCTTTGAAGCTTGGTGAAAGCAGAAATTATTAATTAGTATAATAGTTTCTGTAGGCAGTTGAAGTTTTATCAGCTGCATTGCACGGAAGTATTTTTTTTGGTCAGACGTTAGTAAAAGTTTCGCTTCGGGTCTAGCTGACTCGTCGGCTCTTTTGTTGCATGAAACACACTAATGCCTCCAGGGACTCAGCATAGGTTTGGAATATATGCAGGCGGTAACTCAGCTTCTGATAGAATGTTTATGTCAAGTCGTCCGACCTAGAAAGTCTGGTGCTACAGTCCGGGGTGGACCTTAACCAATAAGCCAGCTGCCTCCAATTACGCACGCCAAGTTGTCTGAGAGTCAACAGCACCTGTGTGCCCCATTGGTTTCAGTCAAACTCAAAGAATACTTTCCTTAGTATTGTGTCTCCCAGACTGATTCCCTGTTTACATTGAAACCCCTCTATCTGATAGAAGTTATTTCAAACTTTTTGTACCACTCTACGATCACTCCTGTTTGACGCACTCAAGCGAATGAAGGCTAACTTGCTTACTTATCAAGCCAGCAAAAACTGTCTAAGCAATTGCCGCCTTCTATCTTTAACGGTCCTGAGGACGCTGCTTCCAGTCATCAAGCTTAAGTTGTCTTGTGTCCACAAACACTTGTTCTTTATAGCGGAGGTTCGGTCTTCCTCTTATTCTCGAACTAGGAGGCTCGGATTCGAAGACTCTCTTAGCTGGAGAATTGGTGTTCACTCGTTCGATGTGGCCGAGACAGTTTAGTCGTGTGGTGTGGATTTGGGTCTCAACCAACAAACATCGCCAGCTAGCACCGTCTCTCTTTAGCAGCCTCCAATTCCACACACCAAGTTGGTTGAGATCCCCCTCCACTTCGGTGTGCCACCTTTGACGTGGACGTCCCCTGCTGCGTTGTCCCACTGGTCCCGAGTCGTCCATATCTTTAAGCTAAATCTGGTCAAAGCTGACTACATGCCGAAGACCCCTTCTATTTACGTATTTCTTGTTCCATTTCAGCCAACTTCTTTGGATTGGCAGAGTCCGCACACTCGCTATGCTGGGACAGGAATCATCGCGTACTCATCGCTGGAATGAGTCAGAAAATTATAAAACTCTTCGATTTAAGGCGTGAGTATGACCACATTCCTCCAGAGCTCATCTCATCTGTTACCTCCTTCATCGTCTAGAGAGCTCCCCAACATGCACATCACTTAACACAAAAGCTGTCCACGGCCTTGCTGTAGCACCGAACGGAAACTACCTCAGCAGTTATTTAGATTCAGTGATCTTCGTCTGGGATCTGCGTAGCATTGACAAGCCAGTGAAACAGATTCAGTCGTCAAAGGACAACATTGCCATCACATGGTGTCCCACAAGGTAGGCTCTATTGCAACAAGAAGCACCAACTTTATCGCTCATTCTTGGTTTTTCGTTTAAGGTCATGTCTGCTGTCAGCTCTGCAGCGGGACTCCCCGTTTGTCTACATGTACGACATTCACTGCGTGGACGTGGACAACGCAAGGGAACTGTATCACACAAAGAATCAGTACACACCGTTCCATTCGAAGTTCTACTCGAACAAAAACAACAGCGTGTCGTCAGTGTCGTGGCATCCAACGGATTTCGAGCGGATATTGGTTCTATCTGAGTCGGGTAAGTACGAGGACGGTGGTGCATAAGTCTGATCAGGTAAGAGTGTGATTTCAGGCAGCGTGACCGACTTCCGGATACCACCGAAAATCGCAATGATTTGGAACAATCAGCTGAAGATTTCCACTGGCCTCTCGATGCGTCCGATAAACACCTCAATGACCACCCAGATCAGCGTTGATTCATCGGAACTGTCGACTGTGTCGACTTTTCGGTTCTCTGAGGACAAGGTGACGGACGAGGACATTTCTGAGACGATTCGGAAACGAGCACAACAGAACTATGGATTGAAGGTAAACGTGTGGGAAGTTAGTTGGTGTTGTAAGGTTATGTCACATTGTCTCAATGTGACTCTGTAACAGAGTTTTGGATCCTCAATCGAGGATCATTTGTCGTCCGTGATTCCGTCAAATCCTAAAACTCCTTAAATCCCCCCTGCAGGCTGAACTAAGACACTTTGGAGACTTCTTGAACAGCAGTTACTTGAAGAAAGTGTGGAAGACCCTTTTACACATTCACCAACGTGATCGTATGATCGGATTGAAGAGTGTTCTGAGAATCGGCCAACCAGCACAAACAGAGGAAATGCAATCGTCTAGAATAGAGTCGCATGGGTTACAGTGGCCAGATACGATTAAAAACGAGAGCCACCTCGTGTGCTATAGGTGGGTAGCATTCATTCCAAAAATTTGTTTGAACTGCAGCCTTCTCTTGTCTTCGAAAGGAGTGAGCATCGGGACGCTGCACTGAAGCTCTGCGGATGGACATTCGATCAGGACATGGATCGATTCATCAAAACCCTTTGCGACAATAAGGTAAATATTAGGATGGGTTATGCCCAGCGGAAGTTATCTCATTTTCCGTCTTCTCCAGGAGTTTTCGCGAGCAGCAATGATTTTGGTGTTCCATTTAAAGATTATCCAAGCCTGTGACATCCTCTCCAACGCCGATGACAAGGTATACACCCATCTAAAGACCGTTCATCGTTTGAAACTTGTTTTTCTTTCGCTTTAAGGATCCCAGTATCTACAGAATAGCGGCGATAGCTTTGTCCAGTTTCAACGCGGACAACGCGAACAATGTCTGGAGGACTCAGCGAACCAACGCAAACATGCAGATCAATGATCCACACTTGCGGGTGATATTTTCGTTCATTTCTGCAGAGAAAGAGAATTTCGAAACGGTGCTGGTGAGTCACTCCCTTCCAGTTTCATCCAATCCTCCTCATCCTCCGATAACTTTCCACAGAAAGAGGAGGGAATCTCCCTCGCCGACAGAGTCGCCTTCGCGTGTAAATACCTAAGCGAAAGCAAACTCACCGAATACGTGAAGTTCTGCATTCAGTCGTCGATTGAAAAGGGAGACCTGAATGGTCTGCTTTTGACTGGGGAGTCCCTGGAGGGGATTAACATACTCCAGAGCTACATAGACCGCACAGATGATGTACAAACAGTGTCGCTCATTGCCATATGGTTCTTTCACAATGAACTCTACTCGGACAGTCGCATCCAGTACTGGAATTCAAGGTAATCCTCTGCCATCAGCTGCAGACCCACTCACTCTGATGATTTGATCCTTTAAGTTATCTGAATCTGCTTGATTCGTGGCGGCTGTGGGAGAAGCGCGCAGAGCTCGAGATCAACATGCAGAACATCCGTTCCACGCCGACAACAGCACGGACTGTGTTCCTATTATGCAACTTCTGCGGCAAATCGGTGTCCAGTGCACTGCAGGAGGATGCAAGACTACGCAATGTCACCTCAAATGTGAACAAGGTAAATCGTATGAATCGCACTCAATTCCACAAACTCACACACTCATCTCTTGATCAGCTCTCGTCCTGTCCGAGTTGTCGTAAACCACTGCCACGGTGCTCGCTGTGTCTGTTGCACATGGGGACCACAGTTCATAGTCCACCGCAGAGTACATCCGGGAGGGAGGGAGTTGCATGGCAGTCGAAGTCCTTCTCAAAGTGGTTTTCGTGGTGTCAAACATGCCGACATGGTGGTCATACCGAGCACATTATGCAGTGGTTTAGGTAAGACAATCCCTGCTCCTCATTTGGGCAAGCTTAACCGTGTTCCTGTTTTGCAGTCAAAACTCGGAGTGTCCAGTGGCCTTGTGTTCCTGCAAATGCTTCGACATGGATGGGACTATTCCTAAGAGATATCATGATGTCTCGTAACACTCGGAGTGTATCTGTGCAGATGCCGTACACTTAAGCAAATCAAATGCAATTTATTGAATAAAAAAGCGAATTAAGACACAACAACGTTAACAGGCGCTGGAATGCCTTCAAAGACTTACCGTTTCTTTCATTTCCTTAACAACAAATTGTGAACTGTGAGCCGTCTACACAACTGTGTACAACTGTGAACGGCTTACAACCCTATTATAACTTTCACCACGTCAAGTCGTACTCAAGTAAAGCTCTCCGTCAGAACTATCCAGCCAGCATTAGCGATCATATCCAAGAGACCTTTGTGAAGTTGGAATTGCAATTGTCAACCTGGATTAGTGTCCATCTGTCGATGATATGTCCGTCGAAGTTTTTGTGGCAGATGGAGCTGAGCCGATACCGTGCTTCCCCCAACTCATCTATAAGATTAGGTCTGACCGGAAATCAGTCACCATCGGTTATATGCGACTGATTTGTAGGTCTGATGAAAAGACAGGCGAAGTCATTCAAGGAGTCGTTTGCCCGATTCTAAAGAAAAAAGAAACCTTTGAACCTGCGCCAAAACTAAAACGCTCATACTCGTACACTCTCTTTCGCGTTTGTTCATAAGTGCCAGAAACATCAAAGCTTCCGAGGAAAACCTGATTGAATGCGAAAACATGAGACGTGTTTGCGTTCTTCCCGCAGTAGTCAAAATAATAGAAGGTAGGTAGGTATGAAGTAGCTAAGGTGTGCACTTAGACCAGAGTTGGTACATTGTGCAGCCACATGGTTTGACTGAGGTCAATCCAATAAAGTATTTGTGGGAAACCATTTGGAGCCTGTAATGAAGCGTAGTAGATTATTAATGGGAACGACACTGAGTTCGCAAAAGTTACCAAAAAGTACGCCCCTAGATAAAGGCGTCGAAGAGACGCTAGGGCCGGACAGGAGCAGAGAAGGTGTGAAACACTTTCCACTTCCTCGTCTAAACAGCTACAGAAATCATTAGCCGGGCGCCTAGTCTGCTGGCATAATTTCCTATGAGGCAGTGTCCTGTGATGACACCGACGATTGTACTTATATTTAAGCTATCTAGAGATATTAATTCCTTAGATCTTCTGAGATCTAGCTTAGGCCAGATCATTCTGGAGGTGTGACACGTAGTGCCATTCGCCCTTCTGTTTATTTCATGAGTTACCTCTAATGAGAGCAGCAATTTACAAGTTGTGAGGGACATGCCCAAGTTGCTGTGTTTAGGTAGCAATGGCTGTGAAGTTGCGAACTTGGCAAGCTAATCCGCTTTGCAGTTACCCGGAATGTCTCTATGGCCTCGTACCCAGCACAGGCGAATATTGAACTGATCGGCCATCTTGTCTAAAGATGAGCGGCAGTCTATCACAGCTTTAGAGTTTATAGAGACTAATTCCAGGGCCCTGATGGCGGCTTGGCTGTTCGTGAAAATGCAAATATCACGCGCGGATATAACATTCCATTTGAGCCAGGACAGCCAGGACCCGCTTGAAACACGTTACAGTGGTCGGGTAAGCGAAAGGAAAGACTTATGTTTAGTTCATTAGAGAAAACGCCACTGCCCACCCCATCCTGGGTCTTTGACCCATCCGTGAAGAGGTGCAGGGAACGTAGAGAGCCAGCGTCGCCTTGCGGGCTCCATTATGTTCGGCTTCCAGTTAAGTCTCTTGTCTAGGATGAGCCCTAGATATTTGGCAGACTCTGAGAATCAGCAACTGGTGCCATCACTGGTAGGTGGTCGAGCGAGGGGATTTTGTATTTCCGTGTGAAGAGGACAATTTCCATTTTTAAAGCGTTAATGCCCAGTCCGTTGGCTTTGGTCCTCGCCGATAGCTTCGAGAGAGCATTCTGCATAAGATGTTGGATATTTTCCCGAGATTGCTACAGCAATGCCATCCGCATAGGCTAACACCTTGCACCCTGCCTTATCTAGCAACAAAAGTAGTTCGTTGACCACGATGTTCCATAGCAGGGGAGACAGAATTCCACCTTGTGGTATTCCTCTGCTGGCAAGTCTGGTGGCGGTGATGGAACCCAGCTACGATATGATTACTCAGTTACGCAGTTGGTAGATCAGTCTACCGAGTCCCTTGTCCACGCCCAGATTCACCAGTGCACTGATGATAGAGAATGGGTAGACATTGTTGAAAGCACTCTCGATGTTCAGAAAGGCTACCATAGTGTATTCTTTATGGTGAAGGGATTTCTCAATGGAGCATACAAGCGAATGTGGGGTAGTATCTACAGATTTCCCTTTAGTGTACGCGTGTTGGGAGGCTGACAATCCAGATGGGTCTATATTGCAGCGAAGATGGTTATCTATGAGTCTTTCCAGTGTTTTGAGCAGGAAAGAAGATCAGCTTATAGGTCTTAAGTCCTTGGGATTGACATGAGAACTTCGGTCTGCTTTTGGTAGGGAGATTACCTTCACCTGTCTCCAAATTATAGGGATGTGGGACAGGCTCAGGCATCCCTTTAGGATAATTTCCAACCATGAAAGAATTAGGTCCAAGTTCAATTGGAGTTCCGCTGGTATAATACCATCGGGACCTGGGGATTTATATGGCTTGAAGCTGCGAATAGCCCATGCTATTCTTCGCTTAGTAGTGAGCTTCAGGAGGCTACTAATTGGATAACCAAAATCCGTAGAGGTAAGGGGTTGGTTATCCGAGCAGCTGGGGAAGTGGGTATCGAGCAGATTCTTTACTGGAGGTAGTCCATGGGCGATCTTGCTTTATGTAGTATCTTGGTATGGCAGGACAAGTGGAGAAGATTTTCCTGAGTCTCGAGGTCTCTGAAATATCCTCTTTTCTACAGCTTCCAGGATTTCCTTGGATTCTTTATTGGATTCCCAATGGAGCTCGTCGCTGGAGGATTTAGCTTTATGGAACTTACGCCTACTGACTGCGAAAATGTTCAAGTTCACTATTCCATCATTGTGGCTTAGAGTTGAACTTCCCGGTTTTGAGAGGACAGGCAGTATCCATTGCCTTGTTAAGGGCTGTGGTGAATGAATTTACTAACCGGTCCAACTCAGTGGCATCCGTAGGAGAAGGAGGTGCCCCTGAAAGAGACTTACCTAAATGCTTTTGTAGAGATACCAGTTAGTATTCCTATAGTTCCTAACTGGGGGTTGCTCGGGGGGAAGACCGTTAAGGTCAAAAACAAAAAAAAGAGCGAAAAAGCTTGGCTAAAAGCTATAGAAAACCACAGGCACCCTCAGTAGGAGTCCTCACAGAAAATTGCGCAATGGGATGACAAGCCGCAAGACTAGGCGTACTAGTTGTACGGCAACAATGACTACTGCAGCAAATATATGGACATATGAATAGAGGAAATACCCTCGCACATTCTCTGCAACTGGCCTTTCAATTGTTTTCACAAAAAAAGAAACCCCAGGAGCTTTTTATTAAAATAGTTTAACGGATATATCAGAAATAAAAATCTGGATGTTCGTCCAGAAAACTAGATGAGACTTCAGGAGTAGCGGTTGGAAGCCGGCTCAGTGGCAACACAATGGATCCTTTGGTTGTAAGTGAATCCTTCACTTGTGGAGGAAGCCACCTTACCTACATACCCACCTAAAATGCGGCTAAAAAACAACGGCGGTAATAGCGGATAAAAACGAGAGCGTACGCGATGTCGTACAAATGACTTCTGTCAAAAAATGAGTACGAGTGGTCTAGAAAAATTAGACTTAGTAATAACCAAATGCGACTATGGTCGAATACGACTTGCATAATTAGAGTGACTCTTGAGAAATTTGTGTGTAACTCTTGCTTTAACAACAGCAGCTTGTCTACGATGACATTGATATCATCAGTTTGGGCTTGTCCAAAATAAAAAAAGCGTTGATGTTGCTTATAGAGTTTACTGTTAAATTGAGGTTGACACGAGTTGTTCTGCTTTTGATCTCGATACTGATGTTGTTTGTACCGTTTACTGCTGAGCTAAGGTAGACAAACTCCTTCACTCCTTCACTGTAGCTTGACCAAGTCGTCGATGCAGTGGACCATTTCTACTTCGTTTTGCCCTGGTTCAGTACAAGACCTAGCCGGAAAATGCCTCATTGACAGATCGCTGTGTTGGAACAATCATCAGACTGTCATCCGCGTAAGCTAGCATTTGCACGGACTTGAGTGTGTCCGCGTTGTGTTGAGTATGCCGTATTGGCAAGTGACTTTTGCACGCCGGAAACCTTGTTTGAAATTGATCGGGTTTGTTGCCTCGAGAGAGCAGTGACAGTCTTGCATCATTGCCCTACATAACCTGACCTGTTTAGTTGGAGTATCAAATCTAAACATGGCTCCGTATTTCAGGTTGCAGATGAAAAAAGGCTAATTCTCCCACTCAAAAAACTCAAAAAGCACTCAAAAAACTGCACAAATTTTTCAGTATTTTTTTAAAATTTTATTTAAATAATTGGTAACGTATAACAAAAAGATTCTACTATCAGCTAGGACAACCGATTACTCGTGAACATTATCTGCGAGTGGCAGCATCCGTCAATTCACCACAAAACTAATCAAGTAACTTATTGAATCTATCTAAGTTGGCTTCTGCGACCGTTCAGAGGTGTCCGTCTACAAATAATCGATATTCGGTGCGTGTGGGTTTAAATAAATTATTTTGCATTTATTTATCAACGCGGGAAACGCAGTTTCATTGGTAAGTTTCTTT
Source organism: Myathropa florea (assembly GCA_930367185.1). NCBI lineage: Eukaryota > Metazoa > Arthropoda > Insecta > Diptera > Syrphidae > Myathropa > Myathropa florea. The sequence continues at coordinate 109,342,057 of OV884002.1, forward strand.
TAACATATACATACATACGTCCAAGAATATTTACAATTTACACTATAGCTACTTCATTAAATGTTTAATTCCTTCTCTTGTTCCTTCATTCTTCTGTTTAAGTTTATTTGTTTAAATTAATTGCTTCGTCTCGACGTGGCCGGTGCGTGGCGGTGGTCTACGTCTGCGCCTACGAACTGACAAATGGTGTGAGGTCGGGGAACTTGAAGAGGTTCTGTGGTCTTGACCTTTGGATGCGTCTTGTTGATGGATTAACTGCTGGACCGGATGCGGCAAAGTTATTGCCACGCAAGTAGATGCCGCACTGAGAGTTGCACACTTCATCGCGCAGAATGGCGTCTCGTGGCCATTGTCGAATTAGCTGCCCACAATCGGTGATCCTAAGTGATGCGCATTGAGGCTGAAATAAAAAAAAAAAAGTTTTGAGAAATTCACTTCTTTTTGTTTTGATACACTGAGCCAAATAAAAGCTGCGAAGATGTAGCGGATATTTACATAACCATCATTTGACCATATTACATCTGAATAGTACAAGCGACGCAACGCTTCATTTAATTTGCCTCCCTTAGTTAAGCTTAGTTAGGATTTTTAAAGAAAACTTGCAGATGAAAAGGCAACAAATCCAAATCCTCCCCACAAACACAAGATTAAGACTTTCATAGGCGTCCGTTTGAATTTACAAATCCAAGCTAACGATAGTGAGAAAGATCTCCTGGAGGCTATTCTGTGGCAAAATCGAACAACTCTTCACAAAAGATTCTCGAAAATTTGCTCTGCTTGTCCAACAATATCCAGCAACCAGCAAGACAGTACATAGACTACTTCTACTGGTGAGCCCCCTAAAATTCTACTAGGATGTATACTTTAAAATAAAACTTATAACTTATAACGGTCCCTGCTAGAAACGCTTTCTTTTAGCTATGTACTCCTACGCTATTACCAGAAAGTCCAATTACCAACTCCATCAATCTAATCACAAAACAAAAAACAGTAATCTGGACTATGAAGAGTTGCGAAACATTCAAATCCCGATGGCATCATATCCTCGGAACTACAAAAGACTTTAGACTTGACGGTGCCCTGGCTGAAGATAATTTTCAATGGACGCGGCACTACAATTCCTCCCTAACAGAAATATCATTGGTTAAATGATAACAGAAACTTTCTGACGGATTACAATTACGAGAGGATTGTGTCACATCAACAACGGATCAATATAGTTTCAACAAATACAAAGAATAATCCGCAACCATGAGCTTACGAGCTTCAAAAACCAGGAAAGTGGTTTAACTGTCGTGTTTGAGCGTCAAGAATAGAATTGAAAAATACCAGAGATTGCCATAGATCATGCTAGCTTGAAACGCTTGAGGCCAAAATTCATTCCGGATTGTTGTTTTAATTAAGAAGCACATCGCGAAATTGAGGGCACATCATGAAGAATGGTAGACCAGGAAGCACGGTGCAATAGCTATTGGTTAGCAGATCTTAACCTGGTCAAAAATAAAAAAAATAGTCGTTTCTCTATCAATTAATACAATTGAGTGATTTACTGAGTGTCACAGACCCGCAGGAAGTAGACGATTTATTTAAGCAGCAGTCCCAAAGGATGTCTAATGAGTATTGGTTAGGTTAGGGGGCTGCTAGTGAATTCACCAGCACACTTAGACCATGTTGGTCCATTGTGATACCCACAGTCAAACTACTATCACTGATCGACCGCTTCTGTGATTTTGTTTTGTCGGTAGTTTTTTGTAGCTCTGCACTGGAGCACTTCGACTGAAAAACTGGTCCATTGTACTACCAGGCAGCAACCTACTTTTACCGAAATTTCTTGATCTCCCAGAGGAAGACCAGCAGGCGCTTCTGTGATGAGGAGCCTACATCATCAGCTCTCACCTAATTAGCATCGAATAACTGCCACCTGATCCGAGCAAAGGCGGGACAATGGCAGAGGAAGTGCTCTGCAGCGTCATCGTCTTCTCCAGAGGTGTCGCAGAGGGTTTCATCGCTAGGGTCAAGCACACTTAGGTGTTTGGCGAAGGTGTAGTGCCCCATTAGTACGCCGGTGAGTTGTCTGTAATCTTTTCTGTTAAGAGATAACAAGAAAGCCGCGGATTTCTTACAGATGTTGGGAAGCATGCGCTTGGTCTGTCTACATCCTGGAGAGTCATGCCACCTGCGGTTGTGCTGTCGAGAAGTCCAACCATCGATGGAAGCCCTATGCACCGACTACAACCACTCGGCCATATTAATGGCACACACCAATGCTCCGGCTAAGGGAGACTACGAATCCGAGCCTCCTTGATCGAGAAAACTGAACATCTGGTTATAAAAATCAAGTGATCGTAGACACTAGATGGCTTGGTCTTGACAACTGGAAGCAGTACCCCTGGAGCGTTAACGATGGGAGGCCGCCCAGATCTTTTATGGGTTCCTCCGCTAACAAGTAAGTAAGAGTTCGTCTTGAGTCATATCAAAATTTTCTTGAGTTTAGAGTCACGTTGCGAATACTTTCCCGACTGAAATATCTATTCAGAGCTTACCAAATATAGTCGCGTCCCTCTAAGTCGAATTTTAACGGGATATCAAAATTAGTTCGAGTTAGAGGAAGTTCGACAAAGAATTCTATTGATGGATTTCTACTTACACCATCTGCAGAGCAAACACAGCTGGTACATGGCGACGGGAAGGCCGATTCTCCAACTTGAATTTGACGATTGCCGATCTGACAGCCTTGAACGTTCTCCCGCCATGCGCTCAAGTCGATCTGTGGCATTGACTGGCATGGTACTCGTGGATTCCTGAAATCAAACAAGCGTGAGTCAACTAGCCAGTTGACATGTAGCTGGGACATGTCTGTGCACTTACAAGAAGTTACTGGGCAGATCGAAGGCCGCACGCTGCATATCGCCGGGGATTTCAAGATTCTCGCAGATAACCTTCGCCAGGGTTGACTTCCTGATCTCGGCCAGTTGGGCTTCATTGAACTTCACGGCGGGAATGTCGTTCTCGTACCTGAAACGTGGAGTCAATTCAGTTCAGTTGAGGTCTTTGGCGAGATTCTGTATACTCACCAGAAACGATCGCACTTCCTCAGCTGCCTGAACTGGATGCCGATGATGCAGGCCAGTGTGGGACCCACCAGTCCACCCTGGAGTGGTCGTTCCGTCATCGCACCGGGGAATAGATCGATGTCGTCGACGGAGGCGTAGATTTTCTTGAACCGATTGATCACTTCTGGGGGAATTTCACGACTCAAGTCGGACCAAGTGTTGGCACGCTTCAGGTTGCACAGGGCGCGGTAGTTGTTATACGATGGGACACCGTGATCACGAGCTGCAGAAAGGAAGATGAATGACCACCGAACTTTTTTGAGTGATCTGGTGGGAGGCTTACCTCGTTGGATGTTCAAGGCGATCAAGTCAATGCCGGAGAAGGGGATCTTTCGGTCCTCGAACAAGTGGTTTGTCACCTCGCCGGTGATGAACTGATCGAGGGTCTCCATTGGGGTGGCGACTAGGCCACGGCTGATCTCGTCAATGATTCCGGGCTGGAAGTGGAGGAACACAAAAACAGATTCGAGGACTCTTCTTGGACTGAATTGAGACGTTCCTGCGTCCCTCCTCAACTCACCTGCAAGAGTGTGTCCATCTTGAAGAATCCGTCACGCAGGAGTAGGGGTGGATCGACGGGCTGGTGGTTGACACTTAACCGCGGGATGTGTGGCCTCAGCAGGGAGTGGCCAATTCGGAAGGCAGCGGCGGCGAATTCGTTGAAGATGATCGGACTGCACGAGGGATTGTAGTCCTTGTAGTAGCCCTGGGGCAAGAGCTTGAGTCCGTACAAGTTGACGGCGTTCCAACTGAGGATGCGGGGCAGGAATTCGTTGAAGACCACGTGCTGGAACTGAGCGCCAACGATGCGTCTTGTGTGGTGGTACAGTTGATCGCCAGTCCAGTGGGGGTTGACGCCGCGCAGACCTTCGACGATGCGGTTGTGCTCTCTCAGGAAGATCGTGTGGATGGCGGTCAGACCTGGCTGTTCGGAGGCACGATCGTCGCCGGCAATGAAGCACAGACGGTTGCGGGACTTGCACTCGGGGTGGGAGTTGCTCTGGGGCAGGAGTTCCTTGCCGCGGATCGGGTGGATTGTGGAGTTCAGGCGGCCGGAGAATCCACGGAGTTTGTTGGCAACGCAGTTGTTGTCGCCGTAGATCATGGAGGAGTCGAGGAAGTGAGAGTTCTGGTTGATTTGGTCGCGGGGACCGAGGGACAATTGGCCGGGGAGGGATCTCATGGAGGGGAAGCAGAGTCGCTCACCACTGGTGACGTTCACCTCGGGGTAGAAGTAGTCACCGGGTGGCACCGGGAAGGGATTGCACTCGGGATGGACGGTCTGAGGGGAGTCGCAACGACGGCAGCTGGGGATGGACTCGTGGAAGCCCTTGTGAATGGGAGTCATGGTCAGATCGTGGTCCACGAACTGGGCGAACTGCATCACCATCAGCGAGTAGCGGGTGTGCAGGTTGGATATGTCGGGATGGATGAGGGTCGAGATGGTTCTCGGGTTCGGAAGCGTTGTGCCGCTTACAGAGAGAATGCGAGGCTTGGAGACACCGTCGTCGTACTGCGCCGGGAGGAGACGGGAGAACACGGTCAGGGACTTGCCCCAGTTTGGATTGCGGAGGTTGTTGCAGTAGCCGGTGAATGTCCGGAATGGAGAGTTGGTCTCGCATGGCACTGCGGGGTCGTCGCAATTCGGCTCGGCAACCTGGCGCGCGTTGACGTTCCCGGAGAGGAATGTGCTGATGTCGATTGTCTGCAGGGTTTCGGTGAGATCGTTGCGATTGAAGGAGTTGCCGTCGAAGACTTGACGCTTTCGGCGTGTGATCTGGTTCAGGGTGTTCAGGATCTCGTTGGAGGTGAGCTCGAACATGAGTGATGTGTTGGCCAAGAGGAGGGCTGCGCGACTGGCCTTGCTGAAGGAGGCGGCGACACCATCGGGTGATCGTGCATCGATTCCTCCCTCTGAAAAGGGAAAGTTTTGCATGAGAAGTGGTTGAGGGGGATGGGCTGGGTGGGGCTTACGTGAGAGCCATGAGTCGTATTCGAAGCGCTTCCTTGCGCTGAGCTCTTCCTTTGCTCGGTCGACAGCGGCTTGCACCAGTTCGGGGCTGAGGTCCTTGATGGCTTCCTTGACATGGGGCTCGTCTTCGATGCGTTCCTTGTGCTCCTCCTCGTAAGGGTCGGCCTTCCAGGCACGGAGGTCAACCTTTGGCAGTTGGTTGCAGGAGAGCAGGGAGTTTCTGTAAGTGAGAGGAAAAATGTGAGTTCCGAGTCAGGGATGAAGGTCGGAGGTAGACTTACAAGAAGCTATCTTCGCGAATGAACGCCTTTGGCTGGGCCTTCTTCACTTGAGTGGTGGAGCACAGGAGTCCGGAGAGGGTGGTCTGACGGATGGCCTTCAACTGCTCCAAGGTAAAGGAGGACGGTGGGATTTCGTTCTCGTACCAGAAGCGGTCGGTCATCTTCAGCTGGGCGAACTGTTTGGTCAGGAGGCAGGTGATGGTTGGGCCGAACAGCGAACCCACGGCAGGGTTCTCGAGGAGGGCTCCAACGAGGAGGTCGATGTCCTGGGCATTCCTGCAAAAGTGTCATGCGTCAGTTTTCGAAGACCGGGACCACTTCGGATGGCCACTTACTCATAAATGTCCTTCAGCATGGTGATGGACTCCTCCGGAATGTTTGCAACGCTGGACAGCTTGTCGAAGGTTATGTTGGTCATGTCGTTGTCGACAAAGCGCTTCTCGCACAAGTCAATGGCGCGGAGGTACGACGGAATACCGTGGTCGCGGCCTCGGTGAATTGCCAAAGCCAGCTCGCTCCATCCACTGGGAGTGACGCTAGGCGGCACCAGAGACTTCTGCAGAGCAGCGATCTTCAGCAGTGATGTGGCTGACATTGAGGGACTTATCTGAAAGGAGGATCGTATCTTAGCTGAAGAACGTTCCTCTGCACGGACTGAGGGCTTACCATCTCTGGTGGGTACATGGTGAGGAAAGCGGGGACGGCGCTGGTGGCGAACTCGTTGTAGATGCCACCCCGGTTGCTGCTGGAGTAGTTTGTGAAGTACTTCTCTGGAGTGAGCCTAGAGGAGAGGAAATCATGATCATCTCCGTCATGACACCTGTCAGTTGTGGACTTACTTGAGGTCAACCTTGGCTGTGGTCTCCTGGCCGAGGACCAGAGGCAGGAATTCGTTGTAGGTGATGTGCTGGATCTGGCCAATGATGATCCTTCGGGATTCTAGGAACAGGGTCTCCTCGGACCACGTTGGGTTCAGGGTCGCGAGTTGCTCGGCGATGTAGTTGTGCTCCTGGAGGAGGGCACGATGCAGGGCACCAGTGGCACCTCGTGCCTGGCAGTTCTTGCACTCATCAACCTTCACGCCACCCTTGTTGAAGGTGCGTATGCTCTGGAACTCCTCAGAGGTGCTTCCATACAGACCGGAGCCGTCGATGTACGACGAGGCAGTGTTCATTTGCTGGCGCTTGACTAAGGAAGAGAGAGAGATTCGAATGAGTCGTGCGAGGCGCAGGGGAATGTTGTCTGACTTACGTTTGCCACAGGAACTGGCGTCCATTCCGGGCGTTGATCTCTTGTACTCCTTGCAGTCAGTTCCCGTCTTCACAAAGCAGTGTTTGTACTCCTCGGCGTTCAGTCGGTCAGCGTTTCCTTGGCAGCACTTAATTGACGATGGCAGTTCGGTGAATTCAACCAAATCCCCAGACAGGAGCTGACCCCAGGCGGGCAACATGGCAGTGATGTGCGGGTGTCTCAGTTCTGGTTCGATGTGACTCTGTAGGCTGGCGATGACTGACTCAGCGTATGGCAGCTCGGTGGCTTTGCTGGATTTACGTGGTTGACTTATACCTGAAAGGGCAACGTTTAGAGTCTGTGGGAGAGGGAAAAGGGCTAAACTTACCATCGGCATAGTCGGGCTCAAGGATTCTGGTGAAAATATCCCCGCGGGCACCCCAGTTCCTGTGAACGATGTTGTTGCATTCCCCTGTCGGCAAGCGGAACTTGCTGGGTGGACACACGTCGAAGTTGTCATCGCCGGAGCAGTTGATCAGGGACTTTGTTGATTCTGACAGAAGGGCCTTCTCTGCATTCTCAAGCAGGTCGCTGGGTGTTGTGTATGATGTTACGTGCGCAACTGTGCACCTGAAAGAGGGAGAGAAATAAAAAGATGGTCAGTACCGAAAGGACAGAAAGGGCAATTCTTGAGGTGGATAAAGAAGGACATGCATTGATGCTCTGAGATGAGGTGCCCAAACTGACAGTGATTTGTTTATGGAAGACGGAAAATCTTCTGCTTGACAAGAGAGACAGAAGGGGAAGAGCAGATTGGACTGAATTTGGATCACCGTCGGACGGTTCAGGAGAGGAATTCATCAGTCTCAAAAAAAGACGTCTCCATTAAGTGGGCCTTTGAGCGATTTAACACGGAATCTTCGACTCTGAAGGGGAAGACCACTCGTTCGAGGCCTTGTCGAGAAGCGTGCATAGAGTGGCGCCCGGAAATTCTGGGAGACTTAACCCAAATGGGCTTGTGGAACTAGATGTAGCTAGAGATACACGCTGAAAAAGTTTGTTGAGTGTAGTCCATGTTCTCTCTGGACTATTTTTTTTTTCGGAGTATTTTTGAAACACTACTGGAGCACTCAGACTCAAAACTGGTCCATTGTACTGCCAGGTAGCAACCTACTCCAGTACCGTTAATTTGATCCCAACGGCAAATGGTGACTGGACGAGATTCGATTTCAGTGGGATTCGAACCTGGGACCCCCTAACTTGGGGCAGGTTCTTAATCAACTGAGCCATCCAGTCGTGTGACTCCATCAAGTCTCTGGACTATACCGACATTTGAAAATAAAACGACAAGCTTCTTCAGCGGATCTCCTTAGTTAGATCCAGTTCCACAAGTCCAGTTGATTTAAGTCTCCTGCAACCACCGAGCTCAATCCTACGCCCACTTCTCGACAAGGGCTCCAACCTGTAAGTCATGGTCTTCCTCTTCAGACTCGATTCCTCGTTCAATCCCTCAAAGACCCATTTGATGGAGACGACCGTGGCATCTCTCAATGAATTGCCAATGCGAGTGGTGGTGATCTTTTACAACGCGATTTATTACATCTCACTCTCAGTTTGCTTGCCTAAAGGCCATTTTATGGCCTTCACGCGTGTGATGCTGTTGTTCGTTGAGTTATTTTTGACTTCGAATTGATGGTAGCTCGTGCGATGTTACAAATAAAAGTTGAAATGGGGTGAATTTCTAAACAGATAGGGGGAGAACTAAGTCATGACCAGAACCGTAATGAGATCGAAAATGCCATTGGACCAGGCGTCGTCAAGTCGTGCGATTTTTTTTTTGAAATAAAATCCATTTCCGAACGCAGAGGACATTGTCCTGAAATTGTTTTGCTGACGGAAACATTAAGTCGGCAGTGAGACAATTCTTAAATGCGGACCTTAAACAAATTTGACAGTAAACCACAAAAAAGGCCGAAGAATCTGAAAGAATGCACTGAAGCACTGATGACTTAAGCGTTTCTCAAACTACAATGGCAATACTGAACTGAAGCAACCGAGTGATTACACAAAAACAACACATATAGTAACCACTTCGTTCAGTTCGGTCAGTTCGTTCACTTCTGCCTCTGGGTATGCAAATGTCAGTTGACAGCTAAACTCTTCATAAGTTTCCGAAAAAAATTATGGACACATTGAAATTTGACGATGCTTCTGGTTACTTTTCTTTTGGTTTAGACATTAGCGGCTATTATTGTTGGCCATTTAGTCTGTTGGCTTCTCAATCCCACTGTCTGCCTAAAAGTGTAAGACTCCTTCACTCGTAGGGAAACAGAATCGTGAGTAGCCCGAACAACACAAGTGATTGCTGTAGAAGCTAGGCTCAAGCCATCTCAGGCTCTAGCACCATCCAAAGAAGAAAGGGAAGTTCAAGAAGCAGGCTGCATTCATGCTACCAAACTATAGTTGAGTTAGACTCATTGCGATACCACGTGAATTATGCTAATTTAGACTAATAGGGCCTAATTTAGCGATTATCAGAAAAGTGTTCAAAGCCGATGAAAAATTGTTACATCGCCACAACTTAGGCGGAAGACTTCCCGCAGTATCTTCTGCAGGGTGACCAGATAAGAACGATAGGAAGTTAAGTGTACATTTTTTCATGTGGAGGTGTGGGATATAAAATTGATTTTGGCTTTATATTCACGCTATATTCAAGCCAATTAGTATGAAATAGCACATCACTCAAATGGCCACCTTGTTTTCGCTGGGAGTGCTTCAAGCGGAAGGTCCAATTTTTGATAACTCGGTCCAATATTTGCAGCGTTATTCCGGCAATATCGTCTCGAATGTTGGTCTCGAGCTGGTCCAAAGTGGTTGAATTGTTATCGTTAGCGACCAAGGACTTGACGTAATATAATAATAATAATGGCGGCGCTACAGTCCGAGGTGGACCTGGGCCTAGCTTCTCAGCAACCACTCGTGTTGTGCGTGCTATTGTTCTCTCACGAGTGGAGGGGACCTACAGTTTAATGCCGACTTCGAACGGCGAGATTGAGAAGCTTTTTTTCTAGACAGTTATACTCTTTGAGCATTGTCAGTGACTCGAAAGAGGTGGAGCCGTGAAAAAATGTTTGATGTTTTTTTTTTTCGAGATTCGAACCGACGACCTCGAGCGTAGGAGTCGACGCACCTACCCACTACGCCACGGCGCCCACTTGACGTAAAAAAAATCCAGAGAAAAAAATCGCTTGATCTCGACGACCTATTGATGAACGCTCCCCGTGAGAACACTCTGTCCCCAAATTTTCCCATCACAACTTCGAGCTCTGCCTCGCTTGTATGGTATCTAGCGCCGTCTTGTTGGAACCACCGTTCGGATGTATCGATGTTGTCGAACTATGGCCACAGAAAGTCGGTTAACAACGATCTATTCCTGAGACCTTTGACAATAACGGTGTATCCTTCCTCATTTCGAAAGAAATAAAGTTGAAGTAAGTTGCCTTGCCATAAACCGCACCAAACAGCGAGTCTTTGTAAATTTATTGATGCTTGGTCGAACACTTGTGGATTGTGTTAGTTCGAATGACGACAAATTCGCTTGCTGACATAGCCAAAAGTGGGCCTCGTCCGTGATTTTTTGGTCAAAATCCAGATCTTTGCCCAATTAGCAAAGGACGATGGTAGCACTCTGAGTGAATGTGTTACCTGAAATGTGACAGCACCCCGACACTTAAGTGAGGTTCTCTTTAATTTGCAGCAATCTTTAAACAGAAAGCAACAATGTCCGTGGATGTACGAGTAGCTGCAGTACTGTACAAGCGACGGTGACTTAAACCGCGACAGTTCCTCCTCAATTGCCATTTTCTTTGTCTTAAGCAAGTTACTATAGGGAGAAGACGGAAAAGTGTTAATTCACTCAAATAGACAACCACTGTGACGAGGGCCGAGGGCCAGTCTTTCAGTTTAAACTGAAGTTCGGCCATAATCAAGTTTGTGTCCTGCGGTCGGAACTCATATTCGTTAAGAATTGTGGAGCTCAGTTCAAAACGCCCTCCAGGCTCCAGACTACGCAATTATTGGTACATTTTTCAAAAGAGCTGATTCACTTCAATGCCTTTCCGAATGTTGCCTCTTTTATGACCCACATTCATTATTCCATAAGTCATTGATGATGTGATGTTTTGGCATAAAGACTTCGGTTTTGACGTGACCAGAATGAGAAGCTGAAGATAGTTTTGTTATGAGCTTTGAGTTTAATATTCATGACAAGGCTTTTCCTGAATGCAATTACCTTCGTCACTTTTTGAAACACTTCATTTGAAATTGTATTCTTTTTTAGTTTCCTTGGTTTTGTTTGGCAGTTGTTTCTTGGTGTCGTCCAAAGAAAGATTATATTTGCAGGTACACAGCAGGTGATCAGAAGTGGGCTAAGTGAGAGTGATAGTCTGCAGTCAGCCACCTTAACCTAACACAGCATGTGGCTTAAACGAAACGAGAAAGATTTCCTCCACAGAGTCTTCCCTTTATGGAATAGTTTTCAAAGTTTCAATTTTTGGATGTTCTTGCGGAGCCTTGGCGCGGGGAAACGTGTTTTTTTCTCGGAGTATTTTTGAAACACTACTAGAGCACTCAGACTCAAAACTGGTCCATTGTACTGCCAGGTAGCAACCTACTCCAGTGCCGTTGATTTTATCCCAACGGCAAATGGTGACTGAAGCAGATTCGATTTCACTGGGATTCGATCCTGGGACCCCTCTAACTTGGGGCAGGCACTTAACCAACTGGGCCATCCAGTCGTATTGGGGAAAGGTGTTAGTGGTCACTTTTAAGTTATTCAGCTTAAGGCAATGTTCTGGTGGAAGGTATTGTATGACTTATTTGGTGCTTTTCTTAAAATTCAAGGCGTTGGTCGGTGTTTTTCCAACTCTCGGTATAAGGACATCGTGATTGGAAGCCTTAATGGCAGGTAATTAGGAAAGTCCAAAAACACTACTTCGTTGGTATGACAACGTTAGCTGAATGTAAAATCACTTTTACGGTTTGATCTGTCTCGGGATTCCCTCTGAGATGCCCCTCTGTTCTCAGACCACCGTTTCTATGAGCTTTCGAGATCTTGTCTTATCAAAAAGTAACACGATCTCTCGCTTTTTGTATCCAGTGAACCCATCAGTGACATGAGTATAGACAGGCGTCTACGGATCCAACGCCTAAGATGGCTGGACCATGTAGACCGTATGGACAACTTAGCTCCGGCCCGAAGGGTTTTCGACTCTGAACCTGTGGGACAACGCAACAGAGGACGTCCACGTACAAGGTGGCGCACACAAGTCGAGGGGGACCTCGGCCGGCTTGGTGTGCGAAACTGGAGACAGCTGGCGAAAGATCGTGCTGGCTGGAGAGGCATGTTGAGTGAGGCCCAGGTCCACCTCGGACTGTAGCGCCCTAAGAAGAAGAAGAAGACTCCACCTTGGTTGAGGTCTCCTTTTACTTGTATGTGTCATATTTCTCGGGATCGTTCTATGTTACCAGGACATAACAAGGTACACATGTGTACATTTTTAACCAGACTTGGTCCAATTTCTGTATGCTAATCAGCCCTTTTATTCTGATCTACTTTCTACAGCTTCAGTTCTGAATCAGATTCAAAAATGGCTCACTTTATAGGCTTTGTACTTTCCTTCAAAAATCAATAAATCCCCACAGAATCAAGTTCTCAGTTTCGTTAAAAATGCACGTTCACTTTCATGCTACATGCATAAACTTTTAATTTTTTTTTCTCTGCAACTGCGCTCCAATTGCCTATGCTATCATAAAACCTTGACCAAAAAACCCGCAAATTCATAACCCACCCGAAGTACGTCGTAAAACGAACTCTCATACTCACTGTTCGGCCAAATGAATGACAATTTTTTTGCGTTTAACTTTCAAAAACACGTGCGACAGCGTTTACGAGCTCCGAAAATGCCGCTTGCTTCTGACTGACGTTTGCAAAATTATGTCATGTTTGTGCATTTAGTAAAATCACAGTACAGACTGGAAAAACCAGAGCTTACGGCACCCGTATTGACCCAAGTGAACACACGACAGAAGTGACAAGCATTCTGTACATAGACAAGTGAATTTAATGGCGCCAAATATGACGCCTAGGTCGTTTGGTTTTCTGGAATTTCTATGAGTCGTTATTTGTCTGTGAAAACGCCTCCTTCTTGGGTGGAGTGGTTATTTAGATTGTTTTAGTACTGTTTTAGTACTCGCAGTTAACTTGTGAATTTGGGGGTCATTTTGAAGAATTATCTGAGGAAATAAATCTTCTGCTAGGGTGCTGCTGACTGATATCTTGCTTTGTTGATTTTTGTAGACCTTGGAATGTGCCTTAAGTCTTTTGACCTTTAGTTGAAGTATTCGGCTCTTTGTGAGACATTTTGTTGAGTGTGGCCTGGTATTTTGATTAGTGGGAGGGTTTTAGAGGTTGGTTTCTAAACCTGTTTTGGGGCATTTGTACCCTACTATCACACAAATGGAGGGAGCTAAACTCTTATTCATCACTCAATATTTATCGACAAGCAAGAGTTCCTCTTTTATAAAATAACAGGCTGTACATTTCAACAAACTGCCAAAGGAAAATAAGAATTAGCAAGTTAGTGGTCGTTGTCCGGCTCTGATCATTGAATTGAGGATTTTGGTTTCGAAAAACAAGACTGAGTAAAAGTGAAAGTGAAGTCTGCAAAACCAATCGATTGAAACGAAAAAGAAAGTACGATTGAAACACAGTGGTTTAGTTCAATGACCTTTCTTTATTGGTTTATGCGTTATCGTGCGGGCGTTGACCGTGACATTGTTCTTGAGTGATCTGTGGCGCGGGCTTATATACCAGCGTGCATTTGATCCTACACGATGTTCGACACGATGTTGAAACAAACTTTTTTGATCTCGAACAGGTATACAGTGATCTAAACTTTCATAACGACTGAATATATAAAGGGTGACCAGGAAGCAATGATAGTTTTTCCAATTCTACGATTTCAGCAGCTGTCAAAGTTACCAATGACATCCAGCTGTCAAAATATTCAGTAGGGTTTGACATTTCATCATGCATATTTTTACGCTTGCCCAACGCGTGGAAATTATTAAAAAAATATTATCGAAGTTCCAGGTCAGTTGTAAATACGTAACGTGAACTTCGCCGTGAGGTCGGTCGTCATCATGACTTCAGTGTGCAAGCAAATCGGTCTTTTCTGGAAAGTACGAGGAAGACTCTTCCTCATCCAGACAACATCTACAGAAGTCGTTAAGCCTGGAACAGACATGCAGCAGTATTGCATGCATTGATGCGTGCAGTAATGCAAAAAGAAGCAGATGTGCAGTAAATGTTGACATCTGGTCGCATTAGTTTTCTCTTTTGGACCTTAAGCCACCAACCAGACGTTGATTGGTGCGAAATGAAGAAAACATAGCTCCGGTAGCGGCCAGTATCTGAATAGACTCAGAAATGTCGATTAGGCGTTGATCACCTGAATTGGAACTCGCCAGAGACTCAACCTGGCGATAGAATTTGGGCCTACATTCGTATACGATAATGCTGACGCAAGAAGTGAAACCTGACGACCAAGTGAAGTTACAATGCTGTGAGTTCGCCAATTGGGAGCTCGGAGCTGAAGTGTTGACTGGGGATTCAGATTTAGGCCTTTCGGACGAGACTCATTTTTATTTCAGCGGCTATGTCCCCAAATAAAATTCCTGTGATGGGATCGAGTACAATCCACAAATGTTTGAAGAAACATCAAGGCATCCAAAAATATTGACTCTTCGGTGCAGTTTATGGCATGATGGCATCATCGGGGCTTATTTCTTTCGATATGGGAAAGGAGACACCGTTATTGTCAATGGCCTTATCGACTTTCTGTGGCCAGAGCTCGACAATATCGATATATCCGAGCTGTGATTCCATAAGACGGCGGTAAACTCCATATGAGCGACGCAACGCTCGAAGTTGTGAAGGACAAATTTGGGGACGGGGTGTTCTCCCTTTCGACGAGTTCGAGACCAACATTCGAGACGCTATTGCCGGAAGAATATTTTTTCTTTCGGAGGATTTTTGAAACACTGCTGGAGCACTCAGACTCAAAACTGGTCTATTGTACTGCCGGTAGCAACCCACTCCCGTGCCGTCAATTTGATCCCAACGGCAAATGTTGACTGGACCAGATTCGATTTCATTGGGATTCGAACCTGTGACCCCTCTAACGTGGGCAGGCACTTAACCAACTGCGCCATCCAGTCGTATAAAGAAGAACATGGTACATATTGAAAGGAGTCATTAAAAATTGGATCGACCGCTTGAAGCACTGCCAGCGAAGCCAAGGCAGGTGGCCATTGGAATGATATGGTCTATGTATAATTACATGAATGAAGCTTCAAAGCCAAAATCAGTCAGTCATACATTCGCATGTATTCAATATCTCTGACTCCAAAGGAGAGAGGTAGTGCCTTGACTGTTTTATTTGACTCCAGCAACATTCATCGTCACACTTTCCTACCAAAAATGGTACACCGTCACAAAAATAGATTATCAAGAGGTTTCAAGTAAATGTTGTGACGCTTTAAGGCACTAATGAAGAGATCTATCGCCTGTACCTCTTTGGTTTAATCGTTTTTTGGCCCGACAAAGCTTTGTGCTTTCTTAAGCTTTCAATTCTGAAGTTCGAAAATCTTACTGAAACAGAAAAATCCAGAGTCACGAGAAGACAAAAATTCACTGGAATAAGGGGACGTCATCTCAAAAATTGTCTTCCAAGTGGTTCAACAGACCACCTGACCACCTGACCCCCATGACCGAAGGAACCAGGTGTCGTTTTATACAGTTGTTAGCATCTCTATCATCTCTTAAAATCGAAAAGCAGTCTAGACCATAAATTATCTGATTTTTAGGGCGGTGGCAGATAAAGTGATTTAAGCAAAATTAGCAACATCATAAACCACGAACACTCACATATCAGCATTCAACAGTCGTCACCTTGACTCATTTTCTTGATGCGATATTCAAGGTCTGACGAGTCATAAACTTTAATTTACTGCGGCTTTGGTCGCCGAAAAGTGCCGCCTTTACGATACTTCTGAAGCAAAACCATTCTCAAGCGATCACATCTCCAGCCCGCCAGTCCACGGCAGCAGAAGCTGTCAAACCTCTGAATTCTTGCACTTTCATTTGACGACTTCAAAGAGTCGTGACGTTTTGTGCAGCCTTGACCAGCCGTCGTTTGGTGACAATTCCATCTCCAAGCACCAGAACATCCGAGCGCTTCGATTTGAATTAACCTCCAGCTGAGAGATGATCTGAAATTCTTCAATCGTGCGGCAATTTCTTTGGAATTCCGCGCAGTGCAAGCGCGCGGATTCAGTCACTTCAGCTGGTGGTGGTCGCTTAAAATGCTGTAGGTGTGCGAAATTGACGTCTCGAACTAATGCAACCGCGCACCTTTTGCATACGGAGCGATGGATTTAGGTTCGAAGTGTGTCAATGGCTTTGCGTGCTCTCAAGGTCTCAGCGATTGAATTCTTTCGTTTCACACAGAAAATTAGCGAATACGGGCACATCTGTGTGTGCATAGAGCGAGTGCACTGCGACAGATACAAGAATGCGTGCAGATCGTGACCGATCGAGAGTCAAGGAATAGGAGTGGGTTAAGTAAGTAGCCACCTGCGTACGATCTGCAACTGGGTGCATGGGGAGAGCATGAAAACTGAAACGAGGACAGATGTGCGAGCACGGTTGGTCTGCGGCATTTGTGGACCAAGCAACGGGAGCAAACAAGCCTCATGACTTGGTGAATGTAAGGCAAACTGGGTGACGCCAGAAAGAAAGTAATTTCCTTTCTAAAGAAATCGGACTCAGATTGTGGAAGACAACAGGATTTTCGTCCGATTCCTTTTATGCTTTTTTGATGTGGTTGATGTGGTTATAGGAGGCCAACTTTCAAATTTAGTGGCGGCGGTTTGTGTTGATGGTGTTAAGTTAATCTCAAGTAAATCTGGTCTAATTCGACTTATTTTTGAAGAAAAAGCTGGTTGCTGTCTCCCGTCTGCGAGAGATGGAATTGGATCAGAAAATATCAGTTATTCTGAAAAAGAGGCTAATCCTCTTGGATCTTGAGGAAGAATTAGTTCCTCAAGAGTACATCTGCGTGAAGAGTTGATTAAAGTCACATAAGATTCTAAAATCATATTAGCTGATGACCATGGACGCGATTGGAATGAATCGGTAGGTGGGGTTTCCCACTCATTGAGTCTGTAGACCAAAATATCGATCGAATAAGAGTACGTAGACTGCACACGACTTGCAGCACATATTGACGTTGAGTTTAACTAGTCTCGTCAAGGTTGATCAGAGCGGAGGTGGTTGATAATTTAAGGCAAGTCAACTAAAGATCAACACCATCAACTACGTAAATATTAGCCGATTCTTGTAAAAAAATATTGTGTTGTCTGATTACTGCCAGTGACAGATGGCAATGATTGTGTCTTCTTTCGTAAAAAACTACGACCTATTCATGACCAACGTCAAAACTACACTCAATTATGATTTTTAAAAAATGAAAGGGCTAGTTTAGGGAGATTTAAAAAGATTTAAAATGTTCTATTTCACACCAAAATTCGCTACTAAGATCGACAACTTAACATGAGTCTCAGTGGTATCTCGCACATTCATTTCAACGCCGAAATACAAAACAACAACTTACGCACAATTGGCATGAGTTTTGAATTATTGCGTACGTTGTAAGTACAACTCGCACAGTTTATTTTTGTTGGCAACACTTTACCGCGCAAACCGGACAAAATTCAAGGGTCAAGTTTGTTAAGTTTTTCTCAGGCTAATACTTAAAAGAAAGACGTCAATACAATTTCATCTTTTAATGATTTTCATTTGCTCAAAGTGTTTTAAAATCAGCTGTGCATGTACAATCTTATAAAGAAACAACGGACTGAAATTTTCACTGAGAACCAATCAACTTCTTTACTTTTCCACGTTTTCTCATAGAAACTACACTGAACACGTGTAAAACTAACTCAGAAATGCATCCAACATTTTTTTTTCATTAATTGTTCTCTCTAAATGATGCAAGACAAAACAAGCATTGCCAGACGAGCAATAAGTTCAACTCTGACTTCATGAAAAATGAAAAATTTAGTTTTCACATATTTTCCTTGATTTCCAATGAAATTTTTCATTGAATCGAATTCAGTTCTTATTTTTACAATCAACCCAAACACTTTTGAGGTAACATTTCTGTTTGAACAAAAAACACGAAAAAATTCAGTTAATTGACAAAACAATTGGGTCACATTTTTTGCTCAAAGTT
This sequence comes from Myathropa florea, assembly GCA_930367185.1. Taxonomy (NCBI): domain Eukaryota; kingdom Metazoa; phylum Arthropoda; class Insecta; order Diptera; family Syrphidae; genus Myathropa; species Myathropa florea. Next base: position 109,360,010 of record OV884002.1, read on the forward strand.
AACGGGTCTTCGTCGAAGTGAAGTTGATGATTACAAAATTTTCTGAAACGATTTTCTCGATAATTAGGACGAATTGAAGGATGTGGGATATCAGAATGGAAAGGAAATTGATCGGAGGAGCGTAATAAGTTCAACTTTTGTAACGGGAATGGAATGAGAAAGGCAAGGTTCGACGGATGCTACTTTGTTACTCGTACATTGGAGAGGAATTTAGGAAGAAAATGTCTTGAAAATAAACCAGAAATATTTGTCAGTGCTGGGCAAATACAAATAAGGTCAACTAACACATTGAAGAGGTCAAAGACTTGGTTCAATTGTTGAGCTGAGCCACCAACAGTGTTTAGTTTTCTTCCAAAATATTCTTCTTCTTTTGACGCTACAGTCCGAGGTGGACCTGGGCCTTAAGCCATACTGATGTCCTCCTTTTGTTTCGGTCAAACTTCTTTGGTTCTATGGTTCTCTGTTCTAGAAACCAAGTTGATTAAGGATACCTTCAAATTTTTTGCGTCGCTTTAATCGTGTTCTTGCTTTGTTTCGTTAAATAAATGGTATTAAAAAATCTTTGGACAGACGTTAAGTAACCCATGACCTAGCTAGATTCTGAGTCCATGGTAACCTTTCTTTCTATATTTGTAGATCGAGATCTGTATTTTCATCACAGTATCAAATATCGGACTGCGACCAAAGACATCGCCTTGAACTTTTGATATTGTTTATGGTAGAGCAGAACTGGGATGAGAATGGTGTTCTACAAACGTCTTTCGAAAGAGGTCTCTTTTACCCAACTACCCACTGAGTCAAAATGATATTAAATTGATTCAGTAATTCTTAAAAAGTGAAGACAGATCCCAAGTCTTGTCCTGAGGAGATGAAGAGATGAAGAAGAATTTCTGCCTATGTACACTGCTATGTGGGCAACCCATGTCCACTTGTGGTAACACATTTGGGGCTTTCTATGAAGCACCTCGCTCGTGTCAGAACAATAGCACGCACAACACGAGTGGTTGCTGAGAAGCTAGGCCCAGGTCCACCTCGGACTGCAGCGCCGCCATTATTATTATTATTATATTATGAAGCACCTTAGACTTCTAATGGCTACTTCACTAAGGTCGAAAAATGTTGTCGAAAAAGAAACTTTTCAGATATTTGGGCTTGAGTGACGCTAGAGCCGGGCGCGTGCAAAGAAGGTGTAGAAAACTTACTAATTCTTCCACATCCAGACAACTTCTAGTCGTTAAGCCTGAAACAGACGTCCAGCAATATTGCATGTATTTATGCGTGCAGTAATGCAAAACAAAGCAGATGTGCAGTAAATTTTCAAATATCGTCGCAATAGTTTGCTGTAGTTGTAAAGAGTGACAAATGAGCTCAGGAAATTAATTCGTTTTGCCATGGATGCGGAAAAGCGTAATAAATTAAACAACATTATTTTGTTTTCATTACTTTTGTAATGTTGTGCTAAATTTCTAGATATAAGGTGTTAAATCTCAACATTTTCCCAAATTGTACAATCTTCCGGATCTATTACATGTAGATTGCATCAAAATTAGAAATCTATGCGTGCCCGTGCAGAAAACACATGTGGCCCCGAATCCTGCCCTGACTCCGAACCTGCGGAAGAATGTTACGGAGGATGTCCACGATTGAGGTGGCGCACACCAGAGATGGAATGGACGTTAACCAACTCGGTATGGGCAACGGTAGATAGCTTACCAGTTGCTGGAAAGATTTGTTGGTTGAGACTTTGGTCCACTTCGAAATGTAGCGCCATGGAAAAGGAAGGAACCTGCTCTTCAGGGCAATTTTTTCGGTTCTATTTATACGCCAATCCAAATTTCGTATGGCGTAGAATAACGTGTTCTGGACGACCAATGACTTTTGAATCATTTCCGAGGCTACCTTTGTCCTAATTCGAATAGTCCCTATCCCATATCCTATAAACATCCCTATCCATTTTGCACCAAATTTATAGCAATAAGCAGACTTTTTTTTCGAAGGTTTTGAAACTCTGCACACTGACTGCAGAGAGTGCTCCACACTCAGACTCGAAACTGGTCCATTGTACTGCCAGGTACCAACCTACTCCAGTACCGTTAATTTGATCTCAACCGCAAATGGTGACTGAACCAGATTTGATTTCACTGGGATTCAAACCTGGAACCCCTCTAATTTGTCGCGGGCACTTAACCAACTGCGCCTTCCAGTCGCCATCATTAAGTGGATACCGGATAAATTGAAAGCATTTAGTTCACAGCGTCAACATTTTTGACGCAACTACAAAAAAGGCACATGAGCCAAAATATGACTCATCGGCAACAAATGTTCATGACTTCTTCTCTTTTGCACTTTCATTGATCCTCTCTTGACTTGAGATCCATCGGCTTTACAGCCAAAAAAATTAATTTACAATCCACAATCAAAATTTCCGATCAACAAGCGTTTAGAGCCAAACGCTCCTAGGCCTATCTAGGAAATTATCCACACGCCTGTCTAGACTAATCATTAAAAGACTTAGCATCCGTGATTTGAAGTATGTGGTCGTAAAATTTGGAGGTCGACCAATCATAAAATCGCGATATCATGGGAAACAATTATGGTTCCAATATTTTATGTCACGATGAAGCCAAATTTTAGGCTTCTTCCTTGTGACGACAGGGAAAAGGTTGTGTGGCTTGTGTGACCATTAGAAGACAATAAATTTAGACCAGTTGACAAAATTCTAAACAGACGTGAGGTTTGAAGGTCAGAAATGGGCCTAAAATGTTGTGTGAAAAATTAATATTTATGAGGACCGACCGCTGTTTCCTTGAGGTCCCACGAAAAATGCTGATACTTCATCTCTGGCACGAAGTTCTCCAAATTTTGACGTCGAAAAATTTACAAATTTTTGTTCAAAAAACGTAAAAATAACTCTCCGATGACCCTAATTTAAGCAACCGCCTTGACAGAGTCATTTACCTTGGCAATCCTACTTTCATATGTCTTCAAAACTTGACAGCGTCTTTTGTCACTCGCTGATGACCCTTTCTCTTTCCCGCTACCAGTTTTGACTTTCGCCCTTCAGTCGCTTTCCATTCAGACACATGCTGCTCCATGCGTCCACGTGCGAGGTGATGAAGCTATGCCTACTCAGGGCATCTTTTATCGCTGTTTACTCGTAAATCCCGTTTTATTGTCACATGCGGACCATTTCTTGACACACATCGAGTTCTTCTTCTTTTTGCGGAAAACATCGCATAATTTGCGGCTTAATGGGCTGGGTTTCGTCGCCCAGTGGATCGTCATAAGTGTGCCCACGGCCTTGGATATCGAATAATCTTTCATCAATCATTTCCGTGTTTTTTTTTGTTTTGAGAGTCTGTATCTGTGCCACAATCACCCACATCTGATCCGGACACAGGTCGCACACAATGGAGCTTGATTGGGGGGTGAGACGTGCTTGGCCTTCTGTCATGATTCATGTTCCACGAGGGGGTATGAATCTTCATCACGGAATACGTCATGGAACGTGCTCGGCGGGGCTTACCGAAGCACACGGGGAACGTGTTCACACCTCACGCTAGGGAATGCCAGCGTAATAACCACGCTGATTTCTGGAAAGTGAGATTCACCCTTTTCCGCCAATGACTGGGCACGAAGCACGTTTTTAATTAGCAAGAGGCTGCTGATTAACTTAGCTGGAGTTTTGTGTAATCGCCTAATCGACTGGGGGAGCGGATCGATGACCAGTTCGTTGGAATCGAGGCATTTGCATACGAGCTTCTGCTTGATGGTCGTTGTCCTGAGTGTCATCTTGGGTGCAGAGATTTAGTGATGCAAACGATTTGAGAGCTGTGTTGACTTTTGACATTTGCTTAAAGTTTTATTCTAGCGCAGCTTTATTGACTTGCTTGGGCACGACTTTGAATATCTTCTAGCTTTATGGCTTTATTCAAAAAGCTTTGATTTCATAATAAGAGGAGATCAAAGAGCAAGACTGGTAGAAGCTTTCTAAAAAAGGGCTTTTTTATAGCTTGCGCGCGCAAAATGTTTACGAATACCGTTAAATATCCGGAACCAAGACACAGCACGGGCGGAAGGTAGAGAAGCAGAAAGGGGAAGGGTCTTAAATGTTTGTGGTTGGAATGAGTGGGAAATACTGGGGTTTTTTTTTAACACTACTGGAGCACTAAGACTCAAAACTGTTCCATTATACTGCCAGGTAGCAACCTACTCCAGGGCCGTTAATTTGATCCCAACGGCAAATGGTGATTGGACCAGATTCGATTTCACTGGAATTCGAACCTGGGACCCCTCGAACTTGGGGCAGGCACTTAACGAACTGCGCCATACGTCGTGTCGAGAACGAGTGAGTGTATGCTGTGAACAAGAAGGGATATACAACATCGACGAATCGGACATGTTTGTGTCACAATTGATAGCTATAACTTGTAGGTAGTAAGTGACTTTGCCACTTGCTCTTTCCTTGGGATAAGAAGGCAATTGAGTATTTAGGCCCTATCCCGAACAACTAAGGAGATTCTATATAAGACCTAGACCATCCCAGTCCTCCTTATGGCGCTGAAGTATGGACTTTCTCAGAAGCGGATGAGGATATCCTCAATCGTTTCGAGATAAAAATTCTTCGTAAAATATACGGTCCCGTTGCTTAAGGTTAAGCCACCTTAGGACTTGTAGAGTGAATGGAAACCAATGCTCAGGCCCGCAGAGTCTTCGAATCTAGCCCAGAGGAACGACGCAGTAGAGAAAGACCTCACATTAGGTGGCGCGCACAAGGTGAAAAGGAACTAAACTGGCTTAGAGTGCGTAACTGGAGGCAGTAAGGTCCATGCCCATGTTAAGAGCACTTGCGTTAGAAATCTAAATGAATAGCCTTAATGAGCTTTTGATTCAAAAACTAGAAAGGCAACATTTTGGAAAAAAATTTGACGTCAGTTACAAGCTGCAGATATTCAAAGAAATCTGAACACCTTGGGCTCCACATACCATCACCATCAGAATGATTCAATTCAGTCCAAGAGAAGTTGGTACATTCACTTAACCCAAGACAGCTAGTTCCAAGCACTTATTTCCATTCAACTCCATTTGGATGTCACTTTCCTTATCGCGGTACTTTCTCACATTTCTCCTCGCAACTTTCGGTCGCCAGACACTTTCAGACTTCATTTCCTTGTGTCCTTCGCACCGTTTACGTTTACCTTGCTTTCGAATCCCTCCGTTTCGACCGTTTCAGTTCCTTCTCAACACGTGAAATCAATTCGTTTGAGTAACGTGCGTGATGTGCGTAACGTGCCGAGAGCAGAGGACCACAGAGACGCTAATGAATTGAACAAAAAAATGCAAGAATAAATTGCTCAACCAGTCGTCCTGAGACCGGTTCTTTAATCAGATGGTATGAGTTAACCATTTAAGGTGTGATCTGGCCTTTGGCGTCAAAAAATGAGAAAAAAAATTCACTTATCTCTTGCGGCAACCAGAGAAAGTCAATTAAGTGGAGAAATCATTCACTTAGCACGTGTGATGTCATTGCTTCTGCCAATAATTTTAATGCATTCATCAATTTTTTACCAAGGCAACCTCGTGGTTGTGCAAAGATGGGAATTTGGAACAAATTGAAGAGTGGATGAATGGCAAATGCCATGTAAGATCAGAAGACAGATAAAACGGGTCACTCTGGTGACTAGGTAATGGTGGCTGAGCTGCACATAATCTAGTTGGGTCCATAGTGATTACTAGACTCTGGTGACTGGTGATGGCTTCCACCTAAACTTCTTGAACGATTTGTGGGAGAAGTGGGGTTGGGAGAAGAAGATTCAACCACCAATTGTATGGGCTGTACAGCGAAGTGAGTCTAGCCAGGCGTCTATGGATACTATGCGTAAGATGAATAGGCCATGTGGAGCGTATGGATAACACTGCTTCATCCTGAAGAGTCTTCGACTCCGCGCCGGTTGCGCTACGCAATAGAGGACGTCTACGAAACCGATGGTGAAGAAGGATCTTAGCCAACTTAGGGTGCGTAATTGGAGGCAGCTGGCTAAAGATTGGGGGAACTGGAGACGCTTGTTGGTTGAGACCCAGGTTCACCTTGGACTGTAGCGCCATCAGATGAAGAAGATTTGTGATTCTAAAGGGAAGACGTTTTGGACGAATTCTTATTTAAATAACTTAAATACAGGGTTTGATAAGAAGTCCACGCCTGATCGTGTACGGCCCTTAGCAAAACTCCAAATTCGTTGAGATCAAATTCAGAAAAAAGGAATTTCTATGATTAAGGACAGACAAAGGCCTTCAACTGGGCTCAAGACCCCTGATTCGAAGGACCAAGATCATGCTCTACAAAACTCTTATTTTGCCAGTTCTGCTGTATGGAGCCGAAAGCTGGACACTAAGCAGAACTGCGGAGCTGATTTTTGCTGCCTTCGAAAGAAAAATTCTACGTCGGATATATGGTTCCGTCTGCGAGGAAGGAGAATGGAGGAGAAGACACAACCGCGAACTCTATAAGCTATACCAGGATGTGGATGTAGTCCGGAAGATCAAAAATCCGTCGACTGCTCGGGCTCGGCCACATCGAGCGCATGGACACGCTTCAGCTAAGAGGGTCTTCGAATCCGAGCCTCCTGGTTCGAGAAGGAGAGGAAGACTAAGTCAACGCGAACGTAAGACAGCTTGGTCTTGATGACTGGAAGCAGCGTGCCCAGGACCGTCAACGATGGAAGGCAGCGATATATCAGGTTCAGACCCTACATGAGTTGTAGGCCTGCTAAATAAGTAAGTAAGTAAAGGCCTTCAGTTGCATTCAACCTTTCGTCAGAAAATCCAGTGGAGTGACAAAGCTTGTATAATGCTGCAAGGGCTCATATGCCTACTATCTCCATTAATCAGAAATTTTGTTCATTATCCCCTTGTGGATCGTTGTGATTCACATAAAACTACATGCCACCCGCCCATCTCTGCCTTTTGGTCTTTATTGCTTTTAGGACTACCAAATAAACGAGAAAATTAAAACTGAAAGCACGAATTTTTTTTTAAGATTCCACATTCCACAAGCCAATTTTTCTTTTTTTCTTGACTACACTCCATGAAGCACCTTGGCCTCAACTGACAAACTTCTTCACCTAACACGACAATAAGATGGTTACTGCAACTAAAGGCAGACCCGTGCCAGCTGGCGAGGCTGACGCCCAGGTCCACCCCGGACTGTTGCGCCTTAAGAAGAAGAATGGCAGACCCGACATTTAATAATTCTCCAGAAACCGACATTACGTCTTAGATATGACCACTAGATATGGTTCTCTTGAAATTATCACTGAGGCACTAATGTATGAGCAAATATTTTCATTCAAACTTTTTTTTTTTCAAATTTGATCTTGACGTTGCCATGATGTCATGAGATTTCTATTTAAATTGAAATTCAAGTTGCAGTTGAGTGCAGCAGATCTCGTGCCTTGTGACAGGATGCTATCATATCCTAGGTTAGGTTTAAGTGGCTGACTGTAAATAGCAGTCACACTTAGGCCAATTTTGGGCCCATTGTGATACCACGCGGAGCTGATGTTACCTATACAAAAAACCATTTGGTGCTTTCAACGAAGCTCTTTAGTTGATGAATGCCGACGTTGTGCAATTCGCTCAAGTTGTTGAAGAAGTAGGCTCCAAGGTGTTTCTTCCTGCGAGAGGAGAGAGCGCTACAAGTGCAAAGGAGATGAGTTATGTTATCCTTTTCTTCTTCGTCTCTGCAGCTTCTGCAGAAATCATTATGAGGGAGTCCCATTCTTGAGGCTTGAGTGCCGATGGCACAGTGTCCTGTGAGCTATCATATCCTCCAATGTTCGAAATTGACTGCAGCTACACTGACTTTTTTTTCTTTTTTGAAGTAAAGAGTATTTCAAAAAGTGTTCCCTACCTTTAAATTTAAATAAAGCAAAGTGTGTATGATATATCATCGAAATTTTTCATTCGTTTGAAGGGCATATCGATGCCATTATGTATGGAATATAACTCCGTTCAAGTGACCGCCATGGCTTCTCTGGGTGGCGCATATCCGAAATGTCCAACTTTCCATGACTGGCACATAAATCAAGCTGATGGTATAGGATATGTTGGCTTTGAGGGCCGCTGGGGTTTGTGGCTTATTCGCATAGCCCCACGACTTCAGAAAACCCCACAAGATAAAGTCCAACGGGGTCATATCGCACGATCTCAGTCCAGTGGCCAGTTCACATCACCTCCACGTCAGATGACCATGCCCTAGAATCACTCGTGCAGAATTTGCAATGTGGCGTGAGCTGTGTGGTACATAGCCCCGTCCTGTTGGAACTGTGTCCATCTCACCCAATTCAAGCCAAAAGAAGTTGATAATCATCGATCTACAGCATTCGTCGTCGACGGTGATGGTCTGGTCAACGTCGTTTTCACAGAAATATGGACCGATGCCCAAATTCCACCCCAAACAGTGATTTTTTCGGTATGCATTGGACGCTGCTGCATCTCATATGGATTGGTGTTGTCCCAAACTCGACAAGTTTGTTTGTTGACGTACCCATTCATTCATTTATCCGGAAATAGGTCTTATCGCTGAAGATGATTTTTTGACGAAACAAAAATTAGGGTCAATTTCCAACTGCTCCATAGCCCATTAGCGAACACACGTCGTTGTCTATGGTTGCTTACCTTCAGCTCCTTGGTCAGTTGCAGTTTTGTGCGGGTGCAGGTCCAAGTCACGTCGCAAAATTCGCCAAGTTGTGGCATGGAAAACCCGAGTTCTGGTGAGCGACGGAAATTCGACTGCCTCGGATTCTCCTGCACACTTTCACGGACAGCGGCGATGTTTTCGTTTTCTGCAGATCTTGCGTTTCGTCGACTTACTGGTATTGGATTATCGTTTACTGAACCAGTGGACACAAATCACCACACTGCTGCCCTCTCGGTAGGACGATTATGGCAACCGTAAAATGGGCGGAGCGCGCGGAACTTTGCCCAAACAGAACACCCATTTGATAAATCAATTTTATCATTTGCACGTGTTGTTGAACCCTGCAAGACAGACTGCATAAATGACGCCCAATTTGACAGATGCAGCTTCAAAAATATGGCCGTTATCAACTGTCAAAGTTCGGAAGTTCCTTTCGGAAGACCCTTTATAAAGGACCCTGTCTTCAACACCAAATATACTTTGCTACCAACTCCTGCAGGGCAGGAAACCCATCAATGAAATGAAAAGGTTGACATGTTTGACAACGTTTAATCTCTACATTAAGGTAGTCCTGCGTTGCACAAGTGGGGCATTATCAAGCCTTGAGGTGGGTTTGATGGACAGGCTGCTTGGGAACACTGGTGTGTGATACCACGAGTCAGTGTTAAGGTCTTCTGTGTTGTTCTGTTGGTTTAAGAAAATCACTTTCATTACGTGTGGTCCCAGAGATCTAATTCATCTAAATTGGCTCAAGGTTTGATCAAAACTACGGTATAGACGTAGGACTACCCGGGAAGTCTGTTCGGGAATAGCACCTCAAAATAGAAACAACTGACAACAAGATCGATCTGTCCGACACTAGATCCAACCCACTCCAAATGATTAACTTTTTGACTTAATTGTAGGCACCATCAAAGGGCGCTAACTCATAGATGAATAAGTCAGAAGGCCTAAGTCCCTTCTCAAATTACTTCTGAAGTTGTCTAGACGAAGTTGGAGAATGTCCCTTTGATTACGACGAAGTCTAGTGATGAATTCAACTCACATTCTAATCAGTCATCAGAGAATTCGTAAGTCTTTTCGAAAAAAAAAACCTGTCCAGAGCTACATTGAGACAAGAGAAGATCAGTGACCTTAGCCAATTCTTGCTTGTCGCTTGATGCTTTACTTAACATTCCACGATTTGAAAGTTCAATAAAGAAACTCGTTTTTGACTTCAAACATTTCCAGAAATGTTCAAAAAACAATTCTGGAAAACCCTGAATTCCGTCTGAAAAACTGGTCCTTCGAGCCAAATAAGCAACTCAAAGTAAGAGTTCCAAGCAAGACTCTCCATTAAACCACACAAAAGCCCCAATGCTTCAATTCTTTGTTCCAGCTGAGCTGAGAGAGAAAAGAAAACCAAGCCACAGAAACCAGACGTTACCGGTCCTTACCTGCTGCAAGGCCACCGCATGCACACTTGTCTGCGCCGTTTTTCCCACCTCCAGACTAACCGCCATCCGATCGGTTAATTATTCATAAGCCACATACTTGTCACCTCCAAGTCCCGCTTCGCTGGAACACAAAATTCCAGCCACCTCCCCCCCTCCGCGCCGCGTCTACGTGGAGTCGTTTGTTTGTGAAACACACTCACTCCTGGCGTAGAAAACATCGCGCATAAAAACCTGAAAGCACTGACGCCCCATGCCGACGCCATCTTAGCCAGGGGGAGGGGCGCCCCCGCCGAAGACATCTATCACAAACGACAAACTGCTGCAACTGTCAATACAAAGTGCAACGCTACATTCGCGAATTGCGTAAGAAAGCTTACGATCAAAGAACACGTCACGACAGCGAAACAACCAACTCTAAGCCTACACAACGCAAGTCACGGGCAGCACCGATCCACACACATGTCAATCGAAAGCCAACCACGGCGAGTGTGTATGTGTGGATGTGAAATTCCCTCCTCATGACCTTTGCCAGACGCCGAATATTTCCGAAGAAGGTGCATAAAGGGCCGGTCCAACTGCTGCACGCCGCTGGCAGCGAGTTTCCGAATCACGGCCAGTGGGTTTCGAGAGTGAGAGTATCTCGATGACGAAAGTCATTAGGCACTTGCTTCTCGTCATGGGTGCGGAGAAGCACTCATACACTCACTCACCCACACACACAATAGCGCGCATTCAGCTGAAAACTGACGTCTCGCCTGGCATGACGAACGAACGGGTCTTGAACCAGTTGTGTGCGTTCTGCGATGCCGTGGGGAGTCTGGTGAGCGTTGCATTTCTCGTAAACCGGTGGGAGGCTATGGCAAAACAACCGGAAGTTGTAGCCGTAGACCTGTTTTGCTCTGATATCACCAATAAATAGGTGTTGAGTGGTGAGCCGACTTTCCCTTGGAGGAATCCAGCGGCAGCCGTAGTTGGTAAATGCGGTTAAACGTTTTTTTCTCGCTTTTTCACTTCACTTCGGTGGGCCCTTGGGCGATTACTTTCAATTAGGCGGGAGGCTAAGCGGAAAAAGTTGGTCATTGTCCAAGAAGTTGATCGTTGTCTTGCTGAGGGCATTTGATTGATGAGACAAATTGAATAGCGGGCACTTGCCGGACACTCATGGCTGGGAAATTAATTGTTTGCACTTCAAAGCACCGTGCTCGGTGAAGCTTGGACTGGAGGCACACGAGCAGATCAACGGCCATTCAAATACTGTCTCGGATAACAAGGTTGGAATTGATTTAAAGCAGGATACGTTTCACGGAAAAATTGAGAAGACATCAGAGACTTTAAGTTATCGTGGAAAGCCATTGACAAAAAATGTATACTGGCACAGCTGGAAAGGCTCCAACACCTCATATGCATAGGAATTACAGGGGCACTCAAAACAACATCAACTGCCTCACTAAACATGATCTTACACCTATCGGGCTGTTCGCCAGAAACACTGTCCACAAGAGGTCCACTGAGACGTCTACGTTAACAAACAAAATTGTCGCATCTGAGGCTCTGAAAACCTACACGTTACTGTCGAGAAGCCAGTGAATCCACAGAGTGACAGTTTGATGCAGATTGTGGAGTAGTGGCATCATTGGACCATTTTTCTTTGAAAATGAGACTGGGAACAACCTTTCGGTCAACGGTGGGCGTTACAGAGTCATGTTAACCGACTTTTTTTTTTACTGAAATTGAAGACATGGATTTGGACGACCTCTGGTTCATGCAGGATGGCGCGCCAAGCCGTGCAGATAGATGGCGCAGTTGGTTAAGTGCCTGCTTCAAGTTGGAGCGGTCCCAGGTTCGAATCCAAGTGAAATCGAATCTGGTCCAGTCACCATTTGCCGTTGAGATCAAATTAACGGCACTGGAGTAGGTTGGTCTTTGACTTTGAGCCTGTGGGACAATGCAATAGAGGACGTCCATGTACAAGGTGGTGCACACAAGTCGAGGGGGATTTCCGCCGGCTTGGTGTGCGAAACTGGAGCCAGCTGGCGTTGATGTTGAGTGAGGCCCAGGTCCATCTCGGACTGTAGCGCCCTAAGAAGAAGAAGAGGAGTAGGTTGCTACCCGGCAGTACAATGGACAAGTTTTGAGTGTGAGTGCTCCAGTAGTGTTCAGAAAAAAATACTCAGAAAAAAAGCCACTCAGCCCATGCCACGATCGATCTTTTGCGTACCAAATTCCCAAATCCTGTTATTAGCCGTCTTGGCGATATCAATTGGCCGCATCGGGGCTGCGATTTGACTCCTTGGACTTTCTTTTGTGGGGAATCGTGAAGGACCGTTGTTATGCCAATAATCCGGAAACGATTCAAGCATTTAAGGCCAATATCATCCACGCAATCCGTGAGCTAGAGCCCGAAACCTTCAACAAGATCTTGGAAAATTGAGGTGATAGAATGCGTTACTGTGAAGCCAGCCGAGGTTGCCACAGCTCATTTTATTGCATTCTTATAAAGAAACTTGTACTTGGTCCACCCTGTATATGGAACAGGGACAACTCCTGCCGTATAACTTAATCTCGTTGCCTAGAGTGCACTGCAGCTCACTAGTTGGTATCGTTACTGACCACAGTCTGTTGAGCTACCATGCTTGTAAACTCTAGCCTAATCTCTATCGATATGTGCAGGAACTCCAAAGATTCAGCGGTTTGTGAAACATTGAAGCACTTCGAAGCCAGCTATTTTTCAAGTCACTAAATGATGCTCTCGTGAAATTCGTTATACTAACGGTGACCATCCGTCCTCTTTTTTAGAGGACAGTCCTCTTTTTCGGTATCGTGTCCTTTTTTTCTGTGAAAACTTTTTTTCTATCATCTACACAGTAAAGTACTTTCTTTAGTACCAAATTAGTTAAACACACAAGATTGTCATCTTTTTTCCATCTGCAAAAATGGTCACCGTAGTTATACTGGTCCACTACTGTACCTCAAAATCATTCTGACTCAATAAAAGCTCTGAGGCAAACACTTAGGTTAACTCTGCAAAGTGGTAACACTGTGGACCAAAAATTGGTCTAAGTGAGGCTCAGCCACCGCTTTCGAATCAGGAACATTTTAGTCCGTTGCATGCATACACGACCATGTCTGTCTTCGCTTAAAAAAAATAGCACGCAGACTCATCTATAAGCAAATGAGTCTCCGTCCTCAGATACTAATTGCAAGTCACCAAGTTCGTGCCTATTATTTGAAAAGCTTGTGAGCACCAAAGATTCTCTTTCCCAGTTGGTCGTTTTTCTTAATGCAACCATTTTTTTTCTTACCACTGTATCTTACATTTTAAGCCTGTGTGCCAACATTCAAGACCTTCCAACAATTTCGATCAAGATCAATAATCTCTCCAAACCCGTGGTGAACCCCATGAAAAGTCAACAAAAGTACCCTTGACCACTAGATCATCTCCTTGACCAATTCGTGCCAACTCGCACAACCTTTCGCAGGCAAAGAGGCACTGCTGATGGCAAAACACGTCTCATTTGACATTGCTCCAAATTTTGAACAGTCCACAGTGAGACACTTCAATTGTTTAACGTTTGACAAGCACCCTCCCAGACTCCCCGATGACAGGCGTGAGTAGCAGCAAAGACAAACGCAATCATTTCAAGTAATGACAAGGCTCTTGAACGTGAATTGGCAACAGAAGATGTCTCGCTTCAGGCCTGGAACGTGTCATCCTCAAGTGGGCTTGCATTGAGGAGAGATGGAAGAAAAGTGATCTCTCGTTTGAAAGGACACCAACTAGTCCCGAGTGGACAGGAAGAGAAACAAGATCCACCAGTCTGACGTCAATTAACATGTTATCTATTCAAAAGCAAAGTTAGACCAGTTTGTCGTAAATTTTATCGTCGTACTTCCCGTTAATACACTTCCAGCACCAAAAAAATAACAGAATCCCAAAACAAGTTCCACACAACGGAACGTAGACTCGTAAATATCTGACAAATCCCGTTCAAGACCAAAACACAACGCCAGTGCGCAAATGCTCCCACATGCCAGCGTGTGTCTTTTTTAATCAGTAGACCACGACGTGTAGGGATGATTTATGCTGAGCCTCGAGGCGATACGACTGAATTTATGTCAGCCTGTAGGTTTTTGCAAAACGTTTTTCGGCTTGCTTGGGGTTTTACGACCAAAAAACTGACACAACAATGACACTTTCGATGGATGAGTTCACATTAGCGTTCAGGGAGAGATTCATTTTGATTGTTTTGACGTTTTGCTGTGGAGAGATTTGAGAAGTGTCAGACTGATGGAATGTCATAAGTATTTTCAAAACTTTGTTATCTCATGACAGCAACAGACAGCGACGTTTTGAGGTAATAAGTAATGGCAACTGTGTAGCCTTCATATTGATGCGAAGGATGATGTCACTCAGGAAACAGCTAATAGTTTATGATGCATAAAGTGTGACAGCAAGTCGAATTGTAAGCTCATTTGGCGCGTTTAAATGGAATTCTTTTGTTAATGAGTTGATAATGTTTGAATACAAAACACAAGATTTATTTTTAAAGGACCTTCAACGCATTTGGTTGTGAGAATTCCGAGACTATTCAATGATAAAATTCATGATTGTTGCACTGATCGTCTTAAGCAGAATAGATTTTGATTTGAAACTGAAGGTTTTGTAAGTAAGATGCCGACTTAAATGCGGTAGCTTAAGTGTCAACTATAATTGCCGTTCACAAACTTAAGCTTACGTCAAAAGCAAATGAAAAGTAACCAGATGCATCATCAAATTTTAAAGTCTGATTTGTACCGAAGTTGCAAGGATATACAGGGGATCTACAGTTTAATACCGATTCCGAACTAAGAAGTTTGACAAAATTTTTTCTGAACAGTTATCCTCTTTGAGCGCTATCAGTCACCCCAATTTCGGGAATCGTGTCTTACGGTCGAATTCGACTATTTTTTTTTTAGGATTTTTGAAGCTCTACACTGGAGCACTCAGACTCAAAACTGGTACCGTTAATTTGATCCCAACGGCAAATGGTGCCTGGACCAGATTCGATTTCACCGGGTTTCGAACCTAGGACTTCTTTAACTTGGGGCAGGCACTTAACCATCTGCACCATCCAGTCGTCCAAATTCGACTATAGTCGCATTTTGCTAAGTCATTCGTTCGACTATCGTCGCATTTTGTTAAGTCGAATTTTTCAAGCCTACTGGTACTTCATTTTTTACAGAAGTCATGTGCACGACTCTCGTTCGTATTTGTTATACTCTTTGAGCATTATCAATCACTCTGATTCTCTGAGTCGTGTCTGATAATCAAATTCGACTACAGTCGTATTTTGGTATCACAAAGTCGAATTTTCGGAACTTACGCATACATTAACGAATATTGCGTGTACGACTTAGTTTTTTAGCCAAATCAGTTCATTGCTAGATCCAATCGCTTTAACTGATGAGTAGAGAGTATTGTCTGGGTGATATCACAATGGGAGCAATGTAGATGAAGACATCATGAAATCGGAGACAGTAGAGATAATAGAGACATCGGTTGAAGAAAACCTCCTCGAATAGGAATGAGTTTTTAAGAGTACGGTTTTGAAATCACACACTCTAAACGACTACGATCATTCAGGATAAAAACAGCCGTCAAGATTTGAAGTGAATTGTTTTGGAAATTCCGGACTTAGTGTCACTGAAAGATTCCGGAAGCTAGTTAATACGAGGATCTGCAGGAGATACGATCTTTGAAACGTTATATGACGGTATTTTCTTAACTCAATGTCCACGGACAAATTTTATTTTGACCCAGAGTCAAAAGCTGAATGAAAATGAGCTAATTCTTGTTTCCTTCGAAGGAAACTCTCTTCACGAGAAAAAGGAGAATTCCGGAGTTTACATGCCCGCATATTAACGGGGTGGAACTTAAACTCTCAAGGAGGGCCAAGTATCTGGGTATCACACTTGATTCCAAACTAAACTGGAAAGAGAACATCGAGGAGCGGATCAAAAAAGCGTGTGGAGCTTTCGGAAACACCTAGGGTCTTAGACCACGTGTGGTATAGTGGCTGTACACAGCGGTAGTAAGACCCATCTTAACTTACGGATCATCAGTCTGATGGCAAGCACTGGAGAAGAAATACCTTGTTTCCAGCTTGACGAAGGTGCACAGATCGGCCTGCTTAGGAATCACGGGTGCCCTAAGGACAACGCCGACAGCAGCGCTCGTTCTGGTCCTACTCCATCTTACCCTTTTTGACATCTTCTGTAGTAGCAGACCGGCTATAACCGCAAAGAGACTCAGGGAAGTCAAGATATGGAAAGACAAGCCATATGGGCACGCGTCCATCCTCTCAAAATGGACAGCATCATATAGATACAAAACATCGGATTATCTGCCACCAACCCCGACTACCACGAGGAAGTTTTCTACCCGAATTCCGGGTAGAAAAGGTTGGAAAGAGCTATCAGTAAATGGCAACGAAGAGATCTCCCTATATACTGCTGGCTCGAAAACAGGTGCAGAAACAGGGGCAGAGGTCTTCTGCGATCTCTTTGAAAGATCCCTAAGCCTAAGCGACGAATGTAGCGTTTTCCAAGCAGAAGTGGTAGCAATAAATGAGGCGGCACTTACGCCTAAAGAGCTTAGTTTGACTGAAAAAACGATAGCTATATACTCTGTCAGCCAAGCGGCTATAAGAGCCATAGCGTCGGATATTGTAAAGTCGAAACTAGTCAAGCTATGCAGACAGAACGTTAACGAAATCTCCTGTCTAAACACGGTGATTCTCTGCTGGGTACCGGGACACACAGGAGTTCAAGGAAACGAGGAGGAAGCGAAGGAAGCGAAGGAGGGCTCAGAGTTAGATAAATCTCTAGCACTACGTTATGTGTACGTGCCGTTAAGTTTCCTAAGGAAAGAAATAGAGGACGAAGCCTTAGAAACAGCAAATGAGCGATGGCTGAATCTGGATATTGGGTCAACGTCGAGAACCCTATGGCCGGTGCTGAACAGGAAGAAATCATTATCAAGGATTAGCATAAGTCGCAAGGTTATACGGACGGTGGTGGGAGTTCTCACCGGTCATTGTCCGATAGGCGCCCATGCAAGAAGGTTAGGTATCCCCCAAAGCGACTATTGTAGAAGTTGCAGGGGCGAGCAGGAAATACAGTCCGTTCGCCACCTGCTGTGCAATTGTCCAGCCCTACGGGGAAGGCGACTGCTTTCACTAGGCAATAACTTCTTCGACGAGCTGGAGGATCTGAATAAAATAGAGCTGAAGCACCTCCTGAGATACAAATAGCAATCTGGGTGGTTCTAAACATCGGTGGAAATGTAGGTCTCACGGGGTACACCATCCCACACCCAGGGCACAATGGACCCAACTGTTAGTCTCAGTGAGCCGCGACCCAGTCGCAAGGGCACCCTATCACCTACCTACCTACCTTCGAAGGAAAATCAGATATTTGTCCCTGTTTGCGAAAAGGGTGAATATAGGAGAAGACAACCCTGAACTGTCCGAAGAATCTTCGACTCTGAAGCAGTGACACAACGCAACGGAGGAAGTCCATGTCTATGCTGGCATACCCAAGTAGAGAAGAACCTCAATCAAATTCGTGTGCGCTATTAGCGATAGCTAGCAAACATGGTGTCAGCTGACGAGGTTTGTTGGTTGAGGCCCGGGTTTATCCCGAACTGTAGCGTCAGAAGGAGAAAAACATCCGCGAACGTTGTTGATGACAAGGTAATTAGCTCCAACTCGGGAAGTCCGGATGAAAAAAAAAAAACTTAAATCTTCTTCAACTTTGCTCGTGCCATCGAACCATAGGTTTCCAACTTCCTCAAACTGGAAATCTCCTTAACCACCTCGAGCATTGGTGTCGATATGCTCGTTAATCAATCGTGACTGTGTCTAGGCGGGCGGTTGTGATCATTAGTACATCTCGAGAGTCAACGATCGTCACTCAATTGCTGTTCTCAACGCATCCTGAAGCAGTTTAAGATAAACACCATCCGCCATATCAGTCTGCCACACCTTTTGGCAATTTCCATCCAAAAACACCGATCGAGCATCTCATCGCGGCATCGACTCACTTAAGATATGACATCATCGATCGATGGGTCTCCATCAAGTGATAAGTGAAATTGTAATCTTTTGGGAAAGGCCTTGAGGCAACAGTTACCCAATCGAAACCCATCCGGTTATCTCATCATCAACTTTCAAATATCTCACAGATATTCGAACGCGTTCACCGCCCAAAAGCCAAGATCAAAGGGCACTATCACCGTCCAGCGCTCTTTCCCATGTTCCACTTAAGCCCAGTGAGGGAATCATATCAGTAATCGCCGGGCGTTGTGGCCTCTATTGCATAAATTGCAAATGCTCCTCTCTACGTGACATGCAAATCAACGGCGCTCGTTTTGTAATGTTTGAAAATATGAAAGCACCTCAGCGAGGAGCGAAGCGACGAAGCAAATTTGCATGTCCCCAGCACAGAATGCGCCTGTGAGAGGTGTGAAGGAAAACAACGAGAAGCAGACAAAAACCTTAACAAAACAACTGAACGGCTGAAGATCTCCGCCGTGCACAGACTTTCTCTGGCCCGGTCCATCTGGCTGGGGAGGGAGTCGATACCGTCGACGGTGCGCCGGCGCAAAGCACCTTATTACTGCGGCTTCTGCTTTATTTATCTCATCGAATATGATTTCATTTCTTCATCTTCGGCTTCCCCTTCACTTGTATTCACCCTATTCGAGAGGAGCGCAAGACGCTCGGGCAATTTGCCATGGATACAGCCGAGAAGACGATGATCGTGTCATCGATAACGGCGGCGGCTTTCACTTGGCCCTCAGCGCATGTATGCGTTCGTGAGAGACCTCAAATTGTCTGGTTAATATTTCTTTTTGTTTTTTTTATTCAAATATTGGGCTTTCATTAGACTTGAGTCCACAGAAACGTGAATGCGGAGGCAGGCGATTCAATTTGAGCATCAATCAATTAAGATGGCACGTTCTCTTTGAGGAGGGGTTTATCAGATTCTATCGGGTTTAATTTGTGCGCGAGTGAAGCGGCTCGTAGTTTATGGCCAGCGGACGGGCGATGAATCCCAAAATAGCCGTCATAAGTGTTAACTTTCACAAAACAACGCTCGTTACGCAAGACCGCTGAGGCACTCGAGAACACTGACCACAGCTCCTCAGTGTGGCTGACTTCTGCGGTTGGGGGTGCGTTCGAACGTGGAGTTGAGACGATTAACACCGTTAAATGACGTGAGGGAACTAATCAGTCAATCGGTCGGGGAATCTGATAAGGTTTTCGGTGAGATTCGCTGGAATTTAGAAGGTCACTTGAAAAGGTGAATTTGACGCATAAGTTTGTTGTAACTCTTGCCTGCTCATGACGCTAGTGGGAATTTTTGTTTAAGGCGCGTCGTTGGCACAAGTCCAACAGTAACTCTTTTTTTGGAGGATTTGGAGGATTTGAAACACTACTGGAGCACTCAGACTCAAAACTGGTTCATTGTACTGCCAGGTAGCAACCTACTCCGGTGCCGTTAATTTGATCCCAACGGCAAATGGTGACTGGTCCAGATTCGGTTTCACTGGATTCAAACCTGGGACCCCTCTAACTTGGGGCAGGCACTTGACCAACTGCGCCATCCAGTCGTATTCAACAGTGACTTAATCAACAATGAATTACGTCATCTGAAGACTTCATTCAGCCGGTCAGTTGAGATGAGCCTTCATTTTCTTTTGACTTTTCAATGATGACTTGCTTTTTAGGTCCTGACTTTTTTTGTTTATCCTAAACAATGGAAGGCCTAAAATGGCGGCACTTTTTTCTTGTTTTAGTCATAACCACTGTCCAATGGTTTTTAAGTGTCACGGTTTAGGAGAATGTTCTCAATTTCCTTCTCATACCATTAAGGACAACCTTTTTAAAAAGGGACCAGTCTCTGGTCTTAAAAGACAGTTGAACGATAGAAATGTCCTTCGAAAGATTGAGTGAGACTTGCGCAAGTCCCTGATCCTGCGATTAGGGGAGAAGATTCAACCTCGAATTCTTCGTAACGACATGAGTCTAGTTAGGTGTCTGCGGTTCCAATGCCCAAAGTGGAAAGACCATGCAAAACACATCACTAGCTTAGGACCGATCAGAAGATCTTCCACTTAGTGCTTGAAGGACAATGCAACAGAAGACGTCCATTTTTAAAGTGATACCTACGAGAGGACCCCAACCAGGGCGGTGTCCGCTACGGGGGGCAGTTATTAAGTTTATGCTAGTTAAGTTAGATTTCAGTGGCCGGCTGCCGGCAAGCAATGGGACCCATTGAGGTACCATGCGGATCGGGTGTCTCCTACCCATTGAACCAGTTGGTGCTTGCTATGAAGCGTTTGAGTTGAGTGATTCCGACGCCGTTTAGCTCACTCAAGTCATCAAAGAAGCAGGCTCCTAGGTAAGTTTTCCTACCGGTGGAAAGTTTGTGCCAGCTGAAGAGGCTTATTATATGAGACACTAGTCAAACCCATAATAATAAGTCATTGCAAAGAAGATCAATAGGTTTTTTTTTTATAAACAGAACTGACATTTTTAAAGTCTTATGTAGTATTTTCTAAGCTGATCAGGACGGTACTTTGCTTTTTGATTGCCTTTTCCACTCAAGGAAAAATATAGAAATCTTGACATCTAGTCTCCAAGAGAGTGTCCATTTTTGTAAGATCGTCGGGTCAACTTCCGCTTTTTCTCAAGATTTTTCACTTACTTTTCACATTTCTTCAATAATGTTTCCAATTTGTTAGGTTAGATTAGGTTAGGTTAGGTTATGGGGCTGCTAGTGAATTCAGCAGCACACTTAGATCATGTTGGTCCATTGTCATATCCGCAGTCAGACGACTACCACTGATCGACCGCTCCAGTGATAGTGCCGTTAATTTGACCCCAACGGGAAATGGTGACTAGATCAGATTTGAAAAACTGGATAAAAACGTATTAACTTTGTTTTCACTGGGATTCGAACCTGGTACCCCTTTAACATATGGCAGGCACTTAACCAACTACGCCATATTTGTATTGTATTTGTTTTGTACTCCTTTCAATTTTTGATTCATGAACGCCGACGAACTTCGACTCTGAGCCTGTGTGACAACGCAACAGAGGACGTCCACGAACAAGGTGGCGCACACAAGTCGAGGGGGACCTCGACCGGCTTGGTGTGCGAAACTGGAGACAGCTGGCGAAAGATCATGCTGGCTGGAGAGACATGTTGAGTGAGGCCCAAGTCCACCTCGGACTGTAGCGCCCTAAGAAGAAGAAGAAGAACGCCCTAAAGGCTTAAATTTGCAAAGCATGACCCTTTTGGTCTTGCCAAGCTATATTACTTTTTGTCGAAGTGCAATCCTTCCACAGATTTTTACAGTTTGTGAGATTTAAGTATTTAGACTAAAGGCAGGACAGCCTTCAACATTGAGTCAAGCCTTTTTGTTAACGTGAGAAAAAGGTAAAATTGTCACAGAGTTTAACAAATGTATCACTAAGCTTTGTAAAGGGTGGTCCAAACATAATGCACGATGTTATTTGTGAGTCACACCTTAACGTCAAGTTTTTTTGGCCAACTTAATTTGACATTTCTTTGTTTCAGTGTTTGACAAATTCAACCATGCGGAGGTACACAATTGAGCGTTAAGATTGTTGTTTACGCAAATAGGCGTTCAAATCAAAATGCATTTCGTGCACTTCGTGATTTTTTTGGTCAACATAATCGACCAAATGTGTCCACAATCGGTAGAATTGTGCGCAAATTTCATTAAACCGGGTCTATAGGAAATATGAAGACACCTGTGCTTCCACAAAGAGCCGAAGCATACACAAAGAATGACTGCTTGGTGCGGTTTATGGGCTGGCGGCGTCATCGGGCCGTAATTCTTCGAAAATGAGGTTGGCCAAGCAGTTACCGTGAATGGTGTTAGCTATCGCCAGATGATAACGGTCTTCTTGTGGCCAGAAATTGAGGATATGGACCTGGACGACATGTGCTTCCAACTGGATGGTGCCACTTGCCACACAGCCAATGAAAAAATGGCTCTTTTGTGCGAGAAATTCAATGGCCGTGTTACCTCACGTCGTGGCTATGTTAATTGGTCGCCACAATCATGTGATTTGACACAGTTGGACTTTTTTCTTATGGGATATTTAAAAGAAAAAGTGTACGTCAATAAGCCAAGAACAATTCAAGAGCTAAAGGATGAGATAATTCGGTACATTAACGATATTGAACCTCAATTATGCCTCACAGTCATTGAAAATATGGACCATCGGATAGAGGTTTGCCACCGAAGCCGTGGCGAGCATTTGGCCGATACTTTGTTTGACACATAATTGTCATAGATCCTTCTATCATAATAAAAACTATAATGATAATTCTCTGAAAACTTTTTGTTTTATTTACAATTATTATCGTGCGTTTTCGTTGGACCACCATTTATGTAGGGTTCCCATTTTGACCGAAACATCAGCCTTGCATGGACATTAATCCATAGGTGGAACATTTGAGAAGAAAATTGGCGCAACAAGTCAACGAACGAACCACGTCAATGTGTAAGCAGACCAGCATATTTTCAAGAAATTTTCTTTCTAAATTCCTCTCCAATTCCCTCTAGCTAGCCAACTAAGTCACTATTGTTACAAAATTTCAACGTACTACGCTTCTCCGATCAATTTTCTGTCAATTATGACATCCCACATCCTTCAATTCATCTTAATTATCGAGGAAAATGGTTTCAATAAATGTAATCATCACATCCACTTCGACAAAAATTCGTTAATTTACAGCAAAAATAAAGGGTCCCAAGTGTGTTATCCCTTTACTGCACTTTTTCGTTTAAAAGTAGATTTTTTTTTGTTAATGTCCCACACATTGAGTGGGAAAATGAAAATGTAAATCAATTCAATAGACAATTTCATTGGAAATCAATGAAAATATGAGAAAACTGCATTTTTCATTTTTCGTGACGTCAAAGTTGAACTCATTAATATTGGAAGAAGCACAAGAATTATTGCTCATCTGGCAATGCTTGCTTTGCATGCAAATTGAGTGAATAATTTGAACGTCTTGCATCGTTTAGAGAGAACAATTTAAGAAAAATGTGTCTGAGTTGGTTTTACACGTATTCAGTGTAGTTTCTATGGGAAAACGTGGGAATAGTAAGGAATTTGATTAGTTTTTAGTGAAACTAAAAGTCGTCTGTTTCCTTATAAGATTATGGATTTGCTATTTAATGTGATGACTTTTTGACGCTTGTAAATACGGAAGTCTTCAAAAAAGAATAACCCTCCGTTAGCCTTTGATGAATGAAACGACACAATTGGAGCAAAAACCGTGTGGGAAAAGTCAATTTTTTCAAAATCTCCAGAGCCAGAGACGTCCATCTGCTACAGACGTCCAATTGCTGGAGACGTCCAATTGATGGAGATTTCCATTTGCTGCAGACGTCCAATGGAGATGTTATTTTGCGAAAGACATCCTTCTGCAGACAGACGTCAATTTGCACTTGACGTGCATTTGCAGCGAACACGTACATTTGCGGGAGACGCGCCCAATTGTGGGAGAATTCTAAGCAAACTGTACCCAAACCACTAGAATCAACCGGTAAACAACTCACTGATTAGGTTACCTCTCCTTAAAGACCGTGGGCGTTCTTTTTGAAACTCTGCTACAAACTTATTGCGATTCGAAATAAATAACAACAAAACACAACCCACCCCATATTTCAGTCGCAAGTTAAGTAGTGCCCAACTATGCGGATGTATATACGTCAAAACTTTAAGTCATTGACTGCCAAGCTGCATGCGGTGCTCGCAGATCATATAACTTGCGTGACGACTGAATGCACAGCACCCATTAGTGCGGAACGTGGCAAGTGTGATCTTGACATTATGACCATGAGGTTAGTATAACACTTTACCCACTGAACTTGGACCTCGGAGGCAACTTCACGTAACCAATGCAAGAAGTTGCGTGCTCTTGAGACGGTGTTATAAGTCATCTCTCTGATTATTCCTTCAAATCACACGCAATGAAGGGCTAAAGACATTTTTTGGAAATGAACGAACTCGATGGATGTGTGGTGTTCTGGTTTTGAAGGGACTTGATAGTCTATTGAGCTGTGCAGAAGTCTGTGGTTCTTGAAGGTTTTTCTTGGGACAGAGTAAGTTCCAGTGAAGAGTGTGATTTTCTTGAAGAACTATGGCTCCAGTGGTCTATGGAAAAGAATTTTAACCTTCTGTCTAGTGACGTGAAGGGGGTGAGCAGTCAAATTATAGAGGCCGAGCAGTGATGAGCGAACGGTGAATGTTGCGTTCAAGAATAAAACGATTGTATCGAATTACACTGTTCAATTTTGCTTTTGAAGGACTTCTAGAAGAGCTTACAACGTTCATAAATCCCTTCAGTCCGGGGTGCACTTGGGCCCACTTTCTTCACCATCCCTTGTTGAAGTAAGAAAAAGAGTGTAGATCGCCAAGTGGCTCAGCAGGTTAAATCTGAAAATATTCTTAAATCCACTTAAGGATTTAGGAAAAGAGTATTGGTTGAGGCCCAGATCCATCCCGGACTGTAGCGTCATCAGATGCAGAAGAAGATCACCAACCAGCTTGGAGAGCAAGATCTCTTTCAGAGTCCCTTCGACGGAGTATCATGCGATAAGTTTAATAACTGGACTTAATTTGTCGATCACTTAACTCATCTTCGGAGTCATTAAGGAACCGAGTGTTGGTTAAGGCCTAGGTCCATCCCGATCTGTAGAGCCATCAGATGAAGGAGAAGATCACCAACCAAGTTGGAGAGCAAGATCCTTTTAAGAAGTATCATGCGATCAGTTTCACAAGTGGACTTAATTTCCCATTCAATTTTGGTGCAACACGCTAAATTCAGCTTCAAAGTTATTTAGGAACCGAGTGTTGGTTGAGGCTTAAGTCCATCCCAGACTGTAGCGCCATCAGATGAAGGAGAAGATCACCACCCAAGTTGGAGAGCAAGATCTCTTTTAGGAGTATCATGCGACAAAAAGTGTAGATCGCCAACTGACGAAGAGGGCTAAAGCCGAAAATGTTCTTAAATCCACTCACGGACTTAGGAACCGAGTGCTGGTTGAGGCCCAGGTTCATACTGGACTGTAGCGCCATCAGATGAAGGAGAAGATCAGCAACCAGCTTGGAGAGCAAGATCTGTTTAAGAAGTATCATGCCATAAGTTTCACAAATGGGCCTAATTTGTAGACCAATTTGATGGAACAGAGTGAATTCGTCTTCAGTAATTTAGGAACCGAGTCTTGGTTGAAGCTCAGAACCATTCCGGATTGTAGCACCATTGAAAGAAGAAGAAGATCACCAAGCACCACGGAGAGCAAGATCTCTTTGAGGAGTATCATGCGATAAGTTTCACAACTGGACTTAATTTGCCAATCAATTTGGTGGAACAGAGTGAATTCATCTTCAGAGTCATTTAGTTGAGGTCTAGGTACATCAAGGACTGTAACACCATCAGATGAAGGAGAAGATCATCAACCAGGTTGGAGAATAAGATCGGTTTTAGGAGTTTCATGCGACAAAAAATGTAGATCGCCAACTGGCATAGAAGTCTAAAGCCGAAAATATTCTTAAATCCACTCACGGACTTAGGAACCAAGTGCTAGTTGAGGCTCAGGTCCATTCTGGAATGTAGCGCCACCAAAAGAAGAAGAAGATCACCAACCAGCTTGGAGAGCAAGATTTCTTTAAGAAGTATCATGCGATAAGTTTCACAACTGGACTTAATTTGGCGATCAATCTAGTGGCACAGAGTCAATTCAACTTCAGAGTCATTTAGGAACCGAGTGTTGGTTGAGGCCCAGGGCTATCCCGGACTGTAGAGCCATTAAAAAAAGAAGAAGATCACCAAGCACCATGAAGAGCAAGATCTCTTTGAGGACTATCATGCGATAAGTTTCACAACTGAACCTAATATCCCAATCAATTTAGTGGAACACAGTCAATTCATCTTCATTTCTTCTTTTGAAAACTCTGAAAGATCTTCGGTGTCTGTCAAACTCGTTAAAATCGATTCAAAAGCGCGATTGACTAAATGTCAAAAGTGATTTAAATCGATCACCTTGACTGACTGTGAAACCAGACACCATCTTCCTGCCGCAAGGTCAGCAGATAATCAAAAAGCTGATTGCACTGTTCGCTGGTTGACAGAAGACTTTTCAAAATTAGAGCGAAGATCGAACGTTTATTTGATGAACTGAGTCTGCAACGGTAGGAAGTGGATGCGACTGAAAATAGGCACCAACGAAGAGCGCGGTAATTAACTCAACGATCACCGATCAGCAATTTTGAGGTCAGCAACTTTCAAGTGCTTAATGAGTTTAGAAGCTATGCGATTTGTTTGAGAGAATAGTTTAGTGGTCAATTAGTCAGGTGAATTTTTGTGGAATGCCTTAACTGATAGTTGAAATTTAGCGAGTGCGGAAAAATGTGGTCGATGAAGAAGGAGATCGGGCAATTGGATCGGTATTCTAATCAAGCTACTTGAAGTGGTGCAATGCAATGAGTGACGCAGAAACTGATGATGGCGTGAGCAGAACTTGTTGTGGCTCAGGCAGCTTTCTATTTCACTGCAGAACTTTTCAATTTCAGACGTTTTAATTGGGAAGCTGGGGTGAGGAATAGAAAGGATTTCTTGATTGGTAACCACTCCGGTGGTATCTTCTGCAACGAACCTCACATCAGTCTGCATCCCTGATCGTTGTAGAGTCCTTCAGGCAATGAGTCATGGTTTTGGATATGTTGGAGAAGGCCGTACTACCAGAGTGATCTGGACAAAGCTGGAACCACACCGCACTACATGTATGAACGGCTTCATCTCTTTCGAGTCATTGACAATGCTCAAAAATTACAATTGTCTAGAAAAAGCTTCTCAATCTCGCCGTTCGAAGTCGCCATTAGACTGCAGGCCCCGTCCACTCGTGAGAGAACAATAGCACGCACAACACGAGTGGTTGCTGATAAGCTAGGCCCAAGTCCACCTCGGACTTTAGCGCCGTCATTATTATTATTATTAAACTAAATTTAGTAGACCTGAATGAACGCATGCCAAAGATGCAAATTGGAAAAAAATGAAAACAGGCTTTTCTTGAATTTCCAAAAATATCTTCATACCTTTATCCTCCCACTGTGTGTGCTTCCATTCAGTAATAAATTACTTATATCACCACATTCAGTAACAATACACATCGACAGCCGTTATTCGGTCGAAAAGATAGGTGATATCTAATGAAATTCAATTCCAAAGAATTAGAGTTGTTTCTTTTTAAAATCCCCTCGTGACTTCTTTAAACCCGTTTCTTTTACGAAGATTACTAAAGTTGACCAATTTTGAGAGAATTATAAACGATAACATTATCGACAGTAACCGACTCTATTCCAGTTTGAGCATATGTTGTGTTTTCTAACACATGAGACAGGTTTTAATGAAATTTATTATGTTCTTTTTTATTCTGGTCACACTGATGATTCTGATGGGGTTTTGAAATAAAAAACAAAGGCACTCGTTTGTCTGATGATTCAGAAATTCTAAAAGTATGTTTCCGCGATACGGTCGTGGAAAATTTAAGACAGTCGCTAAAGGTAGCCCTAAACGACGAACATGTTCGTTTGCCATATCCCCTACATGGCGAACACATTTGGTTAACATTAATTTTGTGTTGTTTCTTCAAATCGTCAACATGTGTGATAGGGAAGCGCAAGTGGTGAATTCCTCGATAAAATCGTGGCTGACTGTTGACATTGTGCTTAATCCGCGATATGCACTAGGTTTGTTCGCGAATATTGCCCTACATGGCGAACATTAAAGCCAACGAACACGACAAAATCGAAATTTTTCGCCAACAGCGAGCAGATCGCGAACCAGCCCATACAGGACGAAAATGCGCCACGACGAAAATGCGCCTGCATGTTCGTCGTTTAGGTCTACCTTAAGTCAGTAGATGTCAAGGAAGTAAGAACTCACCAATCTTGAAGAAGGATATTAATAAGGAAGCTAGCATAGCTTTGTGTGCCTACAATTAAACATTGGGCAGGTCTGAGGATCTCAGGATCTCAGGCTGTGGGTCTGGGGGCCTCAGAGTCTCAGGGTCTCCTGATCGAGACCGTACTGGATACGGTTGCAGTAAGATCCAGAGATAGCTGACTACACTGTTCGGACTTCGTAAATCTGTTTTCAACTACAGAGAAATGTAGAGGCTGCAAAGGGAACCGAGACTATGGCACGACTATTTACACCAATGTTTCAAAGATGAACTGTGGAGTTGACGCAGGCATCTTCATTGAACAGCTGCAAGTGTCTAGACCCCTTCGTTTAGCGGAGCGTCTTTTAAATGCAGACAATCGTGAGCTGACTGGTCGAAAGAATTTATTGCTACAGTCCCTGTTCCAGAAGAGTTTACTATCTTGGGTATGACTAGGTTAGTTCAGCTGATTGAAGACTAGCGGTCTCAGTTAGGCCAACATAGACTCATTGTGGTATTAAGTGGTTCGGGTATCTCCTACCCATAAAACTAGTTGGTGCTTGCAATAAAGCGCTTAAGTTCACTGATGGTGATGTTGTACAGATCAGTCCCTACTTCTATCTTGTATTTGTAACTTCTGCAGAAGCCGTTGTATGGAAGTTCCCAACCTAGAGGCTAGTCTGCCGATGACACAGTGTCCTGTAAAGACATCGATGAGAGTTCTGAGTGCTGGCCTGTTCAGAATGAAGGAGAGTCTTGGAGTCAATAACAACATCAAGTTGTTTGAGGTACAACTCCACTTCAGTAGTTAGCGTCCTCTTCAGCGTTGTACAGACTCACAGGCTCAGGATCGATGGAGTAGGTGGCTGCAGATAAATCGGTTTGGCAATTTTTCTAGCTAAAGTCTTTGTTAGACTGTAGAGATTGATTAATAATGCTTTACTTAGGCCTTTGCTTTGCAAAACGTCTTTACACATTTCCTCTATTTTTGATAACCGAATCATTTTGGCTTCGAAGGTTTAAATCTTGCTCATGATTTTTCCTTTAGAGCTTATCGGTTTCTTATCCACTTTTTGATGTAACACCCTGTACAGGAATGAAAGCTTAATGCCTCTAGAAATCACTGTAACCATAAAATGTAGCAACAAAAGGGAACATTCATTTTCTTCGGTTGCCCTAAACTGGATTTACATTTGTTTACTTTTTGAAGTCTCGTGAACGTAGTTACAACGTCTTCCGTACCACACCCAGAGCTCACCGAAATCTTGTCGCGATCAATCACACAATCGCTATGCACGCTTGTTGCCACACTCGACAAATCAATCATTCTCCCCCCACCTTGACCCCTTGACCACACTTAACCAAGGAGAAGACCTTGTCCGAGGCTCATCGCATGGGAAGAATGTTGTGTAGTGCCCAACCTGTAAGATCCATCAGTTTTGACATTTGAGTCCGACAGCCTTGTGTACTCCGCCACTTAGCACATCTTCGGATCACTCTCTTGTCAGTCGCCTTGGCCTTAATCAACTGAGCCCAGGCCGCACTCCCCCCTCGACACAAAGGTAAGATTCTTAGACTTAGATAAAACCCACTTGAAGGCATTCGTGATCCGAAGCAGCTCTTCCCTGTTTATCACGACCCAGCATGTCATTAGCCCTCGCCTCGTCAATCGATGACTCAAGACGAGAGATATAGTCGAACAGATCGCCCCTTCGATCCCAGCACTTGTCATTCCAGATTCCACTCGATTCGCTTGTGTGTTAAACTTGAAACATGTCGCTGTGAACACCTTCGATATGTCATACGTGCAAGTACCCGTACCCTGCCCGGTGCCCTCCCCCGGTGAATACCTGTTTTCGCAAACCGAGCTCAATGTCTCACCCAAAGAAGGAGGCGCACTCATCAAGCCATCGCATAGCTCACCGCCAAGCCGCCTCTCATCAAGCATCGAGGCAGATCGGGTGTCATCAATTCAGTGACAAACCCCCTCCGCGAAGCGACTCGAACACCGTTTATGGCAAATGTGACGCCAGATACTGGTAGATACATCTTGAACAGCGATTTTTATCGTTCGCTGTGTTTGCCCGATCAATTATTCAGCGCGCGCCTAAAAAACAAGCGCATTCCTAGCGTCCTCAACCGCCCCCTGTCATCGAGAGAGGCAGCTAAGAGTCTCTGGAATGATGTCAAACCTCGAGCAGTTGGTGTAGATGGTCGGGTGGTTGGATGGATGGATGGCTAATTTGTCATTTCCCTGCCAACCCCGCCGCTCCCGTCCCGCTCGGGACAATGATTTGGCCAATTTTGTGAGTTTTGATGACAATCTGACATGGCATTCACCAATTTCACCATTCTTCAGCCACAACATGAATTCGCCGCATTACTCAATCGCCGCATGCACACAAACACACACATACAGGAACAGCACCCGAATAGGATCTGTTTGTTCGCTTAATTTTCTACGGCACGTGACACAAACAGGTTTTAATTTCACTCATCAATTCAGATTGAATAATAAGTGATAATAGCGCGCTTCTTTGTGCCCATAGATACGTCGATGTACAGTAGATACAAGTATCTCAGCGATGGGTACACAATGTCGGGTGCATTTCCCATTGTGTGGGCAGAGGTGTCTGCGATCGTGGATTGCGTTCGCATTCAATTGGTCTTGATCATGCTGCGGCTGTGATGGTGTTGTATTAAAAGGCATTTAACTGTCGGTTGTTACACAATTCCGTCTTGCTTTGTGTCGAGGAACTCAAAGTGGGGGAGAACTTCATTACGGAGTGGAATCTCTGTGAACTTCAGTTCCGGTTCTATGTGAGTGCGAAGAAACATTGACTAGAGGATTTTCCAAAGATGATGGGTATGCATTAGAGCAGAAATCTCTGGAAAGAGAAAAGAGTGAATGAAGGAGAGGACGAGAGAGGGAGATAGAGCGTGAGAGGGGGAGAGAGAGAGACAGAGGGGAATGAAAGGAAATAGCATCACTTTTGTGTCTCTGTTTCATGAGAGTTCTTCCTGCCTAACCATGTGTCCTTGAGTCCGCTCCTCAATTGAGGATCCTCAGAAGTGGCATAGCTTTCAAGCATCGTCATCCTACAGAACGTAACTCTGCTGCTTCCGCGCCGTGCCATTGTGGCGACCATTTAATGCAATCGCTGCCTGATATGCATGTCAGTAACAAACAGTTATCAAGTACAGAAAGGGCGCTAGTAGGATGGAGTCGTTGGAGAGTATAGTGCCTTTCATTGGGCTAATATGCTTCGGAGAATCATAGCCTTGCAATGTGTCTTCAAAGCGATCTTCATGTGGAATCGAACATCATCGCGCAAAGCTGCAATGTCGGGGTAATGGCTCAACTCCGGCGTTATGCACAACGCGGTATAGACTTCTGGGGAGTCTATAAGCACTTGTCCGTGTTTTATTCAACTACACGGGATAAGATTTGCGTTTTTTGACAAACGGAGTTTTTAACCAAAACATAGCACGGACGTGCACCGAGCGCCATTTTGTTAAGTTGAATGATGTTAACCAGTCTCTCAGAGCGACTCGGATGAGGTTAAATCTCAAGAAATCTGATCTAGTTTAATGAGATCAGTTAGAAGTCGCGTTCGCTTAACCTTGCTTCTGCACCAGTTCCTTCGCCTTGGCGCGCTCCAGCGTGGCGATTCGGGTCAAAATTGATCCCAAAATATCACCTCCCCAGTGTTTCCCGATCCGGTCTCGGCGGTCATTGTAGTTGGTTTTGACGGCCTCTAAGATCTTCCTAAGGTTTGCTTTATCATGGGCCTCGACACCGGTAAAAGTGCGTGCGGTCTTGGGACAGACCAAGAGTCCCAATCGGCCCTTGCCCTTCACGATAGGACACCTGTCTTGCGACACAAAGGTGAAAGGAATAGCATCGACTACAAAGGATCGACACTGTGAACTATGACGACCAATTCAACTTTCTTATGCTCGACCAACTTGATGACAGTTTTGGTTCTGGAACTCACAAAGGGAGGCTTCTTTTTAGGTTGGACTTCCTTGCCATTAAGCTTTTTTTTTTTTGAGTTTTTTGAAACGCTACTGAGCGCTCAGACTCAAAACTGGTCTATTGTACTACCAGGTAGCAAACTACACCAGTGTCGTTAATTTGATCCCAACGGTAAATGGTGACTGGACCAGATTCGATTTCACTGGGACTCGAACCTGGGACCTCTCTAACTTGAGGCAGACACTTAATCAACTGCTCCATCCAGTCGTCGAGGCTACTTGCTAACGCTTGAATTAAAATTGTTTACGCTTTAAGGCTAAGAATCAAAATTCGAGAAATTGCGTACCCAGTTAAAGCATCGATTGAGTTGCCGGCTTTGGAGCTTAGTGACTATGGTCTAACAACTAATTGCAGCGGCATGAATTTTGTAAAGGATTTACAGATCAAAGTGCTAAAGTTGCTACACTCTCTAGATTCTAGAGCAAAACACCTCTGGCCTAAGGAATCTGTGCTTCTAAGCATTTAGGACAATGACCCGGATTAAGGTTATAAGTTCGATCAGATTGAACTCGAACTCTGAACCACACAACCTGGAACAGAGTCATTGACAGTCCCTACAACACTTTTTAAGTAGCCGTCGTGGCGTTACCGGTAAGTGCATCAAGTTCTATGTTCAAAGTCAAGGTTCGATTCCTTGTATAAAAACTTTCAATCGGGTACTCATTCGTGCTCATAAACATCTATCCTCTGCCAGTGACCGTACGTACACTTGACGCTGCTGCCGCGGTGCAACTCTCGCCCGACTTTGTACGATGGCGTCCTAATTCAGTCGAAACCAAAAGCTAAGTGTACTTCAAGACCGAACGGTGCACTTCTTTAGGCTTCTTCTTTGAATATGTTTGTCAAAGCGAAGAGTACTAAAGTCCTAGAAGCCAAAATCGAACGCACTATTCGTCAGATAAGACCTAAACTGCTCGAATGAGTGGTCGAAAATTGAAGCTATTCGAAATCTTTCTTATATTTCAGCTCTTAGAAAATCATTCTTTAGTACAGGGTGTTTTTTGTTATTTGTCACCGCTGAGTCAGCTGTAAACCACTTAGATCCTAAATGGATCCATTGTTCTGTTACTGTCACTGTAAACGATCCTCTGGTTCCTCGTTAGCCAAATGACTAAACAACAAGCGAAGTTACCTGCTGATGGCCTAGTAGTGTATCCTGTGGTGATCGACTCTCTCAACGGATTATAGCAAATTTGTTTTCCTTACGAAATTTATCAAATCTTGAATTTTGATCTGACATCTCTTCTAGAGCGTCAAACGAATATTTGCCTTAGCGTTCTTTTTCTTACTCTTGCAAGGGCTTCTACTTCTTCTTCTTCCTCGTCCCTACAGCTTCTACAGAAGTTGTTGTAGGGCGCTCCCATTTTTCTTGTGCCCATCAGGCAGTGACTGATCATCTACCCGAAGATACTGCTAATTTCTTTCTTGATTGTTTTTGGGAGTAAATTTATTCTTTTCGGATTTAGTGAAGGCCACAGTTGCCCGACAGTTGCCACAGTATTTTTATGTTCAACTACTTCAGCTTCCTTCTCAACCGACTCCCCTTTGTGAGCCATCACTAACTCTACCCAAGCTTGAGTCACGAATCATTTATTACAGCAACCCCGATTAGATGACTGGTTAATAGCCTTCAAGTCCAAATATTCAACCTTAAACTGCGCCATCTAGAGATTTTACTTCCCGTTGCAACAAAAAATTGAGGCCCCATAGAAGGAGTTGTCAAAAGTTGAACAACCGCTCTGAAATTGTTCTCTACCATAAATGTCGCTAGTTGTTGACTGAAATGAACGTATTTGTCATCTGAAAGATAGGGAGTGCTTTAGTAAGCAGACCTGATGTTTCCGGGTGATTAGCCGAACAGAAGCACTCCATTTCAAGGCAGGTTCGCTCTGAACTCATTGCATGACGTGTGCTTAGTTTAGCAAACAGAAATAAGCTTTAGGCCTCCCCATGGTTCATGTCCGATATTCAAACCAACCTTTTGTCATACGCTCTAATGAGGTGTCTCTTCAAGGCTCTTGATGTCAACAAGAATGTGCCCAGAAGATCCTTCTAGCTCCAGAACTTTGTCTCATGTCTCACTTAAAGAGTCTGTTTTGCTCAAGTTTTCCGATCTCCACCTAAAATTATTATCCATCAAGAGGTTTACTGAGCACTGGCGCTCTCACTTGGACACAAAATGTCTAAAGACGACCAAGATCAAGACTCTCCCTAAGCGACTGGATGGCGCAGTTGGTTAAGTGCCTGCCTCAAGTTAGAGGGGTCCCAGGTTCGAATCCCAGTGAAATCGAATCTAGTCCAGTCATCATTTACCGTTAGGATCAAATTAACGACACTGGAGTAGGTTGCAACCTGGCAGTACCAGTTTTGAGTCTGAGTGCTCCAACGTAGTGTTTCAAGACTCTCCCTCGGCTCATTACTTCCTCTTCACTTGAACTCGCTCGTTACACTTCCTTGTTGGCTTCGACCATCCGGCTTGCGAGGAGTTTCACGGCCGAGCACCGCCTCAGTGCTAGCACGCACATTTCGTGAAGCATGCGCCTAGGGGCTTTCGAAAAACGCAAACACACTCCAGTCAGACTCTCAACCGGGGCGGAGCAAATCAGCATCTTAGCTTGACCGATAAGTCAACAAATCGGCGCCAAAGACTTCGACTGTTAGTTCCTCATCGAGGCGTTCCGTCATCGCGTCTGTCTAAAGCAAGTCTCTGTGCTCTCAGTGAGCTCCTCCAGGCCATTGTTCTTCACAACCTGCAACAAAGATGCCACAGCTCAGCCGACCGTCGCCACGACTCCTCAGATGAGTGGCTCAAATCATTCTGAAGACTGATTAAGATCACTTCGGAGATTTGAAGCCATCCTCTGAGCTGCCAGAGAGAGTGCCGCTCTTGATACTAATCGAAAAGTGGAGTGCTTGGGCAATGACGAGTGCTACGCATGCGCTCGAACAGAGGAAGACTCAGGCCAAGACACAAGTGCTGACCTTGTTCGGTGCGGAACGAGTGGCTGTAGTCACAAAAGATTACCTTCCTGTGTGGCTCTTCTTGGCTCTGTGCTCTTGTAAGACATGCGACGACGTTTATGGCTTTCATCTTGAAGTGTGTCCAGAAACGTGTTTCGGTGATCGTATGGGACGATGAGGACAAGTTGATGTTGGATGTGGATTAAGGTCGTTGAGGGATAGACGTAAGACTTTGTCTTTGATTTCTCCTCGAACGCCCTTGGTCTAGTGAAGTGAACTTATGGGATGATGTGGAGGCAACACCTTGTTGAGATCGATCAGGATGGGCTTTGAATACAGTGAGTGCTTGTTACGAGGCTTAAGCGTGGAAGATGGTCTGAGGCAATTGGTTGGAGACAAGACACTCTTTTGGAGACTTTTTTGTTGAAAGAAGACGGTCACTCATGGTCTTAGATGTTAGATGGGATACTCATCTTCTTTGTGAACTATTCGTTTGATGCTTCAGCGAAGGTTACTCCGAACTGAGTCTTTATCTGGCATGAGCTCTAGGTTCACAGTGATATCTTTCTATGGACTGTAAGCCTTCGGGAACTTAAAGCCTAAGACGGGACAGGAACAAGGGCTACGTATGTTATGGTCTAATCAGGTGGGCTACTGCTTTGACTGAGAAGAAATACTTGTGTTGCGGTAGGATGAAGATAATACAAGAGTACTTCAAGCCAGTCTTTTTTGAAGCCACTCAGGTTTGTGGTCCCAGCTTCCATGACTAGAAGCCTTTTTTACTACAGTCGCTTCAACTTTTGTTAGACGAAACGTTGGTAGGTGAAAAAAGAGTTCGGAAGGAGGGTAGGCATAGGTAGGACTTAGCCAACAACATTTTGCTTTCGAGAAGAGTTAGGACATCTCAGCGTTTGGTCATGGGATTGTTCAAGGTCTGGGATGTTGACCGCCTTATGTAGGTACATAGATAGGTGAGAGCCTGTGGGACAACGGAACAGAGGACGTCCACGTACAAGGTGGCGCACACAAGTCGAAGTGGACCTCGGCCGTCTTGGTGTGCGAAACCGGAGACAGCTGGCGAAAGATCGTGCTGGCTGGAGAGGCATGTTGAGTGAGGCCCAGGTCCACCTCGGACTGTAGCGCCCTAAGAAGAATAAGAAGAAGATAGGTTAGAGGGTGCCCTTGCGACTGGTGTCGTGGTTCACTTAAACCAACAGTTGGGTCCATTGTGCCCTGGTTATGGGGTGTGCCTCGTGAGGCTTACATTTTCACTGATGATTAGAACCACCCAGATTGTTGTCTATATCTCAGGAGGCGCTTCAGCTCTATTTCGTTCAGATCTTCCAACTCGTCGAAGAAGTCCTTTTTTTTCGGAGGTTTTGAAACTCTACACTGGAGCACTCAGACTCAAAACTGGTCCATTGTTCTGCTAGGTAGCAACCTACTCCAGTGCCGTTAATTTGATTCCAACGGCAAATGCCGACTGGACCAGATTCGATTTCACTGGGATTCGAACATGGGACTCAACTAACTTGTGGTAGGCACTTAACCAACTGCGCCATTCAGTCGTATATCGAAGAAGTTACTGCCTAGTATTAGCGGGTTCCTTCCCTGTAGAGCTGGACAATCGCAGAGCAGGTGGCGGTCGGACTCTATTTCCTTCTCGTCCTTGCAACTTCCACAATAGTCGCTACGGGGGATGTCTAGCCTCCTAGTATGGGTGGACTTCCACCGCCGAATGATGCTAATCATTGATAATAATTACTTCCTGTTCAGCACCGGCCATGGGGTTCTTGTCGTTGACCCAATATTCAGATCCGGTTATCGCTCATTTGCTTTCTTTAAGGCTTCGTCCTCTATTTTTTGGGCCGAAAGGAGAAAGGGCGAATGGTCACCCGATGGCTGGAAGATAAGCTGAACGGCAGAACTGGTTCTAGATACTTTTGAAAAAAACTTTGGCCGAAAAGAAAACGAAAGCGCGGCCAACTTGTAATAACAAGTTTAGAGACCAAAGAGTCTTCCAATACGGAATTACGAACTTTGAGAGTTGATAGAGGCCATATTATTAGACGCACTATAGAATTTTTATAATTATTAGATTACACGCAATATTTTTAACATTTAATGTTACAGAATCTGCCGGGATGAGATTTCTTCGTGATGTTTTGGGAATTACTCCCCGGGATAGGGTGAGAAACATGGCAGTGCGAGAAGAACTCAATGTTGGGCAACTGCTTTTTCAAACGGAAAGGGCTGTACTTCGATAGTGTCTCCGAAGCGTGTCTTGAATGTTATTCCATCAGGTAGACGACCGCTTGGCAGACCCAGGACGAGATGGTTGGATCAAGTCCAAACACTCGCCAAGTTGCGCTTGGGCATAGCTCCTGATGAGTTAAAGTCGATGGCGGAGGATAGAGTGGTGTACATTGCCCCCGCGACCCCTTTAGTGGAATATGCGGGTCAATGCAGATGAGATGAGATGAGAAATTTGTTTTGTGGTTTTATTTTCCTTCTTTATGTTTTTATTTTGATAGGTTGCAAAGTATGGTAACAGAGCGTAAACAAGTACAGACTTCATTCAGTCGCATTTTCGCATGAAATCTATAGTGCGTCTAATAGTATGGCCAGGCACTGTACATCTGTCAAATTGGCTGTCATTTTTTCAGTCTGTTTTGCCAAATCACCATGAATGGACATAGCGTTCAACACGCGTTTGTCAAAATGGGTGTTCTGTTCGGGCCGCGTTCCGCGCGCTTCGCTCATTTCGTGGTCGCTTTAATCGTCGAACCGAGAGGACTATTCCTCTGCGAAATTTGAGTCCAATAAAATGGGTAAATTTGAGTCCAATAGTTCAGTAAACGATAAACCAACGCGAATGAGTACGGATACGTCGACGAAATGCATGATCTGTCGAAAACATCGCCGCTGTCCGTGAGAGTGTGCAGGAGTATCCGTGGCAGTCGTTTTTGCATCGGTCATAAGAACACGGGCTTTCGCAGACCACAACTTGACGAATTTTGCATCGTGACTCGAGCCTGCACCCGTATGAAGTTCAACTGACCCAAGAGCTGAAGGTGAATGACCATAGACAACGACGTGTGTTCACTAAATGGGCTCTGGAGCAGTTTCCAACTGTTGACCCTAATTTTCATTGAAAAATCAACTTCAGCAATGAGGCCCATTTCTGGATGATCGAAAAATTTGTCGAATTCGGGATGATACTAGTCCACATGAGATAAGATCCCCAAGACCGTCCAATCCATCCCGAAAAAATCACTGTTTGGTGTGGATTTTGGGCTGGTCCATATTTCTTTGAGAACGACTTTGGCCGGCTATCACCGTTAACGACGAGCGCTGTAGGTCGATGATTACCAACTTGTTTTGGCCTGAATTAGATGATATGGACATCAACGTTATGTGGTTTCAACAGGACGGCGCTACGTGCCACACAGCTCACTCCACATTGGAAACTCTGCACGAGCGATTCGAGGGCACGGTCATCTCAAGTGGAGGTGATATGAACCGTCCACTGGACTGAGATCGTGCGATTTGACCCCGTTAGACTTTTTCTTGAGGGGTTTTCTGAAGTCGCAGGTCTATGCGAATAAGCCACAAACCACAGCGGCCCTCAAAGCCAACATAATCCACGCCATCGGTCAAATTCAGCTTGATTTATGCACCAGAGTCAAGGAAAATTTTACAATTCGGCTGTTCGACATCCAGAGAACTTGCGGCAGACATTTGTAAAATGTTATATTCCATACATAATGGCATTGATAGACCTCTCAAATGAATAAGAAATTTCGATGATGTCTCATACACCCCTTGTTTTATTTAAATTTAAATATAGGAAGCGCTCATTGAATGACCCTTCAGATCGTCCAGTCGACTAAAGCGTCGCCCAAAATTTCAGGCATGACTTTCGTACCTATTGGAGTTAGAAAACCATGCGATTGTCAAAGAAAGTTGTAAGAAGCACTCATAGAGCAAGAAATATCTTTACATGCTTTAAGGATAGATTGGAGCAGGAGGGCAGCCTGTATAAGCTTGACTGGGGTCGATTGCTGTCTTTTTAAGCTATTTTTGATAGAATTCATTCATCCATTTCAAACTAAGAAACTCAAGGAGATACTTCTGGTTTCAACCAAGACGCTGATCTTGTAGGATCTTGCTGCACGATCAACGACATCTGAAACGACGTGGATTAAGTTCCAAAGAAGATGATTGGATGGAGCAGTTGGTTGGTGAAATCGAATCTGGTCCAGTCACCATTTGCCGTTGGGATCAAATTAACGGCACTGGTGTAGATTGCTACCGGGAGTATAATGGATCAATTTTGAGTCTGAGTGCTCCAGTAGTGTTTCAAAAATCCTCCGAAAAAAAAAAGTTCCATAGAGATTGTTGATCAGCATGAAAGGGCCTCAGCTTTGAGTTTCAAACAAAAAGTGAGAAGTCGAAGAATATTGGGTAGAACCACGAGGAATTGCTCACCGATTCTTTAGTGGCCAGTGAACGATGAAATTCGACTCTGAATCAGTGGGACAACGCAGCAGAGGATGTCCACGTCTAAGGTGGCGCACTTAAGTGGAGATGGGCATCAAGCAACAGCGTGCGCCTTGGCGACAAACTAGAAAAAGATCACCGACGATCGTGGGCGATCGTGTATGCAAAGATCTACAGCTGGTAGAGGTTCGTTGGTTGCAGCCCATGTCCACCTTGGACTGTAGCCCAAACAAAAAGAACGATGAAATTTCGACCCGTTTCGCGAACAAAAATGAAAGTTCTACTTCACCTTTGCTGACCAACTACAATGGCATCTCCCCAGAGGCGGAACAACACTTTCCTCACGTAGCATCTCTCCGCACCTTGAAAGTAAACCTCATCCAAGCCAATATCCTTGCCCTCCAGCGCGCTGGAGCGGCCACCTGGTCTCCGATAAGTGTCACCATCTTCTTTCGCATCCATTTTCCTCTCGCTCTCGTGTTGCCTCAAACTGTTACGTTCTTCGGGTGCCGTTTTAAGCTCAAAGCCTGTCATAAAAATTGTTTTGTTTGCAACTTTCTCTCGCGTGTGTGTTATGCGACGCGGCGACACTCGAGACACAATCAATTTCGTAACGATTTGTCGCCATCATCAGTTTGCTTTGCTTAACATCAATAATTATCACAAAAGTCTCTACAACTACAGATGCAATGGGGAACAAGAGTGGAAGAAGATCGAATCGAAAACACGATCACAGATCGACTGCGAGTCTCGCTGCTGGTGTGGTGTGTATCGAAGAGCAGTCTTATTTGCCTTCATTTCCCAATCAAATCTTTTGTTTCCCCGCCTGGCACGAGCCCAATTCGATCAATTAACATTTTCCTCTCTTCTTTTCCACATGCAACACCTCCCCTCCTCCCCCTCAGATGGGAAGACAAAGAGAATACAGACGAAGAACGCCGAGCCAACTGAGCGAAGACCAAAAGGTCAAGTGTCCCACTTAAGGTGAGCACAAAAAGCGAAAGAAAAAAAGCACACAAAATCGAAAACAAAAAATTACAAAACCCATCCGGCTGCTGGAGCTGTGAAGTATCTGAACAAGTACGAGTATCTCTGCTATCTGTGCCCGTTGCAGTTCGTGGTACTCGTCGGGGGAAAACGGAAACATTTTCTCATTGTTGCCGTGCGGTACGTCCGAGCGTCGTACCCGAACACGAACAGAGACGCGCAGTGTAATGGATTACGTTGGAGCAGGCGCCCCTGCCCACCGTGCCTTGAATCACTTGTGAAAATTCCACTAGCGTGGAGTATCTGCGAACCGGACAGTACGTGTGGTCAGGCATTTGATGGGCATTAGTGTCGTCTTCGCTTTCAAGTTCGATTTGATACATTTTTGCGTGTGTGAGCGTGCCGAATGAAAGTGAAAATCGGTTTTCGGTGCCGAACAGGTAGTTGTAGTGACGGCGGACAGGTGTCTGTGTTGACGATGGGTGACGAAAGATATGCAAAGTACGTTGGCATAAATTTAAATTATGCCGTGCTCCAGATACCAGGCCGATGATGAGAGCTATCGGTGAAAACTTGAGCTAATCGATTATATATCGATTATATCATCGCTGAATCAGGTGGAGTGGTGTGCTTGTTGTTGTTTGCGGCAAGATGCATTCTTCATGCGAAAGTGTGGAGTGACTCGACACTCAAGTGAATGGGAATTGTTTTGTTTTGGAAGGGCTTTGTGGTGGTAGGGGGGCGTCATTCGTGAGAATTGAGCACTTGCACGTATAGCGGCAATCGAGTGGATATGCGAGTCAAAATGACACCAATTCTTAAACTGAGTGTAAACTGATTTGTTGACATTAGAGGTCTTGAGGTGAAGTTATACTTCGTCAGACAATGATTTGATGGCGATGAAGGGCAGAGGAAGGCGCTCATCGCCAGTGGGACTATCTTTATGAGCCTAGAAGGACAGAGAGAGCAGCATTCAGTAGATGGGAGGTACAAGCAAATGCTTTTTTTTTCGGAATATGTTTGAAACCTTACTGGAGCACTCAGACTCAATACTGGTCCATTGAAATAAATCACCGTTACAGAGGAATACTAGCATAAACGAAAAGTCCGAAAACTTGTTGGGTATACAAAGTTGAAAGTGACTAAAGATGGGTTTTGGCTCAGTTTAAATCTTCAACCAGAGTGATTATGTCCCGCAAAGAAGGAGAAGAAGAAGCTAAGGAATAAATGAAGAGCACAGTCTTGGAACTAAGCTCTGGTTTTCCATGTGGTGTTGATATTTTAAAAAATAGGTACACCCTAGACT
Source organism: Myathropa florea (assembly GCA_930367185.1). Classification (NCBI taxonomy): domain Eukaryota; kingdom Metazoa; phylum Arthropoda; class Insecta; order Diptera; family Syrphidae; genus Myathropa; species Myathropa florea. Next base: position 109,401,974 of record OV884002.1, read on the forward strand.
GTAGTGCCACAAGAAGATGAAGGAGAAATAGAGATGCGTGCAGCACAAATATCCCCTTCATGTCAACCGAAAGGTGCTTTAAATGCCTTGCCATCCGGCAGGAGGCTCCTTGGTCCGACATCTTTTCTGGCGTTCCTTAGACATAGCCTTTGATGAGTTAGAGTCGTTCTCGGATGATCGAGGAGTTTGAAGAGACCTCACTCCTTACCCTTGAACCTTCATATGCATAAGGGGGCATGAAAGCGTCATGTAGTGTAAAAGAATTGAAATGAAAGTGCTTAAGTTCGTTAAAGTGTGAAAGAACAATGCAAATATGGACGATTGATTCAAGTAGTCTGATTGTATTTAATTAAATTGCATTGACTCTGTAATCAGGAAAGCCGTGCTTAGTGTCAAAGCCAAGCTAGCGGCTTATAATTCCCTATTTGTTCCAACTCTCACCTATGGTCATTTGAGTAATGACCGAAAGAATAAGATCGCGAATACAAGCTGCCGAGATGAGACTTCTTCGTGCTGTTGTAGGAATTACTCGTCGGGATAGGGTGAGAAACACGGCAGTGCGCGAGGAACTCAATGTTGGACAGCTGCATCTTCGAACGGAAAGGGCTATGCTTCGATGGTTTGGTCACTTGGCACGAATGTCCCCATCATCACGACTTTCGAGACCCAGGACGAAACTGTTGGACCAAGTCCAAAGAACTCGCCTGATTGCGCTTGGGCTTAGCTCCTGATGAGTTAGAGTCGATGGCGGAGGATCGAGTGACCTGGAGATCTCGCGTGCGTACATTGCTTCCGCGATCCCTTTAGTGGAACATGCGGGTCACTGAACATGAATGAGAAAATGAATGATTTTTTAGCAAAAAAAAACACTGGTTTGACAGCGGTACAGGCAACGAGACATACAGCAAAACAAGCCTACCACGCAACGCTGCATCGAACGACGAGAGCTGTTCGTAAGCTCTACGAACAGAAAAGAAGGGACGAGAACCGGCTTCATAGGAAGAACAGAAAGAGCACGAGAAGCGCGCGATCGCGGACTTGGAGAGGTGCTATAGCAGGAATGGTGTCCGAAAGTTTTACAAAAGAGTGAAACTTTCATAGAATGACTATAAAGTTTGGACAGAAGCCTGCCGGGACAAGAATGGACAACTAGTAGTCATCGTAGTCGTTTCTGAGAATTTGGAAAAATCATTTCTGCAGACTATTGCGATGAGGACACAAATACCGCTGTCAGGCAGAATGTTCCACTCAACTCAACGGACGATGATAGAAGAGAATACGGTCCCCCCGATCTAGACGAAGTCAAGATAGCGATATCGAGACTGAAATCTAACAAAGCTGCTGGTGCAGATAGTCTGCCCGCTGAAATGTTTAAAGCAGCTGGAGATGATCTGTTAGGGCGTAGCTCATCTGTAAGATATGGTCGGAGGAAAGCATGCTCGATGAGTGGAATCTCAGTATCGTTTGCCCGATCCACAAGAAAGGAGACCCCATTTGACTGCACCAACTATCGAGGGATAAGATCATTGAGTAGTAGAACCCTCTCTCGGAAGACCAAGCTGACTCTGTATAAGACCTTGATCATCCCAGTCCTGCTTTACGGCGCAGAGGCATGGACAATATCCCAAGCGGATGAACAGTCTCTTGGTCTTTTCGATAGAAAAGTTTTGCGCGCGATCTTTGGTTCTGTTTGCGTTGATGGCATTTGGAGAAGAATATTCACCCACGGCTATATGGGTTGTACAGCGACGTGAGTCTAGCCAGACGCCTACGGATCCAACGCCTAAGATGGCTAGGCTATGTAGAGCGTATGGACAACTTAGCTCTTGCCTGAAGAGTCTTCGACTCTGAGCCTGTGGAACAACGCAACAGAGTACGTCCATGTGCAAGGTGGTGCACACAAGTCGAGGTTGACCTCGGCCGGCTTGAATATTCTTTCAAAGATTTGTTTGATTTCTTGAAGTCTTGATGTACAAATTTGGCAAATTGTTTTATTGTATTCATAATCTCTTGGACTTAATTCACTTTTTGTGTCAAGAGCAAGGCTCTTTTGTCTCAGTAGGCAACTCTGTCAGATACTACAAGCCTCCATTATTGATTATATATCACTGTCATAACTCATAACCAACCTCTTCACCCTCTGCATTTCCCTTAAATTACCTTCTTTTCAAGGCTCACACTCCATCTCTCCTTCGTCTCACAGAATCACATCCGTTTCCCCTCAGACGACAAACTTCCGCCAGAAGCGAAACACTTCAGTCGATAGTCTGTCTCTGATAAGACACTGCCTGCGGGTGACTGGGTAAACTGTTCGTCTTCAATGACTTTCGAGATTATCATCGTATTTTCATTTTTTATGTTTACTTTTGCAGCGACAATGACTCAGCTAGTGCTCATCCAGTCACGATTATGTTTAATGAAGATTGCATCACTGACTGATGTGTCGGTGCTTAGCTTCCTCAGGCGAAACAATGTCTTACACAATAGGGTATCGTATGTGTGAATACATTTCTCTATGAGATTCCTTGACTACCGTGCGAGTTTTTAAGCAGACGGAGTTATGGCTATCACCTAGCTGACAAGGACTCTCACAGAGGGTCGTTCAAAGAGTCATCAACAGAGCTATTAACTCAATAATTGTTTGGAACCTATTTGCTGTTTTTTCGTGGGATTTTCGCTTTAGGATAAAGCAAAAGAGCATTAAAAGAGCGAGTGACCAACTAAGGCAGCATTGTCCGTTGTGCCTCTTGAACAAACCGTCGAAGATAGGCTTGAGGAGGATGACCACGATAGTCAGAGAAGACGAACAACTTCATTGACTTTCGGTGGGTTAAACGGATGATTCCGAGCCTTTGTGTTTCTCGAAGCAGAGGAAGAATGAACACCTAAGGACTCAGCAGTAGGAAGTCAGATTTTTAAGTATTGTTTCACAATTTCTGTTCGAGCATTGCCAGGGGCTTTGTAATTATGTCTTACCTACGATAAAAGTTCAAGTTTATAATCAAAAATCTGCATTTAAGAAACAGGGCCAGCAGAAGGTGCGTTTTAGTTTTTTTACAACTCCCTTTGTGGTACAAAACTCGATAAAACGGTCATAAATGACTAACAAAGACGTTGCATTTTGACTTCGATTGACCTTTTTCTCAAGGCGCTACCGTCCGAGGTGAACTTCTATTCATCAGTTGTTCTAAAACAAAGCCTGAGGGGGGCAGAGAGCGCGAGTTGACGAAAATGGCTACAATTGATCTAGAAATGATTCGCCAAAGGATCAGTGTAAGAAGGCGCACGACAATCTTCTCAGCAGCACCTCAACAGAGACTCAAGTGGAGCTTCAGATGATTTGAGGGATCGAATAAATTAATAAATTGAGACTGAAGCGAGATATAGTCCACAAGCAAGGAGGCTTCCTTCGGAACCGAAACCGGAACCAAGCATTTTTCCCAATACATTCCTAGGCTTACCATAAGCTCCTGACAGATATGAGCACAAGTCACCCATTAACAGAGTCTGCCTACCAGTCCAGGTCAACATGCCCCATCTGGAGAAGTTCACTTCGAAAAAAATCGATGCTGAACTTGAACACTGCTTCCACCTGAAGAAAGGATGTACACTTCGTAGAGAAAGAAATACTGGTCATGACAGTTCATGGAATTTAACAAAACAAATGTAAAAAATTGTGGTCTAGGAAAAAGGTAGGTACATGGGTATACGACTGCCCAATGCCCTTTCAGACATAACTTACTTAGATCAAGCAGCTGGCATACGCGGACGAAATTGACGTGATTGGTCGAACACAGCTAGCCGTTAATGAGGTGTTTGCTGGCATTGAAACGGAAGCGGCCAGACCCACCTGGCGGTAAACGAGGGCCAAGGCGAAGTATATGTCCTCGAGAAAGGACGCACAACATCGACAACTTGGCCAGAACGTCACAATTGGTAGCTATAACTCCATGGTGTGTAAGGACCTTGGCTCGGCTTCCAAGTAAAGAGTGTAACAGAGACATGTGCAATTACAAGAGCAGATACAAAAATCCTTAGTCTTTTGTGCTTTAAATTTGTGGCCCTCTTCCCGATGGGGGTATGTAGAGAATAGGATTCAACCACGAACTATATGGTTAGACATGAGCCTAGCCAGGCGCCTACAGATACTATGCCTAAGATGGCAAGACCATGAATTTCTGGAATCAATACAGATTATTCATTGGACATGAATATCCCACTCTCGGACTCTAATTGCTGCTTTTCTATCGGAGTATAGGTCTTATTATTTATAGATGTGTCAATTCAGGATCTTTTTCTAGTAGAACACAAATTTCCTGAACAAGTTTTAGTTTGAGCATCAAGGAAACTTATTTTAGTCTATTGACATGGTTTTTCGTCAGAATTTTAGATGAAGACTTAAACTCTAAGAAGTCGTCTATAAAGTCATTGCATCAAATAATTGTGAAAAGGACAGAACAAGGATGACTAAATTTCAAACTCTTCATTGCTCAAAATTGACAATGACCTGGGTCTCATCAGCAACTTTAGAGACAAATATTGAAGGGCTTCAGGTTGAAAGTCGTTCATTGATGCTCGTAGGCAGGATTTTAGGCCAGGCTATCACTTTTAAAACTCTAATTTGCAAAAATTATCGAGACAAAAATGTGTTCAGGTTAAGAAATTTTGGAATACATTCCGACCCGCATGGCAATTGAATTACCATTCTGTTTGCTATGCGTCGATATGGTGCCGTCGTGTGGACCTAAGAAGATCTTTGATTTTATAGCACTTGAGGGCGCCGTGGTGTAAAAAGTGCTTCGAAGGCGGTATCTTCGGATTTGACTCGATACAAACACAATTATTTTTTCAAATTGGAGTCAGAACAAAATTGTTGGTCACTTTCACTCGTGAAAGGGAGGCACTCAAAAGAACATCGACTGCTTTACTAAACATGATCTTACACTTACTCCCTATTGGCCTGTTCATCAGAGGCACTGTCCACAAAATGGCACTGAGACCTAAAAAGGCAAATAGTTTTATGTTCAGATCCTATGAGCATAGTGACATATTGAATATTTCTGGAATCAATACAGATTACCATAAGCCAGACACCCTCCTTGATCGTAGATTTAGAACCATCATTCCAACAAGAGAGTACTGGAAAGTATCACTGCCGATCCAAAAAATAGGTCTAAGCTGAATGAAAAGTGTTGAAGCGACTGAATGGCGCAGTTGGTTAAGTGCCTGCCCCAAGAACGAGGGGTCCCAGGTTCGAATCCCAGTGAAATCGAATCTGGTCCAGTCACCGTTTGCCGTTGGGATCAAATTAACAGCACTGGAGTAGGTTGCAACCTGGTAGTACAGTGGACCAGTTTTGAGTCTTAGTGCTCTAGTAGTGTTTCAAAAACTCCGAAAAAAAAGAAGAGCTGAATGAAGGCGTTTGTGCTGGAGTATATAACTTCACGCTCAACATTTTCTGCAAATCGCATGAGAGTTACAGCATTTTCCAAGCTGATCTTGTTGCTATCCAATAAGCAGCGGAAGGCTGAATCTACTTATATCAACATTTATGTGGATAGTCAGGCCGCACTCAAAGCAGTACTATAAAATCTTAAACCGTATACAATTGCTACAACTCGCTGATAAAAATGTTGTGTAAGCAACACAGTCTCTCTAAATTGGGTTCCTGGACATGAAGGAGTTTCAGGGAGCGAGTTAAGTTCACACCCTCTATGAGCAAACATTCATAGTCTGCTAGCCTTCATAAATTCTACAAAGCGGCTTTAACAATTAGGAACACACACTCCTTTTCACCCCCTTCACACAAATTAGGTAGCCCATAGGATGTGGTATCAAAACAGCGCTTTCAAGGTGCTAAATGGGTGCGACAAACAGGATCTGTATGTCCACCGCCACTTTTACCTACCTACCTACCTTCCAGGAAACTAAGTTGCTAAGCAAGGAGCCCCAATCCGTACAGAATCAATCAGCACTGCAGCTCCAATTCGGCTGTTTTTCACCGAAATGGATACTGAGCCACATAAAATGGCTAGCAGTATGGCAACTCTTGCCATATGACTAAAATCTTCCGGCCAGACTACGACATGCACAAAAAGAAACACTCAATCTCGTTACCCAGAGTGCACTGCACAACACTGGTTGGTATCGTTACAAGCCACTGCTTGTTCAGCTAACATGCTCAAAAATTTGGCCTAGTCTCTGGCGACATCTGCAGGAACTATAAAGAAAGAGAACAAAGATGTCATCAAGGGATGCCACTAGAATAATTGTGTACTCTTACTCCGTAGTGCACCAGAGAGTTTTGAATGAAATAAGGGCCCGAAATCCGCTGTAGTGAGGCACTCCCCACTCCCCAAACAGTCTGACGGCATCTTCAGAAAGAGCCACACATCTTGATTGCATTTTTGACTTTTAATTGATTTGAGAGCCCAACAGGTCAAACGAATGAAAACGTGTTTGAAATCAAATCTTCGAAACTCCAATCTGGTCTTTGACTTTGATTGATAATCCAAGTCAGTTACTTAAGGTCGCACAGTTTTGTCCAGCAGACAGCTTAAACGGGTTCAAAAGATATAGAAATGGAAACGGAGGCAGTGACTAGTTCCACTTTACAAATGGACCGTAAGGACATTGCTGGGGTTTTGAAACTATGATATGAAGCGGATCGAGGCTCAATTTCGAAAATTCCGAGAAATGACAAAAAAAACCAATCAAAACCTCCTTCTTTCTTAATCGGAAAAGAAAAAAACATAGAAATACCAAAAAGGATTTCCACCCCAAAGCGATATCCATAAAAATCGAACCGAATCACTTCAGAGTCTGGTTTGGCGACTCTCAGAGGTGAGATCAAGTTTAAACCCCAAAGGTATCAAATTATGACACTTAAAGCAAAATTAATGTATAACAAGCTAAACAGGAATCTGTGCATATCAAAAATTCCATTCACAATCTAAACCAAAAGACAAAAACAAAAATATAAAAGTAAACAGAAGAAAAAAAAAAAAACAACGGCCCCACCAGTCAACAAACCTTGACCGCTGTGAATTGCCTCTGTGATCTCTCGAAATTGTCATAACTTTCGATTCTAAGCCTCAACTAAACTCTATGTCATCGAGTGGTGTGAGTTAAATAAGATTCCCCAACCATTATGCCATTGACATTTGAATTGAGAGAAAAAAATAAATAAACCGTACCGTAGTAACTGACACAAGTGAGAGTGAAAAGTGTTTAACTGAAAGGAACAGAGAAAGAACAAAATTCAGAAGATTTGTTACATCCATAGAAGACGACGTGCAATCCTTTTCGAGACAAGTCTGATTTACATAACCCAGCCAAGTTGGGCACTTACTCGCGACGACCAGACCCCTTCGCGGGGATAATTTGTATGCCATCCAGCTACTGTTGACATACTTGTATACATTATGGATTTTATGAGTTTCTGCTGAGTTAGCAGACAGTTTTTTTAATTCTCTCCTCAGACTGTTTGATTTTTTTTTAATTTGCATAAAATTTGTTTAATTTTTTTTTAATTTAAATAATTTCATATAAAATTTAAAAATTAAAAAAAAATACATTTAATTTTTTTTTTCGAAAAATGTTGTGTTCTGCACTTGAAAACACTCACCAAAGTACGAGGAATAATATCGTCGAGCGATACCGCATCATTTTGGATGATTTTTCAGCACTTTCCGCAAAAATTGAGAATATTTTTCTTTTTTTCAAAAAAAATTGTATATTTATCGATTGATTATTTAAATTTGAAATTTTAATGTCGATGCATCTAGAAACACTCACTCAACGCGATTGAAATATACTCTTGTGTTTTAAAACATTTTTTCTGTATTTTTTTTTTGGCGTTGTTTTCCTTTCTTTTGATTCACTTTGCTATCTACCGATCCCGCATCTGAATCTAGGAAAAAAAGAATTGTGAATTTTTATTTTTCCGCAGATAGATAACTGCAACGCAACTACACCCCGACCGACCAGCACACGGAGTTAAGTAGTAATAAGCAACAATTTAATGTCAGAGCCAACTTTGGGGTCATGAAACTAGCGAGGCTTGTAGCTTAGCAGCGCAGCTTCAGCTTCAGCTTTTAGCTTGCGTCTATGTTATACTTGGACTTTGTGTGATATGTGTTGTTTTGGTTGTTGTTTTTTTTTTAAAGAAAACAAAAAAAAAGCCTTTTTGTTTTGTTTTGTGGAAGTTTTGTTGAATTTTCCCGGGACGTACATTCAACACACCACACAACACACCGCCGACGATTGTAGTTACACACAATTTCACACAAAAAACAAAAAATCACACAAAATGAACGAGAGAAGAGACCCGAACGCGCGATCGGGAATAAAGCCAGAGACTAACTGAATGTCTCAGCAGACACGAACTGGTAAATTTATGACCAAATAGTGAGGGATTTTTAAAGCTTCAGGTATTTTTGTGCATATAAGCGAATTTGTTATGTTGTGTGTTTGTTACCTTGCGCTCTACTAATACTCCTCCATCCTCTGAATACACAGAGATCTTCCTCAGATGATAGTTGTGATGGTGTTTGTGACTGGTTGGTGGGTTTTGTTGGCTGGTTGGTTGGTTGGTTGGCTTTTCCTTTTCTTTTCATCTTGAGACAAACAAAAAAAAAAAACACACATTTCTGGTACGGCGGCGGCGTTGCGCCGAGATATGCTTATGTGCTTTACGTGGAGAAAGTTATCGTTTATTTTTGATTTTTCATCATTTTGTTGTACGTCTTTTTTTCGATTTTTGGAATGTGTGTGTGTGATACGATTCGGATAGTATCCAGTATTCGGGGATAAAGTCGTACGCAGATGTTGTACTAGGTGTGAATTAGAAGAGTGACCGGTATGACTACCGATGGTGACGGTGGTGGTGGTGGTGGTTGGCCAAAAAGTGGAGTCCATAAGGAGTCACGCGGAAAGAATGAACCGTGGATGACGCGGTTTGAGAGGCGCTTACATATGGGGTTCAACTGGTTTTTGCTTTTGTCTGTTTTGTGAATTTCTTTGTATTTGCACAGATGTTGCGATATCCTTCTGTTTAATTTGACAGTCCATCACACGATTTGATTTAGAGCGCCAGACTGACAGAATGGGAGGGTACAATCGAGAGAAGGTGATCAAAGTAAACAACAACATTATGTCACTCGAACTATCATTTTGTTTTTGTTGTTAATCAATTATAGCCATCCCTATTGGCTAAGCTTTAATGTATATTATATTAGCATATGAACGCTCTGATGACAACCCGGATGTCGGTTAGAGTTTGAAAGGTGGTTGTGTGTGGTGTCTTGAGACGTGCTTTTCACAGCGCTTCACTAAAATCGCATATGCAAGTTCGCACACCAACTCTTTTGTATGATTCCGTGCCCCATGACCGCTTTTGAGGACGCACAACGACTCGTCATTGTTTCATCTTCAAATTGAATGGATGGTATCTCAGCCACTCGTTATCTCAGCAAATCCGGTATCGTGCGTGGGTGGAGAGAACGAATGAATGAACGAGAGAGAGAGAAAGAGAGAATGTCGTGCTATCAGTTCTTCTAATCGACCGCCAAAATATTCTGAAGAGGCATTCCAATCGAATACCCGAAGCAGACGAATTCACTCGTCTAAACCCCCCGATACTAAAGTGAACGTGTTCGTGGACGAGTTTGGGTATTTGCTTAGATAATTGTTTTTTCGTTTTATTTCGTTTGTGACTCGTCCACTAGCTGTTTTCTGTTGTTGTTGCTGCTGTGAAGGGTATCCGGGTGGATTATATTATTAAGTGGAGATTCCGCAGAATCGAATGAGATATCATTTGAATTTCCATTAATTGTGTGTGCTTAGAGTGAGTTGATAGACTCCACACGAAGAGGCACACGCCAATGTTAGATGATTTAAGAGAACTCCGACTGGGATACAAGTGCTTCTGCTTTTGATTGTCTGTACTTTTCACTTCGAAGGGTTCGCGAGAACTTCAAAGAAGACTTGATTACATAACATCTGCCAATGGTTTTATGCAAACCTATGTTCAGACAGGTTCAAACATATCGCTTCGTCAATCTTTGGAGGGCGACCACCACGTACCACTTTCGTTGTGCTCTGAGGTGAATGTCTTTTTGTGATCGTTGATAAGGAATTGGAGAAGCCATCAAGGTCATTTGGGTAGAGCAACATCTGGATTCCTTTGATTCTCATCTTTACTTCAGTTATCCCACAAGTCGTCATCAAAAAGTTGAAGCCTCTATAAAAACAAGAATGAGTGGGCAAATCAGGAGATGATCTGCTTTACAGTGGCACAAGTTGGAAAGGCATTTAGGCCAGTAAAGCCTTTCGCGTGGATTTAATCGCATTCGAATAAGAGACTGGTGCTCGAATAACTTACAAATTTCTCCTTAGTCTTCTAGGGAGCAACAGAAAGCATAAGTCATTGACTGAATGGTCTACAAACTTGCCTCGCCCCAGGAAGCATACTAAAGCCACATCTCAATGTCATTCGTGAAGGGATAAGTTGCCTTGAATTGAGCTAGTGACCATCCACCACACAGTCTAGTTGCAATAAATGTCTCCAGACAGAGTAGAAACTCAATGTCAACACAAGAGTGTGTGCCACACCAGCGTGCGCCAACATCTTTCAAAGGAATACAATACTTCTTTCTTCAGACTGCTCGTCGGGAAGGTTTACTACTTTTTTATGCAACACTTTATGTAAAAAAATAAATCTTCCTGGCACTTAAATATGCCGTCCGCAACTGACGAAGCAAATACTAGTCATCAGGCTGAAATGGATCCAACTGTCATCACAAAATGACTTGCGCCAAAGACGACCATAGACGTAACCATGAGCAACTCGGGAGTCGTTAAAGACAAACAAATAATGACATCAGCGCGAAATGATACCTTCCTCTTGCTGTTAGTCCTTCTCTGCCATCAAGTCAAACTAATACATGAAATGGGAGGAGATAGGAGATAGTTAAATAAGTACACTAAATGAAATGATCTTAAATTTAATTTCGTACAATAAATAAATTTATCTTAAATTTAATTTCGTGTTTTATTCAAAAACAAAATGATGTCATTGAAGTACAGTCTTTTAGACTGATTTAGGAGGATGATGCAACAGAAGACGCCTACAATTAAACTAGCATACAAGAGACAAAGGATACCTTAAGCAACAGGAAGTTTAAGACTAAAAGGTAGACAGACATAATACTTGCTGGAGAGTCTATTAACTTTGGTCAAGATCCACTCAAAAAGAAGGTAACAACGCTCGATTGTCCTTTTACAAGTTGTTCAAGATCAGACTTGTCCCATGAAGCGACTGGATGGCGCAGTTGGTTAATTGCCTGCCCCGAGTTAGAGGGGTCCCGGGTACTACCTGGCAGTACAATAGACCAGTTTTGAGTGTGAGTGCTCCAGTGCAATGTTTCAAAAATCTCCGAAAAAAAAGACTTGTCCCTTTCAGCTAAACAAAATTGCATATTATACGAAAATACACCCCAGAAATGAAAAGAAACCCCAACAAGCTTGAAGCGCATCGACAGCTGTAGACAACTAATGAAAAATGTTGCCAGCTAACAATAAGTTTCCTACCAGTCATAGACTCTCCCAGAAGTATACCGCCTGTTGAATAACTAAGTAAGTCCGCTGCAATTAAATAGAAGGAGCGTCAAATATATCGGCACTTTGTGTTCATTTAGTCTCGAATCATGAACATCAAGATTAGTTTAAATTCATATTGTTTTTTTATAGAAGACTAATGAGGATGACTAACAGATAAAACTATTGTTTTAAATGCCGCCAACAGCTTAAGAGTCTCATTAGCTGAACAAAGGTTTGGGTGGCTTACCATTCGAGCTCTTCAAGGCCGGTGGCAATGTTCTGGTAGGGAGCATGCAACATATTATTTGTAGAATTTGGGAAGACGAAAGCATGACCGACGACTGGAAAATCAGCTCCATATGCCCCATCCACAAAAAAAGGCTGTCCTACCTCTTGGACCAACTATAGAGGTATATCCCTGCTTAACGTCGCCTACAAGATCCTGTCCAGCGTACTGCGTGAATGTCTAAAGCCATTTTGCACCGCACTAATCGGCACATACCAGTGCGGCTTCTGGGCCGGCAAATCCACTATAGACCACATTTTCACACTAAGGCAAATCCTGGACGATTGGATGGTGCAGTTGGTTAGGTGCCTGCCCCAAGTTAGAGAATCCCAGTGAAATCGAATCTGGTCCAGTTACCATATGCCATTGGGATCAAATTAACGGCACTGGAGTAGGTTGCTATCTGGCAGTACAATGGACCAGTTTTGAGTCTGAGTGCTCCAGTAGTGTTTCAAAAACCCTCCGAAAAAAAAGGCAAATCCTGGAGAAGACCAGCGAGTTTCAAATCGATACACACCATCTCTTCATCGATTTTAAAGCCGCATACGACAGCATACGTACATCGCCAAGTCCAACTGTTGGGATACGCAGATGACATCGACATCGTTGAGCGTTCCCAGCGCGCCGCACTGAGAGAACAATAGCACGCACAACACGAGTGGTTGTTGAGAAGATATGCCCAGGTCCACCTCGGACTGTAGCTATTATTACTATTACTATGAAGGAGTTTGTCTACCTCGGGGCAAACGTTAACTCCACGAACGACATCACAGTGGAGATCCGACGTAGAATCGCCCTTGGCAACCGATGCTACTTCAGTTTGTCAAAACACTTGGGCTCAAAACTTCTGACTCGAAGGACGAAAATCATGCTCTACAAAACTCTTATTCTGCCAGTCCTACTATATGGAGCCAAAAGCTGGGCACTAAGCAGAACTGCGGAGCTGATTCTTGGTGCCTTCCAAAGAAAGATTCTGGTCGGAAATATGGTCCCGTCTGCGAGGAAGGCGAATGGAGGAGAAGACTCAACCGCGAACTCTATGAGCTTTACCAGGATGTGGATGTAGTCCGGAAGGCAAAAAATCCGACGACTGCACTAGCTCGGCCACATCGAGCGCATGGACAACAACGCTCCAGCTAAGAGGGTCTTCGCCTCCCAGCCTCCTGTTTCGAAAAGAAGATGAAGACCGAACCTCCGGTACAAAGACCATGTAATCGCGGACGTAAGACAGCTTGGCCTTGATGACTGGAAGCAGTGTGCCCAGGACTGTCAACGATGGAAGGCAGCGATATCTCAGGCTCGGACACTGCATGCGTCGTAGGCCTGTTACGGAAGTAAGTAAGATCGTTAGAAGATTGTGCGAAACTCACTGCCCAAAACAAGAGGCGATATCTTCCAAAAGTCTGTACAACTGCTGGCATACACGGAGGACATTGACGTTTTTGGTCAAGCACAGCGTGCTGTCAATCAAGCATTTTGCTGGGATTAAATCGAAAGCGGAAGCGGCTAAAGTAGGTTCGCCGGTAAACGAGGGCAAAACGAAGTATGTCATCGAGAAAGGACGTACAAAATCGACGACTTGGCCAGAACGTCACCATAGGCAGCTGTAACTTTGTCTACCTTGGCTCCGCGGTAAGCAATACAAACAACATCAGTACCGAGATCAAACACAGAATAACTCTTGCCAACAGCTGTTTCTTAGGGCTCAAGAGGCAATAGAGTACTAGAGCCCTCTCTCGAAGGACCAAGCTGACTTTGTATAAAACGCAGATGATCCCAGTCCTGCTTTATGGTGCAGAGGCATGAACAATATCCCAAGCGAATGAAGAATCTTTTGATGTTTTCAACGAGAAAGTTCTGCGTTCAATCTTTGGCCTTGGTTGCGTTGATGGCATTTGGAGGAGAAGGTTCAACCACGAACTATATGGGTTGTACTGTGATATAAGGCTAACCTGGCGTCTACGGATCCAACGCCTAAGATGGGTAGGCCATGTAGAGAGTATGGACAACTTAGCTCCGGCCCGAAGAGTCTTCGACACTGAGCTTGTGGGACAACGCAACAGAGGACGTCCACGTACAAGGTGGCGCACACGAGGGGGACTGAAGCCAGCTGGAGAGATATGATGGGTAAGAGACAGGTCCACCTTGGACTGTAAAAGAAAAAGATGTGGCCCTTCTAATCATAGCTATTACCATCACTGAAGGCATGATTACAAAATCAGAAGAGTAGATTCCATTTTTCGGTTTCAATAAGTATATTCTTGGGTCTTCTAGTGTGATCGATTTTTTGGAAAAGTAGAGTAGACGCAACTCAAACCGATATAAATAAGTGAATGTTTCCGATATCATTGCGATTTTGAAGTGTGCAGATAGGGTTAACGCTATGACTACTTGTCTATGTGGTATGTAATTAAACCTCAGAAGCTCAATTCTAAATATTTTACTTATTTGATTGGTTAAATGTTTGATTCAAGATGTCATTTTCGAAATCTAAAGCTTCAATATCAATTCTACATCTACAAGAAGCTTCATGTTAAAAATATGGAGGTGTACATTTGTCTAGTATTTTGTACAAATGTTTGAAGTCCTTTGTCCCACACTAATTGGCACATACCAGGCTTCCGGTAAGACAAGTCGACGGTAGATCAAATATTCGTACTTCAACAGGTCCTTCAAAAGCCTAGCGAGTTTCAAATCAATACGAACAATGTTTTTGCAATGCGCCGTACAATCCAGTGCTATAATTTACCCGCCATTAGAACAGCCGAAACACAACTAAAATCGATATAACTATTATATGTGGGAATATACAACATACACCATCCATCCAATCTTTTGCATGCTATGGAGGTTGAACGATCAAGAGCAACCATACACTCTCGGTACAACAAATTTTTAAGAAGGTCTGTCTTCCTGGGGAAAATTGAACTCCACAAATAAAACTTTAGGATAGATCCAGCGTACAATCACACTTGGCAATCGTTACAATTCTGTCTTTTCAAAAAAACTTACATTGAAACTCTTGGCTTGAATAACCAAACTAAGCTCTAAATAAAATAAAACCCTTATCAGTTTAGTGTTGTTATGGAGTCGAATGTTAGCAGATTTCGGGAGTCTTGGAAGGACAAATTCAGCATCGGATATTTGGTCCTGTCTGTAACCGCAAATTCCACGAGTTGTTCGAAGATGTGAATCTGGTCCGAATCTTTTGGTATTCGAATATGAAACCTGATGACTGGAAGCAGCGTGTTCGGGACAAGGATATGATGCAGCATTAATTCAGACCCAAAAGGTTCTTGGATTCTGGAAAAAAACTACCAAAACTGCACTTTTTTTTCGAGCGATAATAGTTTTAAAATGATTTTCCAACGGCGTCTAAACATCAAATAAAATTACATTGAAACTAGTTTATCGTTGTAAGTTTCTGTGATTTCTTCCATTCATTTGAACCCCTAAATGCCCAACAACAACACACAATTCGTATGAGTAATGATTGCGTATGACGCAGAGAGTCTTGGGAAATTTTTCTTGTGCTAATTTAATTTGATTAGAGATACATATGTGATATGTTTACTTGATTTGAGATGAAGTTAGTAGCGAACTCAAAAGGGAATATATATATTTATGTCGCACTCGACCGGTTTGTTAGGGGTTGGGTTATTCTTTGTTCTTCGCTAAGAATCCAACATGTGACATAGTGTGACGACGACAGACTTTATCCAGCTCATCCATGGATTTTCACAGCCGACAGATTCTGATTCAAAGTATGAGTCAGGATGGGATTGGGTGTTTAATAATAATAATAATAATAACGGCGCTACAGTCCGAGGTGGACCTGGGCCTAGCTTCACAGCAACCACTCGTGTTGTTCTCTCACGAGTGGAGGGGACCTACAGTTTAATGCCGACTCCGAATGGCGAGATTGAGAAGTTTTTTCTAGACAGTTATACTCTTTGAGCATTGTCTGTGACTCGAAAGAGGTGGAGTCGTAAACAACTTCTTTTTTTTTTTTTTAATTGTTTGTCCGAACTCGGTTTCGAACCTAGACTGTGAAACTCAAGTGTGTATGGGTCGACGCACAAACCCACACGGCCACGGCGCCCACAAGGACTTTACGTTGCCACTGAGAAAAAAATCTAGTGATGAATAGTCACATGATCGCGGCGACAAACTAATGAACGATCGCCGTGAGATGACCCAGTCGTCAAATTTCTCCTTCACAAGCTCGAGGGTTGCATCGCTTGTACGGCATGTAGCGTCGTCTTGTTGGAACCGCAGGCCGGGTATTTCGATGTTGTCTAAATCGATACAAAAATCGCTCCATTGCTGAAACCCTTGACAGTAATAGTGTCTTCTTCCTATTTTGGAAATAAATAATGTCCGCCCATGCCATCACGCTACACCAAGGAGTTAATCTTTGTGGATGCATTGATGCTTGTTCGATCACGCATGGAATATGTTTACCCCTGTAATGGCATTTTGCTGGTGGACATAGCCTTCTTCTCCTTTGTGTGGCGCTACAGTCCAGGGTGGACATGGGCCAACCAACCAAACTTCTCTAGCTAGCACAATCTCTCGTTAGCTCCCTCCAATTCCGCATACCAAGTTGGTTAAGGTCCTTCTCCACCATCTTTAAAGCCGCTGGACATAGCCTCTGAGCCAAAAATGGGCCTCATTGGGGGCCTCATTGGGGGCCAGAGGATGATTTTTTGGCTTAAATCCGGATCTCTGGCCGACATTTTCAGAGAATTCACGGCTCCATATATGGTGGCCCGGCTTCAATTCTTGCATCAGCACAATCTCATACAATCTCAATTAAGTTAATCGGTGCTGAATCGGCATTTCTGGATCTTTTTCGATACTGCCGGCTACGGCTGCTACGTTTTCTTCATTTCCTACCAAACTCTGTTTGGTTGGTGGCTTAATGTTCAAAGGAGAAAACTAATGCGACGATACGTCAAAATTTAATGCACATCTGCTTCTTTTTGCACTACTGCACGCATCAATGCATGCAGTATTGCTGCATGTCTGTTCCAGGCTTAGCGACTTCTATAAAATTTGTCCGGGTAAAGAAGAACAAGACGTAGAAGAAGAGAAGAAGAAGAAGAAAAAGAAGAGAAGAAGAAGAAGAAAAAGAAGAAGAAGAAGAAGAAGAAGAAGAAGAAGAAGAAGAAGAAGACGAAGACGAAGAAGACAAAGAAGAAGAAGAAATTGTTCTACACTTCCCTTGCACATGCCAGAAAAGAGCGAATTGCTTGCACACTGAAGCCATGATGATGTCAGACCTCACGTTGCGCATTGGTAACTGGGTCGTAATTTGGATAATATTTTTTAATAATTTCCGCGCATTCGGCAAGTGATCCAGCCGATGGAATGGCAAACGCTGTTGCAGCTGCAATTGGAAAAAAAACTATCACTGCTATCTGGTCACCCAATATATCCTATATTGTGGTCTAGATCTACAAAAGCACACATCCAGGAAGGAGCATCTCTGATAACCTGAGCGATCTTAATAAATCTTCTCCTTGAGTAGTGAGCGGCATGATTGGCGTGGTATCACAATGAACCAAACTATGCGTAAGTCTGCCGACATGACTCCAGTCTGCCACCCGTACCTAGCCCCGGCTTATTCAGTTGATTCAAGCAAATCTTTGTCCACATCAAGTAATCCATAGAAGAAATCGGAAATGTCCTCAGCGAGGATAATGATTGATGAACGATGATTTTGAATTGACGGCACGGCTGCATTTCCTATTCCTGACATTCTCCAAGATTCTCCCCGACCCGTTGGCTCAAATTGCTTTCAATTTGATGCCAGATTTCTCACAAAGATCCACGAGTTTCGCCTTTAAAAGCAGCTGATCGTGGCTATCATCAAAAATAGAATTCACCAAAGCCGATATGCTTATTCTTGGAATGTGTGGTAATTAAGACATTCCATTGAAGTCTTTGACACCTTCTTTGCCGGTTTCTTAAGTTTCCAGTCCAAGAAGATGAAGATCAGTACACGGTCTCAAAAGTGAGTCATCCGTGGTCTCTCTGAGAAAAGTGGGATTGTCACATCGACGCGATTGACTGAAATGCCATTAAGAAGCTATCCATTGAGGACTTGAGCTGTGCACGCACTGTAAAGTGAGTAGCAGCTCACACATTTCCTGCCACATTACCCCGGCTCTTTAAAACCCAGTCGTGTCTCTACCCAGTCCACCACGTCACGCTGTTTCCAAGCGAAATATTTGAACTCCTCCTCGTCGTCGCAAATCAACACTTGGCCTTGAAAGTCTTCTGTCATCCCCAAAACCGATTACCATAATGAGTTTACGTGCCCAGACTGAAGTCGTTTACCAGCAAACAGCTGTTCACAGCCGGCATCTAGTCCGCAATTGTGTCTCTCCTCCCAACCAATCAGCTCTAGTCACCCACCTCCGCGCACCCACACGAAGAGCACGATCGCCCCCTTGAGTTCTAGCACTTCTTCGCTCTTCGGCTTAATGAATCCTTTTCACGTAACTCACACGATCTCGACCCAAGTGAATGCGGATCACGTAATCCGGTTCCATGTTTGTGCGGGCCAGTGACGAATTGAAATTAGGGTGATTGGCAATTTCCATCGTTCTCCCCGTCTTGCAGTTGAACCGATGTAATCCGCGTCTTGACCACAGGCCGGTAATCCGGTGGATGGGTTTTTGCTTCGGAGATCGCACGCTCGTCAAGTGATGCAATGAATTGTCGGACTGGCGAAAAGCATGCGCATCATGGACCAACCTGAAGACATGTGATGTCTTGTGATGAAATTAGCGGAGACTAGGAGTGCCGTCATCTGCGAGGTGGTTACGGGAGGTGGGAGAGAAACGGATCTGGTCGTGATTTTATGATGGGAACTTCAAAGGAAATCCATTAGACTGAGGAGGGGACTCACATTGAATTGGTTGAGTGTCAATTAAATTAATCCGATACGAGACTTTTGGCAGGTTTTTGATTGAATGTATTCAGCTGGGAAATGCTAAACTCCTAGGAGTTGTCGTCAAGGAATTCAAAACTAAGCTGTGTTCAAGGATCTCCTCAACCATCTCAATGGGCGTCAAGAGCCCTTAGCTCTGCACCAGTTCTGTTAGCAACATCTTTGGAGATGAACCTACACGAGAATATGTTTCTGGATATGTACAAGGCGGGGCAAGTGGTTTTCAACATTAATTATATTATTAATTAAGAGATGAGCGAATCTAAACTTAAACGAGGTCACAGCGGTTTCAATGACGGAAACTCATAATGTGTGTAACACGCCGATGCTGGTTTGTTTCATCGCTCGTGGTGACAGATGAAGCTATCAAATACGCAGTCGCGTCCTTTGATGGTTTCAAGTCGCCGGGTACCGATGGCATATATCGCGCTTTGCTGAGAAAGGGTATAGATCAGTTGCTGCCGGTTTTGAAAAGATTTTTCACAACCAGTCTGGCAGTGGCCTATATCCCGACTCCTTGGCGTACAGTTAGGGTAGCCTTCATACAAAAAATCGGTCAGGGGGACTACTCACTCGCCAAAAACTTTAGACCAATCAGTTTAACTTCCTTCCTGCTGAAAAGCATGGAAAGGCTGGTGAGCTTCAGGTGCGCAAAACCGCTTTGCGAATTCATCCTCTGTCTCAGATGCGCGGAAAATCTTACGAGACTGCACTTCAAAATCTTGTTGGCAGAATCGAATGTGCACTCGACAGGAAAGAGTAAGCGCTGGGCTTCCACCAACTGTCTGATCTTTGGGGCTTTCTACCCTAACATATTGTACCATGAGAAGGTGCGCCTTAACGGCTTTATTCCGCCAGAAGCTTTCCTCTATTTGGACGAGAAAGGCCTGATACAGGATACAGAAGGTTGTCCTATCATCTTCCATGTCGCACGCCGAACAGTGGACAGGCGACTTCAGTACGAGCCAGACGTCGCATTTCTATTGGTGGTTGCACCAGAATCAGCCTTCGACGCCGCAAACTTCTCAAGAGCAATGACGGTGTAGTTGGCTCTTTAGGGCCAACTTACATAGGTTAAGGTAGTTGTAAGTAGAATAGATGAAAAAAAAAAAAAAAATCATAAAAGCAAAAATTCAAAAATTCAAAAAAAAAAAAAAAAAAGGTGCTTCACGGCGTATTAGATATATATGTTAAGCATATAAATAACATATACGGCCCTGGTGCACACGTCCGTATAGTGTTACGGACATAGCTAAGCGTAGTTTAAGTAGTTGTAAGTTAGTTGCACATTTTAGTTTAGTTTAAGTTAGAATAAGAGAAAAAATAAAAAAATAAAAACCAAGTATGTCCAAGTTTTTTTTTAAATTTTCTTGGATAAAAAATAAAGACCTTACGCTAAAATTTAAATGAAGATAAATTAGGCCGAAAGGCATATTAAATGTAACATAGATTAGCTTAGAGTACCCGTATAGGGTCAGTAAGTTAGATTTAAGAACATTAGTTAAGATAGTTAAGTTAGATTTAAGTATTTTTGTCTAGGATATAAGGTAAACATGAATTGAACAATAAAAATACATTACAAACAAACAAACAGTAAGCGCTGGGCATTTTCTTTGATATAGAGGGTGCCTTTGACAATGCGACTTTTGATGGCATGTGCAACTCGGCCAGAGAACACGGAGTAGATGAATCATTAGTGCTGTGGATTAAAGCAATCCTAATGAATAGAACTATAATTGCGGACGCGGATTGTTGCCAGTATGTTATGGCGGGGGTAAATAGGGACTGCCCCCTGGGTGGTGTCTTGTTTCCTCTGCTATGGTGCATGCTGGTTGACTCTCTGCTCGATGCTCTCAATAGTTCTAACATCTACCCCCGGCCTATGCGGATGATGTAACTGTTCGTCGTCTGTCGGATCATGCCTAGCGGTGTGTGCTCAAAAGCGTAGGCAGCTCTAGACGTGATCGACGATTGGTGTACCAGAAATGGGCTTTCAGTCAACCCTCTTAAAACCGATTTTGTCCTCTTCACGAGGAGGAGGAAATTGACTGGTTTGACTCAACTAGTACTAAAATGTGTCACTACCCGCTTTTCCGATGAAGCTAAATATCTGGGTGTCATTCTAGATAGGAAGCTTCTGTGGAAAAAACTCATCGAAACGAAAATTGCGAAGGCACTGTCAGTTTTCTGGCAGCGTAAGGGAATTTTCGGCAAATCATGGGGTCTATCACCAAAAAGATCCGTTTGAATCTACACGGCTATGATTAGGCCCCTTCTCTTCTATGCATCGGCCGTTTGGTGGAATAAGCTATCGCGTAAATACGTAACTGCTGCTTTCACCAAGCTTCAAAGAACGGTCTGTCTCGGCTGCATAGGGAAGGCTCCCTAGTTCGCCTGGCTCTGCTCTTGATGCACTGCTAAATCTTCACCCCTAGATATCCACATCATGGGTTGTACTCTCAAGGCCATCTTCCGTCTAAACAGAAGTGGTTTTTGGTACAACTTGCACTGGAGTTTCGATGATCTTGCGCATCGCATTTCCTTTTATCCCAGTCTTATGGATATGCCGTCTAACGCACGGACACCTGTACTCCAGCTGCGACGAACTTACAAAGTCGACTTTCCCTGCACTCATTACTGGCTCTAGCCAGAATCTGAGCCAGGAAAGGAATGTAATCGAATCTTCACGGACGGCTCCACGACCAATGAAGGATCTGGTACTGGTGCCTTCATTGAGGGCAACAACTTTAGACTGCACACCTCGTTAGGTAAATTTGCGTCGGTTTTCCCAGCGGAAACCTATGCGATCCTAATAGCTACGAGCTATATTGTGAAGAATATGTGGAAGGGGCGAAGTATTTGCGTTTGTAGCGACAGCCAAGCTGTGCTTAAGGCCTTGCTGAACCCTTGAACCTAGTTCAGGAGTGCAAGGAGTGCCTTGACAGCATATTTAATTGGGGTAAAAACTATAGAGTGGAATTTAATGCTTCCAAAACTCAATGCTGTCTACTGTCACTTAACCGATCTCAAAATAATCAGCCATTATTCCTGAATGGCACTTGCATCGAAGAAACCGAAAAACTTTCCATCCTCGGTATGTGTATCAACTCAACACTTAGTTGGAATAATCACATATTCGAGGTCGCCAAAAATGATGCTAAAGGTGTAGGTTTCCTAAGACTATGTAAGAAATACTTCACCCCCTCTGATTTGGCTTCAATATAGAAGGCGTTCATTCGCCCCAAACTTGAGTATAACGCTCATATCTGGTCAGGTGCTCCCAAGACCTCCCTTCACATACTTGATACAATACAACAGCGAGCGATAAAACTTATAGGAGACAGCAATATCGAGAAGTCGACAGACTCTTAATGAACACCGCCGTAATGTGTCCTCCTTGTCTCTGTTTTATCGCTATTTTAACAAACGATGCTCAAGTGATCTAGCCAATTACATTCCACTCCTCCATGAATTCACCCGCAATACACGTCTCGCCAGGAATGCTCATCAGTTTACTCTCAAGCCTGTTTTCGGACGTACAGTTCAGTTTAGAGAGTCGTTTTTTAGGCGCACCACACGAATACGGAATGCTCTTCCCAGCCCAACTTTTCCCACTCACTACAATCCGCAGACATTTAAGACCAATGTGTACAGGTACATCCTTCCCTTTCTCCCTCTATACCTTCGGCCCGTGCTGTGTCTTGATTCCGGACACTTAAGGGTATTCGTAACCCCTTTTGCGCTCGCAAATTATAAAAAAAAAGTCTTCTCTGAATTTGATCGGCAATTTAAATTGTCTGGATCCTGGGTCACCACGGGATCCCAGGAAATGAGATCGCCAATGAACTTGCACGACGAAGATCAGAGGAGGTATTCTCAGGACCTTAACCTGCGCTGAGACTGCCCACGTCCTTGGTTAGGGCTTCCATTGATGGTTGGACCTTTCGAGAGCACAACCGGAAGTGGCACGAATCTCCAGGATGTAGACAGATCATCTGCGGCATTCTTGTTGTTTCCTGACAGGAAAAACTGCAGACAGCTTACCGCCGTACTAACGGCCCGGTACGGAGTAGCCACTACACCTTCACCAATCATCTGAATGTGCTTGATCTAAGCGATAAAACCCTCTGCGACGCCTGTGGAGAAGACGACTACACTGGAGTGCGCCTCTGCTACTGTCCCGCCTTTGCTCGAATCAGTTAGCAGTTATTCGGTGCTGATGAGGTGAAAGCGGATGATGTAGGCTCCCTACATCACAGAAGCGCTTGCTGGTTTCCCTCCGGAGGACCAAGAAATTCTAACAAAAGTAGGTTGCTGTCTGGTAGTACCATGGAGCAGTTTTTGAATCTGAGTGCTCGACAGCAGTTTTAAGAACCTCAGAAAAAAAACTTTATCAACTTCGTTATTTATTTTGTTTCGAGAAAAATAAAATACAGTCGACTCTCTCTAAGTCGAATTTTAACGGGATATCAAAATTAGTTCGAGTTAAAGGGAGTTCAAATTAGAGTGTGGTTTTTTGTATGGAGATTTTAGTGAATGGCAAAATAAATATGGCGAAAAAATTCTAGTTAGAGGAAAATTCGACTTAGAGGCACTCGACTGTATTTCTTTTTTCTTCTGCATCTTTCCATAGACCAGGGTGGACCTGGACGCCTACCAAAAGGCCTATTCAGTTACTACGATATTCGATAGCTGTCTCCAGTTGAATATTCCAAATTGTTTGATTTCCTTTTCCACCTGTCCAAAGTTTGCTCCATCTTAATAGTGGGTGTCTTCTTTTGTCTTGTTCAACAGGGTTTGTTGTCATTTGCGCTTTACTTGCGCTAAGTTGTCTGTGCACTTTGACTTTGAATCTGTCGTTGATGCTGTGGTTGAGTCTGCTCCTCCAATCATCATTAACTCAACGGTGAACAATTTTACGCAGAACTTTTCTCTCGAGTTAGAGGGAAATTCAACTTAGAGTGAGTTCGACTTAGAGGGAGTCTACTGTATTTTTTTTTTTAGTATTATTAAAAATGTATGTAAAATAAAAAAGAAGCCGAAAGGCATAGTAAATTATAAATTCATTGATAAACATAGAGTGCCCGCATAGGGCCAGTAAGATAGTATAATAATCCAATTATACTAAAATCTAGTTTAAGTATTTTTTCTAGAATGTAAGATTTTTTAAAAGATGAAAATAAAAAAATGCATTGAAATTGAACAAAACTGAAACTGCCTTGGACATCCATCCAAAATTTCTTTTTCAAAAAAGTGTGGCAAAATTTTGAGACGCACATTCATTTAGTCTTAGTACACATTTAAATGTTTTAGTACACATTCTAAAATTTTAGTACACATTCTGTATTGAAGTCCTCATTTTAGTTCATCTTACATATGGAGCAAGGCAATAAACTGAACTATTTTTTCCACTGCTTCGTGGCAGACCAGTTCCAGTTCGCCAGCAGCATGACTATGTCTCAAGTCTTGTTTTCCATAAGAGATCCATTAACATGGTAGTTGTTCCATACATAGTCATACCCAGCTCTCTCATTTCGTCTTTTGTGAATCCAACAACTTCCTATGACTGGTACTACGAGAAAGACATTTTACCACCTGAAGTGCCGATGCCGCCGCCGGTGGTTTCTTAATAAATCGATTAATATGTCAGGGCTTTTGCAATATTTTAGCATTAGCGCATCGAAAGTAAAAGGAAACCAATGAGGAAGAGAATAGACTGTATGTCTTAAATTATAAATTTTTGACTTAATCTTATAGTGGATATCGATAAATAAAGTTAAAGACAAACGACGACTTTGCCTGGCTGAGGAAATGTTCACAGAAATCTGTTGTTCTCCGAGGAAAGACGCATTACAACTTGACCCGCTGATATAAGCCGCTAAGGCGCCCTTCCTACAGCATTTATCAATCTTCCTAATAGCCCATCATCACCACATCCATATTATACTCAAATCTCCACCGAAATGCCCAGATTTATTACTCCCTCAACACTTCCTCAGCTCTCACTAACTGAAATGTATCTGTCGGGTTTCAATATCAATCATCACCGTCGTCGTCGCAACACCTACTTAGCTCAACTGAATCACATCGAATTTCAGTGAATGAATGAAAAATGATGTTACACTAAACATTACCCTCATTCATTTTGCTGTCAGTAGCCGATAGCCAACACGAAACTGTATCCAGACGAACCATCGAGCCAACAGAGTTCAAGGTGGCCTCCTAAAAAAAGCAAAAAAAAACAAACGTTATTCGAGACGAAATTCAATTAACTCAGCACTCTCATGACGGATCACGAATCCGACTCTAAGAGGATTAATTTTGAATATCAAACCAATTAAGCTCACAATGCGGCTTGACAATTGCTACCAGATTGTGATGAAGTGTGTTTTTCTTCTTTTTTGCTTCGCAGTTTTCGAAGTTAGTGGACCACTCTAAGCTTTGAAGCGGAAGTCAAACGGTGAGAATGGTGGCGTCAGAATGTGATGAAATTATTTGAAAGCATAACACTGAGGAATTCAGCTGGCGGATCTCAATGTCCTTCGGGAAATTTGTCTTGTTTTGCAAGAGAGATGTCAAAGGTTTTCGTGGGGTTCACAATTTTTTAGTGGTGTCAAGTCGCATGATCTGGGCGGCCAAGTGATGAACACTCGCCGTAAGATGACTCAGTCGCCAAATTTCTCCTTCACAACCATACGTCGCTTGTATGGCATGAAGCGTCGTCTTGTTGGAACCATAGCTCGGATATATCGACATTATTGAGCTCTGAGTACAGAAAGTCGGTTAACATTCCTCTATACCTGAGACTATTGACGGTAACGGTGTCGCCTTCCTCATTTTGAAATAAATGAGGTCCGACGATGCCGTTGTTCCATTAAACGCATCAAAACCGTCAAAGTTTCAGTTTGCCTTCTCAAGTACCGTTCATAAAGTGAAAAGCTGGTCCAACTCATCAGTGCAAATATGCATTGCTGGGCAACCGGTTGAAACAGATATGGCCCAGACCTCGGAAGACTTTAACTGTGTGTCAAACGATGGCGGAACCGTACTGGATACTGCTCAAGGAATCACTAAGGCAAAATCCACATTCGGTATGCTGTCCAAAATTTCGTGCAGCAAGTTAATCACGTCAGAACCAAGCTGAAACTGTCAATGTTTTATTCGTGCTTCTTTATGGATGCAGCACGTGGAGAGTGACCACCACTATCACGAGAAAGCTACAAACATTCGTCAATGGATGACTACGTAACATATTGCGAATTTTCTGGCCCGATCTCTAATTACGAGTCAGGAACCAATAGGCATCACTATACAATGTGGATTGGGCACACACTACGAAAGGGTGACAGCTGAAACTCTTTAACACAGGACGTCAGAGGACCTGGCGGTCCGAAGAAAGTTTGCCGCAGAACGGTGGAGAATGAAGCGCGACAGTTGGGGAAATTTTGGGTAGAGTTGAGGCATATTGCCAGAAATATAACGCGATGGCACGTAGACGTAGTCGAGGCCCTATGCCTCAAAAGGGGATACAGGAACCAAAGAAGGTGTCACTTGGGTTTTGCTGAACAATCACTGTGCTCGATGAGCGTCCAAAGCCTCCGTACGAGTTCTTGTTAACCTCGTCGACTACCAATCACTCGCATATGATGCAACCACATTACCTGATCCGTCTCATCTCAATTTCCAGTTCGAATTTCACCCACAATTCGTCAAAACAAACAAAAATATCTGGTACAGTTAAAGTGCGCCACCACCATCATCGCCGTGCTCTTTACCACTCAATCTCCGATCAGTCTGCTCGATTTGAGCCAAATTTAGTTGGTATTTGGGTCCTTAAAATAAATTAAATTCGTCTGTTTCTTTTCGAATTCGATTTCGATTTCTCCGACAAGTAGCGGCTGTTTTTGGTCTTTCGTAACAGCGTCACAACTTCTCGTTTAAATAAAACACATAAAAAAAATTACGAGGTGGTCCAAAATTATTTTTTTATTACTCCCGAGAGTATATTTTATGGCATTTAGTATTTGATAAGAATTTCAAGGCGTTATTAAACACATCTTCGATAGATTTATTTTTTAAGTGCAGTCTGAGGTCAAATTTTCGACTCCAAAATGTGGAGTCCGATGCCGAAATGGAACCCGCGCGTCCGGATTGATGCGGAAAAACGTGGCGGTCAATTATCATTTGTTCGTTTGTTTGTTTGCGGTTGAACATGTGGTCGCAGCGGGTTATCCAATGGCGTTAAATCACATGGTTTTGTGGCTCATTGAGTAGTCGGTTTGATGAGCTTGAAGAGTTCGCCAACAGTTCCGGTAGCAAGACGCGTTGCGAAATCGCCTTAAAAAGCGTATGTTACAGGGCATGTTTTATGATTAATTACGATGTTTTTTGGATTAACTTTCAAATGAAATGTGAAATATTTTAAGACGGCCACGCATTTTGTAGTGGTGAACCTTCTCCTCCAATCGCCATCAAATCGGACTACCTCGGTGAACTCGTCTCTGATCCAACGATTTCTTCGTGCGATTTCGATGAAGTCCATGCCTCTTGCGCAGAATAGCAAAACAAAGATGATCACGGTCTTATAAGGGGTACTTCATTAAGCGCTTCATACTTTTAAATTTAAATAAAAAAAAATGTGTGTGAGATATCATCGAAATTTTTCATTCGTTTAAAATGCCTATTGATGCCATTATGTATGAAATATAACATTGTTCAAATATCCGCCGCAGCTTCTCTTGGTGGCGCTCATTTGAAATGTTCAATTTTCCAGGACTCTGGTGCTATACTCGTAAATCAGACTAAATTTGACCGATGGTTATGGGTTATGTTGATTTTGAGGGCCCCTGTGGTTTGTGGCTTACTCGCATAGACCTGCGACTTCAGAAAGCCCCACAAAAAAATCTGACGGGGTCAAATCGCACGATCTCGTTGACCAGTTCACATCACCTCCACGTGAGATGACTATGCCTTCGAATCACTCGTGCAGAATTTCCAATGTGGCGCAAGCTGTGTGGCACGTAGCGCCGGGCCGTCCTATTGAAACCATATGTCGTTAGTGTCTATATCATCCAATTCAGGCAAAAAGAAGTTGGTAATCCTACAGCACTCGGCGTTGACGGTGATGTTGATCTCATGTGTACAGGTGTCTTCCCAAATTCGACAATTTTGTCGTTAATCCAGAAATGGGCCTCATCGCTGAAGATGATTTTTCAATGAAAATTAGGGTCAACAGTTGGAAATAGCTCCAGAGCCCATTCAGCGAACATACGTCGGTGTGTATGGTCGTTTGCCTTGCCCACCTATGGTGAAGAAATTTGTGTAATGACCGAAAGAGTAAGAATCGCGAATACAATCTGCCAAGATGAGATTTCTTCGTGCTGTTGCGGGAGTTACTCGCCGGGATAGGGTGAGAAACACGGCTGTGCGCGAGGAAATCAATGTTTGACAGCTACTTTTTCGTACTTCGATGGTTTGGTCACGTGGCGCGAATGTGCTCTTCATCACGACTTCCGAGGCGTGCCTTGAATGCGATTCCATCAGGTAGGCGACCGCTTGGCAGACCCAGGACGAGATGGTTGGACCAATTCCAAAAACTCGCCTAGTTGCGGTTAGACATAGCTCCTAATGAGTTAGAGTCGATAGCGGAGGATCGAGTGGCGTATAGATCTCCCGTGTGTGTATTTCCCTCACGACCCCTATAGTGGAACATGCGGGACACGGAAAATGTTTATGATGATGATAATGATGAGTTCGACCCAAGGCTGATTATTTTTGTTTTCTGCGTATTTATTTTCAGCCCGACGATGTGTCCCTCACTCTCCACACTTGATGTCATTTCATGGAGGTCAATTATCTTATGTGCTAATACACAGTGCTAGTAAGCTACATCGTCCTTGTAGCCCAGGCGTTTCAGATGTGTTGTAAGAGTTCATCGGATTCCTCCGTTTCCAGTCGACAGGTCTGCTCGGAGCACATCACCTATCACTAAAAGCAATAAAATCGGTGATAAGATGCAGTCTTGTCTTGGATCTCGAATTCCTCTGAGGATTCAGGAAAGTTATTACCTTCCCAATCCCTCTCTATAAGTGAAGGGAGTAGCTCAGCCGAAATTGTTGGCTCTGTTCGTAGGAGTTCAGCGGGGTTGCCGTACCGTCAATAAATACCGCCTTGTTGGCTTTCAATGGCTTGATCGCGGAAATTATTTCATTTGTTCTGCGGGGAGTGGTGCGAATTCGGGCCATTCTTACATCGGACAGCTTTGTCTGGTTTGGGTGTATATTGCTGGCGAATACACTATTCAAAACCGTAGCAGAATGTTCCTTCCATCTTTTGAGTTGATCCTCATCCGAACTAAGCACAGAACCATCTATTTTTATTTAATAATAATTTTTACTGGTTTATGATTAGAACTGCGACCACCAGTCAGCTTTTTAGTGATCCTGTAAGCACACCTACCTACAAGTTTCTCTGCTACAACGGCCAGTGCGTTGATGTTGTCGCGATTGTCACGTCGAAATAGGACTTCATGCGACTTGGAAGTTCTAGATTACTTCTTTCCGATTCAGCGGGGGCTGTAATGTGAGTTTTTCGATGTTTCCTTTTCAGCCGCCAGATATTATCCGAAATCCACGCTCTGTGTCTTTCCCGAGCTCGACCGACAATGTTCTTAGCACCTGATGTGAACGAATTTTTCACAGCAACCCAACGTTGTTCGATTAGGGGAATTGAACTGCTGATTGTTTTCACGAGATGATCCTCTAGTTGTCGGCGCACTGAGGGGTCACCTAACCTTTCAACGTCAAACCTGCGGGGTCTAACGTTTTCGTTGTATGTTGGATGCTGCTGTCCGTAGTCGGAAAGTGGCCACCATAAGATGCTGGTTTCGGAACATCCCCACATAAACGTCAAAGAGACTACTTTAGAATCGCCGGCTGATGACAAAATGTCCAATTTTGTTGGAGGTTGCTTGCCTGTCATTGGAAAACCAACTGACTGTGGCAGAGCTTGCACTTGAACATGGTTACAGAAATCTACAAACCTCTCGCCAATGTCATTGCAGTTGCCAAGCCCATGTTTTCCTATAGCATGTTTGAGCCCTTCGTTTTGGCTACCTACCTTGGGGTTCAAATCCCCCATTGCATTTTCAATGTCTCCATTTGGTGTTGTACTGAAGACGGCACATAATCTTCTGTAGAAATTTTCCTTGTCATCCTCAGACAAGCCGTACTCTAAACTGGCCGTCACCATGAAGCTGCCAGGAAATTTGGTTCCTTCTCGCTGTTGGTGTAAGGACCGGGACCGATTTTTGCATAAGGCAGCGCTCACCTTTGCGGCCCTGTCGCTCTTTCTTTCAACGTATTCCTTGTTATCGAACCTCGCATCGATCATCACACCTAGGTCTGATCTGATCTGATAGCCGGTTTTGATGTTACATCATGTTCAACACGATTGGATGGAGCAGTTGGTTAAGAGCCTGCCCCAAGTTCGAGGGGTCTCAGGTTCGAATCCCAGTGAAACCGAATCTGGTCCATTTGCCGTTGGGATCAAATTAACGGCACTTCCAGTAGCGTTTCAAAAAAAAAGAAAAAAAAGAAAATGTTCTCCTACCCTGATGGTGATTAGAACTCTGTCGCACATAATGTTCCTTAAGATAGGTCCCAGCACCGATCCTTGTGGAACTCCGCCAGTTATGTGGTATTGCCTAACTCCATCGTTAGTATCGTAGAGCAGGAACTATAAGCCCGCCGTCTGCAGAGTTAAACGCATTTTTGACGTCCAATATTAATATGGCCCCATATTTGTCTGCACCACCTTTCCATCTTCTGCCCTGAATAGCTCTTTTCAGTGTCGTAGTTACCTTCCGAATAGCATCTACTGTAGAGCGAGCCTTTCCAAATTCATACTGTGGGTTTGAGAGTCCTCCGGCTTCATCATTTGCCACCTCCAGTCGGTTGCATAAAATTCGCTCTAGTATTTTATCCATTCTGTCTAGCAAGCATATTCCCTTTGGGCAGCAGCACAAGACATTGCTTTTTCCATCACTTACTCGTAGTATGTCCAGCTTGTATCGCATAAGTTCCTGTTCGAGTTGAAGAAATCTGGCGTTGTACGGTCCTTTACTTCCCGAGTCCAGGAGCTTTTTCACATTCCAAAATCCTATTTTTGTCCGGGTACAATAGCTAAAAGTCGTTAGAGTGCGATCAATCTTTATCCTAAGTGTAGCGTCGATTTCTGTAGCTTATATTATCAGCAACGGATTTCCATATAAACTTGATTGTTGCCTAAGCCAAGTTTTGGACACTCCGTAGTTTCCCGATCAAACGCGAGGCTGACTCCCAAGAGACATATAATAATAAACGTAATGGCGGCGCTACAGTCCGAGGTGGACCTGGGCCTAGCTTCTCAGCAACCACTCGTGTTGTGCGTGCTATTGTTCTCTCACGAGTGGGGGACCTACAGTTTAATGCCGACTCCAAACTGCGAGATTGAGAAGCTTTTTCTAGACAGTTATACTCTTTGAGCATTGTCAGTGACTCGAAAGAGATAAAGCTGTGTCACAATAGACTGTGAAAGTCTAGTGCGTATGGATCGACGCACAAACGCACACGGCCACGGCGCCCAAGAGGGATACCAATAAAAATTTAGAGGATGCTATAATCAGAACCAATGATTGCCGTGGCATAGTGAGTAAGTGCATCGACTTTTGCGACACCACCTCTCTGGAGTCACTCACAATGCTCAGAGATTACAAAAGTCACATAAAGCTACTCCAACTGACTAACTGATGGCTTCTGTGGCGTAGGGAGTAAGTGCACCGACTCCTACAGCGAAGGTCCGTGGATCAAACCCCGATCAAAATACCAACTCTCAGTTTTGCGACACCACCTCTCTCGAGTCACTTACAATGTTCAGACCGTAGAGCAACTTCCCCAACTGTCATCAAGATGCTCTCAAGCTAGAATCAGTTCACATCCGGCGCTGACATCAAAACTTCCTCGAACCGGATTACACCAGACATTCATTCTCTCTCCCCTCGTCAAGTACCTACATAATCCACTGGGCATAATCATAATTTCCCAATAACCTCGCTAATCATGGAAACTGAAAAAAAAACACTAACCGAGGCCTTAACCGATCTATTAGATGGCCCTGGCGAAAGTCAATGTGCGAAATCCATTTCGTCATCTGACACCATCCAACGACGAGGTGAAAGAAGAATACTAATCACGCCGCACCGTTATATGTGTCTCTCAGCCTTTTGTTTTCTTAATTTGTAGCACACTTGCATTATTCACTTGTCCATTACATCACATCTGTCACATGTGTTGCGGGAACACTACACACCAACCAGCCAGTGTGGTGAACAAAGCCGACTGTTCACCACGAAGGAGAGTGCGTTCCGTACTGCGTCATCTCCGTTGATACGATACGTTGCGTCGCGATCATATGATCCGAACGGGTGGCTCATAAAAAGTCGCCATTAACAGTCAATCAACACGTGAAATGAAAGCAAATACGTACGTCCGAAATCAGTGGTCATGTGACAGCGTCTGAAGCACATGGTCTCTTGCAAATTGGACAAACAATTTAAGTGAAATCTTGAAACAAGAAACCGCCCGTTGTCCCCGCAGTCACGGGTCACAAGCGACGTTTCCTAATCTTCAAACTCGTTGCTCTCCGTGAAGGTGCCGGATGTCACCGCGAGAATGGTACCGAAATGCCGATCAGTGTTTAAGATTCAAATTTGTCGATAT
This sequence comes from Myathropa florea, assembly GCA_930367185.1. Taxonomy (NCBI): domain Eukaryota; kingdom Metazoa; phylum Arthropoda; class Insecta; order Diptera; family Syrphidae; genus Myathropa; species Myathropa florea. The sequence goes on from OV884002.1 coordinate 109,434,579, forward strand.
CGTTGGTTGCAGAACAAATTGGACCATAAAGCGACGGAGAGACATCTCCGGGTTGTCTTGCAGTTAATTGTGGTTGAGGTACACTTTGATAGAGAGCCTTGAGGTTCAAGGGACTTGGCTTCGCGGTGAGCATCTCCCAGCAATTCAGATGAGGCAGAATATTTATCACCCGCTGTCGAGATAGAACCGGTATGTGGACATCAAATCAGAATCAGTTCACTTGAACCCCCAGGCTAGGCCATGAGATCGCCTGGTACTGAGTGGCACGCGACGCTGAAGGGAGCAACAAAGTTAATGAATAGAATTATGGGAGCGTGGTACGCTAGTGTTCTTCGAATTTTATATAACCCGAGGATGACTATGGTTTTTGAGGCACTCAACAACGACGGCGTAAAGTTCCGGTTGCGCGAGGAGGATGTTCATCAACACGTTTGTTGGGGGAAATACTTTACCGACGGCACTGTCAATTCTGGGAGATCAAATGGAATTTAGTGCTTCAACTGCTGAGGATGATTTCAAGATTTCACCCGGGTGCGCACATCCTGCAGCATGTACGTAGATAGTCAAACCTTAAGCCAACTGAGTGCAGATTTCAAATAATTACATAAACAACAGCCGCAGTGCTGTTCATTTCATCATTTCCTGTAGACATACGAGTATTTTTTGGCTGCACGATATAAAAAACGCCTGAATTCTTAAACGCTTCCGGAGTCTGTTCAAGGATGTTCATATAATTTGAAGCCTAAAGAAAGTAGTTCAAACCTTGATTTGGGAACACATAGTCGGATGCATTTAATGGTGAACCCATTTTATTGAATTTCTCTTCAACCTTTTCGGGAGTTTAAAGTTTAACGAGAGAGGTTGGTTTGAATCATTTTTCATCTTCTCTTTTACCGTTTGGAGTAATTGAAATGTCTTAGAGGAATGCTCTAAGGAATCTGCGTTTGAATGGGAAAACCCAGGGACGAACCAAGTGCTTGATCGGGTCTATAGTGATGTACTTGAGAGAAACATAGCATCGTCCTCTCGAAATTGTACGATCCAAGGGCTACATTTCAGAAATCCATAAAAGGTAATCATGGCAATTGCCGAATACGCAAGGATAACTAAATACATACGAGTAGATAACCACCACAACTGCAAGACTTGCTTGTGCTAGTTAAATGTCACTTGACGCTTCGTCAGCTTGTTCTCTGGAAAACTAATGTCTTAACGAAAGCTTAATGTTAGACGACACAACATAGTATGTTTACAGTAGTACAGCAAAGCAAGATGGTTAAAACATAAATTTGAGTAAAGATATTTTTATATCGTAAAAATATAATAAATGTGTCCCACAGGGGTCAAAGCTATGTCAACTTCTTTTCATCATATACGCCAATGATTTGCTGTCGGTACTAAAGTATAGTGCGGGTTATGCCTATGCGTACGATACAGCGATCTTAGTTCGCCATATGAGCGACGAAGCTACAAGTATGCAATTTGATTTCAATAAAGTCATTGCTTGGTGTCAAGACCATGGATTAATTATCAACGCACTTAAGGAAAAGTTAATGCACATTTGCTCGCCGCATATTCCCAAAACTTTTATTATACACGAAGTAGATTGCTTGCACAGAAAGGGATACGGCGGACTAAAAGAAGAAGAGGATGACTGCGCAGCAAGCATAGAGAACGTTTCAACATATAAATATCTAGGACTGACGATTGACTACAACTACAAATGGACCTACCATATATGTAGACAACTTGAAGAAAAAACTGAATCAATCTGCATACGCACTTTTTCACCTAAACAACCTCAGCACTCCAGCAATAATCAAACACTGCTACTTCGGATTGGTGGAATCGTACTTATGATATGGAATACTTCCTTGGAGAAGAACGTCGCAAATGCAGTCACTACATCAAGTGCATACAAAACTTAGATAAACTGGACAAGGTTCCGTCGCATAATATTGATGGATGATAGCTGAATGGTGGGTGCCGTGGCGTAGTGGGTAGGTGCGTCGACTCCTTCGTCGGTTCGAATCTCGAAAAAAAAACATCAAACATTTTTTCACGGCTCCACCTCTTTCGAGTCACTGACAATGCTCAAAGAGTACAACTGTCTAGAAAAAAGCTTCTCAATCTCGCCGTTCGGAGTCGGCAATAAACTGTAGGTCCCCTCCGCTCGTGACAGAACAATAGCACGCACAACACGAGTGGTTGCTGAGAAGCTAGGCCCAGGTCCACTTCGGACTGTAGCGCCGCCATTATTGTATTATTATGATAGCTGAATATCAGACGACGTTTTCCGTATTTCAAGTTAAATTTCTTCTAACTACAACCCAACTCAACTATTCATTACTAGATTCATACATCCAGACAAGCAAACATGCATCCATACATATAACTATACCCCAATCCAAGTTTATCCAACACAGATAATACCTTCCATCATACCCAACCACTGCTCATGGCTGCGGTGTGTTTGGGCATTTCTGTTGCGCATTCGGGGGTTGAAATCGATCTGAGAGATAACACTCATCAATGTATAGAGTGGTCGATCGCAGCATGAAATTTATGTATGAAAATGAAAATGTTTATCATTTTAAAACTAAGATATCTTAAAATTTCTACATAAACCGATATTTTGATATTTATCATTTCTTAATGCTTACGCTGAGGTCTTCAAAACTGTGTTTTGAAATATTTCAAATTCGCATGTCGATGTTTGACCGTTTTTGGCCATTATTTCGAAAACTATTAGGCCCAGAATGATTGAAATGAAAGTACTCAATAAACCCAAATTTTTGTGTTTTTTTCAGATTTTTAAACACTTTAGTTTAGAAATGGCAGGGGGGACGCTTTAAAAAAAACTTTGGAGCTCCATATTTTTAAACGCTATATTTGATCAAAAATTGTTGAAGCAAACTCTACCACATTTCAAAAGATCTGTCGATAGATATATCACTCGATGGGGTGTGTCCTTGTTCAAAAATCAATATCAACATCGCCTATACGGGACCAACCCCCAAATGTACCCACTTTTTAAATTTGGGTGCGTTGGCAATGATATCTAGGCCTGAAGTACCTATTTCCAAAATTGAATGCCAAAATAAATGTATGAGATAAAAAAGTGTAACAGACAGGACGGACATACCGAAATTATAAAGGTGTCGTTTTTGTAGACGGAGCCTTAAAAACCTTAAAAAACAGTGCAGTGAGGATCAGGAATCATTTCATTTTCAGGTAAAAAGAGCTGCAAATAATTTGTTTTTTTTTAGTTGTAGCTTTTTCTGGGATTTTAACATAAACTTCAAAGTCAAGTGCCTAAGAATCGATGCACATAACCACTACTCAACGGCGCCCTTTCTTTGACAGGGTCTTGGTTATTTTATGGCCGATGACTCCACCATTTTTGACAAAACTGGATATAAAAAATGGATAGTTGAAAGCAAACACAGTATCCTTAACTTTAACACAACATAGAAATTTCTTGTATTCGATTCCTACATCGCCAAACGACACGGGAAGGGTGTTGTTTCGTGTTAGGGCTAAGCTAGGTAGTTTTAAGATAGGTTAGGTTTAGTTTAGGTATAGTTTTAAGCTAGGTAGGTGAGTTTAGGTGTAGTCTAGGTTAGTTAGCTTAGCTCCGCGAGCTCCCTTCCGGTCTCTTTTGGTGGTAAAGGCATAGACCTTGAACACCTTTCTTTTCCTCTTTCCTGTCTCTTCTTTCTCTTCTCTGTCCTATCTTTTAGTTGTCCGTCCGTGGTCTGTTAGGGTATTAGGCTTTCATCTCTTTCTATCTTTTCACTTCTCTCTTTCTTCTCTTAGCTAGCTTTAGGCACGATATTTTTTGTTTGCAATTGGTGGTGTACGAGTGGGAGGACAAGAACCGCCCCGTCCGACGAGCTAAGCCGTGCAACCAACCAAGCTTGTAACAGAGACTTATCCCTCAATTATTGGCGCAGTCAAAGTGGTGGATCAGACGAACAATGCCAAGCAATTTGTTTATCGTGCTTTACTCCACCATACCTCATAGATAAGTCAGTGTACGCAGCAACCCAGGCCATTTTCAGCTGCTCTGAAGTGATCCGCTAGGTGTCTGTCTGCTGCTTGGCTTCGTACTGGTGGGAACATTCAGTCCGACTGCTGAATCATGGTCATGCTCGCCGTTGAATAGATTGCAGTAGTGTTGTTTTTTTCAAATTTGCAGCATGTTCTACTCAATCTTTGATCTTTCACTTTTTCTCGAACCAGACGATTTTAATTTGAAGACTCTTTTAACTAAAGAGAGGACACTGTGCCATTGGTACTCACGCCTCAAGAATGGGACTCCCTCACAATGATTTCTGCAGAAGCTGCAGAGACGAAGAAGAAGAGGAAAGCATAACGCATCTCCTTTGCACTTGTAGCGCTCTCTCCTCTCGCAGGAAAAAACACCTTGGAGCCTACTTCTTCAACGACTTGAGTGAATTGCATAACGTCGGCATGAATCAACTTAGGAGCTTTGTTGAAAGCACCAAATGGTTTTTTTGGATAGGTAACATCAGATCCGCGGGGTATCACAATGGACCTAAATTGGCCTAAGTGTGACTGCTATCTACAGTTAGCCACTTAAAACTAACCTAACCTTTAACTGAGGAATTAGCGGTCATGCGGTGGGTGTGGCCGTCGACGGTTCTTTGTCTTCCACATCCTTAAACAGGCCGTAATGTTAATGTTCGCGGCTATTCGAGCTTCTTCATTCGTCCGCCGTCCTCTTTATCGACTTAATGTTCACTCCATATAGCAAAACTAGCAGAAGTAAGGTTTTATAGAGTATCCATTAGGTTCTACGAGTTTAGGTAGAACCAAACAGTTGTTGCCAAGATCAGAGCCAACGTCAAATCTTCAGTTTCACTCTCCCAAAATTCAAACTGATCGTTATGTTTTGTCCGAACAACCTAGGTGAGGTCCACAGTTATTCCGAACTACACACAGCTTGAGGACCGTTGAACCGAATCATCAGCGGAGCTCACAGAGCCGAATTCAGAATTCAAATAAAGGCTGGAATACTCGAAATTGAATCTCAGAGAAAAAGTTTATAGTCGGAAAGCTACAACGCTGCCTTTTAGAGCAAAGCCATCATCCCATGGAGTGGAGAACAACAATAGGAATGTTGTCAACTAGCAATTGAGAGGTCGTTTGTAAATTACTGAAACCAGAATTGTTATCAAAAATACAAACTCATAGATCGAATAGGACCGAAAACAGTCCAAATTGCAGTTTATAGCTCAGAATTGGATTCTCCGAAGCCGACTAATCGCCCAGGCATCAATCCATTCCGGGTAGTAAAACAATCACTTCTATGGACAATGATTAGTCTCAACTCCTCAGACAGAACATTTCAAATCAATTTGGACGAAGCTAATTAAGAATTCCGACGCTACGTCTTTTACGAGGTCAGGGTAGCTGTTCCGCTTATCTGAACCATTTATGGGTAATTAAAAAAAATCAATAAAATTCAAATTCAACATTTAATAGCAATCTTGTGGATTTAAAGAAAACTTTAAGTTCATTTTATTACTACCGTCATATCAGCGCCTCAGCTGGGAGTACAAAATGCAGCCGAACTAAAATTAATCAAAAATTAACTGACAGCTGACAGATTGTGGGTGTTTTATGGCGCCTGGCAGCACTGCTGCACTGGATGTAAAGTAGCGATAGCTGTCGTAATTTAGAGACTGTACAAGTGGACGAGCTATTTCCTGAACTCTAGGCTAGTTGCATGAAACGCGTGTCCTTTAAACAAATTCTAAGTCTTGGCCGTAGTGGCGTAGTAGATAAGTGCGTCAACTCTCAAAGTCTTGGTTCGACTGACGAAAAACACCTTTCACAGGCCCAAGTCCACTTTAGATTGTAGCGCCACTATAGAGCATTATTTGACGATCTGAAATAAAAGTGTTTGATTGCTACTTTTTCTTCCACTTATATAAATAATGTTTCTGATTTGTTTCATATCCTGCAAAGGATTAAGAACCATCCGCTGTATGTTCACACTCCCGTAAGACTGGAAGAAGACCCGAAGCCGATCGGAAACTCAATTTTGTTGACAAAATCGCAAGGGACAACTGACCACCGCCAATGACATCCTCCTATTTACGCCAAAATGTGTAGAGCGTGGTCACTCGACGTCACTCTTGAAAAGGCCGGGCAAAACTCAGTAAACACACAAGAAGCATGCATACTTGGGTCAACTTTCTATAATACTCCACCCGCTCATGTTGTCCGTGCTATCCTTTCCACACGTTTGGAGATGATCTTCAGTTGATGACAGTTCAGACCCTGAATGACGAAATTTTGAGAAGCTTTAGTTAACAGTTATACTCTCCGAGCATTGTCAGTGTCTCGAGAGATGTGGTGCCGTGAAAATTTAAGTTATTGTGCCTAGAATCGAATCATCTTCAGCACTGAAGTCGTTGTTCTTACCCACTACGCCAAGGCGGCCACATCTAACTAGTCGTTGTCAAAAAAGGTATGAGATCCTTTTTTATATTGTAGAGTCCTTCAAGCAGAGACAATAGCAAGTATAGAACCTCTGTTCAACAACCTCAACTCAACACTTAGTTGAAATGATCACATATTCGAGGTCGCCAAAAATGCTGCGAAATGTCTCGGTTACCTAAAACGATGCAAGAAATACTTCACCCCTTCTGATTTGGCTTCAATTTATAAGGCCTTCATTCGTCGCAAGCTTGAGTATAACGCTCATATCTAGTCTGGTGCTCCTAAGACCTCTCTGCACCTGCTAGATAGAATACAACAGCGAGCGATAAAACTTATGGGAGACAGCAATATCGCAAAGTCAATAGACTCGCTCGAACATCACCATGATGTCTCATCCTTGTCATTGTTTTTTCGCTATTTTAACAAACGATGCTCAAGTGAGCTTGCCAATTAAATTCACCCGCAATACTCGTCTCGCCAGGAATGCTCATCAGTTCACCTTTAAGCCTGCTTTCGGACGTACAGTTAAGTTTAGAGAGTCGTTTTTTAGGCGCACCACACGAATATGGAATGCTCTTCCCAGCCCAATATTTCCCACTCACTACAATCCGTCGACATTTAAGACCAATGTGCGCAGGTACCTCCTCTGCCTTTCTCCCTCTATACCCTCGGCCCGTGCTGTGTCTTGATTCCGGACATTTAAGGGTATTCGTAACCCCTGTTGGGCTCGCAAATTACAAAAAAAAATCCTAAAAAAACGTTGTCATATGTTCGCACAGCCAGACTGCGATAAAATCCCTGGACCGGTCACATCCTGTTCAATGACCTACCACATCTATGGGCTGTCTCTATGGGCAACCTATAGGCAAGTCAACCTTGAACCCATAATAATCGGTAACACCACACTAGTTTATTCCAGCGTGGTCAAATAATAATAATAATAATGGCGGCGCTACAGTCCGTGGTGGACCTGGGCCTAGCTTCTCAGTAACAACTCGTGTTGCGGGTGCTTGTTCTCTTACGGGTGGAGGGGACCTACAGTAATCAATGCCGACTCCGAACGGCGAGATTGAGAAGCTTTTTCTAGACAGTTATACTCTTTGAGCATTGTCAGTGACTCGAAAGATGTGGAGCCGTGAAAAAAATGTTTGATGTTTTTTTTTCGAGATTCGAACCTTAGACCTCGAGCGTATGAGTCGACGCACCTACCCACTACGCCACGGCGCCAGCGAGGTCAAATATCTTGGAGTAATCCTGGACAGACGACTTAACTGGAATTCACATATTAAGTCCGCCATAGAGCGAGCTACCAGAGCACTGTGGGCCAGTAGACGTCTTTACGGTAGGACTTGGGGTCTCTCTCCCAAAATTATACATTGGTTGTACACAATGATGGCGAGGTCCATTTTCACATATGCGGCCATCGTCTGGTGCCCAAAAACCCTTCGACAATCATCGGTAAACAAATTACAAAAACTGCAAAGGGTTGCATGTCTTGGTATAAAAGATGCCATGCGCACCTGGCCTACAACAGCTCTCGAAGCTATTGTCGGGCTGATACCTTTACCTATCTTAGTTATGAAGATAGCTGCCACTTATGCCATTAATCTGCAGCTAGAATATCAATTCAAACCAAACCTTAGGATACTTAACTCAATCCCTACATGTACATGTTTTGTACAATTCCGGACTTTATGGTCAGGCAGCGTTGCTTTGGTAGGTTATTTGATGTTGAATTATTGGACCGTGAAGACTGGTCCAGTGGTGTTCCAACACTAGACCCCAGGAGTCTAGTTTGGTACACAGATGGATCAAAAATGGATTCTGGAGTCGGAGCTGGTGTCTGTGGACCCAACACTGGGATCTCTGTACCGATGGGGTCTAGTCCCTCTGTGTTTCAAGCCGAAATTCATGCCACTGAGATCTGCGCTAGACATAATCTTGGTAAAGGGATCAAGGGCGCAATTATACAAATCTTTTCAGATAGCCAGGCAGCACTTAAGGCTTTATGGTCCAGCCAAATAGATTCCAAAGCCGTCAAATGTTGCCACGATGCAAACATGCAAACACATTTTATGTGAATGTCCGGCACTACATTGGTTAAGGAAACTTATTCTCCATAGGGAAATACTGATTTCAGTGGAATTGAAAAACTCCACTACAAAAGATATCTATCTTTCATAACGGAAGCGGTAACTTTTTTGGATTAATTCCAACCCGTCGATACAATAGATCTTTTTATGTCGCAGTGTCGCTGCCTTTACGGCGGGGTTGTACAATTGGAAAAAATGGTCTGTCTCTTTATGAATTCACCTTATGTAGGTGCCAGTACACTGTGACATTCCACGAAATGAAAATCAAATCAAATTTTTACCAATCTACCCCTCATGGGTTTTGCTACTAAACACGCGAGTTTGCAGTGAGCGACGCAAACAGAAAATGTTTCGCAGAACTTCACCGTGCCAACTGTTCAATTAATTTATTTGCTTTTTAAACAAAACAAAAATGTTGCTGCCAGAAGGCGGATAGGCGGAGATTGTGGTTTGGTTTGGAATTCAATTAGCACCTAGCGACATTTTGATTAACTGGTTGGTTAAATCTGTTTGCCGAGAAGGCATTTGATCTATCCTGCAGAGTTAATGAACAATACTAGTTTCCCTATGTCTAGAGAGATTTTGTCTAACAAAGTGAAAACATGTATTCCCTGTACGTGCTGTCTGTCAGATACGGACGTGTATGATTTAGTTCAAAACTCGTTCTCAGTGGCATCGCTACAGCTTATGGCTTAAACTTGCAATCCTTTAAGTCTCTTAGGCTGAACGATTGTTTGCTTTGATTGCATGTACAAAGCTCATGGCGCATTGTTTCCAGTTGAACAAGCTAAAATTCTTGGCCTCCGCGACTACTTCTCAGACGGACTTGCTTTCTCCTGACAGGCGGCTGGGTTTCGAAGATCCTCTTCTCATTCAGCGATGTCCTAATGAGCCACATAATTGTATTGAACAACAAATTTACGGTAATTATTTCTGCATGAGGTTACTGGACTGTGCTGGACAGTGCTGATCTAGCAAAGTGCATTAAGATCTACACAGATGACTCTGATTAGAAAGAATGATGCTGGAGCTGGAATCTATAACGCCCCACATAACCACTAAATATACTACACACTGCATGATAAATGTAGCATCTTCCAAGCTGATCTCGTTGCTATTCAAAAGGCAACAGAAAGCTTGATAAACAACCCCGTCTGTACTCCCATCAACATACTCGTACATGTACAGGAAGGGCCAAATACAAGTTTCTTTTTCAAAATGCAATCAAGTGAACAAAATTATATATTTTTTGCATGCATTATGACTTGGCCCCGAACCATTCTGTGCTGTAGGAGACCATCTTCTCAGAGAAGAATTCAGGGTACAAGAAAGAAGGAACCGGATAAAAACCTGGAATAACGCTCGTGGAATGAAGCAGGCCAATAAACTTCTAGGGCATTATAACCAAAAGAGGTTCGAGACATGCATTAAAATGAGCCAGAATAACCTCCGTATCCTAACAGGCTTCTTAACAGGGCACAGTAGACTCGGGGAGCATCTAAGGAAACTAGGGGTATCGGAAGAAGGTCTCTGCAGATTTTGTGGAGAATTTAATGAAATTCCAGAGCATATACTGGGATTTTGTGAGGCACTAGCCCATAAAAGAAAATATGTCTGGGCAGGTACTTACTATCAGAAGAAGAAATGGAATCACTAGAACCATCTCTCATTCTCAGATTCCTGAAGGAAACTGGCTTAGAGAGAATACTCCAGAACAGATTTCTTCACCTATGCGCAATAGGAGTCCATTACCCTCAATACAACTCTGAAAAGAACTGTATTTGAGGGGAACTCGTAATTGTGCTAAGGTATTGAAAGGGGGCACAATAGATCTTAAAGGTCGCGGTGCTATATCCTCTACCATGTAAGTTGATGTGCGATTTTGATAGGAAATTGATTGTAGAAGCTTAATAAGATCATGTTTTGTAACTTGAGTGTCTTTGTTGGTTAATTATAGGAGTTGTTTACGAAACTGATTGAGTATCGATGTGTTTCGCCGGATATTCGCAGAAATGGATTCGGAATAGAGTCCATAAAATCCATCGTACGCTTTGAAAACTTGCCGTAAGTGGACTCACAAAGCGAGCTATTTAAAAAACGCTTGTTAGAATGAGAATAGAATCAGTCTAAATAGACGGCCTCTTGTTTTGAAAAGTTGTGTCCCCCTTTTGTGTCGGTCAAAGTTGGGAATCCTAGACCTCAATCAACACACCTCGCCCTGAGAGTTATGCAAATTGTTATAGTCCGGGATTCCCAACTTTGACCTGCGATGCTATTTGATGAACAACAGGGGATTTTCAACTTTTCCTCTAAACAAAATTCAAATCGATCAAACGTTCTATTAAAGAATAAATTTGAAAGTTCAATTTAACTCAAAAATGACTCACTTCCCCAAAAGGAATTAAACACGTTTACCGACAAGATTGCCCAAGAATGTACATTTCCCCCAATTAGAGCAAATTTAATTTTCCTTCACCAAATATTTGATGATCTAAGACTTGCCTAGCTGCCCTTGACATTCGTAGACAGCTCGTCAAAAAGAATCAGTGAATATTGAATGCTTACGCTGAGAACGTCGATCAACCGATCTTTGATCAAATATCCAGTCTATTACCAGTTCTTGTACGCATCTCAGTGAAAATATCTGAACGAGAAGCCCCAATTGTTAGCTAACGTAGCACGGGCTTTGTTAGACCTTGAATTGTGAGACATTTCTGAAGCTAGTCCATTAATCGATCGAAAATCTCTCTCAGATTGGAGATCAGCTTTTTAGCATTCTGTTGAATTATCAGAGATGTAAATAGGCTTAGGAATACACGACAAATATGAGAGCGCCTGAAAGTATGTTGTGGATTGAGGAGGGGATACGTAATTTTAATCTACTACAATGATTTGCAATTGGTGGATGAGGTGAGGAGTTTTAAGATGAAATGAAAGAAAAAAATCAAAAATGCAACATTTGGTCTTATGGGGTACACAACATTATGTACTATTATGGCTTAAAGAAGATTTCAGCCTGGTTGTCATCGCGCCCGCCTTAAATGAGACGTTATCTGCAGACAAATTCTTAACCATTATTTCAATCACCTCTGGCCGTCTATTTTCAGTTGGAATGCCGTTACTTTTTGATTTATCGATGTAAACGAGTAACTAATGGATGAAAAAAATTAAGCGCTTGCTGAGCCAAATTTAAATTTAATTTTGAAGCCATAAATCTAAAGTCCATTGTGGGAATTGTTTAATTTGATATCGACAGATTGCAGCTTTAACTTTCTACTAGGAAGATATCATGTTTTCCTGCGTTTGGTAAACCAGACAGCTTGGATTTTGTTAGGGCTTATATTAATTTTCCATTTTGCCTAGAATTGCTCAAACTTGGTGAAATACATTTGCAAGGAATTGCATACATCTTGGAAGAAGATGCCAGACCAAACAATTGCAGTATCATCGGCAAACATACCTAATTTCAGATTATCTGACAACTCTGGGGTATCAGAAAGATAAAGGTTAAATAGAATTGGGCCTAGTACCGGTACTTGGGGAACACCAAATCTGTTTTCATGTTGAATGGAATTAGTGTTTCCAATTTACACTGAAAAAATCTTCCTTTAAGAAAATGTTGAACAATTCTTAAAATGGGTTTGAGAATTTAAGGCGGTAAAGGCATCGTGAAATACTGTGTCAAAAGCTTTTCTACGAGTATATCTAAAAAGTACAAGACCAGTAGATTCTTTCGTTTTAAATTTTTGAACAATATGTCGTTTGATGCGAAGAATTTGGTGAGATGTTGCGTGGCCTTGTCTGATTCCAAACTGATGTGCTGGAAGAATATTTTCATCTTGAATATGTTTATCTAGCTTTTCTTTGATGATTTTTTCGAGGATTTTTCTTATTGAACACAGTAAACTTATGGGGCGATAGTAAGCAGGATTATTCTTAGGCTTCTTTGGCTTTGCTACCGGAATGACTTTAACAGTTTTCCAAGCAGTGGGAAAATATCATGTTTTGAGACAAGAATTCATGATGAATGTAAGGTACATTACTCCATTTTTAGGAAGTTCTTTTAGTAATCCTTCAATAGGCTTCAGAAAAAGAACACACTGTGGCGACCTCGCTCAACGACTCCTGACGAATGTACTGTGGCGTCCTCATGCAGCGACTCCCATCAACAGTAGTTAAGTTTCATGTTTGTGGAGCACAGATGACGCCACGAATATTCCAAGCCACCAACAGTCAAAATCGCTGCAAAATACAACGCATTCGTTGGTAGTCGCGTTCCGCAATTCAGCAAGTAAGCTACTGTGCAGTTTATTTAATTTTCATTGTGTTATTTCCTTATAACGTAGTATACATACACAATAGCCATTTCTGTCTCAATAAAATCAATTGACATTTAAATCCAATACTACAGCCAAGTGTTTCAATCAAGCGGGGTAGCTAAAACACACTCTTTGTAAAATAAAAGCGAGTTTAAGAGTGAGTTTATAAATATTTATTGCATATTATTAGTTGGACTGTATTGTGTATATCAGAGATAATCAAATATGTTAAAGACAACCTAAAAACAACCACTCCCCTTGGAGTTCGTCGCCCGAGTGCCAATAGCGAACTGCCAGGGTGATCCTGTATGCACACACACAGGATCGGATGATGGTGTGTGGTAGGTAATTCCTTTGTGCGCTTATTCCAGCACAGGCTCTCATTCTATATTTAGAATATTGAACACTCTTCGAATCTAGGATAATCTGGTTATACGATATTTCCAGCAGCTACCTAACGAGTACGAATACAGTCGAAGGTAGACGAAAAAAGGTGAAAGCATCCACCCCCGACTGTAGCGTCATCAGAAGAAGATCTTTCAGTTACAATCTGCAAGGTGTAGCCCATGCAGGAGAATTCAGTTCGGATTACTATTTCGCCGTGTTAGGTTAGATTAGGTAAGCTTAGGTGCGAGTGGCTGACACTTAGACCAACACATGCCCTGTGTGATGTCACACAGATCGGGAAAACTGAAACTCATCAAAACATTTCGAGCTTGCTATGAGGCGGTTGAAGTGTTGAATGCTGATCTACATTTGCAGAGCAAGTGTCTTATAAAGGGTCTTCCAATAGCGACTTCCGTCCGTTCTCCGAATGCCGGAAGCCATTCATGGCGTGGCGTAGTAGCTAGGTGCGTCGACTTCTACGCTCGAGGTCTAAGGTTTAAGGCATTTCGAATCTCGAAAAAAACACCTAACATTTTTTCACGGCTCCACTTCTTTCGAGTCACTGACAATGTTCAAAGAGTATAACTGTCTAGAAAAAGCTTCTCAATCTCGCCGTTCGGAGTCGGCTTTAAACTGTAGGTCCCCTCTACTCGTGGGAGAACAATAGCACGCACAAGACGAGTGGTTGCTGTGAAGCTGGGCCCAGGGCTACCTCGGACTGAAAGGCCTCTAATAATATAATATTATTTCCCATATTGGTTTAGTAGTGTCTATGGGCCTTTGGCCGAATATATTAAGAAACAAGGAAGAACGAGAAATTACTTCTCATAATAGACACATGCCCCCTCGCGACACATGCATTTCAAGTAAGAACCTTGATTCAAATGTTTTTAAGGTTCCGTCTACAAAAACGGAACCTTTATAATTTCGGTGTGTCCGTCCGTCCGTCGTGTATGTCACACTTTTTCATCTCCGAAGTTTATAGAAGATATCGGCATTAAATTTTGGAATTAGGTACTTCCGGCCTAGATGTCATTGCCCATGCACCCAAATTTAAAAATTGGGGCCATTTGGGGGTGGCTCCTATATAGGTGAAGTTGCCATTAATTTTGAAACATTATCGCACCCCATCGACATATATATCAATCGACAGATCTTTTGAAATGAGATTTGCTTCAACACTTTTTGATCCAAAGTACCGTTTGGAAAATATGTAGCTCCAAAGTTTTTTTTAATGCATCCCCCCCTCTAAACCAAAGAGTTTAAAAATCTGAAAAAATCACAAAAACTTGGCTTCACTGAGTACTTTCATTTAAAACAATTTCGTATTCTGGCCTTAATAGTTTTCGAGATATTGGCCAAAAACGGTCAATTATCGACATGCGAATTTTGAAGATCTGAAAACGCAGTTTTGAAGACCTCAGCGTAAGCATTAAGAAATGATACATTTCAAAATATCGGTTTATGTTGAAATTTTGAGATATTTAAGATTTAAAATGATCACTATTTTCATTTCCACACATAAATTGCATGCTGTGTTCGACTCCATTCATTGATAGGTGTTATCTTTTGGATCTCAACCCCTAAATGCCCAACAGAAATGAACACACACACCGCAGGCAGTGATTAGGTAGGTATGCATGTATGTATGATGGAATGGATTTTCTGTGTTGGAGGAACTTGGATAGAGTTATAGATATGTGTATGGATAAATGATTGTTTGATTGGATCTATGAATGTATGAATGAAGGGTTGATTTGGGTTGAAGTTAGAAGAAAATTCAACTGAAATAGTTTGGAAAAGTCGTTTGATATGCAGAAAGCATCCATCAATATTATGCGACGGAACCTTCCCCGTGCGAGTACAATTCTCACATGCCCAGTTTATTTATTCTTGTAGCGCTACAATCCGGAGTGGACCAAGGCCTCAACAAACAAGCCTCTAGAACTAACACCATCTTTTGCCAGCTGGCTCCAACTGGGTACACCAAGTTCGACGAGTTCTTTCTCCATTTGTGTGCCTTAAACGCGGGCTTTCCCTTTTGTGTTGTCCTACAGGGTTGGAGTCGAAGTTTCTTAGGGTCATTCCAATGCTTCAGCTTTTCCTTCCTTTGCCGGTATATTGGTGCTCTTTATGAAGATCGCGCTGTAATCAGGGTCACATAGGCTTGCTACTAACAAGGGAAACAGGTTGAGGTCTGCTCCGTTTTAATTACTTATAATAATGACGACGCTACTCCCTTTTGCTTGTTTTAATTTGAAACCATTGCAAGCAGAAACCTTCTTGCCAAACTCTCAGTCGAATCTGTTTGTCATTCCAAATAGTTTCGCCTCTTCTTCTACTACATTTATCTGTCAACCATCCAATCTGACATTTAATTTAAAGGTTATGAATTTCACAAAAATTCGTCGATTGTCAGCTGCTGTATTGAAATATTCAGACCTTTTTCTTCAAAAAAATCTAATTTGACCAACCTTTCAACTTGACATTTAAATTGACAACGAACGCCGTTTAAAACTTAAAACAACCAGTACATTTATTATATTCGTAACACAGACACATTTCCACTACAACACCTTCTCCCTACTCCCCCTTAACCTTGTAGGGGAACGCATCATGCCAGAAGATCAGCACAAACTTGAGAACTTTAAACATCACATAGACAGCAACTGCGAGTGCGGCCAAAAAGGCAAACAGGACGTCCAGCAGCAGGTACTTGTAGAACGGCACATGGACAGCGTGCGACTTCAGGTGTGGGGCGCCCTGGTTCCGGATCACGTATTCAATCCAAAACATTGCCTCATCCATGGGATGAATTGCGTTGTCCCTGAACAGAGCGGAGGCCTCCTCTGCTCGTCTCTTGTACTGTGGGTTCCCGACGAGGGTTTCAACTTTGCTAACAATCTCGGACTCGGTCATTTTTGAAAAGTCCAAGTGAAGGGCATAACCCGCACGGACGGCCTTGATTGTGTTCCTGTGCTGGTCGCCGTAGAGGGGGACGCACAGCATTGGAACGCCCCAGTGGACGCCCTCCTGGGTGCCAAAGAGACCGCCGTGGGTTATGAAGAGACGAACGTTCTTGTTCGCAAGGATGTCGCTCTGAGGCATCCACTTCTTGATCATAACGTTCTTGGGAAGATTCTTCAAGTTGTCGTCCTCGTACTTCCACAGGACGTTCTGCTTCAGCTTGCCGAATGCACTGAGGAGCACGGCGATTTTCTCGGGCGGCATGTCGGTGCTCTTCATGTACGACCCCAGGCTGAAGTAAACCACGCCAAACTGGGATTTGTCGATGAAGTCCTGAAATGGAAAGTCTCGTCAGGGGGCTTCCTTGTCTAGACCCTGCGCAAGTTCTTACCTGAATGTCGGTTGGGAGTGGCTTCGCAGGCTTGATGTGTACGCCACCGACGTTCACAAGTCCAGGCATACCTGGTCTCGGCAAATCGATGCTGCGATGGCTGTTGATCAGCATCATGGAAATATTCTTCTCCAGATCCCGCACAGACGGCAGAGGACCTAGAAGGAAAAAGATTCTTTTGAATTTTTGCTTTTGAGGGAGCGGTGGGCGCTTAAAACCTTCCACGTAGTTGGTGAAATGCCTCTCGGCCATGTCCTGCATCTGGGGCATGTAGTACCACCTCCGGAAGATGTAGTCATAGAGGGACAGGTACGTGTTGTAGGCTCTCTCCTTGAAGGACATGTTGTCAGTGTAGGACAGCAGGAGATGTGGAATAACCGACAGAGGTGTCAGGAGTCCCATCGCGTGGTCCATGTTGTCCGCATACCCCATGGTTCCTAAATTCAAAATGATGTCAAGGCTTGTCCTGTAATGGGAAGGGGATTCACTTACCAATCGTGACGATGGGAGCCCTAAATTTGTGAGCGAACATCAGAAGACTCTCGTGGAAGAACTGCTCGATGACGATCAGATCGAATTTTTGATCACTTCTGATGATCTTTTTGACATTCGCGTCGTTAAGGGCGTGTTCAGTGGTCAGCACGCCCAAGTTCCACCACATGTTCAGATTCTGGAAATCACTACTGTACCGCATCTCAAAGATAATACTTTTTGGATCTGGAAATAAATGATCAAGAGAAACGATGCATAAAAAACTGGAAGATCATCAAGGTATACATTTTTAGGCTACAGATTAGATTTTCTATTGCGTTCCTTTACTCCCCGGAATATCCTTTATAGACCAGATCCTCAACTTCCCCAATTCCTGTAAAACACCAACGGACTCTCAAATCGATAAACACCACCGCATCGCAAGGAACTATTCGATACGATGGCTGAATTCGAGATCCAGGGAAAATTTATCCGGTTATGGCGTGCCGTACTGTTCAGAAATTCTACACCAAATTTCGGCAGGGAAACAAGCTACCGCGTGTCTTCTTCAATCTACTTCTTGAAGGGATTGTGCTGAGGACAGGTGTAAACACGGAAGGTAGTACGTTCTATAAATCAGTTCAGCTGTTAATTTACACAGATGACATCGACAATATCGCGCGTTGCCAGCGTGCCGTTGCAGAAGCATTCACGGCGATTGAAAAACGGACGAAACAAGTTGGCCTTAGAGCAGGCAAGGATAAGTCTTCTTCTTCTTCTTAGGACGCTACAGTCCGAGGTGGACCTGGGCCTCACCCAACAAGCCTCTCCACCCAGCACGATCTCTCGCCAGCTGTCTCCAGCTTCGTACACCAAGCTGACTGAGGTCCCCCTCGACTTGTGTGTGCCACCTTGTAGGTGGACATCCTCTGTTGCGTTGTCCCACAGGCTCAGTGTCGTAGACTCTTCGGGCCGGAGCTAAGTTGTCCATACGCTCTACATGGCCTAGCCATCTTAGGCGTGGAATCCGTAGACACCTGGCTAGACTCATGTCGATGTACAGCCCATACAGTTCGTGGTTGAACCTTCTCCTGCAAATGCCATCAACGCAAACAGGACCAAAGATCGCGCGCAGAACTTTTCTCTCGAAAAGATCAAGAGACTCTTCATTCGCTTGGTATATTGTCCATGTCTCTTCGCCGTAAAGCAGGATTGGGATGATCAAGGTCTTGTATAAAGTCAGCTTGGTCTTCCGAGAGAGGGTTCTACTGCTCAATTGCCTTTTGAGCCCAAAAAACAGCGGTTGGCAAGAGTTATTTTGCACTTAATCTCGGTACTGATGTTGTTTGTACTGTTTACTGCGGAGCCAAGGTAGACGTCCTTAACTACCTCAAAGTTATAGCTACCTATGGTGACGTTCTGGCCAAGTCGTCGATGTTGTGCGTCCTTTCTCGATGGCAGCATGTACTTGGATTTGCCCTCGTTTACCGCCAGACCCATTTTAGCTACTTCCGTTTCAATGCCAGCAAAGGGGCTCGCTGTGTTCGCCCAATCACTTCAATGTCGTAAGCCAGCAGTTGAACAGACTTTTGGAAGAGCGCACCTCTTGTGTTGGCTAGTGAGTTTTGCACGATCTTCTCATGAACGAGGTTAAAGAAATCACATGACAGCGCATCGCCTTCTCTAAAACCTGCTTCGACATTGAAGGTCTCGGTGAGTTTGTTGCCGACCTTGATGGAGCAGCGAGAGGTCCCCATCGTCATCCTGCTCAGTCTGACGAGTTTGGCAGGAATGTCAAAACTAGACATGGCGCTGTATAGCTCGTCTCTATGAACGCTGTCATATTCGGCTTTGAAATCGACAAATAGATGGTGTGTGCCGATCTGCATTTCTTAGCTCTTCTTCAGGATCTGCCGGAGTTGTGAAGATTTGATCTATAGTGGACTTCCCCGGCCTGAAACCGCACTGGTACGGATCAGATTGGTGAGGAAAGGTTTCATGCGTTTACACAGAATGGCAGAAAAGATCTTATACACGATTTTAAGGAGACTTAGCCCTCGATAGTTGGCGCAGTCAAAGGGGTTTCCTTTCTTTGGTTTGAAAAGGTTAGAGGGAAACCGTTGATTTTTGGTAGGTTGACTGGTGTCACCTAACGGTTTTTCGAAAAGACTACAAATTCAGTCTTTGCCGGGTTTTCACTCAGGCAGCATTTTCTGTTTCAGTTCGAAAGCCCTTTTAGCTCGTTTTCCATTAGATCTCCTAGAACCTGGGGATATTTCCCACTGATCATTATGGCGATGTCGCCCGCATAGGCAAGGTTTTGAAATTCTATACTGGAGCACTCAGACTCAAAACTGGTCGATTGTACTGCTAGGTAGCAACCTACTCCAGTGCCGTTAATTTGATCCCAACGGCAAATGGTAACTGGACCAGATTCGATTTCACGGATATTCGAACCTGGGACCCCCCTAACTTGGGTCAGGCACTTAACCAACTGCGCCGTCCAGTCGTTACAGGCGATGACCTTACATCCGCATAGATCCAGTGAGAGTCGGAGTTCGTTTAGTGTAACGAGCCACAGCTGCGGTGAGAGTATGTATATCACCTTGAGGTGTACCTCGTCGTACTTTCCTTATTATGTGGCTGTTACCGAATTCAGCATGGATTTCACTGCTGCTTAGCATACAGTTTATCCGGAGGGTAATTTCTTCACGGATGTTTAGTCTGCTTAAAGCATTGGCTATCGCTTCCGGTGTGATATTTTTGAAAGCTCCTTCTACATCGATTCACGGTCTTTTTTAATGCAATATGACTTTTGAAGCCACATTTTTAGGGCGACGAAAACAAGTGTTCTTTGTTCATTTTATTATACTATGTGTTGAAATGACACCTGTTAGTCAAATCGGTATTTCACACACATATTATTTATTACCAAAAATTCCAAAAACATGACTAATAATGTCATCGAACCCATTAGAACTGAAATTTGTGCTCGAAAGCTTCGGCTACTTTACATGTTGAAACTTAAATTATTTTCCTTTATAAATCACACACCGGTTCAAAGAGATAACGAAGTCTCACAAATTATTTTCGTTAAGAAATGTATCCCATTACGCTAAGTTGATCATGTCATTAAGCAAAAATTGAGTGCTCTAGGAACAGCAGATTAATTGTGCTTGTCATGGGAAATGTAACAACTGATAAGCATCTTTTGCGAGTGCATTCCCCCAAAGCAATTAACGTTGACTTTAAGAGAGCATTTCGTTAGCGTTTCCATAAGCGACTAGATGTGTTAAGTGACTGCTAGTTAAGTTAGAGGGACCTCAGGTTCAAATCCGAGTGAAAGCAAAGTTAATACGGTTCAAATCTGGTCCAGTAACCATTTGCTGTTGGGATGAAATTAATGGCACTTTCACTGGAGCGGTCGATCAGTGGTGGTAGTCTGACTGCGGGTATCACAATGTCACAACCGTGGCGTGGTGGGCGCCGTGGATTAGTGGGTAGGTGCGTCGACTCATAGGCTGGATGTTCTCGGTTCGATTCCCGAAAAAACGCCTAACATTTTTTCACGGCTCCACCTCTTCAATCTCCAGTTTCGCATTTCCGTGGGCCCAACCAATCAGCAGATTTGCAATTGTGCAATATTCGTCTACAACACCTCTGACAGTTCTAAGTGCTGGCCTACTCATTCCAATTTGCTAGAGCGATGACTTGAGATTTTAAGTGGACCACATTTGCTTTGTAGTGAGGCACGTTGTGCACTTCGATTTGTAGATCTAGTCTCATCATGTTTTATTTACAGTTTGCTTGTACATATATATGGGCATGTATAGATGCTCTCCATTGACAGACTAAAGTATGTCCAGCGAGTTCGTCGGCTTAGTACATCAATGTTTCCCGCATCCATATAAGTTTAATATCAATAGCTTAGCCATTTCATTGATATGATGAGTGGCTATTAACGACTGTCCTTGAATGTGAAAGAATTTAGAGATTTAATAGCATCTGAAGTTCCTTTTAGACTACTAGTCATACTATAGGCACGACGCAGCCTCCTTGATCGACATAGCCCCCACCTGAATGACACAACAGTAGCCGAGAATGGCCAATGACATGCTAGTATTCAGATTTTTTGAGAATGAATGGATTCTTTCCTACTGCATCATAATCTGCGAAGAATTGCAGCAGACTATCGCTCTAGAAGTGGACGCCGTGGACGTGTTTCTTCCTGATTTCACTCCCAACACTTCAAGATCGCGCATAACTCCAAAGCACACCAGCTCAAAACCTCAAACAGATAGAATGCAATCTAAAATCATAATCGCATGGCAAGGGGTAGAATACTAGACACCACTGCATTCAAGTGGGAAGCATGTAGTCTCTCACAAGTTGGCCTTTCCCTCTCGGCACACGATAGCCCTGAGCAAAAATATGGAAAACCCATGTCGTATACTTACAGCGCTTCGGAATATCGAACTTTGGATTGAGGATCACCTCGGTGCGGTTGTCATGCGGTTGCTTGGCGCGAAAATTTGTCACAACCGTCACGTGATGTCCTCGGCTGAGTAGTTCATTGGAGAAGTTCTCCAGCCACATCCAGTGGCTTGGTGGTGGAAATGGTCCCATGAAAAGGATGTTGTATGACGCTGAGAAGTGCAACAGGGACAGCAGCAATGTCGCCAAGAGTATTGGGGACTTCATCTGAAAGGAAAAAGAGGGAAATTAATTAATTTTGTTGTTTGCTGTAGAGAGAAGATGAGGGAGAATAACACAAAAACCAAGGAGGGTAGCAATCAACTGGGCAAGAGCGGTTGGTACTCGTGCGGCGAAGCATTTCTGAATACCAGGCAAGGAATTCAAACCGTTTAAACTCAATTTATACCGGTGCCCGGACATAACACCAAGCGACATAAAGACAAATTCTAGCATTTGGCAATTTTTTAAAGGGACACAAGGCCAAATTTTAGCATTTAGCATTTTAGCCAAATGCTTGAATTTGCCTTTATGTCGCTTGGCGTTATGTCATGGCACCATTTATATCAACTTCAACCCAAATCAGCCCGTCCTTAATTAAAAATCAAATAATTTCAATCAAATCTGAAGCTGATTTTCGGTGATTTATTGACGCTTTGGTTTTCAAATGAGAGTAGGAATAAACAAAGTAACCCACATTGAAGCTCAAAATATCTGAAACAGATCTCCTAATAAATAAAAAAGGTGAAAAGGGAACCTCCACTTCATTTCGCAAGAGCTGATATATCACTCGATGCGACGCGTCCAAATTTCAAAATTCACCCCAACTTTACAGATATGGGAGTTACCCCCATGCACAGCCTTGGCCAAATGTATTAGGCAACCTTATCTTTTTGTCTTTCCTGCTAAATCACTTATCGGAAATGAGTTTTATGGTTTTCGGCGACACTATCTGAGGTTGTAAACGATTTTTATTTTTTCCTATAATTTCATTCATTTTTTTACTTTTTTGAAGAAATAACGAATCTTAAAGGGTGCCTAACACATTTGGCCAAGGCTGTATGTACATACATATCTCCATCTCGTTAAATTGATATCTAGGCCAAAAGCCGACATCTTCATTCCCGTAGAAGCTACAGATAGTGCGACAGAGTGACAGATGGACAGATATACCGAAATTGTAAATGTTTCGATTCAATGATCGGAACTTTAAAAAAGTGCAATTTAAAGGACATTTCTATTAGACAGTTTATCAACCGATAGTAGTAGCTTGACTATCTCGGGACAAACGATATCTTAGCGGAGATCCGACGTAGAATCGCCCTTGGCAACCGTTGTTGGATCGGTTTGTCGAAACAACTTGTGTCCAAACTCCTGGCTCGAAGGACCAAAATCATCACCAATCTTCGAAACACTGATCCTGGCAGTTTTGCTAAGTGGACCCAAAACCTGGACGATTAGCAGGATGGCAAAGCTGATTCATGATGCCTTCGGACGAAAAATTCAACGCCGGATATTTGGTCCCATATGCGAGGAATGTGAATGGAGGAGAAGACACAACCGGTAACCCTATGAGATGTATAAGGATGTGGACATAGTCAGGAAAGCAAAAATCCGTAGACTAAACTGGCTTGGCGAATGAACATTTATGCTCCAGCCAAGTGAGCCATCGGAGGGGAGAAAAACCGAACCTTCGGTATAAAGATCAAGTCATCACGGATGCCATGTAAACTGGTCTTGATGACTGGAATCAGCTTGCTCGGGATCATCAGCGATCAGGTCACAGGCCTGATAAGTACGCAAGTAAGTCTATCACCCGTCCAATTACTGCTTTGGAGTCTAAATAAAACAGTAGGGTTTTGGGGCTGATACCAGCAGGGCTCATAGCTACACTACACTCCCGAAGCTGTATTTTGCAACACGTATTAATGCACTTTACCTAAATAGGAATGCATGCGAAGGAGGAGGTCTGGACTAGTTTTTGATTACATCATCAATCAAGTGGACGCCTCTATCTCTATATGACCAAAGCAAAATGTGCTCTTTTTGCTGCGTTTTTCATCACTTTTTCGAGCATCTCGGGCGGTATAGCGTTGAATGTTTACCTTGAGCTCTCAGGATTGCTGACATTTGCTTTTCAAGTATCCTCTCAATAAGAAGTTCGAAGGGGTCAAATCGGGAGATCTGGGTGACCAGTCAATGTTGCTTTAATTTGACAGCACACCTCCAGGGAATTTTCGTTGCAAAAACTGCATTGTTTGATTTGCAGTGCGGCATGCCGGACCGTCTTGTTCAAACCATAGATATACTGAAATTGTAAACCGTCTAGACGTTTTTCACACATTTGTAAGCAGACACCGATATCGATTTCCATCGACTGTTCCAGAAAGTGTGCTACGGGCTCACGTCGGTCATCAAAATTTGCTTCCAAAAATTAGGTTCAGTGTCAACAATTCGAGCGACTGTTTGGCTGTATTCCAAGCGACGTGGGCGGAAATATTCTTTGAGTCAATTGCACTCTATATGGAAACAAATGCATCCTTTAAAATGCGCCGTAGGGTAATACCACTGACGCTAAAAAGCTGAGCGCGGAAACTATACCACACGGCACATGTGGGTTTTCGGCAAACACTTATCGCTTCAAACACTTCATTGGAACGTCTTCAGCGTTAATGAGCGACATGTCGACGATCTCCCACTGTCCCGCTCTCAACAAAATTCGGCACGAAATGAGGAAGTGTTGTCAGACGGTGCTTGTTGATCACGATATTTGCGACGATATGCATGTTGAGTTAACATAACTGAGCGACTATTTTCAATGCACAACGTCACTATTTCGTCGGGTTGTTTCGTCGTGAAGGGACTCATTGTTAAAATGTTACTAAATTGGCGTTTCAAAAACATGTCCACTTAAGGCAATCAGTTGATAAACATCAAAGTTATTCAATCCTTACATACCGACATAAAAGTTGGCGCACCCGGTATAGTTATATATGCTGACAGTCCACCTGCTATTAGAGCTAACGAGTCGGCCTGCATGACATTCTCTCAAAGATAGCCCGGGAATGTCGCTATGAGCTAACTTCGTTGAAGGGTAACCTTAGTTTGGGTTCCAGGACATAGCTCCATTCTGGGAAACGAGAAAGTTGACGAGCTCACAGGACAAAGCTCCGCCCTTCATCGTTCGACCGCAACGAAAGTGCTGATTCCGCTCGAGTCTTACGCTCGGGTCGTATCTGGATGTGATGCTAACTGACAGACGACTAACCAAACTTAACAGGGAAGGACGCACAAGGAACTGCCTAAAAACGGTCGAGTACGACAGTGATCACTGTGGTCTCGCCGCGGTTATTCAACTCCCGAACGAGCTGGAGAAACTGGAGGAATATGTCCAGTCGTATCCTTATAATTATAATAAGGCATGCTGGCCACGTTTCTCTAGAGCCTTATCCAGGGAACTACGTTCGAGTGCGATCAATCCACCTACGAACAGAAACCTGAAGAACGAAGAGGTTGACAGGTACCTTGCGCAAATCGACGACATAATAAAACGTACAATGGACAAAACAATTCCGAAGGTAGCACAAACCGATGACGGCGACGTCTATCGGAATGCTACCATTGATGCACTCCACGTGCAAAAGAGTAGACTGCTGTCAAGACTCATACTCTTGTACAGACGGTTTACAGATCCGCAGAACGCTGAGGTACGGTCACTGAAGTCGGAGATCAAAATTCTCCAACAGTTAGCTGATCCAACAGCATAGCTGTAAGCTTGCACTAGGGCAATAAGATTCGGGCTGTAAGATCCAACAACCCGAGCATTCAATCGGTTGGCATCGATCCAGATGGGGCAGTGCTCGACAACGACTTCTTCGTAGTTGAGGATCCCCAGGAAAAAGTGAAAGCAATCGGTGCTGTCTTCCAGGAAGTGTACACGGTCAACGAACCCCGTAGTCCGAACCACGACTTGGAGAACAGAGCCTTGCTAAACCACTTCCATCTTCGGAATGAGATAAGTCAATGGCGATCCGAGAATCCTGGTTTTACCAGGTTCAGTGACGATTTCCTGGCAAATGAAGCTGTCGCAGATGATGGAAATAACTCGATCCTTATTTCGAAAGATGAACTCCAGGCCCAAGTCCACCTCGGACTGTAGCGCCCTAAGAAGAATAAGAACTCCAGGGAATCTTCAACTCACTGAGGAAGAAGAAGTCAGTGGGAATCGATGGGATACCAAATATTGTTCTGCGCCATCTCCCCTCTGAAGTGGTGAAAAAAAAAAACAATTTCTAGCATACGCACGTGACATGGATATGATTGGTCGAACGCAGCGAGGCGTTTGCTGTTATTAGAACGAAAGCGGATTAAATGATTCCGGCGTTAAATGGGGACAAGGTGAAGTGTATTCAGTCTTCGACCTTGCAACCTTGCACATCACCACCAACGACTAGGCAGGAAAAGACTAATGACTCATTCCTCTCTCATGAAGACTCTATTTATTAGATTGGAAAAATGGGTTGCTAAATTAAAACTATTTATCGATCGCCTACAACTTTCAAAAGCTCTCTTCCCCACTCTCTCTCTCTTTGAACCTGAGATCACTTCCTCACTGCCTTACTGAGAGCTTTATCTGTTCACCTTCCTAAGCGAAGCGTTTAAGTGTGCCAACAAAAATGCTGGCACCAAGTCAATCCCCGTTTAACATCGAAACAAGTACAAGGCGGTCTCACAAGTTGTTTGTTGACTCGGTCAACACAGGTGACAGCAGGCGTTCATTTGAAGGTGTTTTCGGAGTTCGAGATGATATCTCCGAACACTTTCGCTGATCGCCTCAAGTGTGCATCGCTTCACTAAGTCCCCATGATAATTTAAATGCCGTGCAATCTGTTAACACTTTTGATTAATGTCACACTGGCTGACTGACAGACTTGTTAATTTGGACAGGTCTGGTGTCTTTTGTCTTTTCGTGAAGCAATAGGTTGAGCAATTTTAACTGATTGTTAACTGTTTGTTTGTGTGATAATGAAGTGACTTCAAAGCTCTGTCAGTGACAAGAGCTCAAGTCAGCTGAGTGGCTGAGTGAAAAATGCAGCGGATACCCCACTGGTTTGTCTTGGGCAATGTGCAAATGTCATAAGGGATCGATTGGAGTGCAAAATGCTGAGCCAGGTTTATAGACCGGGTGTACTAACAGAGCACGAACAAATTGATAGAAATTCCCTAGAGGATTCAAAAAACCAGACTTTCGTCTCATCTGTTAATGGTGCCAATTGGCCTTTGTCACAGTGACATAGGGTCAAATTTTTGCTTTGGCCTTATGTCACTTTCACAAAGCGGCATAAGGCCAAATTTTAAAATGTGGCTTTATGTCGTTTGGCGTTATGTCATGGCACCGAGATAGACTAATAGAATGGGCGGATTCAAACTACTTACATTTAATCTTCCACGCAAAAGGTAAATCAACTTTCCAATCCCGCAGATGGGGAAAAGGCTACAACCCTGATTTGTGCTTCGTTACTTGTGATGCGGAACATCATCCTCCAACAGCTTCCAGAACAGTGCTGCCGGACTTCCCAAAAAGCCAACATCGCCCGGTCATAATCGACATCGGTATTCAAATACCATTAACTGATTCGGTTCAAAGGCCGCGATAGAATTTCGCAAAAGCAAACTGGAATAACTTGGGCGTCGTGGCGTAGTGGGTAGGTTTAAGGTTCAAATCTCGAAAAAAAACACCCAACATTTTTTCACGGCACCAGCTCTTTCTAAACACCCTTTTAAGGGAGCGCAACAAAATACTGATTAACGAACTTCCCATCCACGAGGACATTGATACTCTCCGGTCACACCAGCAAAGACTAAAATCACACCACCCAATCATAAAGCTCTCTGGTGAACTGGCAAATGATGCATTCAACACAAACTCTGCCTGAATATCGGAATGGGCATTGTCTATGCAAGCTGGTAGTGCTACAGTCCGGGTGGACCTGGGCCTCAAACAACAAGCCTCGCCAGCTGTCACAATATGTAGCCAGCTGCAATTACGCTCGCCAGGTTGGCTTAAGTCCGTCTCCGCTTGTGTGCCCCATCGATTTCGTGGACATCCCCTATATCGTTATCTCACGGCCACGGAGTTAAAAACTCTACGGGTCGGAGCGGTGTTGTCCATCAGCTTCACATGGACTAGCCATCACAGGCGCCTGGCTAAGTTCCTGTCGCTGTTCAGCCCGTACAAATAACCAGACACTCGATCTAATATGCGCACAGAGTGGTAAGCTGATGAGGTCAGAAAGCAAGTAGCTTTGGAAATCTACACGGATACACTTTTGCCGAAGGTTGCATGCGCCATTCGAAACTCAACGCATGAAGTCCACAGAACTGCTCCATTCTTCGTGTTGATTTGTAGGGATATGACGGTTCATAGGAGGGATTCTCCTATTCCCGCTGAAGGTTATAGAACCGATCGGTCAGAAGGCGTGGAAGCCCGAACTGCAGAGCTAAATGAGCTTTTCGCCGATGTACGGTGTCGGTTGCAGGCCGCTGCGCAGAGGTCCAAGACGTTCTATAACCTGATGCGGAGGGATGTCAGTTAGACCTGGTTCTGAGGAGGAATTTTGTGTTGTCCGACGCGGCGAAATATTTTACTGCCAAACATAGGACCGTTTGAGGTGACGCGAAAGGTGTCCCCCCGGACCTACGAAATTGCATACCGACATAAAAGTTGGCCCACTCGGTATAGTTATATACGCTGACAGTCTAGCTGCTATTGGAGCTAACGAGTCGACCTCGAAGATAGTCCGGGAATGTCGCTATGAGCCAACTTCGTTGATGGGTCACCTTAGATTGGGTTCCAGGACATAGCTCCATTTTGGGAAACGAGAAAGCTGACGAGCTCACAGGACAAAGCTCCGCCCTTCATATGGACCTACGAACTGGAAAGTTAGCAGGGGTATGGCACGTCAAGGATCTGAAATCTTATCACCGCCAGACCGATGCAATCTAGGATATTCTTCGGCGAAAACCTTCCGAAAGGAAGGGAGGAATATTATGGGTTTCCACCGTTGAAAGGTTTTCGCCTAGAAATTCGTCATGATAGGTGCGCTTATGGGACTTGATCATGACGTCGTTGTCCTCCCCAGGGTCGTCAGGCGGAATTGGTAGCCTAGTGGTTTGGGTGTTAGACTTTGACGCTTCTCTTCTTTACTCCTAAAAACACTCGAGAAGGTGATTGATAACCACATCAGAAGCAGTATTGCGTCTGGCAGACTCTCGCATGGTCAGCATGCGTATAATAAGGGTAAGTCAGTGGAGGCAGCTCTACACACCCTCATGGGTACGATTGAAAAATCACTAAAATACAAGGAATTTACCCTGGTAGCTTTTCTTGACATTGCCATGGCCTTTAACAAGGCAATTACCTTAGCGCTTAACAATCGTGGTATTGAAAGTCCCTTGTGGCTTTTATTCGCCAGCTACTTGTTAGCAGAGTAATAAACTCTAACCTCGGTTGCTATTGTAGTTTCCGGAAAATTTGTCTCGACACTTATTGACATCATACAGCATGCCTTCCAAAGACTAACCTCATGGACCAGTGCATGCGGTCTTGGAGTTAATCCTCAAAAAACGGAACTAGTACTCTTCACGAGGAAATATAAAAATCCCCCCTTTCACCCTCCCTCATTGTGTGGCGTAAAACTTACGCTTGCAGATAAGGCCAAATTCCTGGGTCTCATCATGGATCGAAAACTAAGCTGGAAGCCCAACATCATGGAGCATATTAAGAAAGCTACCACTGCGCTCTATTGCTGTAAAAAAGCAATTGGATGTAAATAAGGCCTACAGCCTAAAATAGCATACTGGCTGTATACAGCCGTAGTCAGACCAATCCTACTATATGGAGTCTCATTATGGGGGACAGCGTCAACCACAACCTTCTCAACCGCTTGCAAACTTCAAGCATATGCATCAGTGGGGTGCTAAGGACGACACCATCCGAAGCATTAAATATTATACTGCATCTCCCTCCACTCGACTTGTTTGCTAGACACGTAGCAGCTTGCCCAGAGGTAAGACTCAGAACACAGCACCTTTGGAAAAACCACTATTCAGATAATTCCACCAACGAGTTTCTACCGCACGACACTGACCTCCTACTACCTCAACTGGTCTTTGAGTTCTCTACCAGCACGTAGAGGTCTCCAGGTCCTACTGCTAGTCTGACACTCAGACGCTGAACGGTCCTCTGCGTATCTTCACAGATGGATCCAAGACGGACGAGGGAGTAGGATTAGGTGTCTACTCCAAGGATCTCAATTTCAGTATATCCCTCCACCTTCCAGATCATTGTAGCGTATTCCAGGCTGAGACGATGGCAATAAAAGAAGCCCTGTCTTGGCTTAAGAACAACGTGATATCCAAGAAGGACATCACAATCTGTTAAGACAGCCAGGCAGCAATCAAACCCCTGAACTCGGTCACTTTCCTCTCTAAGACCTCCCTGAATTGTCGCCTATCTCCTAACGAGATGGCTGAGCATTTTAATATTCACCTCATGTGGGTGCCGGGACACAGTGACATTCCAGGGAATTGTGAAGCCGATGATCTCGCCACAAACCTTCCTAGTGGAGATCCTCCGCCTATGCCATTCGCTACAACTAAACTTCTTTCAAAGAATCATACTATTAAAAATGCCAACTTAAGATGGTCAGATGGCACTACGTGCCTCATCACAAAGCAAATTTGGCCTAAACTTGATATAAAACGTTCACTCTATCTCATTAGAATGAACAGGTCATCCCTAAGGACTTTCATTGGCGCAGTCAAAGGACACTTTGCCCTTGCCACTCACGCCTCAAGGATGGGTCTCCCTCAAAAAGATTTCTGCAGAAGCTGCAGAGACGAAGAAGAAGAGGAAAGCATAACGCGTCTCCTCTGCACTTGTAGCGCTCTCTCCTCTCGCTAAAGAGCTAAAGAGTTTCGTTGAAAGCACCAAATGGTTCTTTGGATAGATAACAGCCGCGTGGTATCACAATAGGCCTAAATTGACCTAAGTGTGACTGCTATCTACAGTCAGCCACTTCAACCTAACCTAAGCTAGACTTTAACGACTAGGAATGCTGGTCCGAGTACCGCTGCAACACCCAACTCAATCTTTTTCTTGTTTTTATTTTGACTCCGGGTGTTTGCTCTTTGTTCCCCTTTTGTTCTTTATTGGAGGTGATGCTAGCTGTATTTAGGATGGCGCGATGGAGAGTTTACGGACTCCTTAGAAAGGGAAATTTGTCGACCGTCCTAAAACGATCAATAACACGTGTCTAAGGTCTTCAGAACTTCACCAGAGATAACCATAGCACCCCATTTCCCAGTCCACTGCAATGTATTTCAGGCAGAATTGAAAGAAATTTAGATACTCCGCTTGCTGTGCATGCTTTCGATAGATCATGAGTCTATTGCCCATCCCAGGGGTAGTTAGGCGATTTTCAAGGCTCTTGACACACCTTCTCTCGGTTCAAGAATGACGAAACATTATCTCGCGTATCTTCACACAAGCTAAACACTAAATTCTTTACCTAATCAGACATGTTCCCCGATAACACAACGACAGCAACAGATCATTTCCAAAACAAACATCTTATCGACTTCGTGTGGTTTCAAGTGCGCAGTTAAGGACTTTAATGACCTACATTTTGAATTCATTTATATGGTTATCAGCAAACGGAATAATAACCAGAGATTACCCTTATCAGGTTTGCAATTATGAAAGTAGTGGAAGGGTCATGACATGGAGAACGTCAGCACATGTCTGAGTGCCAAATTTGTGTTTGTCAGACGAAGGTTGAGGGATTAATCATTTTGCAAGTCTGTTCCGATTCTCCTGTGGGGGAAGGACATTCCTTGAACCTGATTCGGATATAAACGAATGTCACTAGTGTATTAACCCGTTCAGCAGGTTGTTCGTATTTGAAGTTCAGGTTTTGCAGTTGAAACAGCACCATTGTGTGATAATGATCTTCAAGGTGGGGGCAACTGCATCACTCATCACAAAAGCAGAGATCGTTGTCATCGTAAAAGGGGACTGCACTGGACTCATTTAAACTTATTTTCCCAAAATTGTATTTACGTCTCTCGGTCGTATACTTAATATTTTTGATGCAACTTTTTGCAGATGATTTAGTCATCTTCACATCCTCCCTCGTATGTGCTGATGGTGGGACGAAGGTTAACGTGGACAAATCCGAGGTTATGGTTATTTCCAGAACGCCTGTCCGATGCACTCTACATGTTAGTGGAGTCCCATTGAAACAGATGGAGAAGTTTAAGTATCTCGGGGTCTTCTTCCCGAGTGATGGGAGGATGATGAGCTTTCCTGTATGATTGGCTAAGCTGGGTCAATTTTGAAACAGCTACATCGATCTGTAATCAGGAAGGCTGAGCTTGGTGTTGAAGCCAAGCTAGCCTTTTTTAGCGCAGTATTTTTGTTCCAACTCTCACCTATGGTCATGAAATTTGGGTAATGACTGAAAAGTGCCGTGACATTGTGCCAAATTGGCATAATGACGCTTTTGAAATTTTTATTGGGCCAAATATTAACATTTGGCATAATGTCGCTTTCAAAACCGTCACAGGGCCAAATTAGTTTGCGACTCATCTCATCTCATTTTCAATGACCCGCATGTTCCACTAAAGGGGTCGCGGGGGCAATGCATGCACGAGAGATCTCCAGGCCACTCGATCCTCCGCTATCGACTCTAACTCATCAGGAGCTATGCCCAAGCGCAACCAGGCGAGTGTTTGGACTTGGTCCAACCATCTCATCCTAGGTCTGCCAAGCGGTCGCCTACCTGATGGAATCGCATTCAAGGCACGCCTCGGAAGTCGTGATGATGAGGACATTCGTGCCACGTGACCAAACCAACGAAGTACAGCCCTTTCCGTTCGAAGAAGCAGCTGCCCAACATTCAATTCCCCGCGCACTGTCGTGTTTCTCACCCTATCCCGGCGAGTAATTCCCACAACAGCACGAAGAAATCTCATCTCGGCAGCTTGTATTCGCGATCTTATTCTTTCGGTCATTACCCAAATTTCATGACCATAGGTGAGAGTTGGAACAAATACTGCGTTAAAAACCGCTAACTTGGCTTTGACACCAAGCTCGGCCTTCCTGATTACAGATCGACCAAGCTGTTTCAAAATTGACCCAGCTTGACCAATCCTACAGGAAAGCTCAGCATTATTCCTCCCATCACTCGTGAAGAAGACCCCGAGATACTTGAACTTCTCCACCTGTTTCAATGGGACTCCACTAACATGTAGAGTGCATTGAACAGGGGTTCTGGAAATAACCATAACCTCGGATTTGTCCACGTTAACCCTCATCCCAGCATCAGCACATACGGCCACAAACCTATCTAGCGCGCGCTGGAGTTCTATCTGGGAGGATGTGAGGATGACTAAGTCATCTGCAAAAAGAAGATGACTTACCCTCAACTCTCCCAATGTGAAACATTCCTCGCCTCGACTGCGCTGTAACATCCAGTCCATATATATAATGAAAAGGAGAGGTGACAAAACGCACCCTTGGCGAAGTCCAACGCCCACGTTGGGTTTGTGGGGTGAAGCGGCTTGGTGTGGCGGCTGGTGGTGAGAAAAGAACTGCGTGGTTTAAAACACCCGGAGTTCAAGAAGCCATCAGAGAGAAGAAGAAGACCTACAGAGACTGGATTCTCTTGGGGAACTCTGATTCTCGTGACCGGTACACTGAGGCGCGAAGAACTTGCAAATTGGCTGTGCGAGCAGCTAAAGAGCAGACTTGGAAGGAGTTCGGCGAGAAGTTGGAAAGCGACCATAGATCTGCGAAAAAGGTGTTCTGGCAAACCATTCGCCGGCTCAGAGGGAGGAAATACAACACCATCGAAGGAGTCAAATCCAAAGATGGCGTGTTGCTTTCCAATGAGGTGGACATCTTGCGCAGATGGAGCGAGCACTTTTCGGAGCTGCTCAATCCCGAACAGGGCACTGAGGGTGACAGACCTGTAGTCTTGAGTAGGGCGGAGAATAGTCCAACGGTGGAGGAAGTCATTTTGGCGATTGAATCGCTAAAAGTTGGCAAATCCGCCGGTGTGGATGAAATCCGGCCAGAAATGCTTAAGGCTATGGGTAAAGAGGGAGTTTTATGGCTCTCTCGTGTCATTAAGGTGGCTTGGGAACGCGGTGAAACACCTGGTGATTGGCAGACTGGGGTGATTGTCCCTCTCTTCAAAAAGGGGGACAAAAAAGAGTGCTCCAATTACAGGGGCATATCTCTTTTAAGTCTCCCAGGTAAAGTCTACGCTAAGGTGTTGGAGGCGCGTTCTAGAGCTATGGTCGCAACGTTCCACATGCGATGGAACAGTTTGCGACATTATGCCAAATTTGGCCCTATGACACTTTGTAGAAGTGACATTATGCCAAACGACCAGCAAACTAATAAACAGTTTAATAGGTATGGGGGGGCATGCTGCCCTCGGCAACCCTGCCTGGGTCACTATAGTATTTGGAGCAGGTGCGAGGTTCTGCGCATTCAAACATTCTTTTTATACATGTTTTCCACAGACTTTACCAAAATCTACACGCACAGAATCTTGAACCTTCTCCGAATCCTATTGTGCCCCAGGCAGAGGGCAACATGCCTCCATACCTATTCCGTCCAAAGTGACATAATGCCAAATTGGCTCTATGACGCTTTAGCAAAACGACATTATGCCAAATGAAAAAATTCGCCCTAATGACACTTTCATTTGGCACAATGTCTTTTGGCATAATGTCACGGCACCTGACTGAAAGAATGAGATCGCAAATACAAGCTGCCGAGATGAGACTTCTTCGTGCTGTTGTGGGAATTACTCGCCTGGATAGGGTGAGAAACACGGCAGTGCGCGAGGAACTCAACGTAGGATATCTGCTTCTTCAAACGCAAAGGGCTTTACTTCGATGGTTGTGGTACGTGGAACGAATGTCCCTATCATCACGACTTCCAAGGCTTGCCTTGAATACGATTCCATTAGGTAGGCAACCGCTTGGCAGACCCAGGACGAGATGGTTGGACCAAGTCCAAAAACTCACCTCGTTGCGCTTGGGCATAGCTCCTGATGAGTAAAGAATCGATGGCGGAGGATTGGGTGGCCTGGAGACCTCGCGTGCGTGCATTGCCCCCGCGACCCCTTTAGTGGAACATGCGGGACACTGAAGATGAGATGAGCTGAGATGTAAAGAGAGTTAAAAAAGGGAGGATTAGAGTGGTTGTGGTACTGATGCAGTTAAGTGAGTTGACGATTAATTGGTGCTTAAGTTGACAGGCAAGCTTGTACACTGCTCCCAACTGCGCTCAAGGTAACAACAAAATATTGCTCTGAGCAATGACCAAAAAGCCCGGCATCTCAGGAAGAAAAAAAAGAGCACGAGAAGTGTGCGATCGCTGAAATGGAGAAGTGATACGGCAGGAATGATGTCCGAAAGTTTTACCAAAGGTTACAACTTTTATTGAACGGAAAGTTCGGACAGAAGCCTGCCGGGACGAGAATGGACAGCCAGTAACAGATTCGCAGACGATACTGAGAATTTGGAAAAATCATTTCTGCAGACTGTTCGACGGCGATGAGGACAAAAATACTACTGTTAGACAGAATGTTCTACTCAACGCAACAGGCGACGATAGAAGAGAATACCGTCCCCCCGATCTAGATGAAGTCAAGATAGCGATATCGAGACGGAGGTCTAACAAAGCTGCTGGTGCAGATAGTCTGCCCGCTGAAATGTTTAAAGCAGCTGGAGATGATCTGGTAGGGCGCATGCACCAGCTCATCTGTAAGATATGGTCGGAGGAAAGCATGCCCGATGAGTGGAATCTCAGTATATCGTTTGCCCGATCCACAAGAAAGGAGACCCCTTTGACTGCACCAACTATCGAGGGATAAGTCTCCTGAACATCACCTATAAGATCTTTTCTGCCATTCTGTGTGAACGCCTGAAACCTTTCGTCACCAATTTGATAGGTGCGTATCAGTGTGCTTTCAGGCCAGGGAAGTCCACCATCGATCAAATCTTCACACTGCGGCAGATCCTGGAGAAGACCCAAGAAATGCAGATCGACACACACCATCTATTTCAAGGCGATTTCAAGGCGGCATATGACAGCGTGTATAGAGACGAGCTACACAGCGCCATGTCTAATTTTTACCTTCCTGCCAAACTCGTCAGACTGAGCCAGATGACGATGGAGGACTCTCGCTGCTCCGTCAAGGTCGGTAACGAACTCAACGAGATCTTCAATGTTCGAAACGGATTTTAGACAAGACGACGCGCTGTCAAGTGATTCTTTAACATCGTTCTTGAGAAGATTGTGCACAAATCACTGTCCAACACAAGAGGCACGATCTTCCAAAAGTCTGTTCAACTGCTAGCTTAAGCGGATGACATTGACGTGATTGGGCGAACACAGCGAGCCCTCAATGATGCGTTTGCTGGCATTGAAACAGAAGCGGCTTGAATGGGTCTGGCGGTGAACGTGGGCAAAACGAAGTATATGCTGTCATCGAGAAAGGGCGCACAACATCGATGACTTGGCCAGCACGTCACCATAGGTAGCTATAACTTTGAGGTAGTGAAGAACTTCGCCGACCTCTCTCGGAAGACCAAGCTGACTCTATACAAGACCTTGATCGTCCCAGTCCTGCATTACGGTGTAGAGGCATGGACAATATCCCAAGCGGATGAACAGTCTCTTGGTCTTTTCGAGAGAAATGTTCTTCGCGTGATCTTTAGTCTTGTTTGCGTTGATGGCATTTGGAGACGAAGGTTCAACCACGAACTGCACGGGCTGCACAGCGATATGAGTCTAACCAGGCGTCTACGGATCCAACGCCTAAGATGACTAGGCCATGTAGAGCGTATGGACAACTTAGCTCCGATCCGAAGAGTCTTCGACTCTGAGCCTGTGGGACAACGGAACAGAGGACGTCCATGAACAAGGTGGCAATCACAAGTCAAGGGGGACATGGGCCGGCTTGGCGTGCGAAACTGGAGACAGCGGGCGAGAGATTGTGGCGGCTGGAGAGGCGAGGTGAGCCCCAGGTCCACCTTAAACTGTAGTTCCATAAGGAAAAGAAGAAGAAGAAGCTAAGAGGGTCTTCGAATCTGATCTTCCTAATTTGGGGAAGAATACCAAACCTCAGACCAAGTGATCACAAAAGTAAAAAAAAAATGGTTTTGATAACCAGAAGCAGCGTGCCGGGACCGTTATCTATTGCAAGCTACAATAGCTCAGGATCAGACTCTCCAGAGGTCAAATTGAGAACGCACATTCAATTGTTATTTGTCAACCCATTCAATTATCTGCCTGCCAGTGGTCACCATGCAAGAAGAAGTCAAGATGATGATGCATCATTCCTGACTTAATCATGCCCATCCAATTTTTAGGATTTCTAGACAAACTTGTTGATTAGTCTGAACCAAAATCGAAAATTCTTCCTCCTCTAGACTTGTTACATGCCGTCAAATTCCTTTACGTAGACATTTCGAGAATTTTCAAGGCAAGTTTTTTGAACTAATCCATGAGTCACTTATGTATGAAAATACAAAAATGCTTTGAATCATCCGTCCACATCTGATGAACATCCAATCAATTCCGGTTGAACTTTGTTTCGACCCTGACGTCATGAAAATCACCATGTCTGACTTACATCATCTGAAATCGATCATTTTCCATAAGAAATTAATTTCAGTGCTTCAAAGATTTTTTTTCCGTTGATGCAACAAACATTTTTTTTCACCACAAAGTCGAAATCGTATTTCCCTCTGTGGTTGCACGAGTATCAATTTTCCGAAGAGTCATCTGTGCTCGCAAGAAGCTAGCTCAGGGTGTCATCGATTCGTTTCGTAAAATTGGAAAATTTCGAATTAATCTCTTGTTTTTTCATGAATAAATGATGTACGAGTACACACTCGTATGCAAACTAGACACGAAGTTCGTGCTCATTGTGCGTCATGACGTTTACCGGGTTCAGAGTCTGGGTCGAGTTACTCACTCATTTAGATGGTTGGTATAATCATTTGAGTGGGAAACTGTCACGGGTTAAATGTGACACTGGAACTGATTAATGAGTCTGAAAATAGTTCAAGGCTGTGGCTATCAGAAACATCGACGAGATTTAGGACAACAAAATAATTTGAAAACGATTCGAAGATCACATTGAAAATTCACTGTTGGATTAAAGGCCCTGACTGTTGGATTAAGGCCCTGACCCATGGAGGAGGGAGGGTTTCAAGGAATACAAACGTTCGCGTATATATTGCGGAACGCATTTGCTATGAATCACTTCTCATAGGATGCCTGTATTCATGTTCCCCAATTTTTTAACAGAACCCTAAAGAGAAATAAGTTCAAAAGTTCACTAACATAGAACATGCTCCGAGTCATAGTTATTAGGACAATAAGTCGTAAAATTACTATCAAATGGTGTACTTCCAAAATTTTAGCTAAAAGCATTTTAAAGTTTCTGAACTAAGCCAAAGCAAATGACAATAAGTTTTGCCGGTTCAGTTGGAAGTCAAATGTGTCGAAGAATGGTACACGTCAATTCTTGGTTTATAATCTGTCCATAGATATATTTTGAAGGAAATTTGTAGGTGACTGGATTCTCTTTCTTGTTGGGGCGTTGAGGATGAAATGTTAGGCTCAGTATTGTCAGGCTAAGCCACAGAGATAGCTCCAGATAGCTAACTTACTTACTGAGCAATTGCCGCTCACGGTCCCGGCCCACTACTTCCTGCAATTAGGACCAAGTTGCCTTGCATCGCGATCACTTAGGTTTTATGCCGGAGGTTTAATCTCTCCTCTCTGAAACGTTCTGCTACAGTCCGAGGTGGACCTGGGCCTCACCCAACATGCCCCTCCAGCCAGCACGATCTTTCGCCAGCTGGCTCCAGTTTCGTACACCAAGCTGACTGAGGTCCCCCTCGACTTGTGTGCGCCACCATGTAGGTGGACGTCCTCTGTTGCGTTGTCCCACAGGCTCAGAGTCAAAGACTCTTCGGGCCGGAGCTAAGTTGTCCATACGCTCTACATGGCCTAGCCATCTTAGACGTTGGATCCGTAGACGCCTGGCTAGACTCATGTCGCTGTGCAGCCCGTGCAGTTCGTGGTTGAACCTTCTCCTCCAAATGCCATCAACGCAAACAGGACTAAAGATGACGCGAAGAACATTTCTCTCGAAAAGGCCAAGAGACTATTCATCCGCTTGGGATATTGTCCATGCCTCTGCGCCATACAGCAGGACTGGGTTGATCAAGGTCTTGTATAGAGTCAGCTTGGTCTTCCGAGAGAAGTCTCTATTACTCAATTGCCTTTTGAGTGCAAGAGTTATTCTGCGTTTGATCTCGGTACTGATGTAGTTTGTACTCTTTACCGCGAAGTCGAGGTAGACGAAGTCCTTCACTACCTCAAAGTTGTAGCTGCTTATGGTGATGTTCTGGCCAAGTCGTCGATGTTGTGCGTCCTTTCTCGATGACAGCATATACTTGGTTTTGCCGCTTTCAAGCCGCTTCTGTTTCAATGCCAAAAAGACGCATCATTGACGGATCGCTGTGTTCGCCCAATCACGTCAATGTCATCCGCGTAACCTAGCAGTTGAACAGACTTTTGGAAGATCGAGCCTCTTGTATTGGCCAGTAAGTTTTGCACGATCTTTGCAAGAACGATGTTAAAGAAATCACATGACAGCGGGTCGCCTTGTCTAACACCTTTTTTGACATTGAAGTTTTTGCTGAGTTCGTTACCGAGCATGATGAAGCAGCAAGAGCTCACCATCGTCATTCTGCTCAGTCTGACGAGTTTGGCAGGAATTTCAAACTAGACATGACGCTGTGTAGCTCGTCTCTATACACGCTGTCATATGCGGCCTTGAAATCGACAAATAGATGGTGTGTGTCGATCTGCATTTCCTGGGTCTTCTCCAGGATCTGCCGCAGTGTGAAAATTTGATCGATGGTGGACTTCCCGGGCCTGAAACCACACTGATAGGGACCTATCAGTTTGTTCACGAATGGTTTCAGGCGTTCACACAAAACGGCAGAGAACATCTTGTAGGCGATGTTAAGGAGACTTATCCCTCGATAGTTGGTGCAGTCAAAGGGGTCTCCTTTCTTGTGTATCGGACAAACGATAGTGAGATTCCACTCATCGGGCATGCTTTCCTCCGACCATATCTTACAGATAAACTGGTGCATGCGCCCAACCATTTGCAGATGTGCAGCTGCTTTAAACATTTCAGCGGGCAGACTATCTGCACCAGCAGTTTTGTTAGACTGCAGTCTCGATATCGCTA
Organism: Myathropa florea; assembly: GCA_930367185.1. Classification (NCBI taxonomy): domain Eukaryota; kingdom Metazoa; phylum Arthropoda; class Insecta; order Diptera; family Syrphidae; genus Myathropa; species Myathropa florea. Next base: position 109,474,516 of record OV884002.1, read on the forward strand.
TCTTGACTTCGTCTAGACCGGGGGCGACATTCTCTTCTATTATCCATCCGTTGCGTTGAGTGGAACATTTTGCCTGACCGCGGTATTTGTGTCTTCATCTCCGGTTAGCAGTCTGCAGAAATGATTATTCCAAATTCTCAGTGTCGACTGCGAATCTTGTACTATTAGTTGTCCATTCTCGTCCCGGCAGGCTGCTGTCCGAACTTTATACCTATTCGATAAAAGTTTCACCCTTTGGCAGAAGTTTCGCCCCGTAACAAAGTCCACCAGCCTGAGTACGTTTTCGGACGTGGTGTCGTGCAGGTAGTGTTTACCGATGACTCTAGCAAAGATGTCCTCTTTACCCAGCTTAGCGTTAAAATCTCCTAGAACGATCTTGGTGTCGTAGCTGGGGCACTGATCATAGGTTCTTTCTAGGAGATCATAGAAGTCATCCTTGCTATCGTCATCTTGGGCTAATGTTGCCGAATTTAGCCTTGATGCGGATTGTTATGAGGCGCTCGCTTATATACTTAAAGCTTAAGACTTTTTGCCTAAGTCTGCCTCGAACAACAAATCCACATCAAAATAATCACTGCCTTCGCTCTCTATAACAATAGCCGTAGTAGATATCGCAGTTTTTCATCCTCTTTTTGCCCGGCCCATCCCATCGCACTTCCTGGATTGCGGTAACGTCTGCTTTATAGCAGTCTAGGGCCTTCGCGAGTTCATCGGCTGCATGTGGTCTGTTCAGGGACCTCACATTTCACGTGCAGAACCGAAAGTCACTGTTCTTATTCCGTTTGCTGGGGTCGTCAACAGTAAATCCGTCCATATCCGAGGCAGGTTGTTGTTTCTGAACTCGTAGATTTTTTACGTGGTGAGGAAGTTAACCCCACGCACAACCTCCAACTGGGAGGACAGGTCCATTTGTTTAGCCCCCGGACAAAGGGGTCCGGAAGGCTCCGGTGTCCGCAGGTGGCCCTAAGAAAAGGGCTCATCCACCGCCATCTCTATTCCAGGGTCCCCACCTTACCATGGAAACCAGGTAGCTCCTGCTGACAGGAGTTGTGGATGCCGTGAAGAGTGATGAGCACTGGTAGACTCACACTCCCCTCTCTCTCAGCCGCCCAGATTTCCCACGAGAGTTGGTTACCCCATCTTCTGTCAAGGGTACTCGGCTCTCGGATTTCACCACGGGGAGGTGAGAGTAGAAGTTCGTTAATAGAGGGTAGGTTCAGATGCTTGTGTCTGCATGGTTCGCCTGTTAACAATTCGAAATCCAAAGTTTATCCAAAGTGACAGAGGATTCAGCGTCTTAATGTCATACTTCCAGTCTGATCTGAAGGGAACTCTGGTTGAAAAATGTTTCTCAAACATCGGTAAAGCAATCTGCTGAGTATAGTGGACTGACCGGTGCCATGATTCACAAGTGGAGTGACTTCAGTCGGACCGCTGTGGAGGCCACTGCTTACTATTTAACGCATAGGGGAAAAAGTATGTTCTGCGCAGCAGACGCAGTCGCTTTCCATTTCCCGGTGATGCATATGCATACTTGCCGCGGTTGAGAGGGTTACGGTTGGGGGCTTTATTTAAAGCAGTCGATCAAACTGAGACTCCGTCCATTAGTATGAGCTCGAATAATCAGCATGCAATGCGTAGCTGTAGTTCCCATTTTACATTCTAAAGCTTTCTTGCAACGATTGAGCGCCCTAGTGCATAGAAACTGAATCTTCTTCAACTAAGACCTTGTATAAACATCCCAATCTCAAGGCTGAGATAATTCATTCGTCGTAATTTCATTTCATTACAAAAACAACCGAAAGTTGATGGCCACTATGTCGCATCATTTATCTCGTTTTGTGCCTAATTTGCACGATTCTCACTTGACAGCTCTAATCGCCGGTTAAATAAAAAATCAGGAAGAGGACGTCAATGTTCACTTTATTATTCTCGTCTCGACAAAAACGTAATGTCGTGCTCCTTAAAAAAAACCATCAATTCTGAGAAGAATAAACCCGCTAACGATGCTTCGAATTTTATTAAATTTTGAGACGAACTCGAACAAAGCGATAAATCTCTCAATGATTGGGACCGAAGCATTTACGACGAAATATTCGCGAGCCACTCGCAGAACCAGCCGAATTTGCAAATACCCCCGATGATTTTGTTTTGGAAAAGCGAACGCATGCATCATTAGCGTGCAAAAAAAATAAACAAATGCGAAGGTATTCACTTCGGTACTGATAGTATAAGCCGCGCTGTAAAGAGTGACGGTGTTATTTAGCGATTATCGAGCTTTAGGTGTTAATTTGGTTTCAAATTGAAACGCATATGGTTTCTGTTTGTGCTGAGAATTTATTTCAATCTGATTAAAGTCGTTTGAGTGCGCATGCAAAACATATTTCAATCAGCGACATGATATGTGGCTGAGGTTGTCTGCCTGATAACGTCTGTGCTTGGTTGATCTTCCGCTCATAATTATGCCAGAGCTGCCTCCAGTGCCACACGTCAAAAGTAATTTATGTCGCCTAGGTACGTGTGCGTCAAGTGTTGTCGTCCTTCATTGCGTGGTTTCACGGGATCGATTGATAGAGCAAAAATGTGCTGGCTCCACATTATTTAGTCGTAGACGTCAAGATTCAATGTTCCGTAATGGATCGACTCATGGTGTTCAAACTTCAAACAATAATCAAGAAACCAGTTCGTTTTGCATAAACGCAATGAAGACGTAGTTACTCATCAAGAAAACCGGCTTACGATTTTATTTGTGCGATACTCAACTCCTTAGACTGTGGAGTATTATTGTGTTCATGCAATTCCTCCCGTTCACAACTCACAAAGGACTCTGTACAAGCCCCAGTCAGGGATTTTTGGAAATTCCTTTGGAGGATGAGCTGGATGACATTTGGGAAATATCGTCGTAGCTTTTAAAAACTAAATTTCGGACCATTAGTATAAGTTCTCTAATTTAATTTGCAATCAATTTAAAGTCCAAGATATTTATAAACATCAGTCCGTATTTCTTCATTGTACAGGGTGGGCCAAACACAAGTTTCTTTTTAAAAATGCAATAAAATTAACAAAATCAAATTTAAAAATAATAATGTTTTATGGCTCTATTAGTAAGAAAAAACATTCCCATTAATTTCATAATTTATTGGACCATTTTCCTTCGAAAATGAGGCTGTCGCAGAGCTATGTTAACCGACTTTTTTGACTTTTACTGAAATTGAAGACATGGATTTGGACGACCTCTGGTTCATGCAGGATAGCGCGCCATGCCACACAGCTCATGCCACAATCGATCTTTACAGTCCGAGGTGGACCTGGGCCTAGCTTCTCAGCAAACACTCGTGTTGTGCGTGCTATTGTTCTGTCACGAGCGGAGGGGACCTACAGTTTAATGCCGACTCCGAACGGCGAGATTGAGAAGATTTTTCTAGATAGTTATACTCGTTGAGCATTGTCAGTGACTCGAAAGAGGTGGAGCCGTGAAAAAATGTTTGGTGTTTTTTTTGGGAATCGAACCTACAACATCGAGCATAGAAGTCGACGCACCTACCCACTACGCCTCGGGGCCCACAATCGATCTTTGGCGCACCGAATTCCCAAATCGTGTTATCGCCCGTCCCTGGGATGTCAATTGGATGTGGGGAACGGTGAAGGACCGATGTTATGCCAACAATCCGGAAACGATTCAAGCACTCAAGATCAATACCATCCAAGCAATCCATGAGCTACAGCCCGAAACCATCGACAAGGTTTTGGAAAATTGGGGTGACCGAATGCGATGCGCTACTGCGAAACCCGACGAGGCAGCCACTTGAACGACGTTGTAATTCATAATTAATGGGAATGTTTGTTTAACCTAATTTTGTTAATTTTATTGCACTTTCAAAAAGAAACTTGTATTTGGCCCACCCTGTATACACAGAAGGTTCAAGGAGGAATTGCGGTGCCGACGCGCGGGTATTTACTCAATTTTTTTTTCCGAGGTTTCTTGAAACTCTACACTGGAGCACTCAGACTTAAAAACTGGTCCATTGTACTACCAGGCAGCAACCTACTATTGCTGAAATTTCATGGTCTTCTAAAGGAAGTCCAGCAGGCGCTTCTGTGATGAGGAGTCTACGTCATCAGCTATCACCTCATAAGCACCGAGTAACTGGCACCTGATCCGAGCAGAGGCTTGACAATGGCAGAGAAAGTGCTCTGCAGTGTCATTGTCTTCTCCATAGGCGTCGCAGAGGGTTTCAGCTTAGGCCAAGTACTCTTAGGTTTTTGGCGAAGGTGTAGTGCCTCGTTAGTACGCCGGTGAGTTGTCTGCAATTTTTTCTGTTAAGAGATAACAAGAAAGCCACGGATTTTTAATAGACGTTGGGGAGCATGCGCTTGGTCTGTCTACATCCTGGAGAGCCATGCCACCTGCGGTTGTGCTCTAGATAAGTCCAACCATCGATGAAAGCCCTAACCAAGGTCGCAGGCAGTCCCAGCGTAGGTTCAGGTCCTGAGCACACCTCATCTGATCCTCGCCTAGCAAGTTCATCGGCGATCTCATTTTCTGTGATGCCGTGGTGCCCCGGGACCCAGACAAGTCTTAGCGAATTGAAGCTACCGATCAAATTCAGAGAAGACTTGCATTCCTGAACTATCCTGGAAGTAGTTAAAGGGTTGAGCAAGGCCTTAAGCACAGCTTGGCTGTCGCTACAGACGCAAATATTCCGCTCCTTCCACCTATTCTTCACAATATAGCTCGTAGCCATTAGAATCGCATAGGTTTCCGCTTGGAAAACCGACGCAAATTTACCTAACGAGGTGTGCAGTCTAAAGTTGTCGCTTTCCACGAAGGCACCAGCACCAGATCCTTCATTGGTCTTGGAGCCCTCCGTGAAGTTTCGACTACATTCTTTTCCTGGCTGAGATTCTGCCCAGAGCCAGTCCTGGCTGCAGGGGAAATTCGACTTTGTATGTACGTCACAGCTGGTGTACTGGTGTCCATACGTCAGATGGCGTATCCATAAAACCGATGTGAAAGGAAATGCGGTGCGCAAGGTCATCGAAACTCCAGTGCTAGCTGTACCAATAACCACTTCTGTTTAAACGGAAGATGACCCTGAGAGTACCCCCATGATGTGGACATCTAGGGAGGAGAGATTCAGCAGGGCATCAGAGTAGAGCCAGGCGTGCTAGGGAAGACCCCTATGCAGCCGAGACAGACCGTTCTTTGAAGCTTGGTGAAAGCAGCAGTTCGGTATTTACGCGAAAGCTTATTCTACCAAACGACCGATGCATAGGAGAGAAGAGACCTAATCATAGCCTTGTAGATCCAAACGGATCTTTTTGGTGATAGACCCCATGATTTGCCCAAAATTCCTTTACACTGCCAGAAAACTGAGAGTGCCTTCGCAATTTTCATTTCAATGTGTTTTTTCCACAGAAGCTTCCTATCTAGAATGACACCCAGATATTTAGCTTCATCGGAAAAGCGGATAGTGACACCTTTTAGGTCGCCAACTAAATCTCATCCGAGCACAACGCCAATACAAAAACAATCCTATTTTCGTTTATAGTCGCAATGAGGAAAGCCACAATGAGCTCGCTGCAGCTGTGGAAAAATTCAAAATAATCATAATCTGGGTTCCAGGGCAGAGAAACATCTTTGGTGATGAGAAAGCCGACAAACTAGCCAAACAAGGAGCTGCACTCCAGAAATCGTATACATTCCACTTGGGCTAGTAAAAGCACGAACTCCATCACATTTCTTGAAAATGGCTAATCTTAGATGGTCGCTGCTAACGAACTGTGTAATATCTAGGAAGACATGGCCACATTACAACACATTACGAGTTAACGATCTCCTAACGAATTAACGATCGCGCACTGAGATTACTTACAGCGATAAGTACGGGCCACTGGCTGATAGGGGATCAAGCAGTTATACATAACAACTTTCAATTTTAAGAGCTGTGGTTTTAAAACGGCTATCAGTGCTAATTCGCTTGTTAAGGAACCACCACCCAACACACACACACCTTCCCCGCACATGTAGGGCAGATGTAGAATCACAGATTTTCTACCGATCGTTTACAAAAAAATTGCATTAAGAACGAATTCATTCTCGATTTTTGTCTGGATCTTCATTGAACCTATTTTTGTATGAGTTATTTTGGGAATGGTCCGCATTTCTTTGTCTTTGACTTTGTCGCAAACGAACACAGTCCTGTCGGCAGAGAACAACTTGCAGCACCATATATGCAACCAATCTTAAGTACCCTGAAAACTTTAGAAAAGACCAAAACACACCAAGCGACAGAGTGTACGATCTGCTTCAGAAAATCGCCACACAAACCAAAGATGTCAACTGACAAAATAAACAATTTACAAACCAAACAAAACGATCATGCAACAAAAGAATGAACAGACACGTGGCCTTGACATGGCACTGACACTGCTCGCGTCTTGCTAAGTTTAGAACATTGACTTTGTACTGCGTGCACATGGTGAACTGTCACAGAAATCTGTCAGCGCCAGAATTTTTGGAATTCAACAGTAGAGACGTGCATAGCGGTCCAAAGTGTAGGCCTTATCACGCTCAGACAGTGTGCTTGGAAATTTATCTTTACGATAGTCTATTGCGAGATATCACTCGTCTGTTGCTGTTATTTCCTTTAGACTTAATTTTAATTTTGTTGCACAAGCACACATTATCACACGTGTCAGCAGTCAAAAATTTCTCAAAAAAAGTATCTTACGTTTGAACAGATCTTTTCCACAGAATCCAATCGAAATCCAAGATTTATCCTCACTCACTTTCACTTGTAACAATATTCAAAACCGATCACTCAAAAAACGAACAACTGATCGAAACCGATATAAAACTGTCACCCGAATCGTTGCGACGCCGACACGATACCGAGTTTCATTCGGAAAACTGAAATCAATTCAAAAGGCAGACGAACAACCGCCTCAACACGAATCCGTCGGCTAATTGACGGCGTTTCCCTTGTGCGATACAATTGATTCAAGTTCAGATTAGGTGCAAAGAGCTTTCAGGCAGCTTTTCAGTTCAATGCGTTCAAGTGCTCGGTGGAGAACGGAGGAAGAGCGAGCGATCGCTTCCAAATGATTTGTTTTAGCGGTTGCAAGCATAGATACGCTTGCCACTTGCTATGCGAATGCAACCGCACAGACCGGTGTGCTTGTGTTTGTTTCCTTAGCTTCACAGCGAAGGCAGAGGTCGTTAGCGTTCTTGTCAAATTAATTAGTTTATTTCACTTGATTCACTTGGCGTGATTGACGAGCAAGGGGCAGACGGCAATGCCAAGCATTCGAACGTTTGAAATGAATTTTGAAAAAAAAATATTGTCGCTTCTGGTTAAAGAAACCCACAATCGGTATTTATCAGGGCTGATAAAGTCGGTATAGGCGTTGAATTTCTGAGTAATGCGCATGAGACTGGATACGGGGCGTATTTATACTCCAAGGTTGGCGACCTCAACGATTTCAAAAACAAACTTTTTTTTGACGTTCGCTTTTGTTTGCGGGGTTTTTCGTCTGGATGTTTTGAAAGAATAGTTTTGAAGTGATTTATTCTGTCTGTTGTTCACTTGCTCGTATTTCCGAGAAATTTTAACGGTCAGAGATTAAAGCTTTTTTTGAGGATTTTTTGAAACACTTCTGGAGTAGTCAGACTCAAAACTGGTCCATTGTACTGCCAGGTAGCAACCTACTCCAGTGCCGTCATTTGATCCCGACGTCGAATGGTGACTGGGCCAGAATCGATTTTACTGGGATTCGAACCTGGGACCACTGTAACGTGGGGCAGTCACATAACCAATTGCGACATCCAGTCGTCGAGATTACATCACTCAGATAAATCCAAACTTAAAGGTTGTAAAATGATGGTGGGCGCCGTGGCGTAGTGGGTAGGTGCGTCGACTCCTACGCTCGAGGTCGTCGGTTCGAATCTCGAAAAAAAAAAATGTCAAACATTTTTTTCACGGCTCCACCTCTTTCGAGTCACTGACAATGCTCAAAGAGTATAACTGTCTAGGAAAAGCTTCACAATCTCGCCGTTCGGAGTCGGCAATAAACTGTAGGTCCCCTCCACTCGTGAGAGAACAATAGCACGCACAACACGAGTGGTTGCTGAGAAGCTAGGCCCAGGTCCTGGATAGCGTTCTAGGTTCGAATCCTAGTGAAATCGAATCTGGTCCATTTGCCGTTGGGATCAAATTAACGGCACTGGAGTAGGGTGTTACCTGGCAGTACAATGGACCGTTTTTGAGTCTGAGTGCGAAGAGTTTTAAAAACCCCCCAAAAAAAGGCTTCGTCCTCTATTTCTTCCTTAGGAAACTTAACGGTATGTTGACATAAGTTAGTGCTGGAAATTTATCTAACCCTTAGCCCTCCTTTGCCAACACGTCCGCTCTCTCGTTTCCTTGAACTCCTGTGTGTACTGGTACCCAGCAGAGAGTCACCATGTTTACATTGGAGATTTCGTTGACGTTCTGTCTGCTTGACTAGTTTCGAATTTACAATATCCGACGATATGACTCTTACCGCCGCTTGGCAGTCGGAGTATATAATAATAATAATAATAATGGCGGCGCTACAGTCCGAGGTGGACCTGGGCCTAGCTTCTCAGCAACCACTCGTGTTGTGCGTGCTATTGTTCTGTCACGAGCGGAGGGGCCTACAGTTTAATTCCGACTCCGAACGGCGAGATTGAGAAGCATTATCAGTGACTCGAAACAGGTACAGCCGTGAAAAAATGTTTGGTGTTTTTTTCGAGATTCGAACCGAAGACCTCGAGCGTAGGAGTCGACGCAACTATCCACTACGCCACGGCGCCCAGTATATGGTTATCGTTTTTCAGTCAAACAAAGGTCTTTTAGCGTAAGTTGCGCCACCACTTCTGCTTGGAAATCGCTACATTCGTCGCTTAGGCTTAGGAATTTTTCAAAGAGATCGCAGAAGACCACGTTCCTGCACCTGTTTTCGAGCCATCAGTATATAGGAAGATGTCTTCGTCGCCATCTACTGATAGCTCTTCCCAATTCCGGAATTCGAGTAGACAACTTCCTCCTGCTGGCAGATAATCCGAGGTTTTGTATCTATATGATGCTGTTCATTTTGAGAGAATGGATGCGTGCCCATATGGCTTGTCTTTCCACATCTTGACTTCCCTGAGTCTCATTGCGGTAACAGCCGCTCTGCTACTACAGAAGATGTCAAAAGGGGTAAGATGGAGTAGGACCTAGAGCTCTGCTGTCGGCGTTGTCCTTAGGGCACCCCTGATAACTAAGCATGCCGATCTTTGGACCTTCGTCAAGCTGGAAAGAAGATATTTTTTCTCCAGTGCTTGCCACCAGACTGATCTTTTTTTTGAGCTGTTTTTTGAAACGCTACACTGGAGCACTCAGACTTGAAACTTAAAACTAACTTTGTACTACCAGGTAGCAACCTATTCCAGTGCAGTTAATTTGATCCCAACGGCAAATGGTGACTGGACCAGATTCTATTGCACTGGGATTCGAACCTGGGATCCCTCTAACTTGGGGCAGGCACTTAACCAACTACGCCATCCAGTCGTCTGATGATCCGTAAGTTAAGATGGGTCTTATTACCGCTGTGTATAGCCAGTATACCACTCGTGGTCTAAGACACCAATTGTTACCGAAGGCTGGCCTACATGTGTAGAAAGCTACACACTCCTTCTTGATGCGCTCCTCGGTGTTCTCTTTCCAGTTTGGTTTGGAATCAAGTGTAATACCCAGATACTTAGCCGTCCTTGAGACTTTGAGTTCCACCCCGTTAATATGCGGGCTTGTGAACTCCGGAATTCTCCTTTTTCTCGTGAAGAGCGACTGAAGAGAATTTACAGGTTATGCTCTTTTAAAAGCTGTAACCAATAGTATACACTCTCTGGCTATATTATTAGACGCATTATAGATTTTATGCGAAAATGCGACTGAAAGAATACGACCAATTTTACGGGCGTACGTGCGGAGAAGAACTCTACCGCACTCCTTGGAGTCCGTCGCGTAACTGCCAGAGTGATCCTGCATGCACACACAGACAGGATCAAATGATGATGTCTGATAATCACTTTATGCGCTCTCGTTTTAAATTCAGAATATTGAACACTTGTCCCTAACAAACATATGGACTCCTAGCAGTGAAGTCAACCAATTGTCACTCAATCGATTAATTCTATGTAATGACACAATAACCCAAGTAAAATGCACTCCTGATAAAATTACTCAATTCAAATGGAAATTTCTGAAAACGTGCCTTAACGTTCCACCGTGCTTACGACGTAGACTTAAAGATGAATTCCAAAAATAGTTTTTGAATTAGAAATGGAATGTCGGGCACGTGCCCTAAGCATTAATGCCGATTCGGATTGCGGATTCAAAGCATTATCTGTAAGAACGTGTGAGAACATTCATTTACAGTTTATTATCTGACGTAGGAAATGTTCTTACAAGCACAGTAATTAAAAAATTGGCTTGAGTTGCGAATGATTTTTATTATTATTCTTAAAAAAATTGCTTGTAACTTATTAACGTGATATTATCCTACAGTGATAAATAAGGGCGTCAGAAATTTGGAATGTCACAGCAGCGGCAGCAGTAATTGGAAGATGGCAGTCATTTCTTTCTTTTTTTAAAACACTGCTGGAGCACTCAGACTTAAAACTGGCCCATCGTACCGCCAGGGAGCAACCTATTCCAGTGCCGTTAATTTGATTCCAACGGCAAATGGTGACTAGACCAGATTCGATTTTACTGGGATTCGAACCTGGGACCCCTCTAACTTGGGCACCTAACCAACTACGCCATCCAGTCGTTCTCGGTATTTACTACGGCGATTGCTGACATCAAAGACAGTGCTTATTCGGATGAGGCTTAGTTATTCGAAGCAGACCTTAGCAAATCGAACAGGCGAAATGTTTGTTACCGACGGATCAGGTATATCGGTGGTAAGAACAACTACTAACCTTTTGGCGCCACCCACTACGCCGCAGTGATTTCTCCTCATGGACAGATTTCTCTGTCATTCCTCTTTGGACTGAATGGCATATTCAACCGACAGCCCCTAAAGCTGCTGTTGCATCTTTGCATGCCCAGCCGCGCTTTTCCATCGACCGCATGCCCTGTCGCCCTTTTCCATCTTCAATATCCATCAACAATTCTCAATAAAAACTTAAGACAGTGCTAACTTCACTTCTTAAAAATTACTCAAAACGTCTTAAAAACTACAAAAATCTTAAAAATTACAAAAACGCTCAAACGTCTTAAAGTTGTGTTCTCTTCCTTGTCTCAGCTCCACTCATCTGTGTCAGTTAATGGAATTCCCACAACGATTGCCGAAAATTGATTATGCAAAACAAGTTTTTGACGCTGGATCTATGTAGCTCACAGTTTTAATGACTGCGGACGCGAGCGCCATCTTAATGATACACAGTCGTGCCGAGCCAATTCAAAGTCAAATTCAATAATTGCCAATTCAAGTGTTGTGTGAAATGTTTGACTAATGGTGCCACAAAAGATGTTCTGATCTAGCGCCGACGTCATTGTGAGTCCACCGGTAGCTCCGCGAAATCACATGCCTTCCGCATTCTACACGGCCATCTGCTTTCGACTGCTTCGCGATTTCTTTCCGTCGATGGGAACTTTGATAAGTTCTAAGAACGGTGTTGGTTTTTGTGAAATTGGGGCTATGGGTTCTGATACGAGATGATCTTTGACAACCTGTACGGGAATTGGGACTCTAAGAGAGTCTAGAGCAAGTGCGATTCAAATCGCCCAGAGGAAGTAGTGGATTGGAAGTCGTATATCGTTACGAGTTTGTTGATGAAACGACTTAGGTGAGTGTGAAGTGGACAAACAGCGACTCTTATCAAAACGCAAACAGAAAGGAGTTGTTTGAATTTCACGGTGCAAATTGCATCGAGCATTACGAAATGCAGACGTATTATGGACACAGTTGACACTTTCAAATTTATCAACCGACGTCTTTGTGTCTTAATTTTGTCGTGGTTGTAAAACAGGTGTTCCACCTGTGGCTGATTATCACTCATTTGTGGTTATTATACCACAATGGATGGGGAAGCTGAGTTAAGTTGCGTGGTAGGAAGCAAAGTCGAGTGCGTTTTGATTTTGATGAATAACCTAATCTTACTCAAAAACTAACTTATGTCTGAGATTGGAAAAGCTTTTGACAGGAAGTGCTACAGTTGCAGCTAAGACTCAGAGCGTGCAAATTAGCGATCTTCAGCATGCGTGTAATGGGTTCGTTAGAGCGTACAGTGTAAGGGCTGATAGACAATGTTGCAAGGTTTTGTTTTTGTCAGAGGTTTTTAACACCAAACTGGAGCACTCAGACTGAAAAACTGGTCCATTGTACTGCCAGGCAGCAACCTACAATTACTGTAAGTTCTTGGTTGTCCGGAGGAAGACCAGCAGGCGCTTCTGTGATGAGGAGTCTACATCATCAGCTCTCACCTCATCTGCACCGAACAACTGCCACCAGATCTGAGCAAAGACGGGATAGTGGCCGAAAAAGTGCTCTGCAATGTCGTCCACAGGCGCCGCAGACGGTTCTGTTGCTTAGGCTAAGCACATTTAGGTGCTTGGCGAAGGTATAGTTGCCCGTTAGTACGCCAGTATGTCGTCTGCAGTCTTTTCTGTCATGAGACAACAAGAAAGTCCCGGATTTCTGAAAGACGTTAAAGAGCATGCGCTTGGTCTGTTTACATCCTTGAGAGTCATGCCACCAGCGGTTGTGCTCTCGAGAGATTCAACAATCGATGGAAGCCCTAATCAAGGACGCAGGCAGTCCCAGTGTAGATTTAGGTCACTAGAGCACCTCCTCTGATTTTTTTTTTCGTAGGTTTTTGTCACACTACACTGGAGCACTCAGACTTCCTCTGATCCTTGCCTAACAAGTTCATCGGCCATTTCCTGTTATTCCGTGGTGGCTCGGGACCCAGACAAGTCTAAGCGAATTTAGACTACCCATGAAGACTTGCATTCTTGAACTATGCTGGGAGTGGTTAAAGGGTTGAGCAAGGGCTTACGCATAGCTTGGCTGTCGCTACAGATACAAATACACACACAATATAGTTCGTGGCCATTAGGATCGCATAGGTTTCCGTTTGGAAATCCGACGCAAATTTACCCAACGAGGTGTGCAGTCTAATGTTGTAGCCCTTTACGAAGGCACCAGCACCAGCTCCTTCATTGGTCCTGGAGCCCTCCGTGAAGTTTCGACTACATTCTTTTCCTGGCTGAGATTCTGCCCAGAGCCAGTCCTGGCTGCAGGGGAAATTCGACTTTGTATGTACGTCACAGCTGGTGTACTGGTGTCCATACGTCAGATGGCGTATCCATAAAACCGATGTGAAAGGAAATGCGATGCGCAAGTTCATCGAAACTCCAGTGCGAGTTGTACCAAAGACCACTTCTGTTTAAACGGAAGATGGCCTTGAGAATGCACCCCATGATGTGGATATCAAGTAGGGAAGATTCAGCAGTGCGACAAGAGCAGAGCCAGGCGAATTAGGGAAGGCACCAGCATAGTGACTGTCTAATGAACCCCTTTTCGAAACTGGAAAGAAATCGTGCCTCTTAGAGGGACTTGTTTGTTGGGATCTGTCGAACTATAATAATAATAATAATAATAATAATGGCGGCGCTACAGTCCGAGGTGGACCTGGGCCTAGCTTCTCAGCAACCACTCGTGTTGTGCGTGCTATTGTTCTCTCACGAGTGGAGGGGACCTACAGTTTAATGCCGACTCCGAACGGCGAGATTGAGAAGCTTTTCTAGACAGTTATACTCTTTGAGCATTGTCAGTGACTCGAAAGAGGTGGAGCCGTGAAAAAATGTTTGATGTTTTTTTCGAGATTCGAACCGACGACCTCGAGCGTAGGAGTCGACGCACCTACCCACTACGCCACGGCGCCTGTCGAACTATAGCGTCATTCAAAGAAGAGGAAGAAGAAAGAAGAACTTTCATCGCTACAATAAGTCCACAATGAATCATTTAAATCAGCGGGTAGACGCCGGCAGCATTAAAGCAAACAAAAGAAAACCTGTCAGATGTCGTCTTAAGCCAGAGATTCAAACAATAAACTATCCCTCCAGAGGATGTTCAACGCCAGCATAGAACGAAATCAAACATTCATCCATGAAAACATTCCCAATTGAAGGTCAGCTCCATGAGAAGTCTGTGAGGGGATGATGACCTTGTATCTAGAATCTCAGTTCATCCTCACCCCGCGAGCCATAAGCTTCATCACGTTTGTGTTTGAGAATAAAATTAGTATTTCTTAGTCGAAACTTGAATTTTGATGAGATTTTTGAAATTCCTGTCCCGGTGTTCTATAGCAGATCTCAGTTTGTTGGCCTACGACGATCACGTTTGTCAACTCCGAAGTTACGCAAGATCGCAATCTGACAGGTGTTAGTTTCTGCCTAAATTTGTAGAACCTGAAAGACTATGGAGATTCCCAAAGGACGTTGAGCTTAATTTTGACGAGATCATGTCAAGAAATTTGTTTACAATTTCTATTTGATGTGCATGTGGTCATAAGTTAAATGGAACGCATGCTGAGACTGTGCGAATTTAGACCAGGAAATTTAACTTCAAGGCGACAAGACCAGCAACTATTTGCATTTATTTCAACTCTCGTTCCACCATCATCGTCCGAGAAGTGAACCATGACCATTTGTCAGCGTCAGTTACGTTACCGTTGGCGAAGAAGAAGTACCCAACAAATTCCTCAAGCCTGTCAGAATCCAGCGCAATTGGAAGGAGTGACTGCCTGAGGGTTCTATGGCTGGGTTGTGCTATTTCGAAAGTACTTCATGTAGGATCGTCTCATCTGCGCTTTAAATTCTGCTTGACAAAGCATTGTAACTGTGATCTTAAGGGAATTTCAGCCATCTTCGAAATGCCTCAGGTTAGGTTAGGTTAGGGTAGGAGGGCTTTATGCTGTTGCCAGCAATTACACCCAGAGACCGGGGAGGCCCTGTAAGGATTGCATGTTTTCCGAGGATTAACGCAGGGTCAGCATGCAATTACCAAGACCACCCTGTTCTAGTTATAAATTTCCTGAGGTCAGGTATCTGAACCTTCGCCACATGGCTGAGCTCGTGAAAGAACCTTGCTTTTAAGTGAGTAAGCCGTTGTTCTTGTAGAGCAGGGCAAAGGAGATGCTAGTGTCAATGTTACAACGTCGGTATTTCGAATTTTAAAATTTGCAAAAAATGTTATAACGCAACATTTCAAGCTTTACCAAGAAAAGTCTAGCGAGCTTCGTGGGTGAAATAGATTACTATGCCAAGAATTACTCGATCTTTCAAGACACAATTTGACTAATTAGGCATAAAATGAAAAACGATAGAATCGAGAGTAATCATGATGTGCTGGCTGTATGCTCGTAAGAATTGCCTCCTTAGGCTGCGGCCACGCAATGAGCGACAAGCGATGGAGCGACGAGTCTGAGAGATGGGTGGCCATTTACTGAGCGTCATCGCTGAGCGATTAGTTGCGAAAATGTAATTTTCAAGTTCAGTTCGTCGTAGTCTTTTAGCTGAAAGTCGCGTTCATATGAATCCGGCTGTCGCAGATTCCCTTCAGTTGGATCTGCAACAACTGTCTGCTTTACTAAGCTCATCGTTTCAAAAAACAATTACAATGTGTCCAACTTCATTCCACTGCTTTTCTAGCAGTATTATATTCTTAACCTAACTTAACATCGGACAGGATGGAACAGGAAATGAAACGAACACAGACTAAACCGGACAAACAGACAAAAGACACGGACAAGACAAACATTATTTCAGGGTTCCGAAATGTGTCGAACCTGAAAACACAAAGGGTAGAGAAGCGACTGGAGAGGCTGCAAATCAACTCTCATACAGACACGGAAAGCACGGCCTCGACGTCGCTTCCTAGGAAGCACATCAGAGCCAGTACGGCCGAATACCGTGCTATACGATCGGCCTTCCAAATCCTAACCCGACTTGACAGCAAGGACACGGACAACTGGAATGACGAAGACAAAGAGTCCTACGACTGGGCTTCGAAGCTGATAGAGGATTGGAGGAATCGTTCTCCCAAGGAACCTTCCAAATCATCAGAAGGGAGCAAATGTCTGGGGGGGAGGGGGGCTCTAAAAGAGCTGGATCTTGTTATGATCCTTCTCCCACCTCTAAGAGAAGCAGGAAAGCCGACATGGCCACCCGCTCTCTCAATGAGGTGGTGAAGGATCATCTTATCAATGCGATTATAGATTGGGGCCATGAGGAGTGCCACTTGAGCCGGGAAAACTGGAAGCTGCTGGAGAGTAAAATCAACCTCAGCCTCCTATCCTGGTGCAAAGCAAATCCCGACAAATACACCCCGACGTATAGCGACAGGGGCTGGCTACAGCAGAACTATAAGCGAATCGCCTGCGATGACGACAATGCGATTGCCTTTCTTAGGACCGCGGTCGCCGGAGCAGGAGAATTGTGGGAAGGTGCTAAGCCGGAGGTCGTGAGCAAGGACGAGATCCCGCTCAGGCCAAGGGCTCGCGCCAGAGTGCCGCTGGAGCAAGGTGTGAGGCGACGAGTAATAAACCGGCCGACATCAACTCGTTCACGCAAAGGCGGAACTCCAACGTCGGATCTACTTCGTCAGAAGGATCTGACGATACTGTGATAGAGTCCGGGGGATCTGTGGTCAGCTTTAATGCTGAACATAACCAGATTAACAGATTAACCTCCATCACAGTAAGGTGGCCTAAACTAACCTATCTAACATATTTTTGGATTTTTTAGATTGATGCCCTAACCTAAATGTAAGTTGGCCGTAAGGGATCAACAGTTAGTCGATTAAACTGAAAACAAGGGGGCGTCTGATGCGGCTCCAACCACCAATAAAACCCCTGAACCTTGTCACACTCCGTTGTGTCGCGAACAAAGATGGATCTACTGAACCGGATTACCTCTTGAGACATCGCCCTCGTAGAGTCCTTCACACCACGTGGTGGATCAATGGACATCCCTCTGCATTCTGGATTAAGCCAATCTGGTCAAGGAACAAGAACGCTTCCGGTGGAATGAATCCACTTCGGTGAGCGCTCCCGTGATATGCTTCATTGGGGTTGTAATTGGTTGGTCCTTCCGGAGGAGCAGTCATCGCTGGAACAGATCCGAAGAGAGCAGAGGAACGATCCGGATCCGACAAACATCATCGAGGCCAAGGAACATAGAACCAGACTAACGTGGGAGGAAATGGCACTGAAAGTCATATCGCTAAAGCCTATTGGGTGCAGTGGCGAGGTCTACAGCTAAGGAATGGTGGCGAAACGGCAAGAAGCTTGATTGTGGTTCCGAGGCAAAGGATACACGAGATTGTCGAGGATTATCACAATGGATCATCTGGAGGACATCTGGGCATCACAAAGACGGTTGAGAAAATCAAACAGAAGTTCAACTGGGTTGAATGCCAGCAGTCAGTTGCCGAGTGGATCCAAGCATGTGATAAGTGCACAAAGGCAAAAAGACCACAGTCAAGAAGCCGTGGAAAGATGCACCAATACCACGTGGGAGCACGATTCGAAAGAGTTGCGATGGACGTAGCATTTCCGAATCAGGATTGGGTATCTCGTTTCGGTGTTCCTTTGGAGCTACACTCGGATCAGGGAAACAACTTCGAGTCTGCGGTCTTCCAAGAACTATGCCAGACCTTCGGTATACATAAGACACGAACAACACCGTTGCATCCACAATCAGACGGCATGGTGGAAAGTTTTAACGGGACGCTTGAGAAGCATTTGAGGAAATTGGTCGATAAGAATCAACGAGACATACCAGCATTCCTTATGGCATACAGATTCGCTGTACATGACACGACATCGACGTCGTGTGGTTGTGGTTGCCGAGCGTCGTCGCTCTATTGCTTACAAAAATCGCAAATCGCTCAGTGATAACGTGGCCACCTCCGTATGAATTCATGTGTTTTAATTTGTTTAATTTGCGTTGCCCTATCGCTCGTCGCTCATTGCGTGGCCGCAGCCTTAAGTAGAGAAAATTGTCTTGATAAACTAAACTGCGATCTACTGATCTTCTTCTTCGTCTGGGGATGAACTTGGGCCTCGAACAACAAGCCTCTCCAGCTAGCACGTTTCTTTTGGTTGAGGTATAGGCAAACCATCAAAGAATGAATTTTAATTTTTACAAGCGTAGGCTCGTTATCGTATTTTATAACACATCAATTCGAAGACGACTTCTCAAACGTTGGAGAATATTCCATTCGTTCTGGTTGCTGCGGTATGCAGTAGGAGTCAAAGTTTATGTTTTTTAACAGGGAAGGGAATTCACTGCAAGGGAATCAGATATTAAATCACGCTTTCGTACGTCAAAGGTGTGTACTCACTCAGTCTCAGCATTCATTCTGTCAGTTACGCAGTTCAACATTGGAATCACTGGTCGTCGAAGGAATGCGTTTTTCCGTATTTCCTCGCACAGAATACTTATGAACGGACTTGCTCCTTCCCTATTCCATGCGTTTCGATTCAAATAGCATCCTGTGCAAGAAAAGCAATTCTTACATCAGAGACGAAATCGCACAGCACTTTACTGCAATTCATCCACATACCTGTTGATGTCGCAAAGTACATAACAAAATCGTGAGTTAATACTCGTTTTGCGTGATTCCTATTCGGCGGACAATTGCTGTGATACCTGTTTATCTGCAACAAAAACAGACACAATTTCTTATGCAGTGAATTATTCTCATAAACCGCCTGCAAGACGTCTGAGTACAATTCGATCATGTCTCCATTGCTTGCGGTGAAGTGTCGTTCGTCGTCGTTGCTGTCGTCCAGAATCGCAATGACTATGAACTTAAAGTTCTTAAAATTATCATCTTTAACTGAAAAGACACGAAATGTGTTACAATAATGATGTGACAGGCAACAAACATAACTCAGATTATGTTGCTCTTCTACTTACTGTAAGCCACAGCTGCGGCGTATTTGCTGGTATCAATTTCTCCGACGCCACAACCTATGGACGAGAATGTTTCAGAAAGATTCTCAATATCTCTTCGGTTGCGTTCAATAATATTGAAAAGAAAAACATTTAGTTGTCAGACACAGAAGGTTACAGAAGGGGTTATCTTATCATTCGACTTCAAATAATCGAACGAGGCGAACTTAAAGTTATATTTAATAATTTTTTGGTGTTACCAGGTTGAAGTTTTATTAATCATTTGGTTTTATTGAAAAGTCGAAAGCTTTTAGTTAACATTTCCTTTATTTTTAAGGTTCCGTCTACAAAAACTGAAGCTTTATAATTTCGGTGCGTCCGTCCGTCGTGTATGTCACACTTTTTCATCTCCGAAGTTTATAAAGATATCGGCATGAAATTTTGGTATTAGGTACTTCACACCTAGATGTCATTGCCCATGCACCCAAATTTAATAAATGGGGCCGTTTGAGGGTGGCTCCAGTACAGGTGAATTTGCCATTGAGTTTGAAGCATTGTCGCACCCCATCGATTTGTATATCAATCGACAGATCTTTTGAAATGAGGTAGAGGTTTGCTGCAACAGTTTTTGATCCAAGGCTCCATTTAGACAATATGGAGCTCCAAAGTTTTTTTTGTAATGCTTCCCCCCCTATCATTTCTAAACCAAAGTGTATAAAAATCTTAAAAAATCACAAAAACTTGGCTTCATTAAGAACTTTCATTTAAAGTCTTTTCGAGCATTCTGGCGTTAGCAGTTTTGGAGATATTGGCCAAAAACGGTCAACCATCGACATGCGAATTGTGAAGATCTAAAAACGCAATTTTGAAGACATCAATGTAAGCATTACTTACTTAAGGTGGCGCTACAGACCGAGGTGAACCTGGGCCTCAACCAACAAGCGTCTCCAGCCAGCTCGATCTTTAGCTAGCTGCCTCCAGTTTTGCACGCACAGTTGGTTGAGGTCCCTTTCCACTTGCGTGCGCCACCTGAGTCCGGGCCGGAGCATTGGTTTCCATTCGCTCTATATGACCTAGCCATCTCAATGGTTGGTTCTTCACCCTTCTGGCTAAGTCGATATCGCTGAACAGCTCGTACAGTTCGTTGTTATATCTTCTCTTCCACTCACCCTCTATGCAGACGGGACCGAAAATCACCCGAAGAATTTTACTCTCAAAGCAGCCAAAAGCAACCTCATTCGCTTTTGACATAGTCCATGCTTCTGCGCCGTATAGCAGGACTGGGTCTTGTATAGGGTTACCTTGGTTGTTCGAGTGAGGGCTTTGCTTAGCTTTCTTGGCCCAAAGAAGCAACGATTAGCAAGATTTATTCTTCGTTTGATTTCAGCGCTGGTGTCATTGTCGGAGTTGATAGCGGTTCCTAGGTAGACAAAGTCTTTAACTACCTCAAAGCGTTTTGTCCGAGACGTCGGTGTTGGGTGTCCTTTCTGGTTGACAGCATATATTTGATGTGTCGCTGCACTGTAATCCAAAAAACTAATAAGACGTCCGTATCAGATGCCGCTTTCGAATTTTAAGACGAAACGTATCAGGAAATAAAAGAAAATATTCAACTCTGTGAGACACCTGGCGATTGGCAGAGGGGGATAAAAGAGATTGCTCCAGCTACTGGGGCATATCTCTTTTAAGTCTCCCGCGTAAAGTCTGCGCTAAGGTGTTGGAGGCGCGTTCTAGATCTATTGGTCGTATCCACGATGGGAGATGAACAGTGCGGTTTTCGTCCCAGCAGAAGTACAACCGACCAACTTTTCACTCTAAGAATGGTACTTGAGAAGGCTTGAGAGTACGCCAAACCACCACAAGGACACAGAGAAGAACAGCGATTTTTTTCTCAATTTCCCAAAATACAATCGCGTTCTCTATCGAGTCAAATATAAATAAACAAACTTTCAGAGAGAATAACCGAAGAAAAGGCACACGTTTTCCGGATTCCCTCTCTCGATTGGAGCAGCGCTAGACGAACTTGTTTTTTTGCACTTTCTCTGAGAAGAAATGTGTCAAGCGACTCGTTGGATAACCTCGAGCTTCGTGTGCAAGGTATAGCAGGACTGGGACAATTAAGGTCTTGTACAGGGTTACCTTGGTTGTTCGAGAGAGGGCTTTGTTTATCAATTGCTTTCTCATCACAAAGAAGCAGTGATTGGCAAGAGTTATTCTTCGTTTGATTTCAGCGCTGGTGTCATTGTCTGAGTTGATTGCGGTTCCTAGGTAGACAAAGTGTTTGACTACCTCAAAGTTATATCTGTCTGCTTTGATGTTCTGTCCGAGATGTCGATGTTGAGTGTCCTTTCTGGTTGACAGTATATACTTGGTCTTGCCGTTAAACCCATCTCCGCGGCCTCCGTCGCAATACTCACAAAAATGCAATTGCCATCACGCTGTGTTCTTCCGATTATGCCAATATCGTCGGCAAATGCAAGTAGTTGGAAGATTGTGCCTCTGGTGTTGGCGTGCGAGTTTTGCACAATTCTTTCAAGTGTGATGTTGTGATGTTGAAGAAGTCGCATTACAGCGCGGCGTCTTGTCTGAATCCTTTTTTGACAGCAAAGGTCTCGGTTAGGTCTTTACCGACCTTGATGGAGCAGGGTGCATTCTCCATCGTCATCCTACACAAACGGACGAGTTTGGTAGGGATGTCAAAACTAGACATTGCTCTGTATAGCTCGTCTCTATAGATGCTGTCATACGCGGCCTTAAAATCGATGAAAAGGTGGTGGGTATCGATTTGTTGTTCCTGGGTTTTTTCCAAGATCTGCCGCAGCGTGAATATTTGGTCGATGGTGGATTTTCCAGGCCTAAAGCCACACGGTATGGACCGACCAGGTTGTTGACGAATGGCTTTAGGCGTTCACACAACACGGCAGATAAGAGCTTATAGGCAATGTTCAGAAGACTGATGCCTCTATAGTTGGCGCATTTCTGAGGGTCTCCTTTTTTGTGGATCGGGCAAACAATGCTGAGGTTCCATTCATCGGGTATGCTTTCTTCCGATCATATTTAACAGAGTTAGTGTATTTTTTTTCCTCTTGTACAACCCTGCCGTAAAGGCAGCGACACTGCGACCTAAAAAGGTCTATTGTATCGACGGGTTGGAGTTAATCCAAAAGACCACTTTCCTTATGAAATATAGTATATCTTTTGTAGTGAAGTTTTTCAATTCCATTGCAGTCAGTATTTCCCTATGGAGAATAAGTTTCCTTAACCAATGTAGTGCCTGACATTCACATAAAATGTGTTTGGATGTTTCGTCTTCTTCAAGACAAAGCCTGCACTCCTTGTTTTGACACAAGTTCATTTTGTTAAGGTGGTAATTCAAGCCGCAGTGGCCAGTAAGAAAGCTCGTTAGCTTTCTTATGCTTTCCTTATCTAAGCTGAGGATTTCCTTATAGGAATAGGGTCTGATTAATCGCTTGGATTGCCTGAGACCTGACCCATTGGTCCAATGATCTAGGCGAAGTTTGTTTTCCCATTCGTTAATCAGCGCTGCAGCTGTTGTCCAATTGACACTGCAGTACGGTTCAGTACCTATGAACGCTGTACCTGAACTAGCTCTAGCGAGTTCGTCTGTGGATTCATTACCTGCAATCCCTTTGTGTCCAGGGATCCAGCCAAGTTTCACTTTGTTGTGTTTAGCTAGGGATTGCAGAGCATCGTGGCAACATTTGACGGTTTGGAGTCTATTTGGCTGGACCATAAAGCCTTAAGTGCTGCCTGGCTATCTGAAAAGATTTGTATAATTGCGCCCTTGATACATTTACCAGGATTATGTCTAGCGCAGTTCTCAATGGCATGGATCTCGGCTTGAAACACAGTGGGACTAGACGCCATAGGAACAGAGATCCCAGTGTTGGGTCCACAGACACCAGCTCCAACTCCAGAATCCATTTTTGATCCATCTGTGTACTAAACTAGACTCCTGGGGTCTAGTGTTGGAACACCATTGGACCAGTCTTCCCGGTCCAATAGTTCAACATCAAATAACCTGCCGAAACTGTTCTGCCTGACCATAGTGTCCGGCATTGTACAAAACATGTCTCTATTAGGGATTGAGTTGAGTATCCTAAGGTGACCCACTAAATCACCTGGTTTGAATTGATATTCTAGCTGCAGTTTAATGGCATAAGTGGCAGCTATCTTCCTAACGAAGATTGGTAAAGGTGTCAGCCCGATAATAGCTTCGAGAGCTGTTGTGGGGAAGGTGCGCATGGCACCTTTTATGCCAAGACAGGCAACCCTTTGCAGTTTTTGTAATTTGTTTGCCGATGACTGTCGAAAGGTTTTTGGCCACCAGAAGGTGGCCGCATATGTGATAATGGGTCTCGCCATCATTGTGTACAACCAATGTTTAATCTTGGGAGAGAGACCCCAAGTCCTACCGTAAAGACGTCTACTGGCCCACAGTGCTCTGGTAGCTCGCTCTATGGCGGACTTAATATGTGAATTCCAGTTAAGTCGTCTGTCCAGGATAACTCCAAGATATTTTACCTCGCTGGAATAAACTAGTGTGGTGTTGCCAGTTGACACGAGTCCTCCTTGAGAAGGGCACTAGAACGGTCTTGCAGGGATTGATCGATAAAACCTCTGCGTTGCACCATTCAACGACTTGCAGTAGCGCACTTTGCATTATATTGCAAATAGTCGTGTCGTGCTTACCCCTTATATCAATCGCCAGGCCATCAGCATAACCAATTGTGGTATAGCCTGATCCTTGAAGATCTACTAACAGTTTGTCGATAACTAGTGACCATAATAAGGGGAAAAGAACCCCCCCTAGTGGGCAACCCTTTGCCACGGTTACAGAAACCGACACTCCTCCGGAGGAGGAAGTAATCGAACGACTTTCCGGCATGGCTCTGATCCATGCTCTGTGGATACATTGGCTTCTCGACAATCGACAATAACGTGTGGGTTTTCCGAGCCCCAGATGCGGCGCGGCAATTTTGTTTGTTAACGAGTCCATCTGGTGGGCCTCGTATATAATTATGTGTCTCGCAACAAAATTCCATGAAATGATTTCTGACAGAAAATTGGTCACAAGTTTAGAAGAAAAAGAAGACGAAGATCGACACCATAGTTGTAAGTAGAGTCCGACCGAAGGTCGAACTTCGGCTTTTGCATCACCTTCGGCCGAAGCCGAAGCCGAATGTTCAGTCGGACTATATTTGGAACATATTTTGCAAGTTGCTTTCGCTTCATTTTTACAAAATAATCCCAAATTGACTTTTAAGCTACCATTTTTGTTTGTTCTCCAGTTCAAATAAGAGAACAAAGAGAACGAAGCGAGGTCCCTGCTCCAGAGAAAAATTCAAAAAGCCTTACATTTGATCAAAAAAACCGGAACAAATTAACCCCAAAAAGGACAATGAAAGCGAAAAATCAAGAAATGCGGAAGCAATTTAATGGCATGCATGGGACCGTCCAAAGACTTAATGGCCCAGGCAAACCTCAGGACGAGGCACTGAATGTCTACAGCACAGATTGAAAGCACATCCCCTACGGATATACGAGGGAGAAATGTTCACGATCAGCTTACAACGTTATACAGAACGATCAGCTGACAAAATCGGCATGTGAATTTGTACCAAAAACAAGAAATTAATAAGCGCAGACGTCGATTTGTAAGAATTCTTTACGTTTGTCACGAGGGAAACTTTGCATCTTTCTTTGTGCTTAACAGTATAGTAAAAAAAACGTAAAATTATTTATTGAATAAAAAGGAGTAAAAGTATTTATTTTCGTTGCAAATATCGAATGGGGAGAACATATCAATATTCTGCTTTAGTTTTGATCTTCTTTACTTTTTAATTGGCACCAGGAATCGAAACTGCATCGATGGCCAAGCAAATCAAAGCTCACCTCATCTGGTGGCTGGAGCTAAATGAAATTCTGAGAAATTGCGAGGCCGACGAACTCGTCACGTTTGCGACAAATCCCGAGGGAGAGAAACCCTTTCCTTTTGAACGAGTCATTCTTAACAAACCTCCTGCGCTATAAAATCCAACAACCGCGTGTGGACCGAGGCAACTACGTGTCTCATGGCTAAAAAAATCTGACCTTTCCAGGTACTCGCAAAATCGACTCCATTGTGGAGGATGTTAAGCATTGAAAGCCGTTCACCCGCTTGGAAAGAACAGGGAAATCTGTCTACAGTTGCCAGAGAACTTGGCCAGCTTAGGAAGTGTCAAACAAGATGGGTCCTATCCACGAAACTAATGTCTTCCTTGGTTTGCATATGGCTACGGCACTTGCTTTCAAGTTCTTGACACGATATGGATTCAATGTTCAATGTCTTTGTTGATAGGGCTGCATTAAAGAACTTAAAAGCCTGAACCGCCACAAAATTCTTCTGTGCTGGGTTCCGAGACATTCCAGCATTGATGGAAACGAAAAGGAAGATGAACTGGCACGGACAGGTTCAAGTTCAGATGCAGAATCGGCTGACAATACTATCCATTCTCCTATTAGCTCAGTCAAAAGACTCATTGAGCGAGAACAGTGGCAAAGCCACCCAGACTGGATCATATCCCACTGCTTATGGCCCAAATACGATATCTACAAGACCAAATCCCTCATATCCTTCTTCTTTTTCTTAGGACGCTAATGTTCGAAGTGGACCTGAGCCTCACTCAACATGCCTCTCCAGCCAGCACGATCTCTCGCCAGCTGTCTCCAGTTTCGCACACCAAGCTGGCTGCAGTCCCCCCTCGCCTTGTGTGCGCACCTTGTAGGTGGAGGCCCTCTGTTGCGTTGTCCCACTTAGCAAGAGCTAAGTTGTCCATGCGCTCTACATGGCATAGCCATCTTAGGCGTTAGATCCGTAGACGCCTGGTCAGACTCATGTCGCTGTACAGTTCGCGGTCGAACCTTCTCCTCCAAAAGCCATCAACGCAAACAGGACCAAAGATCGCGCGCAGAACTTTTCTCTCGAAAAGACCAAGAGACTGTTCATCCGCTTGGGATATTGTCCATGTCTCTGCGCCGTAAAGCAGGACTGGGATGATCAAGGTCTTATACAAAGTCAACTTGGTCTTCCGAGTGAGGGCTTTACTATTCAATTGCCTATTGAGCCCAAAAAACAGCGGTTGGCAAGAGTTATTCTGCGTTTGATCTCGATGCAAATATTGGTTGTTCTGTTTACCGCATAGCCAAGATAGACGAAGTCCTCCACTACCTCAATGTTATAGGTGCCAATTGTGATGCTCTGGCCAAGTCTTCGATGTTGTGCGTCCTTTCAGGGTGACAGCAAATACTTGGTTTTGTCCTCGTTTACCGCCAGACCCATTTTAGTCTCTTCCGTTTCAGTGTTAGCAAACGCATCATTGACGGCTCGCTGTGTTCGCGAATTTTGCATCTAGACTTGGGTCCTCACCCGTACAAAATTAAACTGACCCAAGAGAAGGAGGTGAACGACCGTAGACAACGACGTCCGTTTGATGAATGGAACCTGGAGCAGTTGGAAACTTACCCCAATTTTCTGTTTCATCGAAAAATCATCTTCAGCGAGGAGGTTAATTTGTGGATGAACGACAAAATTTTCGAACTTGGGACAATATCAATCCACATGAGATCCAAGAGCATCCAATCCATCTCAAAAAAATCCCGGCTTGGTGTGGATTTTAGACTGGCGGCGCCGCGTCTTCGGTCCAAATTACTTTGAGAACGACGTTGAACAGGCCACCACCGTCAACGGCGAGCGCTACAGATCGATTATTACCAACTTCTTTTGGCCTGAATTTGATGATATGGACATCAACGACATGTGGTTTCAAAAGGACGGCTCGGCGGTACGTGCCACACAGCTAACGTCACATTATAACTTCTGCACGAGCGATTCGGTGGCATGGTCATCTCACGTGGAGGTAATGTGAACTGGCCACCGGGCACCGAGATCGTGCGATTGACCACGCTATGCTGCGGCCACGGAATGAGCGATTAAGCGATAGAGCGACGCAAACAAATTAAGACACATGAAATCATATTGAAACGTTGGGCACGTAAGCACTGAGCGGCAACCAAATCCGTTTTAACTTGTTAATCAATCTCTGAGCGACGAAATAAGAACATAGTGAAACTAAACGTAGAAAGTTTGATCTCAGCTGTTCAAAACCTCCCAGTTCTATGGAAGGACAGCCACAAGGATTATAAAAATAAAAATGTCACCAAAAAGCAGTGGAATGAAGTTGGACACATTGGACATTGTTTTTTGAAATGATGAGCTTCGTAAAGCAGACAGTTGTTCCAGGTCCAACTGAAGGGATTCAGCCAGAGGTTTATGCATATGAACGCGACTTTCAACTGAATACTACGACGAACTAAACTTGAAAATGACATTTTCGCAACTAATCGCTCAGCGATGACGCTCAGTAAATGGCCACCCATCGCTTAGATTTGTCGCTCAATCTTTCGTCACTCAATCGTTCAATCGCTCGTCGCTCATTGCGTGGCCGCAGCCTAAGACTTTGTCTTGTGGGTCTTCTGAAGTCGCAGGTCTATGCAAATAAGCCACAAACCACAGTGACCCTCAGAGTCAACACAATCCATGTCATCGGTCAAATCCAGTCTGATTTATGCGTCAGAGTCGTGAAAGTTTCGGATGCGCGCCACCCAGCGAATTCGCGGCGGATATTTGGACGAAGTTATATTCTGTACCTAATGGCAACGATGGGCCTTTCAAATGAATAAAAAATGTTGATGATATCTCACACACGCTTTATCGTATTTAAATTTAAAGATTGGAAGCGTTTAATGAAAGACCCTTTGGATGCCATATTATCAGAAAGGACATTGGCTAGTGGCTGTTGATCTCAACCTTTATCCAGTGGACCCAATTTTTTAGCCATTTTCGTTTCTGCTTCGTTGTAGTTGTCTTGTAACATCCACAAAAAATGCGAACCAATCTCTTGCAACAAGTACTGAGTTAAATTCTTGCCCAATGTCGCCTATGGGATCCTGTGATCTATGAACGCCTTATGGCTTAATAATAATAATGCGCTACAGTTCGAGGAGGATCTGGGTCTAGTTTCTCAGCAACCACTCGTGTTATGCGTACTATTGTTCCCTCATAAATGGAAGGGATCTACAGTTTAATGCCGACTCCGAACGGCGAGATTGAGAAGCTTCCTCTCGACAGTTGTCAGAGACTCGAAATAGGTGGAGCCGCGAGCAAAATTGAAAAACGGTTGCTTGTGCTGGGATTTAAACCTAGTCTAGTTCGACGTACAAACCCACACGGTCCCACGGCGTCCTCTATGGCTTAAGGCACCAAACTAATCGGCACAGTTTTCCCTAATCCCTGAAGCCAGGTCCGTCAAATCGGCACCGCACAGTTGGAACGATGTGGCCTTAAATTGTTCGCCTATATACGACTGGATGGCGCAGTTGATTAAGTGCCTGACCCAAGTTAGAGGGGTCCCAAGTTCGAATCCCAGTGAAATCGAATCTGGTCCAGTCAACATTTGCCGTTGGGATCAAATGACGGCAATGGAGTAGGTTGCTACCTGACAGTACAATGGATCAGTTTTGAGTCTGAGTGCTCCTGTAAAGCTTCAAAAATGCTCCGAAAAAAACAAAAGAAAAGTTGGTTGTCTTGCTCAAATGAAATAAACCGGGCAAGTGCGAGTTGTACTCGCACGGGAAGGTTCCGTCGCATAATAATGATGGATGATTTCTGAATATCAAACGACGTTTCCAAACTATTTCAGTTGAATTTTCTTCTAACTTCAACTCAAATCAACCATAAATTCATACATCCAAACAAAATGTTCATCCCTACATATACCTATATCTCTATCCAAGTTTATCCAACACAGAAAATCCCTTCCATCATACATACATACATACCTATCTAATCACTGCTCATGCCTGCGGTATGTGTGTGTTCATTTCTGTTGGGCATTTAGGAGTGAGATCGAAAAGATAACGCTCATCAACGAATAGAGTGGCCGAACACAGCATGAAATTATGTGTGAAAATGAAAATTTTTTCTTTTTTTAAATCTTAGATATTTCAAAATTTCAACATAAATCGATATTTTGAAATGTATCATTTCTTAATGCTTACATTGATGTCTTCAAAATTGCGTTTTCAGATCTTCAAAATTCGCATGTCGATGATTGACGGTTTTTGGCCAATATCTCCAAAACCATTAGGGCCAGAATGCTCGCAATAGTTTTAAATGAAAGTACTCAATGAAGCCAAGTTTTTGTGATTTTTTTCAGATTTTTAAACACTTTGATTTAGAAATGGCAGGGGGGGAAAATCTTTGAAGCTCCATATTTTCCAAACGGTACTTTTGATAAAAAAGTGTTGAAAGAAACCTCCACCTCATTTCGAAAGATCTGTCGATTGATATATATATCGATGGGGTGCGACAATTTTTCAAAATTAGTGTCAACTTCACCTGTACTGGAGCCACCCCCAAATGGCCCCACTTTTTAAAATCGCTACATAGGCAATGACATCTAGGTCTGAAGTACCTAATTCCAAAATTTCATGCCGATATCTTCATAAACTTCGGAGATAAAAAAGTGTGACAGACACGACGGACGGACGGACGGACGGACGGACACACCGAAATTATAAAGGTTCCGTTTTTATAGACGGAACCTTAAAAACTAAAAAACGCGCTTTACAAAACCCTTTAAGAGTATAAATGTAGCAACATCCTTAAATAACTTATGCGAGTTGTATGCCCTCTGCTGGCAATATTAAGATAAACGCCATATTGTAAAATTCGTTTTTGTGAGAAAAACTAAAGAAAAGATGGCCACTTCCGTAAAAAAAGAAATCTTCGAGCTTTAAAACCCTTATACTTCAAGTTTCATTGCAGCGGTAGAAGCTGAACGGTAAGCCGAACCGATCCCTGGTTCGTCTCATCCTTCAAGAATGAGCCAACTCCAGCGTGACAACTCAACACAATGAGTGGTTGTTGACGCTAACTCACACCGTTGGCAACGCGATCTCCGCTCTTGTTAGCCACATTCGCTCTGTCACTCACAATATACGAGCCACTTCGCTCCCCGATAACTGATGTGTATACTCCACGAATAAAGACTTTCCATCCAAAGACACTGCAGAGCATCGCACACCTGATACCAGCTTGAGTCACACTTCCGCACTCAACCGTGCATCATACCCCGAACAAGTTCGTTTCGAACCCTGTTCAACTCATACCCGATGAAGAAGAGTGCCGCCGCTCAGGTAAACAGGTTAACAAACCCATCGAACGAGAAGATATCTGTCTCTCCTCACAAGCCAAGTGCCGCCCGCCCTCACCGTCGCTACAACCACCACCGCCACCGCCACCTCGACACTGATCATCGCCACTGTCTGCCGTCGCCGATCAAAACAGGTACCTATGTACGTCGATCTACCGCTCCACAGCCATGCACAACTACCTGCGCTATAAATAGTTTTGAAACGGGTTTCTTCGTAGCTACGTGCTTCTGGTTGCAGTCGAATCACAGTCTGTTCGTAGATGCTGAACGTAGTTTCAGTCCGTCGTGCGTGTTCGCGGAGTCAAAACACGGGCTAACTCGTATCCGCGAAATTGAAGTGTTCCCTTGTTTGACCAAAGCTCAAAACCCCCCGCCTCGAGTACATTCTGATCGATTTGCTGCGTGTATCTCGAAAGAACTGGTTTTTTCGTGAAGTTTTCAAGCCGAGTGTTACCAAATTCTTTTGACGAAAGTCTGTGCCGTGCGTGACGAGTGCGAGCGAGACGGACTACGTGCGCGATAGATGTGAGTCATCGTTCGGCTCGCATCATCGACGAAGAATATCTGTGAAGTTGTTTTTATTCTCTGCTCAGCAAATATTTGTGTGAAAAAACGTTCGATTTGGAAATCAATAACATTTGACAGTTGCGGCCACGCTACGCAATACAATGGCGCAGTTCCAGCAGAAGTGCTTTCAAGGACGTGCGTGCACTACGGATGAATACTGTTCGACGTTCAGCGAACGATGCGAGAAGTGCGAGGATATTTGCGATGCTTCGACGCACAACTACAGCGAAAACGACTGCAATCGATACTGTCCAGGTAGGAATGGTCACCCGATGGATGTGTGAGTTGGAGCGCTTTCTCCTTCAGAGGCGAATGAACATGGTGACATTGCGAATCGGGGAGAGGGTTGGTTTTGTTTACATTTCGGTTGCTACGGCATCAGTTGTAGAATCTTTTGTCTTATCTGACTTCATGTCCGCAGAATTCATCTACTCTAGTGAGGGCCCTGATTAGATAAGCCGTCTTAACGGAATTCTCGCGATTCTCCATTGAGTCAGGGGGGCTTAGGACTTCCTGTGAATCATTTATGGCCAATTGTTTGCCGGAAATTGGATAAGGCATTTAAGTGGGTGTTCTTTTCATGGGCAGGAGTCATCTGCTCCTCAAACGAAGCTGATGAGCTTTGCCCTGATCTGTAGTTTGGTGCTAAAAACAGAAATTCAGGGAATCGTCAGAGCGAATCAGTCTCTGAAGATGGTGGGTGTATTGCTTCTTATAAAGGGTAATTCATTAGGCGCTTCCTGTCTTTAAATTTACTCAAAACAAAGTGGATATCAGGGATCATCGACATTTTTTATTCGTTTGAAGGACCTATCGACGCCGTTATGTGTGAAGTAAAACATCGTCTGCCGCAGCTTCTCTGGGTGGCGCGCATCTGAAATGTCAAATTTTCCATGACCCTGTCTCATAAATCAGCCTGAATTTACCTATGGCATGGGTTATGTTGGCTTTGAAAGCCCCTGTGGCTTGGGGCTTATTCGCATAGACCTGCGTCTTCAGAAGACCCCACAAGAAAGAGTCTCATCATCATTATCTTAAGTTACCCGCATGTTTCATTAAAGGGGTAGCGGGGGAAATGCACGCACGAGAGATCTCCAGGCCACTCGCTCTTCTGCCATCGAGTCTAACTCATCGGGTGCTATGCTCAAGCGCAGCCAGAAAGAAAGAGTCTAACGGGGTGAAATCTCACGATCTCGGTGCCCGGTGGCCAGTTCATCACCTTCACGTGAGATGACCATGCCCCCGAATCGCTCGTGTAGAAGTTCAAATGTGACGTTAGTCCTTTTGAATCCACATGTCGTTGGTGTCCATATCATCAAATTCAGGCCAAAAGAAGTTGGCCATCATCGATCTGTAGCGCTCGCCGTTGACGGTGGTGGCCTGTTCAACGTCGTTCTCAAAGTAATTTGGACCGAAGACGCGGCGCCGCCAGTCTAAAATCCACACCAAGCCGGGATTTTTTTGAGATGGATTGGACGCTCTTGGATCTCATGTGGATTGATATTGTCCCAAGTTCGACAATTTTGTCGTTCATCCACAAATTAACCTCCTCGCTGAAGATGATTTTTCGATGAAACAGAAAATTGGGGTAAGTTTCCAACTGCTCCAGGTTCCATTCATCAAACGGACGTCGTTGTCTACGGTCGTTCACCTCCTTCTCTTGGGTCAGTTTAATTTTGTACGGGTGAGGACCCAAGTCTAGATGCAAAATTCGCGAACACAGCGTTTGCAGGACTGGGATGATCAAGGTCTTATACAAAGTCAACTTGGTCTTCCGAGAGAGGGCTCTATTACTCAATTGCCTATTGAGCCCAAAAAACAGCGGTTGGCAAGAGTTATTCTGCGTTTGATCTCGATGCAAATATTGGTTGTTCTGTTTACCGCATAGCCAAGATAGACGAAGTCCCCCACTACCTCAATGTTATAGGTGCCAATTGTGATGCTCTGGCCAAGTCTTCGATGTTGTGCGTCCTTTCAGGGTGACAGCAAATACTTGGTTTTGTCCTCGTTTACCGCCAGACCCATTTTAGCCGCTTCCGTTTCAGTGTTAGCAAACGCATCATTGACGGCTCGCTGTGGTTGACCAATCACGTCAATGTCGTCCGCTTCAGCTAAGCAGTTGAACAGACTTTTGGAAGATTGTGCCTCTTGTGTTGGCCAATGAGTTTTGCACGATTTTTTCAAGAACGATGTTAAGAAACAGAGATTGGCAAGAGTTATTCAGCGTTTTATCTCGGTTCAAATGTTCACCTTCAATAGCTCGAAGTGAGCTAGCTGCCCATTGTGACGCTCAGGCCAAGTCGTCGATGAAGTTCCATGAAGAGAATGTATACTGCGTTTTTCCCTCGTTAGCCACTAAGCCCTTTTTGGCCGCCAGCAAACGGCTCATTGTGTTCACCCAGCTAGTATCATCTGCATATGCTAGCAGTTGTACGGATTTTTTGGACGATCGTGGCTCTCATGGTCGCCAGTGAGTTCTGCACGATTTTCTCAAGAACGACATGAAAGCACATCGCCTTGTCTAAAACCTTTTCTGACATTGAAGGTCTCGGTGAGTTCGTTACCGACCTTGATGGAGCAGCGAGAGTTCTCCATCGCTATCCTGCTCAGTCTGACGAGTTTGGCAGGAATGTCAAAACTCGACATGGCACTGTATAGCTCGTCTCTATGCACGCTGTCATATGTGAACTTGAAGTCGACAAATGGGTGGTGTGTGTCCATCTGCATTTCTTGGGTCTTCTCCAGGATCTGGCGCAGTGTGAAGATTTTATCTATGGTGGACTTCCCTGGCCTGAAACCACACTGATAGGGACCTATCAGTTTGGTGATGAAAGGTTTCAGGCGTTCACACAGAATGGCAGAAAAGATCTTATAGGCGATGTTAAGGAGCCTTATCCCTCGATAGTTGACGCAGTCAAAGGGGTCTCCTTTCTTGTGGATCGGGCAAACGATACTGAAATTTCACTCATATCTTACAAATGAGCTTATGCATGCGCCCAACCAGATCATCTCCAGCTGCTTTGAACATTTCAGCGGGAAGACTATCTGCACCAGCAGCTTTGTTAGACTTCAGTCTCGATATCGCTATCTTGACTTCGTCTAGATCGGGGGGACGGTATTCTCTTCTATCATCGTCCGTTGTGCTGAGTGGAACATTCTGCCTGACAGCGGTATTTGTGTCCTCATCGCCATTTAAAAGTCTGCAGAAATGATTCTTTCAAATTCTCAGTATCGATTGGGCTATACCACCAGTTGTCAGTCCAAAAAGAAATAGGTTAGTGAGATTTAATTTCCTAGGGAGGAAGAATGAGCATGAAAATCATGGCATTGTGGCCTACACTCGACTCGACCGTACACCACAGCATCCTAAGGCTTCGGCCACGCAATGAGCGACAAGCGATTGAGCGACGACCAATAGAGCGAAGCAAAACAATTAAAACACATGAAATCATATGGAGGTGGCCACGTAAGCACTGAGTGATATGCGATTTTTTTAAGCGACAGAGCGACGTCGGAGGTGGCCACGTAAGCACTGAGTGATATGCGATTTTTTTAAGCGACAGAGCGACGTCGTTGTGCAACCAAATCTGTTTTAATTTTTTAATCAATCGCTGAGCGACGAAATAAGAACAGAGAAGAGAAACAGAACGTAGAAAGTGTGATCTCAGCTGTTGAAAACCGCCCAGTTCTATGAAAGGCGAGCCACAGGGATTATAAAAATAAAAATGTCACCGAAAAGCAGTGGAATGAAGTTGGACGCATTGGTAATTGTTTTTTTAAGTGTTGAGCTCCGTAAAGCAGACAGTCGTTCCAGATTCAACTGCAGGGAATCAGCCAGAGGTTTATTCATATGAACGCGACTTTCAACTAAAAAACTACCACGAACTGGACTTGAAAACTACATTTTCGCAACTAATCGCTCAGCGATGACGCTCAGTAAATGACCACCCATCGCTCAGACTCGTCGCTCTATCGCTCGTCACTCATTGCGTGGCCGCAGCCTAAGAGAGAGGGGAGAGGAGAGAGCGTATGATTTTCCAAAGAGTAGGAAAGGGATGTATTTTTGTCGATCTAACCCATCTCTTTCCAACGTGGAAAATCATACGATCTCTCTCCGATATTTTTGTGTTCTTCCACTTTTGTAAAAGTCGTCTATTGGAGTTTCAGAGACAACCATGCACCTTTCCTCAATGGACGGACCTTTGGTGGCGTAGTATGCCCTCCATCTGCGTGCGTCTTTTTAGCGGTCCAACATAACTCAGGGACTTGCCAATATTTTGGCAAAACTCCTATCGGGTGTGCAGCGACATGAGTCTAGCTAGGCGTCTACGGATGCAATGCCTCAGATGGGTAGGCCATCGACGTGCCACTTAAGAAGACAGACAGATCCATTCAGGATCTAAGTAGGTCGCAGTTGATTCAGCGGTGACAGTCAAACCAGGAAGACCGAACAGACCAATTTTCGAAACTCTTAGCCCAGATAGAGATTCGTGGGATGAGTGTATGCCGGTTGTATCCAAAGCGAAGGAAGGAGTGTGCGTTGGCGTCATTTTCAATTAACTAATTTCTAGTCTGCTATTGATCAACTCGGCGCCTATGGTATACATCTCCATCATGTGCACATGAATAGCAAAACAACCATATTCCTCGTCTGCGGAAAGCTAAAATTAAATTATTATTCCAATGCAGGATAGACACTATCAGTGATGACACTATTCGCTTGTTCCCTCAATGACATGCAATCTGAGGTGTTACTAGTGTCATTCACTGGACTTGCGAGGCTTGAAGTTATGTCAATTAAGCATACAGTTAAGTAATCGCAAAGTGCATTATCTGAATGAAAGTCGTCTCGTGAGTAAGAGGGCCTAGGGTCATCAAGCAAAACAAGCACTTGTCACGGATGTGTGGCGATGAATGAGCCATAAATTCCTCAAGTATTCTCCGAAAAACTCGTTGCACTGATGTGCGATTAACTAATCGCTTGCCTTGCGATGAGTTATCGCGGAATTCCATCCGGCAGATGAGAGACTTTTTTTAGAGGAAAATTAAAACATCACTGGCTTAATGGGTCTTCATAGTAAATGGGGTTATTTTCGGATGCAGTACATGGTCATGACGTTCCCAGCTAAGATGTCATTGAAACTTCTTCTTCTTCTTCTTAGGGCGCTACAGTCCGAGGTGGTCCTGTGCCTCACTCAACATGCCTCTTCAGCCAGAACTATCTGTCGCCAGTTGTCTCCAGTTTCACACACCAAGTCGGCAGAGGTCCCCCTCGACTTGTGTGCGCCACCTTGTCCCACAGGCTCAGAGTCAAAGACTCTTCGGGCCGGAGTTAAGTTGTCCATACGCTCTACATGGCCTAGCCATCTTAGGCGTTGGATCCGTAGACACCTGGTTAGACTCATGTCGCTGTACAGCCTATATAGTTCGTGGTTGAACCTTCTCCTCTAAATGCCATCAACGCAAACAGGACCAAAAATCGTGCGCAGAACTTTTCTCTCGAAAAGACCAAGAGACTGGTCATCTGCTTGGAATATTGTCCATGCCTCTGTCATTGAAACTACTGCGTGCTATTATACTCATGCAAATGGAAGATCCACTTTCGTTTATATGCCAACAAACGCTTTATTGATGGTTAGCTGCGTTCGATCAATCACCTAAGCGTTGTCATCCCCGATCGTGCCTTGACCATTAAGTTCTCCAAGATCTTCTCAAGGACAATGTTGAAAAAGTCAAATTATAGTTTTAAAGCGCCTTGAAGAGCCACATTTGAGAAACTTTCCAAAACATTTATGCTCAGTATTATCAATGATTCGCAAGGAGTGCTCTTGTGAAAAGAAAAGACAGAGTTTGCCACACCAAACCGATTCAGATGCAAACCTTAAACACTCTGCGTACGAGTGGACGCATTTTCCCACTACCCCACGACGCCTAGAGATTGCTACGGTTACCTCACTTTATAACCGATTTTTTGAAGCAGTTGCTGATGTAATACATGATGCGTCATCTTTTATGTCGGCAGTAACAACAAAATTTGACACCAAACGACGAGTAGTGTTGTCAGACGGTGCTTGTTGGGCACCACATTTTCGACGACAACTGAACGACTATTTTCACTGCAAAATCTGGTCCAGTCACCATTTGCCGTTGGGATTAAATTAATGGGACTGGAGTAGGTTGCTACCTGGCAGTACAAGAGTCTGAGTGCTCCAATAGTGCTCCAAAAATCCTCCGAAAAAAAAAATCAATCGGTTAATAAATGGAAACGTTATCCAATTTTCACATACCGACATAAATTTTGGCTCACCTGTAAGTTTTGAATGATGGTATGTCCCAAACCGAACCATGGACCTTCAGCGTAGGAGCCGCCCATCACACCACGGGGCAGCTGTGCGGCGTGTGTAACTCGGTGGTCTTGTCCAGGATTTGACGGAGTGTGAAGATTTGGTCTGTAGCCTATTTGCCGCATTGGTACGTGTCGTTTAGTGCGATGCAAAACGGTTTTAGACCTTCACTTAGTACGGTAGATAAGATCTTGTAGGCGACATTGAGAAGCGATGTATCCCTATAGTTCTTACAAGAGCTATGATGGCCCTTTTTGTGTATGGGGCATATGAAGCTGATAATCCAGTCGTCGGGCATGATTTCGACTTCCCCTAGAGGTGGGATTTCTTCATTCCCTACGACTTTCTCATGATTGTGCACCTGCTGCCAATGCTGCATAAATTCAGGGTGGGCTATCTAGTGTTTTTTTTTAATCATAGGTTATTTTGACACTGACAGCTGTTTCTTGCTCGAAATCTTGACAGAAAGTCAGTACCACACCCCGCGGAAAGAAACGAGTCGATTTACGCTTGAACAACGTTTGCGACGTTTATTTCCAAAGTGAGTGCTGTGTAGCCCAAAGAGTGCGTTTTTTGAAAAGAAGTTTTGGCCGAAATGACGCACCCACCGCGACTGCTGCACGCAAATTTATGCAAAAAGTTCGTGAGACTAGTATGCTAGTACACATTTCATGCATTAGCCTAAGGAGAGTTCGAATTCTATACAAAGATTTCGCGTTATTCGCTTTCAAGGTCCAATTGACTCAGCAACTGAAGGCGCTTCGTAATCGCTTCGCAGTTTGTGCCTAGGACCAGCTTGAATTGGACAACGAATTTGGGCGAAAAATCTTTTCTGTCGAGGCGCATTTTTATTTTGGCGGCTACATTAACAAACAAAATTGCCGCATCTGGGGCCCGGAAAACCTGCACGTTATTGTCGAATGTCGAGAAGTCAATGCATCCACAGAGAGTGACAGTTTGGTGCGGATTGTGGAGTGATGCCACCACTCCATTGGACCATTTCCGCGTTGTTCGGAACAACGCTTCGGTCAACGGTGAGCGTTGCAAAGCCATGTTTTTTTGCTGAAATTTAAGCAATGGATTTGAACGATCTCTGGTTCATGCAGGATGGCGCGCCATGCCACACAGTCGGTGCCGCAATAGATCTTTTGCGCACCAAATTCCCAAATCGTGCTATCAGCCGTCTTGGTGATGTCGATTGGCCGCCTCGGAGCTGCAATTTGATCACTGTGGACTTTGTTTTGTGGGGAACTGTGAAGGGCCGATGTTATGCCAACAATCCGGAAATGATTCAAGCACTTAAGGCCAATATCATCCAAGCAATCCGTGATCTAGAGCCCGAAACCATCAACAAGGTCTTAGAACATTGGAGTGACAGACTGCGATGCGCTACTGCGAAGCTATCCGAAGCAGGCACTTGAATTATGGGAATATTTGTTCTTACTAATGAAGCCATAATACATGGAAAAAATTTAATTTCGTTCTTTTTATTGCATTTTTAAAAAGAAACTTGTACTTGGCCCACCCTGTATATGTCAGATCCTCGGACAGTTTTCACGTCATGTAGAGAGCTGAGGAATCTTCTGTTGATTAGAATGTGGTCGATCTGGTGATTGCTATGTTTAGTTGTGAATGTGGGAAATCAGGTTCCGCCGACAAACAGGTACTGCGCAGAGCAAAGATCACTGAGGCGATTTTCACTGCTCTCATCATGCAGGCTGTGGGGGCCGGTAAAGGCTCGCAGGTCGTTGTTTTTGCCTACCTTGACTTTGAAATCACCCATCATGGTTTTTATGTCGTCCTTCGGGGAGAACATCAGACACTCACTCAAGTCGGTCGTAGAAGACGTCTTTGTTTTCGTCATCATCCTGTTCTGTCGGAGCATAGCACTGGATGATGGTGGTTTTGCGCACCTTCGAGTTGAGCCTTATCGAGATGATCCTGTCCGAGATTGGTTTGAACTCCAGAAGCGACTTCTTTGCGGCCGGCGATAGCAATTTGAGAACTCCATTTCTGTCCTCGATGTCGTTGGCGCAGTAAACGAGGTACTCGCCTGTCAGCGTTTGGAAGTCGTCCTGACCTGTCCAGCTAATTTTGGAAAGACCGAGTATTCCAAGATGATATCGTCGCATCTCGGAGCAGACTTGGTCCAGTCTGCATGTCTCGGAGAGTGTTCGCACTTTTCAGGTACATCTTCTTGTTATCTGTGTTCCGTTTCGTTAAAGTTGGGTTTTTTACTTTATGGCTTATCGGGCCGACGAAAAACCCACAGTGACGTTAGAGCACCATACTGGTCGAATAAGGTTCCGTTTATATAGCGAGTCGCTTGCTCCAAGACAGACACCCGCTCCCAGGTGCACCGCCTTGGTGAACAGGCATTGTAGGGTAGGCTGTTACTTACATTGCGCATCATTAGACTACCACACGTTTCAAAAGGTTAG
The DNA here is from genome assembly GCA_930367185.1 of Myathropa florea. Lineage (NCBI taxonomy): Eukaryota > Metazoa > Arthropoda > Insecta > Diptera > Syrphidae > Myathropa > Myathropa florea. Next base: position 109,514,118 of record OV884002.1, read on the forward strand.
CAGGTGGGCTACAAGTTGTGGCCCAAATTTGAACACAAGCAAAACCAAAATACCAAACTTTCCCCTTCCTAGACTAGACAATCAAACCCTCACCCTGTCTTCAATTGCCAAGTACTTAGGCACCCAAAACTAAATTGGAAACCAAACATAGATCAAAGAGTTAAAAAGGCATGCATAGCCTTATACGCTTGCAACAAAACTCTTGGCAAAGACTACGACCGAAGGTAACACTTTGGATGTATACTGCCGTGATACGACTCATTCTTACCTACGCCTCCTAAGTCTGGTGGCCAGCTTTAGCCAAAGCGTACAAGGTACAAAGAACTGCATATATAGGTGTCACTGGCGCCCTAAGAACGACTGCCACAGATGCGCTTACAGTTATTTTGCACCTTCTACCTCCAGATCTACACGCAACGTTCATGGCCACATGCAGTGCACTTAGACTCAGAGAGTCAAACTGCTGGAATAATAGAACTTATGGACATGGTAATATCCTTAACTCACTACCATAACAGGCGATACTGAGTCATACAGACTACCTTATCCCAAAGCTAAATTTCAATAAAAACTATAGGGCATACTTTCCAACCAGAACTGAGTGGAAAACCGATAGAGTCTTCCAAAACCATGACATAGCCATCTTCACAGACGGTTCGAAGATGGACTCTGGTGTGGGTGCTGGAATCTTCTCCGAAGCCCTCAAGATATCAAAGTCACTCAAGCTACCAAGCTTTGCAAGCATTTTCCAGGCAGAAGTGCTAGCAATATATGATACAATATATGAAATTAAGAAAAGAACAGAACCAGCACAGCGGATAGCAATTTTTTCAGACAGTCAAGCAGCTATCAAGGCTCTAACATCCCTACCACAACGTCAAAACTGGTGGATTGCTGTTGGAAGGAACTATCCATTATAGGTGGACGGAGCTCGATCTCCTTGATCTGGGTTCCTGGGCACAAGGGCAAGTGGAAGTGAAAACGAGGCAGCAGACGAGCTAGGCAGGCATAGATCCAAACTTGACAGTCTCGCTGTTTAACAAGTCCATGCTCCACTAGGCTTTGTGAAAAACAACATCTATAATCACCTCCTCAAGATCGCCGAAAGGTGGATTAAGCTGAAAACATGTATCCTATCCAGAAGCTTATGGCGCAACTACAATCAAAAGAGTACAAAAGACCTGCTCAACTACAGCAGAAGAAGCATATCCAGTATTATAGCGGTCTGTACTGGACACTGGACTGTTGGCAGGCATGCTGAAGGACTAGGCATACCATTTAACTCGCACCGCCGCAGCTGTCGGGAGGAAATCGAGTCAGAAACCCCCGAGCACTTTCTCTGCAAATTTCCGGCTCTAGCTAGAGTCAGACAACGCGCTCTGGGCAAAGCCTTCTTCAACACCCCTAGAAACCTCTCGGAGGCAAACATTCATAGTCTGCTAGCCCCCATAAATTCCTCAAAGTGGTTTTAACAATTCGAGGCAAATCTAAGAAACAGAACACACTCCTTTCACACCAATCAAGTATCCCATGGGATGTGGTATCAAAACGGCGCTTTCAAGGCGCTAATTGAGTGCGACAAACAAGATCTTGTCTGTCCACCATCACTTTTACCTACCTACCTACCTTCCACATCTTTGACTTAGATAAATACAATTCGATTTATTTGGAAAAGATCTGTGAGATCACGACAAATTTTGTAAATTTAAATTTAAATAGTTAGGTCTTTAAAAACATTTCATTTCATTCAACTCAAATTCTTCTTTGTTTACTCAACAGTTTACTCAAAAGGAGTTGACGTTCATAGCCAACTACGAGCAATACAACTTAAACAGAACGTGATCCTCATCGTCGTCCTTGTCCTGCTTTTTCTAGTCCTAATATCGAAGGCAATCAAATTGATTCGCTGGCTGAGAAAGACACGAGGTGTTAAAAGGTTCCTGACGAACATCTCATCGAAAGGCGAAAGGTCCAACAAGGAGATGACCTCCGGTACCATCGCCAATCCAATGCAAGTGCACGATATCGCCAGACCACCTTCGCAAATATACAGTGTAACGGGTGAGTTTTGATTTACCCCCATTCTTCGGACAGATTTCAAGATCTCTTTGTTTCCTTTTCAGGCGTGGAGGGCTCGACAGTGCTGACAATGACCACTCCAGTCAGCACGAGGTATCCCGCGGAGGACAGTACCACAACCACAGAGTATTCTTACGATAATGCCGCCCTTCAAGTGACACCTTCGTCCACTAAGCCGCCCTTCCCACAGGGTGCCTGTTAGATTTAAGTTCCCGCTTTGCCAACGAATTCGTCCATCGACAGTGATAAAAAATAACCTAGATACATTTTTTCGTTTATGGAATAAAATTTATTTACGTACAGATACTTTTCCCTAAAGTTACTTAAGGATCGTGTATTTTTTTTGGAGCGTCGTTCAGGAACGGAATTAATTTCTTTTGTGAACAGTCTCTTGATCGGTTACAGGTTCTGGTCTTGGAATTGCGAGATTTTTGATTGAAAAAGGACAGCTGAGAAAAACGAAAAGATCGAAGAATGTTTTATTGAGTCGTCTTGACTCTTCAAAAAATTGAAGAACTTCAGACCCTCAGGCTCGTGTGGTTTGCTCTCAGAGCTCGTCAAGGCTCGCGGCGATATTCTGGTAGGAAGCATGCATCATCTGTAGAATTTGGGAAGTCAAAAGCATGCCCAACGACGACTGGAATATCAACTCCACATCCCCCATCTCCAAAAAGGTCGATCCTATCTCATGTAAGAGCTATAGAGGCATATCCCTGCTCAATGTCGCCTACAAGACCCTATCCAGCGTATGTAAAGCTTTTTTTTGCATCGCACTAATCGGCACGCACTAATCAGGGAAGTCCACCATCGATTAAATATTCACACTTCGGCAGATCCTGGAGAAGACCCAAGAAATGCAGATCGATACTCCCCCCTATTCGTCGATTTCAAGGCCACATATGACAGCGTGCATAGAGACGAGCTATACAGTGCCATGTCGAGTTTTGACATTCCTGCCAAACTCGTCAGACTGAGCAGGATGGCGATGGAGAACTCTCGCTGCTCCATCAAGGTCGGTAACAAACTCACCGAGACCTTCAATGTCAGAAAAGGTTTTAGACAAGGCGAAGCGCTGTCATGTGATCTCCTTATCATCGTTCTTGAGAAGATCGTGCAAAACTCACTGGCCAACACAAGAGGCACGATCTTCTAAAAGTCCGTTCTACTGCTAGCTTACGCGGATGACTTTGATGTGATTGGGCGAACACGGCGGGCCGTCAATGATGCGTTTGCTGGCATTGAAACGGAAGCGACTAAAATGGGTCTGGCGGTAAACGAGGGCAAAACCAAGTAGGGCAAACGATACTGAAATTTCACTCATATCTTACAAATGAGCTTATGCATGCGCCCAACCAGATCATCTCCAGCTGCTTTGAACATTTCAGCGGGAAGACTATCTGCACCAGCAGCTTTGTTAGACTTCAGTCTCGATATCGCTATCTTGACTTCGTCTAGATCGGGGGGACGGTATTCTCTTCTATCATCGTCCGTTGTGCTGAGTGGAACATTCTGCCTGACAGCGGTATTTGTGTCCTCATCGCCATTTAAAAGTCTGCAGAAATGATTCTTTCAAATTCTCAGTATCGATTGGGCTATACCACCAGTTGTCAGTCCAAAAAGAAATAGGTTAGTGAGATTTAATTTCCTAGGGAGGAAGAATGAGCATGAAAATCATGGCATTGTGGCCTACACTCGACTCGACCGTACACCACAGCATCCTAAGGCTTCGGCCACGCAATGAGCGACAAGCGATTGAGCGACGACCAATAGAGCGAAGCAAAACAATTAAAACACATGAAATCATATGGAGGTGGCCACGTAAGCACTGAGTGATATGCGATTTTTTTAAGCGACAGAGCGACGTCGGAGGTGGCCACGTAAGCACTGAGTGATATGCGATTTTTTTAAGCGACAGAGCGACGTCGTTGTGCAACCAAATCTGTTTTAATTTTTTAATCAATCGCTGAGCGACGAAATAAGAACAGAGAAGAGAAACAGAACGTAGAAAGTGTGATCTCAGCTGTTGAAAACCGCCCAGTTCTATGAAAGGCGAGCCACAGGGATTATAAAAATAAAAATGTCACCGAAAAGCAGTGGAATGAAGTTGGACGCATTGGTAATTGTTTTTTTAAGTGTTGAGCTCCGTAAAGCAGACAGTCGTTCCAGATTCAACTGCAGGGAATCAGCCAGAGGTTTATTCATATGAACGCGACTTTCAACTAAAAAACTACCACGAACTGGACTTGAAAACTACATTTTCGCAACTAATCGCTCAGCGATGACGCTCAGTAAATGACCACCCATCGCTCAGACTCGTCGCTCTATCGCTCGTCACTCATTGCGTGGCCGCAGCCTAAGAGAGAGGGGAGAGGAGAGAGCGTATGATTTTCCAAAGAGTAGGAAAGGGATGTATTTTTGTCGATCTAACCCATCTCTTTCCAACGTGGAAAATCATACGATCTCTCTCCGATATTTTTGTGTTCTTCCACTTTTGTAAAAGTCGTCTATTGGAGTTTCAGAGACAACCATGCACCTTTCCTCAATGGACGGACCTTTGGTGGCGTAGTATGCCCTCCATCTGCGTGCGTCTTTTTAGCGGTCCAACATAACTCAGGGACTTGCCAATATTTTGGCAAAACTCCTATCGGGTGTGCAGCGACATGAGTCTAGCTAGGCGTCTACGGATGCAATGCCTCAGATGGGTAGGCCATCGACGTGCCACTTAAGAAGACAGACAGATCCATTCAGGATCTAAGTAGGTCGCAGTTGATTCAGCGGTGACAGTCAAACCAGGAAGACCGAACAGACCAATTTTCGAAACTCTTAGCCCAGATAGAGATTCGTGGGATGAGTGTATGCCGGTTGTATCCAAAGCGAAGGAAGGAGTGTGCGTTGGCGTCATTTTCAATTAACTAATTTCTAGTCTGCTATTGATCAACTCGGCGCCTATGGTATACATCTCCATCATGTGCACATGAATAGCAAAACAACCATATTCCTCGTCTGCGGAAAGCTAAAATTAAATTATTATTCCAATGCAGGATAGACACTATCAGTGATGACACTATTCGCTTGTTCCCTCAATGACATGCAATCTGAGGTGTTACTAGTGTCATTCACTGGACTTGCGAGGCTTGAAGTTATGTCAATTAAGCATACAGTTAAGTAATCGCAAAGTGCATTATCTGAATGAAAGTCGTCTCGTGAGTAAGAGGGCCTAGGGTCATCAAGCAAAACAAGCACTTGTCACGGATGTGTGGCGATGAATGAGCCATAAATTCCTCAAGTATTCTCCGAAAAACTCGTTGCACTGATGTGCGATTAACTAATCGCTTGCCTTGCGATGAGTTATCGCGGAATTCCATCCGGCAGATGAGAGACTTTTTTTAGAGGAAAATTAAAACATCACTGGCTTAATGGGTCTTCATAGTAAATGGGGTTATTTTCGGATGCAGTACATGGTCATGACGTTCCCAGCTAAGATGTCATTGAAACTTCTTCTTCTTCTTCTTAGGGCGCTACAGTCCGAGGTGGTCCTGTGCCTCACTCAACATGCCTCTTCAGCCAGAACTATCTGTCGCCAGTTGTCTCCAGTTTCACACACCAAGTCGGCAGAGGTCCCCCTCGACTTGTGTGCGCCACCTTGTCCCACAGGCTCAGAGTCAAAGACTCTTCGGGCCGGAGTTAAGTTGTCCATACGCTCTACATGGCCTAGCCATCTTAGGCGTTGGATCCGTAGACACCTGGTTAGACTCATGTCGCTGTACAGCCCATATAGTTCGTGGTTGAACCTTCTCCTCTAAATGCCATCAACGCAAACAGGACCAAAAATCGTGCGCAGAACTTTTCTCTCGAAAAGACCAAGAGACTGGTCATCTGCTTGGAATATTGTCCATGCCTCTGTCATTGAAACTACTGCGTGCTATTATACTCATGCAAATGGAAGATCCACTTTCGTTTATATGCCAACAAACGCTTTATTGATGGTTAGCTGCGTTCGATCAATCACCTAAGCGTTGTCATCCCCGATCGTGCCTTGACCATTAAGTTCTCCAAGATCTTCTCAAGGACAATGTTGAAAAAGTCAAATTATAGTTTTAAAGCGCCTTGAAGAGCCACATTTGAGAAACTTTCCAAAACATTTATGCTCAGTATTATCAATGATTCGCAAGGAGTGCTCTTGTGAAAAGAAAAGACAGAGTTTGCCACACCAAACCGATTCAGATGCAAACCTTAAACACTCTGCGTACGAGTGGACGCATTTTCCCACTACCCCACGACGCCTAGAGATTGCTACGGTTACCTCACTTTATAACCGATTTTTTGAAGCAGTTGCTGATGTAATACATGATGCGTCATCTTTTATGTCGGCAGTAACAACAAAATTTGACACCAAACGACGAGTAGTGTTGTCAGACGGTGCTTGTTGGGCACCACATTTTCGACGACAACTGAACGACTATTTTCACTGCAAAATCTGGTCCAGTCACCATTTGCCGTTGGGATTAAATTAATGGGACTGGAGTAGGTTGCTACCTGGCAGTACAAGAGTCTGAGTGCTCCAATAGTGCTCCAAAAATCCTCCGAAAAAAAAAATCAATCGGTTAATAAATGGAAACGTTATCCAATTTTCACATACCGACATAAATTTTGGCTCACCTGTAAGTTTTGAATGATGGTATGTCCCAAACCGAACCATGGACCTTCAGCGTAGGAGCCGCCCATCACACCACGGGGCAGCTGTGCGGCGTGTGTAACTCGGTGGTCTTGTCCAGGATTTGACGGAGTGTGAAGATTTGGTCTGTAGCCTATTTGCCGCATTGGTACGTGTCGTTTAGTGCGATGCAAAACGGTTTTAGACCTTCACTTAGTACGGTAGATAAGATCTTGTAGGCGACATTGAGAAGCGATGTATCCCTATAGTTCTTACAAGAGCTATGATGGCCCTTTTTGTGTATGGGGCATATGAAGCTGATAATCCAGTCGTCGGGCATGATTTCGACTTCCCCTAGAGGTGGGATTTCTTCATTCCCTACGACTTTCTCATGATTGTGCACCTGCTGCCAATGCTGCATAAATTCAGGGTGGGCTATCTAGTGTTTTTTTTTAATCATAGGTTATTTTGACACTGACAGCTGTTTCTTGCTCGAAATCTTGACAGAAAGTCAGTACCACACCCCGCGGAAAGAAACGAGTCGATTTACGCTTGAACAACGTTTGCGACGTTTATTTCCAAAGTGAGTGCTGTGTAGCCCAAAGAGTGCGTTTTTTGAAAAGAAGTTTTGGCCGAAATGACGCACCCACCGCGACTGCTGCACGCAAATTTATGCAAAAAGTTCGTGAGACTAGTATGCTAGTACACATTTCATGCATTAGCCTAAGGAGAGTTCGAATTCTATACAAAGATTTCGCGTTATTCGCTTTCAAGGTCCAATTGACTCAGCAACTGAAGGCGCTTCGTAATCGCTTCGCAGTTTGTGCCTAGGACCAGCTTGAATTGGACAACGAATTTGGGCGAAAAATCTTTTCTGTCGAGGCGCATTTTTATTTTGGCGGCTACATTAACAAACAAAATTGCCGCATCTGGGGCCCGGAAAACCTGCACGTTATTGTCGAATGTCGAGAAGTCAATGCATCCACAGAGAGTGACAGTTTGGTGCGGATTGTGGAGTGATGCCACCACTCCATTGGACCATTTCCGCGTTGTTCGGAACAACGCTTCGGTCAACGGTGAGCGTTGCAAAGCCATGTTTTTTTGCTGAAATTTAAGCAATGGATTTGAACGATCTCTGGTTCATGCAGGATGGCGCGCCATGCCACACAGTCGGTGCCGCAATAGATCTTTTGCGCACCAAATTCCCAAATCGTGCTATCAGCCGTCTTGGTGATGTCGATTGGCCGCCTCGGAGCTGCAATTTGATCACTGTGGACTTTGTTTTGTGGGGAACTGTGAAGGGCCGATGTTATGCCAACAATCCGGAAATGATTCAAGCACTTAAGGCCAATATCATCCAAGCAATCCGTGATCTAGAGCCCGAAACCATCAACAAGGTCTTAGAACATTGGAGTGACAGACTGCGATGCGCTACTGCGAAGCTATCCGAAGCAGGCACTTGAATTATGGGAATATTTGTTCTTACTAATGAAGCCATAATACATGGAAAAAATTTAATTTCGTTCTTTTTATTGCATTTTTAAAAAGAAACTTGTACTTGGCCCACCCTGTATATGTCAGATCCTCGGACAGTTTTCACGTCATGTAGAGAGCTGAGGAATCTTCTGTTGATTAGAATGTGGTCGATCTGGTGATTGCTATGTTTAGTTGTGAATGTGGGAAATCAGGTTCCGCCGACAAACAGGTACTGCGCAGAGCAAAGATCATTGAGGCGATTTTCACTGCTCTCATCATGCAGGCTGTGGGGGCCGGTAAAGGCTCGCAGGTCGTTGTTTTTGCCTACCTTGACTTTGAAATCACCCATCATGGTTTTTATGTCGTCCTTCGGGGAGAACATCAGACACTCACTCAAGTCGGTCGTAGAAGACGTCTTTGTTTTCGTCATCATCCTGTTCTGTCGGAGCATAGCACTGGATGATGGTGGTTTTGCGCACCTTCGAGTTGAGCCTTATCGAGATGATCCTGTCCGAGATTGGTTTGAACTCCAGAAGCGACTTCTTTGCGGCCGGCGATAGCAATTTGAGAACTCCATTTCTGTCCTCGATGTCGTTGGCGCAGTAAACGAGGTACTCGCCTGTCAGCGTTTGGAAGTCGTCCTGACCTGTCCAGCTAATTTTGGAAAGACCGAGTATTCCAAGATGATATCGTCGCATCTCGGAGCAGACTTGGTCCAGTCTGCATGTCTCGGAGAGTGTTCGCACTTTTCAGGTACATCTTCTTGTTATCTGTGTTCCGTTTCGTTAAAGTTGGGTTTTTTACTTTATGGCTTATCGGGCCGACGAAAAACCCACAGTGACGTTAGAGCACCATACTGGTCGAATAAGGTTCCGTTTATATAGCGAGTCGCTTGCTCCAAGACAGACACCCGCTCCCAGGTGCACCGCCTTGGTGAACAGGCATTGTAGGGTAGGCTGTTACTTACATTGCGCATCATTAGACTACCACACGTTTCAAAAGGTTAGCAGGTGGGCTACAAGTTGTGGCCCAAATTTGAACACAAGCAAAACCAAAATACCAAACTTTCCCCTTCCTAGACTAGACAATCAAACCCTCACCCTGTCTTCAATTGCCAAGTACTTAGGCACCCAAAACTAAATTGGAAACCAAACATAGATCAAAGAGTTAAAAAGGCATGCATAGCCTTATACGCTTGCAACAAAACTCTTGGCAAAGACTACGACCGAAGGTAACACTTTGGATGTATACTGCCGTGATACGACTCATTCTTACCTACGCCTCCTAAGTCTGGTGGCCAGCTTTAGCCAAAGCGTACAAGGTACAAAGAACTGCATATATAGGTGTCACTGGCGCCCTAAGAACGACTGCCACAGATGCGCTTACAGTTATTTTGCACCTTCTACCTCCAGATCTACACGCAACGTTCATGGCCACATGCAGTGCACTTAGACTCAGAGAGTCAAACTGCTGGAATAATAGAACTTATGGACATGGTAATATCCTTAACTCACTACCATAACAGGCGATACTGAGTCATACAGACTACCTTATCCCAAAGCTAAATTTCAATAAAAACTATAGGGCATACTTTCCAACCAGAACTGAGTGGAAAACCGATAGAGTCTTCCAAAACCATGACATAGCCATCTTCACAGACGGTTCGAAGATGGACTCTGGTGTGGGTGCTGGAATCTTCTCCGAAGCCCTCAAGATATCAAAGTCACTCAAGCTACCAAGCTTTGCAAGCATTTTCCAGGCAGAAGTGCTAGCAATATATGATACAATATATGAAATTAAGAAAAGAACAGAACCAGCACAGCGGATAGCAATTTTTTCAGACAGTCAAGCAGCTATCAAGGCTCTAACATCCCTACCACAACGTCAAAACTGGTGGATTGCTGTTGGAAGGAACTATCCATTATAGGTGGACGGAGCTCGATCTCCTTGATCTGGGTTCCTGGGCACAAGGGCAAGTGGAAGTGAAAACGAGGCAGCAGACGAGCTAGGCAGGCATAGATCCAAACTTGACAGTCTCGCTGTTTAACAAGTCCATGCTCCACTAGGCTTTGTGAAAAACAACATCTATAATCACCTCCTCAAGATCGCCGAAAGGTGGATTAAGCTGAAAACATGTATCCTATCCAGAAGCTTATGGCGCAACTACAATCAAAAGAGTACAAAAGACCTGCTCAACTACAGCAGAAGAAGCATATCCAGTATTATAGCGGTCTGTACTGGACACTGGACTGTTGGCAGGCATGCTGAAGGACTAGGCATACCATTTAACTCGCACCGCCGCAGCTGTCGGGAGGAAATCGAGTCAGAAACCCCCGAGCACTTTCTCTGCAAATTTCCGGCTCTAGCTAGAGTCAGACAACGCGCTCTGGGCAAAGCCTTCTTCAACACCCCTAGAAACCTCTCGGAGGCAAACATTCATAGTCTGCTAGCCCCCATAAATTCCTCAAAGTGGTTTTAACAATTCGAGGCAAATCTAAGAAACAGAACACACTCCTTTCACACCAATCAAGTATCCCATGGGATGTGGTATCAAAACGGCGCTTTCAAGGCGCTAATTGAGTGCGACAAACAAGATCTTGTCTGTCCACCATCACTTTTACCTACCTACCTACCTTCCACATCTTTGACTTAGATAAATACAATTCGATTTATTTGGAAAAGATCTGTGAGATCACGACAAATTTTGTAAATTTAAATTTAAATAGTTAGGTCTTTAAAAACATTTCATTTCATTCAACTCAAATTCTTCTTTGTTTACTCAACAGTTTACTCAAAAGGAGTTGACGTTCATAGCCAACTACGAGCAATACAACTTAAACAGAACGTGATCCTCATCGTCGTCCTTGTCCTGCTTTTTCTAGTCCTAATATCGAAGGCAATCAAATTGATTCGCTGGCTGAGAAAGACACGAGGTGTTAAAAGGTTCCTGACGAACATCTCATCGAAAGGCGAAAGGTCCAACAAGGAGATGACCTCCGGTACCATCGCCAATCCAATGCAAGTGCACGATATCGCCAGACCACCTTCGCAAATATACAGTGTAACGGGTGAGTTTTGATTTACCCCCATTCTTCGGACAGATTTCAAGATCTCTTTGTTTCCTTTTCAGGCGTGGAGGGCTCGACAGTGCTGACAATGACCACTCCAGTCAGCACGAGGTATCCCGCGGAGGACAGTACCACAACCACAGAGTATTCTTACGATAATGCCGCCCTTCAAGTGACACCTTCGTCCACTAAGCCGCCCTTCCCACAGGGTGCCTGTTAGATTTAAGTTCCCGCTTTGCCAACGAATTCGTCCATCGACAGTGATAAAAAATAACCTAGATACATTTTTTCGTTTATGGAATAAAATTTATTTACGTACAGATACTTTTCCCTAAAGTTACTTAAGGATCGTGTATTTTTTTTGGAGCGTCGTTCAGGAACGGAATTAATTTCTTTTGTGAACAGTCTCTTGATCGGTTACAGGTTCTGGTCTTGGAATTGCGAGATTTTTGATTGAAAAAGGACAGCTGAGAAAAACGAAAAGATCGAAGAATGTTTTATTGAGTCGTCTTGACTCTTCAAAAAATTGAAGAACTTCAGACCCTCAGGCTCGTGTGGTTTGCTCTCAGAGCTCGTCAAGGCTCGCGGCGATATTCTGGTAGGAAGCATGCATCATCTGTAGAATTTGGGAAGTCAAAAGCATGCCCAACGACGACTGGAATATCAACTCCACATCCCCCATCTCCAAAAAGGTCGATCCTATCTCATGTAAGAGCTATAGAGGCATATCCCTGCTCAATGTCGCCTACAAGACCCTATCCAGCGTATGTAAAGCTTTTTTTTGCATCGCACTAATCGGCACGCACTAATCAGGGAAGTCCACCATCGATTAAATATTCACACTTCGGCAGATCCTGGAGAAGACCCAAGAAATGCAGATCGATACTCCCCCCTATTCGTCGATTTCAAGGCCACATATGACAGCGTGCATAGAGACGAGCTATACAGTGCCATGTCGAGTTTTGACATTCCTGCCAAACTCGTCAGACTGAGCAGGATGGCGATGGAGAACTCTCGCTGCTCCATCAAGGTCGGTAACAAACTCACCGAGACCTTCAATGTCAGAAAAGGTTTTAGACAAGGCGAAGCGCTGTCATGTGATCTCCTTATCATCGTTCTTGAGAAGATCGTGCAAAACTCACTGGCCAACACAAGAGGCACGATCTTCTAAAAGTCCGTTCTACTGCTAGCTTACGCGGATGACTTTGATGTGATTGGGCGAACACGGCGGGCCGTCAATGATGCGTTTGCTGGCATTGAAACGGAAGCGACTAAAATGGGTCTGGCGGTAAACGAGGGCAAAACCAAGTATATGCTGTCATCGAGAAAGGACGCACAACATCGACGACTTGGCCAGAACGTAACTTTGAGGTAGTTAAGGACTTCGTCTATCTTGGCTCCTCAGTAAACAGTACAAACAACATCAGTACCGAGATCAAACGCAGAATAACACTTGCCAACCGCTGTTTTTTGAGCTCAAAAGGCAATTGAGTAACAGAGCCCTCTCGCGAAGGCCCAAGCTGACTTTGTAGAAGGCACTGATCATCCCAGTCCTGCTTTACGGCGCAGAGGCATGGACAATATCCCAAGCGGATGAACAGTCTCTTGGTCTTTTCGTGAGAAAAGTCCTGCGCGCGGACATACCTAGGCTATGTAAGTCGGCCATAGGTTTGCAGCTGCTTGAGTGCGTTGCAAGACCGACTGTTTCCCATAAGGGGAGCAGTATTGCCTGATCTACCCCGGGTCTAAAGGGTTCGACGAGGGAGTTTCCTCGCTTTTCAACCACCAGAACTTTTGATGCTGTATAGAAACATCCCGTCTTGATACCGCTGTACTGAACCGGAGGTGACCCTCTTCAGCTCGTTGTGCGACGGTGCGGTCGTAGTTGAGTTGCTCATCCAAAGTTGAACGGGCGATTTGAAAGATAATCGGTACCGTATTTCTGTCTTGTATCAGACCGAAGGCAGGTCCTAAGGCAAGCCCTCTCAAACACCCGAATCTTTGCCATCAAGCTTGCACCCACGTTGAACCACAGGGGACAGCCATAGGTGAGCATTGGCCTGATAAGGGCCATGTAGCAGATTACCTTCACCCTCACATCGAGTTGGCTGTTGTAAAACAGTCTCTTTGTGAGAGCGAAATCACCTCGGGCTCTGGCCAAAGCAGCCTCTATATGTTTGTTAAAATATAGAAAATGATTTAGCCAAATCCCCAGGTACTGACTGACTACAGTCTTTTGCGCCAATGGTTGCCCGTGCCGTCCAACAACTAAGTACTTTAGAATGGTACTAATAGGATGGTTTCCGACTTCTCAAAATTGATCTTCAACTTCCAATCGTCGCAACTTCGCATGAACGAATCGAAATCACCCTGCACTAGAGTGGTGATGTCCTCGATCTTTGACCCTGATCTGTACACTATCAGGTCATCTGCGTACGCAATCACGTGGGGGAGAGAACTTATGAGATCACTTAAGTAAATGTTGAACAGGATCGGCGAATTAACAGCACCTTGTTGGAGACATTTTTGATGTTGAATATACCCGTAGATGTCACGTTGCCATTATTGACGACGAACTTTCTGCTGGTAAGCGTGTTACACAGTAGGTACAGTAGCGGTTTGCTGATGCCTAGCCGATTGAGTTTGTAGAAAAGTCCTTCTAATCATACGGTGTCGAAGGCCTTCTCCAAGTCAATTAGGCAGGCACCCATACATTGTTTCTTGCTCTTGTTCCATTGGATATCCGACACCAGTTTCGACGCAGCATGAATAGTGTCATGTCCCGCTTTGAAACCGAATTGGTTATCCGGAATGATATGTTTGTCCTCAGCCCACTTTTTGTTTCTGCTCAGAACCCAGTTCGTTTCCCATTGTTGTCTGTTTGGGATAACAGTTCTATATTCGATGTTGGAGTCTATGATCGAGGTTAGATAGTCTGTAGACTCTTCTAAGAGCCTGTATGTGTTTAGTATTTTTTTTTTTCGAAGAATTTTTGAAACTCTACTGGAGCACTCAGACTCAAAACTTGTCCATTGTACTGCTAGGCAGCAACCTACTCCAGTGCCTCTAATTCGATCCCAACGGCAAATGGTGACTGGACCAGACTAGATTTCACTGGGATTCGAGCCTGGGACCACTCGAACTTGGAGCAGGCACATAACCAACTGCGTCTTTGTACATGACTGTCTGACAACAGTTGTCCACCACTGTATGTGGATGTTTCATAACTTCTTCTTCTTCTGATGGCGATATAGTCCGGTGTGGACCTGGGGCTCAACCAACAAGCTTCTGCAACAGGAATAGTCTTTAGCCTTCTTTTCCTTCTTGGGGCGCTACAGTCCGAGGTGGATCTGGGCCTCACTCAACATGCCTCTCCAGGCAGCATGATCTTTCGACAGCTGTCTCCAGTTTTTCACATCAAGCCGACCGAGGTCCCCCTCGACTTGTGTGCGCCACCTTGTACGTGGACGTCCTCTGATGCGTTGTCCCACAGGCTCACAGCCGAAGACTCCTCGGGCCGGAGCTAAGTTGTCCATACGCTCTACATGGCCTAGCCATCTTAGGCATTGGATCCTCAAAGTTAAAGCTGCCTATGGTGACATTCTGGCCAAGTCGTCGATGTTGTGCACCCTTTCTCGATGACAGCATATACTTGGTTTTGCCCTCGTTTACCGCCAGACCCATTTTAATCGCTTCCGTTTCAATGCCAGCAAACGTATCATTGACGGCCCGCCGTGTTCGCCCAATCACATCAAAGTCATCCGCGTAAGCTAGCAGTAGAACGGACTTTTAGAAGATCGTGCCTCTTGTGTTGGCCAGTGAGTTTTGCACGATCTTCTCAAGAACGATGATAAGGAGATCACATGACAGCGCTTCGCCTTGTCTAAAACCTTTTCTGACATTGAAGGTCTCGGTGAGTTTGTTACCGACCTTGATGGAGCAGCGAGAGTTCTCCATCGTCATCCTGCTCAGTATGACGAGTTTGGCAGGAATGTCAAAACTCGACATGGCACTGTATAGCTCGTCTCTATGCACGCTGTCATATGCGGCCTTGAAATCGACAAATAGGTGGTGTGTGTCGATCTGCATTTTTTGGGTCTTACCAAGATCTGGCGCAGTGTGAAGATTTGATCGATGGTGGACTTCCCTGGCTTGAAACCACACCGATACGGACCTATCAGATTGGTGACGAGTGGTTTCAGGTATTCACACATAATGACAGAAAAAATCTTATTGGAGATGTTAAGGAGACTTATCCCTCGATAGTTCGCACAGTCAAAGGGGTTTCCTTTCTTGTGGATCGGGCAAACGATATACAATATAGTTTGTTAATAAAGTTAAATTAGTAGTACATGACCTACCGCGAACAAAGCCATGCTGATTACTGGAAATGATTTCTTTAACCGCGAAAAAAAGCTTATCTTTAACAATGCTTTCAAACAATTTTGGTATTGCAGAAAGCTTTGATATAGGCCGATAGTTTTCAACTTTTTGTCTTAAACCACTCTTAAATATTGGCGTAATAAAAGAATATTTCCATTCACTGAGAAATTCACCAGTGGCTAGCGATTGATTAAAAATAATTTTAAGTGGATGAAAGATGGAAGATAAACACTTTTTTAATATTATCGCAGGGATACCATCGGGCCCCGGGCTGCAGTTTGATTCTAGTTTATTTAAAGCGTTTTTTATATCTTCAACTGAAAGTTGTAGCATACCAATATCCAATGACTCCGTAATATTGGAATAATGGTTCATCATTGATTGGACTGGAGAATCATTATAAACCGACTCGAAAAAGTTGGCAAACAACTCACAAGTTCCTTTCAAATCTGTTGAAATTACATTACCAAATTCCATCACCTTAGGTAGGCCTGAGGTATTTCTTTTTACATTAATGTATTTCCAAAATGATTTACCATTACTCTTTACCGAAGACTCTACGGACAGGATGTACTGCCTGTATAAAAATCTATTCAAGAACTCATATTCTTTTCTGAATCTCAAAAAAAGTTCACGGTTAGAGTTCGTTTTATTTAAAACATAAGCCGAATATGCTTTTCTTTTTACATTTCGTAAATTTACTAATCTCTTATTTGACCAAGGGATTCTAAAACGGTTTATTTCACGCGTTTTAGGTACAAATAATTCAAAACCAGAATAAAGTTTACCTATAAATATATCGTAATTACCTTTTAGATTAGAGTTTTCCAGCAATGCATCCCAATCAAAACTGTTTATATATTCCGTAAGTGCAACGAAATTGGCTTTAGCGAATGTATAAACTAACGCGGCAACATTATTAAAACCTTGATTAGAGTAATTAAAAAACTTAAACTCCAACAATAAAGCTTTATGGTGAATTTTATTAGAATCAATAAGATCCAAAGCTTCTGAAACATTGAAATTAATTTCGTTATTTAAGAATATTAAATCTAGTACTCTATTTAAACTATTCCGTACATTGTTTATTTGAAATAAGTTGAGAGCTTGAAGACTATCAATGACCAATTGTTCCCAATCATGGCTGACATTGAAGGGGATTAAATTTTCATCACCATCCACATTCTTCCAAGTGACATCACCAATATTGAAGTCTCCCAATACACAGGGTATTTGGGAGGATCCAAGACGAGTGACGACACTACCAATGTTATCAATGTGCTTTTGATACACATTGGTAACACTGTTTGGAGGAACGTAGGAGACAAAAATAAACAACTGATAACGAACATCTTCATTAAAATTAATGCACACACAAATCTTATCAACATCAACCGTTCGATGTTCTAATGTGATTTCCCGGCTAAGAAAGCGAGACGAGACTGCTATTAAAACTCCCCCTCCTCGCTCCTTACTAGATTTACATCGATCTTTCCGATAAACCACATATGAACTATTGAAGACTTCTGTTGAAAAAATTTGTGGGTAAAGCCATGTTTCAGTTAAAACAACAACATCATATTGGTGATCAGAGAGAGAAAGATAAATCTCTTTAAGTTTAGTTCTCATTCCACCAATATTCTGGTAATACATGGAATACTTGTGTGCAACGGAGGTGCTTTGTTGATGCTGGAGATCAGAAGCCGATTGATCATTGCCTATTATAGGCGTTTTTTTTTTTTTTTTAGGTTTTTTACGCAAAACCTCACTTCTATTTTCGTTGCCACCGGTGGCATTGCCTGGGATGTCCGATGCATTCATGTTATCGACCGGTACGGGTGTATTAGCTGTGACAGTAACCGTTTCCACTGGCATATTATTTGATTGCATATCACCCGTTTTATTTGATATATTGTTCTTTAACTCCCGAATATCTGATCGAACCGATTTCAGTTCATTGGTTAATAAACTGAGCTTGGTTAAAAGTCCTAATAATGGCATTCCATTGCAGACTTTACATTTAAAGCATACGCCTTCAGATGTTTTTATGAGTTGGAGGGATGCTTCAGACAGGTTCACACAGTGTGTGTGAAATTTCCTGGAACATATTCCTCCGCAACTTATAAAATCACCAGACAGAATGCCTGAATTGCATGAACCACAATTTTCAACCATTATTAAAATTTTATTAATTGAAAAGAATAAATTAATTTAATTTAAATAAGCGAACGATCACAATCTATATGTTACCGCAACAAAAGCTGAACGTCAACTGCATTTAATCGCCCTTGGCAACCGTCTAAATGATGAACGGTAAGAAAGACTGAGTCTATTAGTAATGCCTTCAAATATAAATTCCCTGTCTGCGAGGAAGGTGAATGCAGCAGAAGTCATAACTGCGAAATCAACTTTTTGTGCATAAAGTCCGGAAAACAAAGATTCATCGACTAAACCGGATCATCCACATTGAGCGCATGAATACCCATGCTCCGGCTAAGAGAGTTCTCGAATCCGAGCCTTAAAAACGCGTGCTGACAGTAATGAAATCACAAGTGTTCCGTTTGTACCATTCTGGTACGAAACATTAAAAAAGCAACTTTTTAATCATATTACATACTTTTAGGCGCTCCTAGTCTTGTTTTACGCCAAATTTGCTTCAGATTCTTTCTGCAGACCTCTTTTCGGCTGTACGATTTGCTGGGTGGTTCAAATATCGGATAATGGAGACAAAATTAAAAGAGGTTTTATTTTAACAATCCGAGGCGTGCCTTGAATGCGATTCCATCCGGTAGACGGTAGACTAATTACTGATTCCAAAATGAGTTTTTGAAATCTCATGTTCATATAGACTATCAGATTCATGCTTCCAGTCACTGGAAGACATTAACTTTCACGATCATGTAGAACGAGATCATAGGCTGTTATGAATTGCCGCGAATCACTGGCCAGAGCTTAACTACGGCAAAACAAAGAAGCTTCTGGCGTTGGACCGAAACTCGATCCATATGCTCGTCACAGGACACTGCCCCATCGGAACAATGCTTCGGAAATGGAATGCGGAATCTAGCGATCTCTGCCAGATTTGCGGAGATGAGGAAGAGACCGAGGCGATCCATGATATACAGAATACAAGGTATTATATTTCTCAAATTCGCGTGACGTCACACATAGCAGGGCAACTTCACATTGAATTCAAATTGTATGGAGAAACTTTCTGTAGCATTAATTAAATGAAAAACGATGGTTATAGTATAAATAGTAGAAATGATTTTTGTTATTATTGGTGTTACAACCAAATACTGCACAGACTGCCACTTTTTAATCAAACTTTTCACAAATTTCTCAAAATTAGTCACAAATGTTTTCACAACACTGTTCAGATTATTCGCGGCAAAACATATGTCATGATACGCATGACGTCACACGCAGCACAATTCAAAAAAATAAGTGACGGGAACATAATACCTTGTATTCTGTATATCGTGGAGGCGATCCAACATCTGCTTTGCCACTGCCCAGCTCTCCAGAATCGGCGCTGAGCCAAAGATTCTTCACAGAGACTGTCGACTTAGCGATTGCAGATATATCGGATCACAATATAGCTGATCAGCTACAATCTCCAAAACATAATGATGCAAAACCGGTTTGAATGATTTTGATTGGAATCGTTCAGTGCCTACAATGTTCCGTCTACAAAAACGGAACCTTTATAATTTCGGTGTGTCCGTCCGTCGTGCCTGTCACACTTTTTTATCTCCGAAGTTTATGAAGATATCGGCATGAAATTTTGGAATTAGGTACTTCAGACTTAGCTGTCATTGCCTATGCAGCGATTTTAAAAAGTGGGGCCATTTGGGGGTGGCTCCAGTACAGGTGAAGTTGACATTAATTTTGAAAAATTGTCGCACCCCATCGAAATATATATCAATCGACAGATCTTTCGAAATGAGGTGGAGGTTTCCCTCAACACTTTTTTATCCAAAATACCGTTTGGAAAATATGGAGCTCCAAAGTTTTCCCCCTGCCATTTCTAAACCAAAGTGTTTAAAAATCTGAAAAAATCACAAAAACTTGGCTTCATTGAGTACTTTTATTTAAAACCATTGCATTCTGGCCCTAATGGTTTTGGAGATATTGGCCAAAAACCGTCAATCATCGACATGCGAATTTTGAAGATCTGAAAACGCAGTTTTGAAGACATCAATGTAAGCATTAGGAAATGATAAATTTCAAAATATCGATTTATGTTGAAATTTTGAGATATCTAAGATTTAAAATGAGAACGATTTTCATTTTCACACATAATTTCATGCTGTGTTCGGCCACTCTATTCGTTGATGAGCGTTATCTTTTCGATCTCACCCCTAAATGCCCAACAGAAATGAACACACACGCACCGCAGGCATGAGCAGTGATTGGGTATGTGTATGATGGAAGAGATTTTCTGTGGTGGATAAATTTCGATAGAGGTATAGGTATATTTATGGATAAATATTTGTTCGGATGTATAAATGTATGAATGAATAGTTGATTTAGGTTGAAGTTAGAAGAAAATTCAACTAAAATAGTTTTGAAACGTCGTTTGATATTCAGAAATCATCCATCAATATTATGCGACGAAACCTTCCCCGGGCGAGTACTACTCGCACTTGCCCAGTTTATTTATCCTCTTTTTGCCCGGCCCAACCCATCGCACTTGTTGGGTGGCGCTGATATCTGCTTGGTAGCAGTCTAGGGCTTCCGCTAATTGTTCGGCTGCACGTGGGCTATAAAGAGACCTTACCTTCCACGTACAGATCAGAAGATCATTGTCCTTATTTCGTTTGCAGGGTTCGTCATCAGTAATTCCGTCCGTTTCCGAGGCTTGTTGTTTTTTTTTTGGAGGATTCTTGAAACTCTACTGAAGCACTCAGACTCAGAACTGGTCCATTGTACTGCCAGGTAGCAATCTACTCCAGTACCGTTAATTTGATCCAAACGGCAAATGGTGACTGGACCAGATCCGATTTCACTGGGATTCAAACTTGGGACCCCCCCTAACTTGGCGCAGACACTTAACCAACAGCGCCATTCAGTCGCTTGAGGCTTGTTGTTGCTTCGTAACTTTATTTTCTTAGTGTGACAGGGCAGTTACCCCGACGGCACAACCCCATCCCCCGGATGATCTACATTTGGAGGTAAAATAAGCACAATTGATGGAAAGTTACAACACTGGGCATCGCCAGGTTGACGCCAATCAGTGTCTACCCGATTTCCACAACATTCGTGAAGTAAGCTTAATGAATATTCACTATAATGCTTCTGAACTTCACTATAAATTCAGCAAAATTTCATTGACCACAAGATTCCATGAAAATAGCTCATAGCACACCGTCTTTTTGTGAGTCTTCATTTACCAGTCTGCGGCTTGGAAAATTGTATTAGGAAATGCATAGTGCGAGTATCGCAACAGAATTTTTGTTTGTGCCAAACCATCATACGTTCGTTACTTTCAAGTAGTTTTTCAGCAGCTTCTGGAAGAGCAAGTAGGCCTGAAAAAGGGAGCCTTCATTTGGCACGTGAAACACTTAAAATGACATGACACACACAGTTTAAATCAATTTAAATCAATTTTACAACTTTTATAACTCTCAACAAATTAGTCTGTATTAAATGTTTTATATTTTGTTCAATGAAAATCGGATCATAAAACCTTGTTAAATCGATCGCACGCAAAACAAGTTTGACAATTTCCGCAAATAAACTCCGCGATATTGCAAAACCCGTCGTTCGTTAAATTCTGCTCGTTCAATCGTTTACCCTTAACGAGGGCACAAGCAGATCAGTGAATGCTCGAAAAGCAGATCTACCAATTTGCGCAGAATAGTCAGTAATTTATTCACCAATACCGGCCTGTTAATTCGAACTCAGAATACAAGAGAAGATCATCGAAATGAACCAGCAACCAGTGTTCCGGCGATCCTCAGTTGGTTCGCATATAAGTCGAAGAGGAAAGCTAGACAATTGATCATAAGTTCTTCACGCGATCGGAGATAAATATCGTTGACGTTATCAGGAATACAAGTCATTCGCAGTCACTGTCATAATGGGAGCAGAACATGATCAAATCCGACGGTTGGCAGTGGCTGTGCTGGGGATCGCACTCGTCGTGCCACTGGTTAGCGGAAGGATATTCGACAAGTGTTCGTTGGCCATAGCCTTATATAGACACGGAGTACCCTACGAGGAACTGCCGGATTGGCTGTGCTTTACAGAGCACGAAAGCTTGTACAACACCAAAGCCTTGAATACAATCAACATTGACGGATCCACGGATTGGGGATTGTTTCAAATCAACGATCGTTACTGGTGCAAACCGAGTGATGGACGCCGGTCGGCGAACATTTGCCGCTTGTCTTGCGATATGCTGCTGAGCAACGACATCAAGCAGGCGGTTAATTGTGCGATGACCATCAAGAGGGAGCAAGGCTTGAGCGCCTGGGTGGCGTGGAATAAGTACTGTCAAGGGGATAAGCCGTCGGTTGAAGAGTGCTTTTGAAATGCTGGCATTTTAAAAATTGTACTAGATTTAAGTGAAGTTAAAAAATGAAAATTTTATAAGATTGTAAAAGATTGTCTTTAAAAAAAAGGAAAAAACGTTTCTTGTCAGACTTAGCAGGGATTTGGTTCAGAAACATGGAAAAAAACGTTCAAGAGACTACTTCTGGGCCAAAGAATGTTCCCTTACTGGGCGGGTACTACTGTTCGCTTGAATGTTCTACAACAACGTACAACTTCTCCAGTAAGGGCATTCTTCTTCCATCTGTTTTATGGCGTCTCGTGTTTGTTTGACCTTCTGTGTTTCAACTTCTGTGTTTTATTTCACAGGCTCATCGTCGGAGATTGTATGAACGCTCTCCGTGGCATACCCGCATTAAGTGGTGCTTTCTTAGATGTTCAACCGCGACGTACAATAAGCGGATGAATCACCTCTTCGAGTCGCCATCCACGCAAACATCTTCAGTTTGCACAACACCGGGAGAGCTATGAAAACTTGACTTGACTCTGTTTATTTCGTCTCTTTGACCACTTTTTATTGTACATGCAACAGTGGCGTCGAAGAAAAGGTGATGTGTGCTATTTTGTCGCTCTTGGCTTTTTCTGAGCAAAAGATAAATACTGTAATGTAATGTAGGCAGCATAATTTTGATGATTTGATTAGCGGTCAGGAGGATAGCTACGAGACCGTCTCCTTATTCAGCCGAACAATGACGCTCGAGATTTGAATATTTGTGCCTTTTTGAGATCGAATACACATTGTCCACGTTCTGTATATTCTGGTGGAGGATCGTCAATCTGTGAGATTGCTTTCTCCCCTGTTGTCACCGAAATCTTTGACACTTCTTTTGGGACTTCCCTGAAGCTGCAGTAGTTTTTCCCCTCTGGTGCAAGCCAGCCGTGAAGTTAACGACACTGCGAGCTAACAAGATCTATTGTATCGATGAAGCTGCAGTAAATGTTGAGCTCAGCTTTGTCTTATAGGTCCAGAGGCATTAGTCACTGCGAACGACAATTCAGGCTCATGATCTTCCAATCCTTAGTGCTCAAGGCCCTTATTAGCTGTTAGATAAAAGCAGATTTTTTTTTTCGAATGATGTTTTGAAACACTACTGGAGCACTCAGAGTCAAAACTGGTCCATTGTACTGCCAGGTACCAACCTACTCCAGTGCCATTAATTTGATCCCAACGGCAAATGGTGACTGGACCAGATTCGACTTCACTGGGATTCGAACCTGGGACCCCTCTTAATTGGGGCAGACACTTAACCAACTGCACCATCCAGTCGACAAGTGCCTCTACTTCGAAACTTACTTTGAGCAAGTCAAATAAGTCCAATTTCATCGATCCGCAGTACAAATTTCACGTCTGTACTAAAAAAGTTCAGAAGTTGAAGAGGATTAAAAGAGGAGGAGGTTTCATTTTTACAAATTCTGCTACAAAACTCCGAAAATAACATTTTTGAAATGTTGCTTTTATTTTATAATAATTTTCTCATCAGGAATTGGTTCATCCGATGACAGCAGTTATCAACTATCACCATCACCAACAGACTATTTTGATAAATTTTGGGGGCATACTCGTCTATGCGCTTTAGTTGAGGAAGGGACTCCCATGCCGGAAAAATTAACCGATGGTGATAAGCGGGAGTCCAAAAATTTGGATTCGGATTCAGGCTATAGTACCACCAACAAAGATAGATCGAGAACATACGAAGAGAATGAAACATGTTTCGCTGAAAACTCATTTTAATGCCGAGTCTGCCTCTTTAAAGAGTACATGAATTGGAGTATCAGCATAGACGGTGTCTCTAACCCCAGGAAAGTTTAGATAGTCAACGGGGGATGTACCTATGATGTTAACAAGTTCAATGTATTTTTGCTTAAAATCATGCTTAACTTTTTTCTTTAAGATTAACTCATCTAAATATAAATGAGAACTACTGAGCCAATTGTTATTTTTTGGTTTGACTTAAAATAATTAAGGCATTTGGTATATAGTGGTATATAGTTTTAACACAAAGTCATTTTTTTAAAAGAAAACGAAGCGTTTAAAAAAGCGTTGGTTATTTGTTTGTTATTGTTTCTGGATGAAAACATTTTTTTCTATTTTGTGTTATATTTTGTGATACTAAGTTGCTTCAAATTCTAATTTTTTCTTTTTCTAAATTGTAGACGTCGTTTGGGTTTAATCGATCCATTTTCTTTGAAGATGATTGTGTGACAACATTTGTCCCCCATTGTATGTGGAAGTTTCATAACTTCTTATTCTTCTGATGGCGACACAGTCCGGTGTGGACCTGGGGCTCCAACTGCGCCATCTAGTCATATAAAATAAAAGCTGGTAATGAAGGTTCGAGAAGCATCCACAAAGTCTTATCCAGCATAGGTCTAAAAGCCTTTTGCACAGTGCTAATCGCCTCACACCAGTGTAACATGCGGCCCGGCGAATCGATTATAATCCAATTTTTCACACACCGTTCGGTAAGACTTGAATAAGGCTAAGGGAATGGCCTATGGATAGTCAAGGCCTATGGTCATGCCTGAATTCTGAACAGATGGAATATATTGAGACTTCGGACGGAAGCGGACTATATCATACCACGCTTAAACTTTTTCAATCAGAATTCCCAGCAGGGAAGAATGGGATATGGGAAAAGTCTGTGGTGAAAATGAACTTGCCATCTATACTGACGGTGGGCGCCATGGTCGTGTGGGTTTGTGCGCCAACCCATATGCACTAGACTTTCACAGTCTAGCTTCAAATCCCAATTCAGACAAACAATTTTTCAACAAAAATGGTTCACGGCACCACCTCTTTCGAGTCACTGACAGTGCTCAAAGAGTAGAACTGAGGATAGTTGTCTTCTCAATCTCGCCTTTCGGAGTCGGCATTAAACTGTAGGTCCCCTCCGCTCGTGACAGAACAATTGCACGCACAACACGAGTGGTTGCTGAGAAGCTAGGCCCAGGTCCACCTCGGACTGTAGACAGTTCTACTCTTTGAGCACTGTCAGTGACTCGAAAAAGGTTGTGCCGTGAACAATTTTTTTTGAAAAAATGTTTGTCCGTATTAGGATTTGAAGCGGGATTATGAAAGTCTAGTGCGAACACACAAGACCACGGCGCCCACCGTCAGTATAAATGGCAAGTTCATTTTCAGCACAGACATTTCCCATATCCCATTCTTCTCTGATGGGAATTCTGATAGAAAAAGTTTGAACGTGGTATGATATAGTCCGTTTCCGTTCGAAGTCTCGATATATTCCATCTGTTCAGAATTCAGGCATGACCATAGGGCTTGACTATCCATAGGCCAGATTCCCTTACTCTTAGTGCAGTCTTAGCAGCCAAGGTGTTGCAGTGGATATCAAGCGGAAGAAGATTCAATAGCGTTTCCCGAGCTACTGTTGGTGTTGATCTGAACTTAAAAAGCTTTCATTTTGGTACCAAAAGAAATCAGGCGCAATATCTGTACAAGAATTAAATGGAGACCAATAATTAATGCGTCTGTACACATTGTTCTCATCGATGATCTTATCCGAATGAAATTCGTTTTTTTTAATTCAAAATCTGTACACACACATTCCAAGCAGTTTGGCAAATTCAAATTAGCGGTTGAAAACCAGAAAAATAAACGTATAAAAATTCGGATAATGGTGGCAAAGTCTGCAATAAAGAATTTCATGGTTTCTTAATGAATGCAGGGATTATTCAATCAATCCGCGGTCACAAAAAAATGTGGATTCCATCAAAGACTAAATCACTGAGATATGTATCAACTGACATTAAATTTGAGTGGATAAAGGCAGATGTGAATCATTTTCTGCAGACTTATGGTACCATACATTTTTTTTTTCGGATGTTTTTGAATCTCTGCACTGGAGTAGTCAGACTCAAAACTGGTCCATTGTACTGTCAGGTTGCAACCTACTCCAGTGCCGTTAATTTGATCCCAACGGCAAGTGGTGACTGGACCAGATTCGATTTCACTGGGATTCGAACCCGCGACCCCTCGTTCTTGGGGCAGGCACCTAACCAACTGCGCCATCCAGTTGTTTCGTGTTACTTACTTCCTATTTTCGACTTGGAAGTTATTAGGTGATTTTATTCCAACGATTGGAACCGAGTAAGATTTGATCTACTTCTGCTGTATGACCCCAGTGGTACGCTCTTGGATCTCGTCCCAAATTCGAAAATTTTATTTCTTGACGTACCTATTCATCCAGGAACTGGCCTCATCGCTTAAGATGGTTTTTAATGATGAAAATTAGAGACAGTAGTTGGAAACTGCTCAAGAGCCCATTCAGTGAACAGATGTCGATGTCAATGGTCGTTTACGAGTACCTTCAGCTCCTGGATCAGTTGAAATTTATGCGGATGCATACGGTACGGGTGTTGGCTTATTGTTTACTGAATCAGTGAACTCAAATTTATTATTGCGAACATCAACTCACCGTCGATCTCAGCAGCTCATCATTTCACGCACTAGCCTAAGGAGAGAGAGAGAGTTCTGCACAAAAATCTAGGATTATTCGCTTTCAAGGTTTAATTTACTCATCAATCGAAGGCGCGTGAAAATCCGCCTAGTTATCGCTTCGCAGTTTGGACCTTAGAGCAGCTTGAATTGGACAACGATTTTGAGTGAAAAATCATTTTTTCTGAAGAGGCGCATTTTCATCTCGTTGGCGGGTATGTTAACATACAAAATCGCCGCATCTGGGGCTCGGAAAACCCGTACATTATTGTCGAGAGGTCAATGCATCCACGGAGAGTGACTGTTTGGTGCGGATTGTGGAGTGGTGGCATCATTGGACCATTTTTCTCCAAAAATTAGGCTGGGAACAACGTTTCGGTCAACGATGGGCGTTACAGAGTCATGTTAATCGACTTTTTTTTCATTGAAATTGAAGATATGGATTTGGACGACCTCTGGTTCATGCAGGATGACGCGCCATGCCACACAGTCCATGCCACAATCGAACTTTTGTGCACCAAATTCCCAAATCGTGTTATCAGCCGTCTTGGCGATATAAATTGGCCGCCTCGGGGCTGCGATTTGACCCCCTTGGACTTTTTTTTGTGGGGAACCGTGAAGGGCCGATGTTACATCAACAATCCGGAAACTATATAAGTACTTGAGGCCAATATCATCCAAGCAATCCATGAACTATAGCCCGAAACCCAAACCATCAACAAGGTCTTGGAAAATTGGTGTGAAAGAATGCGCTACTGCGAAGCCAGCCGAGGAAGCCACTTGAACGACGTTGTTCGATGCTAAAACATTTAGCATAAAACAAACAGCTCTAAAACAACACAACAACGCCCCACAAATGTCATAATTTGTTTCTAAATATTTTTACATAAAAGGCAAAACATAAAATAAAGATGGTTCATTATAGTTGAATTATAACGTTCAAACAAGTGGTTTTATTTCGTAACACTAATTGCAGTAAAAATAAAAGTACAATTTTCATTCGTACAGTTGGTTTTTTCACTTAGTTTAATTTACCCCGTTGTTCTAAACCCGAACATTTGGTCCTTCGAGCCGGATTTATATCCCACCCTACACTACTTAAACTAAGTGATTTGCTTAATTATACATTTACAACTATACATACATATGTGCATTAAAAGCGCTTAATACTAAACTTAAAATAATACTTAAATTAAACATTCAACTATACATATACTCTGCGTGTGCTGATTCAACGCCTGCTGTTAATCCTGAAGACTCAACAATCAACCGTATATATTCATCAATCATCATCATCATCAATCGAGTGTGTGATTTCTTCGCCCGTGTAATTCTTGAGGACTTGGCCAACATCTAGACTGCGAGTAAATCTGTAAAAGTCAAGTAAGTGGACTGTAGTTAGATCTGTGTAATATATACATATATACATACATACCAAAATGTCCAAAGCCGGAAAGAAACTGTGTAGATTACTTGCACAATTAGAAAAGGACATCGCCAATTTCCGCAAGAGAGGAACAAGTACCAGAACGGCGAATTATTTGTCTGTAAGATTGTCTTTGTTAGAAAAGACATTAGAATCCGCGGAAAGTGCGTATGAGGAGATTATGGGTGAATTTACAGATGGTGAAGAGGATAAATGCTCTGAAGTGGAAAATGCCTTCGAAAAGTTTCGCGAATTGTATTTAGAATACAGAGTAGATCTTCTCGATGCGATGGATAAGGTGAAGGCAACAAACACCAAGGGCGACACCACTGAAAATCACTCCAATGTTAATAAAACATCTCACACCGCAGATGTACCCTTGAAAAGTATCCCGATTCCTGTGTTTTCGGGTAGTTATGAGTCATGGCGAAGTTTTCGTGATTTATTCGTTTCGTTAGTACATCATAACGTGTCGTTATCAGAAATTCAACGGTTGCATTACCTGAAAACTAGTGTGTCAGGTGAGGCCGAACGAATTTTGGCACATTTGCCCATCGTAAACGGGAACTATGCGAAGGCGTGGACTATTTTAAACGAACGGTATGATCATCAACGGTTCTTGGTGAATACACAGTTGAAGTGCCTTTTCAATCAACCGTCAATCACACAAGAACGATCAGACACTATTAAAGAGTTGTTAGACAGAACCACAGAAATAGTCCACAGCCTCAAAGGTTTGAATGTTCCTGTTGAACATTGGGACGCTGTGCTTGTTTATATGTTGCTGCAGAAATTGCCGTCGAAAACTCAACAGCTTTGGGAGGAAAAACTAGGTTGCAAGGAAGATAGCAAAAAATTACCCACGTTTGAGGAATTCACTCACTTTCTGGAAATGAGGTTCCGTACTCTGGAGGCGGTTACTTCTCAGCAAGTGCGACCAGCAACAGACGTTTCAAAAAAGGGACCACAACGAAATGCTTTCTTCACTCAACCCAACACGTTAAAATTTATTTGCAAAATCTGCAGCAAAGGTCAGCATGCTGTGCGAAAATGCAATAAATTTCTTAAAATGGGCATTCCGGACAAGTATGACTGTATTAATAAATACCATATATGTAGTAATTGTCTTGCCTACAGTCATTCATCCCAAAATTGTCCAAGCTCAAGCAGGTGTTACTACTGTCAACAACCTCATCACTCACTGTTGCACAATAGTGTAAACAATAGTTCACAAATAAATAATACTAAAACAAACAATAAACCATGTTTCAATTACATTCAGTCCCATACAAACAGCAATAGTCAATCACATCAATCACATTCAAACAACAGTCAACGACCTCGTCAATCATACACCATTTCCACTCTTAATACCGATGCTCCAACTTTCACGTCCTGCAACGAGGAACAACCGTCGACCAGCTCAGGCGTAAGAAATCATCACTCTACGCACAACGCCAACACTCAAGTGCTGCTGGCCACGGCAGTAGTGAAAGTAAGGACGTCAACGGGGAGTATGGTTCCACTTCGTGCTCTGTTAGATTCCGGTTCTGAGGCGTCATTTATCACCGAATCTGCTGTGCAGCTGTTAGGGCTGAGAGGAAGAAATACACACGTCGAGGTATCTGGATTAGGGTCAGTCAGCAGTGGCACTTGTAAAAGAATTGTAGAGGTCAACGTTGGTTCATACCAAACAGCCTTTGAGACCAACATTCAGGCTCTAATATACAAGTCCCTGTCTGGCCATCTTCCAGCTCGAACCCTATACACCGACGGTTGGACTCACCTTACAGGTTTACAGCTTGCAGATCCAGCCTTTTACAAGCCAGGAAAGATTGATCTTTTATTGGGCAGTGACGTTCTAGCTGAGATAATGTTGCCAGAGTTGGTGCGACATCATAATCAAAACGTGCCAATAGCACAAAACACCAAACTTGGATGGATCTTGTTTGGCAAAACCACAAGCGAACCTCAGCGAGTCAGAAGCATGTTCCAAAGGTCAGATCTTGACGCTGAACTAAGACAGTTTTGGGAAATTGAAGAAGCTCCATTCCAGCACATCCAAATCCCTGAAGACACCGCCTGCGAAGAGCATTTTCTGAAAAACGTGAAGAGATTAGCAGACGGACGCTATCAAGTAGCACTTCCATTCAAGGAGGGTACTCACCCAATACTTGGTAGGTCTAAGGAAGGAGCTCTTCAACGATTCAAATCCATGGAGCGTCGACTGGCAGCAGATCCTCAATTGCACGCACAATACTCGTCATGCCTTGAAGAATACCTCCAACTAGGGCACATGTGCGAAGTGGAAGAAGACGACATTGGGACTAGAGGTCACTACTACCTTCCACATCATGCGGTAGTAAAAGAAAGTAGCTCGACAACAAAACTGAGAGTAGTTTTTGACGCATCCTTTAAAACTTCCGATGGATCGTCACTAAATGATCATTTGAGGACAGGTCCTTCGCTACAAAATAATGTAATGGACATCATACTGCGTTGGAGGTTGTATCACTTTTCCTTCTCATCCGACATTGAGAAAATGTATCGGCAAATTTGGGTTACGAATCTGGATTCGAATTACCAATTAATTTTATGGCGCAACAGTTCATCGGAGAAGGTCAAAACTTTCCGGTTGAAAACGGTGACATTCGGGACAGGTTCAGCACCCTATTTGGCGATACGAACACTTATGGAAACAGCGAAAGATGCAGAAGCCCAATTTCCAAAAGCAGCGAAGATGATCCGGAGTGAAATGTACGTTGATGATCTATTGTCCGGCGCAGACACCATCGAGGAGGCTTTAAAGAAAAGAAAAGAAGTCAAAACCGTCTTAGAAGCTGCAGGCTTTTACTTACGTAAATGGACAGCAAACGATGAAGATCTCCTTAAGGACATACCACCACAAGATCGTGAGACATCTCTAGCCGTTCCATCAGAAGCGTCGAATCACATAAAGACGTTGGGCATCCATTGGCTTCCCGTCGAAGATCGCTTCTGCTTTCGTTTCAACCCACCATTAAACCCACAGCCGACGAAACGATTCATCCTTTCAACAACCGCACGGTTGTTTGACCCCATGGGATGGATTTCCCCATGCATCCTGAAGGCAAAACTCATTTTGCAGTCCTTATGGAAATGCAAAGTTGCCTGGGATGAAACAATCAACGGAGAGTTGCTCGAACAGTGGAGCAATTTCTACAACGATATGCCCGCCATCAACCATGTCCGTATACCGCGATGGGTTCAAACACGTGACGGAAGTGTTAGGAAGGAGTTGCATGGTTTCAGCGATGCGTCGGAAAAGGCGTACGGGGCAGTTGTTTATCTTCGGACAGAAGACAGTGAAGGTAAAGTACATATGCACCTCTTGATGTCGAAGTCCAAGGTTGCACCGATACAACCAGTTAGCTTGCCACGTCTGGAGCTCTGTGGGGCAGTGATGTTAGCCAAACTGCTACACTATGTGGCTAACACCTTCGCGATGAAGGATATCCAGATGTACGCGTGGACAGACTCCTCAATAACACTGGCATGGATCCTTGCAACCCCTTCAAGATGGAAGACATTCGTCAGAAACAGAGTAGGCGAAATACAACGATTAACAGAGGTCTGCATATGGAAACACATTTCAACCAAACTCAACCCAGCCGATTTAGTATCGAGAGGAATGCTGCCAACAGCGATTAATATGGAAAACTTGTGGTGGTATGGCCCGCAATTCTTAAGGTCTACATGGTATTTCGAAATCCCTTCACAACCCACAGATATCAACACAGAAGAGGAAGAGATAACAACAGTGATAGCTCACCACATCAGCTTATCGGACTTGATGACAGTTGTCGAGCGTTTCTCGGATTTAAACCGTCTCGTACGTACCATAGGCTACTGCAAGAGGTTTATCCAGAACGCTCGGAGGCCCCATGGTTCAAGAATCTCTGGCCCCTTATGTCCGGAGGAAACCAACGAAGCGCATAACACGCTTCTCAGATGCGCACAACACACCATGTTTCCCGAGGGCATCTGCAGGGCCAGAGGCATGGGTGCTCTCAATCCATTCATGGACAATGATGGAATTCTGAGAGTCGGCGGAAGACTCAATCATGCACAACTTCCGTATGCTCAAAGGCACCCCATCATCCTAAAGCCTGGACACCACTTCACGGATTTGATAATAAAAACTGCACACACTAGAACACTTCACGGCGGATTGCAATTAATGGTATGCTGGCTGAGAACCAAGTATTGGATTTTACAAATCAAACGTGCTGTAAAGAAGTACATTCATAGCTGCACAATTTGTCACCGGTTCCGCAGTAAACCAGCCCAGCAACTAATGGGAGTGTTACCAGCCCCGAGGGTCACTATTTCCAGACCATTCACGCATGTGGGAGTCGATTACGCCGGTCCGATTACTATAAGAGTATGGAAAGGTCGCGGAGCCAAGTGCTTCAAAGGCTACATATCTATCTTCGTCTGTCTCTCAACAAAGGCAATTCATTTAGAGGCAGTAAGTGACTTGACAACGCAATCTTTCCTAGCTGCATTTCGTCGATTTTCTGCGAGGAGAGGAGTTTCCAGTCAAGTCTACAGTGACTGCGGCACGAATTTCGTCGGAGCAGAGGCCGAGTTGGGGCGTCTCCTAAAGGCTGGAGTTATTGATTGGAAGGAAATCGCTGAAGAACTATCCACACAAGGAACAAAGTGGAATTTCATTCCCCCCGCTTCTCCTCACTTTGGAGGATTATGGGAAGCGGGTGTGAAGAGTGTCAAGCACCACTTCAAAAGGATCGTCGGAAATGGGACTCTAACTTTCGAGGAACTCACCACGTTACTGACACAAATCGAAGCGTGTCTTAATTCGAGGCCTCTGTGTCCATTGTCCGACAACCCGGATGACTTCCAAGCATTAACTCCAGCACACTTTCTGATAGGAAACCACAATGCTCACCGTCCCAGAACCAGATATGAGCTTATGCAAACATACACTGCACGATCGCTGGAAGATGCTACAGGCTCATCTACAAAGCTTCTGGAGGCAGTGGCAAGGCGAATATTTGGCTAGACTTCAACAACGCCCGAAATGGTTGAAGCAGTGCCCGCAACTGAAGATAGGTGACCTTGTCTTGGTCAAAGACGAGAGACTCCCGCCAACAAGATGGACCCTCGGACGAATCATCACCACACATCCTGGATCCGACCAGCTAACCCGAGTGGTAACCATAAAAACGCAACACGGAGAACTTTGACGACCGATCACGAAACTTTGCCCGCTACCAACAAACGAATCACAAGACACACAAGAAAACTCCAATGAAAACACAGAAGAAAACACAAAACATTAAGATATATTAACATCTATAGGATTTTTTGTATTTACATCCTTTCTACCCCATAGTCTATTCCACTCAATCATAGGCATTTCACACAACCCTACCTCTGCAATTCACTCATACACCACCCACGCACTTTCTCAAACAAAAAAAAAAAAAAAAAACATACAGTCCACTCAATTCATACAACACAGTTCCGCAAAGGGTAAAACACACAGTCCACTCATCACACTCAATTTGCATGAAGTTACATATATCACATATTATCATTTACGCATAATTTTACAACTTCATTTTTTAACACATCACACAATTTGCAACAAATCAAACAATTTGCAATAAATTACACACAATTTGTAACAAACAAACGTACACACACACACATAAATATACCCACGCGAAACAAAATGCATATAAACAATTAACAAACATATCACACAATATTCACAAATAATAATAATGAAATTATAATAATAACAATAAATTAAATAATAATAACTAATATCACTCACCACATATAACATCGCACTGAATTTATATTAAATAAATAAACAAAAACACTCGAGTAAAATCGCACACCCGACACTGCGAAACACAATTATGTTGCCAAAATCCGTGAATGAAACAGCCCCCTCTTCACTTGGAGTTCCAGTCCACAAGCAACAGAGGCCCCTTCCACTGTGCCCCGCATTCCAGTCTATGATCGTGATGTCAACAAACAATTCATACGATCAAGGCGGCAGTGTAACAGGGATAGATGCAAATAGTTGTTAGCACTAAATTGTAGTCTTGTCCTTGTCCATTTCATGCATGTTTCATTCCATTGTAATAATATGGTTTCTCTTTACATGAAACATCAATGAGTTCAAGGCACCAGGGTCGTCATGAGGTCGATAAGGAAGTTTATCGATAATGAAGTGCAGACACTTAAGATTAAAAATTATGCAAGTTCAAGATGCAACGAAGCAGCAGTTGAGAACATCGTTCACCGAGGGGGGAGAATGTTCGATGCTAAAACATTTAGCATAAAACAAACAGCTCTAAAACAACACAACAACGCCCCACAAATGTCATAATTTGTTTCTAAATATTTTTACATAAAAGGCAAAACATAAAATAAAGATGGTTCATTATAGTTGAATTATAACGTTCAAACAAGTGGTTTTATTTCGTAACACTAATTGCAGTAAAAATAAAAGTACAATTTTCATTCGTACAGTTGGTTTTTTCACTTAGTTTAATTTACCCCGTTGTTCTAAACCCGAACAGACGTTGTATTTCATAATTAATGGGAATATTTGTTCTTACTAATAAAGTCATAGTACATAAAAAAAATTTAATTTTGTTTATTTGAATGCATTTTTAAAAAGAAACTTGTATTTGGTGCACCTTGTACATGAATACTTTTATCCGTCGTCTAGAAAACTGCGCTCCATAAGTCAAGGAAGAGCGCGAACAGTAGCGGACTAAGGTTACAGCCTTGTCTTACATCTCGATTAACCCGAATTCTTGTTGACCATTCTTTTCCGTCGTAAATGAATAGTGTGGTGCAACAATTCAGGACGAATTACATCCTGAAATCCTGAGAAATGTAAAACTCAAACACTCACGTTGCTTAGATAAATAAAATTAAAAATAAAGTAAATGTTAATTAAAAGCTTTCGACTTTTCAATAAAACCAAATGATTAATAAAACTTCACTCTGATAACACCAACAAATTATCAAAGATAAGTTTAAGTTCGCCTCGTTCGATTATTTGAAGTCCAACGATAAGATAACCCCTGCTGTAACTCGCAGTGCTGTGTCTTATACTCTTCGCGATGGAATCACAACTAAATGTTTTCCTTTTCAATAATATTGAACGCAACCGAAAAGATATTGAGAATCTTTGTGAAACATTCTCGTCCATAGGTTGTGGCGTCGGAGAAATTGATACCAGCAAATACGTCACAGCTGTGGCTTACAGTAAGTAGAAGAGCAACATAATCTGAGTTATGTTTGTTGCCTGTCACATCATTAATGTAACACATTTCGCGTCTTTTCAGTTAAAGATACGAATTTTGAGAACTTTAAGTTCATAGTCATTGCGATTCTAGACGACAGCAACGACGACGAACGATACTTCACCGCAAGCAATGGAGACATGATCGAATTGTACTCAGACGTCTTGCAGGCGGTTTATGAGAATAATTCACTGCATAAGAAATTGTGTCTGTTTTTGTTGCAGATAAACAGGGATTACAGCAATTGTCCGCCGAATAGGAATCACGCAAAAGGAGTATTAACTCACGATTTTGTCATGTACTTTGCAACATCAACAGGTACGTGGATGAATTGCAGTAAAAAGCTGTGCGATTTCGTCTCTGATGTAAGAATTGCTTTTCTTGCACAGGATGCTATTTGAATCGGAACGCATGGAATAGGGAAGGAGCAAGTCCGTTCATAAGTATTCTGTGCGAGGAAATACGGAAAAACGCATTCCTTCGACGACCAGTGATTCCAATGTTGAACTGCGTAACTGACAGAATGAATGCTGAGACTGAGTGAGTACACACCTTTGACGTACGAAAGCGTGATTTAAAATCTGATTTCCTTGCAGTGAATTCCCTTCCCTGTTAAAAAACATAAACTTTGACTCCTACTGCATACCGTGGCAACCAGAACGAATGGAATATTCTCCAACGTTTGAGAAGTCGTCTTCGAATTGATGTGTTATAAAATACGATAACGAGCCTACGCTTGTAAAAATAATCTTCTCAGAAAATAGATAGAAAATCAAAATTTACTTTATTTGGCAACTTTTTTTTAGTCCGTAACCTTATGTGAGAATTCATTCTTTGATGGTTTGCCTATACCTCAACCAAAAGAAACGTGCTAGCTGGAGAGGCTTGTTGTTTGAGGCCCAAGTTCACCCCAGACGAAGAAGAAGATCAGTAGACCGCAGTTTGGTTTATCAAGACAATTTTCTCTCCTTAAGGCTGCGGCCATGCAATGAGCGACGAGCGTTAGGGCGACGCAATCAAATTAAAATACATGAATTCATACGGAGGTGGCCACGTTATCATTGAGCGATTTGCGTTTTTTTTTTAAGTGACAGAACGACGTCGCTCGGCAACCAAATCTGTTTTAATTTTTTAGCCGATCGCTGGGCGACGAAATAAGAACATAGTGAAATTGAACGTAGAAAGTTTGATTTCAGCTGTTCAAAACCGCCCAGTTCTATGGAAGGACAGCTACAAGGACCATAAAAATAAAAATTGCACCGAAAAGAAGTGGAATGAAGTTGGACACATTGTAAATGTATTTTGAAACGATGAGCTTCGTAAAGCGGACAGTTGTTGCAGATCCAACTGAAGGGAATCTGTGACAGCCGGATTCATATGAACGCGACTTTCAACTAAAAGACTACTGAACGACGAACTGAACTTGAAAACTACATTTTCGCAACTAATCGCTCAACGATGACGCTCAGTAAATGGCCACCCATCGCTCAGACTCGTCGCTCTATCGCTCACCGCTCAATAGCTCAATCGTTCGTCGCTCATTGCGTGGCCGCAGTCTAAGAAGGCAATTTTTATGAGCATACAGCGAGCATATCATGATTACTCTCGATTCTATCGTTTTTCATTTTGTGCCTAGTTAGTCAAATTGTGTCTTGAAAGATCAAGAAGTTCTTGGCATTCAAGACAATAGATAGATAGATTACTATCTATTTCACCCACGAAGCCTACTAGACTTTCCTTGGGAAAGCTTGAAATATTGCGTCATAACATTTTTTGCAATTTTAAAACTCGAAACAACGACTTCTTTTGCCATTCTCATGATTGCTTTGTTTGCACACTGTGCAACCACTAGATGCAAAGGAGTCAATTCCATCAGCACCTCCATGGCCGCAGTAGGGCAAGTTCTCATGGCTCCTGTAATACAGAGGCATGCCAACCTTTGAACTTTACTGAGTGTCTTCCTCGCGCTGATTAGATTGGTTCTCTTTATCCATGCTATTGCTCTGTAGGTAATAAAATGACTGCCAGCATTACCGAGGCGGCTGTTGGGATAATATACTATTTCGTACATAATGGCATGAATGTAGCTTCAAAATAAAGCCAGAATCAATTTTATATCAGACACCGTTGTTGTTTTATTTAAACTTCTTTTCCAAATATTCTTATCTGGTCATGCTGAACTATATGCATACAGTCAACGTCAAAAGTGAGTGAACAGTTACTCATCTGCTGAAGTTTATCCAATAATAGTTCTTTTTCAGAGGTAGGTCATTCCCAGGTCCACCTCGGGCTGTAGCGCCCTAAGAAGAAGAAGAAGGTGTTCACATACTTTTGACGCTTGCTGGCCTTTTTTTTTGAACTAAACTAACTGGTTTATGTTTACCTTTATGTAAGATAAAATATAGCTCATTTTGAAGAATGACTTCAAAGCTTTTATTTGAGCCATCAATGTCTGACGTAGATCATTTCGATCACTTTTAATTTAGAGGACAATCTTTCAGCTAATGACTGTTTACTCACTTTTGACACTGACTGTACCTCAAGCTACGTACATCCATCTTACTTTAGAGAATGCATTGGCTGAAGACGTCTGAGCTACTACCCTAAATCTAACAAAAGGTAACGCCTACGCGTCTTGTAACAATTTTAGCGATATTTCTCTCTGGTTAAAGTGTTTAACCTCTTAGTGTTTTCTTTTTTTTTTTTGGTTGCATCCAAGAATGTGGCAATCTTCTATAGATACTAATCAGCATGCACGATTCGCAAACCCTAGTACTCGATTTCGGGAATACGCCTACGTACCAACCCACACCCTGCACCCTTCTACCACTCTCCCAGCGGAACTGCCTTTAGGTATTACTTCAGGGGGCTGGTTAGCGATTTACGCTATATTCTGAACAGTAGCCTCTCGAGAATTTCTTTCCTCTTCGGCCTGCCGTAGTTTCATTTGAACTATTGCAATACACGAGCATCCAGTCAAACAGCAATCAAATCCCTGAACACACTTTTCTCTCTATGACCTCCCTAAATTGCCGCCTATCTCTTAACAAGATTGCTGAGCATTTTAATATTCACCTCATGTGGGTGCCGGGACATAGTGACATTCCAGGGAATTGTGAAGTCGATGATTTCGCCAGGAGCGGTACGATCTCCACAAACCTCCCTAGGTGCCATTCGCTATAGCTAAACTTCTTTTAAAGAATCATACTATTAAAAGCACCAACTCAAGATAGTCAGATGGCACTATGTGCCTCATTACAAAGCAAATTTGGCCTAAACTTGATCTAAAACGTTCACTCTATCTTCTTAGAATGAACAGGTCATCCCTAAGGACTCTCATTGGTGTTATCACAGGACACTGCGCCATTGGGACTCACGCCTCAAGAATGGGAATCCCTCATAATGATTCCTGCAGAAGCTGCAGAGACGAAGAAGAAGAGGAAAGCATAATGCATCTCCTTTGCACTTGTGGCGCTCTCTCCTCTCGCAGGATGAAACACCTTGGAGCCTACTTCTTCAACGACTTGAGTGAATTGCACAACGTCGGCATTAATCAATTAAAGAGCTTCGTTGAAAGCACCAAATGGTTTTTCGGATAGGTAACATCAGATCCGCGTGGTATCACAATGGGCCTAAACTGGCCTAAGTGTGACTGCTATCTACAGTCAGCCACTTCAACCTAACCTAACCTAATATACGAGCATAGCGCATTCCAATTTTCTACAGATTCCATCATGTAAGGGATCATTTTTTGGGGCTTGGCAGATTCACGATTCGCCTAGTGTGCACAAAGCGACTACAGTCAAACACTGTGTGCTCTGCGTCTTCCTCGGCGTTTGTGGACACAGCGGCGAACTGTCGTGTCCAAATCTGTGCAGGTATTTTCGAAAACCGTCGTGTCCAGATAGGAACTGCAAAAGGTGGTAGTTACAGTCTTCTACCGATCTTAATGTCCAAGTCTCGATAACGGGGAATGAGCTTATGCGTCCATCTTCCCTTTGTGGAGACGTCCCATTTGGCTTGCCACATTGCTATGGATGTGGCCCGTTCTTCTTCTTTTATGATTTTGGCCTTTTACCGGTCCGAAGTTCTACCATGGTCTACCCTCTTGAGCTCGTCTGCAAAAATATCAATGGGCAGCATTCCTGCCGCATCATCAAGGATGGTCCTAAAACCGCTGATCGCCCTTATTGCGCAAGGTCTATAGACTAACATAATCATCCGATTTAGTCGTCCTACCGTGAGTGCTCCTGCCCAAATTGGAGCGGCGTACAGAATGACCGAACTGACTACCTGCGAGAGCAGGATTCTGCGTGCATATCTGGGCCCGCTAATATTTGGGAGCATTCGTGAGAGCGCTCCTTGTGTACGTGCAGCCTTTCACTGGCGTATTTTATGTATTCCCTAAAGGAGAGCCTGTTATCCAGCACAACCCCTAGGTACTTCACAGACTCCTTGGACCTAATCGTCTGATCTCCAACTAAAAAGCTCGCATATTCCACCTTCTTGCGGCTGGCTATGAATACAGCCTCCGTTTTGTCGGCCGCTAGTTCCAGACTAGCATTTTCAAGTCAAAATTTAACTTTAGAGATTGCTGTATTCGTAGCAATCTCCACTTCCTCTATGTGTTTCGCCACTGTGACAATAGCAATGTCGTCTGCAAAGCCGATTATTCGTACTCCTTCGGAAAGCTCTAGTCTCTAGGCTCTGAGTTCCACAATAGAGCCTTCTGAAACTCCCGTCGTTATGCTGTAGTACTTCTTGCCATCGTCGGTGTAGTACATAAGGCTCCTGTTGTTGAAGTAGTCCATGACTACCTTCATCAGGTAGGAGGGTGTGTCCATGGCAGTTAGAGATCTTCGTATGTGCATCCAGTTCGCCAAGTTAAACGCATTTTTAACGTCCAGCGTAACCACTGCACAATACTTCTCTCTTCCCCATCTCCATCTCTCTCCTTGCGGCCAAGTTTACCACGGATTTCTGTGGTCGACCGTTGACCGTCCTTTCCTGAAGCCGTATTGGTGGATTGATAGTGCACCATTACCTTTCGCCACTGTACCACCAGTAACCGCTCATCGATGACCCGTTCCACTGTTAAATACCATTTGTACCAATAATTTTTATTAACTTTTTTTTCTGAATTAATTACTTAGCCCGAATATAGATAGAAACGGACAAAAAAATATATTTTTCAAATTGTTTTTCTATCGAGATTGAAGAGGTTAAAGGGAATGCTTAAAGTAAATTTGAAACAATTTGAATTGATGTGTGACCATATATTCACGTCTGTAAATCCCGTGGGCGCCATGGCCTAGTGGGTAGGTGCGTCGACTCCTACGCTCGATGTTGTCGGTTCGATTCCCGAAAAAACACCAAACATTTTTTCACGGCTCCACCTCTTTCGAGTCATTGACAATGCTCAAAGAATATAACTGTCTAGAAAAAACTTCTCAATCTCGCCGTTCGGAGTCTTCATTAAACTGTAGGTCCCCTCCACTCGTGAGAGAACAATAGCACGCACAACACGAGTGGTTGCTGAGAAGCAAAGCACAGGTCCACCTCGGACTGTAGCGCCGCCATTATTATTATTATTATTCAATCCCGTAAAATGTACAGTGATGCCAATTTATCCATTCCAGAGTTCAGAGGAACTAATGAAAAAATTGGTAATGTTATCGTTGATCAGGGGATGTCCCAAAATCCATTTGGTCGCTATTTCTGCGATAAAGTGTTGCCAACAAAAATGCTGACTTAACATACCTACTCATATGTTGAATGAGTCATAAGCACAACAAACGTTTGCAACTTTTTCAGTGCGATACCGCGAAAAATATGAAGCGATAGCGACACTCTGCCGCAGATTACGTTTGACGTTCGATCAAATGGATACTCCAAATGTTTATATTTTCAACAAAATAAAGAAAAATGACGCTGATATTAAACTGTTAACAAAGACGTTTGGTTCATTAGGATCCAGTGTGAAGGAAGTTAACAACGATACTCTCGATGCTCTAAAAGCGATTGTTCGAAAAAGTGAGTAAGAAATTTGTCAGTGCTAAATTTAGATGTGTGCAAAGGGGAAAAGTGGTTACTTTCGAAGAAAAAAGACATGATTACGTCGGTAAACATCGATTGCAAGCGATAAAACCGTTCGAATACCTCTGTTTGGTCGT
Organism: Myathropa florea; assembly: GCA_930367185.1. Classification (NCBI taxonomy): domain Eukaryota; kingdom Metazoa; phylum Arthropoda; class Insecta; order Diptera; family Syrphidae; genus Myathropa; species Myathropa florea. Next base: position 109,555,728 of record OV884002.1, read on the forward strand.
AGTCAGTCACCTTAAATATATTTTTTTTTGATTGGGCATTTTTATTAGTGCAGTGATCTCATTTATATGAACCCTCAGTTATATGTGAATTATTCCAATATATGAGCCCCCAAATTTTTGTACTGGAATTCAGTTACATGAACTGTTGCTCTAATAAGTGACTGCGTGCAGTTACCATCGTCCGTTCTGTTCGGAGCTTTAACCGAGAAAGTCTTTCTCTTCGCAAGTGTTTCGATCATAACAAACCCAAAATTCCCAAACGCGTTCGGTCACCTAATGTTGAAGACTCCGAGTCTTCAAACATTAAATTACTTAAAATGGGTTCGAGAGATAAAAATTCTAGAACAAATTACTTCGCGCCTTTGCAATGCCTACCGGACTCGGATAATGATGACATTGACTGTGATGAAGTGTTAAGTCCATCCGCATCGAACAATAAAACAAAAATCCCTTCAGTATGTGTCTTGCAAAAAACTATGAGTGAAGTCCACTCTTTACTTCGAGAAAATAAAATAGACGATTACTCTCTGAAAAAAATGAGCATTGGAATTAAAGTAAATTGTGAAAGTGTTGACTCTCATCACAAACTGTGCACAATATTAAAATCAAAAAGCATGCAATTCTTCACACATGACCTCCCAACTTCAAGGTCATTCAAAGTTATATTGTACGGTCTGGATGAATTACCAACTGAAGATCTTAAATCATTAAAAAAATTAAAAAACATTATGAACGTTTCGTCGAAGTATTTTACTTGGTTTTTCTTGAAATTGGATCTATCAGACTGGGAGAACTTAAGAAAAACTTTAGATCTATTTTTAAAACGCAGGTTAAATGGGATTTTGCTAGAAGGCAACATAATCGAGTAACTCAGTGTTACAATTGCCAGATGTATGGACACGGTGAGAAAAACTGCCATATTAAGACACATTGCGCTGTTTGCTCCGAATGCCATAAAACTAGTGAATGCACTTCCTTGAACATAAAATGCGCCAACTGCAATGGAACACACAAAGCCAACGATCTGTCATGTGTAAGTCGCCAAAGCTTTCTGGAAATGAGACAAAAGCTCTCCGCCAAAAACAAAACCCAACCTGTTAGAAGGGCACAACCCAATTTTGAAGCTAACCAAATTGATTTTCCTTCACTACCACCCCAACGCAATGCATCAGTAAGCGTTGCACCCGAAACTACTAAAATATGTAACACACCGAATGCATGGAGCAGACCTACCAACAACAATGTTTTGAGGAGCAACGAAGAGCTTTTTTCTCTGGAAGAGATAAATGCACTCACTGCGGAAATGATCACCCTGCTCGGCAATTGTACTACTAAAGCGGAACAATTCAACACTATTACTCAACTTGCCATTAAGTATTTATATAAAACTAAGTAATGAACTTTTGTAGCTTAAATATAATATGTTGGAATGCTCGAAGCATTCGAGGGAAACAATTAGAATTTTTTTCCTGCCTTAATTCATGCAATATTGACCTAGCATTAGTATCGGAAACTTGGTTAAATTCATCCGACCATTTGTCTAACTCATTGTATAAGTGCTATCGTTTGGACAGGGAAGAGAGAAGTGGCGGCGGTGTTGCTGTTGTAATTAAACGTTCAATACGACATAAAGTACTTCCTACTAGAAGTACAAAGTTAATTGAAGCCATTGGTATTGAAGTTCCATTCGTAAACGGTCTTTCATTGAAAATTTATAGTGTATATTTTCCAGGTGGGTCAACCTCACCGCAAAAGCGAATCGATCTCCGCAATGATTTTGTTTAGAATAAGAATCATAATATTTCCATAAGAAATATATATTCTCACCTGCCCTCATACAGTTCCATTTCCATAGCCTATCATTCCTTTCCCACAACCCATTTAGCACACTCATCAATAATTTGTACTGTGCATTCCACCGCTGTGTCAGTTTTCCAAGCGATAGCATTATATTTCGTCGGAGAATTTGGGCGAGGAAAACTGATATGCGGCAGTGGAATCACAATTAATTTTCCCACATTTTGTCAAAATAAGAATTGTATATAAACTGCATAATTTTAGAATAAAGATCACTTGTCTATCATCACTCACTCATTTAGTTTCATTAGCGAATCAAAGGAGATTCGCACATTTTTTGGTGACCCCGACGTGATTTTGCTTCCCCCCACCAGCGGTAAGGAGCAGATCATCACCTTCGACATAAGCGTGACCAGGGCTTCAGACACTGGTATCTACATACAGACGTAATTTTGCTTCCCCCATCAGCGGTAAGAGGCAGATCATCGCCGTCGACATAAGCGTGACCAGGGCTTCAGACACTGGTATCTACATACATACTTGATTTTGCCTTCCCCACCAGCAGTAAGGGGCAATTCACTACCCTCGACATAAGCGTTGCCTGGGCTTCAGACACTGATATTCAGCACTTCCTAATAGAATTATGGACACTCTTATCAAAGAGCAAGCAGGAATAGCCGAGAAAATCACTAAACTCTTCTCAAACTACAAGAAAGATGGTCCAAGCAGGCGAAGTATTTCCTATCTACAGTCTCGCTTGCAGAGACTCGAGTACGAATGGAAGGAATTCGAAACTCGTGATATAAAGCTGCAAGCATATAGAGAAGAAAGGCCAGATAGTTCCTATTTTACAAGGGACTACTATGGCCAAGTGGAGGGAGTCTACAAAGACTACAAGGCTGCAATTGTAATGGCTACAGGAGAATTGGAGCAAGCGCCAAGCCATAATCCAAAACCGGAGATAGCGAATCCGCTGGTACGGTTGGCGAGGCAGCAAAATGCAGAAATTAAGGCACTATTCACACTGTTAGATGCCACAGAAAGCGGAATAGAAAACGCTTCTTCAGCCTATTATAGGCAGAAAATCGCCGCTATCAACGACAGATGGTCAAACATCTCCAAACGTCATTTGGATATAATAGCGGAGGATGATACAGAAGGCTATCCAGCTGAAAACATTCAAGGTCTCGATGAAAGATGTCAATCTTTACTAATCCGCCTACAAGAGCAGTTAGATAAACAAAGGGTAGAAGCACCAGCACCAATCACGGCTACCCATGACTTGAACCCTCAAGGGTATAACAAAATAAAATTGCCCAAAATATCGTTACCAACATTTAGCGGGAATTACTTGCAATGGCAAGAGTTCCGCGATCTATATGTTCAGCTCATTCATCAGCAAACAATGAGCAAAGCAGAAAAAATGTTTTACCTCAAATCAAATTTATCTGGGGAGGCAGCAAAAATAATTCAACATCTCTCAGTTTCTGAAGAGAATTATGTCTCCGCATGGGCTACATTGGAACATCGCTATAATAATAAGCGATTGCTACTGACAGCATTGCTCAACAAGCTATTAGGGCAACCTGCTGTCACAGAGGATTCATCAAGCGCCGTCAAAAGGCTGCATGACACTACTAACGAGTGCCTTCTTGGGATCAGCAACCTGGGAGTTTCTATCGTAGAATGGGACCCAATACTGCTCCACCTCATACTTCCGAAACTAGACAAGGAAACCCATCGGTTATATGAGCAAACCCTAAATAACCCTCGTGAACTCCAGTCGGTTAAGGAGTTGCTAAAGTTCCTCGAAGGACGGTTCCAGATGTTAGAGGCAGTAGGCAATAAAAATCGAGGTGAAACAAAACGACTAATTCGGGTTGCACTCACCACAACCGCCAAGGAAAAATTATGCGTAATATGCAGGCAACCTAATCATTTCATATATAAATGCCCAACCTTTCTGCAACTAGGAATACATGAAAGGTTAAGCAAAATTAAACAATTGAAAAGATGCATCAACTGCCTAGGTTTTGGCCACCAGGCTGCAAATTGCAAATCCGGCCATTGTACCAAATGCGATAATTTTCATCATACCTTACTTCACCGAACGGATCTGCCATTAAAAATGGCCTCTACAACGCCAAAGATTGACAACAGGACTACATTATCTGCCATAAGTACACACAAAACAAATAGCTCAAAATATGTTTTGTTGGGTACAGCGATCGTCAATGTCCTGAACAAAATAAATCATCCTATTAAGGCGAGAGCACTACTAGACTCAGGTTCCCAGATGAGCTTCGTCACTGAAAGGTTAGCCAATCAGCTAAAACTGACACAACATGACGAATCACTAGAAGTAGGCGGACTGGGGAACGAAAGAGTTAAAATAAGTAAAAAGGTTATGTTATGCCTTCAATCTCGGATCACAGGCTTTAGTACCACATTGGAAGTATATGTCTTGAAGACTATTACCTCACAACAGCCCCGAGAGTTTATTAACACAGACCAATGGAAAATACCAAAGAATATCCGATTGGCAGACTCAAGCTTTAATCAACCGCAACCAATAGATTTGTTGATTGGTGCCGAACTTTTCCCGAAACTTATCGCGGTAGGGCAAATTAAACTGCATGAAACTCTACCCACGTTTCAAAATACCCAACTTGGATGGATAGTAATGGGAAGGGCAACCATTCAACATCCAGAATCTACGTTATTTTGTGGGATCATCACTGAACCTGATTCGTTAGAAGAACTTGTTGAGAAATTCTGGAGACTGGAGGAGGCTCACTCTTCAAACACTCAAGAACAAAGGCCAATGACGGCGTTAGAACAGAGATGCGAAGATATATTCAACAGCACAACAACTCGATCAGAGTCCGGACGATTCATAGTGAGGCTGCCTTTCACAAATAATCCAGCTTGTCTCGGGGAATCCAGGGAACTTGCTGCGAGAAGATTATATAGTCTGGAGAAAAAACTATGCAAAAACCCAGAAATCCAAAAACAATATGTACAGTTCATGAAAGAATATATTCAGCTTAACCATATGACGGAAATTGATCTCAAAGCACACCCTAACAATGGACCTCATTACTACCTTCCGCATCATTGTGTCTTACGCCCAGAAAGTACTTCGAGCAAACTGCGGGTAGTTTTTGACGGTTCGGCGAAAACATCAACTAACCTTTCATTGAATGACGTTTTGCATTCCGGACCTTCGCTTCAAAACGACTTATTCGGAATTTTGTTACGGTTTAGATCCCACACTTACGTGTTTACGACGGATATTGCTAAGATGTATCGTCAAATCTTGGTGGACGACACAAGCAAACAATTCCAACTAATACTGTGGAGAGAATTCCAGAACCAACCTATCAGAGTGTATCAACTAAATACAGTGACCTATGGTACTAAATCAGCACCATACTTAGCCATCAAATGTCTTCGAACTTTGGCTCAACAGGCAGACAATAAACACGAAATGGGAGCTACGATTATTGAACGAGATACATACATGGACGATATTCTCACAGGTAGCAATAATCTACAAACGGCACAACAGATGCAGAAGCAGCTAATAGAACTGTTACAAAGCGGACAATTTGAACTACGAAAATGGTGCTCAAATTCCAAGGCACTTCTCCAATATATCCCGAAGGAATACTGTGAAACTGAAGTCATACTTCCAGAACAGAATGAAGGGGCGATTAAGACTCTTGGACTAACTTGGATACCAGCGTCCGACCAATTTATTATTAAAACCAATTGGTCAGAAATCCCTAGAGTAACCAAGAGAACAATTTTATCCGACATCGCTCATCTGTTTGACCCATTAGGGATTGTGAGCCCAGTAATCACCTTGGCAAAAATCTTTCTCCAGGAATTGTGGAGATCTAAACTAGATTGGGATGCCGCAGTGCCAATGGAGACGCACACGAAATGGATAAATTTTCGAAAGGAATTGTCGCAATTAAACAACTTACGAGTTCCCCGGCATATGATCCTACCAGATCCTGTTGACATACAGCTTCATTGTTTTTCGGACGCCTCACAGCGAGCCTATGGAGCTGTAATATATATAAAATCAACCAACAGACAGGGAGACACCAACGTCCGGTTAGTCTGCTCGAAATCCCGAGTAGCACCAGTCAAACAACAGACAATTCCTAGACTCGAACTTTGCGCCGCTAAACTGATGGTTCAACTGACGAAGACTGTGAAAACTAACCTAGCGATGGATATTCATAAAACAACGTACTGGACAGATTCACAAATTGTTTTAGCTTGGATCAACGCTCAAGCTCCGCTACAAACGTTTGTAGCTAATCGAATATCCGCCATACTAGAAGAAACAAAAAAGAGCCAGTGGAAGTACATTAATTCCGAATTAAATCCAGCTGACGTTTTGTCGCGGGGAGTATTTCCGGATCAACTGATAAAAATGTCATCTTGGTTTAAAGGTCCCGACTTTCTGGAGCAACCCCAATCCGAATGGCCGTTGCAACCAACTATTATGAATACCGATAATATACCTGAAGTTAAATTGATGAAAACTGTTTTATTAACGGTAAAACAAGATCATTTCATTGAAGACATCAACCATCGGAATTCTTATATAACACTACGTCGTGTAACCGCTTACCTTATACGTTTTATCAGCAATCTGAAGAGAGCGAAGTCTTATCGCCTAGTTGAAAACTATCTAACAGTGCAGGAATTGAAGGCAGCTGACTTAACCATAGCCAAATACGTTCAAGAGTCAGTATTTGCAGAGGACATCAAGGCGATTAAGAAAAACGGGCTGGTAGCTGAGAACAGCCGTCTTAGTTCATTATCTCCATTTATTGACGAAAGAGGGATTATACGCGTTGGAGGTCGACTGGAAGCTTCCAATCTAGATTACAATACAAAACATCAAATCATCTTGCCTGGCTCTCATCCCATTACAAAGTTGTTAATGTCATACTTGCATTATAAGAATCTACACGTAGGGCCACGAGCGTTAGTTGCTGCAGCACGACAAACTTATTGGATACTTAGGGGAAAACAACTCGCCCAAAGTATTGTTCATAATTGTATACGCTGCTTCAGAATGAAGCCAAAGTGCCTTGAACAACTTATGGGAAATCTCCCACAAGAGCGAGTACAGCCAGCCAGGCCGTTTACAAACGTTGGAGTTGATTTTCTCGGTCCAATATACATTCATTACCAAATCCGAGGAAAACGACCAACCAAGGCATATGTTTCCGTGTTTGTTTGTTTTTCTACCAAGGCAGTGCATTTAGAGTTGGTTACTGATCTTACCACAAATGCATTCATGGGAGCCCTTAAACGGTTCATAGCTCGACGTGGCTTACCAGCAAAAATCTTTTCGGACAATGCTACAAATTTTATGGGAGCTCGCAATGAACTAAGGGAGCTCTATGAAAATGTGCTAAATGAGGAAGGCCAGGAATTCATCTCAAATCAGTGCGCTGAAAAAGGTATTCAATGGAAGCCAATTCCTCCTCGATCCCCACATTTCGGAGGTTTATGGGAGGCTGCAGTGAAATCTGCCAAATACCACCTGAAGCGGATCCTCAGTGGAACATCACTTACGCAAGAAGAACTGACGACAGCATTGGCTCAAATAGAGGCAATACTGAATTCGCGACCGATGACACCTATTTCTAACAATCCTCAAGATCTAGAGGCATTGACACCAGGACACTTCCTAGTTGGCGCTCCATTGACAACAATACCTGATCCTGATTGGAAATTAAATAACTTATCCACCGCAGCAAGATGGAACCTGGTCACCTCTATTCATAGAGAATTTTGTCGTCGATGGACTCAAGAATATTTACAAGAAATGCAAACTCGATACAAGTGGAAACATCCCCAGGAAGACGTACCAATAGGAACCTTGGTATTGATCAAAGATGACAACATGCCTCCTCTGCAATGGCGAATGGGAAGAATTATTAGAATAATACCAGGATCCGATAAATTGTCCAGGGTAGCTGACATAAAAACATCCGCAGGAGAGATTAGAAGATCGATCTTCAAAATTTGTCCGTTACCCGAAGAAGTACAACCAAGTGTACAACCAGTAGATCCGTCTACAAGAAATAATGTTCCGAAAAATCCAACAGTACGACATCCGTTAAAGGGAAGATTTCTACCGATTATGTCAGCTACAAAACCCTTATCAACAAATGCTTCCCAAAAGCGTAAAACAAAGGACGATTCAGCTCCACATAAGCGAAAAATTGGAATCAATCCAGTTTCATCCCTATTAATAAGCTTGCTGGTAATCGGTACAACATTTGGATCTACGAAAGCTCATACCCCAGTTGAGGTTAGAAGGTTCAATGACAACCCAGGGATATATTTTGAAGATATTGGCCGAGTAAGTCTTAACAGTGATGAATGGAATCTGTATGTATATTTCAACATGTCTTCATATTGGGAAGAATATGGTTGCTTAAAGGAAGGCATTCAAATGCTGCGGACTAAATGTGAATACTTAAAACATCAACCAAACAACTTCTGTGACGCTGTAGTTAAACAACTGGAGCATCGACTTACTCATACTAACAATCTCAATGCGATACTGCAATATAGAAACGGAATCCCAATTCGAAGAAAAAGGTCACCGTTTGACTTCATTGGAACCGTGGCTAACAAACTATTTGGAATCCTTGATCAAGAATACGCACAAAACATAGAGAACAACATTCATCAAGCCACCCAAAACCAAGAACATCTGTTACAGTTAAACAAGAACCAAACGTCAATCATAGAATCTACAGCTAACGTCCTCAATAAATCTTTAACTTCTATAAAGGATCAGTTCCTGCTTATAAGTCATCAGTTAACACAAATTGACTACAACATCGCGAACGTGAGTCAAAGTGTACTAAATGGCGAGACACTCAACTATGTCGCTATTTATGTATCCCAACTTATGGATAGCTACCAACAAACCCAGTCAACAATTTTGGACGCGATTACAAATACCCATCAAGGAAAACTTAGCTCGTTACTTCTTTCACCAAAACAGCTACTTAAAGAACTTAGCATTATCCACAAATCTTTGCCGACTGTGCTGACGATCCCTGATTATGATGAATATAATTTACCAAAATTATACGACCTTTTAACGATCAAGGCGAGAGTAACTTCTTCCAACATAATATTCCTTGTCAAGTTACCATTAATTAAACGTCAAAGGTTCCAAATCTATAAGATCGTACCTTTACCGGTTAAACAAGAGGACTATTTTGTCTTCATCCAGCCATCAGCAACATTTATAGCAATAACACCTTTTCGGGACCAATATTTTTCTATATCATTAGAAGAATTCCGGAGATGTATTGAACATACTGATCGAGAGTTCCTGTGTAAGCAGCGCCACCCTATTTTTAACACTCACTCTACAGAATATCAGTGCGAAATTCATCTGCTTAATCATCAGAAGACCTTATCTAAATATTGCGAAGTGAAGAAAACTAAGCCGGACAAAATTTGGATTCAGTTACATAATCCAAACCAATGGATATTTGGATTTAAGAATGAGGAAATATTCTCAATAGTTTGTGGGTCCGATATCATCGACACCAAGCTAGAAGGAGTAGGACTACTAACCTTAGCCGCCAACTGCGTTATCCGACAATCAACCATGACAATCTATGCACACAACTTCTATGTAACGGAATCAAAGATGTCCCTCGTGCCAGCACTTAACTTAAGTACGCTTCTGACTGCAAGACCAACTGAAGGGATTTTGAAATCATTACCCGAAAACTTCATTATTAGAGGTGAGGAGGACCTAACAATCATTAGAAGAGAGTTGTTATCATCCGAAGGTATAAGCAGACAAAATCACCGCCATCTACCGAACAAGAGTTTGAGCTCCATGATCTCAAGGTCGGGGAGGATGTTTAGAATAAGAATCATAATATTTCCATAAGAAATATATATTCTCACCTGCCCTCATACAGTTCCATTTCCATAGCCTATCATTCCTTTCCCACAACCCATTTAGCACACTCATCAATAATTTGTACTGTGCATTCCACCGCTGTGTCAGTTTTCCAAGCGATAGCATTATATTTCGTCGGAGAATTTGGGCGAGGAAAACTGATATGCGGCAGTGGAATCACAATTAATTTTCCCACATTTTGTCAAAATAAGAATTGTATATAAACTGCATAATTTTAGAATAAAGATCACTTGTCTATCATCACTCACTCATTTAGTTTCATTAGCGAATCAAAGGAGATTCGCACAGATTTTTTAAGTTTAGTTAACACTAACGACTTATTCCTAATAGGTGGTGACTTTAACTGCAGGCATAGGCGCTGGGGTTGTCTTAGGGCAAATGCTTGGGGTAACATTCTTGCAGACTTAAACGCAAGGCATTCATTTGATATTCTGTATCCATCTAATCCTTCTTATATTCCTGCTAATAGTAATAGAAATCCATCTACATTAGACTTATTTTTAACCAATATGCCCGATCTATTTACCCCGCCTATAACTCTTAATAACCTAAGTTCCGACCACTTACCTGTTAAATGTAGTGTAATAGTTTCTCCAGTGCAATGTAGGAATCAAACATATGATATCAAAAATGCTAATTGGAACTTATTTCAAAGACTGATGAGACTAAAACTAGTAAATGGATTGGTTCAAAATAACAGTCAATCTCAAATTGATGACAATGTTAATATTTTTACCACTGCCATTCAGGAAAGCTTTGAACAGTCAGTACCAAAGAAAACGGTTTCAATACATGCATCGAATGTTCTTCCGCATTTCATCCTTCAGCTGATTACGCTAAGAAATAAGTGTCGATCTAGATGGAGCCGTACAAGAAATGACTTCTATCTTGGAGAATACAAGAAAATGAATTATTTAGTTAAATATGCTATTACAAATTTCAGAAACCAATCGTGGAACGAAAGACTTCAATGTTTAGATAAGGGTAGCAAACCATTTTGGAACATAATTAAGGTAATAAAGAAAAAAAACACCTACATTCCTCCACTAAAGGTTGGGACTTCTTTAATGCTTTCCTGCACTGAAAAAGCTAATGCACTAGCAAATAACTTTTCACAAAACCATTTAATCTCTAACAACAATTTCTCACCCATGCACATCGAATCTTCCGTCGAACAGTCAGTAAACATCGTTAATTCACAACCCTTGATGGGAAATTTTAATAGAATATCCCTAAGTGAATTAGAAGATGTAATAAAACATTTAAAAATTAGAAAATCATCCGGCTTCGACGAAATCAGAAACGTTTGTCTTAAGAATCTTCCATATTCTGCTCTTAAGAAATTAACCGATTTGTTTAATAACTGTCTTTTTTTGGGATACTTCCCAAAAAGCTGGAAATCTGCAAAGATAATTCCAATTTTGAAACCTGGAAAAGCTCCAAATTTACCTTGTAGTTATAGGCCAATTAGTCTACTCAGCTCTCTCAGCAAGTGCTTTGAGAAGATTATAAAAAACAGAATTGTATCTTTCGTCGAGAGTAATTCAATTTTACCTCCAGAGCAATTTGGTTTCCATAGTACTACCCACCAAGTGCATCGTATAACGAAAGATATAAAAGAAGATTTTTTAGAAGGAAAGAGTACTGGCATGGTCATCTTAGATGTAGAAAAAGCTTTTGATACCGTTTGGCATGATGGGCTAATACATAAGTTAACGAATTTCAATCTTCCATTATATCTAGTCAAAATTATCCAGTCATTTCTGCGTTTCCGATGTTTCAATGTGTCTATAAATCAAAGCCTCTCAGACAATCAACTGATAGTTGCTGGAGTTCCTCAAGGATCTGTCCTTGGTCCAGTACTATTCAACATTTACACTTCCGATTTTCCCAATTTGGTAAATTGTAATATTGGCCTTTTTGCTGATGATACTTGTATTTATTCCTCAGATGCAATTGATTTCAATGTTGAAACTAATCTGCAATCTGCTATAAATACTGTCGAAGCTTATTGTGGTAACTGGAAAATTAAAATTAATGCTTCTAAGACTCAAGCTATCTTTTTCACTCGTAAAAGAAAAGCTTGTTTACTTCCAAGCAACAATCTTCTTCTTAACGGAGTTCCGGTTGAGTGGAAATCATATGGTAAATATCTTGGAATACACTTAGACAAGCGCTTAACCTTCAATATTCATGTGCAAGAAATCATCAAAAAAGTTAATGTCACGATAAGGATTCTTTACCCATTTATATGCAGAAATTCGAAATAAAATGATTCTAATAAGTTACTGATTTTCAAGACTATTTTCCAAGCCATTATCTTCTATGGGTCTCCAGTCTGGGGTAGATGTGCAAAAAGCCATCTGCGCAGACTTCAGACAACACAAAACAAATTGTTAAAAATGATTTTAAATATGCCCTGGTTTTTTTCAACCGAAGAACTTCATAAAATGGCTAATATAGAAATGGTAGTAACGAGAATTCAAAGACTTTTGCACTATTACAACTTGTCTTGCTTGTCATCCGACAATGACTTGATTTCAAACTTAGCTACATAATGAGTAGATTACATTTTCTTTGTTCTTTATTTTTTACACGTACTATATTTATTTATTTATTTATTTGTACGTATAAATTTCTTAAGTGTTATTGTAGTTTATTGTTAATTCACTGTATACATATATATATTTATTTATTTATTTATTTATTTATTTATTTATATTCTTATCTATTTATATATTTACATATTTATTCGTTTAGACATTAAATTATTAATTTATTTGTTTATTAATTTATTTATTTATTCATTTATTTATTTTATTTATTTATTTTTTTTTTCTTTTTTTTATATACATATATATATTTATTTATTTATTTAATAATTTATTTCTTAATTAATTTATTTATATATTTATTCATTAATTTATTTATCGATTTATTTATTCCTTATTTATATAAAAATTACTCCGAATAATTACTTTGTAATTTTGCTAAGTTTTGAACTTTGAAATCAAGTTCTGAAACCGCTTCTCTCTTCCCCAGCGAAGCCAGATATTTTATCTTTAATGAAGGTTTTTAGTGGCTTTTCCTTCAAATTTATAATTAATTCTGTGATATTATTTTAAACAAATTGTATTAATATTTTAGTAGTAAGGTGCTTGACCAAATCTCTGTAAACAAATATTATTAAAAGAATTGTAAACTTTATGCCACAATAAATAAACTATAATAAATAATAAAAAAATTCCAATATATGAGCCCCCAAATTTTTGTACTGGAATTCAGTTACATGAACTGTTGCTCTAATAAGTGACTGCGTGCAGTTACCATCGTCATATAAATGCATTTTTGCTGATATTTTTTTTGAAGTTGAAGCAGTTATTTTTTGTAGACAGAATTCTTTTACGTTTTCTTTTGCTTCATTTGCATTTGCACATGAAAGAGTTATCAAATTTCGATTGACGAAAACTGTCCAAACAAAAATTCTTAACTTTTTCAACAGAGTTTAACTCAACAAATTTCAATTAAATTATTTTAAGTCTTATGCATTACCTGAATTAAATGAATATGTACTTTAATTTCATTTTTAACTGTAAAAAAAATTATTTCATTCTATAAATGGTTTCAATATACGAACTTTTCGGTTATATGAACTGGCCCAACAATCATTAGTTCATATAAGTGAGTCTTATAAGATGATCAACCCTTTCATGACAGCACCTCATCCTAGTACCAGGAAAAATATTTGTTTGCTATAACCTGGCTTAACTGGACCTAACTAAGCCAAAACTGAAAGAAAAATATTGAAAGAACGAAAGGATAACTATTTAGGCCATGTTGTTCATATACAACAGTGGTCATCTGTGGTATACAAAATTGGAGCATTTTCAAGTACATTCATATATATTCGAAATCCATGTAATATCTAATTTATTAAAATAAGGTACAATTCATTTTTGGTGGTAACTGAATGATAAAACATAGTGGGCGCCGTGGCCGTTTGGGTTCGTGCGTCGACCCATGCGCATTATTATTATTATTATTGTTGAGGGTATATTGCACCGCGATCTTTAAGATCTATTGCGCCCCCTTTCAATACCTTAGCACAATTACGAGTTCCCCTATTGTGCATAGATGAAGAAATCTGTTCTAGAGTATTCTCTCTAAACCAGAGAATGAGAGATGGTTCTAGTGATTGCATTTCTTCTTCTGATAGTATGTACTTGCCCAGACTTCTTTTTCATTTGTGGGCCAGTGCCCCACAAAATCCCAGTATATGTTCTGGAATTTCATTGAATTCTCCACAAAATCTGCAGAGACCTTCTTCCGATACCCCTAGTTTCCTTAGACGCTATCTGAGTCTACAGTGCTCCGTTAGGAAGCCTGTTAGGATACGGAGGTTATTCTTGCTCATTTTGATGCATGCCTCGAATCTCATCCTGTTATATTGCCCTAGGAGTTTCTTGGCCTGCTTCATTACACGAGCGTTATTCCAGGTTTTTATGCGGTTCCTTCTTTCTTGTACCCTGAATTCTTCTCTGAGGCGATGGTCTCCTACATCGCAGAATGTTTCAGGGCCTATGAAGGATTCTGATACTCCTTTCCTTGCCAGGGAGTCGGACATTTCATTGCCTTCTATCCCCATATGGCCAGGTATCCAGCAGAGTTTTACTCGGTTTCTCCAAATCAACCCATGCGCATTAGACTTTCACAGTCTAGGTTCAAATCCAAATTCAGACAAACAATTTTTCAAAAAAAATTCACTGCACCACCTCTTTCGAGTCACTGACAATGCTCAAATATATAACTGTCTGGAAAAAAGCTTCTCAATCTCGCCGTTCGGCTTCGGCTTTAAACTATAGGTCCCCATTCCCATTGGTCGTTCAAGTGCTTGCCTCGGCTGGCCTCGCAGTAGCGCATTCTGTCGCCCCAATTTTCCAAGACCTTGTTGATTGTTTCGAGCTGTAGCTCACGGATTGCTGGAATGATATTGGCCTTAAGTGCATGAATCGTTTCCGGATTAGTGGCATAACACCGGTCCTTCACGTTTCCCACAAAAAAAAATCCAAAGGGGTCGCAGCTCCGAGGCGCTTGATTGACATCGCCAAGACAGCTGATAACACGATTTGGGAATTTAGTGCACAACAGTTCGATTGTGGCACGGCATGGCGCGCCATCCAAATCTATGTCTTCAATTTCAGTAAAACAAAAAGTCGGTTAACATGGGTCTGTAACGACCACCGTTGACCGAAACATTGTTCCCAGGCTCATTTTCGAAGAAAAATTGTGTGGTGGTATCACTCCAAAATCTGCACCAAACTGTCACTCTCTGTGGATGCATTGGCTTCTCGACAGTCGACAATTACGTGCGGGTTTTCCGAGCTCCAGATGCGACGATTTTGTACGTTAACGTAGCCGCCGCCGAGATGAAAATACGCCTTGTCACAAACGATGTTTTTCGTCCAAAATCGTTGTCCCATTCAAGCTACTCTGAGGCCCACACTGCGAAGCGGTAACGAAACGGATGGTCGCGCGCCTTCAATTGTTGAGTCAATTGGACGTTGTAAGCGAATAATCCGAGATCTTTGTACAGAATTCTCCTCAGTGCATAAATTGTTGAGCTGTTGAGATCGATGGCGAGTTAATGTTCGTAAATTGAGTCACACACTCTCGGCCACAGCAGCCACAGATGAGGATCTGTGCGCACTGTACCACGACGGGAATCATGAGTGTTGTCCACTAGCATACCAGTCTCACGAACTTATTGCACAAACTTGCGAATAGCAGTCGCGGTGGATGCTTCATTTCGGCCAAAATTCCTTTTCAAAAAAATGCACTGTTTGGGCTACACAGCACTCCAAAAATAAGTTTTTAATATTTCCCAACGTTTTTCAAGCGTAAAGCGACGCATTTCATTTCGCGGAGGTATGATACTTTTACATTTATGGCCTTCAGTACTATCTGCGACCAGACTACGCTCTGGCATACATAGGAATGGATCTGACAAGAGCTGCACACCTCCCGAGAACAATTTTGCTGTTTTGTATCGCGCATGTTGCTTTTTTTATCCTTCTGACATTGAGTTTCAATGTCTTATCAATTTCTTGTCCTTCCGTAGCAGGAAGTCTAAACTGTAGTAAAGTCTCAACTCGTACTATCTAGGCTTAATACCACAATTATTTGCCCACATACCGAATGTCTTTATGCTTTCAAGCAGTTCATTGATAGTCGGAAAGGATATGCCTGGATTTGCAATCAATACAACATCGTCAGTATAAGCCTTGCCACTCATCCTGTGAATTTTTATAAACACCGACTAATGTAACGTACTCATTTTCTTTCCAGTTGTACTCACTGATTTCTCAAAATTTAATTACGTAGTCATCATTGTCCTGGACAATAAGAATAACGAAAACGGATTATGGACCACTACGGATGACCAGATATTTCACATAAATGCACAACTGCTAGTTGCGCTGTATGAGAACAAGTCATTGAAGGGGAAACTTCGACTGGGTATCCTTCAAACTAATCGTGCATACAAAGACTCCGAACCAGTCTTTAAGCGCGAGATACCAATTCGTAATGTGTACCAACTAATCGATGTTAAATTGTATGCGACATCTCCAGGTAGGGTAATAATATAATATTTGCCAACAAACAAACAGAAATTACTCCTTCATTTGATTAGGTGCCAAACTGAAGCATAAATGGAAGACAGACGAGCCCAGTCCTTTCATAAGGATACTTTGTGAAGAATTTAGTAGAACCGTCAGTGATGCAATGAGAATTGAAACAATCTTAAACAGCGTTATAACGAGAGTTCAAATCGAAACAGGGTATGAAATAGTTTCCAATGCATTTTGAATTAATTTTACGGACTGGGTTTTTTTGTTTTTTAGGGAGGTGCCAGCGAAGGAAATGGGAATTGATTCTTGCAATTTCGGATACGCCTTGTCTTGAGCTCTTGCCTGTTAGGGAGATTTAAGTTTTGAGATATAAAAATACATACAATACATGGATGACATTTTTTTTTTATAAATTTTTAGGAATTTAAATTTTTTAAATTATTCCATTAAGTTTACGTCATTTTCCAAAAAAATTTTAATGTATATAAATAAATATGTAAATATACGAGGTGTGTTCAGAAAATAAGAGGTAATATACCGGGTGGATTTCGAAGCGTTAACAGGCGAACCATGCAGACACAAGCGTCTGCACCTAGCCTCTATTAACGAACTCCTACTCTCACCTCCCCGTGGTGAAATCCGGGTGCCGAGTACCCTCGACAGAAGATGGGGTAACCAACCCTCGTGGGACGTCTGGGCGGCTGCTAACGAGAGAGGGGGGAGTGTGAGTCTACCAGAGCTCATCAGTCTTTTTAGGATGGCGGCGGAGGAGCTGGTCAGCTGATTATCCAACGGCGGCATCCACAAATCCAGTCAGTAGGAGCTACCTGATTTCCATGGTAAGGTCGGGACCCTGGAATAGAGATGGCGGCGGATGAGCCCTTCTCTTAGGGCCAACGGCGGCGCTCACGGCCTGTACGAAGTTACCGACACCGGATCCTTCCGGACCCCTTTGTCCGGGGGCTAAACAAATGGACCTGTCCTCCCAGTTGGGGGTTGTGCGTGGGGTTAACTTCCTCATCACGTAAAAAATCTACGAGTTCAGAAACAACAACCTGCCTCGGATATGGACGGATTTACTGTTGACGACCCTAGCAAACGAAAAAAGGACAATGATTTTCGGTTTTGCACGTGGAATGTGAGGTCCCTGAACAGACCACGTGCAGCCGATGAACTCGCGGAGGCTCTAGACTGCTATAAAGCAGACGTTACCGCAATCCAGGAAGTGCGATGGGATGGGCCGGGCAAAAAGAGTATGAAAAACTGCGATATCTACTACGGCGATTGTTACATATAGCAAAGGCTGCGATTATTTGGACGTGGATTTGTTGTTCGAGGCAGACTTAGGCAAAAAGTCTTAAGCTTTAAGTACATACCGAGCGCCTCATAACAATCCGCATCAAGGCTAAATTCGGCAACATCAGCCTAATCTGCGCCCACGCCCCAACGGAGGACAAACATGACGATAGCAGGGATAACTTCTATGATCTCCTAGAAAGAACGTACGATCAATGCCCCAGCTACGACACCAAGATCGTTCTAGGAGATTTTAACGCTAAGCTGGGTAAAGAGGACATCTTTGCTAGAGTCATCGGTAAACGCAGCCTGCACGACACCACGTCCGAAAACGGACTCAGGCTGGTGGACTTTGTTACGGGGCGAAACCTCTCTGTAGCTAGCACGCGGTTCCCACACCTCAACATCCATAAAGGGACCTGGCGGTCCCCTGATCATTCAACCGTCAACCAGATTGATCACGTTGCGATCGACGTCAGACACTCCTCCAGTATTCTTGATATCCGAACGTTCCGAGTCTCGCACAATTTCCTTATTATAGCCAAGGTAAGGACCCGGATATCGATAGAACAACGGAGTCGAGGAAGACAACCACAGTTTGACGTCGAAAAGCTACAATCGCAACAGACTGCCTTTACAAAGGGTAAAACTTTTATCGAATGGATATAAAGTTCGGACAAAAGCCTGCCGGGACGAGAATGGATAACTGGTAGTAGATTCCCCGTCGGTACTGAGAATTTAGAAAAATCATTTCTGCAGACTGTTAAACGGCGTTGAGGACACAAATACTACTGTCAGGCAGAATGTTCCACTGACCACAACGGACGATGATAGAAGAAAATATCGTCCCCCCGACCTAGACGAAGTCAAGATAGCGATATCGAAACTGAAGTCGAATAAATCTGCTGGTGCGGGTGGTCTGCCCGCTGAAATGTTTAAAGCAGCTGGAGTTGATCTGGTTGGGCGGATGCACCAGCTCATCTGAAGATAAGGTCAGAGGAAAGCATGCCCGATGAGTGGAATCTCAGTATCGTTTGCCTGATCCACAAGAAAGGAGACCCCTTTGACTGCGCCAACTATCGAGGGATAAGTCTCCTTAACATCGCCTACAAGATCTTCTCTGCCGTTTTGTGTGAACGCCTGAAACCATTCGTGAACAAACTGATATGTCCTTATCAGTGTGGTTTCAGGCCCGGGAAGTTCTCCATCGATCAAATCTTCACACTGCGGCAGATCCTGGAGAAGACCCAAGAAATGCAGATCGACACACACCATCTATTTGTCGATTTCAAGGCCGAATATGACAGCGAGCATAGAGACGAGCTATACAGCGCCACGTCTGGTTTTGATATTCCTGCCAAACTCGTCAGACTGAGCAGGATGACGATAGAGAACTCTCGCTGCTCCATCAAGGTCGGAAGCGAAGTCACCGAGACCTTCAATGTCAAAAAAGGTTTTAGACAAGGCGACGCGATGTCATGTGATGTCTTTAGCATCATTCTTGAGAAGATCGTGCAAAACTCACTGGCCAACCCAAGAGGCACGATCTTCCAAAAGTCCGTTCAACTGCTAGCTTACGCGAATGACATTGACGTGATTGGGCGAAAACAGCGAGCCGTCAATGATGCGTTTGCTGGCATTGAAACGGAAGCGGCTAAGATGGGTCTGGCGGTAAACAATACAAACAACATCAGTACCGAGATTAAACGCGAGATACAGTGCCAACCGCTGTCTTTTTGGGCTCAAAAGGCAATTGGGTAATACAGCCCGCTCTCGGAAGACCAAGCGTACTCTGTATAAGACCTTGATCATCCCAGTCCTGCTTTACGACGCAGAGGCATGGACAATATCCCAACCGGATGAACAGTGTCTTGGGCTTTTCGAGAGAAAAGTTCTGCGCGCGATCTTTGGTCCTGTTTGCGTTGCTGCCATTTGGAGGAGAAGGTTCAACCAGGAACGGCATGGGTTGTACAGCGACATGGGTCTAGCCAGGCGTCTACGGATTCAACGCCTCAGATGGCTAGGCCATGTAGAGCGTATACACAGCTCCGACCCGAAAAGTTTTCGAATCTGAGCCTGTGGGACAACGCAACAGATGACGTCCACGTACAAGGTGGCGCACACAAGTCGAGGGGGACCCCGGCCGGCTTGGTGTGCGAAACTGGCGAAAGATCGTGCTGGCTGGAGAGACATGTTGAGTGAGACCCAGGCCCACCTCGTACTGTAGCGCCCTAAGAAGAAGAAGAAGAAGATTACAGGGTGGACCATCTAGTGGTCTTTTTAAATCATATGTTATTTTAACAATGACTGTTGTTTCCCGCTCGAAATCTTGACAGAAAGTCAGTACCATACCTCCGCGGAACGAAATGAGTAGCTTTATGCTTGAACAACGTTGGGAAATATTGGAAACTTATTTCCAAACTGAGTGCTGTGTGGCCCAAACAGTGCGGTTTTTGAAAAGCAGTCCGAAATGAAGCACCCATCGCGACTGCTATTCGCAAGTTTGTGCAAAAAGTTCTTAAGACTGGTATGCTAGCGGATAACACTGATGGTCCCAGTCATCGTACGGTGCGCACAGATGAGAATGTGGCTGCTGTGGCCGAGAGTGTGGGACTCAATTCACGAACATCAACTCGCCATCAATCTCAACAGCTCAACATTTCACGCACTAGCCTAAGGAGAGAGAGTTCTGCACGAAAATCTCGGATTATTCGCTTGCAAGGTTTAATTGAGTCTGCAATTGAAGGCGTGCTCGTTATCGCTTCGCAGTATGGGCCTTGGATTGAATTGGACAACGATTTTGGGCGAAAACATGGCACATCCTGCACAACTTCCCCACTTTTATTTGCCTTCCTTAAAAACCGGTCCGAATATGTAACGAATTAATATCCACAAGAATAAAGTAATTGTTACCAAATTCAGTCAGAAGCCCGACAAGTCGAAAATGAAAGGAGAAATACATCGGGTCACTGAACGCAGCCTTTAGTTAAATATATGGGTCTTTAAAATGGGGAACAACTGCAATCGATTTTTCGAATTTTATATCTTACCAATGGTAACACTGTCAAACGTCAAATCATATCAAATTCGAAAGCCCTATAGATAAACGATTTATGAAAACATTTCGCCTTTGCGTCAGTCAGCTTCTGTGAACTGAAGGAATTCGAATTAGTCCGGAAAATTATCAAAAACAAAGCGGTTGCCTTCAGAATGAAAAGTGGAGTTGCCGTAATATTTAATTTCATAAACTTTAATAAGAAAGATTTGGCACAACGAAATGCCAGTGTTAAGGATATTTCGAAATTATTGAAATTGTTTTTCTTAATGGATATGGATGTACGTGTGATTAACGATAAAAATTTGTCACAAATGCAGGAAGAAATTGAAATGCGTAAGTTGTCAGTTGTTTGTTTATTTGTCCATAGTTCAATTTAAAATGATAATTTTTTTTGTGCTCAAAAATGCAAATTTTTCAATATTTCACGTTGGTATTCAAATTACGTCAAATTGTGTGTTCAAATCTTGGCGAAGAGTTGTTGCAATTGATACCCGTAAGGGGAATCACCGTCCTCTTGAATGCGAAAGTATTGGAAAGGTATTGATGACGTGAATAATCTTGCACACTTTTTGAGTAATGTAACGTTGTGTTGTAGTGAAAAGTAATCTATCGCAAGATAAGGTTATCATTTTTTTTCCGCTGGAAGCACAAATGCACTCAATAATACAGAAATTTCTGCGGCACGATGAATACTTTGGTAACAAAGTCAACAGTAGCGAGAAAGAAAATTAGCACTGAACATAGATGGTTTACTGTCTCATTAAAAAGTGACTGTAAGGAAAGGGACAGACTCTACAGACGGTATAAAAACAACAGGCACAATGAAGACTACCATAGAGACTACAAAACATGTCGAAACGAGGTAAACCAAAAAATAGCGAGGGCAAAAGTTGGTTTCTATAGACAGAAATTCCAACTCTATAAAAGTGATCCAAGGGTGACTTGGAAGCTCGTTAATACGATATTGGGTAGGAAGAAATGTAGTCTGGATGACGTCATTTGGAACTTCTCAAACGTAAGTTATGTGAAAGATCTGACTAACAGATACGCTAAACCCCTAAAATCAGAAGTAAGAGACGTTGTGCATAAATGTACCTACCAAACATATTCTGGTCATGCAAGCAGCGTACAGCAGTCAATTTATGCCCAACATGCATCTGTTGCGGTGGTATGCAATACACTAAGCTCATTGAAATGCAACAAATCGGTTGGGATAGATGGGTTAAGACCCAAGGACCTGAAAAGCAACGCACAAATCCTATCTCCAATGATAACGAGGCTGATCAATAGGAGCTTGGATCAAGCATCGATTCCAAACATGCTTCAAGCCTCGAAATAATAGTTCTCCCACTTCACAAGACCAGCAAGAAAATTGAAGTCCTGAACTACAGACCTATTTCAATCTTGCTGGCTGTCGACAAAGTTTTGGAAGAAGTCATGGCAAGAAAGCTTTACGAATTCATCGCAAAATACAACCTCTTTAATAAAAATTAATTTAGATTTCGTAAAGGTGAAAGTATTAACGGACTGATAGGAGACTTTGCAAACAAAATGTATTAAACCTTGGACAAAAACCACAGTTCAGTAGTTGTATACATCGACTTCAAGAAGGCCTTTGACACTTTGAATCACAAATAAATATTGAGACAGCTGAATAATATTGGAATACGCGGTCATATATTAGCATGGTTTTGAAACTACCTAAGCAACAGTGTTAGATTCGCGGACTTACCAAATGAAAAACCACTGCTTTCTCCTAGGATGTGCTGAAGACTGCCTCAACCGTTCATTCTACATGCCCTCGCAACATCTGATTGTACTTCCTGTTCTGGGTCAACCTCGTAACCCAGGAGGTACCTCCTTTAACCGGGACGGTTGCGCAGCATATGTAGTATTCTTGCCTTTGCTCCGTGGGCAAGAATACGTAACATATGCTATTGTCATTTGACGCACCGTTATTGCATTTGACCTGTATTCTTCCACTAGGTAGTAAGTCAAGTGCTTGGAAGAATACGTAAGACATTTGGGACTAGTAACATGATTTGATTTAGCACTACTTGTATGTTATGTCATATGTTTCGGCAATTGTAGCCTACTTGTGTGTTCTGCAGGTATCTCATATGCTGTCTCATGTGTGGTAAAAATTGGTGAGCATGTCAGTGACGAAGAAAAGTTCGAGTAGTCCCACAGGGGTCAAAACTAGGTCCACTTCTTTTCATCAGATACGTGACTAATTTACTGTCGGTGCTAAAGTATAGTACGGGTTATGCCTATGGGGACGATACAGCTATCGTAGTTAGCCATAGGAGCGTTGACGAAGCTGCAAGACTTATGCAATTTGATTTCAATAGAGTCGCTGCTTGGTGTCACGATCATGGATTAATTATCAACGCACTTAAGACAAAGGTAATGCACATTCGTCCGCCGCATATTCCCAGACCAAAACTTACGATTAAGGAAAGGGATGTGACGGAATAAAAGAAGAAGATCACTGCACAGAAAGTATATATAATTTGTCAACATATGATTATCGAGGACTGACGGTAGACTACAACTTCAAATGGAGCTCCCATATAGGCAACTTAAAGAAAAATCTGAGTCAATCTGAGTCCGCACTTTTCCATCTAAACAACCTTAGCACACCAGCAGTAATCAAGCAATGCTATTTTAGATTGGTGGAATCGCACCAAAGATATGGAATATTTGCTTGGGACAGAGCGTCGCAAATGCCGTCACTGCACCAGGTTCACACAAGACTGGAAAAAATAGTGCAAAGAGCAAACCAAACAACACCTGTGCTTAGCATCCCCCAACTATATAATCTGGAAATCCTTTCCAATTTTGGCACCGAGAACACCTATAGGATCCAGACGCAGCAGACAAGAAACACCAGAAGACGACAGAAGCAACTATACCAAGTCTCTCGGTACTGGAGCGAATATGGCCGATGGATGCTTAACGTGATAAAAGATGTTAATAAGATTGAAAAAAAAATGGCTTAAACGGCGAAAATACTCTTCCAACAACTGAAACATATTTCATCGAAAAAGGAGAACCAATCTGCAAACTTATGACGAAAGCAAGATCGTTGCCCTTGATATTTCTGAGGCATTTGGCTTGGCATCTACAATCAATTTCAGGTTGTTGTGGATGCGTTCATGTTTGATAATCGTCAACTAACTGCTGGTGTTCCCCAAGGCTCTGTTTTGTTCACCATACTCTTTCTCTTTTTTATAAATGATCTCCTGTCTGCCGCTTCTATTCCAAACAACTCCTTCGCTGATGACAGTACTCTCACTCAATTTGCATGCAAAGCAAGCATTGCTAGATGAGCAATAATTCTTGTGTTTTTCGCGACTTTAAAGATCTTCACCATCTTCGGTGTCACAAACGGTGAAAAATTCAGTTTTCTCATGTTTTTTCTTAATTTCCAACGAATTTTTTGATTGACTTGACTTTGATTTTAATTTTCATACATTTGGTTGAAACTTTTTATTAAAAAGAAACAAAGAAAATCGACCTTCGAAAAAATCACACATTTCCCACAAAAAAATGCCGTAAAGTGGTGACACAATCTTTTGATAAAAATGAACGAGTTTTTTTCGAAGTGGATATGATTTTCTTTCTTTTTTGGAATTTTTTTGAAACACTACACTGGACCACTCAAACTTGTCTATTGTACTGCCAGGTAGCAACTTACTTTTAATTAAATTTCATGGTCTTCCGAAGGAGAAGACCAGCAGGCGCTTCTGTGATGAGGAGCCTACATCATCAGCTCTCACCTCATCAGCAGCGAATAACTGCCACCTGATCCAAGCAAAGGCGGGACAATGGCAGAGGAAGTGCTCTGCAGTGTCATCGTCTTCTCCTCAGGTATCCCAAAGGGTTCCGTTGTTTAAGCCAAGCACACTTAGGTATTTGGCGGAGGTGTAGTGTCCCTTTAGTACACCAGTCTTTTCTGTTAAGAGATAACAAGAAAGCCGCGGATTTCTTACAGACGCTGTTACAACAGTGACGTTCTGTCCTAGGCGGTGGACCGATAATTCTTTGTTTGGGCCAGTTTTCCCGGGATCCCGAATTCGGACATTGCCTTGTAGAGCTCAAGACGATGGATGCTGTCGTATCCGGCTTTGAAGTCGATAAATAGGTAATGAGTCTCGACTTGAAACTCGTTGGTCTTTTCCAGGATTTGCCTCAGTAAGAAAATTTGGTCGATTGTCGATCTGCCGGGCCGGAACCTGGTACGTACCGATTATTCTGTTGCAGAAAAGTTTTAAACGTTCACACATTACGTTGGATAGAATCTTGTATTCGACACTCAGCAGGGCTATGTGTCGGTAGTTCTTGCAAGACATAGGATCGCCTTTCTTGAAGATGAGGCATACTGAGCTGATAGTCTAGTCATCGTGCATGGCTTCATCCACCCATACTTGGTTAATGATTTGGTGCATGCACCCTACCAAAACACCACCATGTTTGAAAAGTTCCGCTGGGAGGCCACCAGAGCCGGCGGCTTTGTTGTTCGTCAGCTTTTTGATGGCCGAGCTGATCTCTTCAAAACTGGGAGGAGGAGGGAGGGAGAGGTAGAGAGGAGGAAAGGGAGGGCTTCTTTATTAACTGGAGGTGGGTTCTCTTCTTGCCCTATCACGCTTTCTACGTGATGCCCATTAAGAAGCTGCTGGAAATGTTCCTGAAATACATCTACTATTCCCTGCGCTTCGGTGACTCGGTAGATTTCCTTCACTATTTCGAAGAGCGTGCGTTCCGTGTTTAAAGCTAGCTGCCAGCTGCTTGGCTCTTCTAAAAAACGACCGGATGTTGTTTCTGTCGCGAGACTCCTCGATATCCTTGAGCTAGGAGGCTGCGTAGGCCCTTTTCTTCTTACGCAGGATCTTTTTTTCCTTCCTTCTTCTGTTTCGGTACTCTTCTCTTGCTGCTCTTGTTTTGCGCTGCAGCGTTAGCAAGTGTGCTTTTTCTGTCACCTTTTTCCGAAGTACGCATTCGTCATCATACCAAGGGGTCTTTAGAGGTGGTGTTTTGTAGCCTATTTTGGTTTTGTCTACCTCTTTGATGACGACGCGGTAGTGGTTTCACATATTGTCGACGTTTGAGGATGGTGAATGCACATGGGAGAGTCTTTCACTCAGGTGCTCTCTGTAGGCTCTGGCTATTCCATTCGTGCTAGGACTTCCAACGTTGATATTTTTTCGCGGCCCGCAGCTTCTTCTCTTTGGATAGTCGGGCTCTGAATTTGGCTGCAATAAGAAAGTGGTCATTTACCTCTCTGAAACTTAATAAATGACAGCAAATTTGACAGATGTAGCTTCAACAATATGGCCGCTATCAACTGTCAAAGCTCGAAGTCTCTATTGGAAGACTCTGCCCGCCGCATCTCCTGGATTGGGTTGGTATTCGATATTCATGTTTGAATGCCTTGTAGGTTTCTACGATCTCCGCAAGTTCAGACACAGATGATTTTACTTCTGACGAAGTCAGGACTCGTCAAGATGTTAAGTCAAGAAAAAGAATTAGAGGCTCATTTGAATTAGACGTGAGTTTAGTTTTGAGTGGTGGCTGAAAAGACTGAACGGTCAGCAGTGTTCTTGACACGAAAGGCAATTTTTTTTGGAACGGCATCAAAAATTCATAAGCAAATTCGTTGGCAATGAACTTTTGTGTTGAATCGGGGACAAGGAAGTCTTTGTCAGTGGCCTTTACTTAGAATTTCATGAATGATAGGTGGAAGGTGGTGTTTTCCTAAACTTCTTCAGCAACCAACTCTTTAGAACTTAATTGCCGCAGTACACTGTCGAGAAGTGGGTAGATCCTCTCATCCATTATGTGATATACTCAACAGAACTGCATAATCCTAATTATTCAGAGATCTGGGGAGGATTTATTGGTGGATAATTCCAAAAATGAGAGAGGAAAAACCAGATCGAGCTGTACAAAGACATGAAGACAAAAGACTGTGCCCAACAGTAGATAAGTCCACGTTAGCCCTATAAACAGCAAAGTTGAAGCCAAGACTATTTTCCTTGGACCAGGAAGATCTTCCTCTTCCTTACTCTGCCTTAACCTGAGATCAAATCATCGTGGATGTAAGAAGGCTTGGTTTCAATAGGGCGCCATTATCAGAAGGATAGGTGGAAATGGAAGTGGCAGGCTAAAAAACCTGTCCCACTGCCAGTCCCAGCTTGTGATACCTACTCTCTGAACCATCCCGAGCTCGCAATGAAGCGGTTGAATTGCCTGATACTGATATTACTCAGGGATTTCTTTGACATGCAAACCATTCAGACACAATCGCCCGCACTTAGCCTCTGTTAATGAACCTCTACTCTCACCTACCGGTGGAGAAATCCGGAGGCCTAGTACCTTTGACAGAAATGGGTTAACCAACCCTCGTGGGACGCCTGGGTGGCTGCAAATGAGAGAGAGGGGACTGTGAGCCTACGTGTGTGAGCCTTTTAGAATTGCGGCGGAGGAGCTGATCAACTGATTGGTCATCGGTGGTAACCACAACTTCAGTCAGCAGGAGCTACCTGGCTTCCATGGTTTGGTCGGGAACCTGAAATAGAAACGGCGGCGGATGAGCGGCGCTCACAGCCCCCAAGAGGCAACTGACACCAGATCCTTCCGGACTCCTTTGTCGGGGGCTTATCAAATGGACCTGTCCCCCAATTGAAGGTTGTGCATATCCTGCCTCGGATATGGACGGTTATTCTGTTGACGACCTTGGAAAACTATGCCGGCTGGAGTAGCAGACTGTAGCTCCCTAATAAGAAGATGTTCCTCAAGAGGGTTTTCCTTTGAGAGGGCCCTACACGTGCAGAAAAGGCAAGTTGAGCGGTTTCCTCTTCTGAATCTACATCTCTTCAACTTCTTTTGAAGTCGTTATGAGAGAGACCCGTCTATGCTTACTAATTGCCAGTTGCAACGCTGATGAGAGCCCTAAGTGCTGGCAGGCTCATGCTAATTAGGCAAAGGCTCGGGCTAGATTTGCTTGGTAGTTCAGTCTCGAATCAACTGCGACTGGTGGACGTTCGCTTGAGCCATCGATGCACACGTTGCGGCCATTTTACGGTTTACACGGTCCTCCATTCGCTGAAATCGGTAGCTGAAATCTATTCGACTTGACTGATTGTCCAACAACCGTACGTAAACGAAACGCAAGATCAGCCAAAAGAATCGCCAATTTCGCTGAAAGTATGCAGGAGAAGCCAATTTCGAGGAGAAGAATTCGGCCCTGCTCAGAAATCAGCTTGTCGAATTTCGCGTCGGGAATTAGGCACAATTCACCCGAAAATGAACGAAGGATGCACTGAAATTTCGATATCCTTTCTTCTTTTGAGGTATTCGGGATTGATCGAGCGGTTCATTGTCAGTTCGCCTTCTTCAGTTTGGCTCCCGTAAGTAAATTCCAGATATCTAAGTGCAACATTCTGTCACTTACCATCATCATCGGCTGATTCGTGTTCGCTCGCCACGCTTATCACGAGTTCCCACCTAAGAATCGTAATTCGATCGAACCATGCGATATCAATTAGCAAACATTGCCATAATGTGCGGCTGAATTATAGGCATTTGATTGTGTCTGCCCGAGTAAACATCCCTGTGACACATCGGCGTGAATCAGTGAATCAAGCGCGGTTTTCGCGCCCCAAAATCGGCCTCATTCATTTCCCCCGCATTCGCCGATAATGGCGCCAATAATGGCAAACAACCCGAAAGCAATTTCAGTATGAAACCACGCCAGTGTGTTGGCACTTGGAATATGGCAGAAAATTAAATTTCCGCTTAACCTAGCACACCCCTTCCGGGAAAACTACTCGAATATTGATTCCAGTTCACTAT
Source organism: Myathropa florea (assembly GCA_930367185.1). Classification (NCBI taxonomy): domain Eukaryota; kingdom Metazoa; phylum Arthropoda; class Insecta; order Diptera; family Syrphidae; genus Myathropa; species Myathropa florea. Next base: position 109,584,361 of record OV884002.1, read on the forward strand.
GTTTACCTTTTTTATGGCAGCGGGTTGGAAATCTAATCAGATCACGTGCAGAACCGAAAATGGTTGTTGCAATATTTCTGCAATATAATAACCCGTTTCCGTTTGTAATTCGTCAACATTGAGCTCTGCGGGAGCAGTCCCAAAACACTACTGTAGACATGCAGCTTAGCATTCGACAGCCGAGACTCTTTGAGTCCAACAACGCTGTGCGCTGTGACTTTGAAAGATATAGCATACCCATCAGGGTGCATCTGTGGGAGCAGAACTAAAAGCGCCCTTTGTGCCTTTTTATGATATTTTCTGTATCACGTTAAGTTTCTTTTCGTTGTATTTATTGCGGAGCACTGGCCACCAAAGTAACGGCTGTACTACGGCTGTGTATATCCACTTAATCAGATTAGGTTGGAGACCGCATATCTTGCCGATAGTTTTGTTACAGGCTTAAAACGCTATACATTCCTCCTTGATCCACTGTTCGATATTCACCTTCTAACTTCGTTTGGTATACGTGATTCTTCGTCAAATTTAATGACCGTCCAGACGATCAAAATAAAGCGCTCCTTGCTAAATATTTCAACATGGTCTGAACACTTTTCCCATTTATCTTTTGTTCCAGTGAGTGATTATGATTTCAGTGACTACGAAGCAATTTACTTGGTCTTCATGTCGCACGGCACCGTTCACAATATATTGTATTGCAAAGACGGGCAATTTGATCTCCTAGAAGTATGCTATCGTATTTTCTCAAATCCAACATTGACAGGTAAAATTAAATCTGTCGTGGTGGAGGCTTGCAAGGGAAGATTCGACACAGATATGAAGTATCTTGCTGATGGCCCAACGTCAGCTCCCGTTAGTGGACTGTTTGAAATGGAAGACGTTACCATTTTGTTCAGCTCGTTTGAGGGTAAGTATTTTTATCAGAAAATATTCCTGTTCCCCAGACAAGTAATGGACGTCTTTTCTATTTTCAGGACTAATTTCGAATATAGACGAAGATGGTGCGCCTTTTATTGAAGTATTTCGCGAAGTCATGGCTAAGAACTTTTTCCGAGAAAAGCTTATGGTTTGCTTTGAAATGGTGGCTAGTGTGTTTAACGAAAGAAATCAACAGGAAGAGGGGTAAGTGATTGACAATTCTCAGTGGAGAATTAAGAATACTGACAGTAGTTCCGATATGATTATTATTACTATTATTACAATAATAATAATGGCGGTGCTACAGTCCGAGGTGGACCTGGGCTTAGCTTCTCAGCAACCACTCGTATTGTGCGTGCTATTGTTCTCTCACGAGTGAAAACCTACAGTTTAATGCCGACTCCGAACGGCGAGATTGAGAAGCTTTTTCTAGACAGTTATACCCTTTGAGCATTGTCAGTGACTTGAAAGAGGTGGAGACGTGAAAACATGTTTGATGTTTCTTTCGAGATTCGAACCGACGACCTCGAGCGTAGGAGTCGACGCACCTACCTACTACGCCACGGCCCACACATCGGCTACGTTAACAAACGAAATTGCCGCATCTGGGGCTCGGAAAACCAGCACGTTATTGTCTGTTGTCGAGAAGCCAATGCATCCATACAGAGTGACTCTCAATATACTCCGGAGCAAAGTCTTTCACTAGCTCACTCTTAAAAGTGTCTCTAGTGACGGTTTTGTCCAAGGCGTCTTCTTCTTCTTCTTCATAGGGCGCTACAGTCCGAGTTGGACCTGGGCCTCACTCAACATGCCTCTCAAGCTAGCACGATCTTTCGCCAGCTGTCTCCAGTTTCGCACACCAAGCCGGCCGAGGTCCCCCTCGACTTGTGTGCGCCACCTTGTACGTGGACGTCCTCTGTTGCGTTGTCCCACAGGCTGAGAGTCGAAGACTCAACGAGCCGGAGCTAAGTTGTCCATACGCTCTACATGGCCTAACCATCTTAGGCGTTGGGTCCGTAGACGCCTGACTAGACTCATGTCGCTGTACAGCCTATATAGTTCGTGGTTGAACCTACTCCTCCAAATGCCATCAACGCAAACAGGACCAAAGATCGAACTTTTCTCTCGAAAAGACCAAGACACTGTTCATCCGCTTGGGATATTGTCCATGTCTCTGCGCCGTACAGCAGGACTGGGATGATCAAGGTCTTGTATAGAGTCAGCTTGGTCTTCCGAGACAGGGCTCTTCCACTCAATTGCCCTTTAAGCCCATAGAAACAGTGGTTGGCAAGTGTTATTCTGCGTTTGAACGCGGTACTGATGTTGTTTGTACTGTTTACTGCGGAGCCAAGGTAGACGAAGTTCTTAACTACCTCAAAGTTAAAGCTGTTTATGGTGATGTTCTGGCCAAGTCGTCGATGTTGTGCGTCTTGACGCATCATTGACTGCTCGCTGTGTTCGCCCAATCACGTCAATGTCATCCGCGTAAGCTAGCAGTTGAACGGGCTTTTGGAAGATATCTTGTCCAAGGCGTCGGTGTTATAGTAATAATGCTGGCGCTACAGTCGGAGGTGAACTTAAGAATAGCTTCTTAGTAACGAACGTTGGTGGACCTAACTTCCTTCTCAATGCTCGCAAATGCTCCAGTAACCAATTGTGTTCTTCCGATGATCGGTATATGCGAGCAATTGCACAGATTTGTGAAGGATCGTGGCTCTGGTGTTGACGTTTGAGTAACGCATGATCTTCTCGAGAATGATATAATAAAAGTTGCATGACAGTACATCGCCTTGTCTAAACCTTTTTTTTTTACATCGAAGGTCTCAGTGAAGTCTTTACCGGCCGACCTTGACGGAGCAAACGGGCATTCTCCATAGTAATTTTGTGAAGACGGACGAGTTTTGCAGGGATGCCGAAACAAGGCAATGCGGTGTATAGCTCGTCCCTATTCACTCTGTCAGGCTCGATGATGGGAGCCGAATTGGAACTTCTGGGTGTTGTCCAAAATCTGCCGGAATGTGAATACAGTCAAAATTGCTTATAACGACATCGGTTATAACGACATATCGCTTACAACGACGAAATTCGTCAGTCTCGTGAAGGTCGATATAACCGATTTTGCCTGTATCTGCTCAATGGTGGCCTTCGCTGGCCAGAACACGTACTTTTAGCGACCAATCAGACTGTTGACGATGGGCTTCAGAAGCTTACAAGAAGGCAGAGATGACTTTAAAAGTTTGGGAGACTTATACCCCTGATCGGATCGGATAAACGAGTTCAACCAAACCAAAAAGACACTTCTATCCAAACAGAATCTTAATCAAAACCAACCCAATTACATTTTTGTTAACTTTAATCAATACTCAAGACACAATCATTCAATGGTTTAGAAGCAGCTGTCGACGGAAGCGAGGGATCCAGCGCAGTACTTGTTGTAGACAGACCATGCGGTCCATCCTTGTTGGCTCTTGATCTTGCGGGCACAGGTGACAGACCTGCTGATGTCATCGGTCAACAGGTTGCTGCATGAAGTAGCGCACTCGTTGTAGGAGAACTTGCCGCTGGTTGGTTGACACCAGTAGTAGTCGTTGATCTGGAAGATACCGTAATCGTTGGATCCGTTGTAGTTGGTTGGTCCGACGGCGGCAGTGTTGTATGAGCTTTCGTATTGGGCAATGCAGGTCCATGTTGGGAGTTCAGATTTTGGTGTTCCAAGCCTGTACATCTCCTGGGCCAAACCGCATCGGGAGAAGACCTTGCCGAAGGCAGGGGCGGCCAAAAGGACGGCAGCAAGAACGAAGAGAGCGAACTTCATGTTGAGTGTTTGTAAGTTGTCGTATTGAAAACTACTATGCCAAGTGACTGGGAATGGGGGGATTTTATACTGAAAAATTTGAGCAATATCTTGAAGAAGTTTTCTATCAGATACTGATAAGGGAGCGTTCAGAATGTCAATTGAAAACGAGATCGAAATCAACTAATTAAGCACTTATCTCGCAATTGTTTTGGATTTAATTTTCTCTCGTATCGATAATTATTGAAATTTCTCCAGATGTCTGGTCACTTATGATTAGCTGGTGCAAAATAAAAATTTGAACTAGATAATGGAAATTGATTAGGAACGGTGAGTTACATTGATTCGGTCAATGTATCCCAATTGACCAGACTAAAGTCTGCACTAAAGAGTGACATTATCCGGATGCTTGGTCACTGTTGTATTGACTTAATGAACTGTCTGCATGCGTAATATCCGGCCAAGTAGAAACAGCTATACAGGCCAACATAATTCATCGTACGACACCCATAAATGCTCCTTTTCAGTGCCAACCGTATTTGTTAAATAAACTGGGCAAGTGCGAATTGTACTCGCACGGGGAAGGTTCCGTCGCATAAAATTGATGGATGATTTCCCTTCCATCATACACATACCCAATCACTGCTCATGCCTGCGGTATGTGTGTAAACTGCTGTTGGGCATTTAGGGGTTAAGATCGTTCTAAGAGATAACACTCATTAATGCATAGAGTGGTCGAATACAGCATGAAATTTATGTGTAAAAATGAAAATTGTTCTCATTTTAAATCTTAGATATCTCAAAATTTTAACATAAATCGTTTTCAGATCTTCAAAATTAGCATGTTGATGATTGACCGTTTTTGGCCCATATCTCGAAAACTATTAAGGCCAGAATGCTCGAAATGGTTTTAGATGAAAGTACTCAATGAAGCCAAGTTTTTGTGATTTTTTCAGATTTTTAAACACTTTGGCTTAGAAATGGTAGGGGTCCATATTTTTCAAACGGTACTTTGGATCAAAAAGGGTTGAAAGAAACCTCCAACTCATTTCAAAAGATCTGTCGATTGATATACGAGTATAACTCGATGGAATGCGACAAGGTTTCAAAATGAATGGCACCTAGGCCTAAAGTACCTAATTCCAAAATTTCATGCCGATATCTTTATAAACTTCGGAGATAAGAAAGTGTAACAGACACGAAGGGCGGACGTACGGACACACCGAAATTATAAAGGTTCCGCTTTTGTAGACGGAACCTTAGAAGATAATTTAGATAATTTGAATTGATATTTAGAATAGATGACCGGTCGTTGACAAAGATAGAATAGGAATGAAAATATGGAATTAGTAATTTTATATGGAAGAATAATATGCCTACTACGATTATTTTACATCAAGTGTTTTGCAGCAAGTGCTCATATAGTAATAACATTGTCCATACGCTCTACATAGACTCTACGACTAGACTCATGCCGCTGTTCAGCCCATACAGTTGTTGTGGTTGAACCATCTCCTCCAATGCCATCAACGCAAACAGGGCCAAGGATCGCGCGCAGAACTTTTCTCTCGAAAAGACCAAGACACTGTTCATCCGCTTGGGATATTGTCCATGCCTCTGCGCCGTACAGCAATACTGCGATGATCAAGGTCTTGTATAGAATCAGCTTGGTCTTCCGGGAGAGGGCTCTACTACTCAATTGCCTTTTGAGCCAAAAAAAACAGCGGTTGGCAAGAGTTATTCAGCGTTTGATCTCGGTACTGATGTTGTTTGTACTGTTTACTGCGGAGCCAAGGTAGACGAAGTCCTTAACTACCTCAAGGTGTTCGCTGCCTATGCTGACGTTCTGGCCAAGTCGTTGGTGTTGTGCGTCCTTTCTCGATTACAGCATATACTTGGTTTTGCCCTCGTTTAACGCCAGACCCATTTTAGCCGCTTCCGTTTCAATGCCAGCAAACGCATCATTGACGGCTGGCTGTGTTCGCCCAATCACGTCGATGTCGTCCACGTAGGTTAGCAGTTGAACAAACTTTTGAAAGATCGTGCCTCTTGTGTTGGCCAGTCAGTTTTGCACGACCTTCTCAAGAACGATGTTAAAGAAATCACATCGTCGATCACAGCATGGAATTGTCATTGGTCAACGTCAACGTAGCAATTTTTTTGTGGCGCACCAATTAGAGGTTACATTTACAAATCTACGCAAAGTACTTAATTTTTTATACGATTTCAAAAATCATTTATTTTTTGTAAACTAGAAATACAGACTTTTCAGAAAATATATAGGATGTTATGCCTTTGAAGAGAAACTTTAATAAATCTGAAGAAATTGCTCGGTTTCACTTCTTGTACCAAAGAAAATTAAGAACAAATAATTCATGACGAATTTTGATATGGAGGGTCTCTTCGAAATTTTCGTGTATGCATATATCACGAAGTTACGTGGCATCACCTCACGTCACCCTCACGTAAGCTCACGTCACCCTCACGTCACCTCACGTCACCCTCACGTCACCTCACGCCACCTCACGTCACCTCACGTCACCCTCATGTCACCTCACATCACCCTCACGTCACCTCACGTTAAACTCACGTCACCCTCATGTCACCTCACGTTAAACTCACGTCACACTTACGTCACCTCACGTCACCCTCATGTCACCTCACATCACCCTCACGTCACCTTACGTTAAACTCACGTCACCTCACGTTACGGCACGTCACGTCATGTCATGTCATGTCACGTCATGTCATGTCGTCATGTCACGTCATATCACGTCATATCACGTCACGTCACCTCCTATCATCATTCATTACGTCACATAATATCGCATATTACGTATCATCACGCCATCTCACATAACTCCGCGCCAAGTCACATCACGTAGGGTGGTATTAAGCGTGATATATGCATACACGAAAATTTCGAAGAGACCCTTCATGTCAAAATTCGTCAATGAATTACGAGTATTTGTTCTTAATTTTCTTTGGAACTAGAAGTGAAACCAACCAATTTCTTCAAATTCATTAAAGTTTGTTTTCAAAGGCATAACATCCTATATAAATTCTGAAAAGTCTATATTTCTAGTTTGCAAAAAATAAATATTTTTTGAAATCGTAACAAAATTGTGTACTTTGCGTAGATTTATAAATGTAACCTCTAATTGGTGCACGAAAAAACAATTGCAAGTTTCAATATAATTACATATAGTGGCAAATAATTGTCTTCAATGACTGTGTAAAACAGTTGGCATTAGTTCAATTTAAATACTAAATTAATTGAAAATTTAATGAATTAATTGTACATATGAAGCTGATATTTCAATCGTCGGGTACGCTTTCGTTTTCACAAATTTTACAAATCTTTGACGTTAGGCAAAAAGGTCTTAAATCGGAAACTGCAGTTTTTCGTAAAACCAAATTGAAAATAGATTCATTATTTGCAAATCGGGATTAAATGTATTCCAAAAAAAAACTGGGCAAGTACGAGTTGAACTCGCACGGGGAAGGTTGCATAATATTGATGGATGATTTCTGAATATCAAACGACGTTGCCAAACTATTTAAGTTGAATTTTCTTCTAACTTCAACCCAAATCAAGCCTTCATTCATACATTCATAGATCCAATCAAACAATCATTCTGTTGGGCATTTAGGTGTGAGATCGTAAAGATAACGCTCATCAACGAATAGAGTGGCCGAACACAGCAAGAAATTATGTGTGAAAATGAAAATTGTTCTTATTTTAAAACTTAGATATTTCAAAATTTCAACATAAATCGATATTTTGAAATTTATCATTTCTTAATAAAAAAAAGCTTACATTGTTGTTTTCAAAACTGCGTTTTCAGATCTTCAAAATTCGCATGTCGATGACTGACCGTTTTTGGCCAATTTCTTCAAAACCATTGTGAGCATTCTGGCTCACAATGGTTTTAAATGAAAGTACTCAATGAAGCCAAGTTTTTTTCAGATTTTTAAACACTTTGGTTTAGAAATGGCAGGGGGGGACGCATTTAAAAAAACTTTGGAGCTCCATATTTTCCAAACGGTATTTTGAATAAAAAAGTGTTGAGGGAAACCTCCACCTCATTCCGAAAGATCTGTCGATTGATATATGTTTCGATGGGGTGCGACAATTTTTCAAAATTAATGTCAACTTCACCTGTACTGGAGCCACCCCCAAATGGCCCCACTTTTTAAAATCGCTGCATAGGCAATGACATCTAGGTCTGAAGTACCTAATTCCAAAATTTCATGCCGATATATTCATAAACGGACGGAATCGTTTTTGTAGACGGAACCTTAAAAAGACTCGCGTTTGCCAAAGAGTATGTTAACAAGACTCTAGACTTTTGGAACACCGTTATTTTTAGTGACGAAAGCAAGTTTAACTTGTTTGGCAATGACGGGAAGCAAAGGGTTTGGCGAAAACCAAATACTGAGCTGAATGAAGCTAATCTTCAAGCGACGGTGAAATATGGCGGTGGTAATATCATGATGTGGGGGTGTATGTCTGCGCGGGGGGTTGGTCAAATGGAGTTCATTGACTATAGAATGAACCAATATGACTACCTCGACATCCTAAAAAGAAATTTGCAGCAAAGCGCTACTAAAATGGGTCTAGGGTCAAATTATGTCTTTCAACAAGACAACGACCCAAAGCACACTGCTCACAATGTCAAAATGTGGCTGCTTTTCAATGCTCGCTCGCAGCTCAAAACGCCTCCACAGTCACCCGACATCAACCCCATTGAACATTTGTGGGCTGAGCTTGAAAAAAATATTCGAAATCGAGCTATCAGCAGCAAATCTCTTAAAGAAGCTCTACAACAAGAATGGGAACTTTTACGCCCAGATTTTTGCAAGAAAGTATCGGGTCGAAGTATGTCAAAACAACTAAGAGCCGCTATTGATGCTAAGGGTGGTGCAACTAGATACTGATGTGCCACTCACCTACTTTATTTTATGTATTTTTTCATATTTTTATTTTAGTGCGAATAATTTTGTGTTACGTTTAATTGAAGTCAGTTTGTTTATTTTCGTTTTTGCCTACTTGGATTTATTAATATTTGATTTTTTTGTACTAATTTTTAATCTTTTACTAATTCAAATTTTTTTAATTTTATTGAATTAATTTTTCACGACTAAGCTAGTGGAATTTAGCTTATTTCGTTAAATTAAGTCTTGTGCGATCGTGCCTCTTGTGTTGGCTAGTGAGTTTTGTACGATTATATTTGCGTCTACCCAGTATATAAATTTAAGTAAAAATGTTTTGTCTAAAACCATATTTTTCCTCACATTTAAAATAGTATAATTTAATTAAAAACAATAAATTAAACTTAAGCAATTTTTTAATTTTAAATCAGCAGCATTTTTATTTTTTTAACAGAGATACCCAAGCTGTTACCTTGTGCTGTCACAGCCGGAAGGAACTCATGTATTACCGTATTACCGGAAAGTGGAACAACCAAATTGAATTGTAAATAATAATTTAAAACACAAGGAAATGCCTGAACCTTAAACTCACACATAAATTATACAAATAAATAGCAGTGCAGGAAAATAAAAAAGATTTTTTTGTGACTCCATTATTTTGAAGAACCCTTGAGAATGATCCCTGCCTGACTGCTTTTCAATTTCGTCTATGGAATTTCCCTATATCCAGGATTGTTATGAGGTAGTGATTACGCTACTCTAACTCAGATGGCTGGTTCTTATTAGATCAATTTCATGTTTATTTCTGTTTGCACTAGACGGCGCAGTTGGCGTGAGAATGTATTTTCGCCACAATACGATGTATAAACTTCGGTGGTTTATCCTCAACTGACTATGCTTAGCATTCATGTACTTAATACACAATCAATTGACCAAGCCATAAACAAATAAGAGAACGAGATGGAATTGAGGAGGACAGTATGGATCATTACACGTAAATAAATAGGAAATATAATAAATGGAAAAAAGACGACAAGTACATGAATAAAAATGTTGTTAGGGCGTGTTGCAAGTTACTCCTGCCTAATCACTGCAGCATCCTCCAAGTGCAACTTGGTCGGCTGGTTCGACTTGGTCAAACGACTGTTTGATTGCCAAATTTTGTTCCATGTCGTACAATGTAAACGCTCTTACGAAAAGTCGTTCAGATCGGTCGTAAGGTAGTTCCACTTTTTCCCTTGATCCAATGACTTGTAATATAGTGTGAACGCGGCTGTTATGATAGGTGTCACCATGGGACACTGCATCATTAGAAGACAACAGATTGAGTCATCCTGCAAACGACTTCTGCCACAGCTGCTGAAGAGAAGAAGAGGAGAAAACAATTCCCGCATTCTCTGCTCGTGGTTTGCTCTCCCGTTTCGCAGAAAGATTCAGCAAGAAGCGTATTTCTGCATAAATCTGGTCGAATTAAGTAACATTTGTATCAATCAGATGCAAATCTTGAAATGAGCGAAAAGGCTCCCATATCAAAGCAGGGATTAACCTCGGAAATAACTAGTCTGGAACCATCAGCAAATGGACCATGACAGAATACTATGGAAGCTAAATATGCCGAAACAATACCGTCACGTGCACAAAATTATGCATTAAGCGTGCTGCAAAAAACATCAAAACTAGTGGAACTAGTCACACAAGTTAAGGGAGCTTTAAATATCGTCTGAAGCAAATAAGGCTTCTGGAAGATTATGCATACAGTAAGAAGAGACCGCGGCGCACATATTCTGAGTCATATCTGGATGGAAATTGAGTCGATGAAACAGACCTCCCTTAAGCAGATGCTGGCTCTGACACAAGCAAAATAAGAAATCCATGTGGTATTAATTAAATTATTAAAATGAAAGACACGTGTTCAACGTGCTTGTGCGTCTTGACTGACGTCTTTTATGTTGTTGCTTACACCTGTCATGTCAAGTGTTACCAAGTTAATGCAAATTCATTTGGGCAACTGGTACATTAATATACTACATCTCCCATTTCCGACATTTGACCAGATTGTTCCATAAACTTATACACACGCTTAGACTTAATTGTCTACATTCGAATAACCGACACTTAGGTTAGGATAGGTTTTGGAAGGGGAGTATCACTTCCACTCGAAGGCCATGGGGCCCATTACGAATCCCTTCAATTGTGGAGTACACATTCGATTAACCTATCCTGCCACGTGATGGCTGAAACCACTACGTGCTCCTTCTGAATTTTAGGAGATCCGATATATCGGCATTCGCTAAGTCCACTCATAATCTTTGGCCCAGCGAAGCTAGGCGCCGATTTTCGAGAGCTGGGCAGTGGCAAAGCAAATGTTGGATCGTCTCGGTCTCTTACTCATCTCCGCAGCTCCGGCAGAGATCGCTGGATTCCGCATTCCATTTCCAGAGCATTGTTCCGATGGAGCAGTGTCCTGTAATCACTCCGACGAGCATACGGATCGAGTTTCGGTCCAATGTCAGAAGCTTCTTTGTTTTGCCGTAGTTAAGCTCTGACCACGTTGATCTTGTCGTGTGACAATCATTTCTTGTAAGCGAAGTCGAGTTGGCCTCTTTTTGTACTGTTTCGCTTATGATCCGGTACAATGCAGTCATCGGTGGCCGCAGTGACGTGTCCGCCTCACTGATGTTCATATCAGGTTCTTGTCTAGTCAATTCATCTGCTCTCTCGTTCCCTGCGTTTGAGCTGTGGCCCAGGACCCAGCAGAATTTGACTTTGTGATGACTGATAGACCTTTATGAGTCCCGACAATTTATAACAGCGTTTGATTTCACAATACAAGATACCATTGACTTCAGTACAGCCTGGCTGTCTACAAAGATGGTGATATCCGATGGTGGGATAGCGGTTAATTGTATGAGTTTGGCTGCATTCTCTATGGTCAGAATCTCTGCTTGGAAGACACTGCACATGTTGGGATGTCTAAATGATTCCTGTTTTTGTATACTTTTTGCAGATGACTTAGTCATCCTCCCAGATGGAACTCTGGCTTGTGGCCGTATGTGCTGATGCTGGGATGAACGTGAACAAATCCGAGGTGATGGTTATTTCCAGAACGCCTGTTCAATGCACTCTACATGTTAGTGGAGTCTCATTGAAAGAGGTGGAGAAGTTTAAATTTCTCGGGGTCTTTTTCACGAGTGATGGGAGGAATAATGCTGAGCTTTCCTATAGGATTGGCCAAGCTGGGTCAATTTTCAAACAACTTGGTCGGCCAATTTGGTCTTGTCTTGTTGGTCTTGTAATCAGGAAGGCCGAGTTTGGTGTTAAAGCTAAGTTAGGGGTTTTTAACTCAGTATTTGTTCCAACTCTCACCTATGGTCATGAAATTTGGGCAATGACCGAAGGAATAAGATCGTGAATACAAGGATGAGATTTTTTCGTCCTGTTGTGCGAATTTTTTTTGAAACCCTACTGGAGCACTCAGACTCAATACTGGTCCATTGTACTGCCAGGTAGCAATCTACTCCAGTGCTCCGTTAATTTGATCCCAACGGCAAATGGTGACTGGATCAGATTCGATTTCACTGGGATTCGAACCTGGGATCTCTTTAACTTGGGGCAGGCACTTAACCAACTGCGCCATCCAGTCTTTGTGGGAATTACTCGCCGGGATAGGGTGAGACACACGGCAGCGCACGAGGAACTCAACGTTGAGAAGCTGCTTCTTCGAATGAAGAGGGCTCTACTTCGATGGTTTTGCCACGTGGCTCGAATGTTATCACGACTTCCGAAGCGTGCTTTGAATGCAATTCCATCAGGAAGGCGACCGCTTTGCAGACCCAGGACGAGATGGTTGGACCAAGTCCAAAAACTCGCCTGGTTGCGCTTGGGCACAGTTTTTGATGAGTTAGAGTCGATGACGGAGGATCGAATGGCCTGGAGATCTCTCGTGCATGCGTTGCCCCCGTGATCCATTTAGTGGAACATACGGGTAACTGAAGATGAGATGAGATAAGGTAAAGGGTCATTCATTTTTCGATTTTGAAAGTAAAGCTAAATAAAACAAACACAGCGTTACATTTTTGATGAACATTTTAATTCATTATAAAGTTTGGACTTTGCCACTAAGTGTGAAAAACAATATCATTCAAATGGCCGCCTCGGGAAGATTCGCAGCATGCGATTCTTTTGATGTATTTTTTAACCACTTTTTCGGACATTTCGGGTGGTATCTCGTCCATAACTTGAGTAATGTTGGTTTTTGATGCGTCTAGAGTTCGGGGATTATTCGCGTAAACACGGTCTTTAGCGTAGCCCCACAGAAAAAATCCAACGGTGTCAAATCGCATGATCTTGGTGGCCAATTGACGTCGCCAAAACGTGAAAGGGAAGGGAACTTCTCTTGCAATAAAGCGGTAATTGGTCGTGTTGTGTGGCTTTTTGCACCATCTTGTTGGGACCAAATATTGTCCAAGTTATTGATCTTCAATCGCCGGCCAAAAAAAATCGGTTGTCATTCGATCATATCTCTCCGAATTCACCCATTAGCATCTTCGAAGAAATGTGGACCAATGGCACCTTTCGACCATAGAGCACACAAAACAGCCACTTTGTTTGGCCTCACGACATCAGTAACGCTTCCACTCTCCTCAAATTTCTTCAAAATTTAACCGATTGCTTGTCGATTATGACGGCAATAATCATCGCGTAATGCGCGAAAAGTGGCTATGTTTGAATCACCACTTTTGTAGTAAGTTTTAATAATTTTAACACGTTGTTTGATTTTCAAGCGATCCGTTATTGTAAATGGCAAACATTCAACTAATATTATGACACTTCAAATGACTGCTGAGTTTGCCAGGTGTCAAATGCCAGAGCTATAAACCTGAAACTACGAAATGAATGACCCTGTACATACAATTAGATTTTAAAAGAACAAGCTTCTCGAAGCTGTTATCTGAAAGAGAAAAGAAGAAAGCCCTTTCGACAGGAGCAGAACATAAAACGGTATTATATTTAAAGAAAAGATTCATTGTGTTGGGATGTTTCTCCAAGATCCCATAGAATAATCTCTATCTGAAAGGTAGCTAAGGACTTCTAGATCAATCGTTGTAGAAGAACGCGAATGCAATTCGCAATTTTTCAAATTTCTGGGACACGAAAAGATTACAGTACCGTCTGAAAATTATAACCTAAACAATTCGGAAACACAGAAGAGCATTTAAATTATTTTGAAAAGTTTCAAAAACTTATTTCGAGTTTTTCGCCACTGAAACACTTATTTAATATTAAATGCGTCATAAGCACAAATGTATTTTCCTTAAAATATAGAAGCTGATTACAGATTTTTCAAATATCGAAAATTTAAAAAAGTTAACTGATTTGTATTGCACGTTTTAAAACATGTTTGCCATTAAACAATCGCAAAGTTATCACTGATCTCTTCAAGGGTTTATCTAAAGCACTCAGCAACCGATGGCTTAGCTCCTTGACAGTGCTGATTCCATGCCACCCAAGCACTCAAGCCCTGCTCCTTCATGATGATCTTGGCACAATAAACAGCGTACTTGATGTCGTTCCTCAACAACGCTTCACATGGCAATCGACAGATATTCGCCGACTGACGTCCATCTCTGGGCTTGCACCAGTAACGATCATTGATTTGAAATAGTCCCCAATCTACCGATCCATCGTAGTTGGCTTTATTTAGGGCCTTTGTGTTGTAGGAACTCTCGTGCTCGGTCAGACACACCCAGTCCGAAAGTTCGTTGTAGGGCACTCCGTAGCGATATAAGGACCTTGCCAGCGAACACTTGTTGTATATCCTTCCCGAGACCGACGACGGTGCGAAAAATGCTATTCCCAGCAAAAGTACTGTCAAACCTCCAACTCGACCGGTATTGAGAGCTCCCATTGTGACTGACGTCTCGACTGTGAATGATCTGTATGCCTACGGGTGTCAACTCAGAGATTATATAGCTCAGATCGCTTGAAGAACCCATGACCCAATATCTGGTTTTCGTTATAACTCACGAACACTAAGCTTCGCCAGAACTGAAGTGAGACTCCGTTTATTTGTTTTTTCCAAGTCGTCTTCATATGCTAAATTAGATGCGGCCACGCGCCCCAGTGGCTGCCGGACGAGACTTAGTGAGAGGCTTAGACTAATTTGCATTTTGATTAGTTTGAATTTACAGGCAATATCGGTGAATAAATTATTGACTGTTCTGCGTAAATTTTTCCGTCTGCTTTACGAACATTGACTGATCTTGTTACTGATCGGTGAGTGATTACCCATCGGGGCCTTGAACTTGAAGTTTTGGTTGCGGTATCATCGGTGGGCTCGATTGAACGATTAGAAGTTGACGAATGACGGCTTTCAGATTCGAGATTGGTGTGGATGATCTCCTAAGCCATGATTGATCGGCCGCTCTGCCGGTAGACAGGTTGCTCGCGAAATATTCTTTTTGGCACCAATTGTCAAACTTGATTTGGAAAAAGAAACAAGATCGCGGGGGACTTTCAGATACGAGTATATTTTTAATATCGAGAAGATAACTACATCAATTAATGATACTTTATGAAGGGCCATTAAAGTGGCTTTACTCTTTGTCAATAATCCAAAATTTTGTTAAATATTTGTGTGAATTTGTGTGTCAGATCGGTGATACAGGGTCACACCTTTGATCTTATTATAAAATGTTGCTCTTTGTTGGGGGTCATGAATGACTGCCATATACTAAAGGGTTACCAGATAAGAAGGATAGGAAAACATATTTAAATTGAACAACAACGGCGTAGGATACAAGATTGATTTTGGTTTTATTTTGAAGCTACTTTTATGCCATTATGAATAAAGGAGCACATTATTCGAAAGCCTGCCTCCGCTTCGCTGGCAGTGCTTCAAGCGGTCGGTCCAATTTTTGATGTCTCAGTCCAATAGCGTTTCGAATGTTGGCCACGAGGTCGTCTAAAGTGGTTGGGGTTGGCTTATAAGCGGAGTCTAGGTACCTGATGTTGCACAAGAGAAAATAATCGAGTGTTGTCAAGTCGCAAGATCGCCAAGTCGCAAGAACCGCAACGCTCGCGGTTAGTTTATCTAAATGTGTCCTTCACAACCTCGAGCGTTGCTTTGCGTCGGTGGCATGGCATGTAGCGCTGTCTTATTGAAACCACTGCTCGGATTTTTTTTTTGTCGGAGGTTTTTGTAACACTACACTGGAGCACTCAGACTCAAAAACTGGTACATTGTACTACCAGGCGGCAACCTACTTTTGCTGTAATTTCATGGTCTTTCGAAGGAAGACCAGCAGGCGCTTCTGTGATGAGAAGCCTACATCATCAGGTCTCAACTCATCAGCACCGAATAACTGCCACCTGATCAGAGCAAAGGCGGGACAATGGCAGAGGAAGTACTCTGCAGTGTCATCGTCTTCTCCACAGGCGTCGCAGAGGGTTTCATCGCTTAGGCCAAGCACACTTAGGTGTTTGGCGAAGGTGTAGTGCCCAGTTAGTACGCCGGTAAGTTGTCTGCAATCTTTTCTGTTTAGAAATAACAAGAAAGCCGCGGATTTCTTACAGACGTTGGGGAGCATGCGCTTGGTCTGTCGTGTCCATCCTGGAGAGTCATGCCACCTGTGGTTGTGCTCTCGATAAGTCCAACCATCGATAGAAACCCTAACCAAGGACGCAGCAGTCCCAGCGTAGGTTCAAGTCCTGAGAATGCCTCATCTGATCCTCACTTAACAAGTTTATCGGCGATCTCATTTCCCGTGATCCCGTGATCCCGTGGTGCCTCGGGACCCAGACAAGTCTTGGCGAATTTAAGCTACCGATCAAATTTATAGAAGACTTGCATTCCTGAACTGCTCGGAATCTTTTCGATACTGAAGTCGGTTGACATCGCTCTATACTTGAAGCCATTGACGGTAACGGTCTCTTCTTCCTAATATCGAAAGGAATAAGATCCGATCATGTCGCCATGCCATAAACCGCACCGCACCAATCAGTCGATCTTTGTGGATGCGGACAATTTTGGAATGTGTTTGCTCCGAAGACGGTAGCTTTGTTTGCTGGCATAGCCGCTGAACCAAAAATTGGCATCGTTCGAGAAGTTATTTTTTCGGACAGAATCCGCATCTCCGGCCAACATTTCCAGATCCCAATAAGTGAATTCACAGAGTTGTCTATAGTCGCCTAGCTTCAATTTTTTTTTGCGTCAGTATACGGATCTACGAGTAGATCCAAATCCAACGGCAAAATAAATTTGTGTTGCTAAGAAGCCAGGCTCAGGTCCACCTCGAACTGTAGGGCCGCCATTATTATTATTATTATTTGTGTGGCGCTAGAGTCCGGGGTGGACCTGGGCCTCAACCAACAAAGCTCTCCAGCTAACACGGTCTCTGGCTAGATGCTTCCAATTTCGTACACCAGGTTGCTTGAGATCCTTCTCCATTTGTGTGCGCCATCTATAACGCGAACGTCCTCTGTTGCGTTGTCCCAATGGCTGGGATTCAAATACTTCTCAGGCCGGAGCTGAGTTGCCCATATGATCTACATGTTTTAACCATCTTAAGCAGTTATCCCTAGACGCTTAACTAGGCTCATGGCGCCATATAACATTCCCATTCTCCATCTAAAATATCAGAGGGAGGGTCGCACAGCTTTGAGAAACGCATTTATTAAGCAAACTCCCAAAATTGTCCAAAAATTGTTGTTGTTAACTAGCAAGAGGAATTCAATCGATGTTTTTAGGCAGGTTTCCGGATTCTGTGGTAAAAAATATTTGCATTAAATTAATCTGTAAAAGAATATCTTGAAAACCCGTTCTAATGAACATCTGGATATGTTTTGGAGACAAATAAAAATAAATGGACATATTCGAGATAATGAAAATTGATTAATTGGAACTGATGCTTACGTTTCTAATCACAATCGTAAAATAGTCTATCATCTGTTTGATCACAGGTATACATACTAGTTCGACTTTAATGAATGCCACTGATAGTAATTTTGGTCAGTTTTTAAGCATATATTGAGTTCGACCTTGACTTTGATGGACAAATTTCACAGAGAATATGTGACAAGACCTTGAAATACGTACAAATAATGGACACTGACTGTCGTGATGGAGTGGTTATGTGCTTTGACCACTAGGACAAGGTCCGGGGCTCACTTCCTGATGGAAACACTCCAAGCTTTTATTTCGCGGCACCAACTTTAATGATCCTGAGGCCCAGGTTCACCTCGGAATGTAGCGCCCTAAGAAGAAGAAGAAGAACTTTAATGATTTCTTCTTCTTGTTCTTCTTCTTAGGGTGCTACAGTACGAGGTGGGCCTGGGTCTCACTCAACATGCCTCTCCAGCCTGCACGATCTTTCGGTAGCTGTCTCCAGTTTCGCACACCAAGCCGGCCGGGGTCCCCCTCGACTTGTGTGCGCCACCTTGTACGTGGATGTCATCTGTTGCGTTGTCCCACAGGCTCAGATTCGAAGACTTTTCGGGTCGGAGCTGTGTATACGCTCTACATGGCCTAGCCATCTGAGGCGTTAAATCCGTAGACGCCTGGCTAGACCCATGTCCCTGTACAACCCATGCCGTTCGTGGTTGAATCTTCTCCTACAAATGACAGCAACGCAAACAGGACCAAAGATCGCGCGCAGAACTTTTCTCTCGAAAAGACCAAGACACTGTTCATCCGCTTGGGATATTGTCCATGCCTCTGCGTCGTAAAGCAGGACTGGGATGATCAAGGTCTTATACAGAGTCAGAGGGCTCTGTTACTCAATTGCCTTTTGAGCCCAAAAAAACAGCGGTTGGCAAGACTTATTCTGCGCTTGATCTCGGTACTGATATTTTTTGTACTATTTACCGAGGTAGATGAAGTCCTTCACTACCTCAAAGTTATAGCTGCCTATGATGACGTTCTGGCCAAGTCGTCGATGTTGTGCGTCCTTTCTCGATGACAGCATATACTTGGTTTTGCCCTCGTTTACCGCCAGACCCATTTTAGCCGCTTCCGTTTCAATCCCAGCGAACGCATCATTGACGGCTCGCTGTTTTCGCCCAATCACGTCAATGTCATCCGCGTAAGCTAGCAGTTGAACGGACTTTTGGAAGATCGTGCCTCTTGGGTTGGCCAGTGAGTTTTGCACGATCTTCTCAAGAATGATGCTAAAGACGTCACATGACATCGCGTCGCCTTGTCTAAAACCTTTTTTGACATTGAAGGTCTCGGTGACTTCGCTTCCGACCTTGATGGAGCAGCGAGAGTTCTCTATCGTCATCCTGCTCACTCTGACGAGTTTGGCAGGAATATCAAAATCAGACGTGGCGCTGTATAGCTCGTCTCTATGCTCGTTGTCATATTCGGCCTTGAAATCGACAAATAGATGGTGTGTGTCGATCTGCATTTCTTGGGTCTTCTCCAGGATCTGCCGCAGTGGAAAGATTTGATCGATGGAGGACTTCCCGGGCCTGAAACCACACTGATAAGGACCTATCAGTTTGTTCACGAATGGTTTCAGGCGTTCACACAAAACGGCAGAGAAGATCTTGTAGGCGATGTTAAGGAGACTTATCCCTCGATAGTTGGTGCAGTCAAAGGGGTCTCCTTTCTTGTGGATCGGGCAAACGATACTGAGATTAAACTCATCGGGCATGCTTTCCTCTGACCTTATCTTCAGATGAGCCGGTGCATACGCCCAACCAGATCAACTCCAGCTGCTTTAAACATTTCAGCGGGCAGACCACCCGCACCAGCAGCTTTATTCGACTTCAGTTTCGATATCGCTATCTTGACTTCGTCTAGGTCAGGGGGACGATATTTTCTTCTATCATCGTCCGTTGTGTTGAGTGGAACATTCTGCCTGACAGCGGTATTTGTGTCCTCATCGCCGTTTAACAGTCTGCAGAAATGATTTGTCTAAATTCTCAGTACCGACTGCGAATCTACTACCAGTTATCCATTCTCGTCCCGGCAGGCTTTTGTCCGAACTTTATATCCATTCGATAAAAGTTTTACCCTTTGGTAAAGGCAGTCTGTTGTGATTATAGCTTTTCGACGTCAAACTGTGGTTGTCTTCCTCGACTCCGTTGTTCTGTCGATATCCGGGTCCTTACCTTGGCTATAATAAGGAAATGGTGCGAGCCTCGGAACGTTCGGATATCAAGAATACTGGAAGAGTGTCTGACGTCGATCTCAACGTGATCAATCTGGTTGACGGTTGAATGATCAGGGGACCGCCAGGTCCCTTTATGGATGTTGAGGTGTGGGAACCGCGTGCTAGCTACAGAGAGGTTTCGCCCCGTAACAAAGTCCACCAGCCTGAGTCCGTTTTCGGACGTGGTGTCGTGCAGGCTGCGTTTACCGATGACTCTAGCAAAGATGTCCTCTTTACCCAGCTTAGCGTTAAAATCTCCTAGAACGATCTTGGTGTCGTAGCTGGGGCATTGATCGTACGTTCTTTCTAGGAGATCATAGAAGTCATCCTCGCTATCGTCATCTTTGTCCTCCGTTGGGGCGTGGGCGCAGATTAGGTTTATGTTACAGAATATAGCCTTGTTGCGGATTGTTATGAGGCGCTCGCTTATGTACTTAAATAATACTCTGTGGTTACGGTACGGAATATCATCAAAGTATTTGTAGGTGCCACAAAGTCTCACACTACTCTGAGCTTTTGACTTATGGTGCCTATGACGATTGTTCTCTTCCCATGAGCAAGGAATGTCTATGTTATAAACTCATAGGTTCATAGGCAAGTCTTTATCGTCACATGTGTAGTTGTCATCATCACGGTTTTGATTAGTAATGAGTGACAATAAGATTGTACGTCATAGCGCATGGAAATTAATTGGGTTCCACCGCAGTTATTTAGTCATAGTCTGATAACAAAGATGAAGTTGAATTATGAGCAGCATGGGGAAATATTGAATTAATCACAGAATCATAGAATACGCTGCGACATCTTAATAAATATGTTTGTCATGCAAATGGGAAATTAAGTTGACTTGTTTCGTATTGTCGTGAGATATTTTTTCAAAGAAAAAAACTGGTTGAATATGATAGCGGCATATGGCACGGAAAACATCAACAAAAATGCTTTTGATTGATATACCAGAAGCATATCAATGGAATTGCAGGTACACTTGAAGAAATTTTTTAGGTTAGGTTCAGTTGGATTGACCTCAGCCAATCCGTATGACCGCACACTGGATCCACACTGGTATAATTGCATACGCCAGCCACCTAAATTTACCTACCTAGGTTTGGCTGATGGGCAGGCAGGCAGAGAGCCACACCTCACTATGGTCGTAGTGGGCTCACTGTGAGGTCCAAGGGTGAAAAATCTCATCCATTTCTTCCAAGTCGTGTGTCGAATTATTCGGTGTGGTCCAGCCATCTGTTATTCTTATGAAGTTACAAAGATTGATGAGAGGATTATTTGCTACCTCATGAAGATCATGGAAGAGGTGATCTCTCAGATGACAGAGGCTGGGTCAGTGACATACATATTGAGAGGTATCTCCTTATTTCTCTTCGTCACCAAATTCCCAACATATATTGTCATCGGAGAGCTTCATTTTCAAATAGTGGAAAATGATTACGTTTTGACCCTGTAACAGGCTTCTGATGTTTTTCTCCATTCATTGATGAATCAACTCCTTTTGTCTAGAAAAAAGTGTCAACGATATTATTGGTTGAGGGTATATTGCACCGCGACCTTTAAGATCTATTGTGCCCCCTTTCAGAGACCTTCTTCTGATACTCCTAATTTCCTTAGATGCTCCCTGAGTCTACAGTGCCTCGTTAGAAAACCTGTAAGGATACGGAGGTAGATCTTGCTCATGTTAATGCATGCCCCGAACCTCTTTCAGTTATATTGCCCTAGGAGTTTCTTGGCTTGGTTTATTCCACGAGCGTTATTCCAGGTTTCTATCCGGTTCTTTCTTTCTAGTTCTCTGAATTCTTCTCTGAGGAGATGGTCTTCTACAGCGCATGTTCTGATACTCCATTCCTTGCCAGGGAGTCTGCCATTTCATTGCCTTCTATCCCCGTATGGCCAGGTATCCAGTAGAGTTTTACTCCGTTTCGCCTACTCACCTCCTTGAGCTTTTGCAAGCATTCCCATACAAGCCTGGATTTGATGATGTAGGAGTCTAGTGCCATAAAAGCGGCTTGACTGTCTGACATTATTGCTATGTCGCAGTAAGGTTAGGTTAGGTTAGGGGGCAGCTAGTGAATTCACCAGCACACTTAGACCATGTTGGTCCATTGTGATACCCAGTCAGACTACTACCACTGATCGACCACCGCTCCAGTGATAGTGCCGTTAATTTGATCCCAACGGCAAATGGTGACTGGACCAGATTTGAAAAACCGGAAGAAAGCGTATTAACTTTGCTTTCATTCGGATTCAAACCTGGGACCCCTCTAACTTAGGGCAGGCACTTAACCAACTGCGCCATCCAGTCGTTTCTATGTCAGTTGGTATAATTCCTTTCAAGATGGGTCTGTACGCACTGTCTACGGCATAAATTCCCGCTTGAAAGATACTGGTACATTTGCCCATGGATTCGAAGTACTTTATCCTGGGCACAAAAACTCCTGCTCCAGTTCCTTCATCAGTTCTTGATCCGTCTGTATACCATTTTACCGTGTTACTGCTCAGTATGTGGACCATGGATTCATTGCTCCAGTCTCTTTTGGTGCTGAGCTTACTGGTAAATTTCTTTTGGAAGTTGAATTTCCTAATCACGTCAACCTTCGGAATGGCCTTGAGTGGTACCTAGTAGTAGTAGTGTTAACGGTATCGGTCAACTGATTGAAATTCTTGCTTGACGACTGTTCCTTTTTCACACAAAAGAACTTGAAGTTTGTGGGTTTGGTTAAGGCTGAGAGTTTTTCATATTCGAACTAGATTTTGTTTTCTCAAAATCTGCCAACACCGTCTTTACTATGATTTCAGACAAATGCAGTCCACCACCAACTTAAAAATAGTCGTCGCATAGCTCCTTGAACAGCCACTTGTGAGGAATGCGAATGTTGGTAAGCGATTCAACGAACCGGGGTTCTTATGCTGACTTCGAACTCAGTCGTTTGAGAAGCTTCCTTTGGCAGTAAACATTAAAGTCGGTAAATCATTAAAGTTCGCGCAGTGAAATAAAATCATGGAGTGCTTCCATCGGGAATTGAGCTCAGGCGTAAACGCACGAAACCACTCCTTCACAACAACCAATTGTCCATTAGTTGTACATATTTCAAGGTCCAAACTCCTTTCTTGTCACATTTACTCTGCGAAATTTGTTCGTCCATCGTCAAGGTCGAACTCAATATATGCCAAAACACTGGTCGAAATTAATATCAGTAGCATACGTTAAAGCCCAACTAGTATTTAATATTTAAATCTGTGATCTAACAGATGGACTGTTTTACGATTGCGGTCGGAAACGTAAGCAGCACTTCCAATTAATCGATTTTCACTTTCACCCATGTGTCCACTTTACTTTTATTTGTCTCCAAAACATACCCAGATGTTCATGAGAACAGGTTTAAAACAGATTTCAAGATTTAGTTGAACAGATTAAACCACAAGATTCGATTGGAATTGTCGCTAAGCGAATAGACTCACAGTGGATACGACCACAACACAAAAAGTCAGCTTCTTCTTGGGGAACAGATTGTAGCTGCAGCACAAACGTTTCATACAGGGTACTCTGAAACATCCAATATCCAAATGTTGTTGGGTAGCCAAATGAGGTAATCGGTGTAAATATTCATTTGTGAAAATTGAGTAAAAATCGAATACGATGATTCGATTAAGTTTTCGTATTTGAAAGAAAAAAATGCATACATGCGTCAACTTTTTAGCAAAGGGTTTCTAGCTCAAATGTGAATCAATTCGACGTATCGATCCACCATCGCAATGGCCCAGCTTTTCATCTCAGGGCATGATTTCCTGCGAGTCACTTCTACTGCTTCCATTTATAGAGAAAGAGAGACTGAAACGCTAACAGAACATGGGTCTGTGCTTTTAACTTGGTAAGATGCCAGTAACGATCCCTGTAAATGCACAGGTCAAGTTGACACATCCTTGTGGCAACTCTTCGATAGCCTCTACAGCAACCGCTTAGTGGTGAACCAATGTATGCAGCGGCCCCTCTGCCAAGGGGTTTAAATCAGGATCAGACCTCCAGGTTTGTGGGTTTCGCGCTGAGGTAACGTCCTTTCCTTAGATAACCTAAGTTAGAGTCGAGAGTTATGAAACGAGAACAAGCCTCGGATACGGATGCTGCCGACCATGCACGACCAAATATTGGCAAAGATTTTCGATTCTGCATGTGAAATGTGAGGTACTTTAACAGACCACGTGCAGCAGATGAATTTGCGGGGATCTGATCCATACAATACAGACATCACCGCAATCCAGGAAGTGGACCGGGCGAAAAGCAGGTGAAAAACTGCAAATTATACTACGGCGATTGCTACAGGCCGCGAATGCAGATTTGTTATTCGTGACAGACACACGCAAGAAGTCTTACGTGTTAAATATGTAAGCGAGCACCTCATAACAATCCTTGATGCGGGCTAAATTCTGCAACATTAGCCTTATGTGCGCCCACGCCCCGACGGAGAAAAAGGATAATTTTTTTTTTTCGAGGATTTTTGAAACGCTACTGGAGCAGTTAGACTCAAAACTGGTCCACGGTACTGCCAGTTAGCAACCTACTCCAGTGCCGTTAATTTGATCCCAACGGCAAATGGTGACCGGACCAGATTCGATTTCACTGGGATTCGAAACTGGGACCCCTCTAAGTTGGGGCAGGCACTTAAACAACTGCGCTATACAGTCGATGATAATAGCGAGGACGACTTCTATGATCTCCTAGAAATAACATTCGATCAGTGCCTCAACAGCTACAACACCAAGATCGTTCTAGAAGATTCTAACACCAAGCTGGGTAGAGAGGGCATCTTTGCTAGCACGAGACGTTTCTCGCGATCGAAGACATGGAGAGGTTTTGGAATGATGTCATTTTTGGATAAAACAACTACCCAAGGGCTATAAACTTCGGACACAGACATGCCGGGACGAGGAGGGACAACTGGTAGTAGAGTCACAGTCTATAGTAATAAACTGTAAAGATGACTTCTGAAGACCTTTAAACGGCGATGAACATACAGATACCTCTGTCAGGTAGAATCTTCCACTCAACACAACAGAAGATGATAGAATTCCGTCCCTCGACCTAAATGAGGTCAAGATATCGAGATTAAAGTTGAATAAAGCTGCTGGTGCAGATAGTCTGCCTGCTGAAATGTTTAAACCAACTGGAGATGATCTGGTTGGTTGCATGCACCATGACATGGTCGAAGGAAAGCATGCCCGATGAGTGGAATCTCAGTATTGTTTGCCCGATCCCAAGAAAGGAGACCCCTTTGACTGCGCCAACTATCGAGGGATAAGTCTCCTTAACATTGCCTTTAAGATCTTTTCTGCCATTCTGTGCGAATGCCTGAAACCTTTCGTCACCAATCTGATAGGTCCGTATCAGAGTGCTTTCATCCCGGGAAAGACCACCATCGACCAAATCCTCACACTGCGACAGATCCTGAAGAAGACTCAAGAAATGGAGATCGACACACACCAGCTTTGTGACAAGACTGCATATGACAGCGGGCATAGAGATGAGCTATACAGAGCCATGTCTGGTTTTGACTTTCCTGCCGAACTCGTCAGACTGAGCAGGATGACGATGGCGAGCTCTTGCTGCTTCATCATGTTCGGTAACGAACTAACCGAGACTTTAAATGTCAAAAAGGGTTTTAGACAAGGCTACGCTTCGTCTTGTGATTTCTTTAACACCGTTCTTGAGAAGATCGTGCAAAATGCACTGGCCAACACAAGAGGCACGATCTTCCAAAAATCTGTTCAACTGCTAGCTTACGCGGATGACATTGGCGTGATTGGGCGAACACAGCGAGCCGTCAATGATGCGTTTGCTGGCGCCCTTAGAAGAAGAAGAAGAAGATTGCATTTATGAGAACTGCTTTCCTCCTAAATCCAAAAACCAACCGAAACATTCCAGTCTGTTAGTGCTTCCAACTTTATTTGACTTTAGTCAAAATATTGTTATCTTAACCTCGTCTAACAGTACGGCTCGCAATTCTTATCCATCATCATCCAGATTGAATGAAAAGCTCTGCATAACAGGGATCAATGCATCATCATCATCACTGCATCAAATCGAAACACAAACCATAACCTAATCAGATTTATTTAAAAAATATCATGCGTTCGTACAAAAAGTACAACTTGTACACATAAACCTACATCACAAAACAGTCCGTTAAAAACATCTTACTAAGCTAAAGTAGTTCACTGTTCATTTTTCATTCATGATTTCCCTCATCTCCACAGGCGCAACGTAGTCGCCTTTTGGCAAATAGTTCTTGCGCTTGTCTGCCGGCCGTATGATGATGTGCGCAAAGCACGTGATTAGGGCAAGTGCTGCGAATATTTGGAAACTCGTTCTTCCTCCGTAGTGCTTGAAAATTTGTCCCCCAATGAGGGACCCAATAGCGAAGCCCAGTCCGTCATCCATGCCAGCGACCAGACCTTGGACAGTGGCCGAGGTTCCCACTGGTGCCACTGCAGACGCGTACGCCACAATGCATGTGTAGCACAGGGCGTAGGTGCATCCTTGTATGACCATCTCAATCGGCACCAGCCACCAAGGATTCGGTATGAGCGATATGAGTCCCAAACGGATGGCGTACGTGAAGAAGCACATACTAAGACAGTGGACGTAGCCGATTTTCTTCAGGATCTTGCCACTGTACAGGAAGACCGGGATCTCTCCGCAAAGGCATTCAGCTGCAACGACACATCCTTCAATGAGCTTGATCTCGCTCATGTACCCCGTATTAGCGGCAACTTCCTCCAAGTGCCAGAACATGTAGTAGATGATGAAGGAGTCGATTATGCCAGCGATCGTCGCAAAAACCAAGAATATCGCGATCGAACTCTGCGACAGCAGACCCCACATATCGCGAAAGATCGACTCGGACGACGAAAAGATCGGCAGATCCAGTTTGGAGACACTCAGAAGGTCGAAAATACTGAAAATGAGCATGATCACAAGCGCGGGTGTGAAACTCTTGATTGTGTCCTCCGTCCAAAGGTCCACAGCAACTCCAGCCAAGAGCGCGGTGACTCCGAAGCCGATGGTGCCCCACAAACGCTGTGCGCCGTACTTCATTTCCTGAGCATCACCGAGGACGTCAAAGCAGATCGCGTCACTGATCGAATTGGTCACATTGAAGCCGATCGTTCCGATGCACATGAAGATGACGAAGAGCCAGAAAGTGGGCGAGTTGTAGAGACAGTTGGGGGAATTGCTTCGATCGACGCTGCAAGTAACCTGCAAGAGGTTTTCCGACGAAAAGTTGTTGCCTGCTTCTAGGCAAAAACCATCGCTGGGATCGGTCTTCGTTGTGGAGTTGGATGTGAGGTCTTCTATCGGGCGCATCAAAAAGAGTGTGTGTTCAGTCGAATCGTTCGCTGATGTTAGGCACTTCAGACGTCTGGTCACTTCACATTGAGCCGTCTGACTGAGTATCTGAAAACGAATGTGTGAGAGGACGTTTGACAGATGGGGGCGAGAAGGGATGCCCTCCGACTTACTTCATTCTTGCATACATCAAGATGAGATGTATTTAGCGTCAAGTTAAACTGTTCAGCCTCGTGGATTGTGTGGACGACTGAACTTGGCACAAAATAAAATCCCGCGTAGGACAGTGTCATAACAACGATGAGCGAGATGAAGATGCATTTTCGGAAATTCTAAAGCAGAACAAACATCGTGAGAGTGAAGGAGAGTAAATGGCTTATCTGTGTACTTACCGCAAAGTAATCCGCGAGAAAACCAAACACTGGCTTGGCAATGACATACATAATTGGAAGCACCGATGTGATGTAGCCCATTATTTCGGGCTCAATTCCAAGTTGCTTGCCATAGACCGATATTTGGGGGAGGATTGGTCCCATTGCTGCAAAGAAAAGATAAAACATTTCTAGATAGATACATCATAGGATGGAATACAAAGTGTTGCTTATAAAGGGTCTTCGAAAAGGGACTTCGGATCTTTGACAGTTGATAGCGGCCATATTGTTGAAGCTACATCTGTCAAATTGACTATCATTTATTCAGTCTATTTTGCCAAATCATCATGGAAAGACATAGCGTTTTCCAACACGTGCAAATGATAAAATTGTTGTTCCGAACGTTTGCCCATTTTAAGGTCACCAATATCGTCCTACGGAGAGGAATGTTCGCAGTGTGTAAACGATAAACCAACACCCGTACGTCAACGAAACGCAAGATCTGCCGGAAACGAAAACATCGCCCCTGTCTGTGTGCCGTAAAAGTGTGCAGGAGAATCCGAGGCAGTAACTGACGTGTCGTTCACAAGATCTCGGGCTTTCGTAGACCACAACTTGGCAAATATTGCGGTGTGACTTGGGCCTGCACTTAGACGAGGAGGAAGTGGAAAGCGTCTTTCACCTTCTCTGCTCCTGTCCGGCCCTAGCGTCTATTCGACGCCTACATCTGGGGGCCTACTTTTTCGATAACTTATGTGAACTTAGTACGGTTCCCATTAACAAGCGTAGTACACGCTTCATTATAGGCTCCAAATGGTTTCCCTCGGACACTTTATTGGTTTGATCCCGGTCAAACCATGTGGCGGCACAATGGATCAACTCTGGTCTAAGTGCACATCTAAGCCACTTCATACCTACCTACCTGGGCCTGCACCCGTACAAAATTCAACTGACCCAAAAGCTGAAGGTAAACCACCATAGTCAACTATGTCTGTTCGATGAATGGGCTCTTAAGTAATTGGAAACTGACCCTAATGTTCATCGATGAAGCCCACTTCTGGATGAATGGGTACGTCAACAAACAAAAATTGTCGAATTTGGGACGATACCAATCCACACGAGATCCAAGAGCGGCCAATGCATCTCGAAAAATCTCGTTTTTGGGATGGTCCATATCTTTTTGAGAACGATGTTGGCCAGGCCATCACCGTCATTGGCGAGCGCTATAGGTCAATGATTGACAATTTCTTTTGGGCTGAATTGAAAAAAACAACATCAACTATGTCACTAAACATGATCTTACACTTACTCCCTGTCGGCATGTTCGTCAAAAGCACTGTCCACAAGACAGCACTGAAACTTAAAGAGGCAAATAGTTTTAAGTTTAGATCCTTTGGGCATAGTAACATATTGAATATTTCCAATATCAATACAGATTACCATAAGCCCGTAACCCTCTTTGATCATAGATTTAGAATCATTATTCCAACAAGAGAGAGTACCTACTGGAAAGTACGCAGTGCTGATCCAGAAAATAGCATCAACATTTATACTGATGGCTCTAGACAGAATGATGGCGTTGATGCTGGAGTCTATAACGCCACGCTCAACCACAAAATTTTCTACAAATTACATGATAGTTGCAGCATTTTTCAAGCCGAACTCGTTGCTGTACAAAAAGCAGCGGAAAGCCTATCTAATAAACCTGAATCTTCTCATATCAATATTTATGTGGATAGTCAGGCCGCGCTCAAAGCTTTTCAAAGCAACACTATAAAATCTAAAACCGTATACAACTGCTACAACTCGCTACAAACAATTTGTGTAAATACTCGTAACATAGTCTCTCTATATTGGGTTCCTGGAGATGAAGGAATTCCAGGAAACGAAACTACTGATCAACTTGCTAATCAAGGAGTCATAATCCCTACAGAATCAATAACCATTGTAGCGCCAATTCGACTGTTTTTCGCCGGAATTGATACCGAGTCATACAAAGTGGCTAGCAGCATATGGAACAGGAGCAACACCTGCCGTATAACTAAAATCTTCTTGCCAGACTACGCCATCCGCAAAACCAAACTCTTAATCTCGTTACCCAAAGTGCACTGCAGCACACTGGTTGGTATCATTACAGGCCACTGTCTGTTGAGCTACCATGCTCGTAAACTTGGCCTAGTCTCTACCGACACGTGTAGGAACTGCAAAGATTCAGCGGTCAGTCAAACACTGGAACACTTCCTTTGCTTTTGCCCTGCTCTGGCCAAAACTACAAACAAACAAACGACAAAAAACGTTAGGACAGCTTTTCTTCAAATCTTTAAGCGACATGACTTCCGTGAAGCCACATCTTCTCATCAAATTTGCAATAACTTCAAAATCCTTCTGTCTCAATACAGGCTATTAGGTCAACACTTAGGTTAACTCTGTAAGTGGTAACACTATGGACCAAAATCGGTCTATGTGAGACTCAGCCACCTAACCAATCCTTTGGCCTGAATTGTATGATGTGGACACCAACAACATGTGGTTTCAACAGGACGGCAGGACGTCACTACATGCTACACAGATCACGTCCCATTGAAAATTCTGTGCTAGCGATTCGAAGGATGATCATCTAATAATTTAGATCAGTACCGAAACCCAAATTTCTATAGCACAGAGGAATATCAACCGGTCCAAGACTCAGAGAAGTAGGGTTTTGGAAAAACAATACTATGAGTATGCGCCCATACATACCAATACATCAAGACGCACTATCTTTCGCCACCACCCCTAGAAGGAGTTCGCTACCCAAATTCCATACAAGACCGTCCTCCCCTCTCATTTCCAAACCAAAGTGTTTAAAAATCTGATAATGAAAATTAGTACTTTCATTTAAAACAATTTCGAGCGTTCTGCCATAAATAATTTTGGAAATATTGGTCAAAACTGTCAACAAAAGATTAGACATCCACATAGATGTTGGAAAAATTAAGATATAAAACCTCCTCCCGTGTTCTCCAGTCAAACATTGGCAACTGTGCAAATGGTAGCTAGAATCCAAGAATCCATTTTGGGCAAGGTGCTATCCCGGACGTCATTGTTTTCATTTCCCATTCATTCCGAATCCCCCCTCCCTTCACCGCAATTCAATATATTGAATTACAATTTGCCTCAAGAAGTTCAAATTCGTCAAAAAATGGACTTCTAAATTGAAATATGGACAGTCACAGGGACAATACGCGCACCTATACCAATGTTTATAGTGGTTGTTGGTGGAGTTGTGACAATAGATAATGTTATCGACGTTCCAAGGAGATGTAAAATCTGGTGTCTTAATTTTTTTAAGAAATAGGACTCAATACACCTTTTCTACAAACATGTATAGACATAAGTTCGGTTTACATCAAGATTCAATACTGTAGGGTCATCCAACAAGAGGTATCATTTTGAATTTCGCGCCATTTATGAGCTGTCAACATACATACTATCACTATGGTGACTTTTGATAAGTAATCCTAGGAGCTTACAGATCGATATATTATTTCGACATGTTGTGTTAGTACATGTCGAAATAATTTAAAAAAAATGTAAAAAAAATGTCGAACACCTTCTTGCACAGCTGTTTGTAAATTTAATCAAGTGATGCGTAGACCCCAAATTCTATTCGTTCTGTAGAGTCAGTGAAGTCGCCTAGTCGCAATTAATAAAATTGGTCCAATCTGCAACCACTTTTTCTTGGTCTTGGTCTGGCCTCTAACAGGGTCCAGGTGACAAAATCAGCAGACAACGCACAAAGCCACACTTTTGGTGATTGGGTGCTAAAAATAAATTACTAAGATCCCGGTTTTTTATAAAAGAAAATGCGTTGGTTTCTGGGTACGTTAAGAAAGACTGCCGCGTTTGGAGATTCACAAATCCAAGAAAAACATCTACTTACAACGAGTGAAACTTTGCATCCGTGTTTTTTTTTCGAAAATGATGCTGGTCCGTGAAAAAATACATTACCGAACGATATTGAAACCAATTTGATAATTGGTGGTACATGGATGAAGTCTATTTTTGGCAAGACAGAGCCATATGCCACACAGCTGGTAAAAGGATATATTGTGTGATAAATTTCCTGAACTTCCTGACTCGAATTTGGGACTTCACTTAGCTTCCAAAATCATAGCGATGGTTGAGAATAGAGTTTATGCTAACTCTTCTCCATCGAATCGTGTACCAGAAGAAAATATAGAGCAATTACACACAAAAAGCAGCCTCAAATATGCGAAAACGCAATGGAAAATATCATTAAATGTATTAATTTCCATCCGCAGACCCCGAGAGGTATAAGGTTCGGACAGAAGCCTGCCGGGACGAAAATGGACAACTAATAGTAGATTCGCAGTCGATACTGAGAATTTGGAAAAGTAATTTCTGCAGACTGTTAAACGGGGATGATTACACAAATACCGCTGTCAGGCAGAATGTTCCACTCTACACAACGGAAAATGATAGAAGAGAATACCGTTCCCCCGATCTAGACGAAGTCAAGATAGCGATATCGAAACTGAAGTCGAATAAAGCTGCTGGTGAGGGTGGTCTGCCCGCCGAAATGTTTAAAGCAGCTGGAGGTGATCTGGTAGGGCGCATGCACCAGCTCATCTGTAAGATATGGTCGGAGGAAAGCATGCCCGATGAGTGGAATCTCAGTATCGTTTGCCCGATCCACAAGAAGGGACATCCGTTTGACTGCGCCAACTATCGAAGGATAAGCCTTCTTAACATCGCCTATAGGATCTTTTCTGTGAACGCCTGAAACCTTTCGTCACCAAACTGACAGGTCCTTATCAGTGTGGTTTCAGGCCGGGGAAGTCCACCATCGACCAAACTTAACACTGCGGCAGATCCTGGAGAGGACCCAAGAAATGCAAATCGACACACACCACCTATTTGTCGATTTCAAGGCCGCATATGACAGCGCGCATAGAGACGAGCTACACAGCGCCATGTCTAGTTTTGACATTCCTGCTAAACTCGTCAGACTGAGCAGATTGACGCTGGAGAACTCTCGCTGCTCCATCAAGGTCGGTAACGAACTCACCGATACCTTCAAAGTCAAAAAAGGTTTTAGGCAAGGCGACGCGTTGTCATGTGATTTTTTTAACATCGTTCTTGAGAAGATCGTGCACAACTCACTGGCCAACTCAAGAGGCACTATCTTCCAAAAGACTTCAACTGCTAGCTTACGCGGATGACATTGACGTGATTGGGCGAACACAGCGAGCCGTCGATGATGCGTTCGCTGGGATTGAAACGGAAGCGGCTAAAATGGGTCTGGCGGTAAAGGAGGGCAAAACCAAGTATATGCTGTCATCGAGAAAGGACGCACAACATCGACGACTTGGCCAGTACGTCACCATAGGCAGCTATAACTTTGAGGTAGTGAAGGACTTCATCTACCTCGGTAAATAGTACAAAAAATATCAGTACCGAGATCAAGCGCAGAATAACTCTTGCCAACCGCTGTATTTTTTGGGCTCACAAGGCAATTGAGTAGCCCTCTTTCGAAAGACCAAGTTGACTCTGTATAAGACCCTTGTTCTGCTTTACGGCGCAAAGGCATGGATGAACAGTGTCTTGGTCTTTTTGAGAGAAAAGTTCTGCGCGCGGAGAAGGTTCAAGCACGAACTACGAGAATATGGGCTGTACAGCGACATGAGTCTAGCCAGGCGTCTACGGATCCAACGCCTAGGATGGCTGGGCCATTTAGAGCGTTTGGATAATACAGCTCCGGCCCGAAAAGTCTTCGACTCTGAGCCTCTGGGACAATGCAACAGAGGACGTCCACGAACAAGGTGGCGCACACAAGTCGAGGGGGACCTCGGCCGGCTTGGTGTGAGAAACTGGAGACAGCTGGCGAAAGATCGTGCTGGCTGGAGAGGCATGTTGGGTGAGGCCCAGGTCCACCTCGGACAGTAGCGCCCTAAGAAGAAGAAGAAGATGTCATTGGGCGACTTTTTTTCTGTGGGTGAAACAGTTTCAATGAAAAAAAACTACGTTAGCGGACAATATTGACTAGCGTTTTTTTGCCCGAAACTGGTGATTGATGGTACATGGATGGCGTTTATTTTCAGTAAGACCGCAACACATGCCACAGAGCTTGTGAATCGCAGGATGTATCGCGTGACAAAATTCCTGACCTTGATTCGAATTTGAGACTTCAATGAGCTGCTAAAAACGTAATACTGGTCGAGAACAGAGTTTATGACAATACTTCTCCAACGAATAGTGTACCAAAAGAAAATTTCAGAGCAATTACACACAAAATGCAGGCTCAAATATTTGAAAACGGAATGAAGGAATCATTAAACAAATGAATTTCAGTGCGCATACCCCGAGAGGATATTTGACAGACATTTCCTTAGTAACCTCAAAGTTTATACTTTAGATTTAACCAAAGTAATGCCAAAATAACAGCTCTATATGCCCCATCTTCAAGAAAGGTGATCCTATGTCTTGCAAAAACTACCGAGGCATAGCCCTGCTGAATGTAGCATACAAGATCCTATCCGACGTACTGTGTGAACGTCTGAAACCTTTCTGCAACACATTAATCGGCACTCGGTGCAATGTGCAATTTGGGAACAGTTCCTCCGAACTATTCCAAACATGCACCGGATTTCGGCAAGGATATGCACTGTCGTGTGACTTCTTCAACCTTGTACTAGAACAGGTAGTGCGCAAGGCAGGCGTCAATACAGAAGGCACTATCTTCAACAAATCCGTACAGTTGCTGGGCTACGCAGACCACATTGACATCATAGGTCGCTCCCAGCGAGCCATTATAGATGCTTTCACGGCCATTGAAGAAGAAGCGAAACGAGTTGGTCTTGAAGTAAATAAGGACAAAACCAAGTATTTGCTGTCAACAAACAAAGAATTATCGGTCCACCGCCTAGGTCAGAACTTCACTGTTCGCAGCAATAACTTCGAGGTGGTTAAGGAGTTTACATACCTCGGAGTAAATATCAACCCCACGAATGACACCCTAGTGGAGATTCGACGAAGAACTACCCTAGGAAACCGCTCCTACTTCGGTTTGGCGAAACAAATGGGTTCAAAACTCATTTTCACTCATTACAAAACACTAATCCTGCCAGTTCTACTGTATGGAGCCGTATTGGACGATAAGCAGGAAAGCAGAGCACATTTTGGGTACTTTTGAGAGAAAAATTCTTCGTCGGTCCCGCATGCGAGGAGGGCGAATGGAGGAGAAGATACAACCGCGAAGTCTACGAGCTGTACAAAGATGTGGATGCAGTCCAAAAAGCCAAAAAACGACGACTACACTGGCTCGGCCACATCGAGCGAATGGACAATAACGCTCCTGCAAAGAGGATCTTCGAATCACAGCCCACAGGTTCGAGAAGAAAAGGCCGAACCTCCGTTTCAAGGACCAAGCTATAGCGGATGCCATAGCGCTTGGTCTGGATAAGTGGATGCGCAGCGTGCCCGGAACCGCAGGGCATGGAGGGCTGCCGTGTCTCAGACAGAGACCCTTCACGTGTCGGGAGCCCGCTAAGAAGAAGAAGAAGAGAGAATGCCAAAAGATTGGATTTTGTTATTAATTTAAAATAACACCTCTTGTTGAATGACTTCAAATTTGAACAGCCTATGAGTATGCATTGTTTTTCACCAGTAATTAAACTGTTGGGCTAGCAACTAAGGAATTCTCCATCACCATCTACTGAGAATATAGTAGTATCATCTGTTCACAGCATTCCCAGTTGAGATCTGGCATACGCATCTTTTAAGCGTATTGACAACACACAAAATTAAAATTAAAATTAAGTCATAAAGCGATATCAACCTGACAGGCTTTTATAGCTGGGTTGTTAGATAAACTAATCTGTAGACATTTACAGACGACATACACCACGTAATCGGTCACAACAATCTGCGAACAAAAGATACGGTGGCTTGTTGAAACTAACCAACAAAGTAAGGGAATGCATATATTTACTTAAGCATTTAAGACAAATAACTTAATTACACTCACCTGCCATAAAGAAAAAGTAATGCGCCTTGATCGGCAGTAGTCTTCTGTTGATTTTCACCATTTTCACTTAAAAATACCTTCACAGCTGGTAACAGATACCCGCAACCGACACACAAAACGACCTCGCGTCTCACTGTTTAATTTTTTTGTTTTGATTATCACAAGGAACAAAGTATCACATCTGATGAAAATCGAACACTGCAACAACTACACCGATTCAAAGACGTATTCCCACCACGATCAATCTCAGTAATCCATTACAAGTACAGTGCGAGTGCGAGTATGTCCCCGGCAAAAATGTTCGATGACAGCCTCCTAGATACATGCGTCTAGACCGCACTCGGTATCATTTAAAACTGTTGAAATCACTGATAAGATTGCTTGACATCAGTAACGGCTTAAAACTCCCTTTAATCAGCATGATAGACCCTGTGGAAAAAAAAACAAACGTGATAACGGTGATATCAGAATCAAACGCTCAATGAGAGGTAACAATGGCAGTAGTAAAAAAGGTAAAGTGTAAATATTTAACTTTAAAGTGAAGTAATCTACGGGAGATATGAGTGTGTTGTTGGTTTTGGAGGAGTATGTGTTGTTGAACCTCATAATGCGATTAGTGCGATTAAATGCATGTACTTATAGATAAGCGGATGCGCTTCTCAGTTGGGAAGGTTGCACGTGTAACAGGTTTTGAAGGAATTCATTTTTGGAAGTAGGTGATGCATTCGCACACTTGTTGCTTGGTTTTGTGAGGGATGAAAAGAGTGTATTAGCAGATACAGTCGGAGTCAAAAGAAAGTGTACAGTCATCGACTGAAAGTCGACCCCCTAAATTAAAATTCACTTTCAGCTGATGACTGTACATTTGACTCTGATAGTATATGCAACATTTGTAACTTATATTTCTTAAATTTTGAAGAAGTTTTTTTTTTTCAAGTGAACTAATACGCCGGAGGTAAAAATCAATTGAGTTTTCTGACTAGGAAGAGAGACGAGATTAATATTATATCTAAATGTTTAATATCTTAGTAATGAGAGTTTGAATATTTGCGGAATAGTAACACGCAAGTTTGTGCAAAAAGTTCGTGAGACTGGTATGCCAGTGAACAACATTCATGGTATCCGTCGTATGGCGCGCAGATGAGAATGTGGCTGCTGTGGTCGATAGTGTGAGAATCAATTCACGAACATCAACTCGCCATCGATCAATAGCTCAACATTTCACGCACTAGCCTGAGGAGAATTCTGCACAAACTGAGCCTGAGCTATAGCTGACGGTCCTGGGCACGCTGCATCCAGTCACCAAGACCAAGCTGTCTTATGTCCGCGATGACTTGGTCTTTGTACCGGAGGTTCGATCTTCCTCTCCTTCTCGAACCAGGAGGCTCGGACTCAAAGACCTTCTTAGCTGGAGCGTTGTTGTCCATGCGCTCGATGTGGCCGAGCCAGTGCAGCCGACGGATTTTTGCCTTCCGGACTGCTCATAGAGTACGCGGTTGTGTCTTCTCCTCCATTCGCCTTTCTCGCAGACGGGACCCTATATCCGACGTAGAAATGTTCTTTCGAGGGCACAGGTTCTGCTTAGTGTCCAGCTTTCAGGTCCATATAGAAGGACTGGCAGAATAAGAGTTTTGTAGAGCATGAATTTGGTCCTTCGAGTCAGGAGTTTTGAGCCCAGTAGCATCGGTTGCCAAGGGCGATTCTACGTGGGATCTCCACTGTGATGTCGTTCGTGGAGTTAACGTTTGCCCCGAGGTAGACAAACCCCTTCACTATCTCAAAATTGTAGCTGACGATTGACGCCCTAGGTGGTGTGCGGCGTATCGCCTCTTTGTCGACAGCATATACTTCGTCTTATACTCATATCTTTCACTACGGCGCGTATTCGCTTAAGAGGTCAAATTGACTCAGCAATTGAAGGCCCGCAGTTTGGTCCTTAGAGCAGCTTGAATTGGAGAACGATTTTGGGAGAAAAATCATATTTTCTGACGGGACTACGTTAACAAACAAAATTGCCGCATCTGGGGCTCGGAAAACCCGCATTAGTTTTACCATTTTTTGTTTTATTTTGTGATACTGATACTATTTATTACATGTTTTTAAAGGATTGCATTTTAAACGTTGCTTAGGTTTATTGGATTAATATTCTTCGAAAAAACAAGACACAGCACGGGCCGAAGCTGTAGAGGGAGAAAAAAAGGGGAGGAACCTGTGCACATTGGTCTTTAATGTCTGCGGATTGTTGTGAGTGGGAAATATTGGGCTGGGAAGAGCATTCCATATTCGTGTGCGGTGCGGCTAAAAAACGACTCTTTAAACTTAACTGTACGTCCGAAAGCAGGCTTAAGGGTGAACTGATGAGCATTCCTGGCGAGACGAGTATTCCGGGTGAAATCGTGGAGGGTAGGAATGCAATTGGCTAGCTCACTTGAGCATCGTTTGAAATAGCGATAAAACAGAGACAATGAAGACACATTACGGCTGTGTTCGAGCGAGTCTATTGATTTCGCGATATTGCTGTCTCCTATAGTTTTACCGCTCGCTGTTGTATTCTATCAAGTAGGTGCAGAGAGGTCTTGGGAGCACTAGACCAGATATGAGCGTTATACTCAAGTTTGGAGAGGATGTAGGCCTTATAAATTAAAACCAAATCAGAGGGGGTGAAGTATTTCTTGCATCGTTTTAATAAACCTAGACATTTCGCAGCATTTTCAACGACCTCGAATATGTGATCATTCCAACTTAGTGTTGAGTTGATACAAATACCGAGAACGGACAGTTTTTCGGTTTCTTCAATGCAAGTGCAATTCAGGCTGATTATTTTGAGATCGCTTGACAGCAATGAGTTTTGAAAGCATTAAATTCCACTCTACTGTTTTTACACAAATCAAATGTGCTGTCAAGGTCGGAATTCAATGTGCTTAACATACACTGACCTTCCAATTCTGCGGCCGTAGGACAGGGACGTGAGTCTTGGAACGAATATGAAAAGCTGAGAGTACTGTAATTAGCGAAGG
Source organism: Myathropa florea (assembly GCA_930367185.1). NCBI lineage: Eukaryota > Metazoa > Arthropoda > Insecta > Diptera > Syrphidae > Myathropa > Myathropa florea. Next base: position 109,622,932 of record OV884002.1, read on the forward strand.
AGTGAATTGGATTAGAAGTAGCAGACAGGAGATCAATTATAAAAATGAGAGAGAGTCGGAGACAAAACAGAGGCTTGGGGAACACCAGCATTAATTTGGTGGATATCAGACTTGAACCCATCCAAAACGACTTGAATTGAACGGTTCGAAAGGTAATTTCTAATCCATAGAAGAAGAGACTCATCGATGGCATAAGCACGTATTTTCTACAAAAGAGCTTTTTTCAAGCTTTCTCCTGCATTGTGCAAGGATTGGTTCCACTTTTTGGTGAGATATGCCATCAAATCACCAGTGGACCTTTTCCTGCGAAACTGTACTGCCGGTCATTAAGAAGCTTCCGCGATTCAAGATATTTCATAAGCTGACGGTTTATCAGCATTTCCATGACCTTGGAAAGAAGGGACGTTAGTGCTATGGGTCGGTAGGAGGAGGGTGACGAAGATTTGCTCTTTTTAGGGACGGGCTGGACAAATGCTGTTTTCCATCCACTCGGAAAGAGACCAGAAGAGGAGGATAGATGGAAAAGCTTACGCAGTGGTTTTGCCAGGGGAGAAGAACACCTCTTCAGAAGTGTCGGGGGTATACCATCCGGGCCAGCGGATTTATGCACGTTGAGAAAAATAATTTTGTGTGAACAATTTTGTCCACAACTGTACGTACTCCAACAAAAAAAAATGAGTTTCATAACTTACAATCCCAACAACCAACTAGTAAAAGTATTGCGTTTTCCTTAGTCTGTTGGCTTCAATTCTTAATAGTCTAGAAGCCATAAGCATGTGGATCAAGATCTTTTTGCAAAATGTGGTCCAGAGTTGTTGCAGATAGGTCCAATTTCTGTGATGGTCTCGAAAGTAACTCACCTGGGTTTTCAGTAACACTCTCCGCAATTTATGCAGCCGGCAATTTTGGATGACCATGCAAGAAATGGAGTCTTTGCATTACGAAACTGTTAGAGACGTTCTAATTTATCGACTTAACTCACTATAATCGGCTAAAAGAACGCTTAATTATAAACAAAAATAGTACTAGCATGACGCTATATTCCTATATTCATCATTTAAAACTTATTTTTCTACTTCGAACTACTTTTTTTAAGTTAAGAAAGTGGAAGACCATCTGACGTCAGACATTAAGCAATTGTGCATCCATTCCAAGCATCCAAGATAGATGGATTATGATTTTAACCCATGACCAGTAGGCATCAATGACTGACAGCCCGAAGCGGATTCGTCAATTACAATTTGAACATTTCGATGAATATCTTAGAAAACACTCAAGTTAGTCAACCCTGTCATTAATTTTTAGAAGCATTTTTGTGAAGACGTGACTGTCTGCTCTTCATCATTTCATTAAGAATAAAATCGCTGTTGTCTAAGGACTGTTAAATCAAACAAAACGACTCATAAAACAAAATTATCTGCACATTAGTTCATTCCAAGTGCGATTCATCAAACCCAGACACGACTGCAAGTCATATCTTTGTACAAACACACTCATAAACTCACTTAGATTTCGATTGTTTTAGCAAAAGTAATAAAACCGAAGTGCGGAGATAATGAATCCTGTCGTATGTATTGACGCTTGGAACAATCGCTCTTCACGACATGCAACCATTCGTCTTATTTGCTTTCATTTATCACACATGGCGATAGACCTCAATCATAGCTAAAAATACGTTCTACAACAAAAGCAGAGTGCAACGCTTTATATTGGGCACATACAACGGAGTCCATTAAGTGCAGTCATAGAACTCTGCGTGTTATATGATGAGAAGTCGCTTTGATATCATTCGGCAATATACAATTTTATGACTGCGAGACAGTGATCGCCAGATAACGACGCAGACGAGTAAAGAAATGAGGAACCTAGGAACGAAAAATCTCCAAGGGATTTAATCCGAATTTAATCAAGAGACCCTGAAATCTGGAATACATTCGCGACAGACTAATCCTTTAATGCGGATTGTGTAGTGGTGGTGATCATTGGACAATTTTTCTTTGAAAATGAGGCTGGGAACAATGTTTCGGTCAACGGTGGTCGTTACAGACCCATGTTAACCGACTTTATTTTATTTTTTATTGAGACATGGATTTGGACGACCTCTGATTCATGCAGGATGGCGCATCATACCACACAGCGTATGCCACTAACCCCATGCCACAATCGATCTTTTGTGCATCAAATTCCCAAATCGTGTTATCAGCCGTCTTGGCGATTTCAATTGGCCGCCTCGGAGCTGCGATTTGACCCCTTTGGACTTTTTTGTTGTGAGGAACCGTGAAGGACCGATTCAAGTACTTAAGGCCAATATCATTCAAGCAATCCGTGAGCTAGAGCCCGAAACCATCAACAAGGTCTTGGAAAATTGGTGTGACAGAATGCGGTACTGCGAAGCCAGCCGAGGTAGCCACTTGAACGATGTTGTATTTCAAATTTAATGAAATAAATTTATAATAAATTAAATAAATAAAATAAGTAAAAACATTCTTACTAATAAAGCCATAATACATTAATAAAAATTAATTTGTTAATTTTATTGTTAAGAAGAAACTGTATTTAGCCTGCCTTGTATAATGAGAGAAAAGCACTCCAGAATGTGGCAAAGTGAACTAGCTTTTAATATGAGCAAAACAAAGCATATGCTATCTTTAAAAAAAAGACGTATACCACAGGTATTCATAAAATCGAGTTGGTATAGGACTGTTTCGAGTCACTGACATAGCTCAAAGAGTATAACTGTCTAGGGAAGCTTCTCAATCGCGCCGTTTGGAGTCGGCATTAAAATGTAGGTCCCCTTTGCTCGTAAGTAAACAATAGCACGCACAACACGAGTGGTTGCTGAGAAGCTAGGCCCAGGTTCACCTCGGACTGTAGCGCCGCCATTATTATTATTATTATTATTATAGGACTTTGTCTATAACTTTCCACATTTGTTTCCCACAGGGCTTGCCTTAGGGTGCGGACATTTCGAAAAATTATGGATTTGAAAAACTTTCCATTGCGTTGGCAGTGGATGAATAAGAAAATTCTAGCACGAACTTGCCGATATGTACAACGATACTCGTAGTTCAATCAGGCTAAGGTGGCTAAGCCACTTAGAAAATACAGCGCCATCTCTTATGTCCGTATGTAAACATTGAATAACTTTGACATTTATGAACCGATTGACTTGAGTAGACAATTCAGTACAATCTTAACCATGAATAGCTTCACACCGAAGCGAAGAGCCGAAATAGAAGTGCTGTACATTGAAAATAGTCGCTGAGTTGTCGAATATTGCTGAGCACGGGGCAGTGAGAGATTGTCGACATGCCGAGCATCAGTTCCATTGAACTGGTTGAAGTGGTAAGAGTGAGTGTTGCCGAAAACCCACATTTGTTTCCTTATAAAAAGCAATTGATTCAAAAAATATTGCCGACAAGCCGCGTAGCTCAGCAGCTTTCAACTCCTGCTTTGTATTGCTCTTCGATTACTTCCAAACAATATAAATGAAGCTGGAAACTCCAGAACTACCATAAACGAACGGTGACCACTTTAAAGCCTGACCTACAGAAAAACCGAGCAAACCTGCCAATAACACCTGAGTGTGAACCTATAGACGATAAAAAACTGTCACTCACTACAAATTGACTTAGATCTTAACTAAGTCCGAGGGGAAAACCGGTTTTAAGTGGAAAAAACTCAAACGCGTATAAGAATTTGAATTAGATGACTCAGAGAGTACATCAATTTCCCTGAACGTTGTCACTTTTGATTTCTATGCAGGGGGTATTTTTGACTTGGAATACCCCGATCACCTGGACTTGATAACCGGCAATGTGAGAGGTGTTAATTTTTTGATGAATGCCTCTGGTGTGTGAGTTGACGGGATATGCATTATTTGATAGGGGAGAGAAAAAAGTAAAACCGGTTTTCTTGTCTACGATGTACGTGGTAAGTGTGATAATAAATTAGCGAAAAATCATTGAAACCTAACACGAACAACGGAACAAGTATGAATTTGATTGAAATTGATTTCAATTGAATTACGAGTGTCGAATGCGGTTTTAAAGGTCAACGTGCTCTGGTTGTTTCAGGAATAAAATGAAATCAGAGATTACTACAAAACAGAAGAAGAAAGAAGAAAGAAGAAAGAAGAAAGAAGAAAGAAGAAAGAAGAAAGAAGAAAGAAGAAAGAAAAATGGAGTTCAAGTTATATGGTCTAGGATTAGAGTCCTTAGAAGCGCATTTTTTTCCAAAAAGGGTTTTGATTGAAATTTGGTATTACTGCGGTCTACTGCTATACCATACAACATGATTGACTGATTATGGATTAGTTTTTATTTGGCAGTCATTTTTATCACCCGACACCTGTTTCTAAAAAGGGGGCACTGATTAATTCAGTGTAGTTGTTATGGAATGTTTCTCGTTTTGCCATTCGGATTTGGCATACAATTTTAGACCCCTACACTCTTTAAAAAACAAGATCGTCCCTAACGCGAAGGGTTGGTGAAGAAGTGCAATGACTCTTTGTGAACTTAAATAATAAAAAAAAATTTTGTATTCGTACAACGAGTATACATATTTGAAAGGCAAGCACACTTCTCCCAACAAATTATTCTTATTTTTACGATTTAAAATTTTATTTTTACTGCAGATCATCAAATGGACTGTCAACCGAATTCCTATGCATCACGCCAAAGTTTTATAAATGCTTTTCAAGTGAACGTAAACGATCGGTGATTGCTTTATAAATCTTATTTAGTAGTTGTCGCTCGCCGGTGCAATTTCCATTAAATTATTCCAAAACAAATGAGAATTAGCAGAGATTTTGAAATGTATGCGCTTTGTCACATGATTTTCATACAAGAGAGGAGACCCCTTTGGATGCGCCAACTATCGAGGGATAAGTCTCCTTAACATCGCCTATAAGATTTTCTCTGCCGTTTTGTGTGAACGCCTGAAACCTTTCGTCACCAAACTGATAGGCCCCTATCAGTGTGGTTTCAGACCGGGGAAGTCCACCACAGATCAAATTTTCACACTGCGGCAGACCCTGGAGAAAACCCAAGAAATGCAAATCGACACACACCACCTATTTGTCGATTTCAAGGCCGCACATGACAGCGTGCATAGAGACGAGCTATACAGCGCCATGTCTAGTTTTGACATTCCTGCAAAACTCGTCAGACTGCGCAGGATGACGATGGAGATCTCTCGTTGCTCCATCAAGGTCGGTAACGAACTCACCGAGACCTTCAATGTCAAAAAAAGGTTTTAGACAAGGCGACGCGCTGTCATGTGATTTCTTTAACATTGTTCTTGGGAAGATCGTGCAAAACTCACTGGCCAACACAAGAGGCACGATCTTCCAAAAGTCTGTTCAACTGCAGGCTTACGTGGATGACATTGACGTGATTGGGCGAACACAGCGAGCCGTCGATGATGCGTTCGCTGGGATTGAAACGGAAGCGGCTAAAATGGATCTGGCGGTAAGCGCGGGCAAAACCAATTATATGCTGTCATCGAGAAAAGACGCACAACATAGACGACTTGGCCAGAACGTCACCATAGGCAGCTATAACTTTGAGGTAGTGAAGGACTTCGTCTACCTTGGCTAAGCGGTAAATAGTACCGAGATCAAACGCAGACTAACTTTTGCTCACCGCTGTTTCTATGGGCTCAAAAGGCAATTGAGTAGTAGAGCCCTCTCTCGGAAGACCAAGCTGACTCTATACAAGACCCAGTCCTGTTGTACGGCGCAGAGGCATGGACAATATCCCAAGCGGATGAACAGTCTCTTGGTCTTTTCGAGAGAAAAGTTCTGCGCGCGATCTTTGGTCCTGTTTGCGTTGATGGCATCTGGAGCAGAATGTTCAACCACGAACTATATGGGGTGTACAGCGATATGATTCTAGCCAGGCGTCTACGGATCCAACGCCTAAGATGGCTAGGCCATGTATTGTAGAGCGTATGAACAACTTAGCTCCGGCCCGAAGAGTCTTGGACTCTGAGCCTGTGGGACAACGCAACAGAGGACGTCCAAACAAGTCGAGGGGGACCTCGACCGGCCTGGTGTGCGAAACTGGAGACAGCTTTCGAAAGATCGTGCTGGCTGGAGAGGCATGTTGAGTGAGGCCCAGGTCCACCTCGGACTGTAGCGCCCTAAGAAGAAGAAGAAAAGAGTATCTCTGGAGATCTGCTTGAAAAGAGATGAAAAATTAAACTACGACTTTTGTGTTTCATTGTTTGGCTCTGGCAAAGTCTGACTTATTGACTGGAATTCTTGTACACGTACTTTCGTACGTACTTTCATAGACGGCGGAGAGCCCCGGTAAATTTGTATTTGGATCACAATTTACATACACAGATAAAGCCGAAAAACACACTTTTAATGTGATTGGGTTTATAAATTACATGTAATTTGTCAGAGTAAGTCTATGTCCAACATAGATCTCTGGGACATCAATTGCGAATAAATGTTAAGGCAATTCCGAGATTAAATAGAGCGTAATCGCCTCAAAGATCACTCAATGTAAACAGGTTGCACTGCACACTTGACTGCCTTAAGGTCTGTGTAATCAAATAGTCAAGCTTGAGGTTAGTCTGTAGTCTGATAAGTTCTGTCAACCACCTGGAAGTCAAGTTATTTATTCTCCACACGTGTTATCACATATTTCTTCTGCTTCCCGCATAACGATTGCCGCAAATGCGCCAACAACCTTGACCGCAGCAAAGCCAAGACCCAATGTTGAGAACAAGGGGGAGGTTGACTTCCCCAGAAACACACGAGAATCAAATTTCATCAATCATGCACAAATACCATTCCGTCAGAAGCGATATCTTTTCACTTCAGCAATCTATCGGACACACAGAACACAAAGAAACAACTTACAGCCCGCTCCACGGCAATCGCTCTTAGCCCTCTCGCTTCATATCACGTACAGCATACAGAAGAGATACACACGACGCTTCACATCTCGATCTCGTGTCACAACAAGTATTCCTCTCCTCGGTTTTTTAAAACTTCCGTGATAATATCGATAAATTCACTCGACGAAATTTACGAGAAAAAAAAAGAGAAGATTAAAGTCGTCTTAATCGAAAAATAGATCGTGTACGTAGAACGACGGCGACCACAATTCCTCACGTTGGCCGCACATAGACTAAGCACACCGCCAGCAAATAATAAAATACGAGCACACTAACAAAGCACGGTCGGCGGTTATGAATGCACTTATCAGTGTTTAATTAAAATTGATAATTCTGTACTTGTACTTCGCGAAGTTACAAACACACAAGTGGTTGTGATTTAGCTGCCAATGTGGCGAGAGTATCACTGACAGTTTTACGCTGTATTTAGTTCGTACCTTTGTAGATGTCGTAAAGATTAAGGGAACATAGTTTTATGTAATGAGCATGCAGTCTTGAACTGGAAGTGTTATTATTTCTGAATGCGACACAGTCATCACGGCGGGAAAGTACTTAAGTGTCAGCCGGCAGGTGTGTACGTCTTTAAATGTTCGTTAAGTCCTCATAAGATATTAATGAACTAGCTATCAGACACCACTCTCGCTTCAGTGACTGTTTTAAGGCCAAGAAATTATTTTCATATAAAATTCGTGGAAAATAACGACAAATTTTATTTAACTACTTTTTAATGTGGCTTATACAATAGGTGGGATTTGCCATTCTTCTTAAATGATTAGGCATTAAAAAAAACTACATTGTATTTTATTAGATATTTTAATTAATAATAATAACATAAAAAACTATGTTCTCAACCTATTTGTGACGCGCTTTGCCCTCGCGCCCCGTTTGGTGGTACATGCGGGTCACTGAAGATGAGATGAAAGAATTTATTTCTCACAAAGGGTGTAAGCTTGAAGTCTAAAACACAGTTGCGTAGGGTTGATGCTTTATGACGCAGAGTATCAAGTTTTTCATTCTAAAGCCATTCAAATCATCAAAAAATCTTTTACATAATTTATGAAATACTACATTCAATTTTCCTATTTAGTAGTAAATTTATGTATTAATTTATTTATTTCTTAATTTTAAATTTTTTTATAACATACAGTGGACACTCGATATAGTGAACATCGATACAGTAATCCAAGTGAACACACAAAAGTTTGTACCATTTGTTCTACTCATCGTGTTGTGCGAGAATCTTGCACGATTAGTTATGTTATGTGTATGGTACACAATTTGGGGTGGTTTGAAGCAAATACAAAGTGCCTGTTGCTTGTACGTGGAATGTATTATTTTTGTTGCGTTTTACGTTTTTTTACAGGTGAGTTATTTTTGTTAAAAATAAAATATACATTTTCTTAAATATTGGCTTGGTTTTTAGATATTGCAAAGAAAAATTGTATTCTATTTTTGATAAATTGTACTTCAAAACATACGCATTTTGATGAAATTTGCTCGTTACAATGAACAAACTCGCTCCAGTGAACAGGACCGGTTTTTATTAGTTCACTACATCACTACATCACTACAGCGTTCACTGTATTTTCAATTTTTTTGATTATAGTAACAATTTCATTGTTTTTTTACTTTATGTCTGTTAATTTATAAATATTTGAATTTGTTTTTACTTTCTTTATGTACTAATATAAGGAGTGAAATCGAAAAAATTAACCCTCCAAAAATACAAACTAAAAAAATAAAAAAAAATTAAAGGTATTTATTTCATCTCTCCAAATCTGTAAAAATTTAAAAAAAAAAAATCTTTATTTCTCCACACGTGAGAGAACAATAGCACGCACAACACGAGTGGTTGCTGAGAAGCTAGGCTCAGGTCCACCTCGGACTGTAGCGCTGCTATTATATTTATTATTATATTATTATCAGGCCAAAATAAGGGGAGCTCTCGATGACTGTTGTAAAAGGCCTTAAGTTCTTCTGCAGGCACTCTTACTTACTTACTTAAGGTGGCGCTACAGTCCGGGGTGGACCTGGGCCTTAAACAACAAGCGTCTCCAGCCAGCTCAGTTGGCTGAAGTCCCTTTCCACTTGCGTGCGCCACCTGAGTCGCGGTCTTCCTCTACTGCGCCGTCCCTCGGGGGTGGATTCGAGGACTTTCCGGGCCGGAGCATTGGTTTCCATTTGCTCTATATGACCTAGCCATCTCAATCGTTGGATCTTCACCCTTTTGGCTAAGTCAATGTCGCTGAACAGCTCGTACAGTTCGTTGTTGTATTTTCTCCTCCACTCACCCTCTATGCAGACGGGACCGAAAATCACCCGAAGAATTTTCCTCTCAAAGCAACCAAGAGCAACCTCATCTGCTTTTAACAAAATCCATGCTTCTGCGCCATATAGCAGGATTGGGATGATTAAGGTCTTGTACAGGGTTACTTTATTTGTGCCTCTGGTTACTGAAAGATTGTGCCTCTGGTATTGGCGTGCGAGTTTTGCACAATTCTTTCACGTATGATGTTGAAGAAGTCGCATGACAGCGCGTCGCCTTGTCTGAATCCTTTTTTGACATCAAAGGTCTCGGTTAGGTCTTTACCGACCTTGATGAAGCAGCGTGCATTCTCCATCGTCATCCTACACAAACGGACGAGTTTGGTAGGGATGTCAAAACTAGACATTACTTTGTATAGTTCGTCTCTATAGATGCTCTATAGTTGGCGTCTCCTTTTTTTGTGGATCGGACAAACAATGCTGGAAATTTCGCTTTAGGTTGGGTTCGAAACTTTGCTGCAACACTTGCTTTACCTTTGGCGGTATAGAATGGCTGCCCGGTAAACTGGTTGAAGTCAGAAAAAACATACGATTCATCGTCCATTATAATGCATGAAAATTTGGTCAAACAATTTTATTGCAAAAGTTTTGCCCGTTGTTTCGCATCCAAAATTTTTTTCGGTTCCTATCTGGAACCTTTTGCATTTTATATGTTTTGTCCGTAGTTCTCTTCACTTCATGAACTAAAAAATTTGAACATTCTGTTTTTTGCCAAATTACGTTCAGAAATATTCGGATTTTTTTTAAAAAGCCTCAAAATCTTAGTAACTTTTTTGGGCTTACAAAACCGACTTTTCGACCAGACCCTTCATTTTCTTTCAACTGACAGTTTCACTTTATAATTCTTTAAAGCAGTAGAAACTGCTTTCCTATTAACTTTTAGTTCCTTTGCGATTTTTATATATGTACATACCTCCACCCTGGGTGTGCCAAGTGACACTTCATAATATTTTTTCTTAGATCCAATTCAGCTTCCATGTTGATTATGTTAATTACCAAACAGAAATGACACAAAATTTAAAAATAATAGAAGCATTCCCAGCAAAAAAAGAAGCATTTAATTGATTTTTCTGTAATTTTTGGAAATAAATTTGAAATGAGAGTGGGTAATTTTTTTCGATGGCATTTCTCATTTATTTATTTTTAAATTAATTATTTACTTATTTCTATTGGTATTTGTTTCATTTACATGTTTGCTTAACTATTACTATATTCATGTATTAATTTATTTATTTATTTCTGTGTTACTAAGAAGTTTCCCGTGGTTTCCTTTTGATTTTATGAACCAAAGAAAAATCTATTTGTCTAATAAATGGAATAGTTTTGGGAAGTAGACTGAATTTTTGTTAGAAAATAATCGTCGTGTTTTTATAGCGAGGACTAGTAATAATCTATACGGAGTGATCTCATGGGTTCAATGCTAAGCTTGAATAAAAGGGATTGGACTTAAATCCCTATCAGGAAGCAATGGAACAAAAAAACATCTAAGATAAACTATGACGTCCAAGGATGGCTGGGTAAAAGTCTAAAGGTAGAGTAGGGGTCTATGGGCGACAAAATTCCCCACTGTGACCCCATATTTAGATAGCTTTCGGTTGATATAGGGTTAATATTAATAATAATGGCGGCGCAGCTTTTTCGATATCAAAGACGTATCTATAATAATAATAATAATGGCGGCGAGGTGGACCTGGGCCTAGCTTCTCTACAACCACTCGTGTTGTGCGTGCTATTGTTCTCTCACGAGTGGAGGGGACCTACAGTTTAATGCCGACTCCGAACGGCGAGATTGAGAAGCTTTTTCTAGACAGTTATACTCTTTGAGCATTGTCAGTGACTCGAAAGAGGTGGAGCCGCGAACAATTTTTTTTTTTTGAAAAATTGTTTGTTTGAACTTGGTTTCGAACCTAGACTGTGGAAGTCTAATGCGCATGGGTCGACGCTCGAACCCACACGGCCACACTTTATGTTACAGTCTTTAAATTTGAAACGACCCGAACTTACTCGTATGTACATTAAAATACTCGTAAATATGCGAGACCAGACGCCGGAAATCGGAAAAAATCGTTGATGTCGAAGCTATGGATTGGACAGAAACGCATCTATCGACATATTACAAATGCAAATTGTGTTGCAAATGAATTGTTACTGTCCGCCAAACAAAATATAATCTTCTCTTCTTATAAATGCCCTTGTGCAACAGCAATCACCCTCTACGAATGGCAATTTGAACGCTTAGTACACAAAGAGTAAATCGTTTCAAGATAAATAATGCTATTAACACAATTCTTAGAGATTATTTAATCATTCTTCCGTTCCTACGTAATGAAATGAAAAATTATGTTCATTATTTCATTTCATTTGCAGAGATTATTTTGATATCAACTGTTTCTTTATTGAAGTACATACATATGTACAATATGCAGACGCAGATGCATAGTTGGCGCAAACCGGCACTGTGCCGCTTGCTCATATCCCACAATTGTTTAATTCGTATGTACGAGTATGCAGCTTTTAGCTTCTGCAAAGATAAAATACGAGTATGTATGTAAATGCAACTACAAAAATGTTTGTTTCTTGAATGTTCAGTCGAAGTCACAAGTTCAGGAATATCAAAAATTCAAATAGGGTCAAATGGCACGAGTTCGGTGGCCAGTTAACCACGTGAGATGCCCATGCCTTCGAAACGCTTGTGCAGAGTTTCCAGTGTGCAGTGAACTGTGTAGAACGTAGCGCCGCGCTGTCTTTTTGAAACCACATGTCAGGTCAAAATAAGTTGATAATCATCGATCTATAGTGCTCTCGGTTGACGGTGATGGCCTGGTCAACGTTGTTCTCAAAGAAATACTCGTATAGACGATGACACCAAACAGTGATTTTTTAGGGATGCATTGGACGCTCTTGGATCTCATGTGGAATCGTCACAAATTCAACAATTTTGTTTGTTGACGTGGGCCTCATCGTTGAAGATGATTTCGATTAAAAATAGGGTCAGTTTTCAACTGCTCCAGAGCCCATTCAGTGCCACTTCGTTGTCTAATGTCATTTACCTTCAGCTCCTGGGTTAGTTGAATTTTGTACGGGTGCAGGCCCAAGTCACGCCGCAAGATTCGCCAAGTTGTGGTCTGCGAAAGGCCGAGTTCTTGTGAGCGACGTGAAATCTACTGTCTCGGATTCTCCTGGACCTGCACACTCTCACGGGCAGCGGCGGTGGTTTCGGCAGATCTTGCGTTTCGCCGACGTTGGTTTTATTATTTAACTTGTTGACTCAAATTTATCCACTGTCCTCTCGGTAGGACGATTACGGCGATCGTAAAACGATCGAAGCGTGCCGAACGTTGCCCGAACAGAACACCCATTTTGTTATAATAAAAAAATGTTATCATTTGCACGTGTTGTTGAAAGCTATGTCCATCCATGGTGATTTGGAAAAATAGACTAAATAAACGGCAGCCAATTTTACAGATGTAGCTTCAATAATATGGCTGCTATCAGCTGTCAAAGTTCGAAAGTCCCTATTCCTTATTAAAGGGTCTTCCCATTTAAAAGGATTTATCGTGTTTAACTCAAGCTTTTAAAACATCAACATATTCTTCTTCTTCTTAGGGCGCTACAGTCCGAGGTGGACCTGGGCCTCACTTAACATGCCTCTCCAGCCAGCACGATCTTTCGCCAGCTGTCTCCAGTTTCGCACACCAAGCCGGCCGAGGTCCCCCTTGACTTGTGTGCGACACCTTGTACGTGGACGTCCTCTGTTCCGTTGTCCCACAGGCTCAGAGTCGAAGACTCTCCGGGCCGGAGCTAAGTTGTCCATACGCTCTACATGGCCTAGCCATCTTAGGCGATGGATCCGTAGACGCCTGGCTAGACTCATGTCGCTGTACAGCCCGTACAGTTCGTGGTTGAATCTTCTCCTCCAAATGCCATCAACGCAAACAGGACCAAAGATCGCGCGCAGAACTTTTCTCTCGAAAAGACCAAGAGACTGTTCATCCGCTTGGGATATTGTCCATGCCTCTGCACCGTAAAGCAGGACTGGGATGATCAAGGTCTTATATAAAGTCAGCTTGGTCTTCCGAGAGAGGGCTCTACTACTCAATTGCCTTTTGAGCCCATAAAAACAGCGGTTGGCAAGAGTTATTCTGCGTTTGATCTCGGTACTGATGTTGTTTGTACTGTTTACCGCGGAGCCAAGGTAGACGAAGTCCTTTACTACCTCAAAGTTATAGCTGCCTATGGTGACGTTCTGGCCAAGTCGTCGATGTTGTGCGTCCTTTCTCGATGACAGCATATACTTTGTTTTGCCCTCGTTTACCGCCAGACCCATTTTAGCCGCTTCCGTTTCAATGCCAGCAAACGCATCATTGACGGCTCGCTGTGTTCGCCCAATCACGTCAATGTCATCCGCGTAGGCTAGCAGTTGAACGGACTTTTGGAAGATCGTGCCTCTTGTGTTGGCCAGTGAGTTTTGCACGATCTTCTAAAGAACGATGTTAAAGAAATCACATGACAGCGCGTCGCCTTGTCTAAAACCTTTTTTGACATTAAAGGTCTCGGTGAGTTCGTTACCGACCTTGATGGAGCAGCGAGAGTTCTCCATCGTCATCCTGCTCAGTCTGACGAGTTTAGCAGGAATGTCAAAACTAGAAATGGCGCTGTATAGCTCGTCTCTATGCACGCTGTCATATGCGGCCTTGAAATCGACAAATAGATTGTGTGTGTCGATCTGCATTTCCTGGGTCTTCTCCAGGATCTGCCGCAGTGTGAAGATTTGATCTATGGTGGAATTCCCTGGCCTGAAACCACACTGATATGGACCTATCAGTTTGGTGACGAAAGGTTTCAGGCGTTCACACAGAACGGCAGAAAAGATCTTACAGGCGATGTTAAGGAGACTTATCCCACGATAGTTGGCGCATTCAAAGGGGTCTCCATTCTTGTGGATCAACATATTTTACTTAAAACAAAATTTTAAGTCGAGCTATAAAGGGATCGTTCAGGCATTCACGTATTCTATGTATACCGTGGGTGTAAGTGTAAGTGTAAGTGAAATTGCAAGTTTTGTGCATAGGGTCCCAAATTTCAAACATATTCAAGACAAATGATCGATAATTAGATCAAGGCAACTGCTTGAAGCACTGCAAGCGAAGCCGAAGCGTCCATTTGAATGATTCTATTTCATAATGGCATGAATGTAGCTTCAAAATAGACTAAGAACTAATTCTATATCTTAGACTGTTGCTGTTAGATTTAAATGCATTTTCCTATCTATCTGGTAACCCTGTATAACGGTTGCACATCACAGCAAAATGTATTTTTGCTTATTAAATCATTAGGCACGACAAGATGGATCACACTTTATTTTATAAACGCCTTCACAACAAACAGTTTAAGTAAAAGTTGTAAGCATACGCTAATTGTCTTAAACATGCAAACGTATCAACGTTTTATCAACGGTAAGCAGAATCGATAAAAAATTTCGTTATTCGGTTGAGGTTATTTCTTTGGAATCGGGATTCTTGGGAATTTCGAAGTTTATTTGTGCCTCTGTCGTTAGGCCAATGCGAAATTTGAACAGTCACAATGTGCGACCCTGTTAAGAAGGGGAACTCCATTTCGTTATAGAGAGTCATGCATACGTTTATTTGTACCTGCTTGTATCTTTAATAGAACACGTGTGTCGATTATAGCACTTCGGGCTTGGATAGACTTAATAAAAAAAGAGTCGAAACAACTAAACTGCTCAGTCCCAAAAATGACGGTAATAAAGCCTTTATGTAGCTTGGTGCACTTTGTAATCTTAACTTATGTTGATTTGTTTGTGATAAATTGTCTGCCAATGTGAAGGTCGTCAAGAAATACACGTATGTACGTGCATGTTTATCGGCAAAAATTAAAAGCGAATAGGAATAAGAATTTAGCTACCGGGATAAAAGTTTGTAGTGAGACTGGTCGTACACTATTTAACCTCTCTTCAATTTTGCGTAGTGATGGGGCTGCAATTGCACAAAATTAAACTTACCTAGGAACTGAAGGTAAATGACCATTGACAACGATATGTGTTCGCTGAATGGGTTCTGGAGCAGTTGGAAACTGACTAATTTTCGTTGAAATATCATATTTAGCGATGAGACCCATTTCTGGATGAATGAGTACGTCAACGAACAAAATTGTCGAATTTGGGACGATACCAATTCACATGAGAATCAAGAGCGTTGAATGCATCTCAAAAATTCACGGTTTGGTTTGAATTTTAGGCTGGCGGCATCATTGGTCCATATTTCCTTGAGAACGACGTTGGCCAGGCCATCACCGTCAACGGCGAGCGCTATATATCGATGATTAACAACTTCTTTTGGCCTGAATTGGCTGATATGTACACTAACGACATGGGGTTTAAAAAGGTCGGCGCAGCGCTACGTGCTATACAGCTCACTTCACACTGGAAATTCTGCACGAGCGATTCGAAGGCATGGTCATCACACGTGGAGGTGGGGTGAACTGGCCACCGAGATTGTGTGATTTGACCCCGTTAGATATTTTCTTGTGGGGTTTTCTGGAGTCGCAAATCTATGCGAATAAGCTACAACCCACAGCGGAAAATGGACTTCGCCAAGGGTACGTCTTGTCACCTCTCCTTTTTATTATATACTCGTATATGGACTGGATACTGCAGCACAGTCGAGGCGAGGAATGTTTCACATTAGGAGAGTTGAGAGTAAGCCATCTTCTTTTTGCAGATGACTTAGTCATCCTCCCACCCTCCCAGATAGAACTCCAGCGCGCGCTTGATAGGTTTGTGGCCGTATGTGCTGATGCTAGAATGAGGGTTATCGTGGACAAATCCGAGGTTATGGTTATTTCCAGAACGCCTGTTTAATGCACTCTACATGTTAGTGGAGTCCCATTGAAACAGGTGGAGAAGTTTAAGTATCTTGGGGTCTTCTTCATGAGTGATGGGAGGAATAATGCTGAGCTTTCCTGTAGGATGATCAAGCTGGGTCAATTTTGAAACAAGGGTGAGATTGTTTCGTGCAGTTGTGGGAATTTTTTTGAAACCCTACTAGAGCACTCAGACTCAAAACTGGTCCATTGTACTGCCAGGTAGCAATCTACTCCAGTGCCGTTAATTTGATCCCAACGGCAAATGGTGACTGGATCAGATTCGATTTTACTGGGATTCGAACCTGGGATCTCTCTAACTTGGGGCAGGCACTTAACCAACTGCGCCATCCAGTCATTGTGGGAATTACTCGCCGGGATAGGGTGAGAAACACGGCTGTGCGCGAGGAACTCAACGTTAGGCAGCTGCTTCTTCATAGGAAACCTGCAAGGTCTGTACTTCGATGGTTTGGTCACGTGGCACGAATGTCCCCAGCATCACGACTTCTGAGGCGTGCCTTGAATGCAATTCCATCAGGAAAGCGACCGCTTGGCAGACCCAGGACGAGATGGTTGGACCAAGTCCAAAAACTCGCTTGGTTGCATTTGGGCATAGCTCCTGATGATTTAGAGATGGCGGAGGATCGAGTGGCCTGGAGATCTCTCGTGTGTGCGTTGCCGACGTGCGAACATACAAAGTCGACTTTCCCTGCACTCAGGACTGGCTCTGGCCAGAATCTGAGCCAGGAAAGGAATGTAGCCGAATCTTCACGGACGGCTCCAAGACCAATGAAGGATGGTGCCTTCGCGGAGAGCGACAACTTTAGACTGCATACCTCGTTAGGTAAATTTGCGTCGGTTTTCCAAGCGGAAACCTATGCGATCCTAATGGCCACGAACTATATTGTGAAGAATAGGTGGAAGGGGCGAAGTATTTGTGTCTGTAGCGACACCCAAGCTGTGCTTAAGGCCTTGCTGAACCCATTAACCACTTCCAGGATAGTTCAGGAATGCAAGTCTTCTCTGAATTTGATTGGTAGCTTGAATTCGCTAAGACTTGTCTGGGTTCCGGGGCACCACGGGATCACGGGAAATGAGATCGCTGATGAACTTGCTAGGCGAGGATCAGATAAGGCATTCTCAGGACCTGAACCTACGCTGGGACTGCCTGCGTCCTTGGTTGGGGCTTCCATCGATGATTGGACTTTTCGAGAGCACAACCGAAGGTGGCATGACTCTCCAGCGATGAAACCCTCTGCGACGCCTGTGGAGAAGACGATGACACTGCAGAGCACTTCTTCTGCCATTGTCTCGCCTTTGCTCTGATCAGGTGGAAGTTATTCGGTGCTAATGAGGTGAGA
This sequence comes from Myathropa florea, assembly GCA_930367185.1. Classification (NCBI taxonomy): domain Eukaryota; kingdom Metazoa; phylum Arthropoda; class Insecta; order Diptera; family Syrphidae; genus Myathropa; species Myathropa florea. Next base: position 109,640,412 of record OV884002.1, read on the forward strand.
GCTGATGATGTAGGCTCCTCATCACAGAAGCGCCTGCTGGTCTTCCTTCGGAAGTCCATAAAATTGCAGCAAAAGTAGGTTGCTGCCTGGTAGTACAATGGACCAGTTTTTGAGTCTGAGTGCTCCAGTGTAGTGTGACAAAAACTTACGACAAGAAAAAAAGTAAAAGATTTATGATCTACATCCCGATGAAACGACTTAATACAGTAGAATCTTGAAAAAATAAACACATGTATGAATAAAATGGGGCCTGTTCATCTATTCGAATTGTTCATCTTTCCAAGCATCGAAATTTGGTTAAAGAAGAACGTTTAGGTATACATAAGAAAATTGCAAATACCAAAATAACAATTCGCTTTGTTTGGAAAAAAAACGGGAAACATTTTAAAAAATTAAAAAAATTATCATAAGAGGTAAGATAAAAAATTTCTTGAAAAAAACTGCTATGCCTTCCGGAAGAAAGATGGAAAAAAATCGTTCGTCTTTTCGTTCACTTTCCGTTTCTACTGTACTGCAAAAAAAAGATAGCTTTTCTCAGTGAACTGAAACCACAAATCAATCACATATAGATATCCAACTCCTACTTCTCTTGCCCCTTAATTTCATCTGACAGCGTTTTTTATAACATTTTCACCGACACGATTTACCGAGAATACGTGTGACTTCCCCTCCAAGCTGATGTAGTGAAATGGGCATGGACAGTGTTTACATGAACGGAAGAAGGCAGGAGCATCGAAAATAAAGTATTTGATTTTTCACAAGTTTGAATGAAATAGTGTAGATTCGGCGAAAATCTTACTTCAAATTTGATTTTACGGTGAAGCCGTTCCGTTTTTATCCCATATAGTTCCATTTTCGACATATTTTCCTCAGAAAACATTTCATGCATATGCGATTTTCCCAGAGCCATCTAAACACTCAAAAGTTTGTTATTTATTTTTCAAATGTTGTCATGGCAATTTTCAAAAATAAAAAGTAGGAGGAGCTAAACGATGAAGTTAGTGTTCACAAAATGTATTCGTTAAGCACTATTTTTTTAATATTTAGGGTCTGAAACATTTATTGGAAACAATATTGGAAACTTGTGAGGAATACGTTTGAAAATGGATAAATATTGAAACCAGTTCGGTTTGGAAAGGTTTCGGACATTCTTTAAGGACTGAAGTTCCCTTATAAACAATAACATTAGGTCAATGTTATTGGTCATAAAAATGTAGTTCAATATTTCTTTGTATTACAATTCTATTATTATATGAAATATTATATTAAAATACAAAATATGCCAGTACGGCAAATACACCTCTTCTTAATTTCTTAATTTAAAAGAAAACATGTTTTTGCAAAAGTAGAACCATGAAAGTAACGTTTGTGCCATAATAAGAGTACCATTAGGACGACGTATTCTACTAAACAATTATATATGTTTTGAGTTAAAATTGTTTAATTTGACCATTTGACAATTTAGTCGATAAAATTTGAAATATAAAGGCATACAACTTTTACTAATAACTAAAAATAATTGTTATTCCCAGAAGAAATAATGTTTGAATTACGTTTATTAAATATAAATGATGATACAAATCAGCTTTAGTTACTAAAGCCTGCGAACAGAGTCCTTAAAATAGTTTCCGATAGCCGTCAAATTCACGAATCAGTGACTTTATTGCGGTTTTTCATGAATTTGTGACGTTACCATGGGCAACCATTCATGAATGTGCCGCCATTTAAGTGGGGAAATGATGAGTCCAAATTAGTGTGAGTGAAAATGAGGAAATATTTGTGCATTCATCATCAACCGTCGAATTTATTGGAAGATTCGTCAGTAACTGTCAAATTTATTGGAAGATTCGTGAACAACTGTCAAATTTTTGAGTGGGCTAGGGGTTTTCCATCTGGAAAGTTACGCATCTTTATATGACTGATTTGTGACTGAAACCCTATCCAGAAATAAATTATTTTTAAACCCGTGTTGACAGTCGACACTCTGACCTCAAAAGTGTTGTTTGTTTACATTTAACTGTCCGCCTAAAAGTAACCATTTCAATTTTATGGTTAATCTTGAATTTTATTTGACCGCAAAATCATTTTCTCTGGCCACAGTCGATTAAAATTACTACAAGCATCTTTCTTTACAAAAACACAAACAGTCAACGAAAGGTCTTTAAAATTGTTACGATCCTCTTTAGAGGGCTTAATTACGATGAGAAATTTGTACTAAAAAAGTCAAACATATGTACCGGTGACTGTACATACTCCTACATTCTTTTGACATTTTAATCAGAAAATCCACCACAAAAATAGTTTAACACAAAATTTAACTGAAAATTTAATCCAAAACCAGTTATCCTTGGGAGCATTTAACTGCTCAAGTGCTGAAAGCACATTTCGCGGTATCCACGCAACTCCAATTCACAAAAGATACTCGATAAACCCCCGCCGCCAGCTACATCAAATGAATCACACGAAAAAATCCCATCTTCACCCATTAACACACATACGTACGTACGTATGTAGTCGCGAGTATTATAGTTATGTGACTGCCAGACGTCACAAATGAAGAGCGAACTGCGTCCATGATCTCCGTAGCGAACTGCGTTTTGCATCTATAATCAGAAATCAGAAATGAATTTAATTTCTACCCCCACCAGCCCTAAGCCATCAATCAGACTTCGCTCACTGGCAGCACTTACTCAGTCAAGCAAATGAAAAACTCGTTTTGTATCTATTTACTCAACAGATACAAAAGTTTCATTTCTCGTCGCACCAACTCATCCGACAATTAGGCAAATCCCCCAAATATGTAATCAAAAGGTGATTCCTGGTACACCGCGATACCGGTCAGCAGCAGTCGGATGGACGGCATAGCATTTAGTTCGAGACTTAAGTCAGAGTTAGGCAGTCAATTGGTGAACGTCGTGCGGTCGAGATAGATTGAACGTTTGCTTGCAATCCGAGACATACACGCGGACTGTTTGGATGTCATGCGAGAAGCTTTGAACTCGTTCTAAGAGAGAAACATTTCGAAAATCGTTTTGAACTGAAGTGAAGTGAAGTGAAGTGACGTTTCAAGAAAAGAAAAAAAACAAAAATATGGTACGTCTGTCACTGACTTGTGTGACACTGTTGATAGCAGTTTGTGCGGTGTCCGCGAATAAAGCGCTCAGCAATGGAAAGAGTAAGAAATTTATTTTCGATTGATTAATTCTCTGTGCGATTATTTGGTGGGCGTTTTCAATGAATTCACAAAAAAAAACCGAGAAACCATGTCAAGGTGTCGAAATGCTAAACGTTCAAAGATGCATAGCCTTGGTGGCGTATTAAGTGCCGTAAGAGCGTGTTATTTGTGACAATATGCTAAGCAGGGTCTGTATATTTTTAGAAGACCTATGTCATGTAGGGGGCTTACGTGGAAATCTTGTTTGCACTCAAGCCTGTTATCGACAGCGGGGCAGGTTAACAAAAGTCAAGTGTGACAGCTGAACAGAGAGATGTACTTTTGTTTTACTGTTTATTGTGCCATTGGGTTGGAATTGAGTCTTTTAGAGGCAACCTAGGGCCATAAAGTTGTGCTTGATCGTCATCCGAAAGATGTTTGACAAGGATTGCCTCTTACAACAGGAATGGTTGCTGCATTAACAACAGAATAGGGTGCTGTAAATTTCAGAACATATCAAAGACTTCAGTCTAAACTCTTCGTCGTTTCTTAAGCCTTGCGCTAAATTTCACTTTTGCGTTCAAAAAAATCTACAAAGTAAGAATTTTGTGTGTGAATTCAGTGAAGCAGTATCCTTTTTACGGCTTCTTCTTACGTATTTTTTTATGTGCATGGACCTTCAATGCGACGATTCTTTTAAGCCATCGTTTATATCGTAGAACAGACTGTAGACTTCCCGTCTTTACATTCTACTTTTTTGCTCTCTTCCATTTGAATCCGACGTCGAATTTTAAACTCGACATAAACAACTAATGCATCTGCCTTTTCCTTCGAATGGAAAAATAGGCAGCGACGTTTGCTATTCATTTTCACACTAAATAACTTTTTATGGCTTTATGGGTGGAACTTTTTCAGAGAATCGTTTTCAAAATGCCGCTCACTCAGGTGATAATTGTATTGCTTTACGATCACTGCCTATACATTTCCACTGTTAATGGTGGGAAAAAATAATTTAGTGATAAGTAACACGCCAATTCAATTATTTGTATGCAAACATTTGTATGTACCCGTGTACCTTAATTGAATGAGTGGAATAATCGGCAAATGCTGACTCTTCAGTAAGACGAGACAACACGTTGCTCCAGCGAATATTAATTACTTCCCAAGTACCTTACACTCGTAGCTGTTATTAGAAAAAAAAACAAGTCGTCAAAATCGGTTATAACGACCTTCAAGGGACCGACAAATTTGGTCGTTATAAGCGATATGTCGTTATAAACGATTTCTTATGATATTGGATTACATATAATGGAGCTCAGGCGGGACTTAAGAATTTTGTCGTTATGACCGAGGTCGTTGTAAGCAATTTTGACTGTACAAGGCATTTAATATTGATTCGTTATTCAAATCATAGAGTACAAACCCCTCGTATATCTTTGGTCGTAAATCAGTCTGAATATTTTTTAGATCTGGTAGGATGCCGTTTAAACCAAAATCGTAGGTTGAACGAATTTTAAAGTACAACCGGGAGATCAATACGCTCAGTAGTTAAATAAGAGACTCTGCAAAAGTGAAACTTTTCCGAAAAATCAAGATGATTTAGAAAACTACTTTTATAACAAAATGTCAATTATTTATTATTCACCCATGCTCCAGGACATACCTTCGTCCTCGCCAAACACCTAAGCGATGAAACCCTCTGCGACGCCTGTGCAGAAGACGGAGACACTGCAGAACACTTCCTCTGCCATCGTCCCGCATTTGCTCGGATCAGGTTGCAGTTATTCAGTGCTGATCAGGTGAGAGCTGATGATGTAGGCTCCTCATCACAGAATCGCCTGCCTGAAATTTCATTAAAAGTAGGTTGCTACCTGGCAGTACAATGGACCAGTTTTTGAGTCTGAGTGCTCCAGTAGCGCTTCAAAAATCCTCCGAAAAAAAAAATAATAAGGCTGTGTGAGGTCTAGCATTGGCGCGATGGAAAATAAGGCCCCTTCCGTTTTCGACAATCCAAACCTCTTTAATTTCTGCGAAACGGTTGTATGAGCGATGTTAAACCGCTGAGCGATCTCCCGTGTCTTCAAATGCCTGTCAGCACCAACTGCAGATTTAATCGTCATCTGTTGTGGGTGGACATCCAGAGCGAACAGAATCAGTAAGGTCTGTGTAAACCAAAGCCGATAAATGTCAGCGCGTATAGCATAATCTCCACACATGATCCAAATCTCCTGCTGCGCCTCTGTTGACGAAAAAGGACATTCTAATTTTCCATTTGTGGGCGCCGTGGCCGTGTGGGCTTGTGCATCGACCCATACGCACTTGACATTCACAGTCTAGGCTCAAATCACAGCACAAGTGACAATTTAAAAAAAGAATCTATTCCCGGCTCCACCTCTTTCGAGTCACTGACAATGCTCAAAGAGTATAACTGTCTAGAAAATGCTTCTCAAACTCGCCGTTCGGAGTCGGCATTCGTCCACTCGTGAGAGAACAATAGCACGCACAGCACGAGTGGTTGTTGAGAAGCTAGGCCCAGGTCCACCTCGAACTGTAGTGCCGCCATTATTATTATTATTAATCTTCCATTTAAAAGAAATATTGATCACTTTAAACACGCCCGATCACAACGAATTCACGTAACAATGTGGAAGACAACTCTATTAAAATAAACAACTACTTCTAAGAAAAAACCACAGAATTACTCACCCCTTGATTTATTGTGGGTAAAATCTTCAATAAACTTTTACTTCTAATCTTGACTTCGTTCTCAGATTTCGTTCCACTCTACAACTTCGACACTGGTTGAAGCTCCGGACCGTGGCTCACCACCAAGCATGAAACGAAGATCATGAAAGGATTCTCGACTTCCAATTTAAAGATAGGTTCTACTTGAGAGGAACTGAACATTTACTGGGTAGAATTTTAATACGTACGAACTATACTTAACGAGTGTAGATATGTCGGTACAAATGGCATTTAGAAAAGAGATCACCCAGTGAGCACTAAGTGCCGCTTTCTTTCTTTCTTCTCTCACGAGTGGAGGGGACCTACAGTTTTCTTAATGCCGACTCCGAACTGCGAGATTGAGAAGCTTTTTCTAGACAGTTACTCTTTGATCATTGTCAGTGACGCGAAAGAGGTGGAGCTGTGAACAATTTTTTTGAAAAACTGTTTGTCTGAACTTGGAATCGAACCTAGACTGTGAAAGTCTAATGCGCATGGGTCGACGCACGAACCCACACGGCCACGGCGCCCACGCTTTCTTACTCGTGCAAATTAATCTAAGAAATGCAGGAGAATTTCTGTCTTGACAGAGCCCAGTGGGAAGGGCACCCGCATACCAAGTGTGTGGTAGAGTTGCAATCTCAGCCCTGCTAGTTCATAAACTTTCTTATCATTTAGGTCTGTTTCTGGCCGGAAACACAGTCAATGTTTCTGGTTAGCCCATTACGGCATACTTTAACTGATTTTACATATGTGAAGACCGCGGGAATAACTATGATAGAAGCCACACTGTCGACATTGTCTTGCTTGTTGTCTGCGTGCTTGTTTTTATCTGATCAATAGTTTCTGTATTACAAGTAATTTAGCACTTAATACGCTAGCGTTATTCGCAAGACTGTAAGCTTTGGGAATATTCAGAAATTTGCAATAAACTTCAGCGTCAATCAAAATTGAGAAGTTGGTCTTTGCCTCTTCGAATTGTAACGAAATCAAACCTTAGCGTTTGTATATTGCAGTCGACGGATTAATCAGTACGTCATGTCGACGAAGGTGTGTTGTCCATAAGAATTTTAGGCTTAGTAATTTATTCGATGCTTTATTTCAATGATTACTGGCATTCACAGTCACTGCAGTCTGAGCATTTCCTGTAATCCTGACAATCTTGCACATCTACTGAGCGATTATTCCCAACCCACTCTTATATTAATCTATAATTTGAATAATTCCCAAAAAGCAACATTTTCTTATTTTTAGAAACAATTTGATTCAATCCAGATTTTGGATGCGTTACTAAAAAATGTAATTTCTAGACTTCACTTACTGACCAAAAACATGGCTACGTCATCATGATTTACGCACTTATCTTCTTCTGATGCTTGAATTTGCAAAATGTATCAATTCATTATTTTCTTTGAATTTGTTTTCCTAGTTTTTTAAATTCAATTTATAGTGCCCATACACGACAGAGACACGTCGCTGCAGACCTATATATTTTGTTGTTGTGCACAAGTCTGCGCAGACCGTCTGTTTCGTATGGATTCATGTCGCATGTCTGCAACGACCGTCTGCGTGAATTCAAACATTTTTGAATTTTGCATGGTCTGCACCGACGTGTCTGTGAAGTGTATAGTGAACTTTGCACAGACCAGTGGGAAAATTCATATCCTAAACATGAGTAAAAACACGGATAGACAATTTTGGATAGACAATTTTGGATAGAATTTCTGAATATTTATAAAAGTTTGCCGATTTTGTGGCAATCCAATGACTTTGACAAAATGGTGCAAAATTGAATTAAATTGATCCGAATGCTAAATAATTGCCAAAGCAATGATTATTGCGGCACAAGCAATGTCTGTCATTTTTCCGATTCGACGACTACGACGAAACTTTACAAACTAATGTTTGTGCAGATTGTCTGCACCGTGGGTGGCGAAGGAATGTTTGCACAGACTTATGGTTGTTATAGCTTTGCAGCGACGTGTCTGTGTCGTGTATGGCCCCTATTAGGGAAATATAAAAAAAAGAACAACTGAGTTTTTTACGAGCGTTTAAAGTTTGTAATCGACGAATTGACTGAAACTTTGTGTGACGGAAGGTTGCAGCAATCTTCTCCAATTATCACCAGCATACAAAAATAAAACACATCGCAATAAAACTGCATGCTAAAAATAGCATAAGGGGCGTAATACTTATCACCACTTAATGAATCAGCTGCATTAAATCAGCTGGTACGGACTTGTAAACATCAACACCAAAACAACAATAAGCTAAGCGCGAGCAGATGAATTCTTATCATCACACAATTTTTGGTTTTACCAGTTATAACATGACCATAACAGACCCAAAGGGAGGACTAAAAAGTCAATGAAAAATTATTGTTTAACTAACAAACATGTGATTCATTGATAATAATTAACCATCCTGTTTATCAATTTACACCCCTTTTGGTTTCGTTCTGTTTATCATGAAAAGACTCACAACATTCTCAACCACTCACTCACACGTATTGTAGTCTTCACGCCTTTGTTGGGCTTCGCTAATTTTTCACCTGAATTTGGTTCTGAACTTTTTCGATTTGGTTATTGATTTTGAGAGTGATGAAGTATGACAGATCGAAAGAAATCGTATTCAGACAAGTGCATTCAAAACAAAACCTGGACACACCGACAGGTCCTAGAAAATACCAAGGAATAAGAAATCGGTTCAAAACAGTTCTTCCTGTATTTCAAGGACGAATGGTGGCGAGCTATACTCTTAAGTTTGGTTCATTATTTGACACCTTTCCTCTTCTTTGGGAAGACGCTGCAGTCCGGAGGGGACATGAGCCTCGCTTTTTCAGCTACCATTCGTGTTGTGAACGCTATCATTCTCCAATGAGTGGCGGGATCCTAAACTCTTACTCCATTTTTTGACAGTCATAGCATTTTCAGTGCATCGAGAGAGAGTGCATATTACTCGATCGATCCGCCAAAAGTGCAAATAGTGTAAGCATTTAAAAATTTGCAGCCACAAACAGTGCTTACGTCTAGAATTCGAAAATATATTAAATGAGTAGCATATCTTAATGAAGCTGAATCGACGGATTAAATGTCTACAATAAACTGATAGAATTCCTCACTCGGTTGACTGCATACATCAATTCAAAGTTAATGAGAAACGACAAAATGACTATTGAATTACAGAGCTACCCGCAAGACCCTTCGTCATTCATCAAACCAAGCAAGTCGTGAAATATGTTTTAACGACATTTGATAAACTCGTCCAACAAGTTAGTCTCGTTGGTTACTAATGCATTGCCAACAAACAAAGCATAAGATCACGGTTATTAAAAAGTCAAAAAATGTTGACATCCTAGCCGTGAGTTGATAGTCAGAATGGCGTCAGAGCGAAGACTGAGACGGAGGTAAAACCATTAAGGAGCTCCTATTTATTCTTGTTCTGATGGCGCTACAATCCGGGTGGAACTGGACCTGAGCCATTAAGGGGCTATCAAGCGTAAATCGATATGAAAGTCATCCCGAGGACTACGAGGACTGCACGTCTAGGCTTAAAAACACTACCAGACAGAGAATGTTGAAAAACAGCGAAAAGAGCGGTGTTAATTGGGCCAGGCTTAGGAAATTATGGTACCAAGCAGGACTACAAATTTAAATCCAAACTGAAAACTAGTCGAAGCATGGATGAAACAAGTTTCCAGTTAAAACCATCCAGCCCTAACTCAAGCTCTTGATCACTTTAGGAAACAATTTAAGTACACCCTCGTAAATATAAATTACCCTTCACTTACATCAGCATAAAAGCAGACATCTAATCTTCATTAGCGCTACATCGAAGAACTTGTCATACCAAACCCGTTTAAATGACGGTGATTAAACGTGAGTACGTCCAAGAACCACCACACAAAAAAGAAAGTAAAAGAAAAACCACAATCTCGTCTCTTCGGGAATTCCCAAAGCATTGGGTTAAATTCCGCCTCAACTATTAATTTGTAGTTCAAACATAATCGAACGCCAGCAGCGCGACGGCATTCACCTTGAAACATCACTCCCCTTGCCGGTTCATTGCCATGAGTCACTTTCAGTGTGCAGTAGGAAACCTGAACCTGTGAGTATGCATATTATGTATCTTCGCAATAAAAAACCGCCACACAATCAAGTTTGCGGGTGTGTCTGTTTTTAGAAAACGAGTTCATCTTAGTTCGAGCTTCGGATTGAGTTGCTTTAAAAATAGATGTCATCGGATATTCGCCTGAAGTTGATCTATTGATTTGAAGGTCAAGTACAAAGATGTCGTAAGACTTGAATTTAGATGGGGGGGGTTTTCTTTTATTTCATCGATGGAGTGATAGTTTTGGTAGCCACAATAGAGTTGATTAGGTTAGACACGTTGAACGATTTATGAGAGTTATTTGTGCTATGAGAAGCGGCTTTTTATGATTCTATGATGAATTGAATCTGATTTGAATATTTGTTGGGATTGAAGCGGCTTTCACGTGACCATGAGATCTTCACTGGTTTTACTATTTGAGTTGACAATTTGAACGCCATCAGTGGCGAAGTGATACGGTGCTTTTTCTGTTTAACTTATACGAGTATTTGTACAGGGTGCGCCATCTTTAATGTCGGTATGTAAACATTGTATAACTTTGACATTTATCAATCGATTGACTTGAGTGGACATGTTTTTGAAACGTCAATTAAATACAATTTTAATGAATCTATGAATCGCTTTACACTGAACCAACACGCCGAAATAGTGACGCTGTACATTCAAAAAAGTCGTTCAGTTGTGTTAACTCAGCGTGCTTATTGTCGAAAATATCGTGACCAACAAGCACCGTCCGACAACTGTATTAATCGTTCGGTGTTGAAATTTGTTGAGCACGGGACAGTGAGAGATCGTCGATATGCCGTTCATTAACGCCCAAGACTTTCCAACTGGTTGAAGATGTAAGAGAGAGTGTTGCCGAATACCCATATGTGTCATATTCTCACCGTGCTCAGAATTTTGGTGTCAGTGGAGCCACCTATTTTCTTTTTTTCGAAAGATTTTTGAAGCGCTACTGGAGCACTCAGGCTCATAACTAGTCCATTGTACTGCTGGTAGCAACCTACTCCAGTGCCGTTAGTTTGATCCCAATGGAAAATGGTGACTGGACCAGATTTCACTGGGAATCGAACTTGGGGCAGGCACTTAACCAACTGCACCATCCGGCCGGAGCCACCTTACGGCCCATTTTAAAGAAAGATTTGCAGTTGTTTCCGTTTAAAGTTCAAATGTGTCAAAGAATATTACCGACAGACCGTCGACGTCGTTTGGAATACGGTCAGTGTGGTCAACAGTGGCTCGAATGGTTGACACTGAGCCCGATTTTTCCAAGAAAATTTTGATGATCAACGATGCCCATTTCACATTCTCTGGCAACGGCGCCAAGCAAAATTTACATTTGGAGAACGGAGAACCCACACGAGATCCATGAAACACCATTGAATGATCAAAAAGTGACTGCTTGGGCCGGCGTTTGAGCCAAAACCCAATGAAGGTTGTGGCCATTTGCATTCAGAGAAGACGAAATAGTCGATGGGAATCCATATCGATGAATGTTGGCTCATTATGTCTGCCCACAAATATGTGACAAATGTCTGGACTTTTACTGGTTTCAACAAGATGCCATGATGCCATGCACTATTGCAGGCATTTTCTGCAACGAAATATTCCCTGGACGTGTGCTGTCAATAAATGGCGACATTGACTGCCCACCCAGATCTCCAGTTTTGACCCTCTGGACTTCTTTTTGTAGGATTCTTTAAAAAGCAAAGTATACGCCAGCAAGCCTGAGACCATTGACGAGCTCAAGGCAAATAATCGTGCAGAAATCATCGCTATACTGCTCGAGACGCTCGAACTCAAAAAAGTGATGGAAAATGGAGCAAAAAGAGCACATTTTGCATTGGCCAATAGAGACGGCCACTTGATTGATGTTTTGTTCAAAAACTAGTCCAAATAAGTTGTCTTACAATTTCAAATTATGTATAAATACCTTATATTGGAAATCGGTTGTTTTTTTAAGTTATTTAATATTCATATACCGAGGTAGAGGATGGCACACTCTGAATGCAGATAATTTTTGTGAGCAGCTTATGTATATGTATATGAATCTTGTTACCGACGTACAAGGAATAGTGACTCTATCGTATCGTTTACAGCAGCTGCTTAACGAGAACAACCAAGAGAGGGTGCTAGGAATCTCATATTTCAGCCGATGAAGTAGTCCGCATTGAATAAGTCCATATGGCCAACAAACAGCTAAAGAACAACAAAGCCACAGGCTTAGACGGATTTCCATCAGAACTCTTCAAGGTTGGTGCTCCTATCTGGGAGAAAGGCGAATGGAGGAGAAGTCACACCCGGGACCTTTTTTTTCGGAGGATTTTTGAAACACTACACTGGAGCACTCAGAATCAAAAGTGGTAGCAACCTACTCCACTGCCGTTAATTTGGTCCCAATGGCAAATGGTGACTGGACCAGATTCGATTTCACTGGGATTCGAACCTGGGACCCCTCCTGGGGCATGCACTTAACCAACTGCGCCATCCAATCCCGGGACCTTACGAGCTGTACAAAAGTTCAGAAAGTAAAGACCTGTCGACTAAAGAAACTCGGCCAAATCGATCACATGAACAGCACTGCTCCGTCTATGAGTGTCTTCAAATCTGAGCCTCGTGATTGTGAAACTAGTTGAAGGTGTAAAGATCAAGATCAAGATTATAGACGACAGCATAAGTTCAGGCTCATGCTCAAACCCTCCACGGAAAGTAGCCACTCTCATGCCATTATGCACGAATTAGCACATCATTCAAATGGGCGCTTCAGCTTCGCTGGCAGCGCTTCAAGCGTTCGGTCAGTCTAATTTTTGGTGGATCCAATATATTATAATAGATATAACAGCAATAACGTCGCAAATTGTCCCCGAGCTCGTCCAAAGTGCTTGGCTCGTTAACGCAGACTAAAGCTTCAGGAAAATAATCGCGTGTTTTCAAGTCGCATGATCGCGGCTGCCAATGATTAACGTTCGTCGTGAGAAATGTCTCCCTTACAACTTCGAGCGTTGTGTCGCGTTGTTGGCAGGCATGTAGCGCCGTCCTGTTGGAACCACAGCACCAACATATCGATGTTGTAGAGATCTGGCCGCAGAAAGTCGGTTAACATGGCTCCATACCTGAGACCATTGACGGTAACGGTGTTTCCATCCTCATTTTAAAATAAAAGAAGTCCGTCGATGCTGCCATGCCATAAACCGCACCAAACATTCAGCCCCTGTGGATATAACGATACGTGGTCGGACATTAGTCGATTGTGTTCGTTCTAGTAACGGCAATTTTGCTTGTTGACATAACCGCTGTGCCAAAAATGGGCCACGTCCGAGAAGATGTGATGATTTTTTTATCATCACATTTCTCCAGCCAACATTTCCATCCCCCAAACGCGTTGTTTATGGTCGTCCGGTTTCAATTCTTGCGTCAGTACAATCTTATACGGATGCCCAAATCCGACTGAAAAATAAGCCAGGTTGATTCTCTGGTGATGGCCCATTCGTCGTTGGTCGTCGATCGACGCCGAATTTACATTTCTGGATCTTCTTCAATACTGACCGACTATGTTTTCTTCATTTCGCACCTTTCTCCGTCCGGTTGGTGGCTTAAGGTCAAGAGGAGTATAGTTACGCTCAAATTTGTCCACGGTGTGACTAATTGCCTGCACACTGAAGCCATGATGATCAAGACGAAATTCACGTTGCGTATTTACAACTGAGCCGGAATTTCGATAGTGTTTTGTAACTATTTCCGCGCGTTCGGCAAGTGTGAAACGATACGTGTTGAAATTGTATTACTCACTGAATATTTTGACAGCTGCTGAAACATAGCAGTTGGAAGAACTGTCATTACTTTCTGGTCACCTTTTAGAAGACACATTTTCTCTTCGTCCGGGCAGCTTTTGCAGAAGTTATTTAAGAAGTGCACTATGTATGCGCACATAGCGTACGGTGATGATCACAATGGCAATTTTTAATCTTTTGAAAGAACGCAACCTATTCGAACGATCTAATTCTCGTCGAATCATTCTGGAGATTCGACACATTGTGCCAGTCACCCATCTATTGCTTGCCTTTAAGAAAAAGTTTCTCGAAGAACAGATTGTAAGTAGCTAAGAACATTCTCAAGCTTAGCCATATGTTGTTCAAAAATGCAGTTTACTGGCATGCTTTACACAAGAGTTATGAATATTGTGTGTTGCTGCTTATAATAAAAACACCCACCCAAAGAAAGAAAGAATTCCATTTTTTAACTCGAAGTTTCTCAAAAATGAAACATTTCCAATAATTTAATACCTCCCAGTGACATTTTGTGTTTCCTCTGCGTTACTGCAGATAAATCAATAATTGGCTAAAATATTCAATCCACTCTGCGGGTTAAAATAAACTCAACTGGTTCGATCCGATATGACTACCGGTACTGCGAGTGAATGAAATCTCGTTGTTGACATCCAAAGAAACAAGTTCAATGCATATTTTAAACTACATTCCAGTTTAAATTATCGCAGTTTCCAACCGCACAAAGTCAAACAAATATGTCTTAACATCCGACGTAACCTCTCGTCACCCACGCAGACTTAGCGTGTGTTGCAGATGTCTTGACCTGGTTCGAATGCGAAATTCTTGATGTAGGTACACAGACTGTGTTATGTCACATGTAAAGACAACAATTCCGCTTTGGAATCAATGCTGTTATACTCGTAAATGAATGTGTTTTCAAATTTATCTTGCAAAATACGATAAATTGCCTGATATTTTATTAGTAAAATCCGGTTGGCTCTGTTAGAGAATGCAGACTCAAATTATGTAGTTTCGATAGTATTGGAGTTAAGGTTTGTAGTCTAAACTTAAAGATGGCGTTACTCGTTAAAAACTATACGAGTCTATGTTCCTCCACAGATGTTTATGGATGGCTTTCGAATAAGGTTATTTTCTAAATACGATTATATAGAGATGTTGACAAACTCGTTGTTAGAAAATAGCTGGGCAAAATATGTTGGCATGATTTCTTTTTCTTGGAAGGTTCTATAGTCCTAGATATTGCTACCCCTCAGCCAATTAGAATGATCTTTGCGATCTCACTTCTTACTCGGGTGACTCTACAATGGTGGACTTGGGCCTTGTTTCTACAGCAACCACTCGTGTTATGCTGACTTTTGTTCTCTCACGAGTGGAGAGGATTTGCAGTCTTATGTCGAGGAAATGAAAGTCGTGTTTGGGATCGAACCATGGAGGAGCCATGACACTTACACTGTTCGCCGACCTAGCAATCGCTTTCATACCACCTGAATATTGAATAACTTAAAAAAACGACTTCCAATATATATAAGTTCTTTTTTAATTTGATCCTTTACAATTTATTTTGACTAGACTTTGTATACAACATCAATCAAATGGCCGTCCGAGACTTGGTGGCATGCATCTATATAGGAGGGACTTAATTCTCGTATGTTCACCATCATATGTCCACCACGGGCACGTTCGATGACTCGGCCACACATTTTCATGAAAACGGCAGCTATTTCCTGTTTTATATTGACTCTCAGCTCTTCTACCGACGCCGGCTATTGACATAGACCAATGATTTAACATAGCCCCAACAAAATCGCGAAGTGCTAAATCACACGATCTAGACGGCCAATTGACAGGACCATTTCTCTATATAACACGTTGATCAAATTGAGTTTTCAATAAGTCGATTGTGTCTTTTTGAAACCACATATCATTAAAGTTTGGTCTATACAACTGACCCACGACGCTTCATATGATCGAGTAGCTTTTAACTTCACCTTTAAAAAGGTGCAGGCAAAGACCCTTTCGCAAAATTCGCAATATATTGCGGTTTTAAGGATGTCCAATTCTTGAAAATGTCGTGGAATCGACTGTTTTAGTTCGTTTGCGATAGATGCCACGGTAACAATATTCTCGACACTTCGACCAACCCACTGTTACACTCTGACCGGAACATCCAGCAGCGACAATTTAGACTCAAATTTTTTCGGTAGGCTACGAATAATGTTCAGTGGGACGAAAATTACGACCACCCTGTAGGTGGTATGAGGGGGATTGCTACGTCGGCGAAGAGTGTATGTGCCATTACTCCTCCATGGTTTGATCCCAAACACAACTTTTATTTCATCGACATAAGACTGCAGATCCCCTCCACTCGTGAGAGAACAAAAGTCAGCATAAAACAAGTGGTTGCTGTAGAAGCAAGGCCTAAGTCCACCATTGTGGCTCCACCTGAAGAAGAAGTAATATCGCAAGGATCTTTCACACGTGTTGACGCTCTTAAAGTTGTCGTCATCGAATCGGAATATTTGTACTAAATTTGAATTATTTGCTAACGTTCTTTGCTTATGAATGTCATGTTTTTTCTACCGAATGTTTTGACGTTGACAGTTTGGTCATTGGTTTAAGGGTACGTTTACAGTGAAAGTTCAAAGCTGTCAAGTGTCAATTGGAAAACACTTTATAAGGTTGGCTAAAAATTCATTTAATATTTTAATAATAAAAATATTACTGCCCGTTGATCCTGACTTTGAAATGGTCTGGGAAGCTTCGTCGTCCCTCGATCATCATTATTGGCGTTTTCAGTTTTCGTATGTGATCCACTTTTCATCACAAGTTATCATACGTTTCGGACATGGATCGATTTGCTTGCTATTCAGGAGCGATTCGCAGATGGAAATTCGATCAATAATGTTTTTTGGACGAGTCATGTGTCACCCAACCATCGAGTTTTTTTTTACTCAATCCAACCTTCTTTAAATTGTTCAGGAAGGTTTGGTGGATGATGGGTAAATCGTGACTACTCACATGCCGGTTTAACTCGATCATTTGTAATCAACGTTTTCGACGGCAGGTCTTTTAAAACGCGAGGCGTCTTCAACGTCCATTACACCAGAACGTTATCGCCTTAACGATTGTTATGCTGGGAGTCGAAAACAATTTGGGAATTACTTAATGTAAATCAATTTACTAATTTAATTATCACTTAAACATTTTAATACCAAACAACTTTCGAATCACTGTTTTGGGTTGAATATTTGCCGTCAAAAGTATAAACTTAATTATACCCTACTTAGTACAAAGCAGCCAAATACTCGTACATGTGAAAATTAGTGCGTATATAACCCTCGTAAAAACTGGAATTCTTGTAAGTTAACGTACATCGCTGCTCTTAAAATCACTAATTGGAGAAGTGACCTTACAAGACTATCAATCGGCGTTCCTATGATCGAAATAGAGCACATATCACCAGTAAAACCCCCTGTTATATTACTACCCTACAATCAACAGTAGAGGATAAACAGAACCCGGTTTCAGAACAAGAACTTAAAGTTGACTTCGAACGTGTCCTTGAGAAAGACGTTTGACCACATAAGCAATTTCAATTTTATCTCATTTCGTAGCCACTCTCGGTTGATAATTGGTGTTCGCTTAGAACAAAGTGTTTCTCAGCAATATTCATACTTGTGATTCGAGCGCATCACAATCTAGTGTTAATGAGTTGTTCGTCATCCAACATAACACATCGCATTTGTTGAAGTTGTTTAGCACCGACAGATCTGGCGGGGAAACTGAGTGAAGCAATCATATCTGATAGACGCGCTATTAAGCTGATCTTTTCGTCATGTTTTGTCAAGATTGTGTCTCAGCTGGTGTATGAAATATTTAATTTGATACATTCGCAAGCATGATGCTTGAAATTTTCGCGGTTTTCTAAGATAAGAAAGTTGATTTAAAGCTGTAACCAGTTCTAGCGACAAGTTAACCTGCGTAGATAACTTTGTTTAGATTATAATACAATCTTCTAGCTGATGACAGATCGCTTCGGAGAATTTATGCAACTGTGACACGTCCAGGATGACCATGAACGGAACTCATAACAATTTTATTCATTTTATGGAATTCACAAATGTTAGTGGCTTCTGTGACTTGCGAGTATTTTTAAATCAATAAAGCAAAACTTTTTTGTGTAACGTCGTATTTGAATCAGAAACGTCATTTGTTTGAGACAAACAGAGAGGGAATTAGAGGCTTTGAATTTGCATCCACGTCCCTTGGGAAGTGGCCGAACGCACTTACGAGTATATCTACAATCTGTAGCCAGGTATATGAAGGTTAAAAAATATTGAAGTAGAAGAAGAAAAATGTATTCGTTGAAAATACTTCTCAATTAAAAGTAGCTTTGATATCGATATCCTTCCTTCAGAGCCTTCTATTTATTGCTGAGATAATTTACGTCATTCCTTTTTTAATTATGATTATCAGTAGAAGCGCCGCAGTGATCTGGAAATACAGTCTTCCAACACTATAGCTCCAACCATGACAGAAATGCTAGCCACTGACTCTTTTCTGGGTCTAAGCCTAGACTGGCTTAGGTTAGGGGGCTGATAGTGAATTCACCAGCACCCTGTTGGTCCATTGTGATACCCACAATAAGACTACTGCCACTGATCGACCACTCCAATGATAGTACTGTTAATTTAATCCCAACGGCAAATAATGACTGGATCAGATTTGACAAACCGCGTAAAATCGTATTAACTTGGCTTTGGCTGGGATTGGAACCTGGGACCCCTATAACTTGGGGCAGGCAATTAACCAAATGAGCAATCCAGTCGTCCTCTCAAGACTGGCTTACTTACTAACTTATCAGGACTAGGTCTCATGGAGGGACTGGGCCTAAACTATAACTGCCAAGACCAAGCTGTCTTGCGTCCGCGACGACTTGGTCTTTAAACTGAAGGTTCGGTCTCCCTCTCCCTCTCGAAGGAGAAGGGTCGGATTCGAAGATTCTCTTGGCTGGAGCATTGTTGTCCATACGCTCGATATGGTCAACTCAGCCGATGGATTTGTGCCTCCCGAACTACGTCCACAACTTGGTACAGTCCATAGAGTTCGCGATTATGTCTTCTCCTCCATTCACCCTCCTCGCAGATAGGACCATACATATATCGTACGCAGAATTTTTTATCGAAGGAACCAAGAATCAGCTCTGCCGTTCTGCTTATCGTCCATAATTCGACTTCATAAAGGTAGCCCTAAACGACGAATATGCTCGCCGAACTTGCTCGTGCTCGCCGCGTTTTCGTCGTGTATGGGATAGTTCGCGAGCCGCTCGCTGTTGGTGTAAAAATTTCGATTTTGTCGTTTTCGTTGACTTTGATGTTCGCCGTGTACGGCCATGTTCGCAAGCAAACTTCATTTTTGCTGTGAACGTCGCCGAGTGTATATCGCGGGTTAAGCACAATGTCAACAGTCAGCCACGATTTTATCGAGGAATTCACCACTTGCGCTTCCCTATCACACATGTTGACGATTTGAAGAAACAACACGAATGAATGAAATTCGGCGTGCAAGTTAGTCATTTAGGGCTACCTTAAAGCAAGAATTGCAGAATAAGTTTGCAGAGCATGATTATGGTCCGTCGAGTTAGTACTTTTGACCCTAGCTGTTTCGACAAACCGAAATAACAACGGTTGCCAAGGGCGTTCCTCTGTCGAATCTCCACCACGATGTCGTTTGTGAAGTTTACATTTGATTGAGGATCGATTTGTACTCGACAGCCTAGATTAGCGACTTCACATATCCAAGCAGAATATAATATAAGTGTTGAATCACACAATCTTTGAGGCAACTTATAGGTCCATCACGCGAAGGGGTGCAAAAGATACATCGATGTTTGCAAAACTGGGTATACAACTCCTATGGAACTGTGGGTCTGTGGCTAATCGGAGAGCTTTCATATTTCGGCATGTATTAGCTGGCTGTGTAAGCATAGCAGACCTTGTGTCAACAGCCAAAGTAGCACCTGTTCACCAAGGGGGCGCGGCTGAGAGCCGTGCATAAAGGGCTCGGTCGGGAACCCTGGATCATCCAACACCACTTTGGGTTTTTCGTTTGCCTGACAAGCCACAAAGAGAAGGTTTTTGGGTTGAAACTGGTAAGACTAGTATATTATGTTGTTTAGGTATCGTCGTAAATATAGTCAACAATTTGTGTAATGGAGAAGATAAATAAAACATTGGAAAACCATCGATGTATCGTTCTTAATACCGATGTTTTTTAACATCGATTTTGTCGTGGAACCTTTTTTAAGAACGATGTTGCATCCCTAATCACGCTAGGATATGCATTCAAAAAAAGTTTATTTGAACCAGCTGGTTGTGAAACTCGCTGTGAGGCATGTTCATTTTGTGTTCCACATTAATGCCATTAATTTTAAAAATATCAGTAAAAATGTATTCATGATTTCAATTTCGCGGTCGGATTTTGCCATTTGTGCGGTAAAGTGTTACCAAATTGGGTATTTTTATACATGCAAATTATAGTTTACTCAAGAACTGAAACTGCACAGCACAACAAAGATAGTAATTTGATTTGATTATGAAGTAACAACAAGCGGATTCTTATTTTTCAAACAAAATCCACCTCAAAGGCAGTGCTTGTATTTGTCTTAATAGTTTCCTAATCTTCAAAATTGTACAATTAAGAATTCAGAAAATTCACAAGTGATTTTTAAGATATAAATGCATTTACAAGCCACTGTTTGATCTAAGTTTCCGACTGAAGGGATCTTCGCGCTCTTTAAAAATTCGACTAAGCAGGCAATAACAGTTACTAGTGCCGGTTACAGTTAGAGTAACCGTTACTAGTGCCTGACGTGTTAGATCCATCACGATACTACACCCGGTCATTGTTCTCATAAAATGCAGCATTTTCTAGTCAAACGTAAAGCTTTGTTTTGTCAGTATTACTTTTGCTATGGACAGGGTGTGGCAGCAGACTAAAAAAATTCTAAAATATTATTTTGTTTTTATTATCAAATTTGAAACTCGAAATTCAAGAAATGTGCACTGATGTCATAATTGTGAATTTAAAGCGAAGCTGGATTTAATTGACTAAATTTAATGTCAGATATTCTTGGGAGTGTGTCATTCATTGAGAAGATGTTGACAATCAAGTGACGTCTCTAAGCGACATAAATTATAAATTAAACGATGTTTTGAAATGTTTAAATTTATGTGTTTCTGAAACCTGTTCATAATTCGACGACTTTCTAAATGCAAAGAATGCGTCAAATATACGAGTATGTATGGACAGGTAGACATGTTATTGATGAATTACACACAGTTTAGTTGAATAGAAATTCGGCAATCGATCACAGCATTTCAAAATCAACCCGTGATTCGATTGCACTGTTCACGTGAACTCCATATCCTAACCGAAAGAGAAGAAGTTCTAAATTGCAATGTGACAAGGAGAGATCTTCCAAAAAAGATAACCTTTCTTGGTTCCATTTCTACCAAATTGAAGACATCATATTTTTAAAATCATAAATAACAATTTTTTTCAGTTTATCTGAAAGGTACAAGGCATATTAGAAGCGCCGTCGACGTTGTGCGTCCTTTAGTTTCGCCCTCGTTTACCGCTAGACCTGATTTAGCCGCTTCCGTTTCAATGTCAGCAAACGCCTCATTGACGGCTAGCTGTGTTCGACCAATCATCTCAATCTCGTCAGCGTATCCCAGCAGTTGTACGGGCTAATGTGTGTCGGCTTGCATTTCTTACCTAAGTTATAGCTTTCTGGGCGCCGTGGCGTAGTGGGTAGGTGTGTCGACTCCTACGCTTGAGGTCTAAGGTTCGAAACTCGAAAAAACACCAAACATTTTTTCACGGCTCCACCTCTTTCGAGTCACTAACAATGCTTAAAGAGTATAACTGTCTAAAAAAAGCTTCTCAATCTCGGCGTTTGGAGTCGGCATAGCACGCACAACACGAGTGGTCGCTGAGAAGCTAGAAACAGGTCCACCTCGGACTATAGCGCCGCCATTATTACTATGTGAGGCCCACGTCCACCTCGGACTATAGCGCCGTAAGAAGAAGGTTGACATTACCCTTTGGTAAAACTTCCTTACCTCATTCCTGCAGTAGTAACTCTCTATTCTACCGATCGCGCGCATCTCATGCTCCTTCTTTTTTCTCCTGAGAAGTCGGTGTTTGTCTCTCCTTTTCTGCTCGTAGAGCTCACGAGCAGCTCTTGTCGTTCTATGCAGTGCCGCTTTGTAGGCCTCTTGCTTAGCTGCATTCGCCTGCCGACACTCGTCGTCAAACCAGGGGTTTCGTTGTGGTGTCCGAGTGAAACCCAGCACATCAAAGAGAGATGCCGCTCTGATAGCTTTTTGGCAATGTTGCCACTGGTCTTCAATACTTGATGTTGGCGGCAAAGGACTTCTTCTGAGATTAAGGGAGACTCGATCTGAAATGGATTTGGCGATCTCTTATGATTGTAGCCGTCAGACGTCGTTCCTCACAGTATTTTCTTGTCTTGGCGGTGACTCTGCTAGAATAAAATTCGTCATGTGCGGTGTACCAAGTTTAAATAAAGGCAAAATAATTGTCCAAATAAATTTCTAAATGGTGCCCATGGACAGCTGTTTTCGTTTTTCAGTTCAATGCAGGACTACTATTAAATTGTGATTGAACACTTCGTGTCGCATTTTATCAAAGGCGTTTTAGACGTCCAGGAACAAACCTGTGCAAAAATTGGCATCGTGGGCAATTGCTTCAACTTCTTCCTTGAGGCTACATGTAAAGAATTAATAAATTATGTAATGGGAATGTTTTGAAAAGTACTCCCAAATTCAGGTCTTAAAGCGAAGCTGTTTCACACTAGAGTTTTCTTCCTTAAGCTCAGTAAGTTTCGAATTTCTTACGACCTCCTCTCACTTTCTCCCCCTATACCTTCGACTCGTGCTGTATCTTGATTCCGGACACTTAAGGGTATTCGTAACCTCTTTTGAGCACGCAAATTATTAAGCATTCATCCCTATAAAGGCTGCAATTTTACGTACAGCCACGACAAAATTTTCCTATGAAATTGTTTCTATGGTTCCAGCCTAAAACAGTTTTTTAACCGAACCAGATACACATGAGAATCGTAGACAGTGTTACGGAAATTTACAAAACATGGTTTGGAACTAGAAAATTATCCGCTAACAGAGATTATCTTATCAACATTCACTCAAGTTAACTCTTTCAGAAAATATTGACCCACACTTGGTGCCTGCTTCTATTAAATTAATTTTCAATGCAACCAGGGATACGAGACAGTCGCTATTTCCATTAGCTTTCCAAAATCCACGTTTTTTACCCCATCCGATTGTTTTACTGAACACGCCCATTAAAAGTGGACACATTTTATATGAAAATTCCTTTCCAACACTAACCTCCATTTATTCTTTTCAGTCCGAGTGTGCATTGTGGAGGGTCGGGGAAACTATAGAAAAACACCACTCTTCTGTCCAACACTCGAGGCTCAAACCAACATGGAGTGTGTCGTCGGAGTAGACCGATTGGACTGCGTTCGTCGCATCCACAAGGGAACAGCGCACTTTGGAGTGTTTTCATCCGAGGATCTAGTCGCAGCAAGATGGGCGAGTGTAGAAATCTTGGTCACGAGCGAGCTGAGATTCCACGATACGCCGTTTGAATACGAAATCGTAGCGATAGTCGACAACGAAGCCGGAATTCATTCCATTCATGACCTGAAACAGGCGAAGTTCTGCCACCCAGGACATGGTTTGGAGAACCATTGGACTGAAGTCCTTGCAAACGTAAGTCAATCAATTTGTGCCCATCTTATGTGGTCTAACGGTCATTCTTTTCTTGCAGTACTTTGAGTCTCTGTTGGTGCCGAAAACTTGCGATCCAAGCCTTTCATTGACTGAGGACCGTATCAAGGCCAGCGCGAGCTACTTTGGACCCAGTTGCAAGGCTGGTCCTTGGGTGCCGGATCCAATCCAGGATAGGTTGCTGAAGAGGAAGTACCCCTCACTCTGCCAGCTGTGCTACGATCAGTACCGATGTGGAATAGGAGACAAGCACTGGGGACGACGTGGTGCTCTGTACTGTCTGACGAGCGGAGGTGGTGACGTGGCTTGGGGAAGACTGGACGATGTTCGAAGCCACTTTGGACTAACCGGCCTTCAGGCGCAAGCAGAAGAGTCGGAGTACAGCTACCTGTGTCCCGATGGACACCTGCAGCCAATAAATGCGACCCATCCGTGTGTTTGGGTGGCAAAGCCATGGCCAGCCGTTGCAGCTAGACGAAGTCACGCGGCTAAAGTTCGCGAAATTGTGTCCAAACTGTCCCACAACGACACCAACAGCTGGGAAAACGCTCTCCTGAGCTTGCTGGAGACCTACCATGTGCACGTCAACCAACTGGACAACACCATCCCCATCGATGACTACCTGGACCAGGCTACGGCCTTCCAAGGGGCCTACAGCTTTCCCGAGTGCAATCCTCCGAGGTCGATAGTCTTCTGCACGACATCGATTGTGCAGCACATCAAGTGCTCATGGTTGCAAGAGGCTTCCCAGGTCTACGGCATCCAGCCCAACATCCAGTGCATCCGTTCGGAGAGCGTCGACACCTGCTTGGACGACACCATGTACAAGACCTCCGACATTGTTCTTGTGGACCACGACAGCCGGATCAAGGCCCAGCGAGACTACAAACTCTTGCCTCTTCTGTACGAGTTCTCTGAGGACATGCACGAGCGCTACGTGACCATTGCCGTCGTCGGAAAGAATTCCAAGTTCGAAAGCTTCAAAGACCTCCGGTCGCGCAAGGCCTGCCTCCCCTCATTTGAAGGAGCCGCACACTTGTCAGTCCTCGAGACCATTGCCAACTTCTCAGTCAACCCCACATCCATTTCCGAATACTTCTCGAGTGACTCTTGCACCTGGAATCCAAAGTCAGGTCGGAACTGCCCCGATATGTACAAAGGAGACGAAGGGGCTTTGCGGTGCCTGCACGACGGCGGGGATGTTGCATTCGTCAGCTCGCTCACCCTCAAGACCTTCTTGAACGGAACCATGAACTCTACGTGGACGAAGAATATCGGTCGCAATGCCTTCAGAGTCCTATGCCCCTTCGGAGCGAACGAGAAGGGCTCCAAGTACGAGTTCTGCTACCTGCACTGGACACCTCGTGGCCACCTCATGGTGCACAACGCAACGCTGACAAGACGCAACGAGATTTACAACTCCCTCCGCGACATGGATCGTCTGTTCGGAAAATTCTACAAGAGCATCACCACCCCCTTCACCATGTACGGCCCATTCGACAGCAAGAACAACGTCATGTTCAGGGACAAGACCGAATCACTGCGCGGGGTGACAGAACTGAAAGCGGATCGATCCCGAAGAGTGATGGAGGAGATCTTCGACAAATACATCGAACAGAAGTACCCAACTAGTGGCGGGCACATGCTGATGGCCGTCAGTTGGACGGTTGCGGTGGCGGGCTATCTGGTCAGCCTCCTTCTAGTCTGAGTCGCGTCGGGAAAGCAGTATTCGTGTAACCACTTCTTAGGGACCCGCAGGCGTCCAACACACTCAAGATAATGTGATATTAATTGTAATAGATACTTTCTCATAAGTCAATAAAGTCATTTCCAACTGAAGTCACTCAGTCTTGTCTGGTTTTTTGGTCGACTGTCACGTCGAGGGCACTCAAACATCTCATGCTCAAAATTTTCCATCACACCATGAGAAGTGTACTTAAGTGTTTCCCAAATTACCGCACGATTAATTTTATCTGGGCCTGGGCGGTGGGAAGTTATCAGTTCAATTAATCCAAACTCCTATCAGTAATTTTTGTTAAATCAAATTTTTGTGTGATAAGCTAAGTCTTCGATGAGGCTGTCGATAGTGGACGAGAAAAGAAATTGCACGGAAAGGACGAAGGAAGGATCAGATCGATCATGGCATGGAAGATATCGGGAGTTGCGACAGAAAATGATTGGAAAGCACATTGACTTTGTCTAAAACGCTGAATGAATTAATGTAGGTTTTTAGGCCAACAAGGATATTTGGATGGTGGTGGGAGTCCTCGCTGCACATTGTTCGATAGGAACCCTTGCTAAGTATACCCCACAGCGACTATTGTAGAAGTTGCATGGACAAGGAGGAAATACAGTCCGTCCGCCACCTGCTCTGCGATTGTCCAGCTCTACCGGGAAGGAGACTACTAACACTAGGCAGTAACTTTTTCGACAAACTGGAGGTTCTCCAGAAAATAGAGCTGAAGAGCCTCGGGAGAAATGTAGGTCTCACGGGGTACACACCATACCCAGGGCACAATGGACCCAATTGTTGGTCTAAATAAGATGCGAAACAAGTCGCAAGAGCAGCCTCTTACGTACCTACCCTACCTATATAAACTAATTGGAGAGGAAAAGTGATAGGACGTCTACAGACTGACAGTTCATCTGAATCACTCATTCCCATTTAGAAATTACACAGAGTTGTCATTTTCAAAATGTAGGGGTACATAGGTTTTTCTTTAAGAGGAAACAACCGGTGATAGCGAATTCCACAGCTGATTTCAGAGACCAAGTTTTATTTGCAGCTTCTCTGAGAGCTCTAAGGTAAAGGGTTACCAGATAGAAACGTTATGTCTCAACAGCTGTCAAAGTTATCAGTGATATTCAGATGTCAAAATGTTCAGTAAGGTTTGCCATTTAATTGTGCATCGTTTCACGTTTACCGAACCTGCGGAAATAATTACGAAATACTTTCGAAATTCCGGCCGGTGGGCACCGTGGCGTAGTGGATAGGTGCGTCGACTCCTACGCTCGATGTTGTCGGTTCGATTCCCGAAAAAACACCAAACATTTGTTCACGGCTCCACCTCTTTCGAGTCACTGACAATGCTCAAAGAGTATAACTGTCTAGAAAAAGCTTCTTAATCTCGCCGTTCGGAGTCGGCAAACAGTAGGTCCCTTCCACTCGTTTCTCTCACGGGTATAGCATGCACAACTCGTGTTGTTGTTGCTGAGAAGCTAGGCCCAGGTCTACCTCGGACTGTAGCGCCGCCATTATTATTATTATCGAAATTCCGGCTCAATTGTAAACACGCAACGTGAACATCGTCGTGGGATAGGTCGTCATCATGCCTTCAGTACGCAGGCAATTCATCGCACCGTGGAAAAGTTTGAATGTGAGGACACTCTTTTAGACCTTAAGCCACCAACCAAACAAAGATTGGAGCTAAATGAAGAACACATAGCCGCCGTAGCAGTCAGTATCGAAGAAGACCCAGAAATGTCATTTCGGTGCCGATCAGCTGAAGTGGGCATCGCCAGAGAGTCAACCCGACTTATTTCGTTGTCGGATTATGGGCAAAATCCATATAAGATTGTGCTGACGCAAGACCTTAAACAACGCGTTTGGGAGCTAGAAACGTTGGCCGGAGATCCGAATTTTGACCAAAAAATCATCACATTTCGGACGTGCCGACAGAATTGCCATTATTAGAGCGAACCCAGCCCACAAGTGTTCGACCAAGTTTGAATGAATCCCCAAAGATTTACTGTTTGATGCGGTTTATGGCATGGTCGCATCTTCTTCTTCTTCTTCTTAGGGCGCTACAGTCCGAGGTGGACCTGGGCCTCACCCAACATGCCTCTCCAGCCAGCACGATTTCTCGCCAGCTGTCTCCAGTTTCGCACACCAAGTCGGCCGAAGTCTCCCTCGACTTGTGTGCGTCACCTTGTTCGTTGACGTCCTCTGTTGCGTTGTCTCACAGGCTCAGAGTCGAAGACTCTTCGGGCTGGAGCTGTATTGTCCAAACGCTCTACATGGCCTAGCCATCTTAGGCGTTAGATCTGTAGACGTCTGGCCAGACTCATGTCGCTGTACAACCCATACATTTCGTGGTTTCACCTTCTCCACCAAAAGACGCAAACAAGACCAATGATCGCGTGCAGAACTAGCGGAATCATCGGACCTTATTTCTTTCGAAATGAGGAAGGAGACACCGTTACCGTGGAGCGATGTTAAAGGTAGCCCTAAACGACGAACATGCTCGCCGAACTTGCACGTGCTCGCCGCAGTTTCCTCGTGTATGCGCTGGTTCACGACCCGCTCGCTGTTGGCGAAAAATTTCTATTTTGTCGTGTTCGTTGGCTTTGATGTTCGCCGTGTAGGGTCATGTTCGCGAGCAAACCTTATTTTTGCTGTGAACGTCGCTGAGTCAACAGTCAGCCACGATTTTATCGAGGAATTCATCACTTGCACTTCCCTATCAAACATGTTGACGGTTTGAAGAAACAACACGAAATGAATGTTCGCCAAATGTGTTCGCCGTGCAGGGGATAACGAGCAAGTTCGGCGAGCATGTTCGTCGTTTAGGGCTACCTTAACCGCCTTTCTGTGGCGACAACATCGATGTATCCCAGCTGTGGTTCTACAAAGATGGCGCCACATACCATACAAGCGACGCAGCGCTCAAAGTTGTGAAGGAAGAAATTTGTTTCATATCACGACGAACGTTCATCAATTGGCTGCCACGATCGTGCTACTCGACACCACTCGATTATTTTCTCTAACGCTAGCCCTTCGTCTACGCAAACAAGAGACCCACTTTGAACAAGTTCGAGGACAACATTCGAGACGCTATTCCCGCCTTGCATATTGGACCGAGTCATCAAAAATTGGACGCTTCACTTGAAACACTACCAGCAAAGTCGAGGCGGGCATTTGAACGATGTGCTATATATTATTATGGTTGAGGGTGTATTGCACCGCGACCTTCAAGATCTATTGTGCCCCTTTCAATGCCTTAGCACGAGTTCCCCTCCAATACAGTTCTTTTCAGAGTTGTATTGAGGGTAATGGACTCCTATTGTGCATAGGTGAAGAAATCTGTTCTAGAGTATTCTCTCTAAGGCAGTTTGCTTTAGGAATCTGAGAATGAGAAATGGTTCCAGTGATTCCATTTCTTCTTCTGATAGTAGGTACTTGCCCAGACATCCTTTTCTTTTGTGGGCTAGTGCCTCACAAAATCCCAGTACATGTTCTGAAATTTCATTAAATTCTCCACAAAATCTGCAGAGACCTTCTTCCGATACCCCTAGTTGCATTAGATGCTCCCTGAGTCTACAGTGCCCCGTTAGGAAGCCTGTTAGGATACGAATGTTGTTCTTGCTCATTTTGATGCATACCTCGAACCTCTTTTGGTTATATTGCACTAGGAGTTTCTTGGCTTGCCTACGTTATTCCAGATTTCTATCCGGTTCCTTCTTTTTAATTCCCTGAATTCTTATCTGAGGATACGGTCTCCTACAACGCAGAATGGTTCAGGGCCTATGAAGGATTCTGATGCTCCTTTCCTTGTCAGGGAGTCGGCCATTTCATTGCCTTCTATCCCCGTTTGGCCAGGGATACAGCAGAGTTTTACTCGGTTTCTCCTACTCAACTCTTTGAGCTTCCGCAGGCATTCCCATACAAGCATGGATTTGATGAGGTTTAGTGCCATAATTGCGGCTCGACTGTCGGACATTATTGATATGTCGCAGTTGGTATAGTTCCTTTCAAGATTGATCTGAACGCATCTGTCTATTTCTGCTTGAAAGATGCTGGGACATTTGCCATTTTTTTTTTTTTTTTATAATTTGCGCGCGCAAAAGGGATTACGAATACCCTTAAGTGTCCGGAATCAAGACACAGCACGGGCCGAAGGTATAGAGGGAGAAAGGGAGAGGAGGTACCTGTGCACATTTTTCTTAAATGTCTGTGGATTGTAGTGAGTGGGAAATATTAGGCTGGGAAGAGCATTCCATATTCGTGTGGTGCGGCTAAAAAACGACTCTCTAAACTTAACTATACGTCCGAAAGCAGGCTTAAGGGTGAACTGATGAGCATTCCTGGCGAGACGAGTATTGCGGGTGAATTCATGGAGGGGAGGAATGCAATTGGCTAGCTCACTTGAGCATCGTTTGTTAAAATAGCGATAAAACAGTGATAAGGATGAGACATTACGGCGATGTTCGAGCGAGTCTATTGACTTCGCGATATTACTGTCTCCTATAAGTTTTATCGCTCGCTGTTGTATTCTATCAAGTAGGTGCAGGGAGGTCTTGGATTCGTTCTATCCTCTCTAGACTCATGTCGTTGTACAGCGACTTCTTTTCCCTTCTCCCCCAACGCAAACTGAACCATAGGCAACCCGCAGAGCTTTTTTCTCAAAAAGTCCAAGAGGTTCTCCATCCGCTATTGATATGTGGACAATTATACTATCTGAGTATTTAGAGTGACTCGAGAGAGGTGATGCCCGAGACGCACTTACCCACTTCAGGTAATATTTACGAACAGTAGTTACTTAGTTATCAGCTGTTGCCAAGAGCGATTCTGCTGCGTTGCCTCTTCTAACTAAATTTACTTCATCCTTGAATGAGACCTACACCAGAACGTACTCGTACGCAGATAGTGTCCACAGCAAAAATGTTCCATAAACAGCATTTGCTTTAAATTTCTAGGTAAATATTGTTGTGTACACACAACATACACAATCTGGTTTTGCTTGCTTAGCATTTGCCTTTTACGCTACTGCACTCAGTCCCGTAAAAAAGTGTGATGAACTTTGTTGAGGTGATTTGTTGGATTATTAAGATAAAAGAGATATACTTTTTCGCTGATTAGATCTTAACACGGTACGACATCAATCAGATAAAAATGTAGGAAATAGACAAAGCTAGTCAATAAGGAGGTGTATTTAAAAAATAGGCTTTAGTGGGTGTTTACAATTGACTGGGAATCTACTTTGAAAGTGGATCTTCGGGTGAAGAAGTCAAATTTTCGACGCATCCAATCCATCTCCTTCTCGCTTCTGAAAATCATATATTCTGTCTACGATACTCATGCCTTCTTCCACTCATGTAATCATCGTCTTATACACTCTATGACCCAGGAAACTAAGGAATATCTCGAGTGGATTAAAAAAGACTCCAAAGCGGTTTGCTGCTGTATGGAATTTATTGACTTTAAGGCTCATCTTCCACTTTCTTACGATGGGCATATGTTAACGACAGACATGAAATGGCCTGCGCTCCATTTAGACTGAAAATTCCAATAATGAACCAGTCTTTAGATAAGAGACCGCTCTATTCTTAACGAACTCAGGAACTCAAATCAGGAACTACACCCTCTACACTTTATCAAATAGTTTAACAAAAATTCGGAATTGATCAAATGGATACTGTAAATGATTTTTTGGCGGGCGATTTAGTAGTGTTTTACTGACGGGAGCAATCAAGTTTATGAATTGAATCAATCCATACATGGTCTTAAGCACAGTAGTCATGAACGGAATAAAAACTTGGATGCAACGATTTATTGAGAAGGCAGCCAAATGCATACTTCTTGTATCCCAAGATCTACGTGGCCAGAGCTTAGCTATGGTAAATTCATGGCTGGACCTCTCAACCAACCGGAGGTGACATGACTCCCCAGGATGTAGACAGACCAAACACATGCTCCCCAACGTCTGTTAGAAATCTACGGCTTTTTTGTTATCTCTTAATAGAAAAAACTCCGGCCTAAGAGACGCGCTCTTCGACGCCTGTGCAGAAGACGATAACACTGCAGAGCACTTTCTCTGTCACTGTCCCGCCTTTGCTCGTATCAGGTGGCGGTTATTCGGTGATGATGAGGTGAGAGCTGATGATGTAGGCTTCTCATCACAGAAGCGCCTGCTGATCTACTTTCGGAAGACCATGCAATTCCAGTAAAAGTAGGTTGCTGCCTGGCAGTACAATGGACCAGTTTTTGAGTATAAGTGCACCAGTGTAGAGTACCTCCGACAAAAAAAATTGTAAAACAAAGAAGCTCTTGACGTTGAAACAAAACTCTATCCGCGAAGCAGTGAAAGTAATCACAGAACATTGCCCCATAGGAACTAGAGTCCGGCCGAACATTCGGCTTCGGCTTCGGCTTCGGCTTCGGCCACCTTGGGCTAAAAATATCACCTTTGGCAAAACAATTCGTTTCGGACAAATAAGGCTGAAGATTTTGCAGAAGCCGAATGTTGAATTTTCTATTTTCTGTAAAAATAGAAATTGCAAGGAACGGTGTGTTTCTTGTTTTGTTGTTGTCGGATATTTTGTATTTTGAAAACGCGATTGTTTATATATTTAAAATCAAAAGATTTTGCATTTGCAAGTTGATAAACTATTAAGTGGTCTTTATAAAAGCATGCAATTTATTTGTACTGGTTTCAGGTAGAAAGAACATAAAAAATGGCCGCTGAAAATCCAACATTCGGCTTCGGCTTCTGCCGAAGGTGATCAAAAAGCCGAAGTTCGGTCTGACTCTAATAGGATCAACGCTTCGGAAATGGAATGCGGAGTCAAGCGATCTCTGCAGGAGTTTTGGCGATGAGAAAGAGACCGAAACGATCTAACATCTGCTGAACCACTGCCTAGCTCTTCAGAAACTTCTTGATGAACGCTCATCATGAGATCGCCCAATCGACAAATTTTTCCTTCACAACTTCGGACTTTGCATCGCTTGTATGGCATATAGCGCCAATTTGTTGCAACCACAGCTCGGATATATCAATTTGTTTTAGCTCTACCCACAGAAAGTTGTCGTTCCTCTTTACCTGAGACCATTGACAGCAACGATGTCTCCTTCCACTTTTCGGAAGAAATAAGGTCCGCTTATGCCGCCTTGCCATAAACCGCACCAAACAGTCAATCTTTGGGGATTGATGGTTGGACGAACGAACACTTGTGGATTTTGTTTGCTCCAATTTCGGGAATTTTGCTAGTTGACATATGTATATGCTAATCCAAAAATGAACCTGGTCCAGGAAATGAATATTTGGCCAAAATCCGGATTTCCAGCCAACATGTCCAGTGCTCAATTAGCGAACTCATGGCGTTGTTTACGGTTATCCGGCTCAAATTCGTGCCTCAGCACAAACTTTTACGGATGAAGGGCAAAATAAGCCGAGTCAATTCTCTTGCGATGCCCAATTCTACTGGTCTACGCCGAATTGACTTTTTTAAGTCTTATTCGACACTGGCCGCTACGAGGGCAATGTTTTATTCATTTCGCACCAATCTCTGTCTGGGTGGTGACTTAAGGGCGAAAAGAAAACAGACTGTAACTTTTCCACGGTGCAAGGAATTGCCTGTACGCTGATGCCATGATGATGACCGACTTCACGACGAAATTTTCGTTGCGTATTTACAACTGAGCCGTAAATTCAACAAGCGTAAAATAATGCACGTTGAAATGGCAGATCTTACTGAATATTTTGACAGTCAGTTGTCATTGGTAACTTTGACAGCGAGTTCTATACTTTCAGCACATAAAAACAATGTAGAAACAAGCTTCGGCACGTGGCTATTTTTCGGAGAGTTTTTGAAACACTACACTGGAGCACTCAGACTCAAAACTGGTCCATTGTACTGACAGGTAGCAACCTATTCCAGTGCCGTTAATTTGATCCCAATGGCAAATGGTGACTGGACCAGATTCGATTTCACTGGGATTCGAACCTGGGACCACCCTAACTTGGGGCAGGCACCTAACCAACTGCGCCATCCAGTCGTTGCCCTTGACTAACTGACTAGCCATTTTGTTTTCTATTAAGTTTAACAAAATTAAGGTTGTAAAACATTTTTGCTTCACACACTTGCAGACTCAATATAGTTTTGTTTTACTGCTGTAATAATTATTTCACTTCAAAAATTAGATCGCACTCGAAGAAACCATGCCATCAATACAATCTGAATTAAATTTGCTTCTTAAATCATGAATACTGCAGCAGCTATAACATGCAATCTTTCATTTTAATTACCGTACTGTGTTCTGTAAATTACAGCACTCATTTCATATGCATACTTGGGTGCGAATTATGCGAATAATCTTTCGGAAGAAGTATGTTTTTAACAAATTTCGTGATTAGTTCATGAAGCGTTAGATTTTGTATAGCAATACGTCATGAATTTTCGTTAGAGACTTTAGGCAACAGATACAAATTTATGAAATCAGTTGAGAAGTACATTTTGTGAAGTGAAATCCTGTTCATTGCGAGTATCGCAATGATTCGAACATCTATACATGAGCACTACACGCAACCAATCAGCTTGCAGGACCACTTAAGAGCATAAATGGTAAGATTCATATCCTTAGTTTTTTATTGGTCCTAGGTAAGATTAGGTCGGTGAGTAGACGGACAGAAGGCCACATCTCACTTAGGTCCTAGTGGACCCATTGTGATGCCCAATGGGAAATGTTATCCCTTTCCTCTATGCCGTATAAATCACCGTTTCTAATCAATTTTAATAACATTTCTTATTCAAATTTTTATTTTGCACCAGCTAATCTTAAGTGACCAGACATCTGCCGAAATTTTTATCATCATCGATCCGCGAGAAAATTGAATCCAAAACAAATGCGAGATAAGTGCTTAATTAGTTGATATCGATCTCGTTTTCAATTGACATTTTAAGCGTTCCCTTATCAGTATCTGATAGAAGACTTCTTCAAGATATTGCTCAAATTTGTCAGTATAAAAACTCCCATTCCCAGTCATTTGGCATAGTAGTTCTCAATACGACAACTTACAAACACTCAACATGAAGTTCGCTCTCTTCGTTCTTGCTGCCGTCCTTTTGGCCGCCCCTGCCTTCGGCAAGGTCTTCTCCCGATGCGGTTTGGCCCAGGAGATGTACAGGCTTGGAACACCAAAATCTGAACTCCCAACATGGACCTGCATTGCCCAATACGAAAGCTCATACAACACTGCCGCCGTCGGACCAACCAATTACAACGGATCCAACGATTACGGTATCTTCCAGATCAACGACTACTACTGGTGTCAACCAACCAGCGGCAAGTTCTCCTACAACGAGTGCGCTACTTCATGCAGCAACCTGTTGACCGATGACATCAGCAGGTCCGTCACCTGTGCCCGCAAGATCAAGAGCCAACAAGGATGGACCGCATGGTCTGTGTACAACAAGTACTGCGCTGGATCCCTTGCTTCCGTCGATAGCTGCTTCTAAACTATTGAATGATTGTTTTTTGAGTATTGATTAAATTTTGAAAAAAAAATACGCTTTTGCTTTCAATTTCCTTTTCTGGGAGAGACATTTCCCTGCTTCTTAGAAATTATTGACATTTGGTGAAGTACTTTTTATACGGTGACTATAATGAAGTACTTGTAGAGGTTTTTTTGAGTTTTTTGAAACTTGTAGATGCTACTTCCTTTTATTTATTTAAAAGAACTGCTTACGCACTTTACGTTATGAGTAAGTAATTGTCTTAGAAATATTAATGATTGAAACGGACACATCTTCGGTTTTCATATGACTCATTATAGAAGAGGAACTATGTAGTGTCAAAATGTACAATACATCATCCCATTGGATTAATTTTCAACTTAAACCACTCATAAACTGTTCGAAAACAGATAACCCTAAAATAAACTGAGCAAGGTTCCGTCGCATAATATTGATGGATGATTTCTGAATATCAAACGACGTTTCCAAACTATTTCAGTTGAATTTTCTTCTAACTTCAACCCAAATCAACCATTCATTCATACATTCATACAAACAAACAAACATTCATCCATACACATATCCTGGTCCACAACTCCTACTTTCGAAATGACCTCGAGCACTGGCGATCTGAGAACATGGGTTTCACCCAGTTCAGTGATGAAAATTTAGCACACAATGCTATCGCCAGGGAAGGGACCCATCCCCCGTACATATCGAAGGTAGAACTTCAAACGATTTTCGAATCACTGAGGAAGAAGAAATCAGTGGGTATAGATGGAATATCGAACATTGTGCTTCGACATCTCCCTCCAGTGGCGGTTGAAATCTACGCCATCCTGTTCAACAACGCTCTGAATAACGCACATTATCCAGAGCATTGGAAAACAGTCATTGTGCAACCGATCCCCAAAAGGGGAAAGGACACCTCCAATCCGGCAAATCTTCGGTCAATAAGTCTCCTTCCGAATATCAGCAAGGTATTCGAAAAAGTGATCAATAGAGCCTTGCTCAAGTGGTTTGAGGACAATAGTATAGTTCCGGATAATCGGTTCGGTTTCAAGGCGGGGCATGATACAATACATGCAGCGTCGAAACTGGTATCCGATATACAATGGAACAAAAGCAAAAAACAGTGCACAGGTGCTCTGCTGGTTGACTTGGAAAAGGCTTTCGATACCGTTTGGCTAGAAGGACTCTTTTACAAGTT
Source organism: Myathropa florea (assembly GCA_930367185.1). Taxonomy (NCBI): domain Eukaryota; kingdom Metazoa; phylum Arthropoda; class Insecta; order Diptera; family Syrphidae; genus Myathropa; species Myathropa florea. The sequence continues at coordinate 109,676,472 of OV884002.1, forward strand.
AAACAGTCGAGGCATTAATAAATCACTCCTGTACATATTGCTCAATATGCTAACCGGAAGAAAGTTCGTTGTGAAAAATGGCAATGTAACTTCGGCTGGTATTTTTAAAATAAAAAATGGTCTACAACAAGGTGCGGTCAATTCGCCGATACTATTCAATATTTACACTGCTGACCTGATAGGATCACTTCAGCATGCGATTGCGTACGCGGACGATTTGATCGCGTACAGATCAGAGCCCAAAATCGAGGACATTATTCATCTCTTGCAGAGTGACTACGATGAGATCCAGCGTTTTTGCGATGACTGGAAGTTGAACATCAACTTAGAAAAATCGGAAATCATTCTTTTCAGAACACTGTTGAGTAGGGCCTCAGTGGATACTAAAAAGAATTGGCGAAAGTTCTCAGTTGTTGGACAACACGGACAGCCACTGGCGAATCGAAGTGTAGTCAGATATCTGGGGATCTGGCTAGATCAGTATCTATATTTTAACAAACATGTAGATGCTGCTCTGGCCAGAGCCCGAGGTGCTTTTGCTCTTACAAAGAGACTGTTTCACAACAGCCAACTCGATGCGAGGGTGAAGGTTATCTGCTACATGGCCCTTATCCGGCCAATGCTTGCCTATGGGTGTCCCGTGTGGTTTAACGTGGGAGCAAGCTTTATGGAAAAGATGCGGGTGTTTGAGAGGGCTTGTCTAAGGACTTGCCTTCGCCTCTATAGAACACCACAGTCCCAGTACAAAAAATTCTACTCCAATGAAGTCCTATACAATAGGGCGAATATGATAAGAGTATATAATTTCCTGATTAAACTGATTCGTAGGCACATTGCAAGAGCAATGACCTCGACGAATAACCTGATCTTCGGGGCTTACTACCCCAACTATATATACAACGAGAGGGTTCGTCTGAGTGGCTTCGTTCCACCAGAGTCATTCCTATATTTTGATCAGACAGGTGTGATCCAAGATAGATCAGCAGTACCGTTAATCTTCCACGTAGCCCGTACATCTGTGGATAGGCGACTTAACTACGACCGAGACGTCACACAGAGCACTGAGGGGTTATTCAGGTTCAGTAAGGCGGTATCCAACCGTGATATAAAAGACGCAGACAGGCAGCGCACAAAATACATGCACGTTCGAGTTGCATCTATATTGCAAAATTATATAGATATTAAGGAGTACGTGCATGTATGCATACAGTATTAGGCATAGGTAGGATTAAGATAGAACGTAAGAAAAAAAAAACAAAAAAAAAAAAATATATATATATATATAGTTTTAGTTTAGTAGATTAGTAGTACTTTTAGTAATGTAGATTTGAGACAAAAAAAAATTATTAAGCTGACTAAGTTTTTCTACAATTTTTCTTAGTCTTAAGTATCTTTCTTTAATTTTTATTGGAAATAACTATATTAACACATCGAAAGACAAATTTTAAGGGAAAATATGTGTAACTTAGTAAGTTAGGATAAAATAATTAATTTAGTTAAGCTAGTTTTAAGCGTTTTTTGTCTAACAAGTAAGAGTAATGGGAAAAAAATAAAAAAAATAAAACGCAAAAAAAAAAAAAAAACACATATCTATACCTCTATCCAAGTTTATCCAACACAGAAAATCCCTTCCATCATACATACAAACATACCTACCTAATCACTGCTCATGCCTGCGGTGTGTGTGTTCATTTCTGTTGGGCATTTAGAGGTAGAGATCAAAAGATAAAACTAATTAACGAATAGAGTGGTCGAACACAGCATGAAATTTATGTGTGAAAATGAAAATAGTGATCATTTTAAATCTTAGATATCACATGAATTGATATTTCGAAATTTATAATTTCTTAATGCTTACGCTGAGGTCTTCAAAACTGCGTTATCAGGTCTTCAAAATTCGCATGTCGATGATTGACCGTTTTTGGCCAATATCTTCAGAAATATTAAGGCCAGAATGCTCGAAATGGTTTTAAATGAAAGTACTCAAAGTACTTTTCAGATTTTTAAACACTTTGGTTTAGAAATGGCAGGGGGGACGCATTTAAAAAAACTTTGGGGCTCCATATTTTCCAAACGGTACTTTGGATCAAAAACTGTTGAAGCAAACCTCTACCTCATTTCAAAAGATCTGTCGATTGATATGTCGATGGGGTGCGATAATGTTTCAAAATTAATGGCAACTTCACCTATACTGGAGCCATCCCCAAATGGCCCCAAATTTTAAATTTGGGTGCATAGGCAATGACATCTAGGCCTGAAGTACCTAATTCCAAAATTTCATGCCGATATCTTTATAAACTTCGGAGATAAAAAAGTGTGACAGACACGACGAACGGACGAACGGACACACCAAAATTATAAAGGTTCCGTTTTTGTAGACGGAACCTTAAAATACCAAGATACCCGGCTTTTAATGAAGAAAAAGAAAGTGCACGGGCGCGGTTGAGGTGGAAGGGTTTGGATCAGTTTAACACTAATCAGCCCCGGTAAATTTTCTTCCTAATCTGCCCAAGTTGTGACCCGAAGTCACCGTATTCGAAAAATGCTAATTATTTTTTGAAATAATGTTGAAAAACATTATTTAAAGTTTTTTATTGATTTTTTATTTATAACTACATAAGTAATAATATAACTTCATTTGTAATTGTTGTTATTTGTTCAGGAGCGTTTTCCTGAAGCGTTGCACCAAGCACATAAACTTTGAGCAGGTCGTAAATGAAGACACCAAGCACTTAAACTTGGTGTGGTTATTGATGATGCACCAAGGACTTGAACTTGGAGCAGATTGCTGTAAGAGAGAAGTCAGAAGAAAGAGTCCAGCGAGTTCGATTAACTGACTGACATTTTATTCATAGTTGTTTACATCTTATATACTTAAATTTAGCTTACACTACAAAATACAATTATTTCTTAATATGAATTACTGCCGAGAATGCCGGTAATGCACGGTCAGCATAATAGGTCGTTGACTTGACTCATTGCGAAATAATGCATCAGATATTTGTACATATTTTTCATATTCGCTGCGTCAGTGCAGAGGGTTAGTGTTTTAATGAATTTGACTTGCTTAATGTTTGTGTTGCGTCATCGGTTATTTAACTGAACATTATTTGTTATTTTATTATTTAGTTAATAATTGAGACACAAACTTGACACACAACAGATTTTTCGGAATGTTGGTTGCAGACACCCTTCTTGCATTTGCAACATATTTGCTTTGAAGGGCGGCCTATGTCATGAGGACACATAACACATCGCTTCCTCTTTCTTGGCGTGTCAGCCTTATTATCTTCTGAATTGTTTGCAGGTGTCACTATTTCACTAATGACACGGTGTAGTGGCCCTGATAAATACCTAGTCTTGCGGCGTAAAATGTGAGGTGTAATTAGTCATATTCCAATTTGGATGTGTTTTCATCCAAATCACATATGCACCTATATCAGTTACATCGATGAGGTTGTGGAAAATCACAATGGGATTTCAAACGTGAGATTTCGGTTCGATCCAGAATAGAACTCGGAAAGCATCAACACCATGTTTTTAAGCTTGATTACAATCCCTTTTATTAAGGAATACCAAACAAGGAATAGGATGTAGAGCTATCGCATATCCACCAGATATTCATGCCATATTTATCCAGTTTTGAAGGAATATATGGTTTGAATTGCACTCTACCTCGGAAGAGGACCAGTTGCTCATCAATTGTCAGGTTGATACCAGGCACATACATCTTCTTTAAATTTGTCATAACGGACTTCCAGAGTTCCCTTATTGGTGTAAATTTGTCTATCTGTCGTCTAACTGATCTGGTTGATGCATCATCGAATCGTAAATGTTGCGAAATTTTGACGAACCGATTCTTTGACATTGTGGCCCTGAACACAGAATAGCCATGAACTTCATCCCAGAAGTTTTTAAAATCAAAAATGCCTTCTTTTTTAGTGCCCGCATAAATGAGCAGTCCTATGCAACTTTTCATTTCAATGGCGTCAGTGAGCTTCCATTTCTGTCCTTCCTTTTCTGCACCATGGCCATTCGTAAATTTGACAATAAGACCTAAAACAGGTCGAATGCATCACTTACGTCGTCAATATGCTTTCCTTACCACCTGGAACAACTTTATCTAATTGGCATCTAATAATGTTATGACTAGAACGTACGATCAATGCCCCAGCTACGACACCAAGATCGTTCTAGGAGATTTCAACGCTAAGCTGGGTAAAGAGGACATCTTTGCTAGAGTCATCGGTAAACACAGCCTGCACGACACCACGTCCGAAAACGGACTCAGGCTGGTGGACTTTGTTACGGGGCGAAACCTCTCTGTAGCTAGCACGCGGTTCCCACATCTCAACATCCATAAAGGGACCTGGCGGTCCCCTGATCATTCAACCGTCAACCAGATTGATCACGTTGCGATCGACGTCAGACACTCCTCCAGTATTCTTGATGTCCGAACGTTCCGAGGCGCCAACATCGACTCGGACCATTTCCTTGTTGTAGCCAAGGTAAGGACACGGATATCGAGAGAAGAACGGAGTCGAGGAAGCCAACCACGGTTTGACGTCGAAAAGCTACAATCGCAACAGACTGCCAGGAACTTTGCCGATCGAGTCTCCCTGAAACTCTCCGAAAGTTCGGAGCCGCCTGCACTAACAATAGACGAAGAATGGAAACGTTGTCAAAGAGCCATCAGAGAAGCCGCTACTGATGTGCTGGGTTTTAAAACGCCAACAAGAAAAAACCCCTGGTTTGACAACGAGTGCAGGCAGGCACATGCAGCAAAGCAAGAAGCCTACCGGGCAACGCTGCATCGAACCACGAGAGCTGTTCGTGAGCTCTACGAACAGAGAAGAAGGGAAGAGAACCGGCTTCTCAGGAAGAAAAAGAAAGAGCACGAGAAGCGCGCGATCGAGGAGATGGAGAGGTGTTATGGCAGGAATGATGTCCGAAAGTTTTACCAAAGGGTAAAACTTTTATCGAATGGATATAAAGTTCGGACAGAAGCTTGCCGGGACGAAAATGGACAACTAGTAGTAGATTCGCAGTCGATACTGAGAATTTGGAAAAATCATTTCTGCAGACTGTTGAACGGCGATGAGGACACAAATACCGCTGTCAGGCAGAATGTTCCACTCAACACAACGGACGACGATAGAAGAGAATACCGTCCCCCCGACCTAGACGAAGTCAAGATAGCGATATCGAGACTGAAGTCTAATAAAGCTGCTGGTGCAGATAGTCTGCCCGCCGAAATGTTTAAAGCAGCTGTAGGTGATCTGGTAGGGCGCATGCACCAGCTCATCTGTAAGATATGGTCGGAGGAAAGCATGCCCGATGAGTGGATACTCAGTATCGTTTGCCCGATCCACAAGAAAGGAGACCCCTTTGACTGCGCCAACTATCGAGGGATAAGTCTCCTTAACATCGCCTATAAGGTCTTCTCTGCCGTTTTGTGTGAACGCCTGAAACCATTCGTGAACAAACTGATAGGTCCTTACCAGTGTGGTTTCAGGCCCGGGAAGTCCACCATCGATCAAATTTTCACACTGCGGCAGATCCTGGAGAAGACCCAGGAAATGCAGATCGACACACACCATCTATTTGTCGATTTCAAGGCCGCATATGACAGCGTGCATAGAGACGAGCTATACAGCGCCATGTCTAGTTTTGACATTCCTGCTAAACTCGTCAGACTGAGCAGGATGACGATGGAGAACTCTCGCTGCTCCATCAAGGTCGATAACGAATTCACCGAGACCTTCAATGTCAAAAAAGGTTTTAGACAAGGCGACGCGCTGTCATGTGATTTCTTTAACATCATTCTTGAGAAGATCGTGCAAAACTCACTGGCCAACACAAGAGGCACGATCTTCCAAAAGTCCGTTCAACTGCTAGCTTACGCGGATGACATTGACGTGATTGGGAGAACACAGCGAGCCGTCAATGATGCGTTTGCTGGCATTGAAACGGAAGCGGCTAAAATGGGTCTGGCGGTAAACGAGGGCAAAACAAAGTATATGCTGTCATCGAGAAAGGACGCACAACATCGACGACTTGGCCAGAACGTCACCATAGGCAGCTATAACTTTGAGGTAGTAAAGGACTTCGTCTACCTTGGCTCCGCGGTTAACAGTACAAACAACATCAGTACCGAGATCAAACGCAGAATTACTCTTGCCAACCGCTGTTTTTATGGGCTCAAAAGGCAATTGAGTAGTAGAGCCCTCTCTCGGAAGACCAAGTTGACTTTGTATAAGACCTTGATCATCCCAGTCCTGCTTTACGGTGCAGAGGCATGGACAATATCCCAAGCGGATGAACAGTCTCTTGGTCTTTTCGAGAGAAAAGTTCTGCGCGCGATCTTTGGTCCTGTTTGCGTTGATGGCATTTGGAGGAGAAGATTCAACCACGAACTGTATGGGCTGTACAGCGACATGAGTCTAGCCAGGCGTCTACGGATCCAACGCCTAAGATGGCTAGGCCATGTAGAGCGTATGGACAACTTAGCTCCGGCCCGAAGAGTCTTCGACTCTGAGCCTGTGGGACAACGCAACAGAGGACGTCCACGAACAAGGTGGCGCACACAAGTCGAGGGGGACCTCTGCCGGCTTGGTGTGCGAAACTGGAGACAGCTGGCGAAAGATCGTGCTGGCTGGAGAGGCATGTTGAGTGAGGCCCAGGTCCACCTCGGACTGTAGCGCCCTAAGAAGAAGAAGAAGAATGTTATGACTGGTGGATCTTCGTTGGCTGTGTGTTCCATTCAGTTCCATCTTTTCCAAAATATTTCCAGCTTCAATGTTCACATCATCATTCTCATCATTTAGCTCTATTTCATCGGTCAATTCCTCAAAGATTTCGGTAGCATCTTCCTAGTGAGGAATCATCACTCCATCCAAATAATCAAAGTCACTATCGCAATTAACTTCAAAGTCATTATTGTCCGAGTCATTTCTGCAGATTCTTAAGCAGCCCATACTCGATTATTGTGAACTCAGCACACACGCCGAATACCTACAGCTCACGACTGCTGCTGGGACAGTTGCTCTGCCTGCTGAAATCTTTAAAGCAGCTGCAAATGCTATGGTTAGGCCAATACATCAGTTCATTTGTAAGGTACGTTCGGAGGAAAGCATGCCCGATGAGTGGAATCTCAGTATCATTTGTTCTCAAGGAAGGAAACCACTATGACTAAGACAATTATCGAGGAATAAGTCTTCTAAACAACGCCTAAGAGATCTTCACTGGCGTCTTAAGCGAATGCCTTCAGTCCCGTGTCAACCTCTAATATATCATAAACAGTGCGCGTTCAGATCAGGGCAGTCCACAATAAACCAGATCCCAACACAACGGCAGGTCCTGGAAAAAGCCAAAGAAATGCAAATCGACACACATCACCTATTTGTCGATTTCAAATGACATGCCGCATATGATAGAATGCATACAGGCGAGGTATACAGCGCCATGTCTAGTTTTGACATTCCTGCAAAACTCGTCAGGTTATGTTGGATGGTGATGGAGAACTTCCGTAGCTCCATCAAGGTCGACCAGGAACTCACCGAGATCTTTAATTTCGAGAAAGATTCTAAGACAAGGCAACGCATTATCATTCTTGAGAAGAACATGTAAAACTCACTGGCCAACACAAGATGAACGATCTTTCAAAAGTCGGTACAAGTGCTAGCAAATGCGGATGACGTGTGTATGATGTGTGTAGGCGAACTCAGCGAACAATGACGTGTTCTGGCACTGAAACAGTAAGGCTTCAAGTGGACACTGTGATAAACGAGAACAAAACGAAATAAAGGATCTTCCAATAGAAACTTCCGAACTTTAACAGACTTACATTGCACAACTGTCAAATTCAGTTTTCCGTCACAGTACATGAACTGTCATGTAACCTGCTTCATAGCAAATACCATGTTTAAGGCCAGTTCAAGGATCAATGTTCAATGAAACCTAACGCGATCTTAATCAAAATCAACGCAATTACACATGAAAATACGTTTTTGTTAACTTTAATCAATACTCAAGAAACAATCATTCAATAGTTTAGAAGCAGCTGTCGACGGAAGCAAGGGATCCAGCGCAGTACTTGTTGTAGACAGACCATGCGGTCCATCCTTGTTGGCTCTTGATCTTGCGGGCACAGGTGACGGACCTGCTGATGTCATCGGTCAACAGGTTGCTGCATGAAGTAGCGCACTCGTTGTAGGAGAACTTGCCGCTGGTTGGTTGACACCAGTAGTAGTCGTTGATCTGGAAGATACCGTAATCGTTGGATCCGTTGTAATTGGTTGGTCCGACGGCGGCAGTGTTGTATGAGCTTTCGTATTGGGCAATGCAGGTCCATGTTGGGAGTTCAGATTTTGGTGTTCCAAGCCTGTACATCTCCTGGGCCAAACCGCATCGGGAGAAGACCTTGCCGAAGGCAGGGGCGGCCAAAAGGACGGCAGCAAGAACGAAGAGAGCGAACTTCATGTTGAGTGTTTGTAAGTTGTCGTATTGAGAACTACTATGCCAAATGACTGGGAATGGGAGTTTTTATACTGACAAATTTGAGCAATATCTTGAAGAAGTCTTCTATCAGATACTGATAAGGGAACGCTTAAAATGTCAATTGAAAACGAGATCGATATCAACTAATTAAGCACTTATCTCGCATTTGTTTTTGATTTAATTTTCCCTCAGATCTATGATTATTGAAATTTCGGCAGATGTGTGATTATTTCAGATTAGCCCGTACAAAATACATACACTCTTTGTATGAGTTGAATTAGATGCTTACGAAAAACGTAAACGGCTGATCCTTCGAGAGTGGCCACGTGAAATGACAAAAACAACTTTTATTCACAGCAAGCAGCTACAAATTAGATATCGCTGCCTGCGTAGATCGAGACAAGTGATGAATTGCAAAATATGCTCAAGGATACTCCCCGCTTGGGTCAATTTGTTTGTTCTTTGACCCTCTCGGTCGCAGTCACAAATTTGGAAGGAAGATCCCGTCCGCTAACTCGAGAATGTCTTTCTTTGGCTGCGGTGGAATTGGTTGCCCACCTAAAGAGCTACATATGTTGAATAGCAAGTCTGTTCGAGTACTTTCCTAGCTGTTTCTCACATTTATCACATTCTCTGAAAGAGAGAAAAAAAAAGAGTTCTCTTAGCCGAACTAAAGTGGAACATATTGGTTGTTTTTTCGCCGCAGTCGAACAGATCCAAAATTAGTTCCAGGGATCGATAAAGGAGCCCTAAATGATGAACATGCTCGCCGAATTTGCTCGTTTGCGTTATCCCCTACACGCATTTGGCGAACATTAATTTCGTGTTGTTTCTTCAAACATGTGTGGTAGGGAAGCGCAAGTGGTGAATTCCTCGATAAAATCGTGGCTGACTGTTCACGAACCAGCCCGTACACGACGAAAGTGAGGCTGGCACGAGCAAGTTCGGTGAGCATGTTCGTCGGTTAGGGCTACCTTAACTCGACTATTTCTTCCAAATCAATGTTTTATCCCAAAATCCACGTGTCATGTGTACTTTCTGCTTTCAGTATACGCCTAGGTATCCATCATGTCATTCTGAGAAGCTAGACCCAGGTCCACCTTGGACTGTAGCTCCGCCATTATTATTACTATTATTATGTATAATTTCCACTGAAATTATTTCTACGTCTTCTTCTACAGGTGTCGCCTTCGGTTTGAACTTGTGCCTAGTTTTTACGCCAGACCGCTTTTGTCTTCTCTCGAGTAGACCAACAGATTTATGTTGACTCCGAACTACGAATTTCCGAAGGATTTGCTTTTATACTCTTTGAGCATTTTCAGTGACTCGAAAGAGGCAGTGTCGTGAATATGGAGATTGGTGTGTCCGGGATCGAATCATAAACCTTCACCATGGGTGTTGACGCGTTCGCCCACTGCGACACGAAGGCTATTTACTTGTATTTCGGATGTAAGCCAATTTTATTTAAGAAATTTTGCTACTATGACTATGACCCATTTCGTGTAGGCGGTAGCTGCATGAAAGGTGGCCAGTAAGCACACAGTTACCTTCAATTAGATTTGCTACATCTTAAAGCCTATTTCTATTTCACTTTTGGAAACATGCCGCACCAACTTTCCTGCTTTTCCAGAACCGGATGCAGCATTTGGTTGACAAAATTGTTCAAAATTACAAAATTACAGTGAATACGTTGAAAGGAAATGGTACTCCTTTTAGCTTGTATATGTATCTACCTTTTTGTTACTATTTCAGAGAGTCTTTAAGACATAAGTTAACAGATAACGCTTCTCACTTTTTATGTGAAATTGGTCTGCTCTTATTAAGTACTATTTGACGAAAATTGGCTCTGACTGCGTTGATGGCGATTGGAAGAGAAATTTCAAACACGAACTAAACCACCCTGAGTCGGGTGTCTTTGGATCCAATACCTAAAGTGGTTAGGGTATGTAGGGTAGAACACGAGGACAAATCAGCTCCGGCCCGATAAGCCTTTGATTTCTATGGTACACCGCAATAGACGACGTCCACGTTGGAGCACACATGTGAAAAAGGGCCTCAATTAATTTAAAGCAACCAAGTGGGCGCCGTGGCATAGTGGGTAGGTGCGTCGAATCCTACGCTCGAAGTGTAAGATTCGAATCTCGAAAAAAACACCTAACATTTTTTCACGGCACTACCTCTTTCGAGTCGCTGACAATGCTCAAAGAAAATAACTATCCAGAAAAAGCTTCTGAATCCCGCCGTTCGGAGTGGCCATTAAACTGTGGATCCCCACCATTCGTGAGGGAACAATAACACGCACAATACGAGTGATTGCTGTGAAACTAGGCCCAGGTCTGTTATGTTAGGTGTTTTTTCGAGATTCGAATCTAAGACTTCGAGCATAGGAGTCGACGCATCTACCCACTACGCCACGGAGCCCACGGGCGAAGCGGTTATTATGGTCAAAATGAATCAATTTGCGTCTTCGCTCGGTTGCTTCAGTTCTCATCAGTTTCCCTACCACCACTATAGTTGTACCCATTATCTTCTGCAGGCATAGTTCTTTCCACAAAATGTCACACAATTTTCCAGTGGAGGAATATTTTAGCAAAGCTGCCAATTAATTACGTCTTAAATTTATCCGTATTCAGCCAACCAATTGGCGACTGGCTTTTCTAAATTTTAACTTATCAGTAACTGATAAGACAAAAATCCCCTAAATGTCGACAAATTTTTTGGTATAAAAACCCCCATTCCCAGTCACTTGGCATAGTAGTTCTCAATACGACAACTTACAAACACTCAACATGAAGTTCGCTCTCTTCGTTCTTGCTGCCGTCCTTTTGGCCGCCCCTGCCTTCGGCAAGGTCTTCTCCCGATGCGGTTTGGCCCAGGAGATGTACAGGCTTGGAACACCAAAATCTGAACTCCCAACATGGACCTGCATTGCCCAATACGAAAGCTCATACAACACTGCCGCCGTCGGACCAACCAATTACAACGGATCCAACGATTACGGTATCTTCCAGATCAACGACTACTACTGGTGTCAACCAACCAGCGGCAAGTTCTCCTACAACGAGTGCGCTACTTCATGCAGCAACCTGTTGACCGATGACATCAGCAGGTCCGTCACCTGTGCCCGCAAGATCAAGAGCCAACAAGGATGGACCGCATGGTCTGTCTACAACAAGTACTGCGCTGGATCCCTTGCTTCCGTCGACAGCTGCTTCTAAAGAGTTTTGACTATCAAATAAATTTAAAAATGCATTCTTATTCTCTGAATTTTAAATTTTTTGCCATACACTTGCACAAAATTTCACTTGAAGCTGTTTAGGATTACTCGACAAAAATCCATAAAAGACGCAATTTCGTCCTTATAAAAATGTAAGGACTTTTACAAAATATCTTCAGATTCAGATCTGCGACGGGTAATTCAAGCAGTTAGATTATGGTTTCCATATTGAAATTGATTTTCTAAAAAAATTGTCCTGCAACTATTTGGAAATTTGGATCCTTGTAAAGATAACAGGTTGAATACATTTTCATTATATTTTCGAGTCTATATTGGTTTGGTCTACATTAGCCGTCTATCAGATTGACATTCATGCTGCTTTATACAATATTAGGTATTTCGTTAAGTTCAAACATCAATATACAATGGCACAATGGTAAACAATTTTCACGTGGTATTTTATGCATTTTTTTGTTTGCTTTAATTAATGTTAGAGGCTTCCTCTATAATATATCTTCTATACGTAAATGCCTTCATAGTATAATTATATAACACATTCCACCCGTGTCCTTCATTTAGGACACATACAGTTGTCTCCGTATCCAGGGTAGTCTTCCCAAAATATTTAACGCGGAATTCTTTTAGAATAGGACACAAGGATTCAAGTTAGAGTTTCATTTTAAAAATCTTGATAAAGTGATCAAGCTAAGCGCAGGGTTTGCACAGGACGCTCATCTCGCTAGGACCGGGCCTGCTGTTAGCAATTTCAATTTTGTTTTTTTTTTCGAAGAATTTTTGAAACACTACTAGAGCACTCAGACTCAAAACTGGTCCATTGTACTGCCAGGTAGCATCCTACTCCAGAGCCGTTAATTTGATCCAAACGGTAAATGGTGACTGGACCAGATTCAATTTCACTTGGATTCGAACCTGGGACCCATCGAACTTGGGGCAGGCACTTAACCAACTGCGCCATCCAGTCGTCTCTAAATTTACCTTTGTTTGAACTTTAAAATCAGCCCAAGTGAGGCAATATCATTCATATTAAATCATCCCATTTCGTCGTGCAGTTCCTTGTTCTCAAAGACTTTCATAAACAAGAACTTTTAGCGTCCGAAATTTTTTTAAGTACCCTTTTGCGAAGTGCATATGAACCGACAAATAATCCACATAAAGATGTGAATTTAGTATGAGCCGCAAAATTTGCCTTGGCGTTGCACCCCATATTATCGACCAGAAATAGCATCCGCATATTTCGAAGCATTGTCGAATTACAGAGCTTCCGTCTATTTTCTTTGACATACTCTTGACCTTGAGCGCCGTGGCGTAGTGGGTAGGTGCGTCGACCTACGCTCGAGGTCGTCAGTTTGAATCTCGAAAAAAACATCAAACATTTTTTCACGGCTCCACCTCTTTCGAGTCACTGACAATGCTCAAAGAGTATAACTGTCTAGAAAAAGCTTCTCAATCTCTCCGTTCGGAGTCGGCATTAAACTGTAGGCCCCCTCGCCTCGTGAGAGAACAATAACATGCACAACACGAGTGGTTGCTGAGAAGCTAGGCCCAGGTCCACCTCGGACTGTAGCGCCGCCATTATTATTATTATTATTAATCTTGACCTAAAGAAATGTTTACTTGGTGACGCTTGAGTAGTCAAGTTATACCAACGAAGTACTGTCAATGAATCACGAGAGAAAGTTTTTGGGTTTCCCCTGTCAGAATTGCATCAGAGACTACGAAATATATTTGCACATTACTTCAGACAATCGTTCAGCACCCTTCACCCGGTTGCGAGTACTGCTCATATTTGATAAACTTAAAAAAATATTATTTATGTACTCGTCGCTATCATAGAAAAAAAGATAACAAAATGTGAATTTTCTGCAGGTCCCCTTATAGTTCTGAGAAATTGTATGAACACTTTTCAACATTTCTTTATAGCAAGTAACCTCTTTTATGCTCTGAAAGAATTCTCCAAGGATTTTTTTAAGGAAGATCAACAACTACCAACTTGACTAGAATTGTCTTCAGAAACTATCCCCTTTAACCGCTTCCTTTTCAATGCCACCATATGACTCATTGGCGGCTCGCTGTGTTCGACCAATTACGTCATTATCATCTGCCTATGCTAATGTTAGCCAGCGAAATTTGCGCGATCTTCTCAAAAATACCGCTTGAA